>OX465596.1:386430000-388930000 GCA_950022295.1 Bromus sterilis | reverse complement strand
CGGCGATGGCGGCGCACTCCGGCAAACTTCGGCGGCGGGGTCGGGCGACGCGGGGCCCGGCGGCGGCGGGTCCCGCTTGGTTTTCCAAAAAAAGAAAAGGGAAAAGGATTTCTGAAATTCTATTTATAAGAAAAAGAAAAAAACTGGGTCCGACTTGGGCTCGAATTGCGCTCGCGGGCGGAAAAACAGCACTGGGCCGGGCTACGAGTTTCTTCTTTTTATTTAAAATCGAAACTTCAAACAATTGTAGAAAAATAAATACTTATCAAACAAATATCAAATAAATTTCTAAATTCATCAAATAATACAAAGAAATTTATTTAATGATTACATTTTTCAAAAAGTAGAATAAAAATAAAAACATTTTCTAAATACTTTGTTTAAATATAAAATACTTTTCATAAATCAAATAAAATGCAATAAATCATTTAAACTAATTAAAATCCAATAAATCATTTAAACTAATTTTATTTGGTCAAAAGCATTAACAAACCATTTCTAAATAATAAACTATAAAATTTAAAATTTTCACACCAATAAATAATTTGGTAAAACAAAAAAATATTCCACTGGAAAACTTTTCAACTCTTTTTTTAATATTTAATAAATCATTTCAATGAAATAAAAACTCTCTTAACATTATAAAATCTCTAAAATAATTTTAGAGTTATTTATAATACTCAAAATAAATTTTAAAAACTTTAAAGTAATATTCTAAATATTTTCCAACCTTATTAAAAAGGGGATAAGTCATTTTATATCCTCTCAACTGAATTTCCTTGAGTTGAAAAATGTTTTGAATATTCAAAAGAATTCCAATAATCATTTAAAACATTTTCCAACCTCTTAATATGTTGAAGGAGTCATATTACCTTCTCTCATTTTGTTTTGTTGGTTTTGTTTTAAAATAATAAATTCCAAAAACACCAATTATGAATATTAGGGAAAGTCCTTTTATTCCCTCTCCTTTTAATATTCAATAAACTCCAAAAGTTTTAAATCACAGAGAAAATCAAACACATCAAGCAAACAATCATTATCTATTTAATTTATTAACATTCCAAAATTCGGAAAATTTTGGGATGTTACATCTTGTATCTTAATTGCAGGGTTGCTTGAGAGAGACCATCTTCAACCTCTACTTCCCTGAGTTCGATAAACCTTAGGTCATCCACTTTAGGGAAATTGCTGCTGTCCTACAAACCTCTGCGCTTGGAGGCCCAACATAGTATACAAGAATAGAAGCGTGCGTAGACATCAAGCTATTTCTGGCGCCGTTGCCGGGGAAGTAAGTGTTTGAAGGTATATCTTTAGATCTTGCAATTAAATCTTTTCGTTTCTTGTTTTTATTTTCACTAGTTATGTTTATGGAAAACTGCTCTCTTAGTTCGCTGATTGGGGGAGGCAGCTTTGCTACACCTGTGGTAGAGAAGTCTCCGCCACCTACTGAATGTAGCCCGTTCCAAATACCACTTGGGATAATTGAAATAATTAGGAATTATTGTTATGATGGGACAGTCAATCCTAGTATTCATTTGTTAAAACTTACAGAACTTTGTGAGTTGTTTAAGATTTCAGGTTTGACAAGAGATGGAGTCATGAGGAACTTATTTGCCTTGTCACTGAAAGGAAAAGAATTGGAATGGTATAGGCTACTAGATGATTCTCACCTGCTGGATTGGGAAGAGATCCAGTCTCTCTTTTACTCCAAGTTTTATCCTCTTCATGAAGTCCATGAGAATAGGAATTATGTTTATAATTTCTATCCTCATGACGGAAAGAGCATAGCTCAAGCTTGGGGGAGACTGAAAACTTTAATGCTAAAATGTCCTAACCATGGGCTCCCCAAAGATATCATTATTACTAATTTTTATGCAACGCTCTCTCGACAGGATAAAGACTTGCTCGATGCTTCCTCTATGGGTTCTTTCACAAACGAAAAGATTGATGCTAAATGGGAACTCCTTGAAAGAATTCAACGCAACACTGAAGATTGGGAGATCGACAAAGGTAAAGAGTCAGGTATAATTTATGAGTATGATTGCATTAAGTCCTTTGTTGAAACTGCAACTTTTAATAAGTTTAGTGCTAAGTTTGGGCTTGATTCTCAACTCCTTGTTGATTTCCTCAAATCTCTAGCTTCACATCTTAATATGCCTAAGGAGGATTGGATCAAGCATCATGAAGCTTTTAAAGAGATTTGCAAAGAAATAAAATTGTTCATGATGATTGCAACATGCATGATCCAATTCCTGAAAATGAAGTTTTATATAAGCATGTTAATTTTTGTGGAGTGGATAGACCTTGTGAAAGGCCTATGATTGAAGAAGAGAAGTAGTGTAAGCAACATAAGCATGAAAGAACAATCACTTGGGTCAAAGATTTAAATGAAATTGCTAGAGAATTGTGTGACCTTTATCCTTTTACTTGTGAACTTTGTGGTATAGAGGGTCACTTTAATTTTCAATGCATGAACTTTCAAAACATAACTGTTAACCAGTTGTGTGATAACATGATCACCCCTGATCTTTATGATGAACTTATGTTATTTTTGATGTGTGAAGAGTTATCAGAAAAGACTTCTTGGCTAGATGTTAATGCCTTAGGAATAAACAACACTTTGTAAAATTGCCATATCTATTGTGTTGTTAATTTCCATGAAAATGATTACATAAGTAAGATTAGAAAGGAGGGAACTTTACCAAAGTATAAAAATGTCTCTTATATTTCTACTAATAAAAAGGAGAGTTTCTCCCAAGTTTCCCCTATTGTTTCTAATGAGAAACCAGGATATATGGAGAAACTTCATCTCCAACCACTCCCTCCTAAGGTGAAGAAGAAGAAAAAGAAGAGGAGCAAGAAGGAAGAAGAATGGGTAGCAACCTGGCCTGAGCATATTCCTCGCATCAATTTTTATCCTAACGGACATAAATTTATGGAGGATGGTGAGCTTGATTGCATTCATTATTATCCTGATGTTAAGTCCGTAGGCACTATTGAAGATGATTTTGATTATGATATGCATGTTACTTATTGTGATTGGGAAGATGATGATAATGCCACTTATGATCTTGAAAATCTTTTTGGTGCCAACTCTGAAAATGATGATATGGAAAGCTCTAAGCTTGGGGATGATAGGATTGAAAATACTTTACCCATTAGTGATGTGATAAATGATAATTCTTTTGCTAGTAAGAATAAATACAACATGTTTACAAATACAGTTGCTAGCAATGATAATGCATTTCTCTACTATGATGATGTTATAACTCCTATCTATAGTGATTGTAAAGGTACCTATTACATAAGGAGAAATTATCCTTATGAAACTTGTCATAATCATGGAGGGAATTACTCCCTTGCTGAACAACATCTTCCTAATACACAATTAATCTATAGTGTTCAATTTGTTTATGATAGTCCTACTCCCACTATTACCAATGAGAAAGATTATGCTTATATGGAGAGTAAGAGTACCCTTTTGCATGTGGATCATGGTAACAATGCTTTATGTGATACTTATATTGTTGAGTTTATTCATGATCCCACTGGAAATTATTATGAGAAGGGAACACATGCTTATAGATATTTCAATAATATCAAGTTCCCTCTCTTTATGTTGAAGGTTTTGAAGTTGCACTTGTTTTGCCTTCCTATGGTTATTGCTTTGTGCTTCAATGAATTATTCTATTGCAATATTCCTATGCATAGGAAGCATGTTAGGCTTAAATGTGTTTCGTATTTGCTTGTTGGTGATGCTCTCTTTTTTTCTTCAACTCTTATTCCTGCGAGAGCATCATTAAAGTATTAAGCCTATCTTTATGGCTATAAAGAAAGAGCTCTAGGGAGACAACCCTTGTTATCTTTACTTTCAGTTTGCTCTTTTAGTTTTTAGTGGTCTTGATGTTTGTTACTACTGTAGCAACATCATTGTATCTTTATTTTTCAAGCTTTGTGCCAATTATAGCCTCATATGACAAGGGAAGTGAAAGTTGTGACATGCTGTCCAGAAAACAGATTTTGTCCCCGTGACGGGAAAAATCATAGAAAAATCCCAGTTCATCTTTTTGAGCTGAATTTTTTACACATCGTGCTCTATACAATCATGGAACTTTCGTATGTTCTTAGTTTTTTGATTTGAGTTGCGGAAGTATCCCTAAAAAATTATTTACTATCTGCTGTTCTGTTTTTCACAGATTCTGTCCTGTTTTGCCCTTTCTTCGTTTTGCAAACCTTAAGCTTACTTTTTCTTTGCAAAAACTTTTTGGCGATCTTAATAAACAGTAGCTATTCAAGAATATTCTTATTTCCAGTAGAGAAAAATTATTTTATTGTGGGTACTAACCTCGCTAATCAGATTATGATGAGTTATGTATGAAGGGAGTTTTCAAGTGTGCGAGGGAAGATGATAAAAGAAGATTCAGGAGTGTCAAACGCTCAAGCTTGGGATTCCCCCGTGCACCCCAAGAAATATTCAAGGAGACTCAAGCGTCTAAGCTTGGGGATGCCCCCATGCATCCCCTTCTCCATCAACAATTATCAGTTCGTCTTTCGTTCCACTATATTTTTATCACTTCATGCGTTATGTGCTATGCTTGGAGCGTCTTGCTCTTTATTTCCTTTTTAGTTTTATTTAGTTTTGCTTGCTGTTCATAACAAGTTAGAACCCAGCTTTCTTTGTGTGGGAGAGAAACACGCTCCACTTCACCCTAGAACACAACATAGGATTTTCATGCTTATCTTTGTTGTGTGTGTTCTTTATCTTTTTCGTAGCTGCTGTCATGTTTAGCTCTTAGTTTTCATGCTTATCTTTTTTAAGAGCTTTTGTTTAGTTTGTTGCTAGAACTCTCTTGAGTTTTCATGTTTATCTTGTTTAGAGAGTTTTCCTGTTGCACTGAGTTTTGTGTCTTGACTTGGAGTAGGTAATTGAGGTTGCTATTCAATTGTAGTAGTAACTTGCAATAGTTTTGAGGTATTGCTTTGAGTAATGTTTGGACTTTTGGTGTCAAGAGCTTTAGCCTATTAGTGATAGATGTCGTATTTTGGGCAATCCGTGTTTATTTTCAAAACTTACGAAATTAGTTGAGAACTTTAGCTACTAGATGGATCACTACTCTTTGGAGGGATCGAATATTAGAGTACACTCACGTACCATGAGTCGAGGATGCGTGATACGTCCAAAACGTATCTATAGTTTCTGCTTGATCCATGCCTCTTTTGTGTGATATTGCTATGATATTGATGAACTTCCATACACTTTCGATCATATTTGGACTAACCTATTAACTCAGTGCACCCCAGTGTCAGTTCCTGTTTTCTGCTGTTTTTCTATTTCAGGTCCCCCCTTATTAAAAGTACCAGAAAAATTCCGGGAAAAATATAGGAAAAATCAGCGTACCGGAAGATTCGCGAAGAGCCCGAGACGGGCCAGAGGGGAGCCAGGGGCCCCCCAGGCGGCCAGAGGGCGCGGCCCCATCCCTGGCCGCGCCAGGGGGCGCCTGGAGCCCCAGGCCCACCTCTGGATGCCCCCTTTAACCTATTTATTCCCCGTGACAAGAAACCCTCGGGGATGGAACCCTTTTTCGCGATCTCTCCTCTGTTCCACCACCTCCGCGCTGCCAAGATCGGGAGCACCAGAAGACCTCTTCCTGGCACCCTGCCGGAGGGAGGAATCACCTCCGTGAGCTTCTCCACCACCATGGATGCTTCCCGGATTAACCGTGAGTACTCTACCTTGGACCATGGGTCTATGATCAGTAGCTATGTGATGTTCTCCTCCCCTCTTTGTTCTTCATGGATTAGTCCTCGTGAGCTTCCCTACATGATCGAGGCACTTATGTAATCTTTCTGCTGTTGCTATGTTGAGTTTGCTGGGATCCGATGGATTATGAGATTATGTTCAGATTGTGATTGAGTTATATATTTGATTCTCTTCTTTTACATTTATGTTCTTGAGTAAATCTTGCATGTTCTCCGTTGCTGTTTATTGCTTTGGCCAAGTAGTAGGTAGTGACTCCAAGATGGAGCGTTATGCATGATTGTGGGTTCATGCCCCCCGATGACTAGCTTGAGTGACAGAAACATGAGTCTAGGGGATGTGTTGTTGCCACAAGGGGGAAAACAACGATGCTTGTACTTGCGGGTGCAAGGATTGTTTACTTTACGCAAAGTTCTTTAATGAAGTTGTCTGTTGCTTTGAGTTTACACTTTGGGTGGGATTCGCAACTTAATACCAACGAGATGTTCTGGATAGATATCTCAAGGTGGATGATTAGTAGGTAGATGGAGATGGATTTCGGTCTACTTGTCTTGGCATACTTCCCGTGCTTTTGAGCCTCTTCCTTTCTGTTTAGCATAATTAGCATTGGTTTGCGCACATAATCCTGTCAATTGCCCAGCTGTAATTTGTTCACCTCGCATGGCTATTTTATCGTCTTTTGGGAGAGAGACATCACTAGTGAACATCATAGTACCCCGGTCCATATTTTCAACACTGTTTACACCTTCAATTTACTTTCAGTATTTACTTTTCCGTAGCTATCACTATCATTATTATCCCGTGCGTTTTATCCTTTGTAAACAACAAGGCCGGAGGAATTGACAACTCCTGTGTACTTGTTGGGAGCAAAGCTATCTGTTGTGTGTGCAGGTCCAGGTGAAGTAAGCAACCTTGAGTTGTGAACGGCGCCATTGTTCACCTCACCACCTTCTTGTATCTGTTGGAGTCCTACAGGTTCGATACTCTAAAACCTTAGCATCTTCGCTAAGGGAAATTTGCCGCTACGCTACATCTCACCTTCCACTTGGGGTAACCAACGAGGGGCGAGTATTATCTCGTGTATCAAGAAAATTTCTGGCGCCGTTGCCGGGCACTCCACTCTTCAAGATAGGGGAGTTGCACACTATCTTTTATCTTTGCTTTTTAGTCTTGTTAGTTTACCTTTGAGTTTTTGCTTTAGTGTCTTTTATCGAAAATCAAAAAAATAGTTATCTTGCTTGCTGCTACTATGGGTTCCTCTGAGAACACCAAGTTGTGTGACTTCACTAGTCACAACAACAGTGACTTTATCTGCACTCCTATTGCTACACCTGCTACTTCAGCACCTTCTTATGAGATTAAACCTGCTTTGCTGAACCTTGTTATGAAAGATCAATTCTCTGGTGCTAGAGATGATGCTGCTTTGCACTTAAATAATTTTATTGAGCTTTGTGATATGCAAAAGTACAAAGAAGTAGATGGTGATATTGTTAAGCTTAAGCTTTTTTCCTTTCTCTTTGAGGGATGAAGCTAAAATCTGGTTTCAATCCTTGCCTAAGAATAGCATAGATTCTTGGGATAAGTGCAAGGATGTTTTTATTGGGAAGTACTATCCCCCTGCTAAGATTATCCAGTTGAGGAGATTTATTATTAATTTTAAGCAATTGGATAATGAACACGTTGCCCAAGCTTGGGAACGCATGAAATCTCTTGTTAAGAATTGCCCTACGCATGGTTTCACTACTTGGATGGTTATCCAGACTTTTTATGTAGGCTTGACCTTTACCTCGCGGAACTTGCTAGATTCGGCCGCGGGAGGAACCTTTATGTCAACTACACTTGGTGGTGCCACAAAACTTCTCGATGAGATGATGACCAACTATTCCCAATGGCACACCGAAAGAGCTCCAATGGGTAGGAAGGTAAACTCTGTTGAGGAGATCTCCTCCCTAAATGAAAAAGTTGACTTGATTATGTCTCTACTTACCAAGGAATCTCCTATTGATCCTCAAAATGTTCCTTTAAATTCTTTGATTGCTCAGGATCAAGTAGATGTGAACTTTATCTCTAGAAACAACTTCAACAACAATGCTTATAGGAGTAACTTTGGTAGCAATCCTAGACCGTTCCCCTCCAACAACTATGGGAACAACAACACTTATCCTAGCACCAGAAACTCTGCCCCAAGAGATAGTGACATGCCTAGTTATGAGAAACTTTTGGAAATAGAGAAGGCCACTAAGAACTACATGCACACCCAGTATGAACAAAATAGGACCTTCTCTAGACAATTATATGAGCACACTTCCATCTTGCAAGACATTGGTAGACAACTAGAGAGCCTGAACATTGAGATTTCTAACCTTCAGACTAGGCTCACCACCACGGAAACCCAAGTCTCCAATATGTCTCACACACAGGCTACTTTGATAAATCAAATGGCAGCCAAACCAGAAGTTATCCCTATGGAAGAAGATAGAATTAATAGCATTCCTACACACCATACTGTTGCTACTATACAAGTGGTTGAGGATATCCAAACTCTTAGCACCCAATGCACCCCTAGTCCCATAGGACCTATTAATGGTGATGCTATGACCTCAACCGTAGAAGAAGAAATTCCTATGACTATAGAAGCTACCAAACAAGTGAGCCTAAAGGACACCACTACTACTCTACTTGATAGTAGTGACCTTGATTTTGATAATTGCACCCTTTCTGAAGTTATTCGTTTCCTTCACAAGATGTCTAGAGACCCCCACACTAGCACACTTAATCTTGCCTTCACGGAGCATATCACTAATGCTCTCATCAAAGCTAGGGAGGAGAAGCTTAGGGTAGAAGCCTCCATACCTAGAAAGCTAGAAGATGGTTGGGATCCTATGATTAAAATTAAGTTGAATAACTTTTCTTGCTATGCTTTATGTGATGTTGGAGCTAGTACCTCCGTTATGCCCAAAAGAATGTATGATAGATTTGAATTGAAACCTTTTGATGCTTGTTCTTTTGGTGTTCGTCTTGTCGATTCTTCCGTAAAGAAACCTTTGGGGAAGATAGATGATGTTCTTATCATTGTCAATGACAATTATGTTCCCGTTGATTTTACTATTATGGACATTGAATGTGAACCTTCTTGTCCAATTATTTTGGGACGTCCTTTTCTTTGCACCATGGGTGCTATTATTGATATGAAAGAAGGGATTATAAAATTCCAATTCCCTCTCAAGAAAGGGATGTAACACTTCCCTAGGAAAAAGATTAAGTTGCCTTTTGAGTCTGTCACACGGGCTAGTTATTTTCTTGAAAAGACTTGATCTATTTTGCATTAAGCCTGGCTAATGGCTTTAAAGAAGCGCTTTCGGGAGGCAGCCCGCAACGAATTTAGGATTTCCCTTTTGTTTTTCTTCTGTTTTTAGTGGTCTTGATGATTGTTACTACTGTAGCAACATCATTGTATCTTTACTTTTCAAGCTTTGTGCCTTTTATAGCCTCATACGACAAGGGAAGTGAAAGTTGTGACATGCTGTCCAGAAAACAGATTCTGTCCTCGTGACTAGAAAAATCAGAGAAAAATCCCAGTTCATATTTTTGAGCTGACTTTTTTACACAGCGTGCTCTATACAATTACGAAACTTTCGTATGTTCTGAGTTTTTTGATTTGAGTTGCAGAAGTATCCCTAAAAAATTCTTTACTACCTGCTGGTCTGTTTTTCATAGATTCTGTCTTGTTTTGCCTTTCCTTCATTTTGCAAACCTTAAGCTTGCTTTTTCTTTGCAAAAACTTTTTGTCAATCTTGAGAAATAGTAGCTCTTCAATATTATCCTTATTTCCAGTAGATAAAGATTATTTTATTATGGGTACTAACCTCGCTAATCAGATTATGATGAGTTATGTATGAAGGGAGTTTTCAAGTGTGCGAGGGAAGATGATGAAAGAAGATTAAGAAGTGTCAAGCGTTCAAGGTTGGGGATTCCCCCATGCACCCCCAAGAAATATTCAAGGAGACTCAAGCGTCTAAGCTTGGGGATGCCACCGTGCATCCCCTTCTCCATCGACAATTATCAATTCGTCTCTCGTTTCACTATATTTTTATCACTTCATGCGTTATGTGCTATGCTTGGAGCGTCTCGCTCTTAGGTTTTATTTTTAGTTTTATTTAGATTTTCTTGCTGTTCATAACAAGTTAGAACCCAGATTTCCTTGTGTGGGAGATAAACATGCTCCACTTCCAAAATTTAGAACACAACATAGGATTTTTCATGCTTATCTTTGCTGTGTGTGTTCTCTATCTTTTCGTAGCTACTGTCATGTTTTGCTCTTAGTTTTCATGCTTATCTTTTTTAAAGAGCTTTTGTTTAGTTTGTTGCTGGAACTCTCTTGAGTTTTCATGTTTATCTTGTTTAGAGAGTTTGCCTGTTGCACTGAGTTTTGTGTCTTGACTTGAAGTAGGTAATTGAGGTTGCTATTCTTTTTGAAGTAGTAACTTGCAATAATTTTGAGGTGTTGTTTTGAGTAATCTTTGGACTTTTTGTGTCAAGAGATTTAGCCTATTAGTGATAGGTGTCGTATTTTGGGCAATCCGTGTTTATTTTCAAAACCTACAAATTAGTTGAGAACTCTAGCTACTAGATGGATCACTACTCTTCTGAGTGGTCGAATATTAGAGTACACTCACGTACCATGAGTCGAGGATGCGCAAGGATAACCAAACCCCCATACACTCCTCCTCGGGGTACTTGTCTCTTTGTGAAACCTCCTTATTAGATTGAGAGTTACCGATAATAAGTGCATGAGTTCTTCGGACTAATGTGAGTATTCGAAAGTTGACACTTCCACCTTCCCATTATTTTTCTAGCCTTTCTTGTGCCGTGCATTGCTTTCTTCTCACTCCGAGAGTTGGCGTCCACCTTCGCCGGTACATCCAAACCCTTGGCATGATACGCTCTGTCATCATAAACCTCCTTATATCCTTCCTCAAAACAGCCATCATACCTACCTATCAAGGCATTTCCATAGCCTTTCCGAGATATATTGCCATGCAACATCCACCTTCTCACGACTTGATCTTCATGTCATACATGCTACTTTCCTGATCGATGAGCCGCATGCTAGTTTGGCCTTGCCCTAATCATTGCTACATGACGCGCTAGTATCATTGCATATCCTGCTACACTGGCAGAGGCATATATTTGCATACATCATGATAGTTACATCTTCTTTATGATTTGAGTACTTTGTAAAGTGTGAAAGATCTTCTATACTTTTTGTAATATATAGAGTGTTGCCCCCAAAGTGAGGAAAATATCCCAAAGTGGACAAATTAAAAGATCCCAAAGAGAACAAATGAGAGAAATAGAAAGAGCCATTGAGGCCACCAAAAAATACAAAAAATAGAAAAAAAGAGAAAAAGAAAATAAAAAGAGAGAAGGGGCACACTACTATTCCTTTTGAGAGATCCACACTCGTACTCCCTCTTATATCTTGTACTCCATAGAGATTATCATTCATGCATATAGCTATGTGGGGACCTTCACACTTTAGAACTTGGCTTGTATATTCCAATGATGAGCCGCCTCAAATGAGATCTAGGTAATCTTGAGAAAGCAAGTTGGATGCAACCCCACTAGTTCCATTTGAGAGCTTACCTTAGCTCATATGTGCATTTGTTGCATGGCAATCCCTACTCCTCACATCATATCTATCATTTGGCTTTCTCTTGCCTACGATTGTCCTCATTGATGTGAGCCTTTCACACCCTTTTTGTCTTCCTCCTCCACCTTTTTATCTCTTTGCCATCCTAAGTGTCAACTTTCTTGCTTACGCTCATCCATTGCATGAGTGCTCAAAATGTCGAAAAGGAGTGGATCATTTTGACTTGTACCTGGCTAGTGGTCTGGGGATGAGTCAAGATAAGATTCCAAAGAAGACCAAGTGAGAAACTTTAGTAGATTGAGTTCTCAACATAAAAATACTTTTTCTCGTATATCCCTATCCCGTTTCTTGCACGCAAACACCATTTGGAGACATTCGAGTCACGGACAGCGAGAGCTCTTGCACCTTTATGTTCTTATGTTGCTTGTTTCAATGCCAAATATAGACTCTTGCCTGTTATGAATTGAATTGAATTACATGCCTTGATTGTTTTACTTAAAAGTTCTTATATGGTTGTTAGCATGTCACCACAGAAATTATGCTTGTTATCATTTACCTACTCGAGGATGAGCAGGAATTAAGCTTGGGGATGTTGACACGTCCAAAATGTATCTATAATTTCTGCTTGCTCCATGCCTCTTTTGTGTGATATTGCCATGATATTGAAGAACTTCCATACACTTTTGACCATATTTGGACTAACCTATTAACTCAGTGCACCCCAGTGCAAGTTCCTATTTTCTGCTGTTTTTCTATTTCAGCTTTCCCCCTTATTAAAAGTACCAGAAAAATTTCGGGAAAAATATAGGAAAATCAGCGTACCGGAAGCTTCGCGAAGAGCCCGAGAGGGGCCAGAGGGGAGCCAGGGGCCCCCCAGGCGGCCAGAGGGCGCGGCCTCACCCCTGGCCGCGCCAGGGAGGCGCCTGGAGCCCCTGGCTCACCTCTGGCTGCCCCCTTTCGCCTGTTTATTCCCCGTGACGAGAAACCCTCGGGGACGGAACCCTTTTTCGCGATCTCTCCTCTATTCCGCCGCCGCCGCGCTTCCAAGATCGGGAGCACCAGAAGACCTCTTCCCGGCACCCTGCCGGAGGGAGGAATCACCTCCGGGAGCTTCTCCACTGATACGTCCCAAACGTATCTATAATTTCTTCTTGCTCCATGCATGTTTTGTGTGACTTTGCCATGATTTGCTTGAACTTTCATAAACTTTTGAGCATATTTGAACTAATCTATTAACCCAGTGCACCCAGCTGCCAGTTGCTGTTTTCTGCAGTTTTTGTATTTCAGGTTTTCCGGCCATTAAAAGTGCTCCAAAAAATCCGGAAAAATCAGATAAAAAATCACCAATGGAGGGAAGGGGGGACACCACAGGGACTCCAGAAGGGTCCCTGGTGCGGCCCCATCCTAGGCCGCGCCAGGGAGCCTCCTGGCTGCCCTGTGGCCCCTCTTAGTGCCCCCCTTCGCCTATATTTACCCCTCGGGGTGGAAACCCCTAGACGGAATCCCTTTTTCGCGATCTCGCCTCTGTATCGCCGCCACCGCCGTTTCAAGATCGGGGCTGCCTAGAGAAGCTGCTCCGGCACCCTGTCGGGAGAAGCTACCCCCTCCGGGAGACCATCCATAGTCATGGACGCCACCCGTATGTACCGTGAGTAGTTCCCCTTGGACCATGGGTCCGTGATCAGTAGCTATGTGATCTATCTCTCCCCTCTTTGTGCCTCCACTTTTGCGACCTCGTGAGCTACCTCACATGATCGAGGCACCTTTGTAATTTTCTGCCGTTGCTATGCTGAGTTTGTTGGGATCTGATGGATTATGAGACTATGTTCAGATTGTGATGAGTAATATATTTGGTTCTTCTCTTTTATATTTTGTTCTTGATTAAATTCTTGCATGTTCTCCGTTGCCGTATTTTACTTTGGCCAAGTGATTTGTTGCAACTCCAAGAGGGAGCGTTATGCTTGATTGTGGGTTCAGCCCCTTGATGTCTAGCTTGAGTGAAAGAAACATGAGACTAGGGGATGTGCTGTTGCCACCAGGGATAAAATAACGGTGCTTGTATCCGCGGATGCAAGGATTGTTTACTTTACGCAAAGTTCTTTTAATGCAGTTGTCTGTTGCTTTGTATTTACACTTTGGGTGGGATTCGCAACTTAATACCATCGAGATGTTCTGGATAGATATCTCAAGGTGGATGATTCATAGTAGATGCAGATGGATTTCAGTCTACTTACCTTGGCGTACTGCCCATTGCTTTTGAGCCCTTCCTTTCTTTGCAGCATAGTTAGCATTGTGGTGCCTTCATAATCCTGTCAATTGCCCAACTGTGATTTGTTTACCTCGCTATCACTTTTATCGTCTTTTGGGAGAGAGACATCACTAGTGAAAATCACGGGACCCCGGTCCATCTTCATATCACTGTTTACATCCTTAGTTTACTTTTCAATTGCTATCACTATCATTATCCCGTGCGTTTTATCCTTTGTAAACACCAAGGCCGGAGGAATTGACAACTCGTTTGTACTCATTGGGAGCAAAGTTATATGTATCTGTGTGCAGGTCCAGATGAAGTAGCAACCTCGGCGCCATTGTTCACTTTACCACCTTCTTGTATCTCTGCGAGTCCTATGGGAGACAAACCCTATCCTCTGTATAGGGGAAATTTGCTGCTACGCTACATCTCACCTTCCACTTGGGGTAACCAACGAGGAGTGAGATATCCTCACCGTACCATCCACCACCATGGATGCTTCCCGGATTAACCGTGAGTAGTCCACCTTGGACCATGGGTCTATGATCGTCCGCACCTCGAAGTCCGTGCCGCCGCCGCCTCGGTTTCCGTGCCGTCGCCACTTCATCGTCGGTGAGCTGCAGTTTCGTCCTGTAGCGAAAACGACCTGTTCGCAATAAAGTTTATTTTCTTATTCACGATTCAGTACTATCTTTCACAGATTAGTCCCTAGTTTTGGATTAGCCATATCTTTTTCACCGTTAGTACGATTTAGATGATTCAAAAGCCTAAATTTATCTTTTGAGCTTCTCTATCCAGTAAACATATCAAATCAACTTTTGAAACTATTTGAATTTTAATTTATTTAGATTCAAATTCAACCTTCCGGATGCCGTATCTTTTATACCGGTGAATAGGTAAAAGAAATTTCCATCCAAGATTTAATAACTTATCCATTCTCATCCTTGGTAAAGTCCATCTTATTCTGATAGAAATGAAGAGAAATAAATAAGCTTTAGTTAATGTAATAAATATACCCATTGTAATTTCCAAAATTCCAGCTGTTGTATTCATTTGGAAAAAATCAAAAAAGGATATATAGGGAATAGATAAATTCCACCCGCCCAAGTAGAGAACTATTACAAATAAAGAAGATCCAATTCAATTGATTCTTTTTGCATAGGATCACTCATGTCATGTACTTTATGTCCACATAATTTATACACCACCTTCAAATAATTTTTGATATGTTTGAAATTAAATTCAATTCAAACCTTCCACCTGCTATGACTTGTGTTGTAGTATCCCGTTTCACGTGATTCTTTTTGGATATCGGATCATTTGAAACATCATATCTGCAATACCCACACACCTTTTCATATAGGCATGATATTCACCTTGAATTCATAATGCCCTTGGTCATAATCTTTTATATCCACCATTCTTTTTCTGTTGACTCTCTCGAATTCACCTTCCACCTGTCACCTTCAAGCACATCGACACTGGTGCCGTGTCAAGCCTTTTTGTTTTTGTTTGTTTCCTAAACCTTTGTGTTTGATTTGTTAATCTTTTGGTTCCTTTATGCGTGATTGCTTATGTGGTATCTTTCCCTTACGATAGATTGCTCGGAGTGTGACGAGTAGAGTTATCTGGATCGTGAGAGCGAAGAACTTCATCGAATGTATACGACAACTCATACTTTGACCATTTCACAACCTATATTTTTACTTATGCATGTAGAAAATATCACCCTATGCATGTGTAGAAATGCTACTATATATTATTACTACAAACTTGGTAGGGTAGCCATATGATTTTATCATGTTTGCTTAGACAACCTAGCACGTGCTTGTTATATATATTGCTATGCTTGTAGACGGGGATTGGTTTGAGATTTTCATTGAGCTGTGTAAGGATTATAATGACTTGACTAGCAAACCTTAATTAGAATACACCTCTGGACGGGCAGGGAGTGCTTCTTGCAGGCTCGTACCTTATCTAAGGCGAGACCAGGTTGTACCCCTAATGGTTGTGAATGGTTTGGAGGGAAGGCATCGTGGGTTCGTGCACCTTATCTAAGGCAATGTGCCCATGAGAGTGCACCCTAAGTGGGCGCCGTCCAGGCTCAAAAAGATCGGACAAACTTAGTTACTAGTAGCTTCCATGTACAACCACTTGCTATATGGGCTCGGGCTTAGTTGAGTACGTTGTGGGGAGCCTTGCCTTGGTAGCTAGCAGATGTAGATATGATAGGTGTACCGGCTACCAAAGGGTGGAGGTGACCTCTTCTGAAAGAATTTATCTCAATCTTCGGGTTGAGTCCAGTGGGGAAAGTGTACAAACCTTTGCAGAGTGTACAAACTGATCATGATTAGCCGTGTCCCCGGTTATGGACAACTTTGAGGAACTAGGCATTACTGTTGTTGGATGGTCTTGATAGATGAAACACTTTAATAAAACTTGAGTGGGAAGATTTAATAAAGGGTATGGGTTGGAACTGGTGTAGCTCAGTTCAACCTTATGTAGTAAGTTAAACTAAATTTTTGACTTAGGTAGATTGGGAAAAATCAGATTTCTGCAAAATAAAACCATAATCCTTTCCTTTGACTTATACTTGCATGTAGTGATAGGTATGTTATATCCTTTTCCGTGTGACTTGCCGTACAAATCATATGTACTGACCCGTTGTCGGGCTGTAACCTTCGGTGTTGCAGGTTTTTCAGACGACCAGTAAGGTGCGTTTAGGGTCGCGGGTCTTCACTCAGCATGTTCGCTTGTGAATGTTGATGGGACTCCTCGTTATATGCTTTTGCTTCCACTATATTTATGTTGAATAAGCTAGCCTTAAGCTATGCAACTTGTTATTTATATTATTCTGGATCATACGTTGTAATAATGATACACTTGTACTTTGATATACATCTATGATACTGTGTGTGCCAGCGAGTTCGATCCAGGGACCGGCACTTGATCACAGAGACTCCAGTTTTATGTGAATTGGGTCGTTACAGATGGTTTCAGAGCCCATGTTGACTGTAGGTCGTGACCCTAGAAAATGAATAGGAAAATCCATAGGAACAAAAATATTTTATCATTCTTTGATTACTTACTGACGGGGATGTGCCCCGGCAAATCCCATGGTCAGGGACCCTGGGTTAGTCATGAGAGGCACAGGTTGGACGATAAGCTCGTCGGCTAACAGGACGATACGTTCCTGCTCGATATTATTGATTGGAGATGGCGATTACAGGGAAGCCGAGGGTAGTGCGCACAAGGCTAGGTTACAGATTGTGTATTGCCTGATCTCAACGTCTCCCCTCCTAGCCCTTATATACTAGGCTAGGTCTCGGGGAGTCCGTCCTGATTACAGATGAGGTTTTCTAACCATGATCTTGTTCCGTACGGCAAGTTTGCACCTTCCTTATGACTCGCGAACCCCTACGTCGGTGCCACTAGTGGGCCAAGGCTGGGACCAGGCGGCATCTTTGTGGGCCTTCTGTCTTCTGGTACACCGGGTAGGCTCATCCATAGGAGTCATGGGGTCACCCCCTTGTCAGTAGCCCCCGAGTGCCCGGGGGACTCGAAGAGGCGCGCAGGGACTCGAATCCACTCTAGCGTCGTTTTGATGTATGCACGGTTCAACCGAGGGGCGCTGGAAGTCTGGGGCCATGACAAAACCTGTTTCGAGGGATTCTAAGTTGAAAGGGCCCAAGGTGTCGAGTGGTCGAGCCTTGGTGAATTGCACTAGTGGAAAAAACCGCAGTAGCCCAATCAAACCCATGTCCCTCGACATGAACTTGGAACACTGGTGTCTAGCAAAATTCATGCCGCTGCAGGTCTTACCGTGATCAATTGCCGCCAGTAAAGTTCGTAGCCTAGCCGCGTCCGCCCGGCTTTTTCTATCATGCATGCGCATGGAAAAGGTTGGGAGTGAAATCGCTCTTCGGCAAGTCCCAGCCCGGCCGATCTTCCCAGCGGGGTCTTACCTACACGCTAAGCTTGCGTGGCATCTGGGCACAATGTATCGTGTTTCAGGAATATGTATTTTTATTGAGGCGCGGAGCCTAGTAGATAATGCACCCACTTGGAATAAACAATCAAGTGGGTGGTTTTAGCAGTCACTCGTGGAGCTTCTTCGAGTGCTTGGGTGTAGAGGGATATTTGCTCGGGAGGTCGTCGAGTGCTTGAGTATATAGAGTTTTGCGAGTAATCACTCGAATATCGCTTTTGCTCTCGGGGTGAGGGAGCACTCGATACTCCAGGACCGCTCGATCTGGCGAGTGCAGGTCTGCTCATCTTGCGTCATGGTGAGGGAGCACCCGAAACTCTCATGGGTGCGAGTAATCACTCGATCATGATTTTACTGCTGGGTGAGGGAGCACCCGAAAACTCTCATGGGTGCCAGTAATCACTCGAGCACGTTTTTACTTCTGGGTGAGGGAGCACCCGAAATCTCTCATGGATGGATACACTCCCGATGGGAGTTTAGATATATTTGAAAAAATCTATTTAAACTGTGCAAAAACGGTGTTTGCAAGCTGCCTCTTCTGCTGACTGCCTCTTTAATTTACCTCTTGTTTGGTGAAGGTCACTATCTCCTTGCTGGAGGACCGTCAAAAAGATGCTCTGGCTGCTAACCGTCATGTCTGCATGACCGGTCATAATGATGGATTTTGGTGGCGTGTTGTGGCCGCCTGTTGAGTTATCGATGCACGTATTGAAAACGCGCGAGATTTGACGCGTCCAGCGCACTGTGCCTCCCATGTGAAGGCATCTTTGTCTCGAACTTCGAATCGCCTGGCGTGCTTGGTATTTGAATTAATGGCTCCCGTCGTCTGGTCTTCTATGTGGGGTTTGTGCTATAAATAGGCCCCTCTTTTTCTTCTAGCAGCGATATTCGTCCTCCGCTCATCTTGCTTCTCTTTCTCTTCCTCTTCTCATGGCGCCCAAGCGTGGAGCTGGTATGACTGGCCGTGGTCGTGCTCGCCGCGGCCGTGGTGGTCGTACTCCGCGCTCTTCTCGCGGTGGTCTTCATGGTGCAGCGTTGGTGCCTTCCTCCTCTTCCTCGGAGGAGGGTGTTTGGTGTTATGACTTTCTCCTGCACGTCGGTGGCCGGGGCGCTGCTCGTATTCTTCTTCCTTCTGCATTTGCTGCCATTGTTTCTGTGCGTGGCCTTGATGGCTTGCTGCTTCGTCTTCAGGGGTGCGCTCGATCTCCTTCTTATGTTAAGTTGGAGATCGATAGTTCCCGCTTGATTTTTCTTGGCTTTGGCTGGAAATCCTTTGCTCGTCGGTTTAACCTGCATGATGGTGACACTCTTTGTTGCCGTTTTTATGGTGAAGACACTCTTGTCATCCGCGCTTTTGACCCGAGCGGCAACCGCATGGATCCGTACTGGCCGGAGATAGGCAGTGATGGTTCTGACAGGTCGAGAAGTCCTTCGCCTGCGTCTTCAACTGCTTCCTCCTCCGGCGACTCTTCGGGTGCTGATGCAGAGACGTCTTCAACTGCTTCCCCCTCCGGTTCTGAAGAGGATCTCAACGTCAAACCACCAGTCAAGCGGGCGCGCCAGGCGACCTTGTAGAACTGGAGGCGGCAGCGTCATCTTCGCCGGCAGCTCGGGTGGAGCTGGAGAAGAAGCTGGTGGAGCAGGAGAAGAAGCTGGTGGGGTATCATCTTCGACTGCTCCGCTAATAAGTCGAGATTCACCTTTTTTTATGTCATTGGCATCATGAGCCTGCTGCTTCGACTCCTCCTTTGTCTGTGATGATGCTCGTTGTCTTAGTGCCATTCATCCTAGCATGGGCACTCATGTAGAAGTCATAATTCCTTGTAAGCTTATTAGCTGCCTGTACCTTTGTACCTTGCTTAGTTCTCCATGTAATAAGGATTGCCTTCGATAAATCAGAGCTGCCTTCTATCCAATGTACTTTCGAATCTTTTGTACTAAGAATGATCTTCGGGTCCTTGTAATGTGAACTGTGCTTGAATCTTTGTAATGGAATCTGTCTTCGAGTCCTTTGCAAACGAGAATTGTCTTCGAGTCTTTGGCGATCGAAAGCAGTCTTCAAGTCCATTAGAACTTCGCTTTGTGGGTTCTATCGGGTGCGCGACAGCGCTCCCGATGGGAGTAGCCCCCAGGCTACGTTTGAGTCGAAGAGTCGAACATAGGCTGAGATATGTTTCCTTTGTCATTCTTCCATTATTTCCTGTCTTTTATCGGGTGCGTGACAGCGCTCCCGATGGGAGTAGCCCCGGAGTCTTTAGGTGATCGTTGGCGATTGGGTGAAGACTTTAAATATTTGTCTGCATCCTGCGCTCCGTCCGTATTTCTTCAGAGTACAGGGTGTTCCATCTAGTTGTAGCCGTGTCTTTCCCTTTGATTCCAGACAGAGTTCAACGAGTGACGCTTGTCGATGGGTTTTTTGCTTGGTCCCTTTTGAGCTTTGGGCTGCGTGAGCTATGACGATGTCTCTCGGGAGGATATTTTGCAACCGAGCCTCTGAGTGCTTTTGAGAAAGATCGCGATTGCGACGATAGTGTCTCTCGGGGGGTTTTGTACTCGAGCCCCCGAGTGCTTTTGTGAGAGATCGCGATTGCGACGATAGCGTCTCTCGGGGGGAGTTTTTGTGCTCGAGCCCCCGTGTGCTTTTGTGAGAGATCGCGATTGCGACGATATCGTCTCTCGAGGGGAGTTTTTGTGCTCGATCCCCCGAGTGCTTTGGTAAGAGATCGCGATTGCGACGATAGCGTCTCTCTGGGGGAGTCTTTGTGCTCGAGCCCCCGAGTGCTTTGGTAAAAGATCGCGATTGCGACAATACCGTCTCTCGGGGGGAGTTTTTGTGCTCGAGCCCCCGAGTTCTTTTGTGAGAGATCGCGATTGCGACGATAGCGTCTCTCGGGGGGAGTTTTTGTGCTCGAGCCCCCGAGTTCTTTGGTAAGAGATCGCGATTGCGACGATAGCGTCTCTCGGGGGAGTCTTTGTGCTCGAGCCCCGGAGTGCTTTGGTAAAAGATTGCGATTGCGACGATAGCGTCTCTCGGGGGGAGTTTTTGTGCTCGAGCCCCCTGAGTGCTTTGTTGTGGTAGGATTTGGGCAACATTATTTTATTGCATCGAAGGTTTACATGAGCTGCCAGATGAGCATGACTGGTGGGGACTATGGGTAGAACAGGCGTAGGTTCGCTATGTTCCATGGATTTCCCACGTCCTCGTCAGTCTTCGGGTTCTTCAGTCTATAGGCGCCTCCTCTTATGACTTCTGTGATTATGAACGGTCCTTCTCATTGGGGGGAGAGCTTGTGAACTTTCTCTTATATGAGTCGTAGGACAAAGTCGCCTTTATTGAAGGTTCTGGTGCGAAGGCGACTACTTTGGTAAGTGCGCAGTTTGTCCTGGTATCCCTCTGACTTTGCTAGGGCTGTGTCCCTTGCTTCGTCTGCTGTGTCTTGGTCATCTTGCAGCGCTTCTTCTGCTTCCTCTTCTTCGTACCCTGAGATCCGGGGTGCCCAAAATTTGAGGTCATGTGGTAGCACCGCCTCCGACCCATACACCATAAAGAAAGGTGTGTACTGGGTTGCAGTATTCGGGGTGGTGCGTAGGCTCCATAGTACGGCAGGGAGTTCTTCTACCCAGTTGCCCGCGGCCTGCTCGAGTGGTGCGAGGAGCATCTTTTTTAGTCCTCCGCATACTAGTCCGTTTGCTTTTTCCACCTGTCCGTTGGATTGTGGGTGTGCGACTGATGCATAGTTGATTTTGATGTCCAGTTCTTCGCAGAAGTTCTGGAAATCTGCTGCTGTGAAGTTTGTGCCATTGACCGTGATGATGTTGTGTGGCACCCCGAACCTGAAGATGATTGATTTGATGAAGTTCACCGCCGTGAGGGCTGTGGAGCTGGTGATGGGCACTGCTTCGATCCATTTGGTGAACTTGTCGACTGCTACTAGCAGGTGAGTTCTTCCTCCCTTTGATGATTTCTTCAATGGGCCCACCATGTCGAGTCCCAAGGTGGCGAAGGTCCATGATAGTGGTATGGTCTTCAGTTTTGAGGCTAGGGCGTGCGGCCTGCTGGCGATTTTTTGACAAGCGATGCAGCGTTGTACGATGTCTTCTACATTTTTCATCGCAGTGGGCCAGTAGAACCCTACTCGGAACGCTTTAGATACGAGCGCTCGGCTGCTCACGTGGTGCCCGCAGGTGCCCTCGTGGATTTCGAGTAGTAGGGCTTTGCCGTATTCTTCATCGATGCACTTCTGGAGTATCTGGGTGACGCTTCGCTTGTATAACTGTCTGTCGATGACTGTGAATGCCTTGGATCGGCGGCTGATGCGTCGAGCTTCTGAGACGTCTTGCGATAGTGTGTCGTCGATTAGGAATCGGAGGAACGGTCTTGTCCATGCTGGTCCTTCAAGTGCTGTTGAGTCTGTAGGTTCGACCTCTTGGCTGTTGTTGCCTTCAGATGGACTTGCTGATGCCACTTGTGCTGGCTCTGTGGTGTCGTCATCTACAGCTGCCTCTAGTGCTGCTGGTTTCTCCTTGATGGATCGCTGGCTGATGCTTTCAAGGAAGACGTCGGGTGGTACTGGTCCTCGAGTCGATCCGATGTTTGCGAGTTCGTCGGCTTCTGTGTTGTTTTCTCTGGGGATATAATTGAGCTCGTAGCCGCCGAAACTTCTTTCGAGTGCGTTGTAGAGCTTCTGATAGGCCGCCATGTTGTCGGCTACTGCATTGCAGTCTTTCATCGCCTGCTGGACAACGAGCTTGGAGTCTCCGTAGATTACGAGGCGAGTGGCACCGCATGTTTTGGCCATACGCATGCCATAGAGCAGTGCCTCGTATTCAACTTCGTTGTTGGAGGCGTGGCTGAAGTTGATCTGGAGGATGTATTTGAGTTTGGTTCCTTTGGGGGAGACCAGAACGACTCCTGGTCCGGCTCCTTGCTGTCTTTTGGACCCGTCGAAGAACATTGTCCATGAGTACGACAGGTCCGGGGGGCTTGGTGTCTAGACCTCCGTCCACTCGACCAGAAAATCTGGGAGTACTTGGGCCTTGATTGTTGTCGGGTGTTTGAATTGTAGGTCCCACGGACTGAGCTCAATGTTCCACTCGACGACTCGCCCAGTCGCTCCGGGGTTGTTGAGAATGTCTGCGAGTGGTGCGCTACTCACGATTGTGATGGGGTGCTCGTCAAAGTAGTGCGACACCTTTCTTGAGGTCATGATGATGGCCAGTAGTAGCTTCTGGTAGTGCGGGTACCGCTGCTGGGATTTTGTTAAGAGCATGCTGAGGTAGTAGATGCGCCTCTGTATGCTCTGGACCTTGCCTTCCTCTGTGCGCTCGACGACGAGTACTGTGCTTACCACGCTGTTGCGTGCTGCTACGTAGATGTACAGTTGTTCTTTTTCTTTGGGTATCGCCAGGGTTGTCAGGGTCGACAGTGTCTTCTTCAGGTCCGCGAATGCTTTGCGGGCTTCTTCAGTCCACTTGAATTTCTCTCCTTTTCTCAGCAACTGGTAGAATGGCAACGTGCGCTCTCCCAATCTGCTGATGAAACGACTCAGGGCTGCGAGTCTTCCGGTGAGCTGCTGCACGCCTGTGATGTTGGTTGGTTCCTGCATCCTGGTGATTGCTTGAACTTTCTCGGGATTCGCTTCGATTCCTCGAGCAGAGACCATGTACCCGAGCAGCTTCCCGGCTGGGACGCCGAACGCGCACTTCTTCGGTTGAGTTTGATTCTGTATTTGTTGAGTGCTGTGAAGGTCTCACGCATGTCGTCGAGTAGTGTGTTTGCGCTGTAGGTTTTGATGACAATGTCATCCACGTAGACCTGTACATTTCTTCTGATTTGCTCTTTTAAGCATGCTTGCATCATTCACTGGTATGTAGCACCTGCGTTCTTGAGTCCGAAAGGCATTGTTCTATAGCAGAATACGCCGTAAGGGGTGATGAATGACGTATGCTCTTCGTCTTCTTATTTCATCCTGATCTGATTGTATCCTGAGTAGGCGTCGAGGAACGATAGTAGATCGCAAACTGCTGTCGAGTCGATTATCTGGTCGATTCTTGGCAGGGGAAACTGATCCTTTGGGCAGTGTTTGTTGATTGGCCCGTAGTCGACGCACATTCACAGTACGTCTGTGTCTTTCTTGGGGACCAGCACAGGGTTGGCGACCCAAGTGGATTTCTTCGTCTCTCGAATGAATTGGGCGTCGAGTAGTCGGTTGACTTCCTCCCCGATTGCTCTGCGTTTGGGTTCTGAGAATCTTCGTAGCGCCTGATTCACTGGCTTGGTGTTTGGCTTGATGCGCAGTGCGTGCTCTGCGAACTCGCGCGGTACTCCTGGCATGTCGGTTGGGCACCAGGCAAAGATTTCCCATTCTTCGCGGAGGAAAGTGATGAGGGTCATCGCTTGCTCTTCCGAGAGGTGGGCGTACACGCGGACTATTTTTTCTGGGTCTGTCGGGTGCACCTGGTGGGTGACCGTGTCGCTGTCGATCTTGAAGTCTCGTCCATACTCTTTTGGCTCGCTTCGGCTTGCTAGCGGAAAGATACTCTTGTCTGTCGCCATGGCTATTTCTGTGAGTTCTTGCTCAGCTCCGAAGGTGTTAGAGACTTTGTGGAAATCGCGGTCACATTTTTATGACTTGATGAAGCTCCTGTTGACTGTGATGACGCCCGTTGATCCTGGCATCTTGAGTTTAAGGTAGGCGTAGTGCGGAATCGCCATGAATTGTGCGAATGCTGGACGCCCCAATATGGCGTGGTACTGTGATTGCCAATCGAGTACTTCGAACGCGAGGGTGCGTCTTGCGAAATTGCGTCTGTTGCCGAAGACGACTTCGAGCTCGATTAATCCAAGGAAAGTAGCTGCTTCTCCTGGGACTACTCCGTATAACACGGTGCTTGATTTCTTCCATACTGATCGAGGGATCAGCATCTTGCGCAGGGTGCTGACGAAGATTATGTTCATGTTGCTGCCTCCGTCCATGAAGATATCGTCCATGTCGTACCCTCCGATTTGAGCGTCGAGGACCAGGGGCGCGTGCCTGGCCTTGGGACTGCAGGCGGGTGGTCGCTCTGGGAGAACATGATGCTGGTTTCTGCGTTGTGTAGCTGGTAGACTTAGACTGCGTTAAGATTCTCGGCTGCTCTAGCCTGCAGGGTGTAGGCGTCCTGTTGGGCTTGCGATACCTTGCCTTCTTGGATCGTGTACACTTGTCCTTGAGTGGGCGACTGCTCGGCTCGTCGGGCGTGCTTGGCTTCTTGCTGTTTTTCATCCTTGAGGCTGTCGGCGAGTTCATTGAACAGGCGGCAGTCTCCCAGAGTGTGGCTCGATCTGATTTTTCCCCAGCTGTCTTCAAAGCAGTGGATCGTGCATGGTCCTTGTAGCTGTTCCCTGACCGTGAGCTTGCTAGATCCTGCGTGCCGTTTCCTCCTTGAGATTCGGAAGAATAGCGCGTGGTACACTGGGTGCTCGTGAGCTCGCGGGTCGACTTCGATCCCTGCACTTAGATTCTGGTTCCTTATGAGATTGGCGAATTCATCTGGCCTTCAATCTGGGTCGTAGTATTCGCCGGTCTGAGTCTCGGAGTCACTGCCCTGGCGGGTGGTGGCTGTCCGCGCGGGGGTGGGTCGTCGAGTGGTCATCGATCGTGCGGCTGTATAATTCGACTCGTCGGGTGGAGTCGCTTCGTAGGATCCTCGCGCCTGCCTTCTGGGTCGTCGATTTCTTCCTTGTTGGCGATGATCTTGGCGGTCGCTGATCTCGAGCTCGGAGTTAGTGTCTTGTTGTGCGGCTGGTGCCCGGGTGGCGGTGGGACGTTGAGTGGCTAGCAGGTCCTCTTCTTCATGTTGTAGTTCATCGATTGGGGTCTCCGTGTAGAACCCTTGCGCCTTTCTTTTGGGTCGACGAGTTCTCCTTCGCTGGCGGCGGGCTCGGTTGCCGCCGTAGTATTGATCTTGACACGGCTGCAGGCTGAGTGATCTTGCCGGGGCGGCAGAGATGTTCGCCGTGATCTTGAGTTCCTCGGGTAGATTGCATCTGGTTCTTGCCCTTGAGTTACGGCTTGCTGGAGACGGAACCGCTGAGATCGTAATTCCAACCTGTGTAGTTCCCACAGACGGCACCAATTGACGGGGATGTACCCCGGCAAATCCCATGGTCAGGGACCCTGGGTTAGTCATGAGAGGCACAGGTTGGACGATAAGCTCGTCGGCTAACAGGAGGATACGTTCCTGCTCGATATTATTGATTGGAGATGGCGATTACAGGGAAGCCGAGGTTAGTGCGCACAAGGCTAGGTTACAGATTGTGTATTGCCTGATATCGACGTCTCCCCTCCTAGCCCTTATATACTAGGCTAGGTCTAGGGGATTCCGTCCTGATTACAGATGAGGTTTCCTAACCATGATCTTGTTCCGTACGTCAAGTTTGCACCTTCCTTATGACTCGCGGACTCCTACATCGGTGCCACTAGTGGGCCAAGGCTGGGCCCAGGCGGCATCTTTGTGGGCCTTCTGTCTTCTGGTACACCGTGTAGGCTCATCCATAGGAGTCGTGGGGTCACCCCCTCGTCACTTACTCTCCCCACTAGTATCTCTCATCTTTTATTCATTTTCTAAACTCCTTTTCTTGTTTTAATGGAAAGACCCCTCTGAGTTGCTTATGCCCCTGAAGATATGATTTTTGAGAAGTAGATCATCAACATCGTGGATCAATTGAGTTACCACTAGCAGAACTGGAGTATCCTATGGGGTTCAAGAAGTTTTGACAATGAGGATTTTAAGATCAGCTTAGCTGAGGAGGATGAAGCTTAGATTCAGACCACCACTTTCATGGAGTTAGATAAATGAATTGTGCGTAGTATGATGAGATCGTATGTCTTGCACATATGACCTTACTCTAGGAGTTGTTTGTGTGGTTTTATTTTTGCCACTTGAGTGATTATTGTTATGTGTTGTTGTTTGCAAGTAGGTGTTGCCTTATTCTTGTCTGTGTGCAATTGCTTGGTGCTATCTTTAGTTTGTTTTCTTGTTTGTATCCTAGTTTCCCCTAACCCATGTCGTATGGGCTCAATAGATGGAGTATGAAGTAGGACTCACCTTCTCCGAGGCGATGACTAGACTGAAGGTGGAACAATGGATTCATAAAATGGAGGAACACATGGAGCTTAACAAGGTGGGAAGTGATGACATGGTCCACTATGCTGTCAAGCACCTTCTAGAAGAGGCTGCTACTTGGTGGAAAATGCATCATGCGATTGAGGAATCATGAAGGAAGATTACTTGGAAGGAGTTTACAAAGATTTTGTTGGGATCCCGTCTCGTCACCTCGATGCAAAGGACGGTAAACCTTAAGAGGATCCGTGCCTGCACAATTTGCGGTGAAGAAGGACATTCCTATGAAGGACACCAAGATGGATGTCCCTATTGTGAGGAAATTCACTTGGGTGAAGAATGTCCCACTGCACAAGTCACATGTTTTGTGTGTGAAGGAAATAATCATTACCCCGCTCAGTGTCAATTTTTCCTCATGACACAACAAGTACTTCAACAACAAAAGTAAGGAATGAAGAAAGTTATCCAGGAGTTCAAGGAAGCACCCGTGAAGAAGAAAAGGAAGGATTTTAGCGAACTTCAGTGTTATCGGTGCAGGAACAAGGGACACTACGCCAACATGTGTCCATTGTTGAAGAGAAAGAAGAAGATGTGAACATGGGAGCAAAGACGTCGACATATTGAAGCTTATGTTCTGCAATTGGAGAATAGAATATTCGTGGTGTGCACTAAGTGTACGGTGGTACCTTTTAATGTTAGTTGGAGATGTGGATCGATTCATGTTTTTCTGTTGATTAACTGGATGTGTTATGTCATGATTTGTTTTGTAAAGTTTTGTCTTGTGCCCTTTGACCCTGATATGTCTTTGATTGATGTTGTGTGTTTTTCCTGGCGTTTCTTCTACGTGAGCAAAATAAGTTTACGTTACCTTAGACCCCTCATCTATTTAGTATGCTTCAAGACTGAAGAAGACACAACCATAAGAACAATAAGTTGACAAGTGACATGATGATACGAAGATTGCTTCGACAATGCAAAACTGAAGCTATCGTCAATGATGACCTGAAGACTTGAAGACCTGGAAGATTCAAGTTTATATCGTTAGATCGTTTCCGTGAGCTATCATTTCTTGCTTTTACTGACTGTTACACATCAAAACTTATTTTCAAAACTAGTGTGATGTTGTATGGGTATCTATCTCTATCTCTCTACATTCTGTTCCCCCTCAACTCAATCCTACACTGGAGGAGTTACTACAATGGATGCTGATGTCAAGACTGGAATAAAGATGGATGCAACTTAATGCTGGGTTCATGGATAACTCCATGTGCCAGCATCTTACAACAAGCAAGCACAATCTTGCTGAAGGAAGAACCTTGAAGGAAGTTGTAGTTCACTAGTACACGTTTCTTAGTAGTTTGCGTGAACCCTGGTGTTGTGAAGAAACGATAGAAGTTTTGTTTGGCTTGCAGAACCATTGATTTATCTGAACCCAGTTCATGAACAAGAGGAATTTCTGCAATGCTTGTGAGGATGACCGAGTGTTAGACTACGAGATTCGCTAAACCATATACAAGGTAATGATTTGGGTGCGAAATGGATTTATCACCATGCCGACTACTCTTATTATTCGCTCTTGATATGTGGGATATTAAATCTTGAGTGACTTACCTATAGCAGAGAGACGACGATGTTAAGCCTGAACCATATAATGGTACGATGTTTGACCCGTATATAAGATTATCGTTAATAATAGTAAGTTATACGGTGAGTATAGACCAAGACCATTTCTTGCAGGTATCTGGTAAAAGTATTCTTGATGACCACCATGAGGGAATCGATAGTTGCTTAATATTGGCGCCTGACTTGTCAGTCATGAAGGTTCAGTATATGGAAGACTCCTCTTTTGCTAAGGATTCAAGACCTCAAAGGAGTTGGTGAAATCTCTATGAAGGATGTCATCGATGGAGCAAGACTCATCAAGACCGTGTCACATTCCTTTTAAGGGTGGTAGCACCCTGGAACCTCAGAGGATCGATGGATTGTCATGAAGACCCAAACCCAAACCATTTCCTTCTAGCCTTTATGAATCTCGAGGACGAGATTCCCTTTAAGGGTAGTAGTCTGTAACATCCCAACATTTTCCAAATTTTGGAATGTTAATAAACAAATTATAATAATGATTGTTTCCTTGATATATTTGATTTTCACTAGGATCTAAAACTTTCGGAGTTTAATGAATATTAAAAATGAGAAGGGAATAAAAGGATTTTCCCTAATATTCATTGTTGGTGTTTTGGAATTTATCATTTAAAACAACCCAACTAAAAAATAAATTGAGAGAGGGTAACATGACTCCTTCATTATAAAAAAAGGTCGGAATATGTTTTAATATGATTTCATTTTAATTGGAGTTTATTTAAATAATTTTCCAATCAAAATAATAATAACATGAGAGAAGATAAAATGACTTCTTTAGAAAAATTGAGTGGAAACTATTTAAATAATTATTTGACATTTTTGTGAATTTCTAAAATATTTTATAATTAAATAAGGTCATTGAAAAATGTATTTATTTTTATTTATTTATTTGGAAAATATGTTCATTGCATAATTTGCTTTAGATTATTTGACGAATATAGGAATTTATTTCATATTTTTCTGATGTATATTTATTTTTGTAATATTCCTTGAAGTTTTGGATTTGAAGAAAAACAAACTGTACCAGTCGGCCCAGTAGCCCTTTCTCGCCGCGGGCGCAATTTGAGCCCGAGACGGATTTTAAAAAAAATCGGGCTATATAAGATTTCGAAATTTTTCCTTTTCGTTTTTTTCAGAAACCCTAAATCGTCCGCGCCTCGTTTTCTGTGCCGCCGCCGATGAATCTCGGTTTCCGTGCCGCAACCGTCTCGATTTCCGCGCCGGTGAACCTCGATTTTCATGCCGGGCGATCTCGATTTTCCACGCCGGTGAATCTCGATTTCCGTGACGTCGGTAAATCCCAAAATTCGTGCGTCGGCGAACCTCGAAGTCCGTACCGCCGCCGCCTCGGTTTCCGTGCCGTCGCCACGTCATCATCGGTGAGCAGCAGTCTCGTCCTATAGCGAAAATGACCTTTTCGCGATAAAGTTTATTTTCTTATTCACGATCCAGTTAACATATCAAATCAAGTTTTGAAACTATTTGAATTTGAATTTATTTAGATTCAAATTCAACCTTTCGGAGGCCGTATCTTTTATACCGGTGATCCAATTCAATTGATTCTTTTTGCATAGGATCACTCGTGTCATGTACTTTATGTCCACATAATTTATGCACCACCTTCAAATACTTTTTGATCTGTTTGAAATTAAATTCAATTCAAACCTTCCACCTGCTATGACTTGTGTTGTAGTATCTCGTTTCACGTGATTCTTTTTGCATATCGGATCATTTGAAACATCATATCTGCAATACCCACACACCTTTTCATATAGGCATGATATTCACCTTGAATTCATAATGCCCTTTGTCATAATCTTTTATATCCAACATTCTTTTTCTGTTGACTCTCTCGAATTCACCTTCCACCTGTCACCTTCGAGTACATCGACACTGGTGTCGTGTCAAGCCTTTTTTGTTTTTGTTTGTTGACAAAACCTTTGTGTTTGATTTGTTAATCTTTTGGTTCCTTTATGCGTGATTGCTTATGTGGTATCTTTCCTTTACGATAGATTGCTCGGAGTGTGACGAGTAGAGTTATCTAGATCGTGAGAGCGAAGAACTTCATCGAATGTATACGGCAAGTCATACTTTGACCATTTCACAACCTATATTTTTACTTATGCATGTAGCAAATATCACCCTATGCATGTGTAGAAATGCTACTATATATTATTACTGCAAACCTGGTAGGGTAGCCATATGATTTTATCATGTTTGCTTAGACAACCTAGCACGTGCTTGTTATATATATTGCTATGCTTGTAGACGGGGATTGGTTTGAGATTTTCATTGAGCTGTGTAAGGATTATAATGACTTGACTAGCAAACCTTAATTAGAATACACCTCTGGACGAGCAGGAAGTGCTTCCTGGGGGCTCGTACCTTTTCTAAGGCGAGACCAGGTTGTACCCCTAATGGCTGTGAATGGTTTGGAGGGAAGGCATCGTGGGGTCGTGCACCTTATCTAAGGCAATGCGCCCATGAAAGTGCACCCTAAGTGGGCGCCGTCCAGGCTCAAAAAGATCGGACTGACTTAGTGACTAGTAGCTTCCATGTACAACCACTGGCTATATGGGCTCTGGCTTAGTTGAGTACGTTGTGGGGAGACTGGCCCTGGTAGCTAGCAGATGTAGATATGATAGGTGTACCGGCTACCAAAGGGTGGAGGTGACCTCTTCTGAAAGACTTTGTCTCAATCTTCGGGTTGAGTCCAATGGGGAAAGTGTACAAACCTCTGCAGAGCGTACAAACTGATCATGATTAGCCGTGTCCCCGGTTATGGACAACTTTGAGCAACTAGGCATTACTGTTGTTGGATGGTCTTGACAGATGAAACACTTTAATAAAACTTGAGTGGGAAGATTTAATAAAGGGTATGGGTTGGAATTGGTGTAGCTCAGTTCAACCTTATGTAGTAAGTTAAACTAAATTTTTGACTTAGGTAGATTGGAAAAAATCAGCTTTCTCTAAAATAAAACCATAATCCTTTCCTTTGAATTATCCTTGCATGTAGTGATAGGTCTGTTATATCCTTTTCCGTGTGACTTGCCGTACAAATTAGATGTACTGACCTGTTGTCTGGCTGTAACCTTCGGTGTTGCAGGTTTTTCAGACGAGCAGTAAGGTGCGTTTAGGGTCGCGGGTCTTCACTCAGCATGTTCGCTTGTGGATGTTGATGGGATTCCTCGTTATATGCTTTTGCTTTCGCTATATTTATATTGAGTAAGCTAGCCTTGAGCTATGCAACTTGTTATTTATATTATTCTGGATCATACGTTGTAATAGTGATGCACTTGTACTTTGATATACATCTATGATACTGTGTGTGCCAGCGAGTTTGATCCAGGGAATGGCACTTGATCACAGAGACTCCAGTTCTATGTGAATTGGGTTGTTACAGATACGATGGATTATGAGATTATGTTCAGATTGTGATTGAGTTATATATTTGATTCTCTTCTTTATATTTATGTTCTTGTGTAATTCTTGCATGTTCTCCGTTGTTGTTTATTGCTTTGGCCAAGTAGTAGGTAGTGACTCCAAGAGGGAGCGTTATGCATGATTGTGGGTTCATGCCCCCCGATGACTAGCTTGAGTGACAGAAACATGAGTCTAGGGGATGTGTTGTTGCCACAAGGTGGAAAACAACGGTGCTTGTACTTGCGGGTGCAAGGATTGTTTACTTTACGGAAAGTTCTTTAATGAAGTTGTATGTTGCTTTGAGTTTACACTTTGGGTGGGATTCACAACTTAATACCAGCGAGATGTTCTGGATAGATATCTCAAGGTGGATGATTAGTAGGTAGATGCAGATGGATTTCGGTCTACTTGTCTTGGCGTACTGCCCATGCTTTTCAGCCCCTTCCTTTCTGTTTAGCATAATTAGCATTGGTTTGCGCACATAATCCTGTCAATTGCCCAACTGTAATTTGTTCACCTCGCATGGCTATTTTATCGTCTTTTGGAAGAGAGACATCACTAGTGAACATCATAGTACCCCGGTCCATATTTTCAACGTTGTTTACACCTTCAATTTACTTTCAGTATTTACTTTTCCATAGCTATCACTACCATTATTATCCCGTGCGTTTTATCCTTTGTAAACAACAAAGCCAGAGGAATTGACAACTCCTCTGTACTAGTTGGGAGCAAATCTATCTGTTGTGTGTGCAGGTCCAGATGAAGTAAGCAACCTTGAGTTGTGAACGGCGCCATTGTTCACTTCACCACCTTCTTGTATCTGTTGGAGTCCTACGGGTTCGATACTCTAAAACCTTAGCATCTTCGCTAAGGGAAATTTGCCGCTACGCTACATCTCATCTTCCACATGGGGTAACCAACGAGGGGCGAGTATTATCTCATGTATCAATGCGCAAGGATAACCAAACCCCCATACACTCCTCCTCTGGGTACTTGTCTCTTTGTGAACCTCCTTATTAGATTGAGAATTACCGATAATAAGTGCATGAGTTCTTCGGACTAATGTGAGTATTCGAAAGTTGACACTTCCACCTTCCCATATTTTTTTAGCCTCTCCTGTGTCGTGCATTGCCTCCTTCTCACTCCGAGAGTTGGCGTCCACCTTCCCCGGTACATCCAAATCCTTGGCATGATACGCTCTGTCATCATAAACCCCCTTATATCCTTCCCCAAAACAGCCACCATACCTACCTATCAAGGCATTTCCATATCCTTTCCGAGATATATTGCCATGCAACATCCACCTTCTCATGACTTGATCTTCATGTCATACATGTTACTTGCTTGATCGATGAGTCGCATGCTAGTTGGGCCTTGCCCTAATCATTGCTACATGACGCGCTAGTATCATTGCATATCCTGCTACACTGGCAGAGGCATACATTTGCATACTTCATAATAGTTACATCTTCTTTATGATTTGAGTACTCTTGTAAAGTGTGAAAGATCTTCTATACTTCTTGTAATATATAGAGTGTTGCCCCTAAAGTGAGGAAAATATCCCAAAGAGGACAAAATCAAAAGATCCCAAAGAGGACAAAATTAAAAGATCCCAAAGAGGACAAATGAGAGAAATAGAAAGAGCCATTGAAGGCCACCAAAAAATAAAAAAAAATAAAAAGAGAAAAAGAAATAAAAAGAGAGAAGGGGGCACACTACTATTAATTTTGAGAGATCCACACTCGTACTCCCTCTCATATTTTGTACACCATAGAGATTATCATTCATGCATATAGCTATGTGGGGACCTTCACACTATAGAACTTGGCTTGTATATTCCAATGATGAGCATCCTCAAATGAGCTCTAGGTCTTCTTGAGAAAGCAAGTTGGATGCACCCCCACTAGTTCCATTGGAGAGCTTACCTTAGCTCATATTTGCATCCGTTGCATGGCAATCCCTACTCCTAACATCATATCTATCATTTGGCTTTCTCTCGCCTATGATTGTCCTCATTGATATGAGCCTTTCTCACCTTTTTGACTTCCTCCTCCACCATATTCTCTCTTTGCCATCCTAAGTGTCAACTTTCTTGCTTACGCTCATCCATTGCATGAGTGCTCAAAATATCGAAAAGGAGTGGATCATTTTGACTTGTACCTGGCTAGTGGTCTGGGGATGAGTCAAGATAAGATTCCAAAGAAGACCAAGTGTGAAGCTTTAGTAGATTGAGTTCTCAACACAAAAATACTTTTTCTCATATATCCCTATCCCCTTTCTTGCACGCAAACACCATTTGGAGACATTCGAGTCACGGACAGCGAGAGCTCTTGCACATTTATGTTCTTATGTTGCTTGTTTCAATGCTAACTATAGACTCTTGTCTGTTATGACTTGAATTAAATTGCATGCTTTGATTGCTTTACTTAAAAGTTCTTATATGGTTGTTAGCATGTCACCACAGAAATTATGTTTGTTATCATTTACCTACTCGAGGACGAACAGGAATTAAGCTTGGGGATATTGATACGTCCAAAACGTATCTATAATTTCTGCTTGATCCATGCATCTTTTGTGTGATATTGCTATGATATAGATACATTTTCATACACTTTTGATCATATTTGGACTAACTTATTAACTCAGTGCACCCTAGTGCCAGTTCCTGTTTTCTGCTGTTTTTCTATTTCAGGTTTCCCCCATATTAAAAGTGCTCCAAAAATTCTGGAAAAATCAGATAAAAAACCAGCGTTCCGGAAGCTTCCGGATTCACCAAAGAAGGCCAGAGGGGCCCCACCTGGTGCCCAGGCGGCCACCCCGCGCGACCTAGGGCTTGGCCGCGCCGGGAGGGCACGTGGGCGACTGGTGGACCCCCAGTGCCCCCCTTTGGCCCCTATTTTTACTCGCGTCGCGAAAACCCTGATTCAAGACCCCTTTTCTCCAGAAGCAATTCCGATCTCCGCCGCCATCGATGACAAGCTTCGGGGGACCATAATTCCTGTGCCGGCACCCTGCCGGGACGGGGAAGTGCCCCCGGATATCTCCATCGACGTTGCTTCCTCCTTCCATGATGCGGGAGTAGTTCCTCCTCGGGGTTAAGGTTTCTACCAGTAGCTATGTGTTCTTCTCTCTCTCTCCCATGATGTGATCTTCGTTGTGATCATAGGCTATGTTAATCTAGGGTGATCCCATGATATTTCCCCTTCCTCTATGTATTAGATTGATGTACTCACTTGATCTTATCTAGTATAATCCCCGAGACCATGGTGACAGCGGTCTATTGGACATGTGTTAGAAGAATATTTTCATGAGTGATTTCCTCTCTTTTGTGTGTGGATTTAGGATTGAGAGTCTCTTGGTGCTTGTCTTTGACTATCCTTTAGATATGTTGTGGTGATTGTGGTACTCTCTTTGGATGGCCGCGGTGACATTGGGAAATCCATAGATGAGAACTACGAACTCTGAGGTGTGCTTTTGTAGCCCTACACAATTCTCGTCCTCTCTTGACCACAAAGGAATGACCTCTGAGTACGTCTCCATTGCATGTTTTATGAGGAATATCATGTGATTAGACTATGTTAATATTGTTGGGAGTTGCCACTAGTGAAAGTATGAAGCCTAGGCCTTGTTTCCACCATTGCAATACCGTTTGCGCTCACATTTACTACTTGTTTGCTTGCTGCACTTTTTATTACAGATTTATATTACTTCGTTTTTCCGCACCTATCACCCATATTTTACCATCTCTTCGCCGAACTAGTGTACCTATATAATTTGCCATTGTATTAGGTGTGTTGGGGACATAAGAGACTTCTTGTATCTTAATTGCAGGGTGATGGTACGATTTAACGCCCCCTCGTTGGTTACCCAAAGTGGAAGGTTGAGATGTAGACATCAACAAATTTCCCTTAGCGAAGATGCTAAGGTTTAGGATCGACCAGTAGGACTCCAATGACGACAAGAAGGTGGCAAGGAAACAATGGCACCGTTTTAGACAAAAGTTGCTTCCTTGACCTGGACCTGCACACATAGCAAATAACTTTGCTTCCCAAGAGTACAGAGGAGTTGTCAATTCCTTCGGCCTTGTTGTTTACAAAGGATAAAACGCACGGGATAATAATGATAGTGATAGCAACAGAAAAGTAAATAAAGTAGTAAATTGATAGTGGGTGTAAACAGTATTGGAAATATGGACCGGGGTCCTATGATGTTCACTAGTGATGTCTCTCTCCCAAAAGATGATAAAATAGCCATGCGAGGTAAACAAATTACAGCTGGGCAATTGACAGGATTATGTGCGCAAACCAATGCTAATTATGCTATAAAGAAAGGAAGAGGCTCAAAAGCATGGGCGGTACGCTAAGACAAGTAGACCGAAATCCATCTTCATCTACCTACTAATCATGCACCTTGAGATATCTATCCAGAACATCTCGCTGGTATTAAGTTGCGAATCCTACCCAAAGTGTAAACTCAAAGCAACGGAGAACTGCATTAAAGAACTTTGCGTAAAGTAAACAATCCTTGCACCCGCAAGTACAAGCACCGTTGTTTTCCCCCTTGTGGCAACAACACATCCCCTAGACTCATGTTTCTGTCACTCAAGCTAGTCATCAGGGGGCATGAACCCACAATCATGCATAACGCTCCCTCTTGGAGTCACTACCTACTACTTGGCCAAAGCAATAAACAGCAACGAAGAACATTCAGGAATTGCTCTAGAACAAAAATATAAAAGAGGAGAATCAAATATATTACTCAAACACAATCTGAACATAATCTCATAATCCATCGGATTCCAGCAAACTCAGCATAGCAACAGCAGAAATATTACATATGTGCCTCGATCATGTAGGGAACCTCACGAAGTTTAATCCATGAAGAACAAAGAGGGAAGGAGAACATCACATAGCTGTTGATCACGGATCCATGGTCCAAAGGAAACTACTCACGACACATCCGGGAAGCGTCCATGGTGAAGGGGAAGCTCCCGGAGGTCGATCCTCCCTCCGGCAGGGTGCCGGGAAGAAGTCTGTTGGCGCTCCCGATCTTGGAAGCGCGGCGGCGGCGGAACAGAGGCGAGATCGCGAAAAGAGGTTCTCTTTTTGGAAGTTTCACGTCACGGGGAATATATAGGCGAAGGGGGCAGCCAGGGGGCCACCAGGAGTCCAGGTGCCCCCCTGGCGCGGCCAAGCCCTAGGCCGTGCCAGGTGGCCGCCTGGGCACCTGGTGGTGCCCCCCGGCCTTCCTTCGGGGTTCTGGAGGCTTCCGATGCGCTGACATTTTGTTCGATTTTTCCGGGAATTTTTGGAGCACTTTTAATATGGGGGAAACCTGGAATAAAAATACAGCAGAAAACAGAAACTGACATTGGGGTGCACTGAGTTAATAGGTTAGTCCAAATATGATCAAACGTTTATGAAAATATATCTAGATCATAGCAATATCACACAAAACATGCATGGAGCAAGCAAAAATTATCGATGCATTTGGGACATATCAGCATCGTCCTCGCTCGTCCCTTCCCCATCCTCCCCATCATTGAGCCATCCTCACCCGTTGTCTTCCTCGCCACACCTCCTCGAGACATCACCAACGATAGTCATCGTCCCCTCGTCGCCGCGCCACAGCAACGCCGTTGCCGACCTCATTCCAAGGTGAAGTTTAACAAAAAATGTTGTAGGTAAATGTAGTCTTAATGCAGGGTTAGTGTTACTTTTAGTTATATATGACTTTAGTTTTAGTGTAGTATTAGTGTTTTTTTTCGTTGTAGATGGATATAGTTTTAGTGTTGTGTTAGTTTTACTTTAGTTGTATATGAATTTAGTTATAGAGTGTAGTCTTAGTTTTAATTTGAGTTGTAGTTGAATTTAGTTTTAGTATAGTCTTAATGTAGTGCTAGTGTTACTTTTAGTTGTAGATGAAAAAAATTAGTGTATCATTAGTGTAGTGTTATTATTACATTTAGTTGTAGATAATTTAGTTTTAGTGTATTATTAGTTTTACTTTTAGTTGTAGATTAATTTAGTTTTAGTGTAGTCTTAGTGTTATTTTTAGTTGTAGATGAATTTAGTTTAGTGTAGTTTTAATGTAGTCATGGTGAATTTTACTAACTTGTTTCATATTTGCTTCGTCAGAGACGGCATCGAACTTTCGTGGTGTGTGTAAGAAATGTGGTAAGTGGTATGCCACTATTAGGAAGGACAATGTGACACACAAGCTCGACCATTGGAATACCCTAGAGGAAGCGGCTCGTGCCTACGATGGCGAGACGGTTAACTTCCTTGAGGACCCTCAGCATACATAGGTGATGCTATATATTTACATTGTGTTTGGATGTGTGAATTGGGGCCTGTAATTGGAAATCTGGAATTTGTAGAGCAGTTTCCGTCGTTTGGTTTGCACGTGGAATTTGGGGCTAGAAACGACGGGCAATTCTGCGCGAGAGCCCGCGTACCTGTTCGCTCCAGCAAAATCTTTCTGAGCCTCCACCCTGGGAAACGCACGGAAAGTCTCTTGCGTACCTGTTCGTTGCTCGCTCCTCTCGCTCGCAAAGGACGTGCGCACGAGGTCGAGCCCGAGCTCGCCCAGCAGACGGCGGCGCCGGCGCCCAGGTATGCTGCTCGCCCCGCCCTTCTCCTTCGGGCCAAGTTGTTGTGCGCCCCGCTCACCCGTCTCCCCGTGGCCTGTGCGCCGCCGGCCGGAACCCTACATCGACCGGGGCCAAGGGCGGCGGGGAACGACGACTGGAGGAACGGCGGCGGGATGGATTTCCCTCCCTGGGCGTGCCTCCTCCTAACCCCGCCTCCTCTCTCTCCCTCCCTGCACTTATTCTGCTCGACCCGGCTGTCTCTCCCTTTTCTCAGATTTTCCTGCCTCTCCCTTTTCTCAGATTTTTCTAATTAAATTGTATATCCAAACTCATCAAAACATCCAATTCCAAGATTCATACATCCAAACAGGAATTGGAATTGTGTGCTACCATGAGATTCCGACCATAAATTCCATCTACAACCACACACCAGAATTGGAATTACACCCCATTTCCTTTCCATCTGGGAAATGGAATTGGTAGAGCAATTCCATTTCTAGGAAGCTTTCCTACATCCAAACACAGTGTTAGAGTTCATGATGATGCTAGTTTACTTGTTATAGTTTTCGTCAATAGAATACTCATTTGAATCATGCATGATGCACGATTGCAAACAGTTTTTTCTAGACATACAATGATCTGAACTTGCTCAATTTGATTGTCAAGTCTAATGAAGAGACCATCAAATTCCCATAGAAGGAAGTTAGAGAGCTGAAGTAGGAGAGCGACCAACTTAAGAAGGATAGAAATGAACTAAAGGATGAGAGAGATCACCTAAAGAAGGAAAGATACCAGCTAAACAAACACATAAATCAGATGAAGTATGAAAGAGATGATCTCAGAAATATGAAGGTTGTTTTCTTTAAAGAGGGAGTAGAGAACAAGAACAAACTTAGGAACATCAAATCAATTCTAGAAGTGTAATTTAAACTTTTTGGTTGTTAAACTTTGTATGTTAAGTTGATTGAGTATCATACGTACCTAGCTTATTGAAGTGAAATTATGTGAGTTGACTCTATTTATCGGCACGATTGTTTATTCAGCATGTTGTTTTTCATCTTCTCCCTTGCGATACTTATGTATGTATTTCTATTTGTTCGGTTGATATTCATCTACTGCTACCTTGTTATTTTTCTCGCAATGACTCTGATGAGTATCTTGCTTAAATTTTTCATCCATGTTCTACTACTTAGAGGTTTTATCCCGCTGCGTGGATACGATTAATTCAAGATTTGGATTAAATTTTGATTCGGCCATTCACCCCTTTCCCTTTGGACGATATTCGTCGCCCCTTGACTATACGATGCAAATACGTTGTGGGAAATGATGGCATCTTATGTGATCATGCACAACATAATTGTGGATGAAGAGAGTGATAGAGTCTGTCAAGGTCTGAAATTTAATTTAAGCACATGAATTATTCTATCCAACTTTCATACATAATCCAGCAATGATTTGAAATTTGTATCCAAATCCATTAACATAATCGGCGTTGGAGATGCCCTAAGCCTTCTAATGGCATAAGGAGTGTGTGTTTTCTTGTATCTTGATATTCTTTATTTATCTTGATTTGCCTGTTGGTATAATTTGGCGAGCGCCTTTCCATTTTAGTGGCAAGAATCTGCAAAAAAAATTGTATTCTTATCATCTATATAGACGGCGAAGAATCCATAAGTTATTTTATTAAAAAAAACTTTGGAACCGCCTCTGGAAATTATGGGACGCAAGAAACTCACCCTCCTTCCGCCAACACGGGCTTGCAATCAAAGCCACCGGGTCAGGAACATGGTACTCCCTCCGATCCAAATTAATTGACGCACACTTAATACAACTTTGTATTAGAATTGTACTAAGTATGCGTCAATTAATATGGATCGGAGGGAGTATAAGAATTGACCTGGCTACGCCACTGCCTGCATACCTTACTTTCCGTCTAGACTATCTGAGAGTTTTTTTTTGTTGCATAGGACTATTTGAGAGTTTCACGATGATAATATGAACAACTGATCCATTGATCAGAAGTGTCTCCTCAAACACATGCACGTACGACTGCACTGTAACCAAAGCATAATATGAGATGATCATTTGTACAGACCCAAACGCCGTGTAGTTTACATATACCCAACCCCAAAGAACATACCAATCAATCAAAGAATGGTGTGAATAGCTAACAAACTCCAACCACTGGCTTCGAACCGGCGACGTACATCATATGCTCGATCGGCTCGCTAGGCGCTCTAGCTACCTCCCAGCTCCGTCTGGGAATTAATCCTTCTTCTGGTGAGCGCCCACGGCCACGGCCGACGACAGCTCAAGGAATCCGGCGCGGGGCGACGGTTCGCCGCCGGACGGCAGGTCGGAGAGCAGCGCGACCATCCGTCTGGCGCTCACGGAGCGCGCCGCGGCGAGGTCGAGGCTTTTGGTGCCGGAGAAGACGGAGGAGGACTGGGCGAGGATGAGGTACACCAGCGCCTGCACCAGCACGAACAGCCCCACCTTGAGCAGCGCCCCGTGCTGGCTCGCCAACTCGATCTCCATGCCAACTTACACCGAGATTTGATCACACGACACCAGTGAATTCGATCACCAAGTGTTCTTCCCTGAGAGTCTCTGGGGTGTTGATTGCTTGATGTGATTTGTGAGGTCTGGGGTGCGGGCTGCGCACTTATATAACGGCGAGACGCCGGTTTGACCGCTGCCGGGGTTGAGGATATGATGCAACGCAAAGATGCTTCGTGGATGGGTCGCCAACTTGGAGTGTGTAGTTTCGGGTGGTTCGGCGAAAGGCAACGCCAGTCCCACGGGGTTGGATAGATTCAGCTGGACCTGTTCCGTGCTGCGCTCTCACGTGCGCGCGCGCGCGTTGCTTTCACCGTCACACGTAAGTGCACTCGAGTCTCGAGAGATATAATATTACTTATATTTTTGAAAAATAATATTAGTTAAAAAAAGATAAATGCCGCACGTCAGGGCGGAGAGTTTCCACCCTAATGTTTTCTAAAGCTAAAGTTGTCATTTAAAAGCAAAAATAAAAAATTACCACCTCTGTAAATTTGTTGCCATGTGCTTACAACTAAAATTGCCAACAGCGTTTAACTAAAGTTATCAGACAAAACGTTCGGAATTGACATCCTTTCGACTCTGACTTGTGCAACTTATCAAGGTCCTATTATTTATATGATGATTCTTTTAAAGGAGGTTATACCCTTAACTTCTGCATTATTGTGATACACATAATTTTTTTCATTATTGAACAATATAAAATAAAGTCAATCATAGTTGAACGATTACAAAATATAAAATAGGTATCTATTACTAAGTCCATTATTTTGAAGCAACACCTTTAATAATAAATAAACCCTTCGCCATCGTCAACACCTCCAATTGATTCTTGATACAGAACAGTGACTTAACTGACTCATGCCTTGCATAGGAGGGCGACCCGAGAGGTCCTAATTGGCGCGACCACGTCCCCCGGCTCACCAAAGCCACCGTTCCGCCATCGCCGTCGGTGCTTGACACACGGGGCTTTGCCCCCCTTGGACGTGACACTCCCTCCCAACAGAGGGCTCCTCTCTCTTGAAGGCTTGTTCCCCGAGGTGCATCAAACGACGTATCCCCCATCCCTTTGGTCCTTGGATGCAGTCCGATGGTGGTTAGTGGTTGCATGACGACGTCGTGGGGGCTCAGTGGCAGGATGCTCAAGGATGAGTGGCCTTCGTTCTCTCCGCGTGGATGCATGCATGCATCGTCCTCATATGGCGATGATGGTAGTGATACAAATCCGGTTGGCCGAATGGTGATGGCGGAAGAAAGTGCTAAAACAACCTTCTATGGCTTCACGGCGGCGGTGGTCACTGAATTTTCTTTGGAGTGGGGTGATATCTTCGGATCTGATGGTTGATTTCAACAGTGATATGAAAACTATTGTTGAAGTCTTGATGCAAAGAGATGGTTGTGCAGCGGTGACGGTCACAACTACTAGGATCACAGAAAAGTTATGTCGACAATATATGAGTGATCTCGGTGATCATGCTACTTGCGCTGGGTCTTGAACTTTGGAATGAAATCCTAGGACTAACCTGACTTGGTTATATCTGGCAATGGCGACGCCTTTTTTGCATCGTTTCCTAGTTAAGGAATTGCTCAGATATGGTCAAACTATTTATTCAGGATGAAAACCTAGATCATGGCTTTGTTGGTTCGATCTGCTAACGGCGGTTGCGTCAATGTCACTTCCACCCCGAAGGAATTGTCGTTGAAGAACTTCATCGTTCGTGTGGAGACCCGAGGTAGTTGGTGTCGATATGGTTATTGCTACAGTTTGAGGATCATGGATTTGATCGCCTTGGGATTTTAATTTTTTTACTTGTTAACGTATAGCTTTGGTTTTATGTGAATTTGCTAGTTCTCGGTATATTGAGTGTGTGTTGATGTTGGTTTTGTGATTCTAGCTAAACAGAGGCCGGATATGTGCTCGTGGTGTTTGTATTATCTTGACGCTCTATTTTAAGCTAATAAAATCCACCATTTATAAAAAAAGACTTCCAACCCAAAACGACTATGCTAAGGATTTCACCCGTGTTGTCGTGAACAACCACCAAAGGCCGACATATAGCAAGAAGACAACACATTCAACATGGCAATAACATAAGTTCATCAATGATGGGTTCAACCAATCAAAGTTAGAACCAAAGTTTCCACCCTATATGTTAAGCGGTGTCCAATCAAATATGAGTGTTTATGTCATTTTTGGCATTTTATTTTATGCGAGACGATTTGCTACATATAACACAATCGTCGTCATTTTATAGTATACATCAATGATTTTTTAGCCACTGCTTCTACAAATTTTTGTGTTTCAACAATTATGCTTCACTGAGACGAAGACCATGAAACAACAATAAATTTATTCACGGCGAGCCATCGAGGGATACATGAGAAAGAAGATTCGGCACCGCTACATATTTGAATGCATTCTTTAATTCATGTAAGTATACTAGTTTGTTCGCTTCTATGATCTCGACATGTGTCCCGTTGCAGACACCGATATCTTATTTTATCATCTTTTTTTGCGAGTGATCTGATTTAATCATCTAGATAGATATACATTGAAGAGTTACTAACTCTTGAAATAGTTTTTTGTTCTTCGCTTCCTAAGTAAATAAAAAAGATTTAATAAATTTGTACAAAAACATCTTGAACAATAAAATCCGTGTCATAAGTCTCCCCTCGAAACACAAGTGTAAGGATTGCAAATGAATGAATCGAACTCACTCTTTCATTGATCATTGACATGAATTTATATACAAGGATTCCCGTCTTTCCGGGAGGTCGGTTACAAGCAATAGACGCCTGTTGGCATGTCGGTTTTTGGAGAGGCGCCCGTTCCAAGTGACCAAGCGCATGTACAAGAAATATACTTTGGGCACTAATAACTGCATGCGGCAGTTAGATCTAATCCTAACACTCCCCCTTGCACAAAGCTATATCTTGTATGTCTTGTGTGCCTTGTATAATCTTGATGTTATACCATGTAGTCTTGATGGTCTTTGAAATTAATAATATCTCTCCTATAAAAACCTGTGGGAAAAATATGAGGAGAGTAGTGTAGATATGTTGCTAAAACTCCTTTAAACCCAGTGGGAAAAACTAAGGAGAAAATGATGCAACATATAATGATTATTGTCTCCTTGATAACTCATATGAGAAAAACCTTTGAAGAAGGAGAAAAACTCTTTGATGAGTTTGGAGAACAATATATATGCTTGGTATACTTTCATTTAAAATCCCTTTTGGGGAATGTTGAAAGTATTGCATATATCACCTCACTAAACCTTTTATGAGAGACTTCGAGAGAAAGATCATAAGGAAAAGAGTGTGATCTGATATGTCATTGAAAACTCCTTTAAAACCAAGTGGGAAAAATATAAGGAGAAAATGATATGACATATGATGGTAATTGTCTCTTTGATAACTTATATGAGAAAACCTTGAAAGGACAAAACTCAATTAGTAAGTTTAGAGGACAATTAATATGCCTTGTATACATCCGTTAAAAACCCCGATGGAAAAAATAGAAGGTATGACATATATTCTTGTGTTGTTATTACCTCATTAAAAACCTTGATGAGAACCTTGAGAGTAAACTCATAAAGGGAAAAAGAGTATAATATAATGTTTGTATAGGTTATATTTCAGGAAGAGACTCCCCTGATCCTTGTAATTTGGGGCAATATGCTTAGTGATATTTCTTCTTATATAACCCCTTTGCATCTAAGAAACACAAGTATTATTATCGTTGTAGATAATAGTTAGTGATTCAATAGAACCAATTCCACATGAATGTTGTATGTGGTTTATCATCATGTAAAGCAACATATATTAATATGAGGTCATGTATTTCAGAATGATTGGTAGATGTAGCCACTAAGGTCTATTTTAAAGACTTCCATATGATGGCTATCACATCAAGTGGTATCCGATGATATTGGTGTCCATATTTAATTGAAAAACTAGGACAATGTTTTTTGTGCCTTGGAGACATCAAAGATATTCACGAGTCCAAACCAATTGTGTTTGGTGGATCTAGTGGCACTAGAGTATGGGACATTGGGTTCCAATATCTTATTTCCATCTTCTCATGGTTTAAAATGGATCTTTCTCTATGTCTAGAGATTGAACAACCATGAAAGTTATAGATGGATAAGACTTGTTCATGTCCAATATATTCTGGATATAGACAACATGGTGTATCATAATATATGAGTGAAGGGGCTCGAATTATAGCTGAAGCAAAGTTTGTTTTTTACTTACATCCTTCATCTCAAATTCCGTCTATGGATGATTACGTTCTTCATCAATATCGTGTGTGTTGTCAATGATATTATAATCATTACCATGCACTGATAGTGGAATCCTAATGAGGATTTGTTGATGAACACGCATGATAAATCATCACTATTGGAGTATCCTTTTGCATAAGGAACTCACTAAGTCGATTGTACCAAATTTATTTCGACTATTGTAAGTCATGTAGTGACTTATTGAGTTTACACAAAACATGTTGCACTTTCATTTTGGATTCATAATTGGGATTCCCATAAGGAGCGCATACGTCTGAATCAAGTGACACATTAATATATGTGGTCACTGCATATATCAACTGCATAAATAGATGATTTGTACTACCATTGAGATAAGTTATCGGAAATTGATTTCACTTGTGTATGGAGAATCAATTTGGGTATCTGCGTGAACCCTTATGCTACAAGCCTTGCTATTCACCACATGTATGTTCTCATTCCACTTTAGGATGAAAACTAGTGTAGGTATTACTTTTGTGAATACCTTCCTTTTATTGAGTGAGGCTATTTCTTCTTGGATTGCATCCTTTGTTCGAGTCCAGTCCGAGCAAGTATTATTCATACTCTGCCATGGCCATGGTCTTTGGATCCGGATCTTTATAAGTTTGTTTGCAATCATGAGAAATGTATGTCGACAATTGTCGGCTTTCATTTATATGATTCTCATGAATGTATAAAGTTTTGGTGAAATATTGTTACCCTTGACGACTCTTCATGTTTCCCAATACGGTTGAGTCTAGGTTTCCGATGTCCCAGTCATTGTGTGCACTATTGAGCTGGGTTTGTGGAGGTTTCCCTCTCATTGGGTGTATACTACCCATTAGGTGTCTATCAACGTGAAGTTGACTTGCATTTACCGAGTCAGAGGCCTCGATATCCTTTGTTTCTTGCGGAAAGCTGAATCCTGATATGTTGTGGTCGTACTTCTACCCTTCTTGTTTTGAATGGGTAGTTGAGTGGTTTTTGTTGGTACCTCCACTATTTGGGACACATTTTCGTTGGATTATAGGATTGTGTGACACCATTATAGTCGGTAAACTAGATTGGCAGGTTATTTGCAATGTGTTGCAAATCTTCTAAACAATGGGTTTAGATCTTTGAGTACGTGGATTTGAGGTGGAAATGTGTTGAACATTCCAAGTGATTTCCTGGCATTCTATTTGGTACTTAAAATTTTAAGAGCAAAGTTTTGCCCCCGTGTGTTTTGGATATTGTTGGACAAGACAGTAGAGGAACTAACAATGTTTTCTAGTATAAACAGTTGCATAGGTTCCTGAAGGACAAGCTTTGTGATAAAGCTTCAGGGAAGGTCTTCAAGTTATCGAAGCATAACCCACGGAGCGAAGCTTAATCACGAAGGTTGACCCCCAAAAATGAAGGTGTCCTGAAGCTCTACTCATAGAAGGAAATGAAGAGGACGGCGCAAAACTTAGATGTTTTTTGTGTAGTTCTTTTTCTGTTCCTTGAGTCATAGGACAAACCGTACTATCAAGAGGGGTATTTAGTTTGTGGACATCGAAGTCATTGAGAAAATGCTCAGATCAGATCCAAACCAAGTGAGAAACCTGAGCGAAGAAATCTCATGTGCACTAAGTTAAGCTTCGGTAGCAAAGACTTCGTTCTTTGGCTTCTGAAGCAGAACTAAGTCCGTGAGTCATCTTTACTTGTTCCTCAAGTAAAGTTGCGCATTGATGACAAATCCGACCGTTGTGGACACGTGTCAAGCTTTCACCTCGGGTCAGTTTGGTCATTCCGCACCTCGGGATCGCCAACTATAAATACGCCGCCCCCTCCTCCATTTGCGGGTGGCTGCTCTGAGATTATTCCAAGAGAGACTGAAGAGAGCAACCCCAAAAACGCCACCGAAGAAAAACCCAAAACCCAGAATACTGAAGCCTAAGTCCCATTAATTTGAGTAGATTTGAGATGACTTAGGTGAAAGCTTACTAACCTTTTTATCTTGGAGAACTGCAATTCTCCTAGACGGTTAGAGTGTTGTTCTTCAGAGAGCGAAGAGTAATTGTCGCCTCGAAGTCCAGTTTGTCAAAGGTTTCGGTGATTTCCTCAATAATCAACCACGAGTAAAGAACTGACCAAGCTCAAGGAGTTTGGTGCAGTGGAGCAACGGGCGGAGAGAGATTTGCTCCAGGTGTTCAATCACCAGTCCCTCCAACCAGACGTAGCGCTTTGCAGAGCGTGAACTGGTCGAACAAACATCGCCGAGTCCCAGCTCGTTTTACCTCAAGCAATTACCTTCAGTATTGCATTTGCTTCACTGTTATGCTTCAATGTGTTTTGATTCACTCATTTAGTTTCGCTTCCAGTTATACTTCGCTATTCCGCACTGCTTATGCTTCACTTCAATAGTTTCAGTAGAAATTTTTGAAGTGATCATTCACCCCCTCCCCCTCTGATCACATACTTGGACTTTCAATTGGTATCAGAGCTAGTCACTCCCTACACTCTGTGTGTTTTGGATTAACCTCCTGGAGTGTCTTCAAGTATGTCTTTCGCAGCTATTCGCTCCGGCGAACCTATTCCTGTTTTCAATGGGAAGGACTACCCTTACTGGAAGGACAAGATGAAAAGAAACATCATGGCTATCAACTCGACTGCCTGGCAAGTTGTCTTGTATGGATTCACAGTTGCCGATGAGAAGGCCATCACTCCTGAAGAAGCAAAACTGATTGATCTCGATTCTGAAGTTTGGGTTTTCATCACCAATCAATTGACACCAGAAAAGTATCATGAAGTGAAGAATATTCCATCTGCCAAAGGTGTCTGGGACTATCTTGAAAAGATTGGTGAAGGCGTTTCTACCCAGAAAGATGCCAGAATTGACACACTCCAAAGAAAATTCTATCGCTTCAAGAGAAAGGAGGGTGAAAAAGTCAGCTCCATTTACTGCAGACTCACAGCTCTTGATAATGAGTTGATTTCCCTCGGTGCTGATGACATTACTCCTCACTCTGTTGTGAGAACTTTGCTTCGCTCATTGGATGACTCATTTGATCACATTGTGCTGATGATCAAGGAAAGGACTGATTTCATACGTCTTGTTGCCGCTGATATTCTTGAGAGACTCAATACCTTTGAAATGGAAGAAGAGGAGAAACGTGACATAAATGGCTCTCGAAGAAAATCTCATGCCTTGAAAGCAAAAGCTTCGAGCCATTCTTCACCAGAAGTCAGTTCTGCTTCAGGTGTCGAATCAGATGATCCTGCAAGCATTGGAAAAGATTTAGCACTGATCATGAGACGCTTCAACCGCTTCCAGAGAAAAGGTTTTTCTTCACCGAAGAAGAGTTATTCTTCAAGAAGCTCAACTCACTCATCTCACCGCTCATCCTCAAGAAGCTCTCCATCAAAGGACAACTGCTGCTAAAAGTGCAAGAAGCCAGGTCACTACATTGCTGATTGCCCTCTGTGGGAATCTGAGAACAAACCAAAGCATTCGCTCAGAGTCTCCTCAACTAAGTCCCACAGATCTTCCAGAATCTATGAATCCAAGAGACATGATTCTAGTTCTAGAAGAGATAAGAAGAAAGATTCTGATGATGACAAGAGGAAGAAGTATCACAAGAAGCGTGAGGGTTCTTCATCGAAGACTTACTCGTCTCGTCGAAGCAGCTCTCACCGTGCCAAGGCCTATCTGGGAAAGGAGATGAACTCTGAAGACGAAGCCTCTGGGTCCGAAGCTCAATCAGGCTCAAGGTCTGGGTCTGGGTCCGAATCAGATGGTGTTGCTGGTTTGGCATTCGCTTCAGCAGATGCTTCGGCAAAAGCTTCGAGCTCATTCTTCACCAACAACAGTAGTGAAGATGAATCTCCTGCATATTGCTTCATGGACAAGGCGAAGGTATCTTCATCGAAATCTAACTATGATACTTCTGATTGTTCTTCATATGACAGTGATTCAAAGATAAGCTATGCTAAACTTGCTAAAATTTCTTCAATCCAACAAGATGAACTTGATTCACTAAGCAAAACCATTAAGAAATCAGAAACTCTGTTGATCGATGAGATAGAGAAAGGTCAAACTTTAACTAATGAGCATGAAGCTCTGAAAGAAAAGTTTGAAGAATTATCCTCTCGGCATGATCTTCTTTCAGTTGATTATGAGAAGCTCACCTATGAAATTCTTCAGAGGAAAATGGCTCTCGAAAAACTGAAAGAGGCTCATGAAGAGTTGGAAAATGTCAATCTCTCTCTCATGGCTCAACAAGGTTCTGAAGCAAATCATAAAACTGAATCACCTTGTTTGGACTGTTTGGAACGAAGCAAAATTGATTCCAAAGGCAAAGCTCCTATTGTTATTGATGATACTAATGCCTCTGATGAGGAAAATCCTGCTGTTACCGAGGAACTCCTCAGGTTGAAAAACTTATTTGAAACAGGCATGTTCAAAAGTGTGCAAGGCCACCAGTATCTCTGTGATATCCTAAGGAAGGCTCTCCTTCACAGGAATCCCAGGAATGAAGGTGTTGGTTTCGAAAGAAAGATAAACCCTGATGGCACCTATTGGGAACCTGAGCAGTATCCTAAGACTGTTTGGGTCCTTGCGAAGGGAAACCCCGTTGATATAGCTAACCTTTCAGGTTTTGACTGCAAGATGAACAAAGCTATTGTAGACGAATCACTTGATTCTGACTACAAGCTCATCAAAGATGAACAGGGAAAGGTTACAGCTGAGTATGTTGGTACACCTCCTAAGAATGGCTTCTATAAGAGGCAGATATGGGTGCAGAAAGCACTTGTGGAAAAACTGCCTGCTAACCATACCATGCAGGGAAAGTCTTCGGTACCACCGAATCATTTCTATTCTCTTGAAACGAGAAATGATCCTCTGGTGACCGAATCAAATGTTCCGCAGAAGCAATACTATCGCACTGGTCGTCATACTTATCGTCCTCATAATAATCATACTAAGATTGCATATGCTCATTCTTATGCTAACCATTCGCAGAGGACTTACATTTATGGTGTGCTTGATGGTACACCGAAGCAATACACTCCTGTTCGATTTAATATTGCTTCAACCAGTGCTTCAACATCTTCTCAGTCACCTGCTCGTTTGTGGGTGGTTAAGAAGAACTAATTCTTCTGCAGGGCTATGTCTCCGGTGGATCCGAATGGGTCATGGATAGTGGTTGCACAAATCATATGACCGGAGACAAGGAGTTATTCACCGAAGAAAAATTATCTCACTCTTCTCAGAAGTACATTACCTTCGGTGATAACAACAAGGGTAAAGTTTTAGGTTTGGGTAAGGTTGCCATATCGAAAGATAAGCACATTGACAAGGTTATGCTAGTCCAATCCCTTGGATATAATCTAATGTCTATTTCGAAGTTATGCGATATGGGTATGCTTGTTCTATTTTCTGCTTCGCGTTGTGTTGTCTTTTCACAGGATGACTATGCGTTTGTCTTCGAGGGTTACCGAAAAGGAGACTTATACATTGTTGATTTTTCTTCGGGCCCTGCTGTATCCACATGCTTAATGGCAAAAGCTTCATCTGGGTGGTTATGGCATCGAAGACTTGGTCATGCAGGGATGAGAAATCTTCATAACTTAGTGAAGAAAAATCATGTTATTGGCCTTAGCGAAGTTAAATTCGACAAGGATCGTCTCTGCAGTGCTTGTGAAGCTGGTAAAATTACGAAGAAACATTATTCAGCGAAGACTATCATGACTACCACTCGTCCTCTTGAATTGCTTCATATGGATCTTTTTGGTCCTCAAAACTATGCAAGCCTGGGAGGAAACAAATATGGTCTAGTTATTGTTGATGACTTCTCTCGTTATACTTGGGTTTTCTTTTTGGATGACAAGAGCAAAGTTGTTGAAATATTCAAGTCATTCGCCAAGAGAGCTCAAACAGAATATGAATTATCTCTGAAGCATATCCGAAGTGATAATGGAACTGAATTCAAAAATACTCATATTGAAGATTTTCTTGATGATCATGGTTTTACTCATGAGTTCTCTGCTGCTTATACACCTCAACAGAATGGTGTTGTCGAAAGGAAGAATAGAACTCTCATTGAGATGGCCAGAACCATGCTTGTTGAATACAAGACTCCTCTTAGGTTCTGGGCCGAAGCAATTAACACAGCTTGTCATATCATCAACAAGGTTTACCTTCACAAATTTCTGAAGAAAACTTCACATGAGCTTATCACTGGTAACAAACCTAATGTTTCGTACCTTAGGGTATTTGGTGCTCCATGCTTCATTAGAGATATGAATCATAGCTCCAAATTTGCCCCTAAGGCACATGAAGGTTTTATTTTAGGTTATGGCTCAAACTCTCACACCTACAGAGTCTATAACTCTCACTTTGGGAAAGTTATGGAAACTGTGAATGTGAGGTTTGATGAAACTAATGGCTCTCAAAAAGAGCATTTGCCTCATGATCTAGATGAACCTCCTCTTGATGAAGTGATCAGGTCCATGGCTATTGGAGAGATTCGTCCTGTTGAAGCCAATGCTCGTCAAGCTAATAGGGATGATGATGGTCCAATGTTCCCACACATAGCCCGGGGCGCTGGAGATCAACATCCTGAAGCTAATGATGAACAGGACAAAGAAGAACAAAGGAACGAAGGAAATGCTAATCCCGAAGGAAATGCTGAAGCTGAAGGTGAAGCAGATCCTGAAGCTGAAGCAGATCCTGAAGCAGAAGCTGAGCCTGAAGCTAATGATTCAACTTTATCACGAGTCCGAAGACGAGTTGATGTTGATTCGATCCTTGAAGAAATTCATCAACCAGGTCGTCCCACAACTCGCTCTCGTACTCGTTTGGCTAACTTCTGTGGAAACTTTTCGTTTGTCTCCATGATAGAACCTTCAAAGTTTGATGAAGCCATGAAGGATCCAGATTGGTTAACTGCCATGCTCGAAGAACTTAACCAGTTCGAGCGAAACAAAGTCTGGTCCTTAGTTGATAGACCATATCCCACGAAGCACAACATCATTGGTACAAAGTGGATTTTTCGCAATAAGCAAGACGAAGACGGTATAGTGGTAAGGAACAAAGCACGTCTGGTAGCACAAGGTTACACCCAAATCGAAGGTATCGATTTCGGCGAAACTTATGCTCCAGTTGCTCGTCTCGAATCCATTCGTGTTATGCTTGCTTTTGCAAATTTCAATGGTTTGCTTTATCAAATGGATGTGAAAAGTGCTTTTCTTAACGGAGAAATCGAGGAAGAAGTGTATGTTATGCAGCCTCCAGGTTTTGAAGACCCAAAGAAACCCGACATGCTGTACAGGTTACACAAGGCCCTCTATGGGTTGAAGCAAGCACCTCGTGCTTGGTACGACACATTGAAGGATTTCCTTCTGAAGAAAGGCTTCAAACCAGGAACCACTGACCCAACGCTTTTTACTCGATCTTATAATGGTGATTTGTTTGTATGTCAAATATATGTAGATGATATCATTTTTTGATGCACTAACACTGAAATCAGCGAAGATTTTGCCAAAATGATGTCGAAGAAATATGAGATATCTATGATGGGTGAATTGAAGTTCTTCCTTGGACTTCAAATCCGTCAACAGAAGAATGGCACCTTTATTTCTCAAGAAAAATATCTCAAGGATTGCCTGAAGAAGTTTGGTCTCACTGAATGCAAAACCATTAAGACGCCTATGCCTACCAATGGCTTCTTAGATGCAGATGAGAAGGGCAAAGCCTTCGACCAGAAGAAATACCGGTCTATGATTGGATCCCTTTTATATCTTTGCGCATCTAGACCTGACATTATGCTTTCAGTATGTATTTGTGCTCGTTTTCAGGCAAATCCAAAGGAATCACATCACACTGCTGTAAAGCGAATTCTTCGTTATCTTGCTCACACACCTACCTTGGGGTTGTGGTATCCCAAGGGAGCTCAGTTTGATATCATTGGCTATTCTGACTCTGACTGGGCTGGTGATCGTGTGGATAGGAAATCAACTTCAGGGACTTGTCATATCCTTGGAAGATCACTTGTGTGTTGGGCTTCAAAGAAGAAAAACTGTGTTTCAATATCTACTTCTGAAGCCCAATACATTGCTGCTGGGTCATGCTGTACTCAAATTCTATGGCTGAAGCAAACGCTGAAGAATTATGGTATTCATGTGAAGAAAATTCCACTCCTATGTGATAATGAGAGTGCAATCAAAATTGCCCACAATCCTGTACAGCACTCTCGCACGAAGCATATTGACATTCGCCATCATTTTCTTCGTGATCATGTTCAGCGTGAAGATATTGTTATTAGTCATGTCAGAACTGAAGATCAACTGGCAGACATATTCACGAAACCTTTGGATGAGAAAAGGTTCTGTACGTTAAGGTGTGAGCTCAATATATTGGACTCACGACATGTACTGTAAGGCCAAACCTTTTTACTTCTGTATATATTCATTTACCTCGTTTCTTACCTATTTAGTTTCGTTGTTTGTTTTTGCTTCGTTTAGTTTATTTTTATTTCGCTTGGTTTTAGTCCTCTATGCTTATCACCTTTTGCTTCATTTGGTTTTTCTTCGAGGTGATAAGTTTCGGACCCTACCCTTTCTATTCTCTTTCTTTCTTATTCTGTCTGTCCAAAATGGTTGAGCACAATTGAAACGGAAAACATTTACTTCGAACATCATTGAGTTCCGAATCAAATGCTTCCAATTCTTATCGAAGTTTTTACTCAAGTCGAGGACATATTCTTCGGTCGTTGAGATCCCATCAAATCTGGGTCGTTGAGATTTTCTCGCGATTCGCCACGAAATCCTCGCCGTAGAATCCGGAGAGACAGACGCTGGGGGCCGTTCGATCTGATCTGACAGCTCCTGTCAGACCGGCCTATATAAGGCAACCCACCCCAGCGAATCCATCCCACCTCATTCGCATATCCCCGGAACCCTCTCTCTCCAGAGCGCCGCCGAGCTCTTCGTCCCTGTCGCCGTTCTCGCCGCTTCGCTGCCGGAAGAACGTCGCCGTGGACTTCACGCCGTCGACGAGCACGTCCTCCTCGCTCCTCGCCGTCGTAGCTGCTCGACGCCACCGAGTTAGGGTACGCCAAGCCACGATCCAATCTCCATTCCTCTGTTCTTCCGTTTCCCGATTGGATCCGTGTTCTTAGTCTTTTTGGATGATTTCTTTAGGTTTCTTTGATCCATTGGATCGTTGCACTGTTGGGAAATCTGTTTCTTCTAGTCAAAGGTTTCCATCTCGATTCAGGTTAGAAATTAGGGTTAGAATCCATCTGTTCTGTGTTAGGGTTTCAGCTTATCATTGCATAAGGTTAAGTCTAGCTCAGAATAGACCAGAATCTCTACCCAAATTCTTCACTGAATCTCTTGTCAAAGCTTTTGTTTTTGGATCGAAACTTTTGCTGGTGCTCATCCCATACTCGCCTTTTTTTCCCTCGCTACCTTTGTGCTTTTCACAAGATGTCTGCTGAGTTAGGCTTCGGAAATGAGTCACCCAATCTTGACCACATCAACGAAGCAGAACGGTCTGCTCCGAAGAAGAAAGGAGGCAGAACGAAGGAAACCAACAACGCCAGAGGCATCCCCGAATCCATTCGTCTTTCTCTGGGTTATGACACGCCTCCTGGAGAAACCAAGGATCAGCGCAAGAATCGTCTGCAAAACATTCGCCGGTACTGGGATGTTAGATGGTACAAGTACAAGAGCATCCCTACCTGGAAGTGGGCTATGCAGTTTGCCTTCAGTCCACCCTATCAGTATACTTCGGCTATGTGCAGTCAGTACACCGAAGAGAATCTCCACCTTTACTACCCAGTTCCACCGAAGCTTCCTCACCCCAACACCCTTAAGACACCAGATGATTATCCAGAAGAGAAAGAACTTTTGAGAATTGCTGCTGAAATCAAGAGACTCAAAGAAGAAAAGAAGGAAGCCAAGATGGCTGAAGCTGAAGCCCATGATGAAGGGCCTAGCACTAAGAAGACGAAGAAGAAGCTGAAGAAGAAATCTGCTTCTCCTCCCCATGCTACCACAGAAGATGAAGAGCATGCCAGACTAGAGCAAGCTGCTCTGGACGATTCAATCATGGACGAATCAAATGCAGCTGACAACGAATCTGAATTTGAAGTTGATGATGAATCTGATGATCCTGCTCCCCCCAAGAAGCAAAGACTTCAGATCCCAATGAAGAAGAAGCCAGGAGAGAAACCTGATGCTAAGGGGATTAAGTTTCAAGACCCCAAGGACAAGTCTTCTGCTCGCCCCACCATTGATTTGTCAAACTTGGTGGTTGCGAAGCCCTTGGCCTCCAAGCCACCGGCTGATGCCCTCAACTCTGAGAGGCGATCGAAGCAGAAGCACGACCTCGCCAAGAAACAACCTGCAAAGGCTTCAGCATCAACGAAGCCAAAGCAGTCTGCTGCAACAAACCCTTCAGCGAAGCACAAGCTCACTGAAGAAGAATTGAGACAGAAAGACCTCGAAGAGGCACTTGAGCGCAACATTCTTGCCAGAAGCTCAGCTGATAAGAAGAAGGCAGATGAGGATACTTCCAGGAATCAAAAGGAGTTGGACTCCGCTAGATTGGCTGCGGAGAAGGCTGATATGAAGCGCAAGCTCGCTGAAGCCGCAAAGAACGAAGAAAAAGCTGTCGCTGAAGCTAAACAGCTGGCTGAGCAAGAAGCTAAAAGAAAGGCCACTTTAGACAGCCTCAGAACAAAGAAAGCAGAGAAAGCTGCTAGGGCAAGTCAGAAGAAGCCTGTTGTTGACATGACTCCCTCATCTATTCCATCGAATCAGAAAGGCATTTCTCTGCCTGAAGCTCAAACTGAAGCTGATCGTCAGAGTGTCCATCAATTCCCTGACTCACGTGAAGGCGAACTCTGGGATCAGTTGGGCATCTCTGAAGCCCTTTGGGAGAAGTGTGCAGCTGAAGATCCTGATGCTGTTGATCTTGGAGAAGTTTACATCTCCAGATCCATCAAAGCAATAATCACCACAATGATCAGTCAGCTGAAGGATCTGCATTCAAGAGATAGGGCTGAAAACAAAAAGATTCACAACTATCAGAAGCGAGCTGAATCGGAACCTTCTGAAGAATTCAAACAGCACGCCCTGAAGTTGCTTCAACAAGTGATGGATGTCAATTCCACCACCAAGAACAACATCAAAATCTTCAAAGGCAAAATCAAGGTTGTTGTGGATGATATGGTGAAGACCCATAATGCATCTATTATGGAAAGAGATTCGCGGAAACGCAAGGCTTCGCCCGAAGCTGAACGTGTTGTTGCTCCGGCACCATCTCCCAAGCCTACTGCATCTAAGGCATCAGGTCCTTCACCCAAGAAGAGGACCACAAAGAAGCGCAAGGTTACTTTGGCCTCAGCCGCAGACATGGATACCAGTGATGAACAGCCACAGGAAACTCCTGAAGCAGTTCCCACTCCTACACCGAAGCCAAAGTCATCCAAGCCCACACCAAAGCCTTCAGTTCCACCCACCAAGACTCCCACACCTCCTCCTACCAGAACCACCCCCAAACAAACTCCACCACAAAGAGCTCCTACCCCAACTCCAACGCCTGCACGAAACCTCACACCCATACCACCCCGTGTTCCCACACCCATTCGTGCTCCAACCCCCGAACCACAAAGGATTCCCACTCCACCAGTTGCTCCCGCACCACCTCCATCACCTCCCCGTGAAGCTAATGATCCATCACCAACCCACTCCAGAACCCATGTATCCCGAGATCTTTCCCCTGCCAGAACAGTTCAAGATTCCGAAGCACATGTGCCCAATACCGACGCACATGATGATGAAGAAGAACAAGTTCAGATTTTGAATCTATCACAAGAGCAAGCGCTTATAGTCGCTCAATCTGCTGGCCCTTCAAGAGCCAACCCTATTGCTCCTCTGCAAAGGATTCGCGCGCGTTCGCGCCCCTGCCAAGATACCCAGCTTGACTCCAATTACCCTCGTGAAACTTTTCCAATTTTCACGGGTGCTGGTTATTCTTCAAGACATGGCCCGGACTTCAAGTTGGAACAGCATCAGAAGCGCCACCGTTTCTTTGGTGTCAGTCCATATGCTTCAGACCGCACAACTGATGATCTTCGCTTTTGGACTGTAGAACAGCAAATCTTATACACCAAAGTCTTCTGTCAGCAAGGAGTTCTGTTTAGGCATAAATTTCTGGATATGTGAAGTCTTTCCACTGCCTCTTTCTTTCAAAACGTCGCCGAAACTATTGAGAATCAGAATTTGACTCGGTTGTTTGCTTTGAGCACTCCCTTCAATTCTGAACTTATCAAGCAATTATATGCAACTCTCTATGTTTCGGGTGATGCCAATGAACCCAGCTCATGGACGCTGGAATGGATGATTCAAGGCAAAGTCTTCAGGATGTCCTCTGTTGAATTCATGGAAATTGTCAACATTCCAAGGCATTCTGGAGTCCAAGAAAAGATTCACTTAGAACCTGATATGTCAGTCGAAGAATTTGCTACTCTGTTGGACCCCGAAGTCACTGCAAGCTACTTTCCTGAAAACATTCGCCCGAAGCATTTGAACTTCATTTCAAGGACTTGGTTCTACATCTTGTCCAACTCATTGATCCCTTTGAGTACTGCTTCAGAAGAATCAAACATTTATCCAGAGACAAGGCATGCCATTATGAAGCTCACACATGGTCTCATATTTGACTTTGAGGATTGCTTCATTAGGAACTTGGTTCATGCAGCAGAGCTACCTTTCACACTGAAACCTTATGCTCCCTGGCTGCAAGTTGTATGTAACTATGGTTGGAACGAAGACTTTGTGGCTCGCCATCATCCGAAGCTTTTCCTCCCACCAGTGCGTGACTCCTTGGAATTGCTGAGGAAACCCAATGATCCTTTTGCCACATATGTTGGTGTGCGCCATGAAGTCAATGAGCGAAACTTATCAAAGAAGTTCCAGAAAGACTGCCATCATTTTGAAGTTAACCTTCGATCGCAGCAAAAGCTTGAAAACTACATTGAAGCCAATCAGCGCCAAATGCAATTTCTTGCTGATGAGATCAACCGAGTTGGCAACATTGCACTTAACAACAATCAATATTTGCGTATGCTCAAGCGTCATTCATGGAAGGGGCTCCGGAAGTTCAACTCTGTAAAAGGCCTTCGTAAAGAATGCATCTACAAAGAGTATCCGCACCTCCAGCGAAACTTTTCTCGTGATGACTCAGTGGACCGCCCGAATCAGAAGATCCCTCCCTTGCACAAGATTGATGAAGTATTCTTCGTCAACGAGCCTGAACCCATCCGGCCAGATACCGTCTCCGAGAATGACTCTATCACCTCAAAGGACGACGATGGCCTCGACGACAGCGACCTCGACATCAACCTCATCACTCAGACACGCCACGAAGCTATTCCTACGTCTTCTTCCGAAGAAGAATCCTCAGGAGATCAGTCTTCGTCGGATGAGTCTTCGTCAAGCAAAGTTTCGTTGGGTTCTCAGGGTGTTGATGCTGCGTAATAGATCTCTCGAACCTCTTCTCAACCTTTTGTCCAATCATTGACAAAAAGGGGGAGAATGAGGGCATCGATGAATTAGTTTTGCATCGGGGAAAGGGTTCTTGCCATTTGCTTTTTGCTTCGTTTGGTTAAGTTACAACAAACATTCCATTCTCTTCGATTGGGTTGTAACTTAAGTTTAACTTCGGTCATGCTACTCATGTGCTACGCTTAAGTTTTAATAACTCCTTTGCTTGCAAGTATTGTTTCGTATCTTCTATCTTGCAGGTGGTTAGTATTTCCTAGTCACAGGTCATTGGAAGCAATTGCATACATTCCTGGATATATATCTTCCATGCAATTGTATTCACTAAGATATTTTGTTCTTCTCTCCACCGAAGAAAATTATCTCAAGCATTAACTTCTATTATATAAATCTTCAATTCTTGTATTCAGGGGGAGCCAAAAACTTCATATCTTAGAGTTTGTCCCATCTCTTCACAAGAACTTCAATATCTTATATCGATGCCTGTTTTGACAACAATAGTCCAAAAGGGGGAGATTGTAAGAGCAAAGTTTTGCCCCCGTGTGTTTTGGATATTGTTGGACAAGACAGTAGAGGAACTAACAATGTTTTCTAGTATAAACAGTTGCATAGGTTCCTGAAGGACAAGCTTTGTGATAAAGCTTCAGGGAAGGTCTTCAAGTTATCGAAGCATAACCCACGGAGCGAAGCTTAATCACGAAGGTTGACCCCCAAAAATGAAGGTGTCCTGAAGCTCTACTCATAGAAGGAAATGAAGAGGACGGCGCAAAACTTAGATGTTTTTTGTGTAGTTCTTTTTCTGTTCCTTGAGTCATAGGACAAACCGTACTATCAAGAGGGGTATTTAGTTTGTGGACATCGAAGTCATTGAGAAAATGCTCAGATCAGATCCAAACCAAGTGAGAAACCTGAGCGAAGAAATCTCATGTGCACTAAGTTAAGCTTCGGTAACAAAGACTTCGTTCTTTGGCTTCTGAAGCAGAACTAAGTCCGTGAGTCATCTTTACTTGTTCCTCAAGTAAAGTTGCGCATTGATGACAAATCCGACCATTGTGGACACGTGTCAAGCTTTCACCTCGGGTCAGTTTGGTCATTCCGCACCTCGGGATCGCCAACTATAAATACGCCGCCCCCTCCTCCATTTGCGGGTGGCTGCTCTGAGATTATTCCAAGAGAGACTGAAGAGAGCAACCCCAAAAACGCCACCGAAGCAAAACCCAAAACCCAGAATACTGAAGCCTAAGTCCCATTGATTTGAGTAGATTTGAGATGACTTAGGTGAAAGCTTACTAGCCTTTTTATCTTGGAGAACTGCAATTCTCCTAGACGGTTAGAGTGTTGTTCTTCAGAGAGCGAAGAGTAATTGTCGCCTCGAAGTCCAGTTTGTCAAAGGTTTCGGTGATTTCCTCAATAATCAACCACGAGTAAAGAACTGACCAAGCTCAAGGAGTTTGGTGCAGTGGAGCAACGGACGGAGAGAGATTTGCTCCAGGTGTTCAATCACCAGTCCCTCCAACCAGACGTAGCGCTTTGCAGAGCGTGAACTGGTCGAACAAACATCGCCGAGTCCCAGTTCGTTTTACCTCAAGCAATTACCTTCAGTATTGCATTTGCTTCACTGTTATGCTTCAATGTGTTTTGATTCACTCATTTAGTTTCGCTTCCAGTTATACTTCGCTATTCCGCACTGCTTATGCTTCACTTCAATAGTTTCAGTAGAAAATTTTGAAGTGATCATTCACCCCCTCCCCCTCTGATCACATACTTGGACTTTCAAAAATCTCCCCCTAATGCCTGGAAATGTTCCTCATTGAGCATACGAGCCATGAATTAATCCCCCTGATAGGGGCTTAAGGTATTTAAAGATGACGGAAATACAGTTATTCCTCACATAGATCCCAAATTTTTAGTGTAGGGCTATCGATGTGTGCTATGGTGGTGATGTCGGTATGGAACCGAATTATCGGAGATGGGAAATACTTTTGATTTCCACGTACTGATTTTTGAGGGGGCGTACTACGATATGTAGTATGTTACAGTTGAATTAAGTCAGCAGAGTGTAAAACTGCATGACTCCAACGTGAAGTTGGTAAGCTACAATTCCGAAGTAAAGATAATGCAATGAACTTAATTATTTGGATACAATATGCTATCAAACCATTTTGAAACTGGACATATGGGACAAAGTGCTTAATTACATCACAGGGCCATGTTCATGGCACGCAAAGATATTTGAAACATTGTCCATTCGAATTTCATTGAAATTGATCTTTAGGGTAATGGTTCATGTGGGTAGACGCACAATGAAGGCCATCGTGTAGATGTGCCTTTTAGAACCATGGAACAAACTGAATAGTCCAATCAATGATTGAGAAGTACCACTTACCTCGGCTTGATGCGTTCAAGCAATCTGAGTGGTTAAACACTTTAAGGTGCCTGGACCTTAAAATTAGCTTTTCTTGTCACATGTAGTGCACATAAAATCCAAATATTGCTATAACTTAGCGTCATTTTGGGCATGATTAATGGAATTGCTGATAGTTTTCATCTCAAGTCAATGTTAGAATGACCAAGGCGAGCGTGCCAAGTTTTTCATGTAAATAACATTCTGGAAAACTATCTTGTATGCAACATGTGCTACGGGTTTTGTAGTATGTATAGTGCAATTCTGATGATACACTCAGAATGTGCTTTTATATCTGTTGCATATGGTAAAGAGAAGATATTCCTCTTTGTTGTCATCATGAGTTTCTATATAGAAACTATTTTGACAGATATTTCTATAGTTTAGTGGGATACGAGTTGAACCTGGACTCGATAAAGAGATCATTGATGGTTCTTCAGTATCCATAGGGACAGTAATATGATTCCAATTGAACCAATAATTATATCATCGCGTCTAGCGATTGTTAAAATATCTCATTTTCTCTAAGTAAGAGTGGAAATGTAATTTTTACTGCCCTAAGTATAGAGTTCGTGGTGCATATGTCCACAAGGCACTTATACTTTCATCAGATTGACCCCCGTAGAAATCTTTATATAGTTTTGAAGATTCTCAATATGAAAATCTTTATTAGATATATAGAATACATACAAATGTATTTGTATCAAAGTGCTGATACATTATATTGTTATGAAAAATATATGATGACAACGACAATAATGTATTTATTACAACAATAAATGGATGTTAATAAGGAGTTGGGAGACTAGTGAAATCTCAAAAACATGTCATGCAAAGCATATTTGATAACCATGTTCTCCTTGTTGATGGGATTTCATGACTGTTGGAGTGCTTTGTTGTCACATGATGTGAACAAATAGCTTCCTTGATAAAGTCAGATTGAAGATTAAAGTGTGCTTCATATCTTTACCCTTCAGCGGGTCAGTTGTGTCATGGATTATTTGAACAAATTAATCATATGTCGTAGGATATGGCATTTTGGGGGATGCTTGTAGCATACACACTTTTGACAAAGATTAGTTTTTATGAAACTTCGTCTTTGTAGTGCCTTTCCCACGATCTGATGCATGTGGCTTGTGCTTCTTGTTGCATTTGCACTTCCCTTTGTAGTTTTTTGATTGGCTTCTAGGAGAGCTATCAAACTTGATATCCCGAAATTATGCATATACAACTTGTAGAGGAGAAAAACCGGCATGGTTGTAATGATGATTGTTAAAGATTTCATCAAGTTTCTCCTCCTAGAGTAGTAAATGTAGTAAATCGGAGATAAAATAGGAATCTTTTGCACGATTTTGTTGCTATAATTAAGATCCTATCAACGATAAAAATAGTAGACAATGTCTTCTATTTTCACCATAATGTGGGTTGTTTTTTCAAATTGCAAGCTGAAGCAAATTTTATGAACCTCATGATGGTATTCTCTCAAGGATTTAAACCTTGGAGTCGGAGATGTGTTCAATCATGATTTCCTTTAGACAAGATGATTGCCTCATGATGTTCATACCTTATTGATAACTTGCCACATGTTGAATCATAATTTTGATTTATTAGCGGGGCATGCACCATGTGGTTGTTGACGTGCCGCTATAATTCCATGAGACTCATTGTTGACCTCAACATCCATATGCCATGTAGATTTAGTTGTGACCGTCGAGAGTTCGCTCATCGAATTGTGGTCATCTTGGCTTACATGGGGAAACCATAGAATTTTTTTTATTTACTTGTCAGTAAATTAAAAGTCATCACGGAATGTTGTAATAAAATTTTGCAAAATTATGAGTTCAAGTGAAGACTTGAATGTAGATCTCAAATCATCTGTGATAACACTTTGAAGGCAATTACATATATTATGAGGTATATCTCGCAGTACTAAGAAACATAGTCTGACTATAGTCAGTAGATGCCTTGGTCTTAGTACCTTATGTTATTAAATGATTAAATAATATGGAAGAGCACTATGAAAGTAGTCATAATGTCAATTTTGACAAAATGTAGACCTTATAATAAATGTGGATAATTCGCATATTGCGCGGTAGATGTCGCATTACCTTGTGATTCCATATATAAATTTGAGATATTCCCTTCACAATTTTTGCATATCAATTCAATTCGAATTAAGTCAATTTTATTCCTTTTAGGCATTTTTGGACTTAATTGATGGTGAGTTGATATTTTATTTTGCATGATAATTCTGCTCGAATCAAGTCGATTTAGTGCCTTTTAAAGGCATTTCAGACTTAATTAGGATGAATTAATAATTTCTTTTGCAAGAAATATAAATCTCAATTGCAAAATAATACATTGTACCATGTGTATATGTTATAGGGATTGCAAAGTGCAAACACATTGAACATATAATTCATAGATGTCATATTGTCTAAAAGATCAATATACAATACAAGTGAGTACAACATTTAATAGTACATAAATATAAATCTAAAACATGACAAGTACTGATTTACAGTACTAGTAGTTGGATTTATATGTTAAAATCCCAAATATACAGGGCTAAAAACATGATAAATACTAAATAGTATTTATAGTTGGACTAATTCAAAGATTTTTTTTCTGCAAATTAGCTTATGCCCGTGTGGGATTTTTTTCTTTTATAAAGTGGGATGCAACCCACTTGGCTTTACGGCCCAGGCCCAGCACGGGCGCCGCTTAACGAGAGGATAAGAGGAAAGGGAGCAACTAATTAGTGAGTACTTGTTCGCAGCCCGCTCCAGCGAACAGCGCCACGTGTCACGCTCACAGCGATCCCTCAGAATTTCATTTTTTTATTTTTTTATACGCGTTTTTGATGTTTAAAATTGGTTTTTTCGGTGGTTTTTTCGACTTTTCCGGTTTTCGCACGTTTTTTCTATACGTTTTGGTGAAAAAAAAAATCAAAAAAAACTTTCGAAAAGCAGAGGCACGACCTTACCTCCGTGGGAGGCACGAGTCATGCCTCGTGCCTTCGAAAAAGGCACTCGTTCCTCAAAAAACAGGAAAAACAAAAAAACGTGAAAAGGCACTATCGTGCCTTTTTTGAGACACTCGTGCCTCCTTTTTTGATGCACTTGTGCCTCTAAAAACAGGAAAAACAGAAAAACGTGAAAAGGCATTCGTGCCTTTTTTGAGGCCCTCGTGCCTCTTTTTTGAGGCGCTCGTGCCTCCTTTTTTGAGGCGCTCGTGACTCTTTTTTGAGGCACTCGTGCCTCTTTTTTAAAGGCATTCGTGCCTCCTTTTTTGATGCACTCGTGCCTCTAAAAACAGGAAAAACAGAAAAACGTGAAAAGGCACTCGTGCCTTTTTTGAGGCACTCGTGCCTCTTTTTTGAGGCGCTCGTGCCTCCTTTTTTGAGGCGCTCGTGCCTCTAAAAAACGGGAAAAACGGAAAAGCACCAGAGCGCGCCACTTGGCGCGCGCGCGAAGCGTCAAGTGTCGCGCCCGGAGGAAACGCGGTACTCGTTGCAACGAGTACTCTTAAACTAGTGATTTCGAAGAGGAAAAGGGGGGATGGCTCGTTGACCCGATTCTGTGGGCTGCTGCCGTGAGTGCCCTGCGCCGGCGCTCGGTCCTCTTCAGGCGGAGGGAGCGCAGCCGGACGTGGCTGGCCATGGGCATAGCCAGGCGGGGACCGGACGACCGGGAGCAGGCGCAGTGCGGCGCACTACCGGGCGGGCGGATACAGGGCGCGGAGGCCATGGCACGGCCGGCGCGGCCATGCGGCGACGGTCGGGAGGGGGCTGGCGGCGCGGGGCGTGGCGCGGAGGCTAGGCATCCGGGCGTGGGGTGCGACGCGCGGCCGGACAGGAGGCCGTGGCCTGGGGGCCGGCGCGGCGCACGGACAAGCGCGGATGGAAAGGCGAGGGGGTGGGGGTGAAGCCCCGTATGAAGGCGCGGATGCTGCTCCGGTTGTGGGCGCGGCGGCGTGCACCATCGGTGCGCTCGGGCCAGCCACGAGCCAGGGGGAAAGCCGCACGGGAGCGCGAGCGGCAGCGTCAAGGCCGTGCTGAGCGCCCCGGATGGCGTCTTCATCAACGCGGCGTGGGCGGCTGGGCGCGTGGCCCGGGCAGCACCGGCGCAGCCTGCGCTGGAGCGAGGGTGGCCTCGGCTCTTGGCAGAGCAATGTGCGTGATAACATGTAAGTATTGCAAATGAATGAATCGAACTCACTCTTTCATTGATCATTGACATGAATTTATATACATGGATTCCCGTATTTCCGGGAGGTCGGTTACAAGCAATAGACGCCTGTTGGCATGTCGGTTTGTGGAGTGGCGCCCGTTCCAAGTGACCAAACGCCTAGCAATATACTTTAGGCACTAAGAGCATCTCCAGTAGAAGCTCTATTTTAGCGCGCTGCAAATCTCAGATACATCGCGCGCTATTTTGCAGCGTCCTTTTCCAGAAGCTGTAAACGTGCGCGGCAAAATGCAGCGCCAAAACGTGCTCTCGCCAGGCGCACTATTTTGCAGCGCACAAAACCACGCGCACACATTTTTCAGTCTACAAGATCTAGAAAATGCACTAAAAATAGTTTGGACGAACAGAAAATAAAACTAGTTCATCAACATCACGAACAGTTCAACAACACCGACTTTCACGAAACAGAAATCTAGAATCTACGCTTCATCGTCCTCCGAGGTGGTGTCCTCGGACTGCGTCAAGAGGTCGTCCCACCTCGGGTCGTTCTCATCGATGGTCCTCGGCCCCGCGAGCTGTGCGTTGATGAACGCCTTGCGCCGGCGGCGATCCGCCCGGTAGGCTCGTCGCTCGGCCCTCTTCGACTGGTAGAACTCCAGCTCGGCCTGCACGTCCTCCGAGAACTGGCGGCGCCACGCGGCCATGGCGCGCTCGTCGTTCTCGGCGACGAGCAGGCGGCGCTGCGTCTGGCGATGATGGTGGCGGTCCTCGGCGGTGACGAGGCGTGGCTCTGGCGCGAGGAACTGCGCTTCCTCGAGGGACTCCGTCTCGGGGAAGTTCATGTCGCGTCGCGGGCGCCCGATGCGCCCCACCGCCGCGTCGTACGCGCGGGCCGCCTCCTTCGGCGAGTTGTAGGTGCCGAGCGTGAGGCGGAAGCCGCCGGCGCGGAGGTCGGCGTAGAAGAGCCCGTTCGGGCGCGGGCGCACGCCCCTCAAGCCGGAGGCACCGCGGTGCCGAGGCGACATGGCGGCGATAGGAAAGGGAAGAGGAGAGCGGTGGCTGGAATGTTCCGGGCGAACGCGCGTGGCAGTTGGGCACGTTGCCGCACGGCTTTTGTAGCGCGCGCTCTACGCGGCGCGAAAGTTTTGCCGTCCCAGATAGCGCAAACGCCCCGCGTCTCGCGCACGCTTCTGCTGGAGGAGCTTCGAGAGCGCGCGCGCTGCAAAAAAGTTGTTAGGATAGCGCATCGCTATTTTGCAGCGACTGCTGGAGATGCTCTAATAACTGCATGCGGCAGTTAGATCTAATCCTAACAACAAGGACGTACTACAACTTAAGAGAAAAACAGGATGTACGATGGTGCACCGTAACCAAAACATAATCAAGATGGTCACTTGTACAAGCCGACTCGGCGTTTACTTTACATATCTGATCCCGAAGAACAAACCAATGAATCAATGAACGGTGTGAAGAGCTAACAAACCAACCACTGGCTCGGATCCAGCAACGTACAAATGCTTGCTCGCTAGCTGCCTGCCTGCCTCTCAATTCAAGCCTGGTTAACTAATCCTTCTTCCGGTGATCGCCCACGAGCAAGGGCACGGGCGACGACGGCTCGATGAAGCTGGCGCGGGGCGACGGCAGGTCGGAGAGCAGCGCGACCATGCGGCGGGCGCTGAGGGAGCGCGCCGGGGCGAGGCATAGGCTCTTGGTGCTGGAGAAGACGGAGGAGGACTGGGCGAGGATGAGGTACACCAGCGCCTGCACCAGCACGAACAGCCCCACCTTGAACAGCGCTCCGTGCTGGCTGGCCAACTCAAACTCCATTCCCACGCTCCCGAGCTTTGATCACACGACACCAGCGAGTTCACCAAGTCTCTTCCCTGAGAGTCTGAGGCTAATCGAGAATACTATGTTGTTTGCTGTGTTTGTGAGGTCGGGGATGTGGGCTGCGCCCTTATATAACGGCGAGACGCCGGTTTGACCGCTGCCGGGCCGACGGGGTTAGGGTAGGATGCAACGCGAAGATGCTTCGTTGCCAACTTGGGGACTGGAGTTTTGGTGGGTGGTTCGGCGAAAGGCAACGCCTTGTTCCAGTTGCACGGGGTTGGATGGATATGTTGTTGACCTGCTCCGTGCTCTCCTCACCGCTCACGTGGACAAGAGATAGGCTGGCGAAGTGAGAGAAAAAGTGACAAATTTAAGGAAGCATCGTGCAGGGGATGCCCTAAGCTGCCTTAGGTTCGGGTTTTATGAGACAGGGCTATTTCGTGAAATATTTTCAAGTGCGGTTCATTTCGGATCGAGGTTTCAGAAAAGAGTTAAATTTGTTCATTTTTCCGGTAAGTGAATGATTTTCTTTCCCATGAGAGAGAAGCGCTCGCGAACATTTTTTATCGCTACGATACACCTTAATGATTTTTTTATTTGGGCAACGAATATTCTCTCAGCCTAATGATACATAGAAAAATAAAATAAAATGATGCAAACAGGTAAATATTGTCACACATGATAAAACTGATTTTGCCATGTAAAAGAAAGACTAACTTGGCAAAAAATTGTGTAAATGCGCACAAAAAAGTTGCAACACCTAATAAATACTAAGGTATCACATTTGCTTTTGAGAAAATAACTGTATTATACCCTTGGCAATTTGCCATGGCATTTTGTGTTGAGTAAAAAATATGTTTTGTAAAAATTGTCATGGTCTAAAATGGAATTTGCTATGCTAGAAAAACTAAATTTGTCATGGTCTAAAAATAGATTTTCTCATGGTATGAAACCTAAATTTTCCATGGTTCAAAATTGGATTTGCCATGGCCCAAAAATAAATTTATCATGTTAGAACTAGGATTGAAATTTCAAACCATGTCTCTCAGGCAGAGTGCATAGGAGATAGCCAGTGCGCTAGCATATGAGTTCGTTTAGAGAGGTGTTCGCGCTTGTTTTACGATATAGCGAACGATTCAAAAAACTGGTGTGGCGTTTTTCTTTGCATCGAGACCCGTGCGGCGAACGAACGTCGCAAAGATAGTTGACACGAGGCGACAAGATTTCTGACATTCGTTCCCGAACGATTGGGTATATTATTACTTGAGTTACTCACAGGAATATGCTCTCAAGAGATATATAATATTACTCACATATACTTTCGAGGAATAATACTCCCTTTTTCATAATACTAATCATGGTTAGAACAAAAACAACGAGAAGTATCATGACATGGATGAAATAGTATTTATATCACGCAGACTTGCTTCTAAAAGACAAAACATCACGAAATACAAATTGGTAATACGTTAGTCATGTCTATCAATAAGGATCAACATATTGAAAATACGTTAAGTCCCCCACGAATCAAATGATAAACCAAAATTCCTCTAATATGAGCAGCATCAGCAGCAGAATCCAACATGAATGAAAGGCTGTCAACCACGAAGTTAAAAAAGATCATTTAGGACAACTCCAGTGGCACCACACATTTATTCGTTTTTGGTCCGTTTAGATAAGCAGACCATAAAACGTGATCCAACAGGGCGACCTAAAATGAGGAAGGTCCGCATTTTGGTCCGCCGCGACCTAAACCGGACCCAAAATTGGGACCAAATTGTATTCCTGCGTACAGGAGACGATGATAGGGCATGTTTTCCCTTGATTGGTTATAATGATTGATGACAATACATTTGCGGATTAACCGGGTGCAATGAGCATTTCAGATAACGACATTACTGGCACAAGACGGTTATTATCCCCTCGGTGTACGAAACGTGAAGACGGAGTTTTTCTTTCGATCTCCTTTTGTGTTAATTGAGTCGTAGGAAAACCGTACTATGAAGATGGGATCCGCTTTGGAAATGGTGGGTGGAATCATCACACGATCTCACTTTTTGCACCCACTTATTTCGGTTGTGTCGTGGAGGTGTGGGGACTCTTGGATGTGGCTCCCTGGTTCTGCCAGGGCGGTAGTACCGCTCTAGGAGCGGTAGTACCGCTCCACGGTAGTATCGTGGACCAGTACCGCATCCACTACCGGATTCCCACTGGACTTTGCGGTAGTGGAGGCGGCACTGGGGCTCGGTAGTACCGTGGAGCGGTAGTACCGCCCCCAGAGCGGTAGTACCGCTCTGCGGTAGTACCGTGCACCAGTACCGCATCCACTACCGGATTCCCACTGGACTTTGCGGTAGTGGAGGCGGCACTGGGGCTCGGTAGTACCGCTCTGCGGTAGTACCGTGCACCAGTACCGCATCCACTACCGGATTCCCACTGGACTCTGCGGTAGTGGGGGCGGCACTGGGGCTCGATAGTACCGTGGAGCGGTAGTACCGCTCCCGGTCCGGTAGTACCGGTACTACCGTGGTTGGTGGGCAGCCAATGGCTGCATTTAAGGGCACCTATAAAAGGGGGTCTTCTTCCCCATTGAGACTTACCTCATTTATTGCTCTCACCTCCATTGACGCCCAAGCTCCATTCTTGCCCGATCTCCCTCCCTAGCCATCAAAACTTGTTGATTCTCTAGGGTTTGGAAGAGGAGGCCCCGATCTACACTTCCACCAAAGGATATTTGATTCCCCCCACTAATCCCGTGTGGATCTTGTTACTCTTGGATGCTTTGGTGCCTAGACGGAAGAGGTCACCTCGAAGCCACATTCCATTGTGGTGAAGCTTCGTGGTTTCGTTGGGAGCCTCCAATTCAGTTGTGGAGTTTGCCCCAACCTTGTTTGTAAAGGTTTGGTTGCCACCTTCAAGGCCGCCTCGTAGTGGATCACGGCATCTTACATCGGTAAGAGCGTGAGGAGAAATAGGGTGGCCCTCGTTAGCTTCGTGTGAGCATTGTGCTCCTCACCCTCTCCAAACGGAGACGTACTTCTCGAAAGAGAAGGAACTTCGGAAACATATCCTTGTCTCCCGTGTTCCCCTTTACCTTTACTTTGCGCAAGTTACTTTCCTTGCTTATTTATTGCTTGCTTGTCATTCTTTAGTTGTTGGCATATAGGTTGTTCACATAGTTGCATATCTAGACAACCTATATTCCGTGTTGACCTTAATTTGTTAAGAAAAGATTAAAAAGTGTTAGTCGCCTATTCACCCCCCCTCTAGTCGACATTTCGATCCTTTCAATCGGTATCAGAGCCTCGTCTCTTATTAAGGGCTTTACCGCCTTAAGAGGATGTCACAAGAGGATAAACCGGTAGAGGTTGAGCTTCCAGGGGATACTCTGAACCCTTCTCTTTTGGAAGGGAATCAAAGTATCGAGGGCTTCACGAATACGCTCGGGAAGGATGACTCTTCATCCATCTCTCGACATGAGTACAATGAAGGCATGTCCGCCATTAAGGCTCACATGAACAAAGTTACCGATATGCTTAGTTGTCTCATGTCAAAGATGCCCACGGAGAGAAACCCTACCATCATCCCCAACATTACAACGTTGGGTGGAGGAGATGTCATCTCCCAATATAATGATGATGGTAGGGATGATGTCCGATCCATTCCTCGTACGGGAAATGGGTCGGGTATTCATTCCGCGATGGCTCCTCCTGTTACTTATAACTCTCTAACTCTACCCGAACCCCATTTTGCACATGCAGGCATTATTCCCATCCTTAACAAAGATGCCTATCCGTTTTGGGATCATCGCATGAAGAGACACTTGAAGGGGTCTTCCGTGGAACTGTGGCGCATCGTTGAGGAGGGATTCACTCCTCGTGACCGCCACAACTTGACCCCAAGATAATATCGAGACAACACCATCAATAGTCATGCTATGCTCGTGATAGGAAATGGGTTGAAGGAAGAGCAATACAATCTTGTCCTAAAGTGTGAAACGGCCAAGGAGATGTGGGATATTCTTGAGAGGACTCTCATGGGAAGCACTAGCATACGGTGCTCAAAGTTTGACAAGATTCAAGATCAAGCCGATCACTTTGTCAGGAATGAAGGGGAGTCTTCCGAGGATGTTCATCAAAGGTTGGTGGCTCTTGCAAATTCCATGACGGACCATGGGAGCATGGACACCGACGACGGATGGATAAAGAGAAAGTTCATCACGGCTATGCTCCTACACAAGAAGCATATCACCAAGGTCATTCGTCAAAGGCCCGACTTTCGCGAGTTGAGTTCAAACCAAGTCTTGGATGAATTTGTTGCCATGGAAATCTTGGACTCCACGGCCGAGTTAAAATTGGCTCACCAAAGTGGCTCCAAGATGTCGTCTCTCGCCTTGAAGGCCAAGGAGGTTCAAGTTGAGGAAGATGAAGATGAAGAGGATGTGGGTCCGGAGGACACCAAGTATGCTTACAATGAGCACATGGCTCTAGCCTCAAGACAATTTTGGGGCAACAAGAAGAACTTCAAGTCCAACACAAGTAGCTTCAAGCCAAAGGGCCAACGAATAAGGACTTGCTTCAGTTGTGGCAATGTGAGTCATTTTGTTGCGGATTGTCCTTATGAGAAGAGAGAAGACCACGGTGGAAAGCTCATCCGTAAGGACAAGAACAAGCCACCATTGAACAAGACCTTTGTGAAGAAGAAGCCACAACGCGTGTTTGTGGCTCAAGAAGAATACTATTCCGATGATGAGGATGATGAAGAAAGTGGTGAGATTGTGGCAACCGCCACCATTGCTTTCGCCATTGACTCCCCCTCATCAACGTCTCTCTTCAACTCCCCCAACGAGAATCCTCACATCATCCACAAGTGCCTTATGGCCAAGACCACCTCGGTAACTCCTCACTCTAAACCGTTTACTCCCACTAACCCTTCATTGTTGGATTGTGTGGAGGATAATGAGGAGCCCAAAGCTCAAGAAGAAAATGAATTCGAGCGTTTCTTGTCCAAGCTCAAGGGCGTTGCCAAGGGACACTTTGTGGCTCTCTTGGAACAACTTGGTGAAGCCCATGCTCACATTGAGCAACTAGATGAGACTATCACCGAGTTGCAAGGTCATAGTCGCGACTATGCGGATGAGATAGGGGAGCTATCTCATTCTCTCGAAGAAGAGCGTGAGCTTAAGTTGTCTTGAGATGAGACGTATGCTATTGATATCTCTAAGCTAAAACTTGACCTTAAACATTCTAATGCTATTGCTTGTGATCTCAAGACTAAAAATGATGAACTTGTTGAGGCTCATGAAAGACTTCTTGTGGATCATGAGAAAGTTGAAAAGGACCACAAGTCCTTAAAACACGAACTCATGGCTCTCAAGAAGGCTCATGATGAAACAAGCATGCAACTCACTAAGGAAATCACTACCTTTTCTCCTATTATTGTGGTAGAGAAACCTAGTTCCTCTAACTCTTGTTGTGAGCATGCTCCTCTTGTTGAGGAAAACGCTAGGTTGAAGGCACAACTTGAGAAGGGACTTGTCTCGTGCATTCAACGAGAGAAGAACCTTAATGATCTCTTGAGTTCCCAAAAGGAGGTTATTGGCAAGGAAGGCATTGGTTTTGGTGCAAGTTCATCAAAGAAGAAGAACAAGAAGAGGAAGAACAAAAAGAGGAAAGGCAAGGCCCCTCCTCCTTCAAAGGAAGTTACTTTTGTGAAGGAAGGGGAGAATCCTCAAGAAAAGGTGGCAAAGGCCATTGAGGATAGAGTGACCAAGAGAAGTGATGCCATTCCCAATGACTTTGCCGGACCAACTAACCCTTCTTACATTCTTTGTTGCACTAATAATGGGCATGTTTATGCCAAATTTGTTGGTTCCTTTGATGAGTATATTGCATGGTCCATTTGGGTGCCTAAGACCCTTGTTACTAACGCGAGAGGACCCATTCATGAATGGGTACCTAAATCCAAGCATTGATCTCATGTAGGTGGCGGCTTCCAGTGGTGGTACATGGATACTTGATAGCGGGGCTACAAGTCATATGACCGGAAGAAAGGACATGTTGGTGGACATTGATTTCGGACCATCTCGAACCACCCGTGTCCAATTCGGAGATGCAAACACGTCAAAGGTATTAGGTCTTGGCAAAGTAGTAATTTCTCCGGACTCGTCCATTGAGAAAGTATTGCTAGTTGAGACTTGTGCCTTTAATTTACTTTCCGTTCGTCAACTTGCCATGATGGGACTTTGTACTTTCTTTGATAAAGACATGGTCACCCTAATGTGGAGCAAAACTCTTAAAGTAGCCTTTGTTGGACACGTGGAGGACGGTATGTACGTGGTGGACTTCTCCAAAGTCCCCACTAAAACCTCCATGTGTCTAATGGCTAAAGTTGATGTGGGATGGCTTTGGCACCGCCGACTAGCCCATGTCAATATGAGGTCTTTGCAAACACTTCTCAAGGGTGAGCATGTCATTGGACTAACAAATGTTAGCTTTGCCAAAGATCGTGCTTGTAGGGCATGCATTGAAGGGAAACTTCACGAGAAGAAACACCCCGTCAAGAATATCATCTCATCCAAGAGGCCTTTGGAGCTCCTTCACATGGATCTTTTTGGGCCTCCGTCATATGATAGTCTTGGCGGGAAGAAGTATTGCTTAGTTATTGTTGATGATTATTCAAGATATACATGGGTTTACTTCTTCAAGAAGAAAAGTGAGACCCAACAAACCATCATCGAGTTTGCCAATGAAGCTCAACGTCAACACAATTCAAAGATTTTGGCAATTAGGAGTGACAACGGCACCGAGTTCAAGAACTACACCTTGGATGAATTCCTTGGAGATGAGGGGATCAAACATCAATATTCCGCTGCTTATACCCCTCAACAAAATGGTGTTGCAGAAAGGAAGAACCGCACTCTGATTGATGCAGCAAGAACAATGATGGCGGAGTTCAAGTGTCCATACAACTTTTGGGCAGAGGCCATCAACACTGCTTGTCATGCAACCAACCGTCTTTATCTCCGCAAGATCTTGAACAAAACTCCGTATGAAATCATCACCGGGAAGAAGCCCAACATCAAGTATTTTCGGGTCTTTGGGTGTAAGTGTTTCATTCTTAAGAAAGGTGCTCGTTTGTCTAAGTTTGAGTCTAAGACAAATGAGGGCATATTTGTTGGTTATGCTTCAAACTCTCACGCCTATAGAGTCTACAACAAGTCTTCCGGACTTGTTGAAGAATCTAGCAACGTGGAGTTTGATGAACATAATGGCTCCCAAGTGGGGCAAGGTGATCTTAATGATGTAGGTGATGAAATTCCTCCTCAAGCCATAAGAAGAATGGGTGTGGGTCATTTCCTACCCATTGAGGAACCCCTTGTGGTGGAAGGAGAAGGACAATGCTCTACGTACGTGGAGCCATCACCTCCTCAAGATTCACAAGCAAACCAAGAACAAGACGAAGGCCCTCTGTCGCCCGAACAAGATCAAGGTCAAGATCAAATCATTGAAGATGGTGGTGCATCAAATGATGACCAAGATCATGTTCTCTTTCAAGGGCAAGCTCAAGATGATGAGCAAGTCCTTGAGGATGCTCCTTCTTCCGAAGTTGGCCCTCTAGCTCCCTCACAAGATACCTTGGAAGAAGAGAGAGTTCGCCGAGCACTCAATATTGCATCCCGGTTAAAATCACAAGATCTTTCTGTGGATCAAGTGCTCGAAAGCATCCAAAAGGGGGTAACCACTCGTAGTCAATTGAGAAACTTTTGTGCCCATAATGCATTTGTTTCTTGTGTTGAACCCCAAAAGGTAGGTGAAGCGCTTGAAGATCCAGATTGGCTTGAGGCCATGCATGATGAACTCAATAACTTCAAGCGCAACAAGGTGTGGACATTAGTGGAGAGACCCAAAGGTGATCATAATGTTATTGGGACCAAGTGGATTTTCAAGAACAAGCAAGATGCACTTGGTATTGTCATTCGGAACAAGGCAAGGTTGGTGGCTCAAGGTTTTTCCCAAGTCAAAGGTATTGACTTTGGTGAAACTTTTGCCCCCGTGGCTCGTCTTGAGTCCATTCGTATTGCTCTTGCTTATGCCTCTCATCACAACTTCAAGTTATATCAAATGGATGTGAAGAGTGCTTTTCTTAATGGTCCCATTAATGAGTTGGTATATGTCAAGCAACCCCCCGGGTTCGAGGACCACAATTTCCCCAATCATGTCTATAAACTCGACAAGGCGCTCTATGGCCTTAAGCAAGCACCACGCGCTTGGTATGAGTACCTTACCGAGTTCTTAGTTGATTTTGGGTTTGAAATTGGGCAAACCGATCCCACTCTTTTTACCAAGAGGGTTGGTGGGCAATTGTTCATATGCCAACTATATGTTGATGATATTATCTTTGGCTCGATTAACAAATCTTTTAATGAGGAGTTTGCTAAGCTAATGACCAACAAGTTTGAGATGTCTATGATGGGAGAATTGGAGTTCTTCCTCGGTTTTGAAGTCAAGCAATTGTCAAGAGGAACTTTCATTAATCAAGCCAAATATACTCAAGACATGCTCAAGAGGTTCAAGTATGATGGTCTTAAAGGAGCCAAGACCCCCATGCCACTCAAGTGTCAACTTGACCTCGACCCGAACGGTAAAGAGGTAGACCAAAGGGAGTATCGTTCTATGATTGGTTCCTTATTGTATCTTTGTGCATCTAGGCCGGATATCATGTTGAGTGTGGGCATGTGTGCAAGATTTCAATCCGCACCAAAAGAGAGTCACGTAGTGGCTGTCAAAAGAATCTTTCGATATTTGGTTCGTACCCCAAACTTTGGATTGTGGTATCCTAAAGTCTCAAGCTTCAACCTCGTCGGGTATACGGATTCGGATTGGGCGGGAGACAAAGTGGAGCGGAAGTCCACTTCCGGAGGATGCCAATTCCTTGGAAGGTCTTTGGTGAGTTGGTCATCCAAGAAGCAAAATTGTGTTTCCCTCTCTACCACCGAAGCCGATTACATTGCTGCCGCAAGTTGTTGTGCACAATTATTATGGATGAGGCAAACTTTGAAGGATTACGGTGTCACCTGTGACAAAGTGCCTCTTTTATGTGACAATGAAAGTGCTATCAAGATTGCTTACAACCCCGTTCAACATAGCAAGAGGAAGCATATTGAGATTCGTCATCACTTTATTCGAGATCATGTGAAGCGGGGTGATATTGATCTTTCATATGTGGGCACCGGAGATCAACTTGCAGATATCTTCACCAAGCCTTTAGATGAAGCAAGATTTCGAGAGTTAAGGCATGAGCTAAATATCATTGATTCAAGTAATGCGGTTTGAAGACTTGCCCACACTTCCCATCTCAACATGAGGTCTCGCTTGGATGTAGGCATGGACATAGGGGGAGTGTTGCTTAACTCATAGGCAACCACTCCACCTATTATGCGGAAAGGGACAAAATTCTTTCACTATGGTCACGTTCAGCGGCCGTCATGGTCACCCAAGGTGACAACGGTGCTTCAAAGAAGAGCATTGGCAATGAACCCAAGATACATCTTTGTAGTGTCATACAAAATAAGCTCAAACATGGTGGCTTCGGCCACCGCCCCTCTCGTTGGGAGGATTGGTTCGCTTTTGGGATTCTCTCTTGTGTTCAGGTTTTTTGCTGCATCGTGATCCCTCCGAGTTCTATCTTGCATTTTCTCGTTGTTGTTTTGTCTCGGAGTGTTTTCCATCCAGCTGCTGTGTTTTGAGTCATCCCAAGCCCTTCCCCCTAAGACTTTCGATGCAATAGCCCCCCACTCATCGTTGTCCTTGGTGGACGTTTCTGCTGCCAGCGGTACTACCGCAGCAGTCACGGTACTACCGCTGTACCGAGGAATCCTATAACTGAAGGGGTACGGGGAGTTCCTCCCCATTCCCCCTTCAGTTTCGTTTTTATCTCCTCTGCAGCAGCGGCGCCCACCCCGGCGCCCCTCCCGGTGTGCCGCATCCGTGTCGTCCTTCCTTGTTCTTCTCCGGTGGGATCATTCCCCGTCCCCCCCCCCGGGTGCCATGGATACCGGTATTGCCCCAGTTCTCTTCTCTTTTGGTTCAGTTTTGTTGAACTTTGTGGCTAGGGCAATACTTGTAGATCCACTAGGTTTTTGGCTATGCCTAGACATTTTGAGAACATGGATAGACTGCTAGATAGGAATGGAGTAGATGTGTTGGAGTGGTTTGCGTTTTTGGAACCCCGGTAGTACCGGATCTCAGATCCGTGCCCTCTGCTCCAGAGCGGTACTACCGCTGGTCCCGTTGCGGTACTACCGCTTGCGCGATACTACCGCACGGTCAGTGGTACTACCGCTGGGCGGTACTACCGTGCCTCGGGCGGTACTACCGGGGTCCCTCAATCTTAAGCCTCCCCAACAGACCTGCCTTGTTCACTTGTGTCCGGCTTTTTGCATCTCATGTGGTTTGCTTTTCCGTTTCTCTCTGTTGATGTTGGTCAGGTGATGGCTCTCGTCGGAATCCCAAGCGCAAGGCCCCGGGTCAACCCGGTAGCAACTTCAAGAAGGTTGCTCACAAGAAGAAGGAACCAGTCAAGCAGGTGGCAGAGCTTTCTCTCCCCGAGTACAGGGCCTACCATTGTGTCAACCCTTACCGTGAAGAGCAAGACCCAGAGTTAGTTGGCACCCAGTTCTGGAACAAGACTCAGAGGGATGTGTTCCACAAGGTTATGATGCACAGGAAGAACAAGTTTGTTCCACACGTGAAGTCTGTCCAGCTGAGACACATGCGGACTCACCCCGGTTACTTTGGCGAGGCATATGCTCTTTGCGAGCAGTTTGGGATTCTGGACATCATCTCTTTCAACAAGCGTTTCGATGCCGAGCTTCTTGCCCAGTTCTTTGCTACAGTGTACTTCACCAACAACACTGATCGGACCATCGTTTGGATGTGCAAGGATGAGCAAGTCAGGTGCACATGGGGAGAGTTCATGACAGCTTTGCACATTCCCGTCTCCACGTCGGAGGCGTCCGTTGGTGTCAGCCCCTATGCTTCAGCTACTGCCAAGCCCAAGAGCATGCTAGGGCCGTATCAGAAGTCAATTCCTTATATCGATGCCAAGGGACAGCAGAAGTACATAGTGGTTCTTTGCCCGTTCTTGGACATCATGCATCGCATTTTCCGGACTTCTTTGTTTCCCCGTGTGGGGAATCTGGACATGGTTCATGGCCATCTGGTGGACATGCTCCTTCTCTGTGAGGAGCACAAGGGCACCACGCAGACCTTGGATGTCTGTGACATCATGTGGGAGGAGCTTCTTGCTGCTGTGATGGAACGTAAGGTTCCCATTTATGGCCCGTATCTTCAGGTCCTCTTTGAGATCACGTGGGCAGCCACCTTTGCTGTTGAGCGCCTTCCAGTTGGGCCTCTGACTGCTCACGAGGAGGTTCAGCTGCGCATCAAGGACAACTGGGCTGGCGGTCATGGTCCTGCGCATGGTTCCCCTTCACCTGCCGGGTCTGATGAGGAGATTCAGGAGGAGCCGGCGGCTGGTGGAGGCAGTGTTCCCCGCACACGCTCTGGTGCGAGTTTTGGTGATGGTGGTTCGTCTTCTGCACAGGATCTGGAGCAGCCTGGTTGGGCGGCCAAGCTCACCAGGAAGGTGAAGCAGCTCTTCTGCCTTCAGACTGATGTTCAACACCGCCTGTATGAGGCCCACGAGAGGGAGAAGAAGAACATGAGACTGCAGAAGGCTTTCTACAGACAGCAGGGCATGTACGTCTCGAGTGGGTCCGAGCGGAGCATCACTTCCGAGGACAAGTGGATCTCCCAGTTCAGCGCGTGGGACCTCACCGATGACATGCCTGGCCCTTCGTCCACTACTCAGCAGCCTGCTACTGATGACACAGAGGCAACAGTGGAGTCCGAGGAGTCTGACGATGACGAGGACTACGATCAGGACGACGAGTAGTTCATCACCTTGGGACGCTAGGTCATTCTCTGCCTTTTTGGCGTCTCGATGCCAAAGGGGGAGAGAGGTCTAGGGTTCCGATTTGCATCTTCTCAGGGTTGGGCGAGTCACAAGCGTGTTTTATTTGTCTCATCTTCTCCGCTTGTGAACTCCGTTTTTTTGCTTTGGTTTTTAGTCCGTCTTGTGAGACTTCCGTGATATATGGTGTGAGACATATGCTATCTTATGTTCGTACTCTTATTGTCTTGTTTATGTGGTGCTATGTTATGACATGTTATCCTTATGCTCACATACTTGTTTTGTCTAGCTTAGTATGGCCTAGTTTATAAAATATAGGGGAGTGTCCTCCTTATGTGTGTGTCTTGCATTCCAGAGGCATATCTAAAATGATGCACACATCAAGGGGGAGCCTGTCTATAGTTTATAAACTAATGGCATGTTGTTTTAAATTTTCCTATTTTTATTGTGCAAATCTTGTGTTGTCATCAATACACCAAAAAGGTGGAGATTGATAGGGCATGTTTTCCCTTGATTGGTTTTAGTGATTGATGACAATACATTTGCGGACTAACCGGGTGCAATGAGCATTTCAGATAACGACATTACTGGCACAAGACGGTTATTATCCCCTCGGTGTACGAAATGTGAAGACGGAGTTTTTCTTTCGATCTCCTTTTGTGTTAATTGAGTCGTAGGAAAACCGTACTATGAAGAGGGGATCCGCTTTGGAAATGGTGGGTGGAATCATCACACGGTCTCACTTTTTGCACCCACTTATTTCGGTTGTGTCATGGAGGTGTGGGGACTCTTGGATGTGGCTCCCTGGTTCTGCCAGGGAGGTAGTACCACTCTAGGAGCGGTAGTACCGCTCCACGGTAGTACCGTGGACCAGTACCGCATCCACTACCGGATTCCCACTGGACTTTGCGGTAGTGGAGGCGGCACTGGGGCTCGGTAGTACCGCTCTGCGGTAGTACCGTGCACCAGTACTGCATCCACTACCGGATTCCCACTGGACTTTGCGGTAGTGGAGGCGGCACTGGGGCTCGGTAGTACCGTGGAGCGGTAGTACCGCCCCCAGAGCGGTAGTACCGTGCACCAGTACCGCATCCACTACCGGATTCCCACTGGACTTTGCGGTAGTGGAGGCGGCACTGGGGCTCGGTAGTACCGCTCTGCGGTAGTACCGTGCACCAGTACCGCATCCACTACCGGATTCCCACTGGACTCTGCGGTAGTGGGGGCGGCACTGGGGCTCGATAGTACCGTGGAGCGGTAGTACCGCTCCCGGTCCGGTAGTACCGGTACTACCGTGGTTGGTGGGCAGCCAATGGCTGCATTTAAGGGCACCTATAAAAGGGGGTCTTCTTCCCCATTGAGACTTACCTCATTTATTGCTCTCACCTCCATTGACGCCCAAGCTCCATTCTTGCCCGATCTCCCTCCCTAGCCATCAAAACTTGTTGATTCTCTAGGGTTTGGAAGAGGAGGCCCCGATCTACACTTCCACCAAAGGATATTTGATTCCCCCCACTAATCCCGTGTGGATCTTGTTACTCTTGGATGCTTTGGTGCCTAGACGGAAGAGGTCACCTCGAAGCCACATTCCATTGTGGTGAAGCTTCGTGGTTTCGTTGGGAGCCTCCAATTCAGTTGTGGAGTTTGCCCCAACCTTGTTTGTAAAGGTTTGGTTGCCACCTTCAAGGCCGCCTCGTAGTGGATCACGGCATCTTACATCGGTAAGAGCGTGAGGAGAAATAGGGTGGCCCTCGTTAGCTTCGTGTGAGCATTGTGCTCCTCACCCTCTCCAAACGGAGACGTACTTCTCGAAAGAGAAGGAACTTCGGAAACATATCCTTGTCTCCCGTGTTCCCCTTTACCTTTACTTTGCGCAAGTTACTTTCCTTGCTTATTTATTTCTTGCTTGTCATTCTTTAGTTGTTGGCATATAGGTTGTTCACATAGTTGCATATCTAGACAACCTATATTCCGTGTTGACCTTAATTTGTTAAGAAAAGATTAAAAAGTGTTAGTCGCCTATTCACCCCCCCTCTAGTCGACATTCCGATCCTTTCAGACGAGCCGTCCACGAGTCCGTGTGCGTCCCTCTGTGTTCGCCATGGACCCACATGGCAGCCACACGGCGCCGCTTTGACTCCCCCACGCGGCATGGACCGACCTCATTTAATAGGACCGACCACTCCCACCAGCCACACTTCATTCTCCCCACTGCCCTCCTCGCTCCCCAACCCTCCGCACGCCGGCCTCCATGTCAAACAACTTGGAAGCCGGCGGCTCGTTCGGCGTACATTGACGCAACCGCGTCAACGTCGGCATTGAGGACACCCGTATGGTACTGGCAGAAAGACCAGCCAGTGCCGTACTCAGATGTGAAACTGCCCAACAGGTGGCATCTTTATCCCGTCCTGCTGATGGTGTTGTCGGCCGACGAAGTGGCCACGTACGCACCACCTCGCCGCGGCGGCGTCCACTAGCGGACCGCGATGGACTAGTTGTCGTCGTCCCTCGCCGCCTCCCTAGATTGCGGTCGCGGCCTGGAGATCCGCAAAGTGGTGCCGCCGCCCGTCGTCAAAGCCGAGCGTTCACCTTCCCCGCCGCCCTACGACGACGAGGATGCCCTCCGACGGGCCATTGAGGAGACCGAGCGGACCGAGCGGGCCGAGCCCCCCTGGGGCTCGACCACATGTTGGTAGCCAGGGCCAACGCTCCCCCGCCACCTCCACCTCCACCTCCACCAACACCTTGTTACGAGGCTTTGCCTCAGCCATCGCCGTCGCCCGCCGACGACGCCGAGGCCCAGGTGCGCGAGGTCATCCGTGACCTTGTCGGGACGACCTGGACTTTCCAGTGTGATCCCTTGGAGCGACTCCCTCCTTGGCCACCGCCGCCCCTTCCCCCTTCGCCACCGCAGGGGTACTGGCCGCCAAACGTGTTGTGGTCGCCGCCGGTATTCATCGACCTCAGCGGGGACGAGGAGGAGACGTGGACGACGAGTAAGTGTCCCAGCAGCGATCGTCGGTGAGCTAGGGTTTTAGGATGGACCTTTTTATTATGTTATAATTATGACTATTGTATCCATATTCGCGTCTCAAATTTGCGTTCTTCTCACACCGCTAGGGACTCGGCGATCCAAACAAACACAGGGCGGATATTTGGTCTGCCGGACCGATCCAAACAGACAAATGGCGGACCTAATCGCGGTCCGTTTGGATCGGCCCATTTGAGTTGCCCTTAGACATAGAGACGCTTGGAAAAAAACCGTGGGAGAAAAACAAAGCAGAAAACACTGGAGAAGGGTCCCAAACTTACACACCGAACCCAAAATCGAACAATAGAGTAAATCCCCTACAGGCGAAACACGAACAACGTCAAAAATCACCATGGAAAATGGAGTGATAAGAGGCCACATTTCCCATGGCGACCCTCACTTCAGTATTTTTTTTCTCGCTCAAGATCGAATGGAGTTTGCCCCCTATGTGATCAGATGCCAGAGACCGCCTTCCACATCACCTTGGAGTGTCCCTACGTCAAGGAAGCTTGGCTCCTGCTCCGCAACATCGATGATTGGTCTATGGCATCGCCATGACGGCCAGCAGTATCACAGAATGGTGGGATCGACTGCAATCGATGACGGGCTCCAGGACGCAGAGGGAGAAATCCATCACCATCGCGGCTTACACGGCCTGAAATCTATGGAAGGAGAGGAACAGGCGGATCTTTGAGCTCAAGACAATGTTGCCTACCGCACTCTCGGAGCTAATCAAGGAAGAACTGCAGACTTTTGAGTTGGCTATGATAGATAAGAAGAGACTGTCATGAGTTAGTAACGAGTCCCACTGCACTATAGAGCAGTGGTGCATTTTCTTTTCTAACTCCGAGTCGTTCAACTGCCGCCCGTTTGGCTGACGATTATTGAACTCACCATTATATTCTCTTCTTGCTAATAATGAAGAGGCAGAGCTCCTGCCATACGCTTCAAAAGAATGGAGTACACAAAAAACAAACAACAAGGAGGTGTACACAGTAAATTAAAAAAACACTTGAAAGTGACACCGGGCAACAGATTTGACAAACACAACATTTTTTTGAGTGAGACAAACACAAATAGTGTCGCGCAAAATGAACTGTGGAGAAAATGAACGAAAACCAATTCTTTTCAATTGACTGAACAATAGCAAATCTGTAGTCCTATCATTGCTTTCTCAGCTTTCCTGGATAAGATCGATCTGACTCGACGGCGAGTCGGAAAGTTCTTTTGCTTGGGCGATTAGTCTCGTGCTTCAATTCCAAGACCATGGGTAAAAGGGCAGCTCGGCGCATCGGTCTTCCTAGGTCCCGTAATCTTGCGCTGGAGGAACTGCGAAATTCTTTTCTACGCACGTGTGAGGGAGGTATCCTGGAACGAGAAGCTCTAATCATGAACATATTGGCTACTTGGCCACTTGTAATTCGAGAGAGGCGGACCGGTTCTAACTGTTGGGTTTGACCGGCGGCGACACGACCCGGCACGAAACATCCAGCCGTTTACGACTTTATGTAGGTACTCAGCAGCCATCCGTGAGAGCAACTCCACAGTAATAATTTGTTCCAAAAAGTAGTTTTAGTATTATTATAATCTATGCACACGTGAGCGGTGAGCTGAGCACGGTGGCGTTGCCTTTCGCCGAACCACCCGGAACTCCACACCCCAAGTTGGCTACTGACCGATCGACGAAGCATCTTTGCGTTACATCTTGCACCCCACCCCCGGCCGGCAGCAGTCCAACCGGCGTCTCGCCGCTATATAAGCGAGCAGCCAACACCCCCGACCTCCCAAACACATCAAGCAAGCAACATATTCTCGAGATAGACTCAGAGAAGAATACTTGGTGAATTCGCCGGTGTCGTGTGATCAAAGCTCGGTGTAAGTTGGCATGGAGTTCGAGTTGGCGAGCCAGCACGGGGCGCTGTTCAAGGTGGGGCTGTTCGTGCTGGTGCAGGCGCTGGTGTACCTCATCCTAGCCCAGTCCTCCTCCGTCTTCTCCAGCAACAAGAGCCTATGCCTCGCCCCTGCGCGCTCCCTCAGTGCCCGCCGCATGGTCGCGCTGCTCTCCGACCTGCCGTCGCCCCGCGCCGGCTTCATGGAGCTGTCGTCGCCGGTGCCCGTAGGCGCCCACAAGAAGAAGGATTAGTCAACCAAGCTTGATTTGAGAGGCTGCAGCTAGCGAGCGAGCATGTGTGTGTCGCTCTTCGGAGCTTGTGGCTGTTTGTTAGCGATTCACACCATTTTTTGATTGATTGGTTTGTTTTTGGGATTGTATATGTGACATTATTATACCTTGGTTATAGTATATAGGGTGACACTTAGCTATAATACGTCGACGACTCAATTTTTGCTGCTACGGAATTCAAAGGAAAACATAGTTCGCCCTTTGGCATTGCCGGAAATCCTACAAATGTTCGGTAGGCTTCCGGCTTGAGAGTGAACATAAACAAAACTTGCGCTATTCCGATTTGGTGCTCGGAGGATGATAAGCTGCTGATCAGCACGGTGCTCGGCTGCCCCTTGGGGTCCTTTCCCTGTAAATATCTGGGCATGCCGCTTTGCCTTCGTAAACCGACTGAGGCACAACTGCAGCCTTTGGTCGAACACCTTGAGAGCTACCTGCCAAAGTGGAAGGCGGCGGCAATGCCGGAGAGTGGACGGTTGGTTCTGAGCCGTTCGGTTCTATGCTCGGTCCCCTTGCACTCCATGATGGCCCTGGATCTTTCCCCCAAGACTATCTCCGCGATAAACAAGATCATCAGGGGATTTCTCTGGTGTGGGCGCTCTAGCGCCAATGGGGGGCAGTGCAAAGTGGCGTGGTCGAAGGTATGCACGCCTATGTGGGCTGGAGGACTCGGTATTCCGAATCTGCGGTGGCTAAATGTCGCTATGCAAGCGAGGTGGCCTTGGCTTCAACGCGTGGATGACCGGCGCCCGTGGACGGAGTTTCAGATTGACGTCCCGAGGATGGCAACTGTTGTAGCCAAGGCGGCCATTCGGGTAGAGGTCGGGAATGGGCGGAGAGCTCGCTTTTGGGAAGATAGATGGATCCTTGGATGGAGAGTCGAGGAGTTGGCCCCGGAAATTTATAAGGCCGTATCCCCATGGGTCCGTGCCACCCGCACGGTGAGGCAGGCGCTCCAGGACAACAGGTGGGCGCGCGACGTTGGTCCGAACTTGAGTGGGCCGGCAATTCGTGATTTCCTGCACCTCTGGACATGGGTTGCCGAGGTAAAATTGTTGGAGGATGACGAGGATAAGGTTCGATGGGCTTGGGAGCCAGGTGGTCAGTTCTCCGTACGATCTGCATATGGGGAGAGGTTTATGGGACGAGAGGTCATGCCGGCAGCTGAGTTCACGTGGAAGTGCAGGGCTCCTCTCAGGTGTAGATTTTTCCTCTGGCTGGCTTTCCAGGACAGATGTTGGACATCGGATCGTTTGGCTAGGCGTGGGTTTCCGCATCAGGCTATCTGTCCCTTGTGTGATCAGGCTGAGGAAACGGTGCAACACCTGCTCCTGACGTGTGTATTCTCCCGGAGTATTTGGACGTTGGTGGGAAGGGCGTTGGGCAGGGAAGATTGGACGCCTTCCGCGAACGACGCCCTTGAATCTTGGTGCATCAGCAAATCGGACCCAAGGTTCACTCTCCGGGATATCCGGACTGTCTGGGTGCTGGTCTTGTGGGAGATTTGGAAGCATCAGAATGTTGTGGTGTTCGATGGTGCCCGACCGTCTGGCCAGGTTCTTGCGTTGAGGATAGCGGAAGAAGGAATGGCTTGGAGTCAAGCAGGGTTGCTCAAAGGAGGCTGGGATCAGCTGTTCGTGGGATTGCCTAGGTGGGCTAGGTGGGAGTAGTTCATTTTGTGTATGGGGTGGAATGCACGGTGTAACAAATTTGTAATTGTGTCACCGTGAGGTGGATCTGGGTTTCTTACCCCCTCTCCTTTAATATATGATACGCACGCTGCTGCGTATTCGAGAAAATAGTTCGCCCTTTGGAGACTTATCAATGACTTCCACCTCAACGTGCATTCTGAGAATGATATTCTTTGGAAACATTTCACTTATTTTTTTAGGCTAAAAAACACTTTATTTTTTTGCGAGAAAATATTTGATCTATTCATCTTCAAACATGATAGTACAAGAAGATCTAAAAATAACAAAAAATACATCCAGATTCGTAGATCACCTAACGACGACTACAAGTACTGAAGCGAGCCGAAGGCGCGCCGCTGTCAATCTGTCATCATCCCTCCTTCGCCGGAGCCGGGCAAAACTTGTAGTAGACAATTGGGAAGTCGTCGTGCTAAGACCCGATAAGACCAGCGCACCAAAATAACAATCGTCGCCGTTGAAGAGTAGAGTAGATCGATAGGATCCAACCTGAAGACATATAAAGGCAGGTGAACTACGACCAGATCCGAGAAAATCCATCGAGGACAGATCCACCGGAGATACACCTCCACACGTCCATCGATGATGCTAGACGCACCACCGGGATGGAGGCTAGACGGTGAGACCTTTATTTCATCTTCAGGAACCTGCCGCCATCTCATATTCCTGAGCAGAACACAAATCCTAACAAGACACGAAAAAATATCTTAAAACGAAACCCTCCGACCGGCAAGAACCGCGGTCCACCGCGTCGCCATGGCCCTAAGGCCACCGGAGACGAAGCGGATCGACGACGACGCTTTCCAGTGTGACCCCTCAGAGCTACTCCCTCCGCGTCCACCGTTGCCCCCTCCCCGCCGCCACTGCAAGGGTACTGGCCGTGCAACGTGTCGTCTCGCCATCGACATTCATCGACCTCAGCGGGGACGAGGACATCGATGTGGACGACGAGTAAGCGTCCCAGGAGCGACCGACGGCGAGCTAGGGTTTAGGATGGACCTTTTTCTATACTATAACCTATACCAGATTGTATAGGATATGATGTATTTAATCCCGAGTTCGAATGAACCCTTATGAAAATATTCTAAAAAAATAGTAAATAAAATAGAAATAGTTGTTTTTTGTGGATTAACATCAACATATGTTCTAGCATCCTGCAAAGCTTTACCTTAAAATGCATCTTTAGAAGTTTGTACCAAAAAAACAAAATTCAAGACTAAAAGAAACAAATTTTTGAAACACTTATTTTTGATTTTTTGCACACCTATCTACGGATGTCTTTTCGTGATGAAATATTGCAGAATGGTTGAATATTTATTGATGTTCATCCAGAAAAATAGTTTTGTTTTATTTTATTTACTATTTTTTAGAATTTACCGTTCATGAGGGTTTATATAAGATCAAAACTAGGAAATATGCCTGTGCGTTGCAACGGGAGAAAAATTTTATATGCCCCTAACTAATAACTATCGTTTAATCGTTGTGACCCACCTGTGTTGCCGCTTATACTCCTTTTCAACCTCTTCGACAATGACCCCGATATATCAACCTAATAGTAATGCATCCTGATCAATCTTAAGACGATGATCTAAAAACAAAATCAATGACAATCGAGCGTGCACGCATGTAGAAGAATTTAGATCCTTTAAAAATGAATTTCAATGTATTTGAAAAAAATGTGTCCTCAAGTAATGTTCTTCAAATCTCCAGAAATATGTCCCATTATAAATTTTCAAGATTTGGGATGTCAGCACTTTAAATATGAATTATTTAACCATAAGTGCAATTTTCAAATCAATGATCTACTAAGATGAGAGAGAGTTTCACTTTATGAAATTTCCTAAATTTTAAATTACTCTTAAAATAATAGTAGGAGGTGTTGTAAATTTTTGATAAATTTGAAAAATCAAATACTCCATTCGATCTATCACAACTAAATATAATTTTTTTATGCACTAAGCCTCACGATATAAAAGCAATTTTTTATAGAAAATCAAATTATGAATTACCTCGCATTTTAATTTTCTATGCGACAATTATTTTTTATAAATGCACATATGTAGTTGATATCATTGTTTTAGGTTTAGTTAAGGGTAATGTCTCCACACACTCCACTCAATGTTGTTTTCGTTTCATATCGTCTCTCTAGTATATTCCGAAAGTAATAAATTAATAACAATAAATGACACTCATTTATAGATTTTTCACTAAATTTTCATAGATTTTTACTCTAAACAATATTTATTTCAAAAAATATTTAATAATTAAATTATACTATGTTTCATAATTTTCTCATATTTTAAAATGTTCCAAAAACATAATCTATTGATTTCATAAAAAACATCATTTTGATTCGATCTGTTAAACACAATAGTCATAACTGGTCCAAAAAACTTAATATATAGGACCACATTAATTTATGAGCATTTTTTAAAATACAAAAAGTCCTTCTCATCTATAGCTAAAAAATGGAATGGTCATCAAATAGTGCGGTCCTTTTTCAAATAGGTGTTTTCCCATAATTTCTTGAATATCTGTTAAACATTTTTCAAACACACGTTGATATAATTCTTCGATGATACAAAATAATTTTTTAAATCGTTGAATATTTTTGTTTACGTCATATAAACATTTTTATTTGAAACACATTTTTTTAAAATGTCACTTACATTTTTCTGAATTAGAAACATTTATAACAAAATTATGTGAACATCTTTGTATATATTGTATAATACTTCCCCCGTTTAGAAATATATGATGTTTTGGTAGGCTAAAATAGAGGTAGTACTTTAGAAGAATGTTGTATGCATTTTTGCGAATAGTCTGAAACAGTAAAAAATACGTGATTATATTTTTAAATCTTTACAAATATTATAGATATTTTCTCTAAACGTGATAATATTTTTATATGTACATGTTTTCTATGGAATTAACATTTTCTAATTTTTTATGAACATTATTTTAACACACCTTTTTTTCACAATGTCATAAAAATATCTTTGTAATTGTAATTATTGGAAAGGGATTGACATAGATTAATTTGTATGCCATTAAGATTTTTTTTATTTTAACACTGCATGCAAAAACATCTTTTTTATGCTTAATGGGCCGACTTTGTTTGGCCAGACGCTGGCCAGCAAAGAGGAGGCGACTGCGGACGCGTGCGCGTGCCGAACAGAACAAATCGTTTTTTTTGCTGGACATGTAGGATTGCGGGTTAATTAATAGAAAAAAGAGGGGTTTTTTTGCAAAAATATAAAAACGGACTAAAAAAGCCATCTTCCTTTATTATTAGATAAAGATTAGAACAACATTTTCCAGATGGTATACTCTATCTCTCTACTCGCAAAACGTTGAGGATGGGCCTTACCTATAACAGAGTCGGCTGGTGTGCCCTCCCGATCCGACGCACATGCCCTTTAGCTCGTCGGAGATGCACGAGTCTTCGGCTAGGGGTATTGACAAACACATGTCGATGTGTGAGCCCCCTGCGACTCCCTTCACCTCTCATTGTGTGTCAGTTTTCGCTACATACCTCCTCACCTGCTGATGCACGCTACACTCCATGCAGTGATGGCATGAAAGTACAAAGGAGGAAAAGGCCGACCGTTTCCATGGAAGGTTGCGACGGTGGAGTGTACTTTTTTTACTTCTTTTAGCCATACAAACACAGTACAGTACTTTTGGGGCATGTTTGGTTTTCATCTTCGATCTTACTTGCATTGCATACACTTCTTTGGCGAGTCTGGCTGAGTAAATATAGGGTAAAAATCAACATATGTACTTCTTTGGTTGTCCGCATCGAGGTTGCTTGCATTAGGGGATCAATTTTAGCATGGTGTTTGGTTGCCTGCATTATCTTTGCTCATACAACTACATGGTGTCTGCTTGCATAAAGGCCAATGTGAGCTTCTTCACGATGCTGCTCTGGCAGTGGACATCTTTCCTAATGCGGCGTTGTACTTCCGACGGTGATCCGCGCACCGGCGAAGGCCCCGCAATCCAGGAGGCTCTCCTTGGCCATGCCGCCATTCATGTCGTACGCCAGCACATGGAGACATCACATAGGTACGGCCATGGGCGCTCACGTCAGCTCGTGTCGATGGCGATTGGTATCGGTGCGCTCACCGTTGTTTGACCTCTCGGGCGGCTAGTCTTTCCGCCGATCACGACATGTAGAGTCGGTTTCCACATCGACACCACCACGCCTTCGGGTAGTACTCCATGGTGACCGGCCGGCACCCCCGGCGGCACGAACATGTGTGAACTGGATAGCACGGGCTCCTAGCGTGGTGAGCGCCTCTGCTCGACGACGCCGGAGCGTTGAGCACGCCCGCAGCGCGTCGGAGGGCCGTGTCAGGGACGACAAGGACTCGCAGCTCGCTGTACAACATGCTCAAGACCGGTGGCAGCAGCGACGCGTCCATGCACAAAGGGAAGGGGGCGTACGGGTTGCATCGAAACTGCATCGTACTCGTATACACTCTAAAGGGCTCCATGCCCGATTCAGCCTGGCTGGTTGAAAATGATCGAATCGGTCGTTTTTAGCGGACCTGATTGAAAACTGCTTTAAGTTTCGTACAATGCAAATCTAACAGTGAATGCAGATAATCAGACAACCCATTTTCTTTCAGGCGGACCTGGTCAAGGTGTGTATGCGAGTAACCAAACATCATAAAGCTTCGAAGGATGCTGGGCCCACAAGCCAGTCCAGGCCCGGTTATACGTAGATTCGGCCAAGTTGTACTTGTACCCCCCCCCCCCCCCCCCCACCCACACACATCGTGGTCGCGTCTCGCGTGAACCGCCCCCACACCCCCGTGCGGTTCGTCTTTCTTCTCCAGGCGCCAGCGCCATGGCCTCCGAGTTAGGGCAACCGCCGACGGCGAAACGGCCACCGGCGACACCCACCACCATTACCGCAATCGGCGATGACCTCCTTTGCGAGATCTTCCTCCTCCTTCCCTCCCTACCGAGCCTCGTCCGCGCCGCCCTCGCCTGCCGCACCTTCATCCACGCCGTCCGTTCCCCCGCCTTCCGCCGCCGCTTCCGGGCGCTCCACCCGCCGCAGCTCCTTGGATTCTTCGGAGAGCTCTGCCGCACCGACGTCCCTCCCTTCGTCCCCCTCCGCAGCCGCTCCAACCCGGACCTCACCGCCGTCGTCCGCGGCTCCGATTTCTTCCTTACCCGTCTCCCGGAAGACAGCGGCGACTCCACCCTCGGGTGGGAGCTACAGAGCCTCCATGGCGGCTACGTCGTCCTCGTCAACTACACCACCGACCATATCGCCGCCTACAACCCCGTCACACAGGTACTGCACATGTTACCCCAACCGCCGGAGCAGATCCTCTTCTCCATGCCCCTTGAGTTCCACATTGTCTTCCCCGAAGAGAGCCAGCGGGTGTTCCGTATGGTCTGTGTCCAACACAAGAACACGATAGGGCAGGTCCAGGCTTGTATGGCTGTCTTCTCAACGGCAACTAGGGAGTGGCAGGTTTTGCCATGGGTGGAGACCCCGACCCCGCCGCCATCGCCACCGCTACCGCCACAACCTGAGGATGAGGAGGATGACGAAGACGACATGATCACGTTTTACCCTGGCACGCAGCTGAATGGATTCATTTATTGGAAACACGCGAGTCAGCCCTATGTGCTTGTTCTCGACACTGCAACACTGCAATTCTCTAGATTGGATCTGCCGCCATTTTTGGGAGAGATTGAGTCTACGCGACTCAGGTTTGGTCAGACCAAGGACGGGATGCTCTGTATGGTTGGCACAGATTCCACTGAGGCAAAGATTGGAACGCTTCATGTTTGGCTTCTGAGAGCCGATGATGATGGTGTTGAGACATGGTTTGTGGAAGATACTTTTCTACTCACTACATTTATTGATGCCACCAAGTCTTCAACAGAGGAAGATCCCACGGTGCACATTGAGGCGGTTATCGATGGCTTTGTTTATCTGTCAACTAACTATGATGAGAATACTGACGATGAGCATACTGAGTCTCTCCTATCCCTCTGCCTGGAAACAGGAAAGCTAAACAAGATCTTTGATAATACATATGCAAGCCCTGCTCATCCCTACATCATGGCGTGGCCTCCTTCTTTGGTGTCCAGCAAGGTGAGCCTATCCTGAAGATCCTGGTAAACTTTGTTAGAAGTTTGGTCCTTAGATTATCTTAAATGACTTGCAAGCCTTGGATTATTGTAGTTGTGATAATCTGCACTTTTGTTCGACTGTTTTTCATATATCTTTTTGTTACACAGCAATGCCTTAAGTGTAGGTCTTGATACAGTAGCTCACTATCATGTCTGATTCGAGTGCATGAGTTCAATTGTAGTGTTTTTGATATATATTCTTTTGTTATACAGCAATGGCTTGGTTGTAAGTCTTCATACAGTAGTGTACTATCATGTCTGATTTGAGTACATGAGTTCAATTGCAGATTGTATATTAGTAGGAGCCTGCAATATTTAGCATGTTTTTTTTGAAGATTTTATGTTAGCACAAGGATATAATTAAAGTGCATGTCGTGTTTTCTATTGCTTGTTGTTTGGGCAGATTATATGAGATGGCATCGGTGTAACAAATCTTATTTCATTATCATTTACTTGTGTGGATTCCAAACTTGCTTATCATTGAAATCTATAGCATTGCACAATTTGTCTATACAAAAACTTGAATCATGTACTTACTCTCAAGTATCCTTTTGTTTCTTAGGAGGATTTACAAACCGAGGTTACTGGAGTCAGTGCTGAGGATGTTGGTTCTGTGGTCTCAAAAGAAACTCCCTCTGTTCATGCCACAGCGTCCCAAACACACAAATCTGATTAATATCAATGAAGAAAAAGTTATGTTGATAGATGTCTATTTACTTTGTATTGAGGATTATAACAACTGTCTGGCAAGCGAAGTAATGTCGAGGATGCTGGTTCTGTGTGCACAAAAGAAACTCCCTCTGGTTGTTGTCACAGTTCCGAAAACACATAAATCTGATTAGTGAAGATGAAGCAAAATTCATGGAGATAGACGTCTATTTACTCTGTCTCGAGGATTATAAAAGCTCTCTGGGAAGCATAACTGACAAGTACGGGTGATTGTATAATCTGATAAGTGCCGACTTTGATAGCTTTAGGAAAAAGGTAGCAACTGACTTAGATAGGAAATGCACGACGAGAAGTTATTGAGATCTTTCCCATGGCATTTTTTTTGCCAGTTAAGAACTAGTCTCTTTGCAGTGATCACAGTGTACCTTTTCTTATGAGATGAGCTGTTTCACAAATGTGTTTAGTACTTCAGTTTTTGGTGCTGGAAAAAGGACATTTGTTAGTTTCATATATTTTGTAAGTGCATATAGTGTCTCTAGTTGGTTTTGGATGACTGATTAATTACATTACAGATACATGGCCAGGATGTTGTATGCGCTTCCGAGGCACTGATATTTCCCCTGAAAATTATTGAGGAAGGCACGACGAGCGCTCGAGCACCAACTTCGCGCGCAAGGGGTTGGATCTGGTTGGCACGGTGGCGGGGGCGCTCAGTGTGTTGGCCTCCGGTCAGGAGCGTGGTTGAGCAATGTGCGAGTGTGGTGGATCTGGGGCTACCGGTTTTCAGCGGGGTGCGTGATAGCGTGCATGTTGCACGTTGACATGTTTGTTACATGGCTGCGGTCCGAAACCGTGGTTGTTGTTGATGGCGGTGCTCCGTTGTTTCTTTGTCGACATGGTGCTCGGCAAGTCACGACGGGCCATACGTCGTACGGTGGCCATATTTCGTTCGATGATGGATGGATCTACGAGGGATGTCGACCGGTGGTCTCTAGGAGGGTGCGGGGGGCTGCAACGACGATGGCTCGGTGCTTCTTCATCGTCTTGCTGGTTCGTTGATGGTTGTGGCTCGTGGGCTTGTCGGCGCTGGTGTGTGATGACGTGCGACCGAGATAGCGTGGGAGATGGGGTGAAGACCTTATCTCGGCCTTCAAGCTTGCAATGGTTAATCGTTACCCGCATCCATGAATAATTACTCTATTAGGGGATGAGGATAGGCCAGTTTGAATCCACATGGGGAAGTTGTTGGGTCCAATATCTTACCTATCATGTAAAATGGGGATGGGGACGGGGTAGCCTTACCCATACCCGTTACCCGCCTTACCCATGAGTGCCTTATTATGGCCACTTGAATAAATAGACTCTGGGTAATTCTCGCACATTCCCACCCATTCTGGTCATTTTCCCAAAAATCCCAATGAAAACCCTAACCTAGCCAATACACACGCCCCAAAAGGCTTTACATATTGTTTTATTATGATTATATTTTCTTTACTGAAATGTTGTTGAATGTTGATGGTGATTGTGGGTATGGGCTTCCCCGCGGGGATGAAAACCCTGACGTGGATGGGGATAGAATTTGTTTTATCCCCGTAGGCGGGGATGGGGATGGGCATGGGAAACTATCACGGTGATGGGGATGGTGGTCCAATACCCGCCTGGGTAATCCCCATTGCCAGAGCGGCCCGGCCTTGTGCCATGACCAACAATGATGAGGAATGTGGCCGTCATTGACCTTCCTGTAGGCATTGCTGTTGTATTGTTGCACTCCTCCCGCACGAACCTCGGCCTTCAGGGTCGCTCCAGGGGAAACCCTAGATCTTTGGATCAGACGATGGCGATGTGTTAGTGCCATTTTTCCACTTGGGGGATTCGTTTCGGATCTCGCATCGGTAAGTGGGAGCGGTGGCTGGTGTTGGTTGTGGTGTCCAGGCTTTCGTGGCAACGATGATGGTGCGAGCGATGTCGGCTACACGACAATGGATGAGGTAGTCAACTCTTCTCCGGCGTGACCACATGATTGCCTCGGTTTGTTTTCCTGATGTGAAGTCGAAGCTGAAGTGGCAGACCCCTGTGGTGTACGATGACTCGCTACTGGTGGCTGGTTTGGCGATCTTTCGTGGCGCCAGTCGTGTCTAGTTTATCCTTCGTAGTACTCCATCACAGTCGAAGTTGCACTGTCTGGTCGCAAGTAGTTGAGTTTAGTGCGGATCTTCATTCAACTTCGCTCGACCTCTACGATGTGTGTTGAGTTGACGATCGCCTCCATGTAAGTCGGAGTCTCAGAGTTTAGGATTGGCGATGTTGCCTCTAAGGGAGGAGTGATGACGATTGTTGGATAATTAGGAAATAATTTCATGATTAATTCCAGAATATTAAACATGACTACAGCAGCTACTAACATGTGAAACACGAACATACTAGATGTATTGATCAACATGAACAGTAGCAACATATACGGCAACAAATCCATAGTAAACATATAGTTCGGAATACGCCGAACGTACCGAACGTTTGCAGAAGAGGCAGACAAGTTCACCGCGGCGAGATCAGCGGTGAGGTTGTTGATGATGACGTTGGTGATGACGGGTCGAAGAAGACGATGCCTGCGGAGATGATCCGCAGCTCCGGCTAGAAGACGACCCGTGGTGGAAGAGGCGAGCAGTCGCGCAGAGCGCTTCCCAAAAACCTAATTCGCCCTCTCCCGTACAGGATCACAAAGGCGACTGGTTCCAGAGACCTGCTCTCCCAAACGCCGGTGCACGCCAGCGCTCGGGATGAAGTAGACTACGATGGCGGCGCAAGGCACGAGGTGTAGCAAACTTAGATTGGTTCGGTATTTTTGTGCAACGCGGCGCACCGCAATATATAGAGCAGCTCGGGAAACCCTAACGCGTACGAACGTGGGCCGGCCACGTCGCATACGTTTGAGTCGGTTCAGCAGCCCATAATCCGGTAGCGACCCGGATAGGCAAAACGGTACGCATACGCAAAAACTCATTTTTCCCAAGCAGCAAAAATATAGCCATCGGCTCGGCTCATTCCCGCAACCCGCGGCGCGTCGTGACGAGACGGACGGCGATGGAGGAGGAGGAGGAGTGCGCGTGAGAGAGCCTTCTCTTTTCACAAGCACATCAAGTGTGTACGCACTCCACCTTATAAAGAGGTGTATTTCTCTGGAAACTAGCGGGATGGTACTAAACTTTAGCACCACATGCACCTCCAAAATTCTGCCATTGCACATGGGCCAATTTGAGATTTTTCAGGTCTGTGTATATGGGCTGCCCACTAATGGGCCCAATATTCTAACAATCTCCCACCAGATCTCAAATTCCCATTTAGTGATTTTGCCAAACCTCGATTCTTGTTTTATATACCAGTGTTTCAGCAGAGACTGTTAAGTTGAACTTCTGCCTAGAACTTCAAGCTACATCTATCAGCAACTTGAACAATGGACGAACCTTGAATTGCAAGTTTGGTGCCAATAGACTTCACTCAAAGTCTTAACCAGTACGTGGCTGCCAGTAGCCTACCCCGCGGGTGGAGCATATGCGTCATACTCTCTGGTCTCTTCATGAGTTTTCTAGAGATCACCCAAATCTCATAGACTGCGACGTTTAACAGTCAGACTCATATCGGTGTGTTCTTTCAAGGTCGCTCTGTAGGGCAGCACCTTTGCTACGAATAGCCAACAGAAACACATTAATGCATATTGCAAACCTGACTTACAGAATTTGAGAGTTATGCATCTCACATAGAGAGGGTTAAATAAAAACTCTCCTCGGTTAAACCACTAGCTTGTTTTTCCCAGGTCCTAATTCACGGGATCTTCGATCACATAGGTTGGGTTACCACTATGATGTAACGCTCATGGGTCTCAATCCCATCTCCTTCGATGCACTATCTATCACATTTCGTGATAGTCCCTTTGTAAAGGGATCTGCCAGGTTTTTATCTGTTTGTATATACGAGACAGTTATTACTCCGGAGTTTCTCATTTTCCTGACAGACTTCAGTCGTCTTTTAACGTGTCTTGATGATTTCACATTATGCTTAGCACTGTTCACTTTTGTAATAACCGTTTGGTTGTCACAGTTCATAAGGATGGCCGGTAATGGTTTCTCAACCACCGGCAAGTCCATCAAGAGATCACGCAGCCAATCTGCCTCAACAGAAGCTGTATCTAAAGTAGCAAGTTCTGCTTCCATGGTTGACCTCGTCATCATGGTTTCTCAACAACCAATGATGGATATGAAACAGTGAGTGTTGAGTTACTAAATTGCCCCTTGAATATTAATATTAAAGTAACGTGGAGGATTAAAGTAAACCCTAGGTGTTGCAAGCACTTTCATTATTTAATAGCAAATAATGTTGGGCCATGTTAAAAATAACAATGGATATTATTTAAAGTGTTTTATAAATATTATGAAATAAAATTAGTAACCTTGGGAATTATTAAGTTGCCATGAATAATAACAACAAGTGCAAATTTTAATTGAACAAAAATTTGTGGAATTTTTTTTATCAAATACCAAATAATCAGTAGGTTATATGAAAATAGAAATGATATTTTTTAACCAGTTTAAATAATGTAGATAAATATAAGCAATAGCCATAATACCTCCATTTAATGATTTATGAATTAAATAAAATTGAAATAATTTTAGTTCTGGTCCATACCTTTTATGATAGTGTTCTATTGTGCAACAATGTTTTTGGAACATATTTTATGCTGTAGAAACTTATCAAATACATCAAACTAAAATAAACCAAGAGAACAAATGAAAATAAAACAAAAAATAGAGAAAAACCTAAAAAACCGCATGTGGGCAAGGCCCACCCCAGGGCCCAGCCCCCGTCTCTCCACTCCCCTCTCCTCGCGCCATCTCCCGTCGGCCCCGAGCTCCCCGTCACCGCCTCGTCATCGTCGTCGTGGCCGCAGGCGACCCCGTGCCTCGCGAAGCTGTCCTGGAGGATCATCGAGCGCCTCCACGTCGATTCCCCCTCAAGATTCAGCCGGTACACGCCATAATCGCCGGATTCAAGATCCCCTGTCCTTCACGGTCGGCGCGCTCCGCCACCCAAATTCGCGCCTTCCGACAACCCCCTGCGCCCGCCGAGACCTCCACCGCGCTCACGGTGAGCTCCGCCTTCTAATCCACCCCAACCCCCATCGATTTGGTCTTCGTAGCCGCCGTCCCCGGGCTTGGCTGCCATGGCCGGAGCACGAGCACCCGTGCGAGCTCGCCATGGCGGGACTGCCGCCCGAGCCGCGCCCTACCTCCCTTGGCTGCGCCCTGGACCCCACCCCCCTGTGTGTGCGCTGCCGCTGGCTGCCCCCACTCGCCGCCGCTGCTCGTCGTCGGTAGGCCTCTCCGCGCCACCACGGTCCGGCGTAGCCAAGGCCACGGCCGGGTGGTGTGTGTCGTGGTGTGTGGCCTGGTGCCACTGACCACCGGGGCCCACCAGTGGGATTAACCCCCTTAACCCCCCTGTCAAAAAAACTCACTGTTAAAATTAAAATGAATTAATCAAACCTCCCTGTGCCTATGACTTGTGGGCCCATGGCCATTAGTTAAAATAAACTACTTTTAATTGTCTCTGTTAGAATGACATGTGGGCCCTGCCTATTTAGGAGTTAATTAAATTGATTAATTATAATATGTGCCTATGACAGTGGGACCCCCTGGTTAATTAGATTTAATTAATTGAATTGTTAAAATGTGTGGCTGACATGTGGAGCCCACATGTCAGCAATATTTTGGATAATGTTAGGATTAAATAATAAAAGAAATTCTAAAAATTGTTTTAAATTGATTTAAACTTTTAAAATCAATATATTTTAAACCGTAACTCCGATGAAAATAATTTATATATCAAAGTTGCTCAGAAAAATGCCACGAAAAAAATACGCTATCCGCATACTCACCGCACCCCTCTAACATACCGAACCCGAGACTTTCCCCCTCCTGATCGTCTGTCCGATAAATTGTCCGGTACTGCTAAAGTACCCGGATGAATTTATTTCGAACACAAAAGTTGTTCGGAATAGATCAACTAACCCGGATACACTACCCACACATGTGTCGGATGGAGCTGGCCGTTCATCCCCGGATGAATTCCCGCTCCGAGCAACGTGCATTGCACTGCGTTAGAACATCGTTAACATTGCATCTGTCATGTCATGCATCTGTTTGTATATGCTTGCTGTGTATTTACTGTTTCTTCCCCCCCCCCCTTAATCTCTGGTAGACCCCGCTGCTGCCGTCGACTACACCGTTGCTGAGTACGACTACTTCGTCGATGACCCTACCCCTACCGTCGAGCTTCCAGGAAAGCAGAGCCATTCTCTTCCCAGATATCGCCTATATTTCCGTACATTTCTTGCACTAGGCATTGTTATTGCTGCTGCTACGATTACAATCCTATTCAATTGCATAGCCTGTCATTGTAGCCCCTTGATGTACCTTCCTTTAATCCTATGTTGCCTATTATTACTTATGCATTATTCAGCAGTAAACCCTGCGCATTGTTAGCTAGGTTTAGAATAGAGGGTCGTGATCACTTTGGGAGTGATCGCGGAAACGATATATTACAACTGCAACTGGTACGGATCAATGCAGCCGCCCTAGGGAACCTACAACGGCGAGACTCTGCCGAGTCGCTTCGAGTTTGGCTTACGAGTGGAATGGACTCGTATTTCACTCTCGTCGGCTCAGTAGCGTAGCATCACCGGGATGATATGAGGTTTACCTCTTTAGTTCATTCTGCTGATGTCTCTGTCAAACCTCTTTAAGTGTGCCATCGAGGGTGATACCTCCTGGTTTCACTTAATGGTAGGAACTCGAACCAACTGGTGTCCTTAAAGGTAAGAAGTCGGGCAACCCAACGGTGCCCGCGAGTGGTATTGCGACGGGACGACAGGGAGGGTACGACCAGTGTACCGGTGTGCTTGGCCCCTGATCGTTGGCCGCGAGAGTTACCAAACCACGAAAGTCGAGCTCCTCCAGGAACACACGCGAGACAAGGTAAGGAGACGGTTCACCTTGTTGGTAACCGCAGTGACTTGGTGGGACGACGGGGCAGGCACCGATGTACTGGTGGTCCTGGCTGCTGTCGTTGTCTGCGGGTCAGTTAAGTCGAGGCAACGATAACGGTTGTCACGCAGGTTAATTAAAATGCTAAATGGTTCAGTGGATGTCTTGAGTTGGCTATATGCCATGTACGCAGTACCTACCCGTGGGAATTACGAGTTATGGGCTCCTCTGCTTCGTAGTGTCGTCTGAGGACTCTTCAGACGTCAGCAGTACCGCGGCCTGCGCCGGGAAGTGGTGTTGTCTTATTTGCTCGCGCGGTGGTGTCTTATTTGTATTTGCTTTAACTTCACGGGCCAGCCACGCACCATGCAGGAGTACATTCGGGTTGGGGGCCAAGGCCCGGCGTACTTAGGGTTTAGACCGGCGGATGGCCTCTCTGTTGAGTTTGAAAGATGGGCTATGGAGTGTCGGATAGCCTCGGTGGAGCGTTCCCTAACAAGGTTCCCGCCACCCTGGAGATCCGTGCGTGTAGTGTAACACAAGTGCACCCCTGCAGGGAAGATTAATCTATTCGAATAGTCGTGTCCACGGTAACAAGACGCTTTATGCTGAAGCTGGATCTTACTACTACAAACTATTATTATTAAACTGTATGGTTCCGGGTTTTCTTCCTCGCTGGGATGTCGAGGAGGTGAACTCGGAGGCATTGCTTATGATTACAACTTATTATTATACAATGCTGCAGCAACTTCTGCTGCATTGTTACTTTCATTACTGTTATATTAACTGTTGGCTGATTCTTACCTCATGCTGCAAGACTCGTTGGAAGATGCTAGTCTTCATTAGGCCTAGCCTCTTACCTTTGCTCTGGATTTCTGTCTTCCAGTCCACTATATACAACCTCTTCTTTCGGTTGATACAATGCATAATTCTTAGTAGCGGACGTAAGATTCGCGGGTATGCTAGATACTCACCTGCTTTATTTCCCCCCCTTTTGTTTTGCCTGATCGGCCGCTGCAGTCGACGTTGGAGCCTTGGAGTCCAGGAGCAGGAGATCCCTGATGCCGACCACCTACACATGAAGATCCCCGATGCCTTCTACGACGTCGAGTTCCCCTTTGACCAGGAGTAGTTTGGAGATTCCCAGGCAGGAGGCCTTTCCTTTTCGATCGAGTGTTGTTTTGTGCTAGCCTTCTTAAGGCAACCTTGTATCTTTGTGTCTGTACTCAGATACTATTGCTTCCGCTGACTTTGTGCTCTCGAGCTGTTGTATTCGAGCCCTCGTGGCCCCTGGCTTGTATTAAACAGCTTGTATTATTTTTATTTGTAGAGTTGTGTTGTGATATCTCACCGTGAGTCCCTAATCTTGATCGTGTACCTTGCGTGTATGATTACTGTACACGGTCTGATTTTGGGGGCGTCACAAGTTGGTATCAGAGCCGACTGCCTGTAGGACACCCCCTTCCAACTCCTTGGTCGAAGTCGAGTCTAGTATTTGCAAAACTATTTTGCTAACTTAATGTTTGGCTTACGGGCCCACATTGTTATCACCCCGTGTGATATCTATGGTATTAGGATCTTTTTCTCCGTACCTATGCTCTGGGAATCTGCTCTCTTATCCTTGCTGGTAAGTTTTATTAACTCTGACTTTAGGTTCTCGTACCTCCTTCCTTCCGGAGAGCACTGCCTTCCCGATGATCGCCTGATTCACCTGAAGATCCCGACGATTACTCTCTGATAAATTCCCGAGAACCTGCGTGTTCATCGCCTTTGCAATCCCCTGCCACCGATAATTCTGTGTGGATAATTACATCCACCTCCCGATATGGAAATCATCATTCCCTTGTACTTAAGCATCGAATTATTCCGATGCTTCTAACACCCGATGTCCTTGCATTCTTTCTCCTTCAGGTTGAGTGCCGATACTCACATCAGATTCTTTGCGAACCACCCGACCTTCCGTGGATTCTTATCCGGCTAATCCTACATGGCTTCTTCCATGTGTCAATTGGATTCGTTGTGTGAAATACCATCCCTGCCCTCGATGATTTGTGTTATCATCGACAACCTCCCTTGACTCCCTGCCAATACAACTTGGTCATGTATGTCTTGCTCTGCTATCTCTTGGGAAAGATATACCCATGATACTTTTGTATCATCACATTTTCCTTTCCATTGGTCTGTTTAACCTTTATTTGAATATAGATTATCCGAGTGATAATTCTCTGCTTATGTAAAGACTTCAGTGTGTTACCTTGTCCGTACAACCTGTTACTACTGTTGATAACTTTTCGGTGACCACCGATGGACGAGAACTATACCTATTGGTCCGCCTCGTCTTAACGAGCAGGAAAATTGTTCTCTTTGTCCCTCGCCCTTGGTACCGACGTTGTTGCCGACATAGCTAACAAGTTGTTCTCTGACTTACCTTGCAACTTGATCGCATTGTTTGTCACCACGCTAATTATTCAATGTGGGCCCATAACCCACAGTTCCACAGGATCAAAACCTGACTCTGTTGTACCTTTCTGTTCTCGAGGTTATTCCTCTTGCTTGACCTCGTATGCAATTCATGAGTCCTCTACCTTGTGATATTTAGTTCGATATCAGACTCAGTGCTTATGCTTGGTGCTCTGGACCTCTTCTCATCGTCTGTCATCGGCATCGAATGTATGCCTATCCGCTTGAAACCCCTCTTACCTTTCTTTGTTTTCTCTTGATGTATTTCCTTGAGTTAAATCTCGAGAAATACTTTGTACCCCATTCCTTTGGACCATCTCGGTTGATTAACCTTGTATCGATCCGACCCCCTTAAGTTTCCCCTTCTACCCTATCCGTAGGTACGATGCAGCCCCCGAAAGAAGAATGACAGCTCGTCGAGATGCACCGATACAAAGAGGTGAAGGCAACAACATTAAGGATCAACTCATTTGATAAGGATGACAAGCACCAGAAGAATCGTTAGAACACGAAACTGAAACTTTACCCCTTACACTACCTTTAATTCTCGGGACGAGAATTCTTTGTAGTGGTGGAGATTTGTAACAGCCTCAGAATCAGTAACAGTAATCACTACAGTGATTCCACTGTTGATGATCATCACTGTTGTTAATCAAGCCATGATCACCCTTGATCATAGCTCTGTCAGTTTCTCACCCTGATAAAATTTTCAAATTATAAAATTGCTCCAAGGATTGTGGATGCCAGTCAATCAACTTGATCATGGCTAAACCAAACCATTCTTAGTCATTTGAATAATCACAAGTCAATGATGGATATGAAACAGTGAGTGTTGAGTTACTAAAATGCCCCTTGAATATTAATATTAAAGCAATGTGGAAGATTGAAGTAAACCCTAGGTGTTGCAAGCACTTTCATTATTTAATAGCAAATAATGTTGGGCCATGTTAAAAATAACAATGGATATTATTTAAAGTGTTTTATAAATATTATGAAATAAAATTAGTAACCTTGGGAATTATTAAGTTGCCATGACATAATAACAACAAGTGCAAATTTTAATTGAACAAAAATTTGTGGAAACAATTTTATCAAATACCAAATAATAAGTAGGTTATATGAAAATAGAAATGATATTTTTTAACCAATTTAATTAATGTTGATAAATATAAGCAATAGCCATAATACCTCCATTTAATGATTTATGAATTAAATAAAATTGAAATAATTTTAGTTCTGGTCCATACCTTTTATGATAGTGTTCTATTGTGCAACAATGTTTTTGGAACATATTTTATGCTGTAGAAACTTATCAAATATATTAAACTAAAATAAACCGAGAGAACAAATGAAAATAAAACAAAAATTAGAGAAAAACCTAAAAAAACGCATGTGGGCAAGGCCCACCCCAGGGCCCAGCCCCCGTCTCTCCACTCCCCTCTCCTCGCGCCATCTCCCGTCGGCCCCGAGCTCCCCGTCATCGCTTCGTCGTCGTCGTCGTGGCCGCAGGCGACCCCGTGCCTCGCGAAGCTGTCCTGGAGGATCACCGCGCGCCTCCACGTCGATTCCCCCTCAAGATTCAGCCGGTACACACCACAATCGCCGGAGTCAAGCTCCCCTGTCCGCCACGGCCGGCGCGCTCCGCCAGCCAAATTCGCGCCCTCCGGCAACCCCCCTGCGCCCGCTGAGACCTCCACCGCGCTCACGGTGAGCTCCACCTTCTAATCCACCCCAACCCCCATCGATTTGATCTCCGTAGCCGCCGTCCCCGGGCTTGGCTGCCATGGCCGGAGCACGAGCACCCGTGCGAGCTCGCCATGGCGGGACTGCCGCCCGAGCCGCGCCCTACCTCCCTTGGCTGCGCCCTGGACCCCCCCTGTGCATGCGCTGGCGCTGGCTGCCCCCACTCACCGCTGCTGCTCGTCGTCGGTAGGCCTCGCCGTGCCACCACGATCCGGTGTAGCCAAGGCCACGGCCGGGTGGTGTGTGTCGTGGTGTGTGGCCTGGTGCCACTGACCACCGGGGCCCACCAGTGGGATTAACCCCCTTAACCCCCCTGTCAAACAAAACTCACTGTTAAAATTAAAATGAATTAATCAAACCTCCCTGTGCCTATGACTTGTGGGCCCATGGCCATTAGTTAAAATAAACAACTTTTAATTGTCTCTATTAGAATGACATGTGGGCCCTGCCTATTTAGGAGTTAATTAAATTGATTAATTATAATATGTGCCTATGACAGTGGGACCCCCTGGTTAATTAGATTTAACTAATTGAATTGTTAAAATGTGTGGCTGACATGTGGAGCCCACATGTCAGCACTGTTTTGGATAATGTTAGGATTAAATAATAAAAGAAATTCTAAAAATTGTTTTAAATTGATTTAAACTTTAAAAATCAATATCTTTTAAACCGTAACTCCGATGAAAATAATTTATATATCAAAGTTGCTCAGAAAAATGCCACAAATAAAAATACGCTATCCGCATACTCACCGCACCCCTCTAACATACCGAACCTGAGACTTTCCCCCTTCGGATCGTCTGGCCGATAAATTGTCTGGTGCTGCTAAAGTACCCGGATGAATTTATTTCGAACACGAAAGTGTTCAGAATAGATCAACTAACCCGGATACACCACCCACACATGTGTCGGATGTCCACGACACCTCCGGCATGATATCTCCCCCCTCCGGACACCTTGTCCGATAATCAACCGGAGCTGGCCGTTCATCCCCGGATGAATTCCCGCTCCGAGCAACGTGCATTGCACTGCGTTAGAACGTCATTAACATTGCATATGTCATGTCATGCATCTGTTTGTATATGCTTGCTGTGTATTTACTGTTTCTTCCCCCCTTAATCTCCGGTAGACCCCACTACTGTCGTCGACCACACCGCTGCTGAGTACGACTACTTCGTCGACGACCCTACCCCTACCGTCGAGCTTCCAGGCAAGCATAGCCATTCTCTTCCCCAGATATCGCCTATCTTTCCGTACATTTCTTGCACTAGGCATTGTTACTGTTGCTGCTATGATTACAATCCTATTCAATTGCATAGCCTGTCATTGTAGCCCCTTGATGTACCTTCCTTTAATCCTATGCTGCCTATTATTACTTATGCATTATTCAGCAGTAAACCCTGCGCATTGTTAGCTAGGTTTAGAATAGAGGGTCGTGATCACTTTGGGAGTGATCGCGGAAACGATATATTACAACTGCAACTGGTACGGATCAATGCAGCCGCCCTAGGGAACCTACAACGGCGAGACTCTGCCGAGTCGCTTCGAGTTTGGCTTACGAGTGGAATGGACTCGTATTTCACTCTCGTCGGCTCAGTAGCGTAGCATCACCGGGATGATATGAGGTTTACCTCTTTAGTTCATTCTGCTGATGTCTCTGTCAAACCTCTTTAAGTGTGCCATCGAGGGTGATACCTCCTGGTTTCACTTAATGGTAGGAACTCGAACCAACTGGTGTCCTTAAAGGTAAGAAGTCGGGCAACCCAACGGTGCCCGCGAGTGGTATTGCGACGGGACGACAGGGAGGGTACGACCAGTGTACCGGTGTGCTTGGCCCCTGATCGTTGGCCGCGAGAGTTACCAAACCACGAAAGTCGAGCTCCTCCAGGAACACACGCGAGACAAGGTAAGGAGACGGTTCACCTTGTTGGTAACCGCAGTGACTTGGTGGGACGACGGGGCAGGCACCGATGTACTGGTGGTCCTGGCTGCTGTCGTTGTCTGCGGGTCAGTTAAGTCGAGGCAACGATAACGGTTGTCACGCAGGTTAATTAAAATGCTAAATGGTTCAGTGGATGTCTTGAGTTGGCTATATGCCATGTACGCAGTACCTACCCGTGGGAATTACGAGTTATGGGCTCCTCTGCTTCGTAGTGTCGTCTGAGGACTCTTCAGACGTCAGCAGTACCGCGGCCTGCGCCGGGAAGTGGTGTTGTCTTATTTGCTCGCGCGGTGGTGTCTTATTTGTATTTGCTTTAACTTCACGGGCCAGCCACGCACCATGCAGGAGTACATTCGGGTTGGGGGCCAAGGCCCGGCGTACTTAGGGTTTAGACCGGCGGATGGCCTCTCTGTTGAGTTTGAAAGATGGGCTATGGAGTGTCGGATAGCCTCGGTGGAGCGTTCCCTAACAAGGTTCCCGCCACCCTGGAGATCCGTGCGTGTAGTGTAACACAAGTGCACCCCTGCAGGGAAGATTAATCTATTCGAATAGTCGTGTCCACGGTAACAAGACGCTTTATGCTGAAGCTGGATCTTACTACTACAAACTATTATTATTAAACTGTATGGTTCCGGGTTTTCTTCCTCGCTGGGATGTCGAGGAGGTGAACTCGGAGGCATTGCTTATGATTACAACTTATTATTATACAATGCTGCAGCAACTTCTGCTGCATTGTTACTTTCATTACTGTTATATTAACTGTTGGCTGATTCTTACCTCATGCTGCAAGACTCGTTGGAAGATGCTAGTCTTCATTAGGCCTAGCCTCTTACCTTTGCTCTGGATTTCTGTCTTCCAGTCCACTATATACAACCTCTTCTTTCGGTTGATACAATGCATAATGCTTAGTAGCGGACGTAAGATTCGCGGGTATGCTAGATACTCACCTGCTTTATTTTCCCCCCTTTTGTTTTGCCTGATCGGCCGCTGCAGTCGACGTTGGAGCCTTGGAGTCCAGGAGCAGGAGATCCCTGATGCCGACCACCTACACATGAAGATCCCCGATGCCTTCTACGACGTCGAGTTCCCCTTTGACCAGGAGTAGTTTGGAGATTCCCAGGCAGAAGGCCTTTCCTTTTCGATCGAGTGTTGTTTTGTGCTAGCCTTCTTAAGGCAACCTTGTATCTTTGTGTCTGTACTCAGATACTATTGCTTCCGCTGACTTTGTGCTCTCGAGCTGTTGTATTCGAGCCCTCGTGGCCCCTGGCTTGTATTAAACAACTTGTATTATTTTTATTTGTAGAGTTGTGTTGTGATATCTCACCGTGAGTCCCTAATCTTGATCGTGTACCTTGCGTGTATGATTACTGTACACGGTCTGATTTTGGGGGCGTCACAAGTTGGTATCAGAGCCGACTGCCTGTAGGACACCCCTTCCAACTCCTTGGTCGAAGTCGAGTCTAGTATTTGCAAAACTATTTTGCTAACTTAATGTTTGGCTTACGGGCCCACATTGTTATCACCCCGTGTGATATCTATGGTATTAGGATCTTTTTCTCCGTACCTATGCTCTGGGAATCTGCTCTCTTATCCTTGCTGGTAAGTTTTATTAACTCTGACTTTAGGTTCTCGTACCTCCTTCCTTCCGGAGAGCACTGCCTTCCCGATGATCGCCTGATTCACCTGAAGATCCCGACGATTACTCTCTGATAAATTCCCGAGAACCTGCGTGTTCATCGCCTTTGCAATCCCCTGCCACCGATAATTCTGTGTGGATAATTACATCCACCTCCCGATCTGGAAATCATCATTCCCTTGTACTTAAGCATCGAATTATTCCGATGCTTCTATCACCCGATGTCCTTGCATTCTTTCTCCTTCTGGTTGAGTGCCGATACTCACATCAGATTCTTTGCGAACCACCCGACCTTCCGTGGATTCTTATCCGGCTAATCCTACATGGCTTCTTCCATGTGTCAATTGGATTCATCGTGTAAAATACCATCCCTGCCCTCGATGATTTGTGTTATCATCGACAACCTCCCTTGACTCCCTGCCAATACAACTTGGTCATGTATGTCTTGCTCTGCTATCTCTTGGGAAAGATATACCCCTGATACTTTTGTATCATCACATTTTCCTTTCCATTGGTCTGTTTAACCTTTATTTGAATATAGATTATCCGAGTGATAATTCTTTGCTTATGTAAAGACTTCAGTGTGCTACCTTGTCCGTACAACCTGTTACTACTGTTGATAACTTTTCGGTGACCACCGATGGGCGAGAACTATACCTATTGGTCCGCCTCGTCTTAACGAGCAGGAAAATTGTTCTCTTTGTCCCTCGCCCTTCGTACCGACGTTGTTGCCGACATAGCTAACAAGTTGTTCTCTGACTTACCTTGCAACTTGATCGCATTGTTTGTCACCACCCTTCTTATTCAATGTGGGCCCATAACCCACAGTTCCACAGGATCGAAACCTGATTCTCTTGTACCTCTCTGTTCTCGAGGTTATTCCTCTTGCTTGACCTCGCATGCAATTCACGAGTCCTCAACCCTGTGATATTCAGTTCGATATCAGACTCAATGCTTATGCTTGGTGCTCTGGACCTCTTCTCATCGTCTGTCATCGGCATCGAATGTATGCCTATCCGCTTGAAACCCCTCTTACCTTTCTTTGTTTTCTCTTGATGTATTTCCTTGAGTTAAATCTCGAGAAATACTTTGTACCCCATTCCTTTGGACCATCTCGGTTGATTAACCTTGTATCGATCCGACCCGCTTAAGTTTCCCCTTCTACCCTATCCGTAGGTACGATGCAGCCCCCGAAAGAAGAATGACATCTCGTCGAGATGCACCGATACAGAGAGGTGAAGGCAATAACATTAAGGATCAATTCATTTGATAAGGATGACAAGCACCAGAAGAATCGTTAGAACGCGAAACCGAAACTTTACCCCTTAAACTACCTTTAATTCTCGGGACGAGAATTCTTTGTAGTGGTGGAGATTTGTAACAGCCTCAGAATCAGTAACAGTAATCACTACAGTGATTCCACTGTTGATGATCATCACTGTTGTTAATCAAGCCATGATCACCCTTGATCATAGCTCTGTCAGTTTCTCACCCTGATAAATTTTTCAAATTATAAAATTGCTCCAAGGATTGTGGATGCGAGTCAATCATATTGATCATGGCTAAACCAAACCATTCTTAGTCATTTGAATAATCACAAGTCAATGATGGATATGAAACAGTGAGTGTTGAGTTACTAAATTGCCCCTTGAATATTAATATTAAAGCAATGTGGAATATTGAAGTGAACCCTAGGTGTTGCAAGCACTTTCATTATTTAATAGCAAATAATGTTGGGCCATGTTAAAAATAACAATGGATATTATTTAAAGTGTTATTTTCTCCAGTAGGACTCGCAGAAATACAAGAAGGTGCCAACGGCGCCATAAATTAGCTTCCGGCTAGGGAGTTGACAGGACCTGCACACAGAAACAAATAACTTTGCTCCCAATGAGTATAGAGGAGTTGTCAATTCCTCAGGCCTTGCTGTTTACAAAGGATCAACGCAAGAGATAATAATAATGGCAACTGAAAGTAAAGACATAAAGTAAACTAAGGGTATAAACAATAATGTGAAGATGGACCAGGGTTCCATGATTTTCACTAGTGATGTCTCTCTCCCAAAAGACAATAAAAGTGCTAGCGAGGTAAACAAATCACAGTTGGGCAAATGACAAGATTATGAAGGCAGCGCAATCCTAACTATGCTGCAAAGAAAGGAAGGGCTCAAAAGCAATGGGCAGTACGCCAAGGTAAGTAGACCGAAATCCATCTGCATCTACTACAAATCATCCACCTTGAGAAACCTATCCAGAACATCTCACTAGTATTAAGTTGCGAATCCCACCCAAAGTGTAAACTCAAAGCAACAGACAACTGCATTAAAATAACTTTGCGTAAAGTAAAAAATCCTTGCATCCGCGGATACAAGCACCGTTGTTTTATCCCTGGTGGCAACAACACATCCCCTAGTCTCATGTTTGTGTCACTCAAGCTAGACATCAAGGGCTGAACCCACAATCAAGCATAACGCTCCCTCTTGGAGTTGCAATAAATCACTTGGCCAAAGTAAAATACGGCAACGGAGAACATGCAAGAATTTACTCAAGAACAAAATATAAAAGAGAAGAATCAAATATATTACTCATCATAATCTGAACATAGTCTCATAATCCATCAGATCCCAGCAAACTCAGCAGAGCAACAGCAGAAATTAAAAAAGTGCTTCGATCATGTGAGGCAGCTCACGAGGTCTCGAAAGTGGAAGCACAAAGAGGGGAGAGGTACATCACATAGATACTGGTCACGGACCCATGGTCCAAGGGGTACTACTCTCGGTACATCCGGGAGGCGTCCATGGCTATGGATCGTCTCTCGGAGGGGGTTCCTCCTCCCGGCAGGGTGCCAGGGCAGCTTCTCCAGGCAGCCCCGATCTTGAAACGGCGGCGGCGGCGGTACAGAGGCGAGTTCGCGGAAAAAAGATCTATATTAGGGGTTTCCGTCACGAGGGGTAAATATAGGCGAAGGGGGGCACAGAGAGGGGCCACAGGGCAGCCAGGAGGCTCCCTGGCGCGGCCTAGGGTGGGGACGCGCCAGGGACCCTTCTGGAGTCCCTGTGGTGGCCCCCCTTCCCTCCTTTGGTGTTTCCGGAAGCTTCCGTGTCGCTGATTTTTTATCTGATTTTCCGGATTTTTTTGGAGCACTTTTAATGGCCGGAAACCTGAAATACAAAAACAGCAGAAAACAGCAACTAGTAGCTGGGTGCACTGGGTTAATAGATTAGTCCAAATATGCACAAAAGTGTATGAAAGTTCAAGCAAAACATGGCAAAGTCACACAAAACATGCATGGAGCAAGCAGAAATTATAGATACGTTTGGGACGTATCAACATCCCCAAGCTTAATTCATGCTCGTCCTCGAGTAGATAAATGATAACAAGCATAATTTCTGTGGTGACATGCCACACAACCATATAAAGACGTTTAAGTAAAGCAATCAAAGCATGCAATTCAATTCAAGTCTTAACAAGCAAAAGTCTATATTAGCATTGACACAAGCAACAAAAGAACAAAAGGTGCAAGAGCTCTCGCTGTCCGTGACTCGAATGTCTCCAGATGGTGTTTGCGTGCAAGCAGGGGATAGAGAAATACGAGATAAAAAGTAATTGTTGAGAACAACTATCTACTAAAGTTTCACACTTAGGGCCAGTTCTTTTGGCGGCTTCTCACAGAAGCTGCCCTCCCCCCAGCTTCTCTGAGAAGCCACCCCAAAAAGTTAGGGAGGCTTCCAGAATGGCCTAACATGGGTCATTCCGAAAGCCTCCCTAAATTTTTGGGGAGGCTTCTCAGAGAAGCTGGGGGGAGGGAAGCTTCTGGGAGAAGCCAACAAAAGAACTGGCCCTTAGTCTCCTTTGGATTCTTATCTTGACTCGTCCCCAGACCACTATCCAGGTACAAGTCAAACTGATCCACTCCCTTTCGATATTTTGAGAACTCATGCAATGGATGAGCGCGAGCAAGAAAGTTGACACCTAAAAGGCGAAACAGAAAGAAGGTGGAGGAGGAAGACAAAAAGGTGTGAAAGGCTCACATCAATGAGGACAATCATAGGCGAGAGAAGGCCATATGATAGATATGATGTGAGGAGTAAGCTGATGTCTACGCACGCTTCTATTCTTGTAGACTATGTTGGGCCTCCAAGCGCAGAGGTTTGTAGAACAGCAGCAATTTCCCTCAAGTGGATGACCTAAGGTTTATCGAACTCAGGGAAGTAGAGGTTGAAGATGGTCTCTCTCAAGCAACCCTGCAATTAAGATACAAGAAGTCTCTTGTGTCCCCAACACACCTAATACAACTAGGAGTTGTATAGGTGCACTAGTTCGGCGAAGAGATGGTAAAATATGGGTGATAGGTGTGATAAAACGAAGTAATATAAATCTGTAATAAAAAGTGCAGCAAAGAAACAACTAACAAAAGTGAGTGCAAACGGTGTAATAATGATGGAAACAAGGCCTAGGCTTCATACTTTCACTAGTGGCAACTCCCAACAACATTAACATAGTCTAATCACATGATATTTCCCATAAAACATGCAATGGAGACGTACTCGGAGGTCATTCCTTTGTGGTTAAGAGAGGACGAGAATTGTGTAGGGCTACAAAAGCACACCTCAGAGTTCGTAGTTCTCAATCTATGCATTTCCCAATGTCACCGCGACCATCCAAAGAGAGTACCACAATCACCACAACATATCTAAAGGATAGTCAAAGACAAGCACCAAGAGATTCTCAATCTTAATTCCAGACACAAAAGAGGAAATCACTCATGATAATATTATTCTAACCCATGTCCAATAGAACGCTGTTACCTTGGTCTCGGATATTATACTAGATAGAATCAAGTGAGTACATCAAATCCAATACATAGAAGAAGGGGAAACATCATGGGATCACCCTAGATTAACATAGCCAATGATCACAAGAAATATCACATCATGGGAGAGAGAGAAACCACATAGATCAAGATATAAGCCTTAGACCCGAGGGGAACTACTCACACATGGACATGGTGAGAGTAAGAGTTGTTGATGAAGAGGTGCAGCCCGGAGGAGATGAAGGAGACGGCGACGACGGCGTCACGGCGGCGGCGGCGCCCACGGCCACGGCCACGGCCCTTGGGGCAGCGGCCCTTGGCCCCTTCTTCTTCCTTGGAGATGGTGCTGCTGTGGAGATTGATCTCCCCCTCAAGACGGCTGCCAAGGGGAGGAATTTTCGTGGTGCCCTTTGACGTAGGTTTCCTCTATTTATATAGACTCTCGGATTCCCGTCATCCAGATTACGTCTTCTGTATTTCGGGGTTTCTGGAAGAATCCGAACTCCGATTGGGCCGAATTTTATGTCTAAATCCACCGGAACAAAATTCCCTACAACTTTGTTGTTTTAAGTTTTTCCGTTTGAGGCAGTCTTCTAGCGTTTCCGAGTCGATCTCTAAAACCTGTCTGGTGGGGACAGATTTCGGGAAAGTTAGAGTCCAACTCCTACAAAGCTCTTTTTTGTGATTTTTCCTTTATCCAAGTAATTCCTACACATAAAGTACAAAAACAAGAACTTGTGCACTCTTGCAACCATTAATAGGTTAGTTCCAAAATATGTTATAAAAAGATATGAAAGTGTATCAAAAGCATAGCAATATCACACAAAACATGCATGGAGCAAGCAGAAATTATAGATACGTTTGACACTCATGCACTCATGCACTCAAAATGATCCACTCCTTTTCGACCTTTTGAGCACTCATGCAATCGATGAGCGTAAGCAAGAAAGTTGACACTTAGGATGGCAAAGAGAGAAGAATGATGGGGGAGGAAGACAAAAAAATGTGAAAGAATCACATCAATGAGGACAATCATAGGCGAGAGAAGGCCATATGATAAATATGATGTGAGGAGTAGGGATTGACATGCAACGGATGCACATAAGAGCTAAGAAAATCTCTCCAATGGAACTAGTGGAGGTGCATTCAACTTGCTTGCTCAAGAAGACCTAGAGCTCGTTTGAGGAGGCTCATCATTGTAATATACAAGCCAAGTTCTATAGTGTGAAGGTCCCACATAGCTATATGCATGAATGATAATCTCTATGGAGTACATGATAGAAGAGGGAGTACGAGTGTGGATCTCTCAAAAGGAATAGTAGTGTGCCCCCTTCTCTCTTTTTCTTTTTCTTTTTTTTCTCTTTTTTCTATTTTTTCTGTTTTTTTTGGTGGCCTCAATGGCTCTTTCTATTTCTCTCATTTGTCCTCTTTGGGATCTTTTAATTTGTCCACTTTGGGATCTTTTCCTCACTTTAGGGGCAACACTCTATATATTACAAGAAGTATAGAAGATCTTTCACACTTTACAAAGTACTCAAATCATAAAGAAGATGTAACTATCATGATGTATGCAATGTATGCCTCTGCCAGTGTAGCAGGAACATGTATGACATGAAGATTAAGTCATGAAGAGGTGGATGTTGCATGGCAATATATCTCGGAAAGGCTATGGAAATGCCTTGATAGGTAGGTATGGTGGCTGTTTTGAGGAAGGATATAAGGAGGTTTATGATGACAGAGCGTATCATGCCAAGGGTTTGGATGTACCGGCGAAGGTGGACGCTAACTCTCGGAGTGAGAAGAAAGCAATGCATGGCACAGGAGAGGCTAGAAAAATATGGGAAGGTGGAAGTGACAACTTTCGAATACTCACATTAGTCCGAAGAACTCATGCACTTATTATCGGCAACTCTCAATCTAACCAGGAGGTTTCACAAAGAGACAAGTACCCCTAGGAGGAGTGTATGGGGGTTTGGTTATCCTTGCGCATCCTCGACTCATGGTACGTGAGTGTACTCTAATATTCGACCCCTCAGAAGAGTAGTGATCCATCTAGCAGCTAGAGTTCTCAACTAATTTGTAGGTTTTGAAAATAGACACGGATTGCCCAAAATACGACATCTATCACTAATAGGCTCGAGCTCTTGACACCAAAAGTTCAAACATTACTCACATCAATACCTCAAAACCATTGCAAGTTACTACTAAAATTAAATAGCAACCTCAATTACCTACTTTCAAGACAAGACACAACTCAGTGGAACAACCAACTCTCTTAACAAGATAAACATGAAAACTAAAGAGAGATCCAGCAACAAACTAAACAAAAGCCAAGGCTCTTGCTAAAGACAAACTAAGACTAAAATTAAACATGGCAGTAGCTACGAAAAGATAAAGAACACACAACAACAAAAAGATAGTCATGAAGAATCCTATGATGTGTTCTATATTTTGAAAGTGGAGTGTGTTTCTCTCCCACGCAAAGTAAGACTGGATCTAACTTGTTATGAACAGCAAGCAAAGCTAAATAAAACTAAAAATAAAACCTAAGAGCGAGAAGCTCCAAGCATAGCACATAACGCATGAAGTGATAAAAATATAGTGAGACGAAGGACGAACTGATGATTGTTGATGGAGAAGGGGATGCACGGGGGCATCCCCAAGCTTAGACGCTTGAGTCTCCTTGAATATTTATTGGGGATGCATGGGTGCATCCCCAAGCTTGAGCGCTTGACACTCCCGGATCTTCTTTCATCATCTTCCATCGCACACTTGAAAACTACCTTCATACATAACTCGTCATAAGCTGATTAGAGAGGTTAGTACCCTTAATAAATAATTTTTCCCCACTGGATATAAAGATATATTCTTGAAGAGCTACTGTTTCTCAAGATTTCCAAAAGGTTTTTGCAAAGAAAAAGCAAGCTTAAGGTTTGCAAAAGTTAGGAGAGACAAAACGTGGCAGAATCTGTGAAAAACAGAACAACAGGTAGTAAAGAATTTTTTAGGGGTACTTCTGCAACTAGAATCAAAAAACTCAGAACATACGCTCGAAAGTCAATTGTATGGAGCATGCTTTCAAAAAAATTCAGATCAAGAAGATGATCTGGTGATTTTAGGCTATTTTTTCCGTCCAAGGACAGAATCTGTTTTCTGGACAGCATGTCGCAACTTTTGAACTTTCTTGCAATCGGAGGCTAGACTTGGCACAAAGCTTGAAAAGTAAAGATACAATGATGTTGCTACAGTAGTAACAATCATCAAGACCACTAAAAGCTGAAAGTAAAAACTCAAACTAAAGATAACAAGGGTTGTCTCCCTAGAGCTCTTTCTTTATAGCCATAAAGATAGGCTTAAGATTTTAATGATGCTCTCGTAGGAATAATAGTTGAAGAACAAAAGAGAGCATAAAGAAGCAAATACCAAACACATTTAAGTTTAACATGCTTCCTATGCAAAGGGATCTTGTACATAAATAACTCTTTGAAGCATAAAGATATTAGCATAGGAAGGCAAAATAAATGCAACTTCAAAACCTTCAACATAAAGAGAGGGAACTTGATATTTTTGAAATATCTATAAGCATATGTACCCCTCTCATAATAATTTTCAGTGGGATCATGAATAAACTCAACAATACAAGCATCACATAAAGCATTGTTACCATGATCCACATGCAAAAGGGTACTCTTACTCTCCACATAAGCATAATCTTTCTCATTGGTAATAGTGGGAGTAGGACTATCATAAACAACTTGAACACTATAGATTAATTGTGTATTAGGAAGATGGTGTTCAACAAGGGAGTAATTATCTCCATAATTATGACAAGTTTCATAAGGATAATTTCTCCTTATGTCATAAGTAGCTTTAAAATCACTATAGATAGGAGTTATAACATCATCATAGTAGAGAAGAGCATTATCATTGCTAGCAACTATATTTGTAAACATGATGTCTTTATTCTTACTAGCCAAAGAATTATCAATTACCACATCACTAATGGTTAAAGGACTTGCAATCATGTCATCCCCAAGCTTGGAGCTTTCCATATCATCACTCTCAGAGTTTGTACCAAAAAGATTTTCAAGGTCATAAGTAGCATTATCATCATTTTCCCAATCACAAAAAGTAACATGCATATCATAATAAAAATCATCTTCAATAGTACCTACAGACTTATCTTCAAGATAATAATAAATGCAATCAAGCTCACCATCCTCCATAAATTTCTGTCCGTCAGGATAAAAATCGATGCGAGGAATATGCTCAGGCTAGGTTGTTACCCATTCTTCTTCCTTCTTGCTCCTCTTCCTCCTCCTCTTCTTTTTCTTCTTATTCACCTTAGGAGGGAGTGGTTGGAGATGATGCTTCTCCACATATCCTGGTTTATCATTAGAAACAATAGGGGGAACTTGGGAGAAACTCTCCTTTTTATTAGTAGAAATATAAGAGACATTTTTATACTTTGGTAGAGTTCCCTCCTTTCTAATCTTACTTATGTAATCATTCTCATGGCAATTAACAACACAATAGAGATGGCATTTCTGCAAAGTGTTATTTATTCCCAAAGCATGAACATCTAGCCAAGAAGTCTTTTCTGATAACTCTTCACACATAAAAAATAACATAAGCTCATCATAAAGATCAGGGGTGATCATGTCATCACACAACTGGCTAATTGTTATGTTTTGAAAGTACATGCACTGAAAATTGAAGTGACCCTTTATGCAGCAAAGTTCACAAGTAAAAGGATAAAGGTCACACAATTCTCTAGCAATTTCATTTAAATCTCTAACCCAAGTGATTGTTCTTTCATGCTTATGTTGCTTACAATACTTCTCTTCTTCAATCATAGGCCTTTCACAAGGTCTATCCACTCCACAAAAATTAACATGCTTATATAAAACTTCATTTTCAGGAATTGGATCATGCATGTTGCAATCATCATTAACAATTTCATTTTCTTTGCAAATCTCTTTAAAAGGTTCATGATGCTTGATCCAATTCTCCTTAGGCATATTAAGATGTGAAGCAAAAGATTTGAGGAAATCCACAAGGAGTTGAGAATCAAGCCCAAACTTAGCACTAAATTTATTAAAACTTGCAGTTTCACCAAAGGACTTAATGCAATCATACTCATAAATTATACCTGACTCTTTACCTTTATCGATCTCCCAATCTTCAGTATTTTGTTGGATTCTTTCAAGGAGTTCCCATTTAGCATCAATCTTTTCGTTTGTGAAAGAACCCATCGAGGAAGCATCGAGCAAGTCTTTATCCTGTCGAGATAGCCTTGCATAGAAATTAGTAATAATCATATCTTTGGGGAGCCCATGGTTAGGACATTTTAGCATCAAAGTTTTCAGTCTCCCCCAAGCTTGAGCTATGCTCTCTCCGTCATGAGGATAGAAATTATAAATATAATTCCTATTCTCATGGACTTCATGAAGAGGATAAAACTTGGAGTAAAAGAGAGACTGGATCTCTTCCCAATCCTGTAGGTGAGAATCATCTAGTAGCCTATACCATTCCAATGCTTTTCCTTTCAGTGACAAGGCAAATAATTTCTTCATGACATCACCTCTTGTCAAACCTGAAATCTTAAATAACTCACAAAGTTCTGTAAGTTTCAACAAATGAATACTAGGATTGACTGTCCCATCATAACAATCATTAATAATTATTTCAACTATCCCAAGTGGTATTTGGAACGGGATACATTCAGTAGGTGGCGGAGACTTCTCTACCACAGGTGTGGCAAAGTGGTCTCCCCGAAGCAGCGAACTAAGATTGCAGTTTTCCATAAGCCTAACTAGTGAAAATAAAAACAAGAAACGAAAAGATTTAATTGCAGAATCTAAAGATATACCTTCAAGCACTCACCTCCCCGGCAACGGCGCCAGAAATAGCTTGATGTCTACGCACGCTTCTATTCTTGTAGACTATGTTGGGCCTCCAAGCGCAGAGGTTTGTAGGACAGCAGCAATTTCCCTCAAGTGGATGACCAAAGGTTTATCGAACTCATGGAAGTAGAGGTTGAAGATGGTCTCTCTCAAGCAACCCTGCAATTAAGATACAAGAAGTCTCTTGTGTCCCCAACACACCTAATACAACTAGGATTTGTATAGGTGCACTAGTTCGGCGAAGAGATGGTAAAATATGGGTGATAGGTGTGATAAAACGAAGTAATATAAATCTGTAATAAAAAATGCAGCAAAGAAACAAGTAACAAAAGTGAGTGCAAACGGTGTAACAATGATGGAAACAAGGCCTAGGCTTCATACTTTCACTAGTGGCAACTCCCAACAAGATTAACATAGTCTAATCACATGATATTTCCCATAAAACATGCAATGGAGACGTACTCGGAGGTCATTCCTTTGTGGTCAAGAGAGGACGAGAATTGTGTAGGGCTACAAAAGCACACCTCACAGTTCGTAATTCTCAATCTATGGATTTCCCAATGTCACCACGGCCATCCAAAGAGAGTACCACAATCACCACAACATATCTAAAGAATAGTCAAAGACAAGCACCAAGAGACTCTCAATCTTCATTCCACACACAAAAGAGGAAATCACTCATGATAATATTATTCTAACCCATGTCTAATAGACCGCTGTCACCTTGGTCTCAGAGATTATACTAGATAGAATCAAGTGAGTACATCAAATCCAATACATAGAAGAAGGGGAAACATCATGGCATCACCCTAGATTAACATAGCCAATGATCACAAGAAAGATCACATCATGGGAGAGAGAGAAACCACATAGATCAAGATATAAGCCTTAGACCCGAGGGGAACTACTCACACATGTACATGGTGATAGGGAGAGTTGTTGATGGAGAGGTGCAGCCCGGAGGAGATGAAGGAGACGGCGACGACGGCGCCACGGCGGCGGCGGCGCCCACGGCCCTTGGGGGCAGCGGCCCTTGGCCCCTTCTTCTTCCTTCGAGATGGTGCTGCTGTGGAGATTGATCTCCCCCTCAAGACGGTTGCCAAGGGGGAGGAATTTTCGTGGTGCCCTTTGACCTAGGTTTCCTCTCTTTATATAGACTCTCGGATTCCCGTCATCCAGATTACGTCTTCTGTATTTCGGGGTTTCTGGAAGCATCCAAACTCCGATTGGGCCGAATATTATATCTAAATCCACCGGAAAAAAATTCCCGACAATTTGTTGTTTTAAGTTTTTCCGTTTGAGGCCATCTTCTAGCGTTTCCGAGGCGATCTTTAAAACCTGTCTGGTGGGGACAGATTTCGGGAAAGTTAGAGTCCAACTCCTACAAGGCTCCTTTTTGTGATTTTTCCTTTATCTAAGTAATTCCTACACATAAAGTACAAAAACAAGAACTTGTGCACTCTTGCAAACATTAATAGGTTAGTTCCAAAATATGTTATAAAAAGATATGAAAGTGTATCAAAAGCATAGCAATATCACACAAAACATGCATGGAGCAAGCAGAAATTATAGATACGTTTGGCACGTATCAACATCCCCAAGCTTAATTCCTGCTCGTCCTCGAGTAGGTAAATGATAACAAGCATAATTTTTGTGTTGACATGCCACACAAACATATAAGGACTTTTAAGTAAAGAAATCAAAGCATTCAATTCGATTCAAGTCTTAACAAGCAAGAATCTATATTAGCATTGACACAAGCAACAAAAGAACAAAGGGTGCAAGAGCTCTCGCTGTCCGTGACTCGAATGTCTCCAAATGGTGTTTGCGTGCAAGAAAGGGGATAGGGAATACGAGATGAAAAAGTATTTTTTTTGAGAAGTCAATATACTAAAGTTTCACACTCGGTCTTCTTTGGAATCTTATCTTGACTCGTCCCCAGACCACTAGCCAGGTACAAGTCAATTTGATCCACTCCTTTTCGATATTTTGAGCACTTATGCAATGGATGAGCGTAAGCACTAGAGTTCACACTTTGGATTGAAAAGAGAGAAATATGGTGGAGGAGGAACACAAAAAGGGTGAGAAAGGCTCACATCAATGAGGACAACCATAGGCGAGAGAAGGCCATATGATAGATATGATGTGAGGAGTAGGGATTGCCATGCAACGGATGCACATAAGAGCTAAGAAAATCTCTCCAATGGAACTAGTGGAGTTGCATCCAACTTGCTTGCTCAAGAAGACCTAGAGCTCATTTGAGGAGGCTCATCATTGGAATATACAAGCCAAGTTTTATAGTGTGAAGGGTCCCCATGTAGCTATATGCATGTATGATGATCTCTATGGAGTACAAGGGATAGAGGATGAAGTACTAGTGTTGGTATCTCAAAAGGAATAGTAGTGTGCCCCCTTCTCTCTTTTTTTTCTTTTTTTTCTCTTTTTTCTATTTTTTTGTATTTTTTTGGTGGCCTCAATGGCTCTTTCTATTTCTCTCATTTGTCCTCTTTGGGATCTTTTAATTTGTCCACTTTGGGATCTTTTCCTCACTTTAGGGGCAACACTCTATATATTACAAGAAGTATAGAAGATCTTTCACACTTTACAAAGTACTCAAATCATAAAGAAGATGTAACTATCATGATGTATGCAATGTATGCCTCTGCCAGTGTAGCAGGAACATGTATGACATGAAGATCAAGTCATGAAGAGGTGGATATTGCATGGCAATATATCTCGGAAAGGATATGGAAATGCCTTGATAGGTAGGTATGGTGGCTGTTTTGAGGAAAGATATAAGGAGGTTTATGAGGACAGAGCATATCATGCCAAGGGTTTGGATGTACCGGCGAAGGTGGACGCCAACTCTCGGAGTGAGAAGAAGGCAATGCACGGCACGGGAGAGGCTAGCAAAAATGAGGAGGTGGAAGTGTCAACTTTCAATACTTACATTAGTCCGAAGAACTCATGCACTTATTATCGGTAACTCTCAATCTAGTAAGGAGGTTCACAAAGAGACAAGTACCCCGAGGTGGAGTGTATGGGGGTTTGGTTATCCTTGCGCATCCTCGACTCATGGTACGTGAGTGTACTCTAATATTCGATCCCTCCAAAGAGTAGTGATCCATCTAGTAGCTAAAGTTCTCAACTAGTTTTGTACGTTTTGAAAATAAACACGGATTTCCCAAAATACGACATCTATCACTAATAGGCTCGAGCTCTTGACACCAAAAGTTCAAACATTAGTCACATCAATACCTCAAAACCATTGCAAGTTACTACTAAAATTAAATAGCAACCTCAATTACCTACTTTCAAGACAAGACACAACTCAGTGCAACAACCAACTCTCTTAACAAGATAAACATGAAAACTAAAGAGAGTTCCAGCAACAAACTAAACAAAAGCCAAGGCTCTTGCTAAAGACAAACTAAGACTAAAACTAGACATGGCAGTAGCTAAGAAAAGATAAAGAACACACAACAACAAAAAGATAGGCATGAAGAATCCTATGATGTGTTCTAGATTTTGAAAGTGGAGCGCGTTTCTCTCCCACACAAAGTAAGAAGAGATCTAACTTGTTATGAACAGAAAGCAAAGCTAAAGAAGACTAAAAATAAAACCTAAGAGCGAGACGCTCCAAGCATAGCACATAACGCATGAAGTGATAAAAATATAGTGAGACGAAGGACGAACTGATGATTGTTGATGGAGAAGGGGATGCACGGGGGCATCCCCAAGCTTAGACGCTTGAGTCTCCTTGAATATTTATTGGGGATGCATGAGGGCATCCCCAAGCTTGAGCGCGTGACACTCCCGAATCTTCTTTCATCATCTTCCATCGCACACTTGAAAACTCCCTTCATACACAACTCATCATAAGCTGATTAGAGAGATTATTAACCTTAATAAATAATTTTTCCCCACTGGATATAAAGATATTCTTGAAGAGCTACTGTTTCTCAAGATCTCCAAAAGGTTTTTGCAAAGAAAAAGCAAGCTTAAGGTTTGCAAAAGTTAGGAGAGACAAAACGTGGCAGAATCTGTGAAAAACAGAACAACAGGTAGTACAAAAAAATTTAGGGGTACTTCTGCAACTCAAATAAAAAACTCAGAACATACAAAAGTTCCGTAATTGTATAGAGCATGCTGTGTAAAAACTTCAGCTCAAAAAGATGAACTGGGATTTTTCTGTGATTTTTCCCGTCACGAGGACAGAATCTGTTTTCTGGACAGCATGTCACAACTTTCACTTCCCTTGTCATATGAGGCTATACTTGGCACAAAGCTTGAAAAATAAGGATACAATGATGTTGATACAGTAGTAACAATCATCAAGACCACTAAAAACAGAAAGTAAAAACTCAAAGTAAAGATAACAAGGGTTGTCTCCCTAGAGCTCTTTCTTTATAGCCATAAAGATAGGCTTAAGATTTTAATAATGCTCTCATAGGAATAAGAGTTGAAGAACAAAAGAGAGCATCAAGAAGCAAATACCAAACACATTTAAGTCTAACATGCTTCCTATGCAAAGGAATCTTGTAGAGAAATAACTCATTGAAGCATAAAAATATTAACATAGGAAGCCAAAATAAGTGCAACTTCAAAACCTTCAACATAAAGAGAGGGAACTTGATATTATTGAAATATCTATAAGCATATGTTCCCCTCTCATAATAATTTTCAGTGGGATCATGAATAAACTCAACAATATAAGTATCACATAAAAAATTCTTATCATGATCCATAAGCATAGAAATTTTGTTACTCTCCACATAAGCAAAATCCTTCTCATTAGTAATAGTGGGAGCAAACTCAAGAAAATATCTATCACATGAATCATTCTTATCATGATAAACTTCCAAACATTCATTCTTTATAGCATAAGTGTCATCACAATAATCATCATAGATAGGAGACAAAGTATCATCTAAATAAATTTCCTCATCAAAATTTGGGGGGCCAAAAAGATCATCTTCATAAAACGTAGGATCCCCAAGCTTATAACTTTGCATATCATTAGCATCAAAAGTATTCAAAGAAGACATGCAAATAACATTACTACTATCATGAGTGTTGTGCAAATAGTAAAGCTCCATAGGCTTTTTGATCTCCTCCTCAAACACTTCATGACCTAAATCAAGATAGAGCTTATAAAACTCTCTCATAATTTTGTTGTTGTTTTCCATAAAGCCTAACTAGTGAAAATAAAAACAAGAAACAAAAAGAATTAATTGCAAGATCTAAATATATACCTTCAATCACTCACCTCCCCGGCAACGGCGCCAGAAATAGCTTGATGTCTACGCACGCTTCTATTCTTGTAGACTATGTTGGGCCTCCAAGCGCAGAGGTTTGTAGGACAGCAGCAATTTCCCTCAAGTGGATGACCTAAGGTTTATCGAACTCAGGGAAGTAGAGGTTGAAGATGGTCTCTCTCAAGCAACCCTGCAATTAAGAGACAAGAAGTCTCTTGTGTCCCCAACACACCTAATACAACTAGGAGTTGTATAGGTGCACTAGTTCGGCGAAGAGATGGTAAAATATGGGTGATAGGTGTGATAAAACGAAGTAATATAAATCTGTAATAAAAAGTGCACCAAAGAAACAAGTAACAAAAGTGAGTGCAAACGGTATAACAATGATGGAAACAAGGCCTAGGCTTCATACTTTCACTAGTGGCAACTCCCAACAACATTAACATAGTCTAATCACATGATATTTCCCATAAAACATGCAATGGAGACGTACTCGGGGGTCATTCCTTTGTGATCAAGAGAGGACGAGAATTGTGTAGGGATACAAAAGCACACCTCAGAGTTCGTAGTTCTCAATCTATGGATTTCCCAATGTCACCGCGGCCATCCAAAGAGAGTACCACAATCACCACAACATATCTAAAGGATAGTCAAAGACAAGCACCAAAAGACTCTCAATCTTCAATCCACACACAAAAGAGGAAATCACTCATGATAATATTCTTCTAATCCATGTCCAATAGACCGTTGTCACCTTGGTCTCGGAGATTATACTAGATAAGATTAATTGAGTACATCAATCCAATACATAGAGGAAGGGGAAATATCATGGGATCACCCTAGATTAACATAGCCTATGATCACAACGAATATCACATCATGGGAGAGAGAGAAACCACATAGATCAAGATATAAGCCTTAGCCCCGAGGGGAACTACTCACACATGGACATGGTGAGAGAGAGAGTTGTTGATGGAGAGGTGCAGCCCGAAGAAGATGAAGGAGATGGCAGCGGCGGCGGCGGCCACGGCGGCGGCGACGACCACGGCCACGGCGGTGGCCACGGCCCTTGGGGGCAGCGGCCCTTGGCCCCTTCTTCTTCCTTGGAGATGGTGCTGCTGTGGAGATTGATCTCCCCCTCAAGACGGCTGCCAAGGGGGAGGAATTTTCGTGGTGCCCTTTGACCTAGGTTTCCTCTCTTTATATAGACTCTCGGATTCCCGTCATCCAGATTACGTCTTCTGTATTTCGGGGTTTCTGGAAGCACACGAACTCCGATTGGGCCGAATTTTATATCTAAATCCACCGGAAAAAAATTCCTACAACTTTTTAGTTTAAGTTTTTCCGTTTAAGACCGTCTTCTAGCGTTTCCGAGGCGATCTTTAAAACCTGTCTGGTGGGGACAGATTTCGGGAAAGTTAGAGTCCAACTCCTACAAGGCTCCTTTTTGTGATTTTTCCTTTATCCAAGTAATTCCTACACGTAAAGTACAAAAACAAGAACTTGTGCACTCTTGCAACCATTAATAGATTAGTTCCAAAATATGTTATAAAAAGATATGAAAGTGTATCAAAAGCATAACAATATCACACAAAACATGCATGGAGCAAGCAGAAATTATAGATACGTTTGGGACGTATCAATCTCTCAAAAGGAATAGTAGTGTGCCCCCCTTCTCTCTTTTTATTTATTTTTCTCTTTTTTCTATTTTTTGTATTTTTTTGGTGGCCTCAATGGCTCTTTCTATTTAACTCTCATTTGTCCTCTTTGTCCTCTTTTGATTTTGTCCTCTTTGGGATCTTTTCCTCACTTTAGGGGCAACACTCTATATTTTACAAGAATATAGGAGATCTTTCACACTTTACAAAGGTACTCACATAAATAAGATATAACTATCATGATGCAAATGTATGACATGAGGATCAAGTCATGAGAAGATGGATGTTGCATGACAATGTATCTCGGAAAGGCTATGGAAATGCCTTCTAGGTAGGTATGGTGGCTGTTTTGAGGAAAGATATAAGGAGGTTTATGATGACAGAGCGTATCGTGCCAAGGGTTTGGATGCACCGGCGAAGTATGCGCCAACTCTCAAGATGAGAAAGGGAAATGCACGGTACCGAAGAGGCTAGAAAAAGTATAGGTGGGTGTAAGTGTCAACTTTCGAATACTCACATTAGTCCGAAGAACTCATGCACTTATTATCGGTAACTCTCAATCTAATCAGGAGGTTCACAAAGAGACAAGTACCCCGAGGAGGAGTGTATGTGGGTTTGGTTATCCTTACGCATCCTCGACTCATGGTACGTGAGTGTACTCTAATATTCGAACCCTCCAGAGGTTAGTGATCCATCTAGTAGCTAGAGTTCTCAACAGGGGTTTTTGGTTTTCGAAAAACACACGGATTGCCCAAAATACGACATCTATCACTAATAGGCTAGAGATCTTGACACCAAAAGTTCAAACATTACTCTAGTCAATACCTCAAAACTATTGCAAGTTACTACTACAAAGAGAACATCAACTTCAACTACCTACTTCTAGTCAAGACATAAAACTCAGTGCAACAGGCAAACTCTCTAACAAGATAAAACATGCAGCCTATAGAAAGTTCAACCTAAAACAAAAGAAAAGCTTTAGAAAAACTAAAGCACTACAACTAAACAGAACAACAGCTAAGAAAAGAAAAAGAACAACTCACAGCTAAAAGAATAAGCATGCAAATCCTATGAGGAGTTCTAATTCAAGCGGACCGTGTATCTCTCCCACACAAAATAGTAAGTAAGCTGGGGTCTAACTTGTTACTACAGCAAACAAAGCAAAAACAAACCTAGAAAATTAAAGAGCGAGACGCTCCAAGTATAGCACATAACGCATGAAGTGATAAAAATATAGTGCAACGAGGGACGAACTGATAATTGTTGATGAAGAAGGGGATGCTCGGGGGCATCCCCAAGCTTAGACGCTTGATTCTCCTTGAATATTTATTGGGGGTGCACATGGGCATCCCCAAGCTTGAGCGTTTGACACTCCAAGATCTTCTTTCATCATCTTCCATCGCACACTTGAAAACCCCCTTCATACATAACTCATTGTAGACTGATTAGAGAGGTTAGTACCCTATTAAAATAATTTTTTCCTTACTGGATTTAAATATAATCTTGAAGAGCTACTGTTTCTCAAGACTGCCAAAAAGTTTTTGCAAAAAAAAGCAAGCTTAAGGTTTGCAAAAGTAAAGAGAGACAAAACGTGGCAGAATCTGTGAAAAACAGAACAACAGATAGAAAAGAATTTTTTAGGGATACTTCTGCAACTCAAATCAAAAAACTCAGAACATACGCAAGTTTCGTAATTGTATAGAGCACGCTGTGTAAAAATATCAGCTCAAAAAGATGAACTGGGATTTTTATCTGATTTTTCTAGTCACGAGGACAGAATCTGTTTTCTGGACAGCATGTCGCAACTTTCACTTCCCTTGCCGTATGAGGCTATAAAAGGCTCAAAACTTGAAAAGTAAAGATACAATGATGTTGCTACAGTAGTAGCAATCATCAAGACCACTAAAAACAGAAGAAAAGCAAAACTAAAAACCTAAATTCGTTTCGGGCTACCTCCCGAAAGCGCTTCTTTAAAGCCATTAGCTAGGCTTAATGCAAAAGATCAAGTTGTATCCATTGAACCATCATCAAGATCATCAAAAAGCTCTTCAATAGTACAACTAGTCTTAATAGGCTTCTCAAATAAAGGACGAATGAAAATGCTTCTTGGAATAAAATCAATTGGAGTTTCATTAAAGTTAAAGATAGGTGTCTCCTCCAAAGTTTTCACCGTTTCAACTCTCTTGGCAATGGGTGTGTTTGCTTTAGCTCGAGGAACCTTGGGGATGTAAACGAACTTAGGTTCCTTCTTTGCCGGAGTTTCATCCTTTTTGGTTTTGATTGAGGAAAAGGTAGTTCCTAGAGTCTCAATAACTTCCTCAATTTTTTCTATCCTAGAAGACTTCTTATCAAGGGATTTGATAGTCTCAAAAGTTTGGATAATTTTCTGCATGGAGTTATCTAACCTATTCAAATTCCCTTGAATCTTACGATCCAACTCATTCACCCTATCGATACTTGGCATCTCTAGCTCTATTTTTTCAAGTTTTCTCATAATGTGAGCTAAAGTAATATCCTCCTTAATACTAACAACTGGGAGACTTCCAACAAGATTTTCAATAACATTAAGGGCTTCCCAAACTGGGGCCTCTATGAAGTTCCCATTGATAGCAGTGTCTAAAAGAAACCTATTCCGAGAAGTGATCCCAACATAAAAATTTCTAAGCAAGATAGTAGTGGATTGCTTCTTGGTGGCTCTTTTTTGAGAATCATTAATTCTATACCAAGCATCTTTCAAACTTTCACCACCTCTTTGAGTAAAGGTAAGTACTTCCGCCTCAACAAAGGCAAAAGGACCTGCCATAGTGGTAACTACTGACAAGGTAACAGGTATTTTGGTATTTTTGATAAGGGACACAAAAGTAAAAAACTAAAAGGTAAACTAACAAGACTAAAAAGCAAAGGTAAAAGATAGTGTGCAACTCCCCTATCTTGTAGACTGGAGTCCCCGGCAACGGCGCCAGAAATTGGCTTGATACGGTGAGGATAGTTCTCTCACTCCTCGTTGGTTACCCCAAGTGGAAGGTGAGATGTAGCGTAGCAGCAAATTTCCCTCGGTGAAGATACCAAGGTTTGTCTCTAGTAGGACTCGCAGAAATACAAGAAGGTGCCAACGGCGCCAGAAATTAGCTTCCGGCTAGGGAGTTGACAGGACCTGCACACAGAAACAAATAACTTTGCTCCCAACGAGTACAGAGGAGTTGTCAATTCCTCCGGCCTTGCTGTTTACAAAGGATCAACGCAAGAGATAACAATAATGGCAACTGAAAGTAAAGACTGAAAGTAAACTAAGGGTATAAACAATAATGTGAAGATGGACCGGGGTTCCGTGATTTTCACTAGTGATGTCTCTCTCCCAAAAGACGATAAAAGTTCTAGCGAGGTAAACAACAACTGGGCAATTGACAGGATTATGAAGGCACCGCAATGCTAACTATGTTGCAAAGAAAGGAAGGGCTCAAAAGCAATGGGCAGTACGCCAAGGTAAGTAGACCGAAATCCATCTGCATCTACTACGAATCATCCACCTTGAGATATCTATCCAGAACATCTCGCTGGTATTAAGTTGCGAATCCCACCCAAAGTGTAAACTCAAAGCAACAGACAACTGCATTAAAAGAACTTTGCGTAAAGTAAACAATACTTGCATCCGCGGATACAAGCACCGTTGTTCTATCCCTGGTGGCAACAGCACATCCCCTAGTCTCATGTTTCTGTCACTCAAGCTAGACATCAAGGGGCTGAACCCACAATCAAGCATAACGCTCCCTCTTGGAGTTGCAATAAATCACTTGGCCAAAGTAAAATACGGCAACGGAGAACATGCAAGAGTTTACTCAAGAACAAAATATAAAAGAGAAGAACCAAATATATTACTCATCACAATCTGAACATAGTCTCATAATCCATCAGATCCCAGCAAAATCAGCATAGCAACAGCAGAAATTACAAAAGTGCCTCGATCATGTGAGGCAGCTCACGAGGTCTCGAAAGCGGAAGCACAAAGAGGGGAGAGGTACATCACATAGCTACTGGTCACGGACCCATGGTACAAGGGGGACTACTCACGGTACATCCGGGAGGCGTCCATGGCTATGGATGGTCTCCCAGAGGAGGTTCCTCCTCCCGGCAAGGTGCCGGGGCAGCTTCTCCAGGAAGCCCCGATCTTGAAACGGTGGCGGCGGCGGTACAGAGGTGAGTTCGCGGAAAAGAGATCGATATTAGGGGTTTCCGTCACGGGGGGTAAATATAGGCGAAGGGGGGACCGAGAGGGGCCACAGTGCCTAGGGTGGGGCCGCGCCAGGGACCCTTCTGGAGTCCCTGTGGTGGCCCCCCTTCCCTCCTTTGGTGTTTCCGGAAGCTTCCGTGTCACTGATTTTTCCGGATTTTTTTGGATCACTTTTAATGGACGGAAAAGCTGAAATACAAAAACAACAGAAAACAGCAACTGGCAGCTGGGTGCACTGGGTTAATAGATTAGTCCAAATATGCTCAAAAGTGTATGAAAGTTCAAGCAAAACATGGCAAAGTCACACAAAACATGCATGGAGCAAGCAGAAATTATAGATACGTTTGGGACGTATCAATAACCAGCCATAGTTGAATTTAAACATGACTACAGCAGCCCACAATCCATTTTTTCTCAAGCAGCATCGGCTCGGCTCATTCCCGCAACCCGCGGCGCGGCGCGACGAGACGGACGGCGACGACGGAGGAGGAGGAGTGCGCGTGAGAGAGCCTTCTCTTTTCAGAAGCACATCAAGTGTGTAAGCACTCCACCTTATAAAGTGGTGTATCTCTCCGGAAACTAGCGGGGTGGTACTAAACTGAAAGGACATGGATGTCGCCTAGAGGGGGGTGAATAGGCGCTTAAAATAATTACGGTTTAGGCTTGAACAAATGCGGAATAAAACTTAACGTTTAATTTTCCAAGCAAGAAACCTAAATAAGCTAGGCTCAACTATGTGCACCAACAACTTATACTAAGTAAGATAAACAACTAAGTGATAGCAAGATATATAACGAGAGCACTAAGGCTATCACAAAGTAGGTGCACAAGTAAATAGGTTGACTAGAAGAACAACCTATGGGACAAGCAAAGCACAATAATATGAGCAAGCACAAGATAAACAATGTAATAAGCTTTCTCAAAGTAAGGGTAGAGATAACCGCAAGTGGAGCCAATGGAGACAAGGAATTGTTACCGAAGTTCCTTCTCTTGCGAGAAGTACGTCTCCGTTTGGAAAGGGTGAGGAGCACAATGATCACACGAAGCCAACGAGGGCCACCCTATTTCTCCTCACGCTCTTACCAATGCAAGATGTCGTGATTCCACTATTAGGACACTTGAGGGAGGTCACCGAACCCGTACAAATGGCGACGATTGGGGGCGGTCACCGAACCCGTACAAATGCTCGGGGCAATCTCCACAACCAAATTGGAGGCTCCCGTAGCGTCCCGAAGCTTTACACCACAATGATTGAGCTCCGCAACAACAAGCCTCTAGACGCCAACGCACCCACGAGGTACAAGCTCTAGAGTGCCAATGCACTCAAGAAAAGCTATCTTCTCAACTTCACTTACTACAAAGAATCCTCAGAGAGAACTCAAACCGATGCACCAAATGCAATGGCAAGAGCACACGAAGTGCTCAAGTCCCCCACTCTCAAATCCCACCAAAGCAACAAAAGCTATGGAGGACTATGAGAGGAAGAACAAGGAGAACAACAAGAACTCCAAGATCTAGATCCACAAGGCTCCCCTCACTTAGAGGAGAGATGAATCGGTGCAGAATGTAGATTTTGATCTCCTCTCTCTTTTCCCTCAAAAAGGAGCAAGAATCATAGGAGGGAAAGAGAGTAAGCAAGCTCAAAGAGGTAAACAATGGGGGGAAGAACTTGCACAAAACCGGTGAGGGACAAAGGAAGAGGAAGACCCCCTATTATAGTACCCCACGAATCCAGCCGTTGGAACCCGTTGGCAGTCCAACAACCACGGTACTACCGCTCCAGGAGCGGTACTACCGGAGCGGTACTACCGCCCCGCGGTAGTACTGCGGCTAAGTACCGTGCCCCACTACCGCCCACTCCAGTGGGAATACGGTAGTGGTTGCGGTACTAGCCACGGTACTACCGTGGCGCGGTACTACCGCCCCGCGGTAGTACTGCGGCCCAGTACCATGCCCACTACCGCCCTATCCAGTGGGAATACGGTAGTGGTTGCGGTACTAGCCACGGTACTACCGTGGCACGGTACTACCGTAACCCAAGCGTTACTACCGCCCTGGTTGACCCAGGGGGCCCATGCCACAAAACGGATGAACTCCAAATGAAATAGGCAAACCCTGAACTGCCACAACTTCTGCAACTGAACTCCGATTAAGGCAAACTCAAGCTTGACGGAAATATTTCAAAGTGGCAAGGTGATGTCTACGCACGCTTCTATTCTTGTAGACTATGTTGGGCCTCCAAGCGCAGAGGTTTGTAGGACAGCAGCAATTTCCCTCAAGTGGATGACCTAAGGTTTATCGAACTCAGGGAAGTAGAGGTTGAAGATGGTGTCTCTCAAGCAACCCTGCAATTAAGATACAAGAAGTCTCTTGTGTCCCCAACACACCTAATACAACTAGGAGTTGTATAGGTGCACTAATTCGGCAAAGAGATGATAAAATATGGGTGATAGGTGTGGCAAAACAAAGTAATATAAATCTGTAATAAAAAGTTCAGCAAGCAAACATGTGACAAAAGTGAGCACAAACGGCGTAACAATGGTGGAAACAAGGCCTAGGCTTCATAATTTCACTAGCGGCAACTCCCAACAACATTAACATAGTCTAATCACATGATATTTCCCATAAAACATGCAATAGAGACATACTCGGAGGTCATTCCTTTGTGGTTAAGAGAGGACGAGAATTGTGTAGGGCTACAAAAGCACACCTCAGAGTTCGTAGTTCCCATCTATGGATTTCCCAATGTCACCGCGGCCATCCAAAGGGAGTACCACAATCACCACAACATATCTAAAGGATAGTCAAAGACAAGCACCAAGAGACTCTCAATCTTCAATCCACACACAAAAGAGGAAATCACTCATGAAAATATTCTTCTAACCCATGTCCAATAGACCGCTGTTACCATGGTCTCGGGGATTATACTAGATAGGATCAAGTGAGTACATCAAATCCGATACATAGAAGAAGGGGAAACATCATGGGATCACCCTAGATTAACATAGCCAATGATCACAACAAAGATCACATCATGGGAGAGAGAGAAACCACATAGATCAAAATACAAGCCTTAGCCCCGAGGGGGGACTACTCCCGCATCATGGAGGGAGGAAGCAACATCGATGGAGATGAATCCGGGGGCACTTCCCCGTCCCGGCAGGGTGCCGACACAGGAATTCTGGTCCCCCGAAGCTTGTTGGCGATGGCGGCGGAGATCGGAATCGCTTCTGGAAAAAGTACTTTGATATTAGGGGTTTCCACCCCGAGAGCTAAATATAGGCGGAGGGGGTGTCGAGGGGACCCACCAGGCAGCCAGGAGGCCTCCTGGCGCGGCCTAGGGTGGGACCGCGCCAGGGACCCTCCTGGTCTCCTAGTGGTGGCCCCCCTCCGCTACCTTGGTGATTCCGTAAGCTTCCGGGTCGCTGATTTTTTATCTGATTTTTCCAGATTTTTTGGAGCACTTTTAATGGCTGAAAAACCTGAAATACAAAAACAGCAGAAAACAGCAACTGGCAGGTGGGTGCACTGGGTTAATAGATAGTCCAAATATGCTCAAAAGTGTATGAAAGTTCAAGAAAAACATGGCAAAGTCACAAAAAACATGCATGGAGCAAGCAAGAATTATAGATACGTTTGGGACGTATCAACACCCCCAAGCTTAATTCCTGCTCGTCCTCGAGTAGGGAAATGATAACAAGCATAATTTCTTTGGTGACATGCCACACAACCATATAAGGACTTTTAAGTAAAGCAATCAAAGCATGCAATTCAATTCAAGTATTAACAAGAAAGAGTCTATATTAGCATTGACACAAGCAATAAAAGAACAAAAGGTGCAAGAGCTCTCGCTGTTCGTGACTCGAATGTCTCCAGATCGTGTTTGCGTGCAAGCAGGGGACTGAGAAAAAGAGAGAAAAAAGGTTGTTGAGAACAACTATCTACTAAAGTACGGGGCAGAGGCAGTATTACCACATGACCTCAAGTTCGGAGCACCTCGGGTCACCGGGTACGAAGAAGAAGAAACAGAAGAAGCATTACAAGATGACAAAGATACAGCTGACGAGGCAAGAGATACAACCCTGGAAAAATCAGAGGGGGTACCAGGACAAGCTACGCACCTACCAAAGCAGTCGCTTGCACACTAGAACCTTCAACAAAGGTGACCTAGTCCTACGGCTGATACAAGAGAAGGTCCATAAACTTGCCCCCCAATGGGAAGGACCATTTATAGTCTCAAAAGTCATCGGAGGTGGCGCCTACAGGCTGAAGAACCCGAAGACAGACGAGGACGTGGGTAACCCATGGAACGTAGCAAACTTGCGACTGTTCTATCCATAGTCCCCATCGGTCAGACATGACTGGCAACTCATGTAGCCGCTCGACCGCAATAAAATAAATGTTGCCCAAATACTGCCATCTCAAAGCACTCGGGGTCTTAAGCATAAAATCCCCCAGAGAGACGTTATCGCCTACGCGATCTTAACCAAAGCACTCGGGGGCTTAAGCATAAAATCCCCCCGAGAGACGCTATCGCCACTCAAGCGATCTTAACAAAAGCACTCGGGGGCTTAAGCATAAAATCCCCCCGAGAGACGCTATCGCCTACGCGATCTTAACCAAAGCACTCGGGGGCTTAAGCATAAAATCCCCCCGAGAGACGCTATCGCCACTCGAGCGATCTTAACCAAAGCACTCGGGGGCTTAAGCATAAAATCCCCCCGAGAGACACTATCATCGCTTGCGCGATCTTAACCAAAGCACTCGGGGGCTTCAACACAAAATCCCCCCGAGAGACGCTACCGCCACCTAAGAACCAAGACTCAGGGACTACTACAGAGTTGAACCGCGAGGAAATACGCAAAGTTTTAAGCCTTGTTTGACTCTACAACTCAAACGTAGCCTCGGGGGCTACTCCCATCGGAAGCGCTGACGCGCACCCGATAGAGCACACTAGAAAGTTAAAGTCAGTGCATCACGGGAGGAATCGAAGACATTTCACGCTATCAGATGGAGTCGAAGACATTTCGAGCTATCAAATGGAGTCAAAGACATTTCACGCTATCAGATGGAGTCGAAGACATTTCACGCTATCAGATGGAGTCGAAGACATTTCGCCTATCAGATGGAATCGAAGACATTTCACGCTATCAGATGGAGTCGAAGACATTTCGCGTTATCAGATGGCATCGAAGACATTCTGCGCTATCAGAAGGAGTCGAAGACAGTGCATCACAGGAGTCGAAAACATAGTTTATTGCAAGATCTCAACCACAGCTTGAATTCAACCATAAAGGAATAAAAGGACTCAACCACATTTGGATAGAAGGCAGCTCCTGTTACAAGAGGGAATTACCCAAGGAATCAAGACTTCTACATATGTGCTCATGAGGGGTAATCGACTCTAGTACAAAGGCATCACCACAGGTAAAGGAAAAAAGGAAGCTAGCAGAGAATGTCAATGACATAACAAAAGGGTGAACCTCGACTTATTTGCCGATGCTCCACCAGCTTCTTCTCTTGCTCCACCAGCTTCTTCTTCAGCTGCAGCTGCATGCCTTCTTCTCCGGCTGCACAGCTTCTTCCACGAGTTGCCGGCGAAGATGAGGCGGCCTCCAGTTCTACAAGGTCGCTTGGCGCACCCGCTTGAACAACGGATTGATGTCGATTTCCTCTTCGGAGCTGATGGAGACGGCATCACCACCCGAGGAGTCGCCAGAAGACGGAGCTGTAGAAGATGCAGGCGTAGAACTCCTCGACCTTGTGGAGCTGTTGTTGCTCGACTCCTGCCAGTGCAGATCCATGCTGTTGCCGCTCGGGTCGAACGCGCGGACAGTGACAGTGCGTTCGCCGTCAAAACGACAGCTGAGCATATCACCATCTCGCAAATTTAACCGCCGAGCAAACAAACTCCAACCAGAGCCAAGAAAAATCAAGCGGGAGCTATCAACCTCCAAGTCAACATAAGAAGAAGATCGACAACTCCCTTGAAGATGTAGAAGAAAGCCATCTAAGCCACGTTCAGAGACAATGGCGGAAAAAGCAGAGGGAAGAAGAACGCGATTGGCGCTCTGGCCACGAACGCGTAAAAGAAAATCATAGCGCCAGAATCCCTCCTCCAAGGGAGAGGAGGAAGGCATTAGCGTCGTACCATGGCGACCACCACGGCATGAGCGTGGTGTACGGCCACCACGGCCACGACGAACACGGCCACGGCCAACACCTCGCCTGGGAACCATGAGAAGAGAAGAAGGAAGAGGCAAAGCAGCAAGCTGGATAGAGGCGAAACGTTGTGGAAGAGAAAGGCTTATTTATAGAACAAAAATCCCCCAGCACAGAGAAGCCAAGACGACAGCAGCAATTAATTCAAAGACCAAACGTCGCAGACGTCTCAGATTCCAAGACCAAGATGCTTTCCCACGGGACGCACTGTGCATGAGACGCGTCAATTCACGAGCGTTTCCAACGCGCGTATCGGAAACTCAACCAGCGCCTGCTGCACGCCACATCGGTCATCATTATGACCGGTCATGAAGACGCGACGGTTCACTGGCGGAGCATCCCTGACAGCCATCAAACAGAGGCATCGTTATCCTGACAAGCGGCGAAGAATACCAACAGACGTCCAGAATGATTTCTTAAACACAATTTTCAAATATATTTAAACTCCCATCGGGAGCGTACCCACTCAAAACCGAGCCTCAGGTGAGCAGCCGCCTAAAAATCAGCAATGTGCTCGAGTGACCACTCGCATTCACGAGAGTCTCGGGTGCTCCCTCAACCCGACACAAGACAAACATGCACTCGCCAAGATCATACGGCGCTAGAGTCTCAGGTGCTCCCTCACCTCAAGTGCCGAAACGGCATTCGAGTGACTACTCGCGAAGAACCCCCCGTCTAAGCACTCGAAACAAGCTCCGCGGGTGAATGAGTGAACAGCTCGATTGATGTTTTGTTCCAAGCGGGTGCAATACTATTAGGCTCCGCGCCTCAAAAATACACATTCCTGGAACACGATACACTGTGCCCAGATGCCACGCAAGATTAGCGTGTAGGTAAGACCCCGCTACGAAGTTCGGCCGGGCTGGGACTTGCCGAAGAGCGATTTCACTCCCAACCTTTTCCATGCGCTGCACATGATAGAAAAAGCCAGGCGGACGAGCCTTAGGCTATGCACATTACTGGCGGCAAATGAACACCGTAAGACCTGAAGCGGCAGGACTTTTGCTCGACACCAGTGTTCCAAGCTCACGTCGAGGGACGTGGGTTTGATTGGGCTACTGCGGTATTTGCCACTAGCGCAATTCACCAAGGCTCGACCAGTCGACTCCTTGGGCCCTTTCAGCTTAGCATCCCTCGAAACAGGTTTTGTCATGGCCACCAGACTGCCAGCGACCCGCGGTTGTACCGCGCATACAAACGACCGACAAATGGATGTACTCGAGTCCCTGCGCGAATCTTCGAGTCCCCCAGGCACTCGGGGGCTACTGACGAGGGGGTGACCCCACGACTCCTACGAATAGGCCTACCCAGTGTCCCTGAAGATAGAAGGCCCATGAAGACCCTCCTGGACCCGCCTTGGCCCGCTAATTGGCACCGACGTAGGAGTCTGCGACTCACAAGGAAGGTGCGAAGACCTGTCGTACGGAGCAAGCTAGGGTTAGGAAAGCTTACCTGTAAACGTAGATGAACTCCCCGAGACCTAGCCCAGTAAATAAGGGCTAGGAGGGGCGACGCCAAAGGCATCCAATATCATCTGTAACCCTAGCCTTGAGCGCTCCAGCCTCGGCATCCATTGTAATCGCATCTCCCTCATCAATAATATCGAGCAGGAACGTATCCTCCTGTTTGTCGACGAGCTATCATCCAACCTGTGCCTCTCATGACTAACTCAGGGTCCCTGACCATGGGATTTTCCGGGGTTGATCCCCGTCAATGGTCCACAAGCATAGAAAATTTGTTACTCTCCACATAAGCAAAATCCTTCTCATTAGTAATAGTGGGAGCAAACTCAAGAAAATAGCTATCACATGAATCATTCTTTTCATGATACACTTCCAAACATTCATTCTTTATAGCATAAGTGTCATCACAATAATCATCATAGATAGGAGGCAAAGTATCATCAAAATAAATTTCCTCATCAAAACTTGGGGCACTAAAAATATCATCTTCATCAAACGTAGCATCCCCAAGCTTATGGCTTTGCATATCATTAGTATCAAAAGTATTCAAAGAAGACATGCAAATAACATTACTACTATCATGAGTGTTGTGCAAATAGTAAAGCTCCATAGGCTTTTTGATTTTCTCTTCAAACACTTCATGTCCCAACTCAAGGTAGAGCTCATAAAGCTCTCTCATAATATTTTTGTTGTTTTCCATAAAGCCTAACTAGTGAAAATAGATACAAGAAAAAAAAGAATTAATTGCAGAATCTAAAGATATACCTTCAAACCTTACCTCCCCGGCAACGGCGCCAGAAATAGCTTGATGTCTACGCATGCTTCTATTCTTGTAGACTATGTTGGGCCTCCAAGCGCAGAGGTTTGTAGGACAACAACAATTTTCCTCAAGTGGATGACCTAAGGTTTATCGAACTCAGGGAAGTAGAGGTTGAAGATGGTCTCTCTCAAGCAACCCTGCAATTAAGATACAATAAGTCTCTTGTGTCCCCAACACACCTAATACAACTAGGAGTTGTATAGGTGCACTAGTTCGGCGAAGAGATGGTAAAATACGAGTGATAGGTGTGACAAAGCAAGGTAATATAAATCTGTAATAAAAAGTGCAGCAAGCAAACATGTGAGAAAAGTGAGCACAAACGGTGTAACAATGGTGGAAACAAGGCCTAGGCTTCATACTTTCACTAGTGGAAACTCTCAACAACATTAACAGAGTCTAATCACATGATATTTCCCATAAAACATGCAATGGAGACACACTCGGAGGTCATTCCTTTGTGGTCAAGAGAGGATGAGAATTATGTAGGGCTACAAAAGCACACCTCAAAGTTCGTAGTTCTCAATCTATGGATTTCCCAATGTCACCGCGGCCATCCAAAGAGAGTACCACAATCACCACAACATATCTCAAGGATAGTCAAAGACAAGCACCAAGAGACTCTCAATCTTCAATCAACACACAAAAGAGGAAATCACTCATGATAATATTCTTCTAACCCATGTCCAATAGATCGTTGTCACCTTGGTCTCGGGGATTATAATAGATAAGATCAATTGAGTACATCAATCCAATATATAGAGGAAGGGGAAATATCATGGGATCACCCTAGATTAACATAGCATATGATCACAACGAAGATCACATCATGGGAGAGAGAGAAGAACACATAGCTACTGGTAGAAACCTTAGCCCCGAGGAGGAACTACTCCCGCTTCATGGAGGAGGGAAGCAACGTCGATGGAGATGAATCCGGGGGCACTTCCCCGTCCCGGCAGGGTGCCAGCACAGGAATTCTGTCCCCCCCCCCCCCCCCGAAACTTGTTTTCGATGGCGGCGGAGATCGGAATTGCTTCTGGAGAAAAGGGGTCTGGTATCAGGGTTTTCGCGACGGGAGAATAAATAGGAGCCAAAGTAGGGCACCAGGGGGTGTGGGACCCAGCCAGTAGGGCAGGTGGCGCGGCCAGGGGCTGGGCCGCGCCAGGCACCCTCCTGGCTGCCCCCTGGCTTCCCTGTGGCCCCCCTTTGGACTCGCTGAAGCTTCCGGAACGCTGATTTTTTATATAATTTTTCTGGAATTTATTGGGCACTTTAATTATTGGAAAAACCTGAAATACAAAAAACAGCAGAAAACAGGAACTGGAAACTGGGTGCACTGAGTTAATAGGTTAGTCCAAATATGATAAAAATGTATGAAAGTTCAAGCAAAACATGGCAAAGTCACACAAATCATGCATGGAGCAAGCAGAAATTATAGATACGTTTGGGACGTATCAAGTCCCAGTGGTTTCATCCAAGGGAAACCAATTCATCAAGGCAAAGATCACCGACTTGATGGTCATCGATCTAATCAAGGCCGAGCTAATCAAGAGCAAGCAAGAAGTGGGCCGAGTTGTTCAAGTTGAGGGCCGATTGCCCCGAAGAGGGAGCAATCGGCATCACCAGGAAGCATTCGGCCGAAGTAAGCAGAGCAACATCCGATCAGGATCCCAGGTCGGACACCTGGTACAAGAGCATTCAATGCGCAATCCCTGAAGATCGAGACTGTCAGAGGAGTGCGGTCCTCCAGCGTCGATCACGCGGACAGGCCGACAGGCCTAGGACTTTAGCTCCGCTGTTCAGTACCGAGGTCTACAGGATAGTGGTATGGTGAGCCACAAGTCTACACCGGGTCATCCGGGAGAACACGATGTGAGATCCCTAGCTTGTCTGAGGCTGACAGTTGGGCCCTCCCCTTTGTATATTTACCTTTGTACCCTGGGCTCAGCCTATTAGAGCCCCGGGTACCCCTCCTGCGTGAGGGACGACGGAGCACTTATTGCAATCCCAACCACCTTAGAGAGAGCCAGGAGAGAGTAGTGACCAGAGGCCTTCTTCTCCTTCCTCTCAAACAGCTCAAGGAGCATTCATTGTAGCCAGATTTATTGCATATAGCTAGCTCGGCAGGACTAGGGGTGTTATCTCTACGGAGAGCCCCGAACCTGGGTACATCGTGGTGTCTCACCGTGTGTTCCCATTCTTGCTTCCGGTACCAGCGACACTAACCTCGGTCTGTCCCCCTCTTTAGCCATCCCCATGGCATCTGTCGTTACATATCGACGAAAGTTTGAGCTCTCCACAAACGACTCGGCCTAGCCTATGACCCGGTCTCCTAACTACCACCAAGAGACCGGTAAACTAGACACCTATCTAGTCAAACCTTTGTCTTGCGCATAATCCACTTGAGCTTGATGATGACGATTATGCCCGCCTCAAGTTGGGACATCTTCCTTGATTCCGCCGGCTCGATGAAGACTAGTAAATTGCTCCCCCATACTCCATTATGGAAAAGCCTCTTTTAGGCATATCTTCACAAGACCATTATCACCAAATGGTCGGAAAGCTCCAAGAATATGATATCTTCGTGATGCTTCTCTTGACTTTGCACATATCAACTTGACCAATCTTTGGATAGCTCCATGAAGAACACCTTGGTCAACACGTAATCTTCATCTTACAACCTTGAAGCCAACATATGATCTTCAAGCGTTGACTATGGACCAACCTTAAGGTATAACTCAAGGAAACCATTAGTCCATAAAGATTGTCATCAATTACCAAAACCAAACATAAGGGCACATGCCCTTTCATAAACTTTAGTACCACATGCACCTCTAAAATTCTGTCATTGCACATAGGCCAATTTGAGATTTTTCAGGTTTGCTTATATGGGCTGCCCACTAATGGGCCCAATATTCTAACAACGATGAGTCGATGACACATGTGTGTTGTCTTGACGAGGCACTCTTTAGAGTGGTGTGCATGGGGATTGTGTGTGCCACTCAGCGGTTTTAATATGTTTTGCTCGGTTTTCCATAATAAACTGAACAATTGGGTTTTCGTTCAATTTTTCTTAATTAATCGAGAAATTCTTTTATTTTTAATGGATGTATGAATTTTTCCATTTAGAAAAAGAAAAAGCTAAACACAGGACATAAAAATTAACAGAATTTGGAACCTTAAGGGTACCGTGGGAACCTACTTAGTTCAAACAAATGAACTAAGATTTCAGAATTCATCTTATTTCTGAATTCTTAGTTCATTTAGTTGAATTAAGTAGGTTCATTTAGTTCATTTAGTTGTACCCTGTTACAGAAAGCAACTCCTTCAATCTTTCGGTGGCCTATCACCTCTTCTTGTCATTTGGCTCCCAGTTGTAATGATTCTGTAACAATTTTTTGGTTGTGTGCTTCCCATGACAACGTAGGACCTGGGGGAGTTCGCTCTTCCATTGCCTGTGAAAAATGTCTGGCCGCTTGAACAAGCAAAAACACACTTGACAGTCACTCCGTGCCAAACTTCCATTCTAATTGCAGGCAACACATTTACTTAGGTGTAAGTATCATTTATCAATACAACACACTCGATAATCATGTCATGCAATACATGGTTAGACTATGATCTCGGCGCAACGAGCCGAGACACTGACGAATCGTACGAGCGGATTACAAATGCCGGCCATCAGACATGCACATCGGCGCTGCTATTTGTCTGCTCATCGCGGCTGCTGCTTGTCTGCCGATCGCGGCCAATTTCGAAGTTTCTAAGCAGCCTGCTGCAGATCCTTCTTATCCGGCGCCCCCCTGGTACCGGCAGAGACCGCCTTCGTCTCCGGCCGGGGGATTGCGACGACGAAGAGGACGACGCAACATCGCTTGTGGCAGAGGTGATCATCGGGATGCTGCGGCGGCAGATTGGGCAGGAGTTCTGCTGCGACAGCCACGTGACGATGCAGTCGGAGTGGTACATGTGGCCGCAGGGGAGCCGGCGCACGGGCGCCGAGGGCGGGAGCGGGTCGATGCAGACGGCGCAGCCCAGCCCGGTATCCGTGACGGCTACGGTGGGCAGCGCGGCGATGGATTCCGGCGGCGCCGCTTGTGACCCACCGTGTCGGAGCGGCGGGTCAAAGTCGAACTCGAATATGGAGTCGTTAGCCGCGATAGCCGGGGAAGGCGGCGGCATGTCGAACGTGGCGTCGTAGAGAGGAACTAGCGTCGGCAGCGGCCGTGGTGGGATTTCATCGTCTGAGTCGGTGTCGGAGTGATTTAAGAAGTATCCCCATGTGTCAGCAGACGCCAGCGGCAGCCAAGGCGGAGGCGGAGGAGGAAGAAGATCCTGAGACGGTGACGCGGTCTCCTCGGCGGCGGACGAGCGCAGGGTCAAAGGAAACGATTGGGGTAGTACGTCGCCGTGGTGGAACGGCGGCGGGGGCGGGGGCGGCGGCGACGCCAACAGAGGGGAGGAGCAGGCGGTGGAGTATGGGGACGACAGGGGGGAGACGGCGGCGGGGGACCGGCGCTGCTCCTCGTCGGAGCAGAGGAGTCGGAATTCGCGACATGCCGCTGAGCGCTCGGGGCAGTAAGACGTGACGGGGGCAGTCGACGAGGTGGCGCTGCCCGGCGGCCTTGTGGAGGAAGACGAGGGTCCCGTGCACGGGGACACCACCAGAGTCCGGGGCCGCGTCGTGAAAGAAGACGACAACGACGAAGAGGTGAAGGGGTCTGACGGCCAGGGCACGGCGCACGGTGGAGGTGGCGGCGGCGGCGGTAGCCACGCCGGCTGCGGCGCGGGGGAGTCGTCGAGGTAGTCCCGGCGGCAACGGGCGCAGAGGGTGAAGTGGAACGGGGAGGACGGGGCGGGCAGCGAGAACCTGACGACGCAGGCGTGGCAGTAGGAGCTCGCGGTTGCGGCCGAGCCCACGGCTCCCGGAGCTCCGGCCGGCTCTCGCCCCGCCTCCATTAGTGACCGAGTGTTGTGCTCTGCTCGGCGGAGAGGGAGTTTGCTCTGCTCGGTTAGTGAGTGACTGTTGTGCTGGCTGGAGCGCGTTTCCTTTGCTTGTCTGGTACTGACCCCTTCTTCCTCTTTTGTATCGCTTTCCACGCTTCGGTGACTTGGAGACTAAGAACTTTGATAGGGATGTTTGGATTGTTTAATTAACCTCCCTTTGTCACTCTGATGGTTACATTACGTGGCCGTTCATGCTCCTCGGCTCAGATTTACGTTTAAAGCTAAGATGATCAGTGCTGATGATTATAAAAAAAGTGATTAGTGATGACAACGCTGAGAGCAGTAAAGCAAGCTAAGTTTCACACGGAGTAATTGCGCTTGAACTTGGCACCAATGTTCACTTTAGTGCATGAATTTACAAAATACGCCGAACTAGTTCTAAAACTTGGCGCAAACGTGCAAATACAATGTTAACCTCATTTATATACGTAAAATGAGCCACTGTAGCGACGAGACAAGATTTATTTGGTAGTACTAATGTCTCTATGACTAGTGGGTCCCGCATCTCAGTACTGCAAAAATTTTGGCAAAATTTATTTCCAAAATTTGACCTGAGACGTGTACATCGCTTAGACATTAATTGAGTTAGCAAGTAGAGCCCCTCATCTTGTGATATAGTTGTAACCAATGACCAACTTAGACATGTACTTTTGAAAATTATAATCATAGTAATACAAGTATTTTAAATATTATACAATCAATTAAATAAGTAAAATTTTGAAATTTCATATATTTTAAGAGTATTCATGTAGTATATCAAAAAATTATATAATACAAATAATATATATGAATGGTAACAATGTCTGTATATTTTAAAATAATGCGAATATTTTTTAAAGCTCATAAATATTAGTATGATGTTTGAATAATTATACATTCATTGTTATAATTCATTAGTACGATGTTTAAGTAATGTTCTCTACAATTACAAAAAACATATTTTAAAATTTAAAATGTTTATATGAATATTCACTCGTGTATTATATTTATCTTATATAAAAATTAGTAATAGAAGCCATGAGTGAAATTATACACTCATGAATATTCAGAAATATTCATTTGAAGGTTATTATCCATAATTTATATAATTTAACCATGTGCGTATAAAAATGTTTGTATTCACATACATTTTACTTTTTATTAAATAAATATTATTAAATATAATCCATAATCATATATTTTAACAAAAATGTGCACATGAATATTTGTATATTTTGAAAAATATGTGCACATTATTAATAACAAACTAATATCCTAAACTAATTTTTATTCACCACAATTGCAATTTATAGAAGTTCACATTATTTTAAAGAATAACGTATGCAAAATGGGCCATTGGGCGGATATGATTTAAGTACCACAAGCATCTATATTGAATAGATTAATAGACTTGACGTTCCGTAGGTATATCAATTGTGTCAGTGGGTTGTTGTGGTGATCTTAGGTTGTTCAAAACCTACAAGTAGTAGTTTCGAGTTGGGGGGCATATTTTTTTGCTAATGTTTCTTGTATTTTTTTTGAACTATTTTTTTGTACTGTCAGTCAGAACGCACTAATCATAAAGACACATAATACCCAATTAAATATTGTCTCGTTGCTATAGTGACCTATTTTTTTACGTATATGAACGACGTTAACACCGTATTTGCATGTTTGTGCCAAATTTTAGAACCAGATTGACGTATTTTTGAAGTTCAGGCACTAAAGTGAATATTCGGTTCGAGTTCAAGCACTACTAGTACAATTACCTCTTTCACACAACATTCTTCGGTTCAAGCGGGTGGGAAACATCCCCCGCCATTTTGCAAACCATGCTCGTTATGGGGCAGATCTGGGCCCCGGCCCGGGCGTGCCTTTTTTTAGTTATACTAGATGATACTCTCCGTGTTGCTGCGAAATTTTTTAACAAATAATTTAATATTTCAAAATATGAGGAAATTTATGAAATAAATTATATTTTGATTATAAATAATTTTTTGAAAGAGAAATTGTTTAGAGTAAAAATATAAAAATATTTAATGAAAGAACAAAAAATGAGTGTGATTTTTGTTATATTAATTTATTACCTTGACACTATATCATCGAGATGATAGGAGACGAAAAACAACGTTGAGTAGAGACAGTGGCACATCAACTTTGGCTAAACCTAAAACAATGATACCAATTACATATGTGCATTCACAAAAAAATGTTGCACATAAAAATAAAATACGAGGTAACTTATAATTTACCTTTAAATACAAAATTTGCTTCTAAAAATTTGCGAGGTTGAGTACATATTTTTTTTATTTGTGATAGGTGCATGTGCATGCGGATTTAATGAAAGAATATGCATGAAGTATTAGTGAAAAAGAGATTTGTATGATGAACCTAGCTGATGATATGGATAGGGAGGAACTTTCATGTGTCCCAAGTGATTTCCATGTAATCATTGTACTTGGCTCTTGGGAATTCACGGGTACAATTTAGAACCAAAAGGTTATGGAAGTTTAAGCTTCCTTTAAATATTACGGTTTTCTCTAGTTTTTAAACCATGATGTCATTCTCACTATGTATAACTGGATGATACCACGCGCGTTGTTGCGAAAACTTTTAGCAAATAATTTAGTTTTTTAAAATATGATAAAGATTGTTAAATATAATATAATTTGATTATAAATTATTTTTTGAAAGAGAAATTGTTTAGAGTAAAAATATAAGAATATTTAACGAAAAAACAAAAAATGAGTGTGATTTTTGTTATAGTAATTTATCTATTATATACTTAAAGCAAAATAAAGATGAAAAATAGAGGAATTAGCTAGAAAATCCCACATTAATCAGACACATCTGATCGTTGATTTGGTGGACACTTCATTAGTAACCTTTAGATCTTCATAACTTAAAGTGGACCCACGTCAAATAAAAAATATAGGTAGAAATTTCCATAATAAAAAAATCTACCCAGAGTTTCAAAAAAAATGACTAATCTTCCAAGCATGTTAGAAAAAAAAACAGACTAATTTCCACGTACAAACACGCACGATCTATCCTAATTCTCACGAAACGGCTGCTCCTGCCCTCCTCCAATTCAATCTGAAGCGCCTCTACTATTTCCTCGGCTGCCTTTTTGAAGGGAATATGCCCGAGAGGCAATAATAAAGTGTTTATTATATTATTCCTTGTTTATGATAAATGTTTATTTCTCATGCTAGAATTGTATTAACCGGAAACGTTGATACATGTGTGTCTAATAAACAAACAATGGTTCCTAGTAAAGCCTCTCTTTTAACTAGCTCGTCGATTAACAAATGATCAAGGTTTCCTGATCATGAACATTGGATGTTGTTAATAACGGGATCATATCATTAGGAGAATGATGTGATGAATATATACCCAAACTAAGTATAACAATACGATCAAGTCATTTAGTTTATATTGTTATATCTTGCATTCGAAGTAATCTTGTTCCTTAGACCATGAGATCATGTCAATCACTAATACCGAAAGAATACTTTAATGACATCAAACGTCACACCGTAACAGGGTGACTATAAAGGTGGTGTTAGGTATTCGGAAAGTATTAGTTGAGACTCATGGATCAAGAATGAGATTTGTCCATCCAAAATGACGGAGAGATATACTCTGGGCCCTCTCGGTGATATCACATTGACACCGCTTGCAAGCACGTGACTAGGTCACAAGAATGTCATATCACAGAACGAGTAAAAGAGTACTTGTCGGAAATGAGATCGAACAAGGTATGGTTGATACCGATGATCGGATCTCGGACAAGTAAAATATCGCGAGACAAAGGGAATTAGTTACGACGTTGATGGTTCACACGATCACAAGATTCATCGTTGGATATATAGGAGTCATCACGGATCTCCAGATCCCGCTGTTGATTATTGATCGGAGAGGTGTCTCAATCATGTCTGTATTATTCGCGAACCATAGGGTGACACACTTAAGGTTTGATGATGCATTTTGAGAGGATAAGGAATATTGAAGAATGTTTTGGACAGCACCGAAATTGTTTCGGGTAAAATTGAAATAGTTCAAGGGGTTTTTGTCGGATGGTTGTTAATAGAATTAAAAAATGATTCGAGGTGCAATGTGCAAATGTTTGTTAATAGGATTAACAGATATTAAATAAAGAAATAGAAATGTTTTATTTATTTATTAAAGAAAACCTTTGGATTTTCCAAGTGGACAATTAAGGGAGCATGGGTGCGTGTGAGTGTGGCTTCCACTCACATCAAGAGGGGAAGAGGTGGAGGCACCATGAGTTGGCCGCACCCCCCTCTTGGGCTGCCCACTCCTCCCCTATAAAAGGAGGGTGAGGGCTTCCCCTCCCATACACTTGCCTCACCTCCCTTCCTCTCCACCCGCTGCTCCATACCATGGTCTTCCGCTTGGCGAAGCCCTGACCATGGGATTCTTCACCGCATCACGTTGTTGTGCTGCTGGATTTCCGGGGATCCTCTACTTCCGCTGCCCCGCTGGATCGAGGGAACGGAGGTCATCATCAAGCTGTACGTGTGACTGAGCACGGAGACGCTCAGCGTACATCATCGCGATCTTGAGATCGGCAAGTGAACCATTACATCATCCATGAGATTTGATCTCGTAACGTTTTAAGTCTTCGAGGGTGAGTTCTTCTATAACATCCTACTCGTTGCTTACATCTCCTAGATTAGATCTTGGCTTGTTGGTTGTTTATGCGTAGGAATTTTTTTTGTTTTCCTTGCTACGAACCCTTCAGTGGTATCAGAGCATCGTCTATGCGTAGATGGTTTGTACGAGTAGAACACATATGGATGTGGGCGTTGATGATCATGGTTTTGCCTCCTTTTGTATTTTGGATCCTAGTGGCATAGTGGGATGAAGCGGTCCGGACTAACCTTACATGTCCGCGTACATGAGACTTGTTCCACGACTGACATGCAACTTGTATTGCATAAGTGGCTGGCGGGTGTCTGTCTCTCTCACTATAGTTAGGACCTAATCTACAACGGGTTGTTAAAAATATGTTTTATCAACGTTGTGGTTTATGTTCGTAGGTATGAACGGTTCTATCTTCGTAAGCCCAAGCCACGTAAAATATGCAAAAATAAATTAGAGACGTCTAACTTGTTTTTGCAGGGCATGTGATGTGATATGGTCAATGTTACAAATTTGATGTATGAGATGATCCATTTTGTAAGTTATTGACATACCGGCAGGAGCCATATGGTTGTCTTATTATTTATGGCCTGCGTGCTGTATATCATATCCATGTGATATGTTGTAATTTGATGGACAATCAAGATGGAGGTGCCATGGACCTTGGTGCCACGCCGGTGGGATGATGAAGATCATACCATGATGCACAAGATGGAGATCAAGTGCAAGAAGGACCATATCATATCACATTATCCATGCATGTGATGTTAATCCTTTTATGCATCTTATTTTGCTTAGACCGCGACGGTAGCATTATAAGATGATCCCTCTCAATTAATATCAAGATAATAATGTGTTCTTCCTTAGTATGCACCGTTAAGAAAGTTCGTCGTTTCGAGACACCACGTGATGATCGGGTGTGATAGACTCTACGTTCGCATACAACGGGTGTTTTCAAGCCTAGCATGTACAGACATGGCCTTGAAACACACGCAATACAATGGTTCTACTTGGCGAGCCTAGCATGTACAGACATGGCCTCGGAACACGAACCGAAAGGTAAAGCATAAGTCATATGGATGATATGATGAACATGTCGATGTTCGCCTTTGCAGCTACATCATCTCACGTGATGATCGGTTTTGGTGTAGTGAATTTGGTTTGTGTAATCACCAAAACGACTAAGAGGGATGTTGTTTTTGAGTGGGAGTTCATGGGATAATTTTTTGAATGAACTTGAACTTAATTTATCATAAACTTAGTCTAAATAGTCTATGCAAATATGTTGTAGATCATGGCTGCACCTACCTTCAATTTCAATATGTTCATGGAGAAAGAAAAGCTAGCGAACAATGGTAGCAACTTTACCAACTGGGCACTTAACCTGAGGATTCTCCTCACCGCTTGCAAGAAGCTCTATGTGCTTGATGCACCGCTAGGTGACCAGCCCGCTGATGATGCTTCTGATGAAGATAATTTTTTTTATCTGACTCAAAAAGAAGACCACAATATAGTTCATTGCGGCATCCTTTATGGATTAGAACCAGAGCTGCGAAAACGTTTCGAGAACAGCACTGCTTATGCTACAATGGGAGAATTGAAAATGATTTTCGATACCCATGCTGCAGTTGAGAGTTATGATGCTTCAGAAAAGTTCTTTAGCTGCATGATGGAAGAGAACAGCTCCGTCAGTGAGCACGTACTCAAAATGTCTGCGTACGCTGATAAGCTCATAGCCTTGGGAATAACGATTCCCAATGAGCTAGGGATACATCGTGTTCTTCAATCTCTACCACCTAGTTACAAGAACTTTGTGATGAACTATAATATGCAAGGCATGAAGAAGTCTCTTCCTAAGCTTCTCTCGATGCTTAAAACTGTTGAAGTGGAGATCAAGAAAGAGCATCAAGTGTTGATGATCAATAAGACCACTAGTTTCAAGAAAGGCAAGAAAGGCAAGCCAAAGGGCAACTTCAAGAAGGTTGGCAAGTCTGTTTCTACACCTGAGAAGAAAACCAAGAATGGTCCTAAGCCTGAGACTGAGTGCTTCTATTGCAAGGGCACTGGCCACTGGAAGCGAAACTGCCCCAAATATCTGGCAGATAAGAAGGCCGGCAAAGTGAACAAAGGTATATGTGATATACATGTTATTGATGTGTACCTTACTAGTACTCGCAGTAGCGCCTGGGTATTTGATACTGGTTCGGTTGCTCACATATGTAACTCGAAACAGGAACTGCAGAATAAGCGACCACTAGCAAAGGATGAGGTGACGATGCGCGTCGGCAATGGATCAAGAGTTGATGTGATCGCTGTCGGCACGCTACCTCTTCGTTTACCGTCTGGATTAGTTATAAACCTGAATAAATGTTATCTGGTGCCTGCGTTGAGCATGAACATCATTTCTGGATCTTGCTTAATGCAGAGTGGTTATTCCTTTAAGTCTGAGAACAATGTTTGTTCGATTTATATGAATAATGTCTTTTATGGTCACGCACCTGAGAAGAATGGTTTATTTCTTTTGAATCTTGATAGTATTGATACACATATTCATAGTGTGAATGCCAAAAGAATCAAGTTAAATGATGATATTGCTACTTACATGTGGCATTGCCGCTTAGGTCATATTGGTGTTAAACGCATGAAGAAGCTCCATTCTGATGGACTCTTAGAATCACTTGATTATGAATCATTTGAAACGTGTGAACCATGCCTTATGGGCAAGATGACTAGAACCCCGTTTTCAGGTTCTATGGAACGGGCGACAGACTTACTGGAAATCATACATACTGATGTGTCTGGACCAATGAGTGTATCGGCGCGCGGTGGATATCGTTATTTTGTCACTTTCACAGATGATTTGAGTAGATATGGATATATTTACTTAACGAAACACAAATCTGAGACGTTTGAAAAGTTCAAAGAATTTCAGTGTGAAGTTGAAAATCATCGTAACAGAAAGATTAAATTTCTATGATCTGATCGTGGAGGTGAATATTTAAGTTACGAGTTTGGCATGCATATGAAACAATGTGGAATAGTTTCACAACTCACACCTGCCGGAACACCACAGCGTAATGGTGTTTCCGAACGTCGTAATCATACTTTATTGGATATGGTTCGATCTATGATGTCTCTTACAGATTTGCCACTGTCATTTTGGGGTTATGCACTAGAGACCGCTGCATTCACTTTAAATAGGGCACCATCTAAATCCGTTGAAACGACACCGTATGAATTATGGTTTGAAAACAAACCTAAGCTGTCATTTCTAAAAGTTTGGGGCTGCGATGTTTATGTGAAGAAGCTTCAACCTGATAAACTCGAACCCAAAGCGGAAAAATGCATCTTCATAGGATACCCTAAGGAAACAATAGGGTACACCTTCTATCACAGATCCGAAGGCAAGATTTTTGTTGCCAAGAATGGATCCTTTTTAGAGAAGGAGTTTCTCTCGAAAGGTGTGAATAGTAGGAAGGTAGAACTCGATGAGGTTATTGAACCTTCTCTTCTTGGAATGGTGAGTAGCGCAGCACCGGAAGTTGTTCCAGTGCCGACTCCATCAGTTGAAGAGGGAACTAATGATCAAGATCATGAAACTCCAGAAGAGGAAACTACCGTGCTTCGCAGGTCAACTAGGGAACGTACAGCTCCTGAACTGTATGGGAATCCCGTCTTAAACTTCATGGTAGATGGAAGTGATGACCCTGCGACGTATGATGAAGCAATGATGAGCCCAGATTCCAACAAATGGCTTGAAGCCATGAAATCTGAAATGGGATCCATGTACGAAAACCAAGTTTGGACTTTGGTGGACTTACCCGATGACCGTAAGGCCGTTGAGAACAAATGGATTTTTAAAAAGAAAACTGATGCTGATGGTAATGTGACCGTCTATAAAGCTCGACTTGTCGCAAAAGGTTTTCGACAAATTCAAGGAGTTGACTACGATGAGACCTTCTCACCAGTAGCGATGCTAAAGTCAGTTAGGATTATGTTAGCAATTGCTGCATTTTTCGATTATGAAATCTGGCAGATGGATGTCAAAACGGCATTCCTGAATGGTGACATTGAGGAAGAGTTGTATATGATGCAACCCAAAGGTTTTGTTGATCCTAAGGATGCTGACAAGGTATGCAAGCTTCAACGTTCCATTTATGGACTGAAGCAAGCATCCCGGAGTTGGAACCTCCGTTTTGATAAGGTGATCAAAGAGTTTGGATTTGATCAAACGTACGGAGAAGCTTGTATCTACAAGAAAGTGAGTGGGAGCTCTGTAGCATTTCTAGTACTGTATGTGGATGACATATTGTTGATTGGAAATGATATAGAATTGTTAAAAGGTGTAAAAGGTTATTTGAACAGTAGTTTTTTGATGAAAGACCTCGGTGAAGCAGCTTATATATTAGGCATCAAAATCTACAGGGATAGATCAAGACGCTTAATTGGACTTTCGCAAAGTACATACATTGACAAGATTTTGAAGAAGTTCAGAATGGATAAAAGTAAGAAGGGGTTCTTACCAATGTTGCAAGGCAAGACGTTGAGTAAGACTCAATGTCCAGTTACAGCAGAAGATAGAGAGGAAATGAATAAGATTCCCTATGCTTCAGCCATAGGTTCTGTCATGTATGCTATGCTATGTACAAGACCAGATGTGGCACATGCTGTTAGTTTGACTAGCAGGTACCAATCTGATCCAGGTTTGGAACACTGGGCGGCGGTCAAGAATATCCTTAAGTACTTGAGAAGAACTAAGGATATGTTTCTCGTGTATGGCGGTGAAGAAGAGCTCGTCGCAAGAGGTTACGTCGATGCTAGCTTCGTCACTGATCCGGATGACTCTAAGTCACAATCCGGATACGTATTTATTATGAATGGAGGAGCAGTAAGCTGGAGGAGTTCCAAGCAATCTGTGGTAGCGGGATCATCAACAGAAGCGGAATATGTTGCTGCCTCAGAGGCAACACATGAAGCAGTTTGGATGAAGGAGTTCATATCCGAACTAGGTGTGGTTCCGAGTGCTTTGGATCCAATGGTTATCTATTGTGACAACAATGGTGCCATTGCCAATGCTAAGGAACCAAGGTCTCACAAGAATTCCAAGCATATCAAGCGCCGTTTTCACTCCATCCGTGAGTATGTCAAGGATGGGGATGTGAAGATTTGCAAAGTACACACAGATCTGAATGTGGCAGATCCGTTGACTAAAACTCTCCCAAAGGCAAAACATGATAAACACCAGAACTCCATGGGTGTTAGATTCATTACTATGTAATATAGATTATTGCCCCTAGTGCAAGTGGGAGACTGAAGGGAATATGCCCGAGAGGCAATAATAAAGTGTTTATTATATTATTCCTTGTTTATGATAAACGTTTATTTCTCATGCTAGAATTGTATTAACCGGAAACGTTGATACATGTGTGTTTAATAAACAAACAATGGTTCCTAGTAAAGCCTCTCTTTTAACTAGCTCGTCGATTAACAGATGATCAAGGTTTCCTGATCATGAACATTGGATGTTGTTAATAACGGGATCATATCATTAGGAGAATGATGTGATGAATATATACCCAAACTAAGTATAACAATACGATCAAGTCATTTAGTTTATATTGTTATATCTTGCATTCGAAGTAATCTTGTTCCTTAGACCATGAGATCATGTCAATCACTAATACCGAAAGAATACTTTAATGACATCAAACGTCACACCGTAACAGGGTGACTATAAAGGTGGTGTTAGGTATTCGGAAAGTACTAGTTGAGGCTCATGGATCAAGAATGGGATTTGTCCATCCAAAATGACGGAGAGATATACTCTGGGCCCTCTCGGTGATATCACATTGACACCGCTTGCAAGCACGTGACTAGGTCACAAGAATGTCATATCACAGAACGAGTAAAAGAGTACTTGTTGGAAACGAGATCGAACAAGGTATGGTTGATACCGATGATCGGATCTCGGACAAGTAAAATATCGCGAGACAAAGGGAATTAGTTACGACGTTGATGGTTCACACGATCACAAGATTCATCGTTGGATATATAGGAGTCATCACGGATCTCCAGATCCCGCTGTTGATTATTGATCGGAGAGGTGTCTCAATCATGTCTGTATTATTCGCGAACCATAGGGTGACACACTTAAGGTTTGATGATGCATTTTGAGAGGATAAGGAATATTGAAGAATGTTTTGGACAGCACCGAAATTGTTTTGGGTAAAATTGAAATAGTTCAAGGGGTTTTTGTCGGATGGTTGTTAATAGAATTAACAAATGATTCGAGGTGCAATGTGCAAATGTTTGTTAATAGGATTAAAAAATATTAAATAAAGAAATAGAAATGTTTTATTTATTTATTAAAGAAAACCTTTGGATTTTCCAAGTGGACAATTAAGGGAGCATGGGTGGGTGTGAGTGTGGCTTCCACTCACATCAAGAGGGGAAGAGGTGGAGGCACCATGAGTTGGCCGCACCCCCCTCTTGGGCTGCCCACTCCTCCCCTATAAAAGGAGGGTGAGGGCTTCCCCTCCCATACACTTGCCTCACCTCCCTTCCTCTCCACCCGCTGCTCCATACCATGGTCTTCCGCTTGGCGAAGCCCTGACTGTGGGATTCTTCACCGCATCACGTTGTTGTGCTGCTGGATTTCCGGGGATCCTCTACTTCCGCTGCCCCGCTGGATCGAGGGAACGAAGGTCATCATCAAGCTGTACGTGTGACTGAGCACGGAGACGCTCAGCGTACATCATCGCGATCTTGAGATCGGCAAGTGAACCACTACATCATCCATGAGATTTGATCTCGTAACGTTTTAAGTCTTCGAGGGTGAGTTCTTCTATGACATCCTACTCGTTGCTTACATCTCCTAGATTAGATCTTGGCTTGTTGGTTGTTTATGCGTAGGATTTTTTTTTGTTTTTCTTGCTACGAACCCTTCACTTTTCACATCTTTAAATCTTGATCTTCATCTACAACAATCCATCACGTCATGTGCTCACGACTCCCGAGCAGTCATAGAGAATGTACGGATGGTACTGGGAATCATACGATGGTCTTTCAAATTTCAATTTCAAGCCGGCCGGCAACCAGGGGCACGACCGGGTTCATGTCTTTAGGTATGCATGCTCATAATCATCCATTAATAAGTTCGCTCTTCATGGTTTATCGATAATAGAAGATCTTTGACTTAATATGTTAATCCACCTGATTGTTTATACATCAGTTTCCAGTTTTGGGTTGTGTTGTCGCCGCCACAACCTGACCAAAACTCCGATGGTAATTAGATCCTATGAGATTATGCGTGGCTGTCCTCTAGATGAAACTCTTGCATACTTTGCCCCCTGGCTGGAATTTGTTAGGAAGTAGCCGGCTGCTCGACTGGAAATAGAAGTACACACCAGTAATTTTGAATGATCAATATCAGATCGTTCGTCTATTTCCAAGCAGAATAATAATTGTGTTGCACTCCCTCACTTCGAAATATGTGATATAGGTGTGTTCGATTTATTCCTACGAAACCATAGCGATCTCCCAGTTGTATGAGATCACCAAGCCGAATAATAATGTGGACATGACTACATGTACAAACAAGAGGTTCAACAAGTTATTCATGCTGCAGTATATTTGTGAAAATCAGTAGAATTATATATTATGGTAGTGCACTACAAGGAAAAAAAATGCATAAGACAATTTTTAAAATATGAGAAGAAGAACAAGTGTGAAAAGTTAAGTTCTACTTCATCTAACAAAAAAATACCCGGGAGGATAACCTAGGTAACAAAAGGGGGTCCCATACTTCAACTAAATGTGTGACATGTTGGTTCAACAAACAACTAACCAGTGTCCCACGTTCTCCAAGTTCGAAGGGATCCAGTGCCCAACTACCATCTCCTCCCAAAATTGCGCAATGAGAGTCGAGCTACAAAAGGTACATGTTACATCTCATTTAAATATGTTAGTCCTTACGACATACACAAATGCTAATTTCATACAATAGACACATACACTAACGGAACCCTATAGAAATGTTATATTCAACTATACTATTCTTCTGATCATCTAATGCTCCATAGACCATTGATATTATCGATCGTCATCGGCAATGTACAAAACCTTTTTAGGGATGATCGTAAAAAATGATGGGGGAGTGATTAGACACCAACATGAGCATGTACAGAGGATATAAAAGAGCATAGAACCAATGGCGCTTGAGGATGTGATAGTCATTTTTCCTTTTCTTTTTTGTAATAGTTTCAGTTGTATACGTGAGCAAGAACCATGAGAGTAGACTGGATAGCAACAAAATAGGATTACTTTTTTGCATCCCTCCATAAAATGGCAAAATGGCATAGAGATGAAGCATTTGACAATTGATCTAGCGACAAGAGGATTGCAGGGTAGTTTGTTTAGTGTACTTCTACTGTATAAGAATATTTTTGAGAAAAAATAAACCATTTCATTAGATTTATTACAAATAAATATTTAATAATTCTTATTAGTTTTATATTGGCATCATAAGCATATGCTCACTTACAAAATGAAATTTCAATGTCACCCGTTTAAACATGTATAGATGCCTAAAATATTGTCTATTATTCAATTGTAGGATAAATTAAAATAAAAAATGTATTACATAAGATAAAACAATGGTTGACTCTTTCTAAAGACTAGACGCCCTCGCATTTGAGAGGGCCACCTTGCTAGTTACCTTAACAATATATCATCGAGATATTAGGAGACGAAAAACAACGTTGAGTAAAGACAGTGGCACATCAACCTTGGCTAAACCTAAAATAATGATACCAATTACATATGTGAATTTATAAGAAAATGTTGCACATAAAAATAAAATGCGAGGTAATTTATAGTTTAACTTTAAATACAAAAGTTTGTTCTAAATCGTGAGGTTGAGTACATAATTTTTTTATTTTTCATTTGTGATAGTTGCATGTGCATGCGAATTTAATGAGAGAATATGCATGAAGTGTTAGTGGAAAATAGTTTTGCATAGTGAACCTACTTGATGGTGTGAATAGTTTGCATGTCAAGAGAAATAGATTAATGGAAATGAAATATTTAGATATTATAGATTATAGATTATAGATAACCTAGGTACTCAAGTAATTCGGAACGGAGGGGAGTATATTTTTATTTGGGCCCGAGGCTTAGCCCAAGGGCCCATGTCCGGGTCGGCCGACTCTCCACTCCACCCAGGAGGCCAGGGCGCATCGCGAGAGGAGACGACGAGGCAGGGGAAGTGCCCAGACCGCATCGCCACACTCCCAGGCCAGTGCGCCGCCGAGCCGCCGGGCGCCGGTGACTCCCCTCCGGCCTCCACTCCGGTCTCCGGCGATCCTCAGCCGTCTCCGCCTCTGCGGCCCCTCCGCCGCTCGCCTGCTCCGCGCCTCCGCCGCTTCGCCTGCCGCCGGCCGCCCGCATGTAAGTCGAAAGATCTAGGCAGTTAGCCACACACGAGATTTGCTGGGTTGTTCCGTAATAGGCTCGCACGAGATTTTCTTGGTCGTCTCGTTAGTTCTTAATTGACTGCTTATTAAATGCAAGCGAAGCACGGGCACTACTCTTCAGTATATCTCTTCAAACGTTGCTTCCTCCAAACTATGCTTCTATCAGGCATTGCTTCCTCCAACTAGCTAGTAGCTATTGAGAAATAAATTGTGCTTCCATGGTATTATAATTGAGTTTATGCCCAAAAGGATATTTTCTTCCAATGTGTTTCTGTCAAATATAAAATTTGCTTCCACCCAAGATGAGATATGTTTCTATCTAACAAAAAATTGCATCCAGTGTCAAGCTACACTTTGTACAATTATGCAAAATTTTGTTCACATCTACTGAATCCAATAGCCCATAAATTTGTTTTGGCAAACATAAAAATGCTACTTTTGCACTTGATTACATATGTTTCCAAGGAAATAAAAATTACAATTCAGAGTGCCTTCACTAGTTTGAGCAACACCATGTCACCTAGCTTATTTTTGGCTGCCTTCACTCTCCACTACTGTACATTCCAATGATGTCTGGCAGACGCCGCGGTGAGCTGCGCTTCAGTCCATGCATACCGCCAATCATAGCCTCCACCGGGAATACACTTGCCTTCATTTTCCACTATTGTAGATTCTGACGATGTCTGCAGACGCCGACATGAACTGCACTTCAGCTGATGCATACCGAAACATAGCCTCCACCAAGAATACCACAAGCAGTCACTATCTACACCAGCAAAAAAAAAAATGAGTGCATACATAAGCTCACCAAAACAGTAACCAAATTACCAGCAAATAGAAAGAAATCATGGAAGCATAGACTTACATACATGCATACAACCCTTGGAGAGAGTGCCTGAGGAGAGGATCTGCAACGTAAACAAATATGCAAGCACTTCATATCGTGATACCAACACTGATTATATACATTACTGCTAGAATTAATAATGCAACCTGATCGCGAAAGTGTTATTGCAAAATAGATATTCACACACACATCAGAACATGGGTCATTTGCAACATAAAATGAGAAATATAGAAAGCATGCTAATTTAAATTCAAAAGACTAACTATGCTCTGAGAAAAAAAATACTAAATCAAGACGCACACTTGCAGTGCCATAATTCACCAATACATAAAAAGAAGCACACATATGGGACCTAGAAAACACGGATGCTTTGAAGCAAAACTTGTTGAAATAACAACATTATATGATACTTACTGGAAGCATATAGATTTGAAAATGCAAAATAGCATGCTTGCACCAAAGATCTGGATGCACAAATTTGGGATACATAAACCAAATTGGGAGTTATGTGAGCTTACATCAAACAAAAGTGTGCAAAACAATGAAATTAACATAGTTATAAATTTATGTAATAATACATTGAAGCATGAGTAGATTTTAACTTCAAAACTACAGTATCAATTGCTTTCTATATGGATATGTACTTCAAGATTGTAAAAGAAACCCAAGCATAGAACAAATTGAGGATGCACCACGTCTTGATAGTCATGCACGCGTACTATCAGTGAGGTGATGAAGCGAGCCACTTGTGTGGTGGGATGCACACACACAAGATGCAATCCAATTTAAATTCAGATGGCTATCTACGAAGAGGAAATAATAATACAGTACTAAACTGAGAAGCACAATTTGAGTGCCGCGATTGATCAGTACATAAGAAGCACATATAAGAGACCTAGGAAGCATTGAGACAAATTAATTTTGCAACCAACATGGGTATGCATGTCTTGGGTCACCTATGTACACAACTGACCTTGTTTTTTTTTCTGCCAAATGAAAGCAAACTTTCTACTCCACAGAAGCATATATTACAATTAAGAAGCAAGGTGTGTACGAAGCATGAAAATGGTTCTCTGGAAACACAACTATTGTCATTTGGAAGCTTGGGAATGTGAAAACCAATAAATAAATAAATATTGTTGACAACATGGGGAAGCTTATTTGTGTGATGTACATACAGAATAAGCATAAACAAGTTGATAATTTAGTGATCCAATAGAAAGTGCCCGGTAAAAATCACACCAAACATACATATCAACCTAGATACCAAGAGGAGGTGAATCAAAACCTAAGTCCAATTAAGTTTGTGCGGGAGGCTTCGTTCCCAAACCAGGATTTCGAAGATGCGAAGATGACCAGAGAAAAATCTTGGCCTCCACTCCTACTACCGATCGCCTAGTTATCCTCCACGAAGTCAGCTGACTCAAGCACCACCCAAGTGATAGTGGACGCGGGCGCGGAGGTCTAACATCGGGTTGGACCAGAGGATGCATCAGATTGTGGGGCGAGAGAAGGGGATCCAAACCTGGGTCATAGTTCCGACAGAGAGATTCGATGGAGGCGAGGAGGATTGCGAGCTCGACGAAAGGGTGAGCTCGGCAGTGGAGGGGTCAGATGCTGGCAGAGGAGAACCGTCCAGGGAAGTCGCATCTGGGTCATCGTCGATGAGATGAGAAGGAAAGAGGAACGAGAAATGGCGAGATTTCAGGATAGAAATGCAGACGGGCATGTTAATTAGGCGGTTTGGACCGCTTTTTGGGTGAGCTATCGGCCATCAGATCGTGCGAGGATGGACTTCAAGAAATTAGTCTAACGTTTTCTCTCTATCAGACGTATGATAAACAGTGTTTTCCAAGACCATATTGATCTATTTCTATGTGGTATTGGTAATTAGTTAGAGTGTTCACATGTCATATTTGTTGTCCAAGTTTTTTTAGGAGGACCACCCTGTTTCCAAATCCTAGCTCCGCCACTGACGGTAGTGGTAGTGTTCTCGGCATCTGCTTATCTGTTTGGTTCTACCGTTCTACCATTGCCGCCTTCTTTATTTCTTTGTTTGTTTGTGGAGGATCTTCTTATCTAGATATATAGTTGTCTTAGTAGTACTTGACGGAACCTAGTTCACCATAGACGAGTAAGTCATTTAATTGTTATAGCCATCGCTGCTGGCGCAGGGAAAGTTATACCGTTTGAGATTTCCTCTGATTCTATCCCTTTTTTGTTTCTTGAACAGTGTCAGCTCATACATGACATCTTATCTTTATTAGTCAGAATTCCCCTGAGCTCTTTCAGCTTTCTAGGCTAGTACTACCTCTGTATAAAAATGTAAGACGTTTTCTGGTTTTGCATAAGGCATAAAAAACATCTTACATTTTTGTTACGGAGGGAGTAGTTATATCCTGTCGATTGATTGAGTCCCTATTTGAACATTCTTCGCATTGGTCAGTGAACGGAAAAGAGGACAGGCAATCATATAAACTTAGTTTTCCTTCGACTTTAGCTCTGCTAACTATTCAGTTTGATTAATTTAGCTTCTTGATTACATAACAATACCTTTTTCGTTGACCATGGTTTATTCAATATCTGAGATATGTTTTCCATGGTTATTGAGGGCTGCTTATCAGGAGATTTGGTATAGCTAAGAGCTTCTGCAAATACATGAGACAAGACTTACATTACCAACATAGTACTAACTGCTGCCCATCGTATTCGTTTCCTTGTTTCTGAAGTCGTCCTGCTGTGGCCTTGTTTCCCTCTGTTTATCTAGTCTTTCTAAAGCTCAACACTAGAGCTATTAAGTTGTAAAAGATTGGATTTTTAAATTTGAACTGTAGTACTGTCTGCTATTTGCATGATCTTATCTCAGAATAACAAACCCTGTCTGCCAAACAACTCATTTGTAGAAAGGGGGTTGAGGATGTGATGGGTTTGGGGATGAGAGGGGAATTGAGGGGATAGGGTTAACTCAGTGCATTTTGAATCCGAAAATACCGATTAAAGGCCATGCCCAGCCCACTATAGCACTTCTGCAGCCCACTCTAGCACTTCTGCAGCCCATTAGCACATAACTTCACAGTCCATGAGTACAATTAACAACATGCCCGTACGACCTGGACCAAACCGAATAGTCAGTGAGGCACTACCGATCGACTCCTTCCCCTGACCTGGAGACTGACGGCTGGTGCCAAACCTCACGCTGTAGCAGCGAGCACCATGGCCGGCGGCCAGCGCCACTTCTTGGATGCCTCGCTCCAGTTCGAGCGACCAGCACCGCTTCTCCGACTCCACGCCTTCAGCGCCTATCCCCTGACACCTCGCCTCCAGTGCCTCGCCCAGCGCCACTGCTCCCTCTGGTAGCCTTGGCACTTAGCCTACGCCATTCTCCACAAGATACAGTGTCTGAAGCTAAGATGATAGATCCTACTGTTCGTTCCTGACTGTAAACAGCAGGCAAAAACATGTTGTAATCTTGTCCAGAACTTCAGATTCATACATATGGGAATGGTGATTTGTGTGTGGTGGTCGAGTGGAGAGTTGCTTAGATTCGAATCGATCACTAATTAGTATCATGATCTCATCAGTTTCAATAGATTATACTTCAATTCCAGCAAGCAAGGACTAAGAATCCTATCAGGCCAGTCCCAGTGTTCCACTGAGGATTGTTTCTAAAGTATGCCACCAAAGTAAAATACTAGACCATATCGTAGACAAGTGGTTCCCGATCCCGCGTGACCCATCCGGACCCTAAGATCCTGCTGCCACACACCCTCCTCACCGCCCACAACGCTCCAGCCACTGTGACCTCCCCTCCTCGCTTACAGCACTCCTGTGGCCATCCTCTCCTCGTCACCCCTCACCCCAGGTAGCTTCTAGATTCCTGGAGTACCTCAGCCCGGTGTGGGAAGGAGGACCGAATGTGGTAGATACTATAACAGAATGAGTGCAGCTTCTATACAGAATCAGCCATATCGAGTGCTTGATTTTTGTATGGGTTCTGTTATATTACGAATCAGTGCTATGTATCTGTCATTCTCTGTTCTTAGTTTTCCAATGAATCTTTTTTCTAGTTCCAATGGATCATCGTTATTTAATCTCCATCTTTGTCCACTGTTGAAATTTTTGCACTTTGTGTGATCTTCTATTTTAGACTTCCCCCAATCCCTTTTCGCTGAGAAGTCTAATTAAGTAAGGCGGCCAATTATTTCACATGGATACTCAGACATGATTCTATTTGTTTACCACTCTGAATAGTTTTAGAACATCACAAGGAAACTAGATATGAAAGCAGTCTTTCAATGTTGTTTCTTGTTTTGGCTAATATGGACCACATTTTTTTATCATTTGTCGAGTAGAGTTTTGCAAAGTGCATGCCAATTTAGTTCACTGGTATGTATGGTCTTTCTCATGAATCACAAAGTCTGAAACTTGAAAATATTGAACTCTGAATCTTGTTTAATCTCTTCAGCTGTACTGATGTTGGGCTCTACTTATACTCCCAGGTTGATTTTGTTCAACTATAAGCTTGCTTTCCCTCTTCAGTTATTATTTTCACAAATTTGTACTAGAGCTTTACTCATCTACTGCATAAACTTTTACTGGAGCTTAAGTCAATTATCGCAGAAAATTTGTAGCACCATATACATGCCCCCGGAAGCACAAAATCTGCATCTTCCTCCTATCTAGCCTTGACGCAAACAGGCTACGAAATTAAAACAATAGTTTTGATCACAAAACATTTGAATGGCAGCAACTTTAGATACAACACGAACATACCCTTTCTTCTGATCCATATTCCTTCCCTCTTTCTGCTTTTTCTTGTGGTTCTAGACTTCTAGTAATGTGATCATGTCTCACATGTGAACCCCTTTCTTGGTGGGCAGTTAGAAGCATGGAGCCTGAAGAGAAGCCCAAGCAGCCGCCGCCACCACGGCTGGACTGCATAAAGTGCTTCGATGCGCTATGGTTCTGCTACTCGCCAGTCCACCAGATGCAGACCTACTACCGCCACGGGGATTTTGACAACTGCTTCAGCAAGTGGGGCGATCTCGTCGACTGTCTCGCGCTCAAGACGAAGCCGAGGGCGAAGGTAGAGGAGATATTAATCGCGCGGGAGAAGGCCAGGCCGCACATCTGGACCTACCGGACTGTGGAGGAGGCGTCAGCTCACTGGTGGATGCTGTACAGGCACAAGGTGATGTTTTCATCGCCACCAAAGCCTGCAGGTTCTGCTGCGCCGAAGAAGAGTTGATTGTGCTTTTTGGTGCGCTGTGCTTAGAACACTGGTCTTTCTTGAAACTTAAATGTACCTGACAGGGCAAATAATTGGAACCCTATATGGAATGATACCTGAATACTGTTCTGTGAATCATGGCAGGCAACTGAGCCAGGCTGTTTTGGTGGTTCTGATGCTATTTTTTTGTACCAGCTATGATGTTAGCTTTCTGCCTAGTTGCTTATCAGGCATAAATGTTTTGGTTTGTGCCGTGGTTTGTTCTCATTAAATTTTAAACGCAGACTAGTTAATTTCAGTTCAGATGTGGTTTAGAATGTGTGTAGCATCGGACTGCCAGATATGGTTTGCTTCTGTTTCTTGGTTTTCTTGTTTGAGATTTATTTCCGAGTGTTCTCATGCTGCAGATACCTGGATTAGAACTGACAGCAACAGGCCATGCTGTTACCACTGCCCTCGATGGTAAGCAAATCTATATGTGACAATGCTGCTTTTGTTATCTGAATACCACACCTGGTTCTGCAGCCTTGAACACTGCACCTGCCCTTTGCACTGTCAATGAAATTTTTACTCTGTTTCTGTAGTACACTCACTTATTTTTGAATTTAGTTAGAAGGATTAGATTATCTCTTTGAAACAAAGCTTTTTATATGTAAATCACTCTGTTATCTACTTTTGCGTTTTGACATGCAGGTGTCTCCTTTTTCTTGATTCTCTATTGATATGTAGGTACAATCCACTCCAGTAGAATTACTGTAATTGTACATGTGCTATCGCAAGTTGTTCGTTTCTTCACCGGTTTCTCGGCGGTTTTGTGTTTTCATGCAACTATTCTACGGAGTAGCTTCTTTCTATGCAGTGTGGCTGGACAATGCTGTGCCGCCGATCCCATGACCGAAAGCATCATCAGTTTCAGGACCGTCGACCTCGAACCAGGGGCACCGGAGCGCGGCGGCCGCCGTCAGCCTATTGCCGGGGTTGCAGGTTAGCAGGCCCCTCAGGACATGGTATCCGTGCCGCGACAGCAGCTCCTCCGGGAACAGCTCCCGCAGCCGATCGTGGCGCCGCACTTGTCGCTGCCGTGATCGCCATTGCTGCACCTCGTCGGCCTGGAGCGCGGACTCGAAGTGCTGCCGCGTCTCCTCGCCCGGCGCGCCGAGCACGTCGAATATCTTGCCGCCCTGGCCCTTGGTCTTTTCCCCGCTGAACAGCTCCTCGCCGGAGAGCATCTCCGCCATGACGCATCCCAGCGACCACAGGTCGACGCCCTCGTCGTACTCCGGCATCTCCAGCAGCATCTCGGGCGCCATGTAAGGGACCGTCCCGGCCTGCCCGTACGGCGGCTCCGCCATGGCGGTGGGCATTGCCAGCCCGTAGTCGCAGAGTTTCACGACGCCGTCGTCATCTCCGACGAGGATGTTGGTGGTCTTGATGTCCCTGTGGATGATGCCGCGCTCATGCATCGCCGCGGTGCCTGCGAGCAGCTGCCGCATGACCCGGCGCACGTCGGCCTCCGGGAACGCGCGGCCGTGCTCCTCCCAGTGGCTGTCCAGAGCCTGCATCAGGCTCGGCCCGACGTAGTCCATGACGATGCAGTACTCCTTGGTGCCCGGGTCGCGCACGACGGCATGGAGGCCGACGAGGTGGGGGTGCCCGCGGCACGCCGCCAGGACGCACGCCTCCTTGAGCAGCACGCCGACGTCGGGGCGCCTCGCGCCGCGCCGTGCCCGGATCGTCTTGAGGGCGAAGGTCTGGCCGGTGTCGCGGTGCCGCGCCATGACGACGTGGCCGCAGGAGCCCTTGCCCAGCCTGCGCATCCGCCTGTAGCAGCGGGTGCTGCCGATGGCGGCCTCGACGTCGCGCCAGCTCCTCCCCTTCTCCAAACGGATTTCTGTGGGGTCGTCGCGGCAGGCGTCGTTGATCATGGCGCAGATCGCCGCCACCTGCTTGCCGCTCATTGTCCCCTCGGCGGTGTGGTCTTCGATCATGTCGAATATCTCGGCTACTCGCGCCGGCGTCATGGTCGTCGCCGTCTGTACGACGACGCCGGCGGATGGAAGCGTCAGCGTCAGCGGGAGCTGTGCCGCCAACCGTAGCCGAGCCCACAGGCTTCTGAAGAGCAGCAACACTCCCAACGATATCTCGACGAAGATCCATAAAATCCTGCAGTTTCGAAAGGAGCCCATCCCACGGGCTGGACGCGCCTTGCCGGCGTGCTCGTCGTCGGCCATGGCGCCAGCTCCCGTGGTGGCCGTAGATGCGGCGGCGGCATTTAAATCCGGCGATGGATGTGAGCTAGCGTGGATATATACGCCACAAGGAACGCCCAAGAGATTAGGTATACGTGGAATGGAAGATCGTTCAGTTATTCGAAAAGATGTTCTGTCAGGTGCCGTACGTGCCGGGTCACTCAAGCAGCTACATGATCATGGTTACTTACAAGGAAACATCAAACCATAAGATGAACTTTTGAAGATGCACTAAACTTTTGGCAAACAAACGCTAACCTAACCCAAGGAGGCAATGACCTGACCTAAGGCGCAAGTCAGACGTGATCGACGAACCTACACTAGCTAGTAGCTACACGCCTCGCCGGCCGGACTCCGACTTGGTGAGGCTCCGAAGCCTCCCCAAGATCCTGACCTTGCCCTCCCACCCGGCGAACCCCTTTCTCCCTTTCTTCGTCGGCGACTCGTCGGAGAGCTCCGCCGCCGAGTCTTCCCACTGCAGCTCGTCGGCCGCGCTCACCCTCGCCTTCAGCTCGGCTGCCAGCTCCATCACCGCCGTCTCCGGCTCGTCCCTGTTCCTCAGCAGCACTTCGCCCACCTCGGCCGGCGTCATCTCCGCGCCGTCCCTTATGCACCCCTCCGCCGCGTCGAGCATGTCCTGGTCGCCGGCGCCGGCGCCGACGTACCGCTCCACCAGCTCGCGCATGGCGTGCGCGCCGCACGGGCCCAGGCGCACGTGCACGTCCATCCTCCCCGGCCGCAGCAGCGCCGGGTCGATGCCGTCCACGTGGTTCGTCGTGAACACGATGATGCGCTCCTCGCCGCAGCACGACCACAGGCCGTCGGTGAAGTTGAGCAGCCCGGAGAGGGTCACCTTCCCGCGGTAGTTGTCGGCGCCGATGACGTCGTCGTCCGAGTCGGACGAGTCGTCGGAGGCGGCGCGGCGTCTCTTGTGCCGTCTCGTGGAGGCCAGACCGCGGTCGCCGGTGAGGTGGAGGGAGCAGTCGATGTCCTCGATGACAATGAGCGACCGGTTGGTCGTCTGGATGAGGAGCGCGCGGAGGTCGGCGTTGGTGGTGACGCGGGTGAGCTCCAGGTCGAACACGTCGTACCGGAGGTGGTTCGCCATGGCGGCGATCAGCGAAGACTTTCCCGAACCAGGCGGGCCGTGGAGGAGGTAGCCGCGCTTCCACGGCCTCCCAGTCCGGCGGTAGAACTCCCTCCCGTCGGCGAACGCCGTGAGGTCGGCCAGGAGGCGCGCCTTGAGGTCAGGGTCGAGCGCGAGCGTCTCGAACGTGGACGGGTGGCAGAACGGCACCGACGACCACGACGCGGAGCCGCGCGGAGACGCGGCGTTGGTGTGCAGCCTCCGCGCCCGCGACGAGCGCTCCAGGTTGTCGGCCGCGGCCGCGAGGTGCGCCAGGTACGCCGGGAGCACCGCCGCGGCGTGGCGCTTGGGGAGGCGCAGAGAGAAGGAGCGGCGCTCCTCGAGTGAGTCCTGGAGCGTGTCGGCGTGGTGCGTCCACACGGCGCGGTGGCCGCTGAAGGCGTCGGGCACCGAGTGGTTCGGGGACAGCGACACGGACGGCGGTGCGGCGGCCGCGCCGACATTTCCGGCGACGGAGCGCGGCAGGGAGAGCGTGAGGCGGGGAGGCGAAGGGGAGGAGAGGAGCAGGGAGCGGTGGAGGTAGAGCTGGACGTGGCGGTAGAGCGCGTTGGGCTCGACGGCGGCGGAGCCGAGGAACTCGGGGACGTCGAAGTAGGAGTAGGGCGTGAGCGAGTCCTGGAGCGACTGCCAGAGCGAGTGGAGGAGGGAGAGGAGCTGCGTGGGGAGGACGTTCTGCAGGATGGTGAGGAGGCCCAGGAGCGACCACATCTGCGACAAGAACTCCATTGCAGTGGAAATGGAGCTTTCACCTGAGCTCAGCTTTGCTCCTGCTCTGCTCTGCTCTGCTCAGCTGCTTGATGCTGCTACCTTGGGTTTTGGGATAACAGCCTAGCGTAACTGGGGGTTTAGGTTGTCTTGCAGTTGTATGAAGCCAGGTGAAGGGAGCGTCAGATTTAAAGAGAGGAGGATGATGGGAAAGATCAAAAGAAGGTGTGCACTGTTAGGAAAACTGTTTTTTTAGCCAGGATGACAGCATGTATGCAGGCACCAAAAGGTTGATAGGATAGATTCATAGATAAGAAAAACTATTTGACAATCACAACGGTGCCAATCATAACACTTGTCACTAAAATTGTGCCCATAATCTTTTGCCTCTTGCTTTTAAAAAAGGAAAAATTCTACTCATAATCTTGTATGATCATCACGTTCAAATATGTTTATAAAGGTTTCTTTAACCTTTAGGCCATAATACAATCTAATTATTAACTTACATGTAACAACATAGGAGTTGTTACTTGGCGGATGCGGCTTTGTTTATAGAAAAAAAATCCGAAGTACAAATCTCTATTCATTCGGGATTAATGTCCAAGTAATGTTTTAGGGTTGGAAATTATTTTCTTTCTTGAAAACAACTAGCCTCTGTTGATTTCTACTCTGTATTAAAGAAACTGACTCAAGGTTATTACAAAGAAAATTGAAGGAATTGTAATCGAAAGGCTAGAAAAACTAATATTGCGGGCACACGCAAGCCGCACATGGCACACATGCCAAGCTTAACTATCATCAAAATACATTTTATTACAAACACATCAAGCAAACATGGTCACAACAAATGCCTAGAGCCAAAGCCAAAGCAAGAGGAAGGCTGAAACAAGGGAGCAAGATCATGGGATCCTCCTTGCCAAAGAGTTTGAGCCATGTCGTCTTGCATACACTTCCTCCATGACCACCTTGATCCTCAAAACTCTCATCTTCACGACCTTGGCTTCTCTACAAGATGCCTAAGTTTTAAGGGAATAACACAAGCTAAAAACCATAAAAAATGGATCATCATGCTTTCATTCATTGAAACATACTCTATTTCTAGTCTTCTAAACGGTCCAGCAAATAGTTACTCCTCCACTTAGCACAAGGTGCCTTTGATTTCTATGAAAAAAAATGCAAACGTACCAGTCACCCCTTCAAGAGACTTGACTAGGCCCAAAGTATGGATGACTACCTATCAAACAAGCTTGGCAAGGTTGTAGCCAAAGAACAAATTACCCACATTTTCCTTATGTCCACAAAAGTGACACTCATTCCTGTTACAACCTCTTCTTAGGACCAGTTATTTTGGGTGGCTTAAAAACCACCCCTGTTGAGGGATTGGTACCCGGGTAGGCTCACCCAAGCGAAAGCAACCTTTCAAGACAAGGATGGACCGATTGGGCTGCAGCTTGGCCGAGCTGGGCAGGCGTACGACCGATTGCTCCAAGGCAATCAGCCGTACCGAATGCCAGCGGTCGGCCCAGGCGCAACCGGTCCACCCTTTCATCACCAAGACAATCATCCGATTGGCCCGCAGCTGGGCCGAGATAGGCATCGGCATGGCCGGTTGCCTAGAGCAATCGACCCTGTCGAGGGCCACCAGTCGGCCCAGGCGCAATCGGTACAACTTACTACCCCTGGAGAAGTTGACCCGAGACCAGTCGGAAGTACAAGTACGAGGTCATAAATGCGCAATCCCGAGAGATCGGGGTGGCAGAGAAGCCAAGTCACATCGAAGATCTGGCAGAGATGCGTTGTCGACCTCTCTGCCGATTCCGCGGACAGGACGACAAGACCGCACCTCCTAGCTCCACTGTTCATCATCATGCCCTACGAGTCTACAACATGGGCCGCCGCTCGTCGGGTCCGGATCACCCGGAGAGGAGCAGTCGGTGGGCCCCAGCCGATTAGAGGATGACAGCTGGGCCCAATCGACAGTGAAGTTACCGATTTACCCCGGGCTCACACTATAAGAGCCCCGGGTACCCCTCCTGCGTGAGGGACGATACACAACATTCGCACCATTACTCACATCTCGCTCAGTTTATTTACTGATTGTAGTTCCTCCTCAGGGAAGAAGGAGAAAGCCTTGCCCACGGCAGCTCTCACCTTCCCCTGAGTAGATAGAGAAGCAGTTATTGTAGTTCAGTTCCATTGATATAGAAGAGACAAGAAGGAGTAGGGGTGTTATCTCTCCGGAGAGCCCCGAACCTGGGTACATCGTGGTGTCCGTCACCGTGTTTGTGCCCAACCCGATTCCGGCACCATCGACATCTTCTTCCTCGTGTCTTCCCCTCACTTTAGCCATCCCCATGGCATCTGCCGTCACATATCGACGACAGTTGGCGCCCACCGTGGGGCAGACCGAGGCGTCGACTGGAGTAAAGATCCGTACGGGATTTTCCTCTGCATCGGGCGGAAGCCACGCCTCTGGCCTGATTCTTAGGCGTGGGGCAATCGACTACGTGGTGGACTACTCGGCGCGGTACGGGGCCAGCGCACCCCTACCGCCCGGTGTGTCGCTGCAAGTTGGCAGCCATCGCCTCTTCATCGGCAGTTTCCCCGAGGCATATCCCAGGGAGATTCGCATCTTTTCGTGCATCACGGATCCACTCTCGACCAGGGGTTGCACTGCAGCACCCGACGGAGAGGATGGCCGTGTGCACGTAGCCGTCATGATGGCGGGGGCATCTTCATCAAGCAACCGCGGCGCAGCGAGTGCGGCTAGGAGAGCCAAGGAGGCAGCTGACGCCGCGGAAAGAGTCGGCACCAGTGCGTTGCGGGATGTGTTGTACACACCCGTGAACAGGAATGGTGATCCCGATCAAGTTCACATCGATCTGGAGACAGCACGGCTCGCCCTCGCTCGCATGGCCGAGCAAGTGCTGGTAGAAGAGCGTAGGCTGGGAACTATCACAAGAGAGTACAACGCAGCGCATGCCGGACCGCGTCGGCCGATTGAGCCCGCAGTCTTAGAAGATTTGAGAAGCCGAGGTCGGGCAGTCCATCAGCAGCTGTCGGGAGCCGAGCAACCGGCGAGACCGGTGAGGCCGGCGCAGCAGGCGTAGCCGGCGCAGTCGGCATTTTTCCAAAGGTTGACATACAGCACGCCTGACAAGAACCTGAGAGCCGCCGAGCAGATAGCAATCGAGTTAGAAGAGCTAGAAGGAGATGAACGGCGTGAGCAAAGGCGCCGAATGCGTGAGTTGCTGGCAGCCGCAAAGGAGCAGCAGCTGGTGGCAATGGAGAATCCGAATGCAAGACCTGGGGCGTCAAGAGGAACTGTGAGGCCGGTTCCGGAAGCTAGCCAGCGACCGAATGCATCGCGCCAGAACAGACACCAACCGGCCCCATCTCGGCATGAGAGAAGGGTCAGAAGCAATCGGCCACCCCCAGCGGCAAGCAGAAGAATAGAGGAGCCAGCTGTTAACAGTAGGCGCAATGACATGCCTCAGCAGTCGGCAGCAAGACCAACGATAAGCGCCCGACTTGGCCCTCGCCAAATCGGTCAGAATGATGCCAGGCATCGCATTGAGCTCCTGGAGAAGGAGGCTCAAGAGGATGAAGAAGGAGAGGCTGGCCCGTCGTGTTTCGGTCATCACATTCGGACCGAGAAGTTTCCCAAAGGCTTCACGCTGCCGAGAGACACGCCCAAGTACAATGGTTCTGTGAAGCCAGAAGATTGGTTGTCCGATTACTTGACCGCAGTTCGCATTGCAGGGGGAAATCGGCGCGTGGCAGTCCGCTATGCACCTTTGATGCTGCAGGGTTCAGCTCGGACGTGGTTGAACAGTCTGCCCAAGGACAGTGTAAATTGTTGGGAAGATTTCACAAGTGCATTCATTCACAACTTCACAAGCACATATGAGCGGCCCAACCTCCCGCGGAAGTTGGCTCTTTGTGTGCAAGGCAAGGATGAACCCCTCCGAGATTACCTATCTCGGTGGATCAAGCTGAAGAATTCATGCGAAGGAGTCCATGAGATCCAGGCCATTCAGTACTTCACGGATGGATGCCTGGCCGATTCAATGTTGAAGCACAAGTTGCTCCGCAAGGATTTCACGTCACTCGCCGAGCTCATGAAGGTGGCCAATTCGTTTGCTGTGTCCGATTCTACGATGCGCCCTATCCAGCTCGGAGTTGGAGGTGTCATTCAGTCACCAGGGGCTCCGCAGTCGGACGCAGGGAACCAAGGCCTCAGTCGGAAGGAAAGAAGAGTGAACAACCGCAACAACAACCAGCAGAACAATGGCAAGCGCAAGGATGAGCAGCCAGATACTCAGTATGGCAGTCGGCAGGTGGCCGCTGTCCAGAATGAAGAAGATCCAGGGGCTGCAGGAGGCAGTCGGAAAATGAGACCGAATGTTAGGCCACAGGGACAGATGAAGCCCAAGTACACGTTTGATGATATGCTGGATGCACCGTGCAAGTTGCACAGCACTCCTGGCGGGCCGTCTGCGCACACCACTCGGTAGTGCGATTTTGTGAGAAGGATTGAAAAGGGAGAAGCTTTACCACCTCCACCCCCACCACCACCCCAGAATAGAGGACCACCTCAGCAGCAGAACCAGCTCCCGCGGCAAGACGCCGCTTACATGATTTTCACCAGCGAGTCCACCGACCGGGGACTTCAGGAAATCCCTCGAGTGCACGTCGGCTGGCGGCAGTTTGGCTGACTCTCAAGTGGTTGAAACAGAGAAGCGTCAGCTTGGTAAAGTGATAGCAATGACGCAAGCGCAGAACAAGGCTCCACTCCCAGTCGGCCCAGCCAAGAGAGCAGATGAGGAATCGGCTTTTCAGTCGGCCAAGGATAGCAAGAAGGTCGCTCTAGATCCCTCCGACCCAACCAAGTTCGTTGTAGTCGGAGCTGGACTTAGCGACAAATAGGAAAGAGAGCTCGTCGAGTTTCTCCGTGAGAATCGGGACATCTTCGCATGGTCTCCACAAGACATGCCTGGTGTGCCGAGAGAACTCGCCGAGCACAAACTGCACATTCGGCCAGGCTCGAAGCCGGTCAAGCAACCCCTGAGACGTTTTTTTGAAGATAAGAGAAGGGAAATCGGCGAAGAGATTGCGAAGCTGCAAGCTGCAGGTTTCATCATGGAAGTGTTTTACCCCGAGTGGCTGGCGAATCCAGTCCTCATGATGAAGTAGAACAAGACTTGGCGCATGTGTATCGACTACCCTTGCCTGAACAAGGCGTGCCCGAAAGATCCGTTTGCTCTGCCCCGTATCGATCAAGTGATTGATTCTACGGTCGGCTGCGAGCTTTTGTATTTTTTGGATGCCACAGCTGGCTACCACCAGATCAAACTTGCTGTGGAAGATCAAATAAAAACTGCATTCATAACCCCTTTCGGGGCTTATTGTTATATCACCATGCCCTTTGGTTTGAAGAACGGAGGCGCCACTTATCAGCGCACAATTTAGAGATGTACACACTCCCAACTCGGCAGGAATCTCCACGTCTATGTGGATGATCTGATAGTGAAGTCTGCCAAGGGAGTCACACTCCTAGATGACCTCCGAGAGACATTTGCAAATCTGAGAACTTACCAGATCAAGCTCAATCCTGAGAAATGTGTTTTTGGAGTCCAAGCCGGCAAGCTCTTGGGATTTCTCGTTTCCGAGAGAGGAATCGAATGCAATCCCGAGAAGATAGCCGCAATCGAGCGAATGGAGCAGCCCAAGAACCTGAAGCAAGTACATAAATTCACCGGTTGCCTTGCCTCACTCAGCCGATTTCTCAGTCGGCTGGGTGAAAAAGCAATCCCATTATATCAGCTGATGAAGAAGACGGAGAAATTCACCTGGACACCTCAGGCAAGCGAAGCATTCCGAGAGCTCAAGCGCATGCTCTCCACTGCGCCGATTCTGGCTGCCCCAATTGAGAAGGAGCCAATGATGTTATACATTGCGGAAACCAATCGGGTGATCAGTGCAGTCATGGTGGTGGAGCGGCCCGAGAAGGACAAGGCACAACAAATTCAGCGACCTGTGTATTATATCAGTGAAGTGCTCTCGGTGTCCAAGCAGAACTACCCTCACTACCAGAAGATGTGCTATGGAGTATATATGGCAGCCAAGAGATTGAAGCCATATTTTCAAGCCCATATGATCACGGTCGTCAGCTCGGATCCACTGGCCGACATCATAGGAAGCAGAGATGCAACAGGAAGAGTGGCGAAGTGGGCAATCGAGATCGCCAACCATGGCATCCAGTATGAGCCGAGAACAACAATCAAATCTCAGGCGTTGGCCGATTTCTTGGTCGATTGGGGTGAAACTCAGTATGCTCCACCCGCTCTAGGGATGGATTGCTGGCGAATGCATTTTGATGGATCCAAGATGAAGAGCGGCCTAGGGGCTGGCGTAGTGCTCACTTCACCAAGAGGAGATCAGCTACACTATGTACTCCAGATTCACTTTGCAGCATCAAACAACGTTGCCGAGTACGAAGCCCTTGTGCATGGTATCAAGCTGGCCAAGGAAATTGGCATTCGGAATATCGAGTGCTTTGGTGACTCTGATTTGGTGGTGCAGCAATGCACATGCACCTGGGATGCAAAAGATGCAAATATGGCAAGCTACCGTTTCCTAGTGCAGCAGATCAGTGGGTACTTTGAAGGATGTGAGTGCCACCATGTGCCGAGAGCAAGCAACGAAGCAGCAGATGCACTGTCCAAGCTCGGCTCAACAAGGCAAGCTATTCCGCCAGGCGTATCACTTGAGCACATCAGGAAGCCATCCATCACGCCGTCTCCAGAATCCGAGTCCATCTTCATCTCGGAGACTGACCTTGAAGCGTTGAAGAAGGCGAAAGAGGCTCAACCAGTAAAAATCCCAACTCTGAAGAAGCAATCAAGCGCCCAAGGTGCTCCAGCCTCAGCAGAGCCGACAACACCAGGGGATGCCGATTGCAGACCAGGGGCTGCCGAATGCAGCAAAAAGAGCAAGGCTAAAGGGAAGCGAGCAGAGGCAGCACCAGACGGCACAACCTCAGAAGAGCCAATGACATCAGGCACTGCCGATTGCATTGAAGAAGTTCCAGATCCAGACGAGCAGTCGTCACCAAGGGCTGCCGAGTGCGTGCCAGGCGCCGCAATTGGCAGTTCAGAGACAGAAGTCGAGATGGCAGAGGTTCAAGAGGCCGAAATCCAAGAGGCCAATAGCCAACAAGCCGAGATCCAAGAAGAAGTCGCATCCCAGCAAGCAACAGTGATGGTAGTCGTCAGTGCGCCATCATGGGCACAGCCGATTAGAGATTTCCTAGTGGACGGAGTCCTTCCAGAAGACGAAGCCGAGTCAAGACAAATCAGTCGCCGGTCTTGGGCATACACAATAATCAACAACGAGCTAGTGCGCAAGAGTGCAACCGGCGTCTTTCAGAGATGTGTAGAAGAAGGCAGAGGCTTGGAGTTGCTCAGAGATATCCACCAAGGTGAATGCGGTCATCACGCATCAGGAAGAGCCATCACCAACAAAGCTTTCCGACATGGTTTCTACTGGCCGACTGCGCATGCAGCGGCTGAGAACTTGGTGAAATATTGCAAGGGCTGCCAGCGGTTCAAGGCAAAAAATCATCAGCCAGCATCACCACTGAAGACAATCCCAATAGCATGGCCATTTGCGGTGTGGGGTTTGGACATGGTTGGTCCATTCAAGAGAGCCCGAAGTGGCATGACACATCTCCTGGTCGCAGTGGACAAGTTTACCAAGTGGATTGAAGCCTGCCCGATCAAGAAGCTGGATGGTCCGACTGCGGTCCGTTTTGTGGCCGACATCGTGTGCAGATATGGTGTGCCCAATAGCATCATCATCGACAACGGCACCAATTTTGCGAAAGGTGCACTGGCTAGATATGCATCTCAGCAGGGCATTCGGCTTGATCTTGCATCTGTTGCACATCCTCAGTCGAATGGTCAAGTAGAAAGAGCAAACGGCCTCATCCTGTCGGGTATCAGACCCCGATTGGTGGAGCCACTTGAGAGGGCACCCGGAGCTTGGATTGAAGAACTCCCAGCAGTATTGTTCAGCTTAAGGACCACGCAAAATAGGTCGACTGGATTCACTCCTTTCTTCCTGGTATATGGATCAGAAGCAATCATCCCGTCCGACATCGAGTTTGATTCACCTCGGCATGCCTTATACACCGAGGAAGAAGCCAAGTTAGCACGAGAAGACGACGTCGATCTCAAGGAAGAAGCCTGCCTGCTGGCCTTGTCCAGATCGGCAGTCTACCAGCAGAAGTTCTGGCACTACCACAGCAAGAAGATTCGTCCTCTCGCCTTCCGAGAGGGTGACATGGTGCTACGCCGAATTCAGAAGTCAGATGGGCAGCACAAGCTGGCCTCACCCTGGGAGGGACCTTTCGTCATCAGCCGCGCACTCAAGAACAACTCATATTATTTGATCGACTGCACCAAAGGCACTCGGCATAAGGACACATCAGGAGTAGAAACGGAGCGGCCGTGGAACGCCGAGCTTTTATGCCCGTTCTATAGTTGAACGGTAGAAATGTATGTATGCTATTCAGCAAATGATTAGTAAAGCTATCATGCCTCTGAATAAGAGCATCCGATTACCTTTGCATGATCTCATTCGAAAAGCTCGCCCAAGTCGGCAACACTTAGTCATACCCGAGACGTGAATAACGCACTCGGGGACTGACCGACCACGAGGTCAGAGAAATGGGCCAACGAGGCACGAGGGCTGCGGGCTGGCACTCAGCTTAGCACCTGACTCAAGCACAAGTCACGAGAGTGGTTGTGGCATTGAGAAGGGTAGCGGTTGGGGCAGTCGGCAGTACAAATTCCCGAGAAACAAATCGAAAGGCTCTAAAAAGAGCATAGCCGACTAAGTCAGCTACCGATTGTGCCGCAGACCGGTGCACCGAGCAGCCGACAGCGAGCAATCGGCTCCTAACATTGCAGAATCCTTTGCGCTAAGTCTTGTCACGTAAACTCAAAAACTTATCGAACCTTGGTCGGAAATCAACCTTCGATCCGACTGCAGACCGCATGTCGGCTGTAGAACGGACAAGGCATGACGCCCCAAGTGCAGACCGATAAAGGAAACCGACAAAAACGCGAAGTAGATCGCACAAATAAAACTTGCAACGAGAAATCGGATTGCATAATGATAGCAGGCCTAAGGCCGAATAAGTTCATTACAACGAACCACACCCAGTGGGTGTAGGCGGAATTAAAATTGTATTTTACAAGCAACTATTCTGAAAAAATAAATAAGATAAGGCCGATCAGATGTCGGCGGCCGAGGTAGATGGCGTCATCGGCGGCGTAGCTCAAGAAGTCGGAGCAGTTCGTGGCGCAGAGCTCGCAGTCGGAGCGGCCGAGGTGGCGGGAGCAGTCGGATCAGCTTGAGCAGTAGCGGCATCTGGCTTCGTCTGCGCGTCACTCGATGTGCCCCTAGATTTTTGGATCTCGGAGAAGTATGGGACGAGCTGCTCTCAGAAAGCTCATAGGCCAAGCCAGAGATGGAAGTTGCTGCCAATGGGTTCCCTCCCTCGTCGAGATACGGAGTGTAGTCATAGGGAGAAAACCAGTTCACCATGGTGCTGGCTAGCCGATTCACCTCGGCATAGGTATTCTCAAGCACGCCGGCTGCGTTCTCTCTGATGCTGTAGAGCTTGGGGAGCTTCACTTGTGGGTACCAGCTCAGCACAGTTTGGAGGGCAGTCTCCGCACCAGTTCGACCAGCAGAGTTAAGCAAGACATCAATCCGATGTGGGATGGCCTTCACAAGAATCCGAGTCTGCTCGGTGGTAGCATTTGGAGCCTCTCCCTTGTCAGAATCGTCTTCGACCAAAGTCTCCGGTTTGCGGGTCTCGGCGGAGGAGCCGACAGCGTGCTTCATCCTCTGGAGCCCAACCTTGAGCTCAGTCGGCGGCCACAGCAAGTCGGCAATCTTGAGAATGCCAAGCTTGAAGGACAGCGCAACTCCCTTGATAACAGGAATGCGAGCCTCCGTACCAATCAGATATTCATGCTGAGTCCAGACATCAGCCTCAAGTTGGGCAGTCCCTCCGGCCGCGATGGTCTCCTCTCGGGATTTGGCCACCGCTGCATAAGCAGCTGCCTCAGACTCAGGCCAGGCCTCTGCATCACGAAGGAAAGTATGAGTAAGATCACAGAAGAAGGAAGCAATCGGAAAATGCACTCGGATGCAAGAAACACTCACTCCTAAGAAGGACGTCCATCTTAGTCATTGTATCGCAGAAACCCTTGGCCCGGCGGCGCAGTCGAGTTGTTTCTTCATAGTTGCGCTTTTCCAAGTCTTCATACTTAGCAATGTGTTCATCGCGGTCTTTCCGGATGGAGTCTCGGGCAGCAACGGCGGCATCCCTCTCGGTCTGCATCACTTCTCGGGCGGCTACATCTGCATCTCGTTCAGCGCGAAGTCCATCGCCAGCAATAGTCACGGCGGCCAGTTCGTCCGAATGCGTCTTCTTCAGAGCAACCAACTCGGAGCGGAGGTTTTGGATGGTCCGAGACAAATCGGCCTCCACCCCTTGCAGTCGGGTCAAATCTTGCTTAGCTGTGGCGAGTGCGGGCCCTTGCTGGCCGAGTTCGGTGGTCAATTCAGCAATGCGGCCCTGAAGGTCGTCCACCATGGGAACAGAGACTAGAGGAAGATATAAAGATATTAATACAAGATAAATTATCAATCGGAGGGAAGATAGAAGAAATGGAGAGGTTACCTCTCAGCCTGCTGATCTCGGCCGACTGATTGTTGACCTCGAGCTGGGCTTGAGCGAGGGTTCGGAGGCTGGCGGCGTAGGCTTCGAGGAGCTTCTCGAAGACCTCACGTCGTTCTTCAAGAACTACCTGAGAAGAAGAACAAGATGAACTTTAGATGCACAACCGCCAAAAGAAGATCCGAATCGATTGCAAACAATCGGCCCGAATCTCGGGGACTACACCCAGTGGGTGCGCTTGCGCGCACACACCGGAAGCAAAGTCTCCCGATAGGAGGAAGGCAGGAGAGATGAGCAAAGGATATCTAAGACATAAAGATCCGAACCGATTGCAAACAATCGGCCCGCACCCACCGGAAGAAAAATCTCCCGATCGGAAGAAAGGCAAGAAAAAGAAGCAAAAAGCATAAAAGATCCGAACCGATTGCAAACAATCGGCCCAAATCTCGGGGACTACACCCAGTGGGTGCGCTTGCGCGCACCCACCGGAAGAAAAGTCTCCCGATTTGAGGAAGCCATAGAGGAAGGTAGAAGAGCTTACCGCGTGATGGCGGTCGAGCAGTTGGAGGTCTTGAGCCATGGCGGTGGCGAAGTCGTTCACCCGGTTGTAGGCCACCGTCAGGGGACCTTGAGAGGAAACCGGGGAGCGATGTGAAGCATCGGGCTCGGCGCCGACATGTCTGGTGCGAGAGTATTTGTAACAGCCCAGTTTTCACAAAAATAAAATTTTTTGTTTTCGGTGTGAATTGTTTGATTGTCTGATTTGTTTGCGGTGTTTGCATCCCCGATTTATCGATCGACGATTACTTTTCCCCCTCGTATCTCGTACCGGACGGAGACCGATTCTTGCCACCTCGACACTTGACCTTTGCGACACCGGGTTTTACCCGATCACCGTCGCGAAAACCACACGAGACCAGCCGCAGCCAATGGAACGAAAAACCCCGTTTAATAATTAAACGAGTTATTTTTATAACGCGCCGGAAAATGTTGTCGGAATGTCACCGCAGTGAGATACGATCGACGGGCTCGAAGCGCTGAGCGTGTGGTTCGAGATTTCGTCGGAATCGGAGTCCGTACGGAGTCTCGGCGGTCACGAACGCGATCACTGGACGCACGAGAGGGGTACCGGGGACGTTTGCGTAAACTAGCCAGCCTACCTGCCTATATAAATACCACCAGCCTCCCACCACCCAATTAGGGTTTACCCTAATGGAAAATTTCAGCCACCCCCCCTCTTTTCGCACAAAATTTCGCCCAAAATCCCCCCTAAAACCGAAACCCTAGCTTCCCAGCCGGATCTGGCCGTCGGATCGCCAGATCCACGACCAGGGAGCCTCCACGTCGCCCAGCCGCGCCCGGGCCGCGCAGGGCCCGCCTCCCTGCCACCAGCCCGCCCAGGCCCATTCGGCCATCCGAGTCCGCCGCGCAGGCTCTCCTCTGGCCGGCGAGCCGAGGAGCTGCCGCTGCCCGCCGGCGTCGCGCCGCCGCGCGCGCCTCTGCTCCCTCTCCTCCTCCCTTCTGCACCTCCCTCACCTCACCCCTCTTCCTCCCTGACCAGGTCACGCCGGAGCTCGCGCCATGGAGCAAGGAGACGCCGACGACCCGAGCTCGGAGCATCCACTGCAAGGACGCCGCCGCGCCGCCCCGGGGCATCCACCGCACCGGAATCGACCGGATCCGTCCGCCGCCTGCCCTGTGCTCTGTCCCGGCCGATCTCGTGCCGCGCCGCCAAGCCGGAGGTCGCCGGCGACCGTGCATGCCGCCGCCAGCCGCCTCGCTCGGGAACGGCTGCCCGAGCCGATCTAGCCGCCTGGCTGGGCCGCCCTCGCCACGTGGGCCGGCGTGCCTGCGTGTCCCAGCTCGGCCAGGTCCCAACCGCCCCCTCCTAGCGCCCCAGGCCACTTGGGCCGAGCCCACTGGGTGAGATGCAGCCCAACCTCCCTTTTTTTGTTTTTTCCTCTAGGGCCTAATTTCTGCTAAGTCCCCAGGATTTTGCTGCTGATTGCTTTTTGTACTGCGTGTAACGGCTAAACCGTAGCTCCGATGAACGTGCCTCCAAAACGAAAGTCTCTCAGTTTTGCGTGCTCTAGAATTCGTATTTAGAAAGTTTTTGCATTTGAGGTCATCTTGATTGTGTAATTGTGGGCTGAAGTGGGCATCATGCCGTTAAATTGCTACAAATTGCTATTATGTGCTGCTGTTATTATTTTGTTGCAACTTTGCATCATGATTGTAACAAATCCATGAGTCCTATTGCATTGATTATTTTTCCTATGTGTTAAGCATCATGTGTACTTCATTTCAATGCTTTAACTTGTCATGTTTGGGTGCTTTAGCTATATTAAATCTTGCTCCAAAGTGGTGATCCTGATGTTAATGTGCTGTTGTTGCTGAAACTGTTATTTTGTTGCAACTTCGGTCGACGAGTGTGTCGCGACCGTTTATCGAAATTGATTGATTCCAATTGCATATTGTTAAGCATCATGTATACTTTCATTACATGTATTGCATCTTCATGTTAGCATTCCTGGCCATATAGATTTTTAGCTCCAAAGTTGCTATGCTGCTGTTTTTGACAGCCACCTCTGTTTTTCACTAAGTCTGATACTTTGCGATGCCATGTTGTTTGCTTAATATCTTTTGATCTATGATGCCTATTTGCATGATTCTTTTTGCCATGCCTTCCCTGTCATGTCTACTTTAGTTCCATATCATTTGTGATCATGTTTGCTTTGATTAACCTGTTTATGCATTGCTCTAAAGTGTGCTTCGTGATGTTGGCAGATTGTGCCCGTAACTTGTTTTGCTTATATCTTTTTAACCGTAACTCCGTTTGGGGTGTTCTTTATATGTAACTTGATTAGTTTTTCGTGTACTTTGTGTTTATGCTATTGTTTGCTGCTGTTAACCAACCTAAAATATGGTTTATGACAGAACAGTACCAAATCTTTTAATCATCGTGCGACACTTAGTGTTATGCCATGTTTAGGTTGTGCCTCGCTTAAATTGACTAGCATAGATAGTTTACTTTGTGCTTCACCTCTTGAAATTTTTGTGTGCTATGCCATGCTTGATTGAGTTGCCATGTTAACAACCTTTATTGATCACCTGTAGCTAAACAACTTGAACCCTCGTAAATGTGCGGTGTCGTCGTGTGTGAGGAGTACTCCACTTAACCTGTTAGTAACCGCTCTCGAAGGTAGGTGCGATGTCTCGTGTTGCGTTTTGTTGATGCTTTCTCGTGTTTGCTTCGTAGTAATAGATGCTTTCTCGTTGACTGCTTTCCAGTGTTTACCGTCTTGTGTGCTTCCGCGGGTACCTTCGGAGACGATGCGAGCTTGCGATCAACTACACCTTCGGAACCCGACTTATCAACAGGCAAGGACTTTGCATTACTTATGATCCATTCTATTTCAACCAGCGGTTTGCATGCTAGTCTAGGTTAGGTTCGATGTTTGATCCTACCACATGTTTACAGCCTCTTTCAAACCGATACAGCCATGTCCCCTCCCAGCAAACCATGTACTGCTATGTTAGTATTGCTCGTTGCTCATCCCCTGCTTAGTATGCATGCTTAGGATGCAACGATGTTACCCTGTTACTCCTTGGTTTGGGATATCACATTATTATATTGTTGTTGATGATATGATTATTATTAATGTTACTATATTCGACGAAGGATGGAAGGTCTAGGCTATCCCGCCCCGACGCTTTGTTCCATTCGAGTCACCTAGGACCCGAGTTCCGGGTATTGGTTTTTAGACTGAGCGTGCCTAACCGCGTGTGAGATTTTATGGGGTCCCCTTTTCTTACCTACCTATCTTCAAACATTTCTAGAGGTCTGCAGCCAGTGGTTTTAAAACAACTCGGGCCAGCAGAGACATAGTTCCTTTGTTGGTCCACACTGGTGAGCTAGGGAAGTTCCCTGTTATATAGGTGAGGCTAACCCCGACCTTGGCCATACGGAAGAGTCCGATCCGAGAGCGTTGCCGGCTTTTGGATTGGGTGTCGACTCCCCGGGGGCCACCCGGATTTGTTCGTTGTTAGTTAGAGGGACCTGTCGTTTCAGATCTCTCGGAATTAAATCATAAAATGGTTGCCTGTGATGGGTAGCAACTGAGAGAGATGGACGTGCGTGCGGAGCCTTGTAATGGGAAGTTGGTACACCCCTGCAGGGTTTAAATCTTTTCGAGAAGCCGTGTCCACGGTTATGGACGACTTGAGACCTACTCCTTGTTCATAGACAACAACAGCTGAGATAATCTTAATATAATTTGATCAACGTGTGTGTGCCTTGAATGCTTCTTCTTCGTCGGGATGCGAAGAGGAGGACAAGGATAGGATAGGTGTTATGTTTGCGTAGTAGTTGATAGCAAGACTTGTTGGAGGCGATTCCTCATCGAATGCTTGGCTTCTCATCTTACTCTCTAGATCGTTAGCCACTTCATAAATGCTAGTGCGGCAGCAACCTCACCACTTACCCCATCCTTACCGTAAACTACTAGTTTTCCTAGAATGACGAGTGATGAAGTCCTTGCTGGGTCAGATGACCACTACAGTTGGATGCTGAGTACTTCTGTACTCATGATACTACCCCAAACTCTTTTCAGGGTTCTTGATCGACAACAGGTATGGTGATCGGCGTTTCACGTGGAGACTCGACGACGACTAGTTAGGCGGATCCCGGCGGAGGGCCTGGACCCGTGTGGTTATGGGGATCGATGATTTTCTTTTTCCACTAGGCATTTGATTGTAGTCTGTACCCAGACATGTACCTTCCGCTGATGTATTGTATTTAAGGCAGTTGTATGCCGATTGTATGAGATGTTGTATCCTTGTATCTGTAATGTTGTGATATCATGTTGGAAATCCGGGGCATATGACTTCGTCATATGTCGCGGTGGGACCGATATGTGCTTCGTCCCCGGATCTGGATGTAAACATCTAGATCTGGAACAGTACCGCATATCGGGCCTTACAATATTCGGCCCGTAACTGGTCCACCGAGCGCATAAAAATTATTGACGCAGAAGAGGTCGGCTGCGTCGGCGGAGCTGGGGTTGCAGTGACAGAGGAGGAAATGGTCGAGTCCGGTGGCGCCGACGTCGCCGGAGGGTCGGAGGCATTCGGCTGTGGCTGCGGCGAAGTCGGAAGAGACGAGGTTGAAGGACCGGTTTCCATAATCGGCGAGGTGGTCGTCATAATTGGCGAGGTGGTCGTCGTAATCGGCGAGGTGGTTGTCCGGATGGGCGAGGAGATAGTCGTAATGGGGGCGGAGACTGGGTCGGAGTGTCGTGGCGGAGATGGGGCAATCGGATCGACCGGTTGCGCTCCTTCGCCACCAGCAACTCCTTGGTCGGTCGTGCTCTTCGAGGCCTTGGAGGCAGTGGTGGAAGTAGTAGTTTTCTTGGCAGTCTCGAGGTGGGATTTTTTGGCGGCGCGATCGGCATCCTTGGAGGTACGATGTGAAGCCGGTTGCTGTTTGCGGACCGCAGCAGCAGACGCAGCGGGGGAAATGACTGCGCTGACATGGGCATGAATGTCGGCGTTGACGTCATCAAGACCAATTGGCTCCCTGAAAGAAGATAGGAGAAGTGAATCAGTATAGGAGAAGGCAGTGAGGTTCGAAGCATGAAGATAAAGGCATACCCGACTGCTCTCGGCGCGCCCGTGGGCATCCGACATCTCAGCGGGGCGACATTCAGAGGGGCATCTCTTACGACAGGTCCGCCCCTGGACCTGCCGAGAGGAGCTTGACTAGTCGGCACTTGAGTGGCTGCGACCTGAGGCTGTTTGCCTTTGTGAGCAGTCGGCGCCGTCTTAGCAACCTTGCTGGGAGCGACACCAGAGGAGGAGCCGGACGCCGAGGCACGCTTAGTCGGCACCTTCGGAGGCTTGGCGTGAGGAGCTGCATCAGAATCACCAACCTTTGAGACACTGTCGTCATCGCTCCATTCGGCCAGAAATTGCTCAAGGGAAGGGTCAGGCGTACCCCTTTGAGATGTAGTTCGGATGTCGGCGTTCCTGGTGTCGGCGGCCTCGGCGTCGGCGTCGTCAGCGGGATCTTCAGGGTCGGAGGACTCCCCAGAGGATTCATCGTCATCGGTGGATTCAGATGGGGGAACCTCACCATTGTACTCAAAGTCTGTGGGGTCATCTTCCTCACGGTCGGGGGCGTACGTGCCGGCCACTTGGCCGTCTTCCATCAAGTTGGATCGAGTGAAGTGCTGAGCAAGAGGAAGAAAGTTATCAGAGAAGTTAAGTATGAGGAAAAGGCAATCGGAGAAAGGAGCAGTCGGAACATACCACTGGCGGTTTCTGCAGGCGGTTGAAGTACTCAAGGCCGAAGCAAAAGGGGTCGGGCAAAGGACTGGCTGTGATAGTCTTCAGCCTAGTGCAAAGGTCTTCGAGTTTCACTCGCCATGTGCAGAGCCGAGTGGTATCTCGGGGGCCCGACATGTCACAGATGCGGTGCACTCGGCGCTGTAGAGGGAGCACTCGGGCTTGGAGCCAGGCAGCAACATGATCAGTCGGCAGGAGCCCCTCCTTCTCCAGCGGAGCAACCCTGGTGACTTGAGCGTCGACGTCGCAATCTCCGACACCATACTTCAGCGACCACTGATACTTCTCAGTCGGCCGTGCAAGGGAGAACTCGGGCAGGTTCAGGAGATCGGGTCCTTGGTCGGGCGACTTGACATAGAAAAATGTGGTTTGCCAGTTCTTGCACGACTGGACGATCTCGGGACCTTTGTACTTGTGCTTGCCGGCTGCGATGAGGCAACTGCTGCAGTTGGTCATATCGGTCACGAACGTCGGATCGCTGCCATCTATAGCAGAAGGCACCACAGCTCCCGTCCGAGCATTGTGAGCTCGGAGATTGAAGAACCGCTTCCAGAGAGCGATGCTTGGGCGGCAGTCGAGATACCCCTCGCACAGCGCGACGAAGCCGGAGAGGATCATGATGAAGTTCACCGCGAGGTGATGCGGTTGCAAGTGGTGGAAGTTGAGGAAGTCGCGAAAGAAAGTGCTGGCGGGGAGTCCGAATCCATGCTCGAAGTGAGAGAGGAAGACGACCCTCTCTCCAGCACACGCATCGGGCACGAGCTCGGCGCCGGGAGCACGCCATTGGACCTCGGCCGGCATCTTGCGGGCGCGAACCAAGGCCTGGTTGGCACCAGCGGTGACGGTGGAGCCCTTCCAGCACCCACGGCTGGCCTGAGAGGTGTTTCTCCGGGGCGCCATGGAGCTTGCGGGCGGAGAAAAAACGAAGGCGAGGAGCGCAAGAGCACCGCGCAAGGTGGCGGTGAGAGGTTACCGCGGTGGCGGAGGAGCACTCGAGTGCGCGGCCGGAGCGGGTCCCATGCGCGGAGGCGGAGTCGCGGGCACGATGGAGAGCTTGGGGCGGAGCAGCAATGGTGTGCGCGGGAGCGAGAAGCGGAGGAGGAAGAAGGAGTATGAGAGAAGGAGGAGCCCGAGGCCCCCCCTGTGGCTTATATGGGCGGCGGGGGAGGGGAGTGGGATCTGGCTGCGGCCGTGTGGCTCGGTGTGGCCTAGCCCACAGGAAGTCCAACCGGAAAACCGGCGCAAGAGATCCCAGCGTGGGAAGCGAGGGGTGCGACGTGGGGGTCGAGGCCTGCAGTTACGTCAAGTCCCGCGTGGGTCGTGGGCCCCGGTCCATTGACTGCTCCCCGGAAGAATCGGAGGTAACCGTTGGAAGGCAATCGGTTCGTGGTAGATCCGAAGCGGCGGGAGATAGGGTTCTCAAAAAGTGAAGAAAGACATTGGAGGCAACGCAAGTCAAATCGGACGACATCTTGGCCAGCCGAGTGTGATCTCCGAGTCGGTCGACGAACTCGGAACGACGCACTTGATGAGGCCAAAGCATTCGGAAGATGTCGGAGAAAGATTGAAAACTGCAAAGGCCCCGCGATCAAATGACCGTGGGACCTTTACAGATTTAGGGGCTACTGCCGGGGGATTGGTACCCGGGTAGGCTCACCCAAGCGAAAGCAACCTTTCAAGACAAGGATGGACCGATTGGGCTGCAGCTGGGCCGAGCTGGGCAGGCGTACGCCCGATTGCTCCAAGGCAATTAGCCGTACCGAATGCCAGCGGTCGGCCCAGGAGCAACCGGTCCACCTTTTCATCACCAAGACAATCATCCGATTGGCCCGCAGCTGGGCCGAGATGGGCATCGGCGTGGCCGGTTGCCCAGAGCAATCGACCCTGCCGAGGGTCACCAGTCGGCCTAGGCGCAATCGGTACAACTTACTACCCCTGGAGAAGTTGACCCGAGACCAGTCGGAAGTACAAGTACGAGGTCATAAATGCGCAATCCCGAGAGATCGGGGTGGCAGAGAAGCCAAGTCACATCGAAGATCTGGCAGAGATGCGTTGTCGACCTCTCCGCCGATTCCGCGGACAGGATGACAAGACCACACCTCCTAGCTCCACTGTTCATCATCATGCCCTACGAGTCTACAACATGGGCCGCCGCTCGTCGGGTCCGGATCACCCGGAGAGGAGCAGTCGGTGGGCCCCAGCCGATTAGAGGATGACAGCTGGGCCCAATCGGCAGTGAAGTTACCGATTTACCCCGGGCTCACACTATAAGAGCCCGGGGTACCCCTCCTGCGTGAGGGACGATACACAACATTCGCACCATTACTCACATCTCGCTCAGTTCATTTACTGATTGTAGTTCCTCCTCAGGGAAGAAGGAGAAAGCCTTGCCCACGGCAGCTCTCACCTTCCCCTGAGTAGATAGAGAAGCAGTTATTGTAGTTCAGTTCCATGGATATAGAAGAGACAAGCAGGAGTAGGGGTGTTATCTCTCCGGAGAGTCCCGAACCTGGGTACATCGTGGTGTCCGTCACCGTGTTTGTGCCCAACCCGATTCCGGCACCATCGACATCTTCTTCCTCGTGTCTTCCCCTCACTTTAGCCATCCCCATGGCATCTGCCGTCACATATCGACGACAACCCCTTTCCAGCTTAAAAAATAAATCGCCATCTAAATTTGTCAAGCCTTAAAAACTAGGTACGGGATAGCTAGTTTAGAAGTCCCAATGAATAAGATATGCGGCTTATGGTAGAAGCTGAGGAGGGGTGGCTTATTTTTTTAAGCTGTCCAAAGAATTGACCCTTATAATGATATCTTTGGCTCAAATGTTATTTTTAAGCACCAACCAAAGAGAAAACCTTAATTTGGTGAGGTATCTTCAACCAAAAAATATCTCTATAACTCACTAGAAGTGAGGATTGTAGGAAAATATAAAGATCTCTCATCGCAATTTTTTTCCTATTCTAATTCCATCTCAATCTGTCATTCTTGTCATTTAGAACCACATCATCCACCACTCGTCAATTCCTCACACTGATTTGGAGTCTCTCCATACATAGTTCTTCTAAAACCAAAATAAACCCACCCAGGCTCTCTGACTTGCTTCACACTTGTCATCTATGTATAAGTGATGTTATAAAATCTAGAAAATTGATCGTCTAAAGATACGCCCCTAACCACCCTGTTAAAGATCTTCCCAAAGAAAAGTTTTCCCCATCCAACCACCCTTCTAGATAGACCAAGGAAAATATCTCTCACTTTCACACTACAAAATTTGAGGTATAGTATGACGGGCCATTTGTGTCACGTAAAATTTGTCACCGATGATGGTCTGACGACAGTTTTCATCCATCAACCCTACTGTCAAAGAAGCACCCTGAAAAAAGATCTTGATTGTGCCACTTTTTTGTCACCTTAGATACCATCTTAGGAGATGATTCAAATTGTGTCACAAATGATCATCTTCGGTGATAGCTAAATCTGTCATCTATGATAAAACAATTTGTCATCTAAAATCGTTATTGTTGGTGATAATCTGTCACCAGTATTCGGTTGGTCGGTTCAAAAACTATAAAACGGGCTTGATAGTTGCTGGCATGTCTCTTATATGTGGGTTCGGCTGTGGTTTTATTATCGACTGTGCCCATCACTAGTAAGTTGGCCATCAATTTTCACTGGTCAACGATACTACATATGGTACCATAAGATGTTGATCGACATGGCAGCTTACATGTGGGCTTAGATGGCGCTGACATGATTGTTTACATGTGGGCCCAAACAATATTGACATGTGTGCTTACAAGTGGTGTTATGACGTTGCTGACGGTTTGAATTTTCATCACAACGTCACTGATTGTAGATATTGTCAAATCATGCTGAATTTATATTTATACACGAGTTTTAAATTAAATTGCTATTTTTAAAAATAAAGATTGTCACCAAAATTTCCTTAGGAATGAGATTTGACAATTGTCGTACCTCTCTATCACATATTAAAGTGAGCATCCAAATGACATATTATCGAACAAGAAAATAAGACGCAAGAGAAAGTATCATGTCGAACAATAATGCACCATCAATAATTGATGTGTTGTAAAACAGTCTCCTCGGAAGAGTGTGATGACTTAATTAAGATACGACTAAGAACTACCTCCATTTTTTGTTGCTTTAAAAACATTCATTGTTCTTTGATTATCGTTCTTGATAATTTCAATTTGTTATTATTGCCTCCTTTTGAGCTATTCAATTTCTTCTTTATGCGTAGCAAGTAGTATATCCATGTCCTGTTTAAACATCTTGTTTGACACTTCTATGTCTAAGTCTTGTGCTAGAATCTTCCCTTCTAGCTCTTGGATGCATTGTTCAGAGGATGACCCTATGATGAGATGTCGATGCTTGAAAGTAACATCAACGAAGAGCTCTTTTCCTCAATAACTTGCAAATCAGGTAGTTGCAGCACAACTTCTAGAGTATGTGCCCTCTTTTTTTATATGTATTTTATAATCGTGATTGAAAGCATTGATTGTGCGTTGTTTGCAAATTATAACATGATGGATTTTGCATAGAAAATTAACAGTTGAAACATTAGAAACTACTTACGGATGTTTCCTTTGCATTTTGTCTCATATTGAGAATTTTCTTTATGGTGTGGGTTTGTACTGAAAACTCAGCAGTGGAAGCTTACTTTTTAACATTTTTAATCTTACAGAAGGACATGCACATTAGTGTTGCATATCATCTAACGATCATAAATTAATATTGTTCTATTAAGTTATTAAAATTCTTACCATAAAGCTACATTTATGCTGTTGTGTTATTTTTTTGCAAAATATCAACGGAAAATTCTTCGGCAAATTCATCCCTCAGGTAAATACCGGGTTGTCCGTGAAGAAACAATGTACCCACGAATGCTAAAACATATGTAGTGTGTGGTATAATGAAATTTTTATGGAAAAATTGCATAATAGAGATGCCTTTCAAATCATCAAAGAAATTTGATCTTGTAAATAGCTAGAATCACTCTATTATTTGTTGCAACTGAAGATGAAGGTACATCTTTATCCATGTCAACATCATAGACTTCAGCTGCCTCATCTGAATTGTTATGTATTCCATCATCTATTCCGGTATCACCATGCATAAAAAAAGGTGCTATACAAGAAAAATTTGGTGGACCAATGGCACCATTATAGTGTTTCTTCATGTGTGTAGATATTCGATTAGGCATGTCCTTCATTATTTCTGCCAATACCTACTCATGTACTTATGCTGATTTGCTATCTATATATGAGAATCAAAGACCAATTGTTAACATACACGTTCATCATTGATGTGAATAAATTATGTTTAAGTTATCACATAACCTTCAAATACACTAGTATAAGTAAATGATCACTATGTGCACAAATTAGAATGAGATGTACTTCGAGATTATCTAAATAACAAGATGTTACCTGAAGAAATAATCTTATATTTCTTTAAATATGAATAAGAACGTGCAAACTAAACTATAACCCTAGATAGAATGAACTGCGGTATGTTCCCTAATACAAACTCCAAAAGTGAGATGATTTACAAGTATCCATACATGTAAGTAAATCAAGATGCCAAAATGAAAGACAAATATAAATCTAGTTGCACGTCCTAATATTCGATCGGGGTGAGGTGGGATTGGAGTGAGAGAAACTTCTAACCTGATCGCGTAAGATTAGGTATGCAGACTTTCCCGTTACAGGTGTGCCGGCCATATCGTACGCTGAAGATGGAACCACCGGACTCTTGGATCAGGCTAGATCTGGGGGAGAAAAGAGAGATGTGGGAGCAGTGAGACTAGAGTCACGGGGAAGGTATTTAGAAGAAGGTGTTTATTGTTGTACGAATTTGATGTGTAACAATTCGGGTTTTCTTTGCATTTTTCATAAAAAATGAACCCAACACAAATACCATTAAAAAATGTGGAATTTTTCCATTGGTGTAATTAAGGTGTTAGGTTGACATTTACTTTACAAATGGTATGATCTGCCACAATACGAAGCACGATTCAACGCGGGAAATCTGTGATGAACAACCCTTATTAATTTCCATAATGGGCATGGATAATGTATTTTATCGTTTGTGATCATTAGTTTAGCCTCGCATTTGAACCTCGTAAGTGATGATGTGGAGTCATGTTTACTTTTTAAACAACACATACATAAGATCTTTTTGAAACACATTCTGAGAACAGCATTCCGATGTTATTTACAGTAGTTCTCCAATATGTATGCAATGTATAATAGACGTTTACACTTTACTCATGTGTTGTAACTCGTTTCTTTGTATTTAGTCACCGATTGGACTTTCTGTGCACTTTTCTTGATGAAAAATGCATCGAACACAAATGTACTTAAAAATTAGAATTTATGTAGTAGTGTAATTGTGGATGTATTAGTGTACTTCAAATTTTTGGCAAGCAATATCAAATGTTTGGTTGACGTTTTCTTTTCAAAAGATTTGATCCACCAGGATGCGACACAAGATACAATGGGAGAGGTTTGAAATGAACAAACAATGTCATTTTTCAAAATGGACATGGATCATATCTTTTTGGGTTTGTTGGCCAATAGTTTATGAGCATCTCCAGCCGTTCGTCCCCCCAGGGCGTGTGTAGGCGCTAAAATAGCGCCGCTTGGGGGGCTTCCGGAGCAAAAATTACTGTAGGGGCGATCGTGCACCCAGCGCGGCCCCAGACACTCACCCCAGACGACATATATTCAATTTAGATTCGGCGCACATTTGGCAAAATTCGGCGCATATTTGGCGAAATATAGATGAGTTCATAATATTTGATCTAATTTTACATAAAACAGTGAATAAAAAAAACTACTTACTGCCGAAAAATGGTAGAGCTCGTTGAAATCCACGCCGGTGGCTCCTCCGACTGCACCGTCGTCACTGGGCGGCTCGCGCTTCACGGCGGCGTCGTTGCTGCACCCCGTGTCGCCGGTGGACGGCGGCGACCTCCTCCTCTTCGTCACCCTCAGCGGCGCGTCCTCGTCGTCGTTGTCGATGATCACGATGTGGGCTTCTGCTGGCGCTGGTGTGGCCCTGCTACGGCCTCGGCTACTGCTGCCCCCTGCCGCCGCTTCTGCGGCCACCAGCCGGCCACCTTCCTCCAGGAAGCGACGCTGCACCTTGTAGTGCTACAACTCACGCTTCTGGCACTCCATCTCCTCCCGGGCCCAGTCCTGCTTCGCCCAGGCGAGGCTGTAGTCCTCCTCGTCGTGGGCGCGTCGGCAGCCGGGGGCTCGTCTTTTATAGCGGCGAGTGGGCGGGAGGGGTGTAACACCCTCTGATCCAGTACAGTAATCACTACAGTGATTCCACTGTTAGTGATCATTACTGTTGACGATCAAGACATGATCACCTTTGATCGTAGCTCTGTCAATTTCCAACCCGGATAAAATTTTCAAATTGGGTAAACTATAAAACTTTCCTCCAAGAATTGTGGATGCATGTCAATCCACTTGATCATTGTTCAACCCAATCAAACTTAGTCATTTGCAGAATCCCAGGTCAGTGTAAATTATAAAACCAATAATGGTGAGTGATTAAATTTCCTTATATTATTAATATAAAAGCAATGTGGGATTTTGAAGTAAACCCTAGGTGTTGCAAGAACTTTCATTATTTAATAGCAAATAATCTTGGGTCATGTTAAAAATAGCAATGGATATTCTACTAAAGTGTTTTAGTAATATTATGGAATAAAAACTATTGCTTGGGGATTATTAAATTGTCATGGTAATTAAAATAAACAAGTGGATATAATAATTGAACTAAAAATTATGCAATCATTTTTATTAAAAGCCTAATAATCAGTAGGTCTTACTAAAAATAAAATAGGAGTTTATAAAATGTTTTACTAGTTTAAATCAAACCAAAACAGTGTCAAATCAGTGGCTTTTAATCCCATTTAAATAAAACAAAAATTCTAATGATTTTATACTTGAGCCAAACTTTTTGTGGCCTCTCTATAATGTTTACCACAAATAATAAAAATATTTTTACAGGTAACAAAATTCACATGGCACTTAAATAAAATGTAAATAGAAAAGAATAAATAAAACAAAATAAAAAGAGACCTATTCTACGCCACGGGCAAAGCCCACCCACCCAGGGCCCAGCCCCTCTCTCTCTCCTTCTTCTCCCCTCCACCTAACCCCCCCTCCCCCACCACGCACGGCAAGCAGGGCGCCATGGCCACTGCCTGGCCGCCCCCCTCACCTGCTCCCCCTCCTCCCTCACCTGCTCCCTCGGGGACGATAAGGCCAACGCCACCCACCCCCTGAATCTCCCTCCCCCCACTTCCCCTCTCCCTCTTTCTCTCGCGCTCCATCACCGGACCAGGAGACAGCCGTGGGCGCACCGCCGTCGTCCTCATGGTCAATGGCCTCCCCGCACCAGGTGAAGCTGTCCAGACGCCTGCCCACCGTCAACCTCGCCTCCCCAACCAGTCCATCGACGCCGAAGACCCCCGCATCACTGGAATCGGGCCCTTCCCCGTCGCCGGCCGCCGAAGACTTCGCCGAGCAATACGACGTCGTCGCTGCACCCCTGCTTCCTCGAGCTCTTCTAGGCGCTCACTGTGATCTCCCTGTCGATTCCCCTCGAAATCCCCTTCGATCCGCTGCCCGTAGCCACCGACCCGCCAAGCCGTACTCTGGCCGCCGCTGCTCGCCATGGATATGCCCTGTGCGCCCTTGGCCGCCTTGGCCGCACACCTCGCTGCCCTTGGCGCAGGAAGCCACGCCTCGCGCGCGCCCTGGCCATGCCCAGTGCGCGTCTGCTGACCGCCTGCAGCCGCCGTTCTCACCGTCGCCAGTCACGGTCATGTCCATGGCCGAGGCCTAAGCCCGCGGTGCCTCTCTGCGCACGGCCTACCCTGGCCACGCCCTCGCCATGCACCCCTGGGTTGCCCCCGCCCCCCTCGCCATGCCCCCCTCTCGCCGGAGTTGGCCGGGACGGCCACGCCGCCGTGCCTCGCTTGCGGTCGGCGTGCTCACTGGTTTAACCAGTGGGCTGTGCAACTTAACCGTGGGGCCCCACCCCCAATTGGCCCCCCTAATTGCTGTTAAAAAAAGGAAAGTGTTAGATAAAAAAAAAATTAATAATACAATGACATGTGGGGTCACCCCCTTAATTACCTCTATTAATTAGTTAAGTGGTTAATTAAACTTGTATGTATGACATGTGGGCCACCCCTGTTTTTATTAATAAAAATGTTTTATTAGAATTGGGTCACTGACATGTGGGACCCCAATGTCAGTTTGACCAGTCAACTGGTTGTGGATAATGTTGGGATTTTAGTAATAAAAATAATTCAGAAAAGGTTTTAAAATTGATTAAACTTATAAAATCAATATCTTTTAATCCGTATATCAGATCGAAAAACTTTATACATCAAAATTGATCAGAAAAATATAACGAATACGGATACGCTATCCGTATGTCTACCACCCCCCTCTAACGTACCGAACATCGACATTCCCCCTTCGGGCCGTCTGTCGATATTTCTCCGGTGCCGGTAAAGAACCTGCCGGATGAATTTATTCTGAACATGAAAGTTGTTCGGAATAGATCAAATAACCCGGATACATCACCCACACATGTGTCGGATGTCCACGACACCTCCGGCATGATAACTCCCTCTTCGGACACCCTGTCCAGTAATCACCCGGAGCCGGTAGTTCATCCTTAGATGAATTTCCGTTCCGAGCAACGTGCATTGCACCGCGTTGGAACACCGTTAACATTTCATCTGTCATGACATGCATCTGTTTGTATATGTTTGCTGTGTATTTACTGTTTCTTCCCCCCTTAATCTCCGGTAGACCCCGCTGCTGTCGTCGACTACACCGCTGCTGAGTACGACTACTTCGTCGACGACCGTACGCTACTGTCGAGCTACCAGGCAAGCAGAGCCATTCTCTTCCCCAGATATCGCCTATCTTTCCGTACATTTCTTGCACTAGGCATTGTTACTGCTGCTGCTACGATTACAATCATATTCGATTGCATAGCCTGTCATTGTAGCCCCTTGATGTGCCTTCCTTTAATCCTATGCTGCCTATTATTACTTATGCATTATTCAGCAGTGAGCCCTGCGCATTGTTAACTAGGATTAGATAGCGGGTCGTGATCACTTTGGGAGTGATCGCGGAAACGATATATTACAACTGCAACAGGTACGGATCAATGCAGACGCTCTAGGGAACCTACAACGGCGAGACTCTGCCGAGCCGCTTCGAGTTTGGCTTATGAGTGGAATGGACTCGTATTTCACTCTCGTCGGCTCAGTAGCGTAGCATCACCGGGATGACATGAGGTTTACCTCTTTAGTTCATTCCGCTGATGTCTCAGTCAAGCCAGCTCAAGTGTACCATCGAGGGTGATTCCTCCTGGTTTCACTTAATGGTAGGGACTCAAACCAACTGGTGTCCTTAAAGGTAAGAAGTCGGGCGACCCAACGGTGCCCGCGAGAGGTATTGCGACGAGACGACAGGGAGGGTACGACCAGTGTAACGGTGTTCTTGGCCCCTGATCGTTGGCCGCGAGAGTTACCAAACCCCGAAAGTCGAGCTCCTTCAGGAGCACACGCGAGACAAGGTAAGGAGACGGTTCACCTTGTTGGTAACCGCAGTGACTTGGTGGGACGACGGGGCAGGCACCGATGTACTGGTGGTCCTGGCTGCTGTTGTTGTCCGCGGGTCAGTTAAGTCGAGGCAACAATAACGGTTGTCACGCAGGTTAATTAAAATGCTAAATGGTTCAGTGGATGTCTTGAGTTGGCTATATGCCATGTACGCACTACCTACCCGTGGGAATTACGAGTTATGGGCTCCTCTGCTTCGTAGTGTCGTCCGAGGACTCTTCAGACGTCAACAGTACCGCGGCCTGCGCCGGGAAGTGGTGTTGTCTTATTTGCTCGCGCGGTGGTGTCTTATTTGGATTTGCTTCAACTTCACCGGCCAGCCACGCACCGTGCAGGAGTACGTTCGGGTTGGGGTCCAAGGCCCGGCGTACTTAGGATTTAGACCGGCGGATGGCCTCTCTGTTGAGTTTGAAAGATGGGCTATGAAGTGTCGGATAGCCTCGGTGGAGCGTTCCCTAACAAGGTTCCCGCCACCCTGGAGATCCGTGCGTGTAGCGTAACACAAGTGCACCCCTGCAGGGAAGATTAATCTATTCGAATAGCCATGTCCACGGTAACAGGACGCTTTATGCTGAAGCTGGATCTTACCACTAGAAACTATTATTATTAAACTGTATGGTTCCGGGTTTTCTTCCTCGCGGGGATGTCGAGGAGGTGAACTCGGAGGCATTGTTATTTATTACAACTTATTATTATACAATGTTGCAGCAACTTTTGCTGCATTGTTACTTTATGCTTTATATAAACTGTTGGCTGATTCTTACCTCATGCTGCAAGACCTCGTCGGAAGATGCTAGTCTTCGTTAGGCCTAGCTTCTTACCCTTGCTCTGGATTTCTGTCTTTCAGTCCACTATATACAGCTTCTTCTCTCCGTTGATACAATGCATAATGCTTAGTAGCGGACGTAAGACTCGCGGGTATACTAGATACTCACCCTGCTTTATTTCCTTTACTGTTTTTCCTGATCGGCCGCTGCAGTCGACGTTGGAGTCCAGGAGCAGGAGATCCCCGATGCCGACCACCACAACAGGAAGATCCCCGATGCTTTCGACGACGTCGAGTTCCCCATTGACCAGGAGTAGTTTGGAGGTTCCCAGGCAGGAGGCCTCGCCTTTTCGATCTGTTGTTTTTGTGCTAGCCTTCTTAAGGCAGATCATGTGTACCTTGTGTCTGTACTCAGATACTTTTGCTTCCGCTGACTTTGTGCTCTCGAGCTGTTGTATTCGAGCCCTCGTGGCCCCTGGCTTGTATTAAACAGCTTGCATTATTTTATTTGTAGAGTTGTGTTGTGATATCTCACCGTGAGTCCCTGATTTCGATCGTGTACCTTGCGTGTATGATTACTGTACACGGTCTGATTTTGGGGGCGTCACAAGTTGGTATCAGAGCCGACTGCCTGTAGGAATCCCCTAACCACTCCTCGGTCGAAGTCGAGTCTAGTATTTGCAAAACTACTTGCTAACTTAATGTTTGGCTTACGGGCCCACATCGATGTCACGACATGTGATATCTATGGTATTAGGATCTTTTTCTCCGTACCTATGCTCTGGGACTCTGACCTCTTATCCTTGCTGGTAAAGTTTTAATAACTCTGACTTAGGTTCACGTACCTCCTTCCTCCCGGAGAGCTCTGCATTATAGATGATCGCCTGATCCACCTGAAGATTTCGACGATTACTCTCTGATAAATTCCCGAGAACCTGCGTATTCATCGCCTTTGCAATCCGCTGCCACCGATAAGTCCGTATGGATGATTGCATCCACCTCCCGATCTGGAAAACACGATTCCCTTGTACTCAAGCATCACATTATTCCGATGCTTCTATCACCCGATGCCTTTGCATTCTTTCTCCTTCTGGTTGAGTGCCGATACTCACACCAGATGCTTTGCGAACCACCCGACCTTTGGTGGATTATTATCCGAATAATCTTACATGGCTTCTTCCATGTGTCAATTGGATTCATCATTTGTAATACCATCCTTGTCATTCGATGATTTGTGTTATCATCGACAACCTCCCTTGGCTCCTTGCCAGTACAACTTGGTCGTGTTTATCGTGCTCTGCTTTCCCTTGGGAAAGATATACACCTGATACTTGTGTATCATCACATTTTCCTTTCCATTGGTCTGTTTAATCTTTCTTTTAATATAAATTATCTGGGCAGTGATAATTCCCTGCTTATGTAAACACTTTGGTGTGCTACATTGTCTGTACAACCAGTTACGATTGTTGATGACTTTTCGGTGACCACCGATGGACGAGAACTTTGCCAATTGGTCCGCCTCGTCTTAACGAGCAGGAAAATGGTTCTCTTCGTCCGTCGCCCTTGGCACTGATGATGTTGCCGACATAGTTGAAAAATTGTTCTCGGACAAACCTTGCATCGTGCTCGCATGGAATGTCGCCACCCTTCTTACCTTCTGTGGGCCCATAACCCACAGTTCCACAGGACCGAAACCTGACTCTTGTCATCTACCTTGTGATATTCCGTCCGATGTCAGACCCAGTGATTGTGGCTGATGATCGGGGCCCCTTTCCCATCTTCCGTCATCGGCATCGAATACGTGCCTATCCGCTTAAAACTTCTCACGATGTACCTCCCCAAGATTAAACTCGGAAGGACTTTGTACCCCATAACCTTGAGCAACCCCATTTGATTAATATTGTATCGATCTGACCCCCCTTAAGCTTTATCTCTTAACCGGTTCGTAAGTGCGATGGAGCCCTGAGGAAAGGATGAAAACCCATTGAGATGCACTGATGCAAAGATATGAAGGCCTCAACGTGAAGGATTAATTTCTTCGAGTAGGACAACAAGAACCAGAAGATTTGTTAGGAGGCGAAACCGAAACTCTACCCCTTGCACTACTTTTAATTCTCGGGACGAGAATTCTTTGTAGCGGTGGAGATTTGTAACACCCTCAGATCCAGTACAGTAATCACTACAGTGATTCCACTGTTAGTGATCATTACTGTTGACGATCAAGACATGATCACCTTTGATCGTAGCTCTGTCAATTTCCAACCCGGATAAAATTTTCAAATTGGGTAAACTATAAAACTTTCCTCCAAGAATTGTGGATGCATGTCAATCCACTTGATCATTGTTCAACCCAATCAAACTTAGTCATTTGCAGAATCCCAGGTCAGTGTAAATTATAAAACCAATAATGGTGAGTGATTAAATTTCCTTATATTATTAATATAAAAGCAATGTGGGATTTTGAAGTAAACCCTAGGTGTTGCAAGAACTTTCATTATTTAATAGCAAATAATCTTGGGTCATGTTAAAAATAGCAATGGATATTCTACTAAAGTGTTTTAGTAATATTATGGAATAAAAACTATTGCTTGGGGATTATTAAATTGTCATGGTAATTAAAATAAACAAGTGGATATAATAATTGAACTAAAAATTATGCAATCATTTTTATTAAAAGCCTAATAATCAGTAGGTCTTACTAAAAATAAAATAGGAGTTTATAAAATGTTTTACTAGTTTAAATCAAACCAAAACAGTGTCAAATCAGTGGCTTTTAATCCCATTTAAATAAAACAAAAATTCTAATGATTTTATACTTGAGCCAAACTTTTTGTGGCCTCTCTATAATGTTTACCACAAATAATAAAAATGTTTTCACAGGTAACAAAATTCACATGGCACTTAAATAAAATGTAAATAGAAAAGAATAAATAAAACAAAATAAAAAGAGACCTATTCTACGCCACGGGCAAAGCCCACCCACCCAGGGCCCAGCCCCTCTCTCTCTCCTTCTTCTCCCCTCCACCTAACCCCCCTCCCCCACCACGCACGGCAAGCAGGGCGCCATGGCCACTGCCTGGCCGCCCCCCTCACCTGCTCCCCCTCCTCCCTCACCTGCTCCCTCAGGGACGATAAGGCCAACGCCACCCACCCCCTGAATCTCCCTCCCCCCACTTCCCCTCTCCCTCTTTCTCTCGCGCTCCATCACCGGACCAGGAGACTGCCGTGGGCGCGCCGCCGTCGTCCTCATGGTCAATGGCCTCCCCGCACCAGGTGAAGCTGTCCAGGCGCCTGCCCACCGTCAACCTCGCCTCCCCAACCAGTCCATCGACGCCGAAGACCCCCGCATCACTGGAATCGGGCCCTTCCCCGTCGCCGGCCGCCGAAGACTTCGCCGAGCAATACGACGTCGTCGCTGCACCCCTGCTTCCTCGAGCTCTTCTAGGCGCTCACTGTGATCTCCCTGTCGATTCCCCTCGAAATCCCCTTCGATCCGCTGCCCGTAGCCACCGACCCGCCAAGCCGTACTCTGGCCGCCGCTGCTCGCCATGGATATGCCCTGTGCGCCCTTGGCCGCCTTGGACGCACACCTCGCTGCCCTTGGCGCAGGAAGCCACGCCTCGCGCGCGCCCTGGCCATGCCCAGTGCGCGTCTGCTGACCGCCTGCAGCCGCTGTTCTCACCGTCGCCAGTCACGGTCATGTCCATGGCCGAGGCCTAAGCCCGCTGTGCCTCTCTGCGCACGGCCTCCCCTGGCCACGCCCTCGCCGTGCACCCCTGGGTTGCCCCCGCCCCCCTCGCCATGCCCCCCCTCTCGCCGTAGTTGGCCGGGACGGCCACGCCGCCGTGCCTCGCTTGCCGTCGGCGTGCTCACTGGTTTAACCAGTGGGCTGTGCCACTTAACCGTGTGGCCCCACCCCCAATTAGCCCCCCTAATTGCTGTTAAAAAAGGAAAGTGTTAGATAAATTTTTTTAATAATACAATGACATGTGGGGTCACCCCCTTAATTACCTCTATTAATTAGTTAAGGGGTTAATTAAACTTGTATGTATGACATGTGGGCCACCCCTGTTTTTTTTAATAAAAATGTTTTATTAGAATTGGGTCACTGACATGTGGGACCCCAATGTCAGTTTGACCAGTCAACTGGTTGTGGATAATGTTGGGATTTTAGTAATAAAAATAATTCAGAAAAGGTTTTAAAATTGATTAAACTTATAAAATCAATATCTTTTAACCCGTATATCGGATCGAAAAACTTTATACATCAAAATTGATCAGAAAAATATAACGAATACGGATACACTATCCTTATGTCTACCACCCCCCTCTAACGTAACGAACATCGACATTCCCCCTTCGGGCCGTCTGTCGATATTTCTCCGGTGCCGGTAAAAAACCTGCCGGATGAATTTATTCTGAACATGAAAGTTGTTCGGAATAGATCAAATAACCCGGATACATCACCCACACATGTGTCGGATGTCCACGACACCTCCGGTATGTTAACTCCCTCTTCGGACACCCTGTCCGGTAATCACCCGGAGCCGGTAGTTCATCCTCAGATGAATTTCCGTTCCGAGCAACGTGCATTGCACCGCGTTGGAACACCGTTAACATTTCATCTGTCATGACATGCATCTGTTTGTATATGTTTGCTGTGTATTTACTGTTTCTTCCCCCCCTTAATCTCCGGTAGACCCCGCTGCTGCCGTCGACTACACCGCTGCTGAGTACGACTACTTCGTCGACGACCGTACCGCTACTGTCGAGCTACCAGGCAAGCAGAGCCATTCTCTTCCCCAGATATCGCCTATCTTTCCGTACATTTCTTGCACTAGGCATTGTTACTGCTGCTGCTACGATTACAATCCTATTCAATTGCATAGCCTGTCATTGTAGCCCCTTGATGTGCCTTCCTTTAATCCTATGCTGCCTATTATTACTTATGCATTATTCAGCAGTGAGCCCTGCGCATTGTTAGCTAGGATTAGATAGCGGGTCGTGATCACTTTGGGAGTGATCGCGGAAACGATATATTACAACTGCAACATGTACGGATCAATGCAGACGCCCTAGGGAACCTACAACGGCGAGACTCTGCCGAGTCGCTTCGAGTTTGGCTTACGAGTGGAATGGACTCATATTTCACTCTCGTCGGCTCAGTAGCGTAGCATCACTGGGATGATATGAGGTTTACCTCTTTAGTTCATTCCGCTGATGTCTCAGTCAAGCCAGCTCAAGTGTACCATCGAGGGTGATTCCTCCTGGTTTCACTTAATGGTAGGGACTCGAACCAACTGGTGTCCTTAAATGTATGAAGTCGGGCGACCCAATGGTGCCCGCGAGAGGTATTGCGACGGGACGACAGGGAGGGTACGACTAGTGTACCGGTGTGCTTGGCCCCTGATTGTTGGCCACGAGAGTTACCAAACCCCAAAAGTCGAGCTCCTTCAGGAGCACACGCGAGACAAGGTAAGGAGACGGTTCACCTTGTTGGTAACCGAAGTGACTTGGTGGGACCACGGGGCAGGCACCGATGTACTGGTGGTCCTGGCTGTTGTCGTTGTCCGTGGGGTTAGTTAAGTCGAGGCAACGATAACGGTTGTCACGCAGGTTAATTAAAATGCTAAATGGTTCAGTGGATGTCTTGAGTTGGCTATATGCCATGTACGCACTACCTACCCGTGGGAATTACGAGTTATGGGATCCTCTGCTTCGTAGTGTCGTCCGAGGACTCTTCAGACGTCAGAAGTACCGCGGCCTGCGCCGGGAAGTGGTGTTGTCTTATTTGCTCGCGCGGTGGTGTCTTATTTGGATTTTCTTCAACTTCACCGACCAGCCACGCACCGTGCAGGAGTACGTTCGGGTTGGGGTCCAAGGCCCGACGTACTTAGGATTTAGACCGGCGGATGGCCTCTCTGTTGAGTTTGAAAGATGGGCTATGAAGTGTCGGATAGCCTCGGTGGAGCGTTCCCTAACAAGGTTCTCGCCACCCTGGAGATCCGTGCGTGTAGCGTAACACAAGTGCACCCCTGCAGGGAAGATTAATCTATTCGAATAGCCATGTCCACGGTAACAGGACGCTTTATGCTGAAGCTGGATCTTACCACTAGAAACTATTATTATTAAACTGTATGGTTCCGGGTTTTCTTCCTCGCGGGGATGTCGAGGAGGTGAACTCGGAGGCATTGTTATTTATTACAACTTATTATTATACAATGTTGCAGCAACTTCTGCTGCATTGTTACTTTATGCTTTATATAAACTGTTGGCTGATTCTTACCTCATGCTGCAAGACCTCGTCGGAAGATGCTAGTCTTCGTTAGGCCTAGCTTCTTACCCTTGCTCTGGATTTCTATCTTTCAGTCCACTATATACAGCTTCTTCTCTCCGTTGATACAATGCATAATGTTTAGTAGCGGACGTAAGACTCGCGGGTATACTAGATACTCACCCTGCTTTATTTCCTTTACTGTTTTTCCTGATCGGCCGCTGCAGTCGACGTTGGAGTCCAGGAGCAGGAGATCCCCGATGCCGACCACCACAACAGGAAGATCCCCGATGCTTTCGACGACGTCGAGTTCCCCATTGACCAGGAGTAGTTTGGAGGTTCCCAGGCAGGAGGCCTCGCCTTTTCGATCTGTTGTTTTTGTGCTAGCCTTCTTAAGGCAGATCATGTGTACCTTGTGTCTGTACTCAGATACTTTTGCTTCCGCTGACTTTGTGCTCTCGAGCTGTTGTATTCGAGCCCTCGTGGCCCCTGGCTTGTATTAAACATCTTGCATTATTTTATTTGTAGAGTTTGTTGTGATATCTCACCGTGAGTCCCTGATTTCGATCGTGTACCTTGCGTGTATGATTACTGTACACGGTCTGATTTTGGGGGCGTCACAAGGGGTGTGGACGCGCGGCGCGATCGGGCGGGAACACGCGGTGGCGCGACCATTAAAATCTTGTGCTGATTGGACTGCTCGACGCTCGGTGATACGTCCCAAACATATCTATAATTTCTTCTTGTTCCATGCTTTTTAGGTGACATTGCTATGTGTTTTGCTACACTTTCATATATTTTTACACATATTTGGATTAACCTACTAACTCAGTGCACCCAGTGCCAGTTTCTGTCTACTGATGTCTATAAGTTGCAGGTTTTTACCCATATTTACAAGGATCCAAAAAATCCAGGAAAAATATATAAAAATCAGCGCGACATAAGCTTCTAGATCACCGAAGGAGGGCCACCCCCTCCCAGGTGACCCGGGGGCGCGACCCCACCCTAGGTCGCGCCACCGGGGCGCCTGGGGGGAGGGGCCACTCCATGGTGCCCCCCTTCGCCTATATTTACTCCTCGCTCTAAAAACCCTACAGAGAGCCCCGCATCGCGATTTTCACCTATGTTCCGCCGTTGCCGCGCTTCCAAGATCGGGAGCACCAGAAGCCCTCTTCCGGCACCCTGCCAGAGGGAGGATTGACCTCCGGGAGCTTCTCCACCACCATGAGCGCTTCCCGGATGTGCCATGAGTAGTACCCCTTGGACCATGAGTCCATGACCAGTATCTTTGTGATGTGTTCTCTCCAATCTTGTGCTTCAATTCTTAGCCCTTATGATCTGCCCTACCTGATCAAGGCATCTATGCAATTCTTTCTGCTGTTGTTATGCTGTGTTTGCTGGGATCCGATGGATTATGAGATTATGTTAAGATTGTGATGAATTATATATTTGGTTCTATTTTTATATTCTGTTCTTGAGTAATTCTTGCATGTTCTCCGTTGCTTTTTATTGCTTTGTCCAAGTAGTAGATATTAGCAACAAGAGGGAGCGTTATGCTTGATTGTGGGTTCATACCCCCCGATGTCTAGCTTGAGTGACAGAAACATGAGACTAGGGTATGTGTTGTTGCCACCAGGGAGAAAACAATGATTCTTATAACCGCGGTTGTGATACGTCCCAAACGTATCTATAATTTCTGCTTGACCCATGCATGTTTTGGGTGATATTGCTATGTTTTTGGTACACTTTTATACACTTTTGATCATATTTGGACTAACCTATTAACGTAGTTCACCCAGTGTCAGTTCCTGTTTTCTGCTGTCTTTTTATTTCGGGTTTCCCCCGTACTAAAAATGCTCCAAAAATTCTGGAAAAATCCAATAAAAACCCATCAACAGAAGCTTCCAGAGCCCCGAAGGGGGGCCAGAGGGGACCCACCTGGTGCCTAGGTGGCCAAGGGGCACGACCTAGGATGGGGCCGCTCCGGGAGCCTGCTTGGACTCCTGGTGGCCCCCTGGCTGCCCCTCTTCGCATATATATTTCCTTTGCCCCAAAACCTCCAAAGACGGAACCCTTTTTCGCTATCTCGCCTCTGTTCCGCCGCCGCCACGCTTCCAAGATCGGGAGCACCAAAAGACCTCTTCCCGGCACCCTGCCGGAGGGAGGATTGACTTCCGGGAGCTTCTCCACCATCATGGACGCTTCCCGGATGATCGGTGAGTAGTCCACCTTGGACCATGGGTCCATGATCAGTAGCTATGTGATGTTCTCCTCCCCTCTTTGCTCTTCATGGATTAGACCTTGTGAGCTGCCCTACATGATCAAGGCACATATGTAATTCTTTCTGTTGTTGCTATGCTGAGTTTGCTGGGATCCGATGGATTATGAGACTATGTTCAGATTGTGATTGAGTAATATATTTGGTTCTTATCTTTTATATGTTTGTTCTTAAGTAATTCTTGCATGTTCTCCGTTTCTATTTATTGCTTTGGCCAAGTAGTAGGTAGTGACTCCAAGAGGGAACGTTATGCTCGATTGTGGGTTCATGCCCCCTGATGACTAGCTTGAGTGATAGAAACATGAGTCTAGGGGATGTGTTGTTGCCACAAGGGGGAAAACGTGTTTGTAAGCGCGGTTGCAAATATTGTTTACTTTACTCAAAGTTATTTTAATGCAGTTGTCTGTTGCTTTGGCTTTACACTTTGGGTGGGGCTCGCAACTTAATACCAGCGAGATGTTCTGGATAGATATCTCAAGGTGGATGATTGGTAGTAGATGCATATGGATTTTGGTCTACTTATTTTGACGTAATCCCCATGCTTTTGAGCCTATTCCTTTGTTTGTAGTATAGTTATCATTGGTTTGCACTCGTAATGTTGTCAATTGCCCAGCTGTGATTTGTTTATCTTGCATAGCAGTTTTATCGTCTTTTGGGAGAGATACATCACTAGTGAACATCATGGGACCCCGGTCCATATTTCCACCACTGTTTACACCCTCAATTTTCTTCTTGCTTTTACTTTCCAGCTGCAATTATCACTACTATTATCTGTTGCGTTGATCCTTTGTAAATGGCAAGTCTGGAGAGATTGACAACCTCTCTGTACTCATTGGGAGCAAAGTTATTTTTATTTGTGTGCAGGTCCAGGTAAAGTAAGCAACCTTGAGTTGTGAACGGCGCCATTGTTCACTTTACCACCTACTTGTCGACCTTGGAGTCCTACTGGGATGGCTCTAAACCTTGGTATCTTTGCCAAGGGAAATCTTGCTGCTACACTACATCTCAACCTTCCACTTGGGGTAACCAATGAGGGGCGAGAAGTATTTCCTCGCTAGCATCAGGTTGCAAGGATTGTTTATCTTACGCAAATTTGTTAATGCAGTTTTATGTTGCTTTGAGTTTATACTGTGGGTGGGGCTCGCAACTTAATACCAACGAGATTTTCTGGGTAGATATCTCAAGGTGGATGATTAGTGAGTAGATGCAGTTGGATTTTGGTCTACTTGTCTTGGCGTACTGTCCATACTTTTGAGCCTCTAACTTTCTTTGTAGCATAATTAGCATTGCGGTGCGTTTATAATTATGTCAATTGCCTAGATGTAATTTGTTCACCCAGCTTAGCTATTTTATCGTATTTTGGAAGAGAGACATGACTAGTGAACATCATGGGACCCTAGTCTATATTTCCACCACTTTTTACACCTCTACTATTTACGACTTTATTTCCATTTCGTTGCAATCACCACTACTATTTTCCCTTGTGTTTTGACCCTTTGTAAACAACAAGGCCGGAGAGATTGACAACCTCTCTGTACTCTTTGGGAGAAAAGTTACTTGTTGTGTCTGCAGGCCTACGTCTTCTTTCAGCGCCAGAGCATCAGACACCTACTTGTTGTCCTTGGAGTCCTACTAGAGACATAAACCTTACAATCCTCGTGTAAGGGAAATTGTCGCTAGACTACATCCTTACCTTCCACTTTGGGTAACCAACGAGGAACACTACTTCAGTGGCATCAAAGCAATTTCTGGCGCCGTTACCGGGGAATCCAATCTTCAAGATAGGGGAGTTGCACACTATCTTTTACCTTTGATTTTTAGTCTTGTTAGTTTACTTTCTAGTTTTTGCTTTAGAATTTTATATACAAAACCACAAAAAATTTAGTTGCTTTGTTCTTGTTTGCTGTTGTTACTATGGGTTCCATTGAAACCACCAACTTGTGTGACTTCACTAGTCACACCAACAATTAATTTATCAGCACTCATATTGCTCCACCCGCCACTTCAGCACCTTCATATGAAATCAAACCTGCTTTGCTAAATCTTGTTATGAAAGAACAATTCTCCGGTGCTGGAGATGATGCTTCTTTGCAATTAAATAACTTTGTTGAGCTTTGTGATATGAAAAATTACAAAGAAGTAGATGGTGATATTGCTAAACTTAAGCTTTTTCTTTTATCCTTGAGAGGAGGAGCTAAAGTGTGGCTTCAATCCTTGCCTAGGAATATCATAGATTCTTGGGACAAGTGCAAGGATGCTTTTATTGGGAAGTATTACCCACCTGCTAAGATTATCCAATTGAGGAGTAACATTATGAATTTTAAACAATTGGATAATGAACACGTTGCCCAAGCTTGGGAACACATGAAATCTCTTGTTAAAAATTGCCCTACACATGGTTTGACTACTTGGATGGTTATCCAGACTTTCTATGCAGGATTGAACTTTACCTCGCGGAATCTGTTAGACTCGGCCGCGGTAGGAACCTTTATGTCAACTACACTTGGTGCTACCACAAATCTATTGGATGAGATGATGACAAATTATTCTCAATGGCACACCGAGAGAGCTCCAATAGGTAGGAAGGTAAACTCTGTCGAGGAGATATCCTATTTAAATGAAAAGGTTGACATGATCATGTCTTTACTTACCAAGCAAGATCCTATTGATCCTCATGATGTTCCTTTAAATTCTTTGGTTGCTCAAGAAAGAGAGAAAGTTGATGTTAATTTTATTTCTAGGAACAACTTTAATAATAATGCTTATAGGAGTAATTTTGGTAGCAACAATCCTAGATTGTTCCCATTCAACAACTATGGGAACAACAACACTTATCCTAGCACCAAAAACTCCACTTGTGAATTAGAGAGCATGCTTAAGGACTTTATCACTTCTCAAAAAGCCTTCAACAAGAGTGTAGAAGAGAAACTAGAAAAAATAGATAGCTCATGATGTAGAGATGCTTAAAATTAGAACCTCTTCTCTTGAGGAAAGGAAAACTACACCCATGAATGCTATTCAAGTGAAAATTAATGAAAACATTAGAATGCTAGCCAAACTTAAGGATAGATGGGCTAGATAAAAATAAGAGGAGTATATGATTAAGAGTCTTCCTACTCACACTACTATTTCCACTATACAAGTTGTTGAGGATCTCAAAACTGTTAGCACCCAACACATCCCTAGTCCCATTGGACCTATTAATGGTGATGCTAATACCTCAACTTTAGGACAAGAAGGTCCCATGAACTTAGAGACTACCAAGAAAATGAGCTTAGATGACATCACCACCACTTTAATTAATGGTAGTGATCTTGATTTTGATAATTTTAGTCTTTGTGAAGTTATTACTTTTTTGCAAAGAATGGCTAAAGACCCCGACACTAGCACACTTAACATTGCCTTCACCGAGCATATTACCAATGCTCTTATCAAAGCTAGGGAGGATAAGATCAAGCTAGAGACTTATATTCCTAGAAAGCTAGAAGATGGTTGGGATCCTATGGTCAAAATTAAATTGAATATTTTTTCTTGCTTCGCCTTATGTGATGTTGGAGCTAGTGCCTCTGTTTTACCCAAAAGAATGTATGATATGCTCGATTTGAAACCTTTTGATCCATGTTCTTTTGTTGTTCATATTGTTGATTCTTTCGTAAAGAAACATTTATGGAGGATTGATGATGTTCTTATTGTTGTCAATGATAATTATATTCCCGTTGATTTTCTTGTCATGGATATTGAGTGTGATCCCTCATGTCCAATTATTTTGGGATGTCCTTTTCTTCGCACCGTTGGTGCTATCATTGACATGAAATAAGGGACCATTACGTTCCAATTCCCACACAAAACGTGTCGGGACCCGGGGTTAGCGTATGTAATTCCAGTCACGATACAATCACATGGAGAGCCGAGAACCGTACCCACTTGTCTAAGTAGACAAGGCCAAGCACAGAACGTTCTCGGTAAGCATCGAACGTGAGGGGCATCCCATCCAGGCCGGATGATCATCTGAGATGGGTCCTCATCGTCCGCTCACAAGTCTAGATGCTTATGGGTGGTGAATCCCATACTCATAGACAAGTCGCCTCAACCATGTTATCGATTGAATCCTAACTCTTACATAGACTTACTCCAACCCGATCACTTAGTCGGGGTCTAGGGCGGGCTCGATCATACAACAAAGTGTGCACGTGACAGAGTCACGAGCAATCACATCGTGATGCCCCAAGTTGCGCACATCTAAGGGCCACTTGGTGTATAAAAGACCGCCAGCCAGATCACAACTAAGGTCTCGAAAACCCATACTAAGACATGCATGTTATAACATACACGCAGCACACATGTCTAGTATGAATAGCAGGTATCATCACATAACTCTACAAAGAACTTATTTATTGACTTACACATAGAGTATACAAAGATCACATGTATGTGATCAACATTACATCATACAACAGAAGATATTTAGGTCTGAGTACAGACAAGTTTAACAAATGGCTTAGAGAAGCCTTGTAAACATACATGCCCATCCACGAGGGACCAGACTGCTGTCTGGAACTATACTACCAAGGTCAACGTCGAGCTTCAGGAAGGTGACTCCATCGGGGTCCGGGTTCTCATCTAAAACATAGAATAAGCAAACGTGAGTACAAAGTCGTACTCAGCAAGACTTACATCAGATCTATACTACTCATGCTCAAGTTTCAAGGTAAAGGAGGTGGGGTTCAACATGCAGAAGTGCCAGCTTTGACTTGGCTAGTCCTGTGCTACGAGTACCAGACTTGAGGTAAGAAGCGTACACGAGTCCACTATCCAAGTCTCCAAACAATACACCACTATGGTTACTTCCTCGACTTCCCCACGAGGAGCACACCATAGCACTCACGCTTATCTTGCGAGTTTTATAAGTATCCATTCAAGTTGTCTAATAATCAGGTACAGGTTCCAAGTAGTCCATGACCGCGGATGCGGCTATTCGAATAGTTTTGTTAACCTTGCAAGGGTGTAAACTACACACACATGACCATCAGTTACCGCCAGGTCTCGCCACCGTTCAAGAGGTGATAGCGAGGATGTTCACCACGACACTTCGCTCACAACCGGTCTATTCCAGGAGTCGACTATCTGAGTTTGTCACCGCTCGAGAGTCCGGCCGGATCAACGATACGGACCCAGACACTGTAGGCAACCGAGACGCCACCTCTGACAGATGGTTTCACTGTTTCACAGATCCACCCACATATCTAGGATGATGCAACATTTCCACTCACTCTTTTTCTATGCATATGTCAAATGGAAGGCCCAAACTAATGTGACTCCTGGACGTCAACACGGATCAAGGTACTAGGCCGAGAGGGGTCAATGAGCCCAATGTGTGGTTGTACTCTTTGTCTTGGATTACCATACAAGAACTCGGTGCTTGAGGCGGTGTTCAACGAGACAACCCACTGTGTACTCCTACACAGCCTCTCATCGTTCACCTTGTATTAGGGTGGATTCACCAACACGTTATCATTAGCATCACTGTGATCATCCATCCCGACTCACAATCATAACATCCTCATTGTATCACTAAGCAGCAAAAGCAGTAACAGTTGTAGGGGCCACATGCTCATCAGTCAACTCCTAAATCTGCTAGGATTGTGGTTTACTTAATATGGTGACAAAATGATAGGTCATGCATCGGAATGGGTTCAACTATGCGATAGAACGTGTCTCGGTGATCTCCTAAACATGCATAAGCGAGACTGAGAGGGAAGTAGGATTTTATAGACATGATCAATGGGGGTTTGCTTGCCTTGCTGACGATACACGGGGTTTACCGAACTTCTTCTCCTTCGGGGGTGATCACCGTCTCGGATCGTCTGTCACCGGAACAATCAATCAACAAAGGGGGGAAACATTGTAATAGAATGCACAAGCACATTATTATGTTGTCCATGATGTGAATGGTGTTGGTTTGTAGCAAATTCAATTTAAATGAAGTGTATTGCATTTGGAATGCAAATTCAAACTCCACATATGAAGTTCAAATTAACCAATTTGCATTTCATATTGTTTGATCATTTGAAACCATGTGATCATGTGTGTGATATGCTTCTGAAGTTCAGGTGATCATGTTTGCATTGTAATGGTTAAAATTTGAATTGCATTTGAATTAAATTTGAATTAATTCCATTTAATCCAAATAGTAAAAGCTACTGGTCCCATTTTAAAATCAACTCAAACATAGTTGAAAGTGGGAAATTTGGATAGCTTATTTTCTGCTGATCATTTTCATATATTATATGTTATATTTGGAGTTCATATGGATTTATTATGAATTTCCAAAGTTTGGCTATTTTTCTGAAATTTTCTGGATTTATTTTAATTCTATTAATTGATTTAAACTCTGGAAATTGAATTATTGCATCATGCTGATGCAAGCATGACATCAGCAGGGGGGCTGACATGTGGGGCCTACATGTCAGTGGCCCAGTGTTTTAAAATCTGTTAATTAAAAGTTAACAGGGGTTAAGGGGGGGCTCGCCCACTTGTCATTGGGCTAGGGGGGATTAGCTGGCTAGTGGCCTTGGGCCCACTGTCCAGAGAGAGAGAGGAGGGGGTTAGGGCCCGGGTTAATGGCAAGCTCTCCGGAAAGTCACCGGAGCTTCGTCGGAGTTCCACTTTCGGGCACGGGGTGGGGCTGCGAGGGTATGGGTGTGCTTCTCTCGTCGACGCGCACCCACTGGTGCTAGGAGGGGTTCCAGAGGAGGCCCGTGGCCATGGCTACAACAGCCAAGGCGGCGACCGACCACTTGTCGAGACGAAGACGAGCTAGGGGGCTTGGGAGGAGGCTTGGAGAGGGGGAATCGACGCGGATGCTCACCCTGGAGCTCAAGACGGTGACGACGGCGTCTGGGAGTGCGCAGAGACGATGAATTCCGCGGCGGCCTTCTCCGGCTCCGGCGAGATCCCGAAGAAGCTGGCGTCGACTCAGGGCGACCTCGGGCTCAATTAGCAGGGGGGTCCGACGGAAACGGTTGCGCTTGTTCTTCTAGACAACACGACGAGGAAGATGGAGGCCGGTGGCCACGCAGGCGCGGCGGCGCGTTCCGGCGCGGGCTTCGGGCGGCGAGCGGAACGGCGAAGGGAGAGGGGGAGGAGGTCCAAAGAGAGGGGGAAACGATTCGGGAGCCTTCCAGGACGTCCACGGCGACGGGATAAGGCAGGGGAAGCAAGCAGGAGGTGGCTTGCCGCCGGGCATGGCCGCCACGCACCTCTGTGCCTGCTGGCCGGGGTGGAAGACGAAGATGCCCTTTTGGGCTGGGCTGGGCCGTCCAGGTAAGTGGCCAGGTGAGCTGGGCCTCTTTCCTTTTTCTAATTTTCTTTCTGTTTTGTTTTTCTTTCATTTGTTTGCCCCGATAAACAAATACCAAAACATTTTTAAAAATCCCCAAAACTTTTATGTGGGCTTAGGGTTCATGCCACTAGCCACTCACAAGTTTTGGTGACTTTTGAAATTCAAACAATTTGAATTCAAATTCAAATTGGAGTTTAATTAAATTTCCAAGCCCTGTTTGAAATATTTGAAAAATCTTGGTGCATGCAGAGGGACCCACTTCACTTTATATGTGATCATGCATATTTAGAAGACTTTTCAAAAATAACAGAGGAATTTTTGGAAGAAATTTTTGTCTGGCCATTTATTTAAATTCTCTAGGGCTTTTCTTTTCCCCATTTTTGAATTTTCTTTGACTTTTCTTCATGATGCAAAGGGCACTCTAATCCTAGCACTTACCCTAGTTGGGGTTCTGACAAAACGGGAATGGAAAACTTCCCTCGAAAGAAGATTAAGTTACCTTTTGAGTCTGTTACATGGGCAAGTCACTGCTGGAATCTGCTGGTTTGCCGTCAGCCATAGCGGACGGCAAAGGCCACTTTAAGCGGCGGCAAAGGCTTTGCCGTCAGTTTGCTGTCGGCAAAGAGGCTGGCCACGATTTTATCGGCAAACAGGTTCTCTGCCGTCAGCCGGAAATCGACCGACGGCAAAGACTGTGCCGTCAGCTAGGGGGCCGAGGCTGACGGCATAGAGCCTTGACGGCAACGTCTTCAGCCCAGCCCCGTTAGAGGGTTAACGGCAGGCTTTGCCGTCAGCCACAGCCCAGCTGACGGCAAAGTTTGCTGCTGCTTGTGGGCCATGCTTGCCAGGGGAGCTACGGCCGCTGCCACGTGGGTCCACTCTTTGCCGTCAGCCACAGTCCAGCTGACGGCAAAGCCGACAACCTGGGACATTTGGTCGTCCCAGAGTTGTCAGATTGAACAGTTTACTGCCACGTGTCCTTCTTTGCCGTCAGCTTACTGACGGCAAAGACCCTCTTTGTTTTTTTTATAATTAATTCCTGTTAATTCCCTGCATTTTCAAACAACAATATAAATAACACAATATATATTTCTGCCAGGCCCTAAACAGCACCACAAGTGCATCACAAGTGCATCACAAAGGATTTAAAGTGCAAACAACAAGATGGCATCACAAAGCCTCACAAAGAATCACAAGTGCATCCGCAAGTACAAGTGCATTACAAAGTGCATTACAAAGCATCTAACACTACAAGTAGTCCCTGGAGCATCCATCCATGTGCCATGCTGCTTTATCAAAATCTGCATAATGAGAAGAAGAAAGAATTTAGCGATAAGTAGTTAGAAGAACAAGAAGAAGAAGAAGAACACAAGAACAAGAAGAAGAAGAAGAAGAAGAAGAACACAAGAACAAGAAGAAGAAGAAGAAGAAGAAAAAGATGGAGAAAAAGAAAGAAGAGAAAAAGGAAGAATAAGAAGATTTGTTTCTTCTTAATCTATCTTTTTTTCCTCTTTCTTCTTCTCTTATTTCTTCATCTCTTCTTTGTTCTTCTCTTCTGTTTTGTTCTTCTCTTCTGGTTTCTTTTGAAACTTTCTAAAGTAATTATGTCATTTTTGAGCTCTAATATCAACTAATTATGCTATTTTTGGTGTTATCAAGTAATTATGTCATGTTTGTACCAAATAAGCAAAGTCTATGTCATTATTGAGGTAAGTAAGCTAATTATGTAATTTTTTATGTAATTAAGCTAATTATGCAATTTTTTGCCTAACTAGAATTTACTAAGCTAACTAAAGCATGGCATAGTCTAAGTTGAGCTAAACAATAAGAATAAGAAGGAGAGGAATAACTTACCAAATGCCAAGTCACGGAGGAGAAGCACCATCTCGGTTGGTCGCCGGGTTGGTAGGGCTCTCACCGGGAGAGGAATTGTGGGATGCGACTCTGGAATGATGCTGCAACAAGGAAAGAGTTGAAATATGTGGTTAGCATGGCAACATACAATGATATAAGACCGTGCAAGGTTGGTCATTGAAAGGGAACTCACCGTTCCCACCGGAGAAGGCATCGGCTGAGGGGGGGGGCAAACCTTGCTTCTCACACATAGCCTGCAAATTAGTTTTCGAGAAGTCAAAGAAATAGTCTTGTTGCTTCTCACACATAGCCTTGCTTCTCACACAACTGACTTACCGCAACGAAGTCGTGCATAGCCTTCGCATGGGCATTATTGCGTGCCCTCTCCTCCTCCAGCAGCCTCTGTGTATTCCGGTCCCTCTCCTCCAACAAGAGTCTTGTGGCCTCCCTCTCCTTCTCAAGTGCGGCCTGCAACCACTTCTCATCATCATCCATCCAGGGTCAAATGGACTAAAGAAATAATGAAGGAAAACTAACCTCGATGGCAAGATCAACTGGCCTCGCGCGTTGCCGTATTACAGGAGCCGAGCTAGTTTGCCTCGCCTTGATCTGAGATAGAGACTCAGTGATAGGGACGAAGCCATCACACATGGCCACCGTGCCATGAATCTTACCGCCACCAGAGATCATCAACGCCTCCGCATCCATAGGATTCAGGCTCGGGTCGAAGTCAGGGCCGCGCAGTTGTTTGACAACCTGAGAATAAGACGTCATCTTGTTGTAGGCGGACAGGCTTGTGTACGCGGATGGCCCGTCCCCCTCAGAATATGGTGTCGCCGTCTTGTACGAGCCCTTATGGGCCATGCCAAACGCGGCGTATCCCTGAGGCTCGGGCTGGTTATGGTGTTTGGCCTACAAGAAAAGGCAAAGAGTTAGTACAACAAAAATAATGCACAAATGAATTAATGATGAAATAAAACAAGGCACACATACCCATTTTTTGGCGTATTGCTTGATGTTGGCATTTCCTTGGTGGTGTGGCACACCAACCAATTGGGCACGACGCTCCTTGGCCACATTGTGGGTGGTCAACCAAGCATCTGTGCACCACTTGTCCACTATCATCTCCCAACAATCCATCTTATCGGCCAACCATCTCGGGGGCACCTATGAATGAAACTAAGTATTGTAACTAGCCCTAACATAACTAATAAAGAATGTAACTAAGGAATCTACGTACCTCCATGTACTGGGTCTTGTCAGGGAAAAGCTTTCGACATTCAGCCTTCGTCTTCGGCTCGTTTTGCTTGGCGTACCAATCTCGAACGGCCTAAACACGCATCTCATGCCTCGTGTTATTCAATAATCTCTTGCACTCTTTCTCGAGATTCTTCTTGGCCGCCTCCTCCGTCCCCTCCTCGACCCTATGGTAACTTTGCAATTATGCCATATATATGCACAGATGAATAGGAAATAACAAGATATAACATTGGATATTGTATACTTATTATTGGGTAAAATAATAGTTACCCAAAAATCAGCCAACACCTTGTCGGCCACGCTCGCGCAAACAACACCGTTCACGTGAGTGTTTTCCGGGAGAAGTGCGGCTTGGTAGTGCTCCCACTTGAGTCCTGGCTCGGGAACCATACCCTCCCCGGGCAACTGCACTAGCCCGGGAAAGTGCTCCCTAAGCAAAGCACCAAGGAGGCAGTTTGGATTCCGGGTATTCTCCGGGTAATTCCACCCCCTGCATAATGAGAAGGCAAAGACATTAGCTACTTGGTGGAAAATAATGATATAAGGTACACAATAGCCATCAACTTACTTCTCGCCATCTGGCGAAATCAACGCCCTGTGCTGCAACTCTAATCGGTCTGGAACTCGTGTCATACCACGTTGGTAGACCGACTTGCTGGCAGACGGGCCCTCATCCTCCGCCTCAGCCCTCTCATCCTCCGCCTCAGCCCCCTCATCCTCCACCTCAACCTCAGCCTCCGCATCCGCCCCAGCCCCCTCACCGTCCCCCCAACTCCCCCACTCCTCGTGTGAGGGTGTCGGCTCCTGGAAGGGAGTATCCTGCATCGGTGTCCGCTCCTGGACGGGAGGATCCCGCACCGGTGACACCCTTGTCTGCAGGGGTGAAGTGGCTGAGACTGAAGTAGCTGAGGGTGGTGGCGACAGGCTCCTATTAGGCAGCCTCCCTTTCCCGCGACCACGTCCTCTGCCTCTCTTCTTTCCTCCGCCTCTCCCACGGGGCTCCTCGGCAAAGCTCTGCAACAACTGTCTCCGTAGCTAGCCAGGTGCTATCCTCAACTTATCCCCGCCTGCCATGTCTCACCACCTGCAACAATACATAGTTAAATACTTAGTACAAATTCAAAGACAATAATTAAATGAACAATAATAAATACATGAATAATTAAACAATTAATTAAATAATTAAACAACAATGTTTGGATGCATACAAAGTACTAATAGTCGGGATCATCTGTCTCTTCTCCAAGGTCAACTGAAGCATAATCATCATCAGTATCATACGTGTCGTCATGAATGACATCGTCATCGGGTTCAGGGACATCATGTGGAAGGCCTTTTTGTAACCGATCAAGCATTGTTAGCTCATCCAGATTGGTAACCTCTTCTACTTCCACTTCTTCCTCATCATCACGTGATTCTTGTTCCTCCGTGTTCAGGGTGGACGTAGAGCAGTTCCGGAGACGACGTCTCACACCACGTGATTCTTGGAAGAATTCTCCATCATATGTTATTGGGTCAATTTGAGGTTCATAATCCTCTTCGTTTGGTGGAGGTGGTCTAAGATGGGGCGGCACATCGTACACGACATACCAACCTTCCAGGTTCTTAACACTTTGACGATTGTATGGCAGATAGAAAACTTGGGTGGCCTGTTGAGCCACAATAAAGACATCATCACCGCTTAACTTCCTGTCTTGTCGGATTTCGACTAGCCCAACATGTTCATGAGTCCGTCTTGTCTTAGTAGGATCGAACCAATGACATTTGAACACAACAACATTTGGAGGATTTTCACCATAATAATGAAGTTCGTAAACTTCTTCAAGTCTTCCATAATACTCGACACCTCCCTTGCCTATAGCAGAGACACCGGAATTGGTTGTTTTTCGACCGGGCATTGAAAGCTCTTTGCTAGCAGTACGAAAGCGATACCCGTTGATGTCGTACTTCTGAAATGTCCGGACCTTAAATTCAAAACCATTTTCTATTTGTCTCAATTCATCGTTGACTTGCTCATTTGAATTAGCTATTTTTTTGAACCAAGAGATGAAACCGGGATAGCCGCCTCCTGTCTTTTCAAGAAGTTCATACTCGAGAATGGATTCTTTTTCGATTTCAACACCATTCGAGAACTGTTCGACGTATCGACTGTATCAATTAATAACAGTTGTTAGACACAAAACTTGTTAAAAAGTTGCGAAACAATGTATCGAGGACTTACTCGATGTACGGCCGAACTTCTGTTAAGTTGTTCAATATATACATCGTTAGTGTGCGCCACTCCTCGACGCCCAGCAACTTTGATTTTCCCACACCAGAAGGAGCGAGCTTCCCTTTGAAGAGGCTGAGTTTGGATTCACGTCGTTTGGGGTCGCCCACATTGTACCGAGGCTTTGGATTATGCAAGCTGTGCAAAGTGGCATCATAGTGTGCTGTTACGAAGTTTGTCGCCTCCTCGGTAATGAAAGCCTCGGCCATCGATGCTTCAATTCTACGTTTATTTTTACATTTTGGTCTAAGTGTATTCTGCATTCTTTCAGTTGCATAGCACCAACGATTTTGCACAGGGCCACCCAATCTTGCCTCGGTCGGGACATGCAAAATCATGTGTTGCATCGGATTAAAGAAGCCCGGTGGAAAAATCTTCTCTAACTTGCAGAGCAACTCAGGCGCCAACTCTTCCATGTCATCTATCACGGCACGCGACAACTCTTTAGCACAAAGAACACGGAAGAAATAACTTAACTCTGCCAATACTAGCCATTCAGACTCTGGGATATAGCCGCGCAACATCACTGGCATTATCCGCTCAAGCCATATGTGCCAGTCATGACTCTTGAGCCCAAAAATTTTCATTTTTTCAATGCTCGCTCCCCTCGCTAGATTCGCAGCATACCCATCAGGGAACAACAACTTTTGTTGCACCCACAAGAGGATTTCCCTTATTGCTCCCTTCTCGAGATTGTACCAGGCAGGTGGCTTGGACCAATTTTTTCTTCCTTTCGGTTGTCGCATGTTTAGTGATGGCCTATCACAAAGAGTCTCCTGGTCAACTCTAGCCTTTGTATTATCTTTGCCCTTATCAGTGCCGAAAAATGTGCCAAGAAGGGCCTCGGCGATATTCTTTTCAGTGTGCATCATGTCAATGTTGTGTGGTAGTAAGAGGTCTTCAAAGTAGGGGAGATCCCAGATGCATGGCTTGTGGGTCCAGGCATGTTCCTCATTATAACCCAAGAAATACCCTGGACGGTTTGGATCAGGCTCCATAGATTTTAACTGTTCATGAATTTGTGTGCCCGTCAACGCAGGTGTTGCCGAGTGTTTGACAACTTTACCTTTCATGAAATTCTTCTTGTCTTTTCTGAATGGATGGTCCAAAGGCAAGAACTGTCTATGCAAGTCAAAGTAGGAATACTTTCCACCCGCCGGCAACCAATGAAACTTAAGAGTTGCTTTGCATTGTGGGCATGGGAACCTTCCATGCACACACCAGGCAACGAAAAGCGCAAATGCCGGCAGATCATGCAACGAGTATTGGTACCAAACATACATTTGAAAGTTCTCTTTCTTAGCTGCGTCGTATGTGTTGACCCCATTCACCCAAGCTTCTTTCAAGTCATCCATCAGCGGTTGCATGTACACACTCATATTCTTCCCCGGATAGTTTGGCCCTGGAACTATCAACGTCAGAAATATGTGCTTTCTTTGCATAATGGATGATGGTGGAAGATTGAGCGGAATAACAAACACAGGCCAGCAACTATATTCGGTAGCCGTCATACCAAAAGGATTGAACCCATCGAGACCGATGGCGACTCTGCAATTCTTTGGCTCTTTAGCTTTTCTTCCATGCGTCACCATCCGAAGGGTGTACCAACATCGGATCTCCGTTTTCATCTAATTCTTTCCTAATTCCATGTTTGTGCCATGTCATCTGTTTTGCTGTTTCTTCGAGCATGTAAAGTCGTTGAAGTCTTGGTAGGATCGGCAGATACCGTAGAACACTCACATGGATTTTTCTCTGCTTCTTCTCACCTTCACCGTTTTCTACCTCAACATATCTGGAGGACTTGCAAAATGGACAATATGTTTCGTCCGCATACTCTTTCCTAAATAAGGCACATCCTTTCTCACAAGCATGTATCTGCTCATACGGCATCTTGAGTGCACTAAGGATTTTGTCTGACTCATATAGGTTTGAAGGCATAATATGACCTTCGGGTAGAAACCGCCCAAATAGGGTCATCATTGAGTCAAACAGGTCTCTTCCAATGTTGAATTGGGCTTTCAGAGCCATTACTTGTGCGATGACATCTAGCTGAGAAATCTTAGTGTGCTCGTGAAGAGGACGTTTTGAAGACTCCAACATGGCATAGAAGGCCTTTGCGGATTCCTCCATCTCTTCGTCCTTGTTCCGAGCATCATCAAAATCATTGACCATGTCTTCAATCCCTGTACCATAATCGTCGGTGCGCCGACGCAAAACCTCGTCTCTGTTATGTTGGGCCGACTCACCATGAAATGTCCACAAGGTATAGCCGGGAGTAAAACCACGCATCTGCAGGTGTTTACCCATTACATCCTTTGTCTGTCGCGAATAATTCTTGCAGTTAGTGCAGGGGCACCATGTTTTTGGCTGGCCTTTAGAAAATGCCGTTTGCAGGAATTCATAGGTTTTGCTCAACCATTGATCGGTCATGTCTTTCTGACTAGGGTGACCGGAGTACATCCATTCACGATCAGTCATTCTGTCAAGCTAGCTATATAGTATCCACATATGAACAATATCAATTATCAGTTCATCAAGTATGTCAAATTAATTATGGTCATTTTTTAATCATGGTTAAAACATTGGGATGCACGGCATGCACACCTACCAGCTACTAGGTAAAGATGGGTCCTAATCCCACCCGAGTATGTGTAGATTGGGTCATTTTCCCATGCTCTGCTCCCGATCCAACGCAAAATTTCGGCAGCACCTCCCCGTTGTTCTCCTAATACACGTCTCGGAAACTAACCGAGAGGATGTGCACTCGGAGAACAACAAGGAGGCGCTATCGAAACTCTGCATCGGATCCGGAACAAAGCATGGGAAAATGACCCAATCTACACATACCCGGGCTGTCCATGGATAACGTTGGACAATTCGAAAGAATCACCGTTATAAATATGCAAATGCATGCATAGTTATAACCGTAAACCTTTCGAACGGGAGACACATATTGGTTACGCGAAGACTTTGCATTTCAATACTAAAACTACCTATCTAGATAGTGTCATTGGCACGAAGGCCGGAACAGAGCAATATAAAGGTGGAGAAGGAAGAGTTAACAAATGTGCTCACTCTCGAATGCAGTGGAGGTCGTCGAAAACAAAACCCTCGCGAAGCTACTGCACATTTAAATGCAATCAATCAAAACAAATACGCACTCGCGATAATTAATCTAACTAATACTAACATCCAACAAATTCTTCGAAAACAAATTATTTTCTTTCTTTTCTTTTAATTATTCTTTTTCTTCTACTTCTTTTCTATGTTGCAGGGATACTGCACTTTTGTGCCGTCGGGAGTGATGAGCCGACGAACGCAGTGTCTCGCCTTTAAGTCTCCTGTCTCCATCCATCTCCAACTCATTCTTCTGCTTCTTCTAGTCATACTTCTTTTTTTCTTTTCTAAAACTTTCTCTACTTCTCCTACTAACTAATACCTTACTAAAATGCTATTATCCAAATACTAAAACAAATTTGCTAGGGAACATGCTAGGGCCAACGATTTTTTCCCGTAAGCACCGATGGAGGCACCTCCATTCATAATTACTAACATAATCAAAACCTAATTACTAATTAAGTACAATACTAAATAAATTTGAACCTAATTTCTAACTATACTAACTAAATCTAAACATAATTACTAAGTACAATATTAACTAAATATAAAACCTAAGTTGAATACTACCTAAGTGGAATAAAACCTAAATTTTAAAAAAATCTAGCTACCTAGCTACAGAGAGGGGTGAAGAGAGGAGGGGGGGGGCTGACCTGACCAGGGGCGACGACAATGGCGTGGGAGGCGACCTCGGGGTGGCACAGGCGGCGGTGAAGACGGCTGGTCGGCGACGACGACTGCGGGGGCGGGCGTCGGCGAGGCGGATCCGCGGTGGCGAGGGCGGTCCCGCTCGGCGGTGTTGGCGGCGCCGGATCCACGGGCGGGGCGGCGGTGTTGGCGGGGCGGCGGCGGCGGCGAGCGTGGGTGTGCTGGGGGGGGCTCGATCTGTGTGTGTGTGCGTGTGAGAGAGAGTGAGGGCGACGGGAGGGGGTTAACTATTCGCGGCTAAGCCGTCAGCCAACTGACGGCAAAGCTCTCCGTTCGCCTTTGCCGTCAGCTGGCTGACGGCTTAGACGGGGCAGTTAGGGCTCGCCAGTTCGTGGGGGGGGGGGGGTGGGAGCCCCTTTGCCGTCAGGGGACCTATGCCGTCAGCTTTGCTCCTCACTGCCGTCAGCCGGCTGACGGCTTTGAACCAGCTGACGGCAAGGACCTTCTATGCCGTCAGCTCCTTCTAAGCCGTCAGCAATTGCCCTGGCTGAGGGCATATCTTCTATGCCGTCAGCCCCGTGAAAATGCTGACGGAAAAGCCAGAAGCTGACGGCAAATTACGTTTTTCCAGTAGTGAGTTATTCTTTTGAAGTTGATAAAACTTGATCTTTTTGCATCATGCCTACCTAAAAGACATAAAAGGAAGCGCTTATTGGGAGGCAACCCAAAATGTTTTTACTTTTAGTTTTAGTGGTCTTGATGCTTGTTATTACTGTAGCAACGTCATTGTATCTTTATTTTCAAGCTTTGTGCCAAGTTTTCGCCTCCGATTGCAAGAAAGTTCAAAAGTTGTGACATGATGTCCAGAAACAAATTTTGTCTGCTTGACGGAAAAATTCACGATAAATCACCAGATCATCTTTTTGATCTGATTTTTTTGAAAGTATGATTTATAAAATTAGCTTTCTATCGTCTGTTCTAAGTTTTTTTATTTGAGTTGCAGAAGTACCCCAAAAAAATTATTTACTACCTGCTGGTCTGTTTTTCATAGATTCCGACACGTTTTGTGTTTTCATCGTTTTGAAAATCTTAAGCTTTCTTTTTCTTTGAAAAATCTTTTTTGAAATCATGAGAAACAGTAGCTATTCATGAAAATCTTTATTTCCAGTGGAGAAAAATATATTTTATTATGTGTACTAACCACTCTAATCAGCTTATGATGAGTTTCGTATGAAGGGATTTTTCAAGTATGCGATGGAAGATGATGAAAGAAGATTCGGGAGTGTCAAGCGCTCAATCTTGGGGATGCCCCCATGCACCCCAAGAAATATCCAAGGATACTCAAGCGTCTAAGCTTGGGGATGCCCCCGTGCATCCCCATCCCCATCAACAATCATAAGTTCGTCCTTCTCAGCAACCTCTTTTGGATTCTTAAGACCACCCTTGCAGTAGGATACCATCTGATTTTGGGTTCTTTATTATCTCCTTCGAGGGATTTTTAGGATCGTTCAGGCTATATTTAGTCTATTTTGGCTTTTACTGTCTACTTTTATCAGGGAGATGGTTAAGGACCTCAGAAGATAGAGGAGAGCGCCAGGCCCAGATTTCCAGAATAAGCGTAATCTCCACAATCCTCTTCCTCTTTTGTTCTTCTTTAATATGTTCCTCGTCCGGTCGAATGGATAGCCCGAGCCTGCTTAGTTTGTTTTACTTTTTCTTGCTGTTCATAACAAGTTGGACCCTAGCCTTCATTGTTTGGGAGAGAAACACACTCCACTTGAACACAACATAGGCTTGCATGCTTATCCTTCTTTGTGTGTGTGTTCTTTATCTTTTCATATCTGCTGTCATGCTTAGCTCTTAGTTTTCATGTTTATCTTTTTATGAGCTTTTATTTAGGTTGTTTTTTCATGTTTATCTTTTTACGAGCTTTTATTTAGGTTGTTTTAGGAATTCTCTTGAGTTTTCATGCTTATCTTGTTTAGAGAGATGTCTTGTTGCACTGAGTTGTGTGTCTTGCATGAGTATGTAATTGAGGTTGCTATTACAAGTGTAGTAGTAACTTGCAATAGTTTTGAGGTATTGATTTGAGTAATGTTTGGACTTTTGGTGCCAAGAGCTTGAGCCTATTAGTGATAGGTGTCGTATTTTGGGCAATCCGTGATTATTTTCGAAAACTACAAAAATTAGTTGAGAACTCTAGCTACTAGATGAATCGCTAACCTCTGGAGGGGTTGGAATATATAGAGTATCCTCATGTACCATGGGCCGAGGATGCGCAAGGATAACCAAACCCCCGTACACTCCTCCTCGGGGTACTTGTCTCTTTGTGAACCTCCTTATTAGATGGAGAGTTACCGATAATAAGTGCATGAGTTCTTTGGACTAATGCGAGTATTCGATTTTGGCATTTCTGTAACAACCCAGATTTCACAAAAATTAAATTTTTTGTTTTCGGTGTGAATTGATTGATTGTCTGATTTGTTTGCGGTGTTTGCATCCCCGATTTATCGATCGGAGATTATTTGCTTCCCTCTTATCTCGTACCGGACGAAGACCGACCCTTGCCACCCTGACACTCGACCTTTGCGACACCGGTTTTCACTCGATCACCTGGAGAAAACCGCACAAGACCAGCCGCAACCAATGGAACGAAAACCCCATTTAATAATTAAACGGGATATTTTTTATACCGCGCCGGAAAGTGTTCTTGGAACGGTTCCAGCGTGAGGTGAAAGCCGCCGGCTCGACCCGCTGATCGCGCAGTTCGAAGTTTTACCCGAATCGGAGATCCTGCGGACCCCCGCCGGCCAGAAACGTAAACACCGCGCGCGAGAGAGAGAAACCAGGGATGTTTTTGCAAACTGCCAACCACCTGGGCTATATAAAACCACCACTCCCCCACCCCTTTCTAGGGTTTCCCTAGCCTAAAAATTGCATCCACCCCCCTGAAAAACCTCATATCTGGCAAATGAGCCCTAAAAAATTCGAAACCCTCGCCCCTGGCCCTCCAGAGCCGTCGGATCTGGGATCCGACGCTCCAGAGGCGTCCACACCGCCTCCCAACCGTCCCAGACAGAATCGGGCCGCGCCGGACCCCCCTCCTCCGCCGCCGGGCCCCCCTCCTCCGCCGCCGGGCCCGATCCGGGCCGCAGCCTCCCGAAGCACCTCATCGCGCCGCCGCCGGCCACGTCTCCTCCTCTCCCTTCTCCTCCTTCCCCCCTCCTCTAGCTCTCACCTCATCTCCTCCCTCTCAGGCAACCGGAGCCCGCGCCGTCGCTGTTCACGCCATGGCCGGCGTGCCATGTGAGCCGCGAGCCGAGCTCTTCCTCCCGGTCCTCACCGACGTGGCGCGCCGCCCTGGACCCAGCCACCGTCCTCTGCTGCACCGCCGCACGCCTCCTTCGCCGCCGCGCGCGTCGCCGTCTCCTCGCCGGAACCCTAGCGCCGCCGCGCCGCGAGGAGCCGCTGGCGTGGCTAATGGCTCAACCCCGGTGGATCGGGCGAGGGAAGGCTGGGCGGCCGCCACCGCGCCTCCATGGGCCGGTCTGCCAGGTCGGCCTCAGCCCAGCAGGCCACCACCAACTGTCAGCCCACCTCGGGCCAGATGGGCCTCGGCCCATGGTGAGGCCCGAGCGCCTTTTTTTTTTCCTGCTACTTATTTTTTTCTAAGTCTGGTGATAATTTGCTGCTGATTTATTTTTTTGCTGCGAATAACGATTAAACGGTAGCTCAGATGACGTTGCGCCAAAAAGGAAAATTGTTTAGAATTGTGTGTACTTCAGTTCATCTTTTGTGAGCATTTTGATTTGAGGCCATCTTGATGTTGTTAATCACTGTTGAAGTGGGCATCGGGCTGTTAACTGCTAATAATTTCTGTCATGTGCTGCTACTGTTATTTTATTGCAAGTTTGCTTGATGATTGTGACACATCCATGAGGCCTATTGCATTGATTCTTTTTGCATCCTGTTAAGCATCATGTCTACTTCCATTATATGTATTGCATTGTCATGTTTACATTTCTGGTCATAGATATGTTTAGCTCCAAAGTTGCCATGCCACTGTTTTTGACAACCACCTCTGTTTTTCTCTAAGTCTGTAACTTTGCGATGCCATGTTGCACGCTTAATATCTTTTGATCTATTATGCCTATGACCTTGATTCTTGTTTGTACCTGATCACCATAATGTCTAGTTTATGCCCATATATTTCTATGTCATGTTGTTGTACTTTTACATATATTTTTACCCCTGTTTATACAACATGGAAATAACAGTTTCTGCCATGTTTTCCTAATTTTCACTAAGTCCTTGACCAGTAATGTTTTATTGCATTTTGCATGAGCTATAATTAGTTGTTCATGATGTATTTTTGCATGATTCCTTTTGCCATGCCTTCCCTGCCATGTCTACTTTAGTTGCATATCATTTGTGAGCATGTTTGCATTCATTATCTGTCGGGGGATTGGTACCCGGGTAGGCTCACCCAAGCGAAAGCAACCTTTCAAGACAAAGATGGACCGATTGGGTTGCAGCTGGGCCGAGCCGGGCAGGCGAACGGCCGATTGCTCCAAGGCAATCAGCCATACCGAATGCCGGCAGTCGGCCCAGGCGCAACCGGTCCACCCTTTTTCATCACCAAGACAATTATCCGATTGGCCCGCAGCTGGGCCGAGGTGGGTATCAGCACAGCCGATTGCCCAGAGCAATCGACCTTGACCGGAACCACCAGTCGGCCCAGGCGCAATCGGTATGACCTACTACCCCTGGAGAAGTTGACCCTGAGATCGGTCACGGGTACAAGTACGAGGTCATAAATGCGCAATCTCGAGAGATCGGGGTGGCAGAGAAGCCAAGTCACATCGAAGATCTGGCAGAGATGCGGTGTCGACCGCTCCGCCGATTTCGCGGACAGGACGACAAGACCGCACCTCCTAGCTCCATTGTTCACCATCATGCCCTACGAGTCTACAGCATGGGCCGCCGCTCGTCGGGTCCGGATCACCCGGAGAGGAGCAGTCGGTGGGTCCCAGCCGATTAGAGGATGACGGCTGGGCCCAATCGGCAGTGAAGTTACCGATTTACCCCGGTCTCATGCTATAAGAGCCCGAGGTACCCCTCCTGCGTGGGGGACGATCCACTCATTCTCCCCATTACTCACAAGTCACTCAGTTCGTTCACTGCTTGTAGTTACTCCTCAGGGAAGAAGGAGAGAGCCTTGCCCACGGCGGCGCTCACCTTCCCCTGAGTAGATAGAGAATCAGTAATTGTAGCTCAGTTCCATTGATATATAAGAGATAATCAGGAGTAGGGGTGTTATCTCTCCGGAGAGCCCTGAACCTGGGTACATCGTGGTGTCCGTCACCGTGTTTGTGCCCAACCCGATTCCGGCACCATCGATATCTTCTTCCTCGCGTCTTCCCCTCACTTTAGCCATCCCCATGGCATCTGCCGTCACATATCGACGACAGTTGGCGCCCACCGTGGGGCAGACCGAGGCGTCGACTGGAGTAAAGATCCGGACGGGATTTTCCTCTGCATCAGGCGGTAGCCACGCCTCTGGCCTGATTCTTAGGCGTGGGGCAATCGATTACGTGGTGGACTACTCGGCGCAGTACGGGGCCGGGGCACCCCTGCCGCCCGGTGTGTCGCTGCAGGTCGGCAGTCATCGCCTCTTCATCAGCAGCTTCCCCGAGGCATATCCCAGGAAGATTCGCGTCTTCTCGTGCGTCACGGATCCGCTCTCGACCAGGGGCTGCAGTGCGGCACCCGGCGGAGAGGATGGTCGAGTGCACGCGGCTGTCATGATGGCGGGGGCGTCTTCATCGAGCAATCGCGGTGCAGCGAGTGCGGCAAGGAGAGCCAAGGAGGCAGCGGAGGCTGCAGAGAGAGTCGGCACCAGTGCGTTGCGGGATGTGTTATACACACCCGTGAACAGGAATGGTGATCCCGATCAAGTGCACACCGAGCTGGAGACGGCACGGCTTGCTCTTGCTCGCAGAGCCGAGCAGGTGCTGGCAGAGGAGCGTAGGCTGGGAGCCATCACAAGGGAGTACAACGCAGCGCATGCAGGACCGCGTCGGCCGATTGAGCCCGCGGTCTTGGAATATTTGAGAAGCCGAGGTAGAGCAGTCAACCAGCAGCTATCGGGAGCTGAGCAGCCGGAGCGGCCAAGGAGGCCGGTGCAGCCGGAGCAACCGGCGCAATCGGCGTTCATCCAGAGGCCGATATACAGCACGCCGGAAAAAAACCTAAGAGCAGCCGAGCAGATAGCAATCGAGCTAGAAGACCTGGAGGGAGATGAGCGGCGAGAGCAGTCGCACCGAATGCGTGAGCTGCTGGAAGCTGCAAAAGAGCAAAGGCTCGTGGCAGGGGAGAATCATAATGCGGGACCTGGGGCATCAAGGGGAACTGTGAGGCCGATTCCGGAAGCTAGCCAGCGACCGAATGCATCGCGCCAGAACAGGCATCAACAGGCCCCATCTCGGCATGAAAGTAGGGTCAGAAGCAATCGGCCACCCCAGCTTCAAGCAGAAGAATAGAGGAGCCAGCTGTTAACAGCAGGCGCAATGACATGCCTCAGCAGTCGGCACCAAGACCAGCAATCAGCGCCCGACTTGGCCCTCGCCAAATCGGTCAGAATGATGCCAGGCATCACATTGAGCTCTTGGAGAAGGAAGCTCAAGAGGATGAAGAAGGAGAAGCTGGCCCATCGTGTTTCGGTCATCGCATTCGAACCGAGAAGTTTCCCAAAGGCTTCACGCTGCCGAGAGATACTCCCAAGTACAATGGTTCTGTGAAGCCAGAAGATTGGTTGTCCGATTACCTGACCGCATTTTGCATTGCAGGGGGCAGTCGGCGCGTGGCAGTCCGCTATGCACCCCTGATGCTGCAGGGTTCAGCTTAGACTTGGTTGAACAGTTTGCCCAAGGACAGCGTAAATTGCTGGGAAGATTTTACAAGTGCTTTCATTCACAACTTCACGAGCACATATGAGCGGCCCAACCTCCCGCGGCAGTTGGCTCTTTGTGTGCAGGGCAAGGATGAACCCCTCCGAGATTACCTATCTCGGTGGATCAAGTTGAAGAACTCATGTGAAGGAGTCCATGAGATCCAGGCCATTCAGTACTTCACGGATGGATGCCTGGCTGATTCAATGCTGAAGCACAAGTTTCTCCGCAAGGATTTCACATCGCTCGCCGAGCTCATGAAGGTGGCCAACTCCTTTGTTGTATCCGATTCTGCGATGCGCCCTATCCAGCTGTGAGTTGGAGGTGTAATTCAATCACCAGGGGCTCCGCAGTCGGACACAGGGAACCAAGGCCTTAGTCGGAAGGAAAGAAGAGAGAACAACCGCAACAAAAACAACAACAACAACAATCAGCAGAACAATGGCAAGCGCAAGGATGAGCAGCCAGACACACAGTACGGCAGTCGGCAGGTGGCCGCTGTTCAAAATGAAGAAGATCCAGGGGCTGCAGTGGGCAGTCGAAAGATGAGACCCAATGTGAGGCCCCCGGGGCAGATGAAGCCCAAATACACATTTGACGATATGCTGGATGCACCGTGCAAATTGCACAACACTCCTGGCAGGCCGTCTGCACACACCATTCGGAAGTGTGATTTTGTGAGAAGGATTGCAAAGGGAGAAGCTTTACCACCTCCACCCCCACCACCACCCCAGAACAGAGGACCACCTCAGCAGCAGAACCAGTTCCCGCGGCAAGACGCCGCCTACATGATTTTCACCAGTGAATCCACCGACAAGGGCAGTCGGAGAGCCCGAGCTCAAGAAGTCAATGCCACCATGCCGCCGATTCCTCAGTTCATGCATTGGTCTGAGTGTCCTATATCCTGGGACAGAGCAGATCACCCCACCATTTTGCCGATTCTAGGCAATTATCCGCTGGTGGTTGATGCTCTGTTCGCAGGACCAAGGTTCTCATGCAAGTTCTCCCGAGTGCTCGTCGATGGAGGAAGCACAATCAACATTCTGTACAGAGACACCTTGATCAAGCTAGGGCTCACTGAGAAGGATCTGGAGCGCAGTCGGACGAATTTCCACGGGATTGTCCCGGGTTTGTCTTGTACCCCCATGGGTCGCATTCGGCTGGACGTCATATTTGGCACAAAGGAGAACTTCAGGAGGGAGCCAATTTGGTTCGAGGTCGCCGACCTCAGCAGTCCTTATCATGCTCTGTTGGGATTGCCCGCATTTGCCAAGTTCATGTTCAACGCACAACAGACTTACCTCAAGATGAAGATCCCAGGGCCAAACGGCGTCATCACCGTCACCGGAGACTTCAGGAAGTCCCTCGAGTGCACGTCGGCTGGCAGCAGTTTGGCTGATTCTCAGGTGGTTGAAACGGAGAAGCGTCAGCTCGGCAAGGTGCTTGCAATGGCGCAAGCACAGAACAAGAATCCACTCCTAGTCAGCCCAGCCAAGAGAGCAGATGAAGAATCGTCTTTTCAGTCGTCCAAGGACAGCAAGAAGATCGATCTAGATCCCTTCGACTCAACCAAGTTCGTTGTAGTCGGAGCTGGACTTAGCGACAAATAGAAAGCGAGCTCGTCGAGTTTCTCCGTGAGAATCGGGACATCTTCGCATGCTCTCCACAAGACATGCCTGGTGTGCCGAGAGAACTCGCCGAGCACAAGCTGCACATTCGGCCAGGCTCGAAGCCGGTCAAGCAACCCCTGAGACGTTTTTCTGAAGATAAGAGAAGGGCAATCGGCGAAGAGATTGCAAAGCTGCAAGCGGTAGGTTTCATCATGGAAGTGTTTTACCCCGAGTGGCTGGCGAATCCAGTCCTTGTCATGAAGAAGAACAAGACCTGGCGCATGTGTATCGACTACACCTGCTTGAACAAGGCATGCCCGAAGGATCCATTTGCTCTGCCCCGTATTGATCAAGTGATTGATTCTACGGCCGGCTGCGAGTTTTCGTCTTTTCTGGATGCCATAGCTGGCTATCATCAGATCAAACTTGCTGTGGAAGATCAAATAAAAACTGCATTTATAACCCCTTTCGGGGCTTATTGTTATATCACCATGCCCTTTGGTTTGAAAAACGGAGGTGCTACTTATCAGCGCACAATTCAGAGGTGTACACACTCCCAACTCGGCAGAAATCTCCACGTCTATGTGGATGATCTGGTAGTGAAGTCGGCCAAGGGAGTCACACTCCTAGACGACCTCCGAGAGACATTTGCAAATTTGAGAACTTATCAGATCAAGCTCAATCCAGAGAAATGCGTTTTTGGAGTCCAAGCCGGCAAGCTCTTGGGATTTCTCGTTTCCGAGAAAGGAATCGAATGCAATCCCGAGAAGATAGCCGCAATCGAGCGCATGGAGCAACCCAAGAACCTGAAGCAAGTACAGAAGTTCACCGGTTGCCTCGCATCACTCAGCCGATTTCTCAGTCGGCTGGGTGAAAAAGCAATCCCGTTGTATCAGCTAATGAAGAAGACGGAGAAGTTCACCTAGACACCTCAAGCAAGCGAAGCATTCCGAGAGCTCAAGCACATGCTCTCCACCGCGCCGATTCTAGCTGCCCCGATTGAGAAGGAGCCAATGATGTTGTACATCGCGGCAACCAATCGGGTGATCAGTGCAGTTATGGTGGTGGAGCGGCCCGAGAAGGACAAGGCACAACAGATTCAGCGACCTGTGTATTATATCAGTGAAGTGCTCTCGGCGCCCAAGCAAAACTACCCTCACTACCAGAAGATGTGCTATGGAGTGTACATGGTGGCCAAGAGATTGAAGCCATATTTTCAAGCCCACTTGGTCACGGTCGTCAGCTCGGCTCCATTGGCCGACATCATAGGAAGCAGAGATGCAACCGGAAGAGTGGCAAAGTGGGCAATCGAGATCGCCAACCATGGCATCCAGTATGAGCCGAGAACAGCAATCAAGTCGCAAGCATTGGCCGATTTCCTGGTGGACTGGGCCGAAACTTAATATATACCGCAGCTCCCAGGATCGGATTTCTGGCGAATGCATTTTGACGGATCCAAGATGAAGAGCGGCATAGGGGTTGGCGTAGTGCTCACTTCACCAAGAGGAGACCAACTGCAATATGTGCTCCAGATTCACTTTGCAGCATCAAACAACGTTGCCGAGTACGAAGCCCTTGTGCATGGTATCAAGCTGGCCAAGGAAATCGGCATTCGGAATATTGAGTGCTTTGGTGACTCCGATTTGGTAGTACAGCAGTGCACAGGCACCTAGGATGCAAAGGATGCAAATATGGCAAGCTATCACTTCCTAGTGCAGCAGATCAGTGGATACTTTGAAGGATGTGAGTTCCACCATGTGCCGAGAGCAAACAACGAAGCAGCAGATGCATTGTCCAAGCTCGGCTCAACAAGGCAAGCTATCCCACCAGGCGTATCGCTTGAGCACATCAGGAAGCCATCCATCATGCCATCCCCAGAGTCTGAGTCCATCTTCATCTCGGAGACCGACCTTGAAGCGTTGAAGAAGGCAAAAGAATCTCAGCCGGCAAAAATTCCAGCTCTGAAGAAGCAGTCAAGCACCCAAGGTGCAGCAGCAGCAGCAGAGCCGACATCACCAGGGGCTGCCGATTGCAAACCAGGAGCTGCCGAATGCAGCAAGATGAGAAAAGCCAAAGGGAAGCAAGCAGCGGCAGCGCCAGATCGCACAGCCTCAGAAGAACCAATGACGTCAGCCACGGTCGATTGCAGTGAAGTAGTTCCAGCTCCAGACGAGCAATCGCCACCAAGGGCTGCCGAATACGTGCCAGGCGCCGCAATCGGCAGTTCAGAGACAGAAGTCGAGATGACAGAAGTTCAAGAAGCCGAGATCCAAGAGGCCAATGGCCAAGAAGCCGAGATCCAAGAAGAAGTAGCACCCCAGCAGGCCGCAGTAATGGTAGTCGTCAGTGCGCCATCATCGGCACAACCGATTAGAGATTTCCTAGCAGACGGAGTCCTTCCAGAAGACGAAGCAGAGTCAAGACAAATCAGCCGCCGATCTTGGGCATACACAATAATCAACAACGAGCTAGTGCGCAAAAGTGCAACTGGTGTCTTTCAGAGATGTGTAGAAGAAGACAGAGGCTTGGAGTTGCTCAGAGACATCCATCAAGGTGAATGCGGTCACCATGCATCTGCAAAAGCCATTGCAAGCAAGGCTTTCCGACATGGTTTCTATTGGCCGACTACGCTCGCAGCGGCTGAGAATTTGGTGAAATATTGCAAGGGCTGCCAGCGGTTCAAGGCAAAAAGTCATCAGCCAGCATCAGCATTGAAGACAATCCCAATAGCATGGCCATTTGCGGTGTGGGGTTTGGATATGGTTGGTCCATTCAAGAGGGCTCTAAGTGGCATGACACATCTCTTGGTTGCAGTGGATAAATTTACCAAGTGGATTGAAGCCCGCCCGATCAAGAAGCTGGACGGGCCGACTGCGGTTCGCTTTGTGGCCGACATCGTGTGCAGATATGGCGTGCCCAATAGCATCATCACCGACAACGTCACCAATTTCACAAAGGGGGCACTGGCTCGATATGCATCTCAGCAAGGCATTCGGCTAGATCTTGCATCTGTGGCACATCCCCAGTCGAACGGTCAAGTAGAAAGAGCAAATGGCCTCATCCTCTCGGGTATCAGACCGCGATTGGTGGAGCCACTTGAGAGGGCACCTGGAGCATGGATTGAAGAACTCCCAGCAGTACTGTTCAGCTTGAGGACCACACCAAACAGGTCGACTGGATTCACTCCTTTCTTCCTGGTGTATGGTTCAGAAGCAATCATCCCGTCCGACATCGAGTTTGACTCACCTCGGCATGCCTTGTACACCGAAGAAGAAGCCAGGTTAGCACGAGAGGACGGCGTCGATGTCAAGGAAGAAGCCTGTTTGCTGGCCTTGTCCAGATCAGCAGTCTATCAGCAGAAGTTGCGGCACTACCACAGCAAGAAGATTCGTCCTCTCGCCTTCCGAGAGGGCGACATGGTGCTACGCCAAATTCAGAAGTCAGACGGGCAGCACAAGCTATCATCACCCTGGGAAGGACCATTCGTCATCAGCCGCGCACTCAAGAACAACTCCTATTATTTGATCGACTGCACCAAGGGCACTCGGCACAAGGACACGTCAGGAGTAGAAACAGAGCGGCCGTGGAACGCCGAGCTTTTATGCCCGTTCTATAGTTGAGCGGCAGAAATTTATGTACGCCATTCGGCAAACGATCAGTAAAGCTATCATGCCTCTGAAAAAGAGCATTCGATTACCTTTGCATAATTTCATTCGAAAAGCTAGCCCAAGTTGGCAACGCTTAGTCATACCTGAGACGTGAATAACGCACTCGGGGACTGACCGACCACGAGGTCAGCAAAATAAGCCAACGAGGCACGGGGACTGCGGGTTGGCACTCAATTTAGCGCCTAACTTAAGCACAAGTCACGAGAGTGGTTGTGGCATTGAGAAGGGCGGCGGTTGGGGCAGTCGGCAGTACAAATTCCCGAGAAACAAGTCGAAACGCTCTAAAAAAGGGCATAGACGATAAAATCAGTTACCGATTGTACCGCAGACCGGTGCATCGAGCACGGCAGCGAGCAAACGGCTCCTAACATTGCAGAATCCTTTGTGTTAAATCTTTTCATGCAAATTCAAAAAACTTATCGAACCTTGGCTGGAAATCAACCTTCGATCCGATTGCAGACCGCATGTCGGTGGCAACACGGACAAGGCATGACACCCCCAAGTGCAGACCGATAAACGAAACCGACAAAGATGCAAAGTTGATCGCACAAGTAAAAACTCGCAATGAGCAATCGGATTGCATAAGAGGTAACAGGCCTAAAGCCGAATAAGTTCATTACATCGAAGCCACACCCAGTGGGTGTCGATAGAATTAAAACCATGTCTTACAAGCAACTAATCGGAAAGTAAAAGCGAGATAAGGCTGATCAGATGTCGGCAAGCAGCAGTAGATGGCGTCGGCGGCGGCACGGCTCAAGAAGTCGGGGCAGTTGAGGGCGCAGAGCTGGCAGTCGGAGCAGTCGGATCGGCTTGCGCGGCAGCGGCATCTGGCTCCGACTGTGCATCAGAAGACGTGGCCCTAGCATGCTTGGACCTCGGAGAGGTATGGGACGAACCGCTGTCAGAAAGCTCTTCGGCCAAGCCAGAGATAGAAGTTGCAACTAGCGGGTTCCCTCCCTCGTCGAGATATGGAGTGTAGTCATAGGGAGAAAACCAGTTCACCATGGTGCTGGCTAGCCGGTTCACCTCGGTGTAAGTCTTCTCAAGCAAGTCGGCCGCATTTTCTCTGAGGCTGTAGAGTTGGGGAAGCTTCACTTGAGGGTACCAGCTCAGCACAGTTTGAAGAGCGGTCTCCGCACCAGTCCGACCAGCAGAGTTAAGCAAGACGTCGATCCGACGGGGAATGGCCTTCAAAAGAGTCTGAGTCTGCTCGGTGGTAGCATTGGGAGCCTCTCCTTTGTCAGAATCTTCTTCGTCCAGAGTCTCAAGCTCGCGGGTCTTGGCGGAGGAACCGGCGACATGCTTCATCCTATGGAGTCCGACCTTGAGCTCAGTCGGCGACCACAACAATTCGGCAATTTTCAGAATGCCAAGTTTGAAGGATAGCGCAATCCCCTTGATGACAGGAACGCGGGCCTTAGTGACAATCAGATACTCGTGCCGAGTCCAAACATCATCATCGAGTTGGCAGGTCCCTCCGGCCGCGACGGTCTCCTCTCGGGATTTGGCCACCGCTACATAAGAAGTTGCTTTAGATTCAGGCCAGGCCTCTGCACCACGAAGAGAAGTATGAGTAATGACACAGAAATAGGAAGCAATCGGAAAATGTACTCGGATGCAAGAAGCACGTACCGCTAAGGACGACGTCCATCTCAGTCTTTGTATCACAGAAACCCTTGGCTCGGCGGCGCAGTCGGGTGGTCTCTTCATAATTGTGTTTCTCCAGCTCCTCATATTTGGCAATATGCTCGTCGCGATCTTTCCGGATGGAGTCTCGCGTAGCAACAGCTTCATCCCTCTCGGCCTGCAGTGCTTCTCGGGCGGCTACAGCTGCATCTCGGTCAGCGCGGAGTCCATCGCCAGCAGCAGTCACGGCAGCTAAATCGTCCAAATGTTTCTTTTCAAGAGCAGCCATCTCGGAGTGGAGGCTCTTGATGGTCTGAGTCAAGTCGGCTTCCACCCCCTTCAGGCGGTTTGTCTCTTGCCTGGCTGCAGCAAGCGCATGTCCTTGTTGGTTAAGCTCAGTGGTCAGTTCGGCGATCCGGCCCTGAAGATCATCCACCATGGGAACAGAAACTAGAGGGAGGCATACAAATGTTAATACAAGAGAAATTATCAGTCGGACAGAAGACAGAAATGATGCAGAAGTTACCTCTCAGCCTATTGATCTCGGCCGATTGATTGTTGACCTCGAGCTGGTCCTAGGCGAGAGTTCAGAGGCTGGCGGCATAGGCGTCGAGGAGCTTCTCGAAGATCTCATGTTTCTCTTCCATAACAGCCTGAGAGGAAAAGCAAGATGAACTTTAGAGATACAGCAGCCAAAAGAAGATCCGAATCGATTGCAAGCAATCGCCCCGAATCTCGGGGACTACACCCAGTGGGTGCGCTTGCGCGCACCCACTGGAAGAGAAGTCTCCCGATTGGAGGAAGGCAGGAGAAAAAACAAAGAGCATAAAAGATCCGAACCGATTGCTAACAATCGGCCCGAATCTCGGGGACTACACCCAGTGGATGCGCTTGCGTGCACCCACCGGAAGAAAAGTCTCTCGATTGAAGGAGAACCATAAAGGAAAGTGGAAGAACTTACCTCGTGATTGCGGTCGAGCTGTTGGAGGTCCCGAGCAATGGCGGTGGCAAAGTCGTTCACCCGACTGTAGGCTTCCGTCAAATGATCTTGGGAGGGCGGTGGAGCATCGCGCTCGGTGCTGACATGGCGGGTGCGAGAATACTCGGCCCGTAATTGGTCCACCGAGCGCATCAGAATTTCCGACGCAGAAGAGGTCGGCTGTCGTGGCGAAGCTTGAATTGCAGCGGCAGAGGTAATGATGGTAGAAATCGGTGGCGCGGATGTCGCCAAAAGGCTGGAGGCATTCGGTTGTGGCTGCGGCACAATCGGACGAGCCAAGGTCGAGGTGGTCATCGCAATTGGCGGCATGGTCGTCATTATCGGTGGCGCGGACATCACAATTGGCGGGGTGGTCGTCATAATTGGTTGCGCGGACACCACAGTCGGCAGCGTTGTCGTCATAATCGGTGGCGCGGACACCACACTCAGCGAAGCAGTCGTCATGGGGGCGGAGACCAGGTCGGAGCGGCGTGGCAGAGATGGGGCATCTTCCGTCACATATCGACGACATTATCCTGTTTATGCATTGCTCTAAAGTGTGCTTCCTGATGTTGGCAGATTGTGTTCCAAACTTGTTTTGCTTGTATCTTTTTAACCGTAACTCCGTTTGGAGTGTTCTTTATATGTAACTTGATTAGTTTTTCGTGTAATTTGTGTTTATGCTATTGTTTTCTACTGTTAAGAAACCTAAAATATGGTTTAGTGCAGAACAGTACCAAATCTTATAATTGTCGTGCGACACTTAGTGTATGCCATGTTTAGGTTGTGCCTAACTTAAATTGACTAGCATAGATAAATTATCTTATGCTTCACCTCTTGTAATGTTTGTGTGTTATGCCAAGCTTGCTTGAGTTGCCATGTTAAAAACCTTTGCTCATCTTGTGTAGCTAAACAACTTGAACCATTCTAAATGTGCGGTATCGTCGTGTGTGACGAGTACTCCACTTAACCTGTTAGTAACCGCTCTCGACGATAGGTGCGATGTCTCGTGTTGAATTCTTGTTGATGCTTGATCGTGTTTGCTTCGTAGTAATATATGCTTGCTCGTTGATTGGTTTCCAGTGTTTATCGTCTTACGTGCTTCCGCGGGTACCTCTCGAAGACGATGCGAGCTTGCGATCGACTACACCTTCGGAACCCGACTTATCAACAGGCAAGGACTATACATTAATTATGATCCATTCTATTTCAACCAGTGGTTTGCATGCTAGTCTAGTATAGGTTCGATGTTTGATCCTACCACATGTTTACAGCCTCTTTCAAACCGATACAATCATGTCCCCTCCCAGCAAACCTTGTACTGCTATGTTATCATTGCTCGTTGCTCAGCCCCTGCGTAGTATGCATGCATAGGATGCTACGGTGTTACCCTGTTACTCCTTGGTTTGTGCTATCACATTATTATATTGTTGTTGATGATATGATTATTATAATGTTGACTATATTCGACGAAGGATGGAAGGTCTAGGCTATCCCGCCCCGACGCTTTGTTCCGTTCGAGTCACCTAGGATCCGAGTTCTGGGTATTGGTTTTAAGACTGAGCGTGCCTAACCGCGTGTGGGATTTTATGGGGTCCCCTTCTCTTACCTACCTAGCTTCAAACATTTCTAGAGGTGGCCCAAGCTGATTTACCATTTGCAAACCATGCATATATATCTGTCGGGTCGCTCCTAGCAGATATCCTTTAAAACAACCCGGACCAGTGAGGACTTTGTTTCCTTGTTGGTCCATCCTTGGCCGGCAAGGGCTCGGGACCTCACGTGAGGTGTCCTGGTAACCCAAACCCTGTTGAGACGGAAGAGACCGACCCGAGGGCGCGACCGGCTTTTAGATTGGATGTCGACTCCCCGGGGGCCACCCGGATTTGTTCGTTGTTAGCTAGAGGGACCTGTCGTTTCGGATCTCTCGGGACTAAATCATAAAATGGTTGCCTGTGATGGGTAGAAACTGAGAGAGATGGGCATGCATGCGGAGGCTTGTAATGGGCAGTTGGTATATCCTGCAGGGTTAAATCTTTTCGAGAAGCCGTGTCCACGTTATGGATGACTTGAGACCTACGTCCTGTTCATAGATAACATCAACTGAATCATATTTAATAACTTGTTCAACGTGTGTGTGCCTTGACTGCTTCTTCTTCGTCGGGATGCGAACAGGAGGACAAGGATAGGATAGGTGTTATGTTTGCGTAAGTAGTTGATAGCAAGACTTGTTGGAGGCGATTCCTCATCGAATGCTTGGCTTCTTACCTTACTCTCTAGATCGTTAGCCACTTCATAAATGCTAGTGCGGCAGTAACCTCACCACTTACCCCATCCTTACCACTACTAGTTGTCCTAGAATGACGAGTGATGAAGTCCTTGCTGGGTCAGTTGACCACTACAGTTGGATGTTGAGTACTTCTGTACTCATGATACTACCCCAAACTCTTTTCAGGGTTCTTGCTCGACAACAGGTACGGTGATCGACGTTTCACGTGGAGACTCGACGACGACTAGTTAGGCGGATCCCGACGGAGGGTCTGGACCCGTGTGGTTATGGGGATCGATGTTTTTCTCTTTGCCACTAGGCATTTGTTTGTAGTCTGTACTCAGACATGTATCTTCCGCTGATGTATTGTATTAAGGCAGTTGTATGCCGATTGTATGAGATGTTGTATCCTCGTAGCTGTAATGTTGTGATATCATGTTGGAAATCCGGGGTATATGGCTTGTCATATGTCGCGGTGGGACCAATATGTGCTAGATCTGGTACAGTACCGCATATCGGGCCTTACAACTTGGTATCAGAGCCTTACCGACCGTAGGACCCCTTTTCTGGCCGAAGTCGAGTCTAGACAAAAACTATTTTGTAGTTACTAAGTTAGATATCGGAGAGTAAGAATCTTTTTACTCCTTACCATTGCTCTGGTCAGGACAAGTGTCGTAAGTGTTTTATTCTCGCCTTATCCCCTTCAAAACATTAGGATCTCGAGAGTGTGGATTTCGGAATAGTTACAATGCTCTTCTCACGGTGTATTGTCTCGATTCCGATCTCAAGTTGGAAATTCCTGTAGTACCTTTAGTTTCTCCGGTCTTGGATATTATCTTGGTCACCCGTTGCCATCGATCCTTTTGTCCGGTGTTTTCACGACTTGCGTCGAAAAGCACTGTCCTTTGATCCAGCTTTTGTTGTCGTTCTTCCTCCTGATCTCCTGATGGTTTCGTTTTCCGACGTCACCATCTCCATGCGGAAAGTATCTCGACGGAGTTCGTCGTTCGACATGGAGCAGAGTCCCTTGTTGGTGGTGTTGAAGATTGTCGACTCTCTTTTCTCTCCCCTCCTCTCCCCCGGATCGTCCTGGATCTCGGGACGAGATCCCTTGTTGGTGGTGTTGTATTGTAACAGCCCAGATTTCACAAAAATTAAAAATTTTGTTTTCAGTGTGAATTGATTGATTGTCTGATTTGTTTGCGGTGTTTGCATCCCCGATTTATCGATCGACGATTATTTTCTTCCCTATTATCTCGTACCGGACGAAGACAGACCCTTGCCACCCTGACACTCGACCTTGGCGACACTGGTTTCCACCCGATCACCTAGCGAAAACCGCACAAGACCACCCGCAACCAATGGAACGAAAAACCCGTTTAATAATTAACCTGGATATTTTTATAGTGCTCTGGAAAGTGTTCTCGGAACGGTTCCAGCGCGAGGTGAAAGCCTCCGGCTCGACCCGCTGATCGCGCAGTTCGAAGTTTTACCCGAATCGAAGGTCCTGCGGACCCCCGGCGGTCAGAAACGTAAACACCGCACGCGCGAGAGAGAAACCGGGGATGTTTTTGCAAACTGCCAGCCACCTAGGCTATATAAAGACCACCGCTCCCCCACCCCTTCTAGGGTTTCCCTAGCCTAAAAATTGCATCCACCCCCCTGAAAAACCTCATATCTGCCCAATCTGCCCTAAAAAATTCGAAACCCTAGCCCCCTGGCCCTTCAGAGCCGTCAGATCTAAGATCCGACGCTCCCGAGGCGTCCACGCCGCCTCCCAACCGTCCCAGACCGAACCGGGCCGCGCCGGGCCCGATCCGGGCCGCAGCCGCCCGAGGCACCTCCTCGCGCCGCCGTAGGCAGGCCGCCGCCGCCGGCCGCCACACCGGGAGCCGTCGCCGGCCACGTCTCCTCCTCTTCCTTCTCCTCCTTCCCCCCTCCTCTAGCTCTCACCTCATCTCCTCCCTCGCAGGCAACCGGAGCCCGCGCCGCCGCCGTTCTCGCCATGGCCGGCGTGCCATGGGAGTCGCGAGCCGAGCTCCTCCTCCCGGTCCTCACCGACGTGGCGCGCCGCCCCGGACCCTGCCAACGTCCTCTGCTGCACCGCCGCGCGCCTCCTTCGCCCCGCCTCCTTGCCGGAACCCTAGCGCCGCCACGCCGTGACGAACCGCCGGCGTGGCTAATGGCTCGACCCCGATGGATCAGGCGAGGGAAGGCTGGGCCGCCGCCACCGCGCCTCCGTGGGCCGGTCTGCCAGGCCGGCCTCTGCCCAGCAGGCCACCACCAACTGTCAGCCTACCTCGGGCCAGATGGGCCTCGACCCATGGTGAGGCCTGAGCGCCTTATTTTATTTTATTTTTTCTAAGTCTGGTGATAAATTTTTTCTAAGTCTGGTGATAATTTGCTGCTGATTTATTTTTGTCTGCGAATAACGATTAAACGGTAGCTCAAATGACGTTGCGCCCAAAATTAAAATTGTTTACAGCCTCTTTCAAACCAATACAGCCATGTCCCCTCCCAGCTAACCTTGTACTGCTATGTTACCATTGCTCGTTGCTCAGCCCCTGCTTAGTATGCATGCATATGATGCTACGACGTTACCCTGTTACTCCTTGGTTTGGGCTATCACATTATTATATTGTTTTTGATGATATGATTATTATAATGTTGACTATATTCGACGAAGGATGGAAGGTCTAGGCTATCCCGCCCCGACGCTTTGTTCCATTCGAGTCACCTAGGATCCGAGTTCCGGGTATTGGTTTTAAGACTGAGCGTTCCTAACCGCGTGTGGGACTTTATGGGGTTCCCTTTTCTTACCTACCTAGCTTCAAACATTTCTAGAGGTGGCCCAATCTGATTTACCATTTGCAAACCATGCATATATATCTGTCGGGTCGCTCCTAGCAGATATCCTTTAAAACAACCCGGACCAGTGAGGATTTTGTTTCCTTGTTGGTCCACCCTTGGCCGGAGAGGGCCCGAGACCTCACGTCAGGTGTCCCGTTAACCCAAACCCTGTTGAGACGGAAGAGACCGACCCGAGGGTGCGGCCGACTTTTGGATTGGATGTCGACTCCCCGGGGGCCACCCGGATTTGTTCGTTGTTAGCTAGAGGGACATGTCGTTTCGGATCTCTGGGGACTAAATCATAAAATGGTTGCCTGTGATGGGTAGAAACTGAGAGAGATGGGCGTGCATGCGGAGCCTTGTAATGGGCAGTTGGTACACCCCTGCAGGGTTAAATCTTTTCGAGAAGCCGTGTCCACGTTTATGGACGACTTGAGACCTACGTCCTGTTCATAGATAACATCAACTGAATCATATTTAATAACTTGTTCAACGTGTGTGTGCCTTGACTGCTTGTTCTTCGTCGGGATGCGAACAGGAGGACAAGGATAGGATAGGTGTTATGTTTGCGTAAGTAGTTGATAGCAAGACTTGTTGGAGGCGATTCCTCATCGAATGCTTGGCTTCTTACCTTACTCTCTAGATCGTTAGCCACTTCATAAATGCTAGTGCGGCAGCAACCTCACCACTTACCCCATCCTTACCGTGAACTACTAGTTGTCCTAGAATGACGAGTGATGAAGTCCTTGCCGGATCAGTTGACCACTACAGTTGGATGCTGAGTACTTCTGTACTCATGATACTACCCCCAAACTCTTTTCAGGGTTCTTGCTCGACAACAGGTACGGTGATCGACGTTTCACGTGGAGACTCGACGACGAATAGTTAGGCGGATCCCGTCGGAGGGCCTGGACCCGTGTGGTTATGGGGATCGATGTTTTTCTCTTTGCCACTAGGCATTTGTTTGTAGTCTGTACTCAGACATGTATCTTCCGTCGATGTATTCTATTAAGGCAGTTGTATGCCGATTGTATGAGATGTTGTATCCTTGTAGTTGTAATGTTGTGATATCATGTTGGAAATCCGGGGCATATGGCTTGTCATATGTCGCGGTGGGACCGATATGTGCTTCGTCCCCGGATCTAGATGGAAACACCTAGATCTGGAACAGTACCGCATATCGGGCCTTACAATTTCCACCTTCCATATTTTGCTAGCCTCTTCGGCGCTGTGCATTGCCCTTTCTCATCTTGAGAGTTGATGCGTACTTCTCCGGTGCATCCAAACCCTTGGCATGATACGCTCTGTCATCATAAACCTTCTTATATGTTCCTCAAAACAGCCACCATACCTACCTATCAAGGCATTTCCATAGCCTTTCCGAGATACATTGCCATGCAACATCCACCATCTCATGACTTGATCTTCATGTCATACATGCTTTTGCTTGATCGAGGAGCCGCATGCTAGTTGGGCTTTTCCCTAATCATTGCTACATGATGCGCTAGTATCATTGCATATCCTGCTACACTAGTAGAGGTATACATTGGCATACATCATGATAGTTTTTAGTTTTTTTTTATGTTGAGTACTTCTTGTAAAGTGTGAAGATCTTCTTTGTAGTCTTATAAAATATTAGAGTGTTTCCCATAAGTGAGGAAAAGATCCAAAAGAGGACAAAATAAAAGATCCCAAAAGAGGACAAATTAAAATATCTCACAGAGGACAAATGAGAGATAAATAGAAAGAGCCAATGAGGCCACAAAAATACAAAATATAGAAAAAAGAGAAAAAATAAATAAAAAGAGAGAAGGGGGAAACACTGCTATTCCTTTGAAAGATCCACACTCGTACTCGATAGTCATATATGTACTCCATAGAGATTATCATTCATGCATAACTATGTGGGGATCCTTACACTATAGAACTTATCTTGCATATTCCAAGGATGAGCCTCCTCAAAAGAGCTCTAGGTCTTCATGCGCAAGCAAGTTGGATGCACCTCCACTAGTTCCATTGGAGAGCTTACCTTAGCTCTATGTGCATCCGTTGCATGGCAATCCCTACTCCTCATATCATATCTATCATTTGGGTTTCTCTCGCCTATGATTGTCCTCATTGATGTGATCCTTTCACACCTTTTTGTCTTCCTCCCCCGTCATTTTTCTCTTTTCCATCCTAAGTGCCAACATATTTTGCTCGCGCTCATCCATTTCATGAGTGATCAAAGTCGAAAGGGAGAGGATCGGTTTGACTTGTACCTGACTAGTGGTCTGGGGATGAGTCAAAATAAGATTCTGAAGGAGACCAAGTGTGAAGTTTTAGTAGATTGAGTTCTCAATTAAACTATATAGTATTTTTATGCTCTAATCCCATCTCCCACTTCTTGCACGCAAACATCATTTGGAGACATTTGAGTCACGGACAGCGAGAGCTCTTGCACCTTTATGTTCATACTTTGCTAGTTTCAATACTAGATATAGAATCTTGTTTGTTATTGTCTTGACTTGAATTGCATATCTTACTTGCTTTACTTTGAAGTTCTTATATGTGTGTTAACTTGACACCACAGAAATTATCTGTGTTATCATTTGCCTACACGAGGACGATCAGGAATTAAGCTTGGGGATGTTGATACGTCCCAAACATATCTATAATTTTTTCTTGTTCCATGCTCTTTTAGGTGACATTGCTATGTGTTTTGCTACACTTTCATATCTTTTTACACATACTTGGACTAACCTACTAACTCGGTGCACCCAGTACCAGTTTCTGTATGCTGATGTCTCTAAGTTGTAGGTTTTACCCATATTTACAAAGCTCCAAAAATTCCAGGAAAAATGTATAAAAATCAGCACGACAGAAGCTTCCAGATCACCGAAGGAGGGCCAGAGGGGGGCCACCCCCTCCCAGGCGGCCAGGGGGCGCGACCCCACCCTAGGCCACACCACCAGGGAGCCTAGGGGGAGGGACCACCCCCTGGTACCCCCCCCCCTTGAGCCTATATTTACTCCTCGCTCCGAAAATCCTCGCAGAGAGCTCCGCATCACGATTTTCACCTCTGTTCCGCCGCCGCTCTTCCAAGATAGGGAGCACTAGAAGACCTCTTCTCGGCACCCTGCCGGAGGGAGGATTGACCTCCGGGATCTTCTTCACCACCATGAGCGCTTCCTGGATGTGTCGTGAGTAGCCCCCCTTGGACCATGGGTCCATGACCAGTAGCTATGTGATGTCTTCTCTCCAATCTTGTGCTTCAATTCTTAGCCCTTGTGAGTTGCCCTACATAATCAGGGCATCTATGCAATTCTTTCTGGTGTTGCTATGCTGTGTTTTCTGGGATCCGATGGATTAAGAGATTATGTTCAGATTGTGATGAGTTATATATTTGGTTCTCCTTTTATATTTTGTTCTTGAGTAATTCTTGCATGTTCTCCGTTGTTGTTTTTTGCTTTGGCCAAGTAGTAGATAGCAACTCCAAGAGGGAGTGTTATGCTTGATTGTGGGTTCATGCCCCCCAATGTCTAGATTGAGCGACAGAAACATGAGACTAGGGGATGTGTTGTTTCCACCAGGGAGATAACAACGGTGCTTGTAACCGTGGTTGCAAGGATTGTTTATCTTACGCAAATTTTGTTAATGCAGTTGTCGGTTGCTTTGAGTTTAAACTTTGGGTGGGGCTCGCAACTTAATACCAGCGAGATGTTCTGGATAGATACCTCAAGGTGGATGATTAGTGAGTAGATGCAGTTGGATTTCGGTCTACTTGTCTTGGCGTACTGCCCATACTTTTGAGCCTCTAACTTTCTTTGCAGCATAATTAGCATTGCGGTGCGTTTATAATTCTGCCAATTGTCCATCTCTAATTTGTTCACCCAACTTAGCTATTTTATCGTCTTTTGGGAGAGAGACATCACTAGTGAACATCACGGGACCCCGGTCCATATTTCCACCACTGTTTACACCTCCATTATTTATCTCTTTATTTCCTTTTCGTTGCAATCACCACTACTATTTTACCCTTGTGTTTTGACCCTTCGTAAACAACAAGGACGAAGAGATTGACAACCTCCCTGTACTCATTGGGAGAAAAGTTACTTGTTGTGTGTGCAGGTCCGCGTCTTCTGTAAGCGCCAGAGCAACAGAAACCCACTTCTCGTCCTTGGAGTCCTACTGGAGACATAAACCTTACAATCCTCGTGTAAGAGAATTGATGCTAGACTACATCCTTACCTTCCACTTTGGGTAACCAACGAGGAGCACTACTTCAGTGCCATCAGTACGCGGTCGATTGGACTGCTCGGGAAAGCAGCGCGACCATTAAAGCCCCTGAGCCACCGTCAGGCGCGGGAAATACGAGGCGAGGGGATGAGGACGAGGCTACAGAGATTCCGACATGGTAGTTCCATTCGGCGGCGCGCGCGGGGCAGTTTCCCTTACGCGTGCTTTTCGTAGCGCCGACACTCCCAGGCGACCCCCAGCGCGCTTGGTTCGGTTTGGGATCGCCGGACCTGAATTCGGCCCAATCCGTCGCTATTTGGGCTCCTGGGGGCGCGACTGGGCGAAAAATCCCCATCCGACACTAATAGCGCCACCCTGGGGGGCTGTTGGGGGTGCGGCAGGATATGCTCTAACCTCAGGTTTGAAATTGACAAGTGATGACGTGAACTTTTGTTTACTTGAACGATTCATATGTAAGAACTTTTTTTAACATCTTATGAGAATAACATTTCAATATCATGTACATTAGTTATCCATTATATATGCAACACATTATAGATATTTTACACACAAGCATTATGTCCGGTAGCGTCACCTCAGAATTTTTTTGCGATGCAACGCAGGGATGTAAATGAACGAAAACTCTCCCTTGTGTCTGTTTTGGACCCATCCCTAGACCAAATTTGAGAAAGGTTTGCGTTCGCGCAGACACGGCGCTGACCACAACCAGCCCCTAGCCCACCTGTTAATGGTGCATAGGAAGTTCTTGCATATCTCCTTCCTCCCGTCCCATTCGAGCCTAGGTTCTCCCCTCCCCGTCCATGTCGCCTCACTGCCACCATCGAGACGTTGACCACCTTCAATGCCCACGACGCGACACTCGACCTCATTCGTGACCACATCCATGTACGTTGTCCTTGGCCAAGGTCGGCACTGACCACCACCTCGGCCTTGGCAACCATCGCCTTGCCCCGTGCCCTCCACTAAAGTACACGCCATGGGCGAGGGCGAACCCACTGTCGCGTTCATCATTGGAGGGCGTGTGGCTCTCGAGGCCATTTGACCAGGGCCAAACCGAGGTGTATGTATTTTGCCAGCCAGGACGCCCACAAATTGTTCGACCTATTTTTAGGTCGGGCCTCTTCCACGGCCATTGTTGTCCAATGAGGTATGAGCTTGCCTTGCCTTGGAAAGATCATGTGCGATAGAGCAAATGAGTTTTTGTACAAGAACTATATATGTTCATCGTCCGACGAATCATCAGACGATGATGATGTTGTGGTTGCTACACTATTAGTCAATGAACATACTGCGAGGCAGTGACCAAGGTTCCTTGGATCGATACCTGGTCAAGCGGTTGTGTTGAATCACAAGAGAAAATGGCCATATCCTTCTCTATAGTGATTATTTCCTTCTAACGAAAACAACCATCGATGCCAAGTTTTTTCGGTGTTGCTTTTGGATGGCGAGGACATTGTTCTACTGTATCCAAGAGGGAGTGATGGATTATGATGATTAGTTTATATGCAAGCATGATGCGCTCGGTAATGTGGGTTTTATCTCATATCAAAAAAGATGCACCGCATCTGTTCGGATGCTTGCATATGGAGTTCCGAGTGATATTGTTGGCGAGTATGTGTGCATGAGTGGGTCCACATGCCTTGAGTCATTTTATAGGTTATGCAAAGCTATGGTTAGAGTGTTTGGCCCAGAAGTACTTGTGAGAACCAAATGCTGAGGGTACAACCCGGTTGTTATCGACAATTCTTCGAGAGGATTTTTGGGAATGGTTGCAAGCATTTGGAGTGGAAGAGATGTACATTTACTTGGCAAGGACATTATAAGGGACATGTCGAAGGTTGCACTGTCATACTTGATGCCTTGGAATCACAAGATCTCTGGATTTGGTATTCTTTCTTTGGCATGGCAGGTTTTCACAATGACATGAACGTGCTTTAGTGCTCTCCTGTGTTCGTGAGGCTTTCGGAAGGTAATTTCCCAGAGTTGAACTATGAGATCACTGACCACCAATACAACAAAGGATACTATCTAGCTGATGGTATTTATCCTCCATGGGCAACATTGGTGGAGAGAATATCTGAACCTCAATGAGAAAAGTGGGTTCCAAAGAACAAGAGAATCCTAGGAAGGATGTGGAACGTGCTTTTGGCGTGCTTCAATCTCGATGGGATATGTTCGACATTCTTCTAGGATATGAAGCATCAAGACTACATGGAAAGTGATGACTGCTTGCGTGGTCATGTACAACATGACCGTAGAGGATGATCATGACAACCTCTATGAACGAGGGTGGAATTATGAGGGTGATTTGGCTGAGCCTACGGTCGGCTAGATAACATTTGCACAATTCGTCTAATTCCATAGAAAAAATGCGTGATAGGCAACTTAGTTTCAACTTCAAGACGATTTTTTGAGCACACGTGAAATCACATTGGAAACCAAATGCAATATTGGCTATAACTTTAAATTCAATGCATTGTAATAAAGTATGTAATTTCTATTTATTTGGTTGTGAACTATATAAATTTATTTGTTTAATATTTTAATTTAACTGTATGAGTAGCATGTTAAGAAAGTAAAATTTGGCAGCATTTGCACAATTCATCTAATTCCATAGAGAAAATGTGTGATAGGGCAACTTAGTTTCAACTTCAAGACGATTTTGTTAAGCACACGTGAAATCACATTGGAAACCAAATAATATTGGCTATAATTTTAAATTCAATGCATTGTAATAAAGTATGTAATTTATATTTATTTGGTTATGAACTATATAAGTTTATTTTTTTAATATTTAAATTTAACTGTATGAGTAGCATGTTAAGAAAGTAAAATTTGACCAACATGTGACCTAAATAAAGTCGATGCCAACCAAATAGATCGTTGAGTTGAGATCAGTGGATTGACACGCGTGGACGGGAACAAACGATTGTTCGTTTTGTCATCCAAACGAGTCAAAAGCGGACAAACCGTGTATCCATTTGGATTGGTCGCTTGAAGTTGCCATAACATACGATCTCCAAACCAGAGCCCACCTACTCTGAATCATCAGCAGACTTACCAAGAATTCCACTCTAAACTCTCAAAATGGCATCTCATCCGGATGTACAGTTAATTCGCATAGCATGCCGGAACTGCTAGAGTACATGCAGAGATCTTCCGGTTAAACAAGAATGGAAGAATATTTCTGCCGTGGCTCGTCTGCAGGGGAAGGAGAAAGGAGCATGCAAAAGACCTTTGGAAAGCGTCGGGAAGAGAGGCCGGGGTAAGGTGCCGCTCCTCTTTCCCACACGTTCTTTTGTTCCTTTGTCATCTTTAGGGAGAAGGGTGGTGGTGGCGGGCGTCTCGGGAACCGGGATGGACGGCGTGGTGGCTGGCTGGCGCTGCCGGCCGGCCGGGCGGGCCAGCCAGCCGTGCTGTTCAGAGAAAAGCTGGCCGTGGGGCGCCGGAGCCGTACCATCCGGCCGGGACGAGCTACCGCAATCCGCATAGAACGTTCTCTTCCTTCCGCCGCTGACACCGCACCATCAGCTGTTCCCGGCCAGTGACCCAGCGCCATTGCCACTGCCCACTGACACTCTGGTACTGGCTACTCCGCTGTCTATCTGTCTGAAGTTCTGAACATGGCGACTAGCGAGCCTACAAAACGTCGGAAAATGAAGAACATGTGTTGCTAGTGTAATTCATTCAGGATTTCTACACCAAATTTCATCCAGAGTCCACACACACACACTGCACTTGAGTAGTAGAAATGTGGAGATGGACTAGCTGTGATTCTACTACGCTGGGCACTTTGTACGTGTGGACGTCACATGGGAATCAATCTTACACGAAGCATCGTCGGTTTCGAAAAAATCCATCTTACTGCACGGAGGGAGCATCATTGGATTCTCCCGTCGGAACAAAAGACAAAAGGTCAGGTTTGTTATTAGGCGTCATTTCTTTCGCCAAAGCAGCCATGGCAGATTAGTTTAGTCTCGGCCAAAGGCTGGGATTAAAGGCCCTAAACTGTCTTTTGTAGCTGAGGCTGGGTAGTAACTAGTGAGGAGGTAACTGACGGAGAGAGTGAGTGTTCGAACGGAGTCGGACGCCTTTTGTGTGAGAGCGAGAGGGAATATATGCCAAAACGAAAAACCCATCATTGCGGCACGGGCCTTTCCCGCGCATGTGCGAGTGCGTGTGCGGCCTCCTTTCTTTCTCCCTCGCTTTGACAACATGGGCCGAAAATCGTAGGAGCTTGCTTGACATGCCATGTCGATGAAAAATGAGCTTTGGCTATGTTATCTCGACTCTGGAAAAAACAAAGTTATGTTATATCGTCATCATTTGTCCATGTTATCTGATTTTCAAGTCACTCATGTTTCAGACAAAATTTACAAATTGTATTGTCAAGTAACCAAGATACTTTTCGAACCGCCAAAATAAAGGTCAGGAAGACACATATTTATACAGGTTGAGTCTCACCAGGGATAATGACCATAATTCTTTTCCGTGGAAAAAATGACCATAATTGCATGTGCTTTACTGCTATGTATTGATCTTGAGACAGATGATGAATTTACAACTAGCCTAGCGTCGAAAGTGTGACTTCCATCTAATGTTCTCCGAACCCAGGGTTTGTCTTGCTCTTGTTGGTTCAATCACTCTCAGTTAACTGATTTTCATTCCCCTCAAAAATTAGTTAATTCATTTTCATATTATACGCAGGCCCCTCCGGCTTCTTATCTAGTCGGTTGACAATGTGTAGACACAGATTCCTCTTTCAGCCTACATCCTTAGGCTTAGAGCATCTCCAGCCGTTCGGCCCTCCAAGCCGATTTTCGGCGCTATTTTAGCGCCGCATAGGGACGTTCGCGCGGCGAAAACGGCTTGGGACGGGCGGCTACCCAGCCGTGGCCCCAAGATACCCCCAAGTTCGGCCAAATTTCATCAAATATAGTCAAAATTCAGCGAAATTTATAATATTCGGTCTAAATTTATTATAGGAAATAAAAAACTACTAGGTCGACGCCTTCACTGCTCGCCTCCTCTTGCGGCACCGTCGACGCCGCTCGCCGCCGTCCCTTCACGGGTACTCGAGGCGCGGCTCATTGCCGTCCTGGACGTGGTAGAGGACATTGTGGAGCGTGCGCTCCTCGGGGCTCCACCATAGCATCCGGCCGAGGAGGTTCATCGGGCCCGACACCGGTTCCAGACCTTCGGTGGAGGCGAGCGCCTGGTTGCGGCGCTCCTCGAAGTGCGTCGTCCAGCGGGCGAAGTTGCCGCCGCGTTCGCTGGGTCAGCGAGCTCGGCCTCCGTCATTGTGGCGCGGATGGCTAGGACTTCCCGGTCGAACTGCGCGTCTTGAGGCAGCGGCAGCACTGGCACGCCGGCGGCACTGAGCACCCAGCCGCGCGGTGTCCGCATGTCCAGCGGGTAGGGGTAGTTCCCCTAGGACAGGAGGATCGCCTCAGCGCGGGTGAGGGCGCGGCGGTTTCCGTTCATCATGTTGCTGGGATTGTGGTCCATGGCGAGCGGAGTGCGGCGAGCCAGGAGGAAGTAGAGTGCGGCGAGCGGGGAGGGAAGGAGGAGAGCAGAGTGTGCGGTGTCCCTCGACGGCGAGCCCGCTTTATATAGCGGTGGGGGGGGAGGGGGAGTGCATGCGGCGGACGCGCGGCGGCGATTGGACTACTCCGCGGCGTTTGATTCCCACTGCAGCGGCGATTGGACTGGACTCCGACGCCGCATTGATTCTCCTGCGGCGGCGTTAGGAGCGAGGAAGACGAGGCGAGAGGATGAGCACGCCGCGTGGGAAAGACGCCGACAGGTGGGGCCGTGGGAAGGACGCGCGCGGAAGATTCTCGAGTTCGCGCGCTTTTCTTTCATCCGGCGACCCCAAGCGACCCCAGCGCGCCGGGTTTGGCTTGGGATCGCCGGACTCAATTTTGGCCCAATCCGGCGTTATTTGGGCCCTTGGGGTCGCGGCTGGGCGATTTTCCTCCTTCCGGCGCAAATAGCGCCGTCTTGGGGGCCTCTTGGGGACGCGGCTGGAGATGCCCTTATGGGTCAATTTCCTTAGTTTGAGTGATTTCTCATACATGTGAGTATTTTCCATATAATCTTGGATTCCTTTTAAATGAGGTCAGCTTTGCCCATGGTATACAGTAAATTTACAGTGCTCGCAGTCATAGTTAAAAGAACCAAAGCGAAATGTGCTTATGGAGTGTGGGTGTACTCACTGTGAATGACTCCAGTGTGGTAAAATGTACATATGAGTATTTTCCATATAATCTTGGATTCCTTTCAAATAAGACCAACTGCTTTGAGTATTACTTTTTCGATAATAAAAATATATTAATATCGCGGAGATAGCAGTTACAACCAACCTCTGCAACAACGCAATGTCTTATGAACATCACGGATGCACAGAGCCTAAAAGCAAAGAACAAAAAAAAAAGAAAGCTCCCAATATAGTGATCCGTTCGAGTATTTATAAGGCCAATAGCGTGGAAGGATGAGTCCATCGTACACAGTAAATTTACATTGCTCGCAGTCACAGTTAAAAGAACCAAAGCAAAATGTGCTTATGGAGTGTAGGTGTACTCACTATGAAATGACTCCAGTGTGGTAAAATGTATACTACTTCTCTAACTCCTGTGTTCAGATCAACCGTGGCCGTTTTGTTTAGAAATGATAGGGCTCTGGTCGTGTAGCTAGAATACAAGCCGTAGGAGCACCTTTTGTTTTTGTCTCTCTGAACTTTTGCGCCATCTTTCTTTGAGAAAACACATGGTGCTTTACTTGAAAGGAATTTTCCTGCGTGCATTCGGCTCTCGGCTCGGCATCTACATCCGGTATTCTCTACGCACATATGGGTGAGCATCAGATTTCGAGTCCCCAAAAAAACCTTGCTTTTGTGAGCGTGCATACTTTCTTCTTTGCTTGGGGACCCTTTTGAATTGCCTCTTTTGTGCAAGCCGCCTTTTCCTTTCATTGTTTGAAGCGAATTATGACGACTTTAGCCCAATATGATTTTGCATGGCTAGTTGACGATCTAGTTTTCATTTTATTATTTTCAACTGTGCAAAGATGCCAAAGCCGCATGTATGCAACAAGCTGCAAGCCAGTGACTACTTATCACCCTCGCTGTCCCAAGACTGAATCAGCAATGGGGGTTTTGATGAAAAGAAAAATACAGAAGCATGTGGCCGAGGCCCATGTGTTGGATGGACTTGTGTGACAAAGAAAGAAAGGCCGAAAGTCAGTGAAGCGCAGCCCAGTTGGCGACATAAGCGATCACTAGTTGAGGGATACCTCTTTACGGAGGTCATTCGCGTGCGTTCCAAGCATGTCAAGTATCGCTTTCTAATGTGTTTTATATTTTTTTAGCCCTTTCGCGTTTGACACGTGGAGCCTTCAGGACGCACAACCGCAACCACAGTCACACGCATAGCCACAGGCCCAGCCACTGCCTCAGCCACTGCCCGAGCCACAACCACAATCCGAGAGCCACAGCCAAAGCCACAACCCGAGAGCCACAGTCATAGGTGCAGCCACAGGTACAGTCGCAGCCCGCGTGCTGCCATAATTGTTGCTTTACGCAAGCACAATCAAAATACGACACATGATAGCTGCAGAGCACACAAAAAGTAACCTCTGCGGAGGCGTGCGAGAGGATTCCATCTAACTAGTGATTCTCACTCTTTATATGCACTCTATATGCTCTATAGAGGAAGAACAACTAATCAATGTATACCTCCCTAAAAAAAATTCAACGCATACTCCTTGCGAGAGTCCTATAAGGCTTTATTTCTTCATAAAAAACCATATAAAAAGAGGGGGGTGGCTGCAATTTTCCATTAGGATAAACCCTAATTGGGTGGTGGGAGGCTGGTGGTCTTTATATAGGCAGGTTGGCTCGCTAGTTTACGCAAACGTCCCCGGTACCTCTCTCGCGCGTCCGGTGATCGCGTTCGTGACCGCCGAGACTCCGTACGGACTCCGATTCCGACGAAATCTCGAACCACGCGCTCAGCGCGTCGAGCCCGTCGATCGTACCTCACTGCGGTGACATTCCGACAACATTTTCCGGCGCGCTATAAAAATAACTCGTTTAATTATTAAACGGGGTTTTTCGTTCCGTTGGCTGCGGCTGGTCTCGTGCGGTTTTTGCGACGGTGATCGGGTGAAACCCGGTGTCGCAAAGGTCGAGTGTCAGGTTGTCAAAGGCCGGTCTCCGTCCGATATGAGATAAGAAGGGGAAAAATAATCGCCGATCGATAAATCGGGGATGCAAACACCGCAAACAAATCAGACAATCAAACAATTCACACCGAAAACAAAATTTTTGATTTTTCTGAAAACTGGGTCGTTACAATACAACACCACCAACAAGGGATCTCGTCCCGAGATCCTGGACGATCCGGGGGAGAGGGGGGAAGAGAAAAGAGGGTCGATGATCTTCAACACCACCAACAAGGGACTCTGCTCCATGTCGAACGTCAAACTCCTTCGAGATTCTTTCCGCAGAGAGACGACATCGCCGGAAAAACGAAACCGTCAGTGAAAAGAGGAGAACGATCGCGAAAACCAGATCAAGGGATAGTGATTTTCGACGCAAGTCGTAAAAACACCGGTAAAAGGAGGGATGGCAATGGATGACCCAGATGATATCCAGAATCGGAGAAGCTAAATGTACTACAGGAATTCCCACCTGAGCTCGGAATCGAGACAATACTTCCCAAGCAAAGCATTATAACGATTTCGATACTCCACACACTCGAGATCCTAGAGTTTGAAGGGGATAAGGCAAGAATTAAAACACTTACGACACTTGTCCTGACCAGAGCAAAGGTAAGGAGTAAAAAGATTCCTACTCTCCGATAACTAACTTAATAACTACAAAATAGTTTTTGTCTAGACTCGACTTCGTCCAGAGAGGGGATCCTACGGTCGGTAAGGCTCTGATACCAAGTTGTAAGGCCCGATATGCGGTACTGTTCCAGATCTAGGTGTTTCCATCCAGATCCGGGGACGAAGCACATATCGGTCCCACCGCGACATATGACAAAGCCATATGCCCCGGATTTCCAACATGATATCACAACATTACAGATACAGGATACAACATCTCATACAATCGGCGTACAACTGCCTCAGATATAATACAACAGCGGAAGATACATGTCTGGGTACAGACTACAAGCAAATGCCTAGTGGCAAAGAGAAAAACATCGATCCCATAACCACACGGGTCCAGGCCCTCCGTCGGGATCCGCCTAACTAGTCGTCGTCGAGTCTCCACGTGAAACGTCGATCACCATACCTGTTGTCGATCAGAACCCTGAAAAGAGTTTGGGGGTAGTATCATGAGTACAGAGGTACTCAGCATCCAACTGTAGTGGTCATCTGACCCAGCAAGGACTTCATCACTCTTCATTCTAGGACAACTAGTAGTTTACGGTAAGGATGGGGTAAGTGGTGAGGTTGCTGCCGCACTAGCATTTATGAAGTGTCTAACGATCTAGAGAGTAAGATAAGAAGCCAAGCATTCGATGAGGAATCGCCTCCAACAAGTCTTGCTATCAACTACTTACGCAATCATAACACCTATCCTATCCTTGTCCTCCTCTTCGCATCCCGACGAAGAAGAAGCAATCAAGGCACACACACGTTGATCAAGTTGTTAAGATTATCTCAGTTGTTGTTGTCTATGAACAAGGAGTAGGTCTCAAGTCGTCCATAACCATGGACACGGCTTCTCGAAAAGATTTAACCCTGCAGGGGTGTACCAACTGCCCATTACAAGGCTTCGCACGCACGCCCATCTCTCTTAGTTGCTACCCATTATAGGCAACCATTTTATGATTTAGTCCCAAGAGATCCGGAACGACAGGTCCCTCTAACTAACAACGCACAAATCCGGGTGGTCCCCGGTGAGTCGACATCCAACTCAAAAGCCGGTCGCGCTCTCGAATCGTCCTCTACCGCCTGGACGAGGTCGGGTTAGCTACCCAAACAGATGTGGGCAACCCCCTAGCTTCCAGGTTTGGACCAACAGAAAAACTATGTCTCCGCTGGCCCGAGTTGTTTCGAAAACAGTTGGGGCGCCAACCAACACACACACGTTTCAAAAGGTAAAACCGGCTTGGGCCACCACTAGAAATGTTTGAAGCTAGATAGGTAAGAAAAGGGGACCCCATAAAATCCCACACGCGGTTAGGCACGCTCAGTCTTAAAACCAATACCCGGAACTCAGATCCTAGGTGACTCGAATGGAACAAAGCGTCGGGGCGGGATAGCCTAGACCTTCCATCCTTCGTCGAATATAGTCAACATTATAATAATCATATCATCAACAACAATAATAATAATGTGATATCCCAAACCAAGGAGTAACTGTTGGGAAACGTAGTAGAAAACAAAAAATTTCGGCCTACGAATCAAGAACCCAAGATCATCCAAGATAGATTGCATACAAGGTTTAAGGTCATGGCTCACCAACCGATGTAGCGGAAGTAGAGTTGGTGAAGCTCGTGGACGTAGTGGAAATAGATCTCGCAAGTTCTCCCACGAACAGTCCCTCGATCAGTCCCACGAACAAGTCCCGCGATCTAGTCCCACGGACAAGTCCCATGAACAAGCTCCTCGAAGAAGGGTCGAAGGTACGACCCCTCCATTAGTATCCACACATCCCGTAGCAGCAATCCAGCAGCGCTCCGCCGTCCAGAGATGAACGCCACCGAGAAAACTAGAGGGAGAAAACCCTAACGGATGCCGATCTAGAACAGCGTCTAAATCGGGGTCTAATTGTGGAGCAACGGGGTTTAGAGGAGGGAGGGTGGCGCATAGGCCTTGGGGATTGATTGTGTGTGTCTTCCCCCACCCTTGGCTCACCTTATATAGGTGGCCAAGGGGCCTAGGGCGCAGCTCAAGGAGGTTTGGGAGTCCAACTTGGACTCCCAAGCCTTCCAAACCTTCCCACACCTTCCCACCGGAAACCTGCCATAATGGGTTTTGGAAATCCCACCTGGAGGGGGATTCCTTCCCCTTGGTGCGCCCCCCACCCCTTGGCCGGCCAGGGCAGCCTAGGTGGCTTGCCCCCCAAGGCTAGGGGCGCAGGGGAGTGGGTGGTAATGCCCGTAACCTTCCGGAACCTTCCATGACCTTCTAGAGGCTTCCAGGACCTTCTGGGACATAACGGGACCGTTTCGGGACATTCCGGACACTTTTGGAGCACTTCCAATACCTTCCGGGACCTCTAACGAATGTTCCGGAGCCATCTAAATAGGTTTCGGAACAATCCGGGTTTAGGTTAATATGTCCGGTGAACACAACATATTGTTTAAGATGTCCACCGATCACCGAAACTATTCCGGTTGATCGTAAACTTTCCCATTACCATTTTCATATGTTCCGGAACCACCTGGGACTACTCCAGAGTGATCCGGACATATCCTTAAATACCCAAAACTACTTTTGGTGCCCTTATGAACTATTTCATAAATCCCCGGAACTACTTCCGGTACCCGTATGAACTATTCTGCTTTGCTTCCACTAAACCTTCTACCATACTAGTATTCTAACAGACTACTGCTCGTTAAGCGTGTGACCCAATAGGTTCGGTATAATGCGGACATGACTCAGAACATCTTCCGGACATAGGTCAACAGCCTTTTGTCAATAGCCAATAATCAACAGCGGAGCCATGGACACCCATGTTGACTCCCGCACATACACGAAGAAACTTCGAGTGAACCATTATGTTTATTCATGTACCATTCCCTTCGCTTCGTGATATATGACAAAGTTAGAGGAGAGATGTTTTGGCACCCATGTGTAACAACTTCTTGAACACAAGCCACTCGTTATCCTCTTTGCTCGTTTGTCCCTTTTTCTCGTTATCGTATTCCGGTATCCCTGTGACTGAATCACAATGCGTCTGGCCAGACTATAATGGATACCTTCATACCGAGTGGGCCCGAAGTGAATATCTTCTTCATCGTGAAGGAGCAAATCCCATTCTTGAACTATCACAGTCACTAGTCACACTATCTGACATACCCAGAACTTATTTTACTACTTCCCATTTACGGGAGGATTCATCTAAGAACCAAAGCATGTCTTCCTGTGTGAAGCAACTCGATACTCTCATGGTCTAAGGAATTACGTATATGATAACATTTCATGATATGACTTATAACGTTGTTACGATGTGATCTCTAAGTATATCATTCAATACTGGGGTCGGTTCAACATCATTGTTCTGCTAACAATATGTTCCCATTGCTACTGACATCCTTGTTACAAGAACAATGTCCATGATTAAGAAAACGTAATCATCAGTTAGCACATGAGCTGGTCTTAGAGGCTAAACCAAGAACTCTTGGTGTTTACATTTCCACACATGCAAGTGAGTTTTCTTCTGAATCTCATAGTCAGGGTCATTGCAATTATAGCACAGAAATATAAACATTAATTACGAACGTGGAAATATATATAATAACATTTTATTATTGCCTCTAGGGCATATTTCCAACATTCTCCCACTTGCACTAGAGTCAATAATATTATCAGTGCTTGAGCATTTTACACCTATGGCATACCGGTGTAATACATGCTTCATTTGTGTTATAGACTTCATCATCGGATCTGATGTTTCAGGCCCGTTTGTATCTTGCATATCTTCGCGTTTTCACGCTATCATAAAATTCACTAATTTTATCAGTTTAGCTTTGTATATGTTTGAATCATTTGGCAGGACCTTGGTTCCTTTATAATAAGTCATGAAATCATTCATAAATGTTCCATGAGCTTTAAGCATCTTGGAAACCATACGATGTTCATAAATGAACTGATGATTCAAAATACCCTCCTTGATACTTCTTTAAGCAACAATATACTTTGCCTCTGTTATAGAATTCGCCACAGTATCGAACTTGACATAGTTCCTCCATACAGTGCCACCCTTACGTGTGAAACACATAATCCCAATTAAAATCGAAAATCGATCGGAGTAAGTATGAAGACTGAATTGGTGTAACTGTTTACATCAAAATTCAGCTGGTGTAACTTGTTACAACGAGCTCTTCATTATCTCCATTTTCTAAGAAACATATCTTATCTATCATAAGTTTAACTTTTCACTGCTTGTCCAATGACCAACATATTGATCACTTTGGTATCTTGCTCACAACCTTTTGGAGCGTTGGACATATCTGGTCGTTTTACATATTATGGTGTACATGATTAATCCAAACACACATGTGAGTGAAATTCAATTCATGTGTTTTGCTTATCTATGTTCATGAACACCGATTTCCGCAAACAAATTTTCACCGTGACCTCGGCAAGAACATCCTTCCTGGCGTTTTCATACTAAACTACTTTAGTATCATGTCAATATGCAGTGTTGGTTTTAGCATGATCAGGCACTTACTATCTTCATAGATCACTGCGCTCAATACTAATGCTATATTAGCCCAAGTACTTCAGCTGAAAACTATTTTCAATAAAGTCCTTATTTGTGTCAAGAAATTTATATCATTTCTAATCAGCAACATGTCATATACATAAGGTTTTAGAAATATTATTCAGCTCCCACTTACTTTCTTGAATATTCAAGCATCTTCCTTATTCCTGATGAAAATAGACTCTTTTGGCAATTTCATCACAACGAAAATTCCAACTCCATTATGCTAGCTTCAGTCCATCACTGGATATCCAAGGCTTGCATCTATTTTAGCATCCTTTGAATCGACAAAACATTCCGGTCGTATCACATATACGTCCTTTGTTATATTTCCGTGTAGGAACTTTGTTTTGACGTTCATTCTACCATATCCTATAAATGAGATATGTAGTAATTGCTAATATAACCCGAACTGACTAAAGCATTTCTACGGTCGACACTATTTCGCCGTAGTCAAACTTTGAACTTGCTAGAAAACAATTTTCCAACGAGTTGAGCTTTATGGATAAAACAATTTCATCCGAATCAATTATAGATCCATATATATATTCTTCAGACTTTTAGTCTTTCCGAGGGTCTACCAAGTTCAAAACATGACTTACTTCCATGGATACTATCTCGGATTATTTGGCATTTAGCCAAATCCCGGAGTCAGGGCCCATCAACGCTTCTTTGTATACCACAGGTTTATCATTGTCGAACAACAATATCTCGTTTTACATATCATGAATGTTTGTACGATTTTTTTCTAACCTGTGTGGTTCAGCTGCGCACTTCTCTGAAGTTTCAACAATCTTTGACAAGTTGCACTGTCCTCCCACTCACTCTTTTGTAAGAAACTATTTTTCTTCAAAACACATTGTTCTTAACAGCAAACAGTTTTGCTTTTGTGTAGTGATAGAGGAATACCAAAACTTTTGGCATAACCTTAACAAAGTAGCACTTATCTGATTTGGGGTTTTGAGTATGTCAAACATATGCCTCATATACCCAAATTTTAAGAAAAGACAACATGGTTTTAACAGTCCATACCACATCTAATATGGTGTCATTTCAACAGATTTGATGATGCTCTTTTCAGTGTAAAAGCCGTAGTCACTAACGCATAACTTTAATAAGTATAATGGCAAATTGATAAACGTCATATTTGATCTTACCGTGTCATACATGGCTTGATTACATCTCTCGAACACTTTACTCATAGTGGTGTTCCGGGAGACGCAAGTTATGACACTTCTTCACAACTCATCAGACGTTCGCTAAACTTGTAACTCAAATATTACTTTCTACAATCTAATTTGCAGAACCTTTATTTTCTTGTTACAATGAATTTCTATTTCACTCTAAAATTCCTTAAACATTTCAAAGATTTCATAAGTATGTCTCTATTGAACAGATATCCACATATCTACTTCAACTCATGAGTGAAGATAGGGAATCCACTGCACACAACTACACTTATTGGACTACACACATCATCATGTATGATTACCAATGGTTTAGTTGCCCGTTCATGTATGGCCTATCAACGGTGTTTTAGTCACATTACATCGAGACAAAGATCGCAAGCGTCAAGTGATTCATAATCATATGACTCGAAAGTCCATCACTTATGGAAATTCTTCATGCATGTTATGTCACTTGTGATAAACGGCAGTGCCACATCTATGTGGTATTTCTGTCAGTCTTGCGACGTTTAGCATCAGTGTTATGGATGTTTAGTATTATTATCAAGATTCATAACATACAACCTATTCATAATGGAAGTATGGCCTTTACGTTATTCATAGCTTTGAACAACTCTCTTGCAACAAACATGATTCAAAATGATGTTTTGCAACAAGGCTAAAGTATAGTAACAATTTACTCAACTCTAAAATGAATTATGAAGATAATCATAGAGTCAACACACGGCATAGTAAACCTTTTACCGTGTTCCCAAGCGTGTCAAAACTCATCATTAGCTGGTCATAAAGGCCATAGTATTTCTTGCATCGAGTTGCAAAAATATGCAATCGATGTGATATTCCGGTGATCAACAGTTTAATCACAATATACAGAATCCACAATTAACTGCTTAATCATGATTCCCAAGAATTACATCTCTTGACCAACAATGAATTCATCTATAACTCCGTATGACTTTCATTTCTGAGCTGGTTATTCCAGTCTTCTTTCGTTTTGCCTTTATACGTATCATAGTTCTATTTCCAATGTCACTCCTACTCACAGAAGATCACACATGATCAAGGGTGGCGCATGCCATGGACTTTCCGGCATGTAAGTCTTACTAACACACTATGGAACTTCCTTTCCCTTAATCCTCATCATCATATGACCATTGTTCTTCTGGATCCCACACTTATCCGTTTCGTTAAGAGCACAGTGAATATTTTCACTAATGCTTACAATCATACATTGTACTAGATATCTTATATCCAACATTAATTGTCTTACCACTGAAAACAATTTTTCAGTTCCATGAATATAACATAACTCTCCCAAACTTTTCGAAGTTCGGGTTTCATGGTGGTGAAGACAATGCACTTAGCTGTGGTGGAATTCTAGCATTTTTGGATTATGGACGTAAGTCACATCATCCATAGCATCAGCGGGAGAGCATCAAAAATTTGCAAGAGGACATGGTCCTTCTCGGCACTATTGAGGATAGTCCTCACAATACGGTACCAATCGTAAAGTTTTTACCAGATAATACAGTTAATCAAAATCAATTGGGAAGGTGGTAACGCGAGCCATTATTCTACAACGATAATGCAAATACTAAGACTTTGTTCATAATTAAGTTGCACTTGTGATTAATCAATTTAATTACTTAGTGCGCTCCCACTCAGATCAATATCTCTCGTAATTGATGCTGGAGTGATTCAAGATCCAACCCAATCGTCCGCCATTGATGTGACATCACTGATGACTTAGACTGGACCGGTAGGCCAACTTGCCAATCACGCCAAAGGTGATTCTTGTTCATCTTTCGATGGGCGTGTTCCGGTAGCAAACTTTTATCCAAACCGTCAAGATAACCAAGTGTAATGTGTTGTGTGTTCTTTTAACACACCCGTCTTTTATGCGTCACACCGTGTGCACCCATGTGACATGACCTGCTCCGGTGTGAAACATAGTATAGACGGTGCTACAGTTGGGAGAACACTATCAACTTGATATTGTTTTGCGAGAGATCACCCTAATAAAACACGACTACCGTGCATCAAACAAGGGTGCATCAAAGGGATAAACATCACAGGCAGTTCATAAAATTATGTGATATGATATAGCCCTTTGCTTCGTGAAGTCTTCATTATCTTCACGTCGTCGTGGTTGAAGTCACCGTGTCCACCAACTTTGTCCTTGGTGCCGGGACCAACACCACGGCTTCCGGCATGTGCGTCGGGGTCCACCTCCGCATCGTAGATCATCACCTTGCATCTATCTATTGCTTTGCCTCGAGCTAATAAACAGTTCTGGCACGCAGGCCATAATTAAGTGACAATCATATGACTCCAGTCATCATGCCGTACCACGACACGCAGGTCGCGAATAAATATTACATAATATATAGCATCTCATACAAACACATTGAAAATCTTGAAGGCTATACCACATCACATGCATACTCTGCAAAAACGAGTTAGATTGCCATCTACACGGGTTGTTGCAACTTTTATCGTGGTTGTTAAGCAGGTTTACAAGGCAAACGAGAAACCCTAGACAAAACAAAAACACGATACTTCTTTTGTTGCTAGTTTAACATACGGGGTGCGTGTAGCAACTAATGCCACAAGCCAAACTTCGTTAAACGCGTGACCCCCGTGTGGATTTGAGTTCATAAAATCCACAAGCCCGTTCATGTAAAATTTTCTATAGCAAGACTAGGATGAGATCCAAGGAATTTGATGTAGTCCATGATCAAGGCAACCAGCATACTAAGAGCAGCATAGAGGGATCATGGCAAAACTCAAACCTTGTAGCAAAATCACATCATGCCGTCGAGCAAAGAAAAGATCACATGATAGGGAAGCAAACAAGAAAATCAATGCCTCATATCAACATATGATCTACCTAAACATGCATCTAATCAAGGATCGCTCATGATACCACTGTTGGGAAACGTAGTAGAAAACAAAAAATTTCGTCCTACGAATCAAGAACCCAAGATCATCCAAGATAGATTGTTGGGAAACGTAGTAGAAAACAAAAAAATTCGGCCTACGAATCAAGAACCCAAGATCATCCAAGAAGATTGCATACAAGGTTTTAGGTCATGGCTCACCAACCGATGTAGCGGAAGTAGAGTTGGTGAAGCTCGTGGCCGTAGTGGAAATAGATCTCGCAAGTTCTCCCACGAACAGTCCCTCGATCAATCCCACGAACAAGTCCCGCGATCTAGTCCCACGGACAAGTCCCATGGACAAGCTCCTCGAAGAAGGGTCGAAGGTACGACCCCTCCATTAGTATCCACACATCCCGTAGCAGAAATCCAGCAGCGCTCCGCCGTCCAGAGATGAACGCCACCGAGAAAACTAGAGGGAGAAAACCCTAACGGATTCTGATCTAGAACAGCGTCTAAACCGGGGTCTAATTGTGGAGCAACGGGGTTTAGAGGAGGGAGGGTGGCGCATAGGCCATGGGGACAAGTTGTGCTGCGCCCCCCACCCCTCCCCCACATTATATAGGTGTCCAAGAGGCCCTTGGGGCGCAATAAGGGGGGTGGGGAGTCCAACTTGGACTCCCAAACCTCCCAAACCTTCCCACCGGAAACCTGCCATATTGGAGAGTTGGACTTTCCACCTGGAGGGGGATTCCTTCCCCTTGGTGTGCCCCCACGCCTTGGCCGGCCAGGGCAGCCTAGGTGGCTTGCCCCCCAAGGCTAGGGGCGCAGGGGAGTGGGTGGTACTGTCCGGAACCTTCCATGACCTTCTAGAAGCTTCCAGGACCTTCCGGGACATACCGGGACCGTTTCGGGACATTCCGGACACTTCTGGAGCACTTCCAGGACCTTCCGAGACCGTTCTCGGACGTTCCAGAGCCATCCGGATAGTTTCCAAGACCATCCGAGTAACAGTTTAAGCCACCGGATGACCGCCAAGGTTGTCGAGACGCCCAGCGATTATCCGAAAACTATTCCGGTTGATCCAGGACTTCCCCAGTACCATTCTCATATGTTCCGGAACCACTTGGGACTACTCCAGAGTGATCCGGACATAACCTTAAATACCCAGAACTACTTCTGGTGCCCTTATGAACAATTCCATAAATCTCCGGAACTACTTCCGGTACCCGTATGAACTATTCTGCTTTGCTTCCACTAAACCTTCTACCATACTAGTATTCTAACAGACTACTGCTCGTTAAGTGTGTGACCCAATAGGTTCGGTATAATGCGGACATGACTCAGAACATCTTCCGGACATAGGTCAACAGCCTTTTGTCAATAGCCAATAATCAACAGCGGAGCCATGGACACCCATGTTGACTCCCGCACATACACGAAGAAACTTCGAGTGAACCATTATGTTTAGTCATGTACCATTCCCTTTGCTTCGCGATATATGACAAAGTTAGAGGAGAGAAGTTTGGCACCCATGTGTAACAACTTTTGAACACAAGCCACTCGTTATCCTCTTTGCTCGTTTGTCCCTTTTCTCGTTATCGTATTCCGGTATCCCCGTGACTGAATCACAATGCGTCTGGCCAGACTATAATGGATATCGTCATACCGAGTGGGCCCGAAGTGAATATCTTCTTCATCGTGAAGGAGCAAATCCCATTCTTGAACTATCACAGTCACTAGCCACACCATCTGACATACCCAGAACTTATTTTACTACTTCCCATTTACGGGAGGATTCATCTAAGAACCAAAGCATGTCTTCCTGTGTGAAGCAACTCGATACTCTCATGGTCTAAGGAATTACGTATATGATAACATTTCATGATATGACTTATAACGTAGTTACGATGTGATCTCTAAGTATATCATTCAATACTGGGGTCGGTTCAACATCATTGTTCTGCTAACAATATGTTCCCATTGCTACTGACATCCTTGTTACAAGAACAATGTCCATGATTAAGAAAACGTAATCATCAGTTAGCACATGAGCTGGTCTTAGAGGCTAAACCAGGAACTCTTGGTGTTTACATTTCCACACATGCAAATGAGTTTTCTTCTGAATCTCACAGTCAGGGTCATTGCAATTATAGCACAGAAATATAAACATTAATTATGAACGTGGAAATATATATATAATAACATTTTATTATTGCCTCTAGGGCATATTTCCAACAGTCTCCCACTTGCACTAGAGTCAATAATATTGTCAGTGCTTGAGCACTTTACACCTATGGCATACCGGTGTAAGAAATGCTTCTTTTGTGGTATAGACCTCATCTTCGGATCTAACGTTTCAGGCCCGTTTGTATCTTGCATATCTTCGCGTTTTCACGCTATCATAAAATTCACTAATTTTATCAGTTTAGCTTTGTATATGTTTGAATCATTTGGTAGGACCTTGGTTCCTTAGAATAAGTCATGAAATCATTTATCAATGTTCCATGAGCTTCAAGCATCTAGGAAACCATACCATGTTCATAAATGAACTGATGATTCAAAATACCCTCCCTTGTTACTTCTTTAAGCAACAATATACTTAGCCTCTGTTATAGAATTCGCCACAGTATCTAACTTTAACACAGTTCCTTCATACTGTGCCACCCTTATGTGTGAAACACATAATCCCAATTAAAATCGAAAATCGATCGGAGTAAGTATGAAGACTGAATTGGTGTAACTATTTACATCAAAATTCAGCTGGTGTAACTTGTTACAACGAGCTCTTCATTATCTCCATTTTCCGAGAAACATATCTTATCTATCATAAGTTTAACTTTTCACTGTTTTTCCAATGATCAACATATTGATCACTTTGGTATCTTGCTCATAACCTTTTGAAGCACTGGACATATCTGGTCGTTTTACATATTATGGTGTACATGATTAATCCAAACACACGGGTGAGTGGAATTCAATTCACGTGTTTTTGCTTATCTGTGTTCATCAACACCGATTTCTGCAAACAACTTTTCACCACGACTTCGGCAAGAACATGTTTCTTGGCATTTCATACTAAACTACTTTAGTATCATGTCAATATGTAGTGTTGGCTTTAGCATGATCAGGCACTTACTATCTTCATAGATCACTATGCTCAATACTAATGCTATATCAGCCCAAGTTCTTCAACTGAAAACTATTTCCAATGAAGTCCTTATTTGTGTCAAGAAATTTATATCATTTCTAATCAACAATATGTCATCTACATAAGGTTTTAGAAATATTATTCAGCTCCCACTTACTTTCTTGAATATTCAAGCATCTTCGTTATTCCTAATGAAAACAAACTCTTTTGGCAATTTCATCACAACGAAAATTCCAACTCCATTATGCTAGCTGCACTCCATCACTGGATATCCAAGGCTTGCATCTATTTTAGCATCCTTTCAATCGACAAAACATTCCGGTCGTATCACGTATACGTCCTTTGTTATTTTTCCGTGTAGGAACGTTGTTTTGACGTTCATTCTACAATATCCTATAAATGAGATATGTAGTAATTGCTAATATAACCCGAACTGACTAAAGCATCTCTACGGTCGAAACTACTTCGCCGTAGTCAACCTTTGAACTTGCTAGAAAACAATTTTCCAACGAGTTGAGCTTTATGGATAAAACAATTTCATCCGAATCAATTATAGATCCATATATATATTCTTCAGACTATTAGTCTTTTGGAGGGTCTACCAAGTTCAAAACTTGACTTACTTCCATGGATACTATCTCGGATTATTTGGCATTTAGCCAAATCCCGGAGTCAGGGCCCATCAACGCTTCTTTGTATATCACAGGTTTATCATTGTCGAATAACAATATCTCGTTTTACATATCATGAATGTTTGTACGATTTTTGTCTAACCTGTGTGGTTCAGCTGCGCACTTCTCTGAAGATTCAACAATCTTTGACAATTTGCACTGTCCTCCCACTCACTCTTTTGTAAGAAACTATTTTTCTTCAAAATACATTGTTCTTAACAGCAAACAGTTTTGCTTTTGTGTAGTGATAGAGGAATACCAAAACTTTTGGCATAACCTTAACAAAGTAGCACTTATCTGATTTGGGGTTTTGAGTATGTCAAACATATGCCTCATATACCCAAATTTTAAGAAAAGACAACATGGTTTTAACAGTCCATACCACATCTAATATGGTGTCATTTCAACAGATTTGATGGTGCTCTTTTCAGTGTAAAAGCTGTAGTCACTAACGCATAACTTTAATAAGTATAATAGCAAATTGATAAACGTCATATTTGATCTTACCGTGTCATACATGGATTGATTACATCTCTCGAACACTTTACTCATAGTGGTGTTCCGGGAGACGCAAGTTATGACACTTCTTCACAACTCATCAGACGTTCGCTAAACTTGTAACTCAAATATTACTTTCTACAATCTAATTTGCAGAAGCTTTATTTTCTTGTTACAATGAATTTCTATTTCACTCTTAAATTCTTTGAAAATTTCAAAGATTTCAGACGTATGTCTCTATTGAACAGATATCCACATATCTACTTCAACTCATGAGTGAAGATAGGGAATCCACTGCACACAACTACACTTATTGGACTACACACATCATCATGTATGATTAGCAATGGTTTAGTTGCCCGTTCATGTATGGCCTATTAACGGTGTTTTAGTCACATTAATTCGAGACAAAGATCGCAAGCGTCAAGTGATTCATAATCATATGACTCGAAAGTCCATCACTTATGGAAATTCTTCATGCATGTTATGTCACTTGTGATAAACGGCAGTGCCACATCTATGTGGTATTTCTGTTAGTCTTGCGACGTTTAGCGTCAGTGTTATGAATGTTTAGTATTATTATCAAGATTCATAACATATACCCTATTCATAATGGAAGTATGGCCTTTACGTTATTCATAGCTTTGAACAACTCTCTTGCAACAAACATGATTCAAAATGATGTTTTGCAACAAGGCTAAAGTGTAGTAACAATTTACTCAACTCTAAAATGAATTATGAAGATAATCATAGAGTCAACACACGGTATAGTAAACCTTTTACCGTGTTCCCGAGCGTGTCAAAACTCATCATTAGCTAGTCATAAAGGCCATAGTATTTCTTGCATCGAGTTGCAACAATATGCAATCGATGTGATATTCCGGTGATCAACAGTTTAATCACAATATACAGAATCCACAATTAACTGCTTAATCATGATTCCCAAGAATTACATCTCTTGACCAGCAATGAATTCATCTATAACTCCGTATGACTTTCATTTCTGAGCTGGTTATTCCAGTCTTCTTTCGTTTTGCCTTTATACGTATCATAGTTCTATTTCCAATGTCACTCCTACTCACAGAAGATCACACATGATCAAGGGTGGCGCAGGCCATGGACTTTCCGGCGTGTAAGTCTTACTAACACCCTATGGAACTTCCTTTCCCTTAATCCTCATCATCATATGATCATTGTTCTTCTGGATCCCACACATCAGTTTTGTTTAGAGCACAATGAACATTTTCACTAATGCTTACAATCATACATTGTACTAGATATCTTATATCCAACATTAATTGTCTTACTACTGAAAACTTATTTTTCAGTTCCATGAATATAACATAACTATCCCAAACTTTTCGAAGTTCGGGTTTCATGATGGTGAAGACAATGCACTTAGCTGTCGTGGAATTCTAGCATTTTGGATTATGGACATAAGTCACATCATCCATAGCATCAGCGGGAGAGCATCAAAAATTTGCGATAGGACAAGCTCCTTCTCGACACTATTGAGGATAGTCCTCACAATACGGTACCAATCGTAAAGTTTTTACCAGATAAAACAGTTAATCAAAATCAATTGGGAAGGTGGTATTGCGAGCCATTATTCTACAACGATAATGCAAATACTAAGACTTTGTTCATAATTAAGTTGCACTTGTGATTAATCAATTTAATTACTTAGTGCGCTCTCACTCAGATCAATATCTCTCGTAATTGATGCTGGAGTGATTCAAGATCCAACCCAATCGTCCGCCATTGATGTGACATCACTGATGACTTAGACTGGACCGGTAGGCCAACTTGCCAATCACAACACATGTGATTCTTGTTCATCTTTCGATGGGCGTGTTCCGGTAGCAAACTTTTATCCAAACCGTCAAGACAACCAAGTGTAATGCGCTGTGTGTTCTTTTAACACACCCGCCTTTTATGCGTCACACCGTGTGCACCCATGTGACATGACCTACTCCGGTGTGAAACATAGTATAGACGGTGCTACAGTTGGAAGAACACTATCAACTTTATATTGTTTTGCGATTGATCACCCTAATAAAATACGACTACCGCGCATCAAACAAGGGTGCATCAAAGGGATAAACATCACAGGCAGTTCATAAAATTATGTGATATAGTATAGCCCTTTGCTTCGTGAAGTCTTCATTGTCTTCACGTCGTCGTGGTTGAAGTCGCCGTGTCCACCAACTTTGTCCTTGGCGCCGGGAACATCACCACGGCTTCCGGCATGTGCGTCGGGGTCCACCTCCGCATCGTAGATCATCACCTTGCATCTATCTATTGCTTTGCCTCGAGCTAATAAACAGTTCTGGCACGCAGGCCATAATTAAGTGACAATCATATGACTCCAGTCATCATGCCGTACCACGACACGCAGGTCGCGAATAAATATTACAAACCATATAGCATCTCATACAAACACATTGCAAATCTTGAAGGCTATACCACATCACATGCATACTCTGCAAAAACGAGTTAGATCGCCATCTACACGGGTTGTTGCAACTTTTATCGTGGTTGTTAAGCAGGTTTACAAGGCAAACGAGAAACCCTAGACAAAACAAAAACACGATACTTCTTTTGTTGCTAGTTTAACATACGGGGTGTGTGTAGCAACTAATGCCACAAGCCAAACTTCGTTAAACGCGTGACCCCCGTGTGGATTTGAGTTCATAAAATCCACAAGCCCGTTCATGTAAAATTTTCTATAGCAAGACTAGGATGAGATCCAAGGAATTTGATGTAGTCCATGATCAAGGCAACCAGCATACTAAGAGCAGCATAGAGGGATCATGGCAAAATTCAAACCTTGTAGCAAAATCACATCATGCCGTCGAGCAAAGAAAAGATCACATGATAGGGAAGCAAACAAGAAAATCAATGCCTCATATCAACATATGATCTACCTAAACATGCATCTAATCAAGGATCGCTCATGATACCACTGTTGGGAAACGTAGTAGAAAACAAAAAAATTCGGCCTACGAATCAAGAACCCAAGATCATCCAAGAAGATTGCATACAAGGTTTTAGGTCATGGCTCACCAACCGATGTAGCGGAAGTAGAGTTGGTGAAGCTCGTGGACGTAGTGGAAGTAGATCTCGCAAGTTCTCCCACGAAGAGTCCCTCGATCAATCCCACGAACAAGTCCCGCGATCTAGTCCCACGGACAAGTCCCATGAACAAGCTCCTCGAAGAAGGGTCGAAGGTACGACCCCTCCATTAGTATCCACACATCCCGTAGCAGAAATCCAGCAGCGCTCCGCCGTCCAGAGATGAACGCCACCGAGAAAACTAGAGGGAGAAAACCCTAACGGATTCTGATCTAGAACAGCGTCTAAACCGGGGTCTAATTGTGGAGCAACGGGGTTTAGAGGAGGCAGGGTGGCGCATAGGCCTTGGGGACAAGTTGTGCTGCACCCCCACCCCTCCCCCACATTATATAGGTGGCCAAGAGGCCCTTGGGGCGCAATAAGGGGGGTGGGGAGTCCAACTTGGACTCCCAAACCTCCCAAACCTTCCCACCGGAAACCTGCCATATTGGAGAGTTGGACTTTCCACCTGGAGGGGGATTCCTTCCCCTTGGTGTGCCCCCACCCCTTGGCCGGCCAGGGCAGCCTAGGTGGCTTGCCCCCCAAGGCTAGGGGCGCAGGGGAGTGGGTGGTACTGTCCGGAACCTTCTGTAACCTTCCATGACCTTCTAGAAGCTTCCAGGACCTTCCGGGACATACCGGGACCGTTTCGGGACATTCCGGACACTTCTGGAGCACTTCCAGGACCTTCCGAGACCGTTCTCGGACGTTCCGGAGCCATCCGGATAGTTTCCAAGACCATCCGAGTTACAGTTTAAGCCACCGGATGACCGCGAAGGTTGTCGGGACGCCCAGCGATTATCCGAAAACTATTCCGGTTGATCCAGGACTTCCCCAGTACCATTCTCATATGTTCCGGAACCACTTGGGACTACTCCAGAGTGATCCGGACATAACCTTAAATACCCAGAACTACTTCTGGTGCCCTTATGAACAATTCCATAAATCTTCGGAACTACTTCCGGTACCCATATGAACTATTCTGCTTTGCTTCCACTAAACCTTCTACCATACTAGTATTCTAACAGACTACTGCTCGTTAAGTGTGTGACCCAATAGGTTCGGTATAATGCGGACATGACTCAGAACATCTTCCGGACATAGGTCAACAGCCTTTTGTCAATAGCCAATAATCAACAGCGGAGCCATGGACACCCATGTTGACTCCCGCACATACACGAAGAAACTTCGAGTGAACCATTATGTTTAGTCATGTACCATTCCCTTTGCTTCGCGATATATGACAAAGTTCGAGGAGAGAAGTTTGGCACCCATGTGTAACAACTTTTGAACACAAGCCACTCGTTATCCTCTTTGCTCGTTTGTCCCTTTTCTCGTTATCGTATTCCGGTATCCCCGTGACTGAATCACAATGCGTCTGGCCAGACTATAATGGATATCGTCATACCGAGTGGGCCCGAAGTGAATATCTTCTTCATCGTGAAGGAGAAAATCCCATTCTTGAACTATCACAGTCACTAGCCACACCATCTGACATACCCAGAACTTATTTTACTACTTCCCATTTACGGGAGGATTCATCTAAGAACCAAAGCATGTCTTCCTGTGTGAAGCAACTCGATACTCTCATGGTCTAAGGAATTACGTATATGATAACATTTCATGATATGACTTATAACGTAGTTACGATGTGATCTCTAAGTATATCATTCAATACTGGGGTCGGTTCAACATCATTGTTCTGCTAACAATATGTTCCCATTGCTACTGACATCCTTGTTACAAGAACAATGTCCATGATTAAGAAAACGTAATCATCAGTTAGCACATGAGTTGGTCTTAGAGGCTAAACCAGGAACTCTTGGTGTTTACATTTCCACACATGCAAATGAGTTTTCTTCTGAATCTCACAGTCAGGGTCATTGCAATTATAGCACAGAAATATAAACATTAATTATGAACGTGGAAATATATATATAATAACATTTTATTATTGCCTCTAGGGCATATTTCCAACATAGATTGCATACAAGGTTTAAGGTCATGGCTCACCAACCGATGTAGCGGAAGTAGAGTTGGTGAAGCTCGTGGACGTAGTGGAAGTATATCTCGCAAGTTCTCCCACGAACAGTCCCTCGATCAATCCCACGAACTAGTCCCGCGATCTAGTCCCACGGACAAGTCCCATGAACAAGCTCCTCGAAGAAGGGTCGAAGGTACGACCCCTCCATTAGTATCCACACATCCCGTAGCAGCAATCCAGCAGCGCTCCGCCGTCTAGAGATGAACGCCACCGAGAAAACTAGAGGGAGAAAACCCTAACGGATGCCGATGTAGAACAACGTCTAAATCGGGGTCTAATTGTGGAGCAACGGGGTTTAGAGGAGGGAGGGTGGCGCATAGGCCTTGGGGATTGATTGTGTGTGTCTTCCCCCACCCTTGGATCACCTTATATAGGTGGCCAAGGGCCTAGGGCGCAGCTCAAGGAGGTTTGGGAGTCCAACTTGGACTCCCAAGCCGTCCAAACCTTCCCACACCTTCCCACCGGAAACCTGCCATAATGGGTTTTGGAAATCCCACCTGGAGGGGGATTCCTTCCCCTTGGTGCGCCCCCACCCCTTGGCCGGCCAGGGCAGCCTAGGTGGCTTTCCCCCCAAGGCTAGGGGCGCAGGGGAGTGGCTGGTAATGCCCGGAACCTTCCGGAACCTTCCATGACCTTCTAGAGGCTTCCAGGACCTTCCGGGACATACCGGGACCGTTTCGGGACATTCCGGACACTTTTGGAGCACTTCCAATACCTTCCGGGACCTCTAACGAATGTTCCGGAGCCATCTAAATAGGTTTCGGAACAATCCGGGTTTAGGTTAATATGTCCAGTGAACACAACATATTGTTTAAGATGTCCACCGATCACCGAAACTATTCCGGTTGATCGTAAACTTTCCCATTACCATTTTCATATGTTCCGGAACCACCTGGGACTACTCCAGAGTGATCCGGACATATCCTTAAATACCCAAAACTAATTTTGGTGCCCTTATGAACTATTTCATAAATCCCCGGAACTACTTCCGGTACCCGTATGAACTATTCTGCTTTGCTTCCACTAAACCTTCTACCATACTAGTATTCTAACAGACTACTGCTCGTTAAGTGTGTGACCCAATAGGTTCGGTATAATGCGGACATGACTCAGAACATCTTCCGGACATAGGTCAACAGCCTTTTGTCAATAGCCAATAATCAACAGCGGAGCCATGGACACCCATGTTGACTCCCGCACATACACGAAGAAACTTCGAGTGAACCATTATGTTTATTCATGTACCATTCCCTTTGCTTCGTGATATATGACAAATTTAGAGGAGAGATGTTTTGGCACCCATGTGTAACAACTTCTTGAACACAAGCCACTCGTTATCCTCTTTGCTCGTTTGTCCCTTTTTCTCGTTATCGTATTCCGGTATCCCTGTGACTGAATCACAATGCGTCTGGCCAGACTATAATGGATACCTTCATACCGAGTGGGCCCGAAGTGAATATCTTCTTCATCGTGAAGGAGCAAATCCCATTCTTGAACTATCACAGTCACTAGCCACACTATCTGACATACCCAGAACTTATTTTACTACTTCCCATTTACGGGAGGATTCATCTAAGAACCAAAGCATGTTTTCCTGTGTGAAGCAACTCGATACTCTCATGGTCTAAGGAATTACGTATATGATAACATTTCATGATATGACTTATAACGTTGTTACGATGTGATCTCTAAGTATATCATTCAATACTGGGGTCGGTTCAACATCATTGTTCTGCTAACAATATGTTCCCATTGCTACTGACATCCTTGTTACAAGAACAATGTCCATGATTAAGAAAACGTAATCATCAGTTAGCACATGAGCTGGTCTTAGAGGCTAAACCAGGAACTCTTGGTGTTTACATTTCCACACATGCAAGTGAGTTTTCTTCTGAATCTCATAGTCAGGGTCATTGCAATTATAGCACAGAAATATAAACATTAATTGCGAACGTGGAAATATATATAATAACATTTTATTATTGCCTCTAGGGCATATTTCCAACAGTAACAAGGTAACATGGTAGCATCCTAAGCATGCATACTAATCAGGGGCTGAGCAACGAGCAATAGTAACATAGCAGTACATGGTTTGCTGGGAGGGGACATGGTTGTATCGGTTTGAAAGAGGTTGTAAACATGTGGTAGGATCAAACATCGAACCTAACCTAGACTAGCATGCAAACCGCTGGTTGAAATAGAATGGATCATAAGTAATGTATAGTCCTTGCCTGTTGATAAGTCGGGTTCCGAAGGTGTAGTCGCTCGCCAGCTCGCATCATCTCCGAGAGGTACCCGCGGAAGCACACAAGACGATAAACACTGGAAAGCAATCAACGAGCAAGCATCTATTACTACGAGGCAACACAAGATCAAGGAGACATCACACAATACGGCAACGCAATACGGATCTATCGTCGATAACGGTTACTAACAGTTTAAGTGGGGTATCGGTCACACACGACGAATACCGCACGTTTACGGTGATTCAAGTTGCTTAGCTACAGGTGATCAACCAACGGTTATTAACATGGCAACTCAAGCAAGCATGGCATAGCACACAAACATGTCAAGAGGTGAAGTATAAAAGAAACTATCTATGCCAGACAATTTAAGTGAGGCACAACCTAAACATGGCATAACACTAAGTGTCGCACGATGATTAAAAGATTTGGTACTGTTCTGTCCTAAACCATATTTTAGGTTGGTTAACAGCAGCAAACAATAGCATAAACACAAAGTACACGAAAAACTAATCAAGTTACATATAAAGAACACCCCAAACGGAGTTACGGTTAAAAAGATATAAGCAAAACAAGTTACAGGCACAATCCACCAACATCACGAAGCACACTTTAGAGCAATGCATAAACAGGTTAATCAAAGAAAACATGATCAAAAATGATATGGAACTAAAGTAGACATGACAGGGAAGGCATGGCAAAAAGAATCATGCAAATAGGCATCATAGATCAAAAGATATTAAGCAAACAATATGGCATCGCAAAGTATCAGACTTAGTGAAAAACAGAGGTGGCTGTCAAAAACAGCAGCATAGCAACTTTGGAGCTAAAAATATATATGGCCAGGAATGCTAACATGAAGATGCAATACATGTAATGAAAGTAGACATGATGCTTAACAATATGCAATTGGAATCAATCAATTCCGATAAACGGTCGCGACACACTCGTCGACCGAAGTTGCAACAAAATAACAGTTTCAGCAACAACAACACATTAACATCAGGATCACCACTTTGGAGCAAGATTTAATATAGCTAAAGCACCCAAACATGACAAGTTAAAGCATGGAAATGAAGTACACATGATGCTTAACACATAGGAAAAAGAATAAATGCAATAGGCCTCATGGATTTGTTACAATCATGACGCAAAGTTGCAACAAAATAATAACAGCAGCACATAATAGCAATTTGTAGCAATTTAACGGCCTGATGCCCACTTCAGCACACAATTACACAATCAAGATGACCTCAAATGCAAAAACTTTCTAAATACGAATTCTAGAGCACGCAAAACTAAGCAACTTTCGTTTTGGGGGCACGTTCATCGGAGCTACGGATTAACATGAAAATACATCACAAAAACAGATCAGCACACAGTTTTCCTGGGACTTACAAAAAAAACAGGGGTAACTAAAAAAAGAATGGGCCTCACCCCACTGGGCTCGGCCCAAGGCGGCTGGGCTGGCGGCTGGGGGCCTGGCTAGAGGCCGGCCCAGGGCGGCTGGAGGCGGTGGGCCGCCTGGAGGCGAGATGGCCCACGCGGGGTCAACGGGGCAGGCGTCCCGATCGGGATCCCGCCCGATCCCGACGAGGACGGCGGCGCCGGCTCCGGCCACCGGCGAGGGGAGGCAGCGCTCGTGGCGGCTGCAGAGGGCCTGGCGCGGCGGCGGCGGCCGGATCCCACCGGATCCGTGCGGGGCCGTGGTCAGGCGGCGGCGGGGTTGCTCCGGGGCGCGCGGAGCTCGGGCGGCCTCCAATGGCGAGTGGCTTCGCTGCAAGCAGAGACGAGGCGCGGTGAGGAAAGGTTGGAGGAGGGGAGGAGAAGAGGGAACGGAGGGAGGTGCGCGGGAGAGGAGAGGGCCGACGGCGTTGTGCTCGCCGGCGGGCGCGCGTCGGGGTGCGGCGGCCAGCCGGAGGAGCTCGGTGAGGCGGCGGGCCCTGCGGCCCAGATCCGGCCCGACGGGGGCCTGGATCGGCTGGAGGTGGGAGGAGGCTGCTCCGGGGGCGACGTGGAGGCTCCCTGGCCGTGGATCTGGCGATCCGACGGCCAGATCCGGCTGGGAAGCTAGGGTTTCGGTTTAGGGGGGATTTTGGGCAAAATTTTGTGCGAAAGAGGGGGGTGGCTGCAATTTTCCATTAGGGTAAATCCTAATTGGGTGGTGGGAGGCTGGTGGTCTTTATATAGGCAGGTTGGCTGGCTTGTTTACGCAAACGTCCCCGGTACCTCTCTCGCGCGTCCGGTGATCGCGTTCGTGACCGCCGAGACTCCGTACGGACTCCGATTCCGACGAAATCTCGAACCACGCGCTCAGCGCGTCGAGCCCGTCGATCGTACCTCACTGCGGTGACATTCCGACAACATTTTCTGGCGCGCTATAAAAATAACTCGTTTAATTATTGGACGGGGTTTTTCGTTCCGTTGGCTGCTGCTGGTCTCGTGCGGTTTTTGCGACGGTGATCGGTGAAACCTGGTGTCGCAAAGGTCGAGTGTCAGGGTGGCAAAGGTCGAGTGTCAGGGTGGCAAAGGTCGGTCTCCGTCCGATACGAGATAAGAGGGGGGAAAATAATCGCCGATCGATAAATCGGGGATCCAAACACCGCAAACAAATCAGACAATCAAACAATTCACACCGAAAACAAAATTTTTGATTTTTCTGAAAACTGGGCCGTTACAATGGTGAGGAGAAGGAGGGGAAGGACGAGGCTAGCCCCTCGACGACGATTGATGTAAGTTCAATGAGAAGAACGAGGAGGACGAGGTATTCATATTTGTACCTGAACTATGTTTAGTTTGTACAGAAACTATGCTTTAAATTTGCATGTTTGATCGAATTTGCAATACTTGTTCAAGTAAAATGATGCCCTATTTCACAGCAATTATTAGAGCACAATGTTTGAGGTAATTTATATTGTAATTTTTTGGAATATGAAATTACTTTTTGTGTGTCAAGATACATCACTTATTAAGGATGATTTTAATCCTTTTTGTTTGATTGTTTTTATTTGTATTTTTATTTTATCAATTTCTCTTTTTTTATGCTTTCAGTTTGTTTTCGTGTTTTTTTTTTCTACCTTTTTTGTTTTTTTTTGTTTTTGTATTCAATTTTATTTTATTTTACATTATTTCGATTTCATTTTGAAATTCATGAATAGTCCCTAAAATCATGAATTATTAAAATTTGTGAACAACTAGTTAATTTTGCAAAAAGAAATTATGAAGAAATTTTCAAATTTCTGATTTGTAATTTAATGATTTTTTGAATTTCTTAATTTTGGTAATTCCTATTTTTAAGAAAAAGAAAGTGTAAATTTTAAAATCAGCGAACATGTGTTTATTCTGTGAGTGTTCTCAAATTTTGTGAATATTTTTGAAACTTCCCAAATATTTTTTCAAATTCGTGAGCAATTTTAATTCACGAACAAATGATTCCTACCTTATCTCTAGGAGTTGTTTTTCCCTTTAAATCTTGTACTCTATATCTACTTGTCCTTAACTCATTACGACAATCCCTCATCTCTAAGAAGAATTTTGATCTTCTGAAGAAGGGCGGACTCTCAGGATCTTTTGATCGACGACTAGGAGATCATAGCCACATCTTCAACGTTGTCCATTTCTAGAAGGAAAAGCAACGAGCTCCTCTCTAGCGCAAGGATAACACCATCTCCTACATGCTTCAATCTAAGCCATCAATGCATTAACACATGTGAAGAGAGAACCACATGAGGTGAAAATGACCTTGTCGTTGTTCTTCCTTAACACCATATCAAGCATCATTACCCGCATGATCCGAATAGGCTCCATCAATTTTCTGTTTGAACCATCCTTTAGGTGGCGGCTTTCATCTCCGAAACTAGATTTCATATCGATATGTTCTCAAAAAAAAATACATCCGTACTTGCCATATTGTTAAGCTTGCTTATGGTATTATTAACCACTTATTTTTTAGATAAAAAATAATGTAATTGTCATATATTTCACACAGCTTCCTACAAAAATACTTACTAATTTTCATACGAAACTAAAATTTCTTTTAACAAAAGTTGTATCATATTATTTGGGAGATGAGGAACCATATTTTTCCCTGTAAAAGGAGGGATGGCAATGGATGACCCAGATGATATCCAGAATCGGAGAAGCTAAAGGTACTACAGAATTCCCACCTGAGCTCGGAATCGAGACAATACTTCCCAAGCAAAGCATTGTAACGATTTCGATACTCCACACACTCGAGATCCTAGAGTTTGAAGGGGATAAGGCAAGAATTAAAACACTTACGACACTTGTCCTGACCAGAGCAAAGGTAAGGACTAAAAAGATTCCTACTCTCCGATAACTAACTTAATAACTACAAAATAGTTTTTGTCTAGACTCGACTTCGTCCAGAGAGAGGATCCTACGGTCGGTAAGGCTCTGATACCAAGTTATAAGGCCCGATATGCGGTACTGTTCCAGATCTAGGTGTTTTCATCCAGATCCGGAGACGAAGCACATATCGGTCCCATCGCGATATATGACAAAGCCATATGCCCCGAATTTCCAACATGATATCATAACATTACAGATACAGGATACAACATCTCATACAATCGGCATACAACTGCCTCAGATATAATACAACAGCGGAAGATACATGTCTACTACAAGCAAATGCCTAGTGGCAAAGAGAAAAACATCGATCCCCTAACCACACTGGTCCAGGCCCTCCGCCGGGATCCGCCTAACTAGTCGTCGTCGAGTCTCCACGTGAAACGTCGATCACCATACCTGTTGTCGATCAGAACCCTGAAAAGAGTTTGGGGGTAGTATCATGAGTACAGAGGTAAATCCTAGTACGCACTGTTCACCACTAGTTCGTCAGCGTAGTAGCACACGCTGCCGATTTGAATTTCCCTTCACTATTTGTGCTGATTGTGGCCGCCTTTGTTGTGCATCAGATGGCAGCTTGCTCAAGCTACCTGAATTGAGACGATGGCGCGGCCCCTAACAGAAAGAGACCCGAGACAGCCGCGCTATGATTAGCTTAGCACGTCTCAGCTCTGAATCTGAAGAAGTAGCTGCAGTTGTTTGCCTCACCAAGCAAATTCTTCAGGAAGCCTTAGCCAGGTAGCGAGGCGGTGCAAGCAAACCAGCCAAATGTTTATTGGTCTCGTGCTCCTCGCTTCCTTAATTTGGCGAGGCGATAAACTGTCGCCGAACTAGTTTGCACATGAACTTTCATTGCTTACGGATTGATCAAATGAGTTGCGCATTTTTCTTTTGTTATTTGCGCTCGCTGGCGACGAGGGTTTATCCTGGAGATCGAACTGGCTGTCACTGAGGCAAGAGGATCGGAGAAGTGGCACCGACGCCATGCTGGGCAATCTTCAGACACACTACTCCAGAGTGATTTTCTGCAGTCCAGCGACCGGTGGCGTATGCATTTTTATCTGCGTAGATATCTAATTTCTGTAAGAAAAAAACGTGTTCTGCCTGATACTGTTTTGTTTGTTTTTGCAGACAAATGGAATGCAGCGATCGCAGCAAATCAGGTGACAGATAAGCAAGACGATGCCATCAACTAACGCCAGACAGCGACACGATGGATTGGACTAGGAAGTCACTGAGAAAACACATCACCGGATGAAAGCGCCGGCGATGACTGCCGGGCCTAAAAGAAATCATTTACGACAAGTTTTCAGGTGCCTTCTTTAACAAGGTGCAACTTCAGTCTCCTTGCACAAGCCAACCAATGAACCCATTGTCAAATTTGTGCTTTTTCTGACGATCCATCGTAACAACAAGCTTAACCAAACAGAACAAAGTGACCAAACACGAACTTTACCCGAATTGACGGGTCAGGTACACCACAAGAGTAAAAGAACTATACTGTACAATTTACAGTACACTAATCCTACTATATCCATTGATCTTGAGTTCTTGACCGTTCCCTCCTTCCGTGAGGTGTACGGCTTCAGTTTTACCTCTCTATCTCCATCGACTTTGTGCCGCTGACCTTATGCCCGTACGTACGCTTCATGGCCTCCAGGTCGTCTTCTTCGTCGTCGTCGTCCTCGTGATCGTCGCCGATGCTGAACCGGCCGTCGGCGTGTCCTCCCTTAACCAGCGGCAAGTACTGCGGCTCCTCGGGGTACAGCCTGCTGACCTGGAGGTAGAAGACGACGACGAACACCACGGTGGCCGTCAGGTACCAGCTGAACTGCAGGTTGACCAGGGACTTGGCGCGGTGGAGCGCCTCGTCGGTGCGGCACCGGACCACGTCGTGCCCTTCCTCATGGTTCAGGAAGCATCCCTTGGGTACCAGCCCCGGCGTCCAGAGCATGACGCCCATGACCACGAACCACACGCCCTGGAACACCAGGCTCGCCGACCTCACCAGGCTCACGGCGAAGCTCTGGGGGCACGGGATCCCCAGCAGCGTGGTGGCCAGCGTGACGGCGATGACGCCCTGCAGCAGCCAGTGGAACTGCCCCTCCACGCCCATGTGGTCCGCCGAGTGCAGGTGGAAGATGAGCAGCTGCTGCGCGAACGCCGCGGCCGCCGCCAGCTGCGACAGCGTGTCCCGCATCGGCGCCCGCGCCCTGTCCATGTGGATGGTCACCGCGGCGAAGGCCAGCAGGGCGAGCGAGATGGACGCGTGCTCGAAGTTGTGGAGATGGTCGGACGGGATGGTGCCGTCGTCGTCGAACGGCTGGTGCCTCGCCGGCCCGATCACCAGCTCCATCAGGATGGACATCGCCGTGCCGACGATGACGAGGATGAGCTCCAGGTGCCGGACGCCGCGCGCCGGGAACCACACCGGCGCCGCGTAGGAGGTGGGACGCAGCGAGAAGAGCCGGATGTGGTTGAACAGCTGCCACAGGCCGATGAGGAGGAAGCCGGCGCCCGGCGCGACGTGCCCGACCAGGGTGCCCATGGCTGCGAGGACGGCTACGTGATCGGGGGTACAGGCCGGGTGCGGGGAGGAGGGAAATGTTGGTGGAGTGGAAAGGTGGTGATCGAGGAGCAGGGGTTTGAAGTTTGAACGGTTGATGTGGGGGGTTCAAAGGGTTTAAGAAGGTGGGATGGTCGACTCTCTAGAGGGTTCCGGTGGCTTGGAAAGTTTGAAAAGCTTTCTTCTTTTACCAAAATGGATTTGGACAGTCTCGATCAGCAGCACTTGAGCAGTGACGCATCACGCATGTGTTCAAATCTCTGGTTAGTCCGTTTTTCATTCTGTTTTTGCAGACTTGGTTGGGCATCCAAGACCAGATTTTCATTTCATCTTTCTTCTACGAGCGAGCAGTGTGATGCTAATAATTATTTTTCCTTGGAGCTCTTCTACTAGCATTGTTGATGATCAGGCCGTTTGTACTAGGTGCTTGGCGATGAGATGGATCACGTGATCCGTTTGCTAGAAGCAGGCCGTAAAGCCGGAAAGTCATGGTCGTTTCGCGCCTCCGGGGCAGCGGCGCAGGCACGTACCCGGTCCATGGCTGCGTTTTTTGGTCGGGGGTCGGTTTCTGGCGCAATCGTTTTTTCTCCTCACTGTCCGGTTTCCTGCTTCCTGCGAACCTAGGAGGCCTTCTAGAAAAAGAAAAAAAAGGAGGCCTTCTAGAAAGGGCAAGACCAAAAGTCCGGGCAAGATTTGTTTCATGGGCGACGCTACGTGCTAACAGTCTGCGGAACCAATCGATCAAGGTGATTGTGGCCATTGGATCGTTCGTTTTTGGCACACGTGCTTTGTGACGACGTTTTTATTACGTTCAAACTATTACAACGGATCCTCTATTGTGAAGTCCTCTTCGAGTTTTTTAGCGCTAATCCATCATCCTCATGTTAGCAATCGCTTTGCAACATGAGTTCTGTTGCGTTTGAGCCATTGTGTAGGAGCTGGGCGGTTGCGCGAACAGCCAGATGTGGTTGAACAGCTACCTGACAGCTACCACACATGCCGACAAGGAGAAAGCCGGCACCCGGCGCAACGTGGCCCACGAGGATGCCCATGGCTGCGAGGAGGGGGTACAGGGTGCGGGGAGGAGGGAAATGTTTGTGGAGTCGAATGGTGGTGATCGAGGAGCAGGGTTTGAAGTTTGAATGGTTGAGGAGGGGAGGGGGGGGCGAGGTGTTTAAGAAGGTGGGATGGTCGACTGCCTAGAGGGTTTCGGCGACTTGGAAGGTTTGATTTTTTTTCTTATTTTACAAAATGGATTTGGACAAACTCGATCACCAACATTTCAGCAGTGATACATGTGTTCAAAAGCTCAAGATAGTCCATTTCATATTATGTTGTTTTTTGCTTCATTGGTTGGGCTTCCAAAATCAGTTACTATCTTCACAGTTTACAGGGCGTGCGTGTCTCTAGGTCATCAATTTGATCAAAATAATGCAATATATATACTATAAAAATTATATTATTTGAAAACATAGTTGAGGAAATCGTTAACTGTTACCTGCTCGGTTGGCAAGCGAGTAGGGGATTAATAGGCTAATCGGAAAATTAATTGGCAAGTTAATGAATTAATCGGACGATTAATCGATTTATCGGCTACTCAGCGACCTAACGAGTAGGGATTAATCGACAAATTAACTGGTTAATCGGACGAATTCTTAAACAGTAGAAAATATAACATCTTAAGTTTATGATAAAATAATTTTATAATATATATATATTATATTTTATGTAGTCAAATTAACAATCTAGAGGCACGTGTACGCGCTATAAACTATGACAGAGTTAATACTGTATCATTTAGTACTCCCTATCAGATCGATTTTTGTCTTTAGCTGATCAGATCGTTAAGTATATAGGTTAAGACAAAATAGCGACGAGAATGATACGCATCTTGATACTTTAAGTAGAATAGTGTGTAGACGAGGCATATCTTACATCTTACATCTTATATTTTTAAGAAGTTGATCCCAATTATCTTAACATGCAAAAATATTATATTGTCATTCAACATGCATGTAAAATGTTCATCTCAATATGTTACTATGCATAATAAAAACACACATGCAACATGAATGCATGGAAAATTGGTCTCAATTCTTTCAACATACAAGCATGTCACATTATCATTCAACATGTATGAAAAAGGTTCATCTCAATATATCACTATGCATAATAAAGACACACATGCAATATGCATGCATGAAAATGTTCATTCTATTATGATATTTATATTAAATTCATATATCAGTTAAAAATATATTATTTCAAATATACATGTTTCATTTAACCAAACATTTCATTGAATTATTTTGTAAAAAAATTCCGCAACAACGTGCGGGGCATCATCTAGTTTGATAGTGCTAGGATACTTGTACGCACACAATTAAACTCACGTCTCCTTTTTCCTAATCCTCCACGGCAGAGGGAGCTCAAAACTGTCCACGGCAGAGGGAGCTCAAAACAGAGTTGTGTTACCGTGACGGACTTGTGCCTGTATGATCGTCACGTGATCGGTGTACTAGAAGCACGCCGGCCGGCTGCGGAAAGTCCCGGTCGGTCCGCGCCGCCGGGGAGGGACTAGTTTGGTTGCACTTTTATGACGCGACGGAACTGCCGTGACGTCATCGGTCTATGCTTGTGCTTTTGGTCGGGGTCGGTTTCTGGGCCAGCAACCGTTTCTTTGTCCTCATCACCGGCTGGTTTCGTGCTTCCTGCGAACCTAGTAATGATAGAACCCCCTAGGTTAAATAATAATAATAATGATAGAACACCCTCACAAAAATTTGCTAATGATAGAACCATCACGTTTTAGAAAGTAACTATTTTTCCTTTTGCCGGTTTCCTTTCAATCACATATGTTCACAACATAACACGTACATATACTGATCCGTATAAACACATGCACGCACATTCTATCCCAATGATCGCATCCGAGATACTAAATCGGCGTCACATCTTAATAACGAAGTTACCACATGCGCATTTGTAGTCAATGAAAACATCTATTTTCATTGAATAGACATCGTCAAAAATTCTGAAATAATTCCAAAGAAATGCATACAGCACGACTTGAACCCTTGTGGGGTGGTTCCACCACAAGAAACCTAACCATCTAAGATAGGATCAGTTCACATTTTATTACTATTTTTGTTGTTGATGATAACATTATATCAAAATCTAGTTACAGTCATCAACAACTAGTTCAATTGTATCCGTAGGATCAATACCAATCCATGTCACTGTCTTATCATTTACTCTAGCAAAATTCACTAAGCTATCATTAACATTATTTTGAGTACACTAATCCGAGTAATACAAGTCTCACGAGTGGCGTTAGGTGCTTAATCTTCATAACAATGGATGGTAAATTGATCTCTCTATATCCTTCGCTAAGATTAAACTAACTGTAGTAACATAATCCATCTCCACGACAACCGACAGATCACTAGGTTCAATAGCATACGAAAGACCCTCCATACAAGCACAAAGCTCAACCTCGAATGCGTATACATGACGGTAGGTGTGACGCCCCCAAAATCAGACCGTGTACAGTAATCATACACGCAAGGTACACGATCGAGATCAGGGACTCACGGTAAGATATCACAACACAACTCTACAAATAAAATAATACAAGCTGTTTAATACAAGCCAGGGGCCACGAGGACTCGAATACAACAGCTCGAGAGCACAAAGTTAGCGGAAACAAAAGTATCTGAGTACAGACACAAGAATACAAGGTTGCCTTAAGAAGGCTAGCACAAAAATCAACAACGATCGAAAATGCGAGGCCTCCTGTCTGGGAACCTCCAAACTACTCCTGGTCAATGGGGAACTCGGCGTTGTACAAGGCATCGGGGATCTTCATGACGCGGTGGTCGGCATCGGGGATCTCCTGATCCTGGACTCCAACGTCGACTGCAGCGGCCGATCAGGCAAAACAAAAAGGGGGAAATAAAGCAAAGGTGAGTATCTAGCATACCCGCGAGTCTTACGTCCGCTACTAAGCATTTATGCATTGTATCAAATCGAAAGGGGAGGCTATATATAGTGGACTGCAAGATAGAAATCATAATAAGGGTAAGAAGTTAGGCCTATCGAAGACTAGCATCTTCCGACGAGTCTTGCGGCATGAGGAGAAAATAGCCAACAGTTTATATAAAGCATAAAGTAACAATGCAGCAGAAGTTGCTGCAGCATTGTATAATAGTAAGTTGTAATAATTAGCAATGCCTCCGAGATCACCTCATCGACATCCCAGCGAGGAAGAAAACCCGGAACCATACATTTTAATAATAATAGTTTGTAGTGGTAAGATCCAGCTTCAGCATAAAGCGCCCTGTTACCGTGGACACGGCTATTCGAATAGATTAATCTTCCCTGCAGGGGTGCACTTGTGTTACACTACACGCACGGATCTCCAGGGTGGCGGGCACCTTGTTAGGAAACGCTCCACCGAGGCTATCCGACACTCCGTAGCCCATCTTTCAAACTCAACAGAGAGGCCATCCGCCGGTCTAAATCCTAAGTACGCCGGGCCTTGGACCCCAACCCGAACATACTCATGCACGGTGCATGGCTGGCCGGTGAAGTTAAAGAAAATCCAAATAAAACACCACCGCGCGAGCAAATAAGACAACACCACTTTCCGGCAATCAGCCCGCAGTACTGCTGACGTCTGAAGAGTCCTCGGACGACACTACGAAGCAGAGGAGCCCATAACTCGTAATTCCCACGTGTAGGCAGCGCGTATAAGCCAAAAGGCTACTCAAGTCATCCCCCGAACCATTTAGCATTTTAATTAACCTGCGTGACAACCGTTATCGTTGCCTCGACTTAACTGACCCGCGGACAACGACAACAGTCAGGACCACCAGTACATCGGTGCCTGCCCTGTCGTCCCACCAAGTCTCTGCGGTTACCAACAAGGTGAACCGTCTCCTTACCTTGTCTCGCGTGTGCTCCTGGAGGAGCTCGACTTTCGTGGTTTGGTAACTCTCGCGGCCAACTATCAGGGGCCAAGCACACCGGTACACTGGTCGTACCCTCCCTGTCGTCCCGTCGCAATACCACTCGCGGGCACCGTTGGGTCGCCCGACTTTTTACCTGAAGGAAAACCGTTGCTCAGGTACCTAGAGTGGCTCTACAGAGTCAGCAACGAGTGGAGTACAAGGATCACTCCTCGATAGCTCACACTTGATGGTGGCTCGACAGAGCCGAGATAGGGGGCCTGAGGCGGTGTCTGCATTGTACCGTACCTGTGTAGTTATAATATTTGTATCCGCATTCACTCCCCTGAGTGATCACGGTCCGCTATCTAATCCTAGCTAACAATGCGCAGGGCTCACTGCTGAATATAATATATATATATTTATAGGCAGCATAGGATAAAGGAAGGTACATCAAGGGGCGACAAAAACAAGCTATGCAATTGAATAGGATTGTAACGTAGCAGCAGCAGTAACAATGCCTAGTGCAAGAAATGTACGGAAAAGATAGGCGATATCTGGGGAAGAGAATGGCTCTGCTTGCCTGGAAGCTCGGCAGTAGAGGCAGGGTCGTCGACGTAGTAGTCGTACCCAGCAGCGATGTAGTCGACAGAAGCGGGGTCTATCGGAGATAAGGGGGGGAACAGTAAATACACATCAATCATAAACAAACATATGCATGGCATGACATAAGCAAAGGTAACGGTGTTCTAACGCAGGGCAATGTATTATGCTCGGAGCGGGAATTCATCCGGGGATGAACTGGCAGCTCCGGGTGATTATCGGACAGGGGTGTACGGAGGGGGAAGGTACCATGCCGGAGGTGTCGTGGACATCCGACAAACGTATGGGTGGTGTATCCGAGTTAGTTGATCTATTCTTTACAACTTTCGTGTTCAGAATAAATTCATTCGGATTGTTTATCGGTATCGGGCAATCATCGGACAAACGATGCCGGAGGGGGACGGTTCGATGTTCGCTACGTTAGAGGGGGTTGGTGGGTGTACGGGTAGCATATCCTTATTTTTTATATTTTTCTGATCAATTTTGATGTATACAGTTTTTGAATCTCAGTTACGGTTTAAAAGATATTAAATTTTAAAGTTTAAATCAATTTTAAATCATTTTCTGAATTATTTTTATTAATAAAATGCAACATTATCCAAAACAGTGGTTGACCAGTCAAACCTGACAAGTGGGACCTACTGACCAGTGGGTCCCACATGTCAGCCTCACATTGCTAATAAAACATTTAATTAAATTCAATTATTCATTGGACCCACATGCCATAGACTATTAGCATTTTTTTTCTTTTAACTTAATTACTTACAGGTGGGACCCAGATGTCATGGACTCAGAGTGTTAATTAATCAACTTAATTAATGTTAGGGGCATGGGGCCCATGTGGCAGTGAGGTTAGGGGGGATTAACCCACGGCTTACACAGCCGTGCCCGCCGGTGAGCAAGGCACGGCGGCGAGGCCGCTCCGGCGAGCTGGGGCGGAGAGGCCGTGGGGAGGAGCGGGGGGCTTTGGCAGCGGCTTGGTCAGCGTCGTCCGTTGCGGCACACGACGAGGAGGTGCGGCGGGCGGGCGGCCATGGGAGCTAAGGGGCGAGCCCGAGCGCGGCTAGGAGGCGGGCAACGACAGGATGTGCAGCGGCAAGCGGCGCGTACTCGGCGTGGCCATGGGGCGCGCTGAGAGGGGCGCGGGCGCGGCCAGGCCCAGAGCAGGGCGCGCTGGCCGTGAGCAAGGCGCGGCCATGGTGCGGTCCGGCCATGGCGGCCATGGGTGGGGGGTAAGGTCCTACGGCGGTGGATTTAACGGGGAGAAGCGGGGAATCACACGGCCAGCTCACCCTGGAGCTCGTGGACGCGTTTAGGGAGCGCAAGGGGGTCGGAGTGGCACCAATTCCGCTGAGGTCACCGGCGGCCGTGGCGAGGGGATTGACACCGTTCGCCGGCTGTGGTGGCTCCCGGTCCAGCTCCTTCTGCCCGGCGGTGAAGACGGCGATTGCGAGGCGGATGGACACCGTGGCTGGGCTTGAGGGTGACGACGGCCGTGTGTGTTCATGGAGGTGCATCCATGGCGGCTCGGTGGCAACGGGAACGAAGCTAGGATGGGGGAGAGCGGGATCTCGATCTAGTTTCCATGCGGGGGGTCTCGACGGGGTCAGGGGAGACTTATACGCCCGCGCCGCCCGCCGGATGGCCTCCACGCCGACGACAATGGTCGTGCAGCCGGGGGATGCCCGCCACGGCACCCCCATGTACGGTAGGTTGAAGATGAGGGCGGGGTGGGCTTGGGGTGGGCCGACTAGGTCGATGGGCCTTGCCCTTGAGCGGGTTTTAGAGTTTTTCCAATTTTGTTTTCTTTTCTGTTTTCTTTTATTTCTTTTTCTGTTTTGATTTGTTTTAGTTGCTTAAGCATTTTTTTTAAACTTGTAACTTGCTCCATTATTTGTATTGCCATATGTAGCAATGCTACAGAAAGTTTGGTGATTAAGGAAATTCATTTGAATATTGTTGTTTATTTTAATATGGCTTTTTGTGCTGTTTTTCTAGTGTTAATAATTGTTTGCAATATTTCGATATTGCAATAAATTCTCTTTGCAGGTTTATCATGGTCCACTGAATATTTGTGATTTAACAAAAGTGGTTGCACAATTTTTAGACAAAGTTTTATTCATCACAATTTTAATATTCATCAAAAGGCAATTTGAGTTTGAGTTGATCCAAGGTGATTAGCAACAGTAATCGTCAACAGTCAAAGTGATTACTGTTACAGACACTGAGGGTGTTACAAATCTCCCCCACTACAAGAATTCTCGTCCCGAGAATTTAAGTGGTAGCGAGAAAAAGATCGGGGTATTCATCGCGAAGGCGATCTTCGCGTTCCCAAGTGGCTTCATCTTCAGAATGGTTCGACCACTGAACCTTGAGGAAATTGACGGTCTTGTTGCGGGTTCGACGCTCAGACTGGTCGAGGATGCGGCTCGGATGTTCTCGATAATTCAAGTCTTTTTGCAGCTCGATCATATCATGTTCCACTTCACGGATTGGGTCCTTGAAGCAGCGACGAAGTTGCGACACGTGCAAGACATTGTGGACTTGGGAGAGGTTCGGCGGAAATTCCAACCGGTATGCCACGGGTCCACTCCTGGCAAGGACACGGAATAGGCCAACGTAGCGAGGAGCCAACTTGCCCTTGATACCGAAGCGATGAGTGCCCCTCATGGGAGTGGCACGGAGGTAGGCGCATTCACCAGGTTGATAGACCATTTCCTGGTGTTTGCGATCATAATTGCTCTTCTGACGAGACTGGGCGGCCTTGAGATTTTCTTGCACAACGCGAACCTGATCTTCAGCTTGTTGGACAAGATCCGGTCCGAAGTAGGGTCGTTCTCCAGTTCCTGACCAATTCAGAGGGGTTCGACATTTACGTCTGTATAGAACTTCGAAGGGGGGCCATCTTCAAGCTAGCCTGATAGCTATTGTTGTACGAGAATTCCGCGTATGGGGGAGATTCCTCCCATTTCATGCCGAATGAAAGGACACAAGCGCGAAGCATGTCTTCCAACACTTGATTGACTCGTTCAACTTGGCATTGCGACTGGGGGTGAAAAGCTTTGTTGAGACACAAACGAGTCCCGAAGGCTTCCATGAAACTCTTCCAGTATCGTGAGGTGAAAAGGCTGCCACGGTCTGAATTGATCTCCAGCGGAATACCGTGGAGTGACACAATTCAGGAGATATACAAGTCTGCTAACTGACTAGCAGTGATCTTCTCCTTGACTGGCAGGAAGTGAGCAATCTTGGAGAATCGGTCGATGACGACAAAGATGGCATCGTTACCTTTCTGTGACTTGGGAAAACCGGTGACGAAGTCCATTTCGACTTTGTCCCACTTCCAATCAGGAAGAGGGAGTGGTCGCAACCAGCCAGCAGGTTTCTGATGTCCGGCCTTGATGCGACTGCAAACGTCACATTGGGAAACATAGCGGGCTATGCGTTGCTTCATGTAAGGCCACCAGTACCGTTGACGAAGGTCTTTATACATCTTGGTACTGCCAGGGTGGATTGACAAGGGAGAATTATGGGCTTCTTCCATGATATCCGGACCACAGTAAATGATGGTCGGGCTCACGGGAACTACTAAGCGGCCCTTGAAGTACACAGTATCACCATCATTGGTATCAATGGTAAAAGAGGAGGGCTTTCCTTCTGCGATGTCTTGCTTGATCTTCACAATGTCATCGTCAAGGGGCTGTCTACTCTTGATGAGGGTGTCGAGGCTTGACTCGAGAACCAGGTTGCTAACGTAACCTTGAGGAACAATCTCGAGGTTCAGCTTGCGAAGCTCTTCATATAGATGTGGTTGTTGTACCTGAACTTCAAGTTCAGAACAGTAAGCTTTGCGGCTCAAGGCATCGGCCATCACATTAGCCTTGCGAGGGGTATACGAAATATCCATGTTGAAGTCGGATATTGTCTCGAGCCATCGTTGTTGAAGAAGATTCAGGTCCGGCTGAGTAAACAAGTACTTCAGACTTTGGTGGTCGGTCTAGACCTCGCAACGATTACCGACGAGGTAATGTCGCCACAACTTCAATGCATAAATTACTGCTGCCAATTCGAGATCATGTGTTGGATACTTGTCTTCGTGAGCACGCAACTGACGAGAGCCATAAGCAATCACTTTGTGCTCTTGCATTAGGACAGAACCTAATCCTTGACGAGACGCGTCACTGATGGCTTCTTGCCCCTCGTTGGTTACCCCAAGTGGAAGGTTTGAGATGCAGTGCATCAGCAAGTTTCCCTCGGTGAAGATACCAAGGTTATCGAACCAGTAGGACTCAGGAGATACAAGTAGGTGGCAACGTCGCCAGAAATTTCTTCCTGACTAAGGTGTTGTCGTGGACCTGCACACAACAACAAATAACTTTGCTCCCAATGAGTACAGAGGAGTTGTCAATTCCTCCGGCCTTGTCGTTTACAAAGGATCAACGCAAGAGATAAAAGGTGAAAAGGAAAGTAAAAGATGAAAGTAAATTGAGGGTGTGAACAATAATGTGAAGATGGACCGGGATCCCGTGATTTTCACTAGTGATGTCTCTCTCCCAAAAGACGATAAAAGTGCTAGCGAGGTAAACAAATCACAGTTGGGCAATTGACAGGATTATGAAGGCACCGCAATGCTAACTATGCTGCAAAGAAAGGAAGGGCTCAAAAGCAATGGGCAGTACGCCAAGTTAAGTAGACCGAAATCCATCTGCATCTACTACGAATCATCCACCTTGAGATATCTATCCAGAACATCTCGCTGGTATTAAGTTGCGAATCCCACCCAAAGTGTAAACTCAAAGCAACAGACAACTGCATTAAAAGAACTTTGCGTAAAGTAAACAATCCTTGCACCCGCAGGTACAAGCACCGTTGTTTTATCCCTGGTGGCAACAACACATCCCCTAGTCTCATGTTTCTGTCACCCAAGCTAGACATCAAGGGGCTGAACCCACAATCGAGCATAACGCTCTCTCTTGGAGTTGCAAATAAAATACTTGGACAAAGCAAATACCGCAATGGAGAACATGCAAGAATTTACTCAAGAACAAAATATAAAAGAGAAGAACCAAATATATTACTCATCACAATCTGAACATAGTCTCATAATCCATTAGATCCCAACAAACTCAGCATAGCAACAGCAGAAATTACATAGATGCCTCGATCATGTGAGGCAGCTCACGAGGACTCGAAAGTGGAAGCACAAAGAGGGGAGAGATAGATCACATAGCTACTGGTCACAGACCCATGGTCCAAGGGAAACTACTCACGGTACATACGGGAGGCGTCCATGGCCATGGATGGTCTCCCGGAGGGGGTTCCTCCTCCTGGAAGGGTGCCGGGGCAGCTTCTCCAGGCAACCCCGATCTAGAAACGGCGGCGGCGGCGGTATAGAGGTGAGTTGGCGGAAAAGAGATCGATATTAGGGGTTTCCACCCCGAGGGGTAAATATAGGCGAAGGGGGCATCGAGGGGACCCACGAGGCAGTCAGGAGGGTCCCTGGCGTGACCCAGGGTGGGGCCACGCCACCTGCCCTCCTGGCTGCCTGGTGGTGGCCCCCTTCCCTCTCTTGGTGATTCCGGAAGCTTCTGTTGCGCTGATTTTTTATATATTTTTCCCGGAATTTTTGGAGCACTTTTAATGGCCGGAAAACCTGAAAAACAAAAACAGCAGAAAACAGAAACTGGAAACTGGGTGCACTGAGTTAATAGGTTAGTCCAAATAGGTTCAAAAGTGTATGAAAGTTCAAGAAAAACATGGCAAAGCCACACAAAACATGCATGGAGCAAGCAGAAATTATAGATACGTTTGGGACGTATCAGTCACAATATATAACGAAGTCCTTCTGAGTATCAGGGGGAGCGAGCACCGGGGGAGAAGTTAGCCTGGCCTTGAGGGCTTGGAAACTTTCCTGACATTTATCTGTCCACTCAAACTTACCGCCTTTGTGAAGCAGATTAGTTAGAGGCCTGGCAATCTTGGAGAAGTTCTCGACGAAACGGCGACAATAGCTAGCGAGCCCGAGGAAACTGCGGACTTTCTTGACGGTCTTGGGAGGAGTCCAGTCAAGAATAGCCTGGATACGTTCTAGGGTGACGGCAATGCCATCCTTGGAAATCACATGTCCAAGGTATGTTACTTCGGGAAGCCAGAACTCACACTTAGAATACTTAGCGTAGAGTTTGTGTTCTCAAAGCTTCTCCAGTATAAGACGAAGATGTTCAGCATGTTCTTCTTCATTCTTGGAATATATCAATATATCATCCAGATAAACCACGACGAACTTGTCGAGGTACTCCATGAAAAAATAATTCATCAATCTGGAGAAGGTGGCTGGAGCATTGGTTAAGCCAAAGGACATGACGGTGTACTCGTATGAACCATAGCGAGTAATGAAGGCAGTCTTCGGAATGTCCTCATCACGGACTCGGATTTGGTGATAACCCAACCTCAAGTCGAGTTTAGAAAACACCTTGGATCCGGCAAGTTGATCATACACATCGTTGATCCGGGGAAGTGGGTATTTGTTCTGGATGGTGGCTTGGTTAATGGGCCGATAATATTGGACCAATCGGTTTGTCCCATCGCTCTTCTTGACAAAGAGCGAAGGTGCTCCCCAAGCAGAGGAACTGGGGCGAATGAATCCTTTCTGAAGTGCCTTGTCGATTTCCTCCTTAAGTTCAAGGAGTTCATGTGGCGGCATCTTGTAAGGACGCTTGGCAATAGGAACAGTGCCTAGCTTCAAGTCGATGACAAATTCAACTTCTTGGATCGGTGGTATTCCTTGCAGTTCTTCGGGGAAGACGTCGGGGAAATCGCGAACAACTGGAATGTTCTCGATTCCTTCGAGGGGGGAGGCATTCAAAGCATTCATCATAAATATCTGTGTTTCAGCATTACGGGTAATTCGGGTGGTGTGGTTAACAAACTCGACGGAGGGATGAAAAATTTGGACATAACTGGTGCCACAATACAGTGCAGCATCGTGGACTTTCAACCAATCCATTCCCAGAATGAGGTCTATGGTGTAAGACGTCAGGATGATGGGGGAAGCAAGGAATTCAATTCCTTCAATTTCAACGACGGTTTCGGGCACTATCTTGGTGGTTCGGCATTGGCCTATCGGGGTGCGAACAACCATCGGTGGGTTCATCTTTTCCATCGCGAAGTTATGCGACAATGCAAATGCTTCTAACATGAATGAATGTGATGCTCCTGTATCAAATAAAACGGTAGCAGGTACGGAATTAACGAGAAGGGTACCCATCACGGTAGCGGGTTGTTGCTGAGCTTCTTCAACATTGATGTTGTTAGCATGTCCACGAGCATAAGCAACAGACCCAGTATTATAGTTGGGGTCCTGTTGTTGCCACGACCATTTCCGCGGCCAGCGGGGTGAACTACCAGTTGCTTCTGTTTCTGGGGGCACTCCCTAAAAAAATGCCCAGGTTGGCGGCACGTGAAGCATAATCCATCTTGAGGGCAAAGGGGTGTAGCATTGGGTGGTGAGGGCAGGGCTCTTGGCATCTGCGGTGGCGGAGGCAGACGGGGTGCAGAATAAGACGGCCTTGGAGCAGGGACAGTTGAATGGGTCACACTGGTAGGGAGCCAGATACGGCGCTTCTGTGTTGCGCCCGAAGATGGGCCAACGTCACGATAGCGTTTCAGTGAGTTCTTGTGCTCCATCTGGGCAGTCTCGACGGTGATAGCCTTGTTCACCATGGTGGCGAAGTTGGCAAAATCATGAACGACAAGAGCGAGTCTGAGGTCTGGATTGAGGCCACGACGGAATTTCCGCTGCCTGCGAGCATCAGTGGTGATCGATTCTTCCGCATAGCGAGAGAGGTTGAGGAACTCACGCTGATAGGCTTCAACAGTCATGTTGCCCTGCGTGAGGTTGCGGAATTCTTCCCCCTTACGATCCATGATCCCCTGAGGAATGTAGCGGGCACGGAAGGCAGACTGAAATTCATCCCAAGTGATGACTTCTCCGACTGGCAGTGAACGCTCGTGGGTGCTCCACCACTGAGCAGCGACGCCTTTCAAGTGATAGGACGCAAAGTTCACATAGTCGGCTGGATCGACATTAGCAGACTCCAGCTCGTGAGTGATGTCGCGAAACCAGTCATCAGCATCCAACGGATGAACAGAGTTGCAGAACATAGTGAGGTTGAGGCGGGTGAAGTCGTCCAGAGTCACGGTGGTGTGCTGATGGTGGTGCCCATTCTGATTCGGCTGGGGGAACTGAGCCATGACATTCTGCATGAACTGACGGTTCAGCTTGAACTGCTGCATCATCGCGATCATGTAATCCGGCGGCGGAGGTGGGTCGTTGGCACCACGACCACGACCACCACGACCAGCCATCCTGCTAGAATTTAACAGGGGTATTTCAGCGATGAAAATTTAACGAGATACCTGAATCAAGCCTGAAGTAAAGCGACAACGAAGAGGAGGCGCGGATATATAGTAGTAGTCATATAAGACATACACATTCACACACGGAGTCAATCAAAAATCGGGCAGCGTAACGTCGTAGAAATTAAGGAAAAAAGACACACTAGGCGGCGCGCAGACCGCGGTAAGGATTACACGACGCGCCATAGATTCCACTATGTCAATCACGCCGCAAGAAAACTGTTGGCCACATGAGTTGATGCCAGAGAACGCGCGGCCTGCCCAGAATGAGAATGGGATCCGCGGTCCGGGACCTGGGGTAGAACTCCTGCGACACGACTCAATCAATGGGGTAGCACCAGAACGCCGGGTGGAATCAAGAGAACGTGATCCTAATGTCAGAGTTAGTAAAACTTACCAGCAAGGATAAGAGAGCAGATTCCCAGAGCATAGGTAAGGAGAAAGGATCCTAATAACATAGATATCACACGTAGTGACATCGATGTGGGCCCGTAAGCCAAACATTAAGTTAGCAAAATAGTTTTTCAAAGACTAGACTCAACTTCGACCAAGTAGTGGTGGGGTGGCTTTCTACAGGCAGTCGCTCTGATACCAACTTGTGACGCCCCCAAAATTAGACTGTGTACAGTAATCATACACGCAAGGTACACGATCGAGATCAGGGACTCACGGTAAGATATCACAACATAACTCTACGAATAAAATAATACAAGCTCTTTAATACAATACAGGGGCCACGAGGACTCGAATACAACAGCTCGAGAGCACAAAGTTAGCGGAAGCAAAAAAATCCGAGTACAGACACAAGAATACAAGGTTGCCTTAAGAAGGCTAGCACAAAAATCAACAACGATCGAAAAGGTGAGGCCTCCCGTCTGGGAACCTCCAAACTACTCATGCTCAATGGGGAACTCGACGTTGTAGAAGGCATCGGGGATCTTCATGTTGCGGTGGTCGGCATCGGGGATCTCCTGCTCCTGGACTCCAACTTCGACTGCAGCGGCCGATCAGGAAAAACAAAAAGGGGGAAATAAAGCAAAGGTTAGTATCTAGCATACCCGCGAGTCTTACGTCCGCTACTAAGCATTTATGCATTGTATCAAATGGAAAGGGGAGGCTATATATAGTGTACTGCAAGATAGAAATCAGAATAAGGGTAAGAAGCTAGGCCTATCGAAGACTAGCATCTTCCGACGAGTCTTGCAGCATGAGGAGAAAATAGCCAACAATTTATATAAAGCATAAAGTAACAATGCAGCAGAAGTTGCTGCAGCATTGTATAATAGTAAGTTGTAATAATTAGCAATGCCTCCGAGATCACCTCCTCGACATCCCAGCGAGGAAGAAAACCCGGAACCATACAGTTTAATAATAATAGTTTATAGTGGTAAGATCCAGCTTCAACATAAAGCTTCTTGTTACAGTGTACACGGCTATTCGAATAGATTAATCTTCCCTGCAGGGGTGCACTTGTGTTACACTACACGCACGGATCTCCAGGGTGGAGTTCACCTTGTTAGGGAACGCTCCACCGAGGCTATCCGACACTCCGTAGCCCATCTTTCAAACTCAACAGAGAGGTCATCCGCCGGTCTAAATCCTAAGTACGCCGGGCCTTGGACCCCAACCCGAACGTACTCCTGCACGGTGCGTGGCTGGCCGGTGAAGTTAAAGCAAATCCAAATAAGACACCACTGCTCGAGAAAATAAGACAACAACACTTCTCGGCAATCGGCCTGCAGTACTGCTGACGTCTGAAGAGTCCTCGGACGACACTACGAAGCAGAGGAGCCCATAACTCGTAATTCCCACGTGTAGGCAGCGCGTATAAGCCAAAAGGCTACTCAAGTCATCCGCCGAACCATTTAGCATTTTAATTAACCTGCGTGACAACCGTTATCGTTGCCTCGACTTAACTGACCCGCGGACAACGACAACAGTCAGGACCACCAGTACATCGGTGCCTGCCCTCTCGTCCCACCAAGTCTCTGCGGTTACCAACAAGGTGAACCGTCTCCTTACCTTGTCTCGCGTGTGCTCTTGGAGAAGCTCGACTTTCGTGGTTTGGTAACTCTCGCGGCCAACGATCAGGGGCCAAGCACACCGGTACACTGGTCGTACCCTCCCTGTCGTCCCGTCGCAATACCACTAGCGGGCACCGTTGGGTCGCCCGACTTCTTACCTGAAGGACAACCGTTGCTCAGGTACCTATAGCGGCTATACAGAGTCAGCAACGAGTGGAGTACAATGATCACTCCTCAATAGCTCACACTTGATGGTGGCTCGGCAGAGCCGAGATAGGGGGCCTGAGGCGGTGTCTGCATTGTACTGTACCTGTGCAGTTATAATATTTGTATCCGCGTTCACTCCCCTGAGTGATCACGGCCCGCTATCTAATCCTAGATAACAATGCGCAGGGCTCACTGCTGAATATGATATATATATTTATAGGCAGCATAGGATAAAGGAAGGTACATCAAGGGGCGACAAAAACAAGCTATGCAATTGAACAGGATTGTAACGTAGCAGCAGCAGTAACAATGCCTAGTGCAAGAAATGTACAGAAAAGATAGGCGATATCTGGGTAAAAGAATGGCTCTGCTTTCCTGGAAGATCGGCAGTAGAGGTAGGGTCGTCGACGTAGTAGTCGTACCCAGCAGCGGTGTAGTCGACAGCAGCGGGGTCTATCAGAGATAAGGGGGGAACAGTAAATACACAACAATCATAAACGAACATATGCATGGCATGACATAAGCAAAGGTAACGGTGTTCTAACGCAGGGTAATGTATTATGCTCGGAGCGGGAATTCATCCGAGGATGAACTGGCAGCTCCGGGTGATTATCGGACAGGGGTGTCCGGAGGGGCAAGGTACCATGCCGGAGGTGTCGTGGACATCCGAGAAACGTATGGGTGGTGTATCCGAGTTAGTTGATCTATTCTTAACAACTTTCGTGTTCAGAATAAATTCACTCGGATAGTTTATCGGTATCGGGCAATCATCGGACAGACGCTGCCGGAGGGGGACGGTTCGATGTTCGCTACGTTAGAGGGGGTTGGTGGGTGTACGGGTGGCGTATCCGTATTCGTTATATTTTTCTGATCAATTTTGATGTATACAGTTTTTGAATCTCAGTTGCGGTTTAAAAGATATTAAATTTTAAAGTTTAAATCAATTTTAAATCATTTTCTGAATTATTTTTATTAATAAAATGCAACATTATCCAAAACAGTGGTTGACCAGTCAAACCTAACAAGTGGGACCTACTGACCAGTGGGTCCCACATGTCAGCCTCACATTGCTAATAAAACATTTAATTAAATTCAATTATTCACTGGACCATCATGTCATAGACTATTAGCATTTTTATTTCTTTTAACTTAATTACTTACAGGTGGGACCCAGATGTCATGGACTCAGAGTGTTAATTAATCAACTTAATTAAATTTAGGGGCATGGGGCCCATGTGCCATGGCAGCCACGGGTGGGGGGGCAAGGTCCTACGGTGGTGGATTTAATGGGGAGAAGCGGGGAATCACACGGGAAGCTCACCCTGGAGCTCGTTGACGCATTTAGGGAGCGCGAGGGGGTCGGAGTGGTGCCAATTCCGGCGAGGTCACCGGCGGCCGTGGCGAGGGGATTGGCACCGTTCGCCGGCTGTGGTGGCTCCCGGTCCAGCTCCTTCTGCACGGCGGTGAAGACGGCGATGGCAAGGCGGATGGACACCGTGGCTGGGCTTGAGGGTGACGACGGCCGCGTGTGTTCATGGAGGTGCATCCATGGCGGCTCGGTGGCAACGGGAACGAAGCTGGGATCGGGGAGAGCGGGATTTCGATCTAGGGTTCGTGGGGGGGGGTCTCGACGGGGTCAGGGGAGACTTATACGCCCGCGCCGGCCGCCGGATGGCCTCCACGCCGACGGCAATGGTCGTGCAGCCGGGGGATGCCCGCCACGGCACCCCCATGTACGGTAGGTTGAAGATGAGGGTGGGGTGGGCTTGGGGTGGGCCGGCTAGGTCGATGGGCCTTGCCCCTGAGCGGGTTTTAGAGTTTTTCCAATTTTGTTTTCTTTTCTGTTTTCTTTTATTTCTTTTTCTGTTTTGATTTGTTTTAGTTGCTTAAGCATTTTTGTAAAAGTTGTAACTTGCTCCATTATTTGTATTGCCATATGTAGCAATGCTACAAAAAGTTTGGTGATTAAGGAAATTCATTTGAATATTGTTGTTTATTTTAATATGGATTTTTGTGCTGTTTTTCTACTGTTAATAATTGTTTGCAATATTTCGATATTGAAATAATACTCTTTGCAGGTTTATCATGGTCCACTGAATATTTGTGATTTAACAAAAGTGGTTGCACAATTTTTAGACAAAGTTTTATTCATCACAATTTTAATATTCATCAAAAGGCAATTTGAGTTTGAGTTGATCCAAGGTGATCAAAGCATGGTTAGAAACAGTGATTAGCAACAGTAATCGTCAACAGTCAAAGTGATTACTGTTACAGACACTGAGGGTGTTACAGTAGGCTTCCTCTGTCAAAGAATATGATAGCACCATTAGAATTACGCAAAACTATCCCAGCTGTTGCAGTTCCGTCCTCCAAGAAGGAGCCATCACAATTAATTGAGTTTTACCCATCCTGGTGAAGATCAAGACCATCTAGCCAAAGATAATGTGTCTGTCATCGCATGTGGCCTAAAAGTTGTATTATCATATTGTGACGCCCCCTAAATGAGACCTTGTACAGTAATCATACACGCAGGGTATACGGCTGAGATTAGGGTGCCACGGTGAGAATATCACAGCACAACACTAAACACAAAAGGATAAACAAATATGCTACAATACCAGGGATCACGAGGATCCGAATACATAAGTCATACAAGCCATAATATCTGAGTACAGACATAGTTAGTCAAGTTTTGCCTTAAGAAGGCTAGCACAAATCACATCAGAGATACAGATCTAAAAGGCGAGGCCTCCTGCCTGGGATCCACCGAACTACTCCTGGTCAACGGGGAACTCGGCGTCGTAGCATTCGCCTCCGGGGTACTCCTGCTACTGGGCTCCAACGTCGACTGCAGCGGCCGATCAGGCAAAGTGAAAAAAAGGGGAAATAAAGCAAAGGTGAGTATCTAGCATACCCGCGAGTCTTGCGTCCGCTACTAAGCTTTATGCATTGTATCAAATGGAAGGGGAGGCTATATATAGTGGACTGCAAGATAGAAATCAGAATAAGGGTAAGAAGCTAGGCCTATCGAAGACTAGCATCTTCCGACGATGTCTTGCAGCATGAGGTAAGAATAGCGAAAAGTTTATATAAAGCATAAAGTAAAAATGCAGCAGAAGTTGTTGCAGCATTGTATAACAATAAGTTTTAATAATTAACAATGCCTACGAGTTCCCCTCCTCGACATCCCAGCAAGGAAGAAAAACCGGAACCATACAGTTTAATAATAATAGTTTGTAGTGGTAAGATCCAACTTCAGCATAAAGCGTCCTGTTACCGTGGACACGGCTATTCGAATAGATTAATCTTCCCTGCAGGGGTGCACTTGTGTTACACTACACGCACGGATCTCTAGGGTGGCGGGAACCTTGTGAGGGAACACTCCACCGAGGCTATCCGACACTCCATAGCCCATCTTTCAAACTCAACAGAGAGGCCATCCGCCGGTCTAAATCCTAAGTACACCGGGCCTTGGACCCCAACCCGAACGTACTACTGCACGGTGCGTGGCTGGCCGGTGAAGTTAAAGAAAATCCAAATAAGACACCACCGCGCGAGAAAATAAGACAACACCACTTCCCGGCGCAGGCCGCGGTACTGCTGACGTCTGAAGAGTCCTCGGACGACACTACGAAGCAGAGGAGCCCATAACTCATAATTCCCACGGGTAGGTAGTGCGCACATGGCATATAGCCATCTCAAGACATTCACTGAATCATTAGTCATTTTATTTACTTGCGTGACAACCGTTATCGTTGCCTCGACTTAACTGACCCACGGACAACGACAGCAGCCAGGAGCACCAGTACATCGGTGCCTGCCCTGTCGTCCCACCAAGTCACTGCGGTTACCAAAAAGGTGAACCGTCTCCTTACCTTGTCTCGCGTGTGCTCCTGGAGGAGCTCGACTTTCGTGGTTTGGTAACTCTCGCGTCCAACGATCAGAGGCCAAGCACACTGGTACACTGGTCGTACCCTCCCTGTCGTCCCGTCGCAATACCTCTCGCGGGTACCGTTGGGTCGCCCGACTTCTTACCTTTAAGGACACAAGTTGGTTCGAGTTCCTACCATTAAGTGAAACCAGGAGGTATCACTCTCGATGGCACACTTAAAGAGGTTTGACAGAGACATCAGCGGAATGAACTAAAGAGGTAAACCTCGTATCATCCCGGTGATGCTACGCTACTGAGCCGACGAGAGTGAAATACGAGTTCGTCCACTCGTAAGTCAATCTCGAAGCGACTCGGCAGAGTCTCGCCGTTGTAGGTTCCCTAGGGTGTCTGCATTGATCCATACCTATTGCAGTTGTAATATATCGTTTCCGCGATCACTCCCAGAGTGATCACGACCCTCTATTCTAAACCTAGCTAACAATGCGCAGGGCTCACTGCTGAATATAATATATAGATATAGCAGGCAGCATAGGATAGGGAAGGTACAACAAGGGCGACAAAATCAGGCCATGCAATTGAATAGGATTGTAACGTAGCAGCAGCAGTAACAATGCCTAGTGCAAGAAATGTACGGAAATATAGGCGATATCTGAGGAAGAGAATGGCTCTGCTTGCCTGGAAGCTCGACGGTAGAAGTAGGGTCGTCGACGAAGTAGTCGTACTCAGCAGCGGTGTAGTCGGCGGCAGCAGCGGGGTCTACCGGAGATCAAGGGGGGAAGAAACATTAAATACAAAGCAAGCATATACAAACAGGTGCATGACATGACAGATGCAATGTTAACGGTGTTCCAACGCAGTGCAATGTATTATGCTCGGGGCGGGAATTCATCCGTTGATGAACTACCAGCTCCGGGTGATTATCGGACAGGGTGTCCGGAGGGGTAAGGTACCATGCCGGAGGTGTCGTGGACATCCGACAAACATGTGAAAGGTGTATCCGTGTTAGTTGATCCATTCTGAACAACTTTCGTGTTCTGAATTCATTTTATCAATTAACTTACAGTGGGGGCCACATGTCAGTGACTAACAGTTATAATTCCAGTGTTATTTTTAACAGGGGGATTAGCAGTGGGGTATGGCCCACTGGTCAGTGAGTGATTAGTTGCTAATGACCTATCTGACGCGCAGGCCCTACTTGTCATCCTCACCAAAGCACGCCGGCGGCGAGGTACTCCAGTGAGGTCTCCGTTCGCGCGATACCGAGCACCATTTGAGGTGCCACTTGTTGCAGTCGATGGGGAACTCCAAGCCGCGTCGATCTGTGGTGGTGCGGTGGAGAGAGACGGGCTGAGGTGAGCTCGAGGTCGTCAATGGCGGGAGCAGGCATGGGGCTCCAATGGTAAGTTCCCAACGGTGGCGAAATCGAGCGGTCTTGCGGGCCAAATCGAACGCACGGGGCAGCAGGAACCAGACGAAGCCAAAGGCGTGCGCTACGGGGGCTTGGGAGCACGGCTAGGACAACAATGGCGACGGTCAAAGCAGTGCAAAGGGGAACGCGCAACTAGGGCTTATCGTGCGGCCGTGGCTAGTTGGCGACGGCTGTGGTGCTCACCGGGATCACGTAGAGGGTGGCAATGGGCTCGGGGAAGGCTTGGAGCTGCCGGAATTGCTCGGCGCGTCTGGCGGCCCGAGGAAGAAGACGACCGCGATTAGCTCACCGTGGTGGCTCCGGGCTCGGATCCTTCTGCTGGAAGACGAAGTCTTCGACGGCAAACGCACTGGACATCGTGGTTTGGTCTAGGGGAGAGGGTGGCCGTGCGTGCTCACGGGGGTACACCCATGGCGGTTTCTGACGAGGTGGGGAGCGACAATGGCGAGGGGGATCCGATCCAGGGTTTGTAGGGGTTGCTCGAGTGCTTCTTATCCACGAGAGAGTGTGTGGGGGGCAGGTGAGGGAGGGGTCGGCCTGGCAGCGTCGTCGATGACACTGCCGCCGTACGGGCAGGTGGATGGGGCAGTTGGGGAAGAAGACAAGGGGGATAGGGGTGGGCTGGGCCAGGTGGGCTGTTGCCCTGTGCGTGATGGCGCGAGGGTTGACGGGTGTAGTCTTCTCGCCCTTCGTTGGTGAGCCCCAAGTGGAAGGCGTGATGCAGCACAACAACAAATTTCCCTCGGTAAAGATACCAAGGTTTGTCTCCAGTAGGACTCCAGAGATGATAAGTAGGTGTCAGCGGCGCAACTGATGCGACCTGCACACAGACACAGATAACTTTGTTCCCAACGAAGTTCAGAGAGGTTGTCAATCTCTCCGGTCTTGTTGTTTACAAAGGATAAAACGCAAGGGATAATAATAGCAACTTGAAACTAAATGCAGAAAAGTAAATATAGCGTGGAAACAATGATAAGGATATGGACCGGGATACGTGATGTTCGCTAGTGATGTCTCTCTCCCAAAAGACGATAAAATTGCTATGCGAGGTAAACAAATTACAGAAAGGCAATTTACAAGATTATGAATGCACCGCAATGCTAACTATGGTACAAAAGAAAGGAAGAGGTTCAAAAGCACAGGCAGTACGCCAAGGTAAGTAGACCGAAATCCAACTGCATCTACTACTAATCATCCACCTTGAGTTATCTATCCAGAACATCTCGCTGGTATTAAGTTGTGAGCCCCACCCAAAGTGTAAACCCAAAGCAACAGACAACTGCATTAAAAAGAACTCTGCGTAAAGTAAACAATCCTTGTAACCGCGGTTACAAGCACCGTTGTTTTCCCCCTTGTGGCAACAACACATCCCCTAGACTCATGTTTCTGTCACTCAAGCGTGTCATCGGGGGGCATGAACCCACAATCTAGCACAACGCTCCCTCTTGGAGTCACTACCTACTACTTGGCCAAAGCAATAAACAGCAACGGGGAACATGCAAGAATTACTTAGGAACAAAAATATAAGAGATAAAAACCAAATATATTACTCTATCACAATCTGAACATAATCTCATAATCCATCAGATCCTATCAAACTCAACATAGCAATAGCAGAAATATTACAAAGGTGCCTCGATCATGTTGGGCAGCTCACGAGGTCTAAACAATGAAGATCAAATAGCTACTGATCACGGACCCATGGTCCAAGGAAAACTACTCACGAGACATCTGGAGAGCATCCATGGTGGAGAGGAGACTCCCGGAGGTCAATCCTCCCTCTGGCAGGGTGCCGGGAAGAGGTCTTCTGGTGCTCCCGATCTTCGGAAGCGCGGCGGCGGCGGAACAGAGGCGAGTTCGCGGAATAGGGTTCTCTTTCTGGGGTTTTCCCGTGACGGGGGATAAATAGGCGAAAGGGGGCAGCCAGAGGTGGGCCAGGGGCTCCAGGCGCCCCCCCCCCTGGCGCGGCCAGGGGTGGGGCCGCGCCGGGTGGCCGCCTGGGCCCCCTGGCTCCCCTCTGGCCCCTCCCGGGCTCTTCTCGAAGCTTCCGTCACACTGATTTTTTATCGGAATTTTCCCGAATTTTTCTGGCACTTTTTATATGGGGGAAAACTGAAATAGAAAAACAGCAGAAAACAGGAACTGACACTGGGGTGCACTGAGTTAATAGGTTAGTCCAAATATGATCAAAAGTGTATGAAAGTGTATCTAGATCATAGCAATATCACACAAAACATGCATGGAGCAAGCAGAAATTATAGATACGTTTTGGACGTATCAACATCCCCAAGCTTAATTCCTGCTCGTCCTCGAGTAGGTAAATGATAACAACATAATTTCTGTGGTGACATGCTAGCAACCATATAAGAACTTTGAAAAGTAAAGCAATCAAGGTTAGAGATTCAATTCAAGTCATAACAGGCAAGAGTCTATATTAGCATTGAAATAAGTAACAAAAGAACAAAAGGTGCAAGAGCTCTCGCTCTCCGTGACTCGAATGTCTCCAAATGGTGTTTGTGTGCAAGAAGGGGGATAGAGAATATGATAAAATAGTATTTTTGTGTTGAGAACTCAATCTACTAAAGTTTCACACTTGGTCTTCTTTGGAATCTTATCTTGACTCGTCCCCAGACCACTAGCCAGGTACAAGTCAATTTGATCCACTCCTTTTCGATATTTCGAGCACTCATGCAATGGATGAGCGTAAGCACGAGAGTTGACACTTAGGATGGCAGAGAGAGAAATATGGTGGAGGAGGAAGACAAAAAGGATGAGAAAGGCTCACATCAATGAGGACAATCATAGGCAAGAGATGCCAAATGATAGATATGATGTGAGGAGTAGGGATTGCCATGCAACGGATGCACATACGAGCTAGGAAGCTCTCCAATGGAACTAGTGGGGGTGCATCTAACTTGCTCGCTCATGAAGACCTATAGCTCGTTTGAGGAGGCTCATCCTTGGAATATGCAAGCCAAGTTCTATAGTGTGAAGGTCCCCACATAGCTATATGCATAATGATCATCTCTATGGAGTACATTGATATAAAGGGAGTACTAGTGTGGATCTCTCAAAAGGATAGTAGTGTTGCCCCTTTCTCTCTTTTTATTTCTTTTTTTCTCTTTTTTCTATTTTTTTGTATTTTTTGGTGGCCTCAATGGCTCTTTCTATTTAACTCTCATTTGTCCTCTTTGGGATCTTTTAATGTGTCCACTTTGGGATCTTTTCCTCACTTAAGGGCAACACTCTATTTTACAAGAAGGTATAGGAAATCTTCACACTTTACAAGGTACTCAAAATCATAAAGAAGATGTAACTATCATGATGTATGCAATGTATGCCACTGCCAGTGTAGCAGGACATGTATGACATGACGATCAAGTCATGAAGAGGTGGAAGTTGCATGGCAATGTAACTCGGAAAGGCTATGGAAATGCCTTGATAGGTAGGTATGGTGGCTGTTTTGAGGGAAGATATAAGGAGGCTTATGATGACAGAGCGTATCATGCCAAGGGTTTGGAAGTACCGGCGAAGGTGGACACCAACTCTCGGAGTGAGAAGAAGGCAATGCACGGCACGGGAAAGGCTAGAAAAATATGGGAAGGTGGAAGTGTCAACTCTCAATACTTACATTAGTCCGAAGAACTCATGCACTTATTATCGGTAACTCTCAATCTATTAAGGAGGTTAACAAAGAGACAAGTACCCCGAGGAGGAGTGTATGGGGGTTTGGTTATCCTTGCGCATCCTCGACTCATGGTACGTGAGTGTACTCTAATATTCGACTCCTCAGAAGAGTAGTGATCCATCTAGTAGCTAGAGTTCTCAACTAGTTTTGTAGGTTTTGAAAATAAACACGGATTGCCCAAAATACGACACCTATCACTAATAGGCAAGAGCTCTTGACACCAAAAGTTCGAACATTACTCACATCAATACCTCAAAACTATTGCAAGCTACTACTAAAATTAAATAGCAACCTCAATTACCTACTTTCAAGACAAGACACAACTCAGTGCAACAACCAACTCTCTTAACAAGATAAACATGAAAACTAAAGAGAGTTCCAGCAACAAACTAAAAACAAAAGCCAAGGCTCTTGCTAAAGACAAATTAAAACTAAGACTAAACATGGCAGTAGCTATGAAAAGATAAAGAACACACAACAGCAAGAAGATAGGCAGGAAAAATCCTATGATGTGTTCTAAATTTTGAAAGTGGAGCGTGTTTCTCTCCCACACAAAGTAAGAAAGGATCTAACTTGTTATGAACAGCAATCAAAACTAAAGAAAACTAAAAATAAAACCTAAGAGCGAGACGCTCCAAGCATAGCACATAACGCATGAAGTGATAAAAATATAGTGAGACGAAGGACGAACTGATGATTGTTGATGGAGAAGGGGATGCACGGGGGCATCCCCAAGCTTAGACGCTTGAGTCTCCTTGAATATTTATTGGGGATGCATGGGGGCATCCCCAGGCTTGAGCGATTGACACTCCTGGATCTTCTTTCATCATATTCCATCGCACACTTGAAAACTCCCTGCATACATAACTCATCACAAGCTGATTAGAGAGGTTAGTACCCTTAATAAATAATTTTTTCTCCACTGGATATAAAGATATTCTTGAAGAGATACTGTTTCTCAAGAGTGCCAAAAAGTTTTTGCAAAGAAAAACCAAGCTTAAGGTTTTCAAAAGTTAGGAGAGACAAAACGTGGCAGAATCTGTGAAAAACAGAACAGCAGATAGTAAAGAATTTTAAAGGGGTATTTCTACAACTCAAATAAAAAAACTCAGAACATACGGAAGTTTCGTAATTGTATAGAGCATACTGTGTAAAAATTGCAGCTCAAAAAGATGAACTGGTATTTTTCTGGAATTTTTCTGGTCACGAGGACAGAATCTGTTTTCTGGACAGCATGTCACAACTTTTACTTCCCTTGCCGTAAGAGGCTATAACTTGGCACAAAGCTGAAAAATAAAGATACAATGATGTTGCTACAGAAGTAAAAATCATTAAGACACAAAAAAAGCAAAAAGAAAACTCCTAAATTCGTTGCGGGCTGCTTCCCGAAAGCGCTTCTTTAAAGCCATTAGCTAGGCATAATGCAAAAGAAGAATCAAGTTTTATCAAGAGAAAGAGAATAACTAGCCCGAGTAACGGACTCAAAAGGTAACTTGATTGTCTTTCTAGGGAAGTGTTCCATCCCCTTTTTGAATGGGAATTGGAATTTTATATTCCCCTCTTTCATGTCAATAACCGCACCAACAGTGCGAAGAAAAGGACGTCCCAAAATAATTGGACATAAAGGTTCACACTCTATATCCATAACAATAAAATCAACGGGAACATAGTTGTCATTGACAATGATAAGAACGTCGTCGATCTTCCCTAAAGGTTTCTTTATGGAAGAATCAACAAGACGAACACCAAAAGAACAAGGCTCAAAAGGTTTCAATTCAAACATATCAAATATTCTTTTGGGCATAACGGAGGTACTAGCTCCAACATCACATAAAGCATAGCAAGAGAAGTTATTTAATTTAATTTTGATCATAGGGTCCCAACAATCCTCTAGATTCCTAGGTATGGAGGCTTTTACTCTAAGCTTCTCCTCCCTAGCTTTGATGAGAGCATTTGTGATATGCTCCGTGAAGGCAAGATTAAGTGTGCTAGTGTGGGGGGTCTCTAGACATTTTATGTAGTAAACTGATAACTTCTGAGAGGGTACAACTATCAAAATCAATATCACTACTATCAAGGGTGGTAGTAGTGTCATCTAGGCTCTCTTGTTTGAAACCCTCTATGTTCATAGGAGTTTCTTTATCTATGGTTGAGGTATTAGCATCACCATTAATAGGTCCAACGGGACCAGGAGTGCATTGGGTGCTAATAGTTTGAGTGTCCTCAAAATTTTGGATAGTGGAAACTGTGTGGTGTGTAGGAAGGCTCTTAATTCTATCATCTTCCTCTTTTTCTCTAGCCCATATTTCTTTAAGTTTAGCCATCATCCTAATGTTTTCATTGATTTGTAACTGGATAGCATTAATAGGAGTGGCCTTATTCTCCTCAAGGGGGGAGGTTCTAATTTTGAGCATCTCAATATCAAGGGCTAAGCTTTATACCTTCAAAGAGAGATTATCTATTTTAGATAATTTCTCTTCTACATTTTTGTTGAAGGCTTTTTGGGTAGTGATAAAGTCTCTAAGCATGCTTTCTAATTCAGAAGAGGGGTTCTTGTTGCTAGGATAGGTGTTGTTGTTCCCATAGTTGGATGGAAACGGTCTAGGATTGCTAGCAAAATTTCCCCTATAAGCATTGTTGTTGAAGTTGTTTCTAGCAATAAAGTTCACATCTACTTGTTCTTGAGCAACCAAAGAATTTAAAGGAACATCATGAGGATCAATAGAGGGTTGCTTGGTAAGTAGAGACATAATTAAGTCAACCTTTTCATTGAGGGAGGTAATTTCCTCGACAGAATTTACCTTCCTACCTGTTGGAGCGCGTTCGGTGTGCCATTGGGAATAATTGGTCATCATTTCATCGAGAAGCTTCGTGGAAGCACCAAGTGTAGTTGACATAAAGGTTCCTCCCGCGGCCGAATCTAACAGGTTCCGCGAGGTAAAGTTCAAGCCTGCATAAAAACTCTGGATAACCATCCAGGTAGTCAAACCATGTGTAGGGCATTTCTTAACAAGTGATTTCATTCGTTCCCAATCTTGGGAAACGTGTTCATTATCCAATTGCTTAAAATTCATAATATTACTCCTCAATTGGATAATCTTAGCAGGAGGGTAGTACTTCCCTATAAAAGCATCTTTGCACTTATCCCAAGAATCTATGCTATTTCTAGGCAAAGATTGAAACCAAAATTTAGCATCTCCCCTTAAAGAAAAGGGAAAGAGCTTGAGCTTAACAACATCACCTTCTACTTCCTTATACTTTTGCATATCACATAATTCAACAAAATTATTCAAGTGTAAAGCAGCATCATCTCCAGCACCAGAGAATTGTTCTCTCATAACAAGGTTTAGCAAAGCAGGTTTAATTTCATAAGAGGTAGCTGAAGTGGCAGGTGTGGCAATGGGAGTGCAGATAAATTCTTGGTTGTTGTGACTAGTGAAGTCACACAACTTGGTGTTTTCAGTGGAACCCATAGTAGCAGCAAGTGTGGCAGATTTTTTTGTAGTTTTTGATAAAAGACACAAAGATAAAAACTGAAAGATAAACTAACAAGACTAAAAAACAAAGGTAAAGGGTAGTGTGCAACTCCCCTATCTTAGCACTTGGAGTCCCCGGCAACGGCGCCAGAAATTTGCTTGATGGCGCGAGGGTTGACGGGTGTAGTCTTCTCGCCTTTCGTTGGTGAGCCCCAAGTGGAAGGCGTGATGCAGCACAACAGCAAATTTCCCTCGGTAAAGATACCAAGGTTTGTCTCCAGTAGGACTCCAGAGATGATAAGTAGGTATCAGCGGCGCAACTGACGCGGACCTGCACACAGACACAAATAAATTTGTTCCCAACGAAGTTCAGAGAGGTTGTCAATCTCTCCGGTCTTGTTGTTTACAAAGGATAAAACGCAAGGGATAATAATAGCAACTTAAAAGTAAATGCACAAAAGTAAATATAGCATGGAAACAATGATAAGGATATGGACCGGGATACGTGATGTTCGCTAGTGATGTCTCTCTCCCAAAACACGATAAAATTTCTATGCGAGGTAAACAAATTACAGAAAGGCAACTGACAGGATTATGAATGCACCGCAATGCTAACTATGCTACAAAAGAAAGGAAGAGGTTCAAAAGCACAGGCAGTACGCCAAGGTAAGTAGACCGAAATCCAACTGCATCTACTACTAATCATCCACCTTTAGATATCTATCCAGAACATCTCGCTGGTATTAAGTTGCGAGCCCCACCCAAAGTGTAAACCCAAAGCAACAGACAACTGCATTAAAAAGAACTCTGCGTAAAGTAAACAATCCTTGTAACCGCGGTTACAAGCACCGTTTTTTCCCCTTGTGGCAACAGCACATCCCCTAGACTCATGTTTCTGTCACTCAAGCGTGTCATCGGGGGGCATGAACCCACAATCTAGCACAACGCTCCCTCTTGGAGTCACTACCTACTACTTGGCCAAAGCAATAAACAGCAACGGGGAACATGCAAGAATTACTTAGGAACAAAAATATAAGAGATAAAAACCAAATATATTACTCTATCACAATCTGAACATAATCTCATAATCCATCAGATACTATCAAACTCAACATAGCAATAGCAGAAATATTACAAAGGTGCCTCGATCATGTTGGGCAGCTCACGAGGTCTAAACAATGAAGATCAAAGAGGGGAGGAGAACATCACATAGCTACTGATCACGGACCCATGGTCCAAGGAAAACTACTCACGAGACATCCGGGGAGCATCCATGGTGGAGAGGAGACTCTCGGAGGTCAATCCTCCCTCCGGCAGGGTGCCGGGAAGAGGTCTTCTGGTGCTCCCGATCTTCGGAAGCGTGGCGGCGGCGGAACAGAGGCGAGTTCGCGGAATAGGGTTCTCTTTCTGGGGTTTTCCCGTGACAGGGGATAAATAGGCGAAAGGGGGCAGCCAGAAGTGGGCCAGGGGCTCCAGGCGCCCCCCTGGCGCGGCCAGGGGTGGGGCCGCGCCGGGTGGCCTCCTGGGCCCCCCTGGCCCCTCCCGGGCTCTTCTCGAAGCTTCCGTCACGCTGATTTTTTATCTGAATTTTCCCGAATTTTTCTGGCACTTTTTATATGGGGGAAAACTGAAATAGAAAAACAGTAGAAAACAGGAACTGACACTGGGGTGCACTGAGTTAATAGGTTAGTCCAAATATGATCAAAAGTGTATGAAAGTGTATCTAGATCATAGCAATATCACACAAAACATGCATGGAGCAAGCAGAAATTATAGATACGTTTTGGACGTATCAGTGCGCAGTTTAGTTTTTTTAATTGCTTTATTTCTTTTTGTTTTCTTTTCGGGTTATAATTTGTTTGGCTGCCTATTGAATTTTGTAAAATGGGTAAATGATCCCAATATTATTATTACATATTATAGTGATGCCACAAAAAGTTTAGTACAAAAATAAAATCATTTAGACCTATAAATTGTTTAATATGAAGTAAAATCTATTGTTTTTCTACTGTTTTATTTATTTCTATTATTTATATATTGCAATAATTTCCCAAGGTGGTACCAATACAACCCACCAATTTTTAGGCACTTTATAAAATTGGTTGCACAATTTTTAGTTCATTTATAATTTCCACTTGTTTATTATAATTTCCATGACAATTTAATAACTCCGATTTTGGCTTTATTGTTTTACTGTTGACTTGGGATTATTCTAAAGGCTAAGTATGACTTGGTCTAATTATTTGCAAGGTGATTAATAATCTACCAAAATTCTTGGAGAAAGATTAATATCCACCCAATTTTAAATTCTTATCAGGGTTGGAATATGACAGAGCTATGATCAAAGGTGATCATGGCTTGATTAACAACAGTGATGATCATTACAAGGGGATCACTGTAGCTTGCCACCCGGGGTGTTACAAATCTCCATCACTACAAAGAATTCTCGTCCCGAGAATTAAAGGTAGTGTAAGGGGGCAAGGTTTCGGTTTCGTATTCTAACGATTCTTCTGGTGCTTGTTGTCCTTCTCTAAGGAGTTAATCCTTCTCGTTGATGTCTTCATTTCTTTGCATCATTGCATCTCGACGACTTGTCATCCTTCCTTCAAGGTCTTCATTGTACCTACGGATAGGCTAGGAGGAAACACTTAAGGGGGGTCGGATCGGTACCCGGTTAATCAACCGAGGTTGTCCAAGGTAATGGGGTACCAAGTATCTTATGAGTTAAACTCAGGGAGATACATTGAGAGAAACAAACGAAGGCATGAGAAGTTTTCAATCGGATATGCAAGCATTAGACGATGATAACGGAGGATAAAAGGGGTCCAGAGCATCAGGCATAAGCACTGAGTCTAATATCGAATTGAATATCACAAGGTAGGTGACTCGTGAATTGCATACGAGGTCAAGCAAGAGGAATAACCTCGAGAACAGAAGGTACAAGAGAGTCAGGTTTCGATCTTGTGGATCTGTGGGTTATGGGCCCACATTGAATAAGAAGGGTGGTGACAAACAATGCGATCAAGTTGCAAGGTAAGTCAGAGAAATGCTTGTTAGCTATGTCGGCAACAACGTCGGTGCCAAGGGCGAGGGACGAAGAGAACCATTTTCCTGCTCATTAAAACGAGGCGGACCAGTAGGCAAAGTTCTCGTCCATCGGTGGTCACCGAAAAGTCATCAACAATAGTAATAGGTTGTACGAACAAATTAGTACACCGAAGTGCTTACATAAGCAGGGAATTATCCCTGCTCAGATAATTTATATTAAAAGAAAGGTTAAACAGACCAATGAAAAGGAAATTGTGATGATACACAAGTATTTCAGTGTATATCCTTCCCAAGGAGAGTAGAGCAAGGTATACATGACCAATTTTGTATTGGCCGGGAGTCAAAGGATGTTGTCGATGATAACACAAATCGTCGAGGGGCAAGGATGGTATTTCTCACGATGCATCCAAGCAATACTTGGGAGAAGTCAAAATGTCGATGATGACCACGAGACATCATGTCAAAAGGTTTCAAGAAAGTACAATCGAACAACGGCGACATCAAGCAAACGGAATGGTGAAGCAAAAGTATTCGGTGTTCTCGGTTGACAACAACCCAGAACCCATAGAGTGGTTACGACAGGTAAAAGTATTGTCCCATCAAGATTCATAAGATGTAGTGCAAAGGTATGATATCCTCGAGGTACCAGGGGTAATACTCGAAAGGTAGAATGGTGGATCATAGGTGTAGAAGAATTTATACCAAGGAGATACTTATCTTTACGAGAAGCTTTCATGATAAGTTCTACATAGTACCCATGGGCATGAACACAAGGTTCAGGGTCGACTCCCACTTCTTCAATATATAGCCTTTCATTCACTTCTCACTTTCGGGGAGGTGGTAGGATTGAAAGCTCATCTAACGGGAGGCGAGTAGAGTATAACCCGCATAAAGTTTGGGTTATACAGATTAGGGGAAACATAGGGTTAACCCATCGGGCATTTTGAAACCCATACAACAAATATCATAAACAAGGGATACAAGTTCGAAAGCAGAAGGCTGACGACATGGAGCAGACGATATCATTTGCCAAGGGAATTTTATATCAGGGCAAATTCGTCAATGATTTAGGACACAATGGGACGGCAGGTAGTAATCCACCAAAAGGTCAGGCGGCGTACAGAGAGTCTGGGGCGAGTATCGGTACTCAACCATAAGAAGAAAGAATGCCAAAGCATTGGAGATAGAAGCATCGGAATAATTAGATGCTTAAATACAAAGGAATTATGACTTACATATCGGTGTAACAGATTCAGATTCATAGATCAAACATGAATAAGTTGAATAGAAGATTGACGGTTAATCAATTATGGTTTGATTTACCGAGACCCAAGTCATGTCCGGAATGACGTCTAAGCCAGAAGAATGGATTCATAGGGATCAACTAATGATTGCGTGCACTAGCACACACGATAATTCAACAGACCAAAATGGCAATGCCAAGGGAGGTCATCAAAGACCACAGGACAAACGGGATGAACCATAGTGCGAGCAGGCAAGAAGAATCTCCAAAGCAGTAGGCTGCCGAGGATTGGGGCGAGGTCGGTTAGTATTTCAAAGCATTTTGTGAATCACAGGAACCACTTAGAATGATCGGATCCTCGATAAATGTGAGGAATTATCCGCAGGGTGAAAAGAAGCTGCAAGGCAGTAGTCTCAACGGGTCCTCGAAACAACGGTAAGTATTTAGATGCATCTTGTGAACACAAGAGCAACTGGGATTGAATGGATGAACGGAAGGTGTATGTGGTTATACATACGGACTTATCGGTGGCAGGGAATTGCAAAGGTGATCGGCACATATGGTCTCAGGAATTTTATCGGAGAGTAATCTTCAGAATCTTCTCGGTTAATCAGGTCATCATCTGTGATGAGGGATCTCCGGGAGGAAGTAGTCACGAGAACCTAGAGTTTGAGTTAGAAAAATCTTTAACCCGAAAGGCAAAGAGAGCAGAGTCCCAGAGTAAGGGTGCGGAGAAAAAGATCATAATACCACCCAGTTTGCGACGTGGGCCGATAAGCCAGACGACACTGTTAGTAAAGTAGTTTTGCAAACACTAGACTAGACTTCGACCAAGGAGTTGGAAGGGGGGTGTCCTACAGGCAGCCGGCTCTGATACCAACTTGTGACGCCCCCAAAATCAGAATGTGTACAGTAATCATACACGCAGGGTACACTGCTGAGATTAGGGTGCCACAGTGAGAATATCACAGCACAACACTAAACACAAAAGGATAAACAAATATGTTACAATACCAGGGATCACGAGGATCCGAATACATAAGTCATACAAGCCATAATATCTGAGTACAAACATAGTTAGTCAAGTTTTGCCTTAAGAAGGCTAGCACAAATCACATCAGAGATACAGATCGAAAAGGCGAGGCCTCCTGCCTGGGATCCACCGAACTACTCCTGGTCAACGGGGAACTCGACGTCGTAGCAGTCGCCTCCGGGGTACTCCTGCTACTGGGCTCCAACGTCGACTGCAGCGGCCGATCAGGCAAAGCGAAAAAAGGGGAAATAAAGCAAAGGTGAGTATCTAGCATACCCGCGAGTCTTACGTCCGCTACTAAGCATTTATGCATTGTATCAAATGGAAGGGGAGGCTATATATAGTGGACTGCAAGATAGAAATCAGAATAAGGGTAAGAAGCTAGGCCTATCGAAGACTAGCATCTTCCGACGATGTCTTGCAGCATGAGGTAAGAATCAGCCAACAGTTTATATAAAGCATAAAGTAACAATGCAGCAGAAGTTGCTGCAGCAGAAGTTGCTGCAGCATTGTATAATAATAAGTTGTAATAATTAACAATGCCTCCGAGTTCCCCTCCTTGACATCCCAGCGAGGAAGAAAACCCGGAACCCTACAGTTTAATAATAATAGTTTGTAGTGGTAAGATCCAGCTTCAGCATAAAGCGTCCTGTTACCGTGGACACGGCTATTCGAATAGATTAATCTTCCCTGCAGGGGTGCACTTGTGTTACACTACACGCACGGATCTCCAGGGTGGCGGGAACCTTGTGAGGGAACGCTCCACCGAGGCTATCCGACACTCCATAGCCCATCTTTTAAACTCAACAGAGAGGCCATCCGCCGGTCTAAATCCTAAGTACGCCGGGCCTTGGACCCCAACCCGAACGTACTCCTGCACGGTGCGTGGCTGGCCGGTGAAGTTAAAGAAAATCCAAATAAGACACCACCGCGCGAGAAAATAAGACAACACCACTTCTCGGCGCAGGCCGCGGTACTTCTGACGTCTGAAGAGTCCTCGGACGACACTACGAAGCAGAGGAGCCCATAACTCATAATTCCCACGGGTAGGTAGTGCGCACATGGCATATAGCCATCTCAAGACATTCACTGAATCATTGGTCATTTTATTAACTTGCGTGACAACCGTTATCGTTGCCTCGACTTAACTGACCCACGGACAACGACAGCAGCCAGGACCACCAGTACATCGGTGTCTGCCCTGTCGTCCCACCAAGTCACTGCGGTTACCAACAAGGTGAACCGTCTCCTTACCTTGTCTCGCGTGTGCTCCTGGAGAAGCTCGACTTTCGTGGTTTGGTAACTCTCGCGGCCAATGATCAGGGGACAAGCACACCGGTACACTGGTCGGACCCTCCCTGTCATCCCTTCGCAATACCTCTCGCGGGTACCGTTGGGTCGCCAGAATTCTTACCTTTAAGGACATCAGTTGGTTCGAGTTCCTACCATTAAGTGAAACCAGGAGGTATCACTCTCGATGGCACACTTAAAGAGGTTTGACAGAGACATCAGCGGAATGAACTAAAGAGGTAAACCTCGTATCATCCCGGTGATGCTACGCTACTGAGCCGACGAGAGTGAAATACGAGTTCGTCCACTCGTAAGTCAAACTCGAAGCGACTCGGCAGAGTCTCACCATTGTAGGTTCCCTAGGGTGTCTGCATTGATCCGTACTTGTTGCAGTTGTAATATATCGTTTCCGCGATCACTCCCAGAGTGATCACGACCCTCTATTCTAAACCTAGCTAACAATGCGCAGGGCTCACTACTGAATATAATATATAGATATAGCAGGCATCATAGGATAGGGAAGGTACAACAAGGGCGACAAAATCAGGCCATGCAATTGAATAGGATTGTAACGTAGCAGCAGCAGTAACAATGCCTAGTGCAAGAAATGTACGGAAAGATAGGCGATATCTGGGGAAGAGAATGGCTCTGCTTGCCTGGAAGCTCGACGGTAGAAGTAGGGTCGTCGACGAAGTAGTCGTACTCAGCAGCGGTGTAGTCGGCGACAGCAGCGGGGTCTATCGGAGATCAAGGGGGGGGGAAGAAACAGTAAATACAAAGCAAGCATATACAAACAGGTGCATGACATGACAGATGCAATGTTAACGGTGTTCCAACGCAGTGCAATGTATTATGCTCGGGGCGGGAATTCATCCGGGGATGAACTGCCAGCTCCGGGTGATTATCGGACAGGGTGTCCGGAGGGGTAAGGTACCATGCCGGAGGGGTCGTGGACATCCGACAAACATGTGAAAGGTGTATCCGTGTTAGTTGATCCATTCTGAACAACTTTCGTGTTCAGAATAAGTTCATTCGGGTAGTTTATCGGTATCGGGCAATCATCGGACAGTCGGTCCGGAGGGGGACGGTTCGATGTTCGTTGTGTTAGAGGGGTGTGGTAGACATACGGATACCGTATTCGTATTCGTTATATTATTCTGATCAATTTTGATGTATAAAGTTTTTTAATCTGAATTACGGTTTAAAAGATATTGAATTTTAAAGTTTTAAATCATTTAAAAGAATTTCTGGAATTATTTTTATTTAATAAAACCCAACATTATCCAGAACAGTGCATTTTGACTAGTCAAACCTGACCAGTGGGTCCCACTGGTCAGCCTCTGTTTAATAAAAATGTTTTAACTAAATCTAAATAATCCAGTGGACCCACATGTCATAGACTATTAGCAATTTCTATTTCAATTTATTTAATAACTGACAGGTGGGGCCCTGGTGTAAGTGTCCCAGGGATTAATTAACCAATTTATTTAACCTAACAGGGGATTAAGTGAGCTGGGCCCACATGTCATACTCTGCTAATTTATATTAATTCATTTTATCAATTAACTTACAGTGGGGGCCACATGTCAGTGACTAACAGTTATAATTCCAGTGTTGTTTTTAACAGGGGGATTAGCAGTGGGGTATGGCCCACTGGTCAGTGAGTGATTAGTTGCTAATGACCTATCTGACGCGCAGGCCCTACTTGTCATCCTCACCAAAGCACGCCGGCGGCGAGGTACTCCAGTGAGGTCTCCCAACAGTGGCGAAATCGAGCGGTCTGGCGGGCCAAATCGAACACACGGGGCAGCATGAACCAGACGAAGCCAAAGGCATGCGCTACGGGGGCTTGGGAGCACGGCTAGGACAACAATGGCGACGGTCAAAGCAGTGCAAAGGGGAACGCGCAACTAGGGCTTATCGGGCGGCTGTGGCTAGTTGGCGACGGTTGTGGTGCTCACCGGGATCACGTAGAGGGTGGCAATGGGCTCGGGGAAGGCTTGGAGCTGTCGGAATTGATCGGCGCGTCTGGCGGCCTGAGGAAGAAGACGGTCGCGATTAGCTCGCCGTGGTGGCTCCGGGCTCGCCGATCGGCTCCTTCTGCTGGCAGACGAAGTCTTCGACGGCGAACGCACTGGACATCGTGGTTTGGTCTAGGGGAGAGGGTGGCCGCGTGAGCTCACGGGGGTGCGCCCATGGCGGTTTCTGACGAGGTGGGGAGAGACGATGGCGAGGGGGATCCGATCCAGGGTTTGTAGGGGTTGCCCGAGTGCTCCTTATCCACGCGAGGGTGTGTGGGGGCAGGTGCGGGAGGGGTCGGTCTGGCAGCATCGTCGACGGCACGGCCGCCGTACGGGCAGGTGGAGGGGGCAGTTGGGGAAGAAGACAAGGGGGATAGGGGTGGGCTGGGCCAGGTGGGCTGTTGCCCTGTGCGCAGTTTAGTTTTTTTTAATTGCTTTATTTCTTTCTGTTTTCTTTTCGGGTTATAATTTGTTTGGCTGCCTATTGAATTTTGTAAAATGGGTAAATGATCCCAATATTATTGTTACATATTATAGTGATGCCACAAAAAGTTTAGTACAAAAATAAAATCATTTAGACCTATAAATTGTTTAATATGAAGTAAAAGCTATTGTTTTGCTACTGTTTTATTTATTTCTATTATTTAAACATTGCAATAATTTCTCAAGGTGGTTCCAATACAACCCACCAATTTTTAGGCACTTTATAAAATTGGTTGCACAATTTTTAGTTCATTTATAATTTCTACTTGTTTATTATAATTTCCATGACAATTTAATAACTCCCATTTTGGCTTTATTGTTTTACTGTTGACTTGGGATTATTCTAAAGGCTAAGTATGACTTGGTCTAATTATTTGCAGGGTGATTAATAATCTCCCAAAATTCTTGGAGCAAGATTAATATCCACCCAATTTGAAATTTTTATCAGGGTTGGAATATGACAGAACTATGATCAAAGGTGATCATGGCTTGATTAACAACAGTGATGATCATTACCAAGGGGATCACTGTAGCTTGACACCCGGGGTGTTACACATATGTAATCACCAATTTTTCTTTGCTCGGATATGAGGAAAGGTTCTGATTTAGGCTAATGGGATATGTAATCACCAATTTTTCTTTGCTAGTCCATCATAAGCAATAATGCCATTAGTGAAGGTTGCTTATGATGGACCAACTAATTACGAATATCCCATGCTCCCTAAAACTCCACCAAACCATGATTCGTTACTTCTAGAAGAGAAGCAAGAACTTGCAAGATCCATTCTTTCCCTATGTTCTTGATAGTGGCGAGATTGGGCAAGGTCCATACCGAAGACATTGTAGAACAGAGTTCACGAGTTAGCGAACATCTATAAAGTGGGTGGAAATTGTCTTCCGATTCAACCGAGCAAACTTGGCATACATCATCAAGTTCAAGTCCATGAATGTGCTTTTTTGCCAAGTTGACAGTGAATTCATAGAAACTTTCCACGCAAAATTATGTACTATAGGAGGGAGATGCGTCGACCAGATAAGCTTGTATAATGGCCTACTACCATTAGTTCGGTTTCTAGTACTTTGCACCAAATCCATATGCACTTCATCAAATGCCAATTGATTGTATCCTTGCTAAGACGTGGCAACACTTCGGCCTTCTTTTAACAACTTCAGTCCATAGTAATGGCTTGCCAAGAAAAGAAGCATTGCCAGCAAACAATGTATCCTCCAACTTATCATCAGGATAGTATCTAGCCTTAAGCACTTGAGCACACAAGCTTCCGGGGTTAGAAATAAATATCCATGCCTTGCGAGCAATTAATACTTGATTAAACATCCGAAAGTCACAAAATCACGCATTACCTTTATTTTTAGGCTGTAGCAAGTCATCCCATTGCCTCAAATGCACTTTGCTTTCCTTTTTTTGACCCCAATAAAAACTTCTCACCATTGTAGTAAGTTCATCACAGACCGAAAAGGGAAGTTTGAAGACATCCACAATATAAGTGGGGAGTGTCTGAGCTACTGATTTCCAGGTTGGTCCAAAAGCCCATCACCCGACTAAATCAAAAATCTTAGATTTAAATGGAACTCTTTGTCAAGCTCATCTGGAGGTTCTGAAATCTACCTTTTGGCATACAACCATCAGGTGTTGGGAGCCCCAAGTATTTCTCCTCAAAAACCAAATAATTAACATTAAGAGCTAGTCTAACTTCATCCTGGATTGCGGCTGGACAAGAACTTTTTTTTGAGCTAGCGGCTGGACAAGAACTTCCAAATAGAATAGAATATGTACCAAAATTCAGACTTTGGTCAGTAGCACTATAGAGATCAAGGGCAACTTTAACTTTTTCTGTCTAGTTCTTGGAAGCCTCAAAGAACAACATAGTATCATTCGCAAACAGTAAGTGTGAGATGGTAGGTCCTCTTCAACACACTTTGGTAGGAGTAATATCACCATTGGATACACCATGCTTCAAAACTGCATATTGGCCAACAACCACGAAAAGAAATAAGAAAGGTGAAATATGGTCGCCTTGCCAAAGACCCCTCGACGGTGCGAATGGATCCAAGAGGGATCCACTTAATTTAACAAAGTAGCTCACCGACGTAACACAATACACGATTCAATCAATCCATCGATGATGAGATAAATCCAACCTTTGCATCATCTTCTTCAAGAAAACCAAGTCCACCCCTATCATAAGATTTAGACAGATCAAATTTGCAAGAACAAAAACTCTTTGTAGGATCCTTTTCCTGCTTAATGTGGTGTATACATTCGGAAGCCATCAAAGCATTGTCAGTAATCGACCGACCCGGGATAAAGGCACTCTGCTCTGGGCTAATAATATTATCCAATAAAGGCCTCAACCGATTAATAAGACGCTTGGAGATGACCTTATAGATAATATTGCATAGACTAATAGGCCTGTAATCAGATAAACCCAAAGGATTAGAAATTGTAGGAATAAGAGCGATGGAGGTCGAATTTACCCCTTCCGGCATGATCCCTATCCTAAATAATTCCTTGATAGATGCACTGACACTATCCCTTAGAGTACTTCAATTTTTCTCGAAAAAAAATCTAGCAGGAAAACCTTTTGGACCTAGAGCCATCGTTGGACCAATCTGAAACAGTGCATCCGCAATTTCCTTATCACTAGAAAGGGCACAAAGGCATTCATTATCAACTTCGGTGATCTTCTCTTCAAATAAAATAATAATGTGGGACGCGTCCAGAGAAGGGTTTGTCGAGAAGAACCCTAAAAATATTCATTAGCTAAAATAGCCATCTCATTAAAACGAGAGTGAACCACACCAATATTGCCAGTAATTGGCTCTTAAATATTATTTATCCGTGCCCTCCAGACTACCTTCCTATGAAAATATATAGTATTTCTATATTCTTATTTAAACCATATTATTCTCGATCCCTGAAGCCACATCATCTCCTCCTGATATATAAGTTCATTCATTCTATGGGTGATGGTTCTAATATCCTGCCTGTCAGCATTCATATGCATAAACTTCTCCAGCTGCGCTCTTGACTTTGCTAATTATGTGGATATATTGAAAATTTATGTATTACTCCTGATTGTAAGCGAGGACATAATCTTGGTGAACGCAATCGAAGTCTTGCAAAGTTCTAAAGGGATGGCACAGAACTTGGGAGATCTTCATATTTTGTGTCTACTTGTTTAAGGTGCTCTTTGTTACTTTGCTTATACATGCATGTTTGAGAGCATGCTTATACGGATTTAGAATTTTGCACTCTTTCATAGCAAAAATACAAGTATACTTTCTTACAAAAACTACCTTTTTAGCCGAAAAGGTGTTGGATTTTCTCTTTCATTTTTCCTTTCGAGTGTGCCCTCTATTTCATGGCGCTTGAAGACCGATCGATGATGATAGTTTGTTAATATTTATATTCCCTCAGATCCATAATAAACGACGTTCATTTAGTATAAAATTTATACTTGCTTAGTTCTAAACAAGCTTCACTTATTATCGATCGGATGGAGTATCACTTAGTTATGAATTATTCATGAAGATCCGAAAGCACCCTTACTCCAAAGATGAATTTTCTAACGAAAGCTTAGAGACAGAAGTTATAAAATAAATAAATAAGTAAATTCAGGGTATATTCATTGAACACCATCATGTGGTTGAGTAGGTTAGAGGGACAATGGTATCCCCAGTTTATGAGAGTTTAAATCTCAGATTTGACATTGGTGCTCGTATTTTTCTGGTTTTATTTCGTATCTTTCGGCAATGTGTTTTCAGTTCGACGAGACGTTTCCGTTGACTACGAAGCGTCTGCGGTGACTTCGTCAATCTCAAAATGATGTATTAGTTTAGTACTGTGAAGATGTCTAAAAAGATAGGATGTGCGTGTGTGCATTTATAGAGTTGAGTGTATAAGCATTTGTGTTGTAGTGTGTTCTAAAATAAATTTATAAAGCAACCATCATAACTCATAAGCGTTATCTGAAAGAAAAAAAATACAAGCGTGAGTTTCGGATGGAATGAAAACGAAAGATAGCTTCCTTGCCTTGCAAGAATGTCCAAGTTCCACGGCTGACCGCTAATTACAAATCAAGCCCGAAGTCAACACATGCTGTATGTAATGGACCTGCAAGTATAGACTACTTTCCATCACACGGCAAAGTCCATTTTGTTACTGGCTTTTAATTTCTGCAAAGTTCATTTAAAAATAATAAACAAAGTAGGTTAGAATTAGCAGCTAACGCAGGTTCCACCTAAGCGCTGAGGTTAGCCCTGGCGGCTAGGCAACATGATCATCTCACGCTTCAACTGCCCCAACTTTTTTGGAAGAAAGAACGTTAAGGCTGGGCCTACTAAAAGACAAAAGCTGATGAAACAGCAGACCGAGAGAATTGACAACTAAAGCGAAATTGGATTCAAAGTTAGGAGAAAGGATAGGTGAAGTCGGTAAAATTGTACGAAACACTATTTGGCATCCGTAAATGAAAAACTGACTTATTTCTTTGTTGGCGTTTGATGATGTTAAAGATAAACTAGGACAATGCCCGCGCGTTGCAACAGGAACACAATTTATATATTTATGGTATTTAAATAGTAGCGAATTTTGGTATGAAATCATTGTAATTTATCTTTATTTTATTACCAATGTTGGCAATTAATTTTGCGTGTGTGATTTTCTAACTGTGTGTACGTGATTATTATGGCTGATTGGTGGAGTATAATTGCTAACAATAGAAAATTAGGATGTCGGGTGATGCTTAGGTTGGTTGACGAAAGAGATGGAAAAACAAGATGAAGGACCGTAAAAAACCGTTAAATTCTTTTTAGATAATAGATATAGAGATATAAGTAGCGATTTTATAAGCAATTGTAATATGCCAACCGGGAATGTATTAGAATTTTGGGTTGGGCACTATTCGAATAAATGGAATGTGAAATGATTGTAAGGTGAGAACTTGGATTGTTTAATTGCATGGCTAAAAGAAAAAAATGCTGGGAGGTTTAATGGAATGAACCTGTTCGATGAGTGGTACAAAGGAAAGAGATGAAACATGGTGGTACAAAAAGGAAACTGGTGCAATGAACCCTCAGCGGTTAAATGCAATGTTTCTAGGAGGTTTAAGGAGTGCTACAAACTGGTGCTGCGTGGTGGATGGTTTATAGAGTGTTAGACTGGCTGGTAGGTCATACACGGTTGACGAAAACCTTGGCAAAAAGCGGAGGAGGGACCGTGAGGAACCGTTAGCGTTTTTTAGATAGAAGAGAAAAAAATCAAAACCTAAATTTCTTAGTTATTGATGTTTCAGGCGAGCAAGTATTATTTTACGCATGCATTCTTAGAGTACATTTTGGTATGCATCTTTTTCCTCTATATGTTTAATACATCTTATTATTTTTAATATTTTGTTTTAATTTCATATTTTATTTACCTTTTCCTCTCATTTGTATTTCTCTCTTTCAATTCCAATAGATGGACATTTGTCAAGACTTTATAAAGTTCATATAATACATCTTATTGTTCATCAAGCTATCTAATTCACTAATGTATAAGTAGTTCTTTTGTTTGGACCAAAGAAATAACATAGGACAATTACTCATTTTGTATGGACTACTGAACATAATTAATAAAATACACACACATTTTTCCTAGAAGACTTGTACATATTTGGTACAAAGGGGGACATGCTCATAAAATACATAATCTATTTAATCTCTTATAAGAATTTGTAATAGTTGGCTAAAATTTTCATTGACACTCATGAATATTTATTCGGTCTAAATAAAAATCTACAATGGAGCTCCCAAAAAATTACATTGGAACATATTAAATGCTGTTTTTGATAGGGGACAAGTTTATTAGCACTTAATTTCCTTTTCTTTGTGCTTTTTATTCGAGGACTTTTTCTTTGTGCTTTTTCTAACGGTTTTCATAGTTGGTTTTACTTTTATTCATTTCTTTATTGCTTTTTTGGTTTCCTTAGACTTTTTACATTCTTTTACTTTGTATTTCATCACCTTGTCTCAATTTTCTTTATTATTTTTCATTTCTCTTCGTTTCTTCAACAGTGGACTGTCAGTTTTACTTTTTATTTAACCTTTTCCTTGTTTTATTTTTTAAAATTCTTTCTTTGATAAAATTTATCTGTTTTATTATTTCCTATTTATTATCACATTGTTTTTTATACATCATGAATATTTTCTTTGGACATGTTTAATACATTTTACAGCATGAATAGATATTCTTTTGATGTCAATGATTTATAGATATTGTACATCTTTTACATTAGAATAATTTTTGTATACATTTTAAAAGAAAATATTATAAAAAATTATGAAATATATTTGTTGATGTCTTCTTTTTTCACACTTATTTTATATTTTTTGTATACTTATGATTTGTTTATTCAAGTTTTAAAAAAATTTAACCATGTGTTTTGATGCCTAATTTTTGTATACATTGTACATTTTTTATGTACACATGAAATAGCTTTACACGTTTAATATTTTTTTTGAAACCAAGGTTTTGATGTCTAGTTTTTCCAATCGACTGCAGATATTTTTTCCATGCGCCAAGAACATTTTTAATACAAGCTTCACATTTTTCATACATCATGTAAAAAATTTGTACGTATCGGTACCTATTTTTATAGATATTTAATATTTTTTAAATAAAAGACTTTTTATAATATGTACTATATATTTTGGTCTCAACGTTTCTCACACCTCTTATACATTTTTCTTATACATGAAAAATCTCTTTATATACGTTTAATATTTTTCAAATGAATGATTAACAATTTTCTATGTAAGTAATTTTTTAATAAATATATATAGAGAATATTTGAAAATATAGAAAATGAAAAAATGAAAAACAAATGAAACAAAACAAAGGAAAAAAGAAGTGTCTAAGGCATGTGCTATCCTTCCATGTGTTGGGCCGTCCCATTGTTGCATGCGCTTTAGGAGAGACCTGTTTTTTTAGGGGAGACTAGACCTTATTTTCCCTCTCATTCTTGATATGAGGTGTATAATATTTTATAAAAAAAATTATTTTACAACTTTTTCGAAATTTTGGTTAGCAGTGATGAGTCACATATTTATATCTCTATAACTGATGGCTCCCACTTTTCATCACAATGATATTTTTTTTAAAATTTTATACATTATAATCACAATAATAAAATATGTTTCAAGTATTTGTGCTTTATCAATATTGTACATAATAATAAAATTACTTATTAAAAATCATGTAGTTTTAAAATATATTCAGTTATTTACATGTTGATTGTTTTTAAGGATTTGGTAAGTAGAAAATGAAATTATTTATTAAATGAAAAATAATTAATAATTTTTTATTAGTGAATGGCGACAAAATTATAAATAACAAATAAATATTTTTATTCAATTGATTGTATCTTATATTCATAATTTTATATAATTAAAATATAGTGGGTAGTGAGTATATTTTAAATTTTCAATTTTAATTTTCTATATTAATAATATTTAAATTATTTAGGAATTAGGGTGATGAATGAATTTTTTTGCATGCAATTTTAAAATAGTTATGAAATTAAAATAATATTTATGAACTTTAATTTAAAAAATATTGTATTATTCTAATTATATACTCTTTTCTTAATGGAGTATAAAAATATAATTAGAAAAACTATTTTCTTAATGGGACGTTTAAGGAAAATACCTTAAAAATATAAAACTTAATATAACATTTTTTACATAATTTATTTTACTTGTATATACAATATTTATAACACTCAAATAATTTAATTCTAAAATAAATAAAAGAAAGCTACTATTTCCAACATGGGTTGCACCAACTGCAGGCTAGTTAAACTACACGAGCTTGTTTCATTACAATTGATTTTTTTGCATCATGTTGAGACCTTGAAATAATTTGGAGCCTTGGCTATGTCAGTTCATTCGCAAGTGAGAGGGTGCTTGTTCGTTTCACAACCGTCCCCTTTGTTTGTTGTCATATTCACTCCGTGTTGATACGTGGCACCCACAGGTCAGAGAGACATATAGTATACACATCATTTTATTCAACGGGTCTCACGTCATGTTGGCATATCACATATGCATGCTAATGAAAATATGGTGTCACGTCAGCGTATTTTACGTCTATCGATGGGATTAGCACCGTATTTGCACGCCCGTGCCAAGTTTTGAAACCAGTTCGATGTATTTTTCAAGTCATGTACTAAATTGAACATTGGTGGCAAGTTTAAGCACCACCGGTGATATTACCTCTTTATTTTTTACTAGTAAGTTACACGTGTCTTGCACGTGAGAAAGAAGTGTGACCAGATATCAACATACTACATTATAATAGGTAAACATATACATTTAGAATCACACATAAAAAATATATTAAGATCATCACCCATCTCATTCAAATAAAACTATAACAATGTAATGTTTGATGAAAACTTATGTGAAATACACAAAAACAATTGAGTATTTCATTTGCAAAGAAAGTTGAACTTCGGGAAAATGTAGTATTAGCTTTTAATCAAAATAGAATAAAATAAAATAAAAATAGATATCAATTCTTTTGAAAGAAAAACACATGGAAGAACTGAACTATGAAAGTTTCTAGAACAAATGAGAAGTGTATGTGTTATGTGCATATTGTAAAATGTAAATGATATGGAAGTGTCTAGAACAAAGATGAATGATTATTTTTTAACAGAGAAACACTTGAATAACGAAGAAGAAGCGTCTTTGTTTTCAGATTTGTGCATAAGCAGAAGTGTGGAACCCTCTAAATGGGTACACATGGCAAAATCTAATGTGATGAAGAGAATATCCAACGGCCAAGAATACTCGAATTTGCCACATCTCAACCGTCGGATCGGCTTCATCCAACAGTCGATATTCAAAATGTTATTCCTACACTATATAGTGGTGTAGAAAATAAACTATACACCTTATATTTAAGAATGGAGGGAGTATCTCGGAGTAAGCGACACATAGTCGCATCCCGGTAGTTTTCCTTTTTGAGGGATGTCACTAGGTTTTGTCAATCAAAGCACAAGTGTGAATACATGAAACATCAGGTTTTCTTAAAGGGGAACATGAAATATCAGGTGTAGTAAGAAGCCACGGATGGATAGATCCCAAATTCTAGTGACACAGAAGCTTTTGCAAGCCCATGTACATTTCCATTCGGCTGTCTCCCTTCATGTTCTATAGTCCCCACGTCGTAGCTCGCAAATCTTGGCTGCTATATCTTGAAATATCACCCGACTTGCGCCTCCTGATTTCTCCTTGTAAAATGCACAGTCTGTAGTCACCACAAAGTTTCTCGATAAGGAAATCATCAGAAAGTCGCACCCGGTAGTTTGAGGATCCAAGTTACATTAATGTGAGCATCAAACGGGCTATGTATGTACCCATGGTGTCTGCTCTGCAGGGCTAGCTAGCTGCACCCCCTCGGGAGGAAATCCAACTGGTCCTCGTACTGAAAAAACCCTCAAGGACAAGAATCAAAAGCCCACCGCACGTACATGGCTGGCGTCGTCCTCTCGACCGTATCCCCGCGCCGCCCGGCGTGCCCTGCGCGGTGGCCGCCCCGCTCTGGCGCGCGACACGTCGCGGACGGCAGGAGCACCATGACGAGGCCTACGCGCGTAGCCACCACGCACCGTGTGTCACGCATGTAAGCATCCATCACACTATCACAGCTACCAGCCGCTAGCTGTACTGTAACCATACCGGCGCATGGACGGACGGGCTGGTCCGGTCAGACATGGACGACGCACGATCGATGATGCCCCGTCCGGCCTGGCCTGCATGCTGGCACGCGCACACGCACTCCAACGCGTCGTTCCTCGTCTCCTTCTTCCTTCTTGGTTCATACGTGGCCTCCCTCGACGATAATGATGATCATCATGCTCATGCTTACACACGCACGCACGCATGGTCCCGACCGGCCGGGGGGACGCACCTCTCGTCGGGATGCATGGCAGCAGGGGCGCCAGTCCGGCATGCAGCAGCGGCAGCGGCCCATCGACTGTGATCGCTGCTGATCTCGGCGCTAAAGCTAAGCTTCTGCGGCGCGGTGCTCAGCGTGCAAAGTCGAAGGAGTAGACGTAATAATGGACAGGGACGGCAGGGCTGGCCGTGATCGGCGAATGCAGATGCAGATGCAGATGGAGTGCTGGCTAACGAGAGGGAGCTCGCTAGGCTGGACGGGGGAGCTGATCCATGCATCTCCAGAGATGAGGTAGTCCCCTGCTGCGCGCTGCATGCATGTCTGTCTGTCCTGGCATCTCCTCCCTCCCGGCCAGCGCCCAGTTCAGTGTTCAGAACATCAGACGGAACCACCATCGATCTATCCCTGCATGCATGCATGCATTCATGCACCACCTTTAATGATGCATGCGGTGGTACGTGCACCCATGGTATATATGTGGTCCTTCGTCTCCTCTTCCCATAAACAATTCAGTAGGTTTTTTTTTCTCACAAGAAATATAGTCTCAAGTGACCTGGGCATAAAAAACCCGGCCCGACCAGCCCGGCCTGGCCCGAAAAAGCCCGATCCAACCTGGCCCAACCATGCCCATGGGCCGGGCTCGGTCCTGATTTTTAAGCCCGAAGGCTGCGTCAGGCCGGGCTTAGGCTTGCTAAAACTGTGATTTAGGGAAGGCTCAACCCGAGGCCTGAAGCTCGACGTCGTTTTTTTTCATTGATGGGCCAGGCTCGGGCTTGAATTCATGCTACGGGTTTTTTAATTTAGGCCCGGCCCGGCCCAAAAAATGCCTAGGAGGAGGAGTCTCAAGTAGTAATCTTACATTCTTAAGAAGATGCTCCCCACTACTTCCAATTCTCTCAACATGCACACACTCTACCTCATCATGCATGCCACACCCTCCACTAGCATATTTCTCTTAACATGCAAGCATGCCACCTCATCATTCAATATGCATGAGAAAGACCCACCTCAATATGCCACACTATATATGCATAATAAAAACCCACATGCAACATGCATGCATGAGAATTTTTATTTTATTATGGTATTTATATTAAATCCATATATTATTTTAAAAGTTATTGTTTCAAATATAGATGCTTTATTTAACCAAGCATTTTCACTAAAATATTTTCAAAAAAGTTCCGTAACAACGTGCGGGGCATCATCTAGTATCGTGAATATAGTAGTTGTCGTTTTTAGGGGTATATATTAGATGTAGTTAGGACCATGCATGCATGCTTTTCACATCATCATGATTCATTAACAAATTAGGAGGAGCCCATGAGTGCATAAGTGGGCAGGAGTGAGTTTGAAATGATACTCAAGCCCAACTTGAATTATTTTGTAAGCCAAAACTGTAGAACAATTATTCTACGGTATAATTACTACTCCCTTCCGATCCATAATAAGTGTTGCTCATTTTTTACTAAGTTAGTACAAAGTTTGTACTAGATGAGCGACACTTATTATGGATCGGAGGGGCTATTAGTCATAAGTATGGTAAAATGAGGGGGGAGCGAAAGATAAAATAAAACTAAGGGAAAATAGAGAAATATCTATCTAGCCAATTCTAGCTCTATCTATCATTGGATAGAACTAATTAAGGTTATTGGAGATCCATTCATGGAGTGGAATTACAAGTCTACTCCCAACTTTATGCTGCATAAGTGAAAGATCTTTGTGCAAACCAGTTCTCCAATTGTATACATATGATCCGATTTGTCTGAAATGAGGTCATTTATTTGCATCCAAATATTCCAACACCTAGTGATTAAGATTGTCATTTCCAGGTGCTTTAGTAGATGCTAGATGGCTAACATGGATTCTTCAAAGATTGATGTACCTCAGTGTTTGAAGGGAATGACTGTGATCCAACATTATGGGCAAAATTATAATCCCAGAATAAACGAAGCAAAGTCTCTCCAGCTTGTTGGTTGCAACAAACACACTGAGGGTTGTGCACTTGGAATCTTTTTCTTTTAAGGAGTGCTCTTGAGTTTAATCTGTTGTGCACTAAAATCCAAAATAAATTTTTATGTTTGAGTCTACATTTGCCCCTCTAGATTTTAAAAATGATGGAACAATCAGGGATACTAAGAAGTTGCTTGTATATAATCATGGAGCAGTATCTTGGTCTGTTGTTGAGTCACCACACTTGTCTTTATCATAATGTGTGATTGTGGGAACCTGGTGTCTCAGTTTATCTAGTTGTGTCCAAGCTTGAGCTGATAATGGGATGAAGAAGTTATCTGCCATTGCATCAGAGCTTGTGAAATCTTTTAGGGTGATGAATTCGGATTTGGCATATGAGTAAAGTTCTGGAAAGTTGAGCCGCTGAAAATTCTCATGCCATTGATCTTGCCAAAAAAGAATTGAGCTCCCTGATTTTGCCGTGGATGTTGTAAGGGCTTTGTAGCTCTCAATCAAAGGAACGTGAGTTTTCCACTAAAATGATCCTTCCATCTTTCCTATGGGTGGACTTGAAGATTAGAGAATCTACCACAAAAAAATTATCCATGAGATGTCTTCCTGGTTAAAGAATTTGTTAACGTTATTCATGAGTAGAGCCTTGTTATGTGTTGCAACATCCATGATTCCTAATCTACCCTTGTTCTTTGGCAAGCAAACCTTATCCCAAGAAATGAGAGTTTTCCCTTTGTTTTTTATCTATACCATGCTTTCCCCATAGAAATTTTCTTAGGTATTTGTTAATTTGGTTTATAACTCCAACAGGAAGAGCCAAGGTGCACATTTAAAAAGTTGGGAGAGTAGAGAAAATAGATTTGGTTAGGAGCATTCTTCCATCATAGGAAAGCATAGTTGAGCAACCAGTCAATCTCCTTTCATTTCTCTGCATTAATTTGGAGAAGTTTTCTGATTTTGGTTTGGATAGACTCATCTGCAATGCTAAGTATGTGAAAGGAAATGAGCCTAACTGACATCCAAGTGTGATTATGAGCCTGTGAATTTAATCATCTCGGACATTGATGGGCATAATCATTAATTCGTTGTAGTTGACCTTTAGACCAGTAAAGACAACATATTGTAAAATGAGGTTTCTGACTTGAGCAAGTTGTGACTGGTCAGCATGAAGCACCATAATAGTATCATCAACATAATGAATGATTGGGAAGTCAAAGCAAGATTCCACTTGAACTGGGGATTTGATAAGATTATTTGCCAAAGCTTCATTGCATATGGATTGAAGCATGTCAGCAGCCAGGACAGAAAGTAAAGGGGAAAGGGGATCACGTTGCCTGACTTCTCTTTTTAAGTGGAATATTTTCCCAAAGACTCCATTCGATAGAATAATAGAGGTGCCAGTGTTGAAAATCATGCTAATCCACTTGCATTATTTGTCTCCAAAACCTTTTCCCTTAAAGATTTGAATCATGGTTCCATGCTCAATCATGTCAAATTCTTTCTCAAAATCCAGCTTCAGAACTATAGTGGGTGCCTTTGATTGGTAACAGTGATGCATATATTCAAAAGTCCAAGCAAGGAATTCATGGATGGTTCTATTTTTGAGGAAACAATATTTATTTATATGCATAAGTTGTAGGATGATAATCTGAAGTCTATTGGCCGTTAGCTTTGTTATGATTTTGACACAACAATTGAGCAAAGAAATTGGTCTGAAATCATTGGAAATCAATGGTGTGTCTTTTTTGGAATCAGGGTGATGAATGATGCATTGATGATTTGGAGGGAGTCTGTGCCGGCATGACAATCATCAATGAGAGCATAGAAATCAATAGATAGAATATCCCAAACATGCTTTGATGAATGCCCCATTGAAGCCATCAGAACCTGGTGCTTTATCTGAGGACATGCTTGCAACAATGTCATCAATTTCCTTGTGAGAGAAAGGTTCTTCAACACCTTGAAGATTATAATGTTGTTGGACCAAATCTAGGAGATTAACTAGGTTAGAAGTTGCGCCAGTCTTACCCACCCTTTCTCTGAATGCCTTCCATAGTACAGAGGCTTTGGAATCATGGTCTAAGTGTTCTTGACTAGTATCATCTTACAACATTGCAATGACGTTCTTTCTGTATTTAATTGTGGATCTGGCCTGAAAGAATTTTGAATTTTGACCCCCAAATTTCACCCAACTTATAGTTGCTATTTTTTCCAGTAGATACTTTGAATTAAGAAAATTTTCAAGGTGTCCCTTGAGAGTATCTCTGCCATTAGCTTCTTCTGTTGTTAGTTTCCTGAACTCTTCAAAATGGTCCCATAGAAGAATAAATTATTTAGAAGCATTGATGAGTGCTTGGGGATTGGAAAGGGTTTTGGACCAGTTTTTCAGACCTATTCTCAATCTTTTGAATTTAGTAGTGAGTCTTTTGGCACTGTCTTATTCTTGGATGGGTCGCAGCTAGGTGTTTGTTACCACTTCTCTGAAATCTTGATGTTCAAGCGAAAAAATTTCGAATATGATTTTTTATCTAGGAATATCAGTACCAATGAAAACAACACATAGACAGTGATCTGGAATTGATTTAGCCAAAGTTGAAACATAGGTGTTGGGAAAACTTGAAGTACAACATTCAGGGGAAAAGAACCAGTCCAATTTCTCAAGGAAAGGCGCATCCTGCATGTTACTCCGGACGATATGTATCATATTCCTTCCTATAATTGGCTCCTCCCGAACACCAGTGCCAAAAGCAAAGATTGAATAGATGGGATGGAATGTTACCAGCATTGTAGATTGCGAATCCCACTTCCTTCGAAGATACAGAGAACTTGAAGGTCCACTTTTGAAGTCGAGAAACTTTGGACATATTTTCTCTTCCTTTAAAACATGACAGAAGAATGGTAGCCACTAAATCAACCGATAACTTGATCTTGGATCGGGTGAACTTGACCACAAGAAAGAATTCTCTAAGCTCTTGGCCTTCTAGGTAGTTGATTGGCTTACCCAACTTATCCCACACCCTTTGATCGATATCCAGATCATGGCGGAAGGAGAGATCTTGAAGAAAAATCTTGGTTGTCTGCCGGCGGTAGAGTGCAGCTCGGGAGTGATTATATAAAAATCCTCTCCAGCTTCACAAACCTCCATATATTCAATTGCTCCTACTCGCTTATAGCTTCAGGTAGCGATTCTAGGAGCGTTCGGCTTCATCGCCAGCTTCTCCCACGACTGCCACCTAGTTGGGAGGGCTATGTCATGTTATGTGTCGGTTGGGTCGGCTGAATGCAGCCCAATTAGGTGAGAATACCGGTTCGAGCGAGAGGATTCACGTAACGATTCGAGAGGTTGTGTTTTTTCTTTTTGAAGGGGCAATGAAGCGGTATCTTTGGCGCTGGCGGTTCGCTGTAAATTGAGCGAAATCACACTTCACGTTTCAGTGGTACTGGCCGGCCTTGCTTCTTCTTTTTACACATAGAGAACAAGCAGCTTCCCGAATTCAGCTTCTCGGGCTCAAATCATTCGGGGCAATTTCATCGGTGAAGTTTTTGAAGCATGAAGCTGAAGGACATCAGAACACACCCTTAATGACCAACTTGGGCTACTACTGGAAATCACAGTATGAACTTTACAATTGCTCTATTACAAGATACAAGATGCTTGAGACATGTAATTAATAACAAGTTAATCATCTGAAAAGACAGACTATGTACGACAACGTACGGCCCTTGCTTGCCAAGGCCCCATTCCTCTGGTGAATCAGCTAGTTTCACTTTTCCCATCATCAATAAACAAAGGCCAGTGATAGGGGCCGGTCCACCGGCGCTAGCTAGGCGCCGGCCAGACCGCAGCCGTCCGATCTTCGCGATTTAACGGTCCAGATTTACGCGTACCTCTTCGTTTTGACTGCAACATTTGCGATACATTTGCAACATTTTTGGTATATGGATGCAACATTTTTTATTTTTTGTGTTGTTTGCAGAAAAAAAAATATTGTAACAAATTTTAATCGCTGGCGGTAGCATTTTTTACTATCGATTGCAACTTTTTTGGTACATGTATGTAACAAAAAATTATTGTGTGCATTTTTTTTCACTGTTGCAACAAAAAATTTAATAAAAAATTACGTACCATATTACCATCAATTCGTTGCAGCAAATTTAATCTACGCTTGTAGCTTTTTATATAATGGTTGCAACAAAATTCGGGACCCATCATCACCTACCACACTTCATCTTTTTTATTGTAGCAAAAATCATTAGTAACTTTTTCATATCATGCTACCAAATGAATGCGCTTAGCACTAAAATACTATTAAATACATCCGTTTAGCAAAAAGTAATATAGATCAATATAATAATATTAGTATAATAGTAGTACAGATAATAGCATTTTATACTACGGTTGTAACATTTATCATATGTGAAATGCAGAAAAAGCGGAAAAATGGGCACAAGTGGACCTGACCGACCGGCACGTAGGCTTTGGCCGGTCGGCCGGCCACCATCATTAAACCCATGGTCCATGGAGGCCAGCTACTCGGCCGGCTTATCTATGATTAAACGAAAACACTTTACTTCACCAGAACTAGAGAACAAAATTAAAACCAAACCAGTGCGGGCGGCTCACATGAACTAGGGTCTAGGTAGGGCTTGTCGACTTGGCCGGCCACAGGCCAACGTCCTCCACCGCCCGCCGCTATCCCGTCGCCGTCTAACCCGAGCCAGGAGACACGCAAATCACCGGCACCTTTGCCTCTCACGCGCGCGTGCGTACGGACGACGTCTCGGGCAGGCGGACGGCAGCCGCGAGCGTAGCCGACGGCGACGTGCTCCGGTGGCCAACCAGTCGGACGGATCGTGCAACACGCCCGCCCCGGCGAGCTAGTTCGAGCCGTCGCCGTCGACGTAGTAATGGAAAACGCTTGCAAACCACAAGTAGCTTGTCCGACCTGACGTACCGCACGCGCTTGATGCATGCGTCCATCGACCCGCAACCATCGAGCGATCTAGTCGTGTCGTGCGCTCCACTGGGTTGGATTGATTGAATGATGCGGTTGGGTCCGAACCATCCGAGGGAGACCGCACATCGTCGATCAGGGGATCACAGGCGCACACATATGCTCCTTGGCATGCGCCATGAATAATGGCGACCGAGCGAGTTAGAGCCCTGGAGGGAAAGACACGGGACACGCCTAGGAGTAGCTAGGCTAGCTACCTGCCATACACACACGGCCTGCATGCAAACTGCAGAATTAACCTTGGTGATGCTAGTTCAAAAAAAAAAAAACCTTGGTGATGCCACATAAAAACATGCAGGGACGTTAAAAAAAGCATGCAGGGACCCGTTTTGCCACTTCGGTAAAGCCGAGCGGAGCGGCGCAGCAGGTGCATCGTGGCCAGCTGCGGTGTACTTGGACCGTTCGTTCATGGTTTTCTCCACCCCATTGGCTGCGTTCCGGCTCAGAGCTCAGCACAGCACGCGCACAGTGGCATGCATATCGCATGCATGCAGCTAGTCCGGAGACGAGCGCTCGTACCGCTGCCAGTGCGCGTTTGGGAATGCGATGGCCGAGACTTTTCTTCTCCTCCATCCGTCCGTCTGGCCGGGACCGGCACCGGCTGTACGTTTGTACCCGTCCGTGGGCCGTGATGCGCGCCGGGGAGGCAGCGGAGGCGGTCGCTCTCCCCGAGCTGTGTGCCGTGGGGGTGGGGGAGGGAGGCAAGTAGCAGCGGGGGAAGGAGCTCGCTCAGGCTCAGGCTCAGCTCGTGGACAGGTGCTGGGCAGCCATCGCTTTAAAGGCAGGCAGGGGCAGGGGCAGGGGCAGGGGCAGGGGCAGGGTGTGTGGTTTGCTGGGTCGATCCGATCAACATCTATCTATCTATCTATCTATCTACCTGTGCGTGGTTGCTGGCTTGCTGCTGCTACAAATGGTGAGGTAGAGGTATGTGGTGGCGTGCCTGCTGCAGGTCGCGTTGCCATCTGCAGGTAAACGATAGGATCTCACAGTTGTGCGTGTCCACGTCCCGCGCGCGTACCTATCACTTCAAACTTTTGGCAATCGATGTGCATGACGACTAGTTCCATTTCCTCTTCCTTGGCGATGCGTATAAATGATGCTTCTAATTTTCCCGAAAATGATTACTCTTTGGTGTGGTTTTGCGTTGATTTGTTCCTGTGCGTGACGCTGGCACATGTAGACTGATACTTCCAACCTGATTGATTGTCTTCCAATTAAGTGGGTACTAATTTCATCATTGCCGTTAGATTGGAAACTAGCGGCTAAGATCTTCTCCTTCTTCATATTCTGTCTCATCTAATAGTTTTTTTTTCTTTCTCTCACACCGTATTAATCTTCTTCCTCTGGCCATCGACAGAGACTTGATTTCCTTTCCACCTCACTAGAGCCCTTCCCCTATCTCATCGTCGTCGAGTTCCCATCCGAGCCATCACCGACCACATCTTTGGCTCGACCTTCGTCTAATCCGACTAGTAGTCACTACGAAGACCCCCACCCCCCCCCCCCCTCACAGCAGTCCACCTGCTTCCATGCCTCCACCAGCGACATTGAGGTAGGCCTCACCACCTTGACTCGGCCTCGAGGGCTATGTTGCTGCTCTGCACACGGTCGATTGATCGAAATTTTATTTGTAAGCAGTCGATAAATGAAAAAACCACTGAAAAGTATAGCAAATTCCATAACCATAAACAGACGATTATTTAAAAACCGAACCGTCGGTCCAACCGAAAACACCCAAAACCGAGGCTTTGTTTTTAAAAGGTGAGTTGGTCTTGTAAACCAAAACCGGCAATATATCGAGAAAAGGGTGTGTAAAATAGGAATCAAACTTTGACCTAGTAATGTCACACAATATCCAAATTCAAAAATGTGATAATAATATTTGGAAGGATTTAAAATTGTCCAAAATGATAGTAATGATTGCTTTTAGCTAGAATTTAACTAGGAGTTGAATGACCTGATTGAAATTGTAACTTAAGTAGAATTTGGATTTATATGGAACCATAAATTATAATTTAGGATTATTATTAAATACTAAATTGAAGTCACAAAATATTTTTTCCTTCCCTGAGTTTTGTTTTAGAATTTTACCCCTACATCTTCCAAGGAGTAATTTTACTTCAAATAGTTAGGGATACGAATTAATTAATTATTGACTAAACTATAAATTATTTATAAACTACAATTATTATTACAGTAAATCAATTGATTTATTTTCCAAAATAATTAAAGAATTTATTTGTAAATAAATATAAAATCAAAAGGGAATAAATAAATCAATTAACATTTAAATATTATTTAGCAAGAATAAAAAAAATATTAAGTCTAAATGAATATATAATTCTCTAATTTTTTTTGAAGCTTTAAGACTGAAGGGTAAAACACCCCCCAGCATTTTATTAATGCAACAATATTTACAGGATTTACAACAAAGCTTAAAAAAATGGGCCTTCAAGGAGGCAGAAAGTCAATCCATCTAAGTAATTCATCTTTAAACCTAGGTTTGATCCTGTAGCTAAGCAAAGTGAGGTCATGAGTGAAACCCATTTTCCACTTTGCAAAGGATGCCCTCTCATGTTTGAAGCATTTGGCATTTCTGACCATCCAAATATTCCACCAAGCAGTGAACACCACCTCAGCAAAGAAAGGTTTCTGAAAAGCCTCTCTAGCCTTTGTTGCCACCTGCACCATATCAGTCCCCAATGACCAGTCAATTTGAAGATATGTGTCCAGATTCTAGCACTGAAGTTACATTGGAAGAACAAGTGATCTCGGGTCTCCAGGTGTTGAGTGGGGCATAACACACATTCTGGCCCATCCTCAATGTTCCAGTGTCTTCTTATGACACTAGTACAAAACATGCTTTGGATATGAGCAAAGGTCATGGTTCGAACACGAACCGGTTTTGGCTCCGGGCTTTAGAACCGGTTCGTGTGGTGGGGACCCAGCCCAGCGGTGCCCTGCCAGCGCCCCTTTAGAACCGGTTTGTACTACCAACCGGTTCTAAAGATGTGGTGGAAGGTTGCCGTTCGGCATGCGGGCCACCTAGCAGCATTAGAACCGGTTGGTACCTAGAACCGGTTCTAAAGGTTCACTAAGTTTAGTACCACCTCGCTAACCGAAGAGGAGTTCGACCGGTTTATAAGCACGGGTTAGAGTGGACTTATCATAGCATAACAATTTCAATAAAGGTTGTCCATGAGGGATTTAACTATATCCTGTATACTGTAGTTCAAATTTCGGTTGAACCTTGATTGGTGGGCAGATTTGCTAGATCTGCCGACGAGGCGGGGTCCAGCTGAAACCCCGTATGAGATTGCGAAATCTAATATGGGCATTTCAGCTGGAGCTCTCTTGTCTGCAGAGTAGTTAGATTTGCCCACTAATCAGGGGCAAACCGAAAATTGCCTTTACGGTGTACAGGGTGTGGAGTAATCTTCCATTGACATCCTATAATGAAATTGCTATACTTTTTTATTTTAGTTTTTTCGTAGCACTCTCAACAGTCCGTGTACAAACTGGACCATCAAGGGTTTCAAATTGTTGCTCTTGGACAAACTCTTCTGAGCACTACTTCCAGCATTATCACGAGCCTTGTTAAAAGATTCCATCATTGTGCGTCCAGGCAGTCATTTGCGAAATATTAATGAAACTGCCTTTTGAGCCTGCAGTGATCATAGCTTTCAAATTGTTGCTCTCGGACAAACTCTTCTGAGCACTACTTCCAGCATTATCACGAGCCTTGTTAAGAACCTGATTTACTCGTTTTTTTAAAAGATTCCATCATTGTTCGTTCAGGCAGTCATTTGTGAAATATTAATGAAACTGCCTTTTGATCCTGCAGTGATCATAGCTTTCAAATTGTTGCTCTCGGACAAACTCTTCTGAGCACTACTTCCAGCATTATCTTCTGAGCACTACTTCCAGCGCCCCTTTAGAACCGGTTTGTACTACCAACCGGTTCTAAAGATGTGGTGGCAGGTTTATAAGCACGGGTCAGTGTGGACTTATCATAGCATTGGTCGATATGAAGTGAAAGATTTCTAGCTAGATATATGTAAGATCAAGAAAACATACGATTTCGCCTGCATACAGCCCGACGGTGGCTCTAGAGTGCAAGCATATCAAATGCACCGTCGAACGTATGCAGGCGAATCCGAATGGTTTGTATTTGGTCGATGAAGTGAAAGATTTCTAACTAGATATATATAAGATCAACAAAACACACGGTTTCGCCTGGTTACAGCCCGACGGTGTGGCTCTCGTGAGTGCCCGCATATCAAAAGCACCGTCAGACCGCAACCAGGAGAATCCGAATGATTTGTATTCGGCCGATGAAATGAGTGTCGAACATGTCCGAGAGGTGGGCTATATATAGGCAACGACAAGCCTGATCCAACGATCACAAAGCGCTTGAAAGAAAAACGCGATCCATGTGCTTCTTCCTGATTGGTCGAGGTGAGCTGAAAGAAACAAGGCGCTTGAAGTACCGGTTTGTGGTTGAAACCGGTGCTAAAGACCTTTCTGACTTCATTTGACAGAAACACGCGATCCGTGTGCTTCTTCCTGATTGGTTGGATCCAACGGCTCAGAAGCCTGATCCAACGACTCACAAGCGCTTGAAAGAAACACGCGATCCATGTGCTTCTTCCTGATTGGTTGGATCCAACGGCTCAGAAGCCTGATCCAACGACTCACAAGCGCTTGAAAGAAACACGCGATCCGTGTGCTTCTTCCTGATTGGTTGGATTCAAAATCGTGTACGGTTAAAAGCGCGTGGAAGAGGACTCCACGCAACGCCAGTCGCCACTAGTTCTTTTCTCGTGCACTCTTTCCCCTTCCGCGCCACCGCCACCATGCCGCCTCGCCGCCGCCGACCAAGCTACCACGGCGTCCGCGAGCGCTCAGACGGCACATTCATGGCGGTGATCACTTGCGCCAACAACGAGCGTGTGTGTCTCGGCAGGTTCTGGCATGCATATTTAGCCGCCCACGCGTACGACGCTGCGGCGTGGAGGCTCGGCCGCCCGCGCGTGGAGATGAATAACCGTCACTGTCGCAGCTTGGAAGAGGCGGAGGACATTGCAGATCCGCCGCTCCTCCTCACTGAAGAGGACCACCGCCTCCATCGTCGACGAGCGGTGCTCGGTATCACCTCGGAGCAGGACCAGCGTGCCGTGCAGGATTGGTACGCGAGCCATCCCCGTGAAGCCTCGGATGAGGCGGAACACTGGACGAGGCTGGCGGACGAGAGCGCGGAGCGGCGACAGCAGCGTCATGAATGGCGGGAGGAGCGGCGGGCGGCCAAGGCGATGGCGGAGGAGGAACTGACGAGAGGCTCCGCCAACTGGCCCCTCGGTGACCCCCGCTGGATAGCGCTGGAGGATGACATCAGCTCCGACACCGAAGACGATTTCTCCGACGACGAGGAGGAGTAGTTTTTTTTATGTTCTAGGTTTGAGATGTTAAGTTTGTTGAATGTTTTAAGTTTGCCGCGTCGCCGCCGCCATTTGCTCTTTTTCATGCATTTAATGATTTATTTTGAGCTAAATGACCCTGAAATTGGACTAATGCTTGTGTGCGTGACTTTAGTCCCGGGTCGAGCCACAACCCGAAACTAATGCTTGTGGGCCAAGAGTGAGGTGCATTGGTCCCGGTTCTTGGCTGGAACCAGGACATATGCCCCCAGAAAAGGTTGAAACTTGGCAAGGTATCATCATTTGACCCACATAACATGTGTGCAAAAGTTGAGAGGGTTACGTCAAAACCTGGATGCACTTCGTGTACAAACTGGACCATCTTATAAGGGTTTCAAACGAAAACTCATCTGTTACAAAGACATTTCATTTTTCTACACTTATTTCAACTCAAGACTTTTTTTGCATTCAATATGCACCATTCAAAGCCACATACTAAAATTTCAACCCTTTTGACTTCATTTGCTATGTTTCATGCATTTAATGATTTATTTTGAGCTAAATGACCTTGAATTTGGAAAGCACTACAACTGAACTCAGAAAAGATTGAAACTTGGCAAGGTATCATCATTTGACCCACATAACATGTGTGCAAAAGTTCAGAGGATTACGACAAAAACTGGATGCACTTCGTGTACAAACTGGACCATCTCTTTCAAAGTATAAGGGTTTCAAACGAAACTCATCTGTTACAAAGACATTTCATTTTTCTAAACTTATTTCAACTCAAGACTTTTTTTGCATTCAATATGCACCATTCAAAGCCACATGCTAAAATTTCAACCCTTTCTGACTTCATTTGCTATTTTTCATGCATTTAATGATTTATTTTGAGCTAAATGACCTTGAATTTGGAAAAGCACTACAACTGAACTCAGAAAAGGTTGAAACTTGGCAAGGTATCATAATTTGACCCACATAACATGTGTGCAAAAGTTGAGAGGATTACGGCAAAAACTGGATGCACTCGTGGACAACCTTTATTAAACTTGCTATGCTACGATAAGTCCACACTGACCCGTGCTTATAAACCTGTCAAACTCGTATTCGGTTAGCGAGGTGGTACTAAAATATAAATGTTTAGAATCGGTTTCAACCAAGAACCGCTGCTAAAGGTCCCTCCCCTTCCCGCGCGTATTTTTGGCCGAAAAATGGATGAAATTGGTGACCTTTAGAACCGGTTTGTGGCTGAAACCGGTTCTAAAGGTCCATTAGCACCGGTTGCTGCTACAAACCGGTGCTAAAAGTCCATGCTATATATATATATACCAGCACTTAGCGTCAGTTCCGCCCACCGCTTCAGATCGAACCACGCCGTCAGGCTGCTGCGCTGCCTCGCCGTCGCCGTCCACGCCGCCAGGAGCTGCCCACTCTCCTCGCCGATGGCCACCACCGGAGCCGCCCCCGCCCGCACCGTTCAAGCCGCCCCCGCCCCCGCCGTTCAAACCATCGCCGCCGTCCAGCGCGTCTGGTGACCCCTCCCACTCCCCCTCCCCTCCTCCTCTATGTTCATATTCTGCTCAGGAATTCTAGGATTGCCATGTCCAATTGATAGGTTGTGTGCAATAATCTATGCCGCCATGTGATTTTTTGAAGTGAAGTTGGTGTTGATTATTTCTAGGATTATTGGTGTTGAAATTGTTGAAATTGCTAGGATTATTTTGCGTATTGCCAAAACAGAGAGATAGTTAGATGGTGATTTGTTCTTTGAAGTGAAATTGGTCGTGGCTTTAGAGAGAATTTGATGGTGCAAGCTATAGTGTAAATTAGGGTTCCAGAAGTTTGTATGTTTTTAGAGAACACAAGTAAAAATAAAGTGGAGGATTTTTTTTGTTAAACCAAAAATTGATAGAACAGACATTCTTGATCTATTTTGTTACCAATGAGGCACAATTTGTATTACTTCTCATGTTATATTTTTATAATTTTAATTATATTTTTATTACTTTGAATTAATTTTATAATTATGAACACATAGTATGTCTCATCCCAAGTGCGAGATTTGTCAAGACGACTCGAGTCGATGCAACGATCCCGTGTTTGATGAAGCAGACACATACTTCTTCATCACGCTTAGGTCCTGGTTCCAAAATGTTACGGTATGTAACTTGCACGACATGTTCTTGTTATGGTGCATGCATGCATGAATTAAGTTTATGTTTATAACGTATCATTTTTTCTAATTCAACTAGTGCATCCCATGCTTTGCAAGACGCCACGTTTGTGACAAGATCAATATTCAAGATTTCGATGAAACTATTAGTAAAGAAGTTAACATTAAGACGAAACATTTCGTTCTTAAGGTTAAGATCTTTAATCAACCAAATGCCACATTCTTTGGCGGTTCAAAATTGGATGCATTATGCAAGACATATGCATTTCATGATAATATGAAAATAGCATTTGATCTTGGACGCCGCCGTCGAGGATACAATGTTTTTCGTGATGATAAAATTTTGATGGAACTAGGCGATATGATTCCAGTTCGATGTTCATGTGAGTTTGTTAAACAACAATTTTGTTACTTCTACAACTTATTTTTCTTTGCTCCAAATGTTTGACAAGTCATTTATAATTGCCAGCTTATGTTCTTGCCACGGAAGAAGTACAAGATATTTTTGATTGTATCTTCTATAACAATGGCTTCGACCTAAGTAAGAGTGAACAACATGCATTTATCGAAGTTATTAAATTGGCTTTCGTACTTGTTCTTATTGAAGTTAAATTATATATTGTCCTATATATATGAGATGTGATCGATATATTTAGACTATATTGTTTGTGTGTATGAGATGTTGTGAAGCATATGTACCGAGATACACATCTTGTAAGTGTATGACGCAGGAACCGCTTGATATATTCATATATTGATCATCTTCATTAAATAATAAGATTGCGGAGAACCTTTAATTAATAATCCAAAAACAAAACTATTAAACCCAAAAGAAAATAACAAATAAACCCTTAAACCACGAAACCTTTAGAACCGGTTTATGTTACCAACCGGTGCTAAAGGTGCTCAAGCCCTCGCGCTGCCGTGCAACCACGTGGCCTGGCTGCAGCTAATTTAGAACCGGTTCGTGGGGAACCGGTTCTAAAGGCTTTACCCTTTAGCACCGAGCCTTTAGAACCGGTTTCAAAAACCGGTTCTAAAGCCCCCCTGAACCGGTTCTAATGACCTGTTTTGCACTAGTGTGATCATGTCCTTGGTGTTGAGACGATCCATAATCACTAGCCAGGCGAACACTTTAGTTTTGAGGATGCAGCAAGATTTCCAGATTAAATTGAGCAGAGGGTTGGATTGGATAGGAGCATGAACCATGGTGTAAAACTTCTTGGCAGTATAGGGTTCCTTAGAACTTTGCCTCCAGGTCCAGCAATCTGAAATCAACTCTGAAGTGTGGTTTTGAACTATCAAGGTTAACTCCATGATCTCCTCATAGGCCTGAGCAGAAAGTGGCAGATTGAACAGATCAGTGAGCTCAGTTGTACCCAAAGCCTCCTGGATAGAATTCAGAGGATCTTTAGCATAGGATAACAATCTAGCAAATTTATTGGCTAGTGATCTATTCATATGTTCCATCCATTGATCATGCCACCATAAAACAGAGTCCCCAGGGCCAATCTGGATCTTGGAAACAGCCACAAAACTATCCATGTATTTGGCTACATCCCTTCACCAAAAGGAACCACAGAGCTCAGTTGCATGGGGTACTCTTTGATGATAGTACGAGTTCCAGATGAGAGCAACCCAGGGCACCTCCTCTTTGTTATAAAATTTCTTCAGATGTTTCATAAGCAGTGCCTGATTCTGTAGTTGCAGATTTAAGATACGCAGACCCCCTTTATTTTTGGGTCTGCAAACCAGCTCCCAAGAAGCCAGAAATTTACCAGAGTCCTGGCCATATTTCCTCCACAGTCATTGTCTTTGTATCCTTTCAAGTTGTTTAATTATACTAATGGGTATATGCAGAGAGCAAATGAAATAGATGGCATGGAGGAGATGACTGAATTCAATAATTGTAGTTTTCCTCCCTGAGTAAGAAAGCAAGAGCTAGCAGTAAGTCTTCTCTCCATGCAGTCAACCAGAGGAAGGATATCCACCATTTTAGGTCTAGTGGTTCCAACTGGAAGCCCCAGGTAAGTGAAGTGCAATTTCCCCATTTGACACCCAAAAGAAGCAGCCAATTGGGAGAGCGTAGCCTCATCAATGTTAATGGGGATCATTGATGATTTGTTGTAGTTGATATCTAGGACAGTTGTCTCAGAAAAACTCTGTAGAGCCTCTTTCAACACCAAAACTTGTTGAACATCAGCAGGCAGCACCAAGATGGTATCATCAGCATATTTCACTACAGGGAAATCAGGATCACGGCAAGGAATAGGTTTGCTGAGGAGTCCCTTTTGAAGTAGATCATTGATCACTGATTGCAACAAGTCAGCAGCAAGAACAAAGAGCAGAGGTGACAGAGGATCACCCTTCCTGACTCCTCTTTGCATTTAAACTGTCTTCCAGGAATTCCATTAAGAAGGCAGATGAAGAACCACTCTCCAACAGCTGCTGCACCCAAATTCCCCATTTCAAGGGAAACCCTTTATGTTTGAGAATCTCTAGGATAGCAGAGTGCTCAATGGAATCAAAGGCCTTTTCAAAGTCAATTTTGAGCAGCAGAAGTGGTCTCTTAGACTGGTGGCACTGATGCAGATATTCTAGAGTCCAAGAAATGAAGTCCTGAATAGATCTGTCCTTGATAAAGCCATACTGATTTTTGTGAATGCACCTTCTAATATCATTTTGAGATCTATTTGCAGCCATCTTAGTGAGGAACTTAATACCAACACTAGTGAGAGAAATGGGTCTAAAATCATTCACAGTTTCAGGGCTAGCTTTCTTAGGAATTAGGGTGATGAAAGATCCATTGAGACCCTCCAAAATGGCAGTGCCATTGTGAAACTCATCAACCAAGTTATAAAAATCATTGCAAATGATAGGCCAACAGGTTTTAAGAAATTTACCATTGAAGCCATCAGGCCCTGGTGATTTATCAGTAGGCATGAATTTCACAGTGTCATCCATCTCCTTTTTACCAAAAGGATCCACAAGGGGATCCAAATTCTCCACATGAGACAATAAGGCATGAAGATCACAGCTCATGACAATGCCTTTGGCCACACCCATCCTGTTCTTGAAAGCTGACCAGAATGTAGCAGCAATTGTATCATGATGGTCACAGACAGTTCCATCAGACAAGTTCAAAGAGGCAATGGAATTCCTCCTGTGCCTTTCTGAGGCCATTGCTTGGAAGAATTTAGAATTCTGCTCGCCCACTTTCACATATCTTTGGGTACATCTCCTTTTTCCAGTACAGGTGTTGCCAAAACAGCATCTTCTCTAGATGAACTTTCACAATCTTCCTAAAATTGGCTTCAGGAACATATAAAGGTCTAATGTCCTCCAAACAATCCAAAATGAATATCACTCTATTGCATTTGGAAATCAACATTTTTAGGGAGGAGAGACCCCTTTGCCAGTGCTTCAAAGCCTTCCTAAGCCTCTTGAATTTGTCCACTATAATGGTCACAGAGTGAGATTTAGAAGATGGAACCTCCCAGGAGTTTTTCACACAGTCCAGAAAACCTGTCATCTCCACCCAGTAATTCTCAAATCTGAAAATATTGGCCTTAGGGATAGATGTATTGATTACAACCACACAGGGAACATGGTCAGAAGAAGTTCTAGCCAAAGGAAGCACTTGATAGGAAGGATAGCATGTAATCCAATTGGAGGAGGTAAAAAACCAGTCTAGCTATTCCAAAAGAGGATTATCCTGCATCTTAGACCAAGTGTACCTTCTACCTTTTAAAGGAAGCTCAAGAAGACCAAGATGACCAATGATTTCATTAAAGATGAACATGTCATTCATGTCACCTCCAGGCAAATTCCTGTTCTCCATTGATCTGATGAAGTTGAAATCACCAAGGAGCAGCCAGTTAGCATCAAAAGGGATAGATAAGTGATAGATCCAGTCCACAAAATTATCCCTGCTATGTTGCTCACAAGGACCATAAACACCAAAGTCCAGGTCTCAGCATTATGTTTGGAGGTGAAATTAGTCACCAGTCCAAAGTCCTGAGAATCCACTAACAATCCTTCAAACATGCTAGAGTTCCAGATTGTGAGAATACCTCCAGATGCTCCCCTTGATGGAACAAAAGAAAATTGATCAAAACGCCTAGGACAAAGAGCCTGAATAAAATTGCGATCAATTGTGGCACATTTCGTTTCCTACAAGCATATAATGGCACACTGACTTTCCTCGATTTTCTCTCTAACTTCTCTTTGTCTAGCTTCAGATTTCATGCCTCTAACATTCTAGCAAAGAACTTTCCAGTTTCGAGTAGTTGTACTATCCATAGAAAACCCAGTAGCAGTAAATAATATTAACTGTAAACATTACAGCTAACAACCCAAACCAAAAGCAGGGGCTAAGCCCAAAAAAGTATTGCCCCAAAGATTCATAACAACTGGCCAATTTAGAGGCTTTCCAAACCCAAAGATATAAAGATGCATTAAACATTTGCATCCTTGCTGGGGGTCACACCAGAGGAAGAGGTCGCCATAAGATACTCTTTAGAGAGCAGATATGGATCAATCTGAAGATCAGCCCCAATGGCATGTATGACCCTGACATGCGTTGGTGGCACTACAGGCTTCTCCTCTTGTGCTGGGCCTTGGGCTGGATCTTCCACAGGTTCCTCAAGCACCATTTGGATGGGCTTGGTCTTGGGATTTTTCTTTTTAGGGGCCATTGGGAGCTCGGCAAAGTTTCCCGCCTTGAACCCATCCCTCTTGATCATGCTTCTGGTGCAACGGCGAACAGAGGTTTCCACCACAGGTGTGCTCTTCTTCTTGCGTCGAGTTGCTACAGATTTTGGCAGTGGAGGGCTGGTAAAAATCGTGACCTGGGTTACCTCCTCTAGAGGCAGAGCAGGAGCAAAAGAAGGAACCACCAGGTTATCCTCCTCCTCCTCGATGTAGGAGATGGAAAACTCCATGGATTCCTCATCAAAATCCATCGCCCAAGAACGTTTAGAGAAAACCAGAGGCAGGACTGGAGCAATTGTCAGCGGCTTGGGGATCTTCATGACACATAGCTCAGGTAGCAGGCTGAAAAATGCTTTGCTCCAGATCATCTCCGGAGGAAGAGGAGGGCCCGCCACAATTTTGATCATTCCAACAAAGATTTGCTGCTGCGGAATTGGTGGCGGCTGATAAACAACCAGAGCAAGATTGGCCTCCTCCTGGACCGGTACGTGAGCCTGTTCCACATCGTCAGGGATATGGATAACTTCCAGCATCGGCTTTTCAACGGATTCAGACATATCGGGGTGTTCAAGCACCATGGATTGTTGGTTCTGATCTGGTACCCCAGGTTGCTCCTGCTGCATCTCATCATTTGGTGCATCTTCCCCCCATACAGCATGCCCCCAGCCTGGGGCCTCATTGTGATCAACTTGGTGATTTTCAGGTGGGGGTGCAGGGACATCATTCCAACCAATCTCAGGAAAAAGGGGAAGCACCCAGGGCACATTGTCCGGCTGGAACTGCCCAGGAATAGGGTGAGGGTTGCCATTGAGGGGCATCTGATCCTCGTTTGGCGGCATTTGATTTGCCTAGTTTGATCCCAGCACATAACACGCCGCTGTACAGTTTACTCTATTGCCACCCCATTCCGCATAATCTCCAAAGACAATGTCACGTGGTACAAGCGCAGTAGAGGGGAATGAGGCATGAATCATCGAACGCACCAGGTAGGGATCCTCAGAATTCCAGGAGTGAAACTTCCCAAAAGTATTAATGGCTTCAGACAGGTTCTGGGTATTTCTGTAGTCTAGCGGCACCCCTATGAGCATAATCCATGCAGTGCGAAAATCATCCGCACCACGGAATCCCTCGCCCTGGTCATGATTGAAGAACCGGACGAATTTGTCCTCCCCAAGCTCAAAGGGTGCATGCCGAGTAAGCGTGTACCTTACCGCTGCATCCCGCAACTAGAACAAGCCAACCCCAAGGAACCATGGCTGAACTGAGCGCACCATGACTCCTCGAGCTTGAAGAAAGTCAGCCACCTCCTCGCGAACTTGTCCCATTTGAGCAGGCAAGAGCGGCGGCATTACCTCTGCTAAGACATATTCTTCATGGAGCCTCTCTGATCTTCATCCTGCCGTGACGAAAGTGCGGGGGAGGCGAGTCGGCCCGCCGTCGACGATGACGTGTCCGGCCGGTAGGAAGCGGTTGGGGTCGAACTCGTAGACTTCCATTGGCTTGTTCTTCGATCTAGGCAACGGCGATTCAAAGCTGGGCGGCGGAGCGCAAGAGGCGGCGGGGGTTTTCTCGTATGAGGAGTGCGAATCGACAAGGCAAAGAGGAGGGGCGCAGGTCCCAATATGAACCGGTGAGGACTCAATGTGAAGATGCGTGGAAACAGGTCTCCAGACGCGGCCTTCCCGACGTGCAATCAAATCACAGTCCCTTCAGCGGTGGCCCACCCGGTTGCACGCCATGCACACCCTAGTAGAGGGATACGCCGATAACAAGTGGCCTTGCACTTTGTAGATTGTGCATGTCATGATCCGGGCCACCATGGCTTCAAAGGCGTCCCGAGGTTTCATTGAAGAGGCATCCCTTGTGACCGAATCTAGCTGCTGCTCCTGTTGAGATGTTGCCAAATTTGTTACGGCTTGTTCCTCCAAAACCGGTGTAGCACATTGCTCCAAGGAAGGCAACAAATTTCGCTGCACATTATCTGATCCAGAAGTTTCATGTTTGACCATGTTTGCTTGGGTGAACAGTGGTAACAAGGCATATGCATTCCTTTTAAATTCAAAATGGAGTTTGAATTTGCAATTCATTTGCAATACACTCCTTTTAAATGGAATTCCCTCACACATCAGAAGCATATACATCAAGTTTCAACCTTCAACCATGTGCTTGTGCATTGTATTTATTTTGCTTCCTTGTTTGTTGTTTGTCGAGTAGAAGTGGAACCGGAACAGGAGGCTGCCCCCTTCGTTGAAGACACCGATACCGAACCTCGTCAGCAAGGCAAGCAAACCCCCATTGATCATGTCGATAAAATCCCACTTCCCTCTCAGTCTCGCTTATGCATTGTTTAGGATGATTACCATGCTACGTTTCTACCGCATAGATGAACCCATTCCTTTGCATGACCTATCATTTGTCACAGTCGTAAGCAAACCACAATCCTAGCAAATGTAGGAGTTGATTGATATCATGTGGCCCCTACAATTTGGGAAATATGCCCTAGAGGCAATAATAAAATGTTATTATATATATTTCCACGTTCGTAATTAATGTTTATATTCTGTGCTATAATTGCAATGACCCTGACTATGAGGTTCAGAAGAAAAATCACTTTCATGTGTGGAAATGTAAACACCATGAGTTCCTGGTTTAGCCTCTAAGACCAGCTCATGTGCTAACTGATGATTACGTTTTCTTAATCATGGACATTGTTCTTGTAACAAGGATGTCAGTAGCAATGAGAACATATTGTTAGCAGAACAATGATGTTGAACCGACCCCAATATTGGATGATATACTTAGAGATCACATCGTAACAACGTTATAAGTCATATCATGAAATGTTATCATATACGTAATTCCTTAGACCATGAGAGTATCAAGTTGCTTCACACAGGAAGATGTTCTTTGGTTCTTAGATGAATCTTCCCGTTACTGGGAAGTAGTAAAATAAGTTCTGGGTACAATGGATAGTGTGTCTAGTAACTGTGATAGTTCAAGATTGGGATTTGCTCCTTCACGATGAAGAAGATATTCACTTCGGGCCCACTCGGTATGACGGTATCCATTATAGTCTGGCCGGACGCATTGTGATTCAGTCACGGGGATACCGGAATACGATAACGAGAAAAGGGACAAACGAGCAAAGAGGATAACGAGTGGCTTGTGTTCAATAAGTTGTTACACATGGGTGCCGAACTTCCCTCCTCTAACTTTGTCATATATCGCGAAGCAAAGGGAATGGTACATGACTAAACATAATGGTTCACTCAAAGTTTCTTCGTGTATGTGCGGGAGTCAACATGGGTGTCCATGGCTTCGCTGTTGATTATTGGCTATTGACAAAAGGTTGTTGACCTATGTCCGGAAGATGTTCTGAGTCATGTCCGCATTATACCGAACCTATTGGGTCACTGATGGATTCTCGCCCTTCGTTGGTTTCCCCAAGTGGAAGGTTTGAGATGTAGTGCAGCAACAGTTTTCCCTCGGTGAAGATACCAAGGTTGTCTCCAGTAGGACTCCAGAGATGATAAGTAGGTGTCAGCGGCGCAACTGATGTGGACCTGCACACAGACACAGATAACTTTGTTCCCAACGAAGTTTAGAGAGGTTGTCAATCTCTCCGGTCTTGTTGTTCACGAAGGATAAAACGCAAGGGATAATGATAGCAAGTAAAATCAGTAAAGTAAATAAAGCTTGGAAATAATAATGAGGATATGGACCGGGATACGTGATGTTCACTAGTGATGTCTCTCTCCCAAAAGACGATAAAACTGCTATGCGAGGTAAACAAATTACAGAAGGGCAATTGACAGGATTATGAACGCACCGCAATGCTAACTATGCTATAAAAGAAAGGAAGAGGCTCAAAAGCACAGGCAGTACGCCAAAATAAGTAGACCGAAATCCATCTGCATCTACTACTAATCATCCACCTTGAGATATCTATCCAGAACATCTCGCTGGTATTAAGTTGCGAGCCCCACCCAAAGTGTAAACCCAAAGCAACAGACAACTCCATTAAAAAGAACTTTGCGTAAAGTAAACAATCCTTGTAACCGCGGTTAAAATTAGGAACAAAAATATAAGAGATAAAAACCAAATATATTACTCTATCACAATCTGAACATAATCTCATAATCCATCAGATCCCTCCAAACTCAGCATAGCAATAGCAGAAATATTACAAAGGTGCCTCGATCATGTACGGAAGCTCACGAGGTCTAAACAATGAAGATCAAAGAGGGGAGGAGAACATCACATAGCTACTGATCACGGACCCATGGTCCAAGGAAAACTACTCACAAGACATCCGGGGAGCATCCATGGTGGAGAGGAGACTCCCGGAGGTCAATCCTCCCTCCGACAGGGTGCCGGGAAGAGGTCTTCTGGTGCTCCCGGTCTTCGGAAGCGCGGCGGCGGCGGAACAGAGGAGAGTTTGCGGAATAGGGTTCCTCCTCTGGAGTTTTCCCGTGACAGAGAATAAATAGGCGAAGGGAGGGGGCAGACAGAGGTGGACCAGGGCCCCCAGGCGCCCCCCTGGCGCGGCCAGGGGTGGGGCTGCGTCGGGTGGCCGCCTGGGCCCCCCTGGCTCCCCTCTGGCCCCTCCCGGGCTCTTCTCGAAGCTTCCTGTATGCTGATTTTTCCTGTATTTTTCCCGGAATTTTTCTGGCACTTTTTATATGGAGGAAAACTGAAATAGAAAACAGCAGAAAACAGGAACTGGTACTGGGGTGCACTGAGTTAATAGGTTAGTCCAAATATGATCAAAAGTGTATGAAACTGTATCTAGATCATAGTAATATCACACAAAACATGCATGGAGCAAGAAGAAATTATAGATACGTTTTGGACGTATCAACATCCCCAAGCTTAATTCCTGCTCGTCCTCGAGTAGGTAAATGATAACAACATAATTTCTGTGGTGACATGCTAGCAACCATAAAAGAACTTTGAAAAGTAAAGCAATCAATGTTAGAGATTCAATTCAAGTCATAGCATGCAAGAGTCTATATTAGCATTGAAACAAGTAACAAAAGAACAATAGGTGCAAGAGCTCTCGTTGTCCGTGACTCGAATGTCTCCAAATGGTGTTTGCGTGCAAGAAGGGGGATAGGGAATACGAGAAAAAGTAATTTTTGTGTTGAGAACTCAATCTACTAAAGTTTCACACTTGGTATTCTTCTGGAATCTTATCTTGACTCGTCCCCAGACCACTAGCAAGGTACAAGTCAATTTGATCCACTCTTTTTCGATATTTTGAGCACTCATGCAATGGATGAGTGTAAGCACGAGAGTTGACACTTAAGACGGCAAAGAGAGAAGTATGGTGGAGGAGGAAGACAAAAAGGATGAGAAAGGCTCACATCAATGAGGACAATCATAGGATAGGGATGCCAAATGATAGATATGATGTGAGGAGTAGGGATTGCCATGCAACGGATGCACATACGAGCTAAGAAGCTCTCCAAAGGAACTAGTGGGGGTGCATCTAACTTGCTCGCTCATGAAGACCTAGAGCTCGTGTGAGGAGGCTCATCCTTGGAATATGCAAGCCAAGTTCTATAGTGTGAAGGTCCCCACATAGCTATATGCATAATGATCATCTCTATGGAGTACAAGGATATAAAGGGAGTACTAGTGTGGATCTCTAAAAAAAGGATATTAGTATTTCCCCTTTCTATCTTTTTATTTCTTTTTCTCTTTTTTTCTATTTTTTTGTATTTTTTTGTGGCCTCAATGGCTCTTTCTATTTAACTCTCATTTTTCCTCTTTGGGATCTTTTAATGTGTCCACTTTGGGATCTTTTCCTCACTTAAGGGCAACACTCTATTTTACAAGAAGGTAAAGGAGATCTTTCACACTTTACAAGGTACTCAAAGCATAAAGAAGATGTAACTATCATGATGTATGCAAGGTACGTCGCTGCCAGTGTAGCAAGAACATGTATGCCATGAAGATCAAGTCATGAAGAGGTGGAAGTTGCATGGCAATGTAACTCGGAAAGGCTATGGAAATGCCTTGATAGGTAGGTATGGTGGCTGTTTTGAGGAAAGATATAAGGAGGCTTATGATGACAGAGCGTATCATTCCAAGGGTTTGGATGTACCGGCGAAGGTGGACACCAACTCTTGGAGTGAGAAGAAGGCAATGCACGGCACGGGAGAGGCTAGCAAAATATGGGAAGGTGGAAGTGTCAACTTTCAATACTTACATTAGTCCGAAGAACTCATGCACTTATTATCGGTAACTCTCAATCTAATAAGGAGGTTCACAAAGAGACAAGTACCCCGAGGAGGAGTGTATGGGGGTTTGGTTATCCTTGCGCATCCTCGACTCATGGTACGTGAGTGTTCTCTGATATTCGACTCCTCAGAAGGGTAGTGATCCATCTAGTAGCTAGAGTTCTCAACTAGTTTTGTAGGTTTTGAAAATACACACGGATTGCCCAAAATACGACACCTATCACTTATAGGCAAGATCTCTTGACACCAAAAGTTCAAACATTACTCACAACAATACCTCAAAACTATTTCAAGTTACTACTAAAATTAAATAGCAACCTCAATTACCTACTTTCAAAACAAGACACAACTCAGTGCAACAACAAACTCTCTTTAACAAGATAAAAATGAAAACTAAAAAGAGTTCCAGCAACAAACTAAACAAAAGCCAAGGCTCTTGCTAAAGACAAACTAAAACTAAAACTAAACATGGCAGTAGCTATGAAAAGATAAAGAACACACACCAACAAAAAGATAAGCAGGAAAAATCCTATGATGTGTTCTAAATTTTGAAGGTGGAGCGTGTTTCTCTCCCACACAAAGTAAGAAGGGATCTAACTTGTTATGAACATCAAGCAAAGCTAAAGAAAACTAAAAACAAAACCTAAGAGCGAGACGCTCCAAGCATAGCACATAACGCATGAAGTGATAAAAATATAGTGAGACGAAGGACGAACTGATGATTGTTGATGGAGAAGGGGATGCACGGGGGCATCCCCAAGCTTAGACGCTTGAGTCTCCTTGAATATTTGTTGGGGATGAATGGGGGCATCCCCAAGCTTGAGCGCTTGCCACTCCTGGATTTTCTTTCATCATCTTCCATCGCACACTTGAAAACTCCCTTCATACATATCTCATCATAAATTGATTAGAGAGGTTAGTACCCTTAATAGATAATTTTTCCCCACTGGATATAAAGATATTCTTGAAGAGCTACTGTTTCTCAAGAGTGAAAAAAAGTTTTTGCAAAGAAAAAGCAAGCTTAAGGTTTGCAAAAGTTAGGAGAGACAAAACGTGGCAGAATCTTTGAAAAACAGAACAGCAGATAGTAAAGAATTTTTTAGGGGCACTTCTGCAACTCAAATCAAAAAACTCAGAACATACAGAAGTTTCGTAATTGTATAGAGCATGCTGTGTAAAAATTTCAGCTCAAAAGATGAACTGGGATTTTTCTGGTCACGAGGACAGAATCTGTTTTCTGGGCAGCATGTCACAACTTTTACTTCTCTTGCCGTAAGAGGCTATAACTTGGCACAAAGCTGAAAAATAAAGATACAATGATGTTGCTACAGAAGTAACAATCATCAAGACACAACAAAAGCAAAAAGAAAACACCTAAATTCGTTGCGGGCTGCCTCCCGAAAGCGCTTCTTTAAAGCCATTAGCTAGGCTTAAAGATTTTAAAAGGTGCTCTCATAAGAATAAGAGTTTGAAGTAAAAGAGAGCATCAAGAAGAAAATATGAAACACATTTAAGCCTAACCCACTTCCTATGCATAGGCATCTTGTAAGAAAATATGTCAAAGAAGCACAAAGTGACATGCATAGAAAGGTGGAACAGGAACAACTTCAAAACTTTCAACATGAAGAGAGGTGTTTTTGTAACATGGAAGTTTCTACAACCAAACTTTCCTCTCTCAAAGTAATTTTCAGTAGCATCATGAACAACATCAAGAATATAACTATCACATAAATCATGTTGTTCATGACCTACAAGCACACGTGTATTGTTTTCAACACGGTTTTTAGGATGATAAGATAAATGCAACCCATCACATTGAGCTTTGACAAGAGCAAAGTTCTCCGGAGTTGGAGATTTCAAAAGGATAATAGGACAATCAAGTGTGGGTGCAATAGCAACAATTTCATGCTTAACATAAGGAACTATAGAGAGTTCATTATTGTCAGCATCATCCATAGTGGCATCTTGGCCATCAACAAAGCAAGTATCAAAATTTTCAGAAAGGGATATTTCAAGTGAGTCCTCGGAATCATGGTATTCCTCCTCAATGCAATAATTGGCCTCTTCTTGGGCAGCAAACATTTTATTTTTAAAATCCTCAATATAAGAATTGGAAGTATAATTCTCGAAGCAATAAGCAAGAACTGCAAAGTTTTCAGACTCGAAAATAGTATCGTGATATTTTTCAATCAAAGAAGCAATCTCATAGGCACCTTTAAAAGCAACAAACTCTTCAATCTTTTCAACATCAAAGTAATCATAAACACCTTTAGCATAAGAAGATAAGATCTCATTTTCATGAAACTCACATTGGAAAGGGAGGTGTTTATGATCTATATTAGAACAGCAAGTAAAATCATAAATGTGGCACAAAAGTTTAGCATGGCAATAAGAAACATGTATTTGATCCCATAAGTGTTTCCCTTTCTGAGATAGGCGATGCCGCGTATAATGAGCATGCTCATCCAATGATTTTCCCTCAACCAAGTCGGTTGGGTTTTTAGCGCGAGCACAAATTGATCGGAGACGATCCAAGTGAAACATGTCCATCCTACCATATTTGGGTGGTTCATCACCCATGGTGAGGATAGCATAAATAGGCAAAGCAAGACAAAGGCAAAAGGTAGCAACTATTTTTGTGGTTTTTCATAAAGGACACTGAGATAAAAACTGAAAGGTAAACTAACAAGACTAAAAAACAAAGGTAAAGGGTAGTGTCAAACTCCCCTATCTTAGCACTCGGAGTCCCCGGCAACGGCGCCAAAAAACTTGCTTGATGGCCTCTCCCTTCGTTGGTTTCCCCAAGTGGAAGGTTTGAGATGTAGTGCAGCAGCAGTTTTCTCTCGGTGAAGATACCAAGTTTTGTCTCCGGTAGGACTCCAGAGATGATAAGTAGGTGTCAGCGGCGCAACTGACGTGGACCTGCACATAGACACAGATAACTTTGTTCCCAACGAAGTTCAGACAGGTTGTCAATCTCTCTGGTCTTGTTGTTCACAAAGGTTAAAACGCAAGGGATAATGATAGCAAGTAAAAGCAGTAAAGTAAATAAAGCTTGGAAATAATAATGAGGATATGGCCCGGGATACGTGATGTTCACTAGTGATGTCTCTCTCCCAAAAGACGATAAAACTGCTATGCGAGGTAAACAAATTACAGAAGGGCAATTGACAGGATTATGAACGCACCGCAATGCTAACTAAGCTACAAAAGAAAGGAAGAGGCTCAAAAGCACAGGCAGTACGCCAAAATAAGTAGACCGAAATCCATCTGCATCTACTACTAATCATCCACCTTGAGATATCTATCCAGAACATCTCGCTGGTATTAAGTTGTGAGCCCCACCCAAAGTGTAAACCCAAAGCAACAGACAACTGCATTAAAAAGAAATTTGCGTAAAGTAAACAATCCTTCTAACCGCGGTTACAAGCACCGTTGTTTTCCCCCTTGTGGCAACAGCACATCCCCTAGACTCATGTTTCTGTCACTCAAGCGTGTCATCGGGGGGCATGAACCCACAATCTAGCACAACGTTCCCTCTTGGAGTCACTACCTACTACTTGGCCAAAGCAATAAACAGCAACGGAGAACATGCAAGAATTACTTAGGAACAAAAATATAAGAGATAAAAACCAAATATATTACTCTATCACAATCTGAACATAATCTCATAATCCGTCAGATCCCTCCAAACTCAGCATAGCAACAGCAGAAATATTACAAAGGTGCCTCGATCATGTAGGGCAGCTCACGAGGTCTAAAAAATGAAGATCAAAGAGGGGAGGAGAACATCACATAGCTACTGATCACGGACCCATGGTCCAAGGAAAACTACTCACAAGACATCCGGGGAGCATCCATGGTGGAGAGGAGACTCCCGGAGGTCAATCCTCCCTCCGGCAGGGTGCAGGGAAGAGGTCTTCTGGTGCTCCCGATCTTCCGAAGCGCGGCGACGGAGGAACAGAGGAGAGTTTGCGGAATAGGGTTCCTCCTCTGGAGTTTTCCCGTGACGGAGAATAAATAGGCGAAGGGGGGCAGCCAGAGGTGGACCAGGGGCCCTAGGCGCCCCCTGGCGCGGCCAGGGGTGTGGCCGCGCCGGGTGGCCGCCTGGGCCCCCCTGGCCCTCTGGCCCCTCCCGGGCTCTTCTCGAAGCTTCCTGTACGCTGATTTTTCCTGTATTTTTCCCGGAATTTTTCTGGCACTTTTTATATGGGGGAAAACTGAAATAGAAAAACAACAGAAAACAGGAACTGGCACTGGGGTGCACTGAGTTAATAGGTTAGTCCAAATATGATCAAAATTATATGAAAGTGTATCTAGATCATAGCAATATCACACAAAACATGCATAGAGGAAGCAAAAATTATAGAAACGTTTTGGACGTATCAGTCACACACTTAACGAGTAGTAGTCTGTTAGAATACTGGAATGGTAGAAGGTTTAGTGGAAGCAAAACGGAATAGTTCATACGGGCACCGGAAGTAGTTCCGGGTATTTATGGAATTGTTCATAAGGGCACCAGAAGAAGTTATGGGTATTTAAAGATATGTCCGGAGTACTCTGGAATAGTCCCAGGTGGTTCTGGAACATATGAGAATGGTACTGGGGAAGTCTTGGATCAACTGGAATAGTTTCCGGTTAATCGGTGGACGTCCCAAAAACGATCGACGAACCGACGCAGGGCATCGGGCAGGCTAGACTGTAACCCGGATCGTCCCGGAACCTATCCAGATAGTTCCAGAACGTCCGAAAACGGTCCCGCAAGGTCTTTGACGTGTTCCAGAAGGTTCCGGAATGTCCCGAAACCATCCCGGAAGGTCCCGGAATGGCCGAGAATGGTCCCAGCGGGTCCTGGAAGATCATGGAAAGTTCTGGAAGCTTCCGGAAGGTTCCACAAGGTTCCGGACAGTACCATATGCGCCCCACCACCCTTAGACTTGGGGGGCAAGGCTCCCCATAGGGGCTGGCCGAAATTTGGCCCTAGTCCTATTAGGACTAGGCTTTCCAAAGTGGGAAGGACTCCTCACAAGGAAGGAGTCCTAGGGGAAAGTTTTCCCACCAAGGGAGGAGTCCTGGAAGGACTCCACCCCCCTTATTTTGGCCAAGGGCCCTCCTGGCCACCTATATAATGAGGGGAGGGGGTGGGGGCGGAGCACACTTGATCCCCAAGGCCTATGCGCCACCCTCCCTCCCTCTAAACCCCGTTGCTCCACAATTAGACCCCGGTTTAGACGTTGTTCTAGATCGGAATCTGTTAGGGTTTTGTACCTCTAGTTTTCTTGGTGGCGTTCTTCTCTGGACGGCGGAGCGCTGCTGGATTTCTGCTACGGTATGTGTGGATACCGGTAGAGGGATCATAACTTTATCCTTCTTCGAGGAACTTCTTCTTCTTCCTCGGAGATCTGTTCGAGGGAATTGCTCGAGGGATTCGTTCGTGGGATAGATCGTGGGACGGATCGTGAGACGCATCACGAGATCTACTTCCACCCGCTTCATCAACTCTTCTTCCGCTGCAACCGTTGGTGAGCAATGGCCTAAACCTTGTATGCCATCTTTCTTGGATGATCTTCGGATCTTGATTCATAGGCACGAATTTTTTTGTTTTCTACTACGTTTCCCAACACAATTGTTACTGCTTATTGCATGCTTAGAGTGTTACAATGATGATACTGTTATTTGAATCGGGATGGTAGCAATCATGTGGATGATGGTGGAAATGTGTTGGTGAATCTACCCTAATACAAGGTGAACGATGAGAGGCTGTGTAGGAGTACACAGTGGGTTGTCTCGTTGAACACCGCCCTAAGTCCGAGTTGTTGTGTGGTGATCCAAGATGAAGAGTACAACCACACATTGGGCTCACTGACCCTCTCAGCCTACTAACTCATCCCTTTCGATGTCCAGATGTCGCAGTAGTTCGGAGTTCTAGTAGGTTTGTGGCTTGGCTGCTAAGTGAGAGAACAGCTCAGCCGAGACCGGCTTATGCACCATGCACACATCATCTGGGTCCACTTCGGTAAACCGGCCGGGTTCACGCTAGTGGTAGCCAACCCAGGTAGGCGGCTTTTTTGGACTAGATCGGCTATGAGGTAACATCTGTGGTGAGCATCCTCGCCGACACTTCTTGAACGGTGTCGAGTACAAAGGCGGTAACTGATGATCATGTGTGTGTAGCGGTACACCCCTGCAGGGTTAACAAAACTATTCGAATAGCCGCGTCCGCGGTAAGGGACTGCTTGGAAAGCTTAGCTTGATTATTAGACAACTTGAACGGGATACTTATAAAACTTGGCAAGATAAGCGTGAGTGCTATGGCGTGCTTTCTCGTGGGGAAGTCGAGGAAGGCACCATAGTGGTGTAATTGGTCGGAGACATGTAGTGGACTCGTGTACGCTTCTTACCTCAAGTCTGGTACTCGTAGTTCAGGACTAGCCAAGTCAAAGCTGGCACTTCTGCTTATGAACCCCACCTCCCTTTACCTTGATACATGTGCATGAGTAGTATAGTTCCTACGTAAGTCTTGCTGAGTACGACTTTGTACTCACGTTTGCTTATTCTATGTTTTAGATGAACCCACTAACCCCGAAGGTGGATTCTTCCTCGAGCTCGACGACTGAAGACCAAGCTAGTGTAGTCCCAGTCAGGAGACTGGTTCCCTCGTGGAGGGATTGTGTTTAAATAAGGCTTCTTAATCCATTTGTTAAACTTGTCTGTACCCAGACATAATTTGCTTCTGTATGCTTGTTGTAATGTTGGATCACGGTCTCGTGATCTCTGTGTGCACTCTGTGAGAGTTATCAATAAAATGTATACTTTGTAGAGAATTGCAATGATACATGTTGTTCATACAAGGCATGTGTGATTCGTGTATGTTTATAACATGCATGTCTTTGTATGGGTTTTCGAGACCTTAGTTGTGATCTGGCTGGCGGTCTTTTATACACCAAGTGGCCCTTAGATGTGCGCAGCTTGGGGCATCGCGATGCGATTGCTCAAGACTCTGTCTCGTGCACACTTTGTTGTATGATCGAGCACGCCCTAGACCCCGACTAAGTGATCGGGCTGGAGTAAGTCTATGTAAGAGCTATGAGATAGTCGATAGTATGGTTGAGGCGACTTGTCGGTGAATATGGGAGTTCATCACCCATATCATTTATACTTGTGTGCGGACGATGAGGACCAATCTCAGTTGATCATCCGGCCTGGATGGGATGACCCTCACGTATGATGCTTTCCGAGAACGTTCTGTGCTTGGCCTTGTCTGCTTAGACAAGTGGGTACGGTTCTCGGCTCTCCATATGACTATGTCGTAGAGGGACTTGCATACGCTAACCTCGGGTCCCGAAAAATAAGGGATAACTCTTTTTTTACAGGCATGATAAATAAAAGTGAGAGAAGAACTGACGAACCTGAGGACCTGATCAAGGTCGATCCTCAAGTTGCGGTGGTTAAAGATTTAGTTACTAATGGTGTTTCAGATTCCATTATAAATTTTTGTGCTGTTTCAACTAACATTGTCATAGCCAAGAATAAAAGCCCAATTTCAGGTACACCAGTTGTATCTGTTAAAATCGGAGATCATAATTATTACGGGCTATGCGATTTGGGATCCAGTGCTAGTGCTATTCTTTATTCACTCTATCAGGAGATCATGAGTGAGATTTCACCCTGTGAACTTGAAGAGATTGATGCTACTATTTATCTAGCAAACAAAGAAACTATCTCTCCCATTGGGATTGTGAGAGATGTTGAAGTCCTATGTGGAAAGGTAAAGTATCCTACCGACTTTCTAGTACTTGGTTCAGTGCAAGACAGTTTTGCCCTATTATGTTTGGTAGGCCTTTCCTTAGTACTTGTGGTGCTATAATCGATTGTAAAAAGGTAAAGTCTCTGTTGAATTCAATGGTGAGCCATATGAATTTAACTTTTCTAAGTTCTCCATGCAACCTCGTGGTACTAATTTACCTAGTGATGATAAAATTATTGAAGATATTTTTTCTATTGTTATTCCTCCTAATGATCCTTTGCAGCAATATATGGAAGACCATGAGAATGATATGCTTATGAAGGAGAAAAATTAGTTAGACGAAATATTCACAAGACAAACTGCTATCCTGAAGCACAACCTTCCGGTTGAACCTTTAGGAATCCTAGCACAATCATTAGAAGACCCGGTGTTTGACCTCAAACCACTTCCCGATACGCTCAAGTACGCTTATTTAGATGAAAAGAAAATACATCATGTTATTATCAATGCTAACCTTTCAGGATTTGAAGAAGAGAAGTTATTGGAGACACTTCGCAGACACCGTGATGCCCTTGGCTATACCCTTGATGACCTCAAGGGGATTAGTCCATCGATTTGCCAACACACTATTAATCTCGAGCCCGATGCGAAGCTAGTTGTTGATCATCAACGACGACTGAACCCATGGATGAAGGACGTGGTTAGGACTGAAATTCTCAAGATTCTAGCCACAGGTATCATCTATCCTATAGCTGATAGTAGGTGGGTAAGTCCATTGTTCCTAAGAAAGGAGGTATGACTGTTGTTCCTAATGATAAAAATGAACTAATACCTCAAAGAGTTGTTATTGGATACAGAATGTGTATTGATTACAGGAAGTTGAACAAGGCAACCAGGAAGGACCATTACCCGCTACCCTTTATCGGTCAGATGCTTGAGAGGTTGTCTAAAAACACCCACTTTTGTTATCTTGACGGGTACTTTGGCTTCTCTCAGATTCATGTCAATACTGCGTATCAAGAGAAGACCACTTTCACATGTCCTTACGGTACTTATGCTTATAGGCGTATGCCTTTTGGTTTATGCAATGCACCTGCTACTTTTCAGAGATGCATGTCTGCTATTTTTCATGGTTTCTGTGAGGAGATTGTGGAAGTCTTCATGGACGATTTCTCCTTCTATGGAACTTACTTTGACCACTTTCTCCACAATCTTAATAAAGTTTTACAGAGATGCGAGGATACAAGTTTAGTTCTAAACTGGGAAAAGTGCCACTTCATGGTTAACGAAGGGATCGTTCTTGGTCACAAGATTTCCGAGAGGGGAATTGAAGTGGACAAGGCGAAAATTGAAGCTATCGAAAGGATTCCCTATCCAATGGGACATCAAAGGTATTCGTAGTTTTCTTGGTCATGCTGGTTTCTATAGAAGATTTATTAAAGACTTTTCTAAGACCTCGATACCCCTTACTAATCTTCTCCAGAAGGATGTTCCTTTTGTATTTGATGAAGATTGTAAGGAAGCCTTCGAAGTTCTTAAGAAATCTTTAATAATCGCTCCTATAGTACAACTACCTGATTGGAAATTGCCCTTTTAAATTATGTGTGATGCTAGCTATTTTGGTGTTGGAGCTCTTTTAGGACAAAAGTTTGATAGGAAATTAAATGTTATACATTATGCTAGCAAAACCCTTGATAGTGCTCAAAAGAATTATGCTACTACTGAGAAGGAATTCTTAGTAGTAGTATTTGCTTGTGATAAGTTTAGACCTTATACTGTTGATTCAAATGTCATTATTCATACTGACCATGCTGACCTTAAGTATCTTATGGCGAAGAAGGATGCCAAACCAGGACTCGTCAGGTGGGTACTCCTTCTTCAAGAATTTGATTTACAGATTGTTGATATAAAAGGAGCAGACAATCCGGTGGCGGATAATCTTTCAAGAATGGAAGATATACCGCATGATCCCATTCCAGTCAACGACAGTTTTCCAGACGAACAACTTGCCGTTGTAAAAGTACAATCTCTCTCCGATCCTTGGTTTGCAGATTATGCTAATTTTATCGTTGCAAAGTATTTGCCTCCAGGTTTAATATTTCAGCAAAGGAAGAAGTTATTCCATGATTTGAGGCACTACTTTTGGGATGACCCTCATATTTTCAAAGAAGGTCCAGACGGGATCGTGAGAAGATTCATACCAAAACACGAGCAGAAGGTCATTCTCAGACAATGTCACGACAATCCCTATGGAGGACATCACGCCGATGAGAGTACCGCACATAAGGTTCTCCAATCAAGTTTTTATTGGCCTACTCTCTTTAAAGATGCTAGAATTTATATTTTATCTTGTGATAAGTGTCAGAGAGTTGGTAATATTAGTAGGAGGAATGAGATTCCTATGAATTACTCTCTAGTGATTGAGCCTTTTGATTGCTGGGGTTTTGATTTTATGGGTCCTTTTCCTACCTCACACAAGTACACTCACATTTTAGTAGATGTTGATTATGTAACCAAGTGGGTTGAAGCAATCCCCACTGTGAGTGCTGATCACAAGACATCTTTGAAGATGCTCAAAGATGTAATTTTCCCCAGGTTTGGTGTACCTAGGTATCTTATGACTGATGGAGGATCACACTTCACGCATGGAGCTTATAGAGGGATCAAGTTGATCTTGCAAAAGACAGTCAAAATTTCTAAGAAGGACTGGTCAAAGAAGTTAGGAGATCCTTTGTGGGCGTATAGAACTGCTTACAAGAACCCCATGGGCATGTCTCCGTATAAGATGGTCTATGGAAAGGCTTGCCATTTTCCATTAGAATTATAACACAAAGCTTTCTGGGCTGTTAGAGAGCTTAATGCTGACCCAAAGTAAGCCCGTGAAAAGCATCTCATGAACTTGACTTCTCTAGATGAGTGGAGAAGTGAAGCTTACGAGAGTGCTAAAATGTTCAAGGAAAAGGTAAAGAAGTGGCACGATAGAAGGATTCTGAAACGTGAATTTAATGTTGGTGATAAAGTTTTGTTGTTTAAATCCCGTTTCAAGTTTTCTTGAGGTAAATTACTTTCCGGATGGGAAGGGTCATTTCATATCGAAGAAGTATATCGCTCCGGTGCAATCAAGATTAACAATTTTGATGGCACCAAACCCCAAGTTGTGAATGGGAAAAGACTCAACATTACATGGTGGGAGACCCCGTCAATGTTGACGTAAATTTAATACACACAACAACTCATGAAGAATATGTTGCAGCCCTGTTTCAGACGCCAGAAGGAACAAAATAATAAAAGGTATGTATTACGATAAGGAAACATCACAAAACGCCATAAAAGTCCCATATTTCAAGTTTTTGCAAAATTGGGAAAATTCGAAGCCTGATCGGAGCCGGAGAGGAGCTCCAGGGGGCCCAGGCTCCCCCTGGCACGGCCTACCTCCTGGCCGCGCCGGGAGACCGCCTGGGCACCCCGGAGTCCGTCTCCGACCCCACTTTGGCTCGTTACCTTCCTTTTGTTGCAGAAATTTTTGCTATTTATTTTGCCGGATAGTCCCGGCACGGTATCTCACGGTTTCGTGTGTTTTCTTTTCGAGCTGTTTCTACTAGGATAAAAAACTATTTTTAGAAGATGTCTTCTTGTGGCTCGAGCGGAGACGACTTCTTGGGGCGACGTCTACGCCAAGTTCAGCAGAATCTCAACCATGGGAAGCACATTGATTGGGCTACAGAAGAAGAAATCGCTGCAAGACAAGCGGAGATGGAGCGATCTGTGTGAGAGGAAGTCAAGATTATTACTGCTAAACAACAAGGACAACCTCAATATGATCTTTCTCTTAACCTTTCAGGAACTACCCCTTCACTTGAAGATCAACGTACAATCTCCACCATCTCCGAGGCATACCGCATCACCAATCAACTCTGTGAAGATTTCCGTGTACTAAAAGTACAAGTGGAACTCTTGGAATTAGAAAATTGAACCCTTCGCCGTGTCATCAGGGATCTGAAGAATGAACAACAACAAGAATGAGGAGTAAATCTCCTTGGGTAATGGCATCCCCTTAGCTTGTTCCAAGCTTGGGGGAGTGACCGATATCTTTATCTTTATCTTAGTCTTTTAGAGTCAAGTAGAGTCGTATCATGTCTAGGGAAGTTATTATATGAAATAGGTGTTTGCATTGAGGTCTATCACTCCGTTGTGGAGAGTCTTGTATCCGTGAGTGTGGAGTCGTCTATGATGGAATATTAATGAGAATTCTATTGGTTCCTTCGCTGCACTCGGTATTCTCTTCACGCAATCGGCCTTATACGATGATTCGTATGGGGAGTATTGACCTTATATCAGGTATGGATTTGAAAACTTTATTTAATTCTGTCAAACATAGCTTTGGTCATGACAACATGCATGTTTTCTCAAGTAGCGACATAGCCAAAACCTTTATGTTATTATGCTTGAAGTGTTCTGTTGACAAGGAAGACAACTTGATGTGTTATGCTTACCTTAATGTTTATGCTTTATATGCTTTGCATCTAAGTCATCATCAATTGTCTGTTCTCTCAAAGACTTTTCTAGCCAAACTCTTTGCCGAGCAGATTTCTGCTTGTGCATCCATACCCTGAAACCAATATCTTCCATATGAGTCCACCATACCTTCCTATTCGTGGTATTCCCCTACCACTCCTAAAAGTATAGAATTTATGTGTTATCCTTAAATGTTCAAAATCTTCTGTTTTGTGCCTCTTGTTTAGCTCATGAGGAAGTAGTAGGTAATTCATGATCTTCTTAAGTTGGACAAGTTTTACCCCGGGATTGCATGTCTAATCTGCAAACCCATAATACGAAGAGGAACTGGCATGAGTGCGCCCAGCTCGAAAGATAATACAACAAACAAACCCTCCTTCACGCTTGGTCTATGAGAAATCAGAAACTTTGGTAGTGATAAACAAAGGAGACAAAGGGGATGTGATCGTCCCCACTTGGGAGCTGTTCCTCGAAACTTGTCCAGCTTGAGAAGTAATTGAGCTATCTATTAGCATTCGTTGACAAGCTATGCACCTCCCAAAATTTGTTTTCATTCTGTTTGATTTAAGGATAGTACATAAGTTTTCCCTGCTTGCCTATAACAAGGCCTGTCTTTTACTTTTATGTTGAGTCGGTTTTTCTACTTCCTTCCTTTCAAAGAGAACAGACACTTGATGTTGATGAGGATTCATCCATATAATGATGCATTAAGTTTTTCCATGCCGCATCCTTGAAATTATCTTTTGATAAGAAAGTTGTTTGCAAAAGCTTATGCCAAGCAAACATCTTCCTTTGTGTTAGCATTTGCACTTCATGACTAATAACATGTTCTTTCAAAATCTTCACATTGTTTCATTATAAATAGAAAGAGCAAAAGTAAAAGTTATTAGTTTTCCTTTCACCAAGGATATGTTTGCCATAATTTGATGAGTTTTCTCAGCCCTACTTTTGATTATAATTGTTATTACTTTCTCATAAGGACCTTTGGGGACAAGCGAGGTCTAAGCTTGGGGGAGTTGATACGTCCAAAATGCATCACTATTTTATATAGTAATTCATCCCTATTCATTGATATGTTTCATGTTATGATGCTGTTCTTATGTTGTTTTGGCTTGTTTTACACAGTTGGAAACTTTCCGATGCTGAAGCAGCAGATGCAGGATTCAGCGGTAAAAAGTGGACGCTGAGTTGCTGAAACAGAAGACCTCCAAATTACATGAAAATCGACGGAGGCCATTTTCCAGAAGGACGACGAGGACACGGAAAACAGGAGCCAGAGGGGGGGCATAGGGTGCCCAGGCGCCACCTGGCACGGCCCAGGTGGGGGTCGCACCGGGAGGGCGCCTGGACACCTGGGGCCACTCCCGGCTCACCCCTCTGGCCTATATATCACTCGTTACCCAAAAAACTAAAAGAGGAGGAGTTTCGCTAGTTCCGCCGCCGCTCCGTGACAGAAACCTGCAGAGAAGAAAAGACATCTCCGACGGGCAGATCCCGCCGGGGAGAACATCTCCCGGAAGGGGAGACCATCGCCATCGTTATCACCATCGTCACGGGCATCATCGAGATCATCATCAACATCATCCCCAACACCAACACCATCTCCATCTTCATCTCATCTCACCTCACCAGTTTAACTTGTGTTGTAATCCGTACTATCTATCCTCTCTACTCTACCAGTGTTGATTGCTACCGTGTGATGAATGTTATTGAGTTTTGTTGGAGAAATATCATTGTGTCCAGATTGTTTATCATCTATTTATCCCCTCTGATCATGATCTCTTTTATGTCTTGTGAGTAGTTACTTTAGTTCTTGAGGACATGGGAGAATTCTAGTTGTTAGTAGTCATATGATGTTGAAGTAATATGTGTTGTTTGATATTTAAGTTGTGTTGTTATTTTCGTAGTGGTGTTGTGTGAGTCGAACAATCAACACTTCGCCTTATAAAGGACCTAGGGGAATTCATTGTGTATAAAGAGTGCTTACGTGGGTTGCCGGAGTGACAGAAACCTGAACCCCAGTTCGCACGCTTTTGCACAAGGGAACAATGGATCTTCTATCGTATTGCTATGGTGAGGCTTTTTCCTTAATTACTATCTTGTATTTTCGGATGCTTGCAAGATGTTTAATCATAAGAGTGCACTTATCTTAGTCTAGAAGGTGTACTGGCATAGATCCACCCACTCAACACTTATCAACACAGTACATAGTATCGATACGGAATACGCCGAAAGCACGTGACTATTTCTCCCGTGTGTCCTCTAGAACGCTTTAGCCTTTATAAATTCAGTTGCCAGGCTTATCCTTTGCTCAAAAGGATCGGGCCACTTGTTACTCCTCAGTGCCTTTTACTTTGCTTGCTTTTACCTTCTTGTTGCTTATAACAAAAAACCCCTAAAAATTTATCTTTTAGTGCTGGCAGTTATTTCTTTGCCAAAGTCACTTACCAATACCTTCTACTCCTCGTTGGGTTCGACACTCTTATTTATCGAAATCGCTACAAATGATCCCCTATAGTTGAGGGTCATCACTTACTCGCTGACACCCTGATGCCTTGTCAACTTCTTCCCCTCCTCCAACCGCCCCCTCGGCCACGAGCCCGGCCATGATCCTCCAATGCCCATAACCTCCACGATGCCCCTCACGACCCCCAAGGCCTCCACTAAATTGAGCGGCCTCCATCCCTTTTCCCCCTCTTGCCATGCTTTCTCTGCCGCCAATTCATTTCTCACCGCCGCGACAACAAGACCCTCCTTCAAACAATTATACTCTCCTCGGCGAGCCCCGTCCTCGTGAAGCCCTCTGCTACGTTTGCCTCGCTCCCCACTCATCCCCTGATCATATCATCTTCTCTAGGTGCAAGATTATCGAGAACCCTGCATGACTACTGTAGTGAGAAGCCGCTCCGGTGACCCCTACAATCACTATAGTCTTCCCCGAGCTGCGCTGCCACAAGAAAAGCTGAAGACCGATGGACACCCTCGACCTCGAGGACTCCCCCCCCCCCCCCCGTAGACACATCCCCGATGATTCCTTATGTCAGCCTCGCCGATTCATCCTTCTTGAGCGATCTTCTGGTGAATCCCGGTGAGCTCGTCATCCCATGATGACATGCCTAGATATGAGCCCTCCATCTAGACCCAACGGTTAAGATTAGAACGTGTTAATCCCCAAAGGGGTACTCAACTTTGATTGTCCGATTTGGTCATCATATTTAGGTCACTTACTCCAGTGGTCATCATATGTTTGTCAATACGCACTTTCCAAGGGCTTCTCTCCTATTGTTAGTTGTCACAAGGATTATTCTTGGTTTTATACCCTTACGTCTACAGAGTTCTCTAGTCATGTAAATTACCTGAAAGGACCGAGATGTCAACTAGAGGGGAGGGGTTGAATAGGCGACTAACAACTTTTAACTTCTTTTAACAAATTAAGTCTTAGAAACAAAGTAAGTTATCTATATATGCAGCTAGATGAACAACCTATATGTTAAACAACATTAATAGCTAGCAAGCATGCGAGATATACACCATTTAGCAATGTAAGCAACGAAAAAGTAAAGGGTTAGAAAGAACCGCAAGTGGACACAAGGATGTGTTTGACCAAAGGTTCTTCTCCTGCGAGAAGTATGTCTTCGTTGGAGAGGTGTGGAGGCATAATGCTCCCCAAGAAGTCACTAGGATCTCCTTAATCTCCACACACTCTCACACAATGTGAGGTCTAGTGTATCCAGTAACAACACCTTGAAGGCGCAGATGCAACATTTACAATTAAGGATGGGGTAACTCCACAACCAACTTGGAGGCTTCCAACACCACCACGAAGCTTCACCACAAAGGAATATGGCTCCAAGGTCACCTAACGTTTGTCAGTAACTCCAACCCCAAGTAACAAGATCCACTACAAAATGAATGGGGAAAAATTCCTCTGAATATAGATCTAGATCTCCTCCTTCAATCCCTAGAAAATCAACAAGTTTGGTTGGCTAGAAAATGAGATCGGGCATTAATGAGCTCTTGTTTTAACGGAGGAGAGAGTGAGACAAGAGGTAAGTCACAAGGAGTAAGAAGACCCCCTTATATAGTGACCTCTAATTTCCAACCGTTATTGTACAGATTTGCACTAGACCATACAAACGTTCTACCCAGAGTTGTACTGGACTAGGAGTGAAACCCTAGACGAAGTGGAATCCAAGGGTGCATATGCGGCTGCTAGTACAGAGCGATAAAACCGTCCTGGGCCAACGGTAGTATCGATTTATTGAATGAACATATACAACTGGGGAGCTAGCGCTCTATTACCGCTCGATCCATGACAATAATGAAACATACCAAATTAGCCATGCGATCTACTAAAGCAGTAGACAAAGAGATCACATCTAACATGAACACTATAAACAGAACATGTAGCATGATCTCAAACAAAGAGGAATAGGTCATGTATGGTGCAGCGGGGGTGAAGCCGCTGGCGGTGTTGTCTCTCATGTCGTTGATGGAGAGGTTGCCAACGTTCGGGAAGGAGTCGTCATCGGAGAAGTAGTCGTCATCGTCGCTGTCAGCAGTCGCGCGAGTGCGCTCCCCAAACACATGATGGCCCCCTCTCCCGTACAGGATCTGTTGGGGAACAGGGCAGAAAACAATAATTTTTCATGACCTACGCGTCCCGAACCCAAGACCTATGCTATGGCGATGCAAGTAACAGAGGGAATTGGTCACATACCAGTATGTACTCCGTTAAGCGGGAAATGTTCCCGCGTGAACGTGGTTGATGTAGTCGTACCGGCAATCCCCGATGCCGCGCAGATCCACGATGACTCATGAGGCCACCCGGTCCTTGAAGACCGAAGACGGGATTACGTCCCCGTCGGAACGTTGTCGGTGAAGACGTCGCGACACGGACTTAACGATGAAGGAGCACCACAAGTGTAGGGCCTCGCGGGATTACACGCATACGGTGTACCCGACGTTCCCTCCGGGCTCCGAACCAGAAGAGCAGCAGACACTACTAGGGAAATAGCTATACATGGAAAGCTTATTAGTGGCGCATACAGAAGGCCATGCGCCACCATCTGTTAGGGGTGGCGCACTGGAAAATAATGCGCCACCCATAAGGTCTTATGGGTGGCGCATTATTTTCCAGTGTGCCACCCCTAAGAGTAGGCCAGCCTGAATGATCTTATACGTGGCGCATCTAGCAATATGCGCCACCCCTAAGGACCATATGGGTGGCGCATTTACAGAATGCGCCACCCCTAAGAGCTTAAAGTTGGCGCATTCTGTAAATGCGCCACCCATAAGGTCCTTAGGGGTGGCGCATTTCTCTAATGCGCCACCCATAAGAGCTTAGGGGTGGCGCATTTCACCAATGCGCCACCACTGACTTTCTATATGCGCCACTAAATGCCTAGAGCTTCCCTTATCTACTCCACCCCACCTACCACCTCTCATTCACTCCACACAATTCTCAAACTAGATCCACTCTTCTCACCCTAGATCTATTCGGTTTTCTCCTCCTCCCCACCTCCTTTCTTCATTTATCCATCGATACTTGGCATTACATCTATTTTGTTTCATATTGAAGTAAATGGACCACCTCCCAAACTCTTTTGTTCCATTTATGACCCATATAATTTCCTTTATTAGCTTGGGGTTTGTTGTATATGTGAAGCTTGGGTTTGATGTATATGTGAAGCTTGTGGTGGTTTGATGTATATGTAAATCTTATGGTGGTTTGATGTATATGTGTATCTTGAGTGGCCAATGTTTTGCCGAAATGTCGATTCATTTCCGTTTCAGCAAATTTCTGGCGCACTCTCCGCATGCTCCCATGCATTATTAGGGAAGGTCATGCCGAATTTTTCCGGCGACGACTGTGATATATAATTGTGTTTCTCTCTCCGTGCACGCAGGTGATCGACCATGGTCCGCGAGATGCTGAGCGATATCACCGTGGCTAGGTGGATGCAATGTGTGACAAACGACATGCTAAGGAATAATAGGTCGGATATAAAATGTCGGTGTCGGAGATGCAAACTGCAGTGCGTGACCGAGCCTGATTCCGGAATATTGCAAAGACACCTGAAGCGTAATGGTTTGATGGATGGCTACACATGATGGATAAGTGATGAAGCTGGTGAGGAGGAGCACGTCAATGGTGGGGCGCCAGTAAATGAGGAAGGGCAATCAGAAAACAACGGCGGGCGAGAAGACGAAGAGCATCCCGTACATGATCATGAAGAAGATGCCGAAGCGGATCATGTAGATCAAGATGCCGGACATGAAGATCAAGATGTCGGACATGATGAGGATTCAAGCTGGGTGCGGGACCCTCATGTTCAAGAGCTTCTTGTCAAAGAGGCGTTGAACGCAAGAGGTGCAGCTAGAGAGAAAGCCAAGATGGCGCAACTCGAGAAAGACGCGATTACGAAGTTGTACAAAGGATGCAACGACAGGGATACCCGCTTGAATGTAACACTTGGGGCTATGGAGATGAAGGCAAAACACAAATGGACCGACGAAAGCTTCGATGATAACATGGCATTCTGGCACGATCGTCTTCCGAAGGGCAACACGTGCCCAACTAGTATCGCTGAGGCCAAGAAAGTCATTTGCCCTCTCGATCTTACGCATGTTAAATACCACGTCTGCATAAATGATTGCATGATCTATCGGGGTGAGGACGAAGATAAAACCACATGTTCGGTGTGCGGTGTTAGTCGATACAAGAGAGGGAAGAAAGTTCCTAGAAAAGTGGTATGGTACTTTCCGATCACTCCTCGTCTGCAGAGGTATTTCGTAGATCCCGAGGAAGCAAAGCTCATGACTTGGCACGCGGATAGAAAGAAGCTAAAAGAGGATGACCCAAACCCGGATCCGGAAAAGGAGGACATGTTGAGGCACCCTTCAGATGGTAGCCAATGGACTGCGTTGGACCTCGAATACCCAGATTTTGGGAAAGAACCAAGGAACCTCAGGATTGGTGTGAGCGCCGATGGAGTCAATCCGTTTGGCGGACAGAGCAGCACACACAGTACCTGGCCCGTGTTTGTATGCATATACAACCTTCCCCCCTGGAAGTGCATGAAGAAAAAGTACATAACAATGTGTATGCTAGTTCAAGGGCCGAAACAACTAGGTACGAACCTCAATCTATATCTGCAGCTGTTGAAAGAGGAGCTAGAAACGTTATGGAAAGACGGAGTCAATACATGGGACGCCGCGGCGAAAGAATATTTCCCAATGAAAGCCGCGGTGATCACGACGGTGCACGACTATCTCGTATACGGATATTTCTCAGGGAAGGTGGTCCAAGGATTCTGTGCATGCGTTAGGTGCATGGATAATACAACGTACCGCCAGCTACCAAAAGATCCCGGATCTTCAAAAACCGCGTTCCAGGGGTCTGGGAGGTGGCTTCCCAAGAAACACGCGTGGAGAAAACAGGGACATCTGTTCGATGGAAGCGAGGAGCTCCGAGCACCCCCAGCTTGAAGGAGCGGCAAAGAAATCGACAACTTGCTGAAAACTTGGAAAGAGTGCCCCGCATCGGGAAAGAAAAAAAAGAAGACTCAGCCGTTGATGAGGGTATGGAAAGCGAGGTCTGTTTTTTGGGATTTGGAATACTGGAGTCTACTCCGCAGTCCTCATAGCCTTGATCTAATGCATATCACAAAGAACGTGTGCGAGAGCTTGTTTGGCACGCTGCTCAACATGCCGGAGAAGACCAAGGACAGGCCAAAAGCAAGGAATGACTTGAAATTTATGGGCATCAGGAGGGAACTTCACCCCCCTAGTGACGACGATGATGAGCCAGAGGAGGAAGAGGATACGGAAACGCAAAATTCTCGCAAACGAAAAAGGACGACCAAGAAGAAGACCGGTATTGATCACTGCCCCCCGACATGCTTCACTCTGTGCGAGGAGGAGATCAAGCGGTTTATCCACTGCCTCATAGGAGTAAAATTTCCGAACGGCTACGCGGGGAAGATAAGAAGATACCTAGACGAGGCAAAGCAGCGTTTCAGCGGGATGAAATCTCACGACTGTGCCGTGCTGATGACGCAGATTCTCCCGATTGCGATGCGAGGGATAATGGACGAGCACGTCCGTAAAACGTTGTTTGGCCTTTCTAACTTTTTTGACGTCATCTCCCGGAAGTCGATTTGCGCTACGCAACTCAAAAGGCTACAGGAGGAGATCGTGCTCATACTATGCGAGCTTGAGATCTATTTCCCGCCCGCGTTCTTCGACATTATGGTGCATCTGCTGATCCACGTCGTGGAGGATATCGTCCAACTCGGGCCTGCGTTTCTGCGCAGCATGATGTCGTTCGAAAGGATGAATGGACACATCAAAAAATACGTTCGTAACAGGTCCCGTCCAGATGCAAGCATAGCGCAGGGCTTTCTAACCGAAGAGTGCATCTATTTTTGCACGAATTATCTCAACACCGAGAACCCTGTTGGTCTGGCCATCAACAAGCACTTTGGCAGGACCGATGGGTGTGGTCACCACGAGGGAAGCGGCGCAATGCATGTCAACTTTGACGGTCGAGACATCGACTTTGAAAGAGCAAGCCTAGTCGCGCTACAACACATCCAGCTGGTCGATCCTTGGATAGTAAAGCACAAGGATTTAATCAGGAAGAAGTACAGTGACCAGGGCCTGCAGATAACGGACCGAGATCCACGGCTAATCAAAGAGCACAACTCCGGTTTCATGACTTGGTTCAGGGACGAGCTTCGTGCTAATCCCCCGCGAAGGAACGCTTCCGAGGACGAAAAGATGATATTCACCTTGTCACAGGGTGCCGCACGCAACCTGATGACCTATCAAGCGTATGATATCAACGGCTACACATTTTACACGGAGGAAAAGTACAATAACTGCGATTACCAGAACTCAGGGGTAACGGGGATATTCTACACCGATGACGTCAAGGAAAGTTTCTATGGAAGGATCGAGGACATATGAGAGCTCGACTACTGTGGAGAGAAGGTGCCGATGTTCCGTGTGAGATGGGCCAAGAGCGTCGTAAAAGAAGAACAGTACTTCACCACCATGGTTATACCCGAAGCCAAATCCAAGTCTGCGGGCGCAAACGTCACCGCGAACAATGAGCCATGGGTACTGGCTATCCAAGTGGACCAATGCTTCGTCATTACCGACCCATCAAAGCTGAGCCGCGTTGTAGTGAGGAGAGGCAAAAGAAACATCAACGGAATGGATGGAGTCGCCAACCAGCAAGAATTTGACAAGTACGGCGACCCGAAGATGGAGGATGACTACGCCGCTCAGGATACATACACCAAAACCCTACCGAAGAAAGGTCTCCTCCCGTTCAAGAGGAAAAGTGAAGGCGTCCCGGGCCTAAATTATTCAACCACGACAAAGAAGGGCAAGAATAAGATCGTGAGGAAACGATAGCTAGCTCCAAATTTAAGAAAATCTTTTGTAATTTATGATCACTTTGTGTAGGCATGGATTTAATATGCACTTTGTAATTGATGACCGAAAGCATCAGGCACGCGTGCTACTCCATTGTGTTCAATTTTTTCTAGCTTGTATACGCGATATATAGCTGACAACTATGTTGGATATATGGAATCGCCTTGTCACGCTTATAGAAGCCAGGAGGTGGCCAAACGTTAAAGCTAGCTAGGGTACACCATATGAAACTATAAAATGTCCACCATAGCAATAAAGAATGGCATTTTGCATTGAAGGGCTAGATAGATATTTCGTAGCGATAGACGATAGGCCAAATAATTTAACAAAAAAATTAAAAAACACTTATGGCCAGATGCGCCACGCATAAGAAACCACTTGCTGGCGCATCTTGGCATGATGCGCCACCCCTAAGCCTTACCCTATCCAACTACCCCCTCCCCTACCCGCACAGTGTGTGTGTGTGTAGAATCTGTGTGATGTGTGTGTGTGTGTGATGTGTGTGTGTAGAATATGTGTGTGTGTGTGTGTGTAGAATCTGTGTGTGTGTGTGTGTGTGTGATGTGTGTGTGGTGCTTCCGCTTATGTTCGTGGACTGGAGGAGAAGGTGAACATGCTTCCACAGCTTGTCCAGGACGAAGTGGCGAAGACGATGAACGCTCTCCTTCCAGATATGATGCAGTCGCTCGCGAATTGGCAAGCGCGTGGTAGACAAGGGCCCATACCAGTCCCCAGCATGGTCGGCAGAAACTCGGGCATCGCGGCGCCTGCAGTCCCGACTCCCGCCATAGTGGTGGCTCCCACTCCGACTCCCGGCGTATTGGTGACTCCGGCCGCCAACACCGCGGCGGCGGCGCCGGACGTGATGGTAACTCCTCCAGCCACGATCGAGCAACCAGGGCATAACAATGATGCACCCGGCGGTAGCGCAAATAGGGCGACCGACGCCATGGGAGGCAGCGCGCCCTCCGTCTCTTGCATGCCCGCCGTCATCGGCGGGGTCTCTTCACTAGCCGACCTCGACGCCCTCAAGGTAACTATAAGCGTCTGCAACTCAAACGAGGACTTCATCTCCTTGCCTTTTTAGTGGAATGTCTCTGATGCCGTACATGCATATATATATCTCTTTCGGAGGAGGACACTCCATGCATTCTATTACAAGTCGTGGACGGCGATTTGAAGGATGTTGACAAAGGTAAAATCATTCAACCACAAAATCGAATCATGCACAATATGCCGATGGCACCGGAGATGCATAGGGTTCAAATCTCTCTCGTGATTTCGGGTTACGAGAGAGTTGAACCTCCCATTCAACCCCCCGGATACGATGAGGACGAGCCGGCAGTCCTCAGTGACTGTTTCAACCAAATATGCCTATGGCCGAAGAGCCAAATGCGTTTAATGACGGGGGAAAGGGGCACCACACCTAGGACAACACCGCTAGTCATCGTGTCGGTGCCACATGATCCCATCGGCACACAACAAGAAGACGATGATCTTGATGATGATATCAGCGCCGACCAGTTCATCAATACTTTGTATGATGCTGATGACTTATTCATGCCTCCTGCTGAAGGAGCCTATCAGCATGACGAGGAAGCTCGCGGTCCAGCTGATCCTGCGGCGAAGCCTGCTTGCTCCACGCGTCTCTTCGCTTCTTCTCAGGACATGTCTCCAGCAGCTTGCGCCTTCACCGAGCCTAGATGCCACAAGGAGATCTATTCTCAGCCCGTCCACACTCCATAAGGCGGCCACTGAGCAGATAAAGGCCGGTGAGCCCTCAAAATCAGAAAAGAAGAAGGGACGGAAAAGAAAGAAGAGCATCACTTCGAGTAGCCAACCTTCGATGCCGATCCGGGCTCAGGACGGGCCACCAAGACCCAAGGATCTCTCGTTTGAAATCCATGTGGCTGGTAGGGCGATGCTACCTAAGGACATGATGGACCTTGCAACTTCGGATATGCAGAGTGTGCATCATAGTATTATGGCATTAGAGACAATTCTTCTTCGAAAAGAGAATCCCTCGTACCCGGTTTTCATGGACAAGGTGCCACTCAACATGGGCTTCATCAACACTATCCCTGCGGATATGATAATCCTGCGATTTTCGGAGATCTTCAATTTGTACCATTTCAAGCAGCTGGACCATAGCCTTATCCGTCTGTTCTCGCTCAGCCTTTCTATGAGTATCAGGAGAGATAAGACCCCGAGCATCGCGATATTGGACCCCTTCTACATGCGTGAAAGCATCTTGATGGATGACGGGGACGCGACACTTGCGGCGGGGTACATCAGAGAATTCATGCTACAGAACGCCGACAAGGATTCATTTCTCATGACCTACTCTCCCAAGTAAGTCATTCGCTCGCCGCCGTAGCATGTATGCTTTCTTAGCTTTCTGCCATTGTCCTCTTCCAACATTTCTTTTGGATTGTTTTAATTATGCAGTGAGGATCAAGACTACGTGCTCATCTGCTTTTCACCGCAACACCCGCATGCCGTGTATTTAGACTCGGGGAGTGTGAAGAAGAAAGATTACAAGTATATCATAAGAGTTTTGTATGATGCTCTCATCGGCTACATAAAAGCCGGAGGCAAGATCATGAAGCACAAGTTCAGGAAAAATCAGCCTGGCGTGAACGTGCTCAACCACGTAACGCAGTTCCCGTGCGTCAAGCAGCCGGCTGGCAGTGTGAGGGATGCGTACTACGCCCTTCATCACATGAGGGCGATTGTACAGGAACAACGCAACCTTACGCTGCCAAGTCATCTCAGAGCGTGGGCCGAAAGGAAGGCGGAAATCGCCGATGCAAATCTGAAGGAGGAGTTCTTTCACATCCAAGCGCAGATGGCGACTATCATCCGTCATGAATTACAAATGAGGGGGTCGATCTTCCACTCGAACATTGCACCATCCAATGGGGAGATAGAAGTCCGCCTAAAGGCCCTACGTGACACAAGGCCTTTCATGACGAAAGAAGGATGCCACCCATTCCCCGAGCCGAGTCAGAACAATTGAACAATTTATGTTATATATGACTTACATGTAATTTGGATGTACTCTTTGTGAAGTAGATGGTAGTGTCAAATACTCTTGGTGCTCTTTGTGTATAAAGGTCACTGCATATGCATTTTTATTCATATGTGCATGCTTCTCTCCATTGATCGACTTGCTTTAAGTTGTTGATAAGAATAGATGCTAGATTGCTTTGTTCTCCTTTGGTATGAATTCATATGGATGTGACCTCTAAAGCTTTGTTTTGTGCAGGTTGAAGAGCAAACAAGATATGATGATGAAAGTAGCTTTCGGTTTTCAATAATTGTTGGACTCATTGTAATTTTGTGATGGATGTAATCTTGTGAATCTTGTTGGCCTCTAAACCTTTGTAAATCTTTGTAATAAGAATTATAATGCAATTCTTTTGTATAAATAATTCTTGGCCTCATTGTTATATTGTATTTTGCATTTCTGTAATATAATAAAAATATCTGTAATGTTTTTATTCTTTTCTGTAATTCTTTTTTTTGTTTTTTGTAATTCTTTAGTGGCGCATTTTGTCTGGATTTAGTGGCGCACTGTGAATGCGCCACCCCTAGGGAACCTTAGGCGTGGCGTATATCGGAATGCGTCACCCCTAAGGTCTTAGAGGTGGCGCATTCTGAGATGCGCCACGCCTAAGGGCCTTAGGGGTGGCGCATCCAGAATGCGCCACCTCTAAGCCCTTATTAGTGGCTTGTAGTTAGTGGCGCATCCCTAATGCGCCACTAAACACAAAAAAGGGCGCCACCATAAGGGTATTCCCTAGTAGTGGGAAAGAAGATGGATCCGGATCCGGATTCCAGCAGCACGACGGCGTGCGTATGGTGGAGAAGCCCCAGCCAAGTGTAGACTCCAAACAAGGGGAGTCCACTCGAGGAGGGAGAAAGAGAGAGAAGAGAGATCTGAGAAACTTGACTTAAATCAAATTGTGTGAAGAAAAAAGGCACCCCACCCCTCCTTATATAGGCCAAGGAGGGGTGCCACCCTCCCTCCCCTTCCCATGTGGGACTAAACCCTAGGGAGGGGGGGGTTTGGTGCGGCTAGGGGAGGTGGGCTCCCTCCCTTGGCGCCTTGGCCCAAGGGGGAGCTCCCTCCTTCCCCTATGGGCCTCTTTAGGCACATATGCCTTTTAATTCATTTTTAATTATATTTAATCATATTTTAATATTTAATTCTGTTAATTAAATAATAAAACATATTTAAACATTATTAAACATTATTTTAAACCTTTCAAAATATCCAGAACAACTTCCGGCACCTCCCGGAACAAATTCCGGTGTTCTCTCTTATTTCACCGATGATCGCGAATCAATCCTTATTGCGTCGAATACCCTTAAGCGTGACACCCTACGGTTCGGGAAACAACAGACATGATCAGACACTCTCTGACCAATGACCATCTTGTGGGATCTGGTTACAATCCTTGATGAGCACCTCCGCTTCCATCGAATTAACTTCATCCTTTGAACCGTTAACGTTGAGTCATGATCCCTTTGTCATACGGTACTTTGTTTGTCCGAGGTTTGATCGTCGGTATCCAATATACCTAGTTCATTCTCGTTACCGACAAACATGTTTACTCGTTCCCGTGATATTACAACCCCGTGACCTAGTCACATGATTGCGGAATCTTTATGATGTAATATCACCGAGTGGGCCTAGAGTACCTATCCGTCACTCGGATGGACAAATCTCGTTTTGATCTATTTGCATACTCATCAACATATCTACTTCGGAAGACCCAAGATACACCTTTATGGTTACCATGTTTCAGTGTAACGGTTAATGCACTCAAAGCATCCTGGTAGATAGCAATTATGTATGATCATCACGGTCTTAAGGATCGGGTCACTATGTTTATAGTTATCACAATGTTGAACTATGTGACTGGATCACATTGCAACACTTCTGGTGGGTGTGTGTCCATCACGTCATTCTCCCAATGACATGACCCCATTGTCAATAGACTGTTCACATCTCATGATCAGGAAACCTTGATCATCAATTGCCCAATGGACTAGTTTACTAGAGTTAACTAGGGATCTGGTTATTTGTATACCACACGTATATTAATGTTTCTGCTTAATATAGTTATAGCACAGTATAAACTTATTATGAACTAATGGAATACGCCAATAAACATATTTTATTTGCCTCTAGGGCATATTCCCAACAGGATCACGAGAGGCCGGGTTCCGGAGGCCTGCTGTCCCTCCTAGCGGTGAATGCCGGAAGAAGAGATGGAGAGGACTTGGGCGACGGCGCAATGATCTGGAACTAAAACGAGGTGGAACCATGTGGCTGCTCGGCAGGGTAGGGTATGCGCTGTTTATATAGACGCAACAGGACCGGCCGATGAGGGAGTAGAGCCATGAAAATGGCACATCAATTAAGCATAATTAACGCGTCCATTAATTACAATTAATGTATCATTAATTTTTTTCCGAGCTGCAAAAATATAAGTGTACACATAGCTTTGTCCTCGGCTCGGCTCATTCCCGAAACCCGACGCGCGCGCGCGGACGAGGCGAGGCGAGCGAGGAAAGGAGCACGCGTGTAGCTCTTCTTTTCTCAAGCTCTTACAAGTGCTAGTGGAGCTCACCTTATAAGCAAGTGTGCAACTTGTGACGCCCCTAAAATCAATCTGTGTACAGTAATCATACACGCAGGGTACACGGCTGAGATTAGAGTGCCACGGTGAGAATATCATAGCACAACACTAAACACAAAAGGATAAACCAATATTTTACAATACCAGGGATCACGAGGATCCGAATACATAAGTCATACAAGACATAATATCTGAGTACAGACATAGTTAGTCAAGTTTTCCGTTAAGAAGGTTAGCACAAATGACATCAGAGACACAGATCGAAAAGGCGAGGCCTCCTGCCTGGGATCCACCGAACTACTCCTGGTCAACGGGGAACTTGACGTCGTAGTAGTCGCCTTCAGGGTACTCCTGCTCCTGCGCTCCAACATCGACTGCAGCGGCCGATCAGGCAAAAAGAAAAAGGAGAAATAAAGAAAAGGTGAGTATCTAGCATACCCGCGAGTCTTACGTCCGCTACTAAGCATTTATGCATTGTATCAAAGGGAAAGGGGAGTGTTGGCGTGGAAAATTGCACCTGCGCAACACAGCTAGGCGATGATGAGATTAAGGAGTCGCCAATCGCACTCTCGTGTACGATGAATGGATGCTTTTCAGCGCAAAGCAACAAAGATGATTCCCTCGTTAACGTGGAAGGAGAACGACTGATTTTCTGTGCAAATCAGCAAAGATGAACTAGAAACCCTAAAGAAACAGAAAAGGTAAAGATACGAGTAAAAAGTAGATTGATATTGGATGTATGTCGATTGTCTCTCCTTCAAATCGGCCGTCACCTCATCTATATATGAGGAGGCTGGACTTTCCGTACAAGAAAAGGACTCCAAATCCCGTCCAAATCTTTCCATATGGAACCGAACTCAGATTACAGGTGGGCCTCGGACAGCAGGTCGGTTTTGGGGCGTTTTGGGGTTGTAAACGACCTCGGATGAAAAAAGTCAATACATCAAAATTGTAGCCCTCGAAATTTCCAAGCATTTTCATGTTGAACGTTTTTTGATTCGGAGCCATCTTGAGGGCCGAAATACTCACGCTTTCCATCAGACATCAATTGTAAAGGTGTCTGGCCCCAGGCGTCAGTTTTTCCTCTTTGACAGGTAACATTGTGATGGCTATAACTTTTGCATACGAACTCGGATTGACATGATCCAAAAACCAAAATCGACCGGTTCGACGAGCCCAAACCGCCCCATGTAGAACATTTTTCCATTTGATGATGTCTTGAAGGCCTAATTGGCATAATATTGCTTCAGATGCTAGGATCTTACTGCGTCAAACATAGTTTCAGCCTTCGAGATAGAATCGGATAGCAACGGCTTGAACAACAAAGATGTCCACCTTGACAATACCCAACTTTTTCATGTAGGACACTTCTCTATTTGATCTCATATTATATAGGTTTATTGTTGTGCCAAAAACCGGTGTCAACACATGCCCCCCTATTTTTCGGTAAATCTTGTGTACCGAAAAATACTTTGTACCATATTTGTTCTAAGAACGATGACAACAGTTCATTGTCCATGTGTTTTCTAAGGGAGATAATTGCATATCGGCCTTGTGTGGTTTCTTAGGGCGATAATTGTATATCGGCCATAACATGCTCAAGCTTCTAACTCGGGTGCACGGAACTCGGCGGACAATGCAAAAATCATGTTGATATCCATAGCACTGACCTCATTGTTGCCACCTTCTGAGTTGGTAATATTTGCCAAGTTGATAACACTTTCCGAATTTTTGCCAGAGTCATATTCCTCCATGTGATCCTCTGAGTTGTTGACGGCGTCTTCCGAGTTGCAGCCACCATCCTCCGAACCGTAGCCACCATCCGAGTTATGGGCAGCTGTAAACTCATCATCCATCAGGTCCTCCTTCAGGTAATTTGTAGCCACTGAATTAACCAAGTCGTTAGTGGCCGCATCTGAGTTGTTTGTGACTGCGAGCTTTCTCTGCCAAGTCAACCGAGGTATCATTGGCTTCTCTTTATTGAACTGCTCATCATGCTTCTTCTTGGCTATTCCCTCTTTGATCTCCAGTGCCCACAGCCGTTGTACTCGGCGCTTCTGAGTACGAGTTAATCCCATCAGACACCATCGCAGCTCTGGTTGATTTTTTTGGGAGAGAGATTTGTTGCCCCTAAGCTACTCGGCCCTGATTGGGTTCCTGGAGCAACCGTGATGATTTTGCTGCCCCCCGAGTAGCTTGGTCTGAACCGAGTAGTAGAAATATTCCCCCGCTGTTGAGATGCAGCCCCTATTACAATTTTCTGGCTTCCATTGGTATTCGGGTTTCCACTCCGATTGAATGAGCCAAAAATAACTGAAGACTGATCAAAGGGTGTATGCGAGCTGTTTTCTTTGATGAGTGGATCGATAATTACGCCAACTGATCCACCTTTCCGAGTAGCACCAGAGGATGAAGCACTGTTCCCCTCCGAGTCAGCTGTAACTCGGCGCCTGTTTGTTTCATCAAACCGAGTCTTTTTCTCATGTGTTTGTCCGCTGCACATAGTACTCGGCTGATCCCATCTTGATTTAATCTAACTCGGAGGCCCCATATGGTATGGCGCCCAAGGATTGAAACTCCATGGGAAAAAGTGTGGATGCATGGGTGGTGTACTTCCCCAATAAGCCGATTCCATTGGGAAACACGGCTGCTGTTCATACGGGTTTCTCCACCAATGCTCCTTATTTTTAAGTCTAGTGGGAGATCTCGTGCACTTATCCTCCCCAAGCCGACTACACACGTTGCCGGCCATGCGTGAAGTATATTTTTCCAACAGCATGCTCACAGTTGGCTTAGGCTTTGGCGTCCGTTTCTTCTAGCCCTTAACTTTCCATACTCCTACCTCTGGATTTTTTGACTCTATGATCCTTGGTGGAGAATCATCATTAATAATGTTCTTTTCTTTCTCTGACTCGGTCTGATCTGACCGAATTAGAATTTTTTTGCCCTCAAGCTCGATCACATTGATAGGAAAAGGATCACTATCTAACTTCATCTTGTCCCCATCTATGAACGTCAATCGTCCATCATTGATGGCCGATTGAACCTGTCGGCGAAACATATTACAGTCATTGGTAGCATGCGAAAAAGAGTTATGCCACTTAGAATACGCTTTTCTCCTCAACTCTTATGGAGATGGAAATACGTGGCCTCCTCTCAACCAAATATGTTTCTCTTGCAACAACATGTCAAAGATTTTATCACACTTTCTAACATCGAATGTAAACTTGACTTCTCTCTTAGCAGGTGTAGGTTTTAGAGTAGGACAAGAAAATGGTTTAGACTTTGGAGTATGCACCCACTCGGCTACACATATTTCTACGTCATCATCACTAGCCGAGTCACTATCATATTATAAAGTGTTAACCGTTGGGCCAACCTTTTCTTTGCTATGATTAAACCGAGTAGATTGTTTGACCTCCCTAACTCGGTTTTCCTGTACCAACGCCTTTTGCAACACTTGGCTAACGTCTAAAAATTCCTGCCCTTCCAATTTATCACTACTAGGGAAATAGCTATACATGGAAAGCTTATTAGTGGCGCATAGAGAAGGCCATGCGCCACCATTAGTTAGGGGTGGCGCACTGGAAAATAATGCGCCACACATTAGGTCTTATGGGTGGCGCACTATTTTCCAGTGCGCCACCCCTAAGAGTGGGCCAGCCTGGATGATCTTATACGTAGCGCATCCAGCAATATGCGCCACCCCTAAGGACCTTATGGGTGGCGCATTCTGTAAATGCGCCACCCATAAGGTCCTTAGGGGTGGCGCATTTATGTAATGCGCCACCCATAAGAGCTTAGGGGTGGCGCATTTCGCCAATGCGCCACCACTGACTTTCTATATGCACCACTAAATTCCTAGAGCTGCCCTTATCTACTCCACCCCACCTACCACCTCTCATTCACTCCACACAATTCTCAAACTAGATCCACTCTTCTCACCCTAGATCTATTCGGTTTTCTCCTCCTCCCCACCTCATTTCTTCCATTTATCCATCGATACTTGGCATTACATCTATTTTGTTTCATATTGAAGTAAGTGGACCTCCTCCCAAACTCTTTTGTTCCATTTATGACCCATATACTTGCCTTTATTAGGTTGGGGTTTGTTGTATATGTGAAGCTTGGGTTTGATGTATATGTGAAGCTTGTGGTGGTTTGATGTATATGTGAAGCTTATGGTGGTCTGATGTATATGTGTATCTTGAGTGGCCAATGTTTTGCCGAAATGTCGATTCATTTCCGTTTCGGCAAATTTCTGGCGCACTCTCCGCATGCTCCCATGCATTATTAGGGAAGTTCATGCCGAATTTTTCCGGCGACGACTATGATATATAATTGTGTTTCTCTCTCCGTGCACGCAGGTGATCGACCATGGTCCGCGAGATTCTGAGCGATATCACCGTGGCTAGGTGGATGCAATGTGCGACAAACGACATGCTAAGGAATAGTAGGTCGGATATAAGATGTCCGTGTCGGAGATGCAAACTGCAGTGCGTGACCGAGCCTGATTCCGGAATATTGCAAAGACACCTGAAGCATAATGGTTTGATGGATGGCTACACACGGTGGATAAGTGATGAAGCTGGTGAGGAGGAGGACGTCAATGGGGGGGCGCCAGTAAATGAGGAAGGGCAACCAGAAAACAGCGGCGGGCGAGAAGACGAAGAGCATCCCGTACATGATCATGAAGAAGATGCCGAAGCGGATCATGTAGATCAAGATGTTGGACATGAAGATCAAGATGTCGGACACGATGAGGATTCAAGCTGGGTGCAGGACCCTCATGTTCAAGAGCTGCTTGTCAAAGAGGCGTTGAACGCAAGAGGTGCGGCCAGAGAGAAAGCCAAGATGGCGCAACTCGAGAAAGACGCGATTACGAAGTTGTACGAAGGATGCAATGACGGGGATACCCGATTGAATGTAACACTTGGGGCTATGGAGATGAAGGCAAAACACAAATGGACTGACGAAAGCTTCGATGATAACATGGCATTCTGGCACGATCGTCTTCCGAAGTGCAACACGTGCCCAACTAGCGCTGAGTCCAAGAAAGTCCTTTTCCCTCTCGATCTTCCGCACGTTAAATACCACGTCTGCATAAATGATTGCATGATCTATCGGGGCGAGGACGAAGATAAAACCACATGTTCGGTGTGCGGTGTTATTCGATACAAGAGAGGGAAGAAAGTTCCTAGAAAAGTGGTATGGTACTTTCCGATCACTCCTCGTCTGCAGAGGTATTTCTTAGATCCCGAGGAAGCAAAGCTCATGACTTGGCACGCGGATAGAAAGAAGCTAAAATAGGATGACCCGAACCCGGATCCGGAAAAGGAGGACATGCTGAGGCACCCTTCAGATGGTAGCCAATAAACTGCGTTGGACCTCGAATACCCAGATTTTGGGAAAGAACCAAGGAACCTCAGGATTGGTGTGAGCGCCGATGGAGTCAATCCGTTTGGCGGCCAGAGCAGCACACACAGTACCTGGCCTGTGTTTGTATGCATATACAACCTCCCCCCCCTGGAAGTGCATGAAGAAAAAGTACATAACAATGTGTATGCTAGTTCAAGGGCCGAAACAACCAGGTACGGACCTCAATCTATATCTACAGCTGTTGAAAGAGGAGCTAGAAACGTTATGGGAAGACGGAGTCAATACGTGGGACGCCGCAGCAAAAGAATATTTCCCAATGAAAGCCGCGGTGATCACGACGGTGCACGACTATCTCGGATACGGATATTTCTCAGGGCAGGTGGTCCAAGGATTCTGTGCATGCGTTAGGTGCATGGATAATACAACGTACCGCCAGCTACCAAAAGATCCCGGATCTTCAAAAACCGTGTTCCAGGGGTCTCGGAGGTGGCTTCCCAAGAAACACGCGTGGATAAAATAGGGACATCTGTTCGATGGAAGCGAGGAGCTCCGAGCACCCCCAGCTCGAAAGAGCGGCAAAGAAATCGACAACTTGCTGAAAACTTGGAAAGAGTGCCCCGCGCCGGGAAAGAAAAAAAAGAAGATTCAGCCGTAGATGAGGGTATGGAAAGCGAGGTCTATTTTCTGGGATTTGGAATACTGGAGTCTACTCCGCAGTCCTCATAGCCTTGATCTAATGCATATCACAAAGAACGTGTGAGAGAGCTTGTTTGGCACGCTGCTCAACATGCCGGAGAAGACCAAGGACGGGCCAAAAGCAAGGAATGACTTGAAATTTATGGGCATCAGGAGGGAACTTCACCCCCTAGTGACGACGATGATGAGCCGGAGGAGGAAGAGGATACGGAAACGCAAAACTCTCGCAAACGAAAAAGGACGACCAAGAAGAAGACCGGTATAGATCACTGCCCCCCGGCATGCTTCACTCTGTGCGAGGAGGAGATCAAGCGGTTTAACCACTGCCTCATAGGAGTAAAATTTACGAACGGCTACGCGGGGAAGATAAGCAGATACCTAGACGAGGCGAAGCAGCGTTTCAGCGGGATGAAATCTCACGACTGTGCCGTGCTGATGACGCAGATTCTCCCCGGTTGCGATGCGAGGGATAATGGACGAGCACGTCCGTAAAACGTTGTTTGGCCTTTGCAACATTTTTGACGTTATCTCCCGAAAGTCGATTTGCGCTACGCAACTCAAAAGGCTACAGGAGGAGATCGTGCTCATCTATGCGATCTTGAGATCTATTTCCCGCCCGCGTTCTTCGACATTATGGTGCATCTTCTGATCCACGTCGTGGAGGATATCGTCCAACTCGGGCCTGCGTTTCTGCGCAGCATGATGTCGTTCGAAAGGATGAATGGACACATCAAAAAATACGTTCGTAACAGGTCCCGTCCAGATGCAAGCATAGAGAAGGGCTTTCTAACCGAAGAGTGCATCTCTTTTTGCACGAATTATCTCAACACCGAGAACCCTGTTGGTCTGGCCGTCAACAAGCACTTTGGCAGGACCGAAGGGTGTGGTCACCACGAGGGAAGCCGCGCAATGCATGTCAACTTTGACGGTCGAGACATCGACTTTGAAAGAGCAAGCCTAGTCGCGCTACAACACATCCAGCTGGTGGATCCTTGGATAGTAAAGCACAAGGATTTAATCAGGAAGAAGTACAGTGACCAGGGCCTGCAGATAACGGACCGAGATCCACGGCTAATCAAAGAGCCCAACTCCGGTTTCATGACTTGGTTCAGGGACGAGCTTCGTGCTAATCCCCCTCGAAGGAACGCTTCCGAGGACGAAAAGATGATATTCACCTTGTCACAGGGTGCCGCAAGCAACCTGATGACCTATCAAGCGTATGATATCAAAGGCTACACATTTTACACGGAGGAAAAGGACAATAACTGCGATTACCAGAACTCAGGGGTAACGGGGATATTCTACACGGATGACGTCAAGGAAAGATTCTATGGAAGGATCGAGGACATATGGGAGCTCGACTACTGTGGAGAGAAGGTGCCGATGTTCCGTGTGACATGGGCCAAGAGTGTCGTAAAAGAAGACCGGTACTTCACCACCATGGTTATACTCGAAGCCAAATCCAAGTCTGCGGGCGCAAACGTCACCGCGAAAAATGAGCCATGGGTACTGGCTAGCCAAGTGGACCAACGCTTCTTCATTACCGACCCATCAAAGACGAGCCGCATTGTAGTGAGGAGAGGCAAAAGAAACATCATCGGAATGGATGGAGTCGCCAACGAGCAAGACTTTGACAAGTACGGCGACCCGAAGATGGAGGATGACTACGCCGCTCAGGATACATACACCACAACCCTACCAAGGAAAGGTCACCTCCCGTTAAAGAGGAAAAGTGAAGGCGTCCCGGGCCTAAATTATTCAACCACGACAAAGAAGGGCAAGAAGAATATTGTGAGGAAACGATAGCTAGATAGCTAGCTCCAAATTTAAGAAAAATATTTTGTAATTCATGATCACTTTGTGTATGCATGGATTTAATATGCACTTTGTAATTGATGATCACTTTCTTAGGTTTGAAGTGTATGAACGTCGATGATACACAATTGAAGCATCATGCCTAACTCCTTAAAAAAGATGAAATGGCCAGCTACACCTTGTAATTGACGATCACATTCTTATGTTTCCAAATGCCGCTACACCTTGTGTTTGTGGATCTTGGTTCGGCGACGACATGGTTAATGCATGGTACGTGGATCGATAGGATGAGTAACATACCGATGGGAAGGAAGGCCATGGCGTCGCTAAAAAACCCAGAAGAAATGAACCTGAAAACACACCGATGGGAAGAGAACCTGAAGCAAGCAACACACATCAAACACAATCTTTGTTGTTGCATACTTACAATATACTCCAAGAAGAAGAAATGGAAATATTCATTCATAATGTGACAAGGCATGTTTAATGAAAAAAAAATTCAACAAAAAAATAAAAAACGCTTAGGGGTGGCGCATATTGCCGCAATGCGCCACTAAGTGCTCTTATGCGCGGCGCATTTTGCTGAAATGCGCCACCAAAAGGTTTCTTATGAGTGGCGCATTTCGCCAGAATGCGCCACGCATAAGAAACCTATTGCGTGGCGCATTTCGGAGAAATGCGCCACCCCTAAGCCTTAACCTCCATCACCCCCCTCCCCTTGCCCGTGCCCACACCCATTCGATCCCCCCTAGCCCTAGCCGTTGCCGCCGGAGCACACCAGAGCACACCGGAGCACACCGGAGCCCCTCGACGCCACCGCGGAGGGCACACCGGATCCCTCACCCCTCCCCCTCGACACCACCGCGGAGGAGCCCACCGGATCCGTCACCCCTTCCCCTCGACGCCACCGCGGAGGAGCCTCCGACGGCCGCAGTCCCACCGTAGCCGCCCCGCGCCACCGTCCATCGTCCGGCGACCCCTCCCCTCCGTCCCTCTCTCCATTGACAGGTAAATCCCATACTCCCCCCTCTCCCCTCCATCTTTGCCTCGGGCTCGGCCGCGGCCCGCTCGCCATTGCTGCTCGCCACCAAAATTCCTCTTTGTAGCGAACAGAGATCCAGTGACATGCCCATGGCATGTCACCGGTGAACAGTATCGTAACATGCGGCCATGCATCAACCCTTCAAACGCTATCCAACGTGCCTCCATTTTGTATGAGGTCGTGCCTCCGTTTTATATGAGGTCGTGCCTCCATTTTGTATGAGGTCGTGCCTCTGTTTTATAAGAAGTCGTGCCTCCATTTTATAAGAAGTCGTGCCTCCGTTTTATAAGAGGTCGTGCCTCCATTTTGTATGAGGTCGTGCCTCCGTTTTATATGAGGTCGTGCCTCCGTTTTGTATGAGGAAGTGCCTCCATTTTTTATATAGTCATGCCTCTGTTTTGTATGAGGTCGTTCCTCCATTTTATATGTGTGTGTGTGTCCTACATCTTAAGTTCATGCTTATTAAATATTTTTGTTGCTTGCTGCCATTGCTTAGCAAGCATAGCATATGTTCTTATTAAATATTTTGCTAGCCTATATATATGTTGTGCAGGTACAAATCATTATCCCCTTTCTCCCGAAATGTTGATTAACTTCCGTTTCGGTTGAGAATGGGCACTCTCATGTTAAGAAAAAGAGAAAAGGTCATGCCGAATATTTCCGTGAATTCGTGCATGACCTTTGCTATTTTTCTTAACATGAGAGTATTTGCATTTATTTATTGTGCTATAGTTGCACTTCTTAATATTGTACTAGTGCAAACATGTCGACTGGAGCCGACGCCGGTCCTTCTTCTCAGCCGGGAGAAAAAAGGAAGCAATTTTGGGACTACTCCCAGGAGGAGGTCGAGGAGCAGAGAGAAGAGGAAGTACCTCCGGCCGAGGAGGAGTATGAGGAGGAGATAGAGTCGGAGTCCGACTCATCGGATGATGACTTGGAGGAGGAGGCCGGTACGACAGACGGCGAGAGGAACATCGCGAGGATGATGGGACCGGTGGCTCCAACACAGATGGTACCCAGTCGAAGAAGAGGAATCGGAAACCGACCAAGGTCGGCGTCATCAAGCAAGAGTTTACTGTTGTGACCGCCGTCGGGATTCCTAAAGAGCTCAAACGTTTTTCGGAAGGGTACGACCGTCAAGTCGCGGCGATCCTCCGCAACACCGTGTCGATCACCACGATTAACCTCAGGAGTCGTGAGAATATTCATTATTTTCAGCTTCTTATCAACAAGCTGCACGGACGATACAAGTTTCCGGAGCCGTACGATAACACCAAACTCAGAGGGAACAAAGTAAACACATGGGCCCTCAGGAAGATGAGCAAGGCCTTGTCCAATTGGAAAACCCGAGTGAAGAGGGCAATGTTTGAAAAGAACAAAACCTGGGAGGAGCTCAAGGAGAAAGAGCCGTTGATCGACGAAGCTACCTACAACCTTTTCAAGGCTAGGTGTGAGTCCGAGCAAGCCAAGGCCGCGAGTGCAAAGGGCAAGGCCATGCGGTCGCAGGTCATAGGTAACCACCGTCTCGGAGCCGGTGGTTGCAAAAGTTCCAAGCCTAAATGGGACAAGGAGGATGCCGAGTACGCCGCTGCGGGCATACCTAACCCCTTCCAGCAATACGAAGATGATCCGCAGACCGAATTCTTTGTGAGGGCCCGGAGCTATAAGGACAAAGCAACCTCGAAAATAATTATCGATCCTAAGATTCAGGAGTTTACGACTGCCGTGGTAAGTAGTTTACCACGCGACCTTGTCGATTGAATTCTCGAGTGAAGTTCACAATTTCTTAACATTTCACATTCTTTTTGCAGCAAGCGGAAATGAAAATCGCCTCATCGCAGGAGTCATCGGTTAAGCCGGCCGGCCCGTGGGACAACGCCTTTAACAGGGCGTTGAACAAGGTCAAGAAGGTTGACGACGTGACGGCGAAGCCATCGTCAGCCGGCCGTGTGGTCGGCTTTGGTGCGGACCTAAATTGGTCCGAATATTATGGAAAACCGGCGGAGCAGTCCGGTTCGAGGGGGCGCAAGGCGAGAAGGACCGAAGAAGATGCCGCTTATGTTCGTGGACTGGAGGAGAAGGTGAACATGCTACCGCAGCTTCTCCAGGAAGCTCTCCTTCCAGATATGATGCAGTCGCTCGCGAATTGGCAAGCGCGTGGTGAACAAGGGCCCATACCAGTCCCCAGCATGGTCGGCAGCAACTCGGGCACCGCGGTGCCTGCAGTCCCGACTCCCGCCGTATAGGTGGCTCCCGCACCGACTCCCGACGTATTGGTGACTCCGGCCGCCAACACCGCGGCGGCGGCGCTGGACGTGATGGTAACTCCTCCAGCCACGATCGAGCAACCGGGGCATAACAATAATGCACCTGGCGGCAGCGCAAATAGGGCGACCGACGCCATGGGAGGCAGCGCGCCCTCCGTCTCTTGCATGCCCGCAGTCATCGGCGGGGTCTCTTCACTAGCCGACCTCGACGCCCTCAAGGTAACTATAAGCGTCTGCAACTCAAACGAGGACTTCATCTCCTTTCCTTTTTTAGTGGAATCTCTCTGATGCCGTACATGCATATATATATATATATATATCTTTCGCAGGAGGACACTCCATGCATTCTATTACAAGTCGTGGACGGCGAGTTGAAGGATGTTGCCAAAGGTAAAATCATTCAACCACAAAATCGAATCATGCACAATATGGCGCTAGCACCGGAGATGCATAGGGTTCAAATCTCTCTCGTGAGTTCGGGCTACGAGAGAGTTGAACCTTCCATTCAACCCCCCGAATACGATGAGGACGAGCCGGCAGTCCTCAGTGACTGTTTCAACCAAATATGCCTATGGCCGAAGAGCCAAATGCGTTTAATGACGGGGGAAAGGGGCACCACACCTAGGACAACACCGCTAGTCATCGTGTCGGCGCCACATGATCCCATCGGCGCACAACAAGAAGACGATGATCTTGCTGATGATATCAGCGCCGACCAGTTCATCAATACTTTGTATGATGTTGATGACTTATTCATGCCTCCTTCTGAAGGAGCCTATCAGTATGACAAGGAAGCTCGCGGTCCAGCTGATCCTGCGGCGAAGCCTGCTTGCTCCACGCGTCTCTTCGCTTCTTCTCAGGAGATGTCTCCAGCAGCTTGCGCCTTCACCGAGCCTCAAGAAGATGCCACAAGGAGATCTATTCTCAGCCCGTCCACACTCCATAAGGCGGCCACTGAGCAGATAAAGGCCGGTGAGCCCTCAAAATCAGAAAAGAAGAAGGGACGGAAAAGAAAGAAGAGCATCACTTCGAGTAGCCAACCTTCGATACCGATCCGGGCTCAGGACGGGCCACCAAGACCCAAGGATCTCTCGTTTGAAATCCATGTGGCTGGTAGGGCGATGCTACCTAAGGACATGCTGGACCTTGCAACTTCGGATATGCATAGTGTGCATCATAGTATTATGGCATTAGAGAAGATTATTCTTCGAGAAGAGAATCCCTCGTACCCGGTTTTCATGGCCAAGGTGCCACTCAACATGGGCTTCATCAACACTATCCCCGCGGATATGATAATCCTGCGATTTTCGGAGATCTTCAATTTGTACCATTTCAAGCGGCTGGACCATAGCCTAATCCGTCTGTTCTCGCTCAGCCTTTCTATGAGTATCAGGAGAGATAAGACCCAGAGCGTCGCGATATTGGACCCCTTCTACATGCGTGAAAGCATCTTGATGGACGACGGGGACGCGACACTTGCGGCGGGGTACATCAGAGAATTCATGCTACAGAACGCCGACAAGGATTCATTTCTCATCACCTACTCTCCCAAGTAAGTCATTCGCTCGCTGCCGTAGCATGTATGATTTCTTAGCTTTCTGCCATTGTCCTCTTCCAACATTTCTTTTGGATTGTTTTAATTATGCAGTGAGGATCAAGACTGCGTGCTCATCTGCTTTTCACCGCAGTGAGTATTTAGACTCGGGGAGTGTGAAGAAGAAAGATTACAAGTATATCATGAGAGTTTTGGATGATGCTCTCGTCGGCTACATAAAAGCCGGAGGCAAGATCATGAAGCACAAGTTCAGGAAAAATCAGCCTGGCGTGAACGTGTTCAACCACGTAACGCAGTTCCCGTGCGTCAAGAAGCCGGCTGGCAGTGTGAGGGATGCGTACTACGCCCTTCATCACATGAGGGCGATTGTACAGGAACAACACGACCTTACGCTGCCAAGTCATCTCAGAGCGTGGGCCGAAAGGAAGGCGGAAATCGCCGATGCAAATCTGAAGGAGGAGTTCTTTCACATCCAAGCGCAGATGGAGACTATCATCCGTCATGAAGTACAAATGAGGGGGTCGATCTTCCACTCGAACATTGCACCATCCAATTGGGAGATAGAAGTCCGCCTAAAGGCTCTGCGTGACACAAGGCCTTTCATGACGAAAGAAGGATGCCGCCCATTCCCCGAGCCGAGTCAGAACAATTGAATGTACTCTTTGTGTAATTTGGATATAAGAATTATAATGCAATTCTTTTGTATCTATAATTGTTGGCCTCATTGTTATATTGTATTTTGCATTTCTGTAATATAATAAAAATATCTGTAATGTTTATATTCTTTTCTGTAATTCTTTTTTTTTGTTTTCTGTAATTCTTTAGTGGCGCATTTTGTCTGGGTTTAGTGGCGCACTGGGAATGCGCCACCCCTAAGGAACCTTAGGCGTGGTGCATATCAGAATGCGCCACCCCTAAGAGCTTAGGGGTGGCGCATTCTGAGATGCGCCACGCCTAAGGGCCTTAGGGGTGGCGCATCCAGAATGCGCCACCTCTAAGCCTTTATTAGTGGCTTGTAGTTAGTGGCGCATCCCTAATGCGCCACTAAACACAAAAAAAGGGCGCCACCATAAGGGTATTCCCTAGTAGTGTATCTTTGATGTGAGCAAGCAAACCTGAAAAGGCAAGATCATCAAGATCCCTTTCGGTTATAACTACATTAAAGCACCGGTTTTTTACATCTCGAAATCTTCTAATATAATCGTGGACTAGCTCATTATATTTTTGCTTGACCATAGTTAAGTCAGAAAGCCGAAGCTCGGATTCACCACTATAAAAATAATCATGGAACTTCTCCTCCAATTGCGCCCATGAGGTAATAGAATTAGGAGCCAATGAAGTAAACCATGTGAATGCAGTGCTAGATAGAGACAAAGGAAACAACCTAACTCTATAAATATCTGAATTGCCAAACTCACTGCATTGTGCTAAGAATTATCCCACATGCTCATAAGTGGTCCTACCATGCTCCCCGGTGAATTTGACAAAGTCAGGGATCCTAACCCCACGAGGATATGGTGTGGAATCAAAGTATTCAGGGTACGACTTTTGATAAGCACGAGCCCTACCCTTAGGTCCTAGACCATACCCTTTCAGTAGGTCATCCAACTGATCTCTCAAACTAGATGGTGTAGATTTTACTTGCGGAGCAGATGGGCTAGAATTACCGAATTGAGTGTAACTCGGTGGTGTATCTGTACCGAGTTGAATGCAACCTGGTTGTGGATGTGTACCGAGTTGTGTGTGACTCGGTTGAAGGTTTGTACCGAGTTGGGTGTAACTCGGTTGCGGGTTTGTACCGAGTTGGGTGTAACTCGGTGGCGGGTTTGTACCGAGTTGAGCGTAACTCGGTTGAGGGTTGTTCGCCGAAGTTTGATAATAAGGCTGCTGCAAATTAAAGTTTAAGGCACCACATCGGTTATTACTGTTGTGATATTGGGCAACCGAAGTAGCAACAGTAGGAGGAGCAGCGCTAGGAGTAAAATTGTTAGCCGAACCACTTGCATAGTTCAAGCTACCTTGGTTGTTATCTAAGGGAACTTGAGTGTTTGGCGTAACACTAACCGATGCACATGGCGTAGACATATGATCAAGTAATTTGCCACTATCATTAGGCATCGGCTTCTTACCAAGAGCTTCATCATTAACCTGTAATACTGCTGAACGAACAAGACGAGATATACTTTCTTCGAGCTGCCCTTGTATCTTATCAAATTTACTATCTACAGCTCCAGTAATTAAGCGTGACATCTCTTCTAAATCCGAACCGTATTTACTAGCTACGGATGTATCAACTAAATGAGCAAGGTTTTCGATAGAATCTTTCACCTCAGTACCGAGTGGTTTGGAGGCACTCGGCATAATTGGCTTCTTGATGACGCCGTTCCTTGTCTTCTGAAATCTGGACAGCTTGATCTTCACTTGTTCCTCTATCTCCCGTTCCAACTCGCGCCGATCATCTTCATGTAGATCTTCTAGCGTGACGGCTATGATGTTGTCTGGGTCGATGTCACTGGCGTTCTTGAGATTAGGATCCATGGCGCCCGTGTTGGAGGTGTTCTTGTCGCCGAGATCAGAAGAGCTCGGAATCATTGTCCGAGTTAGATCTAACTCGGCCTCGTTCCCCAGTGGAGTCGCCAATTTGTGTTGGCGTGGAAAATTGCACCTGCGCAACACAGCTAGGCGATGATGAGATTAAGGAGTCGCCAATCGCACTCTTGTGTACGATGAACGGATGCTTTTCAGCGCAAAGCAACAAAGATGATTCCCTCGTTAACGTGGAAGGAGAACGACTGATTTTCTGTGCAAATCAGCAAAGATGAACTAGAAACCCTAAAGAAACAGAAAAGGTAAAGATACGAGTAAAAAGTAGATTGATATTGGATGTATGTCGATTGTCTCTCCTTCAAATCGGCCGTCACCTCATCTATATATGAGGAGGCTGGACTTTCCGTACAAGAAAAGGACTCCAAATCCCGTCCAAATCTTTCCAAATGGAACCGAACTCAGATTACAGGTGGGCCTGGGACAACAGTTCGGTTTTTGGGCGTTTTGGGGATGTAAACGACCTCGGATGAAAACAGTCAAAACATAAAAATTGTAGCCCTTGAAATTTCCAAGCATTTTCATGTTGAACGTTTTTTGATTCGGAGCCATCTTGAGGGCATAAATACTCACGCTTTCCATCAGACATCAATTGTAAAGGTGTCTGGCCCCAGGCGTCAGTTTTTCCTCTTTGACAGGTACACATTGTGATGGCTATAACTTTTGCATACGAACTCGGATTGACATGATCCAAAAACAAAAATCGACTGGTTCGACGAGCCCAAGCCGCCCCATGTAGAATATTTTTCCATTTGATGATGTCTTTAAGCCCTAATTGACATAATATTGCTTCAGATGCTAGGATCTTACTGCGTCAAACATAGTTTCAGCCTTCGAGATAGAATCGGATAGCAACAGCTCGAACAACAAAGATGTCCACCTTGACAATACTCAACTTTTTCATGTAGGACACTTCTCTATTTGATCTCATCTTATATAGGTTTATTGTCGTGCCAAAAACCGGTGTCAACAGAGAGGCTATATATAGTGGACTGCAAGATAGAAATCAGAATAAGGGTAAGAAGCTAGGCCTATCGAAGACTAGAATCTTCCGAAGAGTCTTGCAGCATGAGAAGAGAATAGCCAACAGTTTATATAAAGCATAAAGTAACAATGCAGCAGAAGTTGCTGCAGCATTGTATAATAATAAGTTGTAATAATTAGCAATGTTTCCGAGTCCCTCCCTCGACTTCCCTGTGAGGAAGAAAACTCGGAACCATACAGTTTAATAATAATAGTTTGTAGTGGTAAGATCAAGCTTCAGCATAAAGCGTCCTGTTACCTTGGACACGGTTATTCGAATAGATTAATCTTCCCTGCAGGGGTGCACTTGTGTTACACTACACGCACGGATCTCCAGGGTGGCGGGCACCTTGTTAGGGAACGCTCCACCGAGGCTATCCGACACTCCGTAGCCCATCTTTCAAACTCAACAGAGAGGCCATCCTCCGGTCTAAATCCTAAGTACGTCGGGCGTTGGACCCCAACCCGAACGTACTCCTGCACGGTACGTGGCTGGCCGGTGAAGTTAAAGCAAACCCAAATAAGGCACCACCGCGCGAGCAAATAAGACAACACCACTTCCCGGCGCAGGCCGCGGTACTGATGACGTCTGAAGAGTCCTCGGACGACACTATGAAGCAGAGGAGCCCATAACTCGTAATTCCCACGTGTAGGCAGCGCGTATAAGCCAAAAGGCTACTCAAGTCATCCGCCGAACCATTAGTTATTTTATTAACTTGCGGGACAACCGTTATCGTTGCCTCGACTTAACTGACCCGCGGACAACGACATCAGTCAGTACCACCAGTACATCGGTGCCTGCCCTATCGTCCCACCAAGTCACTGCGGTTACCAACAAGGTGAACGGACTCCTTAGCTTATCTGCGTGTGCTCCTGGAGGAGCTCGACTTTCGTGGTTTGGTAACTCTCGCGGCCAACGATCAGGGGCCAAGCACACCGGTACACTGGTCGTACCCTCCCTGTCGTCCCGTCGCAATACCACTCGCGTGCACCGATGGGTCGCCCGACTTCTTACCTGAAGGACAGCCGTTGCTCAGGTACTTAGAGCGGCTATACAGAGTCAGCAACGAGTGGAGTACAAGGATCACTCCTTGATAGCTCACACTTGATGGTGGCTCGGCAGAGCCGAGGTAGGGGCCTGATGCGGTGTCTGCATTGTACCGTACCTGTGCAGTTATAATATTTGTATCCGCGTTCACTCCCATTAGTGATCACGGACCTCTATCTAATCCTAGCTAACAATGTGCAGGGCTCACCGCTGAATATAATATATATAATAGGAAGCATAGGATAAAGGAAGGTACATCAAGGGGCGAAAAAAAATAGGCTATGCAATTGAATAGGATTGTAACGTAGCAGCAGCAGTAACAATGCCTAGTGCAAGAAAAGTACTGAAAGGTAGGCGATATCTGGGGAATAGAATGGCTCTGCTTGACTAGAAGCTCGACGGTAGAAGTAGGGTCGTCGACGAAGTAGTCGTACTCAGCAGCGGTGTAGTCGGCGGTAGCAGCGGGGTCTACCGAAGAATAAAGGGGGGGAGAAAAACAGTAAATATAAAGCAATCATAAACAAGCAGATGCATGACATGACAGATGCAATGCTTACGGGTGTTCTAACGCAGTGCAATGCACGTTACTCGGAGCGGGAATTCATCCGGGGATGAACTGCCAGCTCCGGGTGATTATCGGACAGGGGTTCCGGATGGGGAAGGTACCATGCCGGAGGTGTCGTGGACATCCGACAAACATGTGAAAGTTGTATCCGTGTTAGTTGATCCATTCTGAACAACTTTCGTGTTCAGAATAAATTCATCCGGATAGTTTATCGGTATCAGGCAATCATCGGACAGTCGGTCCGGAGGGGGGCGGTTCGATGTTCATTGTGTTAGAGGGGTGTGGTAGACATACAGATAGCGTATTCGTATTCGTTATATTTTTCTGATCAATTTTCATGTATAAAGTTTTTGAATCTGACTTACGGTTTAAAAGATATTGATTTTTTAAGTTTAAATCAATTTAAATGATTTTTTGAATTTCTTTTATTAACAATCAACATTATCCAAAACAGTGCTGACAGGTGAGACCCACATGTCAGCCTCTGTTTATTTATAAAACATTTTAATAAAAACAAAATAGCCACTGGGCCCACATGTCATAGACTCAACATGTTATAAAACCATTTTTTTTAATAAAACCTCAGTGGGACCCAGTGGTCAGTGACACAAATGTTAGTTTAATTAACTTAATTATGTTAAAGGCCTGGGCCCAGTTGTAAGTGACTAGGGGGGGGGGTTAACTCTCTGTTAAGTTAACAGTGGGATTAGCCAGGGGTTTAACGAGTGGGGCCCGCTGTCAGTGGCACAACAGTGCCCTAATCACTTCTCTGACACGTGGGGGCCATCGGCCAGTGACAGGTGGTCACCGGCGGCGAGGAACTCCGGCGAGCTCGGTCGTTTTCTCGCTGTGGGGCACCATTTTGCGCGGGGATTGATCCAATCGATCGAGAGCAGTGAGCCGCATCGATCTGTGGTGGGGGAGGGTGTCGGGGACGTTTAGGGCAAGCTCTAGCTCGACAATGGCGGGCACAGGCGTCAGGCTCCAATGGCACTTGGCTATACGTGACAAAATCGAAGGCGCTGCGGGGTGGGATCGACCATATGGTCCACGGGGAACATCCTGGTGCAACCGGCGTGGGCTGTGGTGCCCTGGGGACACGGCTACGACGACGAGCCGCGGCGGCCGGAGCAAGTGAAAAGGGGGCGGCGTCTACGGGCTAAACGGGCGGCTATGACCACAAGGGGAAGCACGAGGGGCTCACCGCAAATCCAACGCAGGTGACGGCGAGCTCGGAGGAGGCGTGGAGGCGGCAAAATCCGACTGCGGTCCCGGCGGCTGAAGGAAGACGACGACGGCGATCGAACGGGCTGGGGTGGCGCCGAGCTCCTCCTCTTCTGATGGACGACGAGGACGACGGCTACGAGTCGACTGGACACGGTTGTGGGTGCTGGGAGTGAGGGTGGCCGACGGGTGCGCGACGGTGGCCAGCGGCGGCTCGGGCAGCTTTGCCCCGAAGACGGTGAGGTGAGGGGGAGGGGGCTTGCCCTTATCCTCTACGTTCCCATAGGGAGGTGGGGGAGGCCGGCAGGACGCCCAGCCATGGCGGTGGCGCCACGGCGACGGGCAGTTGGGATGGGATGGGGGCAGGTAGGAGAGGGAGGTGGGCCGGGGTGGGCTGTTGCCCTGGGCGGGTTTTAGGCATTTTGTATTTTATTTTCCCTTTTGTTTGTTGTCTTTGCTTATTGTATTTTTTTTAGTTGCCCAGACATTTTTGTAAAACATGTTACATATTTCTAAATTTGAGTTGCACTATACCACAGTGACACAAAAAGTTTGGGGGCAATATAAATTCCTTTGCTATTTCTCTTATTTAATAAATGCTCAAGGTGGGATTTTTAGGCTACTGTTGAAATTGTTTGGATTAATTCATAGCTCACAAAAATACCCAAGTTGGTCCAAAATGGTTCTATTGATTTGTGGCATTTTAAAAAATTGGTTTCATAATTTTTGGATGAACTTTCATCTACCACATTGTTTTTATTATCAATCAAAAGGAGTTTTGGACTTGATTTGATTCCAAGTTATCAAGGTGAATTAGGCATATGGTTTTGAATATCAACAATCATGGTTGAATATGATCAGAGGCAAAGTTTGATCAAGGCATGATTAGCAACCAGGATTAGCAACAGTAATAGTCAACAGTCAAAGTGATTACTATTATAGAAACTGAGGGTGTTACACAACTCTCTCCACAAGCAGTACTAAACTTCCTACCACTTGTCATGCATGAATGGGCCATTTTTTTTTCTTCAGATTTTACAATGTGCTTTGGGCCTTTAGCCCACTCAGCAAATAGTTGTAAAATCCAACATCTATTAGTCCTCGGTCAACATATTTTACCTACCCCCTCTTTACCGTGGATGTTTGTGGTGGTTTCTTGCCATCACCAGAGCAAGCTCTACAAGAAGATTTTTTAGATATTACCACCTATGAGTGGCTTCGTTGTTTAGAAATTGGCCAAAAGATTTGTCTTTGTAATGTCTCTTTATACAATTTCTTTCAATTTCTCTCTTAGTCAATTTCTCTCTTAGTGGAACTACTGTTGCAAAGTAAAACTCTATGTATGCATGGGGATCGGTGATCACTCAAGACTGAACATGAACCCTCTACACCAATTTTAGCTTAGTTGTGTCTATTATAATCAATGTGTTGATGTAAGTGATCTATTTGGTCTGGATTTCTTTGGATTCTCCTTTATTTGTAATAGATTTTCAAAAAATCATTTGAAAAAAGATGGTGCACCAGGAGAAAGTAATGTGTTTGTTGCTTTACAGTGACCTTTGCCCACTGATAACCTTGCGAATCAGAGCTCAAGCCTAAATTATGATTCTTTGATATTTATTTATATACCACACGACTCGATATTTATGTAACTAACAAGTTTGGCCTCTTTTTCTTATTTATCTAGACGCTTTCATTCATACATGCACCTACTGTGTCCATGTTAGTCTAATGAAATTTCTATATCCAATTTTCCATGTATTACCCGCATATGGTGTTCATTCGTGCGACAGCTAACAAAGTAGTACTAGTACTACTAATAGACTAGCAAAATGTGTTAGCTTTAGTGTTTTGCATATTTTGAAATATTTTATCACTCAAACCGTTAATCCGATTAATGATCTGTTTTCACCATTAGCTTTTTCGCGACGAGATCTTCGAAACTAGATCCCATGTCAATATGTTTTGACAAACTTTTTTTCCATCACTAATTGCCACATTACTATTCTACTTACATGATAATTATTCATACAATTGCTAGATTATAATAACTTGATTGTTAATAAAAAAATCATCAGTACTTGCCACATTATTATTCTACTTACCTGATAGCTATTTATATAGCTGCCAGATTATACCAACTTGGTTGTTAAAACTTTTTTTTCATTACCACTTGCCATATTACTGTTCTAATTATCTGATAATTATTGATATAGTTGATAGATTATACCAAGTTGGTCATTAAAACATTGTACACTAACATACGTAAATGAAAAACTTATTTTGTGGTATTTGTATGTGTTTTTCTTTAGAATCACCTAGAAAACATCTATACTTGTCATGTTATTTATACACAAATGCCATAATGACTTGTTGTGCTTGAAATATTGGTTACCAGTTTACTTATGTTCGGTTGCCATATTCTTTACATCTAGTTGATATGATGGTTTATTGTTTTTGCGAGTTTTATCAGTTTAAGTTGTCATTTTATTTTATCGGGTTGTAACCTAAGCTTACGTATACATAGCTATTTCCTGACAACTATGTACAAATATGTGTGGCAACAGTTGATGGTAGAAATGGCAACTAGGGTGACTTAATCTGGCAACTGACGGTGACGAAAAAAATTCATCGAAACATATCAATATGGGATCTTGTTTCGAAGATCTCGTCACAAAAAAGCTAATGGTACAAACAGATCGATAATTGAGTTAACGGTTTGAAAGATAAAACATTTAGAAAATTCAAATTTAAAAAAACTAACATATCTGAACCATCCGAACACTCGCCGCATGGCTGTGCTCCGCCGCAGCGGAGTAATATAGCTTTTCCCTATATAGAAAAGCCCAAACAATTGTTTTTCAACCATCTTAATCACATGTTGATTCGTCTAATAGAACACCCTTGTTCAAGTACTTTTGGCGCTTGAAGCCTTGAACCCGCCATGCCCTTAGCGCGACGAACGCAGATAGGACGACGTAACACACGGGACCATGGGCATATCGATCTAGAAACGAGAAAGCAGAGTTATGGCAGCAGCAGTGCTCTTGTGAACCCTCACGACCCACTTCACCCACCAGATTTATACCGGCCGTGTACGTACGTACAGTAGGTTCGTACGCGTGCTCGACCGCTGATCCGATCTGCCATTGGGCAAGTGTACGCCCTAATTTGTGTGGACACACGGCACACCTGAATCTGATGGTTGCAGCCATTAAGATGTCGCCACTACTATTACTATTGCTGTGCGTGCTACCAACTGAATTTGCACAGTGGAAAACATGAAAACTGTCGAGGGCGGACGTACGTAGTACATGCATGATTGACGGGGTCGGGGGAGCAGATCCAGATGCCGTAAACTAAGCCTGACAAAATCAGAGAGCCATGCAGGCTTGATTAAGGCATCTCTAACCGCGTTTGTCTTTAAACGTTCGCATCTATTTAAACTGATATGTTTAGATCATTTTATCATCTAACGCAATCCTAAATCCAACCGTAGATCCGTACATATGTTTGTTTTTTTATAAACCTGCTCAAAATCAGGGAGTCAGGACCATCGATAGATAGGAGTCCGATACCACCGGTGCACATAAACTTGAGGTGAAGCCCGCGTTTTTTAGCCATCTTCACTGATTTTGCTTTAAAATCCGTCATTTCTTCTTTTTTTCTCACTTTTCTTCGCCGCCCTTCTCCACCGCAATTCCTCGATGTTTTCGCTCCCATTGCTGCATGGAGACTCAAGAAGAACTGATAGAGCTGCCAGAGGTGGATGATGCGACCAAGGCGTTCGTTCGCAAGAACATCACGACAAATTCGTCGTGTCAAACAGAAGGCTAGGAACGCTGCATTGGTGGGCGTTGGGTGAGAGCGCCTGTGCGAATGACTGAACTCAATGGGGCCACAAACAACCAGTCGAAGAGGGTAGTTTTTGTTTTTTTGCACGGAATGGTCAGGCTCATACTTTTATGATCATTTTGTGATCGGACTTGTAAAAACAATGGTATTCTCCTCTTTTGGTTGTGATTAGGTGTTAAATTTTCTTGTTACTAAACATTTCAAATTAGGATTTTTTTATGGGATCGGAGATGGGAGGACGTCTAGGGGATGTGATTGGATGGCCGGTTGCTGCATCAGTGTTGACGGACTGGTCTGAATCGATCCATATATAGAAAGATGCGGTGTTCATTTTAGGATCAGCGTTGGAGATGCTCTTAGCTGGTTGTGGCTTGCTAGGAGCAGCAGATAACATAAAGCCCCGAGAAGCAATGATGGCAGAAAAGAATTGCCACTTAAGATCATCTACAACCGGAGGCCCTAAATCTGTCCCAGTCGTCCAAGAGGTCTGTCTGGATGTTGTCCGGACGTATTTTTGCTACTTAATCAAAGAGGGTAAATCCGATCTAAACGCCCTGGCTGACCCGCACCTCTCATATCCAGTCCATATGTGGGGCGGATATGGGAAGGTCGAAATGCATTCGGGCACGTTCGCCATGTCCGATCTGATATACGAGATCCATTCAAATTTTGTGCCAAATTAACCGGTCCATTAGATCGATCACACTCCTCCCACCTTCCTACTTCAATTCCAGGATCGTCCACCTTCACGTATTTTGTACCTCTTCGGGGTTCGCCCTAGCCCTTATATAGGCGTCCGCGGTGTGGCCTCAACCCTTGAGGCCATCCGGACACTACATCCAATTTACAGTTTCGGGGTGGAGGCTTGCCGCGCAACTTTATATAACTGCAGGTAGGAGGACGGGCGTGAAATCGGCTTCAATGCCGCCAAGATAGTCTTCTCGTGGGACGCATTCACATTCAAGCGTCGTCGTCGCTTCAAAACCATCTCATCGTGTCTCCGACATTGAACACACGCAAACAACGTTACGCTGATGTAACAGCCCAGTTTTCACAAAAATTAAAAATTTTGTTTTCGGTGTGAATTGTTTGATTGTCTGATTTGTTTGCGGTGTTTGCATCCCCGATTTATCGATCGGCGATTATTTCCCCCCCTCTTATCTCGTATCGGATGGAGACCGACCCTTGCCACCCTGACACTCGACCTTTGCGACACCGGGTTTCACCCGATCACGTCGCGAAAACCGCACGAGACCAGCCGCAGCCAACGAAACGAAAACCCCGTTTAATAATTAAACGGGTTATTTTTATAGCGCGCCAGAAAGTGTTCTCGGAACGGTTCCAACGCGAGGTGAACGCCGCCGGCTCGATGCACTGATCGCGCTGTTCGAAGTTTTACCCGAATCGGAGGTACTGCGGACCCCCGGCGGTCAGAAACGTGAACACCGCGCGCGAGAGAGAAAAACCGGGGATGTTTTTGCAAACTGCCAGCCACCTGGGCTATATAAAGACCACCACACTCCCACCCCTTTTCTAGGGTTTCCCTAGCCACAAATTGCAGCCACCACCCCCAGATCTGCCCATTTTTTCGCATTTTTAGCCCAATTTCAGTCAAACCCTAGCCATTGCGGATCTGGACCGTCGGATCGGCCGATCCAACGGCCCAGATCGGCTCCACCACCCACCTCTCCTCTCTCCTCTAGCCCGTTGCGCCGCCGCCTCCAGCCGTGGGCTCGCCGCCGCCGGAGCAACCACCAGCCGGCGCCGCGCATCCCTCTCCTCTCTCCCTCTCTTCTCTTCCTCTCCCTCCTCCTCTCACCTTTCCCTCCTCTTCCTCTCTTTGCAGGTCGCCGCGCCATGGCGCCCATGGAGGTGGAGCCGAGCCACCATGGCCTTGAAGCCCGAGCTCGGGCCGCAGCGCCCCGCCGCCCTTGGCCACCACTGGATCCGGCACCCCCTCGCCCCTGGAGCCGCCTCCTCCGCCTCGCCCCTGCACCCTCTGCCCGCCGCCGGTGGCCGGCCGGCGAGCCCAGCCACCAACCGCGCCGCCCCTGCTCGTCCAGGAGAGGACGAAGCCCCAGCGTGCCCAGCTGGGCCTCCCCTCCCGCCTTGGGCCGGCCTCAGCCCAGCCGGCCAGCGGCCCAAGCCGGCCTCCCCTCCACAGCCAAGCCGCCACTGCCATGGGCCTCGGCCCACTAGGTGAGCCCAGGCCGCCCAGCCCCTCTTCTTTTTATTTTGTTATTTATCTATTTTTTTCCTGCTGCCTGTGATTTTTTCTAAGTCCCTGTAATTTTGCTGGTGATCTATTTTTGTGGTGTAATTTTCCGTTAATCCGTAGCTTGGATCGCGATGCGCCCAAAATGAAAGTTGCTTAGAATTGCGTGTACTTCAATTCATCTTTTGTGAGCATTTGCATTTGAGGTCATCTTGATTGTGTAATTGTGTGCTAAACAGGGCATCAGATCGTTAATTACAAACTGTTGTTTAACTGCTGCTGAAACGGTTGCTTGATTGAAACTTCGGGCGACGGTTGCTTCGCAACCGTACGTCGGAATTGATTGATTCCTTTTGCATCCTGTTAAGCATTGTTTCTACTTCACTTCTATGCATTCACATGCCATAATTGCTTGCTGCATCATGAATGTATCTTGCTCCAAAGTAGCTACCCTGCTGTTAGAGTGCTGCTGTTTATATTGTATTGCAACTTCGGTCGACGAGTGTGTCGCGACCGTTTATCGGATTTGAGTGATTCCAATTGCATATTGTTAAGCATCATGTCTACTTTCATTACATGTATTGCATCTTTATGTTAGCATTCCTGGTCATATAGATATTCTGCTCTAAAGTTACTATGCTGCTGTTGTTGACAGCCACCTCTGATTTTCACTAAGTCTGTTACTTTGCGATGCCATGTTGTTTTCTTAATATCTTTTGATATATGATGCTTATTTGCATGATTCTTTTTGCCATGCCTTCCCTGTCATGTCTACTTTAGTTCCATATCATTTGTGAGCATGTTTGCATTGATTATCCTGTTTGTGCATTGCTCTAAAGTGTGCTTCGTGATGTTGGAAGATTGTACCCATAACTTGTTTTGCTTGTATCTTTTTAACCGTAACTCCGTTTAGGGTGTTCTTTATATGTAACTTGATTAGTTTTTTGTGTACTTTGTGTTTATGCTATTGTTTGCTGCTGTTAACCAACCTAAAATATGGTTTAGGACAGAACAGTACCAAATCTTTTAATTGTCGTGCGGCACTTAGTGTTATGCCATGTTTAGGTTGTGCCTCACTTAAATTGACTAGCATAGATAGTTTTATTTATGTTTCACCTGTTGACATGTTTTTGTGCTATGCCATGCTTGCTTGAGTTGCCATGTTAACAACCTTTGATGATCACCTGTAGATAAGCAACTTGAACCACCGTAAACGTGCGGTATTCGTCGTGTGTGACCGATACCCCACTTAAACTGTTAGTAACCGTTCTCGACGATAGATACGTATCGCGTTGCCGTGTCGTGTGATGTCTTCTTGATCTTGTGTTGCCCCGGAGTAATAGAGTGCTTGCTCGTTGATTGCTTTCTAGTGTTTACCGTCTTGTGTGCTTCCGCGGGTACCTATCGGAGACGATGCGAGCTTGCGATCAACTACACCTTCGGAACCCGACTTATCAAAAGGCAAGGACTATACATTACTTATGATCCATTCTATTTCAACCAGCGGTTTGCATGCTAGTCTAGGTTAGGTTCGATGTTTGATCCTACCACATGTTTAAGCCTCTTTCAAACCGATACAGCCATGTCCCTTCCCAGCAAACCTTGTACTGCTATGTTACTATTGCCCGTTGCTCAGCCCCTACTTAGTATGCATGATTAGGATGCAACGATGTTACCCTGTTACTCCTTGGTTTGGGATATCACATTATTATATTGTTGTGGATGATATGATTATTATTAATGTTGACTATATTCGACGAAGGATGGAAGGTCTAGGCTATCCCGCCCCGACGCTTTGTTCCATTCGAGTCACCTAGGATCCGAGTTCCGGGTATTGGTTTTAAGACTGAGCGTGCCTAACCGCGTGTGGGATTTTATGGGATCCCCTTTTCTTACCTACCTAGCTTCAAGCATTTCTAGTGGTGGCCCAAGCTGATTTACCATTTGAAACCGTGTGTGTGTTGGTCGTATGCCAGTAGTTTTTAAACCAACCCGGACCAGTGAGGACATAGTTCCCTTGCTGGCCCATCATGACCGGCTGAGGACCCGGTGTCCCATGTGTGATTAGCCGGCAATCCAAACCTGGAGTCATATGGTAGAGACCAAATCGAGAGTGCGGCCGGCTCCTGAGCTGGATGTCGTCTCACCGGGGGCCACCCGGATTTGTTCGTTGTTAGCTAGAGGGACTTGTCGTTTCGGATCTCTTGGAACTAAATCATAAAATGGTTGCCTGTGATGGGTAGCAACTGAGAGAGATGGGCGTGCGTGCGGAGCCTTGTAATGGGAAGTTGGTACACCCCTGCAGGGTTAACTCTTTTCGAGAAGCCGTGTCCACGGTTATGGACGACTTGAGACCTACTCCTTGTTCATAGACAACAACAACTGAGATAATATTAATATAACTTGATCAACGTGTGTGTGAGCCTTGACTGCTTCTTCTTCGTCGGGATGCGAAGAGGAGGACAAGGATAGGATAGGTGTTATGTTTGCGTAGTAGTTGATAGCAAGACTTGTTGGAGGCGATTCCTCATCGAATGCTTGGCTTCTTATCTTACTCTCTAGATCGTTAGCCACTTCATAAATGCTAGTGCGGCAGCAACCTCACCACTTACCCCTTCCTTACCGTAAACTACTAGTTGTCCTAGAATGACGAGTGATGAAGTCCTTGCTGGGTCAGATGACCACTACAGTTGGATGCTGAGTACCTCTGTACTCATGATACTACCCCCAAACTCTTTTTAGGGTTCTTGATCGACAACAGGTATGGTGACCGACGTTTCACGTGGAGACTCGACGACGACTAGTTAGGCGGATCCCGACGGAGGGCCTGGACCCGTGTGGTTATGGGATCGATGTTTTTCTCTTTGCCAGTAGGCATTTGGTTGTAGTCTGTACTCAGACATGTATCTTCCGATGTTATATTGTATTAAGGCAGTTGTATGCCGATTGTATGAGATGTTGTATCCTTGTATCTGTAATGTTGTGATATCATGTTGGAAATCCGGGGCATATGACTTCGTCATATGTCGCGGTGGGACCGATATGTGCTTCGTCCCCGGATCTGGATGGAAACATCTAGATCTGGAACAGTACCGCATATCGGGCCTTACAGCTGATGGCATCATCGTCACTTCAGACCCGTCCCATCGTCTCTCTCCGGCATTAACGCGTGCCCGGAGAACGAAGCTCTGACCGGAGACCTTCAACCGCATCTCTCCGACATTGAATGAAATGCCCTGGCGCCAACTACTTCGTGCGCGGGGATGGATTTTGGCACAAATGATATTCATATGGGGCAGGGTTATCAGGATGGAACGTGTTTGGTGTTCGGACTCTCGAAAATCCACCTTTATTTAGGTCAGATTTGCGGGTAAACAGGATAGGTAGACCAATCCGCGAACATATACATGATCGCGTTGGATGATAAGATTGATTCGAACAACCCCCGAACCGAACGAATACGGAAGGTTTAAGAGTCCGTGGTAAAGATAGCGTAAGAGCAACTCTAGAAGATTCGCCATAAACTTATACCGCAAACGCGATATGCAGGTCACCACAAATGTGAAATGGCGTACTAAACTGGGCGCGACAGAACATATATGCTAAACTACACGCCATCATATATTTACAGATTCAGAACTCAAGGTTTCCCACGGTACAACCTACGGCGAAACATCCCCAGAGTTTACAAAAGAGGACTACCCCAGACACTTCGGAAGGTCGCCGACTCACTTCTTCTGTGGGCGGTCGACATAGTAGTCCCAGGTGGAACTCTTCAATACATCGGCCATCTCCATCTCGTCCTCAACCGCCGCAAGGCGATCGGCTGCATCCTCCTCGCCGGCCTTCTTGGCGGTTACGAGCTCCCGTTTCGTCATCTGGTGACGATGCGTGGCCGACCAGAGTAGGTGGTCAAGCGCATGGAAGCACGCCCATCCGCTCTGATCGGCACGGGACAGGATGACGCGGCCGCGGGGTTGGGCCACACGCCGGGGAGCGACCTGAGGCGCCGGGGGAGGGGCTGGGCGGCGAGCTCGCTTGGTCACCGACGGCCCACCCGGCAACCACGGTAGCTACAGCCGCCGAGCGCCACTTGGATTGCTTGTTGGAGTACGATCATCCTTTCGAACCGTAGATATACCGCGCCGGAGGCGATTATACCGTGCCACCCGCATAATTTTTACGGGCCGCGCGTGATATGACCGATCTATTCTGACCGAAAATCGCGCTCATACACTAAAAAAATCTGGATATTTATGATTCAATAGTAGAGCGCATCTGCTAGAATTGCTCTAATTTTTTTGAGCAAATTTGGAGCGTCCGGGTTGTAGATGGTCTAATAATTCACGAGACGCCGCGACATGGTGTGTGAAACGTGTACCTTCGCTAGCGGCAAACCTGCACCGTCCAGTCCGGCGTCTGTTTGCTCTCTCCAACCACTGTTCCAGTACAACTTTACGCGGCCCGCGCAAACTCGACAGTTCAGACCACTTGTCCTGACGACGTGGGGAGCTACTTGGCCTGCACCTCCTAGCTAGTAGCCAAGCCGAGAGCCCCAGGCAGACAACGGCGTTATACTCCGACCTACGCCACGTACGTCCTTGTCCACAGCCTGGTTGACGGCATCTACCGGCTTATTACCACTGTCGCCAAGCACCTCGATCGACAACGCTCGGCTGTCTGTGGCAACCGAACACGAACCATGGATCGAGACGGGCCTATTGATCGAGGACCCGGTCGGCGGGATCCGCCGGACGGAGAGGCCGGCGGGCGGCCACGTCGGTGAGCGGCGGCAACGGCACCTGGTACCTGGCCAGGTTTGAGTTTCGGGGTTTTTGACGGTCACCAGTTACCAGCGACCGGCCGTGGCGTCGGGATCGGGCGGGATCGGGCGCATCCGGGGCGATGGCGAGGGGGTCCCGGGGACGGCGACGCGAGTTGGACGCGCGCACTGACGGTGGCGTGCACCCGCTTTTGGACGGGGCATCACGTCGGCATCCGATGCCCGGCCGGGGCCGATCCAGCTGCGTCCGGAGCCTGGCTTTAAACGATACGGGACGTGCGAACCATGCCACTTTTAGGAGCTGCGCCGGAGGCAGCGACCTGTCCCCCGCCCGCCCGTGTGTACCCTGCATCTGCATGCCTCCCTGTGTTCATGCCGCTTAATTTGTTCTGCCGAGGTTTTCCTATGTCGCCTAATTTCCCGCTACAAATATAAGGATTTGCTAACGGGACCAATGGTTGCTATGTCTACGCACCAAAAATGCTAGATACACGGACAAGTCACGGGCTTTTACAGGAACATTTCTTTAATTATATACTAACCCCCACTGAATTTAACCGGGGTAGGGCCCATCCCTCTTCATTGAGCCAAACAAATCATGCCAATTATCTTCAAGCCCGTAAAGCCCCGTACTTTCCCATGTGTGTAGCAAAGCTCGTCTACGCACTGCTAAACATATCATATTTATCGGTCCATTATCTTAAGATTTTCTGCCAATTTGGTTTGGTTCATCGTTTAGATTCCTTCTGGTCCTGCGTGACCTTGACCCTGATCTGGTTTCAGCATTCGAGCTGCAGATCGTATACCGTTGGTTTCTGGCCGGTTCATTTGGCCGATTCTGGGAGAATCAATCATTACTCCAACTTCTTTCGAAATCTTCACTTCGTATATTTTTTACAATTCTATCTACCTAGGATCTAATTAAATAGGATTGTAAAATAAATGAAGATTCTAATAAATTCTAAAAGGAGCTAAAAAGGGGGTCAATTTTTCTATAATCGACCAAAAGAACTGGCTACAAACTTTGCGATTGAAAACGGTAGGGACTAGTTTTCTTTTGCTAGTTATCCTAGTTTGGGTTATATTTACAAAAACAACTTGCTGGTTTGTTAATGTAATCTGGAGGTGGAAACCCCTCCTTTTGATTAAAAAAAAACAGCTTTGCTCCGTGTAAGCAGTTGGACAATTCACCACAGCAGCTAACGGCCAGTAACTTCCAATCAACCAACATTTTGTGACGGGCACATTTGGTATCGATGTAGCGTCTGCATCCTGCTGCTGCTATTTTGGTGGGTTACCTGTGGACGCCATTTAGTACGTTAGTTGTCGGTCGTCGGGGTAGCTACATACGCATCCGCCCCTGCTGTATGATGCAGCAGTTCCTGCTGACAATGTGCACGCGCATGATAACTACGCATACCAAGGTTTTAAATACCAAGATTCATCACCATGCTATGCTCCCCAACCCTTAACACATGCACAACTCTATGTCAGCTTTCAATACGTACTACAAGCCTAGTGGAGTTGGAAATTGCTTTTGGATCCGAGCTTCATGAAATCCTTAATTTCGGAAATTGAAAATTTAATTTTTTAGGTTTAAAAAAATAAAAAAAATACACATATACATTAATTTGGATGCGAGCTATACAAAAATACAAATTTTTTGCATTTCTAGCACACATATTATTCAATATTAAGGTACATGAAATATTTTTTTGTGAAGCTCACAGCAAAGTGTATTTCATCATAAATTGTCAGAAGTGTAATTTATATCTTAATGTTATTGTCTACTTTTTAAAGAACTTTTCATAACTTAATTTTTTTTGAATTTTTCAAAAAATGAGCTCCAAAAATCCCCATTGGTAGGTTGATGGATTCGGCTAAACTACGATATATAATCAACGGAGTTGTAATTTTCCTTTTGTTCTAGGACATCACATACATACAAAGTAGGATCCTCTATTTTTAAATAGTGGCAACTAACTACATATAGTCATTAATCTAGTTTCTTCTTCTTATTAATTCTTGAAATTATTCACATTATTTTTCATCAACAAATCCACACCATCAATGTACCATCCATATTTGGTAGGCCTCGAAAGCCAGATCATCCGAGCGGCATGCGTGGAGCATTTTGCCAAACCCGGCCTTTGGAGCAACATGAGAGGTACGTGTTCAAAGCGGCGATGAGAGTTGAACTCAGCAACGAACATATAAGTTTTGTCTGGAACGGTAGATGGATTCAAGGTGTAGACGTGGAGGATCTTGTACCGGAATTCCTCCCTGCCATCCCTTCGATTGACAAGGATAGTAGTAGTTGAAGAAATGGCAAACGAGGCTTGCATATTGATATTAAGAGACATATTAATATACTTACTTTCCATCGGGTTTTAATCTTGTGGGAAGGAATTTCTCAAATCAAGTACTAGGTTCAAGGGGGAAGATAAGTGATCGTGGAGCTAGGATCCAAAGTGCGCGTTCTCTTCGGTCTACAAAGGTTACATCAAGGCGACTACTATATGTACGGAAATCTCAAATGGCTCACGGAAACGTATGCACCCACTAACTAGAAAAGGTAAAAAAAATCCAGACAAATCCAAAAAACTCTGAATTTCACCTATGACCCAAAAGTCGCGTTCCATGTATGCAGAAGACTTTAGTACCTCTAAAGTGCATGTCATTCCTCTCGTTGGTGGTGACCATAAAATGGCATTTTAGCAAAGCTAGTTTTTTTGCAGGGTAAAGCTAGTTTATAGAAAGGAGGATAAGAATAAGATCATATTCCAAAATTTGAATTTGAATGGTTTGGTAGTTAAATAGTTATTTTGTGTAATTTATTTCTACGTTTTATTTTGTGTGTGCCAGCTAATGCAATTGGTTCCGATATCGCTCATCATTACGCATCATATTCAGATTTGTTTTTCGGTTAGTGCGAGACATAAATACAGATCGGCCGCGAAAACAATGAGAAATATTAATTTGAGTATAACACTATGTAGAGAGATTGCACACCTCAATAGGGTGGCATGTCATGTATATATATAGGGCAAACAGATTACAAGCCTTGCTATACAAGGAACCTACAAGCCTTGGTATACAAGAAACCTATATACGTACATATATCTCAACACCCCCCTGCAGTCGAAGGGTCGGCAGCGACACATAGACTGGAGCGAAACTCAGAAAAAGCCGTAGTCGGTAAGCCCTTCGTCATGATGTCCGCAAATTGCTGAGAAGTCGGTACGTGAAGGACTCGAACGTGACCGAGGGCAACCTGCTCGCGAACGAAGTGGATGTCCAGCTCCACATGCTTGGTGCGCCGATGATGAACGGGGTTGGCGGAGAGATAGATGGCGGAGACGTTGTCACAGAAGACAACGGTTGCCTTGTCAACGGGACAGGCGAGCTCGGAGAGGAGCTGGCGTAGCCAGGTGCACTCAGCCACGGCATTCGCCACGGCACGATACTCGGCCTCAGCACTGGACCGCGAGACGATCGGTTGTCGCTTGGACGACCAGGAGATGAGTGACGAGCCGAGGTAGACGCATTAGCCCGAGGTAGAGCGTCGGGGCAGCCTGCCCAATCCGCGTCCGAGTAAGCGACAATATCCGTAGACGACGAGGCGGTGATGGTGAGTCCGAGATCCATCGTACCACGAATGTAGCGAAGAATCCTCTTAACAGCAGACCAATGAGCATCACGTGGAGCATGCATGTGGAGGCACACCTGCTAGACGGCGTACTGGAGCTCCGGACGAGTGAGCGTCAAGTACTGAAGTGCACCGACGATGGAGCGATAGAGAGACGCGTCCGAAGCCGGCGAGCCATCAGTGGCAGAGAGCTTGGCCTTCGTGTCGACAGGAGTGGGCGCGGGGTGGCAGTTAAGCATCCCCGCACGCTCGAGAACATCGTGAGCATACTTCCACTGATGAAGAAAGAACCCGTCTTCTCGGCGTACAATCTCGAGGCCGAGGAAGTAATGGAGCGGACCAAGGTCCTTGATGGCGAACTCAGCGCGAAGACGGTCGGTGATCTGTCGAAGAAGATCCACAGTGCTGGCTGTCAAGATGATGTCATCGACGTAGAGCAGCAAGTATGCAGTGTGAGAGCCCTGACGGAGGACAAACAGCGAGGCATCGGAGCGCGTGGCGCAGAAGCCGAGCTGATGAAGAAATGCCGCAATACGCTGGTACCAGGCACGCGGTGCTTGCTTCAACCAGTATAAGGAGCGGGAGAGCAGGCACACGTGGTCGGGGTGCTCGTCATCAACAAACCCGGTGGGCTGCTGGCAGTATACCTGCTCCGAGAGATGGCCATGGAGGAAGGCGTTGGAGACGTTCATCTGATGTACCGGCCAGGCACGAGAGACTGCGAGGTGCAGAACTGTCCAAATTGTGCCTGGCTTGACAACCGGAGCAAACGTGTCGGTGAAGTCGACGCCAGCGCGTTGACGAAAGCCGCGGACGACCCAACGTGCCTTGTACCGCTCGAGGGTACCGTTGGGGCGCAGCTTCTGCTTGAAGACCCATTTGCCGGTGATGATGTTGGCGCGAGGGGGACGCGGGACGAGCGTCCAAGTCCGGTTCCACTGTAGAGCGTCAAACTCGTCCTTCATGGCCGCATACCACTGCGGATCACGAAGAGCGGCCCGAACGGAAGTGGGCACCGGCGAAGAAGTAGAAGCCGCACAAACGTACTCGTCGGTGGGGTAGCGGGTAGACGGCCGATGCACGCCGGCACGGGCACAGGTGATGACGGCGTCAAGTGGCGGCGCGAGAGATGGCGCGGGCGTGGCCGAAGTCGCGCTGGAGGCCGGCGACGAAGCCGGTGACGGGGACACCGAGGTGGAGGCCGGCGCGGCGGACTCGGTGGAGCCAGCCGAAGCGGGCGACGGGGCAGCCGCGGGTGACCGCAGGGCCGCGCTGGAGGCCGGCGACGAAGACGGTGACGGGGATGCCGAGGTGGAGGCCGGCGCGACGGACTCAAGGAAGCCGGCCGAAGAGGGTGACGGGGCAGCCGCGGGTGACCGCGGGGCCGCGCTAGAGGCCGGCGACAAAGCGGGCGCCGCGGGCACCAAGCTGGAGGCCGGGGAGCTCAAGTATCCCGACGTCGGCGAGCGCAAGGAGCCATGCGTCCGTGTCGGAGAAGCCGGTGAGCTCGGGGAGCCCGGCGTCGGCGTCGGTGCAGCAGGAGCCGGGGGTGCGCGCTGGGCGCCGCTGGCGACCCGGGGGCGGCCAGAGGCGGCGGCCACGGCGTGCGAAGATGATGACGGCACATCGACGGTCCTGTCAAGCTGCTGAAAAGGAAAGCTCATCTCATCAAAATAAACGTGCCGTGATGTGAAAACCCGGTGAGACACTGGATCGTAGCAGCGATAGCCCTTCATATTTGGTGGGTAACCAAGAAAGATACAGGGCAAGGACCGCGGGGCAAGCTTATGAGGAGTAGTGGAAGCAATGCTAGGGTAACACAAACAACCGAAGACTCGGAGATCCTCATAGGATGGTGGTGAGCCAAAAAGTAGCTGATGTGGTGGATAGTTCCAGCGGACACGGCAAGGACGTATGTTGATAAGAAGAGTGGCCGTGGCAAGGGCATCAGGCCAGAAGCGCGGTGGAACATGAGAGTGAAACAGGAGAGTGCGAACACAATCATTAAGAGTGCGAAGCATACGTTCGGCGCGACCATTTTGCTGCGAGGTGTAAGGACATGTGAGACGGAAGGTGGTGCCACGGGATGCAAGGAGTGTACGGATGCCAAGATTGTCGAACTCCTTTCCGTTGTCTGTCTGCAAAGCAAGAATGGGTCGCCCAAACTGTGTAGACACATAGGAGAAAAATGTGGTGAGTATAGAGGAAGCATCAGAGTTGCGACGAAGAGGAAAGGTCCAGACAAAATGGGAAAAATCATCCAAAATCACGAGATAGTAAAGAAAACCAGAATTACTCGGAACATGTGAGGTCCATACGTCAGTGTGAAGTAACTGAAACGGAAAAGACGCAATGGTGGAGGATGAACTAAATGGAAGACGAACGTGCTTGCCTAGGCGGCATGCATGACAGGTGTGGTTCTCTGTTTTATCACAGGAGAAGGAGAATCCCCGCAAGATTTGACGAAGTGTGGCGGAGCTCGGATGGCCAAGACGTGCGTGCCAAGTGTCCACACCAGCGGAGAGAGCGACCGGTCCAGCTGTGGATGAGGATGATGGCTGGACGGGGTATAGACCATCTGGGCTGTTACAACGATGCAAAATCATCCGAGTGCGAGTATCCTTCACAGAGAAACCAAATTTGTCAAATTCCACGATTACAGAATTGTCACGGGTAAGGGAACGGACAGAGACTAGATTTTTAATGAGTTGAGGGGAAACAATAACATTATTAAGAGACAAGGGTGTGGAGGAAGAAGGAAAAGGAGTGAAACCGACATGTGTAATGGGAAGAGAGGAACCATTACCGACGATGATGCGGGAAGTGGTGGCAGTGGGGTAGGAAGATGACAAGTTACCGGGATGAGACGCCATGTGAGTGGTCGCACCGGTGTCCATGATCCAGCCACCGCCGGCGCCGTACGGGCTGGAAGGTGGGGGAGTCTGGAGCGCCGTCGGCATGGCGAGAAAGCGTCGACGACTGGGGATGGCGCGTCGCGTGGGGAAGTAGATCGCGGCGTGGCTTGGGACAAGCCGCAGCGACACGACGGGTTGGCGACGACTCGGGAGGAGCGGCGGCTCAGGGGGATCGGCGGCGTCCGGGAGGAGCGGCGGCGGCTCGGAAGGAGTGACGGCGACCCGAGATGGCGGCGGCGGCTGTTACGGGACTACTAAATCAAGCACCTGGATGGATACGGGAGTAGTGGATGGATGGATGGATTGAATAGCTAGTGGCTACGTAGAGATTTGGTGTAGCGGCTGAAGGAGTTGTGGCTGCAGCGTGGAAGTTGAGCTGCGGCGGGTAGGATAGGTGTGGCGGCGGCGGCCTGGGTGGGAGGAGGCGGCGGCGGCCGGGGGCGGAAGCGAATTAGGGTTAAGATCTTAGGGCAAATGATACCATGTAGAGAGATTGCACACCTCAATAGGGTGGCATGTCATGTATATATATAGGGCAAACAGATTACAAGCCTTGCTATATAAGGAACCTATAAGCCTTGGTATACAAGAAACCTATATACGTACATATATCTCAACACACTATTATCTTTGTTTTCATGCTATCCTCAAATAAATATTACCAAAGCTAGTTTATTGAATGGAGGATAAGATCATATTTTAAATTTTGAATTTGAATGTTTTGGTATTTAAATAGTAATTTTATTTTATCTTGTTTACCCATTTCTTTTTGTGTGGCAACTAATGCAATTGGTTTCGATATCACTCATCATTATGCATCATATTCAGATTGGTTTTTCGACTAGTGCGAGACATAAATATAGATCGGCCGTGAAAACGACGAGAAATATTTATTTGAGTATAGCATGAAAACAGAGATAATACATAACATCGACCCAGCCAATAGTACATTTCCAATGTGACCAAACACGAAAACATTAAACAGTTTCGTTGTCAACCCTACCTCAAAACTGGTCCCGTTGCACCCCACCCCGAAGGTAACCCCTCCAACAAGATGGCCCATACATCAACGCACCCCAGCTAGCTCCCTAGCTCCCTCCCTAGCTCCATCGATCCCAACATATTACCATCGCGCAACAGTGTAGGAAGACCAAGAGAAGAATCCCCTGTAGCTACCTATAGAGGTTCTCCCTCCCTCCGTCCCTAGCGCACGACGCTGCTGCTGCTTACCCTTACCCTAGCTAGGAGCGAGTGAGGGTGAGGCTAGATCGAGCTTGCGCTCTTTGTCCATGGCTATGAGCGAGCAAGACGGGCAGCACGCAGCGAAGAGCCTTCCCGCCGGTGATGCGGCGAACGGCGCCGTCGACATCGACTCCTTCTCCCAGCTCCCGTTCGTGCGGCCCAAGCCGCCGCCGGCCATGGAGGCCAGCGGGTCCAGCCCCACGTCGGCCATCCGCCTCTTCGGCTTCGACTTCCCGCCCGACGGGGCGGCGTCCTCCGTCACCGACGGCGATGCTCCCGCTGTCAGCACCACCTCTCCCGGCCAGACGGCGGCGGCTTCGGCCGGTGCAAGTGGCGGCAGCGGCGGTCGCAAGTTCGAGTGCCACTACTGCTGCCGGAACTTCCCCACGTCGCAGGCGCTTGGGGGACACCAGAACGCGCACAAGAGGGAGCGGCAGCACGCCAAGCGCGCCCAGTTCCAGAGCGCCATGGCCATGCAAGGCCACTACCCGTCCCACGCGTACCCCGCCTTCGCCAGCGGCTACCACCACCGTTTCGTCGCCGGCCCGCCGCACTTAGGCCGCTACGAGCCGCCGCCGCACTACCCCTCGTGGTCCAACCACCACCACCTGGCGCCCACCATGCCAGCAGCGGTGCCCAGGTACTACGGCAGCGGCCCCGGCTCCGTGTCCCAGCCGATCACCGGCAGTCCGGTGCCGGCGTCGGCGCTCTGGAGGGTCCCGGGCGCCAGCGTGGCGACACCAGCGCCGCGGCAAGAACGTCCAACGCCCTTGACTCTCGCCGGACGCGACGAGATGGCGGTGGCGTGGGAAAGAAGAGGACAAGCTGGCTCGGCCTCATCGGCCTCATCGGCGTCGTCGTCTTCGCAGCATGAAGCCTTGCGCCACGGGGGAGAAGCCGCCGAGAACAAAGCAAACGTCAGCTTGGATCTCACCTTGTAATTCTCCAAGAGCGGCGCGCGGTTAATTAGTGGGTTCGTGCAGATTAAGAAGAACGAAGGTTAATTCTTTTTTTCCCTAGCTCAAGAATTTGTTTAGCTCGATCAGCGGAGAGAGATTTGTTGTTTTTCCTTGGGTGTCCATTTTTGCTGTGTTTTCTCGTACCCACTCGTCCTACTCTTCTCGCATCGCTTTAGATTGCTTTGTAAGGAAAAACGGAGGGGAAATAAATGGAATTAAAGGAGAAAAACGGGGGTGATGTCATTTTCATATTCTTCAGTAGTGCTACATTATTTCCCAGCCATTTTTAATCTTCTTCTATGTTTTTGAGGGGATTTTTCTAGTTTCATAGTGATGTGGGTATGGTGGACTGATGCATACGTCTGTGCTAGCACTAATTTTCTGGTGTGTCTGTCTGTCCATTCAAACGAAAAGTTATCTTTTCTCCTCTAGGGACTTGTCTCTATCCTCGAAATGCTATTCAGTTTTTGCTACTTTAGCTGACAGTTATCCTTATCATTTGCTTTTTGGGGTAGTACTAGCATGCAGATGCAGATGCAGCAGCTGAGCTGCAGCTAGGGTTGCTGACAACATTTACTCCGAGGATTTGCCCAAAGGCGCAAGGCTAACGAATGTCCATGCCCCCACTGCTTACTTCGGCGACGGCTTGAATGATTCTTGCCTGCAAATTGACCATGCATCCATTTTCCAGCTACCACGATTGATTATTCACAGAGTATTGAACTATTCTCGGCGCCCACAATTGGATTCTCTCCTTGGATTTACAACATGGGATCCACCTTTGGCTTATATCTCGTTTTGGCAAAATAAAGCAGACTAGGGTTTGTTGCTCACGGAAACTGTGGTAGGCAGTGATGCATGTGTACAAATCCTGAACGGGCACTCGAACGGTCGAACCATGCACAGCAGTAAAAGCACCTGCCCATGCATGCGCATCGTCTATGTGGGCATGAATGTAAACTGTGCATCCACCATTCCTTGCATCTTGAGCGTGTTTGGTTACATTCTTAGTGGAGCATGTTTCAATGGAGCCTGTTTAAGGTATACAGGCTCTGGGTTATGTTCTGCATATCGTTCGGTAGACCGCATCAAGCCCATCTCGCATCCTTCCCGTACACTACTGAAAAAACGAACTTTGCTGGCCGGTGTGCTCTTCGCCGAGTGCCAAAACGCGGACCACTCGGCAAACAACCATATGTGCCGAGATAGACCACACAACACTCGGCATTCTTGCAGCACTCGGCATAGAGAGTCTTTGCTGAGTGTGCACTCCACAATGCACTCGGCAAAGACAAAAGTGACGGCAAACACCACAGAGGCACTCGGCAAACAAACATGCCACGTGTTCAGTTTTGCACGTGAACGGAACGGTAGCAGCTGTATTTTATCTTTGCCGAGTGTCGTAGTAACGGGACTCGGCAAAGAAACGGCGCCAAAAATAGAATTCGTTCCCGCCAAAAAAAATACGTGCGAAAAGTTTTTAATTCCGCGGCTTTTCTTGCCACGCTATAGATCCAATCTTTGCCGAGTGTCTTCTCCCGAATACTCGGCAAAGATTTCGCGCGAAAAGTTTTCAACGTTCGCGCCAGGTCCTGCCGCCATGTGGTTCCAAAATGTGCCGAGTATCAGGTGGGATGATACTCGGCAAATAAAAAACTATAGCTTCTACCACCTTCTCCCCTCGCTGCCTTTCGCACCAACGATTCTTTCCCCGCCACTTCTTGGGCCGATGACCCTAAATTTTAGAGGAAAAATCGGGGGGGAGGGGACTTTGCGGGAAAGCTCATGGAGTTGGTTATAAAAAGTCCCCGATCGGGTGCATAGACATGTACACCCAAAATCAGCATTTCTCTTTGACACCTCTCTCTATCTAGGTACCATGTTTGCCGGTTCGGGTTCCAGGAGGATATGTGGAGGTGTGGGTGAGCCTTAACTCCGTCTAGAGCACGGACATTGTGTGTTGTCTCGCACTTCCGGCATGGCCAAGGTGGAAGGTAGCCAGCCACGGGTATCTCTAGAGGATGTAGTGGCGGTGGTGGTGAAGCAATGCGGTGTAGATCAACGCCATACCGGGCCTCGTATTCGAACGAGAGGGGGCTTCGATGCGCCAGAGTCACAACTAAATCATTGTTTTTCACCGGCACATGAATTATGGAGGTGTGGTAGGTTTTTAGGGCAAAGATCCCTCTTTGAGGTGTCACAACGTTTCTATGGCATCACTAGCTCGTTCAACAGGAAGGTTCTGCACCTTGGGCTGGAAAAGCCGACATCGCGCGAACCGGGGGGAATCTTGTAAACATGAGCTCGGGTACTGTTCTACATGTGTCAATGGACTACCCAAACACAATAGAGAAACAAATTTCACTGAGCTACCCCCTTCCGGCGCGCCGGGGATGGGGTAGATCAAAAAAGATGAACATTTGGTCAATCGGCCCCTATATTCGACAGAGAGGGGGCTCCGTGGCGCAGGAGTCACAACTAAATCATCATATTTCACTAGCACATGTATTATGGAGGTGTGGCAGGTTGTTAGGGAAAATATCCCTCTTTGAGGTGTCATGACGCTTCTCCGACTTCACTAGCTCGTTCAACAAGAAGGTTCTGCACCTCAGGCTGGAGACACCGAGATCGGACGAACCGAAGGGAATATTGTGAAAAAATGAGCTTGGTTACGGTTCTAATTGTGCCAATGGACTACCCAAACACAATAGAGAAACAAGTTTCAATGAGCTACCCCCTTCCGGCGCGCCGAGGACGGGGTAGATCAAAAAAATTTACCATTCGGTCAATCAGGCCCCGTATTCGACGGAGAGGGGGCTCCGAGGCGCAGGAGTCACAATTAAATCATTGTTTTTCACTAGCACATGTATTATGGAGGTGTGGTAGGTTGTTAGGGCAAAGATCCCTCTTTGAGATGTCACAACTCTTCTCTGACATCACTAGCTCGTTCAACAGGAAGGTTCTACACATCGGGCTGGAGACACCGGCATCGGACGAATCGAAGGGAGTCTTGTGAAAACATGAGTTTGGCTACTGTTCTACATGTGCCAATGGAAAACCCAAACACAATAGAGCAACAAGTTTCACTGAGCTACCCCCTTTTGGCGCGTCAGGGATGGGGTAGATCGAAAAAGTTGACCATTCGGTCAACCGGGCCCCGTTTTCGACGGAGAAGGGGCTCCGTGGCGCAGGAATCACAACTGAATCATCGTGTGTCGCTAGCACATGTATTTATGTTGGTGTGGCAGGTTCTTAGGGCAAAGATCCCTCTTTTGGGTGTCGCGGCGCTTCTTCGACATCACTAGCTCGTTCAACAGGAAGGTTCTGCACCACGGGCTGAAGACACGGAGATCGGACGAACCGAAGGGATTCTTGTGAAAAAATGAGCTTGGCTATTGTTCTACATGTGCCAATGGACTACCCAAACACAATAGAGAAACAAGTTTCACTGAGCTACCCCCTTCCAGCGCACCGGGGACGGGGTAGATCAAAAAAGTGGACCATTTGGTCAACTGGGGCCCGTATTCGACCGAGAGGGGGCTTCGAGGCGCCGAAGTCACAACTAAATCATTATTTTTCACTGGCACATGTATTATGGAGGTGTGGTAGGTTTTTAGGGAAAAGATCCCTCTTTAAGGTGTCACTGAGATTCTCTGACGTCACTAGCTCGTTCAAGAGGAAGGTTCTGCACCTTGGGCTGGAAATGCCGACATCGCACGAACCGGAGGGAATCTTATGAAAACATGATCTTGGATACTGTTCTACATGTGCCAATGGACCCAAACACAATAGAGAAACAAATTTCACTGAGCTACCCCTTCTGGCGCGCCGGGGACGGGGTAGATCGAAAAAGTTGAACATTTGGTCAACCGGGCCCTGTATTCGACAAAGAGGGGGCTCCAAGGTGTGGGAGTCACAACTAAATCATCATGTTTGACTAGCACATGTATTATGGAGGTGTGGTAGGTTGTTAGGGAAAATATCCCTCTTTGAGGTGTCACGGCGCTTCTCCGACATCACTAGGTCGTTCAAGAAGAAGGTTCTGCACATCGGGCTGGAGACACCGACATCAGACGAACCGAAGGGAATCTTGTGAAAACATGAGCTTGGCTACTATTCTACATGTGCCAATGGACTACCCAAACACAATAGAGAAACAAGTTTCACTGAGCTACCCCCTTCCGACCCGCCGGGGACATGGTAGATAAAAAAAGTTGACCATTCGGTCAACCTGGCCCTATATTCGATGGAGAGGGGGCTCTGAGGCACCGGAGTCACAACTAAATCATTGTGTTTCACTAGCACATGTATTATGAAGGTGTGGTTGGTTGTTAGGGCAAAGATCCCACTTTGAGGAGTCACGACGCTTCTCCGACATCACTAGCTCGTTCAGCAGAAAGGTTTTTCACCTCGGGCTGGAAACATTGACATCAGACGAATTGCCTCGGTCACGCTCCGACATGTGCGAAGTCTTGAAGCCGCGGAATTGCCTCGGTCACACTCCGACATGTACGAAGTCTCAAAGCCATGACTGGCCTCTTTCAACGATGGTCATGGCGTCACGTTCTTTAGCATATTCAACATCTAGATGGACGCCGATATTATGGTAGATTGCGGTCGTCTTAATTTGCACCACAAATATGGACCGGATAACCTATTTTTTTATGTTTATTAGAATTTGATCTAAAAAGTTATGTGGGGTGGCATGCAAATTGATTTTTATTAAATGGGTGACATCTAACATTTATCGCTAATTTTGAATAAATAGAAATTTTATCTGCCGTTGCAACGCACAAGCATTTGTGCTAGTACATAATATAAAATAATTGAGAAAAAAAAGTCGGGGTAAATAGAAAGTTAATAAATTACTTTGAGATATGTGCTAGTTATAGTGCATGAAATAATATGAAACTTCTTTCCGCATTATAGTTATAACATTTGTTGTCCTCCAACGTTTGACGAAGTTCACATGCTATTTTATTTAGGAAAAACAAACATCTATGCATAAAATCTTTGGTTAATGTATAAGACAAACAGAAATCAATGATATCACAAACGGAAAAAAAACTAGAAAAACAACTTCTAACGCTGAGTATCTCTTGTCTGGGCACTCGGCGAACATTTCCCCCCAAATCAGCAGGGAAACGCCTCCTAGCCTCCAAAATCCCCATTCTCTCCCGCGCCCTCTCCTTCCAAAGTTCCAATCCGCCACCGCCGTCGCCTCTGGCCCCGCATCGTCGCCGCCACCGCATCTCCCGCCGCCGCAGCAGCTCCTCCCACCTCCGGCCACCTTCTCCCTCGCCCCCTAGCCCCCTCCCTTCTGCCGGCCTCCTCCCTGGATCTCGCCCTCAGCCGCCGCCATGCTCCAGATCGAGCAGACCGCCGCCGGCGCCTCCGGCGGCCTGCGCTAGGTGCCCTCCTCTTCCCCGAGCTAGGTTACTTGTGCTGCTCGCCGCCGCCTCAGTTCCTCCGGCAACAAAAGAGCGACGCCTTCCCTCCTTCCTCAAGCTGACGCAAATCAACGACTTCCCTCCTCCAGGAGCAAGACACCGCCACCACCCCTTCCCCCAGCTGCCGGCGAGCTCCAACTTCCCTTCCCCAACTACTGGTGAGTGCGACGACCCCCTTACTCCAGCTGCCGGCGACCCCCATGGCCATTTTCTTGCTGCTAAAATCTGAACATTTTTGTTTCTGTACAGGACGTTTTTGCTAGGTGCTGCACTGGAACGTTTTGTACAGGACATTTTTGTTTCTGCTAATAGCAGCCTGCTATATTGTATTTTGGAGCAGAGGTTGCAGTGCTAGTGCTAATACAATTTTTCCACTTGTTTGTTTTGTGCAGGACACGGATTGAGGTTGAGGCCGGGAGCGTCGTCGTGTGGCGGGTATTTGCTGGAGGAGCATCCTCAATCTTCTTCATCGACAGCCGGTCATGCTTCGAGGGTAAGAACCACCGCCTCTCTCGCTCTCCGATGTAGACAATGGGTTCTGAACTATTTGTGTTCCAACTATGTAATCGTTAATGTATAATTAGCTAGCATTATGTTTCAACTATTTGTATGCGACTTGAAAATTCTTCGGCATCTCCATTTTCTCTTAGTTGTCATGTTTGCATTGCATGGTTGTTGACATTCAACATGTTGTAGGCTAAAGTTGACGAAAACCAGAGGATTGCAATGGAGGCAACCGAGAAGGTGCAGAGGATGGAGAGCTATATCACTAGCCAGCAGACATGGATGCGGGCAATGATGGAGGTATTTTTTTCACCCTTAAGATGAGTTTTCAACTTTTAGTTCCATTCATCGCTATATACATGTTAACTCACTGGTCAATATGTACTCTTGGTCTCTGTAGAGGATGAGTGCTCTTCCATTGGCTCCGCCTCTACCTCCGCTACCGCCGTTGAACTTGGTAAGTTGGCTTGCAACTTGTTAACTCAATCAATTTTCAGTTTCCTCTACTAATGCGGATGTTTATAGAGCAACACTGTATTGGAGGGATCCCACAACGCCACAGACCGGCCCGAAGATGGAGCTGCAGGAGACACGTCGACGACATCGACCTCTGGGATGCACAATGATTCTAGGTAAGAAAATTTCAATATTGTTGTGCTTCCTTTGCTTGTAGGTCTATAGTAATATTTTTAACACATTGAAATTTTCAAAGTTGTAGGATTGCATCGATGATGGAGTATATGCATTGAGGATTGCACCTTTCCTTCATTGTTGTGGAAATCATGAGTTTGTGGACTTGTGAAACTTTGAACTGTGAACTCGGACTTGTGACATGTATTTTGTGTTTGTGGAGATCATTATGAACATATATGAGTGATCTGGTGATGTATCTTGTGAATCATTGCAATTTACTGCTATTTTGGTTGTCTGTGGCTATTATGAACATATATGAGTGATCTGGTAATAGAAATATATTGTTTGTGGTTTAATTGCAGGGAAAAGCAAGAATCAGCGAATTTCTGTAAAATTGCCAGTACTTTGCCGAGTACTACACTCGGCATAGTACCATCTGGCAGGGTTCGCCGAGTATTGCACTCGGCAAAAACAGCTCCCAGGTGCCGTTCGGTCGCCTGTATTGTAACTTTCCCGAGCCTTCAGGTGAGCACTCGGCGAAGGTTACTCAGCGAAGCTGAACTCGGCAAAGCATACGCTCGGCGAAGCGGCACTCGGCAAGAACGAGGACACGTGGCAGATCATGGGCGACCCACTGACAAATTCTATGCCGAGTGCAATACTCGGCAAAATTGCACTGTCCGTTCCGTCACACTTCGAAGGGAACGGACTGTTCTACTTTTTATCGCCGAGTGCCAGTACGAAATACTCGGGGAAGGGTTCGCCGAGGTACCCGAGATTTGACACTCGGACAAGAGATATTTGCCGGCCAGGTTGTTGCCGAGTGTTGTTTGCCGAGTACAATACTCGGCAAAGTGTTCGCCGGCGGTTTGTGGAGCTTCGCCGTGTATTTTTGATACACGGCAAACTCTCCATTTCCAGTAGTGCGTAGTGTAAATTGCACTAGGTCGAACCTGCATATGGGGAAACGATCGATCATAGTGTTCCCGGCGAGCCTAGCAAAGAGAACTTTAAGTTTCATGCGAGCCAGTCTCTGCGTGCGAAGTAGGCAACCAAACAGCTAAGTACTTAGCCCAGCAGAGTCTGGTTAGGCTTTGATGAAGCTTACCAAACACGCCCCTATAGATTAATAAGTGTGATCCCACTGCACCTGAGCGCTCGTGCGGAGGTTGTGCAGCAATAGGTCTCCGGGGATGCTGCGGCGGCGCATAGAGAGCTTGGATCCATCGAGACCCTTGTTACCCTCGGTGCCCAGGCGGGCTCCACTAGATCGCCCGCTACCTACCGACACCCCATTGAGTCGTCGATTTTGATACATAGCATTAGTGTTGTGCCTATGGGATCGTTCGCCAAGACCACCCAAAAGGGGAGGTCACTGCGATCGGCCGTCAACATATAGTAGGGCCCGATCGCCCCGTAAAGGGACTGCCCACGACACCCCCTCCCATGAAGCTCATGTGTTGGAATATCCTGGGCTACGTCCATTTGGGCCATCATCGCCGGCTCATCGAGTACATGTGTGATGAAGATGTTGATATTGCGTACATTTAGAAAACCATTAGATTAAACTTCTCTCTTCAAGAACTACAGGGTCTCTCCGGCATGTCTTTTCATTGTAATGGTTACCCACATCGGGGCACTCCAGAGGAATTTTTCTAGGTGTCAAAAAAGACACGTTCGAGGTGGATGACTTGGATCATGGGGAGTTCTTCCTCAGCATGGCAGTCATATGAAGCATTGATCAAACCTCTGTTCGAAGGTGTTGATCGTGTCTGAAGGCCAAGGTCGCGCAGTGGCCCCTAACTATAGTGGTGTTAGAGGACTTTAATCTTTTCCGATAAACATCTGATAAGAGATCCGTTACGGTGGACATTTTGCGCATGCGACTCTTTAATGATTGCATCGTTGAGCTGACCCTTAGGGAGATTGCGCGTGTTGGGGCAAGGTTCACCTGGACCAACAAGTAGGTTGCCCTGATCTAGAGTGTGTTGAATAAAGTTTTTGTGTTAGTTGAGTGGGAAATTTCCTTCCCGTTGTGCTCCCTCAAGGCTGTTACTCGGTAGGGTTAGATAACTGCTTGCTACTTTTCTCATCAGGTAAAGATCTGTTTCTCGAGTCGCGCCACTTCCACTTTGAGACCTCATGGATGCTACAATCGGGCTACTTCTCCGCCTAGAACCTACAATGTCGTGGATGTTTGGCATCATTGTGCCAAATCAATATGCCAGTTTATGGGAGCTTGGGACGTCAACCTCGGCGTGGACATTCAGGCATGCAAGCGTGCTCTCCTCGACATGATTAAGTCCCTGGGCGAGGGAGCCGAAGTTCAGGATCTTGTCCCCGATGAGTGAATCATTCGATACTCGCTTGAAGCATCCCTTATGGAGATCTTCAAGGGGGAGTTGTATTTGCAGTGGAAGGGTGGCAAGAATTGGCTACTCCGAGATGACACCAATAGTACTGGCAATTTCCATGTGATTGCCAATGGTAGGAGTAGAAGGATGCTCTATCTCCTTCTTTGGAAGGACGACCACTTGATTGAGGTGGCTGTGACGATTTCCACTCATACTTACTCCTTCTATTAACATGTTTTTACGGAAGGTAGTTGTGTTGGTTGGGCCATCCCTGATGGATAAATCTGGACACCAGATGCATGATTTTCAGCAACCGAGATTGTGAAATTATCTCTCCGTTCTCTTTTGAGGAGATTCGTCTAGCTATCTCGATCATGAAGTATTTCTCGGCTCCTAGCCCGGACGACATTCTACTGGCCTTATCTACTAAATTTTGCTTGGTGATTAGGCACGCCGTCATTCCCTAGTTCTACTAGTTTTTCTTGGAACACTGGACATGGTTTGTTTTAACTATGGTGTTGTGACTCTGATCGCCAGAATAACCGGGGTGATGGATATTCACCAGTTTAGAACTATTATGATGAATAACTTCATTGAGCGTATCAATTCTAATGTTTGATATTTGCGAGATCGAACGTAGAGGGTTTTGGGACCGCTGTTGTTGCTAGATCATGCAACTAGTCAGGAGAAGTTCCACCGCCATTACTATTAATGGGACGATAGGTTCCTATTTTAGATTGTCTCATGGTGTTAGGCAAGGGGAGCGATAAACCTGATCATCTTTAATCTCACGGTCGATGTCTTGCCAGGCATCCTCGATAGGCTAGGCGGATGGCCACATCTTAGGCATTGTCGATAATTTGGTGCCTGGGGGTTGATGGAGTGGAAGTGGATAATGGCTTCTCTCCCTTCGTTGGTTACCCCAAGTGGAAGCTCAGATGTATGATAGCAACAAATTTCCCCTATGTAGAGGATAGGGTTTGTCTCCCGTAGGATTCCGGAAGTGACAAGTAGGTGTCAACGGCGCAATTGACGTGGACCTGCGCCACACAATACAAATAACTTTGCTCCTAACGAAGTTCAGAGAGGGTTTCAATCTCTCTGGACTTGTTGTTTACAAAGGATCAAACGCAAGAGATAAAGGATAATAATAATTGCAACTAGAAAGTAAAGCAGGAAATAAATTAAGCGTGTAAACAGTGATGAGAATATGGACCGGGGTCCCGTGATGTTCACTAGTGATGTCTCTCTCCCAAAAGACGATAAAACTGCTATGCGAGGTAAACAAATAACAGCTGGGCAATTGACAGGATTAAAAACGCACCGCAATGCTAAATATGCTACAAAGAAAGGAAGAGGCTCAAAATCATGGGCGGTACGCCAAAATAAGTAGACCGAAATCCAACTGCATCTACTATTAATCATCCACCTTGGGATATCTATCCAGAACATCTCGCTGGTATTAAGTTGCGAGCCCCACCCAAAGTGTAAACCCAAAGCAACAGACAACTGCATTAAAAGAACTTTGTGTAAAGTAAACAATCCTTGCAACCGCGGTTACAAGCACCGTTGTTTTCCCCCTTGTGGCAACAACACATCCCCTAGACTCATGTTTCTATCACTCAAGCTAGTCATCAGGGGGCATGAACCCACAATCGAGCATAACGTTCCCTCTTGGAGTCACTACCTACTACTTGGCCAAAGCAATAAATAGCAACGGAGAACATGCAAGAATTACTTAAGAACAAAAATATAAAAGATAAGAACCAAATATATTACTCAATCACAAACTGAACATAGTCGCATAATCCATCAGATCCCATCAAAGTCAGCATAGCAACAACAGAAAGAATTACATATGTGCCTTGATCATGTAGGGAAGCTCACAAGGTCTAATCCATGAAGAATCAACAGGGGAGGAAAACATCACATAGCTACTGATCACGGACCCATGGTCCAAGGTAGACTACTCACGGATCATCCGGGAAGCATCCATGGTGGAGGAGAGGCTCCCGGAGGTCAATCCTCCCTCCGACAGGGTGCCGACAAGAGGTCTGCTGGCGCTCCCGATCTTGGAAGCGCGGCGGCGGCGGAACAGAGGCGAGATTGCGAAAAAGGGTTCTGTCCTTGGAAGAATCCCGTCACGGAGAATAAATAGGCGAAGGGGGGCAGCCAGGGGGGGCACCAGGTGTCCAGGCGGCCCCCTGGCGCGGCCTAGCCCTAGGGCGCCTGGACCCCTGGTGGTGGCCCTCAGGACCCACCGAGGTGTTTCCGGAAGCTTCCATTACGTTGATTTTTATCTGATTTTGATAAGTTAGTCCAAATATGACCATAAGTGTATGAAATTTTGGAGAACTTTTAATATGGGTTAAACCTGAAATAGAAAAACGACAGAAAACAGAAACTGGCACTGGGGTGCACTGAGTTAATAAGTTAGTCCAAATATGACCATAACTGTATGAAAGTGTATCTAGATCATAGCAATATCACATAAAACATGCATGGAGCAAGAAGAAATTATAGATACGTTTGGGACGTATCAACATCCCCAAGCTTAATTCCTGCTCGTCCTCGAGTAGGTAAATGATAACAAGCATAATTTCTGTGGTGACATGCTAACAACCATATAAGAACTTTGAAAGTAAAGCAATCAAGTTATGTAATTCAATTCAAGTCATAACATGCAAGAGTCTATATTAGCATTGAAACAAGCAACATAAGAACATAAAGGTGCAAGAGCTCTTGCTATCTGTGACTGGAATGTCTCCAGATGGTGTTTGCGTGCAAGAAGGGGCGATGGGAATACGAGAGAAAAAAATGTATTTGTTGAGAACTCAATCTACTAAGATTTCACACTTAGTCTTCTTTGGAATCTTATCTTGACTCCCCAGACCACTAGCCATGTACAATTCAATTTGATCCACTCCCTTTCGATATTTTGAGCACTCATGCAATGGATGAGAGTAAGCACGAGAGTTGACACTTAGGATGGCAAAAAGAGAGATATGGTGGAGGAGGAAGACAAAAAGGGTGAGAAAGGCTCACATCAATGAGGACAATCATAGGCGAGAGAAAGCCAAATGATAGATGCGATGTGAGGAGTAGGGATTTCCATGCAACGGATGCACATATGAGCTAAGAAAAGCTCTCCAATGGAACTAGTGGGGGTGCATCCAACTTGCTCGCTCATAAAGACCTAGAGCTTATTTGAGGAAGCTCATCCTTGGAATATGCAAGCCAAGTTCTATAGTGTGAAGGTCCCCACATAGCTATATGCATAAATGATCATCTCTATGGAGCCCAAGATAAGAGGGAGTACGAGTGTGGATCTTTCAAAAGGAATAATAGTGTTTCCCCTTTCTCTCTATTTATTTTCTTTTTTCTCCTTTTTATATTTTTTATATTTTTTGGGTGGTCTCAATGGATCTTTCTATTTAAATCTCATTTGTCCTCTTTGGGATCTTTTAAATTTGTCCTCTTTGGGATCTTTTCCTCACTTAAGGGCAACACTCTATTTTACAAGGAGTATAAAAGATCTTCACACTTTACAAGGTACTCATCATAAAAAAGATGTAGCTATCATGATTTATGCAAATGTATGCCTCTGCCAGTGTAGCAGGAACATGTATGGCATGAAGATCAAGTCATGAAGAGGTGGAAGTTGCATGGAAATATATCTCGGAAAGGCTATGGAAAAGCCTTGATAGGTAGGTATGGTGACTGTTTTGAGTAAATATATAAGGAGGTTTATGATGACAGAGCGTATCATGCCAAGGGTTTGGATGCACCGGCGAGGTGAACGCCAACTCTCGGAGTGAGAAGAGGGCAAAGCATGGTACCGAAGAGGCTAGCAAATGCGAGGAGGTGGAAGTGTCAACTTTCAATACTTACATTAGTCCGAAGACTCATGCACTTATTATCAGTAACTCTCAATCTAATAAGGAGGTTCACAAAGAGATAAGTACCCCGAGGAGGAGTGTATGTGGGTTTGGTTATCCTTGCGCATTCTCGAATAATGGTACGTGAGTGTACTCTAATATCCGATCCCTCCAAAGATTAGTGATCCATCTAGTAGCTAGAGTTCTCAACTAGTTTTTTTAGTTTTTGAAAATAAACACGGATTGCCCAAAATAAGACACCTATCACTAATAGGATAGAGCTCTTGACACCAAAAGTTCAAACATTACTCACAACAATACCTCAAAACTATTGCAAGTTACTACTACAATTGAATAGCAACCTCAATTACCTACTTCAATACAAGACACAACTCAGTGCAACAACCAACTCTCTTAATAAGATAAACATGAAAGCTAAAGAGAGTTCCAACAACAAACTAAACTAAACTAAAGCTCTTGGGAAAGATAAACATGAAAACTAAGAGCTAAACATGGCAGTAGCTATGAAAAGATAAAGAACACACAATAGAAGAAAGATAAGCATGAAAATCCTATGATGTGTTCTAGTTTAAAGTGGAGCGTGTTTCTCTCCCACACAAAGTAAGCTGGGTTCTAACTTGTTATGAACAGCACGCGAAGCTAAATAAAAATAAAAAGTAAACCTAAGAGCGAGACGCTCCAAGCATAGCACATAACGCATGAAGTGATAAAAATATAGTGAGACGGAGGACGAACTGATGATTGTTGATGGAGAAGGGGATGCACGGGGTCATCCCCAAGCATAGACGCTTGAGTCTCCTTGCATATTTATTGGGGATGCATGGGGGCATCCCCAAGCTTGAGCGTTTGACACTCCCGGATCTTCTTTCATCATCTTCCCTCGCACACTTGAAAACTCCCTTCATACGTAACTCATCATAAGCTGATTAGAGAGGTTAGTACCCTTAATAAAATAATTTTTCTCCACTGGAAATAAATATATTATTGAAGAGCTACTGTTTCTCAAGATTGCAATTTTTTTTGCAAATAAAAAGCAAGCCTAAGGTTTGCAAAAGTAAGGAAAGGCAAAAACGTGGCAGAATCTGTGAAAAACAGAACATCAGGTAGTAAATAAATTTTTTTGGTACTTCTGCAACTCAAATCAAAAAACTAGAACAGACGCTCGAAAAACAATTGTATGGAGCACGCTGTCAAAAAAAATTCAGATCAAAAAGATGATTTGGTGATTTTAGGATAATTTTTCTGTCCAAGGACAGAATCTGTTTTCTGGACAGCATGTCGCAACTTTTGTTTTTTCTTGTAATCGGAGGCTAAACTTGGCACAAAGCTTGAAAAAAAAAGATACAATGATGTTTCTACAATAGTAACAATCATCAAGACCACTAAAAACAGAAGTAAAAACATCTTGGGTTGCCTCCCAACAAGCGCTTTCTTTTACGCCTTTAAGCTAGGCATAAAGCAAAGAAGAAGAATCAAAGGTCCCCGAGATCATCGGAGTCATAAAAACCTTCAAATTGATTTTCAATAAGTTCATTCTTCTTTTTCCTAGGGAAGAGGTACTTACCTTTCACTTTTCCACGTAAGTGTATGTGCCCCTTACCAATATCTATGAAGCCTTTCATAGCTCAGAGGAAGTCCCTTCCAAGCACGATGTTACTTTGGTTTGGCTCCATGACGAAGAAATCCATCGTTGCTACCCTATTAAGGAATGCAACTTGGACTTCTTTTACCTTTCCTTTAACCTCTGAAATATCTCCAGTAGCATGTTCATGACAAGATGACAAATTGTCCATGTTTAGTTTCAAAGAGTCATAAAGTATTTTTGGCATTATCGAAACCATGGATCCAATATCACAAAAAGCAAGGAAGTCTTGGTTAGAGACGCTAATCCTAACAAAAGGCTCCCAATCATCATCTATCTCCAACATTTATTTCTTGTTGGACTTAAGTTCCTCTACCTTTCTCAAGTCTAGAGCATCCATCCTCTTTTCAATAGTGGCAAGTCTATCTACAACAGTGTCAATGCTACGATCATAAACAAAATAACTAGATAGACCATGAAAAATATCAAGAGCTCCAGCTTCATCACACTCTAAAAAGTCTCCTTCAGCTATAATATCAAGAGAGTGTTTACACCACTTAAAAAGACCATGGTAAAAATTTCTACGCACAATTTTTATAGGTATCCAAGGCATAATTCTCTTATGTGCTTCATAAATTATGTCCCATGCCTTCTTCATATTTTCTCCATCCCTTTGACGGAAATCTAGAACTTCCGATTCCCTGAAAGCACCAAGTCCTAACATGTTCATATAAACAAGAAGGACTACTAAAAGCAAGGAAAATAATTTTTTTGTGATTTTTGATAAATGACACTAAGATAAATACCGAAAGGTAAACTAACAAGACTAAAAAGCAAAGGTAAAAGATAGTGTGCAACTCCCCTATCTTGTCGCACTGGGAATCCCCGGTACGGCGCCAGAAATTTGGCGGTTGACGGGACCAATCTTTTGTCGCACTCGGAATCCCCGGCAACGACGCCAGAAATTTTCTTGATGGCGTGGAAGTGGATAATGGCTTCTCGCCCTTCGTTGGTTACCCCAAGTGGAAGGTGAGATGTAGGATAGCAGCAAATTTCCCCTATGTAGAGGATATGGTTTGTCTCCCGCAGGACTCCGAAAGCGACAAGTAGGTGACAACGACGCTAGAAATTTAGGCGGTTGACGTGGACCTGCACACAATACAAATAACGTTGCTCCCAACGAAGTTCAGAGAGGTTGTCAATCTCTCCGGCCTTGTTGTTTACGAAGGATCAAACGCAAGGGATAAAGGATAATAGTAATTGCAACTAGAATGTAAAAGCAGGAAATAAATTGAGCGTGTAAGCAGTGATGAGAATATGGACCGGGGTCCCGTGATGTTCACTAGTGATGTCTCTCTCCCAAAAGACGATAAAACTGATATGCGAGGTAAACAAATCACAGCTGGGCAATTGACAGGATTAAAAATGCACCGCAATGCTAACTATGCTACAAACAAAGGAAGAGGCTCAAAAGCATGGGCGATACGCCATAACAAGTAGACGAAATCCAACTGCATCTACTACTAATCATCCACCTTGAGATATCTATCCAGAACATCTCGCTGGTATTAAGTTGGGAGCCCCTCCCAAAGTGTAAACCCAAAGCAACCGACAACTGCATTAAATGAAATTTGCGTAAAGTAAACAATCCTTGCAACCGCGGTTACAAGTACCGTTGTTTTCCCCCTTGTGGCAACAACACATCCCCTAGACTCATGTTTCTGTCACTCAAGTTAGTCATCAGGGGGCATGAACCCACAATCGAGCATAACGTTCCCTCTTGGAGTCACTACCTACTACTTGGCCAAAGCAATAAACAGCAACGAAGAACATGAAAGAATTACTCAAGAACAAAAATATAAAAGATAAGAACCAAATATATTACTCAATCACAAACTGAGCATAGTCTCATAATCCATTAGATCCTAGCAAACTCAGCATAGAAACAATAGAAATAATCTCATATGTGCCTTGATCATGTAAGGCAGCTCACAAGTGAAAGGACCACGATGTCGCCTAGAGGGGGGGGGGTGAATAGGCTTTTTAACCTTTTATGGATTTGTGCAAATACGGATGCGGAAATAAACTAAGAGGATACTTAACAAGCATAAACCCTTAATATTCTAGGCTCAACTAAGTGCACCAACAACTTTATTCTAAACAATATGAACATAATGAGGATACTAGTAGGCTCAAGTAAGTTAGACAAACTAACACAAGATATATGTACCATAAGATGTGGATATGGGAGATACTATATATCAATTCACACTAAGAACAATATGGAGCAATAGTACCACATATGAATAGTGGAGTATAATGTGTTGGCCTAAAATGTTCACTACGATATGATAACCAACGCAATATAATGAGGACAACAAGATATAGTGAATGCAAGATCAAGTGACCAAAGTAAACCACAAGTAGTGAGCTAGGGTTAGAGATAACCGTAGACTCGGAGACGAGGATGTATCCCGATGTTCACTTCCTTGGAGGGAAGCTACTCACCATTTGGAGAGAGTGTGTGTTACCACGAAGGCACACCAACGCCACGAAGGCTCACCCTATTCCCCTTGAGATATCACCACAAAGGAGATTCCCAACCACTAGTGGTATATCTTCAGGCGGTCTCCAAACCTTCACAAACTTTCCGGGGGGAAAATCACAAGTTGATTATTCACCGGAGCACTCCTACCGCCTAGGAGTCTCCAACCTCCAAGAGTAACAAGATCATGGGGGGATTGCAAAAGACTTTCTAAAATCGCGAATTCCTTTGTTCAAAGGAGGGAGAGGGAGTGGATCTATCAATGGGTTAAATCTCTCTCAAGAACTCTCACAAATCACTCCGGGATCTAAGATTTGGTGTGGGAGAAATGAGAGGGAGCCTTTTAGGGTTCTTGTGTGTTTGGAATGAAGTGCTCAACCCTTACATGTGGTGGTGAGTGGGTATATATAGTCCAAGGGCCGAAATGGCAGTTGGAGCATTCTGCCTGCATAAATGTCGTACGTCCGACATATACCGGACGTCCGAAACTTGAATATGCGTAGAAAAACACAGCAGAACTAAAGAACATGGAACACGTACCGGACGTCCGACAACGTCCGGACATCCGGAGCACGACTGATTTCCGTTAATAACAAGGCGAAATCCCACTGACCTCCCGGACCCTTTGTCCGACAACAACTGGACGTCCGATCACCGGACGTCTGACATGCATCGGACGTCTGTCCAGAAAAAAACCAGCAGGAACCCAATACTGAAATGAGCATAGCTTTTACATACGAACTCCGATTTTGATGATCTTGGGCTTATATTTAAGCTATTGAAAAGATAAAGATCCTCACATAGAGAACCACCCAAGATAAACCAAAACGTAAGGTGAAAAGTATGTAAAGGATATGCCATAGGATTTGAGGAATGAGTTGGCTTTGGATTTCCCTTTTTTGTATAAAGGATAGGAGTGGAATTGAGTTAGGAATTTTTGACTTGAGCAAGTCCATTACCAAAACCCTTTGAACCCCCTCTTAATAGTGCGGGATACCTATAGCTCAAGAATAATAAAATAACTATAATATAGCTTTCAGAAATCCATTCTTGAGCATGCATCCTTTTTCGATGGTCAATGATCCACGACACAATACCTTTGACTTGAGCGTTCCACTTGAGCTTGATGATGGGGTCATGCTTGGCTCAAGATGTCCATGCAATATTGGTCACATAACTTGGTGAATACTTCAATTAGTTTCCTCGAAAGTCATGAGGAAAGCTTTGCATTATATGCCATCTTCACATATGCCACCGATGGCAGTGAAGTTGATAGGTTTAGTTGGGGTGCCTCCCCCGTCAACCGTGCCAATAAACGATTCTTGATAACCCACAAGTCTAGGGGATCAATTGTATCTTTTCGATAAATAAGGATGTCGATCCCACGAGGAGCAGAAGGTATTGACAAGTGACTCTGGATAAGGAAAAGGCTGCAAACACTGAAAGGTAAATATTTAGGGGTTTTGGTTTAAGCAAAAGAAAGGTAAAAGACAAGAAAAGTAAAAAGGGCAACTGAGGAGTAGCAAGTGGCCCAATCCTTTCACAAGGATAATCCTAGGAACTGAACTTATAAGAGCTAAAGCGTTCTCGAGGGCACATGGAAGAGATAGTCATGTGCTTTCACCATATTCCGTATCGGCACTACGTGTTGTGTTGATAAGTGTTGAGTGGGTGGATCAATGCTAGTACACATTCTAGACTAAGATAAGTGTACTCTTATGATTACACACGTTGCAAGCATCCGCAAATACAAGGTAGTAATTAAGGCATAAGCCTAAACACAACATTACGATCGAGGATCCATAACTCCCTTGTACAAAAGTATGCGAACTGGGGTTCAGGTTTCTGTCACTCCGGCAACCCACCATAAGCATTCTTTATGCACAATGTATTCCCCTAGGTCCTTAATAAGGCAAACTGTTGAGTGTTCGACTCACACAATGATACGTCCAAAACGTATCTATAATTTCTGCTTGCTCCATGCTTCTTTTGTGTGATAGTGCTATGGTATAGATACACTTTCATACACTTTTGATCATATTTGGACTAACTTATTAACTCAGTGCACCCAATGCCAGTTCCCGTTTTCTGCTGTTTTCTATTTCAGGTTTCCCCCATATTAAAAGTGCTCCAAAAATTCAGGAAAAATCCAACAAAAAATCAGCGCTTCGGAAGCTTCGGGAATCACCAAGGAGGGGCCAGAGGGGACACACGAGGGCCCCAGGCGCCCTCCCGGCGCGCCCTAGGGTGAGGCCGCGCCAGGGGGACGCCTGGACCCCTGGTGGCCCCCTGGCTGCCACCCTTCGCCCATATATTCTCCATGACGCGAAGCCCCCGAGGAGAGAACCCTTTTTCGCGATCTCTGCTCTGTTCCACCGCCGCGCTTCCAAGATCGAGAGCGCCAGGAGACCTCTTCCCGGCACCCTGCCGGAGGGAGTAACCACCTCCGGGAGCTTCTCCACCACCATGGATGCTTCCCAGATGAACCGTGAGTAGTCCACCTTTGACCATGGGTCTATGATCAGTAGCTATGTGATGTTCTCCTCCCCTCTTTGTTCTTCATGGTTTAGACCTCGTGAGCTTCCCTACATGATCGAGGCACATATGTAATCTTTCTGCCGTTGCTGTACTGAGTTTTCTGGGATCTGATGGATTATGAGACTATGTTCAGATTGTGTTTGAGTAATATATTTGATTCTCCTCTTTTATATTTATGTTCTTGAGTAATTCTTGCATGTTCTCCGTTGCTGTTTATTGCTTTGGCCAAGTAGTAGGTAGTGACTCCAAGAGGGAGCATTATGCATGATTGTGGGTTCATGCCCCCTGATGAATAGCTTGTGTGACAGAAACATGAGTCTAGGGGATGTGCTGTTGCCACAAGGGAGAAAAATGGTGCTTGTACTTGCGGGTGCAAGGATTGTTTACTTTATGCAAAGTTCTTTAATGCAGTTGTCTGTTGCTTTGAGTTTACACTTTGGGTGGGATTCGCAACTTAATACCAGCGAGATGTTCTGGATATATATCTCAAGGTGGATGACTAGTAGGTACATGCAGATGGATTTCGTTCTACCTGTGTTGGCGTACCGCCCCTGCTTTTGAGCCTCTTCCTTTCTTTATAGCATAGTTAGCTTTGGTTTGCGCACATAATACTGTCAATTGCCCAACTGTAATTTGTTTACCTCGCTTGGGTATTTTATCGTCTTTTGGGAGAGAGACATCACTAGTGAACATCATGGAATCCCGGTCCATATTTACAATACTGTTTACACCCACTATTTATTTTGTACTTTATTTACTTTTACGTTGCTATCACTATCATTATTATCCCGTGCGTTTTATCCTTTGTAAACAACAAGGCCGGAGGGATTGACAACCTCTCTGAACTCGTTGGGAGCAAAGTTATCTGTTGTGTGTGCAGGTCCACGTCAACCGCCTAATTTCTGGCGCCGTTGTTACCTTCCTATCGTTGTCGGAGTCCTACTGGAGACAAACCTTGGTATCTTCACCTTGGGAAATTGCTGCTATCTACATCTCAAACCTTCCACTTTGGGTAACCAACGAGGGGCGAGAAGCCATTGAAGCAATTTCTGGCGCTGTTGCCGGGGACGCAAGCAAAGCTATACCCGCCAACTCTTGCGCCATCACACAACACCACTAAGAAAATAACAACACAACTTAAATATCAAACAACACATAATACTTCAACATCATATGACTACTAACAACTAGACTTCTCCCATGCCCTCAAGAACTAAAGTAACTACTCACAAGACATAAAAGAGATCATGATCAGTGGGGATAAATAGATGGTAAACAATCTGGACACAATGATAATTCTCCAACAAAATTCAATAGCACTCATCACACGGCAGTAATCAACACGAGTAGAGTAGAGAGGATAGATAGTACGGATTACAACACAAGATAAACTTGTGAGGTGAGATTGGATGGAGGTGGAGATGGTGCTGATGTTGGGGATGATGTTGATGATGATCTCGATGATGCCCGTGACGATGATGATGACGATGGCGACGATCTCGCCTTCCGGGAGGTAATTTCCCCGGCGGAATCTGCCCGCCGGAGATGGATTTTTCTTCTCTGTAGGTTTCCTCCACGAGGCGGCGGCGAAACTGCGAAAATCCTCTCCTTTTAGGGTTTCTACCCCAGGGGGGTAATATAGGCCAAAGGGGGCACCGAGGTGGGTCACCAGGCATCCAGGAGGGTTCCTGGCGGCGCCAGGTACCCTTCTGGTTGCCTGGTGGGTCCCCTCTGGTCCCTCTTCGGTGATCTCCCGTGAATCTTCATAAAAACGATCTCCGTCAATTTTCATCGAATTTGGAGTTGATCTGATTCAGCAACTTGATGTCCACTTTTCACCGCTGAATTCTTTTTCTGCTGCTTCGGCACCGGAAAGTTGCAAACTGTGTAAAACAAGCCAAAATAACATAAGAACAATACTTTAAAGTGGAATATATAATTGAATAGGGTTAAATTACAATATAAAATAGTGATGCATTTTGGACGTATCAACTCCCCCAAGCTTAGACCTCGCTTGTACCCAAGCGATTACTGAGCTCGGCAAACCTGTTCACAAGTTTAGAGAGTGAAGTGTCGATAAAAGAATACGGACAAGAAGCATCAAGATTTCTCACCAAACTGAAGTATCCTCAACAGCAACCTCAACTCATAAAGTTCTTATGAGAAAGTAGTAACAATTATAACAAAGTAGGACCAAGAAAACTCATCAAATCATAGCAAACATAGCCTTGGTCAAGGAACAACTAATAACTTTTACTTTTTCTCTTTCACTTATAATGGAACCAGTTGAATCTTTTGAAAGAACATGTTATTAGTCAAGAAGTGCACAAGTTAACACAAAGGAAGATGTTTGCTTGGCATAAGCCTTGCAAACAACTTACTTATCGAAAGATAGTGTCAACAAAGATGTAACATGCTAACTCTCAATGCAGCTTTATATGCAATAATCTTTATAATCATCAAGTGCCTGTTCTCTCTTAGGAAGGAAGGAAGTAGGAAGGACTGACTCAGCACAAAATAAAGGATAAACCCCGTGCAAAAGGGTAAGCAGGGAAAACTCATGTGCTATCTCTAGATCAAACAGAATAAAAACAGACTTTGGGAGGTGCATGATCCATCAACGACTACTGATAGATAACTCACTCACTTCATGATTTAGACAAGTTTCTAGGAACGGATCCCATGTGGGGACGATCACATCCCCTTAAATTCCTTGTTTTATCACTCATAAATGGGCAAAGGAACTTGTGTGTTAGTATTTATCTTTTGAGAGCTGGCCCCTCATGCCAGTCCCTTCTCGTATTAGGGGTTTGCAGATTAGACATGCAATCCCAAGATAAAACTTGTCCAAATTAAGAAGATCATGGGTTACCCACTGATAACCCACACTGCAGGGGATCGAGATAGTCTTCGCGGGTAGGTATAACTCTAATTTATTGATTCGACACAAGGGGAGCCAAAGAATACTTATAAGCCTTAGCATTTTGACTTGTCAATTCAACCACACCTAAAAAAGCACTAGACAATTATTTAGTAGCAACGGTGTGTTGACGGGTGTAGTCTTAGAGACTTCCCCAATCACCAACACCACAAAGTAGTAACAAAGTATTAGCATTAGTGATGAGAGCAATAGTAACAACGAAGGCAACAAAGATGAAAGATGGACCGGGGTTCAAGGTTTCACTAGTGGTAACTCTCCACGCAAAAAGACAGGTGTTGGGTGAACGAATTACAGTTGGGCAATTGACAAAATTGCAAAAACTCTAGCCAAACAAACTAGAGCAATCCTAGTCTAAGAACCAAACGTAGGCATGTGTTCTGTATGTAGTTGTACGTGCTTGCAATACGAACTTGCACAACATCTATTGTCCTACCGTCCCGCTACGAACGGGGCCAAAGGGAACTTACGGAGATTAAGGTGCTCCTGTCAAAGAGCACCGGAACAAAGCATTAGCACTCTATGAACACATGTGATCCTCAAATTATAGCCCATCCCCTTTGGTGTCCCAAGCTGTCACCATTGGTATCGCCGGTTCTGGACTATAATAGGTGCATACAACCGTAGATAAGATCTAGAACAACAATTATAATCATGCAACCATAACGTGCTCCGATCAGAAATCATGCTACTCGTGCACTAGTAACAAGCATTAAGAACAACAAAATTGCAGCAACAATAATTCATAAACCTCTCAGGACTGAACAAGGTAACAATTCATCGGATCCCAACAAACACAACACCAATTACATCATATGGATCTCAATCATGTGGGGCAGCTCATGAGAACCTTGTATTTCAAGATCAAGGGGGAGAAGATACCAACAAGATACTGCCAAGAACCCGTAGTCCAAGGAGGAACTACTCACGATCCATCATGGGGTGAAGAAGAGTTGATGAAGATGGCTGATACGTCCAAAACGTATCTATAATTTCTGCTTGCTCCATGCCTCTTTTGTGTGATATTGCTATGATATTGATGAACTGCCATACACTTTTGATCATATTTGGACTAACCTATTAACTCAGTGCACCCCAGTGCTAGTTCCTGCTTTCTGCTATTTTTCAATTTCAGGTTTCCCCCTTATTAAAAGTACCAGAAAAGTTCCGGGAAAAATATAGGAAAAATCAGCGTACCGGAAGCTTCGCGAAAAGCCCAGGAGGGGTCAGAGGGGAGCCAGGAGGGCCAGTGTTAGAACCCCAAAGTAGGTTTGTGTTTAACCTAGCTTGCATTTTTGCATCTTGAAAAAAATTGCAAAAGAAAAGGAATTGGGGAAAAGAAAAGCCCTAAATGAATTAAATAAAAAGGCCAGAAATAAATATTTTTCCAAAGTTCTTTTGGATGTTTTGAAAAATCCTAAAAATGAGTCTGATCATTTTAAAAGTGATTTGGCATTAATCCCATGCTCATAGATTTTTCAATAATTCAAATAGTGGCTTGGAAATTAAATCTTTTGTCTATGTGAATTGAAATTCAAATAAATTGAATTTCAAAAATTCCCAAAACTTGGGTTTGACTTCTATATAGTCACCTAGGTTTTATAAAAATGTATGGGGATTTTTATAAATGCCCTAACTATTTATTTTAAAGGGGCAAAACAAATAACAGAAAGAAATAAAAGAAAACAAAAGGCAAAGCCTTACCTCTCGCCCACGGGCGAAGCCCACCTAGCCTTCCAGCCTAGCCGGCCCAGCCCACCAGGGGGACCTCCCCTGTCGTCTTCCTCCCCTGGCCCCGATGCTGCTCGGTGGCGAGCATGCGCCGGCCGCCTCGCCACCTCCTGCTCCTCCCCCCTCTCTCCTTCCCGCTGGACGACGCCCTGGAGACTCCAGGTCCTTCTTCCCGCTCTTCCAGTTCTTCCCTCTCCCTCTCTCGCCGTTTTCCGCGCAAGCCCGAGAGCACGCCGGAGTACACCCCGCGCGCCGTCGCGGCCAACAGCCTCCACGGGCCGCACGACCTTGTCCAGTGGATTCGCGGTGGAGGTTTACGTCGAATTGAGCCCCCAATTTGGCCCAAGGCTCACCGGAGTCGGCGTCCGCAACGACACATCGCCGCCGGTCACAGCAAGATCCGGCGATCAATTCGCCACCTCCAAGCTTCCTTCGACCCCGCCGTGCCCCTCATCGTGTGCGGGTGAGCTCCACGACCTTTTCCCCCTTAGCTACGCTCCGCCTCGAAGTCTCGTCGCCGTGCTCGCCGTTAGCAGAAGCTCCGGCCGCCGCAACTTCGTTGCAGTCGTGCTCCAGCACCTCCCCGTGACACCCCTTTAGCACCTCTCGAAGCGGACGAGCACGGGCTACGCCCCAGTGCCCCTTGCCCCCTCTCCCGTGCCCTCCAGCCAACTCCGGCGAGGTCTCCGACCAGTCGCCGGCCAGCCCGAGCCTAAACCACCTCCTCTCTCTCTCTGACCAGTGGGCCCAAGGCCATTAGCCTAATGACCAGCTTAACCCCCCAGGCCCAGTGACATGTGGGGCCAAGCCGCTAATTAGATTAGATTAAGTTAAATAACCCCTGGCTTAACCCACTGACACTGACTGGTGGGCCCCTTTTGACAGTTTGACCAGTCAAACTCCCTGACGTCAGCATGATCAGTGCTGACGCAGTAAAGATTAAATCATTTAAATTATTTCAGAAATTCCAGAAAATGGCTGAAACTTTGAAAAATCATAGAAAATTCATTTTAACTCCAAATTCAACATATAATATATGAAAAATGATCAGGAGAAAATTCTCTATCCAAATATCAAACTTTCAGCTATGTTGGAGTTGATCTTAAAAAGGGATCAGTAGCTTTTGCTAATTGATTTAATTGGAATTATTTCAAATTCAAATCAATTACTATTCCAACTTCAAACATTGAAATGCACCACACATCACTTGTACTTCAGAAGCATTTCACACTTATAATCATTTGGTTTCAAATGAACAAATAATAGCAAATGCAAGTTGACCAGATTTGAATAACATTGGAGTTTGAATTTGAATTTCCTTTTCAAATCAACTTCAATTAAAATGTGGCAATTCAAACATAGGTCACATCAGCACACTTCCATGCTATGTTTTGCATAGTGAATGTGCATTGTATTATTTTGATTGTGCTTTACTTCCAGTGCTTCAGTGATTGCATCTTCTCGGTAGAGTTGATCTCGGAGACGAGTTCAACCTCACGTCAGAAGAGTGATACCTCGTGATCGTCAGCAAGGCAAGCAGCCCCCTCTTTGATCATGTCTATAAAATCCCAGTTCCCTCTCATTCCCGCAAATGCATGTTTAAGATGTCACCATGATACGTTCTACCGCTAGTTGAACCTATTCCTTTGCATGACCTATCATTTTGTCACAGTAGTAAGCAAACCACAATCCTAGCAGATGTAGGAGTTGGTTGATATCATGTGGCCCCTGCAACTGTTACAGCTTATTGCATGCTTAGAGTTGTTACCTGAGGCTATTTTGATGTGAGTCGGGATGGTAGTGATCATGTGAATGATGGTGTTAACGTGTTGGTGAATCTACCCTAAACAAAGGTGAACGATGAGAGGCTGTGTAGGAGTACACAGTGGGTTGTCTCGTTGAACACTGCCTTAGGCCCGAGTTCTTGTGTTGTTATCCAAGACCAAGAGTATGACCACACATTGGGCTCACTGACCCCTCTCGGCCTAGTACCTCACCCCGGACCTGTCCAGGAGTCGCAAGTAGTTCGCCCTTTAACGATCTCAAGCAGGTGGAACCAAGGTAAGTGGTTGGCGTAGGTTGTGGGCACGTTGAATCAAGTGATCATGATCGAGTTGAGCTTGATGGCGGTCACACAACGTTTGAGTCCGCATCGGAACAATCGGCCGGATTCCGACTGTGGTCCCAACTCAAATAGGAGACTCCCTAGGACTAGAGATGGTGCCGTGAGTGAAGTGTCGTGGAAGCATCCTCGCCGGTACTCACTTGAAGGGTCCATCCCCAGGCGGTAACTGATGAGGCGTGTGTGTAGCAGTACACCCCTGCAGGGTTAATGAACTATTCGAATAGCCGTGTCCGCGGTTATGGACTACTTGGAGACCTTTACTTGATCATAGATAACTTGAACCGGATACTTCTAAAACACACCAAGATAAGTGTGAGTGCTATGGCGTGCTTCCTCGTGGGGAAGTCGAGGAAGGCACCATAGTGGAGTATTGGTTGGAGACTGTTACTTGGACTCGTGTACGTTCTTACCTCTCTCTGGTACTCGTAGTTCAGGATTAGCCAAGTCAAAGCTGGCACTTCTGCAAATGAAACCCCACCTCCCTTTGCATTGATACATGTGCATGAGTAGTATAGTTCCTATGTAAGTTTTGCTGAGTACGACTTTGTACTCACGTTTGCTTATTCTATGTTTTAGAGACGAGAACACTGACCCTGATGGTGGCCTCTACCTCAAGCTCGACGTGGACCAATGTCGTATAGTTCCACGCAGCAGCCTGTGCCCTTTGGAGGGTCGTTGTACTTTTCTTTCAGGCTTCTTAAGCCATTTGTTAAACTTGTCTTTACTAAGACATAATTTGCTTCCGTTGATGTTTGATGTAATGTTGGATCACCTTCATGTGATCTCTGCTTGTAATACAACTACTATGTCTACTCTGTTTAGCAGAAGTTATAAAGACTATGAGTTTGTAGAGTTCATGTTGTGATTACCTGCTGTTTACACTAGACATGTATGTTGCGTGTATGTTTATAACGTGCATGTCTTAGTGTGGGGTTCGATAGCTTAGTTGTGTTCTTGCCGGCGGTCTTTTATACACCAAGTGGCCCTTAGATGTGCGCAGCTTGGGGCATCGCGATGCGATTGCTCGTGACTCTGTCACGTGGCACACTTTGTTGTATGATCGAGCCCGCCCGAGATCCCGACTAAGTGATCGGGCTGGAGTAATTTTATGTAAGGGTTATGATTCAATCGATAACATGGTTGAGACGACTTGTCTATGATTATGGGATTCACCACCCATAAGCATTTAGACTTGTGAGCGGACGATGAGGACCCATCTCAGTTGATCATCCGGCCTGGATGGGATGCCCCTCACGTTCGATGCTTACCGAGAGTGATCTGTGCTTGGCCTTGTCTGCTTAGACAAGTGGGTACGGCTCTCGGCTCTCCATGTGATTGTATTGTGACCGGAATTACATACGCTAACCCCGGGTCCCGACAGACTTGGTATCAGAGCAGGACTGCCTGTAGGATTATCAAACCATTGGACGATGTCGAGTCTAGCATTCTATAGTTATATAGTTACTTTGGGTATAAGGGAACAACGTAAGACGTCTTTTTTCTCCTTATCCTCATCGATCTGAGTTCTGAGTCAACCTCATCTTATTCTACGGGAAGATAGGACTAGGCTCATCTATGTCTTTACTAGGACATCTCGTTGATTGGTTCTTTGTAGCTGTAGGAGTGTTGTGGTCTTTCTGAGCCATCATTCCATAGTGTTTCTGTGGAAGTGATATCCGTTATTCTGTAGGTTGTCTCAATTCCATCCCGGTGCAGCCGTTATGCTGTCCGTTTGTGGCTTTGATGCTATTGCATTATAGTCTTCTATCTTAGCATAGATTTGTGTCCTAAATCCTATTCTGATTGTTGATTCTTATCACACAGAATGTCAGGAGCAATTCAAGGTGTTGATCCCAGTTCCAGTTATATAGACGATGAAGAACCTCCACCACCAACCTCAACGGCAGAAATCATGTTGGAGGCTGAACAGAATCGTCGTGATCAGACACGTCTTCTCGAGCGTATTGAGCAGAACACTTCTCGTCAGCGTCATAGTGTTGTTACCATCCAGGACTTCATTCTCCTCAACCCGCCAGTTTCTCGATGTCCTTCCGAGCCTCTTGATGCCGATGATTGGCTTCGTTCCCTCGAGCGTAAGCTTGAGACAACCCATGTTGCTCCAGGTGATCGTGTGCTATTCGCGGCATATTTTCTGGAAGGAGCTGCTCTTCAGTGGTGGGAAAACTTCGTGGCAATGCAACCAGTTGGTCACGTGGTGACTTGGCAAGAGTTCTGCGATGACTTCCGAGGATATCATATTCCGGATCAGCTGATGGAGCGCAAGAGAGAAGAATTTTGCAATCTGACCCAAGGAAAGATGACTGTTCATGAGTATAGGACTGAGTTCACTCGTCTAGCACGTTATGCCCAAGAAGAAGTATCCACCGACGCCAAGAAACAAGAAAGGTTCCGCAAGGGACTTAGCCCCGTCCTTCGTCATGACCTGAACCTTCACGAGTTCGTCAACTTCAGGGACTTGGTCGACAAATCCTTCAAGGCCGAGTATGGAAATGAGTTGTATGAAGAGTCTCGCAAGCGTGATCGTGAGTTTGCCAAATCTTCTGGCCCAGTTTCTCGGAAACGCCGTGTTTGGATTCCCTTCAGTGACTCAGTCGTGCTGTAAGTGCTTCTAGACCCCCAATCGCCATATATCGTCCACCTCAACCCAATCTTCCTCCTTGGAATTTTGTTGGACAATCAAGTGCTCAAGTTCCTTTCATTCCACGTGGTGTTTGTTTCCAATGTGGACAATCAGGTCACAATGTTCGAGAGTGTCCCCAAAATCATGTAGCCACCACACCTAAACCAAAGCAAGCCTTTCGTCGTGGCAAGCCACTACCCAAGACTTCCAATGTCAAGCCTCCTGTTTATGAACATGGTTATGTAAATCATGTATCCATTCTAGATTCCCACAAGTCAACCGATGTTGTACTCGGAAACCTTCCTATCAATTCCACCCCAGCTTCGGTTCTGTTTGACCCAGGAGCATCTCACTCATTTATATCCCAGGACTTTGCACTGTCACATGACATCTCTTTTTCGATGTTATCCACCCCCTTAGTTGTGCAAGCCCCTGGATCCAGATGGCACACCACCATGGTGAGGCATGATAATGAAATTGCAATTGAGGGTTTAGTATTCCTTGCCTCACTTATTGCCCTCAAGTCTTCAGACATTGATGTCATCTTAGGTATGGATTGGTTATCAAGACAGAGTGCTGTCCTTGATTGTAAAGCCAAGTCAGTGAAACTAACCCATCCATCAGGCCAGACAATCAAGTACACCTCACCAAGCTCTAAAACCCAGGTGCATTCTTTAAATGTGCTTCCTCTTCCAGACCTTGAAGATATTCCGGTGGTTCGTGACTTCCCGGATGTCTTTCCAGAAGAGCTGCCAGGAATACCACCTGACAGATCTGTAGAGTTTGTGGTAGATCTTATCCCAGGAACCGCACCAATATCCAGACGCCCATATAGAATGGCCCCACGTGAGTTAGCTGAGCTCAAAATCCAACTTGAAGCTTCGTTGGCAAAAGGCTTCATCCGCCCTAGCTCATCGCCATGGGGTTGCCCTGTTCTGTTCGTAACGAAGAAAGATGGAACATAAAGGATGTGCGTAGACTATCGCCCGCTAAATCTAGCGACAATAAAGAACAAGTACCCACTGCCCAGGATCAATGATCTTTATGATCAACTTGCAGGATCCTCTGTCTTCTCCAAGATGGATTTGAGATTAGGTTATCATCAAATCAAAATCAGAAACGGGGACATTCCCAAAACGGCTTTCACTACTCGTTATGGTCTTTACGAGTACACCGTCATGTCCTTTGGTTTAACCAATGCCCCCGCCACATTCTCGCGTTTGATGAATTCGATCTTCATGGAGTACTTAGATAAATTCGTTTTAGTTTATCTTGATGACATTCTCATCTACTCGAAGAACGAAGAAGATCACGCAGAACATCTTAGGCTGGTATTGATGAAAGTTAGAGAGCATCGCCTGTATGCTAAATTCTCCAAGTGTGAATTCTGGCTACCAGAAGTGACCTACTTAGGCCACGTGATTTCTGCAAAAGGCATTGCTGTCAATCCCGAGAGAGTTCAGGCCGTCCTTGACTGGACTCCACCTGAATCGGTTAAGCAAGTTAGGAGTTTTCTTGGCTTAGCAAGCTATTGTCGCCGCTTCGTCGAGAACTTTTCTAAAGTTGCAAAGCCTCTGACTGAACTCCTCAAGAAAGAGAAGAAATTCGAATGGACTCCCAAGTGCGAGGAAAGCTTTCAAGAGCTAAAAAGAAGATTGACTTCTGCACCTGTACTTGCGCCTCCAGACACCAAAAAGGATTTCGAGATCTATTGTGATGCTTCACGGCAAGGGTTAGGATGCATACTTCTGCAAGATCGACATGTGGTACCTTATGCTTCACGCCAGTTGCGGCCACATGAAGAGAACTATCCTACCCATGATCTTGAACTCGCTGCCGTAGTTCATGCCCTAACAACTTGGCGACATTACCTCCTTGGTAATCGTTGTGAGATCTATTCTGACCACCAAAGCCTCAAATACATTTTCACCCAGCCAGATCTTAATCTCAAGCAAAGACGCTGGATTGAGTTGATAAAAGATTGTTACTTAGGAATTTCTTACACCCAGGCAAAGCCAATGTCATGGCTGATGCACTAAGTCGTAAGTCGTATTGTAACAACCTCATGTTACAACAGTATCAACCACTTCTTCATGAGGAATTTCGAAAGCTCAACCTCGAGATTGTTCCTCGTGGATCTCTTTTCAACTTGGTGGCGAAACCAACCCTTGAGGATCAAATCATAGTTGCCCAAAGGCGTGCACGAGGTGTTCGCCGGATCAAGGAGAACATTGCTAGCGGAGTTGCTAAATGTTTCTCCACAGATAGCAAAGGAACGGTATTCTTTGAAAATCGTTTGGTAGTACCTAAGAATAGGGAACTAAGGCAACTCATCCTCAAAGAAGCCCATGACACACCCCTCTCCATTCATCCCGGTAGCAGAAAAATGTACCGAGATCTACGCCAGAGATTTTGGTGGACTAGGATGAAGAGAGAAATTGCTCAGTTCATTGCTGAATGTGATGTTTGTCGTCGCATTAAGGCAGAACATCAAAGACCTGCTGGTACTCTTAGACCTTTGCCTCTCCCCGAGTGGAAGTGGGATAAAGTCAGTATGGACTTCATTACGGGCTTTCCAAAAACCTAGAAAGGAAATGATGCCATCTTCGTTGTCATTGATCGACTTTCAAAAGTTGCTCACTTCCTTCCAGTTCAAGAGTCTATAACTGCTAGCCAGTTAGCGGACTTGTATGTCTCCCGAATCGTGTCACTTCACGGTGTTCCCTTGGAAATCAATTCAGACCGTGGTAGTCTTTTCACTTCTCGATTTTGGGAAAGTTTCCAGAATGCTATGGGAACCCACCTGTCCTTTAGCACCGCTTATCACCCACAGTCTAGTGGTCAAGTAGAAAGGGTCAATCAAATTCTCGAAGACATGCTCAGAGCTTGTGTTATCTCTTTCGGAAAGAAATGGGAGAATTCTCTTCCTTTTGCCGAATTTGCGTATAACAATAGTTTCCAATCTAGTCTGGGCATGGCTCCTTTTGAATTTCTCTATGGACGGAAATGTCGAACACCCCTAAACTAGTCAAAAACCGGTGAAAGACAATTCTTTGGACCGGATTTGATTCAGGATGCAGAAGAGCAAGTTCGCATTGTTCGTGAGAAATTGAAAACAGCCCAATCTCGTCAGAAAAGCTATTATGATCGTCATCATAGGGAAGAAAGCTATAATCTGGATGAGAAGGCTTACCTTCGGGTTACTCCTCTGAAGGGTACCCATCGCTTCGGTATCAAAGGCAAGTTGGCCCCACGTTATATCGGTCCCTTTTGCATTCTCACCAAACGTGGAGAAGTTGCCTACCAATTGGAACTACCCCCTCACCTCTCCCAGGTTCATGATGTCTTCCACATCTCTCAACTCAGGCGTTGCTTCAAGGACCCCGTCCGCGAAGTAGACCACGAAACGCTTGATCTCCAAGATAACCTTTCATATCGAGAGTACCCTGTTCGTATTCTCGATGAAGCCGAGCGTAGCACCAGACGTCAGAAGATCAGATTCCTCAAAGTGCGGTGGTCACATCATTCGGAGAAAGAAGCCACCTGGGAACGAGAGGATCGTCTACGAGCTGACTACCCCACCTTCCTCCCGACGACTTCTGAATCTCGGGACGAGATTCTTTTGAGTGGGGGCGAGTTGTCAGAACCCCAAAGTAGGTTTGTGTTTAACCTAGCTTGCATTTTTGCATCTTGAAAAAAATTGCAAAAGAAAAGGAATTGGGGAAAAGAAAAGCCCTAAATGAATTAAATAAAAAGGCCAGAAATAAATCTTTTTCCAAAATTCTTTTGGATGTTTTGAAAAATCCTAAAAATGAGTCTGATCATTTTAAAAGTGATTTGGGATTAATCCCATGCTCATAGATTTTTCAATAATTCAAATAGTGGCTTGGAAATTAAATCTTTTGTCTATTTGAATTGAAATTCAAATAAATTGAATTTCAAAAATTCCCAAAACTTGGGTTTGACTTCTATATAGTCACCTAGGTTTTATAAAATTGTTTGGGGATTTTTATAAATGCCCTAACTATTTATTTTAAAGGGGCAAAACAAATAACAGAAAGAAATAAAAGAAAACAAAAGGAAAAGCCTTACCTCTCGCCCACGGGCGAAGCCCACCTGGCCTTCCAGCCTAGCCGGCCCAGCCCACCAGGGGGACCTCCCCTGTCGTCTTCCTCCCCTGGCCCCGATGCTGCTCGGTGGAGAGCATGCGCCGGCCGCCTCGCCACCTCCTGCTCCTCCCCCCCTCTCTCCTTCGCGCTGGACGACGCCCTGGAGACTCCAGGTCCTTCTTCCCCCTCTTCCAGTTCTTCCCTCTCCCTCTCTCGCCGTTTTCCGCGCAAGCCCGAGAGCACGCCGGAGTACACCCCGCGCGCCGTCGCGGCCAACAGCCTCCACGGGCCGCACGACCTTGTCCAGTGGATTCGTGGTGGAGGTTTACGTCGAATTGAGCCCCCAATTTGGCCCAAGGCACACCGGAGTCGGCGTCCGCAACGATGCATCGCCGCCGGTCACAGCAAGATCCGGCGATCAATTCGCCACCTCCAAGCTTCCTTCGACCCCGCCGTGCCCCTCATCGTGTGCGGGTGAGCTCCACGACCTTTTCCCCCTTAGCTACGCTCCGCCTCGAAGTCTCGTCGCCGTGCTCGCCGTTAGCAGAAGCTCCGGCCGCCTCAACTTCGTTGCAGTCGTGCTCCAGCACCTCCCCGTGACACCCCTTTAGCACCTCTCGAAGCGGACGAGCACGGGCTACGCCCCAGTGCCCCTTGCCCCCTCTCCCGTGCCCTCCAGCCAACTCCGGCGAGGTCTCCGACCAGTCGCCGGCCAGCCCGAGCCTAAACCACCTCCTCTCTCTCTCTGACCAGTGGGCCCAAGGCCATTAGCCTAATGACCAGCTTAACCCCCCCCAGGCACAGTGACATGTGGGGCCAAGCCGCTAATTAGATTAGATTAAGTTAAATAACCCCTGGCTTAACCCACTGACACTGACTGGTGGGCCCCTTTTGACAGTTTGACCAGTCAAACTCCCTGACGTCAGCATGATCAGTGCTGACGCAGTAAAGATTAAATCATTTAAATTATTTCAGAAATTCCAGAAAATGGCTGAAACTTTGAAAAATCATAGAAAATTCATTTTAACTCCAAATTCAACATATAATATATGAAAAATGATCAGGAGAAAATTCTCTATCCAAATATCAAACTTTCAGCTATGTTGGAGTTGATCTTAAAAAGGGATCAGTAGCTTTTGCTAATTGATTTAATTGGAATTATTTCAAATTCAAATCAATTACTATTCCAACTTCAAACATTGAAATGCACCACACATCACTTGTACTTCAGAAGCATTTCACACTTATAATCATTTGGTTTCAAATGAACAAATAATAGCAAATGCAAGTTGACCAGATTTGAATAACATTGGAGTTTGAATTTGAATTTCCTTTTCAAATCAACTTCAATTAAAATGTGGCAATTCAAACATAGGTCACATCAGCACACTTCCATGCTATGTTTTGCATATTGAATGTGCATTGTATTATTTTGATTGTGCTTTACTTCCAGTGCTTCGGTGATTGCATCTTCTCGGTAGAGTTGATCTCGGAGACGAGTTCAACCTCACGTCAGAAGAGTGATACCTCGTGATCGTCAGCAAGGCAAGCAGCCCCCTCTTTGATCATGTCTATAAAATCCCAGTTCCCTCTCATTCTCGCAAATGCATGTTTAGGATGTCACCATGATACGTTCTACCGCTAGTTGAACCTATTCCTTTGCATGACCTATCATTTTGTCACAGTAGTAAGCAAACCACAATCCTAGCAGATGTAGGAGTTGGTTGATATCATGTGGCCCCTGCAACTGTTACAGCTTATTGCATGCTTAGAGTTGTTACCTGAGGCTATTTTGATGTGAGTCGGGATGGTAGTGATCATGTGAATGATGGTGTTAACGTGTTGGTGAATCTACCCTAAACAAAGGTGAACGATGAGAGGCTGTGTAGGAGTACACAGTGGGTTGTCTCGTTGAACACTGCCTTAGGCCCGAGTTCTTGTGTTGTTATCCAAGACCAAGAGTATGACCACACATTGGGCTCACTGACCCCTCTCGGCCTAGTACCTCACCCCGGACCTGTCCAGAAGTCGCAAGTAGTTCGCCCTTTAACGATCTCAAGCAGGTGGAACCAAGGTAAGTGGTTGGCGTAGGTTGTGGGCACGTTGAATCAAGTGATCATGATCGAGTTGAGCTTGATGGCGGTCACACAACGTTTGAGTCCGCATCGAAACAATCGGCCGGATTCCGACTGTGGTCCCAACTCAAATAGGCGACTCCCTAGGACTAGAGATGGTGCCGTGAGTGAAGTGTCGTGGAAGCATCCTCGCCGGTACTCACTTGAAGGGTCCATCCCCAGGCGGTAACTGATGAGGCGTGTGTGTATCAGTACACCCCTGCAGGGTTAATGAACTATTCGAATAGCCGTGTCCGCGGTTATGGACTACTTGGAGACCTTTACTTGATCATAGATAACTTGAACCGGATACTTCTAAAACACACCAAGATAAGTGTGAGTGCTATGGCGTGCTTCCTCGTGGGGAAGTCGAGGAAGGCACCATAGTGGAGTATTGGTTGGAGACTGTTACTTGGACTCGTGTACGTTCTTACCTCTCTCTGGTACTCGTAGTTCAGGATTAGCCAAGTCAAAGCTGGCACTTCTGCAAATGAAACCCCACCTCCCTTTGCATTGATACATGTGCATGAGTAGTATAGTTCCTATGTAAGTTTTGCTGAGTACGACTTTGTACTCACGTTTGCTTATTCTATGTTTTAGAGACGAGACCACTAACCCTGATGGTGGCCTCTACCTCAAGCTCGACGTGGACCAATGTCGTATAGTTCCAGGCAGCAGCCTGTGCCCTTTGGAGGGTCGTTGTACTTTTCTTTCAGGCTTCTTAAGCCATTTGTTAAACTTGTCTTTACTAAGACATAATTTGCTTCCGTTGATGTTTGATGTAATGTTGGATCACCTTCATGTGATCTCTGCTTGTAATACAACTACTATGTCTACTCTGTTTAGCAGAAGTTATAAAGACTATGAGTTTGTAGAGTTCATGTTGTGATTACCTGCTGTTTACACTAGACATGTATGCTGCGTGTATGTTTATAACGTGCATGTCTTAGTGTGGGGTTCGATAGCTTAGTTGTGTTCTTGCCGGCGGTCTTTTATACACCAAGTGGCCCTTAGATGTGCGCAGCTTGGGGCATCGCGATGCGATTGCTCGTGACTCTGTCACGTGGCACACTTTGTTGTATGATCGAGCCCGCCCGAGATCCCGACTAAGTGATCGGGCTGGAGTAAGTTTATGTAAGGGTTATGATTCAATCGATAACATGGTTGAGATGACTTGTCTATGATTATGGGATTCACCACCCATAAGCAATTAGACTTGTGAGCGGACGATGAGGACCCATCTCAGTTGATCATCCGGCCTGGATGGGATGCCCCTCACGTTCGATGCTTACCGAGAGTGATCTGTGCTTGGCCTTGTCTGCTTAGACAAGTGGGTACGGCTCTCGGCTCTCCATGTGATTGTATTGTGACCGGAATTACATACGCTAACCCCGGGTCCCGACAGCCAGGCGGCCAGAGGGCGCGGCCAGGCCCCTGGCCGCGCCAGGGGGGCGCCTGGAGCCCCTGGCCCACCTCTGGCTGCCCCCTTTCGCCTATTTATTCCCCTTGATGAGAAACCCTGGGGGACGGAACCTTTTTTTGCGATCTCTCCTCTGTTCCTCCGCCTCCGCGCTTCCAAGATCGGGAGCACCAGAAGACCTCTTCCCGGCACCCTGCCGGGGGGAGGAATCACCTTCGAGAGCTTCTCCACCACCATGGATGCTTCTCGGATGAACCGTGAGTAGTCCACCTTGGACCATGGGTCCATGATCAATATCTATGTGATGTTCTCCTCCCGTCTTTGTTCTTCATGGATTAGACCTCGTGAGCTGCCCTACATGATCGAGGCACATATGTAATCTTTCTGCTGTTGCTATGCTGAGTTTGCTGGGATCCGATGGATTATGAGATTATGTTCAGATTGTGATTGAGTTATATATTTGATTCTTCTCTTTTATATTTATGTTCTTGAGTAACTCTTGCATGTTCTCCGTTGCTGTTTATTGCTTTGGCCAAATAGTAGGTAGTGACTCCAAGAGGGAGCGTTATGCATGATTGTGGGTTCACGCCCCCCGATGACTAGCTTGAGTGACAGAAACATGAGTCTAGGGGATGTGCTGTTGCCACAAGGGGGAAAAGAACGGTGCTTGTACTTGCGGGTGCAAGGATTGTTTACTTTACGCAAAGTTCTTTAATGCAGTTGCCCATTGCTTTGAGTTTAAACTTTGGGTGGGATTCGCAACTTAATACCAGCGAGATGTTCTGGATAGATATCTCAAGGTGGATAATTAGTAGGTAGATTCAGTTGGATTTCGGTCTACTTGTCTTGGCGTACCGCCCGTGCTTTTGAGCCTCTTCCTTTCTGTTTTGCATAATTAGCATTGGTTTGCGCACATAATCCTGTCAATTGCCCAGCTGTAATTTGTTTACCTCGCATGGTTATTTTATCGTCTTTTGGGAGAGATACATCACTAGTGAACATCATGGGACCCCGGTCCATATTACCACCACTGTTTACACTATCAATATACTTTCAGTATTTACTTTTCCGTTGCTATCACTATCTATCATTATTACCCTGTGCGTTTTATCCTTTGTAAACAACAAGGCCGGAGGAATTAACAACTCCTCAGAACTCGTTGGGAGCAAAGCTATCTGTGTGTGTGCAGGTCCAGGAGAAGCAAGTGATTATCTTCAAACGGCGCCTCACTTGTCGAACCACCTACTTGTTGACCTTGGAGTCCTACGGGAGACAATCTTAAAACCTCGGTGTCTTCATTGAGGGAAACTTTCCGTTACGCTACATCTCACCTTCCACTTGGGGTAACCAACGAGGGCGAGAAGTTATCTCGTGTATCAAGAAAATTTCTGTTGCCGTTGCCGGAGACTCCACTCTTCAAGATAGGGGAGTTGCACACTATCTTTTATCTTTGCTTTTTAGTCTTGTTAGTTTACCTTTCAGTTTTTGCTTTAGTGTCTTTTATCTGCACTCCTATTGCTACACCTCCTACTTCAGCACCTTCTTATGAGATTAAACCTGCTTTGCTGAACCTTGTTATGAAAGATCAATTTTCTGGTGCTAGAGATGATGTTCTTATCATTGTCAATGGCAATTATGTTCCCGTTGATTTTACTATTATGGACATTGAATGTGAACCTTCTTGTCCAATTATTTTGGGACGTCCTTTTCTTCGCACCGTGGGTGCTGTCATTGATATGAAAGAAGGGATTATCAAATTCCAATTCCCTCTCAAGAAAGGGATGGAACACTTCCCTAGGAAAAAGATTAAGTTTCCTTTTGAGTCCGTCACATGGGCTAGTTATTTTCTTGAAAAGACTTGATCTTTCTGCATTAAGCCTAGCTAATGGCTTTAAAGAAGCGCTTTCGGGAGGCAGCCCGCAATGAATTTGTTGGATATGTGCCCTAGAGACAAATTAATAAAGATATTTGTCACATATCCGTTTTGTTCATAATACGTTTTATACTGTGCTATAACTGTATTACTTGGAAATACTAATACAGGTGTAGTATAAAACATGGTCCGTAGTTTAACTCGGGTAAACTATCTCATTGGGAAATTGATTGATCAAGCTTTCCTCATCATGGCGACACTTAAGTCCATTGACAATGAGGTCATATCGTTAAGGGGAATGATGTGATGGACGTACACCCACCTAAAGTATTGCAATGTGATCGAGTCACATAGTTCAGCGTTGCTATGACTTTGTAACGTATGGCTTAGTCCTTAGACCGTAATGATCATACGTAATTATCATCTATGAGGAGACTTTGATTTGTATCCCACCGCCTGACTGAAATATGCTGGCTACAACGGTGCACTTTGGGTATTCCGAAATAGATGGTTGATGAGTATGTTAATAGATCAGAGCAGGATTTGTCAGTCCTTGTGACAGGACATGTACTCTGGGCCCACTCGGTGATAATGCATCTACTCCTTGCAAGGACGTGACTAGGTCACAAGAGATGCAATGATCATGGACGAGAGAAGTTGTTTGTTGTGAACGAGATGTGAACACGGTATGTAGGATACCGACGATCAAACCTCGGGCAAACAAAGTACCGCAGCACAAAGGGATTACGTCGTATCGTTAACGGTTTCCAAAAGCGATCGAAGTTCATTCGATGGAAGCGCAGGGGCTATCAAGGATTGTAACCAGGTCCAACTGACTAGTCAATGGTCAATGAGAAGAGTCTCGACCATGTCTGCTGTTTCCCGGACCATTAGGGTGTTACACTTAAGGGCAATCGATGCATAGGACAGTTACGGGATCAATCGGTGAAATAGGAGAAATCACCGGAATAGTTCCGGAGGAGGACGGAATGGTTTCCGGACATTTTGAATAGTTCAAAATAAAGTTTAATTGTTTTAATAATGTTTTATTATTTAATTATCTGAATTAAATATTTAAAACATATTAAATAAATTTAAAAAAATGGGAAAAGGCTAAATGGGCCCATGGGGCCCATTAAGGGAGGAGGGGGTCTCCCCCCTTGGGCTTGGCGCCAAGGGTGGGGCCCATCCCCCCTTATGGCCGGCGCACTCCCCCCCTTGGGAGTTTAGTCCCACATGGGGGAGGGGAGGAGGATCACACCCCCCTTGGCCTATATAAGGAGGGGTAGCCCCCCTTTTTCCAACACACCAATATCTCCTTCTTCCTCCTTCTCCTTCCCGGAAGTGGACTCCCCTTGTTTGGAGTCTGCACCTAGATTGGAGTTCTCCACCATAAGGCAGGCCGTCATTCTGCTGGAGTCGGGATCCATAGCCGTCTTTCTTCCACTGCTCGCCTGGTTCGGGGCCCGGGAGGAACATCGATTATACCGTACGTGTATAATCTCTTCGAGGCACTACACCTGTGGTGCCACTTCGTCGCTGTAGGTTTACCGGGGGTCATCCTCGTCGGTGGTGGTCTTCTACACGACAGGGAGGTCGTAGTTCTGAGTCTACGCCAACCACGTTCGCAAGAACGTTTCCCTCTTTCGGTCTTCAAAGGTATGAACACTGATTCCCTCCGTTACTTTACATCGACATAGCATAGATCTTGGGTTCGGGTATCGTAGGTATGAAAATTTTGTGTTTTTTGCCCCGTATCCCAACAGTGGTATCAGAGCTAGCTATTGGTAGATGTATTGTACGGGTAGAACACATCTAGGATGTGGGCATCAAATCTTCATTCGTTACCCTCCCACGTGTACTCATTTAGCGTTGCGGCAATGTTTGATGAAGCGACCCCCGACCGACCTTACGCGTTTACGCGAGACTGGTTCCACGCTTGTACCATATAAAGTGGTTGGGGGTGTCTGTCTCTCTGCATTAGCGATGCGAAGATGTTTGCAACGGAGGGCCCCGACAGGGATGTAATAGAGACGGATGGGAGACGGTGTTGTGGCATGTTTTCCGCAGGATAGAAACGGTTCTCTCTCTCGAAACCCCTAGCAGCCACGTAAAACCTGCACAAGCTAAAGTAGAAAGGCGTTTAACTTTGCTTTGCATGAAGGGGGATCATAGGTTGTATGATTTACTTTTTTACTTCCTGTTTTATGCTAGTATGCTAGATATATCGACGGTAGCACGAAACAGGACCATCTCTCACAATACCAACATTGTGTTCTCCCTTGGTGGGCACCGCCTGGAAGGTTCTCCCATATGGCTTGATGCTCCGTACATACCGGAGTTGTCCTACATATTAAACGGAGTTCGCATGAGGTTGGGTTCGGCAAGCCTGGCATATGCAGATATGGCCTTGCTGAACAGCTAACATCAAGGTTCGATTGGCAGGCTTGACGTATGTAGATGCGGGCCTGGAACACAGGAGACCGAAAGGTCGAGCACGAGTCAGATGCCTGATGTGATTGGCTTAGAGGCCTACCTGGTTCGCATACTAATGGCCGTGTCGATCGGGGGAGGTATGGGGGCTGGGATTGTGTAATCACTTAATTAAATCGAGAAGTGTTTATCTAAGTGGGAGCTTTCTAGAATTTTGGGATTAAATTGAAACTCCACATTATGAACAAAAGTCTAAATATGTATCCTTGTGAATCAACCTTGTAGATGGCAGCACCTCGCCCCTCGTCCAACTTAGGATCATTCCTAGAGAAAGATAAGCTAAAAACAGATGGGACAAACTTCACCAACTGTTTCTGCACCCTGAGGATTCTCCTCGTTCCCCTCAAGATGGCATACATACTAGAGGACGCGTTAGGTGACGCACCAGCAGATGATGCCAGTCAGGACGAGAAGATTTTCTATCTCTCCAGGACTGATGATTACAACCTTGTCCAGAGTGGCATGCTCTACTCCATGGAGGCTGAGCTGCAGAAACGCTTTGAGAGGATGGGTGCATATGAGATTATCACCGACCTCAAGGCGGTCTTCGCACCTCAAGCCAGGGCTGAACGGTACGAGGCTTCTGAAGCCTTCTTCTCAGCAAAGATGGACGAGCACGACAGCGTGAGTGAGCACGTAGTCAAAATGTCTGGCTACATTCAGCGCTTGAATGCTCTGGAATGCCAGATTCTAGATGAACTTGCTGTTGATAGGGTGTTGCAGTCGCTTCCCCCTAGCTACAAAGGCTTTGTGCTGAACTACAACATGCAGGGGATGACCAATACCCCTTCTGAGTTGTTCTCCATGCTGAAAAGCGCCGAGTTTGAGATCAAGATGGAGCACGCCGTCTTCATGGTCAACAAGACCACTGACTTCAAGAAGTCAAGCAGGCGGGAGAAGGCCAAGAGAGGTGGGCCCAAGAGGGATGGCAAGTCAGTTTCCGCTCCTCCCAAGGCACCCAAGCCTAAACCCGGAGTGGAGTGCTTCTACTGCAAGGGTGAAGGTCACTGGAAACGCAACTGTCCCAAGTACCTAAAGGACAAGAAGGCTGGCAAGGTCGCCAAGAGAGAGGAAGGTATATTTGATATACATATAGTTGATCTTCTCTTGACAAGCGCCGGGAACACATCCTGGATATTTGATACAGGATCTGTCGCTCATATTTCTAATTCCATTCAGGGACTAAGGAATAGGAGACGCTTGCTCAAAGATGAAGTGACGATGCGCGTGGGGAATGGCTGTCAGATTGAAGTCTTGGCGGTCGGCACGAAGCATCTTAGTCTCCCTTCGGGATTGGTTTTAGTTCTGAATAATTGCTACTATGTACCCGCGTTGAGTGTGAACATCGTTAGTGGCTCTTGCTTGAACCGAGACCACTATTCTTTTAAGTCTGATACAATTGGTTGTTCGATTTATAAGGATGAAATGTTTTATGTTCACGCACCAGAGTTGCATGGTTTATTCGTACTTGATCTCGATGGTGACGTGTGTCACATTAACAATATTGAGGCCAAAAGATTGAAGCATGATGAAGATCACAGGAAGATTTGGCATTGCCGACTTGGTCATATTGGTATAAAACGCATGGAGAAGCTCCATAAGGATGGACTTCTTGAGTCAATGGATTTTGGATCCCTTGATACATGTGAAAAATGCCTCATGGGCAAAATGACACAGACTCCATTCAATGGCGTAATGGAGCGTGCGGATGTCTTATTGGGGATCATACACTCGGATGTATGTGGACCCATGAACGTCCCCACTCGCAATGGTCTTCGTTACTTCGTGACCTTTACTGATTACTTGAGTAGATATGGGTAAATTTAATTGATGAAGCACAAGTCTGAAACCTTTGAAAAGTTCAAGGAATTTCAGAATGAGGTCAAAAATCAACTCGGAAAGAAAATCAAGCACCTTCGATCGGATCGAGGTGGCGAGTATTTGAGTCACGAGTTTGGCAATCATCTGAAGTCTTGTGGCATAGTACCGCAGCTTACGCCGGCAGGCACACCTCAGAGAAACGGTGTGGCTGAGCGACGTAATCGAACCCTATTGGATAGCGTACGATCGATGATGTCTCATGCTGATTTGCCTGTGTCATTCTGGGGGTATGCATTAGAAACTGCCGTTCATATTCTTAATAGGGCACCATCCAAATCCGTAAAGACAACACCATTTGAAGAATGGCATGGCACAAAACCTAAGTTGTCTCACCTGAAGATTTGGGGTTGTGAGGCTTATGTTAGAAAACTACAGCCTGACAAACTTGAATCCAAGGCGGATAAGTGCATCTTTGTGGGCTATCCCAAGGAAACTTGTGGATACACCTTCTACAACAAGTCTGACAGCAAAACGTTTGTTGCCAAGACGGGAAACTTTCTTGAGAAGGAGTTTCTCACGAAAGAGTTGAGTGGGAGGAAAATAGACCTCGATGAAGTAACTGACCAATCACTCCAATTGGAAGAAACGGCTACGGAAATTGTTCTGGAACCATCTTCCATAGTAGGAGCTGAAGAGAATGGCGAGAACGACATTCATAACGATCATGGCATTGATGATGATCGTGATGAGAATGAAGAGGAACCTTTTATGCCCCGTAGGTCATCAAGAGTCTGTCAACCTATTGAGTTTTACGGACAGCTTGTGAATGCAATCTCGGCTGATGAGTCAGATGAACCTACAAGTTACAAAGAAGCAATGGAGGGACCCGAGTCCGAGAAATGGCTTGAAGCCATGAAATCCGAAATAGACTCCATGTACACCAACAAAGTATGGACTTTGGTGGATATTCCCGAGGACCGCAAGGCCGTCGAGAGTAAATGGATTTTCAAGAAAAAGACTGACGCAGACGGAAACGTATCTGTCTACAAAGCTCGACTTGTCGCGAAGGGTTTCCGACAAATTCAAGGAGTTGACTACGAGGAGACGTTCTCTCCTGTAGCGATGATAAAGTCTATTCGGATCCTACTAGCAATAGCTGCATATCATGATTACGAGATATGGCAGATGGATGTGAAAACTGCATTCCTAAATGGCAACATTGAGGAAGAGTTGTATATGATGCAACCAGAGGGGTTTGTCGATCCAAGGAACGCTGGTAAGGTGTGCAAGCTTCAACGGTCCATCTATGGGTTGAAGCAAGCATCTCGGAGCTGGAATCTTCGATTTGATGAGGTCATTAAATCTTTTGGATTTGTCCAAAATGTCGAAGAGTTCTGCATCTATAAGAAACTGAGTGGGAGCTCTGTAGCATTCCTTGTGTTATATGTAGATGACATATTACTAATAGGGCACGATAAGAAATTCTTAGAGGAAGTGAAGGAATATCTGAATGGACAATTTTCCATGAAGGACCTAGGTGAAGCTGCGTCCATATTAGGGATTAAGATCTATAGAGATGGACCTAATCGACGGTTGGCCTTGAGTCAGAACACTTATATTGACAAGATATTGAAAAGGTTCAAAATGGATGACTCCAAGAGAGGTCTCTTGCCAGTTATAAAAGGTTTCAAATTAAGCGTGACTCAATGCCCAACCGCAGCAAAAGAGAAGGAGGAGATGTCCTCAAAGCCATATGCCTCAGCCATAGGTTCTCTCATGTATGCTATGTTATGTACTAGACCGGATTTAGCGCTGGCCATTAGTATGACTCATCGCTACCAGAGTAACCCGGGAATGGCTCACTGGACAGCAGTAAAGAACATCCTTAAGTACTTAAGAAGAACCAAGGATGTCTTTCTCATTTATGGAGGAGTTGATGAGGAGCTCACCGTAAAAGGTTACGTTGACGCAAGCCACGGCTCAGATCTAGATGACTCGAAATCCCAGACGGGATATGTTTTCATGTTGAACGGTGGCGCAATTAGCTGGAGGAGCGGCAAACAGTAAGTCGTCGCTCAATCTACAATGGAGTCGGAGTATATTGCCTCTTGCGAAGCGTCAAACGAGGCGCTGTGGCTGAAGAAGTTCGTGATCGAGCTTGTCATCTTTCCCAGTTGCACTGACCCCGTGGGAATCTTCTGCGACAACACGGGTGCCATTGCTAACGCAAAGGAGCCAAGAACTCACTCTACAGCCAAGCACATCCTCTGAAAGTTCCATGTGACGCGAGACTACGTCAGGGATGGACACACAAGGATTCACAAGATACATACAGATCTGAACGCAGCAGACCCGATGACTAAACCTCTTCCACAGGGCAAGTTTGAAGAACACCGAGAGACCATTGGTGTTACATACATACCTGATGTAAAACTAGTGTAATTTGTACTCTAGTGCAAGTGGGAGACTGTTGGATATGTGCCCTAGAGACAAATTAATAAAGATATTTGTCACATATCCGTTTTGTTCATAATACGTTTTATACTGTGCTATAACTGTATTACTTGGAAATACTAATACAGGTGTAGTATAAAACATGGTCCATAGTTTAACTCGGGTAAACTATCTCATTGGGAAATTGATTGATCAAGCTTTCCTGATCATGGCGACAATTAAGTCCATTGACAATGAGGTCATATCGTTAAGGGGAATGATGTGATGGACGTACACCCACCTAAAGTATTGCAATGTGATCGAGTCACATAGTTCAGCGTTGCTATGACTTTGTAACGTATGGCTTAGTCCTTAGACCGTAATGATCATACGTAATTATCATCTATGAGGAGACGTTGATTTGTATCCCACCGCCTGACTGAAATATGCTGGCTATAACGGTGCACTTTGGGTATTCCGAAATAGATGGTTGATGAGTATGTTAATAGATCAGAGCGGGATCTGTCAGTCCTTGTGACAGGACAGGTACTTGATCTTCTCATGACTTGATCTTCATGTCATACATGCTACTTGCTTGATCAATGAGCCGCATGCTAGTTGGGCCTTGACCTAATCATTGCTACATGACGCGCTAGTATCATTGCATATCCTGCTACACTGGCAGAGGCATTCATTTGCATACATCATGATAGTTACATTTTCTTTATGATTTGAGTACTTTGTAAAGTGTGAAAGATCTTCTATACTTTTTGTAATATATAGAGTGTTGCCCCTAAAGTGAGGAAAAGATCCCAAAGTGGAAGAAATTAAAAGATCCCAACGTGGACAAATTAAAAGATCCCAAAGAGGACAAATGAGAGTTAAATAGAAAGAGCCATTGAGGCCACCAAAAAATACAAAAAAAATAGAAAAAAAGAGAAGAAGTAAAAGAGAGAAGGGGGCACACTACTATTCTTTTTTTGAGAAGATCCACACTCGTACTCCATCTTATATCTTGTACTCCATAGAGATTATCATTCATGCATATAACTATGTGGGGACCTTCACACTATAGAACTTGGCTTGTATATTCCAATGACGAGCCTCCTCAAATGAGCTCTAGGTCTTTTTGGGCAAGAAATTTGGATGCACCCCCACTAGTTCCATTGGAGAGCTTTTGGCTCATATGTGCATCCGTTGCATGTCAATCCCTACTCCTCACATCATATCTATCATTTGGCTTTCTCTCGCCTATGATTGTCCTCATTGATGTGAGCCTTTCACACCTTTTTGTCTTCCTCCTCCACCATATTCTCTCTTTGCCATCCTAAGTGTCAACTTTCTTGCTTACGCTCATCCATTGCATGAGTGCTCAAAATATCGAAAGGACTGGATCATTTTGACTTGTACCTGGCTAGTGGTCTGGGGATGAGTCAAGATAAGATTCCAAAGAAGACCAAGTGTGACACTTTAGTGGATTAAGTTCTCAACCATAAAAATACTTTTTCTCGTATACCCCTATCCCCTTTCTTGCACGCAAACACCATTTGGAGCCATTCGAGTCACGGACAGCGAGAGCTCTTGCACCTTTATGTTCTTATGTTGCTTATTTCAATACTAGATATAGACTCTTGCCTGTTATGACTTGAATTGAATTGCATGCTTTGATTGCTTTACTTACAAAGTTCTTATATGGTTGTTAGCATGTCACCACAGAAATTATGCTTGTTATCATTTACCTACTCGAGGACGAGCAGGAATTAAGCTTGGGGATGTTGATACGTCCAAAACGTATCTATAATTTCTGCTTTCTCCATCCCTCTTTTGTGTGATATTGCTATGATATTGATGAACTTCCATACACTTCTGATCATATTTGGACTAACCTATTAACTCAGTGCACCCTAGTGCCAGTTCATGTTTTCTTCTATTTTTCTATTTCAGGTTTCCCCTTATTAAAAGTACCAAAAAAATTCCGGGAAAAATATAGGAAAAATCAGCGTACCGGAAGCTTCGCGAAGAGCCCAGGAGGGGCCAGAGGGGAGCCAGGGGGGCCCAGGCGGCCAGAGGCACCTGGCCGCGCCAGGGGGAGCTCCTGGATCCCCTGGCCCACCTCTGGCTGCCCCCTTTCGCCTATTTATTCCCCGTGACGAGAAACCCTCGGGGACGGAACCCTTTTTCGCGATATCTCCTCTGTTCTGCCGTCGCCGTGCTTCCAAGATCGGGAGCACCAGAAGACCTCTTCCCGGCACCCTGCCGGAGGGAGGAATCACCTCCGGGAGCTGCTCCACCACCATGGATGCTTCCCGGATGAACCGTGAGTAGTCCACCTTGGACCATGGGTCCATGATCAGTAGCTATGTGATGTTCTCCTCCCCTCTTTCTTCTTCATGGATTAGACCTTGTGAGATTCCCTACATGATCGAGGCACATATGTAATCTTTCTGTTGTTGCTATGCTGAGTTTGCTGGGATCCGAGGGATTATGAGATTATGTTCAGATTGTGATTGAGTTATATATTTGATTCTCTTCTTTTATATTTATGTTCTCGAGTAACTCTTGCATGTTCTCCGTTGCTGTTTGTTGCTTTGGCCAAGTAGTAGGCAGTGACTCCAAGAGGGAGCATTATGCATGATTGTGGGTTCATGCCCCCCGATGACTAGCTTGAGTGACAGAAACATGAGTCTAGGGGATGTGCTGTTGCCACAAGGGGGGAAACAACGGTGCTTGTACTTGCGGGTGCAAGGATTGTTTACTTTACGCAAAGTTCTTTAATGCAGTTGTCCGTTGCTTTGAGTTTACACTTTGGGTGGGATTCGCAACTTAATACCACCGAGATGTTCTGGATAGATATCTCAAGGTGGATAATTAGTAGGTAGATGCAGTTGGATTTCGGTCTACTTGTCTTCGTGTACCGCCCATGCTTTTGAGTCTCTTCCTTTCTGTTTTGCATAATTAGCATTGGTTTGCGCACATAATCCTGTCAATTGCCCAGCTGTAATTTGTTTACCTGGCATAGCTATTTTATCGTCTTTTGGGAGAGAGACATCACTAGTGAATATCATGGGACCCCGATCCATATTACCACCACTGTTTACACTATCAATTTACTTTCAGTATTTCCTTTTCCGTTGCTATCACTATCTATCATTATTATCATGTGCGTTTTATCCTTTGTAAACAACAAGGCCGGAGGAATTGACAACTCCTCCGAACTCGTTGGGAGAAAAGCTATCTGTGTGTGTGCAGGTCCAGGAGAAGGAAGTGATTATCTTCAAACGGCGCCTCACTTGTCGAACCACCTACTTGTTGACCTTGGAGTCCTAAGGGAGAGAATCTTAAAACCTCGGTGTCTTCACCGAGGTAACTTGCCATTACGCTACATCTCACCTTCCACTTGGGGTAACCAACGAGGGCGAGAAGTTATCTCGTGTATCAATGGCCCCGGGGGCCAAGGCCCTCTCCGGTAGGGTGCCGGAGCAGGATCGTGGTGACCCCCGAAGTTAGGTTTCGATGGCGGCGGAGATCGGGAGCGCTTCTGGAGAAAAGGGTTGGATCTCTCTGGGTTTTTGCGTCACGGGAGATTTTATAGGCAAAGGGGGAGTCCGAGGCGGTGCCCAGGTCGCCCAGGCGGCCACCCCGCGCGGGAGGGTGCCTGGGGGCCTGGGGCCACCTCCTGGCTTCGTCCTCCGGCTGGAGGACTCTTCCGATGTAGATATTTTTTGGTAATTTTTTGGGAATTTTCTGAGCAACTTCATTTTTGGATTTTTTTTTCTGCATTGCAAAGACGAAACAGAAAGAAACTGGAACTGGGCTCTATATTACTAGGTTAGTCCAATAAATGATTCAAAACCATGGAAAAAATGTAGCAATGACACAAAAAGGGCATGGAACGAGCAAAAAATATAGATATGTATGAGACGTATCAGCATCCCCAAGCTTAATTCCTGCTCGTCCTCGAGTAGGTAAATGATAAAAAGATAATTTTTGGTGTGACATGCTACTTAGGAGTAAAGGCAATCAATCTAATGTAATAAAGATACATAAGACAAAGACAAAGTGATATAAAGCAATAGTCTATAGTTGATATTAAGCAAGCAATGGAGAACATATAAACAATTGAGCTCTTGCTGTCCGTGAATAGAATGTCTCAGTCGGGGTCCCCGTGCCAAGACTGGGGATGGTTTAGAGCATAAAAATGCTGAATAGTTGTTAAGAACTCAATCTACTAAATTTCACACATGGTCCCTTTGGAATCTTATTTTGACTCGTCCCCAGACCACTAGTCAGGTACCAGTCAAACTGGTCCTCTCCCTTTCGACTTTGAGCACTCATGCAATGGATGAGCGCGAGCAAGATACGTTGGCACTTAGGATGGAAAATAGAATAAATGAGGGGGATAGGAAGTCAAAAAGTGAGAAAGGCTCACACCAATGAGGACAATCATAGGCGGGAGAAAGCCAAATGATAGACATGATATGAGGAGTAGGGATTGCCATGCAACATGCGGATGCACAAGAGCACAATGAACATTTTCACTAATGCTTACAATCATACATTGTACTAGATATCTTATATCCTATATCAATTGTCTTACTACTGAAAACAGTTTTTCAGTTCCATGAATGTCAATTAACTATCCCAAACGTTTCAAAGTTTGGGTTTCATGGTGATTACGACAATACACTTAGCTGTGATTGAATTCCTAGCATTTTGGATTGATGGACGTAAGACACATCATCCATAGCATCAGCGGGAGAGCATAAAATTTTTGCGATAGGACATGGTCCTTCTCGGCACTATTGAGTATATTCCTCACAATACGGTACCAATCGTAAATTTTTTACCAGATAATACAGTTAATCAAAATCAATTGGTAAGGTGGTAACGCGAGCCATTATTTTACAACGATAATGCAAATACTTAGACTTTGTTCATAATTAAGTTGCACTTGTGATTAATCAATTTAATTACTTAGTGCGCTCCCACTCAGATAAATATCTCTCGTAATTGATGCTGGAGTGATTCAAGATCCGACCCAATTGTCTGCCATTGATGTGACATAACTGATGACTTAGACTGGACCGGTAGGCCAACTTGCCAATCACGCCAAAGGTGATTCTTGTTCATCTTTCGATGGGCGTGTTCCGGTAGAAAACTTTTATCCAAACCGTCAAGACAACCAAGTGTAATTGCAGTGTGTTCTTAACACACCCGCCTTTTATGCGTCATACCGTGTGCACCCATGTGACATGACCTGCTCCGATGTGAAACATAGTATAGACGGTGCTACAGTTGGAAGAACACTATCAACTTGATATTGTTTTGCGAGAGATCACCCTAATAAAATATGACTACCGAGCATCAAACAAGGGTGCATCAAAGGGATAAACACCACAGGCAGTTCATTAAATTGTGTGATATAGTATAGCCCTTTGCTTCGTGAAGTCTTCGTTGTCTTCACGTCGTCGTGGTAGAAGTCACCGTCTCCACCAACTTTCTCCTTGGCGCCGGGACCAACACCACGGCTTCCCGCATGTGCATCGGGGTCCACCTCCGCATCGTAGATCATCACCTTGCATCTATCTATTGCTTTGCCTCGAGCTAATTAACAGTTCTGGCACGCATGCCATAATTAAGTGACAATCATATGACTCTAGTCATCATGTCGTACCACGACACGCAGGTTGCGAATAAATTTTACATAACATATAGCATCTCATACAAACACATTGCAAATCTTGAAGGCTATACCACATCACATGCACATTCTGCAAAAACGAGTTAGATCACCATCTACACGGGTTGTTGCAACTTTTATCGTGCCTGATTAGCAGGTTACATGCAAACATTGTTCCCTATACAAACCAAACACGATACTTCATTGTTGCTAGTTTAACGTTCGGGGTGCGTGCAGCAACTAATGCCAAAAGCCAAACTTCGTTCAACGCGTGACCCCCGTGTGGATTTGAGTTCATAAAATCCACAAGCCCCTCCATGTTAAATCTTCTATTGCGAGAAGAAGATGAGATCCAAGGAGTTTGATGTAGACCATGAGCAAGGCAACCAGCATACTTAAAGCAGCATAGAGGGATCGATGGAAAACTCAATCCTTGTAGCAAAACCTCAACTTGCCATCAAGCATAGAAAAAATCACATGACAGGGAAGCAACAAGAAAATCAATGCCTCATATCACACATATGATCTAGACCTAAACATGCATCTAATCAAGGATCGCTCATGATACCGCTGTTGGGAAACGTAGTAGAAAACAAAAAAAATTCAGCCTACGAATCAAGAACCCAAGATCATCCAAGAAGGTTGCATACAAGGTTTTAGGTCATGGCTCACCAACCGATGTAGCGGAAGTAGAGTTGGTGTAGCTCGTTGAAGTAGATCTCGCGAATCGTCCCACAAACAGTCCCTCGATCAAGATCACCGAGGAACAAGAAGCACCTCGATCCGTCCCACGTACAAGTCCCTCGAGCAAGTCCCTCGAACAAGATCTCCGAGGAAGAAGAAGCTCCTCGGAGAAGGACCAAAGATATGATCCGTCTATTAGTATCCACACGTTCTGTAGCAGCAATCGAGCAGCACTCCGCCGTCCAGAGATGAAAGCCACCGAGAAAACTAGAGGGATAAAACCCTAACGGATTCCGATCTAGAACAGCGTCTAAACCGGGGTCTAATTGTGGAGCAACGAGGTTTAGAGGGAGGGAGGGTGGCACATAGGCCTTGGGGATCAAGTGTGTCGTGCCCCCCACCCCTCCCCCACATTATATAGGTGGCCAAGAGCCCCCTTGGCCGACCAAGGGAGGTGTGGAGTCCCTATGGGACTCCTACTCCCCAAGGGAGTCCTTCCCACCGGGGAATCCTACTCCAAAGTGGATTGCAATCCTACTTGGAGTAGGATTGCTCCCTATGGCGCCCCCCCACCTCCTAGCCAGCTAGGGTCTTCCTAGGTGGCTTTCCCCCAAAGCTAGGGGCGTGGGGGTAGTGAGTGGTACTGCCCAGAACCTTCCAGAACCTTCCAGGACCTTCCAGGACCATCCGGGACCTTCCGGGATGGTTTTGGGACATTCCGGAACCTTCTGGAGAACTTCTAGGACCGTTCTCGGATGTTTAGGAACCATCTGGATAGTTTTCGGGACCATCCGAGTTACAGTTTAGTCTACTCGATGACTGCGTAAGTTGTCGGGACGTCCACCGATTAACCGGAAACTATTCCGGTCGATCTAGGACTTCCCTAGTACCATTCTCATATGTTCCTGAACCACCTGGGATTATTCCAGAGTGATCCAGGCATATACTTAAATACCCAGAACTTCTTTTGGTGCCCTTATGAACAATTCCATAAATACCCGGAACTACTTCCGGTGCCCGTATGAACTATACCGTTTTGCTTCCACTAAACCTTCTACCATTCCAGTATTCTAACAGACTACTGCTCGTTAAGTGTGTGACCCAATAGGTTTGGTATAATGTGGACATGACTCAGAACATCTTCCGGACATAGGTCAACAGCCTTTTGTCAATAGCCAATAATCAACAGCGGAGCCATGGACACCCATGTTGACTCCCGCACATGCACGAAGAAACTTCGAGTGAACCATTATGTTTAGTCATGTACCATTCCCTTTGCTTCGCGATATATCACAAAGTTAGAGGAGAGAAGTTTGGCACCCATGTGTAACAACTTCTTGAACACAAGCCACTCGTTATCCTCTTTGCTCGTTTGTCCCTTTTCTCGTTATCGTATTCCGGTATCCCCATGACTGAATCACAATGTGTCTGGCCAGACTATAATGGATACCTCATACCGAGTGGGCCCGAAGTGAATATCTTCTTCATCGTGAAGGAGCAAATCCCAATCTTGAACTATCACAGTTACTAGACACACTATCCAATGTACCCAGAACTTATTTTACTACTTCCCAGTAACGGGAAGATTCATCTAAGAACCAAAGCACATCTTCCTGTGTGAAGCAACTTGATACTCTCATGGTCTAAGGAATTACGTATATGATAACATTTCATGATATGACTTATAACGTTGTTACGATGTGATCTCTAAGTATATCATTCAATACTGGGGTCGGTTCAACATCATTGTTCTGCTAACAATATGTTCCCATTGCTACTGACATCCTTGTTACAAGAACAATGTCCATGATTAAGAAAACGTAATCATCAGTTAGCACATGAGCTGGTATTAGAGGCTAAACCAGGAACTCTTGGTGTTTACATTTCCACACATGCAAGTGAGTTTTCATCTGAATCTCATAGTCAGGGTCATTGCAATTATAGCACAGAAATATAAACATTAATTACGAACGTGGAAATATATATAATAACATTTTATTATTACCTCTAGGGCATATTTCCTACAATCAATACCTCAAAACTATTGCAAGATATCCAAAACTAGACCTATTGATCTAGATTACTTATACACCACATATAAAACATACCATGAGACATATAAACCAATGCAACAGAAATAACTCTCTAAAGAAATATAAGTGAAGCACGAGAGTTCTATACTTTCTACAATAGAAATTAAATGCTCTCAAACAATATCTAAGTGAAGAACAAGAGCTAGCAAAACAGGCAGTAGATAAATTTAGCACTCAAAAAATATAAGTGAAGCTCTAGAGTGTTCTATTATAAAGTGGAGAGTGTATCTCTTCCAATCAAGCATGGTAGGGTCCGACATTGTAATGACCAGCAAACAAAACAAAACAAAACTAAAAGAAAATATACAGACGCTCCAAGAACAACACATATCATGTGAAGAAATAAAAATATAGTGTGGAGAAGGACGAACTGATGATTGTTGGTGAAGAAGGGGATGCACGGGGGCATCCCCAAGATTAGACGCTTGAGTCTCCTTGAATATTTTGTGGGGGTGCCGGGGGCATCCCCAAGCTTAAGATTTTGGCACTCCTAAATCTTCTTTCATCATCTCCCTTTGAACACTTGAAAACTTCCTTCACACAAAACTTCTCATAAACTTATTAGAGCGGTTAGTACACTAATAGATAATCTGCCAAAACAGGACAGATTGTAAAGATTGATTTTCAGGTGCACTTCTGCTGCTCAAATAAGAAAACTCAAAACATATGAAAGTTTCAAAATTGTATAGAGCATGTTGTATAAAAAATTCAGCTAAAAAAGATGAACTGGTGATTTGTTTTGATTTTGTTTCCGTCAAGCAGACAAAATCTGTTTTCTGGACAGCATGTCACAACTTTTGCTTCCCTTATCATAAGAGGCTAGAACTTGGCACAAAACTTGAAAATAAAGATACAATGTTGTTTCTACAGTAGTAACAACATCCAAGACACAACAAAAGCAAAATAAACCTAATCCGTTTTGGGTTGCCTCCTAGAAGCGCTTCTTTAAAGCCATTAGCTAGGCATGAGTGTAACGATTGTCACAAAAGAAGAAAAAGTTGAAGCACAAAAGAGAGCATCAAAGGAGAAAATTTAGATCACATTTAAGTCTAACATGCTTCCTATGCATGGGCATCTTGTAAGAAAATAAATAACTGAAGCACAAAGTATCAAGCATAGGAAGGTAAAACAAGAGCACCTTCAAGATTTTCAACATGGAGAGAGGTGTTTTCCTAACATGAAAATTTCTACAACCAAATTTTCCTCTCTCATAATAATTTTCAGTAGCATCATGAACAAACTCAACAATATAACCATCACACAAAGCATGCTTGTCATGATCTACTAGCACATAATCATATAAACTTTCTAAGCATAACTCCTCATTATCAAGAACATTCATAGTAGGCAAAAATAGAGGGTTATCATAATACTTATCAAAATAGCAAGGGATATCATAAATAACAGTAGAAAAATCATCCTTGCAAGTCTCATTCATAGGGGCATCATGGCCCAAGCATCAATTTCATCAAAAAGGGATATTTCAAAAGATTCAATAGGATTATAGCAATCAATATATCATTCACCCTCCTTAGGTAAGCATGGAGGGCAATCATATAAAGTAAGAGTCAAAGAGTTACTCTCATTAGTTGGTAGAGATGGGTAGCTACTCCATTCTTCCTCCTTTTGTTCGTCACTCTCCTCCTCTTTTTCATCCAATGAGCTTTCAGTTTCAGCAATTTCTTCTGTAGAGTCCTACAAAGCATTAGTCTCTTCCTCTTGTGGAGAGAACCTTTTGAGATAGTTAGTAATATAAGCATTATTAAAATTCTCAAAGCAATATTTAAGTATATCAAGACTCTCAGATTTGTAAGGGGAATCTTCAATATTTTGAACAAAGGAAGCAATTTCATAGGCACCCTTAAAAACAATAAATTCTTCTATTTGTGCTACATCAAAGAAATCATAATGTCCCCTAGTATAAGATACCAAGGTTTCTTTATCATTACACCAACATTGGAAGGGAAGGTGTTTAAAGGGAAAGCAGCAACAAGATTCATCACACCAATAAGATATATCATAATCAGAGCATAAGTTTCTAGCATATCTATTAACTTGAGATATAATTTTCCATATAAATTTTCCTTTTTCAGACAAGCGGTATTCCTTATAATATTTTTGTTGATCCTCCGTGAATCCACCTTGCCAATAAGATCTACTTTCAAAGAATTTAACCATTGGAAGAAAACCGAGTAATAAGATAAATTGTACTTATCAAGTGAGCTTATAAGTAGAGCTATGGTCCCCGGCAACGGCGCCAGAAAACAGCCTTGATAACCCACACTGCAGGGGATCGAGATAGTCTTCGCGGGTAGGTATAACCCTAATTTATTGATTCGACACAAGGGGAGCCAAAGAATACTTATAAGCCTTAGAAGTTGAGTTTTCAATTCAACCACACCTGAAAAAGCACTAGACAATATATTTAGTAGCAACAGTGTGTTGACGGGTGTAGTCTTAGAGACTTCCCCAATCACCAACACCACAAAGTAGTAACAAAGTATTAGCAGTAGTGATGAGAGCAATAGTAACAACGAAGGCAATAAATATGAAAGATGGACCGGGGTTCAAGGTTCACTAGTGGTAACTCTCCAAGCAAAAAGACAGGTGTTGGGTGAACGAACTACAGTTGGGCAATTGACAAAATTTCACAAACTCTAGCCAAACAAACTAGAGCAATCCTAGTCTAAGAACCAAACGTAGGCATGTGTTCCGTATGTAGTTGTACGTGCTTGCAATAAGAACTTGCACAACATCTATTATCCTACCGTCCCGCTACGAACGGGGCCAAAGGGAACTTACAGAGATTAAGGTGCTCCTATCAAAGAGCACCGGAACAAAGCATTAGCACTCTATGAACACATGTGATTCTCAAATTATAGCCCATCCCCTTTGGTGTCCCAAGCTATCACCATTGGGATCGCCGGTTCCGGACTATAATAGGTGCATACAACCGTAGATAAGATCTAGAACAACAATTATAATCATGCAACCATAACGTGCTCCGATCTGAAATCATGCTACTCGTGCACTAGTAACAAGCATTAAGAACAACAAAATTGCAGCAACAATAATTCATAAACCTCTCAGGACTGAACAAGGTAACAATTCATCGGATCCCAACAAACACAACACCAATTACATCATATGGATCTCAATCATGTGGGGCAGCTCATGAGAACTTTGTATTTGAAGATCAAGGGAGAGAAGATACCAACAAGCTACTGGCAAGAATCTGTAGTCCAAGGAGGAACTACTCACGATCCATCATGGGGTGAAAAAGAGTTGATGAAGATGGCCCCGGGGGCCAAGGCCCTCTCCGGCAGGGTGCCGAAGCAGGATCGTAGTGACCGCCGAAGCTAGGTTTCGATAGCGGCGGAGATCGGGAGCGCTTCTGGAGAAAAGGGTTGGATCTCTCGGGTTTTTGCGTCACGGGAGATTTTATAGGCAAAGGGGGAGTCCAAGGCGGTGCCCAGGTCGCCCAGGCGGCCACCCTGCATGGGTGGGCCCTGGCGGCGCCGGGAGGGAGCCTGGGGGCCTGGGGCCACCTCCTGGCTCCGTCCTCCGACTGGAGGACTCTTCCAATGTAGATATTTTTTGGTAAATTTTTGGGAATTTTCTGAGCAACTTCATTTTTTGGACTTTTTTCTGCATTGCAAAGACAAAACAGACAGAAACTGGCACTGGGCACTATATTAGTAGGTTAGTCGAATAAATGATTCAAAACCATGGCAAAAAATGTAGCAATGACACAAAAAAGGCATGGAACGAGCAAAAATTATAGATACGATTGAGACGTATCACCCACCACTTCCTCATGAGCTGAATCAGAGGCACAAAACAGAAGATTTTGAACATCTAAAGATAGCACATAAATTCTATAATTTAGGAGTGGTAGTGGAATACCACGAGTAGGAAGGTATGGTGGACTCAAGTGGAAAATGTTGGTTTCAAGTTATGGAAGTACAAGCATAATTCCGCTTGGTACATAGTTTTTGGCTAGCAAGGCTTTGAGAGACCAGACAATTGATGATGACTTGGATGCAAGCAATATAAAGCATAAACATTAAAACTAGCATGGCACATCAAGTTGTCTTCCTTGTCAACATAACACTACAAGCATAATAACACAAAGGTTTTGGATATGTCGCTACTTTGAGAGAAACATGCTTGTTGTTATGACCAAAGCTATACTTGCCAAGATTTAAATAAAGTTTTCGAAGCCATACCTGATGTAAGGTCAATACTCCCCATAAAAATCAGATCATAATGTTGATTGCATGAAGAGAATACCGAGTGCAGCGAAGAAACCAATAGACTTGTCATTAATATTACTTCATAGACGACTCCACACTCACGGATACAAAACTCTCCACAAAAAGGAGTGATAGACCTCGATGCAACACCTATTTCATAAAGTAACTTCCCTAGACATGATACGACTCTACTTAACTCCTAAAGAGAAAGATAAAGATAAAGATACTGGGCACTCCCCCAAGCTTGGAACAAGCTGAGGGGGTGCCATTACCCGAGGAGATTTACTCCTCATCCTTGTTCTTGTTGATCATTGATGGCGCGGCGAAGGGTTCGGTTCTCTAACTCCAAGACTTCCACTTGAATTTTTAGTACACGGAAATCTTCACAGAGTTGGTTGGTGATGCGGTAGGCCTCGGAGATGGTGGAAAGCGCGCGTTGATCTTCAGGTGAAGTGGAGGGCCCTGAAAGGTTAAGAGAAAGATCATAATGAGGTTGGACAGATACCATGATGATGGGATTGCTTGGTCCTCCTTGTTGTTGGGCAGAGATAGTCTTGAATTCCTCTCTCACGGAGCGCTCCATCTCCGCTTGTCTTGTGGCAATTTCTTCTTCTATAGCCCAATCAATGTGCTTTCCTTGATTAAGATCCTTCTAGACTTGACGTAGACGCCATCCCAAGAAGTTCTCCCCGATCGAGCCACAAGAAGACATCTCTACTGATCAACTTTTAGTCCTGGCAGAAACAGCTCGAGAAGAAAACACGCGAAATTGAGAGATACGATGCCGGGACGATCTGGGAAAATATATATCAAAAATTTCCGCAACAGAAGGAAGGTTACAAGACAAGGTGGAGTCGGAGTCGGAGTCCGAGGCTCCCAGGAGGGTGACTGGCGTGGAAAGGAGGGGGGGCGGGAGGCCTCCTGGGGCCCCTAGAGCTCCTCTCCGGCTCCACTTGGGCTTGGAATTTTCCTAATTTTGCAAAAACTTCGAAAAATAAACTTTTATGGATGTTCGCGATGTTTCCTTACCGTAATACATACCTTTTCTTATTCTGCTCCTGCCGGTGTCTGAAACTGAGCTGCAACATGTTCTTCATGAGATGTTGTGTAGATCATATTCACATCCACATTGATAGTATCACCTTCCATGTAATGTTTGAGTCTTTGTCCATTCACAACTTGAGGTTTGGTGCCTTCAAAATTATTAATCTGGATTGCACCGGACCGATATACTTCTTCGATATAAAAAGGCCCTTCCCATCTGGAAATTAGTTTACCTGGAGAAAACCTGAAACGATATCTAAACAACAAAACTTTATCACCAACATTAAATTCATGTTTCAGAATCCTTTTATCGTGCCACTTCTTTACCTTTTCCTTGAACATTTTAGCACTCTCGTAAGCTTCACTTCCCCACTCATCTAGAGAAGTCAAGTTCATGAGACGATTTTCACCAGCTAACTTTGGGTCAGCATTCAGCTCTCTGACAGCCTAGTAAGCTTTGTGCTCTAACTCTAATGGAAAATGGCAAGCTTTGCCATAGACCATCTTATACGGAGACATGCCCATGGGGTTCTTGTAAGCAGTTCTATACGCCCACAAAGCATCTCCTAAGTTCTTTGACCAGTCCTTCCTAGAACTGTTCACTATTTTTTGTAAGATCAGCTTGATCTCTCTATTGGTGAGCTCAACTTTCCCACTAGTTTGAGGGTGGTACGTGATGCAATTGGAGCTTGCCTAGAGCTTTCCTAAAAGCTCCATGCGTGAAGTGTGACCCTCCATCTTTCATGAGGTACATTGGTACACCAAACCTAGGGAAAATTACATCCTTGAGCATTTTAAAAGTTATCTTGTGATCAATACTCTCAGTGGGGATTGATTCAACCCATTTGGTTAGATAATCTACAACAACTAAGATGTGTGTGTACTTGTGTGAAGGAGGGAAAGGACCCATAAAATCAAAACCCCAGCAATCGAAAGGTTCGATTACTAGTGAGTAATTCATAGGAATCTCATTTCTCCTGCTAATGTTACCAACTCTCTGACACTTATCACAAGATAAAACATAATTTCTAGCATCCTTAAAGAGACTAGGCCAATAAAAACCTGATTGGATAACCTTATGTGCGGTTCTCTCACCGGCATGATGTCCTCCATAGGGACTATCGTGACATTGTCGAAGAATGTCTTTCTGCTCGTGCTCCGGTATATACCTTCTTACTATCCCGTCCGCACCTTCTTTATAGATATGTGGATCATCCCAAAAGTAATGCCTCAAATCCGTGAAGAATTTCTTCCTCTGCTGAAATGTAAAACCTGGAGGAAAAAACTTTGCAACGATAAAATTAGCATAATCTGCAAACCAAGGATCGGAATGAGATTGTACTTTTACAACAACAAGTTGTTCATTTGGAAAACTGTTGTTGACTGGAATAGGATCATGCAGAATGTCTTCCATTCTTGAAAGGTTGTCCGCCACCGGATTGTCTTCTCCTTTTCTATCGACAATCTGCAAATAAAATTATTGAAGAACGAGTACCCACCTTATGAGCCTTGGTTTGGCATCCTTTTTCTGCATAAGATACTTAATGGAAGCATGGTCAGTATGAATAACAACCTTAGAATCAACAATATACTTCCTAAACTTATCATAAGCAAACACCGCTGCCAAGAATTCCTTCTGGGTAGTAGCATAATTCTTTTGAGCACCATCAAGGGTTTTTCTAGCATAGTGTATAATATTCAACTTCTTATCAACCCTTTGTCCTAAAACAGCTCCAACAGCAAAATCACTAGCATCACACATAATTTCAACGGGCCAATTCGAGTCAGGTGGTTGTACTATAGGAGCGGTTATCAAAGCTTTCTTAATAACTTCGAAAGCTTCCTTACAATCTTCTATAGAAAACTTCCTTCTGGAGATGATTGGTGAGGGGTCTCGAGGTCTTAGAAAAGTCCTTAATAAATCTTCTATAGAAACCAGCATGACCGAGAAAACTACGAATACCTTTGATGTCCCTTGGATAGGGCATCCTTTCAATAGCTTCAATCTTTGCCTTGTCCACTTGAATTCCCCTTTCGGAAATCTTGTGACCAAGAACTATACCTTCGTTAACCATGAAATGGCACTTCTCCCAGTTAAGAACCAAATTTGTTTCTTCACATCTCTGCAAAACTTTATTAAGATTGTGGAGACAGTGGTCAACGGAGATTCCATAGATGGAAAATTCGTCCATGAAGACCTCCACAATCTCCTCACAGAAACCATGGAATATAGCACACATACACCTCTGAAAAGTAGCAGGTGCATTACACAAACCAAAAGGCATACGCCTATAAGCATAAGTACCTTAAGGACATGTGAAAGTGGTCTTCTCCTGATACGCGGTGTTAACATGAATCTGAGAGAAGCCAGAATACCCATCAAGATAGCAAAAGTGGGTGTTTTTAGACAGCCGCTCAATTATCTGATCAATAAAGGGCAGAGGATAGCGATCCTTCCGGGTGGCCTTGTTGAACTTCCTGAAATCAATACACATTTGATACGTCCCAAATGTATCTATAATTTCTGCTTGCTCCATGCATGATTTGTGTGATTTTGGCATGTTTTGCTTGAACTTTCATACACTTTTGATAATATTTGGACTAACCTATTAACTCAGTGTACCCAGTTGCCAGTTCCTGTTTTCTGCTCTTTTTGTATTTCAGGTTTTCCGGCCATTAAAAGTGCTCCAAAAATTCCAGAAAAATTATATAAAAAATCAGCATCCCGGAAGCTTCCGGAATAACCAAGACATGGCAGGAGGGCCACCACCAGGGGCTCAGGAGGGTGCCTGGCGCGGCCCCACCCTAGGCCGCGCCACCTGCCCTCCTGGCTGCCCTGTGGCCCCCCTCGGTGCCCCCCTTGGCTCTTATTTATACACCCATCGCAAAAACCCTGATTCCGGACCCCTTTTCTCCAGAAGCGATTCCGATCTCCACCGCCATCACCAACAATCTTCGGGGGACCATAATTCCTGTGCCGGCACCCTGCCGGGACGGGGAGGTGCCCCTGGATTCATCTCCATTGACATTGCTTCATCCTCCATGATGCGGGAGTAGTTCTCCCTCGGGGCTGAGGTTTCTACCAGTAGCTATGTGTTCTTCTCTCTCTCCCATGATGTGATCTTCGTTGTGATCATAGGCTATGTTAATCTAGGATGATCCCATGATATTTCCCCTTCCTCTATGTATTGGATTGATGTACTCAATTGATCTTATCTAGTATAATCCCCGAGACCAAGGTGACAGCGGTCTGTTGGACATGGTTTAGAAGAATATTATCATGAGTGATTTCCTCTTTTGTGTGTTGATTGAAGATTGAGAGTCTCTTGGTGCTTGTCTTTGAATATCCTTAAGATATGTTGTGGTGATTGTGGTACTCTTTTTGGATGGCCACGTTGACATTGGGAAATCCATAGATTGAGAACTACGAACTTTGAGGTGTGCTTTTGTAGCCCTACATAATTATCATCCTCTCTTGACCACAAAGGAATGACCTCCGAGTGCGTCTCCATTGCATGTTTTATGGGAAATATCATGTGATTAGACTATGTTAATGTTGTTGAGAGTTTCCACTAGTGAAAGTATGACGCCTAGGCCTTGTTTCCACCATTGTTACACTGTTTTTGCTCACTTTGTCACATGTTTTCTTGCTGCACTTTTTATTACAGATTTATATTACCTTGCTTTGCCACACCTATCACTCGTATTTTACAATCTCTTCGCCGAACTAGTGCACCTATACAAATCCTAGTTGTATTAGGTGTGTTGGGGACACAAGAGACTTCTTGTATCTTAATTGCAGGGTTGCTTGAGAGAGACCATCTTCAACCTCTACTTCCCTGAGTTCGATAAAACTTAGGTCATCCACTTGAGGGAAATTGCTGCTGTCCTACAAACCTCTACGCTTGGAGGCCCAATATAGTCTACAATAATAGAAGCGTGCGTAGTCATCAAGCTATTTCTGGCGCCGTTGCTGGGGAGGTGAGTGCTTGAAGGTATATCTTTAGATATTGCAATTAATTCTTTTTGTTTCTTGTTTTTATTTTCACTAGTTAGGCTTATGGAAAACAACAAAAATATTACGAGAGAGCTTTATGAGCTCTACCTTGAGTTGGGACATGAAGTGTTTGAAGAGAAAATCAAAAAGCCTATGGAGCTTTACTATTTGCACAACACTCATGATAGTAGGAATGTTATTAGTATGTCTTTTTTGAATACCTTTGATTCTAATGATATGCAAAGTTATAATCTTGGGGATGCTATGTTTTATGAAGATGATCTTTTTAGCCCCCCAAGTTTTGATGAGGAAATTTATTTTGATGATACTTTGCCTCCTATCTATGATGATTATTGTGATGACACTTATGCTATAAAGAATGAATGTTTGGAAGTGTATCATGATAAGAATGATTCATGTGATAGTTATTTTCTTGAGTTTGCTCCCACTATTACTAATGAGAAGGATTTTGCTTATGTGGAGAGTAACAAATTTTCTATGCTTGTGGATCATGATAAGAATTTTTTATGTGATACTTATATTGTTATGTTTATTCATGATCCCACTGAAAATTATTATGAGAAGGGAACATATTCTTATAGATATTTAAATTATAAAGATTGCTAGCCAAGGAGCCTCCCGGGAGCTCCTCCGGGGGCACTCTTCGTTGCCCGTCCGATTCGCCTCGTGCTCGTTCTGCACCGTTCGATGTTGCTACACACAGTCATATATATACATCTGATGTTCCAACCCTAGCCTCCAGTCCCTCTCGTCCCGAGCTCCACACGCCCCGAGCCCTCGTATCTTCCCCTCGCCAGCCGCCGCCTACCTCCACTACCACCTCCATCTCTGCCCTCTCTTCCCCTCGCGCCGGCTATTCGCCGCCGCACTAGGTCCCCGCTCCTCCTCCCTCTCTCCCTGCTCTCCTCTTCCTCCCTCAACTCTCTTTCCCTCTTGTGCAGAAGCAGCTGGCCGTCAAGATCTAGCCCGAGCCGCCATGGATGAGCTCGCCCCGGCCTGGATCCGCGCTTTCCCCGCCTCCTCCGGCTGCGCCCCCGCGCCGTCCAGCCGCCGTCGTCCCCAGGTCCTCGCTACTCCTCCCTCTCTCCCTGCTTCCCAGAGTTGAGGATGTGAGAAGAGAAGAGGAAGGAGGTGGACGTCGAGGTGAGGAGGTGCAAGGTGAGCAGGAGGTGGAGGTGAGAGATGCAGCGGCGCTGCCTTCTCTTCTCCCCGTGCGGTCATTTAGAAATCAGTTAATTTGCATTCAGTTTTATGTTATTTGATAAGAAAAATGGGAATAGAAGTACCAAACTCTTGAGTATAAAATTATGTGTCAGACAATTTTTTGTTGTACGTACATATCAGATCGGTCTACTTTAGACAAAACAACTAATTGAGTCATGAAACTAATAAACGTACACTGCATTATTAGAAACATTGATATTAATCTATTCTCCAAAGTTTCGTTCACATTGAAAGGATAAAAAGTAAATGTGTGGTGAGGCCACACGATTTTCAGCTTCAGTCTGAAAGAAAAATAGCACACATGCATCATATTTTGTGTATCAGTTTTGGTTCACACTCTATATTAAGAAACTCTATAAATATGATATTCTCTGCAGTTTGGTTCCTATTGACAGCAAGTTTATATTTATTTTTCTTTGTCTTAAAAATAGTTGGCTTAATTTCCCATCTTGCTGGTCCAGCCCGTGTTAATAATGCATTGCGGAAATACAGTTTAGGCAACACGTCTACACGTCTCTGTATATGTTCAGGGTAGAAGTTTAGTTTAAGCACAATGTAAATACAGTACTATTGAATAATTTGCAGCAGCACGTCTTGTCGAGTAAATTTAGTAAATGAAAATTGCAGCAAATCTGCTTAAGAGGCTCCAGTTAAAGTATTTCAATACACTGTAATTATTCTTTCCATTTTCCTCTATTATATTTAATGTTTTGTGTAAAGAATAGCACACATATTCAAGAGGTATTATAGCTTTTCACAACATTTGTGGGTCAAAACTTCCATCTTTGACAATGCCCACTGGCCTACTACAAAGCAAAGCTCTCCATGCCACAATTATCTTCATTATAGCAGTAAATACCAGATGGAAAATTAATTACATGTTGTACTGCATTTTTACTTGCAGGCACCACCAAATGTTGTTGATGATGGATTAGTGCAATATATACCTACAAGTTCAGTTGCCTCCTCAAATATGGTGAGTGCACCTTTATCTCTGTTTATAGGTTGTTAGCAGTGCATTACCAATTGGGGTAACTTGAAATTCAGTTAACTGTCCATCCAATCACATTGAGGTTAGATTTGCAGATTTGACGGTCCTACATATGTATTCCTTTTTCATATCCTATTAATAATTATTTACACATAATTAATTGACAAACACTAAGAGAAAACTAGATCTTCATCGAAGTGGAGTTCTTTTGGTTGAGTTATTGATGAACATGGCCACTGGTTATTTGTTGAATTTTATCTTGATTATCAGTAATAATAGTATTGTTTTAGAGGCGTCGACAACTGCAATATTTGAATCTAAACATGTTATACATGAAAGAGCTTATTTTGAGTTAGATAATTATTTATTTTTGGGTATAGAGTAATTATTTTAGAGGCGTGAAGCTGGTTTCATCTGTACTTGGGGTAACAGGTTGTGATGGCCTTCAAGTTCAAGTTCATATCAAACCAATATTTTTTGCATATGGATTAGAAAGATTATGTCCCTCTTAAAGGTTTTTTTTGCTATGGATCTTGCGGCTACTACCCGTCCCTTGAGATCCTTTATTAATTACGTTTAAAATGTTAGTTTAGTTGGTACTTTCTCCACTGCATTGATCTTTTGATTTTAGTCCAACCCCTGTGGAGAATCAGAGCATATCAATGATGTGAAAGCAAAATTTGGGTGGGTCAGCGCATGCTAACCATTGTCATGGACCTATGGATCTTGCGGCTACTACCCATCCCTTGAGATCCTTTATTAAGTATACTTAAAATTTTAGTTTAGTTGGTACTTCTCCACTGCATTAATCTTGTGATCTTAGTCCAACCCCTGTTGAGAATCAGAGCATATCAATGATGTGAAAGTAGAATTTGGGTGGGTCGACGCATGCTAACCATTGTCATGGACAAGCTTCCAAATTGTATTTGAACTATAAGAATTTTCTAATTTAGGAATTTTATGTTTGGATCCCTTGCTAAAGCTTAATCAAAGAAAAGTGGGAAAATACTGCACTAGCTATTACTATGGAAATCTTAATTGCATGAACTATGATTTATTGAGATATACTTATATGTTTACGGCATCATCCAAATCTATAAACGAAACATCATTCTGATTTCCATAAATATTAACATGGTTCATCCGTGATATGTTTGTTTAGTTTCTGAATTTCCAAGCACGCAAGCACATTTTCCAGCCAGCTTTTGTTTATCTCCTTCCTGCTTCTGACCAAATTTTATATGTTTCCTTGTGTAGGGTGTTTTGTGGCATTACAAGAGCATCACTATTTCGATTCAATTTGGGAATCGTTCCCAAAGAGGGACATTTTATCTTTATCGGGCGAGTTATTTCCTTTATACACTTCCAATGCAACACTGCATTTTATCTTTTTCTTTGTACAACAGTCTAAATGATAATTTTGTCACTTCATGAGCTCTAACAATGTTTTTATTGGTTCCTCGGCATGTCTGTGTTCCAATCGATCCGAAAAATTGTGAAGATTTTGACCCTACGGCTGTTCTAACTTTATCATAGGTGTCTTCTTTTGAGCGAATTATAAAAACATACTACGTGTGCCTTTTGATGGGGCATGATATATTCTGACTCGCTGAAACTACCATACATGGCCAACTGTCAGGAGAGCTCAATGCTTCTAGCATGCAGACTGTGATTCTCAAAACGGTGAGTGATTAAAAAAGTAACACCTATTGGGATTTGTGTTAGGCACATCATTGTAGAACTTTTGAAGGGACATTTTTTGTACCATACAACGTTGTCTTGCATGCCTCATTTCATAATATTGCTTTGAGTTGCAGACTGGGAGAGAACGTCCCTTGAGAAGCACATCAGATTTTTCAGAACATCCTTTCTCCAAACAATGCTGAAATCTTGCAAGGTATGCGTTCTCTGCTGCTATGTTATTACGGCCTCACTATCCTAGGTGTTGCAAAATTTTCTTGGAGTATTATGAATTTAATTACTGAAAAATTATCTTCCTTTTTTGCTGGTAATCCTCTTCCCTTTTTGCCTGATGGTTCTCCTTACAATTCCCTTCACCAACAGTGAGTGGACTCATAGATCGAATTTTTCTAGCACGTTCCTATTAGTTTTAAATAATCAGTCTAGGAATGGTTTCCCCGTCCAACTAAGCTATCATTATAGTAGTGGTGGTTTAATTATGAATTTTTGTATGAAAATATTTGGATGCTCATTTAACATTATTTATGATGCATATTTACAACAACGGAAATATTGATGTATTTTCTGCCTGTTTATCAAACTTGATGTTGGATACCAGTTGTCAAAGCACATGAATCATTTATTGAAGGCCCCCTTATGCAGCCATCGGAGGCCCTCGAGCATGCGCGCCGTCGACGCCCTCTAGGTCCTCGCTGCATCGCCCCCACCCGCCACACCCCTGCGTCTTCCCCTCTCGCCGCGTTGCTTCTGATCCCCAGTTTGTGTTGCTACCGATCGTGTGGTTCCTCCTCTGATTTAGACTGTATGTTGCTTCTGATCCTCAGTTTGTGTTGTGCCCGATTTGGTGATGATGTTTCTCATTATAATTTTGGTAGGCTTGTGATTATTTCAATCAATTAGGAATAAGTTTGTTGAAATTCATATGTGATAGAAATTCTGAATTATATAAAACATAAGTAAAGTTGTACATATCGCAAAGGGAGCATACATTTTCATCAGTAGAAGATGCAAAGAAATATGTATCCTGACAGTTAGCAGCTACACTCGAATTTTCACCACCATTACATGATTTATCTCTACCTTGGGATGTCCCTAAGTTGTTTCACAAATAAATGTGTATCATGTGCAATCCACAAGACCTTGCTGTTTCTTTTAGGTTTTGCAAAAATCGATGGAGTTAAATGCATTTTGTACTGTTGAATGCACAATAATTTAATCATGATGGTCGGAGGCAAGTTATTATTCCTACATGTTTCGCGGTTGTATGATTATGTATCAATCTTGTCCACTTTACTTTTGGCACCGTACCCTTCATGTTCAGATATGGATCTGGTTAAATTGGAACGACCCAAAGAATAAAAAAAAAGTTGTTCCTTTCTTTCAAATATGATACATTTTTATTGTTTGTTCCTTTCTTTCAAATATGATACATTTTTATTGTTTTAGAATTTTAGGTTCGAGAATGAAAAGATCTACTGTCTAAATATTTTGGCTTCTAGGATTATAAATAGCATCAGCCTGACGGTGAAATGTCTAATATTTTGATAAACATATGAGCCTTTAATTTGTGAGCTCCCTTCAGCCAAAATCTATGAGGCCTTCTATCAAGCACTACCCAATAAAGTGCAAGCTCACCATAAATATGAGGTACTGTAAAGGCATGTATCAGGTAATAGATTGTAAGTTTTGGTTTTAACGTGATGCAAATAACTTATCCTTACTCCATTAACCTGCATATTCCATTAAAATCTTGCTCTCTCTAGCTTAGTTCTGTAAACTTTCCAATGCATCTTATTTCTCTGATTAATCGCCAACATAGAAGATGTGAATTTATACTTTATTCACATAGGAGCAACTGAAAATGTGAGCTGAATTTCCTCGACTTTCCGAACCATATATTTTCTCCTTTTAAATTCTGCAAAATTGCAACATTTACTTTGTGATCGAATAGGTAGAATAAGGTATAATATGAGCATTGTAACAATTGCTTGATATTCATTTGTTCCATATTATATATTTCTTAACTTAGATATTTGATCGCTAGAGAAGTAGTTCAAGCATTCCAATAGGTATAAATTAAATATCTCCCATCAATGATTGGTACATGGATATATATTCCTGCATGTAGGCTGTGACCTATTTAAAAAATATCTTTTGGGTCTTATCAAAGGTTTAGATCTTTTACATTACAAGGATGCTATTTTGTAGGAAATCAGGAAGCAAATTTATGTCTCCACTTAGTACTGTTGATATCAAAATTATGAACCCTTCCTTTTGCTGTTAAATAAGTCTTATGAAGAATTTTCCCTGGTTCCTCCAGTTGGTTGACTGAAGAAGAAGGCAATGATCTGAATAAATAAATCATATACCTTGATTCTCAGTTTTCTATCTACGAAATCTGCTCTCAATAATTATAGATATAATCTTGCATTGGGAATCATATTCTATTTTACCGAATCAGTGTTGTACCATAGTTGTATCAACTTTGTATATTTACAGAATAACTTTTGTCGTTAATGATGCCTCATTTATCCTTTGTCAGTTGCAATTGTAATGGATCAACATAGCGGTAAAGAAGCGCATGAAGAAGGCTTAGGTGGCTGGAAAGAAGCATTATGTTCATCTCACACTGTATATTTGGCGTCGTGCTGGGTGTTCTCGTTCCACTTGATACTAAGTTGGAGAGAAATGAATCTTAATGATAACTGACATTGTAGTAGATTGTAGTTTTTAGCTCATAAACTTCTTTGATGTGTGTGTAAGACTAGCATCTTGGTAAAGCATTGTGTTTGCTTTCGACCCGAATATATTATGTGTTGTGTTGTATGTTCTATGGATTGCATTTGATAAAGTGGTGACTATGTACCATTCGGAAATGTTTTTTGGCAAGTCTAATACATTGGAACACAATAACAAGGTGTCAGCTCAATGGATTTGTACACTTCATTTCCACTTGCAGTTGATGATTTATCTTCATCATTGGTTTATAAAAATGCAAGTTTTGTTCTTTAGCCATTTTGTTTTCTTTTTATGTTAGATGGCTCAGGGATTATATTTAGTATAATGGGTTTAACTACAAAAATGAGTGCGTTTTGAAAATACAAGTTATTTCTATGATTTCATGGTTTCAATTGGGACTCTGCGCCATTTGGCGCAACGGGTCATCTAGTTTCAATAATATCAAGTTCCCTCTCTTTATGTTGAAGGTTTTGAAGTTGCACTTGTTTTGCCTTCCTATGCTAATATATTTATGCTTCAATGAGTTATTTCTCTACAAGATCACTTTGCATAGGAAGCATGTTAGACTTAAATGTGTTTGGTATTTGCTTCTTTATGCTCTCTTTTGTGCTTCAACTATTATTCCTACGAGAGCATCATTAAAATCTTAAGCCTATCTTTATGGCTATAAAGAAAGAGCTCTAAGGAGACAACCCTTGTTATCTTTACTTTGAGTTTTTACTTTCTGTTTTTAGTGGTCTTGATGATTTTTACTACTGTAGCAACATCAGTGTATATTTATTTTTCAAGCTTTGTGCCAAGTATAGCCTCATATGACAAGGGAAGTGAAAGTTGTGACATGCTGTCCAGAAAACAGATTCTGTCCTCATGACGGGAAAAATCAGAATAAATCACCAGTTGATCTTTTTTAGCTGACTTTTTTACACAGCGTGCTCTATACAATCATGGAACTTTCGTATGTTCTGAGTTTTTTGATTTGAGTTGCATAAGTATCCCTAAAAAATTCTTTACTAGATGCTGGTCTGTTTTTCACAGATTCTGTCATGTTTTTCCTTTTCTTCGTTTTGCAAACATTAAGCTTGCTTTTTCTTTGCAATTTTTTTTTGGAAATCTTTAGAAACAGTATCTATTCAAGAATATCTTTATTTCTAGTAGAGGAAAAATTATTTTATTATGGGTACTAACCTCGCTAATTAGATTATGATGAGTTATGTATGAAGGGAGTTTTCAAGTGTGCGAGGGAAGATGATGAAAGAAGATTCAGGAGTGTCAAGCGCTCAAGCTTGGGGATGCCCCCATGCATCCCCAAGGAATATTCAATGAGACTCAAGCATCTAAGCTTGGGGATGCCCCCATGCATCCCTTCTCCATCAACAATTATCAGTTCGTCCCTCGTTGCACTATATTTTTATCACTTCATGCGTTGTGTGCTATGCTTGGAGCGTCTCGCTCTTTACTTTTCTAGGTTTTTTTTGCTTGGTTTGCTGTAGTAAAAAGTTAGACCCCAGCTTAATCTTTTGTGTGGGAGAGATACACGCTCCTCTTGAACTAGAACTCCTCATAGAATTTGCATGCTTGTTCTTTTAGCTGTGAGTTGTTCTTTTTCTTTTCTTAGCTGCTGCCCTGTTTAGTTGTAGTGCTTTAGTTTTCTTAGAGCTTTTCTTTTGTTTTAGGTTGAACTTTCTATAGGTTGCATGTTTTATCTTGTTAGAAAGTTTTCCTGTTGCACTGATTTTTGTGTCTTGACTAGAAGTAGGTAGTTGAAGTTGCTATTCTCTTTGTAGTAGTAACTTGCAATAGTTTTGAGGTATTGACTAGAGTAATGTTTGAACTTTTGGTGTCAAGAGCTCGAGCCTATTAGTGATATATTTCGTATTTTGGGCAATCCGTGTGTTTTTCGAAAACCAAAAACCCCTGTTGAGAACTCTAGCTACTAGATGGATCACTAACCTCTGGAGGGTTCGAATATTAGAGTACACTCACGTACCATGAGTCGAGGATGCGCAAGGATAACCAAACCCCCATACACTCCTCCTCGGGGTACTTGTCCCTTTGTCAACCTCCTGATTAGATTGAGAGTTACCGATAATAAGTGCATGAGTTCTTTGGACTAATGTGAGTATTCGAAAGTTGACACTTCCACCCACCTATACTTTTTCTAGACTCTTCGGTACCGTGCATTGCCCTTTCTCACCTTGAGAGTTGGCGCATACTTCGCCGGTGCATCCAAACCCTTGGCACGATACGCTCTGTCATCATAAGCCTCCTTATATCTTTCCTCAAAACAGCTACCATACCTACCTACAAGGCATTTCCATAGCCTTTCCGAGATACATTGCCATGCAACATCCACCTTCTCATGACTTGATCCTCATGTCATACATGCTACTTGCTTGATTGATGAGCCGCATGCTAGTTGGGCCTTGCCCTAATCATTGCTACATGACGCGCTAGTATCATTGCATATCCTGCTATCCTGGCAGAGGCATACATTTGCATCATGATAGTTATATCTTCTTTATGTGAGTACCTTTGTAAAGTGTGAAAGATCTCCTATATTCTTGTAAAATATAGAGTGTTGCCCCTAAAGTGAGGAAAAGATCCCGAAGAGGACAAAATCAAAAGATCCCAAAGAGGACAAATGAGAGTTAAATAGAAAGAGCCATTGAGGCCACCAAAAAAATAAAAAAAATAAAAAAGAGAAAAAGAAAAATAAAAAGAGAGAAGGGGGCACACTACTATTCCTTTTGAGAGATCCACACTAGTACTTCATTCTCTATCCTTTGTACTCCATAGAGATCATCATCAGGCATATAGCTATGTGGGGACCTTCACACTATAGAACTTGGCTTGTATATTCCAATGATGAGCCTCCTCAAACGAGCTCTAGGTCTTCTTGAGCAAGCAAGTTAGATGCACCCCCACTAGTTTCCTTGGAGAGCTTTTAGCTCACATGTGCATCCGTTGCATGTTAATACCTACTTCTCACATCATAGCTATCATATGGCCTTCTCTCTCCTATGATTTTCCTCATTGATGTGAGCCTTTTCACACCTTTTTGTCTTCCTCCTCCACCTTCTTTCAGTTTCTCCTTTTAGGTGTCAACTTTCTTGCTCACGCTCATCCATTGGATGAGTGCTCAAAATATCGAAAGGGAGTGGATCAGTTTGAATTGTAACTGGCTAGTGGTCTGGGGACGAGTCAAGATAAGAATCCAAAGGAGATTAAGTGTGAAACTTTAGTAGATAGTTGTTCTCAACAACCTTTTTTCTCTCTTTTTCCTAGTCCCCTGCTTGCACGCAAACACCATCTGGAGACATTCGAGTCACGGACAGCGAGAGTTCTTGCACCTTTTGTTCTTTTGTTGCTTGTGTCAATGCTAATATAGACTCTTGCTTGTTAAGACTTGAATTGAATTGCATGCCTTGATTGCTTTAGTTAAAAGTCCTTATATGGTTGTGTGGCATGTCACCACAGAAATTATGCTTGTTATCATTTACCTACTCGAGGACGAGCAGGAATTAAGCTTGGGGATGTTGATACGTCCCAAACATATCTATAATTTCTGCTTGCTCCATGCATGATTTGTCTGACTTTGGCATGTTTTGCTTGAACTTTCATACACTTTTGATCATATTTGGACTAACCTATTAACTCAGTGCACCCAGTTGCCAGTTCCTGTTTTCTGCTGTTTTTGTATTTCAGGTTTTCCGCCCATTAAAAGTGCTCCAAAAATTCCGGCAAAATTATATAAAAAATCAGCATCCCGGAAGCTTCCGGAATAACCAAGACATGGCAGGAGGGCCACCACCAGGGGCCCAGGAGGGTGCCTAGCGCGGCCCCACCCTAGGCTGCTCCACCTACCCTCCTGGCTTCCCTGTGGCCCCCCTCGGTGCCCCCCTTGGCTCTTATTGATACACCCGTCGCAAAAACCCTGATTCCGGACCCCTTTTCTCCAGAAGCAATTCCGATCTCTGCCGCCATCACCAACAAGCTTCGGGGGACCAGAATTCCTGTGCCGGCACCCTGCCGGTACGGGGAACTGCCCCCGAATTCATCTCCATAAACGTTGCTTCCTCCTCCATGATGCGGGAGTAGTTCTTCCTCGGGGCTGAGGTTTCTACCAGTAGCTATGTGTTCTTCTCTCTCTCCCATGATGTGATCTTCGTTGTGATCATAGGCTATGTTAATCTAGGGTGATCCCATGATATTTCCCCTTCCTCTATGTATTGGATTGATGTACTAAATTGATCTTATCTAGTATAATCCCCGAGACCAAGGTGACAACGGTCTATTGGACATGGGTTAGAAGAATATTATCATGAGTGATTTCCTCTTTTGTGTGTTGATTGAAGATTGAGAGTCTCTTGGTGCCTGTCTTTGACTATCCTTGAGATATGTTGTGGTGATTGTGGTACTCTCTTTGGATGGCCGTGGTGACATTGGGAAATCCATAGATTGAGAACGGCGAACTTTGAGGTGTGCTTTTGTAGCCCTAGATAATTCTCATCCTCTCTTGACCACAAAGGAATGACCTCCGAGTGCGTATTCATTGCAGATTTTATGGGAAATATCATGTGATTAGACTATGTTAATGTTGTTGAGAGTTTCCACTAGTGAAAGTATGAAGCCTAGTGTGGCACCCCGGCTCAGAGGACCGGAATGCCCCGTGCACCAGCCCAGAGATCAAGTCTTCTGGAACACGGCACTGATTGATATAGAACTGAATAGCTTTCTATTACCGAAGATGGGGTACACAAGGTCTATTACAATGCTAGCGGAGACATAGATTGCTCCTCAGGCTAGCCTCAGCTCTACACCAAGCAGCAGCATAACTCTAGCAGCGGAATATCGACGGGAGCAGAACAATAATGGCGATGATGAACTCCGATCCACAGGGACACTGGCTGGGACACCTCCTAGCTCGCAAACACCGGGAATGTCGTCCTACGCATCCAAAGCACGGCCTGCAAATCTGGCATAACACGCCAGGTCAGTACATTGAATGTACTTGCAAGCTCACAACAACCATGCAACAAGGCAAAACAATAACATGGCAACAGGTTAAATTATATTAGTGAATTAAACAGGTGAGCAACAATATCATGCATGCAGATATTCATCAAGCATATTATCAGCATTAAGATTAATGCACACACAATGGACCCCACATGATCGTCGCACGATCACGTGGCTTACCTCGGAGTCCTTATAGACTCAAGCACCGGGTCACTTCGTGACCAATCACTTCCACGGGTCGTCGCATGACCAAACGGGTCATCACACGACCATTCAACGGGTTAGGTGTCCCTCGTTACCACCCAACCAATCCACTCATCGCACAACCATCCATTTACCAAAAACTTACCACCGAACTCATGTTGATCATAAGGTGTGACCTAGTACGAACTGTGTCCCATGACCGAGGATGCGGCTATTCGAATAGATTGTGACTCTGCAGAGTTTGTGCATGTTACCCACACTATGTAGTTCTTACTCCATCCAACGCCTTGGTACTTGTCCCACAGGATCCTTGGAACTCGTACCGCAGGAGTGGACTAGGACTTCTCCAACGAGACCGATACTACCGTGTGACCCTCTTACCGTATCACCGACATCCCGTCTTGGGTATCCCCCATGGTTAGGTGTCCTTCGTTACCACCAGAACCACCTGTGGTTAGGTGTCCTTCGTTACCACCCGAACCACTCTGACCATCACTTGGTCCTTAAACTTTGTCCCCCGTCAGGGACCGCGCGCAAAACATACTCGGGCTGTCAAGACTATCGCCGTTTACCCGGCCAAAGGCAACTGCCGCATAGCCTCCCCTCTTTGGTGATACAAATAAGAGACGCCCACCGGTAGACCGAATCAAAGCCTGACCATACAAGAAAATGTGGCTGCACGGATAAGTTCGGTTCGGTGGCACCTGATCAACTTATCACGAAGCATATCTCCAACAGCGAACACAATTATCAGGTGCAACATGAGTAGATCATAACAATGCATAGCATACTAGCATGGTGATTCCATATATGATCAAGCATATTTTAGATAGTGAACTTATCCGTGTTACAAAGATTAAGTTATTAACATGGCAACATTATGAATGGAGTTGAGCATAACTTAGGCACAACATGAGCAGGTGTAACATGAGAAACTTCACATGGTGTTGGTATATTGTGGTTACGATGATTCAAGACATAACATGGTAATTATATAATCAAAACATAACATAGCAATAGCATATTCAAGGATAGCATGGCAATGATAATATCAGTCATAGCATGGCAATGATAACATCAGTCATAGCATGGCAACATGATCATGATCACCGATATAAACATATGACTGTAAAGAAATTTTAGAAGCACGTCAAAGTTTTGCAAAGGTGCAAAGGGTATTGTGGCTTGCCTTCACCAATAAGGTGTGAAACACCCTCGGTCTTGGACACCGACAAAACCCTGCAAAAGATTTCAAATAAAGCGACGAAGAAAAAGTCAAACATCATCTTTTGTTTGACCAGAAAATAATAACATCACAACATGGCATGAAACCTATGCCAACACGAAGAGGAGCTCGATACAAAAATAACGCAAAAAGAATCACCTCAATCGGAGTTACGGGTGCGGAGATATTCGCGAAACGGTGTTGGGGGGGCTGGTTTTTGATGAAATGCGCTTTCTGTTGAGGGAAAGCGTACTTCTGGCTGAAGAACGGTGGAATACACTTTCGAGTGGTGAAAACGTATTTTTGGCTGAAGAGGCGAGGAATACACTTTCCAGAAAGGAAAGCGTATTTTCCTGAATGCGCGTCGACTTAAACCGGACCGGGCCCGGCTGCCAGTACCTAGGTACCCCTTCTCGGTGGCTGACACGCGGGGCCCACCGCGTTTTCTCTCCCCTCCCCTGTCTCTCTTCTTCTTCCCCACGCCCGAACAGAGGAGACCGAGGCTGGCGGCCTCGCCGTCGAGGGCCGGCTCAAGGAGAGGTGGCGGCAGGGCCTCTGGGCGCGACGCAGCGAGGCGCTCCCGCCGGTGGTCTTCGAGCCGTGCGGGGCTGCTGGTGGCGAGGGGCCACACGGCGGCCAGGGTGGCTCGGCCGAAAGGCGAGAGCGTTGGCGCTACATCGAGAGGGAGTGGTGAGGGAGCCAGGGGCGGCGAGGGGTGGTTCTGGGTGCTACTACCTCGGGTTTAAGGGTAGGGAGAGGCTCCGGTTTGGTTCAATTTGGTCGGAGTCCGGCGGAGGCCGTGGCGACCGTGGAAGCAGTGGCGAGCATCTGGCGAGATATTGGAGAAGGGGGTGAGGCCAGGATGGGTTGGGGAGCGGCTGGTGGTGCTCTAGGGTGTTCGCGGCGAGCTCTATTTATAGGAGGACGGCGGATTCAAGCTCGGGCCACGATAAGCAGGGGCGGCCATGGCGGGGTGGCTAGCTGGCGGCCACGAGAGGCGTCGAGGAGGCTCCAGAGAGGGTGGCGTGGCGCACGCGTCTGCTCAAAGCCGTGCGGCGCGGAGAGACACGAGCTAGACGACGGGGACGTACTGGGGCGCGAGGTGGACGTGACGGGCACGCGTGGAGCGCGGCCAGAGAACGCCAGGTGCTGCCAAGAGCGTGGCTACAAAATGCACTGGTGCCCACAGTGTGTTTCTTCGTGGCCAAGTATGTCCATCCTGTAGTACTTTGACTGTAGATCACCACTGTGCAAAAAGTTGTGCTAAAGGAGCAAAGGGTTGATCTTATCCTCACTGTGAAGATTGATGCAGCAACCTTGGAGCAGAAGCATATCTCACATTGTGGGGTTTGGTGTGGTGCTAGGTTGTCTTATGGGCTTAGGATAGGAAGGACTATATTTCTGGAAAGTTTGGGATCAAAATAATCAATGTAAATGGTACATCCTTTGCAAATGTAGCAATGCTGCAGAAGGTGTTTGTGCTGTGGCATGGCTTGTACATAGCTCCCCTAGGCATGATCTTTTGCATAGCTCAATCATACACTAGGATGAGTGTGTACACCAAGTTTCATCTGATTTGAATCAGGCTAGCTAGCACTTCCTTTGTAAATGTCTAATTGGACAAGAAATGATATGTTGAAGCTAGCATCTCATAGGATTGGTGGAATTGGCTGAAAATTGGTTTACTGGGGTTATTTTTCATGGTGCACATGTGCATAAAATTTCATAGCCATTGGACACGGATAGCTAGCACTTGCTTCACAATGTGGCCCACTGGTCAGAAACTTCAACTTGACAATGCACTCACATGGGTAATTGGATTTGGCTCCAATCTGGTTTGGTGGAGTTATTTGGTGGTAGGATTATGCTCAACAAGTTTCAAGGCAAATGGGATCCCCTATCATGCACTTGCTTCACAATGCCCCCTTGCTGCACCCAAATTTTGGGAATTTATTGTGGGAGTTTGGCTAATCAAATGGTGGTGGAATTTGGCTTAGATCAATGAAATGATCATATGAGATTGGAAAAAAAGTTTCACCAGCAATGGATCAATAGAAATAGCACTCCCTTCACAAAGCTCCATTCCGCCCCTACAAACAAATGAATTTTTCTAGAGGAAAAATCCACTTGGGCTATGAAAGGTTTTTTGAGAATTTCGCAAGATATGATGTCAATGACATGTGTGAATTATTTGGGTATTTATGGAGCAATATATATAGGGGTTGCTTCACAAACCTCAAATAATTGGAATATCCCTTTTAATGGAAAAAGGAATATAAGGCTTGAATAAAATGGTGGCTTGGATGAGATGGATCAATGAAATGGCAATGGAAAGGCTTGGAAACAAGGGCCACTTGAGCATGGGAAGAAAATATGCTCAAGTTTCAAGTCCAACGAGGTGATCAAAATCAAATCCAATCGCAAATCCAGAAATAAATCAGGAAAGTTTTTGGAAAAAGAAAGTTCCAAAATCCAGGGTGTCACACCTAGGCCTTGTTTCCACCATTTTTACACCGTTTGTGCTCACTTTTGTCACAGGTTTGCATGCTGCACTTTTTATTACAGATTTATATTACCTTTCTTTGCCACACCTATCACTCGTATTTTACCATCTCTTCGCTGAACTAGTGCACCTATACAACTCCTGGTTGTATTAGGTGTGTTGGGGACACAAGAGACTTCTTGTATCTTAATTGCAGGGTTGCTTGAGAGAGACCATCTTCAACCTCTACTTCCCTGAGTTCGATAAACTTAGGTCATCCACTTGAGGGAAATTGCTGCTGTCCTACAAACCTCTACGCTTGGAGGCCCAACATAGTCTACAAGAATAGAAGCGTGCGTAGACATCAACATTCTATATCCAATTGTAGTCCGCTGAGGTATTAGTTCATTTTTATCATTAGGAACAACAGTCATAGCTCCATTCTTAGGAACACAATGAACATGACTTACCCACTTACTATCAGCTATGGGATAGATGATACCTGCGGTTAGAAGTTTGAGAACCTCCGTCCTAACCACGTCCTTCATCTTTGGGTTCAACCATCGTTGATGATCAATAACCGGTTTAGCATCGGGCTCGAGATTGATAGTATGTTGGAAAATGGATGGACTGATACCCTTGAGATCATCAAGAGTATAGCCAATAGCACCTCGGTGTCTGCAAAGTGTCTCCAATAGTCGCTCTTCTTCATACCCTGAAAGGTTAGAATTGATAATAACATGATATACTTTCTTTTGATCTAAATAAGCGTACTTGAGCGTATCGGGAAGTGGTTTTAGATAAAACACCGGGTCTTCTTTTGGTTGTGAGAGGATTCCTAAAGGGTCAACCGGGAGGTTGTGCTTCAGGATAGGATTTTGTCTTAAAAATATGTCTTCTAGCTCATTCCTCTCCTGCATACGCATGTCATTCTCGTGGTCTTCCATAAATTGTTGCAAAGTGTCATCAGAAGGAATAGCGATAGAAGCAATTTCTTCAAGAATTTTGTCATTACTAGACAAATCAGTACCACGAGGCTGCTTAGAAAACTTAGAAAAAATAAATTCATATGGCTCACCATTGAATTCAACAGAAACTTTAGCTTTCTTGCAATCAATTATAGCTCCACAAGTGCCGAGGAAGGGCCTACCAAAGATAATAGGGAAAAAACTATCTTGCACTGAACCAAGTACAAGAAATTCAGTAGGATATTTTACCTTCCCGCAGAGTACTTCAACGTCTCTCACAATCCCGATCGGAGAGATTGTTTGCTTATTCGCAAGATGAATCGTGACATCTATGTCTTCGATCTCACATGGCTGAATCTCGTGCATGATCTTTTGATAAAGTGTGAAAGGAATAGCGCTGATACTGGATCCCAAATCACATAGCCCATAGTAGTTATGATCTCCTATTTTGACAGATACAACAGGTGTACCTGAAATTGGGCCTTTGTTCTTGGCTGTGACAATGTTAGTGGAAACATCACAAAAACTAATAATAGATTCTTCAATATCACTAGTTACCAGATCCTTAACCATTGCAACTTGAGGCTTGACCTTGATCAGGTCCTCAGGTTCATCAGTGGTCCTTCCATTTTTGTTTAGAATACCTGTAACAAAAGAGTGCTCCTTTATCCTTGAGGGATAGGGGCTGTTCATACATAACTGCAGGTAAAACAGGATCAGTAACATTAATGTCAGTAGGTGACTCCTTGAAAGGTTTATGATGTTGACTCTCCTTCTTCTTAGAAGAATCAACATGAGAAGCAAAGTCCTTGCAAAAGTCAATCATTAGCCGGGAATCAAGACCAATCTTAGAGCAAAAGGTATTAAAGTAATCAGTCTTCACATAACTCTCAATGTAGTCATGCTCATAGTTTATAGCGGGTTCAATACCTTTATCAATTTCCCAGTCTTCAGTATCTTCTGGATCCTTTCAATAAGATCCCATTTTTCTTCTATACTTCTGGTCTGTAATACCCCGCTAGAGGAGGCATCCAACATCTCCTTGTCCTGACGAGAAAGCTTGGCATAAAAATTTGTAAGTATAATTTCCTTGGGGAGCTCATGGTTGGGACATTTGAGCATCAGGGACTTCAGTCTCCCCCAAGCCTGAGCGATGCTCTCTCCGTCGCGAGACCAAAAGTTATAGATGTAGTTCCTGTCTTGGTGAATTTCACGAAGAGGATAAAACTTTGCATAAAAGAGAGACATAAGCTCTTGCCATTCAAGCAAATCAGATTTATCGAGTAGCTTATACCAATCTGAAGCTTTATCTTTAAGTGATACGGAGAATATTTTCTTAATGACGAACTCCACCGTTACACCTGCAAGCTTAAATAAAGAACATAATCGTGAAAAATATAGCAGGTGTTCTCCCGGATGTCCTTCTCCTGTATAACGATTAGCCAAGACACAATCAATAATACCAATTGGTATTTTATAGGGCACAATTTCAGTAGGGGTAGGAGTAACCACCACATTCGTGGGTCGGCTCCTCATCAGCAACAAACCAACAGTATAGGGGTCCATAAGGACTGAGGGTAGCAACAACAAAAATAATAAAACATCAACACAAAGTAAAGGTTTCCTTACCGGCTTCACTTACCAATAGCGCTACACTCCCCGGCAACGGCGCCAGAAAAGCTCGTTGATGGCGGTGAAGTTGATAGGTTTAGTTGGGGTGCCTCCCCCGTCAACCGCGCCGATAAAAGATTCTAGATAACCCACAAGTCTAGGGGATCAATTATAGCTTTTCGATAAATAAGAATGTTGATCCAACGAGGAGCAGAAGGTATTGACAAGTGACTCTGGATAAGGAAAAGGCTGCAAACACTAAAAGGTAAATATTTAGGGGTTTTTGGTTTAAGCAACAGAAAGGTAAAAGACAAGAAAAGTAAACAGGGAAACTGAGGAGTAGCAAGTTTCCCAATCCTTTCACAAGGATAAGCCTAGGAACTGAACTTATAAGAGCTAAAGCGTTCTCGAGGGCACATGGAAGAGATATTCATGTGCTTTCGCCATATTCCGTATGGGCACTGCGTGTTGTGTTGATAAGTGTTGAGTGGGTGGATCAATGCTAGTACACCTTCTAGACTAAGATAAGTGTACTCTTATGATTACACACCTTGCAAGCATCCGCAAATACAACATAGTAATTGAGGCATAAGCCTAACCACAACATTACGATCGAGGATCCATAACTCCCTTGTACAAAAGTATGCGAACCGGGGTTCATGTTTCTGTCACTCCGGCAACCCACCATAAGCATCCTTTATGCACAATGTATTCCCCTAGGTCCTTAATAAGGCGAAGTGTTGATTGTTCGACTCACACAACACCACTAAGAAAATAACAACACAACTTAAATATCAAACAACACATAATACTTCAACATCATATTATTACTAACAACTAGACTTCTCCCATTCCCTCAAGAACTAAAGTAACTACTCACAAGACATAAAAGAGATCATGATCAGTGGGGATAAATAGATGGTAAACAATCTGGACACAATGATAATTATCCAACAAAACTCAATAGCATTCATCACACGGCAGTAATCAACACCAGTAGAGTAGAGAGGATAGATAGTACGGATTACAACACAAGATAAACTTGTGAGGTGAGATTGGATGGAGGTGGAGATGGTGCTGATGTTGTTGATGATGTTGATGATGATCTCGATGATGCCCGTGACGATGATGATGACGATGGCGACGATCTCCCCTTCTGGGAGGTAATATCCCCGGCGGAATATGCCCGCCGGAGATGGCTTTTTCTTCTCTGTAGGTTTCCACCACGAGGCGGCGGCAAAACTCCTCTCATTTTAGGGTTTCTACCCAGGGGGGTAATATAGGCCAAAGGGGGCACCGAGGTGGGCCACCAGGCATCGAGGAGGGTGCCTGGAGCGCCCTAGGGGGGGCCGCGCCAGGCACCCTTCTGGTTGCCTGGTGGGTCCCCTCTGGTCCCTCTTCGGTGATCTCCCATGAATCTTCATAAAAACGATCTCTGTCAATTTTCATCGAATTTGGAGTTGATCTGATTCAGCAACTTGATGTCCACTTTTCACCGCTGCATTCTGCTTCTGTTGCTTTGGCACCAGAAAGTTGCAAATTGTGTAAAACAAGCCAAAACAACATAAGAACAATACTTTAAAGTGGAATATATCAATGAATAGGGTTAAATTACAATATAAAATAGTGTTGCATTTTGGACGTATCAGCCACCACATGATCATCCGCAAGCTTCAAGCATGTAATCCTATGAGATGCATATCTTGAACTTGACCTTGATGACCATTACACTTGATGTCATCATCTCATGGGCACTTGTGATCTTTCTCTTGAAGTATTCCCATGAGAATCACCTAACCCTTAAAGATATAGAAATACATCGTATGGGTTAGAACTCAAAGCACAATTGACAATTTCTTACCATGCCACAAGATCCCATGTGGTACATAAGTAGTGCTTGCGTGTTTACCATCAAGAATTCAATCTTTCATCTTTCTCTTGGTCAACATTCACCTTTACTCCATGATCAAGTGGTGTCCAGTCCAAAGGACACATGACAGATATATTGCGCGAATTATTGAGTCCTTAAGTCGACCTCAAATGGACAAGTGTTCAACATGAATGTTCTCGGTCTTGTTGAGGAAAATGACTTTGCTTTTTGAAACCTCTTAGTCCGAGGTTGTATACAACATGTGAGACCCAAAAACGGATCTTCAATAGATTGTATTCATTGAAAATTCATCCATTCTTCTTATCATTATCCATGGGACAACCATCCATAGATCCATGATGCCATTGTTGCTTTATTGGAATCATCATTCATTACCAAGCCACAATGGATACATTTGTGTTGATAAACAATGTTCTTCATGCACTGCCTATGTAACTTTCCTTCAAATATATATATCTCAATGCAAACATTAGTCCATAAGGATTGTCATTAATTACCAAAACCACACATGGGGACTACATGTACTTTCAATCTCCCCCATTTTGGTAGTTGATGACAATCTCAGTAAGAGGGTTTATATAATGAATATTCAAGCAAGCATGCATCTTATCCAAGGATAAGTTGTATACTTGGGTTCTTTTGATAGCATAAAGTAACACAAAGTTACTGTATGTTTATCCGCACCGGTTATACTAGCATCAAAATACTGCACAAGAATTTGATGTTAGTACAACCATAATATATAGATAAACCCCCCCCCCCACAATATATGCATGTGTGAATGAACTTGAATTTCATTGCATATGTTGACCATTTTGAACTTTAATCTATATACATAGCTCATTCATTCCATAACCATATATAACACTAGTAGGTATGCATAAATGACCTCAACCACTAAACCCCCACTAAACCCTCTAAACTTCTCCCCCATTGGCAAAAAATGCCAAAATGGAAGGAAAGATCTAGAGAAACCCATATGGTATGAGACCACTATAATGTGTGCATATGAAAAATTGTGAGTGAAATCAAATGCACATATTCTATAAGGAACACATGGAGAAGCTCAACCTTAAGTGGGGATCACTATAGGTAGCAAGGTACAATGATATGAAGATAAGAATTAGACATATGATGAATACATTAACACACATGAGCGCAAAAGGAATATGCAATACATACAAGCACTCACATAACACCCTTCTACTGAAGCCACCAAAGAAACAATAATGAACAAACTAAGTGGTCGGCAATGGGTAGATGATATCAAGGGAATATATGAACTTTCTGATGTATGTAAGTTCCTAAGTGGCAATACACAAAGAAGCTCACATGTAAAAGATAGTTACAATTGATAGCGACATGATATCCATATGTAAACCCATTGTTAAACAAGTTTGATCCTATCATAAGATCAAGGCACATGGCACATGACACGTGACACATGACACATGGAACATGGCACATGCACAAATTGATCTTATTTGTATAACCATGAATTTCTAATCAAGTAGGCACATGCTTCGAGAAATTAGAGTGTTTCTATAATTTCATCAATATTGCATATGAGAGTACATTTGAGAAATTGATACGCAATAAATTTCTTTATGACAAATTTTGGGTAACTTTACCATTATATGCAACTTCACAAATGCCTCATATCACAAAACTTTTCTTGTACGAACATGCAAGAAACACACTTGTATCAAAAACTAATCATGCCATGATGCATTCTACACAAAGTTCACCACATCACACACACACACACACATATATATATATATATATATATATATATATATATATATATATATGGTGAATCTATTCTAACAACATCCCATAAGACCTTATTCTACAAGCTTATTCTGACGACATGTCGATAACAAAAAGAAAACTTGGATCCGCACGCGATAAAATAAATCAACCGCCCAGCCCACATACCTCAGTCCCCTCCCCCCACGCACGCCACCTCTCTTTACTCCCCCGCACAGACGACCTCCCCCAATCCCCCACGCCGGCGCCGCCAAATCCACCCCGCAGGCTACCTCCCTCATGCCCAACGCCAGCGCCGCTCCACCTCCCTCCCGCGCGCAACCCGGATCCCTCCCCCGGACTGCACCCCGCAGATCCCCATCGCCGCCGCCACCCAACTTCCAGTACGCCGCCGCCCCTCCCTTCTCCGGCCAAGCCGGTGGCGCTGCTCGCCTGCCCCAGCGCCCCCAGCACCCAGCCCTGCCCCACCCCACCGGACGTCACGCCCCCACCAATATCTCCCCTGAACCAAGGCCCCCGTAGCCCCATGGATCTGGCCGGCGGCGGGCACACACGAAGCCGCACAGTGGATCCGCCTGCCGCGGCCTGGTGAGACCGGCCTCCACCAGATCGGCGCCGCCTCCTGGCCTCTCCTCAACGCGTGTCAGCGGCTTCCTACCATGGCCAACGCTACAAGAGCCCGACCTGACACCATCAAATCCGTGATGGACGCATGGACGCTCACCTGGATGCCATCCAAATCGCATCTGGTCAGTAAGCACGCCGCCCCTCTCTCAGCGCCATTTGTAGTTCGCTTAATTTCGACAGAATATGCTTGGCTGCGAGTGGACTGCAGTCCGCACCCACCTCCCTCTGAGCAGGCAAAGAGCAGCGCGAGATGCTCCGCGGAGGTCTCCCACGCGCGACGTCTCCATCTCTCTGTCCCCGGCTTTGGCCACTAGCGCAACACATCACCCCACACGTGCGCTCTAGCAGAAAAAGTAATATTCCGGCCATTAGCAGTACTAAGAAATCTGCCCGAAAAAACATAAGACCATTTAGATATCAGTATTATTGGATGTGTCTGAACCAATTAGATTAGATACATGATGGTCAACCTTATCCCTATTACCCTATTAAGCCAGCGCATTGTTCACCGTCGTCCACTCCTCCTCCCCTCCCCTTCTACTTCATAGTCGGCCATGCCATGATGTCTCGAGCCTTGTATATGTGGTGATGGATTTATCATCTTTGATAGACTCGTCAACCGGCCAGTTCGCCGCCTAGAAAGAGATGTAACATGTCCACGATATCTAGATGCAAAGTGTTGATGTAGGTGTCACTGCGTTGCAACGGAAAATAAAAATCAATATATCTTTAAAAACAACCACTCTTGTAATATAATTACACACAATAGTACCTTTGAAGTCAAAAGATGCAATTAACACAGAAAAATTAGTGCGTTGCAATAGTGTCATCCGACTTTACAATAACGAAAATAAAATTATTGTCAACCTTGCATGCCCGATCGATGACCTATCCACATGGTTGTCTTAATAGCAACAACGATAAATGTCGCATCGATAAACACTCGACTTACAACAACGTCGATCATCCTTGTAACAGTGTTTGTTTTTGTAGCGTATACGTAGTCATTGCGAAATGACATTCATGAAAATCGCAACAAAAAAGACAAATGAGGCTCCAAAATGCTTTTGAATATAATTTTTCGGAGCATCGTTTTTTACGAATCGTAAGTCATCTAGGGTGAATTGATCGAAAATGCTAAATGGAGGTCAAGCTTCATAGAAGGTAGGTTTTGAAAACTCAAAATAAATATATAAACAAAATACGCATATATCCAGAGGCATAATGTACATGTGTGTAATTTTTTATGCTGAAATATATTTAAACGTGAGTTGCACAAAAAACTAAATATATGTGCCTTTTCAAACATATATATTGTTTATTTATCAAAATCCATGATTTTGTATCATGAAAACTGTACGCACAGTATATTTGGATTTTTCAAAAATTTAGCATTCAAGGATCTAGGTCTTCATCACTACTAATCCTTTACTTCATTTGACTCCTTTAATTTTAATTAGGAAGGCCCGGTTGCGTGCAAATTCATAGGATACGTCTTTTCAATGCGCAGGATTAGGGGATCTTAATTGTCTCTGGCTAACAAGCCTACCCGTAATATCTTCATTAATCCCTCATTTAATTAGCCCATATTTGTTTCCTTCCTTCATCTTGGAACCTCGCTTAATTAAGCCATATTTTATTCCGTCCTTCCTCATCTTCAAATCTCCCATCTCCAAATCTCCCGCTTAATTAGCCCATCACGAGAGGACTCGTTTTCTTTCTTCCTTATCTCTCGCTGAAGTTTCTTGAAATCTTCCTAACCTCTCCTTGCTTGATAATCCAAAAAATACAAAACTATATAAATTACTACGATTAGATCTAAGGTGGCGAGGTGGGACTATCTTAAAACGCTGGAGTACCTAGTTTACCTTAGGATCTAGACTAAATCGTCACACATCGTAATATTTTTTGCCCGATCGAAGGCCCAAGAGAGAATACGTGCGGGCGGCCGCTGATTGAAGGCCCAAGAAGATACACGCAGTCGAAATCTGAGGAAGCCCAGTAAGCCCACTCCAGTCGAAGCACCCAAGTTTAATCAATATAACAAGGAGCTCTTTCCATAACATTAAAGTAACTTGGTGGAGTTGGCTCTAGCGTGTGATGTAAGGCCTTGAGGGTGTGGTTTCGAATCCCAGCCTTGTGAATTAATTAATTAATTTTTTTGCGCGCACGCACGAATTGTACGCTGATGATGTCATTTATATAAGATGATGACGTCAGCGTTGGACGAAAAAAGGGGAGAAACGCACCTCCCTTTATTATTAGGTAGAGATTGCAATTTCCCATGGTACAAACTCCTAGCTCCAAAATTAGTATTCCGATCTACCCCCTCTGTTCCAAAATGTAGATCGTTGGGGGTTTCACGTAGAAAATTTGGAACGTACCGACATTTCCCTTCTTTCCCGTTTTACCCCCGCTCGCACATGAGCCACTCGCACCTCACTTTCCCCAGCCCTCACTTTCCCCAGCCCCCTAGCTCTCCACCGCTCCCGCTGCTCGCGTCGCCGTCGTCTCCACTGCGTTTCCACCCTCTCCTTGACATTCGTCTCCGTCTCCCTCTTCTTCCCCATGCGGAGGGACAGAAATATCAAATTTTTATCCACCGAGGAGCTCGATCTGTAGCGGAAGGAGCTCGATCCGGTGGTGAGAAGGCGAGGAGGAGCTGGATCTGCATCGCCTGTGTCGGTGTCGACCTGGCCGACCTGCCCTCGTCAAGCGCGCTGGGGAGCTCCTCGACCTAAAGGTAAACGCCACCAACATATTTGTTCCGTTCCCCTTCAGTGCTCGCAGCCTCTCATCCTTCCTCTTTCGATTCTTCCCGTTAATCTGTTCAATCTGAAGCCGCAAGCAGGCAAGGATGATGACGACGCACCGCGCAAGGTCCCGTCCATGAGCGTGCATCTTGCGCTCGCCGGCATGCAGATGCGGCTGCTGTGTCCGCCGGCGAGGGCTGTTCCTCGACGGAGGCGATGCGACGGCACACGACGCGCTCGTCATGGCGTCCATCGAAGGTGGCCGTTCTCGCTCGCCCCGATGGGGCTGCTCATGAGCGGGGATGAGAAGGTTAGCCCAGGTGAAGCTGGTGGAGCTAGGACACGCCATGAATTTTTCCGGAGCGGGCGTCACGAGCAGAACCAAGCATCTCTGGTCTGCAGCCGTCTCTGCCATGGTCTCAAGGTATTGCCGCTGTGTCTTTCTCTGACTTCTGACCATATATAGCTGCACTTGCGAGCCAATTTGTTTTGGCATCCGCTGATGAACCAAATATGACAAGACTTACGGTTATGGGCAGATTTGATGACATGTTAGTCTTGTGTATGGTGAAGATGCTTGATTTTGGTTACTGTGTTGCTAGATTAACAGAGGTTGGAGTACTTTGGATAGTTAATTGCTTGCTTTTAGGTTGGGTTTATAGTTAATTGCTTTTACTCATATCAGCTGAGTATCCTTTTTTACGGGCTTCTGCCTTCTCGATTATGATGAATCCATGGTCAAATTGCTTTTTTAGGGCCTTCTGCTTGCTTTTTTTTGATAGGCAGCACTTTGATCTTGCAAACAGATTTTGCAGGTTGTACAAAACCTGTCTACATAGTGCTTTACTCCTGCAAACAGGCTATAAGTGAATATCTTGTTATCAGGCTGTACAAAATTAAATGGAGTATTTCTTCACCTTTTAAAGTTTTGTCTGACTCAACTTTGTTCTTGCTATCAGTGACTACATAGTTCTTTACTATATTTACAAGCATCTTCTTTGCATTTGCAGTGTTTGATGGCGGCAAGGAGCAGTCGGAGCATGGAGGAGCAGACGACGCGCCATGAGGACGCTGAGGGACGACCACCACCGCGGTGACACCTTCTCGGTATAATTCCTGGAGCAATTGTCTTTTTCGGTTTGATAAAACATGAAATACTCCTACTCCACACTAATTAATTAATTGAACCCTTTTTTTTAAAACATGAAATACTCAGCAGAGTAATACTGAATTTGCTAGCATCTGTGTTGCTTAGTTCCCGTAGTTCTCTTCTCATGCTTGCTGGTGGAGTAGTGTGATAGTGTCCACGGTTTACTCTGTATCTTTGCTGCTGGAGTACTAGTTTCAGTTTCTATGATTAAGTGAACCTTTTCCCTTAATTTAAATTAAGAGAACATATTCTTTTAATTTAAATTAACTGAAATTGTTCTCTTAATTTAAATTAACTGGAACTGTTTTTATTAATAATTTTCATTGCTTATGTCAAATTGCTGTTGCTTCTATCCTAATGAGTAGAAATTGATGCTCCTTCTTTCAAATTGATGCTCCTTCTTTCAAATTGCTCTTGTTGCTCCTAATTGTTGCTGTTGGATTTGTAGGAGAAGACTTGCTTCCTGGAGCAGGGACTAGAGCTCGCTCTGGAGGTGGGGATGCTTGATCTGTTGCTGTCGGATTTGGGCAGAGGTGGGGATGCCGGATCTGGGAAGAGGTGAAGATCACCCTGAGGGCTTGGAACTCATGGCCGTGGAGACGGCCCTGGGGATGGGTATCCCGATGGGATCCTAGCGAGCGCCTGGAGGTGGGGATCCTGCAGCTCGGGTGGGGAGGAAGCGCCCAGATCGGGGGCGGCCGAGGAGGCGCACAGATCAGGGGAGGAGGAGGCGGAAGACGCCCAGTGGCCACGGGCGGAGGTGGAAGACGCCCAACGATCGAAGGATTTCAAATTAGCGACGGGAGGGGTAACCTGGTCTTTTTAGCGATTTTCACCTGGTCGGAAGGATGTCCCAACGACCTATAATTCGGAACAGAGGGAGTAGTTGACTGGGATTAGCTCTACCACTAAGTGTCTAATTTTGTATGATAATGAACAAGTAAGTATATGTGTATTTCACTAAAGCAGTGCTGGTTCAGTACTAATCAACAAGTAAGGTTCGGTACTAATCTGGATTGTTTTCTTTGGGTTGGTTCACAAATATCGCTATTTTGGTTGAATCGCTCGATGCCACTCGATGATTGTAAAATTGCAGTTTGAAGAATGTATAGCATGTGGCTTAGTAGAAAAAATCCACCACTTGGCCGTTGATAAAAATCAATGTTTTTGCATTTTGTTCACTTGCTACCATTGTACTGCAGATCTTGATATCTTTGAGAACTAACGCATGCCGTTCTGTACTGTGAACATGCAGCTCATCAGCGGCAAGGTCGCGGTTCATTTGGCGCTGGCAGGGTCACCAAAATTGGAATTGGATCCAGGGCTTGGAGTTTTGCCGGTTTACTGATTCCCTTGTGTGCAGATTTCCCCAACTTTCGGCGGATTTCCCCATGTGCAGTCCCCGACACAATGAAGTTCATTGCAGTTTTCTTGTGTGGGGCTGATATATGGGCAGTACTTTTATGGGAAAAAGTAATATTAGTGTCGACGAGGAGTTCACAAATATATAATGTGTTTCGTTGGAGTTTTAAAAGTTGCGGTTCACTTCGGTTGCGTTCTGTAAAAACAAATTGTAAACAAAATTCTAGTTTATTTCATTTGCGTTTTATGCAAATCCAAATTCGTTGTAAAAAATTGTAATAATAAAAGACAGATGATGCAGTTCATTCCGAGTGAGTTTGTTGAAAGATAAAACATCATGCAGCTCGCTTGTCCGTCTGATGTAGATCGATTTAATCTTCTGTTGTTTGCTTGTCAGTTTGATGTAGTGCACTTTTCTATCTGAAGTGGTGCGACTTTTCGTCTAATGAAGTTCACTGGTTGAGGTTGACTCATAGTCCATTGTGCTACGATATGATAAAAATAAATGCAGTTCACTTGCCTCGTCCTTGCAGTGCACCCGCGTTGGTACAAAATTATGTTACAAGTTAAAAACACAAGTGCAGTTCTCTCGGTCGACAAATGCAATCGGTCTCTGAAAGGATGCAGTTCACTCGCCGATTTTTTGTTCCGCGAAAAACACTTACTATTCTGCTTGGCGGTAATGCAGTGCGCTTGACTGTCGGATGCGGTGCGGTTTTCGGCGCATGCAGTTCACTCGGCCGATTTCCGGGTCCGCGAAGAACGGAGTTCGGCGATTTACTAAAATCGACACAACTTTTAAACCGTAAGGAATTAGAGGATGTGTTTTACATACAAATGGAGCGCCTCGACGATAACTATCCAACGGTGTATTAATTGCTTCGATCGGACGAACGAATCAAATGAATTTAAGCAAAAACTCCCGCTGTCCAAAAGAGGGAGGAAACACCGTTTTCTAAATTGCTTCAAAACCGTGCAGAATCTCGAAAAGTTTTCAACATATGGATTAATCTACTACTCCAGACGAATCCAACAAGGTATCATACGCATCGATCGGACAAGCGGTTAAAAAGTTCTACTCTCTACAAGATCCGAAAATGAAAAACAGAGTTGCTGCGTTTTTTTGCGGCTAGATTTCTATCAAATCCTTAGCGAATTAGACAAAGTGTTCTACATATGGATGGAGTGCCTGATTGATATCTTTCCAACGGTATACATTTGCATCATTCCGATGAACAGTTTAATAGAAATCGCGAAAATACGCTCGCTGTGAAAGTGGGTCGCCATACCATTTTCGAAACTGCTCTTAATCCGTGAAGAATCGAGGAAAGTGTTCCACATACGGAAGATGCTCCTTTTCCATACGAATCCAATGGTGTATCATACGCTCAATTCCGACCAACGGTTAAAAAGTTATCGCGAAAACAGTGCATGCGGTTCTGTTTTACCCGAACTGCAGTGCTCCGAATTCAGAAGTGCGGTTCTCTTTTGCGATACGATGCAGTACGGAATGTTGTCACAATAGTTATTCTGACATCGATGTCAGAATAGACCGGCTGTATATATATATATATATATATATAGGGTGGGTCTATTCTAACAAGACCCCTTAAGACCTTATTCTAACAACACTACCTCTTATTCTGCCAACACCCTCTTAGCCAGGTTTCTAGCGCGGAGCGCCCGATAAACAGCAGCCCTCCCGACCCGTCCCAAAAAAAACCGAGCACAAAGAAAACATCCCCAAATCCCGTGCCCACCCAGCCACCTCCTCCCCCACGATCTCTCCCCATCCTCTCTCATCTGCCCCCAGCCGAATCTCACCCGCCGTCGCCGCCCGTGCTCCACCCTGACAGCGCCCCCTACCACACCGCCACCTCCCCCTCGCGCCACCATGCTCCACCCGGACCTCGCGCCGCCACCTCCCCCTCGCGCCACCGTGATCCACCCGAACCGCGCGCATGGATACAAGCTCCGTCCGGCGGCATACAAGCTCGTGCATGGGGACGCATCCCCCACCCCTCGGCCACCTTCCTCCCTGGAAACGGATCGGCGCCACCAACCGCGCCAGCGCCCTTTTCCCTCGGCCACCTTCCTCCCGGTGATGGATCAGCGCCCGCAACAGCTCTAGCGAGCCGGCAACCGTCGGTGATGTTCAGGGAGGAGGGGGGATTTGAGGCGCCAGTTCCTGGACGCCCGACCACGCCGTTTGCCCCGACTTCACCTCGCCCCCCTAGATCCTCTCCGCGCCGGCTGCCATGGATCTTCCGTCACTCGGGCCGTCCCGGCCGTCACGGCCACCAGGTCAAGGAGAGGGTCGCTGGATCCTTCCCGACGACCCTCGCGTGATCTGCATCCCCTGCGCGCCCCCAGCCTTCCTCCCCCGACGGGCGACGGCCACAGTGGCCATCTAAGCCGCGATGGACTGCAAGGATCCGGCTTCCCACACTTCACCGTGCGCTGCCTTGCTCGGAGCTAGTGCCTCCTCCTCAGCCGGTGCCCATGTCCCACGCCAGAGATGCAGTCCGAAGTTTTTTTTTCTTTTTCTAGACTTTTATTGTTTGGGATTTATGTTTTGGCAATAGCTTTGCTGAAGCTATCTTGCAGTTTTCTTTTTTAGATTGTGCTTGACCATACAATTGCAGTTTCCTTGAAGTCTTTGATGCGGTGCGGGTGGGTGTCCTGTGTATATTTTATTTGATGATCATGTGTATGATTTTAGTTTGAAACTGATGTAAAAGTGGTTGAAAAATTAAGATGAAAATTGTGCAGCTTACTTGCCGGCTTGATGTAGTGCGGTTTTCTATTTGTTTTAGTGCGGGCAGCCGTTTGATGAAGTTCACTGAATATTGTTCGCTCATAAAATATATGGTAGAAAAATTAAAGAAAATAATGTAGTTCACTCCGGTCTGTGTTGCGGTTCACTTTCCCCGAAGCAAACTTTGAAATTCTCATAAAAAAATGGAAAAAATCATATGCAGTTCTCTCCGTCGATGAATACAACCGGTGCCCGACGGATGCAGTTCATTTCGCCGATTTAGGATACGCAAAAAACACGTGCGCTTTTGTTTTGCGATAATGCAGTGCGCATGCCCGTCGGATGCGGTGCGGTCGCCCGGTGAATGCAGTTCACCTGGCCGATTCATGGTCCGTGAAGAACACGTGTGCTCTGTTTGGCGATAATGCAGTGCGCTTGACTGTCGGATGCAAACCAATGCAGTTCACTCGCCGATTTTTTGTTCCGCGAAAAAAGTGAGTCCGCGTTTTAGTAAAATCAACGCTACTTTTAAATCGTAAGGAGTTAGAGAGAAAGTTATAGATGAAAATCGAGCGCGTCGACGATAGCTATCCAACCGTGTATCAATTAAATCGATCGGATGAACGAATCAAATAAATTTACGCAAAAAACGCCCGCTGTCCACAAGAGGGCAGCACCATCGTTTTCAAAATTCCTTCAAAACCGTGAAGAATCTCGAAACGTGTTCAACATGTCGAAGATGCTCCTACTCCATACGAATTCAACGATGTATCATACGCATCGTTTCGACAAACGGTTAAAAAGTTTTACTCTCTACGAGATCCGAAAACCAAAAACAGAGTTGTTGCGTTTTTGTTTATCTAAAATTACTCTTAAACCGAGCAGAATCTCGAAAAGTGTTAATTATATGAATTATTCTCCTACTCCATACGAATCCAACGGTGTATCATATGCATGATTCCGACAAACGGTTGAAGAGAAATCGCGAAAATACTCCCGTTGTGAAAGTGGGCCGCCGCACCGTTTTCAAAACTGCTCCTAATCCGTGAGGAATTAGAAGAAGTGTTCAACATACGGAAGATGATCCATTTCAGTACGAATCCAACAGTGTATCATACGCTCAATTACGATGAACGGTTAAAAAGTTGAAGCGAAAACGGTACATGCGGTTCTGTTTTACCCGAGCTGTAGTGCTTCGAATACAGCAGTGCAGTTCTCTTTGCGATACGATGCAGTTCGAAATGTTGTCAGAATAGTTATTCTGACAAAGATGTCAGAATAGACCGGATATATATATATATAGGGGGTCTATTCTAACAACACCCCTTAAGACCTTATTCTAACAACACTACCTCTTATTCTGCCAACACCCACCCGCACTGGTCCCCGTAGCTACCAACTAACAGGTAAAAACACCCCGAGAAAAAATCAACCCGCAGGCCCGCAACCTTATCTTCTCCCCACCCACCAACCCTCTCGCTCTCCCCACACCGGCCAACTCCAACTCCCCGGTGGCCTCTCTCTCTCCCCACGCCGGTGCCCCCACCCCCTCCCACGCCAGCGCCCCACACCCCTCCAACCTCCCATGCCGGTGCCCCCCACCCCTGCCTATCTCCCACGCTCGGGGGATCCAGGGCCGCCGCCTTCCCGCCCTGCTGCGCGCCGCCATGGGCACAACTCGCCCCGCCCCCAGATCCACCTCGCCATCCCCGGATTCGCCACGCGCTGGCCGCCGTTCTCTCGGGCCACCGTGCCGCTTCCTTCTCCCCTCGCCGTAGTCCATGGAGCTGCTTGTTCCCCATGCTTCAGTGACGTCGTAGTGCTCTTGGGGTCGTTGCCGCCTCGGCCGTCTGACCTTGCCTGCAGCAACGGCGCCTCCTACTTCCTCGCTCACGCCGTCAAAGTCTTGAACACCGGCAGCTTTGTGGTCAAAGCTTCCCAGCGAATAGATGACCATGTCAACAGCTACGCGTTCGTTGTTAGCTTGCTCACTTTCATCCCGTACGAACGCATCTGGCGCTCCCTCCGCTACGAAGCTTCTGTCAGGAGAGATTCATCCATTTTGAAGGTTATCGCTGGGGTGCAGATTATTGCAGCCAAGGTTAGTGCACTAGCCGTTCGATCCTTTCTAGTATGATTTTGTCATCTGACAGATCCTCTTGTGACAGAGCACTTCCCGGCTGCGAGCCCCGCCTCGCCGGAAGATGGCCGACGGCAGCGACGTGTTGCTGTCCGATAGACTGTCTGCATTCGGGCTCAACGACTCCTAGACTGGTGCCATACGGAGCTGCTTATCTGCGGTGCAGTGTGGGGGCGCAGACAGCAAGATTAGCCTCATTTGGGGGCCGCCTGGCAGCGGCTCGGTCCATATCGACGCGGGAACGGCCACAAATTTCCGCCGACGGGCGCGACCCACACCATCCTTGCATGGAATCGTCCCGACCCCCAAACAAACGAGCTTCCCTCCCCCACGGATCTGATGTGTCGTCTCGCCTCGCCCACCTCAAGATGGCGTCTCTGCGAGGGGCACGTAATCTTCCATTTTGCTTTATTTTTTGCAGTGCAGCTCGTGTCGGCGTGCCGTGCGATACATGTATGCGTGCACACCGAAGACGCCTGTAGTTCAGATAAATTGATAAAAAATGTTAGATTTTTCTTAATGCAGTTCAGAAATCTCAACCGTGCAATTTTACTCGATCTGTGCCAAACAGAAAAATTCACGTGCAAAAATCATGCAGTTCACCTTGGTGTGTGTCTGCCGAACAGAAAAATTCACTGCAAAAATCATGCAGTTCACGGGTGTGTGTCGCGGTTCATTTTCAACGAAGAAAACTGTGATGATTTGATAAGAAAAAAAAATTCCTGCAGTTCTCTTCTGTCTCTCTTCTGTCGACATTGTAATGCAGATGCAGTTCACCTCATCGATCGGGGTCCGCGAAAAACACATGCATTTCTGTTCGCCGGTAATGCAGTGCGCTTGCCAGGCCAATGCAGTTCGCTTCATCGATTCCGGGTACGCGGAAAAAACAGTTCCGCGATTTACTAAAATCGACACAACTTTTAAACTATAAGGAATTAGAGAATGTGTTTTACATGAAAATGGAGCTCCTCGACGATATCTATCCAACGGTGTATCAATTGCATCGATTGGATGAACGAATCAAATGAATTTACGCGAAAAACGCCCGCTATCCACAAGAGAGCAGCGCCACGGTTTTCAAAATTCCTTTAAAATAGTGAAGAATATAAAAAAAAATATCAACATATGGATTAATCTACTACTCCAGGCAAATCCAACGGTGTATCATACGCATCGATTGGATAGGCGGTTAAAAAGTTCTACTCTCTACAAGATCCGCCGGCGAAAAATAGAGTGTGCGCGTTTTTTTGCGGCTAGATTTCTTTCAAATCCGAAGCGAATTAGACAAAGTGTTCTATATATGGATGGAGCGCCTGGTCGATATCTTTCCAACGGTATATCATTTGCATCATTCTGATGAACGGTTTAAGAGAAATCGCGAAAATACGCCCACTGCAAAAGTGGGCCGCCGCACCATTTTAGAAACTATTCTTAATCCGTGAAGAATCGGGGGAAGTGTTCAACATATGGAAGATGCTCCTTTTCCATACGAATCCATCGGTGTATCATACGCTCAATTCCGACCAACGGTTAAAAAGTTATCGCGAAAACGGTGCAATACATAGATGAGGAATAGTTATTCTTCACCCCTCTCTCTTTTGTCATCAATGCACCGTAATTTTATGTTTCATAAATTTTGTCTTATTTCATACGTAAAAAGAGAACGTAAAAAAATATAATCACCATAAAATATATTTTATGTTACGTAAAATTACAAACGTAAAAATGATGGTGTAAAATATACATAAAATGTATTTTTTTGATCTTATGACCAATGTTTTTGTTTCCTATGTCAAAATTTACGTAGTGAATCCACATTAATATAACTATTTGTATTACAAATGTAATTTTCGAAATGAAAGGCTCATAAAATTATCTCGGGTGAAGAATAAATTATTCTGTACCCTGGGTGATGAATAGCTTCACTATATACATATATATATATATATATATATATATATATATATATATATATGATTGCAATACATTCATGTTACCGTGATGGCATTGGAATGAAGTTTGTAGATCATGAACATATTACTGCTTGACTACTGGTTCCTCATGAAAGCACCACATTCTCAATGAATAAGCCAAGCACCCAACATTCCTCAAATGTACCTCAGACCCTTTAATTACAATATGGTCCCCAACCTTCTTGGGTCCAAAGTGGTTATCATAGCTACAATTCATAGGGCAAACTCCACTTAAGTATGTGAATATGAATATGAATGCACATTTGAAACGTCAAGGTTTGATGGAGTTTCCCCTACATATCTTGGATCAAATAGAGCAAGCAGGGCATGAAGATACACATATATTTAAGCATGCATGCACAAGCATATCAAGAACCAAGAAGATATAATTTAAACGATGAACACTTAAATAAGATCAACCATCCTTCATGTTGTCCAAATTGTATCAAAGTGATGAATCAACACATGATCACACACATAATTCAACATATGAACTAAGCAAAACCAAAGTGCACATAGATATACTTACACGTATTTTCAAGGTTATATCACACTCAAATGGATATAAGATAGTACAACTAGTAAGATAACCAACTCCCGTAACTCTACAAAACTAAGAATATGAATGTGAGTAAAGGCACGGGAGAACATTCGTGAGACAGATGGATTTCTCGGCAAGATGTAAAATTTAAGTTGAAGTAATGGCCGAGACGAAGATGATCTACTAATTCTACTCCATGAGGGAATACCAGACTTATGGGATCTAGAATAACACTCGGTGGTAGATTACAAAGATATGCAAGATCAACTTCAATATATAAAGGATATGATAAGAGTTTATAATTAACCACAATGCTTGTATAGGGAATTCTTACTATTCCAATTAGATAGATAGCCCTTCATAACCATACATGGAATGAATTGAATCAAACAATTTCCCACCTAAGATTTTTATGATAGATCATGGGAAAATCGCACAAGAATACCATACTCAAACAAAACAATACAAGCCACATAGATATAAGATAATTTAAAATATAAATTCTAAATGGCATTATCCAGTTTATTCATGTCAATAAGGATTGTGGTATGCTCATAGTATACCTCGCCCCCATAATGTGACAAATCATGTATTATCCACATGAGTCAGATGAAACCCAATTTATTTGAGATATTTCTAGGGGTTGTATATGGATGTACATTTTACTTTGTGAGTACTGTCTATGCTAGATAACATTGTACTAATAATTCTAGATGGTGTTCCACATATATACACATTCAAGGTTTGTGATATGTGTAAACATAACACTCCCCATAATGTGATGCTCCATTGATATCTCAAAAGAGCCAAATACGATTCAACTAATGAAGCAATAAATGCTCGAACAATACATACAACTATATGAAGTGCATTGAAACCTACATTTGCTAAATAACACAAATCAAGCATAACAAGAGGCACAACATACAAACACATGCTAGGCACAAAACTTACACATGCATGGTCCTAGTAACTTTCAATGTAAACAATGTAACTACAAGTTACCGCAAGGAGGAGCATTGGATTAATGAATATGATGATAATCCACTTGACAAGTAATTAACCACAACTTGTGGCGAAAGTACTTTCTTCTTCTTCATGAAGTAGCCAAGTCTCCAATGCTCTCCACACACCTATTGATCTAGTTAGATCTTGTTGGTCCCCAACAAAGTTGGGTCCTAAGAAATTAGTCATAATAGGTTTGGCAACCCAAATGGTCCTATCCACCTTCGAACCACTTTCGGTACCCACAAACTTGGCAAACACATTGCCAACATTATCCTTCCTAAGTAAATAATGATCATTTATTATTTGAGGCTTAGAGATGTTACCGTTGGGACATGATGAAGATATGTGTCCCTTCTTACGACAATTACAGCAACATGTGCTTCCCTTTATCTTCTTCTTTTTCTCCTCAACATGAGGATCATTATCATGGTTAATCACAGAGAGAGGCCTTTCTTCATCTTGAGATTGTTCTTGAGGCCGCTTCCCATGATGCTTCTTACTTGAGGCCTTCTCCTTCATTGGACAAGATCTTACATGGTGTCGAACTTTCTTGCATTTGAAGCAAATAATGTTGGCCTCATTCTTGACTTGGTCTTGTCCATTCTTATTGTCCTTGGACTTATTCTTGTTGGATATAAAACCATGTTCACACTTATCTTGAGGGAAATTTTGTACACTCAAGATATTGTGGAGTGTAGACTAGTGACTTGGGCCTCGAGCTCTTTGTTTTCCACTACAATGTTAGTATTGAAAAAAGAGATAGAGGATATAGAAGCTTCATTATTAGAGCAACAAGGCATGGTGAGAAAATCATCGCAACATGTAGCAACATCATGTAGAGAGGAATTGCAAGGACTAGCACATGACAACAAGGCATTTTGTCTAGAATATGTGCTAATGTCCACATGAGACTCATAAGATTTTACCTTAGTGATCATAGCCTCATGGGATAACTTTAGCGTATCATGAGAGGTTAGAAGGTCCTCATGAGTGCTCGAGAGCTTTTCATGAATTAGTTCCAATTTCCCATAATTGCTAGTTAGCAAATCAAGTTGAGCACTTAGCTCAACATTCTCCTTCAATATTGATGCTTCACAAAAAATAGGATTAGTAGTACAATCATCGTTGACAATATGAGAGGAAGAGATAGAACCAAGAGACTTCTCATGAGTAGCTTGAAGTTACTCATGAGACTTAGAGATTTTAGTGAGCTCTCTTTTGACGTTCTTGTAGCCATGGTCAAGGTGCTCAAAATCCTCTTTAAGCTTATAATGAGAAACTTAAATTTTTTTGAACACTTCAAGTCTCTCAAAGATTGATGAGACAAAATGATATTATGTTCAAGTAGTTCATTTTTATCTTGCACTTCATGAAGTAAATCATTACGTTTATCAAAGGAGGAAAGAACATCTTGGAACATCCTATATGTGTCCTTGTTAACCCTACAAAGGGTTTTCCCAATCTCATAGAGATTTTTGGACATGGCAACATCATTTTCATCACAATCATCATCATCATCACTAAGAGAAGAGAATAACTCATGATTGCCTCTTGCCATGAGGCACGTGTGCATCGGTAATGACTTTTCCGGACAAGAGGGATATTCGTTAATCAAGTGACCCACATTTTTCTTGGTTTCATCTACATGGTTAGTCATACAATAACTAGAGGAAATTGAAGCATTTATATCATGGCAACACGGAAGATCAATCATATCATCACAAGAGTATGTCAAGGAATCTTTAGATGACATACATGTATTATTGACAAAAGAGTCTATGCCAAAGTTGGTGCAAGATATCCTCAAGTCCATGGAAGCTACAATGCTAGCATTTCTACATGGAGTATCATCTATAATAATCTCATCATCATTATCACACATGATTTCTCCACTTACCATGTCATTACCTTGTGACAAGCTAAATGTTGGTAAAGTGGAAGATGTTGATGTGACCAAGTAGTCGGAGGTGGAGGCAATATGGTGCTCTTCATGAAATGAGTTTGTCGAGACTTTCCCAATTGTATCCATGGGAAAAATATTGGCTTCATCAAGATATGATCCACCATATACATCATAAAGTTTGCTCCAAGCCTCATGAGATGTCTTACACATCAAAATAGACTCAAACACATCAAATGTTATAGCTTGATGAATGGCTCCCAAAGCATCACTATCAATATGCATATCCTCAAGAGATGGATATAGGCAATACTTGGCAATACGATCCCCAATAGTAACAATTCGCAAAACATTTGGACCCATGGTCCGAAAGTGACATAGCATGAGAATTCTCCACAAGTGATAATTTGTGCCATCAAAAGCAAAGGTGTCATTGTGCACTACACCACTAGTCGATATCTTACTCTCCAGGAGATGAAGCCTAATAAGGAGAGACCTTTCTCTAATACCAATTGAAAGGACCACGATGTCGCCTAGAGGGGGGGTGAATAGTTTTTTTAACCTTTTATGGATTTGTCCAAATCAGGATGCGGAAATAAACTAAGAGGATACTTAACAAGCACAAACCCTTAATATTCTAGGCTCAACTAAGTGCACCAACAAATTTATTCTAAACAATATGAACACAATGAGGATACTAGTAGGCTCAAGTAAGTTACACAAACTTACACAAGATATATGTACCACAAGATGTGGATATGAGAGATACAATATATCAATTCACACTAAGAACAATATGGAGCAATAATACCACGTATGAATAGTGGAGTATAATGTGTTATCCTAAAATGTTCACTACTATATGATAACCAACACAATATAATGAGGACAACAAGATATAGTGAATGCAAGATCAAGTGACCAAAGTAAACCATAAGTAGTGAGCTAGGGTTAGAGATAACAATAGAGTCGGAGACGAGGATGTATCCCGATGTTCACTTCCTTGGAGGGAAGCTTCTCACCATTTGGAGAGAGTGGGTGTTACCATGAAGGCACACCAACGCCACGAAGGCTCACCCTATTCCCCTTGAGATATCACCACGAAGGATATTCCCAACCACTAGTGGTAGACCTTCAGGCGGCCTCCAAACCTTCAAAAACTTTCCAGGGGGAAAATCACAAGTTGATTCCTCACCGGAGCACACCTACCGCCTAGGAGTCTCCAACCTCCAAGAGTAACAAGATCAAGGGGGGATTGCACAAGACTTACTCAAATCACGATTTTTTTGTCAAAGGACGGAGAGGGAGTGGTTCTATCAATGGGTGAAATCTCTCTCAAGAACTCTCACAAATCACTCCGGGATCTTAGATTTGGTTGGGGAGAAAGGAGATGGAGCCTTTTAGGGTTCTTGTGTATTTGGAATGAAGTGCTCAACCCTCAAATGTGGCGGTGAGGGGGTATATATAGTCCAAGGGCCGAAATGACCGTTGGAGAATTCTGCCTGCATAAATGTCGGACGTCCGACATATACCGGACGTCCGAAACTTGAATATGCGCAGAAAAACACAGCATAACCAAAGAACATGGAATAGGTACCGGACGTCCGGACATCCGATGACCGTACATCCAGAGCACGACGGATTTCCGTTAATAACAAGGCGAAAGCCCACTAACCTCCCAGACCCTTTGTCCGATAACAACCGGACGTCCGACGTGCATCGGACGTCTATCCAGAAAAAACCCAGCAGGAACCCAATACTAAAACGAGCATAGCTTTTACATACGAACTCCGATTTTGATGATCTTGGGCTTATTTTTAAGCTATTTAAAAGCTCAAGATCCTCACATAGAGAACTACCCAAGATAAACCAAAACTTAAGGTGCAAAGTATATAAAGGATATGCCATAGGTTTGAGGAATGAGTTGGCTTTGGATTTCCCTTTTTTGGTATAAAGGATAGGAGTGGAATTGAGTTAGGAATTGTTGACTTGAGAAAGTCCATTACTAAAACCCTTTGACTCACTATTGATAGTGCAGGATCCCTATAACTCAAGAATGATAAACGAACTATAATATAGCTTCCGGAAATCCATTCTTGAGCATGCATCCTTTTTCGATGGTCAATGATCCACGACAAATTACCTTTGACTTGAGTGTTCCACTTGAGCTTGATGATGGGGTAATTCTTGGCTCAAGATGTCCATGAAATATTGGTGACATAACTTGGTGAAGACTTCAATTAGTTTCCTCGTATGTCATGAGGAAAGCTTTGCATTATATTCCATCTTCACATGTGCCACCACATGATCATCCGCAAGCTTCAAGCATGTAATCCTATGATATGCATATCTTGAACTTGACCTTGATGAAGATTACACTTGATGTCATCATATCATGGGCACTTGTGATCTTTCTCTTGATGTATTCCCATGAGAATCACCTAACCTGTAAAGATATAGAAATACATCATATGGGTTAGAACTCAAAGCACAATTGACAATTTCTTACCATGCTACAAGATCCCATGTGGTACATAAGTATTGCTTGAGTGTTGAACATCAAGAATTCAATCTTTCATCTTTCTCTTGGTCAACATTCATCTTTACTCCATGATCAAGTGGTGTCCAGTCCAAAAGACACATGACAAATATATTACGCGAATTATTGAGTCCTTAAGACGACCTCAAATGGAAAAGTGTTCAACATGAATACTCTTGGTCTTGTTGAGGAAAATGACTTCGCTTTTTGAAACTTCTTAATCCGAGGTTGTATACATCACGTGAGACTCAAAAACCGATCTTAAATAGATTGTACTCATTGCGAATTTATCCATTCTTCTTATCATTATCCATGGGACAACCATCCATAGATCCATGATGCCATTGTTGCTTTATTGGAATAATCATTCATTACCATGCCACAATGGATACATTTGTGTTCATAAACAATGTTATTCATCACTCCCTATGGAACTTTCCTTCAAATATATATATCTCAATGCAAACATTCGTCCATAAGGATTGTCATTAATTACCAAAATCACACATGGGGACTACATGTACTTTCAAAAAGGTCTAATCCATGAAGAAAAAAGAGGGGAGGGGAACATCACATAGCTACTGATCACGAACCCATGGTCCAAGTTAGACTACTCACGGATCATCCGGGAAGCGTCCATGGTGGAGGAGAGGCTCCCGAAGGTCAATCCTCCCTCCGACAGGGTGCCGGGAAGAGGTCTGCTGGCGCTCCCGATCTTGGAAGCGTGATGGCGGTGGAACAGAGGCGATATCGCGAAAAGGGGTTCTGTCCTCGGAAGAATCCCTTCACGGAGAATAAATAGGAGAAGGTGGCAGCCAGGGGGCCACCAGGTGTCTAGGCGCCCCCCTGGCGCAACCTAGCCCTAGGGCGCGGCACCAGGGCGCCTGGACCCTTGGTGGTGGCGCTCTGGCCCCACCCAGGTGTTTCCGGAAGCTTCCGTTACGCTGATTTTTTATATGATTTTCCCGAATTTTTGGAGCACTTTTAATATGGGGGAAACCTGAAATAGAAAAACAGCAGAAAACAGGAACTGGCACCGGGTTGCACAGAGTTAATAAGTTAGTCCAAATATGATCAAAAGTGTATGAAAGTGTATCTAGATCATAGCAATATCACACAAAACATGCATGAATCAAGCAGAAATTGTAGATACGTTTGGGACATATCAGGGGTGGGGTTACCTACCTCCACTATGTGGGAGATACCATCATGATGGTGATGGGATCGAACTTGTTATTGAAAACCTCAAGTTTGTTCTCCTATGCTTTGAGGTTATCACTACAAAATCAATGATATCAGTTAATGGACCATTTGTGTCATGGTAAAAATTTTTTCGTCAATAATGATACCCTACCGACGGATTACCTCCGTCAATTGACCTGTAACTGAAGCGCTGTAAAAAATTAAGTAATGACAGTACCACATTTTTCGTCGTCCAAGATCGTTTTTAGGTGACAACGCTAAGATCGTCAACGTTTCCTACCTTAGATGACGGGGCACAACGGTGATCCAATACTGGTTTAATGTCAAGTAAGTTTGTTTTCGTTGATGGTAATTTGTCACCCGTTATCATTACCGTTCATTCGTCTGGTCAATTTTCCGACAAATGGGCCCACCTTTTTTGCTGACATGCCTGCCTTTAATGTGGGTCCGGATGTGATTTAACAGCTCATCTGTCTGTCACTAATAAGGTGGTCGTTTTTTTGACTGGTCAACTATTCTGACATATGGGCCCTAGAAAATGCTGACGTGGAGCCTTACAAGCGGGCTCAGGCGGTACTATGGCAACTTACATGTGGGGTCGCGGTCTTGGTGACGGTCCTATAATTTTCAGAACACGGTACAATATATTACGGTTTTAAAATTGAATAAATTATGAAAATAAGACCAATATAACTTTCATTAACGCTCAAACGGACATGCATTACATAATTGTATCACATATAATGATCAGCCAAATGAGAAAACATAGTACCAGCTATGACAACCATAATAAGAACACCACCCTAAAAACATAATAATAAAACCTAAGTTCCACGACGAAGAACACAATCAGGGCTGCGACATGGGCTGCAACATGTCCTGCTGCATGGGATCATTGTAATTGTACTAGCCTAGCATGAACTTCATCATTGAATCCAGTTGGTTTTGCCTGTTCACCACATTTGCATTTTGTTGCGCTTGTTCCCTCTTGATAGCTGCAATTTCTTCTTCCTTCTTCATTTTGAGGTCATGTAGTTCCTGTCGCTGCGAATCCAATATTTCATTCATCTCTTCTTGATACCTATCATTTGCCGATCTCGCTGCTAGCTCTTGAGTCTAAAGCCTCTGTTCAAGCTCTTTGATGTGTTCATGAGATGTTGATTTCTTCCTTGAGCTAGATGACGCTCCTATGCTTGCAAGGAATATACTTGACTTGCTCTTCTCTTTGAGAACCTCAGCAACAATCTCCATTTCTGTTTTTTTCCTTCCTCACCTTCTTCCTGAGCTGCCTTTTTCTTGTCCTGCATTTCTTTCTGCAATACGATTGAACCATTATTAGTAATTTTTTCTGCTGCAACTGCAACATGTGAATTCCAAACATTACAGAATGCTTACTGGTGCTATCTGTGCTTCCGGACTCATCACCCCATCCTTTTTCCTCGTGTGGGTTGACTGAAAAAAATCAACGAGACATGGCTTTTCCTACATGATAAAAAGGACATGATAAACATTAGTGCCACAAGCCATATAATAAGAAACAAATCAAATTTTAATGCTGGTTCGAGTGCTTACCTTTTCGTAGAACTATGCAATATAGGATCTAGAACCAGTGGTTTGGTGGTGCTTCACACCACTTTGGTTTAATTTATTATTTGTATATTTCTCCTATGAATTGTGGCTAAAATTAGATTCTTACAATATAACAATCTACAAGTACAATCTGATGTATTAGGTATGAATTACCCAGAACGTCTCACTCCACTGTTGCAATAGTTCTTTCCAATCATCTTCGCTAACAGTGAGTGGCTTCAGCTTCATCGCTTGCTCGACGGTTAGGTTGTTAACCTTAGTGTAATATTGCTGCTTAAGACGGTGCCGGTGTGACCGCAAGGATTTCTAGAGGATCGATTTGGTCACTTCGAAGTACAATGTTTCATCTTCTCCAATATCGAACCTTTGTTGCACACATCAATGAAACAATTCATGTCACAATAGTTGCATGGCTAATTTAGAAAGATGCACTATGAAAAAATTGGAAAAGAAAAATAATTTGATGGCTGCCTTTACTTTGATGGAAGATTCAGTAATAATATGCTCATTCTCCTTTAAACTGTAATCCTTCCACTGGGTTTTCAATGACATATGTGTTCTCACGTGCACACTGATACGTCCAAAACGTATCTATAATTTCTGCTTGCTCCATGCATGTTTTGTGTGATATTGCTATGATCTAGATACACTTTCATACACTTTTGATCATATTTGGACTAACCTATTAACTCAGTGCACCCCAGTGCCAGTTCCTGTTTTCTGCTGTTTTTCTATTTCAGTTTTCCCCCATATAAAAAGTGCTAGAAAAATTCCGGGAAAAATACAGGCAAAATCAGCGTACAGGAAGCTTCGAGAAGAGCCCGGGAGGGGCCAGAGGGGAGCCAGGGGGGCCCAGGCGGCCACCCGGCGCGGCCCCACCCCTGGCCGCGCCAGGGGGGCGCCTGGGGCCCCTGGTTCACCTCTGGCTGCCCCCTTCGCCTATTTATTCTCCATCACGGGAAAACTCCAGAGGAGGAACCCTATTCCGCAAACTCTCCTCCGTTCCTCCGCCGCCGCGCTTCCGAGATCGGGAGCACAAGAAGACCTCTTCCCGGCACCCTGCCGGAGGGAGGATTGACCTCCGGGAGTCTCCTCTCCACCATGGATGCTTCCCGGATATATCGTGAGTAGTTTTCCTTGGACCATGGGTCCGTGATCAGTAGCTATGTGATGTTCTCCTCCCCTCTTTGATCTTCATTGTTTAGACCTCGTGAGCTGCCCTACATGATCGAGGCACCTTTGTAATATTTCTGCTGTTGCTATGCTGAGTTTGGAGGGATCTGATGGATTATGAGATTATGTTCAGATTATGATAGAGTAATATATTTGGTTTTTATCTCTTATATGTTTGTTCCTAAGTAATTCCTGCATGTTCTCCGTTGCTATTTATTGCTTTGGCCAAGTAGTAGGTACTGACTCCAAGAGGGAACGTTGTGCTAGATTGTGGGTTCATGCCCCCCGATGACACGCTTGAGTGACAGAAACATGAGTCTATGGGATGTGCTGTTGCCACAAGGGGGAAAACAATGGTGCTTGTAAACGCGGTTGCAAGGATTGTTTACTTTACGCAAAGTTCTTTTTATTGCAGTTCTGTGTTGCTTTGGGTTTACACTTTGGGTGGGGCTCGCAACTTAATACCAGCGAGATGTTCTGGATAGATATCTCAAGGTGGATGATTAGTAGTAGATGCAAATGGATTTCGGTCTACTTATTTTGGCGTTCTGCCCGTGCTTTTGAGCCTCTTCCTTTCTTTTGTAGCATAGTTAGCATTGCGGTGCGTTCATAATCCTGTCAATTGCCCCTCTTTAATTTTTTTACCTCGCATAGCAGTTTTATCGTCTTTTGGGAGAGAGACATCACTAGTGAACATCACGTATCCCGGTCCATATCCTCATTATTATTTCCAAGCTATATTTACTTTACTGCTTTTACTTGCTATCATTATCCCTTGCATTTTACCTTTGTGAACAACAAGACCGGAGAGATTGAAAACCTCTCTGAACTTCGTTGGGAACAAAGTTATCTGTGTCTGTGTGCAGGTCCATGTCAGTTGCGCCGCTGACACCTACTTATCATCTCTGGAGTCCTACTGGAGACAAACCTTGGTATCTTCACCGAGGGAAAACTGCTGCTGCACTACATCTCAAACCTTCCACTTGGGGTAACCAACGAAGGGCGAGAAGCCATCAAGCAAGTTTTCTGGCGCCGTTGCCGGGGACTCCGAGTGCTAAGATAGGGGAGTTGCACACTACCCTTTACCTTTGTTTTTTAGTCGTTTTAGTTTACCTTTCAGTTTTTATCTCAGTGTCCTTTATGAAAAACCACAAAAATAGTTGCTACCTTTTGCCTTTGTCTTGCTTTGCCTATTTATGCTATCCTCACCATGGGTGATGAACCACCCAAATATGGTAGGATGGACATGTTTCACTTGGATCGTCTTCGATCAATTTGTGCTCGCGCTAAAAACCCGACCGACTTGGTTGAGGGAAAATCATTAGATGAGCATGCTCATTATACGCGGCACCGCCTACCTCAGAAAGGGAAACACTTATGGGATCAAATACATGTTTCTTATTGCCATGCTAAACTTCTGTGCCACATTTATGATTTCACTTGCTATTCTAATATAGATCATAAACACCTCCCTTTCCAATGTGAGTTTAATGAAAATGAGATCTTATCTTCTTATGCTAAAGGTGTTTATGATTACTTTGATGTTGAAAAGATTGAAGAGTTTGTTGCTTTTAAAGGTGCCTATCAGATTGCTTCTTTGATTGAAAAGTATCACGATACTATTTTCGAGTCTGAAAACTTTGCAGTTATTGCTTATTGCTTCGAAAATTATACTTCCAATTCTTATATTGAGGATTTTAAAAATAAAATGCTTTCTGCCCAAGAAGAGGCCAATGATTGCTTTGTGGAGGACTCCCATGATTCCGAGGACTCACTTGAAATATCCCTTCCTGAAAATTTTGATACTTGCTTTGTAGATGGCCAAGATGCCACTATGGATGATGCCTATGAAGATGAACTTTCTATAGTTCCTTATGTTAAGCATGAAATTATTGTCGTTGCACCCACACTTGATTGCCCTATTATCCTTTTGAAACCTCCAACTATTCCGGAGAATTTTTCTCTTATCAATGCTCAATGTGATGGGTTGCATCTATCTTAGCATCCTAAAAACCGTGTTGAAAATAATACACGTGTGCTTGTAGGTCACGAACAACATGATTTATGTGATAGTTATATTCTTGATGTTGTTCATGATGCTACTGAAAATTACTTTGAGAGAGGAAAGTTTGGTTGTGGAAACTTCCATGTTACAAAAACACCTCTCTTGATGTTGAAAGTTTTGAAGTTGTTCTTGTTCTACCTTCCTATGCATGTCACTTTGTGCTTCTTTGATTTATTTTCTTACAAGATGCCTACGCATAGGAAGTTGGTTAGGCTTAAATGTGTTTCATATTTGTTTCTTGATGCTCTCTTTTGCTTCATGCTCTTATTCTTATGGGAGCACCTTTTACAATCTTTAAGCCTAGCATAAAGGCATAAAAGAAAGCGCTTTCGGGAGGCAGCCCGCAATAAATTTAGGTTTTTCTTTTTGCTTTTGTTGTGTCTTGATGATTGTTACTACTGTAGCAACATCATTGTATCTTTATTTTTCAGCTTTGTGCCAAGTTATAGCGTCTTACGGCAAGGGAAGTAAAAGTTGTGACATGCTGTCCAGAAAAGAGATTCTGTCCTCGTGACCAGAAAAATTCCAGAAAAATCCCAGTTCATCTTTTTGAGATGAAATGTTTACACAGTATGATCTATACAATTACGAAACTTCCTTATGTTCTGAGTTTTTTGATTTGAGTTGCAGAAGTGCCCCTAAAAAATTCTTTACTATCTGCTGTTCTGTTTTTCACATATTCTGCCACGTTTTGTCTCTCCTAACTTTTGCAAACCTTAAGCTTGCTTTTTCTTTGCAAAAACTTTTTGGCACTCTTGAGAAACAGTAGCTCTTCGAGAATATCTTTATATCCAGTGGGAAAAATTATTTATTAAGGGTACTAACCTCTCTAATCAAATTATGATGAGTTATGTATGAAGGGAGTTTTCAAGTGTGTGATGGAAGATGATGAAAGAAGATCCAGGAGTGTCAAGCGCTCAAGCTTGGGGATGCCCCCATGCATCCCCAATAAATATACAAGGATACTCAAGCGTCGAAGCTTGGGGATGCCCCCGTGCATCCCCTTCTCCATCAACAATCATCAGTTCGTCCTTCGTCTCATTATATTTTTATCACTTCATGCGTTATGTGCTATGCTTGGAGCGTCTCGCTCTTAGGTTTTGTTTTTAGTTTCCTTTAGCTTTTCTTGCTGTTCATAACAAGTTAGATCCCGTCTTACTTTGTGTGGGAGACAAATACGCTCCACTTTCAAAATTTAGAACATATCGTAGGATTTTTCCTGCTTATCTTTTTGCTGTTGTGTGTTCTTTATCTTTTCATAGCTACTGCCATGTTTAGTTTTAGTCTTAGTTTGTCTTTAGCAAGAGCCTTGCCTTTTGTTTAGTTTGTCGCTGGAACTCTCTTTAGTTTTCATGTTTATCTTGTTAAGAGAGTTGGTTGTTGCACTGAGTTATGTCTTGTCTTGAAAGTAGGTAATTGAGGTTGCTATTTAATTTTAGTAGTAACTTGCAATAGTTTTGAGGTATTGATGTGAGTAATGTTTGAACTTTTGGTGTCAAGAGCTCTTGCCTATTAGTGATAGGTGTCGTATTTTGGGAAACCTGTGTGTATTTTCAAAACCTACAAAACTAGTTGAGAACTCTCGCTACTAGATGGATCACTACTCTTCTGAGGAGTCGAATATCAGAGAACACTCACGTACCATGAGTCGAGGATGCGCAAGGATAACCACACCCCCATACACTCCTCCTCGGGGTACTGGTCTCTTTGTGAACCTCCTTATTAGAGGATGAATATCAGAGAACACTCACGTACCATGAGTCGAGGATGCGCAAGGATAACCACACCCCCATACACTCCTCCTCGGGGTACTGGTCTCTTTGTGAACCTCCTTATTAGATTGAGAGTTACCGATAATAAGTGCATGAGTTCTTCGGACTAATGTAAGTATTGGAAGTTGACACTTCCACCTTCCCATATTTTGCTAGCCTCTCGCGTGCCGTGCATTTCCTTCTTCTCACTCCGAGAGTTGGTGTCCACCTTCGCTGGTACATCCAAACCGTTGGCATGATACGCTCTGTCATCATAAGCCTCCTTATATCTTCCCTCAAAAACGCCACCATACCTACCTATCAAGGCATTTCCATAGCCTTTCCGAGTTATATTGCCATGCAACTTCCACCTCTTCATGACTTGATCTTCATGACATACATGTTCTTGCTACACTGGCAGCAACATACATTGCATACTTCATGATAGTTACATCTTCTTTATGTTTTGAGTACCTTGTAAAGTGTGAAAGATCTCCTTTACCTTCTTGTAAAATAGAGTGTTGCCCTTAAGTGAGGAAAATATCCCAAAGTGGACACATTAAAAGATCCCAAAGAGGACAAATGAGAGTTAAATAGAAAGAGCCATTGAGGCCACAAAAAAATACAAAAAAATAGAAAAAAGAGAAAAAGAAATAAAAAGAGAGAAAGGGGCAACACTACTATCCTTTTGAGAGATCCACACTAGTACTCCCTTTATATCCTTGTACTCCATAGAGATTATCATTATGCATATAGCTATGTGGGGACCTTCACACTATAGAACTTGGCTGGCATATTCCAAGGATGAGCCTCCTCAAACGAGCTCTAGGTCTTCATGAGCGAGCAAGTTAGATGCACCCCCACTAGTTCCTTTGGAGAGCTTCTTAGCTCGTATGTGCATCCGTTGCATGGCAATCCCTACTCCTCACATCATATCTATCATTTGGCATCCCTTGCCTATGATTGTACTCATTGATGTGAGCCTTTCTCATCCTTTTTGTCTTCCTCCTCCACCATACTTCTCTCTTTGCCATCTTAAGTGTCAACTCTCGTGCTTACGCTCATCCTTTGCATGAGTGCTCAAAATATCGAAAAGGAGTGGATCAAATTGACTTGTACCTGGCTAGTGGTCTGGGGATGAGTCAAGATAAGATTCCAGAAGAAGACCAAGTGTGAAACTTTAGTAGATTGAGTTCTCAACACAAAAATTACTTTTTCTTGTATTCCCTATCCCCCTTCTTTCACGCAAACACCATTTGGAGACATTCGAGTCACGGACAGCGAGAGCTCTTGCACCTATTGTTCTTTTGTTACTTGTTTCAATGTTAATATAAACTCTTGCATGTTATGACTTGAATTGAATCTCTAACCTTGATTGCTTTACTTTTCAAAGTTCGTTTTTGGTTGCTAGCATGTCACCACAGAAACTATGTTGTTATCATTTACCTACTCGAGGACGAGCAGGAATTAAGCTTGGGGATGTTGATACGTCCAAAACGTATCTATAATTTCTGCTTGCTCCATGCATGTTTTGTGTGATATTGCTATGATCTAGATACCCTTTCATACACTTTTGATCATATTTGGACTAACCTATTAACTCAGTGCACCCTAGTGCCAGTTCCTGTTTTCTGCTGTTTTTCTATTTCAGTTTTCCCCCATATAAAAAGTGCTAGAAAAATTCCGGGAAAATACAGGAAAAATCAGTGTATAGGAAGCTTCGAGAAGAGCCCGGGAGGGGCCAGAGGGGAGCCAGGGGGGCCCAGGTGGCCACCCGGGGCGGCCCCACCCCTGGCCGCGCCAGGGGGGGCGCCTGGGGCCCCTGGTCCACCTCTGGCTGCCCCCCTTCGCCTATTTATTCTCCGTCACGGGAAAACTTTAAAGGAGGAACCCTATTTCGCAAACTCTCCTCTGTTCCGCCGCCGCCGCGTTTCCGAGATCGGGAGCACCAGAAGACCTCTTCCCGGCACCCTGCCGGAGGGAGGATTTACCTCCGGGAGTCTCCTCTCCACCATGGATGCTCCCCGGATGTCTCGTGAGTAGTTTTCCTTGGACCATGGGTCCGTGATCAGTAGCTATGTGATGTTCTCCTCCCCTCTTTGATCTTCATTGTTTAAACCTCGTGAGCTGCCCTACATGATCGAGGCACCTTTGTAATATTTCTGCTGTTGCTATGCTGAGTTTGGAGGGATCTGATGGATTATGAGATTATGTTCAGATTGTGATAGAGTAATATATTTGGTTTTTATCTCTTATATTTTTGTTCCTAAGTAATTCTTGCATGTTCTCCGTTGCTGTTTATTGCTTTGGCCAAGTAGTAGGTAGTGACTCCAAGAGGGAACGTTGTGCTAGATTGTGGGTTCATGCCCCTGATGACACGCTTGAGTGACAGAAAGATGAGTCTAGGGGATGTGCTGTTGCCACAAGGGGGAAAACAACGGTGCTTGTAACCGCGTTTGCAAGGATTGTTTACTTTACGCAAAGTTCTTTTTATTGCAGTTGTCTGTTGCTTTGGGTTTACACTTTGGGTGGGGCTCGCAACTTAATACCAGCGAGATGTTCTGGATAGATATCTCAAGGTGGATGATTAGTAGTAGATGCAGATGGATTTCGGTCTACTTATTTTGGCGTTCTGCCCGTGCTTTTGAGCCTCTTCCTTTCTTTTGTAGCATAGTTAGCATTGCGGTGCGTTCATAATCCTGTCAATTGCCCTTCTGTAATTTGTTTACCTCGCATAGCAGTTTTATCGTCTTTTGGGAGAGAGACTTCACTAGTGAACATCACGTATCCCGGTCCATATCCTCATTATTATTTCCAAGCTATATTTACTTTACTACTTTTACTTGCTATCATTATCCCTTGAGTTTTATCCTTTGTGAACAACAAGACCAGAGAGATTGAGAACCTCTCTGAACTTCGTTGGGAATAATGTTATCTGTGTCTGTGTGCAGGTCCACGTCAGTTGCGCCGCTGACACCTACTTATCATCTCTGGAGTCCTACTGGAGACAAACCTTGGTATCTTCACCGAGGGAAAACTGCTGCTGCACTACATCTCAAACCTTCCACTTGGGGTAACCAACGAAGGGCGAGAAGCCATCACACACCAACCTCCGATCTAAGTTTTGCAGCTTGCAAACAATTAATAGGTCTGCTTAGACCTGGCAGGAAGTCAATCTTCATCTTGCAGCCTTCCCTTTTGTTAATAGCGTTTAGTTGACGCGCCAACGTAGGTCCGCGCTCACCTCTATTCCTCTTATGGTCTGAACAGTGTGCGTCTTGTTCCGAATGTTGTTGTGAAATGATGTTCCTATCAATGTTTTGAGTCTTAGGACCACCTTGTTTAGAATTATCAGGAGAGTTGCCAATAGGGGGTTGCTCTCAGAAGTAAGTTGATTTGTTGGTGTGATCTGCAAGTCTTCAAATATGTCCTCGTCATCAGGATGTACAAGTGTTTGTGAATCTACTCTTTTCTCCAACATTGCTGTTCTAGATCTTGTTCCTACATGAGTACCAGGAGCAGTGTTCTGAGTCTGCTCTTCCTGTGTTGCCTGAAAGACAAAAGTTTAGGAACGTCAAGATCACCAAGATGATTAATTAGGCACTGTGAAATTAATATCGATTCCAGAGTCCAGGTATTATTTGGTACCTCTACTTTAGATCTACATCTTGGTCGTGCATGACTACCAGTAGCAGTGTTTTCAGTCTGCTCATGCTGTGTTGCCTTGAGGACAAAAGTTCATAAACATCAAGATGACAAAGCTCATTAATTAGGCACTGTGAAATTAATATGGATTCTAGAGTCCGGATATTATTTGGTACCTCTACTTCAGATCTACATCTTGGTCGTGCATGAGTACCAGGAGCAGTGTTTTTAGTCTACTCATGCTGTGTTGCGTGGAAGACAAATATTATTTGGTACCTCTACTTGTGCTCTACATATTGGTCAAGCATCAGTACGAGGAGCAGTTTCTTGAGACCGCTGGTTTTGTGTTGCCTGGAAGACAAAAGTTTAAGAACGTTAATGTGACAAAAGCTGGTTAGGTGCTGTGAAATTCATATGGACTCCAGATATTATTTCGTACATCTACTTCCCAGGCATCTGTGAGGGGAGGTTCTGTCTCCGAATTGTTTCCATCAAAAGTTTCATCGTCATTGTCATCTTCATCACTTTCCTCATCTGTACACGCTGGTTCAAAGTCAGTGTCCCGCTTTACCTCTACCTCCTCCCCTATGCCCGTTTTTATGCCAGATTCCCCCATTTCCTTGTTTCTTTGCACCTTCCTTACCATTCGAATAAATAAGACTACGTGCCAGTTCAGAAAATTGTCAAGACCATTAGGATGACCCTTTTTTCGAATATTTCCTTCATTCGAAGAGCATTTTCCCTAATTGTCTTTTCTCTCTCCTTCATATAGTAAAAAATTGGCAGATGGTGTGTAGCCACGGGTGTAGAAACTATAGATCAAAGATGAAATAATCATAAAATCAGTAAATATAAAAACCCTATCTTGGGATTTGAACATATCACAACATGATAACAACATGCGCCGTTATGATACTCTTTTTTGAGAAAAAAAATACATCATTTGTCCAATAGAATGAATGAGATGCGACGATGGAGACCGGGAGCAATCTGGAGTCGCCGGGATCTGGCTATGCAAACACTAATCCTAAATGAACATGCATTCTCTAACAGAATATGTAGGAGTTGCACCATTGGATTTCAATGATATGCGAACCACATGCAGAACGGAAGTGTTACCTGTACGTTTACGATTAACTTGTGCGATGCATGTTGTAGGAGAAACCTTGCGTTCCTTGCCGCTCTGAAGGACTGATTTTGTGCTCCCATTTTTCATCATGGCGTACGCCGTCTCCGGGGAGGAACGTCGTCGCCGAGGCCCGAGGAGGGCACCGTTGCCGCCAATAATCATCTGGATCTGGATGAAGAGAGAGGTATGAGGTGAGGTGAGGTGCGATGCAAAATAAATGTGAGGTTAACTGCGAGGTATTTATGGTGGGTGTGAAAAATTATGCCCATGCGCTATTTGGGATTTTAGGTGGAAAGGGAAAAAAATGAGGGAATTAAAAGGAGGGAACCAAAATTTTGACTCTTTCAATATCAACTGAGAGGTTGAGATTGGACTTGTACACGCAGATGTGTGCACCAATAACCCAACAAGGAGGGAGCGGAAAGGAGGGAACCAAAATTTTGAACTTTTCAATATCAATTGAGAGGTTGAGATCGGACTTGTACACGCAGATGTGTGCGCCAAAAGCCCATCAAGGAGGGAGCGAAAAGGAGGGAACCAAAATTTCGTTTGAGAGTCGTGCACTTGTACACTCATGTGTGTGTGTGATGCATAAGCCAATCCATAATGTTTGTATCGAGCAAAATTTATTTTATCTTATACATTTTTTACTTTGATTAGAATCAATATTGTGTTTAGGCACACACAGACGAACCATCCTGAAGTTCAAAAAATCTTCAAAGAAATGGAACATCATGTATGAAGGTTTCATGCCTTTCGCGAAATGACAATGACGATTATCTCTTTACCAGTTGTTATGATGAAAAGTTATGTACCATTTTTAAGTTCATAACATTTGTGGCCAATATAGTCACCTTTTTCTTCAAGGATGTGCTTCATGGTTAATTCCTCTTGGTTATTTCAAGATTTGACATGTATGCCACATGAAACTAAGGGGTTGTTTTGCTCTTAGGCTAAGGTTGCCACGCCTAATTAAGCTTAATCATGCCACAATATCTTAGGTGTGTGTTTGGTTCATTGCCACACTCGTGGCTAACCACAGTTTACTACTACTATGGTCCACATGTCATAGCTAGACTCATATTTTTGCCACACCTTCCTAGACTTTGTGGTGGCCGTTAATTTTATTCACCACACTTTGCCTAAGGTTAGTTGTGGTAAAGTTAATCACAATCCAAACAACCCCTAAGTTTTAGGTAAAGCGTTCACAACATTTCCTTTCATTTACTCTTAATTAAGTGTATAAGTCACCAACTTACCATGCATTAATTAGTGTGAGTGACAATTACTATGTGTTTTGTGAAGCAAAAGATTTGGCACATCAAAACCATGCATTATTTCATATTCAAAACATAACAAAACCCTTGTAAGAATTTTCTATGTAGTTAGGGTCACATACAGTTGGGTGGGGGAGCATCCGAAGCTCTCTCATGTTTTTTCTAATAAACTGTCTCCTCTTGGTCTAGGGTCTCCACCATCAAAAAGGGATAGCCCTAATGGTAAAACATCTTTTGGTTTGCATGTATATATAAGGTTTGTCCTCATATAGTACATTTCAAAACAAATTTGAGGCATAGTATTCACAAGGATTCCCTTACGTCGTACTTAAATGAATCGCACTATAAGTCCAATATACAGTTGTGGGTGATAGTCATATGTTTGTGAAGAAAGTCCACATAAAAGTTATATATGCTTTGCATATTCAAAACATAATAAAAACAATTTCGAACATGTACATACATATATGCATGCATGAAGTTGCCGGAGGTCATTCTAACCTATCTGGCCGCTCTTGTTGTTTTTTGTCGAAACGTGTTCCCCACTGGTTGGACGACATATACCACATGGTAATCTTCTTGTTTTAAATTGATTTTGTAAGGTTTATCTTAGGACATTACAAAGATTCGAGGCACATTACTCAAAAGATTTCCTCCTTGGACTCTAATATAAATGAGGCCGGAGACTCACACAAGTTCACAACGTACAACGAGCCATAGTTTTGCTTACAAAGCAAGCGTTGCTGCGAAAAAGTTGTTCGTGCATATTCAAACATAACAAACCCCTTCAAATTAACATGTATTAGGGCCAAATATATATGGTGGAGGTCTCATCTGGATCCCTCCCCCGTGGTGCTTTTGATGAAACCACTTATTTTTGATCTGATTGCTTGGTTGGCGTTCCATCACTATATAGAGAGGGCCGGTCATAGCCCATGGTGATTTCCTCTAAGTTTTTGTTGGGTGGTCCTATATAGGACAATTGAAACCAAGTTCGAGCTTGGCGCATGTGCATAGTTTTCATAAGATTGTCTTTCGTCCGCTGTAAGTGGGGGACTCACACTATAAGTCAATATACAACCACACACACACACACAGATATATATATATATATATATATATATATATATATATAGTTTTTCTTATGAAGGAAGTGCCACATCAAAGTTGTGCATTTGGATGTACATTCAAATATAATGAAACCTTTCAAACATGTATTAGGGATACATGCATATATATGGTGGAGGTCATATATCTGGACCTCCTCCGTGTGTTGTTTTTCATCGATGAAAGTTGTTCCCCGCTTGGTCACTGTTCACTAGCAGGACAGATCCCATGTAAATGGTGATTTACTCTAGACTTTGTGGCGTTGCCCTATATAGAACACACATCAAACCCAGTTAGGAGCATAGTATTCACAAGATTTCCTAAAGTCATATCTAATAATTGTAAAGTTTTTGACTTGCACTTTTAAGTCAAAACCTTCATTGAGGATGAAAATATATGTAGTTTGTGAAGCACGTGGCACATCAAAGTCGTGCATTGCACAGTAATAAAATAACTAAGAAGTTTCATACATGAAATGGAGTCGCATGTGTGCGACGAAGGTCGTACGGACATTCATTGCGTTGTTCTGGATGAAGTGATCCATACTCGTGTTATAGGGGTTTACCAACATAAAAAAAGGGTGTATCCATGGTGATTTCCTCGAGCTCTACGTCAGGGTGTTCCTATAGGACATCAAAAACCAAGTTTGAGGCCATCTGTTAACAATGCTCAGTTTTCCTCACATGATGTTTTATATTATTAAGATTGTTTGTGATTGTAATTTTTTAGATGGATAAGTAATTTCAGTACAATTTGGACCGTGGGAGGAATGATGGACGGCCTCGGATGCGGCTGCCTCCTCACTGCGGACCAATCACTTCATGTGCACACCATTCCACACTAGCAATGGCTCAATTTAAGGAGTGGTTCCTTGCAATTTACCAGCGGACCTTAGAAATCAAACAATCCCATTAGCATCAACGATGGTTTGCACTCCCCCATGCAGCCCCTTCATCTCCACCGCAGGCGCCCTGGCACACTGCTTCCGCCACATCCAGCCACGGCGAATGGAGTATCCGAATGCCCCCCCATAATTCCTAATCTGACTAGCCACCATTGCGCTGTCCTGTTCGTCCATAGCGCCATGTCAGGCACTCGGCTCCTACTATAGGAAGCAAAAGCCAGTGATCGACGGTGGCCATGACCTGGTCGCACAGCAGTGGTGCCCTGTCGAGAAAGAGGATGTGTCGGCCGAGGAGGTCGTCCTCCGCCAAGCAGAGGAGACAGTCCACGAATGTGACCGCCTCTTGAACGAACTCGTCCAACTCCAAGATGAAATCATGCGCCAAATTGACGACACACACCGCGAGTTGGGCGAGGTTGCTCCGGTGCTAGAGGGGTTGCACCGCGCCGTTTACGAAGCGGATTTAGAGGTGGCGCAAGGAATATCCAATGCAATGGCTTGCACCGACGAAGCCATCCGGGAAGCCCAATGTCTTGCCGACGAGGCAATAATGGCGGCTGGCGTCAAGATTTCCTCGACCACAGCATATGCGGAAACTATGATCCGCCAGGCGTACGATGAAGTCAACGCCGCGCAGGAAGCGCGGTACACCAACGAAGAGGATAGTGGCGAGGAGGATGGCGCTGGCGAGGCGAAAGGTGAGGCTTGTTATGCCGACGAGGATGAGGACGACAACGCGGGCGGCGGCGACGAGGAGGAGGACGACGAGTAAAACGACGCTGACGAGGACGAGGACAACGTCGACGATGACCACGACGGTTAATATATTCAAGTAGTTCACCTGTTCCACTAATATGCATGCTAATTATGCATAAGATTTTCCTTCGAAAAAATCATCTTTTATATGAATTCATAGAATCCACTGATGCCCAGTGTAAATTTATTTTTCTATCGACTTATTTCTATCGTTCTCAAGTGGACCCAAACACGGGATACCCTTGTTATTCAACCCAACGTCGCCACCGCTCTTCTTCTACACGAAGCAATCTCTGCTCCCACCCCCAATCTCCAAATCCCGCCCCGCCAACGATTCTAGTCCATTAGTGCCACCACATTCGCCCACTACCATCCCCGCAGAAGTTCTCCACGGCGGCCGTCCACTAGATCGCCACCGCGTATCGCCGCCACCATCGAACTCCAGGAAACCCAAGGCAGGCGGAATCATCCTGATAAAATGGAGGTAAATCCTTTATTCTAAACTATACGTTTCCCGCTAAAATGTAGTTTGATAGGTATCTTCGTACTAAATCGATGGTTTGGATTCATAGTGCCCAAGGTGTTTTCCTACCAGCGGTTTGTGCGACAATGTCTACGTAATGCAGTCCAAGCACTTCTTCATCAGACTTCCAACTGGATTTCTATACATGACGGTATGTTTTTTACAATGGCCATTATGTCAATCATGGTGGTCCTGATTTAATATTACTTACCTTAGCATACTATACTAGTGGTCTATCACTTAAGTCGTCGCTATGAAGCTTTTCACTATATAGGAGGTGTCACATAGCACATAGTTGTAAATTACTAAAGATTATTGATATGTCATTAGTCATGTAGTATAATTATGAATCTTTTGCTATGATGGAGGGTGCCACATAACACATATTTTATAAATTCCTAACTTTTCAATATTATTTATTTTCTAAAAGAGTATTTTTACGGCATATAATGCTAAATATTGCTCGTGCTTTACAAGAAAGTAAGTCCTCAAGAAGTTGGTTTTTTTTTCTGTTCAAAAGACCACTGCTAAACCAAAGCTTAAGACAAAACATATATTTTCTCTTCCATTGTTCTCTTGTAAACTGTAAAGGGAATTTTTTTCCAGTGGATCAACTTGGGGAGAATTCGCCAAAGTATACCAATTTGTAGTTGGTATGAAGCTACACTTTGATATTAGCTTGCATGGTCCGATAATCAAAGTGGATTTGGACAATGACCCAATCGTGCATCCATATGAGTGTTTTGAAACACACATTCCTTGTTTGTGTGTAGACTTGCAGTTAATTGTCAGTTTAAAATAATTGTGCTTATGTAAATCTGCACATGTTATTAATCCCATGTACATGTTTATATGCTCAGCTTACTATTCTATTTCAGAAAAAACCACAAGAGATAATTGACAACACGAAACTTACTGCCGAAACCATATGTACGTGGAAAGATACACAGTTTGTCATCGGATTTGCTAATAGTATTAACTTGCTTGTGGGAAAATACACGTATGAACCAAGTTCTGGACCGTACAAGATACTTATCCACACTCTGTCAAAGACCAACATTAAGAACAAAGTATTGGTAATAATTTATTTGTTTTATTGTTCATATTACACTCTTTAGTATTTAATTAGGATATCATATTATGACACTGTTGTGTTATTGCAACAGAGGCTCCCCAGTCATGTTCTTCCTAATCAGATGGATATATATGGTGAAATGAAAATTATTATCTATCGTGATACGGACTTATGGTCAATATACTCAATGTCAGAAAAAGATGGACGCCTCGTCATGGATGGGTGGAACGATTTACTCTGCTTGTACAAACTGTCAATTGGGGACATGATGTTATTACTGATCCACCATGGAGGTGATGAGGTTCTTCTCTTTATCACATCAATGCCTGATGGAACAGAATATTCTCTGCAACCTGATGAAGAGTAGTTTGATCCTTCTGCCGTCGAGTTGGTGCTCGATACATCCCAAACGGTTCTATAATTTCTGCTTGTTCCATGCTTATATTTGTGACTTTGCTATACGTTTTGCTACACTTTCATACCTTTTTCAACATATTTGGACTAACCCACTAACTTAGTGCCCTAGTGCCAGTTTCTGTCTATTGTTGTCTGTGCATTGCAGGAAAATACCCATTATTTAAGTGCTCGGAAAAATCGGGAAAATCATATAAAAATGTGCAGATTAGAAGACTCCAGAAGCCCGAAGGGGAGCCGGAGGGGTGCTTCCCCGCACCAGGCGGGATCCTAGCGCGACTTGGGTGGGGCCGTGCCACCCGGCCGCCTGGTCAGGTGGGCCCCCATGGTGGCCCCCTTCCACCTATATTTACCTCTCGCTCCAAAAACCCTCGGGAGGCCCTCTGTTACGCGATTTTCACAATTGTTCTGCCGCCTCCGCGATCCCGAGATCGGGATCACCAGAAGACCCTGTCCCGGCACCCTGCCGGAGGGAGGATTGATCTTCTGGAGCTCCTCGATCACCATGAGCGCTTCCGGGATGTGCCGTGAGTAGTCCCCCTTGGACCATTGATACGTCCCAAACGTATCTATAATTTCTTCTTGCTCCATGCATGTTTTGTGTGACTTTGCCATGATTTTCTTGAACTTTCATACACTTTTGAGAATATTTGGACTAATCTATTAACCCAGTGCACCCAGCTGCCAGTTGCTGTTTTCTGCTATTTTTGTATTTCAGGTTTTCCGGCCATTAAAAGTGCTCCAAAAATTCCGGAAAAATTATATAAAAAATCAGCGTCCCGGAAGCTTCTGGAATCACCAAGGAAGGAGGGGAGGGCCACCACAGGGACTACGGAAGGGTCCCTGGCGTGGCCCCACCCTAGGCCGCGCCGGGCACCATCCTGTCTGCCCTGTGGCCCCCCTCGTGCCCTCCTTTGGCCCTATTTTTACCCCCGCGGAGGAAATCCTGATTCCGGAACCCTTTTCTCCAGAAGCAATTCCGATCTCCGCCGCCATCGCCATCAAGTTTCGGGGGGACAGAATTCAAGTGCCGGCACCCTGCCGGGACAGGGAAGTGCCCCCAGATTCATCTCCATAGATGTTGCTTCCTCCCTCCATGAAGCGGGAGTAGTTCTCCCTCGGGGCTGAGGTTTCAACTAGTAGCTATGTAATCTTCTCTCTCTCCAATGATGTGATCTTCGTTGTGATCATAGGCTATGTTAATCTAGGGTGATCCCATGATATTTCCCCTTCCTCTATGTATTGGATTGATGTACTCAATTGATCTTATCTAGTATAATCCCCGAGACCAAGGTGACAGCGGTCTATTGGACATGGGTTAGAAGAATATTATCATGAGTGATTTCCTCTTTTGTGTGTTGATTGAAGATTGAGAGTCTCTTGGTGCTTTTCTTTGACTATCCTTGAGATATGTTGTGGTGATTGTGGTACTATCTTTGGATGGCCGCGGTGACATTGGGAAATCCATAGATTTAGAACTACGAACTTTGAGGTGTGCTTTTGTAGCCCTACATAATTCTCATCCTCTCTTGACCACAAAGGAATGACCTCCGAGTGCGTCTCCATTCCATGTTTTATGGGAAATATCATGTGATTAGACTATTTTAATGTTGTTGAGAGTTGCCACTAGTGATAGTATGAAGCCTAGGCCTTGTTTCCACCATTGTTACACCATTTGTGCTCACGTTTACCACTTTCTACCTTGCTGCACTTTTTATTACAGATTTATATTACCTTGCTTTGCCACACCTATCACTCGTATTTAACCATCTCTTCGCCGAACTAGTTCACCTATACAACTCCTAGTTGTATTAGGTGTGTTGGGGACACAAGAGACTTCTTGTATCTTAATTGCAGGGTTGCTTGAGAGATACCATCTTCAACCTCTACTTCCCTGAGTTCGATAAACCTTAGGTCATCCACTTGAGGGAAATTGCTGCTGTCCTACAAACCTCTGCGCTTGGAGGCCCAACATAGTCTACAAGAATAGAAGCGTGCGTAGACATCAAGCTATTTCTGGCGCCGTTGCCGGGGATGTAAGTGCTTAAAGGTATATCTTTAGATCTTGCAATTAATTCTTTTTGTTTCTTGTTTTTATTTTCACTAGTTATGCTTTATGGAAAACAACAAAAAAATTATGAGAGAGCTTTATGAGATTTATCTTGAGTTAGGACATGAAGTGTTTGAGGAGGAGATCAAAAAGCCTATGGAGCTTTATTATTTGCACAACACTCATGATAGTAGTAATGTTATTTGCATGTCTTCTTTGCATACTTTTGATGCTAATGATATGCAAAGCTATAAGCTTGGGGATGCTACGTTTGAAGATGATCTTTTTAGCCCCCCAAGTTTTGATGAGGAAAGTTATTTTGATGATACTTTGCCTCCCATCTATGATGATTATTGTGATGACACTTATGCTATAAAGAATAAATTTTTACAAGTGCATCATGATAAGAATGATTCAAGGTCCCTCTCTTTATGTTGACGGTTTTGAAGTTGCACTTATTTTGCCTTCCTATGCTAATATCTTTATGCTTCAATGAGTTTTTCCTCTACAAGATCCCTTTTCATAGGAAGCATGTTAGACTTAAATGTGTTTGTTATTTGCTTCTTGATGCTCTCTTTTGTTCTTCAACTCTTATTCCTTATTCCTATGAGAGCATCATTAAAATCTTAAGCCTATCTTTATGGCTATAAAGAAAGAGCTCTAGGGAGACAACCCTTGTTATCTTTAGTTTGAGTTTTTACTTTCAGTTTTTAGTGGTCTTGATGATTTTTACTACTGTAGCAACATCATTGTCTCTTTACTTTTCAAGCTTTGTGCCTTTTATAGCTTTATACGACAAGGGAAGTGAAAGTTGTGACATGCTGTCCAGAAAACAGATTCTGTCCTCGTGACTAGAAAAATCAGAGAAAAATCCAGGTTCACCTTTTTTAGCTGAAGTTTTTACACAGCATGCTCTATACAATTACGAAACTTTCCTATGTTCTGAGTTTTTTTATTTGAGTTTCAGAAGTATCCCTACAAAATTCGTTTCTACCTGCTGGTCTGTTTTTCACAGATTCTGTCCTGTTTTTCCTTTTCTTCGTTTTGCAAACCTTAAGCTTGCTTTTTCTTGGCAAAAACTTTTTGGAAATCTTGAGAAACAGTAGCTCTTCAAGGTTATCTTTATTTACAGTAGAGAAAATTATTTTATTATGGGTACTAACCTCGCTAATCAGATTATGATGAGTTATGTATGAAGGGAGTTTTCAAGTGCACGATGGAAGATGATGAAAGAAGATTTTGGAGTGTCAAACGCTCAAGCTTGGGGATGCCCATGTGCACCCCCAATAAATATTCAAGGAGACTCAAGCGTCTAAGCTTGGGGATGCCCCCGTGCATCCCCTTCTTCATCAACAATTATCAGTTTGTCCCTCGTTGCACTATATTTTTATCACTTCATGCGTTATGTGCTATGCTTGGAGTGTCTCGCTCTTAGGTTTTATTTTTAGTTTTATTTAGCTTTGCTTTCTGCTCATAACAAGTTAGATCCCGTCTTACTTTGTGTGGGCGAGAAACACGCTCCGTTTGAACTAGAACTCTTCATAGGATTTGCATGCTTATTTCCTTAGGTGTGAGTTGTTCTTTTTGTTTTCTTAGCTGCTGCCCTGTTTTAGTTGTAGTGCTTTAGTTTTCTTCTATAGCTTTTCTTTTGTCTCAGGTTGAACTTTCTATAGGTTCATGTTTTATCTTGTTAGAGAGTTTGCCTGTTGCACTGAGTTTTGTGTCTTGACTAGAAAGTAGGTAGTTGAAGTTGCTATTCTCTTTATAGTAGTAACTTGCAATAGTTTTGAGGTATTGACTAGAGTAATGTTTGAACTTTCAGTGTCAAGAGCTCGAGCCAATTAGTGATAGATGTCGTATTTTGGGCAATCCGTGTGATTTTCAAGAACGAAACCCCCTGTTGAGAACTCTAGGTAATAGATGGATCACTAACCTCTGGAGGGTTTGAATAATAGAGTACACTCACGTACCATGAGTCGAGGATGCGCAAGGATAACCTAACCCCCATACACTCCTCCTCGGGGTACTTGTCTCTTTGTGACCCTCCTGATTAGATTGAGAGTTACCGATAATAAGTGCATGAGTTCTTCGGACTAATGTGAGTATTCGAAAGTTGACACTTCCACCCACCTATACTTTTTCTAGCCTCTTCGGTACCGTGCATTGCCCATTCTCATCTCGAGAGTTGGCGCATACTTCGCCGGTGCATCCAAACCCTTGGCACGATACGCTTTGTCATCATAAGCCTCCTTATATCTTTCCTCAAAATAGCCACCATACCTACCTACAAGGCATTTCCATAGCCTTTCCGAGATACCCTGCCATGCAACATCCACCTTCTCATGACTTGATCCTCATGTCATACATGCTACTTACTTGATCGATGAGCCGCATGCTAGTTGGGCCTTGCCCTAATGCTACATGACACGCTAGTATCATTGCATATCCTGCTATCCTGGCAGAGACATACATTTTCATCATGATAGTTATATCTTCTTTATGTGAGTACCTTTGTAAAGTGTGAAAGATCTCCTATATTCTTGTAAAATATAGAGTGTTGCCCCTAAAGTGTGGAAAAGATCCCAAAGAGGACAAAATCAAAAGATCCCAAAGAGGACAAATGAGAGTTAAATATAAAGAGCCATTGAGGCCACCAAAAAAATACAAAAAATAGAAAAGAGAGAAAAAGAAAAATAAAAAGAGAGAAGGGGGCACACTACTATTACTTTTGAGAGATCCACACTAGTACTTTATCCTCTATCCCTTGTAATCCATACAGATCATCATCATGCATATAGCTATGTGGGGACCTTCACACTATAGAACTTGGCTTGTATATTCCAATTATGAGCCTTCTCAAACAAGCTCTAGGTCTTCTTGAGCAAGAAAGTTAGATGCACTCCCACTAGTTCCCTTGGAGAGCTTTTAGCTCACATGTGCATCCGTTGCATCGCAATCCCTACTCCTCACATCATATCTATCATATGGCCTTCTCTCGCCTATGATTGTCCTCTTTGATGTGAGCCTTTCACACCTTTTTGTCGTCCTCCTCCACCTTGTTTCTGTTTTGCCTTTTAGGTGTCAACTTTCTTGCTCGCGCTCATCCATTGCATGAATGCTCAAAATATTGAAAGGGAGTGGATCAGTTTGACTCGTACCTGGCTAGTGGTCTGGGGACGAGTCCAGATAAGAATCCAAAGGAGACCAAGTGTGATAGTTGTTCTCAACAACCTTTTTCTCTCTTTTTCCCTGTCCCTTGCTTGCACGCAAACACCATCTGGAGACATTCGAGTCACGGACTACGAGAGCTCTTGCGCCTTTTGTTCTTTTGTTGCTTGTGTCAATGCTAATATAGACTCTTTCTTGTTAAGACTTGAATTGAATTGCGTGCTTTGATTGCTTTACTTAAAAGTCCTTATATGGTTGTGTGGCATGTCACCACAGAAATTGTGCTTGTTATCATTTACCTACTCGAGGACGAGCAGGAATTAAGCTTGGGGATGTTGATACGTCCCAAACGTATCTATAAATTCTTCTTGCTACATGCATGTTTTGTGCGACTTTGCCATCATTTGCTTGAACTTTCATACACTTTTGAGCATATTTGGACTAATCTATTAACCCAATGCACCCAGCTGCCAGTTGCTCTTTTCTGCTGTTTTTGTATTTCAGGTTTTCCGGCCATTAAAAGTGCTCCAAAAATTCCGGAAAAATTATATAAAAAATCAGCGTCCCGGAAGCTTCTGGAATCACCAAGGAAGGAGGGGAGGGCCACCACAGGGACTACAGAAGGGTCCCTGGCGCAGACCCACCCTAGGCCGTGCCGGGCACCATCCTAGATGCCCTGTGGCCCCCCTGGTGCCCTCCTTTGGCCCTATTTTTACCCCCGAGGAGGAGAACCTGAGTCCGGAACCCTTTTCTCCAGAAGCAATTCCGATCTCCGCCGCCATCGCCATCAAGTTTCGGGGGGACAGAATTCATGTGCCGGCACCCTGCTGGGACAGGGAAGTGCCCCCGGATTCATCTCCATCGATGTTTCTTCCTCCCTCCATGAAGCGGGAGTAGATCTCCCTCGGGTCTGAGGTTTCAACCAGTAGCTATGTAATCTTCTCTCTCTCTCTCCCATGATGTGATCTTCGTTGTGATCATAGGCTATGTTAATCTAGGGTGATCCCATGATATTTCCCCTTCCTCTATGTATTGGATTGATGTACTCAATTGATCTTATCTAGTATAATCCCCGAGACCAAGGTGACAGCGGTCTATTGGACATGGGTTAGAAGAATATTATCATGAGTGATTTCCTCTTTTGTGTGTTGATTGAAGATTGAGAGTCTCTTGGTGCTTGTCTTTGACTATCCTTGAGATATGTTGTGGTGATTGTGGTACTATCTTTGGATGGTCGCGGTGACATTGGGAAATCCATAGATTGAGAACTACGAAATTTGAGGTGTGCTTTTGTAGCCCTACATAATTCTCATCCTCTCTTGACCACAAAGGAATGACCTCCGAGTGCGTCTCCATTGCATGTTTTATGGGAAATATCATGTGATTAGACTATGTTAATGTTATTGAGAGTTGCCACTAGTGAAAGTATGAAGCCTAGGCCTTGTTTCCACCATTGTTACACCGTTTGTGCTCACGTTTACCACTTTCTACCTTGCTGCACTTTTTATTACAGATTTATATTACCTTGCTTTGCCACACCTATCACTCGTATTTTACCATCTCTTCGCCGAACTAGTGCACCTATACAACTCCTAGTTGTATTAGGTGTGTTGGGGACACAAGAGACTTCTTGTATCTTAATTGCAGGGTTGCTTGAGAGAGACCATCTTCAACCTCTACTTCCCTGAGTTCGATAAACCTTAGGTCATCCACTTGAGGGAAATTGCTACTGTCCTACAAACCTCTGTGCTTGGAGGCCCAACATAGTCTACAAGAATAGAAGCGTGCGTAGACATCAACCATGGGTCCATGATCAGTAGCTATGTGATGTTTTCTCTCCAATCTTGTGCCTTAATTCTTATCCCTTGTGAGTTGCCCTACACGATCAAGGAACTTCTGTATTAGTTTCTATGTTTCTATGCTTGCATGTTCTCCATTGCTTTTTATTGCTTTGGCCGAGTAGTAGATAGTGACTCCAAGTGGGAGCGTTATGCTTGATTGTGGGTTCATGACCCCCCCAATGTCTAGCTTGAGTGATAGAAATATGATACTAGAGTATGTGTTGTTGCCACCAGGGAGAAAACGACGGTGCTTGTAACCGCGGTTGCAAGGATTGTTTACCTTACGCATAGTGTGTTAATGCAGTTGTCTGTTGCTTTGATCCTGCAGTTTGGCTGGGGTTCGCAACTTAATAACAGTGAGATGTTCTGGATAGATATCTCAAGGTGATGATTAGTGAGTAGATGTTGATGAATAAACGGTCTGCTCGTCTCGGCGTACTGCCCATACGATTGAGCCTCTATCTTTCTTGTAGCATAATTAGTATTGTGGTGCCTTTATAATTCTGTCAATTGCCCAGCTGTAATTTCTTCACCCAGCATAGTTGTTTATCGTCTTTTTGGAGAGAGACATCACTAGTGAAAGTAATGGGACCCCGTCCCATATTTCCCCCATAGTTTACACCCGTTCATCTTCTTTTCTTTTATTTCCTTTCCGCTGCAATCACCACTACTATTTCCACCCTTGTGTTTGATCCTTTGTAAACAACAAGACCGGAGAGATTGACAACCTCTCTGTAATCATTGGGACAAAAGTTAGTTGCTTTTGTGTGTAGGTCCAGGTCAAGTAAGAAACCTCTAGGTTGTAAACGATGCCATTGTTTTCTTGCCACCTTCTTGTTGCACTTGGAGTCTTACTGGAGACATAAACCTTGGTATGTTCACCAAGGGAAATTTTCTACTATCTACGTCTCAACCTTCCACTTGTGGTAGCCAACGTGGAGCACTATTCTGTGCCATCAAGCTAAATTTCTCGAGCCGTTGCCGGGGACTCTAGTCTATAAGAGAGGGGAGTTGCACACTATCTTTTACCTTTTCTTTTTAATCTTGATAGTTTACTTTTCAGTTTTTTCTTTTGTGTCTTGTATCAAAAAAACCAAAAAAATAGTTACTTTGCTCTTACTTGTTGTTACTATGGGTTCCACTGAAAACACTAAGTTGCGTGACTTCACTAGTCACAACAACAATGACTTTATCAGCACTTGTATTGCTCCACCTGCCACTTCATCACCTTCATATGAAATCAAGCCTGTTTTGACAAATCTTGTTATGAAAGAACAATTCTCCGGTGCTGGAGATGATGCTGCTTTGCACTTACATAATTTTGTTGAACTTTGTGAAATGAAAAAGTACAAATAAGTAGATGGTGACATTGTTAAACTTAAGCTTTTTCCCTTATCTTTGAGAGGAAGAGGTAAGGAGTGGCTTCAATCCTTGCCTAGGAATAGCGTAGATTCTTGGGATAAGTGCAAGGATGCTTTTATTGGGAAGTACTACCCACCTGCAAAAATTATTCAGTTGAGAAGTAACATTATGAATTTTGGGCAACTGGATAATGAACACGTTGCCGAAGCTTGGGAACGTATGAAATCTCTTGTTAAGAGTTGTCCTACACATGGTTTGACTACTTGGATGGTTATCCAGACTTTCTATGTAGGATTGAACTTTACCTCGCGGAATCTGTTGGACTCGGCCGCGGGAGGAACCTTTATGTCAACTACACTTGGTGCCACTAGTGTGGGATGTAGCTATCCAAACGGTTTTTGACCCCTATCTCCTACGGGAATCGGAACCTTCATCTTGCGTTCGATTGCGATACGGGGGGCATATACCACGCGATAGCCAGAAACCATTTGACGGGGATGTCCCCCGGAAAATCCCATGGTCAGGGACCCTGGGTTAGTCATGAGAGGCACAGGTTGGACGATAGCTCGTCCTCTAATAGGAGGAGACGTTCCTGCTCTATATTATTTCTTGGAGATGGCGATTACAGGAAGGCCAAGGCTAGTGCACACAAGGCTAGGGTTACAGATTGCGTATCGGATTGTCTTGACGTCTCCCCTCCTGGCCTTTATATATTCGGCCAGGTCTTGGGGAGTCCATCTCAGATTACAAATAATATTTCCTAACCCTAAGCTTGTACCGTACGGCAGGTTTGCACCTTCCTTATGAGTCGCAGACTCCTACGTCGGTGCCACTAGTGGGCCAAGGCTGGGTCCAGGCGGCATCCTTGTGGGCCTTCTGTCTTCGGGTACACCGGGTAGGCCCATCCATAGGAGTCGTGGGGTCACCCCCTCGTGAGTAGCCCCCGAGTGCATGGGGGACTCGAAGAGTCGCGCAGGGACTCGAGTCCATTCTTGCGTCGTTTTGATGTATGCACGGTTCAACCGCGGGTCGCTGGCAGTCTAGGGCCATGACAAAACCTGTTTCGAGGGATTGGTAAGCTGAAAGGGCCCAAGTAGTTGACTGGTCGAGCCTTGGTGAATTGCGCTAGTGGAAAAAACCGCAGTAGCCCAATCAAGCTCACGTCCCTCGACATGAGCTTGGAACACTGGTGTCGAGCAAAAGTCATGACGCTGCAGGTCTTACAGTGATCAATTGCCTCCAGTAAAGTTCGTAGCCTAGGCACGTCCGCCCGGTTTTTCTATCATGCAAGCGCATGGAAAATATTGGAAGTGAAATCGCTCTGCGGCAAGTCCCAGCCCGGCCGATCTGCGCAGCGGGGTCTTACCTACACGCTAAGCTTGCGTGGCATCTGGGCACAGTGTGTCGTGTTCCAGGAATATGTATTTTTATCGAGGCATGGAGCCTAATTAGTGATGCACCCACTTGGAATAAACAATCAAGTGAGCTATTTTAGCGGTCGCTCGCGGAGCTTTGTCGAGCGCTCGAGAGAGGGAGAATGTAAAGGAGTACTTGCTCGGGAGGTCTTCGAGTGCTCGGGTACTCAAAGTTCTGTGAGTAATCACTCGAGTATCTCCTTCGCTCTCGGGGTGAGGGAGCACCCGATACTCTGGGACCATACGATCTGGCGAGTGCAGGTCGGCTTATCTTGTGTCGTGGTGAGGGAGCACCCGAAACTCTCATGGGTGCGAGCAATCACTCGAGCACATCTTTGGCCTTTCGGTTGATAGAGTACCCTAACGCATTTTTCTTTCCTTTCGAGTGAGGGAGCACTCGGGACTCTGTGAGTGAGAGTGACTACTCGAGCATGCATTTATTCTTTAGGTGAGGGAGCACCCGAAACTCTAGTGGAGATGCTCCCGATGGGAGTAAAATTTTTTGCCCATCGGAAAAAGATTTAAAAGGTGGAAACTTTGAGGATGGGAAACGTACTCGATACGCCTTGTTAGGATGTGACGCTGGCTTGGTCTTCTGGCATCTTGACCACTGTAGCCTGTCAAAGGAAATGACTTGGCGTTGTCCCGCCGAAATTTTCGCGTCGTGTGATTATGGTCCTCTTTTTGCGCGCGTAGTGGGCGGTATTGTTACTGCGCCGATTGGGTTTTCCATGCTTTTCGCTGGCCGTGGGATCATGCCACGTTTACTGGACGCTGGAATTGGACGGTGCCCCTTCTCGCCTGGCTGTTGGTTAAATACCAAGCGGCTGGGTAAGTTTTAGGTTTTACCCAACCATTGCCTTCCTCCTCTCGCTTATTTTTTCCCCTGTTCTTGAGCCTTCACCTTCCTCCTTTTGCTTCTTGCTGCGAAATTTATTACCAAGAGCTCCCGTGCTGCTCCGGAGTCGGCCAAGATGTCTGGCAAGTGGGAGCGCTCGAACTTTGGGGTTGTGGATCTTGGCTCGCTGATGGCTGATGGCTTGGTGGTGGGAGATGTCGTGCTGATTCCGGGGGATGAGGTTGTCCCCGCTCCGACGGCAGATGAGCGGGTGTGCTTTCAGGCGTTCTTCCCTCGCGGGTTTGCCCTTCCGATTCACCCTTTTGTTCGTGGTTTGCTGTACTCCTATCGACTTCAGCTGGATAATTTGACTCCCAATGGGATTTTGCATATTGCTTGCTTTATTACCCTTTGTGAGGCCTTCTTGGGGATCTATCCTCATTGGGGGCTCTGGAAGCGCCTCTTTTGTATAAAGAGGACGATCTCTGAGTATGCTGTGGGGCAGGTGGGTATATCCATTAGGGATAAACATTCGTACTTTGATTTGGAGATTCTTGACTCCGTCAGTTCTTGGTGGAAAAGTTGGTTCTATCTGAAGGATCAGCACGTTGCTGGGCAACGATTTGGTCTCGCTCTCTTTAATCCCGAGGGGCGAGTGGTCAAGCAGGCTTCATGGTCCCATTCTTTGTCTGCGGAAGAGTCGTCTGTAGTGGTTCCATTCTTGGAGAGGGTCGCTCTATTGAAGGACAACTTGACCGGTGGGCAGCTCATCTCTGTTTCTATTGGGAGGCGCGTCCAGCCATTGCAGTATCGAGCCCGTCCCATGTGGCAGTATAAGGGACTCGAGGACTCAACCAGATGCTCCTTCGAGGAGCTTAATGCCGATGGTCTCTTGGCCCGGATCCAGCATGTGACCAAGTGTTCGAGCCTTTATGAGATGTGTTTCGTCCTTCCTTATTCTTCTGATCACGTACTGCTGCAGATTCGCATTTTTGAATGTCTCGTCTGATTTAGATGTTTGCTTGACTACTTGATGATGATGCTGTTTGCTTTGTAGGGTCACATTCCTGTGTTGTGCAACCCTCTATAGCCGGAGGATGCTGATATTCGCGAAGAGTCAGATGCTTCCGCTGCTGACGATGCTGCTCCGAGTGTTGGTGCTGACGAGTCCACAGGGGTTGAGCTGCCGGGGACCGGAGATAGTGAGGAATCGGCTCCCTTTCGTGTCAAGCGGTCGCGGCCTTCGGGCGCCGAAGATCTTGACGCGACGAGTGGTGCTGTTCCGCTGTCTGCACCATCCGCTGAGCCGACTCCTCCTGTTGCTGCCTGTAAAAGCCCAGGTTTGGGAGGTTGTTGCGTACTCGCTATGCGCGTGGCGGGTAAGAATATGCTTGACTTTGCCGGGGCTGTTTTCCTCTGTTCTTTTGTCTGATGGTGTTTATTTTGTAGCGCTGCGACTGCTCCGGCTGTTTCCTCCACCAGTGCGGCTACTGTCAACCTGCAGTCGACTGACTCTGTAGTAGCCGCCAAGCATACTTGGGATTCTTCGGCTGTTGTTGGTCAGCCCGTACCGTCGGTGACTCCTGCTGTTTCGGTTGCGGGCGTGATTCCTGCTACTGCTCCTCCAGTGGCGTCTGGTGTTGGTTCTCCTGATGTCGAGCCTGCTGCTCCAGGTCATCCTTATTTGGGTCGTCTTGAACTCGCTGCTGAAGATAAATTCTGCTTTTTTGACCGCATAGCTGGGCTGGTGAGTTTGTTTCCTGTTTGCTTGTGTAGTTTTTGTCATCGGGGGCACGGCAGTGCTCCTCTCGATGGGAGTAGCCCCCAAGGCCGCAAGCAAGTTCTTGTTGTTGATTGTAGTCTTTCCTTGGCTCTTCCTTTGCATTGTATCGTAATTGGGAGCACGGCCAGTGCTCCCGATGGGAGTAGCCCCCGAGGCTGCAAGCAACCGCTTGCGGTTGGTTATAGTCTTGCTTTGGTTCTGTCTTAATATTTCATTTCTTTGAATAGCCGGTGTTCCAGCACTATGAGCGTCTGGTGGTCGAAGCTGAGCATTGGCATCATGCCCACAATTCTGCCCAGGATGCTTTATCTGCCATGAGTAGTAAGTATTTCTTCATGTACTGTTGTGCTTGAACTGCTGGGTCCTCTGTTCTGAGTGCTGTCTTGTTTCTCAGACCGTCGCCAAACTACCGAGAAGCAGGTCGAGAAGGCAGAAAGAACGATTTCCGACCTCGAGGCTGCTTTGGCTTCCAAGGAAAAAGAGTTGCACGATCAGCACGAGGAGCTGGTACGCCTGCGTCAGGCTGAGAGGGCGCTTGTCCAGGCGGAGGCGGTCGAGTGCGAGCGTCTTCGGGTCTTGGCAGACTCGCTTGTGTGTAAGTCGTTTTGTCTTCCCGTAGTAATTTTGGTGGGCGCTTTGTCTTTTTGTCTTCCCGTAGTAATTTTGGTTGCCTGGTGCAGCCTCTACGGGTGCGAGTGCGACAGAAGTGGTTGCAATGGGGACTGGAGTTCTCTGTGGGGCCGTGGATGCCATGTCAGCTGCTGTTGATGTTGCCAAGGGTGTCTGTGCCCGTGCTTCCACTCTTGTGGGTCTTGTTCATGAGCACCTCATGCCGGAGGGCACGAAGTTTCCATCTGGTCTGGACGCCCATGTTGCTGCATTTGGCGATGGCGGGGATTTCTTGGAGGAGCTAGTTGGCGAGAACGTGGTGAGTGGTCTTTCCACGTCCCTTCTCGTTCTTATGGAACACGGAATTTCCATTGACGACTCTCTGGTTGAGACTGTCCCTGATTACACTGACGAGCAGAGTGAGCGAGCCACTGTTCTGGCTCGTCGCCTGCAAAAAGTTGTTGATGCTCACTATCCCTCCTTTACGGGCAAGGGGGGGCGTAGCCATGTCTTTTCATCTGAAACTTTTGGTTGTAGTATGCCTCCTTTGTGGCAGTGAATCTGTGCTACTTTTATCGGAATAACTACTTTGGCCATTCCTTCTATTGTGCTTGATTTTCCTTTCTTTTTGTTCGTTTTGCGGTAGGCCGCCCCGGGGGTTCTTCGGGCTTGGAGTTCGTTGAAGGAGGACGCTCGCGAGGGTGTGTACGAGTCCGTGTGCTTGAGGCTGAGAAATGCTGAGCGGGAAGTTGTTCGCCTCAAGGGGGTTGCAGCAGTCCATCGTTCCAAGCGCGAGCGCGCTGATGCCGTGCTGGATAGCCTTGCTTCGTGGGTGGTGAAGTTTTCTGACCTCCTGCGGGGTGAGTTTAGCTTCTGCTTGATTGCTCGACTGCATTTAGTAGCTTTTGTGTCTTCATCTTGATTTTGATCCTATTTTTCGAAGTGCTGTCGGGGCGCTCCCGGGATGAAGAGAAGGCTGTCCGATCGGAACTGTCGCGGCTGGATGACCTCAACGTGCAGGCGAACAATCCTTTCTGGGCATATGGGGCTCGTGCTCGAGCATTTGCTATGCTTCGTCTTCGAGTTAAGCGGGTGCCGGCTGCTCTGCGGTACTGTCAATAGGTGCTGGGCGGGATCCACTCTGAGTTTTATCCGCTGCAGGTGGTGCCAACGTCCTTTCAGACGCTCTGCCGCGTATTTTCTCAGCCTGCAGAGCTGTGTCACGTGATGAATCACCAGATTCATGCTGGAGCTCGAGCTGCCTTGGGATTGGTCCATAGTCATTGGCCGGAGCTAATATTGCTCAAGTGGTGGAGGGTCCTCCAGGTGGTAGGGATCACCCGATGGATGAGCACTACGTGGCGGTTGATGAGCCTGCACGCCGAGTTGTGAAGCGGGTTTGTGAAGAGAACGACCGCTATCTGGGTTCTCTTATTAAGGCGAAGATGGAGCCTGGGGGCTAGGTGCTCCCTCTTGGTGTACTGTACTCCTTTGTTGTCTTGGTTTTTGTAGTAAGGGGTTTTGCTGCTGCGGCGAGTCCCCGTGTGCTAATTTTGTTTGTGTCGCGGTTGCGAAGAATGCCTCGGGGGGTGGCTGCTGCGGCGAGCCCCCAAGTGCCAATTTTTATGTCGCGATGGCGAAGAACGCCTCGGGGGGTGGCTGCTGCGGCGAGCCCCCGAGTGCCAATTTTTATGTCGCGATTGCGAAGAACGCCTCGGGGGGTGGCTGCTGCGGCGAGCCCCCGAGTGCCAATTTTTATGTCGCGATTGCGAAGAACGCCTCTGGGGATGGCTGCTGCGGTGAGCCCCCGAGTGCCAATTTTTATGTCGCGATTGCGAAGAACGCCTCGTGGGTGGCTGCTGCGGCGAGCCCCCGAGTGCCAATGAATCAATTTTTCAATATTCTTCCTGCTGTTTCTTACATTTAGTAAAAGGGGGGGGGTTCTGATGAAGACAGTTGCCTTTATTTAAAATGACGTCGTGGTAACTTTAAGGTCTAGGTAGCTTCTTCTCCGAGTGCTCGGGTCCTTCAGGTGGTGTCTTCTTATGGGAGCGCTTCTTCTGCGAGTCCCGTGGTCTGCTGGCTTGGTGAGCTCCAAAGGCCTCTGATATCTTGTGGAATTCTTTGTCGCAGCGGTCGGACCTGACGAAACTGCCGCTGACTGTGATGACCCCATGTGGGCCTGACATTTTTAGCTTAAGGTAGGTATCGTGTGGCACTGCCATGAAGCGGGCGAAGGCTGGTCGCCCGAGGATTGCGTGGTACTGCGACTTCCAATCGACCACTTCAAAGTCTAGGGTCTCCTTACGAAAGTTGGTTGCATTGCCAAAAACCACCTCCAGGCTTATTTTTCCCAAAGGGTAGACTGCTTTTCCTGGCACAATCCCATGGAAGGTTGTACCTGAGGATTTGAGCGCGGAGCTCTGGATGAGCATTTCTTTGAGTGTCCTGGTGAAGATGATGTTGATCCCGCTGCCGTCGTCCATGAACACTCGTGACATGTCATAGTTTCCAATTCTGGCCTCGAGCACTAGTGCGGCGTGTCCTGGTCGAGGGATGGTTGGCGGGTGGTCCTCCCGGGAGAAAGTAATTTCTGTCTCAAACCCACGCAGGTACTCCGGGACAACGGGGTGCGAGGAGGCTGCGAGGAAGACTTGTCTTGTGACCTGCTTCTGCTGCCTATTTGAAGGCCTGCCTTCTTGTATCATGTAGATCCTGCTGTGGGCCTCTGGATACTGCTCCTCTTCTTCTGGTGTCCTGCGCCATTCCTGGATTGCGGCCACTTGCCTTGTTGGAAGAGGAGGGGCCGGTGGTGCGTCGTGGGCGATAGGCCTGACTGCTATGCTTGCGATTGGCTGGGCCTCTGTTGTCGCAGATCGATTTTTTTCCTCAGCCAACTCGTTGAAGCTTCTGCAGTTCCTGAGGGTGTGCCCTGATCTAATCCCCCCTCATTCGTTTCTGAATCCGTGTATCGAGCACGGTCCGTCGAGTTGTTCTTTGGCCGAGCGGTATGCTCTGGTGTTGTCGCGCGGCTGCCTCGTCCTCCAGTCTCGTTTCTGCGCTTGGGGCGCTTCTTCGGGGTTATCTCTTCGCTGTGTTCTGCTGTCGTCGCGATTCCTGCCGTCTCTGTCGTCTGGAAAGCAGGCGGCGACCATGTCGGGTCCTCTATCGTCGTAGAAACTGTGCCTGGATCGCTTCCTTCGTCGGTCGAATCTTCTTTCTCCAATGTGGTAGTCGTAGTCGTGTTCTGAGCGTGCGATGTGGATTTCTGTTTCGTTGCGAACGGAATCCTCGCCGTCCGCCCAGCTTTTGGTTTGCTCTAGTAGCCGTGCGAGTATTCGGACTTTCATCTTCTCGAGCTGTTCCTTGAATTCAATGCGCTGCAGGCCTCGCCCGAATGCGTCGATTGCGTTTTCGTCTGATATGTCTTCTGCTGAATTCTTGAGTATGGTCCACCGCTGGATGTAGGCTCGCAAGGTTTCAATTGTTCCTTGCTTGCATGCCCGCAGCTCCTCGAGCGATGCTGGCCGCTTGTATGTAGATTTAAAGTTTTCTATGAAGGCTTCACGGAACTGCCTCCATGAGCTGATGGATCCTCGCGGGAGATTCTTCAACCAGTGTCGTGCCGAGCTCTCGATCATGAGCTGCACGTACTGCATTGCCGTGACGGTTGGTCCCTCGTTGAAACTTAACTACTGTTAAGTAGTCGTTGAGACATGCCTCTGGCTCCTCGAGTCCGTTGTATTTTAGAGTTGTGGAGTTCAATTTGAACCCACTCGGCATTCGCATCTCACGTATAGAACGCGTGAAGAATAATGCTCCGCATGGCTCAATTTCTTCGCCGGAAGCTTCTTCGTCCGAGTACTCTTCACGTGCTGCGCGTCTTTGTCTGCTGCGGTTGACTTTGTTTTGTGTGATGTCGTCGCGCGCGTCTCGTCGACTGCTGCGGCGCCTGTTGTCGTTGTCGTCGCTGTCGTGCTTCTTGTTTTTGCCGGAGCGTTTACGCCAGTCATCACTGCTGTCGTCGTCGTCGGGTGAGCTGGAGTCTCTGTTTGGTGTCCTCTCACAGGTCGGTCGCCTTGCACTTGATTTTTTGGGTGCTGAGACGGCGATGGCGTCTTTCATTATCTGCAAGGCTATTGACGTGTTGCGGTCTGGTCTGTTCTGCCTATTTTTCTGGGCGCGAGATAAGTAGTCTTGGTCGCTTATAAGGGCTTCTGCTGGTGTGAGGGGTTCCTCTTCATCGTCCTCCTCTTCTAGCTTGAAGTCGTTGTCGAGCTTCGGAACCACTCTCTTCTTGTCTGTTCGTCGCAGGTTGCTGAATTTTGATTTAGTATGGAGAGGGGAGACGTGATCTGGAGAGTCGCCTCTGGGAGGTGGTTTGCGATAGTTTTTCTGCTCGGCGGCCGCCCTTTCTTGCTTCTCCATCTCTAGGCATCGTTGTCTCGTTTTCTGGGTTAGCTCGCTTGCCATTTTGTTGTATGCCCTGAGCTCGTCCCTTGTTTCTTTTGATGGTAGTAGCTTACCGTGTTCGACTGCATCCCTTACTCTGGCCATTGATTCTTTGGACAGGTATATTCGCTCTTTGGGTGGGTCATCTGCCGCCGCATCGGGGGCCTGTTGCTTGCTGCTTGATGGCTCGTTGCTCTTGTCCCTATGGAACTTTCATTGGTATGCTTCCCACTGCTGCTTCACGACGGTCTTACTCGTGGTTCCGGATTCTTTTGTGTTGCCGTTGGTTTGGTTATCTTGGCGAGTGTTCGAGTCGTCGTCTTGGCCCTTGCCGTTTGCTGCTGGGTCGTCGGCTTCTGCCATGAACACCTGCGATGGTTCCCTGACCGCCATCTTGCACGCACATGTAATACTGCTCTTCCAGACCGAGGGTTCACCCAAGCGGTCGCGGGTGACGTGAAGTCTTGGGTTGGGTGGGCAGTCACGGCTGGCTCAAAGGGTGGCCGCGCGGGTGGCGACTGCATCGATTCTTGTTGTAGATGTTGTCGCTGGTGCTCGAGCGTCGTCCGCAAGGCGGAGGGCGCCCCAGTGGTTGATGTAGATCTGATATGCTCCGAAGATCAGGTTGATGCCGGAGCGTAGGTCGGCGAAGACAGGTCGAAGAGTCCAAAAATGAGCCGTGAAACCGAGGGACCCAAACAGATCGGATTCCGCCTGGGTTGTCGGATCGAAGAGTGCTGGTGGAGTCATCGCACAGGCGGGTGTTGAAGATGCTGGTGAGGCCGCGGAGATCGCGTTCCCAACCTGTGCGGTTCCCACAGACGGCGCCAATTGAGGGGGATGTCCCCCGGCAAATCCCATGGTCAGGGACCCTGGTTTAGTCATGAGAGGTACAGGTTGGATGATAGCTCGTCGGCTAACAGGAGGAAACGTTCGTGCTCGATATTATTGCTTGGAGATGGCGATTACAGGAAGGCCAAGGCTAGTGCGCACAAGGCTAGGGTTATAGATTGCGTATCGGATTATCTTGATGTCTCCCCTCCTAGCCTTTATATATTCGGCCAGGTCTCGGGGAGTCCGTCTTAGATTACAGATAATATTTCCTAACCCTAAGCTTGTACCGTAAGGCAGGTTTGCTCCTTCCTTATGAGTCGCAGACTCCTACGTCGGTGCCACTAGTGGGCCAAGGCTGGGTCCAGACGGCATCCTTGTGGGCCTTCTGTCTTCGGGTACACCGGGTAGGCCCATCCATAGGAGTCGTGGGGTCACCCCCTCGTCACTGAGGTTTTAAGATTGTCTTCCGTAGGACTCCAAGGTCGACAAGTAGGTGGTTCGGCAAGTGAGGCGCCGTTTGAAGATAATCACTTGCTTCTCCTGGACCTGCACACACACAGATAGCTTTGCTCCCATTGAGTTCAGAGGATTTTTCAATTCCTCCGGCCTTGTTGTTTACAAAGGATAAAACGCACAGGATAATAATGATAGATAGTGATAGCTATGAAATAGTAAATACTGAAAGTAAATGGATAGTGTAAACAATGGTGGATATATGGATCGGGGTCCCATGATGTTCACTAGTGATGTCTCTCTCCCAAAAGACGATAAAATAGCCATGCAAGGTAAACAAATTACAGCTGGGCAATTGACAGGATTATGTGCGCAAACCAATGCTTTATGCAAAACAGAAAGGAAGAGGCTCAAAAGCACGGGCAGTACGCCAAGACAAGTAAACCGAAATCCATTTGCATCTACCCACTAATCATCCACCTTGAGATATCTATCCAGAACATCTCGTTGGTATTAAGTTGCGAATCCCACCCAAAGTGTAAACTCAAAGCAACGGACAACTGCATTAAAGAACTTTGCGTAAAGTAAACAATCCTTGCACCCGCAAGTAAAAGCACCGTTGTTTTCCCCCTTGTGGCAACAACACATCCCCTAGACTCATGTTTCTGTCACTCAAGCTAGTCATCGGGGGGCATGAACCCACAATCATGCATAACGCTCCCTCTTGGAGTCACTACCTACTACTTGGCCAAAGCAATAAACAGCAACGGAGAACATGCAAGAGTTACTCAAGAACATAATTATAAAAGAAGAGAATCAAGTATATAACTCAATCACAATCTGAACATAATCTCATAATCCATCGGATCCTAGCAAACTCAGCATAGCAACAGCAGAAAGATTACATATGTGCCTCGATCATGTAGGGCAGCTCATGAGGTCTAATCCATGAAGAACAAAGAGGGGAGGAGAACATCACATAGCTACTGATCATGGACCCATGGTCCAAGGTGGACGACTCACGGTTCATTCGGGAAGCATCCATGGTGGTGGAGAAGCTCCCGGAGGTGATTCCTCCCTCCGGCAGGGTGCCGGGAAGAGGTCTCTGGTGCTTCCGATCTTGGAAGCGCGGCGGCGGAGAAACAGAGGAGAGATCGCGAAAAAGGGTTCCATCCCCGAGGGTTTCTCGTCACGGGGAATAAATAGGCGAAAGGGGGCAGCCAGAGGTGGGCCAGGGGCTCCAGGCGCCCCCTGGCGCGGCCAGGGGTGGGGCCGCGCCCACTGGCCGCCGGCCTGGGCCCCCTGGCTCCCCTCTGGCCCGTCTCGGGCTTTTCTCGAAGCTTCCGGTACGCTGGTTTTTCCTATATTTTCCCAGAATTTTTCTGGTACTTTTAATAAGGGGGAAACCTGAAATAGAAAGACAACAGAAAAGAGGAACTGGCACTGGGGTGCACTGAGTTAATAGGTTAGTCCAAATATGATCAAAAGTGTATGGAAGTTCATCAATATCATAGCAATATCACACAAAAGAGGCATGGAGCAAGCAGAAATTATAGATACGTTTTGGACGTATCACCTGACAGGAGACTCTCCTACATGAGTCGGAAGTAGAGTTGGTGTAGCTCGTTGAAGTAGATCTCGCGGATCGTCCCACAAACAGTCCCTCGATCAAGATCACCGAGGAAGATGAATCACCTCGATCCGTCCCACGCAGAAGTCCCACGAGCAAGTCTATCGAACAAGATCTTCGAGGAAGAAGAAGCTCCTCGGAGAAGGACCAAAGATATGATCCCTCTATTAGTACCTAGACGTTCTGTAGCAGCAATCCAGAAGCGCTCCTCCGTCCAGAGATGAACGCCACCGAGAAAACTAGAGGGAGAAAACCCTAACGGATTCCGATCTAGAACAGCGTCTAAACCGGGGTCTAATTGTGGAGCAACGGGGTTTAGAGGGAGAGTGGTGGCGCATAGGCCTTGGGGATAAGTTTTGCTGTGCGCCCACCCCCTCCCCTCATTATATAGGTGGCCAGGAGACCCTTGGGGCGCAATATGGGGGGGTGGGGAGTCCAACTTGGACTCCCAAACCTTCCCACCGGAAACCTGCCATATTGGAGAGTTCGACTTCCCACCTGGAGGAGGATTCCTCCCCCTTGGTGCGCCCCCACCCCTTGGCCGGCCAGGGCAGCCTAGGTGGCTTTCCCCCCAAGGCTAGGGGCGTTGGGTAGTGGGTGGTACTGCTCGGAAAATTCCGGAACCTTCCAGAAGCTTCCAGGACCTTCTGGGATCGTTTCAGGACATTCCGGAACCTTCTGGAGCACTTACATGACCTTCCGGGACCGTTCTCGGACGTTCCGGAGCCATCGGATAGTTTCCAAGACCATCCGAGTTACAATTTATGCCACCCGCTGACCGCAAAGGTTGTCGGGACGCCCAGCGATTATCGGAAACTATTCCGGTTGATCCAGGACTTCCCGAGTACCATTCTCATATGTTCCGGAACCACTTGGGACTACTCCAGAGTGATCCGGACATATCCTTAAATACCCAAAACTACTTCTGGTGCCCTTATGAACTATTTCATAAATCCCCGGAAGTACTTTCGGTACCCGTATGAACTATTCTGCTTTTCTTCCACTAAACCTTCTACCATTCCAGCATTTCTAACAGACTACTGCTCGTTAAGTGTGTGATCCAATAGGTTTGGTATAATACGGACATGACTCAGAACATCTTCTGGACATAGGTCAACAGCCTTTTGTCAATAGCCAATAATCAACAGCGGAGCCATGGACACCCATGTTGACTCCCGTACATACACGAAGAAACTTCGAGTGAACCATTATGTTTAGTCATGTACCATTCCCTTTGCTTTGCGATATATGACAAAGTCAGAGGAGAGAAGTTTGGCATCCATGTGTAACAACTTCTTGAACACAAGCCACTCGTTATCCTCTTTGCTCGTTTGTCCCTTTTCTCGTTATCGTATTCCGGTATCCCCATGACTAAATCACAATGCGTCTGGCCAGACTATAATGGATACCGTCATATCGAGTGGGCCCGAAGTGAATATCTTCTTCATCGTGAAGGAGCAAATGTCAGAACCCCAACTAGGGTAAGTGCTAGGGTTTGGTTGTGCTTTGCATCATGTCAAAAATTCAAAAAGAAAATAAAAAATGGGGAAAAGAAAAGCCCTGAGAATTTAAATAAATGGCCAGATAAAAATATTTTTCCAAAAATCATTTGAATGCTTGGAAAATTCCTAGAAATGTTGCTGATCATTTTAAAAGTGGTTTGGGTATTTTCCCACACTCAAGGAATTTTCTACAATTCAAACAGTGCCTTGGAAAATTAAAATAACCCTATTTGAATTGAAATTCAAAATATATTGAATTTGAAAAATGCCCAAATTCCATATGTGACTAGCTACTGGTCACCTAGTAATTTAAAAATTATTTTGGCATTTAACTAAAATGCCTAGCTATTTTAAATCTAGGCAAAAAAAATGAAACAGAAAAACTAAAAAGAAAAAGAAAGGAGCAACCTTACCTTAAGCCTAGGCGCAGGCCCACTCACCTGTAGCCGGCCCAGCCCACCCTCTTCTTGTCTCTCCTTCCCCGCGCACCAAAGCAACACGCTGGAGGGAGAGCACGCCGGCGCTGCCACCGCGACGCCTCGCGACTTCCAGGCCACCTAGGCCTCATCCTCTCGCCAAGGAGACGTGCAGAGCCCCCTGTATCTTTCCCCCCTCGCCACGGTCGTCTTCGCCCTCTCCTCCTCGCCATTCACGTGCAGCCCGAGAACCCGCCGGAGCACGCCGTCGCACCCACGCGGCCAACGTCTTCCTCTAGCTTCTCCGAGGTGTCCACGAGACTCGCAGTGCTCGTCTTCGTCACCGTGCCAAACATTGGGAGCCGGGACCCCCCGGAGAAAGCGAATCGCACGGTCTTCCTCGCCCTCCGGCCGCCGTGCGCCATCGTCAATTTCGTCTCCGACAAGCCACCTCCGTCCTCGCCGTCAACTCCATTGAGTTCCTGGTGAGCCGTAGGTCCCAACCCCTCTTCTTCCACCTTCTATCGCTGCCTCTATCGGGATCTGCCATGGAAGCCGAGAGCCACCGCTGCCATTGCCGCCGACGTGCTAGCTCCCGTACCCTGTTGTCCATACCGGCGTGTCTTTCGCATTCCTGAGGCCCTCGGGAAATCGTAGCATCAGTCCACGCGCAAGGAGGAGAAGCCCAACGCCGACTGCATCACCGAGTACCACGGCCACCGCAAAAGGTCACCGCCGACGAGGTTCCGGCCGCCCCCTGACCTCCCTGGTGGCATAGCTCGAAGCTTACGAGCACGGGCATCAGTTCGATGCCTTCCGCGTGCCCAGCCATGGCCGAAATGGTCACTCCGGCGGGGCTCCGCCGTGCCCAGTGGCACCGGCGGCTAGCCGCCGGCCGGGTAATTAGCTTAAGGGCTAATCAGCCCTTAATCCCCCCCAGTGACGATGACAGGTGGGCCCCCTGGCCCCCTAACCCCCTCTGTTAATTAAACAGAGAGGGGTTAACCCCCTGTGTCACTAACAGTGGTGGCCCACTAGTCAGCCCCCCTGTGACATCAGCATTGCATCATGCTGATGCAATAAATCAATTCCAGAATTTAAAAGAATTAAAGAAAACAGAGAAAAATCCAGAAAATGAGTTAAACTTTGGAAAATCATAGTAAATTCATACTAACTCCAAATTAAACATATAATATATGAAAAATTATCAGAAAAATGCAAGGATTAAGAATATGCAATTTGTTTTTATGTTTGACCATTTTAAAATGGGGAAACAGTAGCAAATGTTCATATGGATTAATTTGAATTCAAATTTGAAGTTTGAAATTGCAATTCTTTTGCAATACACTTCAATTAAATGGAATTATCAACACATCAGTACCATGTACATCATGCTTCCATAACTTATCATGTTCTTGAGCATTTCAATTATAATTATTCCATGTTTGATTGTTTGCTCGATAGACGTGCAACTGGAACCGGAGGCCACCCCTTCGTTGAAGACCCCGATACTGAACTTCGTCAGCAAGGCAAGCAAACCCCCATTGATCATGTCTATAAAATCCTACTTCCCTCTCAGTCTCGCTTATGCATGTTTAGGAGATCATCGAGACACGTTCTTTCGCATAGTTGAACCCATTCCGATGCATGACCTATCATTTTGCCACCGTATTAAGCAAACCACAATCCTAGAAGATTTAGGAGTTGATTGATGAGCATGTGGCCCCTACAACTGTTAATGCTTATTGCTTCTTAGTGATACAATGAGGATGTTATGTTTGTGAGTCGGGATGGAATGAACACAGTCATGCTGATGATAAACGTGTTGGTGAATCCACCCTAAACAAAGGTGAACGATGAGAGGTTGTGTAGGGGTACACAGTGGGTTGTCTCGTTGAACACTGCCCTAGGCCCCGAGTTCTTGTTTTGTGATCCAAGACAAAGAGTATGACCACATGTAGGGTTTATGGGAGCCCCGTTTGGCCTCTTTACGTACCCGATCCAGTCCAGGAGTCACACTAGATTCGGGCTTTCCATTTCATTTATGTATAGATATGTGGGTGGACCTGTGACGCAGTGAAACCATCTGTCAAAGGTGGCGTCTCGGTCCCTTACATTATCTGAGTCCGTTTCGTGGAACCGGCCGGACTCTCGAGCGGTGACAAACTCAGGTAGTTGACTCCTGGATTAGAGAAGGTGATGTGAGGGTAGTGCCTTGGTTTCATCCACGTCCGACATCCGCTTGAAGGATGACAAGAACGAGGAGATAAGTGATGACACGCGTGTGAAGATGTACACCCCTGCAGGGTTAATGAACTATTCGAATAGCCGTGTCCGCGGTTATGGACTACTTGGAAACCTTTACTTGATCATAGACAACTTGAATGGATACTTATAAAACTCGCAAGATAAGTGTGAGTGCTATGGCGTGCTTTCTCGTGGGGAATTCGAGGAAGGCACCATAGTGGTGTAATTGGTTGGAGAAAGTAGTTGACTCGTGTACCCTTCTTACCTCAAGTCTGGTACTCGTAGTACAGGATTAACCAAGTCAAAGCTGGCACTTCTGCATGCTGAACCCCACCTCCTTTACCTTGATACTTGAGAATGAGTAGTATAGTTCTGATGTAAGTCTTGCTGAGTACGACTTTGTACTCACGTTTGCTTATTCTATGTTTTAGATGAGAACCCGGACCCCGATGGAGTCACCTTCGTGAAGCTCGACGTTGACTAAGTTAGTATAGTCCCAGACAGCAGTCTGGTCCCTCGTGGAAGGGCATATTTGTTGTACAAGGCTTCTCTAAGCCATTTGTTAAACTTGTCTGTACTCAGACCTAATTTGCTTCCGTTGTATGATGTAATGTTGATCACAGACATGTGATCTTTGTATGCTCTATGTGTATATCAATAAAGAGTACTTTGTAGAGTTATGTGATGATACCTGCTGTTCATACTAGGCATGTGTGCTGCGTGTATGTTTATAACATGCATGTCTTAGTATGGGTTTTCGAGAACTTAGTTGTGATCTGGCTGGCGGTCTTTTATACACCAAGTGGCCCTTAGATGTGCGCAGCTTGGGGCATCGCGATGCGATTTTTCATGACTCTGTCACGTGCACACTTTGTTGTATGATCGAGCCCGCCCTAGACCCCGACTAAGTGATCGGGCTGGAGTAAGTATATGTAAGAGTTAGGATTCAATCGACAACATGGTTAAGGCGACTTGTCTATGAGTATGGGATTTCACCACCCATAATCATTTAGACTTGTGAGCGGGCGATGAGGACCCATCTCAGTTGATCATCCGGCCTGGATGGGATGCCCCTCACGTTTGATGCTTTCCGAGAGTGTTCTGTGCTTGGCCTTGTCTGCTTAGACAAGTGGGTACGGCTCTCGGCTCTCCATGTGATTGTATCGTGACTGGAATTACATACGCTAACCCCGGGTCCCGACAGACTTGGTATCAGAGCAGGACTGTCTGTAGGATTAATCAACCCTTGGTCGAAGTCGAGTCTAGCATTCTATAGTTATATAGTTACTCTGGGTATAAGGGAACAACGTAAGACTTCTTTTTTTCTCCTTACCCTCATCAAACTGAGTTCTGAGTCACCCTTACCTTTTCTACGGGATGATAGGACTAGGCTCATCTATGTCTGACTAGAACATCTCGTTGAGTGCTTCCTTGTAGCCGTAGGACAGTTGTGGTCGTCAACAATCTCCGTGTTTTGGGTTCCTTGAGGAAGTTCCGTCCAAATTCCTCGAGGTTGTCTTGTTTTCCATCGCGGTGTAGCCGTTATGCTGCCGGATTTATCCCGTGTTTCTGTGGATCATTGCCTTCGCATTATACTCTTTTCCGTCTTCATCATGTCCTTCTTGTCTTTGATTCCATCATACAACCTATTCTGATTGTTGATTTTTATCACACAAGATGTCAGGTGGAACTCGTAGTGCTGTTCGTCGGAATCGAGACCGTGTTCAGAATCGAAATGATGATGAACCTCTACCATCGCCTTCTGCGGCGGAAATCATGATGGAAGCTGAGAAGAATCAACATGATCAAACACGCCTTCTGGAACTCATCGAGAAGAATACATCACGTCATTGCAATGTGGTTGTGAGCATTCAGGACTTCATCCTCCTCAAGCCACCGGTATTCCGATGTTCTTCTGAGCCCCTTGAAGCTGATGATTGGCTCCGTTCCATCGAGCGTAAGCTTGATACTACACATGTTGCTCCCGATGATCGAGTTATATTTGCGGCATACTTTCTGGAAGGTGCTGCTGCTGAATGGTGGGAGAACTATGTTGCAATGCAGCCTGATTTGTCACCTAGTGACTTGGCAGGAGTTCCGTGATGCCTTTCGAGGGTACCACCTTCTAGATGAGTTGATGGAGCACAAGAAGGAAGAGTTTTGCAATCTGACCCAAGGAGAGATGTCCATCCATGAGTATGTGAGAGAGTTCAACCGTCTTTCTCGATATGCCCAAGATGAGATCACCACCGATGCCAGAAAGCAGGCAAGGTTCCGTAAGGGACTTAGTCCCATCCTTCGTCATGATCTCAACCTCATCGATTTTTCCACCTTTGAGGATTTAGTCAACAGATCTTTCAGAGCTGAGCATGGCAATGAAGTGTTCGAAGAGTCCCGCAAGCATGCTCTTGAGCTTGCTCCTTCTTCAAGTTAAGCCCCTCAGAAACGCCGAATTTGGATTCCAACCAGTGTCATACCTCAAAGCCTTCTCCAAAGGCCACCACCGAATATATGCCATCCACCTCAACACATTGTTCCTCCCCGGAATGATGGTGTGCAACCAAGTAACCCCACCCCCAGCAATTCAGGCAGGGTGTGTTTCACATGTGGTCTGACAGGCCATTACTTCCGACAATGCCCTACAGTGTTGGTGGCACCACGTCGACCTAGTCACAAGCCTCCAAAGAAATCCACCACCAAAACCATCCCAGTAAATATTTCAGTCACAAGTAGTGGTTGAGTGAACCAAATCTCAGTTGAGGAAACCACTGTTGCTTCTGACGTCATTCTTGGCACACTCCCAGTCAATCATGTTCCTGCCTCCGTTCTTTTCGATCCAGGAGCTTCTCATTCATTCATGTCGGAGAGTTATGCACTTCGTCATGGATTTTCTTTTGAAGAAATGTTTTCTCCAATGATTATTCAAACTCCTGGTTCAAATTGGAAAACTAATAGAGTAAGCCATGGCAATCAAATTGCAATTGAGGGTTTAGTATTCCTTGCTTCTCTTATAGCCCTCAAGTCTTCGGACATTGATGTCATCCTAGGAATGGATTGGTTATCAAGGCAGCATGCTTTCCTTGATTGCAAAGCCAAATCAGTCAAACTCACCCATCCTTCAGGCCAGATCATTGACTACACATCACCCAGCTCTAGAATCCAAATGCATACTTTGAATGTGCTTCCACTTCCAGACCTTGAAGATATTCCGGTAGTTCGTGAGTTCCCCGATGTCTTTCCTGAAAAGCTGCCGGGAATGCCACCCGACAGGTGTGTAGAATTCATAGTGGATCTTATACCAGGCACAACCCCAATTTCCAGACGACCATATAGAATGGCCCCACATGAGTTAGCTGAGCTAAAAACCCAACTTGATGCTTCGTTGGCAAAAGGCTTCATCCGCCCTAGCTCATCGCCATGGGGTTGCGCCGTTCTGTTCGTAACGAAGAAAGATGGAACAGAAAGGATGTGCGTAGACTATCGTCCGCTAAATCTAGCGACGATAAAGAACAAGTACCCACTGCCCAAGATCAATGATCTTTACGATCAACTTGCAGGATCCTCTGTCTTCTCCAAGATGGATTTGAGATTAGGTTATCATCAAATCAAAATCCGAAACGAGGACATTCCCAAGACGGCTTTCACTACTCGATATGGTCTTTACGAGTACACCGTCATGTCCTTTGGTTTAACCAATGCCCCCGCCACATTCTCGCGCTTGATGAATTCGATCTTCATGGAGTACCTAGATAAATTTGTTGTGGTTTATCTTGATGACATTCTCATCTACTCGAAGAACGAAGAAGAGCACGCATAACATCTTAGATTGGTATTGATGAAACTTAGAGAGCATCGCCTTTATGCCAAGTTCTCCAAGTGTGAATTTTGGCTACCAGAAGTGACCTACTTAGGCCACGTGATTTCTGCGAAAGGTGTTGCAGTCAATCCCGAGAGAGTTCAGGCCTTCCTTGACTGGACTCCACCTGAATCGGTTAAGCAAGTTAGGAGTTTTCTTGGCTTAGCAAGCTATTGCCGCCGCTTCGTCGAGAACTTTTCTAAAGTTGCAAAGGCTCTTACTGAACTCCTCAAGAAAGATAAGAAATTCCAATGGACCACCAAGTGCGAGGAAAGCTTTCAAGAGCTGAAAAGAAGATTGACTTCTGCACCCGTACTTGCACCTCCAGACACAAAAAGGGATTTCGAGATCTATTGTGATGCTTCACGGCAAGGGTTAGGATGCATACTTATGCAAGATAGACATGTGGTAGCTTATGCTTCACGCCAGTTGCGGCCACATGAAGAGAACTATCCTACCCATGATCTTGAACTCGCTGCCGTAGTTCATGCCCTAAAGACTTGGCGACATTACCTCCTTGGTAATCGTTGTGAGATCTATTCTGATCACCAAAGCCTCAAATACATATTCACCCAGCCAGATCTTAATCTCAGGCAAAGACGCTGGATAGAGTTGATAAAATATTATGACTTAGAAATTTCTTACACCCCAGGCAAGGCCAATGTCATGGCTGATGCACTAAGTCGTAAGTCGTATTGTAACAACCTCATGTTACAACAGTATCAACCACTTCTTCATGAGGAATTTTGCAAACTCATTCTTGAGATAGTTCCTCATGGATTTCTTTCTACCTTGATGGCGAAACCAACCCTTGAGGATCAAATCATAGCCGCCCAGAAACAAGATAGTAGTATTCAAGAGATCAAGCAGAACATTGTTAGCGGAGTTGCTAAATGTTTCTCTGCAAATGATCAAGGAACGATATTCTTTGAAAATCGTTTAGTAGTTCCTGAGAATGAAGACCTAAAGCAGCTGATCCTTAAGGAAGCTCATGACACTCCCCTTTCAATTCATCCTGGTAGCACAAAAATGTACCGAGATTTACGCCAGAGATTTTGGTGGAACCGGATGAAGAGAGACATTGGACAATTTGTTGCCGAATGTGATGTTTGTCGTCGCATTAAGGCAGAACACCAAAGACCTGCTGGTACTCTTCAACCATTGTCTATTCCCGAGTGGAAATGGGACAAGGTCGGTATGGACTTCATCACCGGCTTTCCAAAGACCCAGAAAGGAAATGATGCCATCTTCGTTGTCATCGATCGACTTTCAAAAGTTGCTCACTTTCTTCCGGTTCGCGAGTCTATAACTGCTAGTCAGTTGACAGACTTGTATGTCTCTAGAATTGTGTCTCTTCACGGTGTTCCTTTGGTGATCAATTCTGATCGTGGTAGCCTTTTCACCTCTAGATTCTGGGAAATTTTTCAAAATGCTATGGGAACTCATCTATCCTTTAGTACAACTTTCCATCCTCAGTCTAGCGGTCAAGTTGAAAGGGTTAATAAAATCTTGGAAGACATGCTCAGAGCTTGTGTTATCTCATTTGGAAAGAATTGGGAGAAGTCTCTTCCATTCGCCGAATTTGCTTATAACAACAGTTTTCAATCTAGTCTGAACATGGCTCCTTTTGAACTCCTATATGGACGACGATGTTGAACACCCCTTAACTGGTCAGAAACCGGTGAAAGAAAACTCTTTGGACCGGATATGATCAAGGAAGCAGAAGAGCAAGTTCGCATTGTTCTTGATCGTTTGAAAGCCTCTCAGTCTCGTCAAAAGAGCTACTATGATCGTCATCATAGAGAGGAGAGCTACAATATTGATGAGAAGGCTTACCTTCGAGTTACTCCTCTGAAGAGAACCCAAAGATTCGGTATCAAAGGCAAGTTGGCCCCACGTTACATCGGACCTTTCCGCATTCTCGCTAAACGTGGAGAAGTTGCCTACCAACTTGAACTACCTCCGCACCTTTCCCGAGTACATGATGTATTCCATGTGTCACAAATCAGGCATTGCTTCAAGGACCCCATCCGCGAAGTCGACCATGAAACGCTTGATCTCCAAGATGACCTTTCCTATCGAGAGTACCCTGTTCGTATTCTTGATTCCGCAGAGCGTGTCACGCGTCGTAAGAAGATCAAGTTTCTCAAAGTGCAATGGTCACATCACTCCGAGAAAGAAGCAACCTGGGAAAGAGAAGACCGCCTTCGTGCCGAGTACCCCACCTTCCTCCCGACGGCTTCTGAATCTCGGGACGAGATTCTTTTGAGTTTGGGCGAGTTGTCAGAACCCCAACTAGGGTAATTGCTAGGGTTTGGTTGTGCTTTGCATCATGTCAAAAATTCAAAAAGAAAATCAAAAATGGGGAAAAGAAAAGCCCTGAGAATTTAAATAAATGGCCAGATAAAAATATTTTTCCAAAAATCATTTGAATGCTTGGAAAATTCCTAGAAATGTTGCTGATCATTTTAAAAGTGGTTTGGGTACTTTCCCACACTCAAGGAATTTTCTACAATTCAAACAGTGCCTTGGAAAATTAAAATAACCCTATTTGAATTGAAATTCAAAATATATTGAATTTGAAAAATGCCCAAATTCCATATGTGACTAGCTACTGGTCACCTAGTAATTTAAAAATTATTTGGGCATTTAACTAAAATGCCTAGCTATTTTAAATCTAGGCAAAACAAACGAAACAGAAAAACTAAAAAGAAAAAGAAAGGACCAACCTTACCTTACGCCTAGGCGCAGGCCCACTCACCTGTAGCCGGCCCAGCCCACCCTCTTATTGTCTCTTCTTCCCCGCGCACCGAAGCAGCACGATGGAGGGAGAGCACGTCGGCGCTGCCACCGCGACGCCTCGCGACTTCCAGGCCACCTAGGCCTCATCCTCTCGCCAAGGAGACGTGCAGAGAACCCGCCTCTCCTCCTCGCCATTCCCGTGCAGCCCGAGAACCCGCCGGAGCACGCCGTCGGACCCACGCGGCCATCGTCTTCCTCTAGCTTCTCCGAGGTGTCCACGAGACTCGCAGTGCTCGTCTTCGTCACCGTGCCAAACATTGGGAGCCGGGACCCCCTGGAGCAAGCGAATCGCACGGTCTTCCTCGCCTCCGGCCGCCGTGCGCCATCGTCAATTTCGTCTCCGACAAGCCACCTCCGTCCTCGCCGTCAACTCCATTGAGTTCCTGGTGAGCTGTAGGTCCAAACCCCTCTTCTCCCACCTTCTATCGCTGCCTCTATCGGGATCTGCCATGGAAGCCGAGAGCCACCGCCGCCATTGCCGCCGTCGTGCTAGCTCCCGTACCCTGCTGTCCATACCGGCGTGTCTTTCGCGTTCCTGAGGCCCTTGGGAAATCGTAGCATCAGTCCACGCGCAAGGAGGACAAGCCCAACGCCGACTGCATCACCGATGTACCACGGCCACCGCAAAAGGTCGCCGCCGACGAGGTTCCGGCCGCCCCCTGACCTCCCTAGTGGCATAGCTCGAAGCGGACGAGCACGGGCATCAGTTCGGTGCCTTCCGCGTGCCCAGCCGTGGCCGAAATGGTCACTCCGGCGGGGCTCCGCCGTGCCCAGTGGCACCGGCGGCTAGCCGCCGGCCGGGTGGATTAGCTTAAGGGCTAATCAGCCCTTAATCCCCCCAGTGACGATGACAGGTGGGCCCCCTGGCCCCCTAAACCCCTCTGTTAATTAAACAGAGAGGGGTTAACCCCCTGTGTCACTACCAGTGGTGGCCCACTGGTCAGCCCCCCTGTGACATCAGCATTGCATCATGCTGATGCAATAAATCAATTCCAGAATTTAAAAGAATTAAAGAAAACAGAGAAAAATCCAGAAAATGATTAAACTTTGGAAAATTATAGTAAATTCATACTAACTCTAAATTAAACATATAATATATGAAAAATTATCAAAAAAATGCTAGGATTAAGAATATGCAATTTGTTTTTATGTTTGACCATTTTAAAATGGGGCAACAGTAGAAAATGTGCATATGGCTTAATTTGAATTCAAATTTGAAGTTTGAAATTGCAATTCTTTTGCAATACACTTCAATTAAATGGAATTGTCAACACATCAGTACCATGTACATCATGCTTCCAGAACTTATCATGTGCTTGAGCATTTCAATTATAATTATTCCATGTTTGATTGTTTGCTCGATAGACGTGCAACTGGAACCGGAGGCCACCCCTTCGTTGAAGACCCCGATACTGAAATTTGTCAGCAAGGCAAGCAAACCCCCATTGATCATGTCTATAAAATCCTACTTCCCTCTCAGTCTCGCTTATGCATGTTTAGAAGATCATCGAGACACGTCCTTTCGCATAGTTGAACCCATTCCGATGCATGACCTATCATTTTGCCACCGTATTAAGCAAACCACAATCCTAGCAGATTTAGGAGTTGATTGATGAGCATGTGGCCCCTACAACTGTTAATGCTTATTGCTGCTTAGTGATACAATGAGGATGTTATGTTTGTGAGTCGGGATGGAATGAACACAGTGATGCTGATGATAAACGTGTTGGTGAATCCACCCTAAACAAAGATGAACGATGAGAGGCTGTGTAGGAGTACACAGTGGGTTGTCTCCTTGAACACTTCCCTAGGCCCCGAGTTCCTGTTTTGTGATCCAAGACAAAGAGTATGACCACATGTAGGGTTTATGGGAGCCCCGTTTGGCCTCTTTACGTACCCGATCCAGTCCAGGAGTCACATTAGATTCGGGCTTTCCATTTCATTTATGTATAGATATGTGGGTGGACCTGTGAGGCAGTGAAACCATCTGTCAAAGGTGGCGTCTCGGTCCCTTACATTATCTGAGTCCGTTTCGTGGAACCGGCCGGACTCTCGAGCGGTGACAAACTCCGGTAGTTGACTCCTGGATTAGAGAAGGTGATGTGAGGGTAGTGCCTTGGTTTCATCCACGTCCGACATCCGCTTGAAGGAAGACAAGAACGAGGCGATAAGTGATGACACGCGTGTGAAGATGTACACCCCAGCAGGGTTAATGAACTATTCGAATAGCCGTGTCCGCGGTTATGGACTACTTGGAAACCTTTACTTGATCATAGACAACTTGAATGGATACTTATAAAACTCGCAAGATAAGTGTGAGTGCTATGGCGTGCTTTGTCGTGGGGAATTCGAGGAAGGCACCATAGTGGTGTAATTGGTTGGAGAAAGTAGTGGACTCGTCTACGCTTCTTACCTCAAGTCTGGTACTCGTAGTACAGGATTAGCCAAGTCAAAGCTGGCACTTCTGCATGCTAAACCCCACCTCCGTTACCTTGATACTTGAGCATGAGTAGTATAGTTCTGATGTAAGTCTTGCTGAGTACGACTTTGTACTCACGTTTGCTTATTCTATGTTTTAGATGAGAACCCGGACCCCGATGGAGTCACCTTCGTGAAGCTCGACGTTGACTAAGTTAGTATAGTCCCAGACAGCAGTCTGGTCCCTCATGGAAGGGCATATTTGTTGTACAAGGCTTCTCTAAGCCATTTGTTAAACTTGTCTGTACTCACACCTAATTTGCTTCCGTTGTATGATGTAATGTTGATCACAGACATGTGATCTTTGTATGCTCTATGTGTATATCAATAAAGAGTGCTTTGTAGAGTTATGTGATGATACCTGCTGTTCATACTAGGCATGTGTGCGGCGTGTATGTTTATAACATGCATGTCTTAGTATGGGTTTTCGAGACCTTAGTTGTGATCTGGCTGGCGGTCTTTTATACACCAAGTGGCCCTTAGATGTGCGCAGCTTGGGGCATCGCGATGCGATTGTTCGTGACTCTGTCACGTGCACACTTTGTTGCATGATCGAGCCCGCCCTAGACCCCGACTAAGTGACCGGGCTGGAGTAAGTATATGTAAGAGTTAGGATTCAATCGACAACATGGTTGAGGCGACTTGTCTATGAGTATGGGATTTCACCACCCATAATCATTTAGACTTGTGAGCGGGCGATGAGGACCCATCTCAGTTGATCATCCGGCATGGATGGGATGCCCCTCACGTTTGATGCTTTCCGAGAGTGTTCTGTGATTGGCCTTGTCTGCTTAGACAAGTGGGTATGGCTCTCGGCTCTCCATGTGATTGTATCGTGACTGGAATTACATACGCTAACCCCGGGTCCCGACAGAAAATCCCATTCTCGAACTATCACAGTCACTAGACACTCCATCTGATATACCCAGAACTTATTTTACTACTTCCCATTTACGGGAGGTTTCATCTAAGAACCAAAGCATACCTTCCTGAGTGAAGTAACTTGATATTCTCATGGTCTAAGGAATTACGTATATGATAACATTTCATGATATGACTTATAACGTTGTTACGATGTGATCTCTAAATATATCATTCAATACTGGGGTCGGTTCAACATCATTGTTCTACTAACAATATGTTCCCATTGCTACTGACATCCTTGTTACAAGAACAATGTCCATGATTAAGAAAATGTAATCATCATTTAGTACATGAGCTGGTCTTAGAGGCTAAACCAGGAACTCTTGGTGTTTACATTTCCACACATGCAAATGTGTTTTCTTCTGAATCTCATAGTCAGGGTCATTGCAATTATAGCACAGAAATATAAACATTAATTACGAACGTGGAAATGTATATAATAACATTTTATTATTGCCTCTCGGGCATATTTCCAACAGTCTCGGAAATGTATACGGGCTTCATTTGTGGTGTAGACTTCATCTACGAATCTGACGTTTCAGGCCCGTTTGTATCTTGCATATCTTTGCGTTTTTCACGCTATCATAAAATTCACTAATTTTATCAGTTTAGCTTTGTATATGTTTTGGATCATTTGGTAGGACCTTGGTTCCTTAGAATAAGTCATGAAATCATTCATCAATGCTGCATGAGCTTCAAACATCTAGGAAACCATACCACGTTCATAAATGAACTTATGATTCAAAATACCCTCCTTTGTTACTTCTTTAATCAACAATATACTTAGCCTTTGTTATGGAATTCGCCACAGTATCTAACTTAACACAGTTCCTTCATACTGTGCCACCCTTACGTGTGAAATACATAATCCCAATTAAAATCGAAGATCGGTCAGAGTAAGTATGAAGACTGAATTGGTGTAACTGGTTACATCAAAATCCAGCTGGTGTATCTTATTACAACGATCTCTTCATTATCTCCATTTTCCGAGAAACATATCTTATCTATCATAAGTTTAACTTTTCACTGTTAGTCCAATGATCAACATCTTTATCACTTTGGTATCTTGCTCACAACCTTTTGGAGCACTGGACATATCTGGTTATTTTACATATTATGGTGTACATGATTAATCCAAACACACATGTGAGTGAAATTAAATTCATGTGTTTTTCTTATCTGTGTTCATGAACACCGATTTCCGCAAACAACTTTTCACCGTGACCTCGGCAAGAACATCCTTCTTGGCGTTTCGTACTAAACTACTTTAGTATCATGTCAATATGTAGTGTTGGCTTTAGCATGATCAGGCACTTACTATCTTCATAGATCACTGTGCTCAATACTAATTCTATATTAGCCCAAGTTCTTCAACTGAAAACTATTTCCAATGAAGTCCTTATTCGTGTCAAGAAATTTATATCATTTCCAATACACAATATGTCATCTACATAAGGTTTTAGAAATATCATTCAACTCCCACTTACTTTCTTGAACATTCAAGCATCTTCGTTTATTCCCGATGAAAACAAACTCTTTTGGCAATTTCATCACAACGAAAATTCCAACTCCATTATGCCAGCTTCATTCCATCACTAGATATCCAAGGCTTGCATCTATTTTAGCATCCTTTGAATCGAAAAAACATTCTGGTCGTATCACGTATACGTCCTTTATTATATTTCCAGGTAGGAACTTTGTTTTGACGTTCATTCTACCATATCCTATAAATGAGATATTTAGTAATTGATAGTATAACCCGAATTGACTAAAGCATCTCTACGGTCGACACTATTTCGCCGTAGTCAATGTTTGAACTTGCTAGAAAACAATTTTCCAACGAGTTGAGCTTTATGGATAAAACAATTTCATCCGAATCAATTATAGATCCATATATATATATATTCTTTAGACTTTTAGTCTTTCAGAGGGTCTACCAAGTTCAAAACTTGACTTACTTCCATGGATACTATCTCGGATTATTTGGCATTTAGCCAAATCCCGGAGTCAGGGCCCATCAACGCTTCTTTGTATATCACAGGTTTATCATTGTCGAACAATAATATCTCGTCTTACATATCATGAATGTTTGTACGAGTTTTGTCTAACCTGTGTGGTTCAGCTGCGCACTTATTTGAAGATTCAACAATCTTTAACAAGTTGCACTGTCCTCCCACTCACTCTTTTGCAAGAAACTATTTTTCTTAAAAACACAACGTTCTTAACAACAAACAGTTTTGCTTTTGTGTAGTGATAGAGGAATACCAAAACTTTTGGCATAACCTTAACAAAGTAGCACTTATCTGATTTGGGGATTTGAGTATGTCAAACATATGCCTCATATACCCAAATTTTAAGAAAAGACAACATGGTTTTAACAGTTCATACCACATCTAATATGGTGTCATTTCAAGAGATTTGATGGTGCTCTTTTCAGTGTAAAAGCCGTAGTCACTAACGCATAACTTTAATAAGTATAATGGCAAATTGATAAACGCCATATTTGATCTTACTGTGTCATACATGGCTTGATTACATCTCTCGAACACTTTACTCATAGTGGTGTTTCGGGAGACGCAAGTTATGAAACTTCTTCACAACTCATCACACGTTCGCTAAACTTGTAACTCAAATATTACTTTCTATAATCTAATTTGCAGAAGCTTTATTTTCTCGTTACAATGAATTTCTATTTCACTCTAAAATTCTTTGAAAATTTCAAAGATTTCAGGCGTATGTCTCTATTGAACAGATATCCACATATCTACTTCAACTCATGAGTGAAGATAGGGAATCCACTGCACACAACTACACTTATTGGACTACACACATCATCATGTATGATTACCAATGGTTTAGTTGCCCGTTCATGTATGGCCTATCAACGGTGTTTTAGTCACATTACTTCGAGACAAAGATCGCAAGCGTCAAGTGATTCATAATCATATGACTCGAAAGTCCATCACTTATGGAAATTCTTCATGCATGTTATGTCACTTGTGATAAACGGCAGTGTCACATCTATTTGGTATTTCTGCCAGTCTTGCGATGTTTAGCATCAGTGTTATGGATGTTTAGTATTATTATCAAGATTCATAACATACAACCTATTCATAATGGAAGTATGGCCTTTACGTTATTCATAGCTTTGAACAACTCTCTTGCAACAAACATGATTCAAAATGATGTTTTGCAACAAGGCTAAAGTGTAGTAACAATTTACTCAACTCTAAAATGAATTATGAAGATAATCATAGAGTCAACAGACGGTATAGTAAACCTTTTACCGTGTTCCCGAGCGTGTCAAAACTCATCATTAGCTAGTCATAAAGGCCATAGTATTTCTTGCATCAAGTTGCAACAATATGCAATCGATGTGATATTCCGGTGATCAACAGTTTAATCACAATATACATAATCCATAATTAACTGCTTAATCATGATTCCCAAGAATTACATCTCTTGACCAGCAATGAATTCATCTATAACTTCGTATGACTTTCATTTCTGAGCTGGTTATTCCAGTCTTCTTTCGCTTTTCCTTTATACGTATCATAGTTCTATTTCCAATGTCACTCCTACTCACAAAATCTCACACATGATTAAGGATGGCACATGCCATGGAATTTCCGGCGTGTAAGTCTTACTAACATCCTTTGGACTTCCTTTCCCTTAATTCTCATCATCATATGATCGGTATTCTTCTGGATCCCACACTTATCAGTTTTGTTTAGAGCACAGTGAACATTTTCACTAATGCTTACAATCATACATTGTACTAGATATCTTATATCCTATATCAATTGTCTAACTACTGACAACAGCTTTTCAGTTCCATGAATGTCAAGTAACTATCCCAAACGTTTCGAAGTTCGGGTTTCATGGTGATTACGACAATACACTTAGCTGTGGTGGAATTCTTAGCATTTTGGATTGATGGACGTAAGACACATCATCCATAGCATCAGCGGGAGAGCATCAAAAATTTGCGATAGGACATGGTCCTTCTCGGCACTATTGAGGATAGTCCTCACAATACGGTACCAATCGTAAAGTTTTTACCAGATAATACAGTTAATCAAAATCGATTGGGAAGGTGGTAACGCGAGCCATTATTCTACAACGATAATGCAAATACTAAGACTTTGTTCATAATTAAGATGCACTTGTGATTAATCAATTTAATTATTAAGTGCGATCCCACTCAGATCAATATCTCTCGTAATTGATGCTGGAGTGATTCAAGACCCAACCCAATCGTCCGCCATTGATGTGACATCACTGATGACTTAGACTGGACCGGTAGGCCAACTTGCCAATCACGCCCAAGGTGATTCTTGTTCATCTTTCGATGGGCGTGTTCCGGTAGCAAACTTTTATGCAAACCGTCAAGACAACCAAGTGTAATTGCAGTCTGTTCTTAACACACCTGCCTTTTATGCGTCACACCGTGTGCACCCATGTGACATGACCTGCTCTGGTGTGAAACATAGTATAGACGGTGCTACAGTTGGAAGAACACTATCAACTTGATATTGTTTTGCGAGAGATCACCCTATTAAAATACGAATACCGCGCATCAAACAAGGGTGCATCAAAGGGATAAACATCACAGGCAGTTCATAAAATTATGTGATATAGTATAGCCCTTTGCTTCGTGAAGTATTCATTGTCTTCACGTCGTCGTGGTTGAAGTCACCGTGTCCACCAACTTTGTCCTTGGCGCCAGGAACATCACCACGGCTTCCGGCATGTGCGTCGGGGTCCACCTCCGCATCGTAGATCATCACCTTTCATCTATCTATTGCTTTGCCTCGAGCTAATAAACAGTTCTGGCACGTAGACCATAATTAAGTGACAATCATATGACTCCAGTCATCATGCCATACTACGACACGCAGGTCGCGAATAAATATTACATCATATATCATCTCATACAAACACATTGCAAATCTTGAAGGCTATACCACATCACATGCATACTCTGCAAAAACAAGTTAGATCTCTATCTACACGGGTTGTTGCAAAGTTTATCGTGGTTGATTAACAGGTTACATGCAAACGTTGTTCCCTATACAAACCAAACACGATACTTCATTGTTGCTAGTTTAACGTTCGGGGTGCGTGCAACAACTAATGCCACAAACCAAACTTCGTTCAATGCGTGACCCCCGTGTGGATTTGAGTTCATAAAATCCACAAGCCCCTCCATGTTAAATCTTCTATTGCGAGATTAAGATGAGATCCAAGGAGTTTGATGTAGACCATGATCAAGGCAACCAGCATACTGAAAGCAGCATAGAGGGATCGATGGAAAACTCTATCCTTGTAGCAAAACCTCAACTTGCCATCAAGCATAGAAAAAATCACATGACAGGGAAGCAACAAGAAAATCAATGCCTCATATCACACATATGATCTAGACCTAAACATGCATCTAATCAAGGATCGCTCTGATACCACTGTTGGGAAACGTAGTAGAAAACAGAAAATTTCGGCCTACGAATCAAGAACCCAAGATCATCCAAGAAGATTGCATACAAGGTTTTAGGTCATGGCTCACCAACCGATGTAGAGGAAGTAGAGTTGGTGTAGCTCGTTGAAGTAGATCTCGCGGATCGTCCCACAAACAGTCCCTCGATCAAGATCACTGAGGAAGAAGAATCACCTCGATCCGTCCCACGTAGAAGTCCCTCGAGCAAGTCCCTCGAACAAGATCTCTGAGGAAGAAGAAACTCCTCAGAGAAGGACCAAAGATATGATCCCTCTATTAGTATCCACATGTTCCGTAGAAGAAATCCAGCAGCGCTCCGCCGTCCAGAGATGAACGCCACCGAGAAAACTAGAGGGAGAAAACCCTAACGGATTCCGATCTAGAACAGCGTCTAAACCGGGGTCTAATTGTGGAGAAACGGGGTTTAGAGGGAGAGGGGTGGCGCATAGGCCTTGGGGATAAGTTTTGCTGCGCCCCCACCCCCTCCCCTCGTTATATAGGTGGCCAGGAGACCCTTGGGGCGCAATAATTGGGGTGGGGAGTCCAACTTGGACTCCCAAACCTCCCAAACCTTCCCACCGGAAACCTGCCATATTGGAGAGTTGGACTTCCCACCTGGAGGAGGATTCCTCCCCCTTGGTGCGCCCCCCACCTCTTGGCCGGCCAGGGCAGCCTAGGTGGCTTGCCCGCCAAGGCTAGGGGCGTGGAGTAGTGGGTGGTACTGCCCGGAAATTTCCGGAACCTTCCAGAAGCTTCCAGGACCTTCTGGGACCTTCCGGGATCGTTTCGGGACATTCCGGAACCTTCTGGAGCACTTACAACACCTTCCGGGACCGTTCTGGGACGTTGCGGAGCTATCCGGATAGTTTCCAAGACCATCCGAGTTACAGTTTAAGCCACCCGATGACCGCGAAGGTTGTCGGGACGCCCAGCGATTATCCGGAAACTATTCCGGTTGATCCCCGTGACTAAATCACAATGCGTCTGGCCAGACTATAATGGATACCGTCATACCGAGTGGGCCCGAAGTGAATATCTTATTCATCGTGAAGGAGCAAATCCCATTCTCTAACTATCACAGTCACTAGATACTCCATCTGATATACCCAGAACTTATTTTACTACTTCCCATTTACCGGAGGTTTCATCTAAGAACCAAAGCATACCTTCCTGAGTTAAGTAACTTGATATTCTCATGGTCTAAGGAATTACGTATATGATAAAATTTCATGATATGACTTATAACGTCGTTACGATGTGATCTCTAAGTATATCATTCAATACTGGGGTCGGTTCAACATCATTGTTCTGCTAACAATATGTTCCCATTGCTACTGACATCCTTGTTACAAGAACAATGTCCATGATTAAGAAAATGTAATCATCAGTTAGCACATGAGCTGGTCTTAGAGGCTAAACCAGGAACTCTTGGTGTTTATATTTACACACATGCAAATGAGTTTTCTTCTGAATCTCATAGTTAGGGTCACTGCAATTATAGCACAGAAATATAAACATTAATTACGAACGTGGAAATATATATAATAACATTTTATTATTGCCTCTAGAGCATATTTCCAACAGTGCGCAGCTAGCAGGATAGAAAAAACATATTCATTGCGGATGCTCCAGGAGGCGACTCGGAACTCATATTGAAGATCCCTTCGGTGAAAATATTAGAAATTCAGCCAATTCCGATGATTAGAACTTCCTGGCCGACTCCTGCACTGAAGCGCTATCGAAATCTGGTGGAACTCTGCACGAATTCATATAAAATCCCCAAGGTCGAATCGTACATCATTTCAAAGATCCCTCCAGTGGAAAGCTGCGGGAAATAATCCTTTACTACCACACAAAATTTCAAAAGAATTCAACAGTTAGATCTCCGTGGCCGTCTCCCGCACTAAACCGCGTTTTTGGATCTACGCAAGGTCGCGAAATCCAACCAAAAGAGTTGAGTCTAAAAAATAAATTCGGACTCGCCAAAAAGACGAGTCTATGGAAAAATTCGGACTCACCAAATTATATGAGTCCATGGCAAATAAAGAAGAAAAAGAGACCGACCGCGTACGGAAATTTCTGGCTCCTTCATTGAGTTTCGGATCATCGGTAAAATCCCAGCTTAGATTCCGGTTCATTGAAAAAATTCTGGCTCCTTCATTGAGTTCCGGATCATTCGTAAAATCCCGTCTTAGATTCCGGTTCATTGGAAAAATTCCGGCTCTTTCATTGAGTTTCGGATCATCGGTAAAATCCCGGCTTAGATTTCGATTCATTGGAAAAATTCCGGCTCTTTCATTGAGTTCCGGATCATCGGAAAAATCCCGGCTCCCTTCTCGATTTCCGGTTTATCGGAAAATCTCGGCGCCACAATGAGATTCCGGTTCATTCAAAAATTCAGCTCCTTGATATGTTTCGACTCATTTAAAATTCTGAATCCTCAGCGATTCCCGGCTCATCAAAAGTTCTGGCTGCTCGATGAGTTCCGGTTCATCGAGAATTCTGGCTCCTTTATGGATCCAGGATCATTACAAATTACCGGCTTTACAAGAAATCTTGGTAAAACTCAACACTTCTGGAACCCAAAATTTGTCATTTTATGCATTGCACCTTTATTTTCATATCATGATGCATTGCATTTTCTACATTAATAAGTCGACTTTCGTCGCACTAGGCTATCGCCACATAATAAGTCAATTTTCATCGTATTAGGATTTCTCCATAGTCAAACCTATAAGTCGATTTTCATCACATTGGGCTTTCGCCATATTTAAATATATAAAGTCTATTTTCGTCGCACTAGGCTTTCGCCATATCTAATATATAAAGTTGATTTTCATCGCACTAGGCTTTCGCCATATCTAATATATAAGTCGACTTTCGTCGCACTAGGTTGTCACCACATCTAATATTAAAGTCCACTTTCGTCACATCGGCTCTCGCGATACATATACACGAAGTCGATTTTCATCGCAACGGCTCTCGACGCATTTAGTTGTCATAACCGACACTTCTTTTCATATCTTCATCTTGCATCATACATCGTATATTTTTACACCTTTTCTCAGAGGCCTGGGGGCTTGATCAACCCCCTATCGGCTCTGAGCATGTATATTGCTTACTCAGGAGAATCGGGGAGCTCGATGATATTCATCGACTCTTATCTGAGAAGCCGACATATATATGTCAAACTTTACATGTTTATGACTTATTCAGGGGAAGTAGGGGAGTTCGATGGCACCCATCAACTCTTAACCGAAGAAAGCCCAGCATATACATGAATTGGCCACCAATGCCGTCAAATTTGGCTTATATAGCTCAAGCTCGTATGTCCAACGCGAACCCAACTTAGCCTAAATTTTGGGGGCTTACAGAAACGCCTATCGAGTTTGGTCTTAGAAACCGGGCACGTTTGTCATATGTGCCGTCTTACAGAGAAGTTTCGACTCTTGAACCAATAATCTCTCTCAACGCGAGAAGATGAGGCATGAGTCGGCTTCTATCAGCCTTTGAATTTCTTTTTTTGCATACATCAGCATCATAGCATACTTTCTTTTCTATCATTTGATATGTCATAAAACTATACATAATTTTCATAAAATATGAGCATTAACATGTGTGACTGGGTATGACACAAAGATGCTCATACCGACTTATGGGGACTATAGCTCGAGTTTCTCTATGACTCGACATGACACAAAGATGCTCATACCGATTCATGGGGACTATACCTCAAACTTTTCTAAAAGACTCGGCATGACACAAAGATGCTCATACCGACTTGGAGTTGGCATACATTATTACGGGTTGCTGACGGAAACATATTCCAGCACTCGAAGGGCCACTCTATTTGGAAGCTGGGAACACAACCCATCATATCATATCTACCGGATTCAGCAAATTGGCATTCATTGGTTTTTATCAGCAAGCAAACATTTGCCGGCTTCAAAAAAAATTGCCGGCTTTGGCATATAATGCTTGCTGACTTCAGAAAACAAGCAAGAAATCGTAAGTCCCAGGTTGCTGCAGGCAAGACAACCCGGCACTTGGGGGCTACACTACTTCGAAGAAAATTTCAAAAGTACAAGTCTAAGGTTGCTGTAGGCAAGACAACCCGACACTTGGGGGCTACACCAGCATGACCATTTTATATACGAAACTCCAAGTCATCACGAGGTGATAAAACTCAGAGCTTGGAGGCTACATGTGATATTGACATAAAATTTCCCGTAAATTGTTTCCCAAGTCCTTTTGACAAGACACGGAAGAGAAAAAAGCCACATTGAACTCAAACGTGGAAGAGCTCAAAATTGAATCATTGCGGGTTCATTGACATGAATCAGTGGAGCAAGCCGGCCTAATGGTTTAATCTCCAGACCCGGTCTTTATTCTAAATATTCATTATATTGGAATTCTACCATCGACGCGCACCTAGCGTTCTCTTCTATGACAATCTCATTGCCACGTAAAGGCAGAGGAAAAATGAAGCTGACGCAAAGATTGCGTCCAAGCTAAACTTTGGGACTACTCTCGGGGGGATTACTCACAGCTATGACCCGGCCAGAAGGCAGCACCAAAAAGGAAGACTCAGCCAGAAGACATGTCCTGAAGAATACATAACCCATGAGTCGGCCTAATGGAGACTCTCCTACATGAGTCGGCCTAACGGAGACTCTCCTCCATTAGTCGGCATGACGGAGACTCTCCTCCATGAGTCGCCTGACGAAGACTCTCCTCCATGAATCGTCCGGTAACATAAGTCGGGTGGTTACATAAGTCGGCCGGTAACATAAGTCGGCTGGTAACATAACTCGGCTGGTTACATAAGTCGGCCGGTAACATAAGTCGGCCTGACGGAGACTCCTCTATAGGAGTCCACTTAACTTGGAAGATTACATGACTTAGAGTAGGAATCGGATTGGTATTCGACTTACAATACAAGATGAGACTAGTCTGTATCAGGATAGGACTCTACATGTAATCCTCCCCCTTCCACCTATATAAAGAGGGGGTAGGGCGCCCATAGAGGGCAAGTTCTCCAAAGTAGGCTTCGCCAGAATAGGCTTTCGCCAGAGTAGGCTTCCGGCAAAGTAGGCTTCCGGCAAACTACGCTTCCGCCAGAGTACACTTCCGGCAAAGTAGGCTTTCGCCAAAGTAGGCTTTCGCTAGAGCACAACTGTAAGAGAGTCAGCGACACGTCGGCTACTCCCCGTGAGCAAAGGAATAAGACCTAGCTACAAAAAGCATGTAGGGTCTTTACCGGACGATGTTTCCCGGGGCCTGAAGCTGTATAAAATCGCGTTTATCTTTCTCTGTGATGTTCTTCTTCCTCGTACAGTCGTAGCAAAGGCCCCATAATCAAGTTCTCTCATGAGGACATCTGTCGAGACTTTCCCAAAACAATAGCCTTACAACCATGGTGTCCAACAACACTAGAGCGAACATGTTGAGCGTCACATGGTTTGGATCATGTGGCCCGGGGGTTATGCGCCTTGTCCTAGGTATAATTGAGGAGATGAAATCCGTGCTCGGGCTTCCCTGCGTAATGGAGCAAGCTGCAGTACATGATCTGTACATGGCATCGGAGCAGGAACAACCGCTGAGAGACAAGTGCACCATCACCCCTCTTGATAACACTCATTTTCAAATGACGATTCTCTCCCGCCCTCAGGTAGGTGATCTCACCTACGTCTTTCTTGATAAATATTCATTTCTCTCAGCCTGTCAAGTTTTTTGACGATCCAACTACACCACAGGATTGGGTTGGTGTGAATGGCGACTGGCTGGCCTTTCTTATAGGTAACGGATGCATCCAGTTGCACAACGTGTACACTAGAATTCCATTTTATGTGCCTCTATTCACATCTCTTGGGGTTCATCACGCTGGTCGACGGAGTTTCAACTATGATTGCATACATCTTTCGTTGATGAAGATACCCATTGTAGAACCACCATTCTATCGTGGCACCGAAGACTACACTCTCATCGCCGTCTTCAACAAGAGGATTGCCATCAGCGGCAGTAGCATGGTTGATGACTCCACGTTAACATGGTATATGCTCGGCACACCCCATCTTAGTCCTTGGGAGTTTGAAGATGTCGTTTACAGTGCGGGCCGGTACTACGCAGTGACGAACCATGGTACTTGTTACATGTGGGATCCAGATGATGGAGGTAACAAGGCTTTTACATAGACGTATTATTGGATTCATTGTTGATTCATACATTAGTCAGATGCTGCATCGTTTGAATTGCAGGTTCGATGCATCCCCCACTTTTAATTCGAGGGAGACACATCAATTTGAGGAGTCTGACAGCCGGATGGACGATTGGAATGATGAATGGGGTATGGAATGGTACCTCGTTCTTGTTCATGGCGAATTTTCATTACGCACATTTCTACTCGTGCGTGTTGCTGTATATGCCTCCTGGGACTTATCTAAAATTTGACTGAACCAAAGATTTCGACATTACGATAATGCAGTCTGCGACGTCTACGGGATTGATGTATGGTCACCCCGATTGGACCTTGAAGTACAATTTCAGACGATCAGCGACTTAGGAGATCACTCCATATTTTTAGGCCATAGTTATCATCGCCTGCTGAAAATATCACTGGTGCGTAATGGCCATGACGGAGGGACGCTTATTAAGCCTGGTTGTGTTTTCCTTGCTAGTTCTCACAACTCCGTCTTTGAGAACGTACCTGATATATGTCGTTTTTAGTTGGACGACTCTCCTATGATGCGTTATGATATGAACCCAAACACGACCTACTGGAATAGGCGTCAGTCAGAATGTATGTGGATAGTGTCGTCGCTGGTAAAAAAATTGAGAGGATTATCGAAAAATTTAGATACAGTTCGCGTACAAACTAGACCATTCCTTTCGAAGTATCGTGGTTTTGATCGGAATCAACCACATTACAAAGAAATCACATTATTTTAAATCCTTTAACCCCCAAACTTTTTATGTGTTCAACATTAAGCATTCACACTAATTTCAAATGTTTCTAACTTCATTTGACAATTTCAACGCATTGTTTGAAATGTTTTTGACCAAAATAACCCTGAAATTGAAAATAAATTCAAACGGCCTCCAAAAAGGATAAGACTTGGCATTCTATCGTTATTTGACCCACATGGTAGATGGTAAAAATTTGTGAGGATTATCATCAAAATTAGATACGCTTCGTGTACAAACTAGACCATTAATTCCTTTCCAAGTATCGAAGATTCGATCGGAATCAACCACATTACAAAGACATCACATTATTTTTAATTCCTTTAACCCCAAACTTTTTATGTGTTCAACATTATGCATTCGCACTATGGTCCTGAAATTTTAAACGTTTCTGACTTCATTTGACAATTTTGAAAGCATTAAATGAATTGTTTTTGACCAAAATGAACCTGAAATTTAAAATCAATTCAAACCGGATTTAAAATGGATGAGACTTGTCATGCTGTCGTTATTTGACCTACATGGTAGGTGGTAAAAATTTGTGAGGATTATCAAAAAATTAGATAAACTTTGGGTAAAAAATGCATTAGTTGAATGGTGGTCAAACAATGAAAAACCACGTCGACCATCTCAAAACCCTGGAGGATATGTCGTAACCCTAGCGCACAACTATGGTTGTTGGATGTAACCGTAGCACCGAAAGATAGTCGTTGAATCTTACCGCGATCCGCGAGAAGCTGGTTACGCGACCTGATTGGATGGATATTTATTCAAGTATATTGCAAACAGTTTATATTAGTGAAACGTTTGTGATCATCTGATGCGTACTGGGGCAACCCACCTGCCGAAAGTTTCTCGTATTATCCCATTTGGGTATATAATAATGTCTGTTTGCGATAAGCCTGGTGACCTTTATAAGCATATGAAATATGTCACATATCCCGCCAGTCCTCTCCCCCCACAAGCGAAAAATTTCGCCAACCGAGTCAAATATCTACCCCCCCCCCTCCGCCCACCACCAAAAGGCGTCGCATCCTCCCTTTCTAGTTCAAATCCTCACATGCTCCTCCTAGCATTGTGGCCTAAACGATGCCAGAACCTCCCGCGGCGGCCAACACGGCGCAGCCCAGCCGCCCCTGACGTATGCCGCGTGCGGCGGCCTACACGGTGCAACCCCCTTCCGTATACCGCGCGTGGCGGCCTAGGCTGTCTAGGCCGGCCGACACCCTCCCTTCTAGTCTTGTCTCTTCGGTTCACCGCTCACCTTGTTTCGGTAAGATCCCGGCCACCCTCCTCATGCTCATGCTCTTACTCCTCCATCGATCATTTATGGCCCGACCACCAGACCATGTTTAGTTAGATTGGATTGCACCTATAATTTCAAGTAACTGAACTCGTACACTGTAAAATGTTAGCATGCATTGTGTTTCTCACGATTTAGTTACTTACATGGACTGTTCATGTCGTGTATCTGTTCGATTGTATGTTTTTATGGTCCGATTCTATTGTTTATTTTATATGACTGAGCCTGTTATCCTTGATTGCCTCTGCATTTTTGTTGCACTTCGCTTAGGAGGAAAAGTTAGATACCACTCTACTATGTTTATATTACGAACATGGTAATCTTGCGACAAATTTAATTTTCATATTATTCATTTGTAGATCTTTCTGATCTTTTCAAGAGTCTACAGGATCGATTTGTGCATTATCCTTGTAGGCTTGTAGCATTGTTCTAATGCTAGATAAATTATCCTTGTACATTACCTAATCATATATACTCGATGCAATTGCAGGGTAGCAATGGGTGACTGAGATTTACAACCGAGGTATGCACTTGGTCTAAATGGCTTATACCCCCTTACTATACAAGTGAAGGAAAAAATGTGAGTCTTTGGGTTCTAATACTTACATCTTTCTTGTGGCTCATTTTTTCAGAGGTTTAGATCCACTCTTCGACCCATTTTGCATTTGGGGAAATGAGGTGAGAATGACCATGAACCAAGTCAAGAAACTTAGAAAGATTGTTAGGATAAAGAAATTGTCCACGAAAGAGACCCAACTCTTTGTCTGTGCAGAAGACTTCAGTTAGCTATAGGATGGTACTAATTTACCTCCCTACCATGTTACCTTACACATGCACACAATTTTAATGCTAACAAATGATATTTATGCCTATCTTTGTGTTCAGTTTTTTCCAAAGCACTTCACCGATGATTACCTATCAACCCACCTGTATGGTCAAGAGGCAAGAAAGGTATTTGTACAACACCCGCGCTATAATATTTAAGTCTTCCTGAAGAGGTCGAAGGATGGACGGGCAATCATGAACAGGCGCTGGGCTAAAGTTGCAGATGCATTCAACTTTCTCGAAGGGTCAATTTTTGCATTCCGCTTTGACAGCTTCCCAGATATGACTCATCTATCTATCTACAGATTATGATGTTGTACTTTGCAAAGTTTGTTATACGATGGACTTGGTGTTTCTGTATTTCGTCCTGGTGTACTATCTGCTGGTTGTTACAATAGATTTCGTGTTTCTGTATTGTGGCATGTTATACTAGCTGTTGTTTGTACTGTGATTTCAGTAATTATGAAAATCCCGGTGACCATTACAAGCATATGAAAGATGTCATGTTATACGTCCCAAATGTATCTATAATTTATGCTTGCTCCATGCTTGTTTTGTGTGATATTGCTATGATCTAGATACACTTTCATACACTTTTGATCATATTTGGACTAACTTATTAACTCAGTGCACCCAGTGTCAGTTCCCGTTTTTTGCTGTTTTCTATTTCAAGTTTCCCCCATATTAAAAGTGCTCCAAAAATTCGGGAAAAATTAGATAAAAAATCAGCATAACGAAAGCTTCCGGAAACACCTGGGTGGGGCCAGAGGGCCACCACCAAAGGTCTAGGCGCCCTCGTGGCGCACCCTAGGGCTAGGACGCTTTTTCGCGATCTCGCCTCTGTTCCGCCGCCGCGCTTCCAAGATCTGGAGCGCCAGCAGACCTCTTCCCGGCACCCTGCCGGAGGTAGGATTGACATCTAGGAGCCTCTCATCCACCATGGACGCTTCCCGGATGATCCGTGAGTAGTCTACCTTGGACCATGGGTCCGTGATCAGTAGCTATGTGATGTTCTCCTCCGCTCTTTATTCTTCATGGATTAGACCTTGTGAGATGCCCTACATTATCAAGGCACATATGTAATTCTTTCTGCTGTTGCTATGCCGAGTTTGCTGGGATCTAATGGATTATTAGAATATGTTCAATTTGTTATTGAGTAGTATATTTGATTCTTATCTTTTATATTTTTGTTCTTGAGTAATTATTGCATGTTCTCCGTTGCGGTTTATTGTTTTGGCCAAGTAGTAGGTAGTGACTCCAAGAGGGAACACTATGCTCGATTGTGGGTTCATGCCCCCAGATGACTAGCTTGAGTGACAGAAACATGAGTCATGGGGATGTGTTGTTGCCACAAGGGGAAAACAACGGTGCTTGTGACCGCGGTTGCAAGGATTGTTTACTTTACACAAAGTTCTTTTAATGCAGTTGTCTGTTGCTCTGGGTTTACACTTTGGGTGGGCCTCACAACTTAATAACAACGAGATGTTCTGGATAGATATCTCAAGGTGGATGATTAGTAGTAGATGCAGTTGGATTTCAGTTACTTATTTTGGCGTACCGTCCATGCTTTTGAGCCTCTTCGTTTGTTTGTAGCATAGTTAGCAATGCGGTGCATTTTTAATCCTTTCAATTGCCCAACTATGATTTCTTTACCTCGCATAGCAGTTTTATCGTCTTTTGGGAGAGAGACATCACTAGTTAACATCACGGGACCCCGGTCCATATTCTCATCACTGATTACACGCTCAATTTATTTCCTCCTTTTACATTCTAGTTGCAATTACTATTATCCTTTATCCCTTGCGTTTGATCCTTTGTAAACAACAAGGCCGGAGAGATTAACAACCTCTCTGAACTTCGTTGGGAGAAAAGTTATTTGTATTGTGTGCAGGTCCACGTCAACCGCTCAAATTTCTAGCGTCGTTGTCACCTATTTGTCACTTTCGGAGTCCTACGGGAGACAAACCATATCCTCTACATAGGGGAAATTTTCTGCTATCCTACATCTCATCTTCCACTTGGGATAACCAACGAAGGGCGAGAAGCCATTATCATCTCTCGCACAGCATCGTGTTATATACATATGAAAGTGTTGATATCAACAATTAAAAAATATCATAAAATATTTCAGATAGATACAATGCTAATTAAACTGCGATTGATTAGCTCATGGCACACGGTTATGCATATAATTTTGTCACCAATAACTATGTACATCACACACATTCAATAAGAAATAAGCGTTGTGGATTTATTTATAATTCCACACAATATTTTGTGCACAACTGTTTGGAATGTTCAATGTACAACACACACAGTTCAACCTAAAAGAACGTTCGGGATTTCACTCTTAAACTACAAGAGCATTTGTGCACAAACGTTTGTTTAGGTGTGAACAACACAAACATGTAATATATGTAAAGTGTTTGGGATAGTATAACTGAACACAAACGTTCGATTTATCATGTGTGTCTGCGCTAACTAGTTCATAGGCAATGGTGACGGGGATGTCCCGCGGAAAATCCCATGGTCAGGGACCCTGGGTTAGTCATGAGAGGCACAGGTTGGATGATAGCTCGTCGGCTAACAGGAGGAGACGTTCCTGCTCGATATTATTGCTTGGAGATGGCGATTACAGGAAGGCCAAGGCTAGTGCGCACAAGGCTAGGGTTACAGATTGCGTATCGGATTGTCTTGACGTCTCCCCTCCTAGCCTATATATATTCGGCCAGGTCTCGGGGAGTCCGTCTCAGATTACAGATAATATTTCCTAACCCTAAGCTTGTACCGTACGGCAGGTTTGCACCTTCCTTATGAGTCGCAGACTCCTACGTCGGTGCCACTAGTGGGCCAAGGCTAGGTCCAGGCGGCATCCTTGTAGGCCTTCTGTCTTCGGGTACACCGGGTAGGCCCATCCATAGGAGTCATGGGGTCACCCCCTCGTCACTCGGTATCTTCACCGAGGGAAACTTGCCGTTACGCTACATCTCACCTTCCACTTGGGGTAACTGTAAGAGCAAGTTTCGCCCCCGAAGGTTTTGGACATTGTTGGATAAAGAAGAAGTGGAACTAATATTGTTTTCGAGTTTAAACAGATACTTAGGTTCCGAAAGAATGGAGTTTGCAAGTAGAAGGTCGAAGGACAACTCACTGCAGCAGAGCAGCAGTCATCTACCGAAACCTTTGAAGGAAGACGACCCCTAAAAATGTAGTCGAAGAAAAATTCTCTCTCGAGTAAAAGCGCAATGAGGAGAAATCTGAAGCTGGTCGAAGACTTAGTCTTTTTACTAGTTTCTCTTTATTTTCTTGAGTCGTAAGAAAAACGTTACTATAAAGAGCGGTTTTCTAGTTGAGATCTTAGTCGAAGTGAATTTGCTCTGCTCAACCTAAACCCACAAAAGCCTACCGAGAGAAATCTTACTGAGTCGAGTGAATAGCTCGAAGGTAAAGTCATCGCACTTCGTGCCTTCGATAGAGAACTCGTTCGGTAAGTCAGCTTACTTGTTCCTCAAGTAAAGTTGCGCAGTGATTGGAATCCGACCGTTGTGGACACGCGTCAAGCGGTCGCATCGGGTCACTTCAGTCATTTTACCCATCGGGATCGCCAACTATAAATACCCCGCACCTACCCGCCATTTCGGGTTGGCTGCTCCACTGAAGATTCTAAGACCGAAGTCTGTGAGCATCCCAAGAGAGATTCATCGAGAGAAAACCAAAACCCAAGTCTGAACTGAGTTGAGCAATTCACTGTGACTTAGGTCGAGATTAGCCGATCTTTTTATCTTGGAGAACTGCAAGTCTCCTAGACGGTTAGGCGTCGCCTGTCAAACAGTCGAAGAGTAATTGTCACTGCTGAAGGAAGTTTGTAAAGGTCTCGGAGATGTCCTGAATCATCTACCATGAGTGAAAAGTGGACAAGCTCGAGGATTTTGTTGCAGTGGAGAATAGGACGGAGAGAGTTTTGCTCCAGGTGTTCAATCACCAGTCCCTCCAACCAGATGTAGCACTTTGCAGAGTGTGAACTGGTTTACCAAACATCGTCGTGTTAGGCTCGTTTTCCTTCATGCATTTAAATTAAGTATTTTCTCGTTGCATGTTTGGCTTCGATGTTTTCCTTCACCCCCAATCCTTTCGAGCCATGCATTACTTTCGATACTGTATTTCCTTCGAGATGCCTTAGTCCTTCGCAGTTTGCATGATTTCCTTCTAAGTTCGTTAGAATTTTTAGAAGTGATCATTCACCCCCTCCCCCTCTGATCATTCTTGAGCTTTCAATTGGTATCAGAGCTAGGCACTCCCTACGCTCTGCGTATTTTTGTCTAACAACCTGGAGTGTTGTCAAGAATGTTGTTTGCAGCTGTTCGCTCGGAGGAACCAATCCCTATCTTCAATGGGAAGGACTATCCCTATTGGAAGGACAAAATGAAGAGGAATATCATGGCTATCAACTCTGCCGCTTGGGAAGTTGTCAAGAATGGTCTAACTGTCAAAGACAAGAATGCTATCACTCCTGAAGAGGCAAAGAAGATAGAGCTAGATGCTGAAGTCTGGGTCTTCGTTACAAATCATCTGATTCCAGAGAAATATCATGAGGTCAAGAATATTTCTTCGGCCAAAGGTGTTTGGGACTATCTCGAGAAGATTGGTGAAGGTGTCTCTACTCAGAAAGATGCTCGTATTGACACCCTTCGAAGAAAGTTCTATGAGTTCAAGAGGCATGAGGGAGAAAAAGTTAGCTCCATATACAGCAGACTCACTGCGCTGTCAAATGAACTGATTTCCCTCGGTGCCGAAGACATTACCGATCGGATTATTGTCAGAACCTTGCTCCGTTCGCTTGATGATTCCTTCGATCACATTGTGCTGATGATTAAGGAAAGGACTGATTTCAAGGATCTAGTTGCCGCTGATATTCTTGAGAGACTCAATACCTTCGAGATGGAAGAAGATGAAAAACGAGATGTTAATGGGACTCGAAGAAAATCTCATGCACTAAAGGCAGAGCTTCACATCACTCCTCTCCTGAAGCTAGTTCTGGATCTGGTTGTGCCTCAGATGACCCCGAGAACATTGGAAAATATCTGGCACTGATAATGAGAAGATTCAACCGCTTTCAGAGAAGGAACTCCTCTTCACCGAAGAAAAACTACTCTTCAAGACATTCGAGCAATTCATCACAGCATCGATCATCATCCAGAAAATCTTCAGCGAAAGATAACTGTTGCTACAAGTGCAAGAAGCCAGGTCACTTCATTGATGATTGTCCTCTCTGGGAAATTGAACATAGATCAAAGCACTCTCACAGCAACTCTTCGAGCAAGTCTCACAGATCGAGCAAAAACTATGAGTCGAAGAGATATGATTCAAAGTCCAGAAAAGACAAGAAAGACGGTTCTGATGATGACAAGAAGAAGAAGTATCACAAGCATCGAGAGAGTTCTTCCTCGAAATCACATTCCTCTCGACGAAAGAATTCCCACCGTGCCAAGGCCTATCTGGGTAAATAGATGAACTCTGAAGATGAAGCATCCGGTTCCGAAGCTGAATCAAACCCATGATCTGGTTCTGGTTCTGGTTCAGAATCTGATGGTGTTGCTGGTTTAGCATTTGCTTCGAGCAAGACTTCAAGTTCATTCTTCACCAACCAAAGCAGCGAAGATGAATCTCCAGCTTACTGCTTCATGGCCAAGGCTAAGGTATCCTCATCAAAGAATTCCTACGATACTTCTGATGGATCTGCTTATGGAAGTAACTCTAGGATAAGCTATGCTAAACTTGCCAAAATTGCTTCTATCCAACAAGATGAGCTAGATTCTCTAAGTGAAACTATTCAAAAATCTGAGACTTTGTTGATTGATGAGATTGAGAAAGGTCAAACTTTGACGAATGAGCATGCTGCTCTGAAGGAAAAGTATGATGAGCTTTCCTCTCGGCATGATCTTCTTTCAGTGGACTACGAGAAGCTAACCTATGAATTCCTTCAAAGGAAAATGGCTCTCGAGAAACTGAGAGAGGCTAATGAAGAGTTGGAAAGTGTCAATCTCACTCTCATGACTCAACAAGGCACAGAAGCTAAAAATGAATCTACTTCTCCATGCTTAACTTGTTTGGAACGAAGTAAAATTGAGTCTATTTTTGAGAGATCGAAAGGAAAGCAACCTATTGTTATTGATGATACTAACCCCTCGAACAAGGAAACCATTACCGAGGAACTCCTCGGGTTGAAAAATTTATTTGAAACAGGCATGTTCAAAAGTGTGCAGGGACACCAGTACCTATGTGATATCCTACGAAAGGCTCTTCTTCACAGGAATCCACGAAACGAAGGAGTTGGCTTCGAAAGGAAAATCAATCCTGATGGAACCTACTGGGAACCCGAGCAGTATCCTAAAACTGTCTGGGTTCTTGCGAAAGAAAAAACCATTGATATTGCTAATCTTTCAGGTTTCAGTTGCAAAACTGATAAAGCCATTGTTGATGAATCACTTGATTCTGACTACAATCTTGTCAAAGATCAGGAAGGAAAGGTGTCGGCTGAATTCGTTGGTACTCCTCTGAAGAATGGTTTCTATAAGCGACAGATTTGGGTTCGCAAATCTCTCGTAGAAAAACTGCCCCCTAAGCATTCTATGCAGGGAAAATCCACGGTACCACCGAATCACTATTATTCTCTCGAGGATAGAAATGAACCCTTGGTGCCTACTTCAAATGTTGCCCAGAAGGAATACTATCGTGTCGATAGAAATGTTTATCGTCATCGTAACAATAACACCAAAGTTGCTGTTACCCATCAGTACTCTAACCCCTCGTCGAGGAATTATATTTATGGTGTGCTTGATGGTCCAGATAGACAATGCAATCCTGTTCGCTATAATATTGCTGCCCCATCTAGATCTTCTATGCCTTCTAAGTCACCTGCTCGTTTGTGGGTGGTTAAGCAGAACTAATTCTTCTGCAGGGCTATGTCTCCGGTGGATCCGAATGGGTCATGGATAGTGGATGTACAAATCATATGACCGGATACAAAGATTTGTTCACCGAAGACAAACTCACTGAATCTTCACAGAGATACATTACCTTTGGTGACAACAACAAAGGAAAAGTACTTGGTTTGGGTAAGGTTGCTATATCGAAGGATAAGCATATTGATAAGGTTATGCTTGTTCAATCACTTGGATATAATCTTATGTCAATCTCAAAACTTTGTGATATGGGTATGCTTGTACTGTTTTCTGCTTTTTGTTGTGTTGTCTTTTCACAGGATGATTATTCCTTCGTGTTCGAAGGATATCGCAAAGGTGATCTTTATATCGTTGACTTTTCTTCGGGACCTGCAGTGTCCACTTGTTTAATGGCCAAAGCCACTTCTGGTTGGTTATGGCACCGAAGACTTGGTCATGCAGGAATGAAAAATCTTCAAACTCTTATCTCGAAGAAGAACATCGTTGGAATTGATAATGTTAAATTCGATAAAGATCGTCTATGAAGTGCCTGTGAAGCAGGAAAGATTGCCAAGAAACATCACTCAGCAAAAACTATAATGACTACAACTCGTCCTCTTGAATTATTTCGTATGGATTTATTCGGTCCTCAAAATTATGCTAGTCTTGGAGGTAACAAGTATGGTCTGGTTATTTGTGATGATTTCTCTCGATATACTTGGGTTTTCTTTCTAGATGACAAGAGCAAGGTTGTTGAAATTTTCAAAACCTTCGCAAAGAGAGCTCAGACTGAATATGAATTATCTCTCAAGCATATCAGAAGTGATAATGGTACAGAATTCAAAAACACTCATATCGAAGAATTTCTTAATGAATATGGCTTTACTCATGAATTCTCGGCTGCTTATACACCGCAAAAAAATTGTGTGGTCGAGAGAAAGAATCAAACTCTTATTGAAATGGCCAGAACAATGCTTGCTGAATACAAGACTCCTATCAGGTTCTGGGCCGAAGCAATCAATACTGCATGTCATATCATCAACAAGGTTTATCTGCACAAATTTCTGAAGAAAACTTCACATGAACTTATTACTGGTAAAAAGCCAAATGTTTCATATCTCACGGTTTTTGGTGCTCCATGTTATATCAGAGATATGAATCATAGCTCCAACTTTTCCCCAAAGGCTCACGAAGGTTTTCTCCTAGGTTATGGTTCAAATTCTCACACTTATAGAGTTTACAACTCTCATCTTGGCAAAGTTGTAGAAATTGTAAATGTTCGATTTGATGAAACTAACGGATCTCAAAAGGAGCAATTACCTCTTAACCTGGATGAACCACCTTTGGATGAAGTTATCAGGTACATGGCTATTGGAGATATTCGACCTGTCGAAGGAAATGCACGTCAATCCAACAAGGATGATGATGGTCCAATGTTCCCATACATAGCCCGGGGCGCTGGAGATCAACATCCTGAAGCAAATGATGTACAGGTCGAAGGAGAACGCATAAACGAAGAAAATGTCCAACCCGAAGGAGAAGCTGAACCCGAAGGAAATGATCCCGAAGGACAAGCTGATCCCGAAGGACAAGCTGATCCCGAAGGTCAAGCTGATCCCGAAGAACAACTGGATCCACAAGAAGAGTGGACGTCGACTCAATTCTCGAAGAGATTCGTTTACCAGGTCGTCCCACCACTCGTTCTCGTACTCGATTAGCTAACTTCTGTGGAAATTTTTCGTTTGTATCCATGCTAGAACCATCGAAATTTGATGAAGCCATGAAGGAGTCAGACTGGATGACTGCAATGCTCGAAGAACTTAATCAGTTCGAGAGAAATAAAGTCTGGTCCCTTGTTGATAGACCTGATCCCAAGAAGCATAATATCATTGGTACGAAGTGGATTTTTCGCAACAAGCAAGATGAAGATGGCATTGTGGTAAGGAATAAAGCTCGACTGGTTGCTCAAGGCTACACCCAAATCGAAGGTATTTATTTTGGTGAGACTTATGCTCCAGTTGCTCGACTTGAATCCATTCGTGTCATGCTTGCTTTTGCCAATTACAATGGTATATTGCCATATCAAATGGATGTCAAAAGTGCATTTCTTAACGGTGAAATCGAAGAAGAAGTATATGTTATATAGCCACCAGGTATTGAAGACCCGAAGAATCCTGATAAGGTGTACAGGTTGCACAAGGCCCTATATTGGTTAAAGCAAGCACCTCGTTCTTGGTATGAAACACTGAAGGATTTTCTTATGAAGAAGGGCTTCAAACCAGGAACAACTGATCCGACTCTTTTTACTCGTGCATACAAAAATGATCTTTTTGTGTGTCAAATTTATGTCGATGATATTATTTTTGGCTGTACTAACCCTGATATTAGCGAAGAATTTGCTCGTATGATGTCGAAGAAATATGAAATGTCCATGATGGGTGAATTGAAGTTCTTTCTCGGGCTTCAAATCCGTCAACAGAAGAATGGGACTTTCATATCTCAAGAGAAGTATCTCAGAGATTGCCTGAAGAAGTTTTATCTTGTCAGTTGCAAAACTATCAAGACTCCAATGGCTACGAATGTTCATCTAGATGCAGATGAGAAGGGCAAACCTTTCGATCAGAAGAAATATCGCTCGATGAGCGGTTCGCTTCTTTACCTTTGTGCATCTAGACCTGACATTATTCTATCAGTTTGTATGTGTGCTCGTTTTCAGGCAAACCCGAAAGAATCACATCATATTGCTGTCAAGCGTATTCTTCGATATCTTGCTCATACACCAACTTTGGGACTTTGGTATCCCAAGGGTGCCCAGTTTGATCTCGTTGGATATTCTGATTCTGACTGGGCTCGTGATCGAGTCGACCAGAAATCTACCTCAGGCACATGTCATTTTCTCGGTAGATCTCTTGTCTGCTGGGCTTCGAAGAAACACAATTGCGTATCTATTTCTACGGTTGAAGCCGAGTATATTGCAGCCGGTTCATGCTGCACTCAAATTCTGTGGCTCAAACAAACGCTGAAAGATTATGCCATTCTTGTGAAAAAAATTCCATTGCTATGTGATAACGAAAGTGCTATCAAAATTGCCCATAATCCAGTGCAACACTCTCGAACGAAGCATATTGATATTCGTCATCATTTTTTTTGAGATCACGTTCAGCGAGAAGATATTGTTATCAGCCATGTTCGCACCGAAGATCAATTGGCTGATATCTTTACGAAGCCCTTGGATGAGAAAAAGTTCTGTGCACTAAGGTGTGAGTTAAACATATTGGACTCACACAATGTGCAGTAAGATCATAACTTTCGGTACTATGTATTATACGTTTCTCTTTCTATGTTGTTTACTTACGTTAATTTTCTATAGTGTTTCTTTTTCGTTTGTTTTTGTTCGTTTGGTGTTGTCCTATACACTTACCACTCCGAGTTTATCGTTGTTTTTCCCTCGTATTGATTAAGCATCGGACCCTGTTTTCCCTCTATTCTATCCCTACCCCATCCTTGCTTTTTCTCTCGTGAACGTGTATATTTGTACTCGATCAAGATTCCCTTCGAATGTCATTGATTCCGAAGGTAAATCTATCGAATGTTTATCTACTTTTATACTCGCTGTTCGATGAGTTTGGTCTCGGACGTGGAGAAACTTTCTTTCGGTTCGTTGGGATTTTCCCGCGATTACCACCACAAAATCCGTCCGTTGAATGCGGAGAGACGCGAAATCTGCGCCATTGGATCAGATCTGACAGTTATGTCAGACCCCTCCCCTATAAATACTGATCCACCCCACCGGTTCAGCAATCGCAATTCCCTCGACTTCATCTCTCAGCTCCCGAAGTTCTCTCTCGCGCGCCGCCGTGCTGCTCATCGCTGTCGACTCCCTCGCCGCTTTTCTGCCGGAAGGAAGCCGCCTAAGACCTTCCCGTCGACGAGGAACTTCTTCCGCGTCGCCGTAGTCACCGCACATCACCAAGTTAGGGTATGTGTGGCTCTGGATGCATTTCCAATTTCATTTGTTCATCGTATCCAGATTTGTTCTTGATTTTTCTCTCATTTTATTAGGTCTGTTTGATCATTTTGGATCATTGAATCTTGGGAAATCTGTTTCTAGCGTTTTCTGTCGATTCCCCATCTGAGCTAGGTAAGAAATCCCTCGGATTCTCTCACTTAGACAATTTCCTCAGAAGCGTATCGATGGGTTTGCACTTGTGCACTTATTTCACTCAAGTTCTTCATTAGATTTGCACCCGATGGAAATCTAGCCTAGCACTTTCATGAAAACTTGCTGCAAGACATGCTTATCGATATGTTTACTGCATTCAAAATGATTTTCCTCGAAAACCGCTGGTACTTGTTCACAACTTTCCTATACTCCCTCGTACCTATCTTTTTCGCAGGAAAATGTCTGGGATCGAAGGAAATGTCAGAGCACCCAAGCGTGTGGGAGGCCGAAAAAGAATCACCAACAACTCTGAAGGATTATCAGAGGATTTGATCATAGAAAAGAATTTGAGAACGCCTTCAGGTTCTGAAGATGAACGTACAAGAGAAAACCGTCTGCAAGAAATTCGAAGACTCCAAGCTCTTCGTTGGTATGAATACAAGTCTCTTATGCCTCGCTGGGAGAAGTTGTTTGCTTTGAAAAATCCTTGGTCGGATGTCAAATCTCTAAGGCCTAAGTGGACGAAAGATAATCGACCACCTTCTCCAGTTGATGCTCATCCATCCTCTCTGAAAACACCTGCCGACTTTCAAGATCTGGTTGATGCTCGGGAAGCACGAGCACAGAAGAAAAAGGAAGCAAAAGCAAGAAAGGAGGCTGGTGTTGCTGAGGGTGCCGAGGAAGTTGGCCCAAGTGCTAAACCGAAGGCTGGCAAGAAATCAGCCAAGCGAAAGAAAAAGGTGGTAATTGTCTCGCCACCAGATCCGAGCTCCGAAGATAAAGTCAATTCTGATGATCAAGACCCTGGCACTGAGGCTGATGTCGAAGACATTCCTCAGAAGAAGAAGCCGAGCAGTAAAGGCATTAGGATCCAGGAGCCAGCTGCATAGGTTCCTCGAGCAAACATTGACTTGACCAACTTGGTCACTGATCCACCCATTTCATCTGCTCCACCTGTTCAAGCTCGCAGGGCAAAACCTTCAGCCAAATCGAAGGGAAAGCAAGCTCAAGTTGCCGAGGATGATGAAACTCTTGTTCAACGAAAAGAAAGGCTGGCAAAGCAAAAAGAGCAAGAAGAAAAGGACTTGACAAATTCCAAGCTCCTGAACTTTCACAGCCAGCCCGAGCATAAAAAGGCCCAGGTTGCTCAACAACTAGGCATTTTACATTTGGTCAGTGAAAAGTATCGACGACAGATTACTGAAGGCACAATTCCTAGTGCTCCGAAGGACAAGGTTGTGGCCCCTAGCGCCACCGAGAAAGTTGTGACTCCCACAGTCACGAAGGAAAAGGATGCAGCTGCAAGTGTTGCAGAGAAAAACGCTGAGGCCCCAAGTGCCTCGAAGGATAAAGCTACGGCCCCCAGTGCCGTAACAAAACCCATTGCTGCTGCCAAGGCCACCAAGGAGGCCGAGAAGAAAGCCAAAGAGGCTAGGCAGAAGGCTCAGGCTGTTCCAGTTCCTCGAGCTGCACCAGCTCCTGCACCTGCACCTGTTGCACCTGTTGTTTCCGGCCCTCGTGCCGATGAAGAGAGCTCCAACGATGAGATTCTGGCGCCCATGCTCATTGGGATGCTGCTAATATTTCACATATCCTCTGGAAGATGGCTTCCACACCGAGCAAAGTCACTGCCGAGGATGATGTCCCTGCTGAGATCCAAGAGCATGTTGCTCGATACATGATTCGCTGGGAAGGGTATCTCACCCAGGATCGCAAGGACAAGGAGCAAGTGAATTTTTACTCCAGGCAACTTCAAGAAGAAACCGAGGACATTGAGTCCCGAAAGTTTTTCAAATCCAAAATTGCCACCGCTGAAGCAACTTTCTCGGGTCGAGCAAGAAACTCAAGCCCCCATCTCCTCTGCTCAGAAATATTACTCCTCTGCCCAGACTCTACATGACGGAGAAGACGCTGATGTTGATATCACGACAGTTTCTTCTCGTCAAGATGCTGTCGAAGGAAACAGTTCTGGAGATGACGGTTCTAGTGACAGTTCTTCCTCCTCCTCATCAAGTTCCTCGAACGAAGAAATGGTTGATACTTTCGCACAACTAGACGAAGATTTGGAGGCCATGGAGACTGAAGAGGCCGCTCAGAATGCTAATGCCGACGAAGGAGTTGCCGTCGAAGCGCAGGACGAGGAAAATGCTCCTGCAGCCATCCAAGCTCAGGACATTGTAAACGTTCCATCTTCAATTCCTCGCCCTGCTGACCCAGTTTTCCAAATGCCAGACAATGCTGCCGATGTTTTTCCTGTTGATGAGCTTCTTCATTCTGCTCATCCGAGAGAAATGCTGCCTCTATTCCGCTCAGATGTTCCTCGAGGAGGCGCCATCTTCAAAAGGCGTGAACACAAGCCATTTTTCTTCGGGACCAATCCCTACGAGAAGCCCAAAAGTGCATATTATCTTCGGTTTTGGACCCAAGAGCAAGCCATCTATTATACTCATGTGATGTACAACAAGGCTAGAGTTTTCCAACATCAATACCTTGATATGCCTTCGGTGTACTCCTCTTCATGTTTCGAGAATGTTGCCGAAACAATTGATGGTCTTCATGCTCACAAGATGTTTGCTCTCGATTGTGGCTACAATCCCGAGCTTATCAAGCAATTTTATGCAACGCTCTATCTCACTGGTGATCCCGAGAACTCGAAGACGTGGAAATTTGATTATATGATCCAAGGCCAAGTATTCCATATGACTGTCGACCAATTTCTGGCCATCATCAATTTACCTCGGTTCGAAGGATTACCACACAAGCTTCATGACTTACCTGCTCCAAATCCTGCTGAATTTTCTACGCTCATGAATCCAGATGTCGTAGGAGATAACTACCCGGCTGAGCCCAAGCCAAGACACTTAGTTTTTGAAGCAAAAGGCATGGTTTTATATTCTTTCGAAGACTTTGATGCCAATGCTCGATGTGCACGATGATTTTCCTATTCCCAATGATGTGCAACTTGCTTTGTTGAAGTTAGTCCATAGTCATCCTTTCGATTTTGAAGACTACTTCCTCAGAACTTTGGTGTCTTGTGTTGATGATCACAATTCCCACAAGCCGTATGCACCATGGCTGATGGCTATCTGCAATTACTCTCGGGACGTGCCATTCCCCGTGTCAGTTTTCCCGAAGATTTTCACTCCACCAGTTAGGGAAGTATTGAAGATTGTTTCTCGACCCAACGATCAATATGCTGAGCACACTGGCATCCACGACCATTTATCTAAGCGTAATGTTCGCTCGAAGTTTATCAAGCCAGTGCATCACATGGAAGTTTCTCTTCGGTCCCATCAAATGCTTCAACATCACATCGACCAAGATTTCATTCAGAAGCAAGCATTGATGGACGAGATAAATCATTTGCGCAATATTACCATGAACAACAATCAGATGCTGCGTTAATGCCTTCGCCGAGATTGGAAAGGACTGCGGAAATTCAATTACCTCGGTCAACTTCAACGATGTGGCTTCGAAGAATATCCTCCCCATCTGAACAGGAATTGGACCAATGATGATCGAGTAGATCGCCCGGATCCCAATATCCCTCGGCTGCCGAAGAACAGAGATGTGCTTAGTGTCGATGACTATTATCACATCACTTTGAACACCTTATCCTCCGACTCCGAGAAAGATGAAGCCCCTCAACGTCAACCGAGAGTTTACACTCCACATCCTCGAAGCCCCAGGACCCTGCCGGAATCGCAGCTGGAATCTTCTGGAGATCAACACTCCTTCCGCACGAAGATCACTCCTCCAAGCGCTCGCCCAATTCGTCGTGCTCCAACACACGCCGAATCTTCTGGACGTCGCCGGAGCCGCCACAGCGAGTAGGGATTTCTTTCGACCCTATTCTCTCGACTTTTTGTACGTTGTGACAAAAAGGGGGAGATGTAGTGGCATCGAAGAAATTAGTTTGCCTTCGGGGTTAAGGGCTTTTCTTTTATTCGATAAACTTTTGAACTTTGAGGTTTTCTGAGTAGTTTAAACAAACTTTCGATTCATATTCGATCTGGTTGTAACTAACTCTAAGTAGGACTGTGAACTGCTACTATTTTTCGTAAGATATCTATCTGCTGCTTGCGATACTTAACCTTTTTGCAGGAAGTTATCTTTCATATAAGTTCACAGGTCATTCGAGGAGATTGCATATTTCTTATTGGATATTATCTGGAATGCAATTTCACTCGCTAAGATTATTGATGTTTTTCCCTCGATTCTACTTGTCAAATATGCACTTCACAAGAAACTCTTATCTTCCGTGCATACATCAAGGGGGAGTATTTCATCGATCTTAGCACTGGTTTATCATCGAAAACTCAAAACTTTTTCAATTATTTATCGATGCCTGTTTTGTCAACAATCGTCCAAAAAGGGGGATATTGTAAGAGCATGTTTTGTCCCCGAAGGTTTTGGACATTGTTGGACAAAGCAGAAGTGGAACTAATATTGTTTTCGAGTTTAAACAGATACTTAGGTACCGAAAGAATGGAGTTTGCAAGTATAAGGTCGAAGGACAACTCACTGCAGCAGAGCTGCAGTCATCTACCGAAACCTTTGAAGGAAGACGACCCCTAAAAATGTAGTCGAAGAAAAAGTCTCTCTCGAGTAAAAGCGCAACGAGGAGAAAGCTGAAGTTGGTCGAAGACTTAGTCTTTTTACTAGTTTCTCTTTATTTTCTTGAGTCGTAAGAAAAACCGTACAATCAAGAGGGGTTTGCTAGTTGAAATCTTAGTCGAAGTGAATTTGCTCTGCTCAACCTAAACCCACAAAAGCCTACCGAGAGAAATCTTACTGAGTCGAGTGAATAGCTCGAAGGTAAAGTCATCGCACTTCGTGCCTTCGAAAGAGAACTCGTTCGGTAAGTCAGCTTACTTGTTCCTCAAGTAAAGTTGCGCAGTGATTGGAATCCGACCGTTGTGGAAACGCGTCAAGCGGTCGCATCGGGTCACTTCAGTCATTTTACCCATAGGGATCGCCAACTATAAATACCCCGCACCTACCCGCCATTTCCGGTTGGCTGCTCCACTGAAGATTCTAAGACAGAAGTCTGTGAGCATCCCAAGAGAGATTCATCGAGAGAAAACCAAAACCCAAGTCTGAACTGAGTTGACCAATTCACTGTGACTTAGGTCGAGATTAGCCGATCTTTTTATCTTGGAGAACTGAAGTCTCCTAGACGGTTAGGCGTCGCCTTTCAAGCAGTCGAAGAGTAATTGTCACTGCTGAAGGAAGTTTGTAAAGGTCTCGGAGATGTCCTAAATCATCTACCACGAGTGAAAACTGGACATGCTCGAGAAGTTTGTTGCAGTGGAGAATAGGACGGAGAGAGTTTTGCTCCAGGTGTTCAATTACCAGTCCCTCCAACCAGACGTAGCTCTTTGCAGAGTGTGAACTGGTTTAACAAACATCGTTGTGTCAGGCTCGTTTTCCTTCATGCATTTAAATTAAGTATTTTCTCGTTGCCTGTTTGTCTTCATTGTTTTCCTTCGCCCCCAATCCTTTCGAGCCATGCATTACTTTCGATGTTGTATTTCCTTCGAGATGCCTTAGTCCTTCGTAGTTTGCATGAATTCCTTCTAAGTTCGTTAGAATTTTTAGAAGTGATCATTCACCCCCTCCCCCTCAGATCATTCTTGAGCTTTCAGTAACCAACGAGGGCGAGAAGTTATCTCGTGTATCAAGAAAATTTCTGGCGCCATTGCCGGGGAATCCACTCTTCAAGATAGGGGAGTTGCAAACTATCTTTTATCTTTGCTTTTTAGTCTTGTTAGTTTACCTTTCAGTTTTTCTTTAGTGTCTTTTATCAAAAATAAAAAAAATAGTTACCTTGCTAGTAGTTATCATTATGTTTGGTCCTTTTTCCTTTGGTTAGTCAGAAGTTCTTACCTTTAAACAAAGAGGTGGTGAAAGTCTGAAAGATGCCTGGTATAGGATTAATGATTCTCAAAAAAGATCCACCAAGAAGCAAACCACTACTATCCTTCTTAGAGCTTTTTACGTTGGAAATACTTCTTGGAATAGGTTTATTCTAGATACTGCTATCAATGAGAATTTCATAGAAGCCCCAGTTTGGGAAGCTCTTAGTGTTATGGAAAATCTTGTTGGAAATCTCCCTGTTGATAGTTTTCAAGAGAACATTACCCTAGCTCATATTATGATAAAACTTGAAAAGATGGAGCTAGAGATGCCAAGTATTAATAAGATAAGTGAGTTGGATCGTAAGGTTCAAGGGAATTTCAATAGACTAGATATCTCCATGCATAAAATTTTCAAAACCTTGCAGACCATCAAATCCCATGACCTGGACCCTTCTAGGATTGATAAGATTGAGGAAATCATTGATACTCTAGGAACTAATTTCTCCTCAATCAAAACCAGAAAGGTGGAAACTCCGGCAAAGAAGGAACCTAGGTTCGTTTACGTTCCAAAGGCTCCTGGTTCCAAAAATAATCTATCCATTGCCAAAGGAGTTGAAACTGTGAATACTTTGGAAGAGATACCTCTCTTTAAGATAAATAAGAGTCCAATTGATTTTCCGCCTTTTTCTTTTATTCCTAGAAGTATCTTTATTAGGCCTTTAGTTGAAAATCCTCTTAAGAGTGGTTGTATTATTGAAGAGCTTTTTGATGATATTGATGATGGTTCACTACTAGGAGAAAGGCTAGTAGTAGCGCCCCCTTTTGGCTTATCAGTAGCGCCCTAGAGCGCGCTACTACTAGCACGCTACAACTAACTTGTAGCAGTAGCGCGCGTACGCACCCGCTACTACTACACCAGCAGCGCCCCCCTTAGAGCCCTCTACTACTAATACCAGTAGCGCGTACAGGTAACAGAGCCCTCTACTACTAATACCATCGTATTTTTGCTGTATTTGTACAGGTATTATACAATATAGTCTCATACACATATACAGGTTTTCTACAGAGTACAAATCTCATCATATCATACAAATACAATAATCTGATGACCATATATATATATCATCATGATCTCTCATATCCAACACAAATGATGTCTCTCATCATGTCATCTCTAAAATAGCGATAGAAGTTGTCACAATATCTTAAATACATGCAAATACAAGCAAGTTTTATCATCCATCTAAACTATGATATATACTAGAAGAGCGGTCACTATGAGGAAGAGTGGAATTATGTAGTAGCTCATGAAGCGCCGCCTCTGATCTTCCTCTCGCTCTAGCGTAAATCTCAAGTAACTAGCTTCTGCTTCCTCTCTGGTATTGAACCCTCTTTGGCTGCCGCCCGGGAACCGGTGCACTTGGGCCTGACACTCTGGCCACTCATCGTACACTCCTGGAACCTTCCCTATGTACACGGCATAGCACTTCTTCGCCATCGATGATCTATGTACCTATTAGAGATGCATATTCATTATAAGAATTCAACAATAGAACACAACATAATATATTTGAGCAACACGAAGACAAAAAGTTAGTGAATAGATGCAACATAAAGTAACATACATAATATAATATACACACGTTGTTCATGGTACCCCAACTAATTCACTAGCTAGCAAGCGTTACGCAAGTAGTTCAACATGACCGTTAAATTACATCACAAAGGTTTCATATCGCTTCCAAAAGTATAAATTCAACCGAGACATCATCATCGGCATAGTCAATACACTAGAACTTCCATCCATCCATATCTGGGAGGACGCACCCTAGCTTATTGAACGGCGTAATGTCCAAAAGTTGCATTCCTACGCGAGTTTTAACATCAGCTCGCGATATTGGGCCATGGTAGAACATCCCCTTCTTGTCGACGACTTCTTTCATGATGATGGTTGCAATATCCTTCAGGATGCGAAAGAAGTCATCTCTTACTTTATAATCCGGTTCGGCTAAGTTTTTTGCCCATATCATGATATGATTGTCATCTTTGCTTGCCATGCGAAGACGTTGCTGATCCTTTCTTAACTCCATCATGAGATGGATGACATAGTATCCATCATTTGTACTTCCTTCCGGTTGATGGATACTGCAAAAGTTGGTTTTATGCGAGAAACACGGCGCGCCCTTCCTTCGTGACTTTTTCTCGATGTGGCCACCCCTCATGCCGAAGCCCTGAAGAGCGGAATCCAGAAGACTCATTACTTTCGTGTAGTCTTTCCTTTTGAAGTTCCTAGACGAGTCGAAATACACGGCATGGGAGACTCGCGGGAAAAGAACGATAAGGACGGCGTGCCCCTCGCAGCGCAAAATAAATGCACCTCAAATTAGCTAGCCTCCATATGAGCAAAGGAATGATTGAAATGTAAAGGCAATCGGGCAATGACTTACATTGGATGATAAGGCACGAGAACCATTTCCTTCTCCTTATTCATCAGAATGAAATTTTCGATGTACTCCCTAGTAGTTTTAAGTTCATAGTGACCGAGCGACAAGAAGGACTCATGCATGTAGTATGGATCTGCCACCGCGATTTGCGAGATTTCCTCTCTTTTGATGACAAAGCTCATATGGAGCGCAAAAAGGCGGACGATCGTAAAATCGAGCCGCCTAGTGAGGAACATCTCAAAGATGTGATCAAACCGCAGGAAGAACATTTCCGCAGGCATCATGTCGACGTAGCCCATGCCCGGAGGCACACGCACCACATAAAGTGGATATCCTGGATCCTTCGATGCGAGAAGGCTTTTCTCTGTCGATAGTACATGGTCGTGCAGTCTCCTGAGATCCCCTGATATGCTCTCCAGCGGTTTCGGCGGGAGGATCGGCTCGCCCGCGACATGGATCAACGCCGTACCTTTCATCGGTACACAGTCTGCAAAACCGGTTGGCGGAACCGACTTGCTGCTAGAAGCATTGACAGCCTTTTTGGCAGCTAAGTCTTTCCTATTCGGTCTCTTCCTCGGCTTCTTCTGGGGGAGAGGTTCTGATGAGCCTTTCATAGCGCCCTTGATCGCCAACCCAAGTGTTGACGGGCTGAGCAAGGGTTGTTCATGCTGGTTTGAGGCGGCATCTGGAGGCGTGTCCTGCAAGGGTTGCACGAAGAGAGACTTTTTGCACTCAGACCTAGGATGCTCCTGCTCCGACAGAATATCCATCTCCTCGTCCACATGCTCCTTATTGGCCGAGTCATATGGCTGACTCATCATTTCTACTTCCTGATTAATGAAGGCGGTGTTGAGGAATTGCATAGGGTCACCATCCTCGTCCATGTCATCATCCATTGCTTGCTGGAGCACGAGGGAGAAATCACGATCCACTCTGCTTGGACCGCCTTCCTCGCGTCGCTCGCCGCTCTCACCCAGCATAACAGGCGGCGCTAATAATTGCGGAGGCGGGGTGGTGGTGTTCATACCTTCTTGGGGATGTGTTATCGTTGGTGTGGTCATCACGGCGGCCGACTCGACACGAAGAAGACCCTTCGGCCATAGGATGAAATAGCCCTTGCAGTCTGCAAGCCGCTTAGGGGTCTCGTCTTCCTCTCCCCCGAGTTGTACCGGAGGAGCCAAATCCTCGTGGCCCGGTTTGACACTCGCCACGGAAACCTTGAAAGTGGTATTGGGCATCTGCATGGTGTGGATCATCCGATCCGTGGGATTTATTATCGTTGCCTTTCCCACATCCACTGTCTGGCCATTGATCATGTATAGTAAGGTGCACGGGGTTCTCTCGGCCTGCGAAAACATGTCTACGGCGTCAGACATCCAAAAGGCAACGAAAAAGGGATATATTATAGATATGTTGGTGTGACGCGTAATTACCGTGAGGGCGTCGAGCTCAGCCAAAGGCGAAGGCCCGCCTAGCACGCCAGAGACAGAGGACGGGCTGCTATGAGCGGCTAATGGAGCATGTCTGGATGCGAGAGCAGGCCCCGCTGGTGCGATGTTCACCGAGTTTCTCCCGACGAAGCTAGTACGGGGAAAATCCGCTGCCGTTTTGTCTGGATTTTGCTTCGTCCACTCGATAACAGCCGGGATCAAGGATGAAACCGAAGCTGCGAACTCATCTCTACAGGCAACTAAAGCTTCATTGACTGCCGACTTGATCATCTCTTGTTTGGTCGCTTGTTCGGTCTCAACTGCTTTCTTCTCAACCGCAAGCTTCACCTTCTCGTCGATGTTGACCTGACTAAACTTCCTTCTCTGCCTTTTGGCCTCCGGGTCCTCGTGGTAGTAGTGCTTCCACTAGGCACCGTCTCCGACGCCGTGCACACGTCCATGATGCGGCCGAGTGTCCAAAGGGAGGCCCTTCATTATGTTCAAGGCCCGGTTGAGATGGGTGTCCCACTTGGGCCTCATCGTCGACTGAGACGATGAGTCGCTTTCGGCATCAAGCTTGTGTTGCTCTTTCTGCGCAGGAAACGTGGACCATTTACAAATGTTACTACAACGTGTATTCTGACTTGATGAGAAGCTAATATAAGGTGGAAAAAAAATATTACCAGTAATCTCATCAATTCCCTCGTGGGCACGTCCGTGGACCAAACCTTTTTCTTCGAGTCCCACTTGTAGAGGGCCCTGATGAAGTCATACTCCTGGGGGTCGGTGAACTCCGCCAAGGGGTCTGGGATCCCCGCGGCTACACGTTCCGCGTCCTCCTTTTCCCATATGGGCCTTTTGCCAATGTAACCACGGCTTCCGAGGCGGTGTTTCCCCGTGTTCCTTTTCTGAAGCCCCTTGAATTTCGTGGACCTAAGCTTGGCTACGTCGGTAGCGCAAGTGTCCTTGAATTTTAAGAACTCAGCTTCCGTAAGTGATGGATTGTCCGCAAAAATCTTGGAGAAAGGTTTGTTCTACTCAATCAATCGTTTCACCCTCACTTTCCACGCGGACAATGCGTTGCTGAACTTGACCATGGCGGAGGCGTTTATGTCAGTCATGGCATCATCATGCCACGGAGTTTTGCTCTCATCCCGATCCGGGAACTTGAATCTGTTGTGCAGCTTCGTAAGGAGTAAATGTTCCATATTTGGTATACTCCTCAAGTCATAGTCGTTGATGCTCGCGGTTTCCCGTAGGATGCATCCGACTTGGTTGCCGTAGCACCTGCGAGCTTCCGCCGACGCTATTGGCTCGAATTTTCCAGAATGCACCTCTGTCACTAGCAGTTTGTCGGTGCCGAGCTTGTTTTGTTTTCGTACCCTCTCCTTCTTCTTATTTGCTGGTTCATTAGCGGCTTCAGCGCCGCCGGTGTCGGTGGCGCCGGTGTCAGTGCCATCGGTGCCATCAGTAGTGCTGTCGGACTCGATTCGGCGTCCGGCGCACTAGCGACATTTGGACCTTTGTCTCGTAGCTGAGAAGACATATGGTCGAGGAAGGCATGTTCATGCTGCTGGTAGTCAAAATCTTCATTTGCACCGGCTTCGTCGTTGGTCGACATGTTTCCTACGATATATTTAGTCTCCAAGTTTAATTCTCAAACTATATAAAAAGGACTAAATACCGTCCTATCAAATACCGGGGACTCGATATGTCATACTTTGTAGCACAAGTCATGTCGAAATTCACGGTAAATTTCGGCATGACCTTTGCTAAAAAGTGGACATATCGGGAACCTGAAATTTGCCGGAATGGAAATAAATCAACATTCCGGCAAAACATAGGCCCCTCGGATCCCTGCATATGGAAAAAAGAAGAAAATTCGTACACAATATCATTTCATTTGCATTTTCAACTCCAAAAGTTCATACAAACTCCTAAACAATATTAAGCATATACCCACGCACACAATTAGAAAGAACAACTCTTCAGAGCACCCAGCTGGCTAGATAGTTTGGTGATGCACATCTCCTTTTTACTGGTGTTCTGCCTTAATAGTCACCCATATTCAGCAGTGCCTTACATTTAAGACGGTAAATGGGCAACATCCACCAAGATAAATTGATAACTATTCAAGTTTTGTTTTTTACATTTTGAGCTAGTAGTGGTTACTGAATAATAATATTCTTGTGAAGCCAACCAGTGATATTTTTAACCCTTGAAAAGCAAAGCCACTTAAGCTAAATATAAAATGAAACAGCACAAACGCTCTAGACTTTTTCTTTTTCTTTTTTGCATTGAAGGGTCTTGCACTTCCTTCCTACTGGTGTTAGTGGGAGCAGTGTTTGGGAATCCACTTGCGTAGTCTTGCCTATTAACACGGGCACCACATGAAGTTTCGCCTCACATGCATATGCACTGCTGCACTTCAATTTTTCTGTTGTGTAGGGCCCTTCTCTACACTTTATATTTAAAAAGATGATGCATAATTGCATATAATCTCGACCTATTAGTGCTCACTGTATACTTTGTTTTTTGTGGCAGCAGGCTAGCCTACAACAGGATAGTTTGGTGATGAATCAAATCCTTTTGTTCATGTCCACAGGCCAATTAATAATGATGCTCTGCCGGCCTACAAGTCACAAGCAATCTATTCTTGATGGAAGACACGAGAGTTCAGGATGCAAGACAAATTACCGAGCAGATCGATGGTGGCGGCGGCGGCTTGACGACGACGGCGGCCGCGGAGGCGAGGCGAAGAGGGCGGCGGAGGCGCGGCGACGAGGGCGGGGAGGCGAGGTCACGAGGGCGGCGAATGCGAGGCGACGAGGGCCGGGAGGCGCGGCGACGACGACGGTAGCCGGGGAGGAGTCGAGGGGGAGAGATAGAGGAGAATGACAAGAAGAAGGCCTGCCCGACCTGTTTAAGTGGAACTTACTAGTAGCGGGCCCTGTCAGCGCGCGCTATTGCTATGTTTAGCAGTAGCGCGCGCTGACAGGGCCCGCTACTGCTAAGTTTAGCAGTAGCGCGCTCTGACAGGGCCCGCTACTGCTAAAACTTAGAGGTGACCCGCTAAAGTTTAGCAGTAGCGCACGCTGACAGGGCCCGCTACTGCTAAGTTTAGCAGTAGCCCGCCCTGACAGGGCCCGCTACTGCTAAACCTTAGCAGTAGCGCGCGCTGACATGGCCCGCTACTGATATTTCTGGCATTTTTTCCCCTCTTCTATTTCCTTTTTAATTTTTTTTCCGAACAACGACCGATACAATTTATATAATGTATATTTAACAGCGGCAATATATAATTTGACCGATCGATAACGTGGTTAAAGTGCAAGTATACAAAATAGATACATATAAAGATTACAACACACATTTAGTTTCTCAGCGTCGAAGACGTTTCTTAGTGATTAGTTTATTTCCTTATTTGTTCGTTTCCGAATAATTTATGCCCTCGTTGTGACTTTTCCTTTTCCATGGAGTACGATCTTTCATAGGTAATGTAGTCTTCATTCTTCTTCTGACATATGCTTCATCGTCGTCGTCATCTTCCCTCATCGGGTTGCCGTACTGGTCATAGTCTTCTATGTTGGCGACTCCATCCATTCCGACGATGTTTCTTTTTCCTCTCCTCACGACAACACGGCTGGGATTGCTCGGGTCGGTTATGTAGAAACATTGTGTCACGTTCTTAGCGTGTATCCATGGCTCATTTTTGGCTATGACGTTCACGGTAGTGCTCTTGGTGTCGGGTATAGACATAGTAGTGAAATACCGGTTTTCTCTTTCGACATTCTTAGCCCATCTGACACGGAACATCGTCGCATTGTGTAGTCCAGAGTAGATAAGCTCCCAGATCTCTTCGACCCTTCCGTAATATCTTTCAGTTGAGCCGTTGTCGTCAGTCATGCATTCTATCGTCACCCCCGAGTTCTGGAAATCACTTTTCATATCTCTGGCCTCCGTATAGAACGTGTATCCGTTTATATCGTATGCCTGATAGGTGAGGAAGTTGACAGCAGGGCCATGTGCTAAGGCGTATATGAGCAATGCGTCTGTAGACCCCTCTTCCGGGGGATTGGCAAGAACATGCTCTTTGAACCAAGGCAAGAAAGTGGAGTTGTGCTCTCTAGTAACTTCGGCGTCCGTCTTGTGTAGGCCCTGGTCATGGTACTTCTTGGCGATGGTTTCTTTGTGCAGTGTCACGAAAGGGTCTACCACGTCAAGATGTTGTAGCACTACTAAGTTTGCCCTGTCAAAGTCATTGCGTCGATCCGAGTGGTCGACATGCAGTTCCCTCCGACCGTTGGTGTGACCTTCTCCTCCGAGCCTCCCATGGTGCTTGTTAACGGGAAAACCAAAAACAGGGATGTCGTCATCTCCGTTGCTTAGATAATTCTCGCAGAAAGAGATGCACTCTTGTGTCAGATAGCCCTGTACGATGCTTCCATCTGGTCGGGACATGTTACGAACGAATCCTTTGATGACCCCATTCATCCTCTCGAACGACATCATGTTGTGCAGGTATGACGGGCCAAGGTCGATGATGTCGTCCACAATGTGGACACACAGATGCACCATGACGTCAAAGAACGCGGGCGGGAAGTACATCTCGAGCTCACATAGTATGACAACAATCTCTTCCTGTAGCCTTGTGAGCTGCTTCGAACTGACTGACTTTCGAGAGATAACATCGAAAAAATTACAGAAACCAGTAAGCGTATCACGGACGTGCTTGTCCATTATCCCTCTAAGGACAACCGGTAGTATCTGCGTCATCATCACGTGACAGTCATGAGACTTCATCCCGCTGAACCTTTTTTTCTACATGTCTAGATATCTACTTATCTTCCCACAGTAACCGGAACTAACTTTTATTCTGGTAAGAGACTTGAAAAATTGATCGATCTCCTTCGTATTGAAGGTGAAGCAAAAAGGGGGGCAATATTTCGCTTCCTTCTTCTTTACTTTTTTTCCCCGCCTGCTGTCCCCCGCCTCTGTCTCCGTCTCTGTCTCGGCCGTTTTACGGGGCATGTGGAGATCTGCCCTTATTTCCAAATCTTCCAAGTCTCTTCTTTCCTTCGGCCCATCCTTGGTCTTCTCCGGCGTGTTCATCAGTGTGCCAAGCAAACTCTCGAGAACATTCTTCGTGATATGCATTTGATCAAGACAATGAGGTGTATCGACTTTGGGCCAGTACTCCAAGTCCCAGAAAACAGACCTTGTTTTCCATACCTTCAGCAGCGGCTCCGGTTTTTTCATCTTTCCAGGCGCGGGGCACTCTTTCCAGTTTTTCAGCAACTCATCAATTTCGGCGCCGCTCCTCTTATGTGGAGGTCCTCGATGCTCAGCCTCACCATTGAATAGATCTCCATGGTTTCTCCACGGTTCATTCTTCTCGAGCCATCTTCGATGCCCCATGTACACGATTTTCGCAGACCCACCATCTTTCGTTAGCTGCTGAGACATTGTATCATCCATGCACCTCGTGCATCCGCAATATCCATGGCACACCTGGCCTGATACATATCCATAACCGAGATAATCGTGCACTGTCGTCAGCACTGCGGCTTTCATATAGAAATATTCTTTTTCGAAAGCGTCCCATGTCTTGATTCGTGATTTCCATAACATTTCTAGCTCCTCTTTCAATAGCTCGAGATATAGATTAATATTATTTCCCGGCTGTTTCGGCCCTGGAATCAGAATGCTCATGTGTATGTACTTTGTCTTCATGCACTTCCACGGGGGAATGTTGTACATCTATACAAACACGGGCCATGTGCTATGGTTGGTGTTCTGCTTGCCAAACGGATTCATGCCATCTGAACTCACGCCAAGCATGACGTTCCTTGGATCAAGATGAAATCCATGTTCGGTGTTCAACGCTCTCCACTGGCTTCCATCCACAGGGTGTCTCATCTTCGGATCATCTCCATCATCGGGCACCTTCCTGACCGCGTGCCACCGCATGAGCTCAGCTTCCTTAGGATCTACGAAATAACACTGCAGACGAGGAATGATCGGAAAGTACCATACAACTTTCTGAGGAGATTTATTTCCGGCATTCTTGTATCTATCAGCATTGCACACCGGACAACTGGTTTTTTCTGCGTTCTCGTTCCGATAAATGATGCAATCGTTGATGCATGCATGGTATCTAATGTGCGGCAGATCAAGAGGGCACACAATCTTCTTGGCCTCATCGATACTAGTAGGACAAAGGTTCCCCGGGGGAAGAACTGTCTTGTTTAGATACTTGAGATGATCATCGAGGCTTTTGTCGCTCCATTTGTTTTTAGCCTTCATCTTTAGAAGTTCGAGCGTGAAACTCAAGCGGGTCACCTCAGGAGCAACCATCATACAATGGAGTCTTCGAGTCTACCTCCAGTTGCTCCAACTTGGCCTCCTCTCTAGAACCAGCTCTGTCGCTAGTCATCTTCTTGCGAAGCAGGTCTCGAACATGAGGGTCCCGCACGATTGAATTTAGTAGAGATGAAGGATCCGTCATGCCCGCATCTTCTCCGTCATGTTCGGTCTGATCTTCTCCGCCATTACCATGTGCGGCCTCTTCTCCGCCGTCATTTCTAGCGCCCTCTTCGTCTTCGGATCCATCAATAATCTCTTCATCCGCTGCCATGGGGTTATTGGTTGCACCGTCGATATCGTCATCATCATCTTCAGTTATCCATCGAGTATAGCCATCCATGAAACCATATCTAAGTAGGTGCGCCTTCAAACGCCCACCCTTAAAGGGGTCCAGCCAGACGCCTTCTTTGCATTATCGGCAAGGACATAAAATCTCCTTTTCATTTTTTTCAACCATGTCGTCCACTGCGGATCGCAAGTATCTATCCACCATCCTTCCACAGACCTTCATGGTCGCCTACGAGTTATACAAACAAAAGATTATAACGACATGCATATGCATATCAAAGTCATACAAAAATTCGGCATGACCTTCCTAAAAATAGGACATATAGAGTTTGCCCGAAATTCGCCGAAACGGAAGTAAATCGACATTTCGGCAAAACATAGGCAAACTCTCATATCACACACCCATACACACACACACACAAATATTTTCATTGATGCAAAGCACAATTTTTTACTCACATCTCATGCATCCACATACCTAGCTAGCTAGTAATTAATTAAGAGAGAGAGAGAGAGAAAGTATATACCTTTTGTTAAAATATCACTCTTGGGAGAAGCTTGCACTAGCTAGTGAGGGAAAGGAGACAAAGGTGAGAAAGAGAGATAGCTAGATGCATTTATGCATGATATGTGGTGGTGGAGGAGGAGCAAATTAGAAGGAAAGAGAGAGATATTGCATTAATGAAGATGGTGTGTAGTGCATTAATGGAGATGGTGTAATGTATTAATGGAGATGGACAAGAGGTAGGAGAAGGAATGAGGAAGAAGCAAGTGAGGGAGAGAGAGGAGGGGGGCGGGGATGGTTGGTGGAAAAGGTGGCTGCTGCGCATTACCAGTAGCGCCTGTACCGCTACGGCGCTACTGGTAAAGGTAGTAGTAGCGGGCTTTCCAGGGGGGCGCTGCTACTAAAACTTGTCATCTGGGTTTGGTGGGGACCACCTTTACCAGCAGCGGGTCCGCATATGAGGCGCTACTGATACAGGCATATCAATAGCGCGCGTCCATATAGCGCGCGCATGTCTTTAAAGGGCGCTACTGTTAAGCCTCTACCTATAAGCTTTTCCCTAGTAGTGGTTCAATTGATACAACTTGCTCTATTTGCATTAAGCCTAGCTAATGGCTTTAAAGAAGCGCTTTCGGGAGGCAGCCTGCAACGAATTTAGGATTTCCTTTTTGTTTTTCTTATGTTTTTAGTGGTCTTGATTATTGTAACTACTGTAGAAACATCATTGTATCTTTACTTTTCAAGATTTGTACCTTTTATAGCCTCATACGACAAGGGGAGTGAAAGTTGTGACATGCTGTCCAGAAAACAGATTGTGTCCTCGTGACTAGAAAAATCAGCGAAAAATCCCAGTTCTTCTTTTTGAGCTGAATGTTTTACACAGCGTGCTCTATACAATTACGAAACTTTCGTGTGTTTTGAGTTTTTTGATTTGAGTTGCATAAGTATCCCTAAAAAAATTGTTTCTACCTGCTAGTCTGTTTTTCACAGATTCTGTCATGTTTTTCCTTTTCTTCGTTTTGCAAACCTTAAGCTTGCTTTTTCTTTGAAAAAACCTTTTGGCACTCTTGAGAAACAGTAGCTCTTCAAGATTATCTTTATTTCCAAGAGTGAAAAAATTATTTTATTATGGGTACTAACCTCGCTAATAAGATTATGATGAGTTATGTATGAAGGGAGTTTTCAAGTGTGCGAGGGAAGATGATGGAAGAAGATTAAGAAGTGTCAAGCGTTCAAGCTTGTGGATGCCCCCATGCATCCCCAAGAAATATTCAAGGAGACTCAAGCGTCTAATCTTGGGGATGCCCCCGTGCATCCCCTTCTCCATCGACAGTTATCAGTTCGTCTCTCGTTTCACTATATTTTTATCGCTTCATGCGTTATGTGCTATTTTTGGAGCGTCTCGCTCTTAGGTTTTGTTTTTAGTTTTCTTTAGCTTTGCTTGCTGTTCATAACAAGTTAGAGCCCAGCTTTCTTTTTGTGGGAGAGAAACACGCTCCACTTCCAAAATTTAGAACACAACATATGACTTTTTCCTGCTTATCTTTGTTGTGTTTGTTCTTTATCTTTCCATAGCTGATGTCATGCTTTACTCTTAGCTTTCATGTTTATCTTTTAAAAGAGTTTTTGTTTAGTTTGTTGCTGGAACTCTCTTGAGTTTTCATGTTTATCTTCTTTCGAGAGTTTGCTTTTTGCACTGAGTTTTGTGTCTTGACTTGAAGTAGGTAATTGAGGTTGCTATTCTTTTGTAGTAGTAACTTGCAATAGTTTGGAGGTGTTGTTTTGAGTAATGTTTTGATTTTTGGTGTCAAGAGATTTAGCCTATTAGTGATAGATGTCGTATTTTGGGCAATCCGTGTTTATTTTCAAAAACCTACAAAATTAGTTGAAAACTCTAGCTACTAGATGGATCACTCCTCTTCTGAGGGGTCGAATATTAGAGTACACTCACGTACCATGAGTCGAGGATGCGCAAGGATAACCAAACCCCAATACACTCCTCCTCGGGGTACTTGTCTCTTTGTAAACCTCTTTATTAGATTGAGAGTTAGCGATAATAAGTGCATGAGTTCTTCGGACTAATGTGAGTATTCGAAAGTTGACACTTCCACCTTCCCATATTTTGCTAGCCTTTCCTGTGCTGTGCATTGCTTTCTTCTCACTCCTAGAGTTGGCGTCCACCTTCGCCGGTACATCCAAACCCTTGGCACGATACGCTCTGTCATCATAAGCCTCCTTATATACTTCCTCATAACAGCCACCATACCTACCTATCAAGGCATTTTCATAGCCTTTCCGAGATATATTTCCATGCAACATCCATCTTATCATGACTTTATTTTCATGTCATCCATTCTACTTGCCTGATCGATGAGCCGCATGCTAGTTGGGCCTTGACATAATCATCTCTACATGATGTGCTAGTATCATTGCATATACTGCTACACTGGCAGAGGCATACATTTGCATACATCATGATAATTACATTTTCTTTATGATTCGAGTATTTTGTAAAGTGTGAAAGATCTTCTATACTTTTTGTAATATATAGAGTGTTGACCCTAAAGTGAGGAAAAGATCCCAAAGTGGACAAATTAAAAGATCCCAAAGTGGACAAATTAAAAGATCCCAAAGTGGACAAATTAAAAGATCCCAAAGAGGACAAATGAGAGTTAAATAGAAAGAGCCATTGAGGCCACCAAAAAAATAAAAGAAAATAGCAAAAAAAGAGAAATAAAAAGAGAAAAGGGGGCACACTATTATTCCTTTTTGAGAATATCCACACTCGTACTCCATCTTGTATCTTGTACTCCATAGAGATTATCATTCATGCATATAACTATGTGGGGACCTTCACACTATAGAACTTGGCTGGTATATTCCAATGATGAGCCTCCTCAAATGAGCTCTAGGTCTTCTTGAGCAAGCAAGTTGGATTCACTCCCACTAGTTCCATTGGAGAGATTTTAGCTCACATGTGCATCCGTTGCATGGAAATCCCTACTCCTCACACCATATCTATCATTTGGCTTTCTCTCGCCTATGATTGTCCTCATTGATGTGAGCCTTTCACACCTTTTTTGTCTTCCTCCCCCACCATTTTTCTCTCTTTTCCATCCTAAGTGTCAACTTTCTTGCTTACGCTCATAAATTGCATGAGTGCTCAAAATATCGAACGGGAGTGGATCATTTTGTCTTGTACCTGGCTAGTGGTCTGGGGATGAGTCAAGATAAGATTCCAAAGAAGACCAAGTGTGAAACTTTAGTAGATTGAGTTCTCAACACAAAAATACTTTTTCTCGTAATCCCTATCCCCTTTATTGCACGCAAACACCATTTGGAGACATTCGAGTCACGGACAGCGAGAGCTCTTGCACCTTTTTGTTCTTATGTTGCTTGTTTCAATGCTAATATAGACTCTTGCCTGTTATGACTTGAATTGAATTACATGACTTGATTGCTTTACTTAAAAGTTCTTATATGGTTGGTAGAATGTAACCACAGAAATTATCCTTGTTATCATTTACCTACTCGAGGACGAGCAGGAAATAAGCTTGGGGATGTTGATACGTCCAAAACGTATCTATAATTTCTACTTGCTCCATGCCTCTGTTGTGTGATATTGCTATGATATTGATGAACTTCCATACACTTTTGATCATATTTGGACTAACCTATTAACTAAGTGCACCCCAGTGCCAGTTCCTGTTTTCTGCTATTTTTCTATTTCAGGTTTCCCCCTTATTAAAAGTACCAGAAAAATTCCGGGCAAAATATAGGAAAAATCAGCATACCGGAAGCTTCGAGAAAATCCCGAGAGGGGTCAGAGGGGAGCCAGGGGTGCCCCAGGCGGCCAGTGGGCGTGGCCCCACCCCTGGCCGCGCCAGGGGGGCGCTTGGAGCCCCTGGCCCACTTCTGGCTCCCCCCTTTCTCCTATTTATTCCCCGTGACGAGAAACCATCGGGGACGGAACCCTTTTTCGCGATCTCTCCTCTGTTCAGCCGCCGCCGTGCTTCCAAGATCGGGAGCACCAGAAGACCTCTTCCCTGCACCCTGCCGTAGGGAGGAATCACCTCTGGGAGGTTCTCCACCACCATGGATGCTTCCCGGATGAACCGTGACTAGTCCACCTTGGACCATGGGTCCATGATCAGTAGCTATGTGATGTTCTCCTCCCCTCTTTGTTCTTCATGGATTAGACCTCGTGAGCTTCCCTACATGATCTAGGCACATATGTAATCTTTCTGCTGTTTCTATGCTGAGTTTTATGGGATCTGATGGATTATGAGATTATGTTCAGATTGTGATTCAGTTATATATTCTTGCATGTTCTCCGTTGCTATTTATTGCTTTGGCCAAGTAGTAGGTACTGACTCCAAGAGGGAGCGTTATGCATGATTGTGGGTTCATGCCCCCCGATGAATAGCTTGAGTGACAGAAAAATGAGTCTAGGGGATGTGCTGTTGCCACAAGGGGGAAAACAACGGTTCTTGTACTTGCGGGTGCAAGGATTGTTTACTTTATTCAAAGTTCTTTAATGTAGTTGTCCGTTGCTTTGAGTTTACACTTTGGGTGGGATTCACAACTTAATACCAGCGAGATGTTCTGGATAGATATCTCAAGGTGGATGATTAGTGGGTAGATGCAGTTGGATTTCTGTCTACTTGTCTTGGCGTACTTCCCGTGCTTTTGAGCCTCTTCCTTTCTGTTTTGCATAATTAGCATTGGTTTGCGCATATAATCCTGTCAATTTCCCAGCTCTAATTTGTTTACCTCGCATGGCTATTTTATCGTCTTTTGGGAGAGAGACATCACTAGTGAACTTCATGGGACCCCGGTCCATATATCCACCACTGTTTACACTATCCATTTACTTTCAGTATTTACTATTTCGTAGCTATCACTATCTATCATTATTATCCTGTGCGTTTTATCCTTTGTAAACAACAAGGCCGGAGGAATTGACAACTCCTCTGAACTCGTTGGGAGCAAAGCTATCTGTGTGTGTGCAGGTCCAGGAGAAGCAAGTGATTATATTCAAACGGCGCCTCACTTGCCGAACCACCTACTTGTCGACCTTGGAGTCCTATGGGAGACAATCTTAAAACCTTGGTATCTTCACCGAGGGAAACTTGCCGTTACGCTACATCTCACCTTCCACTTGGGGTAACCAACGAGGGCGAGAAGTTATCTCGTGTATCATCAGGCCGACTCATGTGTCATGTATTCTTCAGGACATGTCTTCTGGCTGAGTCTTCCTTTTGGGTGATGCCTTCTAGCCGGGTATTAGCTATGAGTAATCCCCTCGACAGGTATCGTCACCGGTTTCTTCCAGGCGACGTGTTTGCGCCAGAGGGAAACCGTCGATGTTCGTCATAGGCTTTCGCTTCGAGCCGAGTGGCTGACCTGGCACCTTGGACGAAGAGGAAGGAGCTGGCTCATGAGTGGTGGGAGGCTGGTCATCAGATTGGTGATTGTGTGTGTGTGTCGGGGGGGGGGGGGGGGGGGTGGTTGAATACGCCATTCGGTGGGGCTGGATGTGGTGGAAGCGGCAGCCTGCACTCGGCTCCGGCGGTGGAGATGAAAGGGCGGCATGGGTGAGTGCGCACCATCGTCGATGCTAGTGGGGTTGTTAGATTTCTGTGGTTTGCTGACAAATTGCAAGGAACCGATCCTTATATTTAGCAGTTGCCTAGTGTGGAATGGTGTGCACATGAACTGATTGGGCAACCCCAACCGAGGGTAATTGAATAAGGATGTGAGGAGGCAGATGGATCCTAGGCCATCCATCATCCATCCGACGGTCCAAACAATGATTCCATACGTCCATGAAGGGGCCCAATCAGTGGCTCGTCAAACTATACGCGTGAAACTTCGGAAGTGGCTCCAGAGGGGACTAGAAGATCGGGCGGCGGGGCTAATTAAAGCTTGGTCACCCCGTCCGTTCGAAGTAGCTAGCACCAACAGAAGTATTTTCAGAAGCGTGACTGATATATTATGTAGCCCACACATTTCAGTAACTATGAACGATTGCGTTGAAGAGCTAGCGGTCCATTGTTTGCAACTGTGGTTTTTATGAATGCTCATAATGGTTAGTTGTTTAAACCAACACTAAGTTTTGCAGAAACATGCCTGATAGATTTCACATCCCACACGTTTCAGTAAATACAAATGATTGTGAAGAAGGGCTAGCAGTTCATTCTTTGAAACCGTGGGTTTTCTGGATGCTCATGCAGACGGTTGTTTGAACGAATCGTCAGCCCGTGTTTCACACGTGAAAGGATTTTCAGAAGCGTACCTGATATATTAGGCATTCCAAACATCTCGGTAACTATGAACGATTGCGTAGACAGGCTAGCGGTCCCTTATTTGCAACCGTGGGTTTTCCCCCTAAACATCCCAGACCGATTTTCAAAGACCCGTCAGCCCTACATCAACGATGCAACAATTTTTAGAGTTGTGGTCGTTCGGGTACGTTTCCCAGATGTTCAGTTTTGGGCAAAGGGTCTTTTATTTATACCGTTTGCGTTGATAGAATCGCAAACAGTTTCGACGAAGGGACAGGGAAAGGGGTGTCGTGTTAGCCCCTCTTTGCAGTAGTGTGCTGGCACGAAGCTATTGGCCGAGATGATGTCAAACTATTCTTAGTGGCGCACCAAAAGATCTCCAACAGGTAGGAAGGTGAACTCTGTTGAGGAGATCTCCTCTTTAAATGAAAAGGTTGACTTGATCTTGTCTTTATTTACTTACTAAGGAAGCTCCTATTGATGCTAATGGGAACAACAACCCTTATTCTAGCAAAAACTCCACTTCTGAATTAGAGAGCACGCTTAAGGACTTTATCACTTCTCAAAAATCCTTCAACAAGAGTGTAGAAGAGAAATTAGACAAATTATATAGTCTCTCTTTGAAGGTAGACAACATAGCTCATGATGTAGAGATGCTCAAAATTAGGACCTCTCCCTTGAGGAAAGGAAAACTACACCTTTGAATGTTTTCCAAGTGCAAATTAATGAAAATATTAGAATGCTAGCCAAACTTAAGGATAGGTGGGTGATACGTCCCAAACCTATCGATAATTTCGGGTTGCTCCATCATTGTTTTGTGTGATATTGCTATGATCTAGATACACTTTCATACACTTTTGATCATATTTGGCTAACTTATTAACTCAGTGCACCACAGTGCCAGTTCCTATTTTCTGCTATTTTTCTATTTCAGGTATCCCCCATATTAAAAATGCTTCGAAAATTCAGGAAAAATCGAATAAAAAATCAGCGCAACGGAACCTTCTGGAATCACCAAAGTGGCCCTAGAGGGCCACCACCAGGGACCCAGGCGGCCACCTGGCGTGGCCTAGGGCTTGGCTGCGCCAGGGGGGGGGGGGCGCCTGGACCCCTGGCTGCCCCCTTCGCCTATTTATTCCCCATGACACGAAACCTCCAAAGACAGAAACCCTTTTTGCGATCTTGCCTCTGTTCCACCGACGCTACACTTCCAAGATCGGGAGCGCCAGCAGCCCTTCTCCCGGCACCCTGCCGGAGGGAGGATTGGACTTCGGGAGCTTCCCCTCCACCATGGATGCTTCCCGGATGTGACGTGAGTAGTTTCCCTTTGACCATGGGTCCGTGATCAGTAGCTATGTGATGTTCTCCTCCCCTCTTTGTTCTTCATGGTTTAGACCTCGTGAGCTGCCCTACATGATCGAGGCACATATGTAATTTCCTGTTGTTGCTATGCTGAGTTTGCTAGGATCTGATGGATTATGAGACTATGTTCCGATTATGATTGAGTAATATATTTGGTTCTTATCTTCTTTTTTTTTTCCTAAGTAATTCTTGCATGTTCTTCGTTGCTGTTTATTGCTGTGGCCATGTAGTAGGTAGTGACTCAAAGAGGGAACGTTATGCTCGATTGTGAGTTCATGCCCGGCGATGATACGCTTGAGTGACAGAAACATGAGTCTAGGGGATGTGCTATTGCCACAAGGGGGAAAACAACAGTGCTTGTAACTGTGGTTGCAAGGATTGTTTACTTTACACAAGGTGCTTTTTAATGCAGTTGTCTGTTGCTTTGGGTTTACACTTTGGGTGGGGCTCGCAACTTAATACCAGCGAGATGTTCTGGATAGATATCTCAAGGTGGATGATTAGAAGTAGATGAAGTTTGATTTTGGTCTACTTATTTTGGCATACCGCCCATGCTTTTGAGCCTCGTCCTTTCTTTGTAGCATAGTTAGCATTCGGGGCGTTTTTAATCCTGTCAATTGCCCAGCTGTAATTTGTTTACCTCGCATAGCAGTTTTATCGTCTTTTGGGAGAGAGACATCACTAGTGAACATCACGGGACCCCGGTCCATATTCTCATCACTGTTTACACGCTCGTTTATTTTCCTTGTTTTACTTTCTAGTTGCTACCAGCATTATCATTATTATCTGTTGCGTTGATCCTTTGTGAACATACAGGCCGGAGAGATTGACAACCTCTCTATACTCGTTGGGAAGCAAAGTTTTTTGTGTTGTGTCCAGGTCCACATCAGTTGCGCCGTCGACACCTACTTATCATCTCGGGAGTCCTACTGGACACAAACCTTGGTATGTTCACCGAGGGAAATTTTCCGCTATCCTACATCTCACCTTCCAGTTGGGGTAACCAATGAGGAGAGAATATCAAGCAAATTTCTGGCGCCGTTGCCGGGGACTCCGAGTGCTAAGATAGGGGATTTGCACACTATCTTTTACCTTTGCTTTTTAGTCTTGTTATTTTACATTTCAGTTTATATTTTTGTGTCTTATATCAAAAATTACAAAAAAATCTGCCAGACTTGCTGCTGCTATGGGTTCCACTGAAAACACCAAGTTGTGTGACTTCACTAGTCACAACAACAATGACTTTATCTGCACTCCTATTGCCACACCTGCCACTTCAGCTACCTCTTATGAAATTAAACCTTCTTTGTTAAACCTTGTTATGAGAGATCAATTCTCTGGTGCTGGAGATGATGCCGCTTTACACTCAAATAATTTTGTTGAGTTATGTTATATGCAAAAGTATAAAGTAGTACAAGGTGATGTTGTTAAGATCAAGATTTTTCCCCTCTCTTTAAAGGGAGAAAGCTAAAATTTGGTTTCAATCTTTGCCTAGATTCTTGGGATAAGTGCAAAGATGCTTTTATTGGGAAGTACTAGCCACGTGCTAAAATTATCCAATTGAGGAGTAACATTATTAATTTTAAGCAATTGATAATGAACACGTTGCCCAAGCTTGGGAACGTATGAAATCTCTTATTAAGAAATGCCCTACACATGGTTTGACTACTTGGATGGTTATCCAGACTTTTTATGCAGGCTTGAACTTTATCTCGCGGAACCTGTTAGATTCGGCCGCGGGAGGAACCTTTATGCCAAATACACTTGGTGCTGCCACGAAACTCCTAGATGAGATGATGACCAACTATTCCCAATGGCACACCGAACCCGCTCCAACAGGTAGGAAGGTAAAATCTGTCGAGGAGATTACCTCTCTAAATGAAAAGTTGACTTAATTATGTATATACTTACCAAGCAGCCCTCTATTAATCCTCATGATGTTCCTTTAAATTCTTTGGTTGCTCAGGAACAAGTAGATGTGAACTTTATTGCCAGAAACAACTTCAACAACAATGCTTATATAAGGGAAATTTTTCTAGCTAACCTAGACCGTTTCCATCCAACTATGGGAACAACAACACCTATCCTAGCAACAAGAACCCCACTTCTGAACTAGAAAACATGCTCAGAGACTTTATCACTACCCAAAAAGCCTTCAACTAGAATGTAGAAGAGAAATTAGCTAAATTAGATAATCTCTCTTTGAAGGTAGATAGCTTAGCCCTTGATGCTGAAATGCTTAAAATTAGAACCTCTCCCCTTGAGGAGAGGAAGGCCACTCCTATTAATGCTATCCAATTACAAATTAATGAAAATATTAGGATGATGGCTCAACTTAAAGAAACATGGGCTAGAGAAAAAGAGGAACATGATAGAATTAAGAGCCTTCCTACACACCACACACTTGCTACCATCCAAATTGTTGAGGACACCCAAACTATTAGCACCCAACACACTCCTAGTCCCATTGGACCTATTAATGGTGATGCTAATACCTCAACCATAGAAGAATAAAATCTTATGAACATAGAGGATTTCAAACAAGTGAGCCTAGATGACACTACTAGCACCTTTGATAGTAGTGATTTTGCTTTTGATAGTTGCACCCTCTCATAAGTTATTAGCTTGCTACACGAAATGTCTAGAGACACCCCACACTAGGACACTTAATCTTGCCTTCACGGAGCATATCACTAATGCTCTAATCAAATCTAGGGAGTAGAATCTTAGAATATAATACTCTATACCTAGGAATCTAGATGATGGTTAGGACCCTATCATAAAAATTAAATTGAATAACTTATCTTGTTATGCTTTCTGTGATGTCGGAGCTAGCACCTCCGTTATGCCCAAAAGAATGTATGACATGTTTGAATTGAAACCTTTTGATCGTTGGTCTTTTGGTGTTCGTCTCGTTGACTCTTCCGTAAAGAAACCTTTGGGGAAGATCGACGATGTTCTTATCATTGTCAATGACAATTATGTTCCCATTGATTTTATTATTATGGATATAGAGTGTGAACCTATATGTCCAATTATTTTGGGACGTCCTTTTCTTCGCACCGTTGGTGCTATTATTGACATGAAAGAGGGGAATATAAATTTCAATTCGCTCTCAAAAATAGGATGTAACACTTCCCTAGAAAGAAAATCAAGTTATCTTTTGAGTCCGTTACACAGGCTAGCTATTCTCTCTCTATTGATAAAACTTGACTCCTCTTTTGCTTTATGCCTAGCTTAAATGCGTAAAATAAAGCGCTCGTTGGGAGGCAACCCAATATGTTTTTACTTATGTTTTTAGTGGTCTTGATGATTTTTACTACTGTAGCAACATCATTGTATCTTTATTTTCAAGCTTTGTGCCAAGTTTATCCTCTTATGATAAGGGAAGCAAAAGTTATGACATGTTGTCCAGAAATCAGATTCTGTCTTCTTGACGGAAAAAATTGAAACAAATCGCAAGTTTATCTTTTCGAGCTGAATTTTTTACACAGCATGCTCTATACAATTTTGAAACTTTCCTATGTTCTGAGTTTTTTGATTTGAGTTGCAGAAGTACCCCAACAAAATTATTTACTACCTGCTGTTCTGTTTTTCACATATTCTGCCACAGTTTGCCTTTCCTTACTTTTGCAAACCTTAAGCTTGCTTTTTCTTTGAAAAAACTTGTTGGCAATCTTGAGAAATAGTAGCTCTTCAAGAATATTTTTATTTCCAATGGAGAAAAATAATTTTATTAAGGGTACTAACCTCTCTAATCAGCTTATGATGAGTTATGTATGAAGAGAGTTTTCAAGTGTGCGAGGGAAGAGATGAAAGAAGATCCGGGAGTGTCAAACGCTCAAGCTTGGGGATTCCCCCATGCACCCCCAATAAATATTCAAGGAGACTCAAGCGTCTAAGCTTGGGATGCTCCCGTGCATCCCATTCTCCATCAACAATCATCAGTTCGCCCTTCGTCTCATTATATTTTTATCACTTCATGCGTTATGTGCTATGCTTGGAGCTTCTCGCTCTTAAGTTTACTTTTTAGTTTTCATTAGCTTTGCTTGATGTTCATAACAAGTTAGACCCCATCTTACTTTGTGTGGGAGAGAAACACACTCCAATCCAATCTAGAACACACCATATGATTTTTCATGCCTATCTTTCTCTGTTGTGTGTTCTTTATCTTTTCGTAGCTACTGCCATGTTTAGTTTTAGTTTTAGTGTTTGTCTTTAGAAAGAGCCTTGGCTTTTGGTTAGTTTATTGCTGGAACTCTCTTTACTTTTCATGTTTATCTTGTTAAGAGAGTTGGTTGTTGCACTGAGTTTTGTCTTGTCTTGAAAGTAGGTAATTGAGATTGCTATTCAATTGTAGTAGTAACTTGCAATAGTTTTGAGGTATTGTTGTGAGTAATGTTTGAACTTTTGGTGTCAAGAGCTCTAGCCTATTAGTGATAGGTGTCGTATTTTGGGAAATCCGTGTTTATTTTCAAAAACCTACAAAACTAGTTGAGAAATCTATCTACTAGATGGACCACTAATCTTTTGAGGGATCAGATATTTGAGTACACTCGCGTACCATGAGTCAAGGATGCGCAAGGATAACTAAACCCCCATACACTCCTCCTCGGGGTACTTGTCTCTTTGTGAACCTCCTCATTAGATTGAGAGTTATCGATAATAAGTGCATGAGTTCTTCAGACTAATGTAAGTATTGAAAGTTGACACTTCCACCTCCTGATATTTGCTAGCATCTTCAGTGTCGCGCATTGCCCTCTTCTCACTCCGAGAGTTGGCGTCCACCTTCGCTAGTGCATCAAAACCCTTGGCATGATACACTCTGTCATCATAAACCTCCCCATATCTTTCCTCAAAACAGACACCATACCTACCTATCAAGTCATTTCCATAGCCTTTCCGAGATATATTGGCATGCAACATCCATGGTCCTACTACACTGGCAGAGGCATACTTTTCATACATCATGATAGCTACATCTTCTTTATGTTTGAGTACCTTGTAAAGTGTGAAAGATCTTCTATACCCTCTTGTAAAATAGAGTGTTGGCCTTAAGTGAGTAAAAGATCCCAAAGTGGACAAAATAAAAGATCCCAAAGAGGACAAATGAAAGTTAAATAGAAAGAGCCATTGAGGCCACCAAAAAAAAGAAAAAATAGAAAAAAGAGAAAAAGAAAATAAAAAGAGAGAAAGGGGCAACACTACTATCCTTTTGAAAGATCCACACTAGTACTCCCTCTTATCCTTGTACTCCATAGAGATGATCATACATGCATATAGCTATGTGGGGACCATCACACTATAGAACTTGGCTTGCATATTCCAAGGATGATCCTCCTCAAACAAGCTCTAGGTCTTCATGAGAGAGTAAGTTAGATGCACCCCCACTAGTTCCATTAGAGAGCTTTTCTTAGCTCATATGTGCATCCGTTGCATGGAAATACCTACTCCTCACATCATATCTATCATTTGGCCTTCTCACCTATGATTGTCCTCATTGATGTGGGCCTTTCTCACCATTTTTGTCTTACTCCTCCACCATATCTCTCTCTTTGCCATCCTAAATGTCAGCACTCGTGCTTACGCTCATCCAATGCATGAGTGCTGAAAATATCAAAAAGGAGTGGATCAAATTGACTTGTACCTGGCTAGTGGTCTGGGGACGAGTCAAGATAAGATTCCAAAGAAGACTATGTGTGAAACTTTAGTAGATTGAGTTCTCAAAAAAAATACTTTTTTTCTCTTGTATTCCAATATCCCCCCTTCTTGCACGCAAACACCATTTGGAGACATTCGAGTCACGGACAGCGAGATCTCTTGCACCTAATGTTCTTTCATTGCTTGTTTCAATGCTAATATAGACTCTTGCATATTATGAGTTGAATTGAATCACATACCTTGATTTCTTTACTTTTCAAAGTCTTATATGGTTGTCAGCATGTCACCGCAGAAATTAGGCTTGTTATCATTTACCTACTCGAGGACGAGCAGGAATTAAGCTTGGGGATGTTGATACGTCCCAAACGTATCTATAGTTTCTTCTTGCTCCATGCATGTTTTGTGTGATATTGCTATGATCTAGATACTCTTTCATACACTTTTGATCCTATTTGGACTAACTTATTAACTCAGTGCACCACAGTGCCAGTTCCTGTTTTCTGCGGGTTTTATTTTTCAGGATTCCCCCATATTAAAAGTGCTCCAAAAATTCGGGAAAAAATCGGATAAAAAATCAGCGCAACGGAACCTTCCGGAATCACCAAAGTTTGTCCAGAGGGCCACTACCAGGGACCCAGGAGGCCACGCTAGGGGGGCGCCTGGAGCCCTGGTGGCCCCCTGGCTTCCCCCTTCGCCTATTTATTCCCCGTGACGTGAAACCTCCGAAGACAGAACCCCTTTTCGTGATCTCGCCTCTGTTCTGCCGCCGCTGCACTTCCAAGATTAGGAGCGCCAGCAGCCCTCTACCCGGCACCCTGTCAGAGGGAGGATTGACCTCCGGGAGCTTCCCCTCCACCATGGACGCTTGCCGGATGTGCCTTGAGTAGTTTTCCTTGGACCATGGGTCCGTGATCAGTAGCTATGTGATGTTCTCCTCCCATCTTTGTTCTTCATGGTTTAGACCTCGTGAGCTGCCCTACATGATCGAGGCACATATGTAATTTCATGTTGTTGCTATCCTAAGTTTGTTGGGATCTGATGGATTATGAGACTATGTTCAAAATGTGATTGAGTAATGTATTTGGTTCTTATCTTTTATATTTTTGTTCCTAAGTAATTCTTGCATGTTCTTCGTTGTTTTTTATTGCATTGGCCAAGTAGTTGGTAGTGACACCAAGAGGGAACGTTATGCTCGTTTGTGGGTTCTTGCCCCAGATGAAACGCTTGAGTGTTAGAAACATGAGTCTAGGGGATGTGATGTTGCCACAAGGGGGAAAACAACGGTGCTTGTAACCGCGGTTGCAAGGTGTTGGAGATCGGCGCAGAAAACAAAATTTTTCCTACCTACGAGTCTCGAACCCAAGATCTATGCTATGCTGATGTATGTAACGGAAGGAATCGGTGTTCATACCTTTGAAGACTGAAAGAGGGAAACGTTCCTCAAACGTGGTTGGCGTAGACTCTGATCCTATGACCTCCCTGTCGTGTTGAAGAACCTCCGACGATGAAGTAGCACCACACGTGTAGTGCCTCGCGGGATTACACACGTACGGTGCAACCGACGTCCCTCCGGGCTCCGAACTAGAAGAGTAGCGGAAAGAAGGTTAATCCGGATCCCGATTCTGGCAGCGCGACGGCGTCCGGATGATGGTGAAACCCCCAACCAGGTGCAAACTCCAAACCAGGGGAGTCCGCTCTAGGTCAGAGAAAGAGAGAGAGAGAAACTCAATGTTGTATAGAAAAAGACACCCCACCCCTCCTTATATAGCCCAAGGAGGGGATCCACCCCCTCCCCTTCCCCCATGTGGGACTAAACCCCCAAGGGGGGGAGTGGTGCGGCTAGGAGGGGGATGGGCCCCTCCCTTGGCGCCAAGCCCAAGGGGGGAGGCTCCCCCTTCCACTCATGGGCCTTTTAAGGCCCAAATACCTTTTCACATTTTTTATTAATTATTTAAATCATTTTTAATATTTAATTCTGTCAATTAAATAATAAAACATATTTAAAAATTAATATATATTATTTTGAACCTTTCAAAATATCCGGAACAACTTCCGGCACCTCCCGGTAGATTTCCGGTGTTTTCTCTCTTTTCACCGATGATCCCGAATCAATCCTTAATGCATCGATTGCTCTTAAATGTGACACCCTACGGTCCGGGAAATAGTAGACATGATCGAGACATTCTCTGACCAATGACCATCATGTGGGATCTGGTTAAAATCCTTGATGTGCCCCTACGCTTCCATCGAATAAACTTCATCGCTGTTGAACCGTTAACAATATGACTTGATCCCTTTGTGCTTCGGTACTATGTTTGTCCGAGGTATGATCGTCGGTATCCAATACCTAGCTCTTCCACGTCTCCAACATAACATGTTTACTTGTCTGTGAATATTACATCTCTTGTGACCTAGTCACTTGCTTGCAAGATATTGATGCAACACCATCGAGTGGGCCCATTGTACCTATCCGCCACTCGGATTGACAAATCCCGCTCTGATCTATTTCATACTCCTCAGGATATCTACTTCGGAATAACCAAGATACACCTTTTCAGTTACCATGTTTCAGTGTAACGGTCACTACTAGGGAATGCCCTTTTAGTGGCGTCCTTTTTTTAGTGGCGCATTTAGGATGCGCCACTAACTACAAGCCACTAATAAGGGCTTATAGGTGGCGCATTCTGGATGCGCCACCCCTAAGACCCTTAGGCGTGGCGCATCTCAGAATGCGCCACCTATAAGCTCTTAGGGGTGGCGCATTCTGAAAATGCGCCACTATTAAATTTTTTTAAATTTTGAATTTTGAATCTGGATCTGGAAAAAAAATATTTTTATTTTTTCTTAATCTCAGGTTAGTATGCTTAATGCCCGGTCAATATGCTTAATCTCAGGTCAAACTAACCTCCGTGGTCAAACTTCCCCGAGGGTCACCCATCCTAGCACTACTCTAGCCCCAGCACGCTTAACTTCTCGGTTCTATTCAACTCTCACTCCAGCTCACCTGGCAGGCACTTGTTGATATATCTAAGATATAAATCCTATTAAACCATGTTGATGTCTAGGACCTTGTTAATGTTCATGGGTGTGCTAAAATTTTCAACATTTTTTTGAAACTTTCTCGATGGGACCATTAGCATATTTTGAACTTTTTTATTTTTTTTTTTGGATTTTTTTTTAATTTTTAAATTATTAATTTTTTAATTTTTTTTAATGTTACTATCTAAAATTTTCAACTTTTTTTAACTTCACGATTTGTCCTCTAGCCTATTTTGAATTTTAAAAAAATAAAATAAAAAGTGAAAAAATATTTCAATTTTTTTTTCTGTTATTAGTGGCGCATTTCATACAAAATGCGCCACTACTAAGTTCAATTTTTTTTTCAATTTTTTTCTTTTTTTTGGGCCTTCAGATCTTCAAACGCCCGTAACCTTTTTTTCTGTTAGGTTTTTGAGGATTCTAAAAATGTTCAACGGGTTACACCCTGTTGAATTTGGATATAACTTTTCGAGTAGATGATTTTTCATATAAAAAACTTTTTCATTGGAGGTCGTATGCAAAAGTTAAGCCCATTTTACGAAATTCTCGGGAGATTTTGCAAAAAAAGTCGAAATTCATATTTGTAAATTTTCCTAACAACTAGACCACATATCATTTGGGGAACTTATTTTCTTTTATTTTTTTGACATTTCTATCATTTACTTTTATTTTTTTTCAAATTGAAAAGGCGGTCCACAGGGGGGGGGTATTTGGGAATTTTCCCGCGCAGTTTTTTCTTATTAGTGGCGCATATGGGAAATGCGCCACCCCTAAGAGCTTATGGGTGGCGCATTCTGGATGCGCCACTAATAATTCCTTAGGGGTGGCGCATTTCTAGAATGCGCCACCTCTAAGCTCTTAGGGGTGGCGCATTTCCAAAATGCGCCACCTATAAGGTTCTTAGGGGTGGCGCATTTCTCCAAATGCGCCGCGTATAAGGGGATCCAGGGCTGGCCCACTCTTAGGGGTGGCGCATTTTTAAAAATGCGCCACCTATAAGGGCTTATAGGTGGCGCATTTTTTGCCAGTGCGCCACCCCTTACAACATAGTGGCGCATTACATATAAAATGCGCCACTAATAAGCTTTCCATGTATAGCTATTTCCCTAGTAGTGGGTTAATGCACTCAAAGCATCCTAATAGATAGCAATTATGTATGATCATCACGGTCTAAGGATTCAGTCACTATGTCATTAAGTCATCGCAATGCTGAACTTATGTGACTTGATCACACTGCAATGCTTAAGGTGGGTGTGTGTCCATCACATCATTCTCCTAATGATATGACCTCATTGTCAATAGACTATTATGTTCTCATGGTCAGGAAACCTTGATCATCAATTGCCCAATGAGCTAGTATGCCTGAGTTTAACTAGGGACCAGGTTGTTATATATCACACGTGTATTAATGTTTCCGCTTAATACAGTTCTAGCACAATATATAATGTATTATGAACAAACAGATATGTGACAAATATCTTTATTAATTTGCCTCTAGGGCACATATCCAACAGTCTCCCACTTGCACTAGAGTACAAATTACACTAGTTTACATCAGGTATGTATCTAACAACAATAGTCTCTCAGTGTTGTTCAAACTTGGCTTGTGAAAGAGATTTAGTCATTGGGTCTGATGGATTCAAATCCGTATGTATTTTGCAAATCCTAGTATGACCATCCTTGACGTAGTCCCGTGTCACATGGAAACGCCGGAGAATATGCTTGGCTGTAGACTGAGTCCTCGGCTCCCTTGCTTTAGCAATGGCACCCGTATTGTCGCAATAAATGCTAACAGGGTCAGTGCAACTAGGGAATACACCAAGCTCGATGACGAACTTCTTCAGCCAATGCGCTTCATTTGATGCTTCGCAAGCGGCAACATACTCCGACTCCATTGTAGATTGGGCGACGACTGACTGCTTGCCGCTCCTCCAGCTAATCGCACCACCATTCAACAAAAACACGCATCCCGTCTGGGATTTTGAGTCATCGGGATCAGTACCAAGACTGGCATCGACGTAACCTGTTACGGCGAGCTCTTCTTCACATCCTCCATAGACAAGAACCAGATCCGTAGTTCTTCGTAAGTACTTAAGAACGTTCTTCACTGCAATCCAATGATACATTCCAGGATTACTTTGGAAACGATTAGTCAGACTAACCGCCAGGGCCACATCTGGTCGAGTACACAGCATAGCATACATGATAGGACCTATGGCTGAGGCATAGGGCTTTGAGGACATTTCCTCCCTTTCTTTTGCTGTTGCTGGGCATTGAGTCACACTCAATTTATTTCCTTTCATAACGGGCAAGAGGCCTCTCTTGGCGTTATCCATATTGAACCTCTTCAATATCTTCTCAAGGTAAGTTCTCTGACTCAGTGCTAATAGGCGTCTTGATCTATCTCTATAGATTTTAATGCCTAATATGTATGCAGCTTTACCCCCTCTAGAAATTTCACATCATTCCCTATCAATAATATGTCATCCACATATAGTACTAGGAATGCCACAGAGCTCCCACTTGCTTTCTTATAAACACAGAATTCTTCTTCATTTTGGACAAATCCAAAAGCTTTGATCATCTCATCAAAACGAAGATTACAGCTCCAAGATGCTTGCTTCAACCCATAAATGGACCGTTGAAGTTTTCATACCTTAACAGCGTCCTTAGGATCAATAAAACCTTCCGGTTGTACCATATACAACTCTTCCTCAATGTTTCCATTTAGGAACGCGATTTTCACATCCATCTGCCATATTTCATAATCGTAATAGGCAGGAATTGCTAGCAATATCCGAATAGACTTTAGCATCGATACGGGAGAGAAAGTCTCTTCGTAGTCAACTCCTTGAATTTGTCGGAAACCTTTTGCGACAAGTAGAGCTTTATAGACAGATACATTTCTGTCTGCGTTAGTCTTTTTCTTGAATATCCACTTATTCTCGACGGCCTTTCGGTCCTCGGTAATATCCACCAAAGTCCATACTTTGTTGGCATACATGGACTCTATCTCGGATTTCATGGCTTCCAGCCATTTCTCGGACTCGGGTCCCTCCATTGCTTCTTTGTAGTTCACAGGTTCGTTAGGTTCATTTAACATGACTGCAATGACAAGTTGCCCATAAAACTGAGTTTTTACTCGGGCTCTTGATGACCTGCAGGGTACAATAGGATCCTCTTCATCTTGATCATGATCATCATGTATGTCACGATCATTATGAATATCATGATGACCGTTCTCTTCAGCTCCCACTACAGAAGATGGTTCCGGAACAACTTCCATTTCCATTTCTTCCACTTGGAGTGATTGGTCAATCATCTCGTTGAGGTCTATTTTCCTCCCACTCAATTCTTTCGAAAGAAACTCTTTCTCAAGAAAGAATCCAGTCTTGGCAAAAAAAATTTGCCCTCAGACTGGTTGTAGAAGGTGTATCCAATGGTTTCCCTTGGATATCCCACAAAGATGCACTTATCCGCTTTTGATTCGAGTTTGTCAGGCTGAAGTTTCCTAACATAAGCCTCACAACCCCAAATCTTCAAGTGAGACAACTTTGGTTTCTTGCCATGCCATTCCTCAAATGGTGTTGTCTTTACGGATTTGGACGGTGCCCTATTAAGAATGTAAGCGGCAGTTTCTAATGCATACCCCTAGAATGACACAGGTAAGTCGGTATGAGACATCATCGATCGTACGCTATCCAATAGAGTTCGATTACATCGCACAGAAACACCGTTAAGCTGAGGTGTTCCTGCCGGCATAAGTTGTGGTACGATGCCACAAGTCTTAAGATGATCGCCAAACTCGTGACTTAAATACTTGCCTCCTCGATCGGATTGAAGGTGCTTGGTTTTCTTCCCAAGTTGATTCTCGAACTCACTCTCAAATTCCTTGAACCTTTCAAAGGTTTCTGACTTATGTTTCATTAAGAAGATATACACATATCTGCTTAACTCATCTGTGAAGGTCACGACATAACGAAGACCATTGCGTGTGGGGACGTTCATAGGTCCACATAAATCTGAATGGATGATCCCTAACAAGTCTTCCGCATGCTCCATTGTTCCATTGAATGGAGTCCTTGTCATCTTGCCCAAAAGGCATGGTTCACATGTGTCAAGGGATCCAACATCCAATGACTCCAGAAGTCCATCATCATGAAGCTTCTTCATGCGCTTTTCACCAATATGACCAAGTCGACAATGCCACATCGTCATGTGTTCTTCGCCACTAGGTTTTAATCTTTTGGCCTCTACGTTATCAATATGAAGTATATCACAATCGAGATTAAGAATGAATAAGTCATTTTTCTCTAGTGCGTGAACATAAAACACATCATCCTTATAAATCGCACAACCAATTGTATCTGACTTAAAAGAATAGTGGTCTCGCTTCAAGCAAGAACCACTAATGATGTTCACACTCAATGCGGGTACATAGTAGCACTTATTCAAAATCAAAACTAATCCCAAAGGGAGACTAAGATGCTTCGTGTCGACCGCCACCACTTCAATCCGGCAGCCGTTTCCCACGCGCATCGTTACTTCATCTTTCATCAAGCATCGCCTATTCCGTAGCCCCTGAGAGGAGTTAGAAATATGAGCAACAGATCCTGTATCAAATATCCAGGATTTGTTCTCAGCGCTTGTTAAAAAAAGATCAATAACGTGTATATCAAATATACCTTTGTCTCTTCTGACAATCTTGCCAGCCTTCTTATCCTCTAGGTACTTGGGGCAGTTGCGTTTCCAGTGATCATCGCCCTTGCAGTAGAAGCACTCAACGCCGGGCTTGGGTCCAGGTTTGGGTGCCTTACGAGGAGTGACAACTGGCTTGTCACCTTTCTTCGGGCTTCCCTTCTTTCCCTTCTCCTTCTTGCCAGACTTCTTGAATTCAACGGTCTTGTTGACCATGAATACAACATGCTCCTTCTTGATCTCAACCTCAGCAGTTTTCAGCATGGCGAACAACTCAGAAGGGGTCTTAGTCATCCCCTGCATGTTTTAGTTCAACACAAAGCCTTTGTAGCTAGGGGGCAGCGACTGCAGCACCCTATCAACAGCAAGTTCATCTGGAATCTGACATTCCAGAGCATTCAAGCATTGAACATAGCCAGACATCTTGACCACGTGCTCACTAACACTGCTATGCTCATCCATCTTTGTTGAGAAGAAAGCTTCAGAAGCCTCATAACGTTCAGCCCTGGCTTGGGGTGCAAAGACGGCCTTGAGGTCGGTGATTATCTCATATGAACCCATCCTCTCAAAGCGTTTCTGCAGCTCAGCCTCCATGGAGTAAAGCATTCCACTCTGGACAAGGTTGTAATCATCCGTCTTGGAGAGGTAGACATTCTTCTCATCCTGACTAGCGTCTGCTGGTGGTTCGTCACCTAACGCGTCCTCTAGTACGTATGCCATCTTGCAGGGAGCGAGGAGAATCCTCAGAGTGCGGAACCAGTTGGTGAAGTTTGACCCATCGGTTTTCAGTTTGTCTTTGTCTAGGAATGACCCTAAGTTGAATGATGGGCGAGGTGCAGCCATCTACAATGGTTATTTCCAAAACAACTATTTAGACTTTGTTCATAATTGGAGTTCAATTTTAATTAATTCTAAAACTCCCACTTAGTTAAACATCTCTCCAAATTTACTAAGTGATTAACATAATCCTAGTTTGAATGATCGTCCTCGAATATCACACGGTCGATGACACATCTCCCTAGGTAGGCCAATATGCCAATCATATCCGTTATATGACTCATGCTTAACCTTTCGGTCATCCGTATCCCAATCTCATATCTACATATGTCAAGCCTGCCAGTCGAACCTTAGTGTATGGATGTTCAGCAAGGCCATATCTGCATATGCTAGGCTTGCCAAACCCAACCTCATGCGATCGCTAATGTATGTATGACACCCGATCGTCACGACCTGTCTATCATAAAGAGATCCTTCCAGGAGGTGCCCACTAAGGGAGAATACAATCATGGTATTGAGAGAGATTATCCTATCATGCTACCGTCGCATATCTAGCATATTAGCAAGACAGGAAGTAAAACTGTAAATCATACAAGCTATGATCCCCCCTTACATGCAAATTAAAGTTAAAACGCCTTCTACTTTATCTTTTGCAAGTTTTACGTGGCTGCTAAGGGGTTTCGAGAGAGAACTGCTTTCTATCCTGCGAAAACAAGCCACAACACCAATCCTGCAATCGTCTCTATTACACCCCTGTCGGGGCCCTCCATTGCAAACGTCTTCGCGTCGCTAATGTTAAAGAGACAGACACCCCCAGCCACTTATATGGTACAAGCCATATGTCAAGCGTGGAACCAGTCTCGCGTAAACGCATAAGGTCGGTCGGGGCCGCTTCATCAGGACATTGCCGCAACGCTAAACGAGTACACGTGGGAGGGTAAAAATTGGAGAATTGATGCCCACATCCTAGATGTGTTCATACCTTTGAAGACCGAAAGAGGGAAACGTTCCTCGAATGTGGTTGGCGTAGACTCTGATCCTACGACCTCCCTGTCGTGTTGAAGAACCTCCGACGATGAAGTAGCACCACACGTGTAGTGCCTCGCGGGATTACACACGTACGGTGCAACCGACGTCTCTCTGGGCTCCGAACCAGAAGAGCAGCGGAAAGAAGATTGATCCGGATCTCGATTCCGGCAGCGTGACGGCGTCTGGATGATGGTGAAACCCCCAACCAAGTGAAAACTCCAAACTAGGGGAGTCCGCTCTAGGTCAGAGAAAGAGAGAGAGAGAGAGAGAAACTCAATGTTGTATAGAAAAAGGCACCCCACCCCTCCTTATATAGGCCAAGGAGGGGCTCCACCCGCTTCCCTTCCCCCATGTGGAACTAAACCCCCAAGGGGGGGAGTGGTGCGGCTAGGAGGGGGGATGGGCCCCTCCCTTGGCGCCAAGCCCAAGGGGGGAGGCTCCCCCTTCCCCTCATGGGCCTTTTAAGGCCCAAATACCTTTTCACCTTTTTAATTAATTATTTAAATCATTTTTAATATTTAATTTTATTAATTAAATAATAAAACATATTTAAACATTAATATATATTATTTTGAACCTTTCAAAATATCCGGAACAGCTTCCGGCACCTCCCGGTACATTTCCGGTGTTTTCTCTCTTTTCTCCGATGATCCCGAATCAATCCTTAATGCATCGATTGCCCTTAAGTGTGACACCCTACGGTCCGGGAAACAGTAGACATGATCGAGACACTCTCTGACCAATGACCATCATGTGGGATCTGGTTACAATCCTTGATGTGCCCCTACGCTTCCATCAAATAAACTTCATCGCTGTTGAACCGTTAATAATATGACTTGATCCCTTTGTGCTTCGGTATTATGTTTGTCCGAGGTATGATCGTCGGTATCCAATACCTAGTTCTTCCTCGTCTACGACATAACGTGCTTACTCGTCTGTGAATATTACAACTCTTGTGACCTAGTCACTTGCTTGCAAGCTATTGATGCAACACCATCGAGTGGGCCCAGGGTACCTATCCGTCACTCTCATCAACAAATCCCGCTCTGATCTATTTCATACTCCTCAACATATCTACTTAGGAATACCTAAGATACACCTTTTCAGTTACCATGTTTCAGTGTAACGGTTAATGCACTCAAAGCATCCAAATAGATAGCAATTATGTATGATCACCACGGTCTAAGGATTCAGTCACTACGTTATTAAGTCATCGCAATGCTGAACTTATGTGACTTGATCACACTGCAATCCTTAAGGTGGGTGTGTGTCCATCACATCATTCTTCTAATGATATGACCTCATTGTCAATAGACTATTATGTTCTCATGATCAGGAAACCTTGATCATCAATTGCCCGATGAGCTAGTATGCCTGAGTTTAACTAGGGACCAGGTTGTTATATATCACACGTGTATTAATGCTTCCTCTTAATACAGTTCTAGCACAATATATAACGTATTATGAACAAACATATATGTGAAAAATATCTTTATTAATTTGCCTCTAGGGCACATATCCAACACAAGGATTGTTTACTTTACACAAGGTGTTTTTTAAAGCAGTTGTCTGTTGCTTTGGGTTTACACTTTGGGTGGGGCTCGCAACTTAATACCAGAGAGATGTTCTGGATAGATATCTCATGGTGGATGATTAGTAGTAGATGAAGTTGGATTTCGGTCTACTTATTTTGGCGTACCGCCCATGCTTTTGAGCCTCGTCCTTTCTTTGTAGCATAGTTAGCATTGCGGTGCATTTTTAATCCTGTCAATTGCCCAGCTGTAATTTATTTACCTCGCATAGCAGTTTTATCGTCTATTGGGAGAGAAACATCACTAGTGAACATCACGGGACCCCGGTCCATATTCTCATCATTGTTTACACACTCTTTTATTTTCCTGCTTTTCCTTTCTAGTTGCTATCACCATTATCATTATTATCTGTTGCGTTTATCCTTTGTGAACAGCAAGGCTGGAGATATTGACAACCTCTTTGTACTCGTTGGGAAGAAAAGTTATTTGTGTTGTGTGAAGGTCCACGTCAGTTCCGCCGTTGACACCTACTTATCATGTCCGGAGTCCTACTCGAGACAAACCTTGGTATCTTCACCGAGGGAAATTTGTCGCTATCCTACATCTCACCTTCCACTTGGGGTAACCAACAAGGAGAGAGTATCAGTGGGCTCGAGAAAATGAAAAGGAAAATAGAGTTAAGAGCCTTCCTACAAATACCACACTTGCCACTTTACATGTTGTTGAGGACCTTAAAACCTTTAGACCCGTCGCATCCCTAGTACACCTAATGGACCCATCAATGGTGATGCTAATACCTCAACTTTAGGATAAGAAGGTCCCATGAACTTAGATACTACCAAGAAAATGAGCTTAGATGGCATCACTACCACGTTAACTAATGGTAGTGAACTTGATTTTGATAATTGTAGGCTTTCTGAAGTGATCAAATTTTTGCAAAGAATTGCCAAAGACCCCCACACTAGTTCACTTAACATTGCCTTCATCGAGCATATCACCAATGCTCTTATCAAATATAGGGAGGAGAAACTTAAACTAGAAGTTTCTATTCCTAGAAAGCTATAAGATAGTTGGGATCCTATGGTCAAGATCAAATTGAATAATTTTTCTTGCTTTGCTTTATGGGATGTTGAGCTAGTGCCTCTGTTTTACCCAAAAGAATGGATGATATGCTTGAATTGAAACCTTTTGATCATTGTTCTTTTGGTGTTGTTCTTTTTTATTCTTCCATAAAGAAACCTTTAGGGAGGATTGATGATGTTCTTATAGTGGTCAATGATAATTATGTTCCCGTTTATTTTCTTGTCATGGACATTGAGTGTGATCCCTCATGTCCATTTATTTTGGGACATCCTATTCTCCGCACCGTTGGTGCTACCATTGATATGAAAGAAGGGATTATAAGATTCCAATTTCCCCTCAAGAAGGGAGTGTAACGTTTCCCTAGAAAGAAGATGAAGTTACCATTCGAGTCTGTTACACGGGCAAGCTATTCTTTTGATATTGATAAAACTTGATCTTTTTGCTTCATGCCTAGCTCAAAGACATAAAAGAAAGAGCTTATTGGGAGGCAACCCAAAATGTTTTTACTTTCAGTTTTTAGTGGTCTTGATGTTTATCTCTACTGTAACAACATCATTGTATCTTTATTTTCAAGCTTTATGCCAATTTTAGCCTCCTATTGCAGGAAAAATCAAAAGTTGTGACATGCTGTCCAGAAAACAGAATCTGTTTGCTCCATTGTAAAAATTCTTAAAAATCACCAGATCATCGTTTTGATCTGGAATGTTTTGATTATATACTCTATACAATTGACTTTTCGCGGTCTCTTCTGAGTTTTTTTAGTTGCACAAGTGCCCCTAAAAAACTATTTACTACCTGCTGCTCTGTTTTTCCCAGATTCTGCCCTTTTTTGCGTTTTCACCGTTTTGCAAATCTTAAGATTGCTTTTTCTTTGCAAAATCTTTTTGGAAATATTGAGAAACAGTAGCTCTTCCTGAAAATATTTATTTCCAGTAGAGGAAAATTATTTTATTATGGGCACTAACCCCTTTAATCATCTTATGATGAGTTTCGTATGAAGGGAGTTTTCAAGTGTGCGAAGGAAGATTATGAAAGAAGATCCGGGAGTGTCAAAAGTTCAAGCTTGGGGATGCCCCCATGCACCCCATGAAATATTCAAGGATACTCAGGATCTAAGCTTGGGGATGCCCCTGTTCAACCCCTTCTCCATCAACAATCATTAGTTCGTCCTTCTCCACACTATATTTTTATAAATTCATATGTTATGTGCTATGCTTGGAGCGTCTTGCATTTAGTTTTTAGTTTGTTTACTTTTTCATTCTTTTCATAACAAGTTGGACCATAGACTACATTGTTTTGAAGACAAAACACGCTCCACTCCACCTTAGAACACAACATAGTTTTCATGCTTATGTTTGCTGAGTGTTCTTTATCTTTTCTCTAGCTGCTATCATGTTTAGTTCTTGTTTTCATTCTTATCTTTTTAAGATATTTTACTTAGGTTTTTTTCTTTTGGAACTCTCTTGAGTTTTCATGCTTATATTATTTAGAGACTTGGCCTGTTGCCCTGAGTTTTTTCTCTTGACTTGAGTAGGTAATTGAGGTTGATATTTAAGTATAGTAGTCACTTGCAATAGTTTTGAGGTATTAATTTGAGTAATGTTTGGACTTCTGTGTGTCAAGAGCTCAAGCCTATTAGTGATAGGTGTCGTATTTTGGTCCATCTGTGCTTATTTTCTAAAACTACAAGAATTAGTTGGGAACTCTAGCTACTATATATGGATCGCTAACCTCTCGATGGGTTGTAATATATAGAGTACCCTCACGTACCATGGGTCGAGGATGCATAAGGATAACCAAACCCCCATACACTCCTCCTCGGGGTACTTGTATCTTTGTGAATCTCCTGATTAGATAGAGAGTTACCGATAATAAGTGAATGAGTTCCTTTGACTAATGCGAGTATTTGATTGTTGACACTTCCACCATCCATATTTTGCTAGCCTCTTTGGTACCGTGCATTGCCCTTACTCACCTCTAGAGTTGGTGCAAACTTCGCCGGTGCATCCAAATCCTTGCCATGATACGCTCTGCCATCATAAGCCTCATTATATCCATCCTCAAAACAGCCACCATGCCTACCTATCAAGGCATTTCCATAACCTTTCCGAGATACATTGCCATGCAACATCCATCATCTCATGACTTGATCTTCATGTCATACATGCTTTTGCTTGATCGAGGAGCCGCGTGTTAGTTGGGCCTTGCCCTTAACGCGCTAGCATCTTTGCATATCCTGCTACACTGGCAGAGGCAAACATTTGCATACATCATGATAGTTTTCAGTTTTTTTTATGTTGAGTACTTTTTAGAAAGTGTGTGATCTTCTATATCCTTGTAAAATATAGAGTGTTTCCCTTAAAGTGAGGAAAAGATCCCAAAGAGGATACAAATAAAAGATCCCAAAAGAGGACAAATTAAAAGATCTCAAAGAGGACAAATGAGAGATAAATAGAAAGAGCCAACGTGGCCACAAAAATACAAAAAATAGAAAAAAAATAAAAAGAGAGAAGGGGGAAACTACTATTCTTTTGATAGATCCACACTCGTACTCTGAAGTAATTTTTGTAATACATAGAGAGTTTCATATCATTCATGCATAACTATGTGTGGGATCCTTACACTATAGAACTTGGCTTGTATATTCCAATAATGAGCCTCCTCAAATGAGCTCTAGGTCTTCTTGAGCCACCAAGTTGGATGCACCCCCACTAATTCCATTGGAGAGATTCCCATAGCTCATATGTGCATCCGTTGCATGGCAATCCCTACTCCTCACATCATATCTATCATTTGACTTTCTCTCACCTATGATTGTCCTCATTGAAGTGAGCTCTTCACACCTTTTTTGCCTTCCTTCCCCATCATTATTCGCCATCCTAAGTGCCAACATATCTTGCTCACGCTCATTCATTTTATGAGTGCTCAAGGTCGAAAGGGAGAGGATCAGTTTGACTTGTGCCTGACTAGTGGTCTGGGGACGAGTCATAATAAGATTCCAAAGGAGACCAAGTGTGAAGTTTTTGTAGATTGAGTTCTCAATTAAATATTTTGTATTTTTATGCTCTAAACCCATCTCCCATTTCTTGCATGCAAACACCAATTTGAGACTGACAAGGGGGTGAACCCACGACTCCTCTACGCGAGGGTACCTGGTGCGTGTCATGGCTGGCGACCCACCAGGGGCCCACTCGTGGACACCGAAATGATGGAGTAAGACGTGAAGACCAAGACTTGAGGCGCAAGACAAGTACTCCTACTTGTAGTCCACTAGGACTCATGTAAACCCCTACTTAGCTATATATATAAAGAGAGGAAGGGGCACCTCTCTCGACAGACTCACAACTGAACACACAACTCAAGATCCCACGCATAGAACTAGACAAATCTCTCTCCACCAAAGCCCTCGCGACACCTCTGTACATCATCATCAATACAAGATCAGACAAGCAACATGTAGGGTTTTCCCTCCGGGGGCCTGAAGTTGAGTAAATCGTGCCCCATGTGTCACTTGTCACCTCCGAATCCTACCAACACGCAGGCCACGTCGCTCTCTTTCCTCCTACAAGAAATCTAGGGTACCTAACCCTAGTATTTTTCGAGGCCGATCCTCGTCAATTGGCACCGTCTGTGGGAAGGACATGCGCGTTGGAATCACGGATCGGCGGCTCCAATATACATCGACAATCGACGATCCGTTGACTTCGGAAGGACCTATTCAAGTTGGGTTCATCGGAATCTCGGCTTCTTCAACAACTACATCAAGATCTACACCAAACACACGGAGAAAACAAGAAAATTTTCGAGCGCGTCAATCGAAGATCGACATCAACAAAAGCGCTCACGCAAAGCCTACATGACATAAAAACATCTGTGTTGCGGGCACTTGAGACGGTGACTCGGATCTCATCTCGATGATCCGTTCAGGGGAAAGATGCGAAATCCAATTTTCAAAAATCTGTGCAAATTTTAGAAAATTCCAACGGCTGGATTTCCGTCGGCGACTCCCGCACTGAAACACTCTCGGAATCTGACAGAACTCCGCGAGATTCCAGGGCAAATATTCCTGACATTATCTCGGACATCAACTTGAAGATCACTTCGGTGAAAGCATGCGGAATTCAGTCCCCCATTAGCACAAAAAGTTTCAGCAAATTCCAATGGTTAGATCTTCGTCGGTGGCTCTCGCACTACAACACATTTTCGGATCTATGCGAGATCGCGAATTTTCAATCGTGAATTCGGGTTCAATCTTGACCCACAAGGTTTCTACTCCAACTCGACTTGTCATGGATGACTCGCCAAGGTTTCTACATCGACTCGCGCCGCTACAACGACATCACACAATGAGAAACCGAAGGATCACGCCCGGCGCGTCGAGTCCTTCTCGGTCACTCGCCGCACCATCGACTCCAAGCACACAAATCGTCCTGCGCCGAGCTCCTTTGTATGGGCTCTCCCGTACCGAGCTCCATCGCGTAGGAGTCACCGCGTCAAGTCCTCTCGTCACTCGTCGGATAAATTCATCACGACGACTTCGCTGCGAAACTTCTCCGCCTCAACACTTGGGGGCTCGCGGACTCGGGGGATGAACGTCGCAGTCGCCATCACGTCGACTCCGTCCGCTACATCGACTCCGTTTCTCCACATCGGCTGCTCGTCTTCGACTACTCATCTTCGACTCCCTCTGCCGTGTCGATCCTACAGCTAAGTCTCTTTACACTCTTATATGCAATGATTCCAAGACCTATATGAAGTCCCGATCAGTCGCAAAGACGACTACGCAGTCGCACAGAAACATCTGAGGGCTATAAAATCATCCTGCCGGCTACACAGTCAGGAAGAAACATCTGAGGGCTATAAAATCATCCTGCCGGCTACGCAGTCAGGCAGAAACATCTGAGGGATACAAAATTATCATGCCAGCTACGCAGTCGTGCAGAAACATCTGAGGTCTACAAAATCATCAAGGCAACTATGCAGTCGCACACAAACCTCGAGGGCTTCAAAACTATCCTTTGGATCATGCTCAGTTTTATATGTTGTTTATTTGCGTTCGTCAAAGTAGTGAGGCTGGGTACCAAAAGGCCGATCTTGTCTCCGGGTCCAACAAGTCTGGCATCGCGTCGCTTTTGCCCAGCAAGAGTATACTGCTGGAGGGCCTACTTATGAAAAGACACACATAAACTTTATATGATGCTACATTATCCACTCGACAAAAGTGCAACATCTGCAAATCATGCACCTAACAATTTTTTTTGTATATTGCGCAAGTACATCTTAATACAGTTGCACCTTTTTCTCCTTCTCACCAGGTGCTCAGGGGCTGGGCGCTCTCGTGACGCGGCGATGCCAACCTCCTCGTCCACGACTGGTCCTTACAACAAGTCACGCCTACGCTGCAAGACCCTAGTCGAGCACTTCCTCGGATGACAATTACTCGATGATGAAGAAGTCTTGAGTCTATGCTCGACTGCAAGCAGTCGAACATAGCCTCGGGGCTACTCCCATCGGGAGCGCTGACGCGCACCCGACGAGCACCACTCACGCATCTGACAAGAATGAATGGGTTAGCCTACCAACAACTTGAGCCCATGCCCGACTCTATGAGTCGCACATAGGCTCGGGGGCTACTCCCATCGGGAGCGCTGACGCGCAACCGACGACCACTGTTCGCACAGCCTACAAGACGATGAACTCAACTGCAATTTTGATGCTTCATCCAAATACTCCCATCGGGAGCATACTCACGACATCTTTGACTAATCATCAGCAAATAACCGACACGCACTACGGCGGCTACTGCATATTCGAGTCCCTGTGCGACTCTTCGAGTCCCCCAGGCACTCGGGGCTACTAACGAGGGGTTGACTCCACGACTCCTCTACGTGAGGGTACCTGGTGCGTGTCATGGCCGGTGGCCCACCAGGGCCCACTCGTGGACACCGACATGATGGATTAAGACGTGAAGACCAAGACTTGAGGCGCAAGACAAGGACTCCTACTTGTAGTCGACTAGGACTCATGTAAACTCCTACCTGGCTATCTATATAAAGCATGGCAAGGGAAACTCTCTAGAAAGACTCACAACTGAACACACAACTCAACATCCCACGCATATAACTGGACAAATCTCTCTCCACCAAAGCCCTCGCGACACCTCTGTAAATCATCATCAATACAAGATCAGACAAGCAGCATGTAGGGTTTTCCCTCCGGGGGCCTGAAGCTGGGTAAATCGTGCCCCATGTGTCGCTTGTCACCTCCAAATCCTACCAACGCGCAGGCCACGTCGCTCTCTTTCCTCCTACATGAAATCTAGGGTATCTAACCCTAGGATTTGCCGAGGCCAATCCTCGTCAGAAACATTCGAGTCATTAACAGCGAGAGCTCTTGCACCTTTATGTTATTACTTTGCTAGTTTCAATACTAGATATAGACTCTTTCTTGTTATTGAGTTGACATGAATTGCATAGCCTCATTTCTGTACATTAAAGTTCAAATATTTCTTGGTAGCCTGTCACCACAAAAATTATCTTTGTTATCATTTACCTGCCCGAGGACTTTGTTATATGTTTTGCTACACTTTCATACCTTTTTCAATATATTTGTACTAACTTACTAACTCAGTGCCCCAGTGCCAGTTTCAATTTGTTGATGTCTGTGCATTGCAGGAAAATACCAATTAAAGTGCTCGAAAAAATCGGGAAAACCATATAAAAAATGAGCAGATCAGAAGACTTCAGAAGCCCAAAGGGGTGCCCCCCTCACCAGACAGGCTCCTTGCGCGCCCTAGGGTTGGGACGCGCCACCTGGCCGCCTGGTCATGTGGAGCCCCCTGGTGCCGCCCTTCCGCCTATATCTACCTCTCACTCTGAAATCCCTTAGGAGGCCCTCCATTACGAGATTTTCACCATTGTTCCGCCGCCGCTGCGATCTCGAGATTGGGATCACCAGAAGACCCTGTACCGGCACCCTGCCGGAGGGAGGATTGATCTCGGGGAGCTCCTCCATCACCATGAGCGCTTCCCAGATGTGCCGTGAGTTTCCCCCCTTGGACCATGGGTCCATGATCAGTAGCTATGTGATGTTTTCTCTCCAATCTTGTGCCTCAATTATTAGCCCTTGTGAGCTACCCTACATGATCAAGGAACTTATGTATTAGTTTCTATGTTGCTATGCTGTGTTTGCTGGGATCCGATTGATTATGAGATTATGTTCAGATTTTGATGAGTAATACATTTTGTTTACATTTTATGTTTTATTTATTGAGTATTCTTGCATGTTCTCCGTTGCTTTTTATTTCTTTGGCCAAGTAGTAGATAGTGACTCCAAGAGGGAGCGTTATGCTTGATTGTGGGTTCATGTCCCCCGATGACTAGCTTGAGTGACAGAAACGACATGAGACTAGGGGATGTGCTGTTGCCACCAGGGAGAAAACAACGGTGCTTGTAACTATGGTTGCAAGGATTGTTTACCTTCCGCATAGTGTGTTAATGCAGTTGTATGTTGCTTTGATCCTATAGTTTGGCCGGGGTTCGCAACTTAATACAAGCGAGATGTTCTGGATAGATATCTCAAGGTGGATGATTAGTGAGTATATGTTGATGAATAAATGGTCTGCTCATCTCGGTGTACTGCCCATACGATTGAGCCTCTAGCTTTCTTATAGCATAATTAGCATTGCGGTGTGTTTATAATTCTGTCTATTGCCCAGCTATAATTTTTTCACCCAGCATAGTTGTTTACTGCTTTTATTTCCTTTCCGTTGCAATCACCACTACTATTTCCACCCTTGTGTTTGATGTTTTGTAAACAACAAGATCGAAGAGATTGAAAACCTCTCTGTACTCGTTGGGAGCAAAGTTATTTGCTTTTGTGTGCAGGTCCGGGTCAAGTAAGCAACCTCTAGGTTGTAAACATTGCCATTATTTTCTTGCCACCTTCTTGTTGCACTTGGAGTCCTACTGGACACATAAACCTTGGTATCTTCACCGAGGAAATTTGCTGTTGTTGACATCTCAACCTTCCACTTGGGGTAGCCAACGAGGAGCACTATCCAGTTCCACAAGTGATCCATCACTCCTGCTACTGATATTAGATATTGTTGGTAATCACGTGCGATGTATCAAGTGTATGTTGTATGTATGAATTAAATATGAAGTGTTAACACAAGTTGTGTTTCATAGATGCTATGGAACAACATCTTCATGTGTTATACTTGTACAATAAAAAATACTCCTAATTCCGTATCCTTCTGCAATTAAATTTGGGTAATGTGCCAAGCATCATATTTCATGGTATATTAACAAAGTTTTCTTTGTCATTGTTAATGAATTTAGTACTTTCTTCAAGAAATGAAATTGTTATACAAAAATGTTAAATAATATTCGTAAAAAAGTATGATTTAAAGTCATACCACGGGAATCACATAATCAACACGAGAATGTAGGAAAAGAAATCACAACATTTCAATTTGAGAATGTCGAGCATACTTGATTAGATTAGTTCCAAAGTAAATGTTTATGTTTTTTGCTTTTTAATCTTACAAAAATGTACATCTACTTTCATTATATACTACAAAATAGTACCAACAATAGACGAGTTGTAGCGTATTGGTAAATATCTGAGGCCACCGCGTGAAAGTTTGTTGTTCCTTGGTTCGAATCTCGCACACAACATATTTTCTAGTACTATTTGTTTTCCTTTTTCAACCCCACCAACATGATTTTTTTCCTACAATGTCATCGTGACGCTTTATCCATATTTCGTGACACAGGAACCATCGTAGAAATTATATGTGCATAGTGACGGCCAAAATACGTCATCTAAGATCAGGCGGGACTGTCACTAAATTTGTCGCGGGCGATGGGACGAAAGGGATTTTTCATGGTGATAGTCTCCGTCAAGAAAGATTATTCCTGATGACGTTCTTTCTCCCGTCACGGAGATTTTTGTCAAAAGATATCGAAGATTTTGTAGTGTATGTCTAACCTAAAGATTAACTTTGACGAAAGCAAGGTGATGATTCGAGGATATTCCTGGAAGACCAGCAGCGAATTGCGAGTAACCTACATTTCATTCTGCCAGAAACCTTGGGATGCTGCTCTCAGACTACAGGGTTTTGGTTGGAGGGTTCAACTCACTAACGTGGCGAGTGGCCTCCCGGGGTGAACCTTGGTGTGGACGCTTCAGTTTCAAAGGGAGTAAACCTGTTCTCATTGATGTTTGCCTTACTAGTCTCCCCATGTATTTGATGGGGCTATATATCTTGTTGGATAATATTCATAACTCTTTTGACAAATATTTGATGAGTATCTTCTGGAAAGGAAAGGATGGGATCCAAAATATAATATGGTCAATGCACCCCATTGCATGCACATAGCCCTTAAGTTGTGATTGGTTTGGATGATCCTCCGTGAGGAAGGTGGGCTTTGGTTATCGCTCATTCAGGCCAAATATCTACAAGGCCAACCTTTACTTGCTTGTTCTCAATGAGGGTGCTCATAGTCTTGGTGGGCTAGACAGTTCATAAAGAATGAGATTCAATCAGCGCAAGTTACACTAGGAATTGGTAATACCATCCTCCTCTGGATTGACCCTTGGGTCCATTGAGAGTCTCTAACTAAGTTATTCCCTACCCTCTTTACTATTTTCATTGATCCCCTTAATTTTCTCTCCTAGTCTTTCCAGAATGGAACTTGGAATATCTTATTCGTATGAACATGTAGCACAGAGTAAAACCTTGATTGGTCCAACCTTAGATCGACCTTCCCTTGCTCTCTATGGGACCATCAGGAAACTGTCTCCTAGAGGCGTCTGACCCCCTCGAGGGTGTTCTAGATTGACTCGACCTATGTGGCCTATGTAGGCATCCTACTATCACCTCGACATGCGTGTTATGGAAAGCGCATGTCGCTTTGAAATAAAAAAAATTCATGTAGAAACTCTTGAGAGATCGCCTTCCGATAGGCACAGAAGTTCTCAAACGTTCATTTCCCCTTATGTGCGGTCCCAGAGACTGGCAGGACCCATATCCTAGTGGGTCGTCTGATGTGGTGTCTTATTCGAGAGGCTTTGGGACCTGAGTGGCAGCCCCTAGACCTGACGAGTTCTTCAAACTCTGGCTACACGTACCAGAAAGAGGAGACACCTCTTCTGGTTAGTTGTGTCGGCAATGACATCGACCCTATGGACAACAAGAAATAAAATGGTGATCGATATAATCTTTCTACACCGAGCGCCTAACTCTATCTTCAATTTTTTGGTTCCTGTAGTAATGGTTCCCGCTATGTAGACGGTGGGATTACGAGCACCTTTAGCTATGTTTCTTTTGTTAGCCACTTTTCTCTTTATATGGGTTTTCTTGTGTTGTTGCCCAATGCTTATTGTATTGTTTTCATAAACCTTTGAAGTTATTTTATCAACGAATGCTTTACCTATATAAAGCAGGGAGATAGCCTATTTCATAAACATATATTCTTACACACAATTAAAATTGTGAAGCCATATCCTCTAGCATTAGGAAGGAAAATCAGAGCCAACTTTCCTTATAAACGAACGCACGCACTACAAAATAAAAAGAAGACAAAACATCTTTGCCCACGCCTTAGTCCTTTTTATTGCGAAAACCCACGCCGTAGTCCTTAAATCAACTATCTATGCCACTACTGATTCCATATCATGGCGAGCCACATTGAAAAATTGTGCAAGATGATGCATTCGCTCGCGAGCGCGCGTGACAGAGAGAGAGAGAGAGATAGAGAGAGGTTATAGTGGGTAACAAAATGAGACAAACAAAGCACACCATCATTTTTATTCGAATCTTTCGAGATAAAATGATGAGTAATAAGAACTAGAGTACGAATACAATGAAAGAGAACACATACGCTACATTGGTTTCAAGAAAACAAAAAAAATCAATATTTTGTAATCTCGTCAATTAGGAACAGATCTACAAGTATATATAGATGGATACGATTTTATCTTATCATGTTCCTCGCTTGTTGGATTCTACGGTGCAATCAAAGATATATCATATGTGTAGAACCGAGACAGAGGGAATTAGAGAAATTATCATGGATGTGTGAGCTCGAGTTCCTAGCCATCAATGTAATTTGGACAAAGAGGTTGTGAAGGTTCATACATTTATAGAAAAATTCTCAAGGAATGGAATATAAATGTAGAGATTTATATAAAAATTTAACGGGGGTATAACTAAAAGGATTACTCATATTGATTTTCTCAATAAAAAATCATATGTGTCTATGGGGTTAGGGAGGATATGAAATATTTGGAAGCTCATTTTATGAGATTTCGTACGAGGAAGAAATTGAAGCGGCAACAAAGAGCCAAGGAAACTTGATTGAAGGGGGTAGTAATATGAAAATTTTCATGATAAATCTAATGATAGAAGATGAAAAACTGTTATGATATCTCTTAATCAAGAAGAGGGTTTCATTGAAGGAGAGAAAAAATATATTAATGGATCATATAATATTTTTTACAAAGAACATATCTAATGTCAAATAGTTTACTATCTCTTTTACTAGGGAAGAGGTTAAGAAAATCAGTTAAGGGGAGGCTCAAATACTAATCCAAACTTTTATTGTGGAAGATCTAAGAGCTAAAAAAATTCAAATGGGAAAAAACAAGAATCCTTGACAGCATGGTTGCACTAAAAGGATTTTGGGTATGCTTGAAATTATCGATTGCATGCACTGGAAGTCGAAACTTTTCTCTATGATGTTGCTTGGACAATTGAAAGAAAAAATATGCAACTAATATTCTAGAAGTTGTTTTATTAAATGATATGTGGATTTGACATTCATATTTTGGGCTGGAAGGATCTAACAATAATCTGAATGTTTAGCAAAGATCTCATCTATTTTGTAGGTTGTCTATTCTAGAGGCTCCTTCAATAAATTTTGAAATCAACAAGCATCACTACAACATTGGCTATTATCTTTCTGACGGAACCAGTATGGGAATCTTCTTGAAGACAATATCAAACCCTCAAGGTAACAATAATTCTTACTTTGCTAAGAGACAAGAATCATGTAGAAACAATCTCAAGTGGGTATTTAGGGTTCTCCAAGCTCGGTTTGCCATTGTTCATGTCCAACACGCTTTTAGCATCAAAGGGACTTGTGGGGCATTATGATCACGTGAGTGATATTGCATAACATGATAATAGGGGATGAGATAGCCAACTGTTTAACTATCGCTATGAGAATTAGGGGGAAAAAGTTAACATAACATCGGTTCAGCCACAAAGTGATGAACGAAAATTGCAAAAAAACTTTTGAAATGCATCAAAGGATAGAAGATCGTGCTGGTCATGAGCAACTCCATCATGATCTAGTTGATCATTTGTGGGCGCTTCCTGGTCAATAAAGTTCTTACATATTTTTTCAAATTTTTTTACCAATGATTATATTCGAATTTAATTTGAGTGTTGCAAAAAAACAATAAAAATAATGTTTCCTTGGAATTATTATCAAGCATGTGAGTTCAACACATAATTGATTGCATTATTATCATGATGTTAAACATATTGATACGTCCAAAACGTATCTATAATTTCTTCTTGCTCCATGCTTCTTTTGTGTGATATTGCTATTATATTGATGCACTTCCATACAATTTTGATCATATTTGGACTATCCTATTAACTCAGTGCACCCTAGTGCCAGTTCCTGTTTTCTACTGTTTTTGTATTTCAGGTTTTCCCATTATTTAAAGTGCCAGAAAAATTCCGGGAAAAATATAGGAAAAATCAGCGTACAGGAAGCTTAGGGAAGAGCCAAAGTGGGGCCCGTGGGGGCCAGGGCTGGCCCAGGCGTCCACCTGGCGCGACCACCCTCTTGGACGCGCCAGGGGGGCGCCTGGGGCCCCTGGTCCACCTCTGGCTGTCCCCCTTCGCCTATTTATGTTGGATATGTGCCCTAGAGACAAATTAATAATGATATTTTTCATATATCCGTTTTGTTCATAATACGTTTTATACTGTGCTATAACTGTATTACGTGGAAATACTAATACAGGTGTAGTATAAAACATGGTCCGTAGTTTAACTCGGGTAAACTATCTCATTGGGTAATTGATTGATAAAGCTTTCCTGATCATGGCGACACTTAAGTCCATTGACAAGGAGGTCATATCGTTAAGGGGAATGATGTGATGGACGTACACCCACCTAAAGTATTGGAATGTGATCGAGTCACATAGTTCAGCGTTGCTATGACTTTGTAACATATGGCTTAGTCCTTAGACCGTAATCATCATACGTAATTGTCATCTATGAGGAGACTTTGATTTGTATCCCACCGCCTGACTGAAATATGCTGGCTCTAACGGTGCACTTTGGGTATTCCGAAATAGATGATTGATGAGTATGTTAATAGATCAGAGCGGGATTTGTCAGTCCTTGTGACAGGACATGTACTCTCGGCCCACTCGATGATATTGCATCAACACCTTGCAAGGACGTGACTAGGTCACAAGAGATGCAATGATCATGGACGAGAGAAGTTGTTTTTTGTGAAAGAGATGTGAATACGGTATGTAGGATACCGAAGATCAAACCTCGGACAAACAAAGTACCGCAGCACAAAGGGATTACGTCGTATCGTTACCTGTTTCCAAAAGCGATCGAAGTTCATTCGATGGAAGTGCAGGGGCTGTCAAGGATTGTAACCAGGTCCAACTGACTAGTCATTGGTCAATGACAAGAGTCTCGACCATGTCTGCTGTTTCCCGGACTGTTAGGGTGTTACACTTAAGGGCAATCGATGCATAGGACAGTTACGGGATCAATCGGTGAAATAGGAGGAATCACTGGAATAGTTCCGGAGGAGGACGGAACGGTTTCCGGACATTTTGAATAGTTCAAAATAAAGTTTAATTGTTTTAATAATGTTTTATTATTTAATTATCTGAATTAAATATTTAAAACATATTAAATAAATTAAAAAAATGGCAAAAAGGCTAAATGGGCCCATGGGGCCCATTAAGGGAGGAGGGGGTCTCCTCCCTTGGGCTTTGTGCCAAGGGTGGGGCCCACCACCCCCCTTGGCCGGCGCACTCCCCCCCCCCTTGGGAGTTTAGTCCCACATGGGGGAGGGGAGGAGGATGGCACCCCCCCTTGGCCTATATAAGGAGGGGTAGACCCCCCTTTTTCCAACACACCAATATCTCCTTCTTCCTGCTTCTCCTTCTCGGAAGTGGACTCCCCTTGTTTGGAGTCTGCACCAGGATTGGAGTTCTCCACCATAAGGCAGGTCGTCGTTCTGCTGGAGTCGGGATCCGTAGCCGTCTTTCTTCCGCTGCTCGCCTGGTTCGGGGCCCGGGAGGAACATCGATTGTACCGTACGTGTATAATCTCTTCGAGGCACTACACCTGTGGTGCTACTTCGTCGCTGGAGGTTTACCAGGAGTCATCCTCGCCGGTGGTGGTCTTCTTCAAGACAGGGAGGTCGTAGTTCCGAGTCTACGCCATCCACGTTCGCAAGAACGTTTCCCTCTTTCGGTCTTCAAAGGTATGAACACCGATTCCCTCCGTTACTTTACATCGCCATAGCATAGATCTTGGGTTCGGGTACCGTAGGTATGAAATTTTTTTGTTTTCTGCCCCGTATCCCAACAGTGGTATCATGAGCTAGCTATGCGTAGATGTATTGTACGGGTAGAACACATCTAGGATGTGGGCATCGAATCTTCATTCGTTACCCTCCCACGTGTACTCATTTAGCGTTGCGGCAACGTTTGATGAAGCGGCCCCCGACCGACCTTACACGTTTACGCGAGACTGGTTCAACGCTTGACATATGGATTGTACCATATAAAGTGGCTGGGGGGTGTCTGTCTCTCTGCATTAGCAATGCGAAGATGTTTGCAACGGAGGGCCCCGACAGGGGTGTAATAGAGACGGATGGGAGACGGTGTTGTGGCATGTTTTTCGCAGGATACAAATGGTTCTCTCTCTCTAAACCCCTAGCGGCCACGTAAAACTTGCACAAGCTAAAGTAGAAAGGCGTTTACTTTGCTTTGCATGAAGGGGGATCATAGGTTGTATGATTTACAGTTTTACTTTCGGTTTTATGCTAGATATATCGACGGTAGCACGAAACAGGACCATCTCTCACAATACCAACATTGTGTTCTCCCTTGGTGGGCACCGCCTGGAAGGTTCTCCCATATGGCTTGATGCTCCATACATACCGGAGTTGTCCTACATATTCAACGGAGTTCGCATGAGGTTGGGTTCAGCAAGCCTGGCATATGCAGATATGGCCTTGCTGAACAGCTAACATCAAGGTTCGATTGGCAGGCTTGACGTATGTAGATGTGGGCCTGGAACACAGGAGACCGAAAGGTCGAGCAGGAGTCACATGGCTGATGTGATTGGCTTAGAGGCCTACCTGGTTCGCATACTGATGGCCGTGACGATCGGGGGAGGTATGGGGGTTGGGATTGTGTAATCACTTAGTTAAATTGAGAGGTGTTTATCTAAGTGGGAGCTTTCTAGAATTTTGAGATTAAATTGAAACTCCACATTATGAACAAAAGTCTAAATATGTATCCTTGTGAATCAACCTTGTAGATGGCAGCACCTGGCCCCTCGTTCAACTTAGGATCATTCCTAGAGAAAGATAAGCTAAAAACAGATGGGACAAACTTCACCAACTGTTTCCGCACCCTGAGGATTCTCCTCATTCCCCTCAAGATGGCATACGTACTAGAGGGCACGTTAGGTGACGCACCAGCAGATGATGCCAGTTAGGACGAGAAGAATGTCTATCTCTCCAGGACTGATGATTACAACCTTGTCCAGAGTGGCATGCTCTACTCCATGGAGGCTGAGCTGCAGAAACGCTTTGAGAGGATGGGTGCATATGAGATTGTCACCGACCTCAAGGCGGTCTTCGCACCTCAAGCCAGGGCTGAACGGTACGAGGCTTCTGAAGCCTTCTTCTCAGCAAAGATGGACGAGAACATCTGCGTGAGTGAGCACGTAGTGAAAATGTCTGGCTACGTTAAGCGCTTGAATGCTCTGGAATGTCAGATTCCAGATAAACTTGCTGTTGATAGGGTGTTGCAGTCGCTTCCCCCTAGCTACAAAGGCTTTGTGCTGAACTACAACATGCAGGGGATGACCAAAACCCCTTCTGCGTTGTTCGCCATGCTGAAGAGCACCGAGGTTGAGATCAAGAAGGATCACGCCGTCTTCATGGTCAACAAGACCACTGACTTCAAGAAGTCAAGAAGGCGGGAGAAGGCCAAGAGAGGTGGCCCCAAGAGGGATGGCAAGTCAGTTGCCGCTCCTACCAAGGCACCCAAGCCTAAACCCGGAGTGGAGTGCTTCTACTGCAAGGGTGAAGGTCACTGGAAACGCAACTTCCCCAAGTACCTAAAGGACAAGAAGGCTGGCAAGGTTGCCAAGAGAGACGAAGGTATAATTGATATACATATTGTTGATCTTCTCTTGACAAGCGTCGGGAACACATCCTGGATACTTGATACAGGATCTGTCCCTCATATTTCTAATTCCATTCAGGGACTAAGGAAAAGGAGCAGCTTGCTCAAGGATGAAGTGACGATGCGCGTGGGGAATGGCTGTCAAAATGAAGTCTTGGCGGTCGGCACGAAGCATCTTAGTCTCCCTTCGGGATTGGTTTTAGTTCTGAATATTTGCTACTATGTACCCGCGTTGAGTGTGAACATCATTAGTGGCTCTTGCTTGAAGCGAGACCGCTATTCTTTTAAGTCTGATACAATTGGTTGTTCGATTTATAAGGATGAAATGTTTTATGTTCACGCACCGGAGTTGCATGGTTTATTCGTACTTGATCTCTATGGTGACGTGTGTCACATTAACAATATTGAGGCCAAAAGATTGAAGAATGAGGAAGATCACATGAAGATGTGGCATTGCCAACTTGGTCATATTGGTATAAAGCGCATGGAGAAGCTCCATAAGGATGGACTTCTTGAGTCATTGGATTTTGGATACCTTGATACATGTGAACCATGCCTCATGGGCAAAATGACAAGGACTCTATTCAATGGGATAATGGAGCGTGCGGATGACTTATTGGGGATCATACACACGGATGTATGTGGACCCATGAACGTCCCCACTCGCAATGGTCTTCGTTACTTCATGACCTTTACTGATGACTTGAGTAGATATGGGTATATTTACTTGATGAAGCACAAGTCTGAAACCTTTGAAAAGTTCAAGAAATTTCAGAATGAGGTCGAAAATCAATTCGGAAAGAAAATCAAGCACCTTCGATCGGATCGAGGTGGCGAGTATTTGAGTCACGAGTTTGGCAATCATCTGAAGTCTTGTGGCATAGTACCACAGCTTACGCCGGCAGGCACACCTCAGAGAAACGGTGTGGCTGAGCGACGTAATCGAACCCTATTGAATAGCGTATGATCGATGATGTCTCATACTGATTTTCCTGTGTTATTCTGGGGGTATGCATTAGAAACTGCCGCTCATATTCTTAATAGGGCACCATCCAAATCCGTAAAGACAACACCATTTGAAGAATGGCATGGCACGAAAACTAAGTTGTCTCACCTAAAGATTTGGGGTTGTGAGGCTTATGTTAGGAAACTACAGCCTGAAAAAATTGAATCCAAGGCGGATAAGTGCATCTTTGTGGGCTATCCCAAGGAAACTTGTGGATACTGATACGTCACAAACGTATCTATAATTTCTGCTTGCTCCATGCATGTTTTGTGTGATATTGCTATGCGTTTGATACACTTTCATATCTTTTTATAACATATTTTGGAATTAACCTATTAATGGTTGCAAGAGTGCACAAGTTCTTGTTTTTGTACTTTATGTGTAGGAATTACTTGGATAAAGGAAAAATCACAAAAAGGAGCCTTGTAGGAGTTGGATTCTAACTTTCCCGAAATCTGTCCCCACCAGTCAGGTTTTAAAGATCGCCTTGGAAACGCTAGAAGACGGCCTCAAACGGAAAAACATAAAACTACAAAGTTATAGGGAATTGTTTTCCGGTGGATTTAGACATAAAATTCGGACCAATCGGAGTTCCGATGCTTCCATAAACCCCGAAATACAGAAGACGTAATCTGGATGACAGGAATCCGAGATTCTATATAAAGAGAGGAAACCTAGGTCAAAGAGCACCACGAAAATTCCTCCCCCTTGGCAGCCGTCTTGAGGGGGAGATCAATCTCCAAAGCAGCACGATCTCCAAGGAAGAAGAAGGGGCCAAGGGCCTCTGCCCCGAAGGGCCGTGGCCGTGGGCGCCGCCGCCGCCGTGGCCGCCGCCGTCGCCGTCTCCTTCATCTCCTCCAGGCTGCACCTCTCCATCTACAACTCTCCCTCTCACCATGTCCATGTGTGAGTAGTTCCCCTCGGGGCTAAGGCTTATATCTTGATCTATGTGGTTTCTCTCGCTCCCATGATGTGATCTTTGTTGTGATCATAGGCTATGTTAATCTAGGGTGATCCCATGATATTTCCCCTTCCTCTATGTATTGGATTGATGTACTCAATTGTTCTTATCTAGTATAATCTCCGAGACCAAGGTGACAGCGGTCTATTCGACATGGGTTAGAAGAATATTATCATGAGTGATTTCCTCTTTTGTGTGTGGATTGAAGATTGAGAGTCTCTTGGTGCTTGTCTTTGACTATCCTTTAGATATGTTGTGGTGATTGTGGTACTCTCTTTGGATGGCCGCGGTGACATTGGGAAATCCATAGATTGAGAACTACGAACTCTGAGGTGTTCTTTTGTAGCCCTACACAATTCTCGTCCTCTCTTGACCACAAAGGAATGACCTCCGAGTACGTCTCCATTGCATGTTTTATGGGAAATATCATGTGATTAGACTATGTTAATGTTGTTGGGAGTTGCCACTAGTGAAAGTATGAAGCCTAGGCCTTGTTTCCATCATTGTTACATCGTTTGCACTCAATTTTATTACTTGTTTCTTTTCTGCACTTTTTATTACAGATTTATGTTACTTCGTTTTACCAGACCTATCACCCATATTTTACCATCTCTTCGCCGAACTAGTGCACCTATACAACTCCTAGTTGTATTAGGTGTGTTGGGGACACAAGGGACTTCTTGTATCTTAATTGCAGGGTTGCTTGAGAGAGACCATCTTCAACCTCTACTTCCCTGAGTTCGATAAACCTTAGGTCATCCACTTGAGGGAAATTGTTGCTGTCCTACAAACCTCTGCGCTTGGAGGCCCAACATAGTCTACAAGAATAGAAGCGTGCGTAGACATCAGATACAACTTCTACAACAAGTCTGACAGCAAAACGTTTGTTTCCAAGACGGGACACTTTCTTGAGAAGGAGTTTCTCGCGAAAGAGTTGAGTGGGAGGAAAATAGACCTCGATAAAGTGACTGACCAATCACTCCAGTTAGAAGAAACGGCTACAGAAATTGTTCTGGAACCATCTTCCACAGTGGGAGCTGAAGAGAATGACCAGAACTACATTCATAACGATCATGACATTGACGATGATCATGATGAGAATGAAGAGGAACCTTTTATGCCCCGTAGGTCATCAAGAGTCCGTCAACCTACTGAGTTTTACGGACAGCTTGTGAATGCAATCTCGGCTGATGAGTCGGATGAACCTACAAGTTACAAAGAAGCAATGGAGGGACCCGAGTCCGAGAAATGGCTTGAAGCCATGAAATTCGAAATAGACTCCATGTACAACAACAAAGTATGGACTTTGGTGGATATTCCCGAGGACCGCAAGGCCGTCGAGAATAAATGGATTTTCAAGAAAAGACTGACGCAGACGGAAACGTATCTGTCTACAAAGCTCGACTTGTCGCGAAGGGGTTTCGACAAATTCAAGGAGTTGACTACGAGGAGACGTTCTCTCCTGTAGCGATGATAAAGTCTATTCGGATCCTACTAGCAATAGTTTCATATCATGATTACGAGATATGGCAGATGGATGTGAAAAGTGCATTCCTAAATGGCAACATTGAGGAAGAGTTGTATATGATGCAACCAGAGGGGTTTGTCGATCCAAGGAACGCTGGTAAGGTGTGCAAGCTTCAACGGTCCATCTATGGGTTCAAGCAAGCATCTCGGAGCTGGAATCTTCGATTTGATGAGGTCATTAAAGCTTTTGGATTTGTCCAAAACATCGAAGAGTTCTGCGTCTATAAGAAACTGAGTGGGATCTCTATAGAATTCCTTGTGTTATATGTAGATGACATATTACTAATAGGGAACGATAAGAAATTCTTAGAGGAAGTGAAGGAATATCTGAATGGACAATTTTCCATGAAGGACCTAGGTGAAGCTGCGTACATATTGGGGATTAAGATCTATAGAGATAGACCTAATCGACGGTTGGCCTTGAGTAAGAGCACTTATATTGAAAAGATATTGAAAAGGTTCAGTATGGGTAACTCCAAGAGAGGCCTCTTGCCAGTTATAAAAGGTGTCAAATTAAGCGTGGCTCAATGCCCAACCACAGCAAAAGAGAAGGAGGATATGTCCTCAAAGCCCTATGCCTCAGCCATAGGTTCTCTCATGTATGCTATGTTATGTACCAGACCGGATTTAGCGCTGGCCATTAGTATGACTAATCGCTACCAGAGTAACCCGGGAATGGCTCACTGGACAACAGTAAAGAACATCCTTAAGTACTTGAGAAGAACCAAGGATCTCTTTCTCGTTTATGGAGGAATTGATGAGGAGCTCACCGTAAAGGGTTACGTTGACGCAAGCCTCGGCTCAGATATAGATGACTCAAAATCCTAGACGTGATATGTTTTCATGTTGAACGGTGGCGCAATTAGCTGGAGGAGCGGCAAAAAGTCAGTCGTCGCCCAATCTACAATGGAGTCGGAGAATATTGCCGCTTGCGAAGCATCAAACGAGGCGCTGTGGCTGAAGAAGTTCGTGATCGAGCTTGGCGTCTTTCCTAGCTGCACTGACCCCGTGGGAATCTTCTGCGACAACACGGGTGCCATTGCTAACGCGAAGGAGCCAAGAACTCACTCTACAGCCAAGCACATCCTCCAAAAGTTCCATGTGACGCGATACTACGTCAGGGATGGACACACTACGATTCACAAGATACATACGGATCTGACCGCAACAGACCCGATGACTAAACCTCTTCCACAGGGCAAGTTTGAAGAACACCGAGAGACCACTGGTGTTAGATACATACCTGATGTAAACTAGTGTAATTTGTACTCTAGTGCAAGTGGGAGACTGTTGGATATGTGCCCTAGAGACAAATTAATAAAGATATTTGTCATATATTCGTTTTGTTCATAATACGTTTTATAATTTCCTATAACTGTATTACTTGGAAATACTAATACAGGTGTAGTATAAAACATGGTCCGTAGTTTAACTCGGGTAAACTATCTCATTGGGCAATTGATTGATCAAGCTTTCCTGATCATGGCGACACTTAAGTCCAATGACAATGAGGTCATATCGTTAAGGGGACTGATGTGATGGACATACACCCACCTAAAGTATTGCAATGTGATCGAGTCACATAGTTTAGCGTTGCTATGACTTTGTAACATATGGCTTAGTCCTTAGACCGTAATGATCATACGTAATTTTCATCTATGAGGAGACTTTGATTTGTATCCCACCGCCTGACTGAAATATGCTGGCTATAACAGTGCACTTTGGATATTCCAAAATAGATGGTTGATGAGTATGTTAATAGATCAGAGCGGGATTTGTCAGTCCTTGTGACAAGACAGGTACTGTGGGCCCACTCGGTGATATTGCATCAACACCTTGCAAGGACGTGACTAGGTCACATGAGATGCAATGATCATGGACGAGAGAAGTTGTTTGTTGTGAACGAGATGTGAAAACAGTATGTAGGATACCGACGATCAAACCTCGCACAGACAAAGTACCGCAGCATAAAGGGATTATGTAATATCGTTAACGGTTTCCAAAAGCGATCGAAGTTCATTCGATGGAAGCGCAGGGGCTATCAAGGATTGTAACCAGGTCCAACTGACTAGTCATTGGTCAATGAGAAGAGTCTCGACCATGTCTGTTGTTTCCCGGACCGTTAGGGTGTTACACTTAAGGGCAATCGATGCATAGGACAGTTACGGGATCAACCGGTGAAATAGGAGGAATCACCGGAATAGTTCCGGAGGAGGACGGAATGGTTTCCGGACATTTTGAATAGTTCAAAATAAAGTTTAATTGTTTTAATAATGTTTTATTATTTAATTATCTGAATTAAATATTTAAAACATATTAAATAAATTTTAAAAAATGGGAAAAAGGCTAAATGGGCCCATGGGGCCCATTAAGGGAGGAGGGGGTCTCCCCCCTTGGGCTTGGCACCAAGGGTGGGGACCACCCCCCTTGGCCGGCACACTCCCCCCCCTTGGGAGTTTAGTCCCACATGGTGGAGGGGAGGAGGATGGCACCCCCCCCCTTGGCCTATATAAGGAGGGTTAGACCCCCCTTTTTCCAACAAACCAATATCTCCTTCTTCCCCCTTCTCCTTCTCGGAAGTGGACTCCCCTTGTTTGGAGTCTGCACCAGGATTGGAGTTCTCCACCATAAGGTAGGCCGTCGTTCTGCTGGAGTCGGGATTGGTAGCCGTCTTTCTTCCACTGCTCGCCTGGTTCGGGGCCCGGGAGGAACATCGATTGTACCCTACGTGTATAATCTCTTCGAGGCACTACACCTGTGGTGCTACTTCGTCGTTGGAGGTTTACCGGGAGTCATCCTCGCCGGTGGTGGTCTTCTACACGACAGGGAGGTTGTAGTTTCGAGTCTACGCCAGCAACGTTCGCAAGAACGTTTCCCTCTTTCGGTCTTCAAAGGTATGAACACCGATTCCCTCCGTTACTTTACATCGCCATAGAATAGATCTTGGGTTCGGGTACCGTAGGTATGAAAAATTTGTGTTTTCTGCTCCGTATCCCAACATTTTATTCCCCGTGACGAGAAATCATCGGGGACAGAACCCTTTTTCGCGATATCTTCTCTGTTCTGCCGCCGCCGCGCTTCCAAGATCGGGAGCACCAGGAGACCTCTTCCCGGCACCCTGCCGGAGAGAGGAACCACGTCCGGGAGCTTCTCCACCACCATGGATGCTCCTCGGATGAACCATGAGTAGTCCATCTTGGACCATGGGTCTATGATTAGTAGCTATGTTATTTTCTCCTCCCCTCTTTTTTCTTCATGGTTTAGACCTCGTGAGCTTCCCTACTTGATCGAGGCACATATGTAATCTTTCTGCTGTTGCTATGCTGAGTTTGCTGGGATCAGATTGTGTTTGAGTAATATATTTGATTCTCCTCTTTTATATTTATGTTCTTGAGTAATTCTTGCATGTTCTCCCTTGCTGTTTATTGCTTTGGCCGAGTAGTAGTTAGTGACTCCAAGAGGGAGCGTTATGCATGATTGTGGGTTCATGCCCCCTGATGACTAGCATGAGTGACAGAAACATGAGTCTAGGGGATGTGTTGTTGCCACAAGGGAGAAAACAACGGTGCTTGTACTTGCGGGTGCAAGGATTGTTTACTTTACACAAATTTCTTTAATGCAGTTGTCTGTTGATTTGAGTTTACACTTTGGGTGGGATTCGCAACTTAATACGAGCGAGATGTTTTGGATAGATATCTGAAGGTGGATGATTAGTAGGTAGATGCAGATGGATTTCGGTCTACTTGTCTTGGCGTACCGCCCAAGCTTTTGAGCCTCTTCCTTTCTTTATAGCATATTTAGCATTGGTTTCCGCACATAATCCTGTCAATTGCCCAGCTTTAATTTGTTTACCTTGCATGGATATTTTATCGTCTTTTGGGAGAGAGACATCACTAGTGAACATCATGGGATCCCGATCCATATTTCCAATACTGTTTACACCCACTATTTATTTTCTGCATTATTTACCTTTCCGTTGTTATCACTATCATTATTATCCCCTGTGTTTGATCCTTTGTAAACAACAAGGCCGGAGGGACTGACAACCTCTCTGAACTCGTTGGGGGCAAAGTTATCTGTTGTGTGTGCAGGTCCACGTCAACCTCCTAATTGCTGGCGCCGTTTTCACCTTCCTGTCGTTGTTGGAGTCCTACTGGAGACAAACCTTGGTATCTTCACCGAGGGAAGTTTGCTGCTTTCTACATCTCAACCTTCCACTTTGGGTAACTAACGAGGGGCGAGAAGCCATCAAAGCTAATTTCTGGTGACGTTGCCGGGGACTCCGCTCTTCAACATAGGGGAGTTGCATACTATCTTTTACCTTTGCTTTTTAGTCTTGTTAGTTTACCTTGCAGTTTTTGCTTTAGTGTCCCTTATCAAAAAACCCAAAAATATAGTATGTCTAGTTCCTTACTTGTCAATCAATGTCTGACTACTTTGAAACTAGATCTTATTGGCACGGAGGATTCACCGAGGATCAACAAAAGTGGTACAAGGAACACCTCTTGTCTCAAAATGGGATACACTTATGGAAACATATACATCAGTTGTATGAGTATGCTAGAAACTTGTGCTCAATATATAATATATCTTTCTGCAGGGATGAATCTTGTTGCTTTATGAGGCACAAACACCTTTCTTTCCAATGTGAGTACAATGATGATGAAACCTTCGCTTCTTATGCTAAGAGAAACTATGATTTTTATGATGCAAAGGAAATAGAAGAATTTGTTGCTTATAAGGGTGCCTATGAAATTACTTCTCTTCTTAAAAATATTGATGATGCCCCTTACAAATCTGAGAGTCTTGCTATACCTAACTATTGTTTGGAAAATTACGATGCAAATTATTGCATTACTGATCATCTTGAGAGAATCTCTCCCCCAAAGGAAGAGACTAATGATTTGCAGGACTCTATGGAAGAAGAAATTTATGAACCTGAAAGCTCCTTGGACGAAAAAGAGGAGGAGAGTGACGAACAAAAGGAGGAAGAATGGAGCCATCCATGTCTACCTTCTAATGAGAGTAACTCTTTGAATCTTACCTTATATTAGTATTATGATCCTATGGATTCTTTTGAAATATCCCTTTTTGATGAAGTTGATGCCTTCTATGCTTATGGCCGTGATGCCACTATGGATGATGCTTACGGAGATGAACTTTCTATAGTTCCTCATGTTAAGCATGAAATTTTTGCTATCGCACCCACACTTGAGTGTCCTATTATCCTTTTAAAATCTCCAACTCCGAAAAATTTTCCTCTTATCAAAGCTCAATGTGATAGAGGAAAGTTTGGTTATAGAAACTTCCATGTGACAAAAACACCTCTCTTTAAACTGAAACTTTCGAAGTTGTTCTTGTTCCACCTTCCAATGCATGTCACTTTGTGCTTCTTTGATTTATTTTCTTACGAGATGCCTATGCATAGGAAGTGGGTTAGGCTTAAATCTGTTTCATGTTTGCTTCTTGATGCTCTCTTTTGCTTCAAATCCTTATTCTTAAGTGAGCATCTTTTATAATCTTCATGCCTAGCTTAAAGGCATAAAAGAAAGCGCTTCCGGGAGGCAACCCGCAACGAATTTAGGTTTTCCTTTTTGTGTTTCTTTTGTTTTTAGTGGTCTTGATGATTGTTACTACGGTAGCAACATCATTGTATCTTTACTTCTCAAGCTTTGTGCCATTTATAGCTTCATATGACAAGGGAAGTGAAAGTTGTGACATGCTGTCCAGAAAACAGATTCTGTCCTCATGACGGAAAAAATCATAGAAAAATCCCAGTACATATTTTTGAGCTGAAATTTTTAAATAGCGTGCTCTATACAATCACGGTACTTTCGTCTATTCTGAGTTTTTTGATTTGAGTTGCAGAAGTATCCCTAAAAATTCTTTACTACCTTCTGGACTGTTTTTCACAGATTCTTTCCTGTTTTGCCTTTTCTTCATTTTGCAAACCTTAAGCTTCTTTTTCTTTGAAAAAACTTTTTGGCGATCTTGAGAAACAGTATATCTTCAAGAATATCCTTATGTCCAGTAGAGAAAAAGTTATTTTATTATGGGTACTAACATCGCTAATCAGATTATGATGAGTTATGTATGCAGGGAGTTTTCAAGTGTGAGAGGGAAGATGATGAAAGAAGATTCAGGAGGGTCAAACGCTCAAGCTTGGGGACGCCCTCGCGCATCCCCAATAAATATTCAAGGAGACTCAAGCGTCTAAGCTTGGGGATGCCCCCATGCATCCCCTTCTCCATCAAAAATTATCAGTTCGTCTTTCGTTCCACTATATTTTTATCACTTCATGCGTTATGTGCTATGCTTGGAGCGTCTTGCTCTTTATTTCCTTTTTAGTTTTATTTATGTTTTCTTGCTGTTCATAACAAGTTAAAACCGAGCTTTCTTTGTGCGGGAGATAAACACGCTTCACTTTCAAAGCCTAGAACATATCATAGGATTTTTCATGCTTATCTTTGTTGTGTGTGTTCTTTATCTTTTTCATAGCTGCTGTCATGTTTAGCTCTTAGTTTTCATGCTTATCTTTTTAAGAGATTTTGTTTAGTTTATTGCTGGAACTCTCTTGATTCTTCATGTTTATCTTGTTTAGAGAGTTTGCCTATTGCACTGAGTTTTGTGTCTTGACTTGAATTAGGTAATTGAGGTTGCTATTCAATTGTAGTAGTAATTTGCAATAGTTTTGAGGTATTGCCATGAGTATTGTTTGGACTTCTGGTGTCAAGATCATTAGCCTATTAGTGATAGATGTCGTATTTTGGGCAATCCGTGTTTATTTTCAAAACTTACAAAATTAGTTGAGAACTTTAGCTACTAGATGGATCACTAATCTTTGGAGGGATCGAATATTAGAGTACACTCACGTACCATGAGTCAACGTTGCGCAAGGATAACCAAACCCCCATACACTCCTCCTCGGGGTACTTGTCTCTTTGTGAACCTCCTAATTAGATTGAGAGTTACCGATAATAAGTGCATGAGTTCTTCGGACTAATGTGAGTATTCGAAAGTTGACACTTCCACCTACCCATATTTTTCAAGCCTCTCTTGTGCCGTGCATTGCTTTCTTCTCACTCTGAGAGTTGGCGTCCACCTTCGCCGGTACATCCAAATCCTTGGCATGATACGCTCTGTCATCATAAACCTCCTTATATCCTTCCTCAAAACAGCCACCATACCTACCTATCAAGGCATTTCCATAGCCTTTCCGAGATACATTGCCATGCAACATCCATCTTCTCATGACTTGATCTTCATGTCATACTTGCCACTTGCTTGATCGATGAGCCGCATGCTAGTTGGGCCTTGCCCTAATCATTGCTACATGATGCGCTAGTATCATTGCATACCCTGCTACACTGGCAGAGGCATACATTTGCATACTTCATGATAGTTTCATTTTCTTTATGTTGAATACTTTTGTAAAGTGTGAAAGATCTTCTATACTTCTTGTAATATATAGATTGTTGCCCCTAAAGTGAGGAAAAGATCCCAAAGAGGACAAAATCAAAAGATCCCAAAGAGGACAAATGAGAGAAATAGAAAGAGCCATCGAGGCCACCAAAAAATACAAAAAAATAGAAAAAAGAGATAAGAAATAAAAAGAGAGAAGGGGGCACACTACTATTCCTTTTGAGAGATCCACACTCGTACTCCCTCTTATATCTTGTACTCCATAGAGATTATCATTCATGCATATAGCTATGTGGGGACCTTCACACTATAGAACTTGGATTGTATATTTCAATGACGAGCCTCCTCAAATGAGCTCTAGGTCTTCTTGAACAAGCAAGTTGGATGCACCCCCACTAGTTCCATTGGAGAGCTTACCTTAGCTCATATGTGCATTCGTTGCATGGCAATCCCTACTCCTCACACCATATCTATCATTTGGCTTTCTCTCGCCTATGATTGTCCTCATTGATGTGAGCCTTTCACACCTTTTTTGTCTTCCTCCCCTACCATTTTTCTCTCTTTTCCATCCTAAGTGTCAACTTTCTTGCTTACGCTCATAAATTGCATGAGTGCTCAAAATATCGAACGGGAGTGGATCATTTTGTCTTGTACCTGGCTAGTGGTCTGGGGATGAGTCAAGATAAGATTCCAAAGAAGACCAAGTGTGAAACTTTAGTAGATTGAGTTCTCAACACAAAAATACTTTTTCTCGTAATCCCTATCCCCTTTATTGCACGCAAACACCATTTGGAGACATTCGAGTCACGGACAGCGAGAGCTCTTGCACCTTTTTGTTCTTATGTTGCTTGTTTCAATGCTAATATAGACTCTTGCCTGTTATGACTTGAATTGAATTACATGACTTGATTGCTTTACTTAAAATTTCTTATATGGTTGGTAGAATGTAACCACAGAAATTATCCTTGTTATCATTTACCTACTCGAGGGCAAGCAAGAATGAAGCTTGGGGATGTTGATACGTCCAAAACGTATCTATAATTTCTGCTTGCTCCATGCTTCTTTTGTGTGATATTTCTATGATATTGATGCACTTCCATACACTTTTGATCATATTTGGACTAACCTATTAACTCAGTGCACCCCAGTGCCAGTTCCTGTTTTCTGCTGTTTTTGTATTTCAGGTTTTCCCATTATTTAAAGTGCGAGAAAAATTCTGGGAAAAAAAGGAAAAATCAGCATACAGGAAGCTTCGGGAAGAGACAAAGTGGGGCCAAAGGGGGGCCAGGGGTGGCCCAGGCGGCCACCTGGCGCGGCCACCCCCTAGGCCGCGCAAGGGGGGCGCCCGGGGCCCCTGGTCCACCTCTTGCTGCCCCCCTTCGCCTATTTATTCCCCATGTCGAGAAACCCTCGGGGACAGAACCCTTTTTCGCGATCTCTCCCCTGTTCTGCCGCCGCCGCGCTTCCAAGATCAGGAGCACAAGGATCCCTCTTCCCGGCACCCTGCCGGAGGGAGGAACCACCTCCGGGAGCTTCTCCACCACCATGGATGCTCCCCGGATGAACCGTGAGTAGTCCATCTTGGACCATGGGTCTATGATCAGTAGCTATGTGATGTTCTCCTCCCATCTTTGTTCTTCATGGTTTAGACCTCATGAGCTTCCCTACATGATCGATGCACATATGTAATCTTTCTGCTGTTGCTATGCTGAGTTTGCTGGGATCCGATGGATTACGAGACTATGTTCAGATTGTGTTTGCATAATATATTTGACAACAAGAGGGAGCGTTATACATGATTGTGGGTTCATGCCCCCCGATGACTAGATTGAGTGACAGAAACATGAGTCTAGGGGATGTGTTGTTGCCACAAGGGAGAAAACAATGGTGCTTGTACTTACGGGTGCAAGGATTGTGTTGATGGCAGTTTTTGGCATGACAATAACCTTATATAAGATAACTTCGAATCGAGAAGTTCTCTACATGAAAAAGTTGGGTGTTGTTGATATTAACATTTTTGTAGTTCGAGCCATCGCCATCCGATTCCATCTTAAAGGCTGAAACTATGTTCGAAGCAGTAAAATCAAAACAACTGAAGCACTATTCTGCCAATAAGGCCTTCAAGACATCCTCAAATGGAAAAATGTTCTACATGAGGTGGCTTCGTCTCGTTGACCGGTCGATTTTGATATTTGAAACGTCCAAATCCGAGTTCGTATGAAGAAGTTACGGCCAAAGCAGTGCAGCGCTGAAAAGTCAGGGCGGACCATCCGAGATGTAAACCGGACCGTCTGGGCTAAGATCGGACCGTCCGACGTCGAAGTCGGACCGTCCGACTTGACGACCTCGTTTACAGAAAGATTTTGGCCCACGTCGGACTATCCGGACCCCAAGTCGGACCGTCCGACTCCGAAGCTGGACCGTCCAACTTGAAGACCCCAGTTACAGAAGGATTTTGACCCTTAGCTCGGACCGTCCGACCTGGAAGCCGGACTGTCCGACCCTGCGGTCCGGACTGTCCGGGATAAAGTCCGGACGTCTGGCCCCCCGGATCCGGGTTTGATTTTTATCGCGATTTTGGCAGTTTTGACGCGGACTTGAGTCCTTTTCTTTTAGGGAAAGTCAACCCCCTCATAAATAGATGAGGTGAAGGCCGATTAGAAGACACAATCGACATATACCCAAAAACACATCTACTTTTCTAGTTATTCTACTTTTTGTCTAGTTCTAGGTCATCTTTGGTGTTTTTCTCGTAAAGCACCCATTTCTTCTCCAAAATTGAAGACCTCTTTGTTGATTTGCTTGTAAATCATCCGTTCTTCGTAACGTAAAATGAAGTGGCGACTCCCTTACTCTAAACAATTGCGCGGTGCAAGTCTTGTGTTGCGTTGAACAAATTCTTCGTCAACACAAATTGGCGACTCCGCTGGGGAACAAGGCCGAGTTAGATCTAATCGGACGAAGAACAAGGAAAAGATCATCACCAACTCGAGCGCCATGAGCTTCGATCTCAAGAACGGCAGCGACGTCGAGTCCGACAACATCATCCCTGTTGAACTTGAAGACCTCACGGAAGAGTTGCGATTGGAGATGGAGCTCGCACTTGAAGAACAGAGGAAGGCGGAACGGCGTGGTCAAGAAGGCGGCCACACCAAGTGTCACGCCGAGTGCATCTAAGACACCCGGCGATGAGGTAACGAAATCCACCGAGGAACTTGCTCATCTAATTGATACCTCTGTAGCTAGAAAATATGGTAATTCTATGCATGCACTTGCTAAAAACATGACTGATAAGTTTGAAGAATTTAAAGTGCAACTTAGTAAAGAGTATGGAATTGGTTTCCCTCACCATGCACCGAGCTACAATCCACTCGGAGCACAACCAATCCCTAACAATTTTCATGTGCCTGATGCATCAAATAGTGCTATTCAACCATATGTTGCGACAAGTAATAGTCATAATGGACAGAATCTTGTTGGTAGTTCGGTTAATACATTCATTCCTAGTGTTGCTCATCCTACTGTTACTACTTCGGTTCCACCAAATCATAACCGAAGTGGTGTCTTAAACCCTAATTTGCAGCAACCCTATTATTAGACAGTAGCTTACAATGATCAACCGAGTTACACACAATTTGGTACAAACCCACAACCGAGTTACAACCAATTCGGTAATGCTAGTAGTTTTTCGTTTCAAACTTCACATACTCAAGTCTCTTTGCCGGAAAACTTATCACGTGTTGCTATCCCGTCTCCCCCACAAATAAATTATACGCCACCTAGTATGAAGGATCAACTTGCTGATATACTTAGAGAGTATGGTTTAGCACCTAAGGGTACAGCACGAGCATATCAAAAACCATACCCCGAATCCTTTGATTCTATACCATATCCGCGTGGAGTTATAATTCCAGATTTTGTTAAGTTTACAGGGAAGATGGTAGATCAACTTTGGAACATGTGGGGCAGTTTTTAATGCAAACTAGTGAATTTTGCACAGCGGATGTTTACAGAATTAAGCTATTTCCCATATCCTTGTCCGGTGTTGCGTTTACTTGGTTTTTATCACTTCCTCCTAATTCTATTACAACATGGTCACAATTGGAGCAGAAATTTCATGAGTATTTTTATAGTGGTGAAACTGAGCTTCGGCTTTCCGACTTGACTATGGTTAGGCAGAAGTACAATGAATCGGTTCATGATTACATTAGAAGGTTTAGAGATACAAAAAACCGATGCTTTAGTTTAACTATAGCCGAAAAGGATTTGGCTGATCTTGCCTTTTCTGGTTTACTCACTCACATCAAAGACAAGCTAGAGGGGCAAGAGTTTCTGGATGTTAATCAAGTATTACAAAAAGATTTGGCACAAGAAAACCGAGTTAGAGATGTTAAGCAAGCTACTCGGTTTAGTCATGATAGAGGAAAAGAAAAAGGTACTCCTACGGTTAACACTGTAGAGTATGATAGTGACTCGGCTAGTGATGATGACATGGAAGTTTGTGTAGCCGAGTGGATCCAAACACCAAAATCAAAACCTTTTGTGTGTCCTGCCTTGAAGCCTACACGTACAAGGAAAGAGGAGATCAAGTATACTTTTGATGTTAGTAAATGTGATAGGATTTTTGACATGTTGTTGCAGGGAAAACAGATTAGGTTGCCAACGGGACATGTAATTCCCTCTTCCGAAGAATTGGGTAGAAAAGCATATTGCAAATGGCATAATTCTTTTTCTCATTCTACTAATGATTGTAATGTGTTTCGACGGCAGGTACAATCGGCCATTAGTGAAGGACGATTGACATTTACAGAAGCCTCCAAGATGAAGCTCGATAGTGATCCTTTTCCTGTCAATATGATCGAGTTTCATAACAAGAAGATGCTAATTCAGTCAGATCAGGCCGAGTCAGCCAAGTAGAAGAACGTAGTTGAGGACAATGCTCCGCCAAGAATGATCAAACCCAAGAATCCAGAGATTGGAGTATGGAAGGTCAATGGCAAGAAGAAACAAGCTCCAAGACCAAAGCCGACTGTTAGCATGTTGTTGGAAAAATACACTTCACGCAGAACCAACAATGTGTTCAATCGGCTTGGAGGAGTCAAACGTCCAAGATCTCCTCCTAGGCCTACAAACGAGCAATGGGAGAGAAATCCATATGAGCAACAACGAGGTTTTCCTATGCAACCGTCTTATTGGGGATGCCCACCTCCTATACCTCCACATTTTCCGCCATGGGGTTTTAACCATTGGGCGCCTTTCCCTATGGGACCACCGATTTACTTTCAACCAAGATGGGATCAGCCGAGTCCTATGTACCAAGAACTGCATGGGAAAAGGATTCGGTTCAATGAAGATATGACTCGGAGGGATTGGTCACCGGTGCGCAAGGTGGATGACCGAGACAATGCTGGCCGTAGGCTCACTTGGGTGCGAAAATCTGCAGAAGCACTCGATAAAAGAAAAGTAGATGGAGGAGCGGAGAAGGTCTCGGATGAGAAAGTTGCTGGCGAACCAAACTACAATTTAGTTCAGGGGAAGGAAGCTCATCGCTCGGAAGCAAATACAAGCCGAGTTGCAATAGATTCTGAAACTAGTGGTGTTATGCCCATTGGTGCAACTCGGAAGAACGGTTCAGTTGGTGTGCACATCGGTCCACTCATCAAAGAAAATAACTCGCACGCAGCCCCTAATCAGTTTCAACTTATTTTCGGCTCGCTCAATCAAGATGGGGAACCGAATACCAGTGGGAGCGAAAAGTTTGCAGCAGGAGGTGTATCTCGTCAGCAGGCCAATGATCGTGTTACTCGGTATAGGCCAAACTACTCGGGGGGCAGCAAGTCGGTTGTTCCGGGAACTCGGCCACAACCTCGTTGGTGTCCTAAAGGATTAACTCACACTCAAAAACGCCGAGTGCAACGACTGCGAGCGTTGGAGATTAGAGAGAAAATTGCTGAGAAGGAGTGTGACGAGGTGTTCAATAAGGAGAGGCCATTGATACCTCGGTTAACTTGGCGAATAAAGCTCACGGTAGAAAGGAACGCTGACACCAATAACTCGGAAGAAGCTGGTCATAACTCAGGTGCTGCCAATAACTCGGAAGGAGCTGCCCATAACTCAGGTGCTGCTAACAACTTAGAAGGAGTTGCCCAAAACTCAAATGCCGCCAACAACTTGGAAGCAGCTGCTCACAACTCGGATGCTGATCATTGCTTGGAAGATGCCGCTCAGGACTCAGTGAATTATGGGGAGTACTTGGGTGGTGATGAAGACTACTCAGAGGGTGATGAAAAATACTCGGACAATGACATGGCCGAGGATAAGGATGACAACATTAATTCAGAGAGTGGTATTAACTCAGAAAGCAATTCCCATATGGATATCAACATGGTCTTTGCATTTCCGGCTGAATTCCGTGCACCCGAGCCAGAGGTTGCTGAACTTGTGCTTGGTCCGGGTAGAGCCATGTTTGAAAAGCCAGAGAAGCCGGATCAACATTTGAAGCCACTGTTTATCAAGGGGCACATTGATGGAAAGCCTATTGGACGCATGCTTGTGGATGGTGGTGCAGGTGTCAATATCATGCCGTATTCGGTGTTTACCAAACTCAACCGAAAGGAAAGTGAGCTAATGAAGACCAACATGGGACTTAGTGGATTTTCAGGGGAGCTATCTGAATCCAAGGGCATTATTTCTAAGACCTTGCCGACTGCTTTCTTTGTGGTGGATGTCAAAGGCCGATACAATGTTCTGTTGGGACGTGACTGGATACATGAGAATTGTTGTGTTCCTTCTACCCTACATCAGTGTTTAATTCAATGTGTGGATGACAATGTGGAGGTGGTTGAAGTAGAGAACTCGGCTTGTTTAGCTGTGGCCGAAGTAGTGGTTGATTGGCAACTCGGTAACATGCAGTGTTTGACCGGTAGAGATCTATATGATTATATTAGTATAGGTAAAAATGGTTTTGTACCTATCAATGTACAGCCGGTTGATGTAGCTCGGCTTAACAATCTGTCTATTTAGATGATGAATAAAAACAGTAGTATTAAATGGCTCCAACAACGTACTAAGGAGTATCGTTCCGGAAAGAACGATATGCATGAAACCATTGAAGAATCTGAAGACATGGAAAAGCTTGGGCATGGATTCTCATCGGCTGATCCACTTGAGGAGATAGATATTGGTGATGGAAGTATTCCAAGGCCTACTTTTATCAATGCTAATTTGAAGGCCGATGAGAAGAGCAAGGTAACCGAGTTACTTAAAGAATTTTTTGATTGCTTTGCTTGGAATTATACTGAGATGCCTGGTTTGAGTAGAGATTTAGTCGAGCATAGATTACATATTAAATCTGGTTTTAGGCCACATAAACAACCTCGCAGAAATTTCAATCCTATTATGTATGATCGTATCAAAGAGGAAATTGATCGGTTGCTAAAAGCTGGGTTTATTCGGCCATGTAGATATGCTGAGTGGGTTTCTAATATTTTTCCTGTTGAAAAGAAAAACACCGGTGCAATTAGAGTATGTATTGATTTTAGAGACTTGAATAAGGCTACTCCGAAAGATGAATATACGATGCCTATAGCCGACACACTTATCAATGATGCTTCAGGACATAGAGTAATCAGTTTTTTAGATGGTAATGCTGTTTATAACCAAATATTCATGGCCGAAAAGGATATGTCTAAGACTGCTTTTCGGTGTCCTGGTTTTGTCGGTTTGTTTGAATGGGTAGTCATGACTTTTGGCTTGAAGAATGCCGGTGCTACATATCAACGTGCTATGAATCTTATATTTCATGATTTGCTCGGCATCATAGTAGAGGTATACATTGATGATATAGTGGTTAAATCGGATGGTTTTGAGTCTCATTTGGCAGATTTGCGATTATGTTTTGAAAGGATGCGTAAGTATGGGCTAAAGATGAATCCACTTAAGTGTGATTTTGGTGTGTCGGCTGGAAAGTTCTTAGGCTTTATAATTCATGAGCATGGTGTAGAGATTGATCCTAAGAAGGTAGAAGCAATTAGAAATCTAGAGTAGACGACGTGTAAAAGGGATGTGCAAAAACTATTGGGCAAGATTAATTACTTGAGACGATTCATATCTAACCTTTCAGGAAAAATTGAATCGTTTGCTCCGATACTACGGCTCAAGAATGAAGCCGGGTTCATTTGGGGGGCAGAGCAACAAAGGGCCTTTGATAACATAAAAAAATACTTGTTGAATCCTCCAGTGTTGCGTGCACCCAAATCTGGTATGCCGTTCAGGTTATATATTGCTGCACAAGATAAGGTGATCGGTGCGGTGTTGACGCAAGAAGATGGTGGGAAGGAGCACATTATTGCATATCTAAGTCGTCGCTTGATAGACGCTGAAACTCGGTATGTGTTCATTGAGAAATTATGTTTGTCATTGTATTATGCATGTACCAAGTTTCGACCTTACTTGTTGTCTAGTACTTGTGTAGTAACTTGCCAAGCCGATGTAGTTAAATACATGTTACAAAAACCGATCCTCAGTGGTAAGATTGGAAAATGGGCTTATGCGTTAATTGAATATGATTTGACATATGAATCGTTGCGTTCAATGAAGGGCCAAGTTATTGCCGATTTCATTGTTGATCATAGTGTTAAAGATGAAGAAGACATTGATTATGTTAGCATATGCCCATGGAAACTTTATTTTGATGGATCGGTTTGTAGGGAAGGTCAAGGTGTTGGTACCGTTTTAATTTCTCCTAATAATGTGATATATTAAACATCGGTTCGTTTAGAGTATAATTGTACTAATAATGAAGCCGAATATGAAGCTTTGCTATTCGATTTACAATATTTGGCTGATATGGGTGTCAAAGATATAGATGCTTTTGGTGATTCACTTCTGGTAGTGCAACAAGTGAAAGGCGAATTCCAATGTTTTGATGGATTGCTAAATAGTTACTTAGACCGATGTTTAGATAGAATCAAATCCCTGGATATTTTCACTATTAGTCATATACCTAGGGAGGAAAATTCTAGAGCAAACTATCTAGCAACAAGCATCTGGTTACAACGTCAATAGGGGGAAGTTTCTCATATTAGAAAAACCGATGCCTGTAGCTGCAAGGGATGAGACCGAATTGCAACTAATTCAGGACACACACCGAGTAACAGATGGTAATTTTGAAAATGCTCCAAGTTGCACCGAGTTATACCGAGTTGCTGCTAATTCGGAAACAAAGGTGGACCAAGTCACACCCAGCTCGGAAGATTTAGTGCAAGGGATACGCATGCCTGAGTTACCACAAGCTTCCGAGTTACCTAGTAATTCGGAAACTGTAGTTGTAGATTGGCGGGTTCCTCTTATCAATCATTTAAGGGATCCCAGTAAAACTAGAGACAGGAAGGTTCGGCGGCAAGCTTTAAAATATACTATGCATAATGATGAGTTACATCGCCGAACTATAGATTGGTTACTTTTAAAATGCTTGGATTATGATCAATCTAGGTTAGCCATGGGTGAAGTGCATGAAGGCATATGTGGGACGCATCGGTCGGCTCATAAGATGTGTTGGTTAATAAAAAGAGCTGGTTTCTATTGGCCGACTTTGTTAGAGGATTGCGTTAGATACTACAAAGGTTGTGAGGCTTGTCAAAAGTTTGGCAATATACAATTGGCACCTGCAGCTATGTTGAATCCCGTAATCAAACCATGGCCATTTAGATGGTGGGGCTTAGATTTTATTGGTGAGATACATCCTTCGTCTTCTAAAGGGCATCGCTTCGTCCTAGTAGCCACAGATTATTTTACTAAGTGGACAGAAGCAGTTCCCTTAAGAAATATGACTCATAGGGAGCTGATTAGTTTTGTTTTGGAGCATATTATTCATAGATTAGGCATTCCTCAAACTTTGACAACTGATCATTGTTCTTCTTTTATGTCTCATCAATTTCGTGAGTTTGCCGAATCCTTTGGGATGAAATTGTTGAACTCATCACCTTATTATGCTCAAACTAATGGACAAGCCGAATCTAGTAATAAAACTTTGATTCGGCTCATAAAGAAGAAAATTGAAGAGAAACCGAGAAGGTGGCATGAAGTCCTTTCGGAAGCATTATGGGCTCATGGAATATCTAAGCACGGAGCTACTCAAGTTACACCTTTTGAGCTAGTATATGGCCAAGAGGCAGTGTTACCTGTAGAAATCAAGTTGCAAGCTCTTAGGGTCGCCAGGCAAAATAACTTGTCGGTTGTAGATTACAGTGATTTAATGATGGACCAAATATATGAGGTTCCAGAAAAAAGGCTAAAAGCGTTGCAGGAGATTAAGAGTAGCTAAGGCTTATAATAAAAAGGTCAAGGAGAAATCGTTTCAAATAGGAGATTTAGTGTGGAAAATGATTTTTCCCGTTGGAACTAGGGACAGAAAATTCGGCAAGTGTTCTCCGAGTTGGGAAGGTCCATATGAAGTTGTGGGGATTGTTCCTGGAAATTCATATTTTGTACAAACTTTACAGGGAAGTAAGTTATCCAAGGCTCTCAATGGGAGATACTTGAAGAAATATTATCCTAGCGTGTGGCAGGAAGCTTGAATACATATGGTAGATATGCGATTATCGCCTTTAGAACACACATGGACGATGAAGTATTGATATCGTCCTTAGCACAAACTGGACAAGTTATTTTTCGGCACACAAGTTTTTGTCGAAAAACAGGGGGGCATGTGTTGATGGCAGTTTTTGGCATGACAATAACCTTATATAAGATAACTTCAAATGGAGAGGTTCTCTACATGAAAAAGTTGGGTGTTGTTGATATTAAAAAATTTGTAGTTCGAGCCATCGCCATCTGATTCCATCTTAAAGGCCGAAACTATGTTCGAAGCAGTAAAATCAAAACAACTGAAACACTATTCTTCCAATAAGGCCTTCAAGACATCCTCAAATGGAAAAATGTTCTACATGAGGCGGCTTTGTCTCGTCAAACCGGTCGATTTTGATATTTAAAACGTCCAAATCCGAGTTCGTATGAAGAAGTTACGGCCAAAGCAGTGCAGCGCTGAAAAGTCAGGCCGGACCATCCGAGGTGGAAACCGGACCGTCCGGGCTAAGGTCGGACCGTCCGACCTAGAAGTTGGACCGTCCGACTTGACGACCCCGTTTACAGAAAGATTTTAGCCCACGTCGGACCGTCCGGACCCCAAGTCGGACCGTCCGGGCTAAGGTCGGACCGTCCTACTCCGAAACCGGACCGTCCGATCTGAAGACCCCAGTTACAGAAGGATTTTGACCCTTAGCTCGGACCGTCCGACCTGGAAGCCGGACCGTCCGGGATAAATTCTGGACGTCCGCCCCCCCCCCCCCCCCCCCCGATCCGGGTCCGATTTTTATCGCGATTTTGGCAGTTTTGACGCGGATTTGAGTCTTTTCTTGTAGGGAAAGTCCAACCCCCTCATAAATGGATGAGGTGACGGCCGATTGGAAGACACAATCTACATATACCCCAAAACACATCTACTTTTCAAGTTTTTCTACTTTTTGTCTAGTTCTAGGTCATCTTTGGTGTTTTTCTCGTAAAGCACCCGTTTCTTCTCTGAAATTGAAGATCTCTTTGTTGATTTTCTTGTAAATCATCCGTTCTTCGTAACGTAAAACGAAGTGGCGACTCCCTTACTCTAAACAATTGTGCGGTGCAAGTCTTGTGTTGCGTTGAAAAAATTCTTCGTCAACAGATTGTTTAATTTACGCAAAGTTCTTTAATGTAGTTGTCTGTTGATTTGAGTTTACACTTTGGGTGGGATTCGCAACTTAATACCAGCGAGATGTTCTGGATAGATATCTCAAGGTGGATGATTAGTAGGTAGATGCAGATGGATTTCGGTCTACTTGTCTTGGCGTACCGCCCAAGCTTTTGAGCCTCTTTCTTTCTTTATAGCATAGTTAGCATTGGTTTGCGCACATAATCCTGTCAATTGCCCAGCTGTAATTTGTTTACCTCGCATGGCTATTTTATCTTCTTTTGGGAGAGAGACATCACTAGTGAACATCATGGGATTCAGGTCCATATTTCCAATACTGTTTACACCCACTATTTATTTTCTTCTTTATTTACCTTTCCGTTGTTATCACTATCATTATTATCCTGTGCGTTTGATCCTTTGTAAACAACAAGGCCGGAGGGACTGACAACCTCTTTGAACTTGTGGGGAGAAAAGTTATCTGTTGTGTGTGCAGGTCCACGTCAACCGCCTAATTGCTGGCGCTGTTGTCACCTTCCTGTCGTTGTTGGAGTCCTACTAGAGACAAACCTTGGTATCTTCACCGAGGGAAATTTGCTGCTGTCTACATCTCAACCTTCCACTTTGGGTAATGAACGAGGGGCGAGAAGCCATCACATATGCATGTATCATTTTTATTTATGTTTAGTGAAAAAAAATAAGAATTGGAATTTTGGGGGAAGAAGTTTGGAGGATCTAACAAAATTTTCTCTCAGGAAACTCCCCCTAGAGTCTACACACATACGGTAAACCAAGTTCACAAAACGTTTGTTAGAAGAACGGTAGAATTATCTTTGTGGGGGGGGGGTATAATTGATGCGTCCCAAATATATCTATAATTTGTGCTTGTTCCATGCTTGTTTGTTGACATTGCTATAAACTTTTTATTCACTTTAATACCTTGTACAAATTTTTTGGGAACTAAGCTATTAACCCAGTGCCCAAAGCCAGTTTCTGGCCGTTATCGTCTGTGCATTGTAGAAAAGGCAAACAATCAATATGCTCAGAAAATTCCAGAAGGCACCGGAAACACCGAAGAGGGACCAGAGGAGGGCCACCCTCTGGCTAAGCTCCCTGGGGGTGGTTCCACCCCTGGCTCCCCTCTTTGGCCTACATATCCCCTGAAACCTGAAAACCCTCGAGGCTGAGTTTTTGTTCCAGTACCTTTCGTCGTTCCACCGCCATCGCGATTCTTAGACCGGGAAGCCTTGTTACTCTGTCTAGGCGTCCTTTTGGGGGGGGCAATCATCCCCGGAGGTTTCTTCATCAACCATGTCTGCCTCCCGGATGATGTGTGAGTAGTTTCACCTTGGACCTGGGGTCCATGGCACTAGTTATATGGTTCTCTCTCGAATTTTGTGCTTCACTAATTAGCCCTTGTTCTTCATCTTTGTAGATAAAGGCATCTATGTTGTAGCCATTATGTTGTGCTTGCTGGGATCCGACTGATTTTGAGATTATTGTCAGATTTTGGATGAAATATATTTGATCTCTTTTGCATGTTTTCCGATATATTTTGTTTCTTTGGCCAAGTAGTATTTCATAACTCCAAGAGGGTGTGTTGTGCTCGATAGAAGGTTCATGCCTCCTTGCGTCGCTCTTGAGTGATAGAAACATGCAAGACAGGGGAAGTCTTGTTGCTACTAAGGGTAAAACAGTGGTGCTTGTGGCTATTTTGCTAACAAGTGTTGCTTACATGATGTATTGAGTTTATAGCATCTGTTTGTTGCTTTGAGCTTTGACCTTTTGGTTGTCTCTCACAACTTAATACCAGCGATATGTTCTAGATTATATACCTCAAGGTGTATATTTAGTAGTAGATGCTTTGGATTGAGGTCTATTCTCTTCGGTGTAATGCTTACATGATTGAAACTTCTACCCTTTGCTAGAAAAATTAGCATTGCAGTGCGTTCATAATTCTATCTATTACCCAGCTGCAATTTGTTCACAAAACATATGTTTTTTATCATCTTTTGGGAGATAGACATCACTTGTGAAAGTCATAGTACCCAAACCATATTCCATCATTGTTTATAACCAGCGCAATTATTTCCCTTTCCTGAACTTTTGCTGTTCCAACCATCCTATATGTTTGACCTTTCATAAACAACAAGACGGGAAGATTGACTACCTTCCTAGATAGTTTGGGGCGATATTATTTGCGTTCTTCTATGCACGTCCGCATTTGGCTGCATTCATTTATAGTAATTCAGCGTTGTTGCTGCTAAATACCTCTTTAAAGAAGCTGAAGTCCTACTAGATTCGATAACCTTGGTATCTTCGTCGAGGGAAAATTTCTACTTACTACATCACCACCTTTCACTTGGGGTTCCCCAACGAGTCTGCGTGATCCACATCATCAATAAAATATCTGCCACATCCTTGTGAAATTGATTATTCTTTCACAAGTAATTGATTGTACTCGTTAAGACGGGTGAAAAGTGTTGACTTCATCAATGCTAATCTTGATTATTTGTGACTCTGATATTTAGTACTCCGTATAACTTAGAACTGGCATTCATATAATCCTAGCCCCCCCCGGATGTAGTATGTAAGACAAGGGAGCAGACTTGTAGAAGATAACTTACACTACTTACAATCTCTCGGTACGTTATACTTTGTCCAGACTCTAATGCAATAAAGCATATATAAGAAGAAAGTAGGATCTTACATCCACACAGAGACTGAACCTGGTCAAGTTCTGCTCCCTTATTACCATCAATATAAGACCATCTAGCTCGGGGTACCTGATACATTTGCAACGTATTTATAATTTTTGATTGTTTCGTGCTATTATGACATCACTTTCATACACTTTATATATATTTTATGCCATTTTTATATAATTTTATTCTTACTAACATATTAATATAGTGCAGATGCCATCTTATGTTTGGTCAGCTTTTATAGTAAAATAAATTTACTCGGACACAAAAATAACCAGGGATTTTTCTGGGCCAGAAGAGACCTGTAGCCGAAAGGGGTCGCTAGGAAGCTTCAAGGGCCCCCTGATACTCTCTCCTCGTTGGTTACCCCAAGTGGAAGGTGAGATGTAGGATATCATCAAATTTCCCTCGGAGAAGATACCAAGGTTTGTCTCCAGTAGGAATCCAGAGATGATAAGTTGGTCTCAATGGCGCAACTGACGTGGACCTGCACAACACACAAATAACTTTTCTTCCCAACGAGTACAGAGAGGTTGTCAATCTCTCCGGCCTTGCTGTTCAAAAAGGATCAACGCAATAGATAATAATGATAATGGTGATAGCAACTAGAAAGTAAAAGCAGGAAAATAAAAGAGCGTGTAAACAGTGATGAGAATATGGACCGGAGTCCCGTGATGTTCACTAGTGATGTCTCTCTCCCAAAAGACGATAAAACAGCTATGTGAGGTAAAAAAATTACAGCTGGGCAATTGACAGGATTAAAAACGCACCACAATGCTAACTATGCTACAAAGAATGTACGAGGCTCAAAAGCATGGGCGGTACACCAAAATAAGTAGACCGAAATCCAACTGCATCTACTACTAATCATCCACCTTGAGATATCTATCCAGAACATCTTGCTGGTATTAAGTTGCGAGCCCCACCCAAAGTGTAAACCCAAAGCAACAGACAACTGCATTAAAAAGCACCTTGCGTAAAGTAAAAAATCCTTGAAACCGTGGTTACAAGCACCGTTGTTTTCCCCCTTGTGGCAACAACACATCCCCTAGACTCATGTTTCTGTCACTCAAGCGTGTCATCGGGGCGCATGAACCCACAATCGAGCATAGCGTTCCCTCTTGGAGTCACTACCTACTACTTGGCCAAAGCAATAAACAGCAACGGAGAACATGCAAGAATTACTTAGGAACAAAAATATAAAAGATAAGAACCAAATATATTACTCAATCACAATCTAAACATAGTCTCACAATCGATCAGATCCCAACAAACTCAGCATACCAACAACAAAAAATTACATATGTGACTCGATCATGTAGGGTAGCTCACGAGTTCTAAACCATGAAGAACAAAGTGGGGAGGAGAACATCACATAGATACTGATCACGGACCCATGGTCCAAGGTAAACTACTGACGGCACATCCAGGAAGCGTCCATGGTGGAGAGGAAGCTCCCGGAGGTCAATGGTCCCTCCGGCAGGGTGCCGGGAAGAGGGATGCTGGCGCTCCCGGTCCTGGAAGCGCGGCAGCGGTGGAACAGAGGTGAGATCGCAAAAAGGGGTTCTGTCCTTGGAGGTTTCGCTTCACGGGGAATAAATAGGTGAAGGGGGGCAGCCAGGGGGGCCACCAGGGATCCAGCCGCCCCCTGGCGCGGCCAAGCCCTAGGCCGCGCCAGGTGGCCGCCTGGGTCCCTGGCGGTGGCGCTCTGGCCCCACTTTGGTGATTCCGGAAGGTTCCGTTGCGCTGATTTTTTATCCGATTTTTTTGAGCATTTTTAATATGGGGGAAACCTGAAATAGAAAAACAGCAAAAAACAGGAACTGGCACGGTGGTGCACTGAGTTAATAAGTTAGTCCAAATATGATCAAAAGTGTATGAAAGTGTATCTAGATCATAGCAATATCACACAAAACAAGCATGGAGGAAGCAGAAATTATAGATTCGTTTGGGACGTATCACCCCCACAAGGCCAAGTGCCATCACCAAGGGGTGGGGTGCGCCACTTGCATGTGTGCCCCCTTGGCTCTATTTTCCTTGATTCTTTTTCTTAAGTTCATTATAAATTAGGAAACGAATAAAACTCTAGATGATAAGCGGTTTCCATCACTGCATGCTCCTAACTTAGACGAGAACAATTTGTTGGATGTTTCCGTAGTGCTGCTGGGAGGGGGATTGATCACCAGAGGATTCTGCACTATCCTTGCTGCCTCCATCGAGATGTGTGAGTAGTTCCTATCAGACCTTCGAGTATATGGTTGAAACTAGTTGACATCTGTCTCTTTTTGATCTTCAAGATCATGTTCCTTATTCTTCTTCTTCTCCTTGACAGTTGGATCACTCTGATATAATTCTGGATTTGTTTGTTGGGACAAGATGAATTGTGAGTTTATGGATCAAATTGTTCATGATATATTAATGGATCTTTTGTGGTTCCATGTTATGACATTTCATATTTATGTATGCTTCCCTATATATCTTGTATGCCTTAGCCTCTTATGTGGGGTGGTGATAACGCGTGATGACGCGCCTCGTTGGCTACCCCAAGTGGAAGGTTGAGATGTAGCGTAGCAGCAAATTTCCCTTGGCAAAGATAGAAAGGTTGAGATCGACCAGAAGGACTCCAAGGTCGACAAGTAGGTGGTAAAGTGAACAATGGCACCCTTCACAACCGAGGTTGCTTACTTACCTGGACCTGCACACACAACAGATAGCTTTTCTCCCAACGAGTACAGAGAGGTTTTCAATCTCTCCAGCCTTGTTTTTTACAAAGGATTAAATGCAAGGGGATAATGATAGTGATAATTGCAACGGAAAGTAAAAGCAGTAAATAAAGTGGAGCTGTAAACAGTGGTGGAAATATGGACCGAGGTCCCATGATGTTCACTAGTGATCTCTCTCTTCAAAAACACGATAAAATAGCTAAGCTGGGTGAATATATTATAGTTGGGCAATATACATAATTATAAACGCACCACAATGCTAATTATGCTACTAGAAAGTAAAAGGCTCAAGAGTATGGGAAGTACGCCAAGAAAAGTAGACCGAAATCCATCTGCATCTACTCACTAATCATCCACCTTGAGATATATATCCAGAACATCTCGCTGGTATTAAGTTGCGAGCCCCGCCCAAAGTGTAAAATCAAAGCAACAGACAACTGCATTAACAATCTATGCGTAAGATAAATAATCCTTGCAACCGCGGTTACAAGCACCGTTGTTTTCTCCCTGGTGACAACAACACATCCCCAAGTCTCATGTTTTTGTCACTCAAGCTAGACATCGGGGAGCATGAACCCAAAATCATGCATAAATGCTCCCTCTTGGAGTTACTATCTACTACTTGGACAAAGCAATAAAAAGTAACAGAGAACATGCAAGAATTACTCAAGAACAAAATATAAAAGGTAAACCAAATATATAACTCATCCCGATCTGAACATAATCTCATAATCCATCGCATCCCAACAAACACAGTATAGCAACAGCAGAAAGAATTACATAGATTCCTTGATCATGTAGGGAATCTCACAAGGGCTAAGAATTGAAGCACAAGATTGGAGAGAAGACATCACATAGCTATTCGGTATGGACCCATGGTCCAAGGGGGACTACTCATGGCACATCCGGGAAGCGTGCATGGTGGTGGAGAAGCTCCCGGCGGTCCTTCTTCCCTCCGGCAGGGTGCCGGGAAGGAGTCTTCTAGTGCTCCTGATCTTGGAAGCGCGGCGACGGCAGAACAGAGAGGTATTTCGTGATGTGGGGTTCTCCTCGAGGGTTTCCTGGACGAGGAGGTAATATAGGCCAAAGGGGGCAGCCAGGGGATGGCCCCACCTCCCTGGTGCCTTGGTCGCGCGGCTAGGGAGGGGGCCGCGCCACCTGTCCGCCTGGGTGCCAGGTGGGCCCCCAGGTCCTCCTTTGGGACTCCGGAAACTTCCGTCTCCTGATTTTTTATCTGATTTTTCTGGAATTTTTGGGGCTCTTAAAATTGGGTAAAAACCTGCAACTTAAAGACATCAGAAGACAAAAACTGGCACTGAGTGCACTGAGTTAGTAGGTTAGCCCAAATATGTGTAAAATGATATGAAAGTGTAGCAAAACATGTAGCAATGTCACATAAAAGTGATGGAACAAGCAGAAATTATAGATACAATCGGGACGTATCAGGTGGATATTTCTAGGAAGCATTGCATAGTAGTAGGTTCAATCTATATGATGTCTATATCCTAGTGAGCTTGTGTGGGAAAAGACACTTATTTGTATTGTTACTACTAAGGAAAATCCACGGGGTTTGGTAGTATTGCACTCATCTCTTTAGTTACTTTTTATATCATTTTACTTATAACATTACACCATTATTATCAACTTAATATTTCGAGATATAAGCTGGATAACGTTCTTGGGAGTGGATTAATAGTAGTGGGAGTAGTTGGAGTAACTACAACCACTTATCTTGGACATATTGCTTATATGGAATTGCATCGCGAATTATCATAGTTGTGAACTATCATAATTCTGTCAATTTCCCAAGTGCAATTTGTTCACCACATCATTCCTATCATAAGAGAGATGTCACTAATGGATTTCATGGAAACCGAGATCTATTCATATCTTATTGTTACCTCTATATATTACTTCCATTTCACTGCTGCTCCAAAACTATCTGTCTTCTTTTAATACGACTGCTATGAAGACAGGGGGGTGTACAACCCCTCTACCAATTTTGTTGGGAGCGTAGTTTCTTGTTATTTTTGTGTAGGTCCTTCTTGACTTGCGAGTGTAGGAGATCCTTATGGTTCGATAACCTAGGTCTCATCATCGAGGGAAAAGATCAACGCTTGCTACTTCACCCTTCAACTCAAGGGTCCCAACAAGTCGTATCGAGAGTGTTTTGTGGCGCCTTTCCCAGAGAGACTTCTGTCTCATCAACTAGGCACCTTCACACAATTTCAATTTTACGATGTTACATTACTATCTTAATAGTCATTTATATAAGCTCGCATCTTTGCTTGCTAGAAAATGCAAAAATAATTTCCATTATCTATCTTGACTAATTATGCTATATTTATCATGGATGCTTTCTTCTTGGATCATCTTCGATCTATTTGCGCCCATGGAAAATCCCACCTGACTTAGTTGAGGAAAAATCATTAGATGAGCATGTTCACTTTACACGTCATTGCACATCAGAAAAAGGGGAACATTTATGGAATAAGATACAAACTTTGTATTGCTATGTTGAAGGTCTATGCGAAATATATGATTCTCTTGTTGTTTTAAAGATACACTAAACGCCTTCATTTCCAATGCGACACTAATAGGAAACTGGCTATCTGTGGCACACCTATTTTGACTTTTTGTGGCGCATATGTGGGTGCACCACAGAAACCTCGCCACTAAAATTTGATTTCTGCGTCGCATGTATCCGTGCGCCACAGAAATCTACATTTCTGTGGCGCACCGGGGGTATATCCGCCACAGAACTAGGTGCGCCACAGAAAAGGCCCATGCGCCACAGAAGTCCTATATACATGCGCCTCAAAAATAAAGTAACAGTACAAAAGAATATAAAAAATATGTGATACAAACAGCATATTAATACATAGTGGTAATTACAAACAACAGATTAATACATAGTGGTCTTAATAAACAATAGTCATCTCTTTGTGCTCATCACATTACTTAGAGCCCAATATACATAGTGGTCATCACATTATACTATTCATAGCTAGTGTTCATAACATTATTACAAGTCATAGTGGTTATCACATTACAAATCGATATCTAAACTACAATCACGTCCCTGAGGTGAAGACGCTTCACTCTTCGTCAGAAATGACGATGAGTTTGTTCTCTCTTGCGGCCTGAGATGCTTCCCATGCTACCACTTGGCGTGCCGGGTCTGCTGGATAGGAGGACGCCATCGATGCATAGAGCCGCTAGCCCGTGGAGGAGCCCGACGAGGCTGGCGTCGGCGCTGGCGCTGGAGGAAAGGGGGTGGCGGCACCACGTAATATACGGCCGCCGATGCTAATGTGGCAGGTTTGGCGGGAGCGAACCATGTCGGCCGTTCTGCAAAATATGTATTTAGTAATAAACAGAGCTGAAGGTGCATAGGGGCATGTTGTTCTAATAAAATTTCTGTTATGACATATAGAAACAGACATGTCAAGTGGCAGTGCTGGTTGATGATGCAATTGTCAAGTAATAGCATAAATATCCTATTTTCTGAAACATCCACACTTTATAAAACACCAACACAATGCTTTTCACTTCAGAAGTTTTTTCTATGGGCTAGTACTAATAATGCTAATAGTAGTGGTGGTGAACAAGCAAGCTAGTGCCACAGAAGCAAGCAAGCAAGCATTGCAGTTAATTAAAGAACTCAAATCTCCAGCAGGCTAATATAATATAGGTGAAACACTAGACAAAAAGGCAAAAAAAAGAATTTGGTTTGACTTGACATGAAGAAATGTTGATATTTATTATGACCATTGCTCTCCATATGACCATTTCAACTCTTAGACAAAGCAATCTTTGCTCCTATATATGTTATTGTTCAATGAAGAGATAATTTTCAAGGAAAAGTAAAAGGCAAGGTTTTAAAAAGTTGATAATTTTCAAATAGCATGCAAAGTGTACGCAACTAACATATCCATAAAAGTAGTCACTTTCACAGGTAGTACACAAACAAGGGCAATACATCCAACTACAGGACCCCAACATATAAATCATAGAAGCATCAGAAGGTCATCCTAGCTAGAAGCATCCATTTCCTAGCCTTCATAAAGAATAGAAGCATCAAAAGGTCATCCTAGCTAGAAGCATCCATTTCCTAGCCTACATACAAGAATATCTTCCCAGACTCCTGGGGCTCGGGAGTGTCATCCGTGGAAAGCTTGCACATCTTCAGCTTTCCCTTGCATGTATATAACAGACCCATCGTCATGTAGGTCACTACTGCTGTGAAGAATGGATTATTATTCTACTCAAACTTCTTAGGCTGCTCCCTGTGGATCAGCCTTGCATGTGGCATAGGGTACCTGTACATGGTGTCCACATGCAAATAGCAAACATGCAAGCTGAGTGTAATGGTAGCAACAAAGAATTAACATCATTACAACAAGCTAATTGTTAGTACAACATCAAAGAATTAATAGCAGTACAACACATATATGACAATAATGAAGATACAATAATGAAGGGGAGCAAATATAATCACGCAAACAGAAAGTTTGGGTGATTTATTTAGGGAGCAAATATTATTTTTCACAGCGCAACTGTAGCTTCAAGATACAACTCATCTATCACAATAATGAAGTGCAAAATCTGACACAACACATATATACAACACAAAATCTGATGAAAAATCTGATACAACACATATAACACATATACAAAATCTTACACAACACATATATACAACTCTGATACAACACATATATCACAATAATGAAGTGCAAAATCATTTTCAAGGTCTGATTTGGGTATGTGTATCACTCAGTTTTAATCCGAATAAATTGCTTGAAGATATTAAAAAAGTAATCCCTCGAGTTTCTTATCTACTACTGTTAAGCAAACTATGTCATACTTCACCTCAAAGACATAAGAACTGTATAACAGATGACAACACATACCAGATGATAATCAACTACTACTATTCATAATCATCACTCATATATAAACAAACTGCAACGATATTATAACAACCAAGGCATACTGCAATACTACCGGGTCATCAAGCACACGATAAACACAAGAGAACTGTATACCAGATGACTTCACATATCCACATTACAAATGAGAGCCATGTAAGAAGCAAGATACATCACTTCTATTTTTTATGGGCACAAACACTCATATAGTATTGTTATATTGTATAGTAATGAAATAAGGAAAATATAACACATAAATAGCAAATGTCCATGTTAGGGATCTATAAAGAAAAAAATTGTAATCAATGCAACAACGCTAGAACAATGTTTTTCTACCAAATTAACTTAGGCATGGGATAATATGAACATTTATAAGAACCACGAGTCAAAATGTATGGGTAGTTGTAGAACACAATTAGATATCTAGAAAAAATAGGTTTTCTAATAAATATTGGTAATAAACTTTGCAACCCTATACATTTTTACTGAACTTCACTTTTCCTTCAACTTTCTGTAGAAGGTTAAATTCGACCAAAAATGAAGATTCATGTCACTTTCTTTGCGAATAAGTATTGTCATAAAAGATAATCTTCTAAGAAAGTGTTGGACTGAGAATTCTAAGGGTATTTTCTGTGGGAAAGAAGAAACAGTGGATCATTCGTTTCGAGTAATCCACCTGATACTCTGATGATTACCTCTTGGCTTGCTTCTTATTATGGTAAAGCTAAGAAAATGTTACTTGCAGTTGGTATTTCTATTGTGCTTTGGTCCATTTGGAATTACACAAATAATATCTACTTTGAACGCAAAAAGGTTTTGGATCCCTTTGTCATTCTATAAAAATCTTTTACCTTGCTTAATTATTGGGATATTTTCCACAGTAACCAGGAAAGGAAAAGGGAGTTGATGTGTGTGCTTATTTTTTGAATTTGTTAAGTCAAAACGACAAGTATCAAATGAGGTTCTCAATGTAACAATGGATGGAGCCCAAGAGTATTTCAAATCACAAGTGGCTAGACTTCACAAAAAATAAAATAAAGGAACAGGGTATTGAAGCTTTCCAGAAGTTGTCTGGAAGACAAATTTGCCTGCTTTGTTAAGGTAAAATTAAGAAAAAAATGATTTGGAAGAAAGTGTATGAACACGTATCCTTTTTCCATCTCGAATGAGAAGAACAACTTTTTGGTCCAAAAAGACTATATTGCAGTCTTTTGAATTTGTAATCTTCTACTCCTACATATGAAATATGTAGACCCAATATTACTCAACATCTACTGAACACTTTTATGGAAGAGTTTTCTACAACAAAGAATATGGAATTTGTACGTGAACTGTAGCTCAAAATGGTTCAGATTACCAATATTTATTAGAAAACCTAAAACTATGACATACATTTTTTCTAATAGAGAGAGAGGGAGGAAGGGGGAAGGCTTACTAGAGGGAGGGCTTGCCGGAGACGGGCAGGGAGGGGGCGGCGCTGCGGCTGCTGCTGCGATGAAAGGATGCACAGAGGCGGAGGGGCATGGTGAGAGAGAGAGAGCGAGAAAGAGAGAGAAAGATAGAGAGAGAGAGGAGGAGGGAGGGAAGCACACCGGAGGGTCGGGGGGCGCCGGAGACGGGTGCGGGGGCGCGGGGTCGCCGGAGGGATGCGCGGCGGGGACGCGAGAGCTAGATGGGATCGGCCGGGATAAGTGTGGGGGAATAGGGTTTGAGGGAGGGGAGGCCGCGGCCGTTCGTTTTTATAGGGATAACTGTGGTGCACGGGGACACATGCGCCACGGAAAATGGACAACCTTTGCATTAGTGGGTCCCACCCACATTTCAAAGGCGCACCTGAGCACATGCGCCACAGAAATGACGACTTTAGTGGCGCATCTTTCTCCAATGCGCCATATAAATGTCCATATTTCTATGACGCAGCTTGCTCCATGCGCCACAATTTGTTTGTGTGGAGCACACCCTTTTAGGTGCGACACAGAATCTCTTTCTATCTATAAGAAATTTCCTAGTAGTGCGAGTTTAATTATAATGAAATCATATCTTCTTATGCTAAAGGCGTTTATGATTACTATGATATTGAAAAGATTGAAGAATTGTCTGACTTTAAGGATGTTTATGAGATTGCTTCTTTGATTGGAAAGTATTATGTATGATACTATGTATAAATCTAAAAATTTAGCAGTACTGAAATTTTGCTTTGAGAATTATAATTGTACTTCTCATATTGGTGAATTTAAAATAGAATGTTTGTTGCCCAAGAAGAGGCTAATGGTTGTTATGATAATAAATGTTATGATTCCTAGAACGTGCTTGAAATATCCCTTTCTGATGAACTTGATACTTGTTTTCTGCTTATGTTCATGATGAAACTAAGAATGATGCTTATGAACATGAACTTGTTATAGTTCTTTATGTTAAGAATGAAATTGTTGCTATTGCACCCATAATTGATTATCCTATTATCCTGTTGTATTCCCAAATTACACTATGCTCAAGAAAATTTCTTTTATTAAGGCTCATAGTAATTGGTTGCATTTATCATATGTTTATAATGACTATATTGAATATAGTATACATCCATGTGCTTGCTGCTCCTACTGGCAACCATTATGATAGAGGAATCTCTCTACCTCTATATGCTCCCAAAATAGTAGATTTGCATGAAACTACCTACACTGTGCCTATGGAAACTATTGAGAATGATTTTGGTATGCTTACTATTTATTCTGATGATCATGAGGGGGGGGGGGGGGTAACCTCAAAACATTATTGGCTACAAATGATGATGCAATGTTTGGACACAATGATTATGCTATTGTTGAAAGTGGGATTGAAAGAGTGTCAACATTAGGCAGATATCCCACAACTTTGGATATTGATCAATCTTATGGTACTACTAGTAGGAGAAGAGCGCGACGACACGCCGCGCTGGTGATAATGCTCGTGTGAATGCTTGTGTTTTGGTTTGTATGAATTAATATATCTTATTACCATTACAAAGTAAAGATCGTATATACGATAAAGGAAAATATATAAATTTAATGTTAAAATTCTTCTTCCTGTGATCTATAATTTATTATGTATGAAGAAAGCACACATGGATTGCATGCATCAGCCAGTGTCAGAGATATTAATTAACATACAACATGATAAATATGCTTCCTTGTAATTTGATGTGTTTTCATCTCAACAAAAATACTAATGGGTTCTTATATTTAAACACTCACATTTATTACCAGTTTACTATCAAGAGCTTCTTTTGTTTTGGTGTATTTAATAATAGCATCCATTTGGACAGGTTCCATCTAGGAAGAAAACACAAAGAAATATTTTTTCTTTATAAAATATTTCACATCTGATATATGGTACATGGAATAATACATGTTCCAGACCCTAGAAGTTTTGAATTTTTTTTTGATTTTGTTTAAAAAGGAAAACAATTTTCTGAACCATGATTCCAATTATATAATTTTTAAGAGAAGCAAACTTCTAATATTTAATTAAGTTTACATGCAATGGAACAATGCATCTATGAAAGAAAAAAAGTTAAAAATTATTTTGATCTTTTACTTTATGAAATGAGTGGTAAAAATGTCTATGTAAACTCGGTCAAGGAATAGTTTTGCAATATAAAAGATGTTGCTATTTAGTCTAGCCTTTTCTTGAGCCTTCTTCTTGGGAAAGGTTTGACATCGACCGATCGGTCAGTCGAGACTTCGATCGGTTGCATCGCGTGCTAGCCATCATTTTTTGCTACAATCAGACATCAATGAATTTGCAATCGTGACACTAAGATGCTATTACCTCTACAATTGTAACACTAAAGTTCTACTGTCTTTGATCCAAATGGATGTATCTAAATGTATTTCAACGCTAAATACATTTATTTGATAGTAGACACAAAATTGCTACTAACTCCGATGTATTTTGGTGTTAAATACATCTATTTAAGATAGTGTGGTCGGTGATGTTGGCATCATATTTTTTGCTGCAACGGGCAATGGAGAAAGCTACCATTAAACCTCGATTTTGCTGCAACCAAAAACTGGTGAAATGTGACGGGGGACTATGGGCTTTGAATTTGCTGCAACCGGCAGCGAAAAACCTACCACCGAAAACCAAATTTGTTATCACCAAGCATCGTCGAGCGACTCTTGTGATGATGATGCCACGATTTTTAACGCAACAACGCTAAAAATTTGAAAAAAAATACGCGTGAATGCAAGAAAACATTTTCTTTGTTGTAAGTGAAAAATTAAATTTACTGCAATAGTAATCAACTATTGTTGCTGCATGAAATTGATCGGCCGAAATTGCGATTAGCCGATCGTACCTTGTACATGGATCGATAGGTTACAGGAATCATATTAGCAATACATGAGCAAATAAGTCATGGTTAGCTATATGATTATCGGTATCCAATAGCTAATTAAGGGAAGCACGTCCTAGCCAAGGAAAAAACCCGGTTGAACACTTCAAATGCTGGGAAAAGCTTTAGTTTAGGCATAAATAAATCAAACCATCATATGCACACGTGTCAAGCAAACAGAGAACCATGGCCAACAACTTAGAATGCACAGGAAGGGCTCCTCCTTAGCCACTTTGTATTATTAGTATATTATGAGAAGTGGGATTGGAAGAGTGTCAACTTTAGGTAGATATCCCACAACTTTGGATATTGATCAATCTTATGATACTATTATGAACAATGGGCTTCGAATAGTGTCAACATTAGTTAATGATGATCCCACTTTTTTGAAATATGATACAATCTATGTGCATGTGAATAATGATAAAGATGTCTTATGTGACATCTATATTATTGAATTTCATTATGATTCTACGTGTAATTATTATGAGCGATGCAAATATGGTTATAGAAATATTCATGTTACTAAACTACCTCTCTTTATGTTAAAGTTGTTAATGTTTCACTCTTATTTTTTGCTTATGCTAGGCATTGCTTGCTCTAATAACTTATTCACTTATAAGATGTCTATGTATAGGAAGATGGTTAGACGTAAATATTCTTGTTGCATGCTTTATGATGATCTTTTTTTGCTTCAAATCTTGTTATTCATGTGAGCATTATTATCATTACTAATGACCTTAAAGAAGTGCTCATTGGAAGGCAACCCAAAACGTATTTTGTTTTTTATTGTGAGTAATCAACATGGATGAGGATACTGTTTTGACCATATTTGTATATTTTATTATGCATATGTGCCAATTTTAGCCTTTAGGATGTGCATTGTGCAAGTTATAGATTTGATGTCCAAAAACAACACTTTTGCTGGTAGCATTTTTTTTCTAACATCACCAGTATGTAAGAAAATTCCAAATTTTTTACCAGTACTACATAGGCTTGATTTCTGCATTATCCTATTTTTTTCAGAATTTTTAGTGTCACAAAAGTATTTTTCACGATTTAATCTTTACAAATTGTATTGTTTTGGTTGTTCGTTGTTCTGTTTTGTTACTTATATTTTGTGGAGTTTCCAAGCCTTATATTTGTGGATATAAATGGTGAAAACATTAAACAACAGCAACTAACATATATATTTAAAAATACTTATTTCCTTAGTAGTACGGCCTTGCGAGATTTAATTTTTTAATGCACTAAGGTTTTTCACGAGTTTCTGCGATGTTTTGTGGATGAAAATTTTAAGTTCTAAGGGAAACATCAATACGAGAGGAACCAAGGGATGAAAGGAGCTAACCCTGGGGATGCCCCGACATCCTCACTGAATATGTAAGGAGGAATCAAGCGTCTAAGCTTGGGGATGCCCCCGAAGGCATCCCCTCTCGTTCTTCAAACATTGGTTTATCTTATTTACCACTATATTTTATTCATCTAGATGAGATGTGTTTTACTTGGACCATATTTGATTGCTTATTTTTAACCTTTGTTTGTTGTTCCACACAACCATCTTGCTTTGAGCATGTTTACCAGGATGCCATCCTCCTATGTATCTATTTGTAGATTGCTGAATATTCTTCACTTATACTTGTTGGGAATGTGCCCTAGAGACAAATAAAATATGTTTTATCGAGCATATTCCATTAGTTCATAATACGTTTGGTACTATGCTATAACTGTATTAAGCGGAAACATTAATACAGGTGTGGTATACAAACAACCAGGTCCCTAGTAAACCCTAGTATACTAGTCCATTGGGCGATTGATGATCAAGGTTTTCTGATCATGAGACAATGGCGTCTGTTGACAATGGAGTCGTATCATTGGATAATGATATGATGGACATACACCCACCAGAAGTGTTGCGATGTGATCAAGTCACATAGTTCGACATTGCGATGACTATAACGTAGTGACTAGATCCTTAGACCGTAATGATCATACGTAATTACTGTCTATTAGGATGCCTTGATTTGCTATCCACCGTCTGACTGAAATATGCTGGCCATAAAGGAGTACTTCAGGTATTCCGAATAGATATGTTAACGAGTACGCAAATAGATCAAAGCGGTATTTGTCCATCCGTGTGACGGATAGGTACTCTGGGCCCACTCGGTGATGTTACATCATAAAGTTTGCAAACGTGTGACTCGGTCACGGAATTGTAATATCACGGGAACGAGTAAACTTGTTTGTTGAGAACGAGGACGAACTAGGTATATTGGATACCGATGATCAAACCTCGGACAAGCAAAGTACCATAGGACAAAGGGAACAGGCACACGGTTAACGGATCCAACATCGATTGAAGTTCATTCGATGGAAGCGCAGGGGCTATCAAGGATTGTAACCAGGTCCAATTGATTAGTCATTGATCAATGAGAATTGTCTCGATCATGTCTGCTGTTTCCCGGACCGTAGGGTGGTACACTTAAGGGTACTCGACGCAGTAAGGATTGATTCGGGATCACCGGAGAAATTGGAGAGAACATCGGAATTGTTCCGGTGATGACCGGAATTGTTCCGATGAAGGCCGGAAGTTGTTCTGGGTATTTTGAAAGGTTCAAAATATATTTAATAATGTTTAATATATGTTTTATTATTTAATTATCTGAATTAAATATTCAAATATAATTAAATATAATTAAAAATGAATTAAAACGCATATGGGCCTCATAGGGCCCATTAGGGGGAGAGGGAGTCCTCCCCCATGGGCCATGGCGCCATAGAGGGGCCCACCCCCTTTATTTGGTGCGCCACCCCCCTCCCTTGGGATTAGTCCCACCCCGGAAGTGGAGGGGGGGTGACACCCCTCCTTGGCCTATATAAGGAGGGGTAGAGGTGCCCTTTTAATCATCATATTTTTGAGATAAGTTCTCATCTCTCTCTCCCTCCATTCTCCTTCCTCGAGTGGACTCCCCTTGTTTGGAGTCTACACTTGGTTGGGGATTTCTCCACTATACGCACGCCATCGTGCTGCTGGAATCGGGATCCGAATCCATCTTCTTTCCGCTGCTCTACTGGTTCGGATCCCGGAGGGACGTCGGGTATACTGTATGTGTATAATCCCGCGAGGCACTACACTTGTGGTGCTACTTCGTCGTTGTGGCCGTATCGCGAGGTCTTCATCAGCAACGTTCCGACGGGTACGTAATCCCGTCATCGGTCTACAAGGATCGGGTGGCTACAGCAGTCATCGTGGATCTGCGCGGCATCGGGGATTGCCGGTACGACTACACCGACCACGTTCATGTGGGAACGTTTCCCGCTTAACGGACTACATACTGGTATGTGATCTATTTCTGTCCGTTACTTGCATCGCCATAGCATAGGTCTTGGGTATGGGTCTCGTAGGTTATGAAAAATTTGTGTTTTCTGCCCCGAACCCCAACAATACTCCCTCCATTTTATAAAATATAATACTTGTTAGAGTTTTCAATACGAACTAACATAACTTAGAGTGTAGATTCACTCATTTTGCTCTGTATGTTGTATATATGGAAATCTCTAGAAAGTTTTATATTTAGAAACAAAAGGAGTACATGTATGAGCTATCCTACTTTAAGAAATTGCTCTAGTTCTTCACTTATATCTTTTAGAGCAAGACAAAAAAACAATATTTTATAGAAATGTTTAAACTTTCATGCTTCACTAATTTATATTTAGGGAGTTGATTTATAAGTTGCACTGGTTAATATGTCATATGACAAAAATAGCATGGGTTGTTAAGTAATCTTGATCACTAGGCTTGACTTTAAAAAGAAAGCATGTTACTAAAAAACCAGGCATTTTACAATCATCGATGTAATATAAAAATGTTCACTGTTATTTTTAAAATGTTCATATGATTTAAAAAGCATTGATCTATTTCAAAAAATGTGTTTCTGTGATTTAAAAAATGTTCAAAACTTATGATTTCTTATCCGCATTTTCTTTTGTTGATTAAATGTGTGTATCTAACTAGTAAAAGGTCCTGGGTTCCTAGCCAGGGAAGTTGCGGCCACGTCGCCTTTTAATCTCCATGAATAGTGCTTTTTCTTTACTGTAGCGCGAAGGCAGCAGCGCAGCGAGCAAAGAGATAAGTACCGGCTCCGCTTCGCTCCCTTCTCCCTTTCCCCTCGCTCGCTCCCGAATCCCTCACCGGCAGAACCCTAGCCGCCTCCTCTCCTCTCCCCGGCCGCCGCACCCCCTCCTCCTCTCCTCCAGGCACCGCACCTGCGATGCGTCGCCTCTGGCTCGTCGTTGACGGGCTGGCCAGGATTTGCGACCGTGTGTAAGATGACCAGATCCGCCGGCATCCTCATGTGCCTTATCCAGCTCTGGCGAGCCGAGGCGCCGCCGCCGCGCCACCCCACAGGTCCACCGCCTCCTTCTCCTCCCTCTCCTCTCCTCCCTCTTCTCCCTCTCTTCTCTTAATTCACCCTCTCTCTCGTCAACGCAGGCCGCCATGACCGCCATTAACCAAGCTCGGAGCTCGCTCGTGCCACCCTTCGCCTCCGGTGACCTCCGGCGGCGCCGCGTCCGTTCCTCCTATCCCCGCAACCTCCTTGCCTTCTCCTCGCTGGAATCCGGAAACAGCCGCGCCGCCCCCACAGGTCGGCGTCGGCTGATGTGTGGAAGATGACCAGATCGAGCAGGTCAGCCCTGTGCTCGTCGTGCGGTTCCGCTTGAGGAGATTCTGTTTTAGAATGCGAGCCCAACTCACTTTGCTGGAGGAGAGGTTGTACAATGATATATATTAGCATATTTTCATTTTCATGTACTTATAATATACTATGTCTTACAGCTATAATGTGCCACATAAAAAGTCATTTCATATTTTTCAGTTTGCTTGGGTTTGCATGTTGTGTAGTTTTCCATTATAGGAAAAGCATCTGTACGGTATTTAGAAAACTGGAAACAAAAAGTGACCAAATACTAACCTTTTGTCGATCCCATGCTTAATTATTTCTGGTGAAATAACTTGTCTCGTTAGTAGTGTTGTTCTTCAAATATTTATTTGGTGTCCTTGATTATTTTTTCACTTCGTCGCTCTCTTTAGATTCTGTGACAGGCTAGCCGGAAGACTCTGCTCTCATTGTTAGTTTTTCAAAGAGAGGAGGGGATCAGGGGAGAACATATTTACTTGAGATGCGCGTCTTAGACCGAGGAGGAGGGGATCAGGGGAGAACATAGGCGATGAAGAGGGGCTGCGGCAGAGGAGGGGACTTCACCTGGTCAAACCCCCACCCTAGCGGCTACATACAGAGAGGAGAGATCGAGGTGCCAGCACATGTGAGTTCTTTTTTCCTCCTTTTCTCATCTTGCCTCCTTGTTCTGTGATACTTTTATTTTGATTTCTTAATTTATCGGTTTTCTTGCCTCCCTGTTATGTGATACTCTTGTCATGTGTGCAGATCTGAGAAAAAGAAGATGATGCATTCTTGAGAGAGAGAATTCACCAAGTGTAAATTATTTGCAGTTTATATATTCTAGGACTGCTAGATGGATAAATATTGAGCACTATGTTCGCTGTACCAACCTACTTAGCCTATGAAGTTATGTATATATAACCTACGCTTAAGGATGTGTTTCCATTTGGTCTGCTAAGATGTCTTAAGTAGCCTGTGAAGCTCTATATGTACAGCTTCACTCTTAGAAACTACTTACTTTCGTGACGGATCTCTTTCATCATGCTTAAACTTTGAATTCATGATGCCAGCTTATATCAATGTAGTATCGCTTTGTTGATAGTGTTTAATACCTACTGTTTAATAAAGTACATGTTATATTGCTATCTATAACACATCACCACTACATGGCTTCTGCGCCATTGGAAAGGATAACATGTGAAAAGTAAAAAAAAGTAAACAATTAATCTTTCCCTAATAATAAAGGGAGGTGGGTTTCTCCTTCCGCTTTGGTATTTTTGCAGAAACCTCCCTCCATTTTAGGTGAATCAACCCGCAGTCCGGTATAATTAAAAAAAAGAAAAAAACGGTTTGGTGGTATTTTACTGAAAACCACCTATGTTTTATCATAATCAACCCACAGTAAACCTGTTATGAAAAAAAAACGATTTGTCTTTTTTCTCATCTGCCTGGGCCTTAGCCCGTTAAATCCCACTCACGCGGTGGCGGCCGGCCTAGCTAAAAAAACTGGGTTGATATGATGGATAAAAAGTAACTAATTTTAAAAATTGAATAACCTATTCTATAATTTTTATATTAAAATTAAAGAATCAATTCTGTACTTTTGGAAAAAGTTTCTGGACGAATGGAATAGTTTTCTCTTTATTAAAGATATGGACAACATCAGAATACCTTTTATTTACAGATTTCACAAATTAATGTGATTTTTATGATCATATTAAAGTATTCTTTACCTAATGCTTAATAATATAATTCCATCCCTAAAATCATAGTTTGGGAATGTATCAATCTGCTACCTAATTTTTCCTTAGTCGAAGAGACAATCGATCACCGTTGTTGTATCGTATAGTTATTTCACATATGTAATTACTTAATGTGATTTTTATTACCATATTACAGTATTCTTTACCTAATGCTTAATAATATAATTCCATCCCTAAAACCATAGTTTGGGAATGTATCAATCTGCTACCTAAGTGTTTTACTTAGTCGAAGAGACAATCGTTCACCGTTGTTGTATTGTATAGTTATTTCACACATGTAATTGCTTAAATGTTTTAGTTATATAGTTAGATTTTTTATGCAAAAAACATATATATATTCCATAAAAATATGTATGTTCCCAAGGCAATGTGCATGAAATATCTAAGCCCATGGGGACTACATGACCGACCTTCTTATAGTCATCATGCGGTTCTGATCTAGCAGGAGTGTGCAACTCAATGTCCGCCTTTGAGCGCCAACACAAACAAAAGACTCAAGTGCTCCACAATCAACCATCAGTTTTATTTTATTTGAATTAACAAGATGGAATGTACATTATGCATAATCATTATAGGTAATATATTCTTAATGACTTAATTTGAAAATTATTTTTATTGATCCGTTGCAACGCACATGTATATTTTCTAGACATTCATTTACATTGATTTGGTCAATGATAGGTCTGTGTACAATGGTCGGGATTATTATCACATTGGAATTCATCTCATTGGACGCATTCCTAACAAGTGCACACCACAACCATGGTCGATGAAGGTGGAGAGGAGGATAATAACATGGTGAAGACGCTATGTTAAAATATATAATGTGGGGATGTAAAGGCGGTAATTCAAAGATGAGCCCAGGCTCATCTAGTCCTGAGCAAAATATCTTTAAAAAGACATTCGAAAAAAGTTTAAAAAATTCTAAAATTTTTTGTGCTGAAATGCGAGATGTTTCTACAAAATTTGGAGAAGTTTGGATTTTTAGAGAGCGCGTGGCGAAAAAGACAAATTCTGTCTGGAATAGTGCGTGAATAGTGTCTTCGTGAAAAGCAGCGAATTTCTCTTTTTTGCCGCGCACTCTCCAGAGGTTCGAACTTCTCCAAATTTTGCACGAACATCTCTTTCAAAAGCATCTTCCACCACAAAAAAAATTGGAACTTTTTGAGCTTTTTTCATATATTTTTTTTAGTTTTTCCGGGTGCGGATGCACCTGGGTGCAGAAACGCCGCTCCCGATGTAAAGGGGTCTTGAATCAAGCTTATTGTGTTGAAAGCATGCAATTCTTTTCTCCCGTGGCAACGCACGGGCATGTTTCCTAGTAAATCATAATCCAAAAAAGGGTAAAGGAAAAGCTAAAAAGTCAAGATAGCTTAAGAGCTTTTTTAACGCTTTATAGTTTTCTGAATTGCAACGATAGACAAGGTATATCACCAGGCTGAATCACAAAAAGGGCCCCAGTGGGCTAGCTGCAGTCAATCACAGGGGGGGGGAGAGACTATCGAGTTTGTTGGCCCATGTCAGCCATATAGTACGTCAAAAAGCCCAACCTAAATATGTAATTATTAATTAAGGAGTACCCTTTATAAGGACTATTCTCATCTTCTTCGCGGTTGATAGATAGCGCACTATGTAAGTGTCACTTGTCGCCATATACAATTTAATTTTCATAGGTTCATTTAGAAAAATATTTTTTGAACTATGCGTTCAAATCCTGAACCGTTTTTACCGTGGATTCCTCACGTTGAGATCTTTGAAAGTAGATCCCAAGTTGATATATTTAACAAACATTTTTTACAAGAGGCAAGACCATACCTCTCAAAGAAGCAGATATGTACTTCGACAAGAAGCACATATGTGCCTCTTATTAAAAAAGTAAGCACATTTTTACCCTTTCCAAGAGACACGACCATACATCTCTCGGAAGCAAATTTGTGCCTCCACGAAAGCAGTGGTGGAGCGTGAACCAAATATTAGGGGGGGGCAAATTAGTGTATGGCATAGAAAAATGCTAAGGTGATTAGGGATGCCGAAGGATTAACCAAGCGATTAGCAAAAATACAAGCCTATTTGGCAAAACATCATCTAGGAAGGAGGGCCACGGCCCGGAATTGTCACAAGGACGCTCCGCCTCTGCACGAGAGGCATGAACATGTATTTAAAAAAACACATATTTTTCCTTACCAATAAGGCACAACCGTACCTCTCACAGAAGCAAATTTGTGCCACCACGAAAGGCACAGACGTATCTTTCAAGAAAAAAAATACAATTTTTTCTTATTGATAGACACAACCGTGCCTCCCGTGGAAGCAAATCTGTGCATTCACGAGAGGCACGACGAAAAGAAAAAAATATAGGGTGTATTGCGTTGTACCACTCGTGTGGGAATTTTTTTTAAATATGTTTCTTTATCTCTTGCAAACCCCTCTATATTCTCATGTCAATTAGCTATGTGTAATCCCATTCAAATCTGATGTAAATTTTCCTCAATGCGTGTTCTTTAATCTTCGTACCAAAAACTATACACCTTACATTAAGGAACGGAGGAAGTATTTTTTAGAGGCACGGCCATGGTTCTATTTGAAGCAAACATGCGCGTTTAGCCGTTCATGAAAGAAATGATCGTTTCTTGTTAAAAAATGCATTTTTTTCTCATAGAAAAAACATTTTTAAAATTTCCTTTAAAAAATATAATAAAATTGCGTGAAAGCAGGAAAGCCGAAAAAACTGAAAACCCCCAATAAATTCCTGAAAAACAAAAAAAATAAAAGCCCAAAAAAATGTCTAGCACATAACACATAATGCGCTTTCAGCTCATTAAAAGTAACCCTTGCGAAGCAGCAGCAAAAAGTACTAGCTAATTCGTTGCTCTCGCCTAAGCAAAACAATGCCCGTGGCCACAAGCCAGCCATATCAAACTTTCGAAAGTTCTCAGCGATGGCCTAGTATAAGCCACGTCTTTATCAAAAAAGTATAAGCCACGGACAAACTTAGAGTTAGAGAAGATGAATGTGTACATTGAGTAGTACTCCGTACTACGTAGGGAGCCTTTGATATTAGTCCGACCATGACTTAGAAGGAGGCTTTATCGCCAAAAAAAAACACTTAGAAGGAGCCTACGTACCTGTTTTTCTTCACGGAGGACGCGGCCTTTTCTTTGGATAAAGGACTTTATTACTTAAAAGGTTTAGTACATCAGGCTTCTGCATAGTTAAGATTTACACAAACGCTAAGATGCATAGCTAAGATTCCTGGCCAGTATAGATGAATTAAGAGAACCGAATCTTGGCCTTTTTGAGCTATTGTATTGGTTGGCTTACTTCGTTCAGAGAAGACGGCCCAGTCTATCTACGAATTTTACTCTCTTTTTTGAAGCTGCTATGGAGGGTAAAAGCTGATCTGAATCATTTTCATTTTCATAAACAAGATCGAGATACAGCAGACGACTACAAAAGGTAACACCCAACACACACAAGAGGGAACAGGGAAATAACAGAACAAGAACCAGAAATGAGCTCCGACAAGTAGTCATCACCAAGAACATAGCACCCATCACCATTAGGCAGATCGAGAAGAGCGGGAACAAGAATTATTAGATCGGTCGAAGGGAGACTTGTAACACCCTCAGTGTCAAGCAACAATAATCACTTTTACTGTTGTCAGGTCACTGTGGTTAAGCATGGATGATCACCCTTGATCATAGTGATCCAGATTCAACCCAAATAAAAATTCCAAATAAAAGTGGAAAATAAACCTTGAACAAAAATTGTGCAATCAATTTTGCAAAATCCCTAAAGGTCAGTGGGCTGTGTTAAACCAACCTGGGGCATTTATTATAACACTTTAATATTTTAAACAATTCAATAGTAGCCTAAAAAGTCCATTTTACTAGTTTAATATTTAAATAAAATACTAAATGATTTTGTTTAAAGTCCAAACCTTTTGTAGCACTTGTGTGGGTTACAACACTAATATTAGAGCCAGTCCTATAATTTACAAAATTATAATGCTAGCTAAAAGAATTAAATAAAGTAAATAATAAATAATTAAATAAAAAAACGAAGAAAGCGGCCCAAGCCAACTGGGCCTAGTGCCCAGCCGGCCCAGGCCGACCTAACAGCCCACGCTGGCGCCTAGACCTAGCCCGAGCCGGCTCGATCCCCATCTCTCCCTCGATCTCGTCTCCTCCCTCCCCGATCCCCCTCCCGACCCGCTCCTCCATCTGGCCGCCGCCGCCAGCCCTCTCGGCCTGGACGCCGTCGACCCGGCCAACTCCGACGAGCCCCAGCTGCCCCGGCTGTCGTCCCGCCCCCTGGAGTCCCTTCGAGCCGCCGCCCCCTCCACCCCACGTATTCCCCGCCCGCCTCCTCCCGCCGCTGCCCCCTCGAGCGAACCCTGGCCGCCGTGGCCTCGGCCGCCTCCGGGAGGTCTTCCTCGACGCCGCTCATGCTCGTGTGCATGGCCGCGCCCCAAGCACCTCCACAGCCTCCGATGCGCACCTCCTGCATCTGTACTGCCCCGAGCGCTCACCGGCCTCGCCCGGCCCCCTGGTGCCTACGGCCACCGCGCCACCCTCATGCCTGCCGCGACGACCCAACTCCCCTTTGTCAGCTTCCCCCACCCCTGCTCGTCCCCTCAGCACGGCCTGCTGCTGGTGGTTTTTTTTGCTACTGCTGCTCCGGCTTGCTGCATCCGCTGGATGATGCCGCTGCTCGTACTGCTATGGCTGATGCTGCTGATTGCTGCTGCTGAACGTGGTGCTAATACTGAATGTTGCTGAAGCTGCAAAAATCTGCTATGTGTTATAAATACCACTACTGGGTACCATCTTGACAGCCACAAAATAGTTAGCAAACAAGATATGATGTGGGAAAAATTTATATGAACCTAAAATAGAGGTAACATACTTCATTTTGTTCCTTTGGACCAACTTCATTGGAGGCTTGGATTAAATCCGGCAAAAATCGCAAAGTGCAGATTTTTAATAAACGACAAACGAAGTTAACCAGATAGCCACTTTGTCGTTGTGACTGAATGTGCTATGGGCACCTATAATATCATCTGAAGGCATGGCATGATGGTGCGCATGATGTATAACAAAACTTATAAAGGTCGCAACTCCATTAGAGCTATAGATTTGATACGGTCATCGGTCCAAGTTTGCTAAATTTAACAATTTCTGAAATTAACATGCCATAGCACTTTTCATACCCAGTGATAGTTAAGCAGATGAACTATATCGTAGGTGCCATCCATACCGGATCCGAGATCACGGACAATGGATGAAAGTTGATGTTGGGCACTAATTCATTGGAGGAGTAGAACCAAAACCGTAGCCTTCCGAAAACTGCTAATTGATGTTGAAGACAAAAATTCCCAGACTTAGCCAAATTCCAGAGAAATCCAGAAATGAGCCGATGACACCTGGCCCCCACCTTGACCCTGTTGACTCATCAACCTTGACTGGTCAACTGTTGACTATGCCCCACTGGCCCCACATGTCATTGACTGTGTCTGGCTCAGTCTGGGTATAAAAGTATTTATCCATTTATCTTTGAATTAATAGAAATTCAGAAAATGCTTTTAAATTGATTTAACTGAAGAAATTAATATCTTTTAATCCGGAACTCCGATGGAAAAACTTTATACATGAAACTTGCTCAGAAAAATACAACGGATACGAATACGCTACCCGTAAACCCACCGCTCCCTCTAACATACCAAACGTCGAACATTTATCCTCCGGTTCATCTGTTTGTCAGACGCCCGGAGCCGGTAAAACTTGCCGGATGAAATTGTTCTAAACATGAAAGTTGTTCGGAATGATTCAACTAACTCGGATACACCCCCCTTATCTTTGTCGGATGTCCACGACACCTCCGGCATGATACCTTCCCCCTCCGGACACCTTGTCCGGTAATCACCCGGAGCCGGCAGTTCATCCACGGATGAATTCCCGCTCCGTGCTACGTGTATCGTACAACGTTAGAGCATCGTTAACATTTCATATGTCATGTCTTGTATTTGTATTGCTATTATTGCTGTGTATTTATTGTTTCTCCCCCCTCTTTTATTGTCCGGTAGTCTCAAAGTCCGATGCTGATGCCCCTGTGATCGACTACTTCGTCGACGACCGTACCTCTACCGTCGAGCTTACAGGAAAGCAGAGCCATTCTCTTCCCCAAATATCGCCTATCTTTCCGTACATTTCTTGCACTAGGCATTGTTACTGCTGCTGCTACGAGTACAATCCTATTCAATTGCATGGCCTGATTTTGTCGCCCCTTGATGTACCATCCTTTAACCCTATGCTGCCTATTATTACTTATGCATTATTCAGCAGTGCACCCTGCGCATTGTTAGCTAGGTTTAGAATAGAGGGTCGTGATCACTTTGGAAGTGATCGCGGAAACGATATATTACAACTGCAACAGGTACGGATCAATGCAGACACCCTAGGGAACCTACCACGGCGAGACTCTGCCGAGTCGCTTCGAGTTTGTCTTACAAGTGGAATGGACTCGTATTTCACTCTCGTCGGCTCAGTAGCGTAGCTTCACCGGGATGATACGAGGTTTACCTCTTTAGTTCATTCCGCTGAAGTCTCTGTCAAACCTTTTTAAGTGTGCCATCGAGGGTGATACCTCCTGGTTCACTTAATGGTAGGAACTCGAACCAACTGGTGTCCTTAAAGGTAAGAAGTCGGGCGACCCAACGGTGCCCGCGAGTGGTATTGCGACGGGACGACAGGGAGGGTACGACCAGTGTACCGGTGTGCTTGGCCCCTGATCGTTGGCCGCGAGAGTTACCAAACCAAGAAAGTCGAGCTCCTCAAGGAGCACACGCGAGACAAGGTAAGGAGACGGTTCACCTTGTTGGTAACCGCAGTGACTTGGTGGGACGACGGGGCAGGCACCGATGTACTGGTGGTCCTGGCTGCTGTCGTTGTCCGCGGGTCAGTTAAGTCGAGGCAACGATAACGGTTGTCACGCAGGTTAATTAAAATGCTAAATGGTTCAGTGAATGTCTTGAGTTGGCTATATGCCATGTACGCACTACCTACCCGTGGGAATTACGAGTTTATGGGCTCCTCTGTTTCGTAGTGTCGTCCGAGGACTCTTCAGACGTCAGCAGTACCGTGGGCTGATTGCCGGGAAGTGCGCTGTCTTCTTGGCTCGAGCTGTGTTATTTTTGTTACGGCTTCCTGGCCACCCACGCACCGTGCAGGAGTACGTCAGGGTTAGGGTCCAAGGCCCTGAGTACTTAGGATTTAGACCGGCGGATGGCCTCTCTGTTGAGTTTGAAAGATGGGCTATGAAGTGTCAGATAGCCTCGGTGGAGCGTTCCCTAACACTGTTCCCGCCACCCTGGAGATCCGTGCGTGTAGCGTAACACAAGTGCACCCCTGCAGGGAAGATTAATCTATTCGAATAGCCGTGTCCACGGTAACAGGACGCTTTATGCTGAAGCTGGATCTTACCACTACAAACTATTATTATTAAACTATATGGTTCCGGGTTTGCTTCCTCGCAGGGGAGTCGAGGAGGGAACTCGGAGGCATTGTTAATTATTACAACTTATTATTATACAATGCTGCAGCAACTTCTGCTGCATTGTTACTTTATGCTTTATATAAACTGTTGGCTGATTCTTACGTCATGCTGCAAGACATCGTCGGAAGTTGCTAGTCTTCGATAGGCCTAGCTTCTTACCCTTGCTCTGGATTTCTGTCTTTCAGTCCACTATATACAGCCTGTTCTATCCGTTGATACAATGCATATTGCTTAGTATCGGACGTTAGACTCGCGGGTATACTAGATACTCACCCTGCTTTATTTCCTTTACTGTTTTGCCTGATCGGCCGCTGCAGTCGACGTTGGAGCCCAAGAGCAGGAGATCCCCGATGCCGACCACCGCAACATGAAGATCCCCGATGCTTTCTACGACGTCGAGTTCCCCGTTGACCAGGAGTAGTTTGCAGGTTCCCAGGTAGGAGGCCTCGCCTTTTCGATCGAGTGTTGATTTTGTGCTAGCCTCCTTAAGGCAACCTTGTATCCTTGTGTCTGTACTCAGATACTATTGCTTCCGCTGAATTGTGCTCTCAAGCTGTTGTATTCGAGCCCTCATGGCCCCTGGCTTGTGTTAAACATCTTGTATTATTTTATTTGTAGAGTTGTGTTGTGATATCTCACTGTGAGTCCCTAATCTCGATCGTGTACCTTGCGTGTATGATTACTGTACACGGTCTGATTTTGGGGGCGTCACAAGTTGGTATTAGAGCCGATTGCCTGTAGAAAGCCCCTAACCACTCCTTGGTCGAAGTCGAGTCTAGTATTTGCAAAACTACTTGCTAACTTAATGTTTGGCTTACGGGCCCACATCGATGTCACTACGTGTGATATCTTTGGTATTAGGATCTTTTTCTCCGTACCTATGCTCTGGGACTCTGCTCTCTTATCCTTGCTGGTAAAGTTTTAATAACTTTGACTTAGGTTCACGTACTTCCTTCCTTCCGGAGAGCTCTGTATTCTCGATGATCGCCTGATCCACCTGAAGATTTCGACGATTACTCTCTGATCAATTCCCGAGATCCTACGTGTTCATCGCCTTTGCAATCCCATGCAACCGATAAGTCCGTGTGGATAATTGCATCCACCTCCCGATCTGAAAGTCATAATTCCCTTGTACTTAAGCATCGAATTATTCCGATGCTTCCATCATCTAATGCCTTTGCATTCTTTCTCCTTCTGGTTGAGTGCCGATACTCACACCAGATTCTTTGCGAACCACCCGACCTTTGGTGGATTATTATCCGAATAATCTTACATGGCTTCTTCCATGTGTCAATTGGATTCATCATATGAAATACCCTCCATGCCCCTCGATGATTTGCGTTATCGTCGACAACCTCCCTTGTCTCCGTGCCAGTACAACTTGGTCGTGTATATCGTGCTCTGCTTTCCCTTGGGAAAGATGTACACCTGATACTTGTGTATCATCACAATTTCTTTTCCATTGGTCTGTTTAACCTTTCTTGTAATGTATCTTATCTAAGCAGTAAAATTCCCTGCTTATGTAAACATTTTGGTGTGCTACATTGTCTGTACAACCAGTTACGATTGTTGATGACTTTTCGGTGACCACCGGTGGACGAGAACTTTGCCAATTGGTCCGCCTCGTCTTAACGAGCAGGAAAATGGTTCTCTTCGTCCCTCGCCCTTGGCACTGATGATGTTGCCGACATAGTTGACAAGTTGTTCTCTGACAAACCTTTCCTCGTGCTCGCATGGAATGTCGCCACCCTTCTTACCTTCTGTGGGCCCATAACCCACAGTTCCACAGGATCGAAACCTGACTCTTGTCATCTACCTTGCGATATTCGGCCCGATATCATGCTTATGCCTAATACTCTGAACCCCTATCCATCATCCGTCATTGGCATCGAATGCATGCTTATCCGCTTGAGATGCTCATACCTTCTTTTGTTTCTCTTAATGTATTCCTCTGAGTTTAAACTCGGAAGATACTTTTTACATCTTCCCTCGGACAACCTCGGTTGATTAACGTGGTACCGATCCGACCCCCCTTGAGTTTACCCCCAACCTATTCGTAAGTACGATGAAGACCCCGAAGAAGGATGACAACTCGTCGAGATGCACTGATGCAGAGAAATGAGGACATCAACGAGAATGATTAACTTCTTCGAGAAGGACAACAAGAACGAGAAGAATCGTTAGAATACGAAACCGAAACCTTACCCCTTGCCCTACTTTTAATTCTCGGGACGAGAATTCTTTGTAGTGGTGGAGATTTGTAACACCCTCAGTATCAAGCAACAGTAATCACTTTTACTGTTGCCAGGTCACTGTGGTTAAGCATGGATGATCACCCTTGATCATAGTGATCCAGATTCAGCCCAAATAAAAATTCCAAATAAAAGTGGAAAATAAACCTTGAACAAAAATTGTGCAATCAATTTTGCTAAATCCCTAAAGGTCAGTGGGCTGTGTTAAACCAACCTAGGGCATTTATTATAACACTTTAATATTTTAAACAATTCGAATAGTAGCCTAAAAAGTCCATTTTACTGGTTTAATATTTAAATAAAATACTAAATGATTTTGTTTAAAGTCCAAACCTTTTGTAGCACTTGTGTGGGTTACAACACTAATATTAGAGCCAGTCCTATAATTTACAAAATTATAATGCTAGCTAAAAGAATTAAATAAAGTAAATAATAAATAATTAAATAAAAAAAACGAAGAAAGCGACCCAAGCAACCTGGGCCTAGTGCCGAGCCGGCCCAGGCCGACCTAACAGCCCAAGCTGGCGCCTAGACCTAGCCCGAGCCGGCTCGATCCCCATCTCTCCCTCGATCTCGTCTCCTCCCTCCCCGATCCCCCTCCCGACCCCCTCCTCCATCCGGCCGCCGCCGCCAACCCTCTCGGCCCCGCCCCCTCTCCCGCCTGGACGCCGTCGACCCGGCCAACTCCGATGAGCCCCAGCTGTCCCGGCCGTCGTCCCGCCCCCTGGAGTCCCTTCGAGCCGCCGCCCCCTCCACCCCACGTATTCCCCGCCCGCCTCCTCCCGCCGCTGCCCCCTCGGGCGAACCCTGGCCGCCTCTGGGAGGTCTTCCTCGACGCCGCTCATGCTCGTGTGCATGGCCGCGCCCTAAGCACCTCCACAGCCTCCGATGCTCACCTCCTGCATTTGTGCTGCCCCGAGCGCTCACCAGCCTCGCCCGGCCCCCCTGGTGCCTACGGCCACCGCACCACCCTCATGCTCGCCGCGACGACCCATCTCCCCTTTGTGAGCTTCCCCCACCCCTGTTCGTCCCCGCAGCATAGCCTGCTGCTGCTGGTTTTTTTTTGCTACTGCTGCTCCGGCTTGCTGCATCCGCTGGATGATGCCTCTGCTCGTACTGCTACGGCTGATGCTGCTCATTGCTGCTGCTGAACGTGGTGCTAATACTGAATGTTGCTGAAGCTGCAAAAATCTGCTATGTGTTATAAATACCACTACTGGGTACCATCTTGACAGCCACAAAACAGTTAGCAAACAAGATATGATGTGGGAAAAATTTATATGAACCTAAAATAGAGGTAACATACTTCATTTTGTTCCTTTGGACCAACTTCATTGGAGGCTTGGATTAAATCCGGCAAAAATCGCAAAGTGCAGATTTATAATAAACGACAAACGAAGTTAACCAGATAGCCTCTTTTTCGTTGTGACTGAACGTGCTATGGGCACCTGTAATATCATCTGAAGGCATGGCATGATGGTGCGCGTGATGTATAACAAAACTTATAAAGCTCGCAACTCCATTAGAGCTATAGATTTGATACGGTCATCGGTCCAAGTTTGCTAAATTTAACAATTTCTGAAATTAACATGCCGTAGCACTTTTCATACCCAGTGATAGTTAAGCAGATAAACTATATCATAGGTGCCATCCATACCGGATCCGAGATCACGGACAATGGATGAAAGTTGACGTTGGGCACTAATTCATTGGAGGAGTAGAACCAAAACCGTAGCCTTCCGACAACTGCTAATTGATGTTGAAGACAAAAATTCCCAGACTTAGCCAAATTCCAGAGAAATCGAGAAATGAGCCGATGACACCTGGCCCCCACCTTGACCCTGTTGACTCATCAACCATTACTGGTCAACTATAGACTATGCCCCACTGGCCCCACATGTCATTGACTGTGTCTGGCTCAGTCTGGGTATAAAAGTATTTATCCATTTATCTTTGAATTAATAGAAATTCAGAAAATGCTTTTAAATTGATTTAACTGAAGAAATTAATATCTTTTAATCCGTAACCCCGATGGAAAAACTTTATTCATGAAACTTGCTCAGAAAATTACAACGGATACGAATACGCTACCCGTAAACCCACCGCCCCCTCTAACATACCAAACGTCAAACATTTCTCCTCCGGTTCATCTGTCTGTCAGACGCCCGGAGCCGGTAAAACTTGCCGGATGAAATTGTTCTAAACATGAAAGTTGCTCGGAATGATTCAACTAACTCGGATACACCCCCCTTATCTTTGTCGGATGTCCACGACACCTCCGGCATGATACCTTCCCCCTCCGGACACCTTGTCCGGTAATCACCCGGAGCCGACAGTTCATCCACGGATGAATTCTCGCTCCGTGCTACGTGTATCGTACAACGTTAGAGCATCGTTAACATTTCATATGTCATGTCTTGTATTTGTATTGCTATTATTGCTGTGTATTTATTGTTTCTCCCCCCTCTTTTATTGTCCGGTAGTCTCGACTTCCGCTGCTGATGCCTCTGTGATCGACTACTTCGTCGACGACCGTACCTCTACCGTCGAGCTTACCGGAAAGCAGAGCAATTCTCTTCGCCAGATATCGCCTATCTTTCCGTACATTTCTTACACTAGGCATTGTTACTACTGCTGCTACGAGTACAATCCTATTCAATTGCATGGCCTGATTTTGTCGCCCCTTGATGTACCTTCCTTTAATCCTATGCTGCCTATTATTACTTATGCATTATTCAGCAGTGAACCCTTCGCATTGTTAGCTAGGTTTAGAATAGAGGGTCGTGATCACTTTGGAAGTGATCGCGGAAACGATATATTACAATTGCAACAGGTACAGATCAATGCAGACACCCTAGGGAACCTACCACGGCGAGACTCTGCCGAGTCGCTTCGAGTTTGGCTTACGAGTGGAATGGACTCGTATTTCACTCTCGTCGGCTCAGTAGCGTAGCTTCACCGGGATGATACGAGGTTTACCTCTTTAGTTCATTCCGCTGAAGTCTCTGTCAAACCTTTTTAAGTGTGCCATCGAGGGTGATACCTCCTGGTTTCACTTAATGGTAGGAACTCGAACCAACTGGTGTCCTTAAAGGTAAGAAGTCGGGCGACCCAACGGTGCCCGCGAGTGGTATTGCGACGGGACGACAGGGAGGGTACGACCAGTGTACCGGTGTGCTTGGCCCCTGATCGTTGGCCGCGAGAGTTACCAAACCACGAAAGTCGAGCTCCTCCAGGAGCACACGCGAGACAAGGTAAGGAGACGGTTCACCTTGTTGGTAACCGCAGTGACTTGGTGGGACGACGGGGCAGGCACCGATGTACTGGTGGTCCTGGTTGTCGTTGTCCGCGGGTCAGTTAAGTCGAGGCAATGATAACGGTTGTCACTCAGGTTAATTAAAATGCTAAATGGTTCAGTGAATGTCTTGAGTTGGCTATATGCCATGTACGCACTACCTACCCGTGGGAATTACGAGTTTATGGGCTCCTCTGCTTCGTAGTTTCGTCCGAGGACTCTTCAGACGTCAGCAGTACCGCGGGCTGATTGCCGGGAAGTGCGCTTTCTTCTTGGCTCGAGTTGTGTTGTTTTTGTTACGGCTTCTCGGCCACCCACGCACCGTGCAGGAGTACGTCAGGGTTGGGGTCCAAGGTCCTGAGTACTTAGGATTTAGACCGGCGGATGGCCTCTCTGTTGAGTTTGAAAGATGGGCTATGAAGTGTCGGATAGCCTCGGTGGAGCGTTCCCTAACAAGGTTCCCGCCACCCTGGAGATCCGTGCGTGTAGCGTAACACAAGTGCACCCCTGCAGGGAAGATTAATCTATTCGAATAGCCGTGTCCACGGTAACAGGACACTTTATGCTGAAGCTGGATCATACCACTACAAACTATTATTATTAAACTGTATGGTTCCGGGTTTTCTTCCTCGTGGGGATGTCGAGGAGCTGAACTCGGAGGCATTGCTAATTATTACAACTTATTATTATACAATGCTGCAGCAACTTCTGCTGCATTGTTACTTTATGCCTTATATAAATTGTTGGCTGATTCTTACCTCATGCTGCAAGATATAGTCGGAAGTTGCTAGTCTTAGATAGGCCTAGCTTCTTACCCTTGCTCTGGATTTCTGTCTTTCAGTCCACTATATACAGCCTGTTCTATTCGTTGATACAATGCATATTGCTTAGTAGCGGACGTAAGACTCGCGGGTATACTAGATACTCACCCTGCTTTATTTCCTTTACTGTTTTGCCTGATCGGCCGCTGCAGTCGACGTTGGAGCCCAGGAGCAGGAGATTCCCGATGCCGACCACCGCAACATGAAGATCCCCGATGCTTTCTACGACGTCGAGTTCCCCGTTGACCAGGAGTAGTTTGCAGGTTCCCAGGCAGGAGGCCTCGCCTTTTCGATCGAGTGTTGATTTTGTGCTAGCCTTCTTAAGGCAACCTTGTATCCTTGTGTCTGTACTCAGATACTATTGCTTCCGCGGACTTGTGCTCTCGAGCTGTTGTATTCGAGCCCTCGTGGCCCCTTGCTTGTATTAAACAACTTGTATTATTTTATTTGTACAGTTGTGTTGTGATATCTCACTGTGAGTCCCTAATCTCGATCGTGTACCTTGCGTGTATGATTACTGTACACGGTCTGATTTTGGGGGCGTCACAAGACTCGACAACGAGAATACGAAGAGAAGAATTTGCATGTTGCACTGCAATCTCCCCGCACCTTGAAGAACTAAGCGCCGCATCCACCATCAAAGGGCTTCCAACTGCCTAGCCATGACGCGATAGAGAGAGTGTGCCGCAGACCGTGGCTAAGGGCAATGTTCCACCGATACGAAAATGCACGTCCTTTGGGGCACACCACGACCACCACCACAAATTAATAGAGACATCCAGAATACTATGCGATTTAACCAAATCTCAAAGATCGTCGAAGGTCACCAAACTCCGTGACTTCATCGCTTCCATGAGCCCTAGAGAGAGAGGTCAACTAATAGCGCCAGGATGACCAAGGCAATGACCGCCGCCATAGATCAGTTCCACCTCCACCACCACACACTCACACATCCACTACATTCCAACCGAGACCTCGAACAACCAGTAGCGGATCGGTGGCTCCAAGACAACGCCCGCAATATTGAAAGTAACATCGCAGATGTCATCGTCGTCCGATCCAGAGATAGATATTAGGATTTCTCCCGGAGCACACCAAGGCCGGTTGACAAAAGCTTCCCAATGATGCCTTCAAGAAGCTAAATGTTGCCCGAAGACGTCGCCATCATTAATGTCGACCAACTCGACAATAGTCTTTCACCTGAAGCATCGCGACCGAACATTCGCAACACGTTGTCATTTGACGACGGTAAGCACATGAGCTTGAGGCATCACCACCCTCCTTCTAGTTCGCAGCGAGCATCCTCGCCATGTCTAGAAGGAGACCCTCTGCAAATCCAGTCACTAACCTCGAGCACATGAGTCAAGGAAGGTCGGATCATCCGTGGCCACCGCACCGGCGCCTGCACCACTTGCCAACCACCATCCACGCAAGCCCTTGGGCACCGCACCACCGATTGTTGGATTTTACTAGCATTTGCTAGTGCGCCTTTGGCCCAAAGCACATTTTAAAATCTGAAGTTCTCTTGGCCCATTCATGCTAGCAAGTGTGGGAAGTTTACTACCACCGCGCTAGTGGAGGGAGTTGAACACTTGATTATAATGTCAGCTCCACTAGCACTTGTAAGAGCTTGAGAATAGAAGTGTTACACGTGCGCTCCTCATCCTCGCTCGTCTCGCCACGCCTCGCCTCGCCTCGTCATGACGCGCGCGTGTGTGTTGAGTATTGGGAATGAGCCAAGACGACGACAAAGCTATACGTGCGCTAATATTTTGGATCTTAGGAAATATTAATGAGGCATTTAATTATAATTAATGGATACTTTAATTATGCTTAATTGGTGCATCATTTCCGTGGGCTCTAATACCACGTCGGCCCGTTGATACGTCTCAAACGTATCTACTTTTCCAAACACTTTTGCTATTGTTTTGCCCTCATTCTTGTATGATTTGAGCTAAACTAACCTGGGCTGACGCTTTTTTCAGCAGAGCTGCCTGTATGGTTTTATTGTGCGCAGGAAAATGGATTTTTGGACATCTCAGAAAATTCCCAGAAAAATACCAGAAAATCTACACACCCGAAGGATCCAGAAGCCAGAAGGGGGGACAGAGGGCAGCCAGGGGGGCCCAGGCGCCCTGTGGGCGCGGCCAGGGGTGGGGCTGCGCCGGGTGGCTGCCTGGGCGACTCCCCCCTCCCCTGGTGCCCTACTTTGTCTCCTATTTATTCCCGTGACAGGGAAACTCCGAAACAGAAGTCGCTTTTCCAGAGACCGTCGCGGAGCCGCCGCCAACCTCCATTCTTCCTCGGGAGGGCTAATCTGGAGGCTGATTTGGCCTCAGGAGAGGGGAGATCGTCGCCATAGTCATCACCATCACCACTCCATCCTCCCTCCATGACTTCCCTTCACTTGTGTGAGTAATTCCCTGTTGTAGGCAAAGGGGATGGTAGGGATTGGATGATATTGATCATGTAATAGTTCGTCAGATTGTTGGGGGCATGTTGCCTATCATCTACATTGGTGTTTATCATCTTTGCTATAACTTGTTGCTCTTAATGCTTGTCACTTTGGGCCTGAGTGCCATATTTTCAGATCTGAACCACTTATGTTTTCATGATTTTATTTATGTTCAAGATCCTATCTATGAGTTGTATGCACCTATTATGGTCCGGAACCGGCGATCCCAAAGGTGACAGCTTGGGACGCCAAAGGGGATGGTCCATAATTTGAGGATTCCATGTATCCATTGAGTTTATTGCTTTGTTCCGGTGCTCTTTGACAGGAGCACCTTAATCTCCATAAGTTCCTTTTGGCCCCGTTCATAGTGGGATGGTAGGACAAAAGATGTTGTACAAGTTCTTGTTGCAAGCACGCACAACTACCTATGGGATACATGCCTAATGTTTGATGTTTGCCTAGATGATCATTAGTTTTCTGTGTGCCTTGCCCCGTGTTAGAATCTATTACATGTTCATTCTTATTCATGCAGCGCCCAACCATCGATCTCCCTTGCCTACAGTGTTTTAATCCTGCTGGTTACTACTAGTTTACTTTTGCCGTTATCATTATCCCTATCATATCATAGTTGCTATTAATACTTTGTTGCAAGCAAGCATATTTCAGGTGCGGTTGAATTGACAACTCAACTTTCAAAGCTTATAAATACTCTTTGTGTCCCCTTGTGTCGAATCAATAAATTGGGTTAACTTACCCGCGAGAACACTACAATCGATTCCCTACAGTTGAGGGTCATCAAGTACTATTTTCTGGTGCCGTTGCCGGGGACCATAGAAATATTTACATGTCTACTTGAAGTATCCTGCCTGCCACACTTCGTCTTCTATGGGTAAGAAAGGAGACCCCAAGGTTCCAATCCTACCATCCACTACAAGAAAAGGTACCGTTCTGAGTACCAGTGCTACGCTTGATTCACCTTCCGTTATAAGTACGTTTGCTTCACCACTACCACCACATGCTACTTCTACTGAGTCTGTTACTATGTCCGATACTTTTGATGATGCTTCCACTACTCTTGATGATGATAATTTTCTTGGTCACTATATTGAAACTGAGACTGCTAAGGCTGCTGCAGAGCCCGAGACTGAGATACCTCCTACCTATATTCCTACTTGACAAACCTTTGGTTAACCAGACCTGGATGAACTCAAGGAGAGAATCCTTGATGATGATTATATTACTCTCGATGATGATCTTTGCAGGGAACTCAGAGAGTGTGCCGACTCTGACCCTAGAGCTGTTAAGGAATTGCTCAAAAAGCACTCCATGAAGAACAGGAATATTCCTGATCCTAAATTTGCCACATCTCCTATATGCATCACTCATCCTGATTATGATTTCTCTGTTGATCTTTCACTTATATCTACAGTCGAGGCTGACCCTTTTTATGGCACATAAAATGATGATGCTATAGCACACCTGACCAAACTTGCCGAGTTAGGTGACTGTGACGCCCCCAAAATCAACCCGTGTACAGTAATCAAACACGCAGGGTACACGACTGACATTAGGGTGCCACGGTGAGAATATCACAGCACAACACTAAACACAAAAGGATAAACAAATATGTTACAATACCAGGGATCACGAGTATCCGAATACATAAGTCATACAAGCCATAATATCTGAGTGCAGACATAGTTAGTCAAGTTTTGCGTTAAGAAGGCTAGCACAAATCACATCAGAGATACAGATCAAAAAGGCGAGGCCTCCTGCCTGGTATCCACCGAACTACTCCTGGTCAACGGGGAACTCGACGTCGTAGTAGGCGCCTCCGGGGTACTCCTGCTCCTGGGCTCCAACGTCGGCTGCAGCGGCCGATCAGGCAAAGCGAAAAAGGGGAAATAAAGCAAAGGTGAGTATCTAGCATACCCGCGAGTCTTACGTCCGCTACTAAGCATTATGCATTGTATCAACGGAAATAAGAGGTTGTATATAGTGGACTGAAAGACAGAAATCCAGAGCAAGGGTAAGAAGCTAGGCCTATCGAAGACTAGCATCTTCCGATGATGTCTTGCATCATGAGGTAAGAATCAGCCAACAGTTTATATAAAGCATAAAGTAACAATGCAGCAGAAGTTGCTGCAGCATTGTATAATAATAAGTTGTAATAATTAACAATGCCTCCGAGTTCCCTCCTCGACTCCCCTGCGAGGAAGAAAACCCGGAACCATACTGTTTAATAATAATAGTTTGTAGTGGTAAGATCCAACTTCAGCATAAAGCGTCCTGTTACCGTGGCACGGCTATTCGAATAGATTAATCTTCCCTGCAGGGGTGCACTTGTGTTACGCTACACGCACGGATCTCCAGGGTGGCGGGAACCTTGTTAGGGAACGCTCCACCAAGGCTATCCGACAGTTCATAGCCCATCTTTCAAACTCAACAGAGAGGCCATCCGCCGGTCTAAATCCTAAGTGCGCCGGGCCTTGGACCCCAACCCGAACGTACTCCTGCACGGTGCGTGGCTGGCCGGTGAAGTTGAAGCAAATCCAAATAAGACACCACCGCGCGAGAAAATAAGACAACACCACTTCCCGGCGCAGGCCGCGGTACTGCTGACGTCTGAAGAGTCCTCGGACAACACTACGAAGCAGAGGAGCCCATAACTCGTAATTCCCACGGGTAGGTAGTGCGTACATGGCATATAGCCAACTCAAGACATTCACTGAACCATTTAGCATTTTAATTAACCTGCGTGGCAACCGTTATCGTTGCCTGGACTTAACTGACCCGCGGAAAACGACAGCAGCCAGGACCACCAGTACATCGGTGCCTGCCCTGTCGTCCCACCAAGTCACTGCGGTTACCAACAAGGTGAACCGTCTCCTTACCTTGTCTCGCGTTTGCTCCTGGAGGAGCTCGACTTTCGTAGTTTGGTAACTCTTGCGGCCAACGATCAGGGGCCAAGCACACCGGTACACTGGTCGTACCCTCCCTGTCGTCCCGTCGCAATACGTCTCGCAGGCACCGTTGGGTCGCCCGACTTCTTACCTGAAGGACAGCCGTTACTCAGGTACCTAGAGCGGCTATACAGAGTCAGCAACGAGTGGAGTACAAGGATTACTCCTTGATAGCTCACACTTGATGGTGGCTCGGCAGAGCCGAGGTAGGGGCCTGAGGCGGTGTCTGCATTGTACCGTACCTGTGCAGTTATAATAATTGTATCCGCGTTCACTCCCCTGAGTGATCACGGCCCTCTATCTAATCCTAGCTAACAATGCGCAGGGCTCACTGCTGAATAATGCATAAGTAACAATAGGCAGCATAGGAGTAAAGGAAGGTACATCAAGGGGCTACAATGACAGGTTATGCAATTGAATAGGTAAGCAACGTAGCAGCAGCAGTAACAATGCCTAGTGCAAGAAATGTACGGAAATATAGGCGATATCTGGGGAAGAGAATGGCTCTGCTTGCCTGGAAACTCGACGGTAGGGGTAGGGTCGTCGACGAAGTAGTCGTACTCAGCAGCGGTGTAGTCAACGGCATTAGCAGGGTCTACCGGATATTAAGGTGGGAAGAAACAGTAAATAGACAGCAAGCATATACAAACAGATGCATGACATGACAGATGAAATGTTAACGCTGCTCTAAGGTAGTGCAATGCACGTTGCTCGGAACGGAAATTCATCTGGCGATGAACTACCGGCTCCGGGTGATTACCGGACAGGGTGTCCGGAGGGGGAGTTATCATGCCGGAGGTGTCGTGGGTACCGGACAAACATAAGGGGGGTGTATCCGTGCTAGTTGATCTATTCTGAGAAACATTCGTGTTCGAAATAAATTCATCCGGGCACTCTAACAGTACCGGACAGTTTATCGGACAGACGGTCCGAAGGGGGACGGTTCGATGTTCGTTGTGTTAGAGGGGTGTGATAGACATACGTATAGAGTATTCGTATTCGTTAGATTTTTCTGATCCATTTTCATGTATAAAGTTTTTGAATCTGAGTTACGGCTTAAAAGTTATTGAATTTCAAAGTTTTAAATCATTTAAATGATTTTCTGAATTTCTTTTATTATTATAACAACATTACCCAGAACATTATCCAAAACAGTGCATGACATGTGGGACCCACATGTCAGCCTCTGTTTATTTATAAAACATTTTAATAAATCAGAAATGGCACTAGGCCCACATGTCAGTGTCTCAGTACCAATTAATACATTTTATTAATCCAGTGGTTAACTTAATTGCCAGGGCCCTCATGTCAGTGAGACGTACTAAACTAATTGTTATTTTTCTATTTGTCTTAACGGAGACAATTAGCAGGGGGGTGGGGCCCGACTGTCAGTGGCTCATTAGCCACTAACAGAAAACCTGACCGGGAGGACCCACCGGTCAGCCTCACGGAATCCCGCCGGCGACGAGGAACACATCGGAGCTCACTGGCGACGACCTAGCGCACGTTCTGGTGGATGGTTTCGCGTGATTCTTGTTCCAATCGAACGAGCAGTTCAAACCGCATCGAACGGTAGCCGGGGCGTGGCGCGAGGTGGACGGAATCGAGATCGGGGTCGACAATGGCGGGCCTGCACGTCGGGCGTCAATGGCCTCTTCTACACGGGGGAGAATTTGAGTGCGCCAAGGGGGGAATGGACTCTACGGTGCTCGGGGAGTGCGCTGGTGCAAAAAGCAAGAGCTAGAACTGCTCGGGTGCACGGCTACTACAAAAATGGCAGACGCCGGAGCGAACTAAAAGGGGGTGGCGTCTACACAGTTATCTGGCCGTAGCGAGTGGTCGAGGACGACGGCGTTGCTCACCCAGAGGGCGTAGGGGCTGGCAGGCTGCTCATTGGAGGCGTGAGGCGGCGGCAATCCCACGGCGATCTCGTCGGCTGGAGGAGGAAGACGATGAAGGTGTGCTAGCTGTAGAGGTCCACGGCTCGTCTTCTTCTGTCCAGAGACGAGGACGTCGACGGCGGGGCTCGGGGACAGTCTGGTTGGGGCTGGGGAGCAGTGTGGACGCGTGTGTTCACGAGCCCGTGGCCATGGCTGCGTCGGGCGGGAGCTGGAACTCGATGGCGAGCAGCGCAGAGGGGGAAATGGGGCTAGGGCTTGTCCACGGGGAAGAGGAGGGAGCACTTAACCGATCCTACGAGCACTAGAGCAGCTGGTTGTCGACTCGTGAGTGGAGCCACGTCGAACACGTACTGAGCCGAGGCGCCATGGGAGGGGGTGAGCAGTGCACGGCGGGGAAGAAGGAGAAGGAGTGGGCCTGGCGCCCTGGGCGAGATTTAAACCGTTCTCTTTTATTTGCCTTTTTCTTTTCTTTTCTCATACTGCTAGAAACAATTAATTTAAATGCTAAAACATTTTTATAAAAGGTGCCAGTGGTTTCTAAATTAGGGGTATGTCACATGTAGGTGACACAAAAGGTTTGGTGGATTTTAAAACTCAGTGGGTATTTCTTTTAAATATTTTATGATTAAAAAGGACCTTACAAGCTACTGTTATAATTGTTTGAGATTTTCCAAAACTTCAAAAATTACCAAAGTTGGTCCAACATGATTATAATGATTTTAGGCTATTTACAAAAAATGGTATCATGATTTTTGAGCAAGGTTTAATTTGCCACCATTTTCATAGCTACATTTGACAAGGTTTTGACTTATGATTTTGAATTCAAGTGATCATGAAAAGAGCCTTGGTTGTTGATTACTCACATCAAGGTTTTGATTAAGCTCAACACAAAGTTTTATGAAGGACAAGGGGGATCATTAGTGATGAAACTACAGTGATGATCAACAGTAATGATGGTTACTGTTACACGCTTCTGAGGGTGTTACAAATCTCCCCTACTACAAGAATTCTCGTCCCGAGAATTTAGGTGGTAGAGGGGAAAAGATCAGGGTATTCATCGCAAAGGCGATCTTCGCGTTCCCAAGTGGCTTCATCTTCAGAATGATTGGACCACTGAACCTTGAGGAACTTGACGGTCTTGTTGCGGGTTCGACGTTCAGACTGGTCGAGAATGCGGCTCGGATGTTCTCGATAAGTCAAGTCTTGTTGCAGCTCGATCATATCATGCTCCACTTCGCGGATAGGGTCCTTGAAGCAGCGACGGAGTTGCGACACGTGGAAGACCTCGTGGACTTGGGAGAGGTTCAGCGGCAATTCCAACCGGTATGCCACGGGTCCAATCATGGAAAGGATACGGAACGGGCCAATTTATCGAGGATCCAACTTGCCCTTGATACCAAAGCGATGAGTGCCCCTCATGGGAGTGACACGGAGGTAAGCGTATTCACCAGGTTGATACTCCATTTCCCGGTGTTTGCGGTCATAGTTGCTCTTCTGACGAGACTGGGCGGCCTTGAGATTTTCTTGTACAATGCGAACCTGATCTTCAGCTTGTTGGACAAGATCCGGTCCGAAGTAGGGTCGTTCCCCAGTTCCTGACCAATTCAGGGGGGTTCGACATTTACGTCCGTATAGAACTTCGAAGGGGGCCATCTTCAAGCTAGCCTGATAGCTATTGTTGTACGAGAATTCCGCGTACGGGAGAGATTCCTCCCATTTCATGCCGAATGAAAGGACACAAGCGCGAAGCATGTCTTCCAGCACTTTATTGACTCGTTCAACTTGGCCTTGCGACTGGGGGTGATAGGCGGTGCTGAGATGCAGAATAGTCCCCAAAGCTTCTTGGAAACTCCGCCAATATCTTGAGGTGAAAAGGTTGCCACGATCAGAACTGATCTCCAACGGAATACCGTGGAGCGACGCAATTTCGGCGATATACAATTCCGCTAACTGAGCAGCCGTGATCTTCTCCTTGACTGGTATAAAGTGAGCAACCTTGGAGAACCGGTCGATGACGACGAAGATAGCATCGTTACCTTTCTGTGATCGGGGAAAACCGGTGACGGAGTCCATCTGAACTTTGTCCCACTTCCATATAGGAATTTCAGGTGGTTGTAGAGTTCCAGAGGTTTTTTGATGTTCACCCTTGAAGCGACGACAAACGTCACATTCAGAAACATATCGGGCAATGTCTTGCTTCATGTTAGGCCACCAGAATTGCTGACGAATGTCTTGGTACATCTTGGTGCTTCCAGGATGAATGGACAACAGGGTATCGTGAGCCGCTTTCATGACCTTCGGGGTCATATCCAGGTTGTCATGCCTGCCCTTGCTGTGAGTAACCACTAAACGGTTCTGGTAGAACGCCGCACCTTCGCTATCAATGGTGAAGGGTGAGGGTCTCCCATTGGCGATATCGCGCTTAATCTTGTGTACGAAATCATCATAAAACTGTATACCCTTGATGGATTTGACGAGATCCGGTTCGATAACCAGGTTATTCGCATAACCTTGAGGAACAATCTCGAGGTTCAGCTTTTGAAACTCTTCATACAGAGATGGTTGTTCTAGTTGAACCTCAAGTTCACTACAGTAAGCTTTACGGCTCAAAGCATCGGCCATCACATTAGCCTTGCCAGGGGTGTAATGAATATCCATGTTGAAATCGGCTATTGTCTCGAGCCATCTTTGTTGGCGGAGATTCAGGTCTGGCTGAGTATACAAGTACTTCAGGCTTTGGTGATCGGTGTAGATCTCGCAACGATTACCAACGAGGTAATGTCGCCACAGCTTCAATGCATAAATTACTGCTGCCAATTCGAGATCATGCGTTGGGTACTTATCTTCGTGAGAACGCAACTGACGAGAGCCATAAGCAATCACGCCACGCTCTTGCATTAGGACACAACCTAATCCTTGACGAGACGCGTCACAATAAATCACGAAGTCCTTCTGGGTATCAGGCGGAGCAAGCACGGGTGGAGAAGTTAGCTTGTCCTTGAGCTCTTGAAATCTTTCTTGACATTTATCTGTCCACTCAAACTTCACGCCTTTGTGAAGCAGACTAGTCAGAGGCTTGGCAATCTTGGAGAAGTTCTCGACGAAACGGCGACAATAACTAGCGAGGCCGAGGAAACTTCTGACTTGCTTGACGGTCTTGGGAGGAGTCCGGTCAAGAATAGCCTGGATACGTTCTGGGGTGAAGGCAACGCCATCCTTGGAAATCACATGACCAAGGTAGGTTACTTCGGGAAGCCAGAACTCACACTTGGAATACTTAGCATAGAGTTTGTGTTCTCGAAGCTTTTCCAGTATAAGACGAAGATGTTCAGCATGTTCCTCTTCATTCTTGGAGTATACCAAGATATCATCCATATAAACCACGACAAACTTGTCGAGGTACTCCATGAAAATATAATTCATCAATCTGGAGAAGGTGGCTGGAGCATTGGTTAAGCCAAAGGACATGACAGTGTACTCGTATGAACCATAGCGAGTAATGAAGGCAGTCTTCGGAATGTCCTCATCACGGACTCGGATTTGGTGATAACCCAACCTCAAGTCGAGTTTAGAAAACACCTTGGATCCGGCAAGTTGATCATACAGATCATTGATCCGGGGAAGTGGTTATTTGTTCTGGATGGTGGCTTGGTTAATGGGCCGATAATCTTGGACCAATCGGTTTGTCCCATCGCTCTTCTTGACAAAAAGCGAAGGTGCTCCCCAAGCTGAGGAACTGGGGCGAATGAATTCTTTCTGAAGTTCCTTGTCGATTTCCTCCTTAAGTTCAAGGAGTTCATGTGGCAGCATCTTGTAAGGACGCTTGGCAATAGGAACAGTGCCTGGCTTCAAGTCGATGACGAATTCAACTTCTCTGATCGGGGGTATTCCCGGCAGTTCTTCTGGGAAGACGTCGGGAAAATCGCGAACGACCGGAACGTTCTCAATTCCTTCTAGAGGTGAGATATTCAAATCATTCATCATAAAGATCTGTGTTTCAGCATTACAGGTAACTCGGGTGGTGTGGTTAACAATCTCGCCGGAGGGGTGAAAAAGTTGGACAGACTTGGTGCCACAATAGAGTGCGGCATTGTGAAATTTCAACCAATCCATTCCCAGGATGAGGTCTATGGTAGAAGACTTCAGGAGGATGGGCGAAGCAAAGAATTCAACTCCTTCGATTTCAATGGTGGTGTTTGGCACAAGCATGGTGGTTCGGCATTGTCCTATCGGGGTGCGAACAACCATCGGTGGTTTCATCGTTTCGTACTTGAAGTTATGCGAAAATGCAAATGCTTCCGACATGAATGAATGCGATGCTCCTGTATCAAATAAAACAGTAGTAGGTACGGAATTAACGAGAAGGGTACCCATCACGGTAGCGGGTTGTTGCTGAGCTTCTTCAACATTGACGTTGTTAGCATGTCCACGAGCATAAGCAGCAGACCCAGTATTATAGTTGGGGGTCCTGTCGTTGCCACGACTATTTCCGCGGCCAGCTGGGTGAACTACCAGTTGCTTCTGTTTATGGGGGCACTCCCTGGAAAAACGCCCAGGTTGGCGGCACGTGAAGCACAATCCATACTGAGGACGAAGGGGGTAGCATTGGGTGGTGCAGGAAGAGCTCTTGGCATCTGCGGTGGCGGAGGCAGACGGGTGCAGCATAAGACGGCCTTGGAGAAGGGACAACGGACTGGGTCACACTGGTAGGGAGCCAGATACGACGCTTCTGCGTTGCGCCCGAAGATGATCCAACGTCATGATAACGCTTCAGAGAGTTCTTGTGCTCCATCTGGGCAGTCTCGACGGTGATAGCCTTGTTCACCATGGTGGCGAAGTTGGCAAAATCATGAACGGCAAGAGCGAGCCTGAGGTCCGGATTGAGGCCACGACGGAACTTCTGCTGCCTGCGAGCATCAGTGGTGATCTCTTCTTCCGCATAGCGAGAGAGGTTGAGGAACTCGTGCTGATAGGCTTCAACAGTCATGTCGCCCTGAGTGAGGTTGCGGAATTCTTCCGCCTTACGATCCATGATCCCCTGAGGAATGTAGCGGGCGCGGAAGGCAGGCTGAAATTCATCCCAAGTGATGACTTCTCCAACTGGCAGGGAACGCTTGTGGGTGCTCCACCACTGAGCAGCGGCGCCTTTTAGATGATAAGACTCAAAGTTCACATAGTCGGCTGGATCGACATTAGCAGACTCCAGCTCGTGTGTGATGCCGCGAAGCCAGTCATCAGCATCCAACGGTTGAACAGTGTTGCGGAACATAGTGGGGTTGAGGCGGGTGAAGTCGTGCAGAGTCACGGTGGCATGCTGATGGTGGTGCTCATTCTGATTCGGCTGGGGGAACTGAGCCATGACATTCTCCATGAACTGACGGTTCATCTCGAACTGCTGCATCATCCCGGCCATGTAATCCGGCGGCGGAGGTGGGTCGTTGGCGCCACGACCACGAATACGACCACGACCAGCCATCCTGCTAGAGTTTAACATGGGTATTTCAGCGATGAAAATTTAACGAGATAACGGAATCAAGCCTGAAGTAAGACGACAACGAAGAGGAGGCGCGGATATATATAGGAGTAGTTATATAAGACATACACATTTACACACAGAGTCAATCGAAAATCGGGCAGCATAACGTCGTAGAAATTAAGGAAAAAGGACTCACTAGGCGGTGCGCAGACCGCGGTAAGGATTACACGACGCGACATAGATTCCACTATGTCAATCACGCCGCAAGAAAACTGTTGGCCACAGGAGTTAATGCCAGAGGACGCGCGGCCTGCCCAGAATGAGAATGGGATCCGCGGTCCGGGACCTGGGGTAGAACTCCTGCGACACGACTCAATCAATGGGGAAGCACCAAAACGCCGGGTGGAATCAAGAGGACGTGATCCTAATGTCGGAGTTTGTAAAACTTACCAGCAAGGATAAGAGAGCAGATTCCCAGAACATAGGTAAGGAGAAAAGGATTCTAATACCATAGATATCACACGTAGTGACATCGATGTGGGCCCGTAAGCCAAATCTTAAGTTAGCAAAAATAGTTTTCAAAGTCTAGACTCAACTTCAACCAATTAGTGGTGGGGTGGCTTCCTACAGGCAGTCGGCTCTGATACCAACTTGTGACGCCCCCAAAATCAACCCGTGTACAGTAATCATACACGCAGAGTACACGGCTAAGATTAGGGTGCCACGGTGAGAATATCACAGCACAACACTAAACACAAAAGGATAAACAAATATGTTACAATACCCGGGATCACGAGGATCCGAATACATAAGTCATACAAGCCATAATATCTGAGTACAGACATAGTTAGTCAAGTTTTGCCTTAAGAAGGCTAGCACAAATCACATCAAAGATACAGATCGAAAAGGAGAGGCCTCCTGCCTGGGATCCACCGAACTACTCCTGGTCAACGGGGAACTCGACGTCGTAGTAGGCGCCTCCGGGGTACTCCTGCTCCTGGGCTCCAATGTCGGCTGCAGCGGCCGATCAGGCAAAGCGAAAAAGGGGAAATAAAGCAAAGGTGAGTATCTAGCATACCCGCGAGTCTTACGTCCGCTACTAAGCATTATGCATTGTATCAACGGAAAGAAGAGGCTGTATATAGTGGACTGAAAGACAGAAATCCAGAGCAAGGGTAAGAAGCTAGGCCTATCGAAGACTAGCATCTTCCGACGATGTCTTGCAGCATGAGGTAAGAATCAGCCAACAGTTTATATAAAGCATAAAGTAACAATGCAGAAGAAGTTGCTGCAGCATTGTATAATAATAAGTTGTAATAATTAACAATGCCTCCGAGTTCCCTCCTCGACTCCCCTGCGAGGAAGCAAACCCGGAGCCATACAGTTTAATAATAATAGTTTGTAGTGGTAAGATCCAGCTTCAGCATAAAGCGTCCTGTTACCGTGGACACGGCTATTCGAATAGATTAATCTTCCCTGCAGGGGTGCACTTGTGCTACGCTACACGCACGGATCTCCAGGGTGGCGGGAACCTTGCTAGGGAACGCTCCACCGAGGCTATCCGACACTTCATTGCCCATTTTTCAAACTCAACAGAGAGGCCATCCGCCGGTCTAAATCCTAAGTGCGCCGGGCCTTGGACCCCAACCCGAACGTACTCCTGCACGGTGCGTGGCTGGCCGGTGAAGTTGAAGAAAATCCAAATAAGACACCACCGCGCGAGAAAATAAGACAACACCACTTCCCGGCGCAGGCCGCGGTACTGTTGATGTCTGAAGAGTCCTCAGATGACACTACGAAGCAGAGGAGCCCATAACTCGTAATTCCCACGGGTAGGTAGTGCGTACATGGCATATAGCCAACTCAAGACATTCACTGAACCATTTAGCATTTTAATTAACCTGCGTGGCAACCGTTATCTTTGCCTCGACTTAACTGACCCGCGAACAACGACAGCAGCCAGGACCACCAGTACATCGGTGCCCGCCCTGTCGTCCCACCAAGTCACTGCGGTTACCAACAAGGTGAACCGTCTCCTTACCTTGTCTCGCATTTGCTCCTGGAGGAGCTCGACTTTCATAGTTTAGTAACTCTCGCGGCCAACGATCAGGGGCCAAGCACACCGGTACACTGGTCGTACCCTCCCTGTCGTCCCGTCGCAATACCTCTCGCGGGCACCGTTGGGTCGCCCGACTTCTTACCTGAAGGACAACCGTTACTCAGGTACCTAGAGCGGCTATACAGAGTCAGCAACGAGTGGAGTACAAGGATTACTCCTTGATAGCTCACACTTGATGGTCGCTCGGCAGAGCCGAGGTAGGGGCCTAAGGAGGTGTCTGCATTGTACCGTACATGTGCAGTTATAATAATTGTATCCGCGTTCACTCCCCTGAGTGATCACGGCCCTCTATCTAATCCTAGCTAACAATGCGCAGGGCTCACTTCTGAATAATGCATAAGTAACAATAGGCAGCATAGGATTAAAGGAAGGTACATCAAGGGGATACAATGACAGGTTATGCAATTGAATAGGTAAGCAACGTAGCAGCAGCAGTAACAATGCCTAGTGCAAGAAATGTACGGAAAGATAGGCGATATCTGGGGAAGAGAATGGCTCTGCTTGTCTGGAAGCTCGACGGTAGGGGTAGGGTCGTCGACGAAGTAGTCGTACTCAGCAGCGGTGTAGTCAACGGCATCAGCGGGGTCTACCGGAGATTATGGGGGGAAGAAACAGTAAATAGACAGCAAGCATATACAAACAGATGCATGACATGACAGATGAAATGTTAACGGTGCGCTAAGGCAGTGCAATGCACGTCGCTCGGAACGGAAATTCATCTGGGGATGAACTACCGGCTCCGGGTGATTACCGGACAGGGTGTCCGGAGGGTGAGTTATCATGCCGGAGGTGTCGTGGGTACCGGACAAACATAAGGGGGGTGTATCCGTGCTAGTTGATCTATTCTGAGAAACATTCGTGTTCGAAATAAATTCATCCGGGCACTCTAACAGTACCGGACAGTTTATCGGACAGACGGTCCGAAGGGGGACGGTTCGATGTTCGTTGTGCTAGAGGGGTGTGATAGACATACGTATAGCGTATTCGTATTTGTTATATTTTTCTGATCAATTTTCATGTATAAAGTTTTTGAATCTGAGTTACGGTTTAAAAGTTATTGAATTTCAAAGTTTTAAATCATTTAAATGATTTTTTGAATTTCTTTTATTATTATAATAACATTACCCAGAACATTATCCAAAACAGTGCCTGACATGTGGGAACCACATGTCAGCCTCTGTTTATTTATAAAACATTTTAATAAATCAGAAAAGGCACTGGGCCCACATGTCAGTGTCTCAGTACGAATTAATCCATTTTATTAATCCAGTGGTTAACTTATTTGCCAGGGCCCACATGTCAGTGAGACATACTAAACTAATTGTTATTTTTCTATTTGTCTTGACAGAGCCAATTAGCAGGGGGGTGGGGCCCGACTGTCAGTGGCTCATTAGCCACTAACAGAAAACCTGACCGGGAGGACCCACCGGTCAGACTCACGGAATCCCGCCGGCGACGAGGAACACGGCGGAGCTCACTGGCGACGACCTAGCGCATGTTCTGGTGGTTGGTTTCGCGTGATTCTTGTTCCAATCGAACGAGCAGTTCAAACCGCATCGAACGGTAGCCGGGGCGTGGCGCGAGGACGACGGAATCGAGTTCGGGGTCGACAATGGCGGGCCTGCACGTCGGGAGTCAATGGCGTCTTCTACACGATGGCGAATTTGAGTGCGCCAAGGGAGGGAATGGACTCTACGGTGCTCGGGGAGTGCGCTGGTGCAAAAAGCGTGAGCTAGAACTGCTCGGGTGCATGGCTACTACAAAAATGGCAGACGCCGGAGCGAACTAAAAGGGGGCGGCGTCTACACAGTTATCTGGCCGCAGCGAGAGGTAGAGGACGACGGCGGTGCTCACCCAGAGGGCGTAGGGGCTGGCGGGCTGCTCGTTGGAGGCGTGAGGCGGCGGCAATCCCATGGCGATCTCGTCGGCTAGAGGAGGAAGATGATGACGGTGTGCTAGCTGTAGAGGTCCACGGCTCGTCTTCTTCTGTCCAGAGACGAGGACGTCGACGGCGGGGCTCGGGGACAGTCTGGTTGGGGCTTGGGAGCAGTGTGGCGGCGGGTGTTCACGAGCCCGTGGCCAACGCTGCTTTGGGCGGGAGGTGGAAGTCGATGGCGAGCAGCGCAGAGGGGGAAATGGGGCTAGGGCTTGTCCACGGGGAAGAGGAGGGAGCACTTAACCGATCCTGCGAGCACTGGAGCAGCTGGTTGTCGACTCGTGAGTGGACCCACGTCGAACACGTACTGAGCCGAGGCGCCATGGGAGGGGGTGAGCAGTGCACGGCGGCGAAGAAGGAGAAGGAGTGGGCCTGGCGCCCTGGGCGAGATTTAAACCGTTTTCTTTTATTTGCCTTTTTTTATTTTCTGATACTGCTAGAAACAATTAATTTAAATGCTAAAACATTTTTATAAAAGGTGCCAGTGGTTTCTAAATTAGGGGTATGTCACATGTAGGTGACACAAAAGGTTTGGTGCATTTTAAAACTCAGTGGGTATTTCTTTTAAATATTTTATGATTAAAAAGGACCTTACAAGCTACTGTTATAATTGTTTGAGATTTTCCGAAACTTCAAAAATTACAAAAGTTGGTCCAACATGATTATAATGATTTTAGGCAATTAACAAAAAATGGTATCATGATTTTTGAGCAAGGTTTAATTTGCCACCATTTTCATAGCTACATTTGACAAGGTTTTGACTTATGATTTTGAATCCAAGTGATCATGAAAAGAGCCTTGGTTGTTGATCACTCACATCAAGGTTTTGATTAAGCTCAACACAAAGTTTTATCAAGGACAAGGAGGATCATTAGTGATTAAACTACAGTGATGATCAAAAGTAATGATGGTTACTGTTACAGGCTTCTGAGGGTGTTACAGTGACCTATTTACTACTTATGAGAAGATACGAAACTTCTATGTGGCCAAGCTTCTTTCCTTTTTCTTTGAAGGGAGACGCTAAATCTTGGTATGATGCACTACCCTATGGTTCCATTGAGAGTCCTCAGGACTTAGTTCAATTTTTCGTTGATAAATATTTTCCTGCTCATATGCAAAATGCTGCTTTGCAAAGAATCTATAACTTCAAACAATTGCAGGATGAGCACCTCCCTAAAACTTGGGGGAGGTATTGTGACTTAATTAAGGCTAGACCGGGACATGAAGTCCCAAAGGATGAGTTACTTGATATATTTTATGCTCGTCTAACCGATGAATCCAGGTCCTATCTGGATAGTTGTGTGATACGTCTCAAATGTATCGATGATTTCTGCTTGCTCCATGCATATTTTGTGTGATATTGCTATGATCTAGATACACTTTCATATACTTTTGATCATATTTGGACTAACCTACTAACTCAGTGCACCCCAATGCCAGTTCGTATTTTCTGTTGTTTTTCTATTCTAGGTTTCCCCCATATTAAAAGTGCTCCAAAAAATCGGGAAAAATCGGATAAAAAATCAGCGTAACGGAGCCTTCCAGAAGCACCCAAGTGGGGCCAGAGGGCCACCACCAGGGTCCCAGGCGGCCACCAGGCGCGGCCAGGGGCCTGGCCAAGCCAGGGGGGGCGCCTGGACCTCTGGTGGCCCCCTGGCTGTCCCCCTTCTCCTATTTATTCTCTGTGACGGAGAAACTCCGAAGACAAAACCCTATTTCGCAATATCGCCTCTGTTCCGCCTCTGCCGCGCTTCCAATATCGGGAGCACCGTCAGGACCCTTCCCAGCACCCTGCCGGAGGGAGGATCGAAATCCGGGAGCTTCTCCTCCACCATGGACGCTTCTCGGATGTGTCGTGAGTAGTCTACCTTGGACCATGGGTCCGTGATCAGTAGCTATGTGATGTTCTCCTCCCCTCTTTGTTACTCATGGTTTAGACCTCGTGAGTTTCCCTACATGATCGAGGCACATATGTAATTCTTCTGCTGTTGCTATATTGAGTTTGATGGGATCCGGTAGATTATGCGATTATGTTCAGATGATGATAGAGTAATATATTTGGTTTTGATCTCTTATATTTTTGTTCCTAAGTAATTCTTGCATGTTCTCCGTTGCTGTTTATTATTTTGGCCAAGTGGTGGATAGTAACTCCAAGAGGGAACGTTATGCTCGATTGTGGGTACATGACCCCTGATGACATGCTTGAGTGACAGAAACATGAGTCTACGGGATGTGTTGTGGCCATAAGGGGGAAAACAACAGTGCTTGTAACCGCGGTTGCAAGGATTGTTTACTTTACGCAAAGTTCTTTTAATGCAGTTGTCTGTTGCTTTGGGTTTACACTTTGGGTGGGACTCGCAACTTAATACCAGCGAGATGTTCTGGATAGATATCTCAAGGTGGATGATTAGTAGTAGATGTAGATGGATTTCGGTCTACTTATTTTGGCGTACTTCCCATGCTTATGAGCCTCTTCCTTTATTTTGTAACATAGTTAGCATTGCGGTGCGTTTATAATCTTGTCAATTGCCCATCTGTAATTTGTTTACCTCGCATAGCAGTTTTATCGTCTTTTGGGAGAGAGACATCACTAGTGAACATCACAGGACCTCGGTCCATATTCTCATCGCTGTTTACAAGCCTATTTCCTTTTCAGTATTTACTTTCAGTTGCTACCATTATCATTATCATTATCTCTTGTGTGTTTGACCCGTTGTAAACAACAAGACCGGAGAGATTGACAACCTCTCTGAACTTCATTGGGAGCAAAGTCAATTGTATCGTGTGCAGGTCCAGATGAAGTAAGAAACCCTGAGTTGTGAACGGCGCCATTGTTTACTTCACCACCTACTTATCATTGCCGGAGTCCTACTGGTCGATCTCAACCTCGGTATCTTCACCGAGGGAAATTTGCCGCTACGCTGCATCTCACCTTCCACTTGGGGTAACCAACAAAGGACGAGAAACCATTATCACTTCTACGCCATCAAGCAAATTTCTGGCGCCGTTGCCGGGGAAGACTCCGAGTGATAAGATAGGGGAGTTTCCCACTATCCTTTACCTTTACATTTTAGTCTTGTTTGTTTACCTTTCTGTTTTTATCTTTGTGTCTTATATCAAAAATAACAAAAAAATCTGCCACACCTGCTGCTACTATGGGTTCCACTGAAAACACCAAGTTGTGTGACTTCACCAGTCACAACAACAAAGACTTTATTTGCACTTCTATTTCCACACCTGCCACTTGAGCTACCTCTTACGAAATTAAACCTGCTTTACTGAATCTTGTTAAGAGAGATCAATTCTCTGGTGCTGGAGATGATGCTGCTTTACACTTGAATAATTTTGTTGAATTATGTGATATGCAAAAGTATAAAGAAGTAGAAGGTGATGTTGTTAAGCTCAAGCTTTTCCCTTTCTCTTTGAGGGACAGAGCTAAAATCTGGTTTCAATCTTTGCCTAGGAATAGCATAGATTCTTGGGATAAGTGCAAAGATGCTTTTATTGGGAAGTATTACCCACCTGCAAAAATTATCCAATTGAGAAGTAACATTATGAATTTTAGGCAATTGGATAATGACACGTTACCCAAGCTTGGGAACGTATGAAATCTCTTGTTAAGAAATGCCCTACACATGGTTTGACTACCTGGATGGTTATCCAGACTTTTTATGCATGCTTGAACTTTACCTCGCGGAACCTGTTAGATTCGGCCGCGGGAGGAACCTTTATGTCAACTACACTTGGTGCTGCCACCAAACTCCTCGATGAGATGATGACCAACTATTCCCAATGGAACGCCGAATGCGCTCCAACAGGTAGGAGGTAAATTCTGTCGAGGAAAGTACCTCCTTTAATGATAAAGTTGATTTAATTATGTCTCTACTTACCAAGCAACCCTCTATTGATCCTCATAATGTTCCTTTAAATTCTTTGGTTCTCATCTGCAAGTAGATGGGAACTTCATTGCTATAAACAACTTTAATAATAATGCTTATAGGGACAACTTTGCTAGTAATCCTAGACCGTTTCCATCCACTTATGGGAACAACAACACCTACCCTAGCAACAAGAACCCCACTTCTGAACTAGAAAACATGCTTAGAGACTTCATCACTACACAAAAAGCCTTTAGCAAGAATGTGAAAGAAAAGCTAGCTAAAATAGATAATCTTTGTTTCAAGGTAGACATCTTATCCCTTGATGTTGAGATGTTAAAAATTAGAACCTCTCCCCTTGAGGAGAGTAAGGCCACTCCTATTAATGCTATCCAGTTAAAAATCAATGAAAATATTAGGATAATGGCTAAACTTAAAGAAAGATGGGCTATAGAAAAAGAGGAAGAGGATAGAATTAAGAGCCTTCCTACACACCACACAGTTGCCACTAACGAAATTGTTGAGGACATTGAAAGTATTAGCACCCAATGCACCCCTGGTCCCATTGGACATATTAATGGTGATGCTAATACCTCAACCGTAGAAGAAGAAACTCCTATGAACATAGAGGGTTTCAAACAAGTGAGCCTAGATGACACTACTACCACCTTTGATAGTAGTGATATTGATTTTGATAGTTGCACCCTCTCAGAAGTTATCAGCTTATTACACAAAATGTCTAGAGACCCCCCACACTAGTACACTTAATCTTGCCTTCACGGAGCATATCACAAATGCTCTTATCAAAGCTAGGGAGGAGAAGCTTAGGATAGAAGCCTCCATACCTAGGAATCTAGATGATGGTTGGGACCCTATGATGAAAATTAAATTAAATAACTTCTCTTGCTATGCTTTATGTGACGTGGGAGCTAGTACCTCCGTCATGCCCAAAAGAATGTATGATATGTTTGAATTGAAACCTTTTGATTCATGTTCTTTTGGTGTTCGCCTTGTCGAATCTTCCGTAAAGAAACCTTTGGGGAAGACCGACAATGTTCTTGTCATTGTCAATGAAAACTATGTTCCCGTTGATTTTATCATTATGGATATAGAGTGTGAACCTTTATGTCCAATTATTTTGGGACGCCCTTTTCTTTGCACCGTTGGTGCTGTTATTAACATTAAAGAGGGGAATATAAAATTCCAATTCCCTCTCAAAAGGGGATGGAACACTTCCCTAGAAAGAAAGTCAAGTTACCTTTTGAGTCTGTTACACGGGCTAGCTATTCTCTTTCTCTTGATAAAACATGATTCTCTTTTGCCTTATGCCTAGCTTAAAGGCGTAAAAGAAAGCACTTGTTGGGAGGCAACCCAAGATGTTTTTACTTCTGTTTTTAGTGGTATTGATGATTGTTACTACTGTAGCAACATCATCGTATCTTTATTTTTCAACCTTTGTGCCAAGTATATCCTCATACGACAAGGGAAGTGAAAGTTGTGACATGCTGGCCAGAAAACAGATTCTTTCCTCGTGACGGGAAAAATCAGAATAAATCACCAGTTCATATTTTTGAGCTGAATTTTTTTACACAGCGTGCTCTACACAATCACAGAACTTTTGTATGATCTGAGTTATTTGATTTGAGTTGCGGAAGTACCCCTAAAAAATTCTTTACTACCTGTTGTTCTGTCTTTCACAGATTCTGCCACGTTTTGTCTCTCCTAACTTTTGCAAACCTTAAGCTTGCTTTTTCTTTGCAAAAAAACTTTTGGCAATCTTGAGAAACAGTAGCTCTTCAAGAATATCTTTATATCCAGTGGGGAACAATTATTTATTAAGGGTACTATCCTCTCTTATCAGCTTATGATGAGTTGTGTATGAAGGGAGTTTTCAAGTGTGCGATGGAAGATGATGAAAGAAGATTCGGGAGTGTCAAACGCTCAAGCTTGGGGATGTCCCCATGCATCCCCAACAAATATTCAAGAAGACTCAAGCGTATAAGCTTGGGGATGCGCCCGATCATCCCCTTCTCCATCAACAATCATCAGTTCATCCTTCGTCTCACTATATTTTTATCACTTCATGCGTTATGTGCTATGCTTGGAGCGTCTCGCTCTTAGGTTTTATTTTTAGTTTTCTTTAGATTTTGTTGCTGTTCATAACAAGTCAGATCCCGTCTTACTTTGTGTGGGAGAGAAACACGCTCCACTTTCAAAATCTAGAACACATCATAGGATTCTTCATGCCTATCTTTTTGTTGTTGTGTGTTCTTTATCTTTTCGTAGCTACTGCCCTGTCTAGTTTTAGTCTTAGTTTGTCTTAGAAAGATCCTTGGATTTTGTTTAGTTTGTCGCTGGAACTCTCTTTAGTTTTCATGTTTATCTTGTTAAGAGAGTTGGTTGTTGCACTGAGTTATGTCTTGTTTTTGAGAAGTAGGTAATTGAGGTTGCTATTTAATTTCAGTTGTAACTTGCAATAGTTTTGAGGTACTGATGTGAGTAATGTTCGAACTTTTGGTGTCAAGAGGTCTAGCCTATTAGTGATAGGTGTCGTATTTTGGGAAATCCGTGTGTTATTTTCAAAAACCTACAAAACTAGTTGAGAACTCTAGCTATTAGATGGATCACTACTCTTCTGAGGGGTCGAATATTAGAGTACACTCATGTACCATGAGTCGAGGATGCGCAAGGATAACCAAACCCCCATACACTCCTCCTCGGGGTACTTGTCTCGTTGTGAACCTCCTCATTAGATTGAGAGTTACCGATAATAAGTGCATGAGTTCTTCGGACTAATGTAAGTATTGAAAGTTGACACTTCCACCTCCTCATATTTGCTAGCCTCTCTTGTGCCGTGCATTGCATCCTTCTCACTCCGAGAGTTGGCGTCCACCTTCGCCGGTACATCCAAACCATTGGCATGATACGCTCTGTCATCATAAACCTCCTTATATCTTTCCTCAAAATAGCCACCATACCTACCTATCAAGGCATTTCCATAGCCTTTCCGAGATATATTCCCATGCAACTTCCACCTCTTCATGACTTGATCTTCATGTCATACATGTTCCTGCTACACTGGCAGCGCCATACATTGCATACATCATGATAGCTACATCTTCTTTATGATTTGAGTACCTTGTAAACTTTGAAAGATCTTCTATACCCTCTTGTAAATTAGAGTGTTGCCCTTGAGTGAGGAAAAGATCCCAAAGTGGAAAAAATAAAAGATCCCAAAGAGGACAAATGAGAGTTGAATAGAAAGAGACATTGAGGCCACAAAAAAAATACAAAAAAAGAGAAAAAGAAATAAAAAGAGAGAAAGGGGAAACACTCCTATCCTTGTACTCCATAGAGATGATCATGCATATAGCTATGTGGGGGCCTTCACACTATAGAACTTGGCTTGCATATTCCAAGGATGAGCCTCCTCAAACGATCTCTAGGTCTTCATGAGCGAGCAAGTTAGATGCACCCCCACTGATAAGTCCAAAATGCATCACTATTTTATATCGTAATTCATCCTTATTCATTGATATATTTCATGTTACGATGATGTTCTTATGTTGTTTTGGCTTATTTTACACAGTTTGCAACTTTCCGGTGCCGAAGCAGCAGACACAGGATTCAGCGGTAAAAAGAGGACGCTGATTTGCTGAAGAAGAATACCTCCAAATTACCTGAAAATCGACGGGGGGTATTTTCCAGAAGAATAACGAAGACTCGTCGAAGAGGGGCCAGAGGGCGCCTAGAGCCATGGGGCCACTCCCCGATCCCCCCTCTGGCCTATATACTCCTCGTTACGCGAAAACCCTAAAAGGAGAAGCCATCACGGAGTTCCGCCGCCGCTCCGTGGCGGAAACCTACAGAGAAGAAAAGGGCTCTCCGGCGGGCAGATTCCGCCGAGGAGAACACCTCCCGGAAGGGGATATCATCGCCATCGTCATCACCATCGTCACGGGCATCATCGAGATCATCATCAACATCATCCCCAACATCAGCACCATCTCCACCACCATCCAATCTTACCTCACAAGTGCATCTTGTGTTGTAATCCGTACTATCTATCCTCTCTATTCTACCGGTGTTGATTACTCCTTTGTGGTGAATGCTATTGAGTTTTGTTGGAGAAATAACATTATGTCCAGATTGTTTATCACATATTTATTACCTCTTATCATGATCTCTTTTATGTTTTGTGAGTAGTTACTTTAGTTCTTGAGGACATGGGAGAAGTCTAGTTGCTAGTAGTCATATGATGTTGAAGTAATTTGTGTTGTTTGATAATTAAGTTGTGTTGTTATTTTCCTAGTGGTGTTGTGTGAGTCGAACACTCAACACTTCGCCTTCTTAAAGACCGAGGGGAATACATTGTGTATTAAGAATGCTTACGGTGGGTTGCCGGAGTGACAGAAACCTGAACCCCAGTTTGCACACTTTTGCACAAGGGAGTAATGGATCCTTGATCTTATTGTTGTGGTTAGGCTTTGCCTTAATTTCTATCTTGTATTTGCGGATGCTTGCAAGATGTTTAATCATAAGAGTGCACTTATCTTAGTCTAGAAGGTGTCTTAGCATAGATCCACCCACTCAACACTTATCAGCACAACACTTGTTATCGACACGGAGTATGGCGAAAGCACGTGACTACCTTTCCATGTGTCCTCAAGAACGCTTTAGTCTTTATAAGTTCAGTTGTCAGGATTATCCTTTGCACAAAAGGATTGGGCTACTTACTTTGCTTGTTTTTATCTTATCGTTGCTTATATCGAAAACCCCTATAAATTTACCTTTCAGTGTTTGCAGTTAGTCCTTGCCCACTATCACCTATCAATACCTTTCGCTCCTCGTTGGGTTCGACACTCTTACTTATAGAAAACACTACAATAGATACCTTTACGTTGAGTGTCATCAAGCTACGTTTTCTGGCGCCGTTGCCGGGGAGGATAGCGCTATTGGTAAGTGAAGCCGATAAGGAATTTTTTATATCGTTGCTTTTATTTTGCTGTTACTGTTCTTTGTCCGTATGGAAAACCTAGCTATTGGATCGTTGCTTATGGGGAAACGCCCCACATCTGTGGTGGTTGTACCTCCCCCTACTAGAATTGTGCCTTATAAAATACTAGCTAGTATTATCGATTGTGTCTTGGCTAATCGTTATGCAGGAGATAGACATCGCAGTGAACACTTGCTATATTTATCACAACTATGTTCGCTATTTAAGCTTCTAGGTGTATCAAAGGAGTTTGTCATGAATAAATTTTTCTCCGCATCGCTTATAGATAAAGCTTCAAATTGGTATAAGCTTCTCGATAACTCTCATTTTCTTGATTGGCATGAACTTATGTCTCTCTTTTATACCAAGTTTTATCCTCTTCATGAAATTCATCAAGACATGAATTATATCTATAACTTTAGGTCTCGTGACGGAGAAAGCATCGCTCAAGCTTGGGGGAGATTGAAATCTCTAATGCTCAAATGTCCTATTCATGAGCTCCCCAACGAAACTATACTTACAAACTTTTATGCCAGACTTTCTCGTCAGTATAAGGAGATGTTGGACGCCTCCTCTAGTGGGGTATTCCAGACGAAAAGCATTGAAGAAAGATGGTATCTTCTTGAAAGGATCCAGAATAATACCGAAGATTGGGAAATAGATAAAGGTATTGAACCTACTATAAATTATGAGCATGATTATATAGAGAGTTATGTGAAAACTGATTCCTTTAATGCCTTTTGCACTAATATTGGTCTTGATTCCCATCTAATGATTGATTTTTGGAAGGACTTTTCCTCTCATATTGACTCCTCTAAGAAGAAGAAGAGTCAGCATCATAAACACTTCAAAGAATCATCTATTGATATTCATGTTGCTGACCCTATTGTGCCTGCAGTTATATATGAAAAGACCCCTTTTCCCGTAAGAATAAGGGAGCACTGTGTTGTCACAGGCATAACGAATAAGAATGAGAGAAGAATTGATGAGCCTGAGGAACAGATCAAGGTCGATCCTCGAGTTGCATTGGTTAAGGATCTTAATACTAATGATGCTTTAGATTCCAATATAAATTTTTGTGCTGTTTCCACTAACCTTGTCACAGCCAAGAATAAGGGCCCAATTTCAGGTACTCCAATAGTATCTGTCAAAATAGGAGATCATAATTATTATGGGCTATGCGATTTGGGATCGAGTGCTAGTGCTATCACGTATTCACTTTATCAAGAGATCAAGGATCGAGTTACTATTCATCTTGCGAACAGAGCAACTATCTCTCCTATCAGAATTGTGAGAGACGTTGAAGTTCTATGCGGAAAGGTAAAGTATCCTACCGACTTTCTAGTACTTGGTTCAGTAAGGGATAATTTTTGTCCCATTATTTTCGGTAGACCTTTTCTCAGAACCTGTGGAGCTATAATAGATTGCAAGAAAGGTAAAGTTTCTGTTGAATTCAATAGTGAGCCATATGAATTTAATTTTTCTAAGTTCTCTAAGCAGCCTCGTGGTACTGATTTGCCTAGTAATGATAAGATTATTGAAGATATTTCTTCCATTTCTATCCCTCCTAATGATCCCTTGCAGCAATATATGGAGGACCACGAGAATGATTTGCACATGCAAGAGAGGAACGAGCAGGACGAAATATTCCTAAGACAACCTGCTATCCTAAAGCACAACCTTCCAGTTGAGACTTTGGGAATTTTGTCGCAACCAAAAGAAGATCCAGTGTTTGATCTTAAACCTCTCCCCGATACGCTCAAATATGCTTATTTAGATGAAAATAAAGTATATCATGTTATTGTTAATTCTAACCTTTCAGGATATGAAGAGGAGCGTTTATTGGAAGTACTTCGCAAACATCGAGGTGCAATTGGCCATACCCTTGATGACCTTAAGGGGATTAGTCCATCTATTTGTCAACATACCATCAACCTTGAACCTGATGCTAAACCAGTTGTTGATCATCAACGACGGCTGAATCCGAAAATGATGGATGTTGTAAGGACTGAGATTCTCAAGCTTCTAGCCGCAGGTATTATCTATCCTATAGCTGATAGTAAGTGGGTAAGCCCAGTTCATTGTGTTCCAAAGAAAGGAGGAACAACTATAGTTCCTAATGATAAGAATGAACTAATACCTCAGAGAATTATTATTGGATATAGAATGTGTATTGATTACAGGAAGCTGAACAAGGCAACCAGGAAGGACCACTAACCGTTGCCGTTCATCGACCAAATGCTTGATAGGTTATCCAAAAATACTCATTTTTGCTACTTAGATGGTTATTCTGGCTTCTCTCAAATTCATGTTAACATTGCTGATCAAGAGAAGACCACTTTTACTTGTCCCTATGGTACTTATGCTTATAGACGTATGCCTTTTGGTTTATGTAATGCCCCTGCTACTTTTCAAAGGTGTATGTCTGCTATCTTTCATGGTTTTTGTGAAGAAATTGTGGAGGTATTCATGGATGATTTCTCCGTCTATGGAACCTCTTTTGACCATTGTCTCCACAACCTTAATAAAGTTTTGCAGAGATGTGAGGAGACAAATCTGATGCTTAACTGGGAGAAGTGCCACTTTATGATCAACGAGGGAATTGTTCTTGGCCATAAGATTTCCGAGAGGGGAATTGAAGTGGACAGAGCCAAGATCGAAGAAATTGAAAGAATGCCCTATCCACGAGACATCAAAGGTATTCGTAGTTTTCTCGGTCATGCTGGTTTCTATAGAAGATTTATTAAAGACTTTTCTAAGACTTTGAGACCCCTCACTAATCTTCTCCAGAAGGACGTTCCTTTTGTTTTTGATGAAGATTGTAAGGAAGCCTTAGAAGTTCTTAAGGAAGCTTTAATATCTGCTCCTATAGTACAACCACCTTATTGGAATTTACCTTTTGAAATTATTTGTGATGCTAGTGATTTTGCTGTTGGAGCTTTTTTAGGACAAAGGGTTGATAAGAAGTTGAATGTTATATCTTATGCTAGCAAAACCCTTGATAGTCCTCAAAAGAATTATGCTACTACTGAGAAGGAATTCTTGGCAGTAGTGTTTGCTTGTGATAAGTTTAGGCAGTATATTGTTGATTCTAAGATTATTGTTCATACTGATCATGCTGCCATTAAATATCTCATGGAGAAGAAGGATGCCAAACCAAGGCTCATCCGATGGGTACTCCTTCTTCAAGAATTTGATTTGAAGATTGTCGATAGAAAAGGAGTAGACAATCCGGTGGCGGATAATCTTTCAAGGATGGAAGATATACCACATGATCCCATTCCAGTCAACGACAGTTTCCCAGATGAACATCTAGCTGTTGTTAAAGTACAATCTCTCTCCGATCCTTGGTTTGCAAATTATGCTAATTTTATCGTTGCAAAGTTTTTGCCTCCAGGTTTAACATTTCAATAAAGGAAGAAGTTCTTTCATGATTTGAGGCATTACTTTTGGGATGACCCAAATATTTTCAAAGAAGGTCCAGATGGAATCATGAGAAGATGCGTACCGGAGCACGAACAGAACGACATTCTCAAACAATGTCACGATAGTTCATTTGGAGGACATCATGCTGGTGAGAGGACCGCACATAAGGTTCTTCAATCAGGTTTTTATTGGCCTACTCTCTTTAAGGATGCTAGAAATTATGTTTTATCCTGTGATAAGTGTCGGAGAGTTGGTAATATTAGTAGGAGGAATGAGATTCCTATGAATTACTCTCTAGTGATTGAGCCTTTTGATTGCTGGGGTTTTGATTTTATGGGTCCTTTTCCTTCCTCACACAAGTACACTCACATTTTAGTTGCTGTTGATTATGTAACCAAGTGGGTAGAAGCAATCCCCACTGAAAGTGCTGATCACAAGACATCTTTGAAACTGCTCAAGGATGTAATTTTTCCTAGGTTTGGAGTACCCAGATACCTCATGACTGATGGGGGTTCACACTTTACACATGGAGCTTTTAGAAAAGCCTTAGCCAAGTATGATGTCAATCATAGAATTGCTTCACCGTACCACCCCCAAACTAGTGGGCAAGTTGAGCTCACCAATAGAGAGATCAAGTTGATCTTAGAGAAGACAGTCAATAGAAATAGAAAGGATTGGTTAAATAAGTTAGGAGATGCTTTGTGGGCGTATAGAACTGCTTACCAAAACCCCATGGGCATGTCTCCCTATAATATGGTCTATGGAAAGGCTTGCCATTTGCCATTAGAATTAGAACACAAAGCTTTATGGGCTATTAGAGAGCTTAATGCTGACCCGAAATTAGCTGGTGAAAAGCGTCTCATGAACTTGACTTCTCTAGATGAGTGGAGAAGTGAAGCTTACGAGAGCACTAAAATGTTCAAGGAAAAGGTAAAGAAGTGGCATGATAGGAGGATTTTGAAACGTGAATTTAATGTTGGTGATAAAGTTTTGTTGCTTAGATCCCGTTTCAGGTTTTCTCCAGGTAAACTACTTTCCAGGTGGGAAGGGCCATTTCATATTGAGGAAGTCTACCGCTCGGGTGCGATGAAGATTAACAATTTCGAAGGCACCAAACCTCACGTGGTGAATGGGCAAACACTTAAGCATTACATAGCAGGAGATCCTGTCAATGTTGATTTGGATTTGGTATACACAAAATCTCATGAAAAACATGTAGCAGCCCTGTTTCAGACACCAGCAGAAGAAGAATAAGGAAAGGTATGTATTACGGGAAGGAAACATCACGAAACCGTCTTTAAAGTTCCAAATTATGAGTTTTTGAAAAATATAGAAAATTTGAGGCCTAAGTGGAGCCGAAGACCAGCTCCAGGGGGCCCAGGCACGGCCCCACCCCTGGCCACGCCGGGAGGCCGCCTGGTCACCCTGGAGCCCGTCACGGACTCCGCTTTGACCTGTTACCTTCCTTTGGGCGCTTTGATCCGTGCGTAAATTTTTGCTATATATTTGCACGGATCATTCCGGCAGCGTATCTCACAATTTCGTGTGTTTTCTTTTCGAGTTGTTTCTGCCAGGAAAAACTTTCAGGTAGACCTAGGTGCCATGGCTTCCCCGAGTTCCCCGAAGGACAAGTTCGTCGTCAACGTTATCAACCCTTACCTCGCTGAGGTGAAGAAGCACCCCCAGATCCTTCATGAGGGGAGCACCGAGGAGCGGCTGAAGGAGATGGAACATGAGGTCTTCAAGTTCAAGAAGATGGTGGAGCGTTGTGTTGAAGCTAACTTCGATATCATGAACGAGATCGAGGCTTCCCACAAGAAGGAGATGAAGGAGATGTGGTCAATTTTGGCCGCACTAGAAGAAAAAGTTTATGGGCTCCAAGCACAGATCTATGATCTGCAGAACCAGAACTGTGAGTATGAACTAAAGTTTCTACGCATGGGTTTGGGTGTTGATTGCAGGATCTTGGAGACGGGAATGTCCTTTGAGACCGGAGAGCAGCTGCCATGGAAGCGCTTCGCCAAGGAGTACGTGACCGACAAGAACAAGAATGAGGAGTAAATCTCCTCGGTTATTGGCATCCCCTTAGCTTGTTCCAAGCTTGGGGGAGTGCCCGGTATTTTTATCTTTATCTTTGTCTTTTAAGAGTCAAGTAGAGTCATATCATGTCTAGGGAAGTTATCTTATAAAATAGGTGTTTGCTTTGAGGTCTATCACTCCTTTCTGGAGAGTTATGTATCCGTGAGTGTGGATTCGTCTATGATGGAATATTAATGAGAAGTCTATTGATCCCTTCGCTGCACTCGGTATTCTCTTCACGTAATCGACCTCGTGATGATTCTTATGGGGAGTATTGACCTTATATCAGGTATGGCTTTGAAAACTTTATTTAATCTTGGAAAACATAGCTTTGGTCATAACAACAAGCATGTTATTTTTCTCAAAGTAGCGACATAGCCAAAACCCTCTTTGTTATTATGCTTGTAGTGTTATGTTGACAAGGAAGACAACTTGATGTGTTATGCTTGTTTTAATGTTTATGCTTTATATTACGTTGCATCCAAGTCATCATCAATTGTCTGTTCTCTCAAAGCCTTTGCTAGCCAAACCCCTGTACTAAGCGGAATTCTGCTTGTACATCCATACCCCGAAACCAGTACCTTCCAGATGAGTGCACCATACCTTCCTATTCGTGGTATTCCACTACCACTCCTAAAGCATAGAATTTTTGTGTTATCCTTGGATGTTCAAAATCTTTTGTTTTGTGCCCCTGTTTTAGCTCATGAGGAAGTAGTAGTTAACTCATGACCTTCTTAAGTTGGACAAGTTTTACCCCGGGATTGCATGTCTAATCTGCAAACCCCTAATACGAGGAGGAACTGGCATGAGTGCGCCCAGCTCACAAAAGATAATCACAACCAACAACCCTCCTTCACGCTTTGTTCATGAGAAATCAGAAAACTTTGGCAGTGATAAACAAAGGAGATTGCGGGGATGTGATCATCCCCGTTTGGGAGCCATTCCTCGAAACTTGTCCAATCTGAGAAGCAATTGAGTTATCTATTAGCATTCGTTGACAAATCATGCACCTATCAAAACTTATTTTCATTCTGTTTGATCTAAGGATAGCACTTGAGTTTTCCCTGCTTGCCGTTAACAAGGTTGTAGTTCCTTTACTTTTATGTTGAATCAGTTTTCCCTACTTCCTCCTTTCCCAAAGAGAACAGAAACTTGATGCTGATGAAGATTCATCAATATAATGCTGCATGAAAGTTTTTCCGTGCCATATCATTGTTGACATTATCTCTTGATAAGTAAGTTGTTTGTAAAATCCTTTGCCAAGAAAACATCTTCCTTTGTGTTAGCATTTACACTTCAATACTAATAGCTTGTTCTTTCAAAAAGTTCCAAATCATCACTTCAAAATATAAAGAGAAAGAGCAAAGGTAAAAGCCTTTAGTTTTCCCTTGACCAAAGGACTTGTTTGCCATGATTTGATGAGTTTCCTTAGCCCTACTTTTGATTATAATTGTTATTACTCTTTCATAAGGGCTTTATGAGTTGGAGATTGCTGTTCAGGATGTTTGAGTTTGGTGAAAAGATCATGATGCTTCTTGTCCGTATTTTATTTATCGACACTTCACTCTCTAAACTTGTGGACAGGTTTACCGAGCTCAGCTTTCGCTTGGGGACAAGCAAGGTCTAAGCTTGGGGGAGTTGATACGTCCAAAATGCATCACTATTTTATATCGTAATTCATCCTTATTCATTGATATATTTCATGTTACGATGATGTTCTTATGTTGTTTTGGCTTATTTTACACAGTTTGCAACTTTCCGGTGCCCAAGCAGCAGACGCAGGATTCGGCGGTAAAAAGAGGACGCTGAGTTGTTGAAGAAGAATACCTCCAAATTACCTGAAAATCGATGGGGGCTATTTTACAGAAGAATAACGAAGACTCGCAGAAGAGGGGCCAGAGGGGGGCCACATGAGCCCCAGGCGGCCACCTGGCGCGGCCCCACCCCTGGCCTCGCCGGTAGGGCGCCTGGAGCCCTGCGGCCACTCCCGGTCCCCCTCTGGCCTATATACTCATCGTTACGCGAAAACCCTAAAAGGAGAAACCATCACGGAGTTCCGCCGCCGCTCCCTGGCGGAAACCTACAGAGAAGAAAAGGGATCTACGGAGGGCAGATTCCGCCGAGGAGATCACCTTCCGGAATGGGAGATCATCGCCATCGTCATCACCATCTTCACGGGCATCATCGAAATCATCATAAACATCATCCCCAACATCAGCACCATCTCCACCACCATCCAATCTGACCTCACAAGTTCATCTTGTGTTGTAATTTGTAATATCTATCCTCTCTACTCTACCGGTGTTGATTACTCCTTTGTGGTGAATGCTATTGAGTTTTGTTGGATTAATACCATTATTTTCAGATTGTTTATCACATATTTATCACCTCTGATCATGATCTCTTTTATGTCTTGTGAGTAGTTACTTTAGTTCTTGAGGACATGGGAGAAGTCTAGTTGCTAGTAGTCATATGATGTTGAAGTAATTTGTGTTGTTTGATATTTAAGTTGTGTTGTTATTTTCCTAGTGGTGTTGTGTGAGTCGAACACTCAACACTTCGCCTTCTTAAGAGCCTAGGGGAATACATTGTGTATTAAGAATGCTTACGGTGGGTTGCCGGAGTGACAGAAACCTGAACCCCAGTTTGCACACTTTTGCACAAGGGATTAATGGATCCTTGATCTTATTGCTGTGGTTAGGCTTTGCCTTAATTTCTATCTTGTATTTGCGGATGCTTGCAAGATGTTTAATCATAAGAGTGCACTTATCTTAGTCTAGAAGGTGTGCTAGCATAGATCCACCCACTCAACACTTATCAGCACAACACTTGTTATCGACACGGAGTATGGCGAAAGCACGTGACTACCTTTCCATGTGTCCTCAAGAACGATTTAGTCTTTATAAGTTCAGTTGTCAGGCTTATCCTTTGCAAAAAAGGATTGGGCCACTTGCTGCTCCTCAGTGCTACTTACTTTGCTTGTTTTTATCTTATCGTTGCTTATATCGAAAACCCCTAAAAAGTTACCTTTCAGTGTTTGCAGTTATTCCTTGCCCACTATTACCTGTCAATACCTTTCGCTCCTCATTGGGTTCGACACTCTTACTTAGCGAAAATGCTACAATAGATCCCTTTACGTTGAGGGTCAACACCCACTAGTTCCATTAGAGAGCTTTTCATCTCATATGTGCATCTATTGCATGGCAATCCCTACTCCTCACATCATATCTATCATTTGGCCTTCTCGCCTATGATTGTCCTCATTGATGTGAGCCTTTCTCATCATTTTTGTCTTCCTCCTCCACCATATTATCCCTTTGCCATCCTAAGTGTCAACTCTCGTGCTTACGCTCATCCATTGCATGAGTGCTCAAAATATCGAAAAGGAGTGGATCAAATTGACTTGTACCTGGCTAGTGGTCCGAGGACGAGTCAAGATAAGATTCCAAAGAAGACCAAGTGCGAAACTTTAGTAGATTGAGTTCTCAACACAAAAATACCTTTTTTCTCTTATTCCCTATCCCCCTTCTTGCACGCAAACACCATCTGGAGACATTAGAGTCACGGACAACGAGAGCTCTTGCACCTAATGTTCTTTCGTTGCTTGTTTCAATGCTAATATAGACTCTTCAATGTTATGACTTGAATTGAATTACATACCTTGATTGGTTTACTTTTCAAAGTTCTTATATGGTTGCTAGCATGTCACCACAGAAATTATGCCTATTATCATTTACCTACTCGAGGACGAGCACGAATTAAGCTTGGGGATGTTGATACGTCTCAAACGTATCGATAATTTTTGCTCGCTCCATGCATATTTTGTGTGATATTGCTATGATCTAGATACACTTTCATATACTTTTGATTATATTTGGACTAACCTACTAACTCAGTGCACCCCAGCGCCAGTTTCTGTTTTCTGCTGTTTTTATATTCCAGGTTTCCCCCATATTAAAAGTGCTCCAAAAATTCGGGAAAATCGGATAAAAAATCAGCGTAACGGAGTCTTCCAGAAGCACCCAAGTGGGGCCAGAGGGCCACCACCAGGGGCCCAAGTGGCCACCTGGCGCGGCCAGGGGCGCCTTGACCCCTGGTGGCCCCCCTGGCTGCCCCCTTCGCCTATTTATTCTCCGTGACGGGGAAACTCCGAAGACAGAACCCTATTTGGCAATCTCGCCTCTGTTCCACGGCCGCCGCGCTTCCAAGATCGGGAGCACCGTCAGGACCCTTCCCGGCACCCTGTCGGAGGGAGGATCGACCTTCGGGAGATTCTCCTCCACCATGGACGCTTCCCGGATGTGCCGTGAGTAGTCTACCTTGGACCATGGGTCCGTGATTAGTAGCTATGTGATGTTCTCCTCCCCTCTTTGTTGTTCATGGTTTAGACCTCGTGAGCTTCCCTACATGATCGAGGCACATATGTAATTCTTCTGCTGTTGCTATGTTGAGTTTGATGGGATCCGATGGATTATGAGATTATGTTCAGATCGTGATAGAGTAATATATTTGGTTTTGATCTATTATATTTTTGTTCCTAAGTAATTCTTGCATGTTCTCCGTTGTTGTTTATTGCTTTGGCCAAGTGGTGGATAGTAACTCCAAGAGGGAACGTTATGCTCGATTGTGGGTACATGCCCCCTGATGACACGCTTGAGTGACAGAAACATGAGTCTAGGGGATGTGTTGTGGCCACAAGGGGGAAAACAACGGTGCTTGTAACCTCGGTTGCAAGGATTGTTTACTTTACGCAAAGTTCTTTTAATGCAGTTGTTTGTTGCTTTGGGTTTACACTTTGGGTGGGACTCACAACTTAATACCAGCGAGATGTTCTGGATAGATATCTCAAGGTGGATGATTAGTAGTAGATGTAGATGGATTTCGGTCTACTTATTTTGGCGTAGTGCCCATGCTTATGAGCCTCTTCCTTTCTTTTGTAACATAGTTAGCATTGCAGTGCGTTTATAATCCTTTCAATTGCCCATTTGTAATTTGTTTACCTCGCATAGCAGCTTTATAGTCTTTTGGGAGAGAGACATCACTATTGAACATCACGGGACCCCGGTCCATATTCTCATCACTGTTTACAAGCCTATTTCCTTTTTAGTATTTACTTTCAGTTGCTACAATTATCATTATCATTATCTCTTGTGTGTTTGACCCTTTGTAAACAACAAGACCGGAGAGATTGACAACCTCTCTGAACTTTGTTGGGAGCAAAGTTAATTGTATCGTGTGCAGGTCCAGGTGAAGTAAGCAACCCTAAGTTGTGACCGGCGCCATTGTTCACTTCACCACCTACTTATCATTGCCGGAGTCCTACATGTCGATCTCAACCTCGGTATCTTTACCGAGGGAAATTTTCCGCTACGCTGCATCTCACCTTCCACTTGGGGTAACCAACGAAGGGCGAGAATCCATTATCACTTCTACGCCATCATTGTTTTGGTTGTTTTTTCAGGTAAAGAACGCCAGCCGAAGCTGAAGAATTAATGGGAAAGATTGCCAAGAACCATGAATATTGGTCCATCCCTGAACCACCTCCACCACCAAAGAATAGGGGCATGCTTGTTCTGAGCCCCGAAGATATGCAAGAAGCAAATAAGTATATTAAGGAGAAAGGCATCAAAGCCGAAGACATGAAGAATCTACCTCCTATCGAGAAGTTGTGTGAGCCTACTACTCACCCTCCCTTGGTAGAGGTAAACTCTCTATTATACTTTACTGAAAGTGACATCCCTAAAGGTAAGCCTCCCAACCAATGCTTAGAGGTGCTTGATAATTTTATTATTAAGAAAGACAATTTTAATAGGAGGGTACAAAGTCAGTTACATGATAATTCTCTTCCTATCAAAAGTTTACTTGGTGTTCTTGAAAGAATAATTAATGATGTTAAATATCTTGTTAAGCATGTTCATATGGTTCAAACTCATCTTGAACAAATTTCTAATGTGCAAAAAGATTTGCTTGCTAACAATGCCAAACAGGACATACAAGCTTATGGCATCAAGACCAGGGTCACACACCCAGGACCCACTCTCTCCTGAGGGGTATCCAAAGAGGATCGAGCAAGATTCTCAAGTACCAGTATAAGAAGAGATTCTTAGCTCTCCTAAGAAGAAAAAGAAGAATAAGAAACACAAGGAAGCTGACAACTCTAATGATCCTATTACGAGTGAAGAACCTGCTGTTGATCCCAACAGCATATCTACCCTTGATGCTGAAAGTGAAGACGTTGCTTAGCCCGAAGAAAATGATAAGGAGAAGAATGATCCTCCTGAGGTTCGAGAAGAAGAAGCACCCGATAAACGCAAGAAATATACCAGAGAGGACTTCATAGAAAGAAGACATGGGAAGGAAAGAGAACCATGGGTACAAAAACCCATGCCCTTTCCAGGTAAGTCTCTCAAATCTAAAGAAGAAGAGCATTATAATAAATTTTGTGAATGGATGAAACCTCTTTTCTGCAAATTCCTTTGACTGATGCTATCAAGTTACCTCCTTATTCCAAAATATATGAAAGATATTGTCACTAACAAAAGAATAGTTCCTGATGAGGCAATATCTACTATGCTTGCTAATTACTCTTTCAGAGGCAAGATTCCTGAGAGGCTTGGTGATCCAGGTATACCCACCATTCCTTGCTCTATAAAAAATAATTTTGTCAAGACTGCCTTATGTGATCTCGGAGCAGGGTGAGTGTTATGCCTTTTTTCTCTTGATAAAATGCTATGTTTAGATAAACTAATCCCTACAGATATCTCTCTTCAGATGGCTGACAAATCAACAGTCGTCCCGATAGGTATTTGTGAGGATGTTCTAGTTGAAGTTGTTAATTGTTTAATTCATACTGATTTTGGTGTGCTTGACATGCCCGAGGATGGGAGTATGTCCATTATTCTTGGTATAGCTTTTCTAAACACCGCAGGTGCCATTATTGATTGCAATAAAGGAAAGGCACCTTCAACGTAGATGATAAAGAACACACGGTGTATTTTCCGAAGAAGATCGACAAAAGGCATGGGCTTAACTCAATAGAGAATATCGAGACCGTGAAGGTGGAGAATGGGACTGTCCTCTACATGTGCACCACAAATACAAAACTATTATGGTGGGGACAATGTCCAGTAAAGGTGTAATGATCACTTCATAAGAGGTTAGACTTTTTGCTCTATATATCGCCGGTTTGTTGGTAAGACTTGATCAACCTTGCTAGTGCGCATGTTTTATATAGGACAAAAGTGGAGCTTGTTATGTTTTAATTTGCTTTAGCTTTTATTCTCTTTGTTGTACCAAGTTTATATGTTTTTAAAACTTCACAATTCTAATCTTTGCTTCAATTTTTCAGAAAGTTTCGCAGCTTTTTGAACTCCTGAAAATTTTCAACAGTGAAGTCTTCAGAAAAATTCCTAAAAAATTATATTAAAAATTTCCATGTCGGATCTGAAACAGAGGCATCTGGGGCTGACCAGGGGGGGCCACCAGTGGCCTAGGTGGCCAGCTGGCGCGGCCAGCCCCCTGGCCGCGCCAACAGGGCTCCTGGGGCCCACAGGTCCCACCTCCAGGTAAGTCTTCTTCCTCCTCCTTCCTCTCTCTCCAAAAACACGAGTTCTGCACTTCTTCTTGCCTTCTTGTTGTTCTTGGAGGCGATTTTTGATCTCTCTCTACAGACAACCATTTGAGCTGAGATTTTGAGAAAATACTCCCTAGTATGCAACTCCTTCACCCCTCCAATTTGATTTTTGATTGGTGGCTTCATTTGTGAGTATTTAGTAGTTCTTGGTGATGTTTATATGGGCTTGCATGCATGTGTAGAAATTTATTTACCAAGTTCTGATGCAAGTTTATGTCGTAGGTAAGTGAGTAAAGTAGTTTACCTCAACTCACTTTGTTTAAATCCTTGTTTTTGTGAATTGTAAAATTTTCAGAAATGAGATCGCTAGGAAAAGTAAAGGGGTGGCTTGGGAGAAGAAGTCCGAGCGCTACGATCGAGTTACTACAGTTGCAGCTTCACCCTCTGCTGTTAGGGTGAGCTACAATGAAGATCATGTGCCACTGGAGTTGTTGGAAGACTGTAAGGCCCGACATGCGGTATTGTTCCTGATCTAGATGTTTCCATCCAGATCCGAGGATGAAACACATATCGGTCCCACCGCGACATATGACAAAGCCATATGCCCCAGATTTCCAACATGATATCACAACATTACAGCTACATGAATACAACATCTCATACAATCGGCATACAACTGCCTTGAATACATTACATCAGCAGAAGATACATGTCTGAGTACAGACTACAATCAAATGCCTAGCGGCAAAGAAAAAAATACATCTCTACCATAACCACATGGGTCCAGGCTCTCCGTCGGGATCCGCCTAACTAGTCGTCGTCGAGTCTCCGCGTGAAACATCGATCACCATACCAGTTGTCGATAAAGAACCCTGAAAAGAGTTTGGGCGTAGTATCATGAGTACAGAAGTACTCAACATCCAACTGTAGTGGTCAACTGACCCAGCAAGGACTTCATCACTCGTCATTCCAGGATAACTAGTAGTTTACGGTAAGGATGGGGTAAGTGGTGAGGTTGCTGCCGCACTAGCATTTATGAAGTGGCTAACGATCTAGAGAGTAAGATAAGAAGCCAAGCATTCGATGAGGAATCGCCTCCAACAACTCTTGCTATCAGCTACTTACGCAAACATAACACCTATCTTATCCTTTTCCTCCTCTTCGCATCCCGACGAAGAAGAAGCAGTCAAACCACACACACATTGATCAAGTTATTAAGATTATCTCAGTTGTTGTTGTCTATGAACAAGGAGTAGGTCTCAAGTCATCCATAACCGTGGACACGGCTTCCCAAAAAGATTTAACCCTGCAGGGGTGTACCAACTGCCCATTACAAGGCTTTGCACGCACGTCCTTCTCTCTCAGTTTCTACCCATCATAGGCAACCATTTTATGATTTAGTTCCGAGAGATCCGGTACGACAGGTCCCTCTAACTAACAACGAAGAAATCCGGGTGGCCCTCGGTGAGTCGATATCTAACTCAAAAGCCGGCCGCGCTCTCGAATTGGCCTCTACCATCTGGATGAGGTCGGGTTAGCTACCCAAACCATGTGGACAACCCCCTATCTCCGTGGGGTGTACCAACAAGAGAAACCATGTCTCCGCTGGCCCAAGTTATTTTAAAGGATATCTGCTAGGAGCGACCCGACAGCCATATATGCATGGTTTTCAAATGGTAAATCATCTTGGGCCATCACTAGAAATGTTTGAAGCTAGGTAGGTAAGAAGAGGGGGCCCCATAAAATCCCACACGCGGTTAGGCACACTCAGTCTTAAAACCAATACCCGGAACTCGGATCCTAGGTGACTCGAATGGAACAAAGCGTCGGGGCGGGATAGCCTAGACCTTCCATCCTTCATCGAATATAGTCAACATTATAATAATTATATCATTCAAAATAATATAATAATGTGATAGCCCAAACCAAGGAGTAATAGGGCAACATCGTAGCATCCTAAGCATGCATACTAAGCACGGGCTGAGCAATGAGCAATAGTAACATAACAGTACATGGTTTGCTGGGAGGGGACATGGCTGTATCGGCTTAAGAGAGTCTGTAAAGATGTCGTAGGATCAAACATCAAACCTAACCTAGAATAGCATGCAAACCGCTGGTTATAATAGAATGGATCATAAGTAATGTATAGTCCTTGCCTGTTGATAAGTCGGGTTCCGAAGGTGTAGGCGATCGCGAGCTCGCACCGTCTCCGAGAGTAACCGCGGGAGCACACAGGAAGGAAACACTAGAAAGCAATCGACGAGCATTTAGATATTACTACGAATTAATCACTAGAAATCAACAACAAGAAAGCAACACGAGAACTAGTAGGAAATAGGCTATAGCCGCCAGCTTATTGCTGGCGGCCGCATAAAGTTGTACGCCAGTGATAGTAGCGCTGGCGTACGGAAATGTGTGCACGCCAGGGAAGTAGGTGGTATCGCTGGCGTACATATGTTTGTGCACGCCAGAGGCACGACTTGCCCCGAGCTAGGCAGCGGGGCTAACTACCACTGGCGTACGGTTGCCGTGCCCGCCAGCGCTAGTGCAGTCACCGCTGGCGTACATATTTGGTTGTACGCCAGAAGTAATTTTCCCCGAAATTAATTTTAGCTGAGGGTTCTATTGCTGGCGGGCACTATATTTCGTACGCCAGTGCTAACGTATGTAGCTATGGCGGCCAGAAGAACTGTACGCCAGCGGCAATACTGTGCCAATTATTGATGCTTCGGCTGCCACCATGTCCCTCCATTATTGCAACACCATTATTGTTCTTCTCACTAGCACAAAGTTCCTCCCCTTCCCCCCATCTCCACCACACTTTCTAACCAATTAAAACTAGTTTAGGTGATAGATCTAGCCCCATTACCCTTCTAATTTCTTCTCTACCAAAAGAAATGGCCAAAAAATAACCAAATTTAGCTCCTTTTGGTGTGGATCCAAATATATCATCTCCTAGGTCTAGCTAGATCTATCTACATCTCTCTTCCTCTCCTACGTTGTCTCACTTAAGGTGAGGGATCAACATAATTGTGTTATTCTTGTATTGTGCCCGGATATGTGATGATGTATATACGTATGTGCTATTCTCTTGATGATGATGATGCATGCATATAGTAGATGATGAAATTTTGCCGGATATGTGATGATTCATATATGTGATATTCTTGTATTGTGCAGGAAATGATGTCAATATTATGCCGGAATGTTGATTCATTTCCATTTCGGCAAATTTTGACACTCTCTTAGTCCTATTTGTAGGAAGGTCATGCCAAATTTTTTCATGAAAAATGATTGTTTTACTTGTCTTGTGATTCTATATCACGTGCAGGCGATATGGCGCCCGGCCGTATGAGTGAGCGTGTCGTGAACAAATATTTAAGATACGCTACAGACGACATGATACAAAATAACCGCACGGAGATAAGATGTCCGTGTCGCAAATGCAAAAAAGTGGGCTTGTTGAACCCCTTTTCGGGAGAGTTGCTGCAGCATCTGCTAATACATGGTTTCATGGATGGCCACACTCAGTGGCTTGATGATGATGATGATGATGAAGTCCATGATGGTGCGGCGGATGATCATGATCAGCATGACAATAATAACGATCACGAGAAAGAAGACGAAGAGCCGCCTGATGATCCTCCCGCACATGATGTTGGAGATCTAGAAGATGCTGAACAACACGTAACCGAAGACGATGACATGAAAACACTGCTAGCTTCAGCCGTGCGGGACCCTCATCTCAAAGAGCTGCTTCTAAAGAAGACGACTAACTGCAGATCTGCTAGTATAGAGCAAGCTAAGCTAGCACAACTGGAGGTAGACTCGAATACTCCGTTGTATCCAGGTTGTGGATCGGAAGAGTCTCGCTTGAAATTAGCGCTCGATGTTCTCAAAATGAAGGCAAAACACAAATGGACCGACGTAAGCGTCGACGCTAGCCTGCAATACTGGCAGAGTAAGCTTCCGGAGGGCAACTCGTGTCCTACAAGTTGTGATGAGGCCAAGAAAGTCGTGTGCCCCTTTGATTTACCGCATGAAAAATACCACGTGTGCATCAATGATTGCTACATTTATCGGAAAGAGGACGCAGACATGATCACATGTCCGGTGTGCAATGCCGCTCGATACAAGAAAGGGAAGAAAGAACCTCGGAAAGTTGTGTGGTACTTTCCCCTCATTCCCCGTTTGCAGCGGTATTTCGCGGACTACAAGGAAGCAAAGCTCATGCGGTGGCACGCAGACAGAAAAAATGTAGTGCTGAAAGATCCAAAACGGTGTGAAAAGGAAGTTCTGACACACCCTTCGGACGCAAGCCAATGGAGAGCATTAGACGGCGTCGATGCAAGTTTCGCGGCAGATCCGAGGAACCTCAAGTTGGGTGTGAGCACCGACGGAGTGAATCCGTACAGCAACCAGAGCAGCACACATAGCACTTGGCCCGTGTTTGTATGGATATACAACCTTCCCCCCTGGTTATGCATGAAGAGTAAGTACATAAACATGTGCATGCTAATTCAAGGGCCAAAAAAACCAGGCAACGACATCAATCTGTATCTAAAGCTACTGAAAGATGAGCTAGATACGTTATGGGAAGGTGTGAACACATGGGATGCCGTCGCAGAAGAATATTTCCCTATGAGAGTCGCCTTGCTTTGTACGGTGCACGACTATCTCGGCCACGGATATGTCGCAGGCCAGGTTTTCCACGGACATTGGGGATGTATGAGGTGCATGGATGATCCAACGTTTATGCAGCTTAAGAAAGATGCCGGGTCTTCAAAAACTGTCTACACGGGGCATCGAAGGTGGTTACACAAGGATGACCGGTGGAGAAGGCGTGGAGACCTTTTCAATGGTGAAGATGAGCTCCGGGGACCTCCACGTAAGAGGTGCGGTGAAGAAATATATGAGTTGCTGATGATTGGGATCAGTGCCCTAAGCCAGGAAAGAAGCAAAAGGCACCAAAACCGCTCCTCGATGTATGGAAGACGAGGTCTGTGTTTTGGGACTTGAAGTACTGGCCTGTTCTCAATACGCCTCATTGCCTTGATCTAATGCATATCACGAAGAATGTGTTCGAGAGTTTGTTTGCCACTCTGCTCAACATGCCGGAAAAAACCAAAGATGGTCCGAAAGCAAGAAATGACCTGATACATCTAGGTATTAGGGAAGAGCTTCACGGGGGAATCGAGTCATCGGATGATGAGGAGACGAACCGACACAAGGGAAAAAGGGTTAAGAAAAATGACTACCATTGCCCCCCATCCTGTTTCACTCTAAGTGAGAACGAGCTCCAACAATTGATCAACTGCCTTCTAGGAGTCAAAACCCCTTTCGGTTATTGTGGGCTGATAAGCAGATATCTAGACCAATAGAAACAAAGGTTCAGCGGGATGAAGTCTCATGACTGTCATGTGATGATGACGCAAATATTTCCGGTTGCGATTCGAGGGATAATGGACAAGCACGTACGCGAAACTATTTTCGGTTTCTGTAACTTTTTCGACGTGATCTCTCGAAAGTCGATTACACGGAAGCAACTCTCAAGGTTGCAGGAAGAGATCGTTGTGATATTATGCGAACTTGAGATTTACTTTCCACCTGCATTCTTTGATATTTGTGTGCATCTGTTGGTCCATATCGTGGATGATATCATCCACCTCGGACCGGCGTTCCTGCACAACATGATGCCGTTCGAAAGGATGAATGGAGTCATCAAAGGATTCGTTCGTAACAGGGCCCGTCCGGAATGAAGCATCGTTCAGGGCTATCTCACCGAAGAGTGCATCTCCTTCAGCACAAATCTCTTGGGCAAAATCGATGACCCTATTGGCCTACCCAGAAACAGGCACCTTGGCAGGCTCGACGGAGTAGGCCACAAGAATGGCCGGAGGGAATTGCATGTGGACTTTGAAAAACGTCGCGTCGACTTTAATAGGGCAAACTTGGTAGCTCTACAACATCTTGAAATGGTAGATCCCTGGTGCAAAGAGCATGAAAACATCATTAGGAAGAAGTACATTGACCAAGGTAGGGAAAGGACAGATGGGGAAGTAATCAGAGAGCACAACTCCACTTTCTTGCGTTGGTTCAAAGAACGCCTTATCGCTGATCCACCAATGGATTGTCCAGAAGGCAGACTCTTATATGCTTTGGCACATGGTCCCTCCCCCAACGTTGCGACGTTTCAGGCATATGATATAAATGGGTTCACATTCTACACGGAAGAAAAGGATGAAAGTTCCGTTTATCAAAACTCAGGAGTTACGATGGTATCCTCAATCGGTAATGAAAAATTAAGATACTACGGAAGGATCGAGGAGATATGGGAGCTTGACTACTCTGGAGAGAAGGTGCCGATGTTTCGTGTCAGATGGGCTAGGAGATCAACTATCATGAAAGAAAACAAATACTTCACCACCATGGTTATACCCGAAGCCGGCATCACTTCATCAAGCGTGAACGTCACTGCGCAAAATGAGCCATGGGTATTGGCTAAGCACGTGTCGCAATGCTTCTTCATAACAGACCCCTGTAGGCCTAGCCGTATGTTCGTGAGGAGAGGCAAAAGAAACATCATAGGAATGGCTGACGAAGACGACTTCGATATGTTCGGTGACCCAAATATCGAAGATGATGAAGATGACGATGATAGGACAAAATACACCACAAGAAGGAGCAGAACGACGCTACCTAGGTCAGGTCGTCCGTTCAAAAGAAGTAGTCATGATGTCGGGCTAAATTATGCAACTGCGACAAAAAAAGGAAAGAAAATTACCAAACGCTGAGAAAGACGCGCAATGTGTGCGAAGAAACTAGCAGCTAGTATTGATTTATCTTTTGTATGAGACTACAAACTTGTTGTATCGATGAACTAATATTCGATGACACTCTTATTATATGTACCTCTCTTTTGTAACATATATCTTTGACTATACTTGCAATTCTGTTATTAAGTCATAAATTTTTTGACCATTTTTATATGAAAACAACCTTTTTAATAAAATAAAGAGAAAAGCAAATATCATCAAGAATAAAAAAAGAAAATAAAAAAGAAAGAAGATTACCTCTGGCAGCCACCTATCCAGTACGCCAGTGGTAGTATCACCTCTGGCGGACTCCTGCCTTCGACCGCCAGAGAGACAAAGTACCACTGGCGTACGCCTGCCTGACGACCGCCAGTGGTAGTTGTGTACCTATTGACTATTGCACGCACCCACCCGGCCCGCATCTCTCCTCCACTCCTCTCCTCTGCTTCTCTCTTCTAGCCCGCGCCTCCCATCGCCGCCGCCGCCTCCCCGTGGACGCCTCTATCACGACCTTGCCGCCGGAAGGATCAACCGGCTAGGGTTCGGAGGTGTGCCGCGATTCGAATCAGAGGAGTACCAGACTGGACGCCTCCCCGTGGACGCCTCCCATCCGCCCCCCCCTCCAGGTCGCCGGGCTAGGGTTCATCGCCGCCGTCTGGGCTAGTCCGAGAGGAGGCCGACGACGAGCGTGTGCTGGTCCGTGGAGGCGAATAGCAGGTCACCGACGACCAGGAGACAGGTACGTCGATCTCCTTGCCTTGCTTCCCTTCCCCAATCACCCACCAGATAATAAAATGTTGCTTCTGCAACCTAGAACCCTAAAAGATGCTACCTAGTTGCTCCTGCTTTAGTTTCTACCGTACGTATTGTGCGATTTTCTCTGTTATGCATGAATGATGAAGTCAAGTATTGGAGGGTCTCTACTTCTACTTGCATAAATTATTGTTTGGAGTGACACAAGACTGGATTTCTTGTTTTTCAGAGTATTAATTCAGAATCATTGTATCAGTTTTATTAATTCAGACCAAATTGGACAGCAAAAAGAAGGTTTTTTGCTTGCTGTCAGTCACGGTCATGGCATTGAGCGAGCAGGCACGGGGGAAAGCGTGAGGCAGTTGCACCAGCAGAGAGTCTAGCATCCATCTCTCGTTTCTTGTTGGGTAGCTAGCAATGGCATGGCAATGCATGGACCATTTCGTTTTATTTAGGCACTAGCGTTCCATGCCGTTTCATGGATTGTTTGGTGATATACGTGACACATTGGGATGCGTGAGGCTCATGCTCGTGTCTCACCTACTAAAAAAGATTGGTTGTGTGTGTGGTGCTTGTCCTAGCTAGGATGTTTAGCTCGGGTTCTTTGTGATTTATGGGTAAGTAAACAAGGGTGGCTGGACATGTGTACTAGGAGTGGTAGTACCAAGCAAGCCATGTGAGATGGATTCATGGTGGAGTTGCTGCCCAACTACTTTATTATTAACTCATGCTGCAAGTCCCACATGAAGTGAGGTACTGCCTGGTTGTACCACCATGGGAGCAGCAGTAATTATTCATGCAACACTGATGAATGGTAGTAGTAGAAGATTCCACATCACAAAAAACCCATGTGGATGCCAGATTTGTGAAGATCCTCACTAAACAATTACTCTAGATGCTAGTACATAAGAACACTATCAAAAAGGCTTTGAATGATTCAAGTGTGATGTACTACATTCTATCCAAGTGATACCTACAATTTACTCTGAAACTTGTACTAGCTAGGAGATTGGGGGATGAAGATGAAGATGGGGTGTTCCTGATACAGCCAAGTTCTTCTGGCTCTACTACTGTAGCAGTAGTATCTTCATTTTATTCACAAGCTGTTGCCGATTCGGCAATAGTTAGTGCCAATGATGAGGTTCAAACGATTTGTTGTTCCTGTCCACGCAATCAGCTTAGCTGAGTTGAGGTGAGGTGAGGCAATGAGGGTCCATGCATGATGAGTGATGTTGACGCAGCTTTCTCAAATTAGGCACCCAAATTGGTTAGTTAAGGCCGGCAGTCCAGCGACAGGGCGAGATTAGCTATCCTCCATCCTGCTTTAGCAATCAAGCAGCTTGTCCTGAACCCAACATATGTAGCCAGACACATACTTGTTGGGAATGATAATGCAAAAGAAGTAAATTCAGTTGTTTTTTGTTTTAGTTTTTTTAATGCTTTCTGCTGACTGCTCTGTGCCCCAGCATATTTCCAGTTTTCTTGCACACTTTTTATTTAAGATGACATCAGAATAAACTACTTCATACTCATATCTAACTAGCTATCTAATCAGTACTATATTTTGTTATTGTTTTGTTGGCACTAACTTATGTGTTCTTACAATGTACAAAAGCAAGACGAGTTGCCACCGTACCAGCCCCCGTGTGCTATAGCATGTGAGGTGATCTCTTCATCTTATAGCTTTATGCATGTGTGCTAGCTGCTAGCTGCTGTTGTGTGGTGTTGCTAGCTGTTGTTGTGTGGTGCTGCCACATTGCTGGTGTTGCTGTTGTTTGCTGCTGCTAGCTGTTGTTGTGTGGTGCTGCCACATTGCTGGTGCTGCTGTTGTGTGGTGCTGCCACATTGCTGGTGCTGCTGTTGTGTGGTGCTGCCACATTGCTGGTGATGCTGTTGGTGCTGCTGCTAGCTGCTGTTGTGTGGTGTTTTATCCATTTTGCAGGTACCCATGAGGCCTTGAGATTGCCGGAATGTTGATTAACTTCCGTTCCGGCAAATTCGGGTACTCCATATGTCCTATTTTCAGCAAAGGTCATGCCAAAATTTTCCGTGAATTTTTGCATGACTTATGCTAAAAATAGAACATAGCAAAGTAATATATATTTTTAGTGCACAGCAAAGAAATATATATTTTTAAATGACCTAGTATACACACATGCTACATTTTTATAACTCATTTTTCATTAACCTATCCCACTTACTAGTAGTATTTTTAAATGGTTATAATAGATGTCAAATAACGATGAAGCCGGTGGTTCTCGGGTACCTGTCGATCCTGAGGAGCATCATCCTTATTTCTCAATGCTTGCAGGTGAACACTTTGACGCTGATCAACATGATGAAGACGGGGATGCAGGCAATGAGACCACTACTAGTGGTGCCGGGGATGGCAACGAGACCACCACTAGTGGTGCCGGGGATGGCAACGCGACATCTGGTAGTGAAGCCAAGCGGCAGCGTAAGGATAGGGGCCCAAACAAGCTCCGCACCATCCGGGAAGAATTTATGGAGGTGGACCCCGCAAGCGGTTTGCCTACACTTCCTGTTCATGTTGCAAAAGGGTACGGCAACAGCATTGGATGCATCCTTCGAGAACTTGTCAACCTCAATGAAGAGGACTTAAGGTCAAAAAGCAACGAACCTTTGGCCACCCGCCTCATTCAGCGGTTGCACGCGCGATACAAGTTCCCGGAACCCTATGATAACCTTGATATCAATAAAAATCTAGCGAACACATTCGCCCTAGGCAAGTTCAGCAAAGCCTTGTCCACTTGGAAATGGTATGTGAGGCAGGAGCTTGATGCGGGTTCCGATTTTGATAAGATCAAGGGCCACTGGCCCTCAATTTCGGAAGAGGACTTCAATGTTTTCAAGGCCAAACATGACCTACCTGCAACTAAGGCGCTTAGGAAGTGGGGGAAAGATATGCATGAGAAGAACGTAGCTCCCCACAATCTCGGAAGCCGTGGTTACCCCGGAAAGCAGCCAGTTTGGGATAAGGAGGACGCGGAAAGGAAAGGGCCGTACCCCTACCCGAAGTTTAAGAACCCGCTCGGAAATCGATTTGTGCGGGCTCGATACAGGGTAAATCCAAAAACCAAGGAGCTAGTCGCGACCGCGAAGGTCAAGGACCTTGAGAACAAAATTCGGGAGGAAGAATCATTAGCTCAATCTCAAGGATCCTCAACCCAGGTGCCGTTTGACAACTCTTTTGAAAGGGCGCTAAACAGGGTAAAGGACTTGCCGGTGTCAGCGCCGCCGCATCGTGGCCGTGTGGTGGGCGCCGGACTCAGTCACAAACATTCATTTTACTACCCCGAGACCAAGGAGGCACGAAAGGAGAGGAAGAAGAATGAAGAGAAGAATGTGAGGGAAGAATTGGAGACCGTGAAAGCTGAGATGCCCAACATAATCTCGGCGCAAGTGACACAGACGGTCAACGACCTCCTTCCTACCATCATGAAGTCGATTGTGGAATGGATCGACGGAGGCCGACAAGAGCCTCTCCCAATGATCACCTTAGGTGCCAGCGGCTTGAATAATGAGCCGCCTATTGTGGAGAATACGACGGCGACCGGCAACACACCACAAGGTGTGAGGGATGAATCGCCGGCCGGCACAGCGCCTCGTAGCAGCCCTTCGATCTCTTACACGCCGGCGGTCGTCCGCGGTGCTTCCTCATTAGACGAGCTCAATGCCTTGACGGTAAATAAGCGTCGCAAAAGTCTCGACTAGTTTAATTTGCGCTTGCTTGCCCCTCTCTAACGCCTTACATGTTTTCGCAGGCCGATGAGGTGGGATGCACATTGCTATTACAAGTTAACAATGAGCTGAAGGACGTGGCAAAGGCACGTATCGTGGCACCACTTAACCGTGTGTTCCACACAATGCCTATGGCCGATACCATGTTTAGGGTTGCATTGGACCGGGTGTTTCCGGGTTGCTCCAATTTGGATCCTCCGACTCAACCCCCCGAAGCCGATAGCGAGTTGAACCTCGAACAATGCTTGTCTTGGCCCATGCTATGGCCTAAAGAGCTGATTCGTGTGGACTCTTGTTTCACCACCCCACAGCAAAACGAGCCCTTTGCTGCTCAACCTGCGGATCTTGATCACGACGAAAATGATGCTCGCGTCGAAGACTTCCTCATTGATTACGAGGAAGTATTACCTGCTGCCAGCAAGGGTCCTCTTGATGATACACAAGTCGCCGGTCCGAGCCAGGGTCCTCCCTCCTGCCGCGCAGATCAGACAGAGAAATTTTGCTCGAGGCGTCTATTCTCTTCTCAACGAGCGCCATAAGCAGCCCCCTTCATCCCTGGTGATCCAGCTGGTCTCAGCCAAGACACACTCAAAGAGGCTCTCCAAGATTCATTTGTGCAGCGTAGCAGGAACACGACGGGGCGGAAAAGACTTAAGAAACGTGCCTTTGAATCCAGCAGCCAGCCGGTGGAGGGGTGTAGGAAGCCGGTACGGGTCCAGGACAAGGTACCCATCATAAAATGGCATCCGATCCATGAGTTGGGTAAACCTATGTTGCCGCCAAAAATTTTAGAAATCGTCACTTCGGATATGAGGAGCCTCCATAATTCTGTTCTCTATGTGGAGTCGAATCTTGCCAAGGATGATAATCCAACATACCCGCTTTTCATAGGAAAGGTACCGGAGGGCTTGGGCTTTGTGGATCAATACCCAGGGGACTTGTTCTTCTTGAGGTTTAATGACATCTTTGACATGTTCCACATGAATGCGCTCCACCCATCCATGGTCCGCCTGGTTGCGCTCAGCTTGGCTCACCAGCTCATCAAAGAGAATACCCCGAATGTCGCTATAATGGACCCCTTCTACATGCAAGAAATGTTCTTGAACAACCCTAAGGGTAAGGTATCGGCAACGAAGTACATCGAAGATTTCTTCGTGGATCATCCCTCCAAGAACATATTTCTCATGCCTTACTTTCCTGAGTAAGTCATTCTCGCTTGCAGCCGTAACATGCTTTAGTAGATTTCCTATCGTTAAACTAATCTGAGGCTGATAATATCTTTGAACCAAGAACTATTTTGTGTAGCAACCAATACGGCACCCTCATCGCTCTGGAGCCGAAAGACTCGCTTGCCATATATCTCGACTCGGGGAGTCATCAGAATTACAAAGACTACAAGCTAATCAAAGATGTTCTAGATGATGCTCTCACTGGCTACTCTTATAGGGAGGGCATCATAAAAAGAAAAAATCTAAGGCGAGGAAAGTACACATTCATACATAAAACTGAGTTCGCCTGCATCAAGCAGGCGCCAGGAAGTACGAGGGAGGCCTGGTACGTCATCTATCATATGCGAGAGTATATAAAGGATGAACAACGACTACAATATTCATCGTCTCTCGCAAAATGGTGCGATACCTTGGCAGGGTCCTCCGATGCCGAAATAAGACAAGAGTTCGGCCGGATTCAGCAAATGATCGCGCGGACGATCACCATGGATGTTATACATAGCGATGGGGTGTTCTTCTACAGTCATCGTCCACCACCTAACGCTGAAATAGAAGCCCGCTTACATCAACATGGCGATGACAGACCGTTCAACTCATTGCAAGGTTGTCTCCCGTTTCCTCCATTGAAGACGAAGCCGAAGTCGAAGCCGAAGCCAAGCAAGAAGTGAGAGGATGTGTTCTCTATGCATGTAGCTAGTTTTTTTCGAACAATCGATGAACATGTGTTGTAAACTTTATCTCATGTTGAACTTGTGTACGTATTACATGATGCATGAACTAAGTCTTCTTTTATGCATGATGGACATGTAGCTAGTTTTACATTGAACTAAGTCTTCTTTTATATTGCATGAATGTACACACATCTTCCTTTTTAACTATCTTGGTTAATATTTATATATGCCTTTTATAGATGAAGAAGTGGTATGTGGTGTACGAAGGTAGCGTTCCAGGAGTCTATGAGCACTGGGAAGATTGTTTTAAGCAAGTGAACAAGTACAAGGGCAACAACTACAAGAGCTACAAGAGTAAAGCGGAGGCGGAAGCTCGGTACTTGAACTACCGGCAAGGGCAAGAGAGGAAGAACCACCGGATGAAGTCCAACTTCCTCGTGATCCCCTTCTTGCTCATCATCTTTACCATTCTCTTGTATGTGATACAATGAAGTCCAACTATCGAGATGTAGTTTGTGTGTGATACAATGTAGAGATGTAACTCCCAACTTGTCTATTTTCGGTTTGTGATCTATGTGTGATACAATATGTGTGATCCACTACACAACTTCTCTATTTTGGTTAGTAATGTGATGTAACAATATTTGATCACTCTTGTATATTTGAACTTATGAATTCTGTGTATTTGTATTGTGTTGGTAAACTGTGAAAATATTTTAGTATTTGTGTGGCTGGAATAACTAGTTTTAGCAGAAAAGTAATTCCAGAAAATATATTGCTGGCGTACAGAAAAGTTACTGCTGGCGGACAGTACCAAATCCTGAAATTATACCACTGGCGTACATATTTTTGACCACTGGCGGGCAGATGTGGACGCCAGAAGCATACCTCTGGCGGGCATACTTCTTGTACGCCAGCGGTAACAGAAGCTAGCGCTGGCGTACAGTTTGTACGCCAGCGGTACCTGTTACCACTGGCGGGACAACGCTGGCGTACGCCTGCCCGCCAGCGGTAGGGAAAACCTGTACGCCAGCAATAGCCTATTTCCTACTAGTGGAGGCAACTGATACGTCCCAAACGTATCTATAATTTCTGCTTGCTCCATGCATGTTTTGTGTGACTTTGCCATGTTTTTCTTGAACTTTCATACACTTTTGAACCTATTTGGACTAACCTATTAACTTAGTGCACCCAGTTGCCAGTTTCTGTTTTCTACTATTTTTGTATTTCAGGTTTTCCGGCCATTAAAATTGCTCCAAAAATTCCGGGAAAAATATATAAAAAATCAGTGCAACAGAAGCTTCTGGAATCACCAAGAGAGGGAAGGGGGGCCACCACCAGGCAGCCAGGAGGGCAGGTGGCGTGGCCCCACCCTGGGCCGCGCCAGGGACCCTCCTGACTGCCTCGTGGGTCCCCCCGATGCCTCCCTTCGCCTATATTTACCCCTCGGGGTGGAAACCCCTAATATCGATCTCTTTTCCGCGAACTCACCTCTATACCGCCGCCGCCACCGTTTCTAGATCGGGGCTGCCTGGAGAAGCTGCCCCGGCACCCTGCCGGGAGGAGGAACTCCCTCCGGGAGACCATCCATGGCCATGAACGCCTCCCGTATGTACCATGAGTAGTTTCCCTTGGACCATGGGTCCGTGACCAGTAGGTATGTGATCTATCTCTCCCCTCTTTGTGCTTCCACTTTCGAGTCCTCGTGAGCTGCCTCACATGATCGAGGCATCTATGTAATTTATGTTGTTGCTATGCTGAGTTTGTTGGGATCTGATGGATTATGAGACTATGTTCAGATTGTGATGAGTAATATATTTGATTCTTCTCTTTTATATTTTGTTCTTGAGTAAATTCTTGCATGTTCTCCGTTGCGGTATTTGCTTTGGCCAAGTATTTTATTTGCAACTCCAATAGAGAGTGTTATGCTCGATTGTGGGTTCAGCCCCTTGATGTCTAGCTTGAGTGACACAAACATGAGACTAGGGGATGTGATGTTGCCACCAGGGATAAAACAACGGTGCTTGTACCTGCGGGTGCAAGGATTCTTTACTTTACGCAAAGTTCTTTTAATGCACTTGTCTGTTGCTTTGAGTTTACACTTTGGGTGGGATTCTCAACTTAATACCAACGAGATGTTCTGGATAGATATCTCAAGGTGGATGATTCGTAGTAGATGCAGATGGATTTCGGTCTACTTACCTTGGCGTACTGTCCATTGCTTTTGAGCCCTTCCTTTCTTTGCAGCATAGTTAGCATTGCGGTGCCTTCATAATCCTGTCAATTGCCCAACTGTGATTTGTTTACCTCGCTAGCACTTTTATTGTCTTTTGGGAGAGAGACATCACTAGTGAAAATCACGGGACCCCGGTCCATCTTCACATTATTGTTCACACCCTCAATTTACTTTCAGCTTTTACTTTCCTTTGCACCTTTTATCTCTTGCGTTGATCTTTTGTAATCGACAAGGCCGGAGGAATTGACAACTCCTCTGTACTCGTTGGGAGCAAAGTTATTTTTTGATGTGTGCAGGTCCACGACAACACCCTAGTCAGGAAGCAATTTCTGGCGACATTGCCACCTACTTGTATCTCCTGAGTCCTACTAGTTTGATAACCTTGGTATCTTCACCGAGGGAAACTTGCTGCTGCACTGCATCTCAAACCTTCCACTTGGGGTAATCAACGAGGGGCGAGAAGCCATCAGCAACACACTACGGTATCGCATCTATCGTCGAGAGCGGTTACTAGCAGGCTAAGTGGAGTATTCGTCACACAGGACGGTACTGCACGTTTACAAGGGTTCAAGTTGTTTAGCTACACAAGATGAGCAATGTTTGTTAACATGGAAACTCACCCAAGCATGTCATATCACACAATCATGGCAAGAGGTGAAGCAAGATTAAACTATCTATGCTAGTCAAGTTAAGCGGGGTAAACTCCTAAGCATGGCACAGCACTAATTACCCCGTGATAATTAAGCCTTTAGTACTGTTCCGCCCTAAACAATAATTTATATTTTTTAACAGCAGAAAACAATAGCAAAAACACAATCTACACGCAATTCTAGTCATGTTACATATAAGAAACATTTTTATCGGAGCAACGGTTAAAAAGTTATGATAGATTACAATTTATAGTGGCAAGGTTTTAATTAGCAGTAAAATAGCATGTAAAGAAAGTCAAACATGGCAAAGGATCACATTTTGTTAATCTGTACAAAATTCTAAGCAACTTTCATGTTTAACGCGTCGCGATCCGATCTACCGTTAAAAAGATATTGCCGTTGCAAAAAAACTAATACAATCTGCCAATTAAATAAACTAGAAAAGTAAAAAAAACATCTAACGGGCAGAAAAAGAGGGTGAGCGTTGGGTAATATCAGACGCCCACGAGTGCTACAGTGTGCATGGGCCGGCCCAGCAAAACTGCGCAACAAAATAAAAAAAAGAGGGGGCACTGACCCTGGGCCAACGCCCAACTCGGCGGTGGCAAGGCATAGCAGTTACTCGCCCGGGCGGAGGACGCGGTTGGGCCGAGGGGTCGCAGGATGGGCCTTGAACGGCTGATGGTGGTCCTCGTAGGTCGCAGGCCTACCTGGAGCGGCTGGTTTGCCCTCGTCCCTCACGGGGCTTGTCGTGGGGGCGCCGGCGTGGCTGCCGGCGTGGCTGCCTAGTGCGGGAAACGGCGGGGAGGCTCGGGCAGGTGAGGAGCTCCACGGGAGGCGGCTCGGGGTGGGATTCCATCCCATGACGTGGCGCTATCATGGCCACCGGATCAACAGATCCGGCGGTCAGGATCTGAGGGAGGCTAGGGTTTGCTGCAAAAATAGGCTAAATTGCGAAAATTGGGGCTATTTTTCCAGATCTGGGGCTGGTGGCTGTCTATTTGGCTTAGGGGGAACCCTAAGTTGGATGGTGGTCTATTTATAGCCCATGTGGCTGGTAGTTTGCAAACACATCCCCGGTTTCTCTGTCGCGCGCGCGGTGTTTACGTTTCTGACCGACGGGGGTCCGCAGGACCTCCAATTCGGGTAAAACTTCGAACTGCGCGATCAGCGCGTCGAGCCGGCGGCGTTCACCTCGCGCTGAAATCGTTCCGAGAACACTTTCCGGTGCGCTATAAAAATATCCCGTTTACTTATTAAACGGGGTTTTCGTTCCGTTGGCGACGACTGGTCTTGTGCGGGTTTCCGCGATGGTGATCGGGCTTAACCCGGTGTCGCAAGGTCATGTGTCAGGGTGGCAAGGGTAAGTCCCGTCTGGTACGAGATAAGAGGGGGAAAATAATCACCGTTCGATAAATCGGGGATGCAAACACCGCAAAAAAATCAGACAATCAACCAATTCACGCAGAAAAAAAAAATTTAATTTTTGTGAAAATCTGGGTTGTTACAAAGACACAAGTCCATCATGCGCAATGATGTATCTATGCGATGATTTTCTTACAGCCGCAGGAATTAAGGAGGAATTTTATGGCCTTTGTGCCAATGCAGGTTTGACACGGCTAGCATTATGCCGTGTTGTACAATACAAGAAGCTCACCTCCTGCTTTGTTAACAGTTTTCGTTATAACCACGATGCTGGAACCGTCGAGTTCAAACTTTATAATGATCTCATAACCATGTCTTTGGCACAGTTTTGTGATATAATAGGTGTGCCAAACGTTGGTCAGATAGAAAATATGACTACTCAGCCGTCCGAGTTGAGGACCCTCTTCAACTCCCTTCGTTGCCAAGAGGAGACCGACATTCGGCGTACGAAGATTTCCAGAATTTTGTTTCCACACCTCAGTTATTTTTCATATTTTGTTGCTAGAGGGGTGTTAGGTCGTGACAACACGAGCAGTGGTTCTGCACCAGATTTCGCTATTTATGCGAACGCCCTATCTGATAAGAATGATTATAATGTGGGTGCCTTAATTCCTCGGCGCCTTGTTACGAGCAGTAACAAAGGCGAATTATATGGTGGCGTTTACGCCACACATATCCTTGAGTCTCTTGAGCGCACCCCACATCCTGATGATATTCCCTTTCTATACGCAAGTCTCGATCTTGCTGCTATGAAGAGGCATAAGTTTGTTACCATGACTTCCCAGTTTAGTAACATTGATCATATTTTGAAGTTTGAAAAGATCATTACTCATGAGATCCATCTACCTGCACCATTTTTGTTTGATAACACTTGCAGGAACGGATGGTCCTTCAACGATATTCAGTTCGATGAGTTCATGGCTCATTACCAGCCGCATAACCCCATAGAGGGGGTTGTGCCCGACGAGGAGGAGCATGGTGAGTTCCCACCTTTCCATGGAGAGACCTTCACCAAGCATGGCGAGGGGTATTCTTCTGCATGGAGCGAGGGCCCTTCCTCATGGGAGGACCCGAGGACTTCGGTGTACGCACCAGAGGGCTCATACGACTCTTGGAGTTACCATTACCCTGCAGAAGGAGGCTCCTGGGGGCAGTAGCTGCTAACAACTTAGGCCAAAAGACTATGCTTGGGGAAGTGCGTGCCCTTCTCACCTGTCCATTGTATTATCAGTTTTTATTTTGTTCGCTTTGATCTTTTCGAAGTTTTTGCCCGTTCCTCTTTGTTCTTCTATTTTGCAAAAACAAAAAAAATATTTCTCTTTTATTTTTCTTTCGCTACTCCTTTGAAAAACCCAAAAAGATTTCCTTTCTCTCGTTAGTTTGCTTTGTTTTCAGAATTCAGCTCGAGTCCGTGATGGCATTTGATTATATATTTCCCACGTTCAGTTGTGCAAGTGACAAGGCAGTAATGACAAAGATCGACAGAAGGGAAGCAACAAGGAAAACCGGTATGAACTGTTCTTGTTTCTACTTTTGTACATATGCCTGTACTTATGATCTAGAGACCAGCTTGTAGAGACATAGTGCTATATTTACAATGCTTTCCCAGTGTTCATGCTTTCTTTGTGGCTGATATCAAATAGCTAGAGTGCATAATATGTTGCTGAAATGATTTGCATGCATTGCATTGTTCATGGTTTGGTATATTGAAGTGGTATTTCCCTTCGGAAAATTCTTGGATTGACTTGGCACATGTTCACACAGGTTTATGACTAAAATGTTTATCATGCCTTGATGACCTTTTTATTTCAGAATAGTCATATCACTTTCATGCCCGATTCAATGTTACTTTGTCTCTTTGCATGATTATGACAATTATTGCTCTCTAGTTGGTTGCTTGCTAGTCTTTTGCTATCCTTCACTCGCACTAAGCGGAATTCTGCTTGTGTATCCAAACTCCTTTTCAAACTAGTTATTCCATTTGATTCCACCATACCTACCTATATGTGGTATTTACCGGCCACTCCTAACTTAGACTTTCTTGTGCCATCTCGAATTTATTCAAAAGCTCCCCTTTTGTAACCGTACAAGCTCATGCTGCGGTGAGGGAAAATCAGTATCTACCATGCCCAGAATATTTTGACAGAAGTTTTAACTAGTCAATATAAAAAAAGAGTTACACCTTCCCCCATACTTGATGATGGAATGATAAGGACCAAATGCTGATAATGATAGATGGAAACCTCTTTCCATACTTGAGGAAAAATAAAAGGTTCCATAGACCATCAGGCGATGGATGGATAAGGGAACAAAGTGTAAGCAAAAGCATTAATATGGTAGGCATGGGAGATATTGAGAGACCTTTACCATTCATCGTTGACTGGAAAGTTGCACTTCTCAAAAGAATTTTATCTCTGTTTTCAAAACCAAGAGCTCTGGAACATGTTTAGTCTTTGCTTCCTTTCATGGGTTTTCAATCTTTCCATATAAAATCCACGATACGAGAGTCTCACCTTCTTTCTTCAAAGCACCAACTATTGAGAGCATAATTGTCATTCTAAGTGTAACATGCATTGTCCCAAAGTATTACATTGTCTTCTTCATGCTTGTTATATTGCTAGTCTGAAATTCTTAGTTCTAGTCTCCTTTAAAACTATGGAGGAGTTTCTGCATTTATGTTTTGCTTCACTCATGGAGGCTAGAGAGATACCACTCTGATATGTTCAGGCTATGTGTATTGTGATCTTGTCTTGATTTTCAGCTGCATATTATCTACTTTTGGTTGTTTGTGATTGGTCACTTGAAAGAAGAATTTCTTCGTGCATTGTTCTTGTAGCATTGTTTTGATACATGCGAAACTCTTTTCGTAGTACCAGCTTATATACATCATATGAAGCAAAAGAGTTTGTCACAATTTTCTTTGTCGCGTCCAGTTCGTTGAACTGAATTGCTTGAGGACAAGCAATAGGCTAAGCTTGCGGGAGTTGATACGTCTCAAACGTATCTACTTTTCCAAACACTTTTGTTATTGTTTTTCCCTCATTCTTGCATGATTTGAGCTAAACTAACCCGGACTGACGATGTTTTCAGCAGATCTGCCTGTATGGTTTTATTGTGCGCAGGAAAATGGATTTTTGGTCATCTCAGAAAATTCCCAGAAAAATACCAGAAAATCCACGCACCCGAAGGAGCCCGAATCCAGAAGGGGGTCCAGAGGGCAGCCAGGGGGTCAACAGGCACCATGTGGTCGCGGCCAGGGTTGGGGCCGCGCCGGGTGGCCGCCTGGGCGACTCCCCCCTCCTGTGGTGCCCTACTTCGTCTCCTATTTATTCCCGTGACGGGGAAACTCCGAAACAGAAGTGGCTTTTCCAGAACCCATCGCGGAGCTGCCGCCATCGTCGGGAGGGCTAATCTGGAGGCTGATTTGGCCTCCGGAGAGGGGAGATCATCGCCATCGTCATCACCATCACCACTCCATCCTCCCTCCATGACTTCCCTTCACATGTGTGAGTAATTCCCTGCTGTAGGCAAAGGGGATGGTAGGGATTGGATGAGATTGATCATGTAATAGTTCGTCAGATTGATGGGGGCATGTTGCCTATCATCTACTTTGGTGTTTATCATCTTTGCTACAACTTGTTGCTCTTAATGCTTGTCACTTTGGGCCCCAGTGCCATGTTTTCAGATCTGAACCGCTTATGTTTTCATGAGTTTATTTATGTTCAAGATCCTATCTATGAGTTGTATGGACCTATTATGGTCCGGAACCGGCGATCCCAAAGGTGACAGCTTGGGACACCAAAGGGGATGGTCCATAATTTGAGGATTCCATGTACCCATTGAGTTTATTGCTTTGTTGCGGTGCTCTTTGATAGGAGCACCTTAATCTCCATAAGTTCCTTTTACCCCGTTCATAGAGGGATGGTAGGACAAAAGATGTTGTGCAAGTTCTTATTGCAAGCACGCACAACTACCTATGGGATACATGCATAATGTTTGATATTTTCCTAGATGATCATTACTTTTCTGTGTGCCTTGCCCCGTGTTAGAATCTATTACATGTTCATTCTTATTCATGCAGCGCCCAACCATCCATCTCCCTAGCCTACAGTGTTTTAATCCTGCTGGTTACTACTAGTTTACTTTTGCTATTATCATTATCACTATCATATCATAGTTTCTATTAATACTTTGTTGCAAGCAAGCATATTTCAAGTGCGGTTTAATTGACAACTCAACTGTCAAAGCTTATAAATACTCTTTGTGTCCCCTTTTGTCGAATCAATAAATTGGGTTAACTTACCCGTGAGAACACTACAATCGATCCCCTACAGTTGAGGGTCATTACCCGTCCTGCTTCATCTATAGAGACCGCAGAAACTCTACCCTGGCCACGCCGCCACATGGTCCCACCTCATGCCAAATCATTGTGTCGCCATCCAAGTCTTCTCCATCCCTTCTTCTGGCGTGCACCGCTAGGAGGAACAACAGGACTCCGGAACCCACCCCCCCTCTCGTGATCCTATACGGGGGAGCGTAAGTTAACCCAATTTATTGATTCGACACACGGGGAGCCAAAGAGTATTTATATGCTTTGCCAGTTGAGTTGTCAATTCAACCGCACCTAAAATATACTTGCTTGCAACAATAGATAACTGGTAACGGTGATATGATAGTGATGATAGCAACAGGAAAAGTAAATAGCAAAAAGTAGCAACTAATAACCAGCAGGATTGAAAACATTGTAGGCTAGGGATATGGATGGTCGGGCGCTGCATGGATGGCAGTAAACATATAATAGATTCTAACGCGGGGCAAGGCACACAGAAAAGCAATGATCATCTAGGCAAATATCAAACAATAGGCATGTATCCCGTAGGTAGTTGTGCGTGCTTGCAATAAGAACTTGCACAACATCTTTTGTCCTACCATCCCGCTACGAACGGGGCCAAAAGGAACTGATGGAGATTAAGGCACTCCTGTCAAAGAGCACCGGAACAAAGCAGTAAACACAATGGATACACGGAATCCTCAAATCATGGACCATCCCCTTTGGTGTCCCAAGCTTTCACCTTTGGGATCGCCAGTTCCGGACCATAATAGGTACATACAACTCATAGATAGGATCTAGAACACAAATATACTCATGAAAACAAATAAGGTTCAGATCTGAAAACATGGCACTCGGTCCCAAAGTGACAAGCATTAAGAACAACAAGTTGTAGCAAAGAAGATAAACACCTATCTAGATCATAGGCAACATGCCCCCAACAATCTGACGAACTATTACATGATTAAACTCATCCAATCCCTACCATCCCCTTTGCCTACAGCAGGGAATTACTCACACATGTGAAGAGAAGTCATGGAGGATGGATGGACTGGTGATGGTGATGACGATGGCGACGATCTCCCCTCTCCGGAGGCCAAATCAGCCTCCAGATTAGCCCTCCCGAAGAAGAACAGAGGGTGGCGGCGGCTCCGCGACGGAAACTGGGAAATCGACTTCTGTTCTGGGGTTTTCTCGTCACGGGGATAAATAGGAGCCTCGGTAGGGCACCAGAGGAGGGGGGAGCAGCCCAGGCGGCCAGAGGGCGCGGCCCCACTCATGGCCGCGCGAGGGGGGCGCCTGGGGCCCCCAGTGCTCCCCTCTGGTCCCACTTCTGGCTCCTGGCTCCATCGGGTGCGTGGATTTTCATGTATTTTTCTGGGAATTTTCTGGGATGTCTAAAAAATCCATTTTCCTGCACACAATAAAACCATAGAGGCAGCTCTGCTGAAAACAGTGTTAGTCCGGGTTAGTTTTGTCCAAATCATGCAAGAATGAGGGAAAACAATAGCAAAAGTGTTTGTAAAAGTAGATACGTTTGAGACGTATCAGAGGGGTGATTAGGTTTTTGGAGAGCGCACTCACGCGACTGCTGGCAGCAATTAAATCCCTGATTACGACTTTTTCCCGGACGTCGGCAACCTCTCCATTAACGACATGGGCAACAACGGCGTCAGCGGCTCCACTCCCGCTGCATCGTACGTGATATGTTCCTCTATGTTTGAGATCATGATGCATGTTCTGTCCCTAGTGATTGTTGTAGATGTGGTCTCTTTGTATACTGTTTTAGTAGATCGCATGGCTAGTTTAATCTTTCTCATTGTTGCCATGGATTGTTTGTGTTTTTTGTGAATTAAATCATATGATAAATTGCTAATATTTTCAACAATCCAAAAACCTGATTATAGGAAATTTACTGCATCTGTCTTTCTTGCATCTATGAAGCCGCTGCCTTTCCAAGGGATGCACTATAAGAGGTGGAACATGAGAGCAGTGTACTGGTTTCAGTCCATGCAATGCTATGACACCACCAAGGGCAAGCCCGCGGGCGATCTTATTCCTGCACAGCAGGAAGCTTTTGAGAATATTGATATCCTCTTTATGGCTGCCCTCACAAGTACTCTCGATGATTCCATTTTGGACTCATACATGTCGTCTGACAACGACAAGGACATTTGGGCTGTGCTCGAGGCCAAGTTTGGGGCCTCGGACGCTGGTAGAGAGTTGTACGTCATGGAACAATTCTATGACTACAAGATGATTGATAAGCGCTCTGTTGTTCAACATGCGCATGAGATACAGTCGCTCACCAAAGAACTCAAGAAATTCAAGTGTGTGTTGTCATACAAGTTTGTGGCCGGAGGCATTATTTCCAAACTTCCACATTCGTGGAACAACTTTTCTACTTCTCTAAAACACAAGAAACAAGAGTTTTCCGTTGCGAATCTCATTGGGACTCTTGATGTTAAAGAGAAGGAGAGAGAAAATCACACACGTGTTCAGGTTGCTGAGGTTGGTTCAAGTGCCCGTATGGTACAGAAAAAAGAATAAATAGTCCAACTACAACAAGAATAAATCTGGTGGGAAAGCCAAGTTGATGGAAAGAATAAGCCGTCACAACCTACCAACTTTAAGAGGAATCCTGCTAAGAAGAACAAGGGAGTGTACCATGATTGCGATGATGTGAAGCATTGGGCCTCCAGCTGTCCTAATCGCTATGAGGAGCGCGGACCTGAGAATGGCGGCAAGACCGCAAATGTTGTCATTGGTGACACGAAGATGAAAGATTCTGGGTACGTACCTACAATTTTTTCATTATGTCATTCTCCTAATTGATTGATTGATACTGGTGCTAATGTTCATGTTGATGTTGATGCCTCTATGTTTTTTCTTATCGGGTTACAGGGACTTCCCCCGTGCTGACAGGGAACGGTTCATATGCTACTTTTCACGGTGTCAGTTTGGTCGATCTGAACTTTACTTCGGGGAAGATCGTATGACTGAAGAACGTTCATCATGTGCCCTCCATCAATAAAAATCCCATTAGCGGCTCACGCTTGTGTCGAGATGGTTTTAAGTTGGTTTTCCAGTCCAATAAAGTTGTTATTTCCAAGTATGGACAATTCATTGGAAAGGGCAATGAGTGTGGAGGCTTGTTCCGCCTATCTTTGTCAGATATTTGCACCAAAGTTTATTAGTCATATTTCTCATGATAATGAGTCTAATATTTGGCATGCTTGACTCTGTCACATTAACTTTGGTTGCATGACGCGGTTATCTAATATGAGTTTAATTCCGAAATTCCCTACTGTCAAGGATTCCAAGTGTCAAGTGTGTGTTCAAGCTAAGAAACCTCGCAAGTCCCATAAGAGTGTGATGCCACCGAAGTAGTGCTCCTCATTGGCTACCCCTAGTGAAAGGTTGAGAAGTAGTCAGCAGCAAGTTTCCCTTGGCAAATACCAAGGTTTGTCGCCACTAGGACTCCAAAGACTGCAAGAAGGTGGCAAGAAAACAATGGCGATGTTTACAAACTAGAGGTTGCTTACTTGACACGGACCTACACACAACACAAAAAACTTTTCTCCCAACGAGTTAGAGAGGTTGTCAATCTCTCCGGTCTTGTTGTTTGCATAGGATAAAAACACAGAAATAATAGTGGTGATTTCAAAGGAAAGTAAATAAAAGCGGTAAAGATTAACGGTGTAAACTATGATGGAAATATGGACCGGGGTCCCATGATCTTCACTAGTGATGTCTCTCTCCCAAAATACGATAAATAACTATGCTGGGTGAACAAATTACAGCTGGAAAATTGACAGAATTATAAATGAACTGCAATGCTCATTATGCTACAAGAAAGCTAGAGGCTCAATCGTATGGGCAGTACGCCAAGACGAGCAGATCGTTTATTCATCAGCATCTACTCACTAATCATCCACCTTGAGATATCCATCCAGAACATATCGCTAGTATTAAGTTGCAAACCCCAGCCAAACTGTACGATCAAAGCAACAGACAACTACATTAACACACTTTGCATAAGGTAAACAATCCTAGCAACCACAGTTACAAGCATCGTTGTTTTCTCCCTGGTGGCAACAACACATCCCCTAGTCTCTTGTTTCTGTCACTCAAGCTATACATTGGGGGCATGAATCCACAATCAAGCATAACGCTCCCTCTTGGAGTTACTATCTACTACTTGGCCAAAGAAATAAAAAGCAAAGGAGAACATGCAAGAATTACTCAAGAACTAAAACATAAAAGGTAACCAAATATATTACTCATCACAATCTGAACATAATCTCATAATCCATCGGATCCCAGCAGACACAGCATAGCAACACAGAATCTAATACATAGGTGCCTCGATCATGTAGGGAAGCTCACAAGGGCTAGGAATTGACGCACAAGATTGGAGAGAAAACATCACATAGCTACTGGTCATGGACCCATGGTCCAAGGTGGACTTCTCGTGGCACATCCAGGAAGCGCTAATGATGGTGGAGAAGCTCCCGGAGATCAATCCTCCCTCCGTCAGGGTGCCGGGACAGGGTCTTCTAGCGATCCCGATCTCGGTATCGCGGCTCCGGCGGAACAATTGTGAAAATCGTGTAACGGAGGTCCCCCCCCCCCCGAGGGTTTTCGGGACGAGAGGTAAATATAGGCCGAAGGGGGCACCAGGGGAGGTCCCACCCCAACAGATGGGTCCCTGGCGCGGCGTCCCCCTACCCGCGCCATCTGGCCGCCTAGGAGAGGGTGGCCCCCCTTCGACTTCCGTTTGGGCTTCTGGAGTCTTCTTCTGCGCTGATTTTTTATTTTTTTTTCCTGAATTTTCTGAGCACTTTAAGTATTGGTAAATACCTGCAAGGCATGGACAACAACAGAGAGAAATTGGCACTGGGGTACTAAGTTAGTAGGTTAGTCCAAATATTTTTGAAAAATGTATGAAAGTGTAGCAAAACATATAACAAGGTCACCTATATAAGCATGGAACAAGAAAAAATTATAGACACGTTTGGGACGTATCAGACTACGGAGGCAAGAGACTTGGCACCACTGGAACTTATACGTTCAGACCTCTGTGAGATGAATGGCGTGATGACAAAAGGTGGAAAGAAATATTTCATGACGTTGATTGATGATTCTACTACATATTGTCAGGTCTATCTTCTAAAATCTAAGTATGAGGCTTTAACTTACTTCAAAAACTATAAAGTCGAAGCAGACTACCAAATTGATTGAAAGATTAAACGGCTTAGGTCCGATCGTGGTGGAAAATAATTTTCCAATGAATTTGATTTTGTTGTGTGGAACATTGTATAATACATGAAAAGACGCCTCCCTTTTGACCTTAGTCAAATGCGGTGGCTGAAAGAAAGAACCGAACCCTAACTTATTTGGCTAACGCCATGTTAGATACTTCGGGTCGTTGCAAGGCATGATGGGGGGAGGCGCTAATGACTGCATTTCATGTCCTAAACCGAGTTCCCACAAAGACAAAAACCATTGCCCCATTTGAGGAATGGGAAAGGAAAAGGTTGAAACTCTCTTACTTACGTACTTGTTTTTTTGGTAAAAGTCAATATACCGATCCCCAAGATACGCAAGCTTGGACCAAAAACCGTAGATTGTGTTCTTTTGGGCTATGCTTTTCATAGCAATGGTTATAGATTCTAGATAGTCAAATCTGAGGTATCCGACTTATGGATTCGAATGATGTGACTTTATTTGAGGATATATTACCTATGAAGGATATACCTACCTCATCAAACCAGGATATTCCTACTTTATCTGGTCAGGATTTAACCGAAATTCCTGAAACCACCATTTCGATAGAACATGTTGAGAATCCTGAGGAGGATGACAATGAAGTTCCTGTAAGGAGAAAGAGACAGAGGACTACAAAGTCCTTTAGGTGATGATTTCATTGTGTACCTCGTGGATGACACACCCAACACTATTTCATAAGCGTATGCATCTCTTGATGCTGACTACTGGAAGGAAGCTATTCTTTGTGAGATGGATTCCATCGTGGCTAACGGAACCCTGGAAATTACTGAACGTCCTTATGGGTGCAAACCTGTAGGATGTAAGTGGGTGTTAAAGAAAAATATTAGGCCTGATGGTACTATTGAGAAGTACAAAGAAAGGCTTGTGGCCAAGGGCTATACTCTATAATAAGGTGAAGACTTCTTTGATACTTACTCACAAGTGGCCAGACTGACCACTATACGGGTGCTACTTTCATTGGATGCCTCGCACATTCTTCTCATTCATCAAATGGACGTTAAGACGGCTTTTCTTAATAGAGAGTTGGATGAGGAAATTTATATGGAGCAGCCAGATGGTTTCGTAGTACCTGGTCAAGAAGGCAAGGTGTGTAAGTTATTGAAGTCATTGTATGGCCTTAAGAAACCTCCTAAGCAATGGCATGAAAATTTTGAAAAGACTTTAAGAGAGGAAGGCTTATTTTTAAATGAGGCCGACAAGTGTGTGTACTATCACCATGGTGGGGGAAAGGGATTTATGCTTTGTCTATATGTCGACGACATATTGATCTTTGGGACCAATCTTTATCTAATCAAGGAGGTTAAATATTTCCTATCTCGTTGCTTTGAGATGAAGGATCTAGGGGTAGCTGATGTTATCTTGAACACCAAGCTGCTAAGAGATGATGATGGTGGGATTCCGTACTCTACTTCAGTCTCACTATGTGAAAAGGTCTTGAGTTGTTTTGGGTATAGCGACTGCAAGCCTTCTCCAACTCCATATGATCCTAGCGTGCTACTTCAAAAGAATCAACAAATTGCTAGAGATCAATTGAGATATTCTCAGATTATTGGCTCGCTTATGTACTTGGCGAGTGACACAAGGCCTGACATCTCTTTTGTTGTTAGAAAACTAAGCCGATTTATGTCAAATCTGGGAGATGATCTTTGGCACACGCTTGAGAGATTTATGCGCTATTTAAAAGACACTGCAAGCTATGGAATTCAATATATTGGGTATCCTAGGGTACTAGATGGTTATAGTGATTCCAACTGGATATCTAATGCTGATGAGATTAGGGCCACAAGTGGTTATTTGTTTACAGTTGGCGGTGGCGCTGTTTCCTGGAAGTCTTGCAAGCTGTAAGGCCCGATATGCGGTACTGTTCCAGATCTAGGTGTTTCCACCCAGATCCGGGGACGAAGCACATATCGGTCCCACTGCGACATATGACAAAGCCATATGCCCCGGATTTCCAACATGATATCACAACATTACTGATACAAGGATACAACATCTCATACAATCGGCATACAACAGCCTTAATACAATACAACAACGGAAGTTACATGTCTGAGTACAGACTACAAGCAAGTGCCTAGTGGCAAAGAGAAAAACATCAATCCCCATAACCACACGGGTCCAGGCCCTCCGCCTGGATCCTCCTAACTAGTCGTCGTCGAGTCTCCACGTGAAACGTCGATCACCGTACCTGTTGTCGATCAAGAACCCTGAAAAGAGTTTGGGGGTAGTATCATGAGTACAGAGGTACTCAGCATCCAACTGTAGTGGTCATCTGACCCAGCAAGGACTTCATCACTCGTCATTCTAGGACAACTAGTAGTTTACGGTAAGGAAGGGGTAAGTGCTGAGGTTGCTGCCGCACTAGCATTTATGAAGTGGCTAACGATCTAGAGAGTAAGATAAGAAGCCAAGCATTCGATGAGGAATCGCCTCCAACAAGTCTTGAAATCAACTACTTACGCAACCATAACACATATCCTATCCTTGTCCTCCTCTTCGCATCCCGACGAAGAAGAAGCAGTCAAGGCACACACACACGTTGATCAAGTTATATTAAGATTATCTCAGTTGTTGTTGTCTATGAACAAGGAGTAGGTCTCAAGTCGTCCATAACCGTGGACACGGCTTCTCGAAAATATTTAACCCTGCAGGCGTGTACCAACTTCCCATTACAAGGCTGCGCACGCACATCCATCTCTCTCAGTTGCTACCCATTATAGGCAACCATTTTATGATTTAGTTCCGAGAGATCCGAAACGACAGGTCCCTCTAACTAACAACGAACAAATCCGGGTGGCCCCCGGTGAGTCGACACCCAACTCAAAAGCCGACCGCGCTCTCGAATCGGCCTCTACCGTCTGTCTCGGGTTTGGATAGCCGGTTGATCACACATGGGAAACCGGGTCCTCAGCCGAACAAGGTGGGCCAGCAAGGGAACTATGTCCTCACTGGTCCCGGTTGGTTGGAAGACTACTGGCGGCCGACCAGCACACGCACGGTTTCAAATGGTAAATCAGCTTGGGCCACCACTAGAAATGTTTGAAGCTAGGTAGGTAAGAAAAGGGGACCCCATAAAATCCCACACGCGGTTAGGCACGCTCGATCTTAGAACCAATACCCGGAACTCGGATACTAGGTGACTCGAATGGAACAAAGTGTCGGGGCGAGATAGCCTAGACCTTCCATCCTTCGTCAAATATAGTCAACATTATAATAATCATATCATCAACAACAATAATAATAATAATGTGATAGCCCAAACCAAGGAGTAACAGGGTAACATCGTAGCATCCTAAGCATGCATACTAAGCAGGGGATGAGCAACGAGCAATAGTAACATAGCAGTACATGCTTTGCTGGGAGGGGACATGGCTGTATCGGTTTGAAAGAGGTTGTAAACATGTGGTAGGATCAAACATCGAACCTATCCTATACTAGCAAGCAAACCGCTGGTTGAAATAGAATGGATCATAAGTAATTTATATTCCTTGCCTGTTGATAAGTCGGGTTCCGAAGGTGAAGTCGATCGCAAGCTCGCACCGTCTCCGAGAGGTACCCGCGGAAGCACACAAGACGGTAAACACTGGAAAGCAATCAACGAGCAAGCATATATTACTACGAGGAAAACACGAGCAAGCACCGACAAGAAGGCAACACGAGACATCACATCTACCGTCGAGAGCGATTACTAACAGGTTAAGTGGAGTACTCGTCACACACGACGATACCGCACATTTAGAAAGGTTCAAGTTGTTTAGCTACACAAGGTGAGAAAAGGTTATTAACATGGCATCTCACTCAAGCATGGCATAGCACACAAACATGTCAAGAGGTGAAGCATAAGATAAATTATCTATGCTAGTCAATTTAAGTGAGGCACAACCAAAACATGGCATACACTAAGTGCTCCCCGATAATTTAATTAATTGGTATTGTTCTGCCCTAAACAATATTTTAGGTTGGTTAACAACATCAAACAATAGCATAAACACAAAGTACACGAAAAAGTAATCAAGTTACATATAAAGAACACCCCAAACGGAGTTACGGTTAAAAAGATACAAGCAAAACAAGTTACGGGCACAATCTGCCAAACATCAAGAAGCGCACTTTAGAGCAATGCATAAACAGGATAATGAATGCAAACATGCTCACAAATGATATGCAACTAAAGTAGACATGGCAGGGAAGGCATGGAAAAAATAATCATGCAAATAGGCATCATGAACAACTAGTTATAGCTCATGCAAAATGCAATAAAACATTACTGGTCAAGGTACAAAAAAACTGTTATTTTTATGTTGTACAAACAGGAGAAAAACTATATGCAAAAGTGCAGCAACATGACATAGCAATATATGAGCATGAACTAGACATGATTATGATCAGGTACAAAAAAGAATCAAGGTCATAGGCATAACAGATCAAAAGATATTAAGCATGCAACATGCCATCGGAACGTTACAGACTTAGAGAAAAACAGAGGTGGCTTTCAAAAATAGTGGCATAGCAACTTTGGAGCTCAATAACTAGAAGACCAGCAAGAATATCATGACAATGCAATACATATAATGAAAGTAGACATGATGCTTAACAGTATGCAAAAATAATCAATGCAATAGGCCTCATGGATGTGTCACAATCATCAACCAAAGTTGCAATAAAATAACAGCAACAACACATAACAGAAATTAGCAGTATTTAACAGTCTGATGCCCACTTCAACGGTTATTAACAACATCAAGATGGCCTCAAATAAAAATGCTCACAAAAGATGGATTGAAGTACACACAAAACTAAGCAATTTTCCTTTTGGGCGCAACGTCATCCGAGCTACGGTTTCTTCGCAAAACTACTCGCAAAACAGTACCAGCAGCAGTAATGTCTCTGACTTACAAAAATATTAGAGATGGAGGAAAAAAAAGAGGACCTTGGACCGTGGCCCAATAGGCCGGCGGCTAGCAAGGCAGGCCGGCTAGGCCTGGCGCTAGCGGCTGGGCCGCTGATGGGCGAGGCCGGCCCACCTGGCCGGGGTGGTTGACCGGATCGGGTCGATCCGATCCCGAGCAGCGACCAGGACGATGGCCGGCGGTCGAGCTCCGGCGGGGGCGCGGCTCCGGCGATCCTAGGCGGGGCGAGGCGGCAGCAGGGGTCACCGACGATGCGCAGGGTGGCCGGATCCGGCGGAACAGCGGCGACCTCGAGCTCGGGTCGTGGCTCCCATGGCGCGCCGGCCATGGCGAGGGCAGCGGCGACGGCGCGGGCTCGGGTGGTGCGGTTCTGCGCCAGATGGGCCGCGGCAGGCCCGCGGCGGCGGCGGCGGCCCGGCGGGGTCCGGAGTGGGCTGTGCTGGCTGGGGGCTACGTGGAGGCTCCAGATCCCTCCGATCTGCGATTTGACGGCTAGGATTGGCTATGATCAAGGGTTTTCGGTGGTGGGGGGATTTTGTCACAACCCTAAGTTACGTATGTGCTAGGGTAAGCTTAGGCCTTTGCATCATGTAAAAATTTCAAAAAGAAATTGAAATGGGAGAAGGAACCCCCCCCCCAGATGAATTAATTCAAAAGGCCAGAAATAAATCTTCTCCAAAAATTCATGTTTGATTTTTGAAAAGTCTTATAAATGAGTGCGATCACATATCAAGTGATGTGGGACCCACCCCATGCTCATGGATTTTTCAAATATTCAAACAGGACCTTGGATTAATTCAAAAACCCCTATTTGAATTAAAGTTCAAATAATTTGAAATTTAAAAGTGCTCAAATTTTATAAGTGGCTAGCTCTATATTTAATGAGGCCATATAAAAAAATATTGGCATTTAATAAAATGCCTAGCTATTTTATTAGCTAGGTCAAACATATTGCAGAAAAAAATAAAAAGAAAAAGAGCAGAGGGGCTTACCTTTCGCTCAGGGCGAAGGCCCATCTGGCCCGGTCCAGCTCCCCTTGTCCTCTTCCTCCTCGCCAGAAGGAGAGACGGCCGATCCGTGCACTGGGCATGGCCGCCACCTCCTCCTCGCCAGCACAGAGGCTCTCTCCTCTATCTCTCTCGCCACACAACGTCTGGAGAAGCCCCTTCTCTTTTCCCCCTAGCCGCTGGTCCTTATCTTCTTCCTCCTCGCGTCGAATCGCAACCCTAGCAGAGGCCCGCGGAGCACCGAAGAAGAACGCACGCGGCCACCGGCCGAGCTGGAGCGCGCCACCTTGTCCATTCGATCCGCCGGGGTCGACTTCTTCGAGCCACAGCTCCAATTTGAAGCGAGATGTCAGGACCCCAACTAGGGTAAGTGCTAGGGTTTGAGTGCCCCTTTGCATCATGCAAAATTTTTAAAAGAAATTCAAAAATGGGGATAAAGAAAAGCCCTAAAGAAATTAATTCAAATGGCCAGATAAAAATCTTTTTCCAAAAATCATTTGAATAGTTGGAAAATTCCTATAAATGATGCTGATCATTTTAAAAGTGGTTTGGGTTCATTCCCATGCCCATGGAATATTCAAAAATTCAAAAGGTGCCTTGGAAATTAAATTAAACTCCAATTTGAATTAAAATTCAAATTGTTTAATTTTCAAAAATCTCCAAAACTTGTGAGTGGCTAACTATATGCTTTGTAAGTCCATGTAAAAGTTTTTGGCATTTTATAAATTGCCTAGGTATTTATTTATCAAGGCACAACAAAATTACAATAAGAAAAAGAGAAGAAAAAAAAGAAAAGAGGAGACCCTGGCCTTCTGGCCCAACTAAACCCCCAGCAGCCCAGCCGGCCCAAGCCCACGCCCACTCCCCTGTCGTCTTCCTCCCCGGCGCCCGAAGCAGCTCGGTGGCGAGCTCACCGTCGCGCACGCCACCGAGGAGCTTCCAGGGCCCTCTCTTCTCTCCCAGGACGCCACGACGACGCCCAGAACATCCCGTACCCTTCCCCTATCTCTCTGGTCACTCTCCTCCTCTCCCTCTCACGAAATCGCCGCCGACAGTGAGCCCACCGGAGCGCCGCCGTGGAAAGCACGTGGCCGACGAGCTCCTCAGCTCCCTCCACCTTGTCCAGCATGCGCAGCGCACTCGTCTTCGTCCCCGAGCCAAAGATCGCGAGCCCGGAGACACTTGAGCCGCCGATTTCTTCAACATCGCCTCGCCGGAGCCGCGAGAGCTCGCCGAGAAATACCTCGTCCTCGGGCCATCCCCGTCGTAGCCGTCAGCGCCATTGACTCCGGGGTGAGCTCCCCATTTTTCCCCCTATCCCCAGCCTCTTCCGTGCCTAGAAACCTCACACCCGTCGAGCTTTTCTTCGGCCACCGCGCGCATGTCGTCGCCGGCGTAGTCTCCGGCAGCGCAGGCGACCCCCTCCTACACCAGTCGACGCGGACGAACACAAGGAGTCGCCTGGTGCCAAATGGAGCCCTGCTCCGCCGTTCCATGCGGGCGCCGCCGCGTCGGGTGTCACCGTCGACATGTCGCCGGTGACCCTGTGACGTGGCCGTCATTAGCCACTAATCCCCTCACTAACTAAACCTAACCCAGCCACTGACAGTGGGGCCCCAAACCCCCTAACCCCTCTGCTAACTAAAACAGAGAGGGATTAATTCCCTCTCCCACTGACATGGGGGCCCCAGCAGTCAGACCCCCCCCCCCACGTCATGCTGATGTCAGCATGACGCAGTAAACCAATTTCCAGAGATTTAAAATAATCCAGAAATTCTAGAAATTCATTTAAACTTTGAAAATTCTTAGAAAATTCAAATCAACTCCAAATTAAACATATAATGTATGAAAAATTATCAGAAAAATGCAAGGATTAAGAATATTCATTTTTTTTCATGTTTGACCATTTTAAAATGGGGCAACAGTAGCAAATGTGCATATGGCTTAATTTGAATTTGATTTTGGAGTTTGAATTTGCAAATTCTTTGCAATACAGTTCAATTAAATGGAATGTGCCACAAACCAGTACCCTATACCTCATGTCACAACATTAACATGTGCTTGAGCATTGTACTTTATTTGTGTTGCCCCCCTTTGTTGATTGATTGTTCCGGTGAAAGACGATCCGAGACGGTGATCACCCCCGAAGAAGAAGACCACCGTTAAACCCCGTGTATCGTCAGCAAGGCAAACAAACCCCATTGATCATGTCTACAAAATCCCAATTCCCTCTCAGTCTCGCTTATGTATGTTTAGGAGATCACCTTGTATCGATTCTACCGCATAGTTGAACCCATATCCGATGCATGACCTATCATCTTGTCACAGTAGTAAGAAAACCACAATCCTAGCTGACATAGGAGTTGATTGATATCATGTGGCCACTGCAACTGTTAATGCTTATTGCATGCTTAGTGGTACAATGAGGTTGATAAAAGTGAAACTGTGTTGGTGAATCCACCCTAATACAAGGTGAACGATGAGAGGTTGTGTAGGAGTACACAGTGGGTTGTCTCGTTGAACACCACCTTAAGCACCGAGTTCTTGTATGGTAATCCAAGACAAAGAGTACAACCACACATTGGGCTCACTGACCCCTCTCGGCCTAGTACCTTGATCTGTGTCGACGTCCAGGAGTCACATTAGTTCGGGCTTTCCATTTGGCATCTGCATAGAAAAAGAATGAAGGAATGTTGCATCATATAGATATGTGGGTGCACCTGTGAGGCAGGAAAACCATCTGCCAGAGGTGGCGTCTCGGTCACTTACATTGTTTGAGTCTGTTTCGTTGATCCGGCCGGGCTCTCGAGCGGAGGAAAACTCAGATAGTCGACTCCTGGAATAGACCGGTTGTGAGCGAAGTGTCATGGTGAACATCCTCGCTGTCACCTCTTGAACGGTGGCGAGACCTGGCGGTAACCGATGGTCATGTGTGTGTATCTTACACCCTTGCAAGGTTAAGAAAACTATTAGAATAGCCGCGTCCGTGGTTAAGGACTACTTGGAACATGTACCTGATTATTAGACAACTTGAATGGATGCTTATAAAATCTGCAAGATAAGCGTGAGTGCTATGGTGGGCTTCCTCGTGGGGAAGTAGAGGAAGTACCCATAGTGGTGTATTGTTTGGAGACTTGGTAGTGGACTCGTGTACGCTTCTGACCTCAAGTCTGGTACTCGTAGTTCAGGGTTAGCCAACTCAAAGCTGGCACTTCTGCATGTTGAAACCCCACCTCCCTTTACCTTGATACTTGAGCATGAGTAGTGTTGTTCTGATGTAAGTCTTGCTGAGTACGACTTTGTACTCACGTTTGCTTATTCTATGTTTTAGATGAGAAACCGGACTCCGATGGATTCACCGACCTGAAGCTCGACGTTGACTAAGTTAGCATAGTCCCAGACAGCAGTCTGGTCCCTCGTGGGAGGGCATGTTTGTTGTACAAGGCTTCTCTAAGCCATTTGTTAATCTTGTCTGTACTCAGACCTAATTTTCTTCCGCTGTATGATGTAATGTTGATCACAGACATGTGATCTTTGTATACTCTATGTGTAAGTAAATAAAGAAGTACTTTGTAGAGTTATGTGATGATACCTGCTGTTCATACTAGGCATGTGTGTTGCGTGTATGTTTATAACATGCATGTCTTAGTATGGGTTTTCGAGACCTTAGTTGTGATCTGGCTGGCGGTCTTTTATACACAAAGTGGCCCTTAGATGTGCGCAGTTTGGGGCATCGCGATGCGATTGCTCGTGAATCTGTCACGTGCACACTTTGTGGTATGATCGAGCCCGCCCTAGACCCCGACTAAGTGATCGGGCTGGAGTAAGTCTATGTAAGAGTTAGGATTCAATCGATAACATGGTTGAGGCGACTTGTCTATGAGTATGGGATTCACCACCCATAAGCATTTAAACTTGTGTGCGCACGTTGAGGACCCATCTCAGTTGATCATCCGGCCTGAATGGGATTCCCCTCACATTCGATGCTTACCGAGAACGTTCTGTGCTTGGCCTTGTCTGCTTAGACAAGTGGGTACGGTTCTCGTCTCTCCATGTGATTCCATCGTGACTGGAATTACATACGCATATTCCGGGTCCCGACACGAAAGGCAACTATGGTGACGACAACTTCGACGAGCCGCCGCGGCCACCCCTGACTCCGGCGCCGAATCGAGCTTCGTCCGCTCCTTCTCCGGCTTCCCCAAGCTCACCAATTCAACCCTCGTGAGCCGCTCGTCGATTTACCTCTCTTTGCACCCCTCCCCGTTCTCTCTGTCGCCGATTGCCATGAACAGAGCCACGGCCAGCCGCCAAGCTCGAAGCCGGCGTGGCCTGGGGCCTCACCTCGATGCCTAGGTGGCACCAGTGGGTGCGGGCGAGCGAGAGGATCCCCCCGGTGCTCTCGGTTGTCCTCCCCGAGCCCCCGAGCCGATTCCGATGAAACTCCGGCGAGCCCCGTGCCGGCGGCGCCATTAACCCCCTCCCCTCTCTCACTGTCCCGTGGGCCCAAGGCCATTAGCGCTAACCCCTGCACTAATCCCCCCTTAGTGTCTCTGTCTAGTGGGCCCAAGGCCCTAATCTAATTAGGTTTAGATTAAACAGAACGGTTTAATCCCCCCAGCCACAGACAACAGAGTCCCACACGTCAGCAGCCGTCTGACGTCACACTGACGTCATGATGACGCGGTAAAACAATTAATTGATTTAATTTAATTCCAGAAAATCCAGAAAATAGCCAAATCTTTAGAAAATCATAACTAATTCATTTTAACTCCAAATTGGGGAAATAATATGTCTAAAATTATCAGTAAAATTCAAGGATTGTGAATATGCAACTTGTTTCTATGTTTGACCATTTTAAAATGGGTGAACAGTAGCAAACATGCATATGTCATTCTTTTGAATTCAAATTTGGAGAGATTTTGCAAATGATTTTGCAACACACTTCTATTAGATGGATTCATCCACACATCAGAAACATTATCTCAACTATACCACATCACTTCATGCTCAACCTTTTCAAATGAACTTCCATGCATTCAAATGCATTTGAAATTCATCGATAAATCAAATGGAGTTTGAATTTGCAATTCAATCGCAATGTACTGCTTTTAAATAGAATTGTCCACACAATGCAACCATGAACATCACCATTACAATCTTATTCATGTGATTGAGCATTGTACATTATGTTGATCCTATGATTGTCATGTTTCTGATAGATGTGGAGCCGGAACCCGAGATCACCCCCTTCGTTGAAGACCCCGTGACTGAACCCCGTCAGCAAGGCAAGCAAACTCCCATTGATCATGTCGATCAAATCCCACTTCCCTCTCATGTCTCACCTATGCATTGTATAGGATGTTTACCATGATAACGTTTCTACCGCATAGTTGAACCCAATCCTTTGCATGACCTATCATTTTTTCACAGTAGTAAGCAAACCACAATCCTAGCAAATGTAGGAGTTGGTTGATATCATGTAACCCCTGCAACTGTTACTGCTTATTGCATGCTTAGAGTTACAATGAGGTTACTCTTTTGTGAGTCAGGATGGTAGTGATTATGTTGATGATGGTGGAAAGGTGTTGGTGAATCTACCTTAATACAAGGTGAACGATGAGAGGCTGTGTAGGAGTACACAGTGGGTTGTCTTGTTGAACACCGCCTTAAGTCCGAGTTCTTGTGTGGTGATCCAAGAAGAAGAGTACAACCAAACATTGGGCTCACTGACCCCTCTCGACCTAGTACCTCACCCCGTTCGAACCCCATGAGTCGCATTAGTGCGGAGTTCTGGTAGGGCTGTGGCACGGTCTGCGAAGTGGATGAACGGCTTTTCAAGACCGGCTTCGGACCCTGCACACATCATTTGAGGCTATACTGGAACCTCGGCCGGACTTCCATACGGATCCCCCTCATATAGGCGACTCTCTGGACTAGAACGGAGCTGTGGGCGAAGTGTCGTGGCAACATCCTCGCCGGTACCCGCTTGAAGGGTCCCACTCCCAGGCGGTAACTGATGCGTGTGTGTGTGTGTAGCGGTACACCCCTGCAGGATTAACAAAACTATTCGAATAGCCGCGTCCGTGGTTAAGGACTGCTTGGAGAGCTTAGCTTGATTATTAGACAACTTGAACTGGATACTTATAAAACTTACCAAGATAAGCGTGAGTGCTATGGCGTGCTTTCTCGTGGGGAAGTCGAGGAAGGCACCATAGTGGTGTAATTGGTTGAAGAGATGTAGTGGACTCGTGTACGCTTCTTACCTCAAGTCTGGTACTCGTAGTTCAGGACTAGCCAAGTCAAAGCTGGCACTTCTGTAAGTGAAACCCCACCTTCCTTTACCTTGATACATGTGCATGAGTAGTATAGTTCCTACGTAAGTCTTGTTGAGTACGACTTTGTACTCACGTTTGCTTATTCTATGTTTTAGATGAACCCCCCTGACCCTGAAGGTGGAATCTTCCTGGAGCTCGACGACTGATCAAGCTAGTGTAGTCCCAGTCAGACGACTGTTCCCTCGTGGAAGGGCTTGTTTATAGATAAGGCTTCTCTAAGCCATTTGTTAAACTTGTCTGTACTCAGACCTACTTTGCTTCCGCATATTTGATGTAATGTTGGATCACAGACTTGTGATCTCTGTGTGCACTCTGTAAGAGTTATCAGTAAAGTTGTATACTTTGTAGAGAATTGCAATGATACCTGCTGTTCATACTGGACATGTGTGCTGCGTGTATGTTTCTAACATGCATGTCTTGGTATGGGTTTTTGAGACCTTAGTTGTGATCTGGCTGGCGGTCTTTTATACACCAAGTGTCCCTTAGATGTGCGTAGCTTGGGGCATCGCGATGCGATTCCTTGTGACTCAGTCACGTGCACACTTTGATGTATGATCGAGCCCGCCCTAGACGCCGACTAAGTGATCGGGCTGGAGTAAGTCTATGTAAGGGTTATAATACAATTGATAGTATGGTTGAGGCGACTTGTCTATGAGTATGGGAGTTCACCACCCATATCATTTAGACTTGTGTGCGGACGATGAGGACCCATCTCATTTGATCATCCGGCCTGGATGGGATGCCCCTCACGTTCGATGCTCTCCGAGAACGTTCTGTGCTTGGCCTTGTCTGCTTAGACGAGTGGGTACGGTTCTCGGCTCTCCATATGATTGTGTTGTAGCGAGGCTTGCATACGCTAACCCCGGGTCCCGACAGACTTGGTATCAGAGCAGGACTGACTGTAGGATTATCAGCCTTGGCCGAAGTCGAGTCTAGCCGTCTATAGTTATATAGTTACTCTGGGTATATAAGGGAACAACGTAAGGCTTCTTTTTCTCCTTACTCTCATCATTCTGAGTTCTGAGTCACCCTCATCTTATTCTACAGGAAGATAGGACTAGGCTCATCTATGTCTTACTAGAACATCTCGTTGATTGCCTCATTGTAGCCGTAGGATTGTTGTGGTTGTCCAGAGTCTCCGTGTTTTGAGTTCCTTGAAGAAGTTATGTCCAATTTCTTCGAGGTTGTTTCAATTTCCATCCCAGTGTAGACGTTATGCTGCCGGATTTGTTCCGTGTTTCTTTGATTCATTTCCTTCGCATTATTATCTTTTCCACCTAAATCATATCCTTTTATCCTTGCCTCCATCGTACAACCTGTTCTGATTGTTGATTTTTATCACACAGTATGTCAGGTGGAACTCGTAGTGCTGTTCTTCAGAATCGAGACCGTGATCGGGATCGAAATGATGATGAACCTCCACCACCGCCTTCTGCGGCGGAAATCATGATGGAAGCTGAGCGGAATAGACGTGATCAAACACGCCTTCTGGAGCTCGTCGAGCAGAATACCGTCCACCATCGTAATGTGGTGGTCAGCATTCAGGACTTCATCTTCCTCAAGCTACCGGTATTCCGATGTTCTTCTGAGCCCCTCGAAGGTGATGATTGGCTCCGTTCCATCGAGCGTAAGCTTGATACAGCACATGTTGCTCCCGATGACCGAGTTATTTTCGCGGTATACTTCTTGGAAGGTGCTGCTCTTCAGTGGTGGGAGAACTATGTTGCAATGCAGCCAGATGGTCACGTAGTGACTTGGCAGGAATTCTGTGTTGCCTTTCGAGGGTACCACATTTTGGGTGAGTTGATGGAGCGCAAGAAGGAAGAGTTCTGCAATCTGAATCAAGGAGAGATGTCCATTCATGGGTATGTGAGGGAGTTCAACCGTCTTGCTCGTTATGCCCAAGATGAGATCACCACCGATGCCAGAAAGCAGGCAAGGTTCCCCAAGGGACTTAGCCCCATCCTTCGTCATGATCTCAACCTCCTTGAGTTTGCCGCCTTTGAGGATTTAGTCAACAGATCCTTCAGGTCTGAGCATGGCAATGAAGTTTTTGAGAAGTCTCGCAAGCATGCTCTTGAGCTTGCCCCTTCTTCCAGTTCACGCCCTCAGAAGAGCATGATCTGGATTCCTAACAGTTTGATCCACCAAAACAACCCACCGAGGCCATCCCTTGTGCCTCCTCGTCCACCAGCTTCACCAAACAACCCAGCTTCCCGCACTATCTTTGGAGCCTGCTTCAGATGTGGCCATCCTGGTCACTATTCTCGTGATTGTTCCATAAATCAGAAATCTCCACCCCATGCCAAAGGGAACCCCAATGTTCGTGCCAAACCACCCCCGAAGGTTTCCACCACTAAGCCTTCCACTTCCGCAAGTCTTGGACGTGTGAACCAAATCTCACCTGAGGAAACGGATAGTACTTCTGACGTCATTCTTGGGACGCTCCCAATCAATTTTGTTCCCACTTCTGTCCTTTTCGATCCAGGAGCATCTCACTCATTCATGTCGGAGAGTTATGCACTTCGGCATGAGATATCCTTTGATGAAATGTTCATCCCAATGATTATTCAAACTCCTGGTTCCAAGTGGCAAACTAATAGAGTAAGCCATGGCAATCAAATTGCAATTGAGGGTTTAGTATTCCTTGCTTCACTCATAGCCCTCAAGTCTTCAGACATTGATGTCATCCTTGGTATGGATTGGTTATCAAGACAACATGCTTTTCTTGATTGTAAAGCCAAGTCAGTTAGACTTACACATCCTTCAGGCCAGACAATAGATTACACCTCACCCAGAACAAGAACCCAAGTACAATCTTTGAATGTGCTTCCCCTTCCCGACCTTGAAGATATTCTGGTGGTTCGTGACTTCCCGGATGTCTTTCCTGAAGAACTGCCAGGAATGCCTCCTGACAGATGCGTAGAATTCATTGTAGATCTTGCCCCAGGAACCGCACCAATTTCCAGAAGCCCATACAAAATGGCCCCACGTGAGTTAGCTGAGCTTAAAATCCAACTTGAAGCTTTGTTGGCAAAAGGCTTCATCCGCCCTAGCTCATCTCCATGGGGTTGCCCCGTTCTGTTCGTAACGAAGAAAGATGGAACAGAAAGGATGTGCGTAGACTATCGCCCGCTAAATCTAGCGACGATAAAGAACAAGTACCCACTGCCCAGGATCAATGATCTTTATGATCAACTTGCTGGATCCTCTGTCTTCTCCAAGATGGATTTGAGATTAGGCTATCATCAAATCAAAATCCGAAACGAGGACATTCCCAAAACAGCTTTTACTACTCGTTATGGTCTTTACGAGTACACCGTCATGTCCTTTGGTTTAACCAATGCCCCCGCCACTTTCTCGCGCATGATGAATTCGATCTTCATGGAGTACCTAGATAAATTTGTTGTAGTTTATCTCGATGACATTCTCATCTACTCGAAGAACGAAGAAGAACATGCCGAACATCTAAGGCTGGTATTGATGAAACTTAGAGAGCATCGCCTATATGCTAAATTCTCCAAGTGTGAATTTTGGCTACCAGAAGTGACCTACTTAGGCCACGTGATTTCTGCAAAAGGCATTGCTGTGAATCCCGAGAGAGTTCAGGCCGTCCTTGACTGGGCTCCACCTGAATTGGTTAAGCAAGTTAGGAGTTTTCTCGGCCTAGCCAGCTATTGCCGCCGCTTCGTTGAGAACTTTTCTAAAGTTGCAAAGCCTCTTACTGAACTCCTCAAGAAAGATAGGAAATTCCTATGGACCCCCAAGTGCGAGGAAAGCTTTCAAGAGCTAAAAAGAAGATTGACTTATGCACCCGTACTTGCGCCTCCAGACACCAAAAAGGATTTCGAGATCTTTTGTGACTCCTCACGGCAAGGGTTAGGATGCATACTTATGCAAGATAGACATGTGGTAGCTTATGCTTCACGCTAGTTGCGGCCACATGAAGAGAACTATCCTACCCATGACCTTGAACTCGCTGTCGTAGTTCATGCCCTGACAACTTGGCGACATTACCTCCTTGGTAATCGTTGTGAGATCTATTCCGACCACCAAAGCCTCAAATACATTTTCACCCAGCCAGATCTTAATCTCAGGCAAAGACGCTGGATTGAGTTGATAAAAGATTATGACTTAGGAATTTCTTACACCCCAGGAAAATCCAATGTCATGGCTGATGCACTAAGTCGTAAGTCATATTGTAACAACCTCATGTTAAAACAGTATCAACCACTTCTTCATGAGGAATTTTGCAAACTCAATCTTGAGATTGTGCCTCATGGCTATCTTTCTACCTTGGTGGCGAAACCAACCCTTGAGGAGCAAATCATAGTTTCCCAAAGGCGTGCACGAGGTGTTCGCCGGATCAAGGAGAACATTGCTAGCGGAGTTGCTAAATGTTTCCCCACAGATAGTAAAGGAACGATATTCTTTGGAAATCGTTTGGTAGTACCTAAGAATAGGGAACTAAGGCAACTCATCCTCAAGGAAGCCCATGACACACCCCTCTCGATTCATCCCGGTAGCACAAAAATGTACCGAGATCTACGCCAGAGATTTTGGTGGACTAGGATGAAGAGAGACATTGCTCGGTTTGTTGCTGAATGTGATGTTTGTCGTCGCATTAAAGCAGAACACCAAAGACCTGCTGGTACACTTCAACCTTTGCCTATCCCTGAGTGGAAATGGGACAAAGTCAGTATGGATTTCATCACTGGCTTTCCAAAAACCCAGAAAGGAAATGATGCCATCTTCGTTTTCATTGACAGACTTTCCAAAGTTGCTCACTTCCTTCCCGTTCGCGAGTCTATAACTGCTAGCCAGTTAGCGGACTTGTACGTCTCTAGAATTGTGTCTCTTCACGGTGTTCCTTTGGAAATCAATTCGGATCGTGGTAGCCTTTTCACCTTTAGATTTTGGGGAAGCTTCCAACATGGTATGGGAACTCATCTCTCCTTTAGTACAGCTTTCCATCCTCAATCTAGAGGTCAAGTCGAAAGGGTTAACAAAATTCTTGAAGACATGCTCAGAGCTTGTGTTATCTCATTCGGAAAGAATTGGGAGAAGTCTCTTCCATTCGCCGAATTTTCTTATAACAATAGTTTTCAATCTAGTCTGAACATGGCTCCTTTTGAACTCCTATATGGACGACGATGTCGAACACCCCTTAACTGGTCAGAAACCGGTGAAAGTCAATTCTTTGGACCGGAAATGATCATGGAAGCAGAAGAGCAAGTTCGCATTGTTCATGATCAATTGAAAGTAGCCCAGTCTCGTCAGAAAAGCTACTATGATCGTCATCATAGGCATGAAAGCTACAATCTGGATGAGAAGGCTTACCTTCGGGTTACTCCTCTGAAGGGAACCCAACGATTCGGTATCAAAGGCAAGTTGGCCCCACGTTACATTGGACCTTTCCGCATTCTTGCTAAACATGGAGAAGTTTCCTACCAACTTGAACTACCCCCGTACCTTTCCCGAGTACATGATGTATTCCATGTGTCACAACTCAGGCGTTGCTTCAAGGACCCCATCCGGGAAGTCGACCATGAAACGCTTGATCTACAAGATGAAATTTCTTATCGAGAATACCCTGTTTGTGTTCTTGATTCAGCAGAGCGTGTCACTCGCCGAAAGAAGACCAAGTTTCTGAAAGTGCAATGGTCACACCACTCTGAGAGAGAAGCCACGTGGGAAAGAGAAGACCGTCTCCGTGCCGAGTACCCCTCCTTCCTCCCGCAGACTTCTGAATCTCGGGACTAGATTCTTTTGAGTGGGGGCGAGTTGTCACAACCCTAAGTTAGGTATGTGCTAGGGTAAGCTTAGGCCTTTGCATCATGTAAAAATTTCAAAAAGAAATTGAAATGGGAGAAGGAAACCCCCCAGATGAATTAATTCAAAAGGCCAGAAATAAATCTTCTCCGAAAATTCATGTTTGATTTTTGAAAAGTCTTATAAATGAGTGTGATCACATATCAAGTGATGTGGGACCCACCCCATGCTCATGGATTTTTCAAATATTCAAACAGGACCTTGGATTAATTCAAAAACCCCTATTTGAATTAAAGTTCAAATAATTTGAATTTTAAAAGTGCTCAAATTTTATAAGTGGCTAGCCCTTTATTTAATGAGGCCATATAAAAAATTGGCATTTAATAAAATGCCTAGCTATTTTATTAGCTAGGTCAAACATATTGCAGAAAAAAAGAAAAAAAGAAAAAGAGCAGAGGGGCTTACCTTTCGCTCAAGACGAAGGCCCATCTGGCCCGGTCCAGCTCCCCTTGTCCTCTTCCTCCTCGCCAGAAGGAGAGATGACCGAGCCGTGCACTGGGCATGGCCACCACCTCCTCCTCCTCGCCAGCACAGAGGCTCTCTCCTCTATCTCTCTCGCCACACGACGTCTGGAGAAGCCCCTCCTCTTTTCCCCCTAGCCTCTGGTCCTTATCTTCTTCCTCCTCACGTCGAATCGCAAACCTAGCAGAGGCCCGCGGAGCGCCGAAGACGAACGCACGCGGCCACCGGCCGAGCTGGAGCGAGCCACCTTGTCCATTCGATCCGCCGGGGTCGACTTCTTCGAGCCAAAACTCCAATTTGAAGCGAGAGGCAACTACGGTGACGACAACTTCGACGAGCCGCCGCGGCCACCCCTGACTCCGGCGCGAAATCGAGCTCCGTCCGCTCCTTCTCCGGCTTCCCCAAGCTCACCACTGCATCCCTCGTGAGCCGCTCGTCGATTTCCCTCTCTCTGCACCCCTCCCCATTCTCTCTGCCGCCGATTGCCATGAACAGAGCCACGGCCAGCCGCCAAGCTCGATGCCGGCGTGGCCTGGGGCCTCTCCTCGATGTCTAGGTGGCACCAGTGGGTGCGGGCGAGCGAGACGATCCCCCCGGTGCTCTCGGTTGTCCTCCCCGAGCCCCCGAGCCGATTCCAGTGAAACTCCGGCGAGCCCTGTGCCGGCGGCGCCATTAACCCCCTCCCCTTTCTTACTGTCCCGTGGGCCCAAGGCCATTAGCGCTAACCCCTGCACTAATCCCCCCTTAGTGTCTCTGTCTAGTGGGCCCAAGGCCCTAATCTAATTAGGTTTAGATTAAACAGAACGGTTTAATCCCCCCAGCCACTGACAACAGAGTCCCACACGTCAGAAGCCCTCTGACGTCACACAGACGTCATGATGACGCAGTAAAACGATTAATTGATTTAATTTAATTCCATAAAATCCAGAAAATAGACAAATCTTTAGAAAATCATAACTAATTCATTTTAACTCCAAATTGGGCAAATAATATGTCTAAAATTATCAGAAAAATTCAAGGATTTTGAATATGCAACTTGTTTCTATTTTTGACCATTTTAAAATGGGTGAACAGTAGAAAACATGCATATGGCATTCTTTTGAATTCAAATTTGGAGAGATTTTGCAAATGATTTTGCAACACACTTCTATTAGATGGATTCATCCACACATCAGAAACATTATCTCAACTATACCACATCACTTCATGCTCAACCTTTTCAAATGAACTTCCATGCATTCAAATGCATTTGAAATTCATCGATAAATCAAATGGAGTTTGAATTTGCAATTCAATCGCAATGTACTCCTTTTAAATAGAATTGTCCACACAATGCAACCATGAATATCACCATTACAATCTTATTCATGTGATTGTGCATTATACATTATGTTGATCCTATGATTGTCATGTTGCTGATAGAAGTGGAGCCGGAACCCGAGATCACCCCCTTCATTGAAGACCCCGTGACTGAACCCCGTCAGCAAGGCAAGCAAACCCCCATTGATCATGTCGATAAAATCCCACTTCCCTCTCATGTCTCGCTTATGCATTGTATAGGATGTTTACCATGATAACGTTTCTACCGCATAGTTGAACCCAATCCTTTGCATGACCTATCATTTTGTCACAGTAGTAAGCAAACCACAATCCTAGCAAATGTAGGAGTTGGTTGATATCATGTAACCCCTGCAACTGTTACTGCTTATTGCATGCTTAGAGTTACAATGAGGTTAATCTTTTGTGAGTCGGGATGGTAGTGATCATGTTGATGATGGTAGAAAGGTGTTGGTGAATCTACCCTAATACAAGGTGAACGATGAGAGGTTGTGTTGGAGTACACAGTGGGTTGTCTCGTTGAACACCGCCTGAAGTCCGAGTTCTTGTGTGGTGATCCAAGAAGAAGAGTACAACCACACATTGGGCTCACTGACCCCTCTCGACCTAGTACCTCACCCCGTTCGAACACCGGGAGTCGCATTAGTTCGGAGTTCTGGTAGGGCTGTGGCACGGTCTGCGAAGTGGATGAACGGCTTTTCAAGACCGGCTTGGGACCCTGCACACATCGTTTGAGGCTGTACTGGAACCTCGGCCGGACTTCCATACGGATCCCCCTCAGATAGGCGACTCTCTGGACTAGAACGGATCTGTGGGCGAAGTGTCGTGGCAACATGCTCGCCGGTACCCGCTTGAAGGGTCCCACTCCCAGGCGGTAACTGATGCGTGTGTGTGTGTGTAGCGGTACAACCCTGCAGGGTTAACACAACTATTCGAATAGCCGCATCCGCGGTTAAGGACTGCTTGGAAAGCTTAGCTTGATTATTAGACAACTTGAACTGGATACTTATAAAACTTACCAAGATAAGCGTGAGTGATATGGCGTGCTTTCTCGTGGGGAAGTCGAGGAAGGCACCATAGTGGTGTAATTGGTTGAAGAGATTTAGTGGACTCGTGTACGCTTCTTACCTCAAGTTTGGTACTCGTAGTTCAGGACTAGCCAAGTCAAAGCTAGCACTTCTGCAAGTAAAACCCCACCTTCCTTTACCTTGATACATGTGCATGAGTAGTATAGTTCCTACGTAATTCTTGCTGAGTACAACTTTGTACTCACGTTTTCTTATTCTATGTTTTAGATGAACCCCCCTGACCCTGAAGGTGGAATCTTCCTGGAGCTCGACGACTGATCAAGCTAGTGTAGTCCCAGTCAGACGACTGTTCCCTCGTGGAAGGACTTGTTTATAGATAAGGCTTCTCTAAGCCATTTATTAAACTTGTCTGTACTCAGACCTACTTTGCTTCCGCATGTTTGATGTAATGTTGGATCACAGACTTGTGATCTCTGTGTGCACTCTGTAAGAGTTATCAGTAAAGTTGTATACTTTCTAGAGAATTGCAATGATACCTGTTGTTCATACTGGACATGTGTGCTGCGTGTATGTTTATAACATGCATGTCTTGGTATGGGTTTTCGAGACCTTAGTTGTGATCTGCCTGGCGGTCTTTTATACACCAAGTGGCCCTTAGCTGTGCGCAGCTTGGGGCATCGCGATGCGACTTCTCGTGACTCAGTCACGTGCACACTTTGATGTATGATCGAGCCCGCCCTAGACCCCGACTAAGTGATCGGGCTGGAGTAAGTCTATGTAAGGGTTATAATACAATTGATAGTATGGTTGAGGCGACTTGTCTATGAGTATGGGAGTTCATCACCCATATCAGTTAGACTTGTGTGCGGACGATGAGGACCCATCTCAGTTGATCATCCGGCCTGGATGGGATGCCCCTCATGTTCGATGCTCTCCGAGAACGTTATGTGCTTGGCCTTGTCTGCTTAGACGAGTGGGTACGGTTCTCGGCTCTCCATATGATTGTGTTGTAGCGAGGCTTGCATACGCTAACCCCGGGTCCCGACAGATTTTTTGACAGATTTGGGGGAAAACAGGGGGATGGCTCCAATTTTGTGGCTAGGGAAACCCTAGAAGGAGGTGGGAGTGTGGTGGTCTTTATATAGCCCAGGTGGCTGGCAGTTTGCAAAAACATCCCCGGTTTTTCTCTCGCGCGCGCGGTGATTACGTTTCTGACCGCCGGGGGTCCGCAGGACCTCCGATTCGGGTAAAACTTCGAACTGTGCGATCAGCGCGTCGAGCCGGCGGCGTTCACCTCGCGCTGGAACCGTTCCAAGAACACTTTCCGGCGCGCTATAAAAATATCCCGTTTAATTATTAAACGGGGTTTTTCGTTCCGTTGGCTGTGGCTGGTCTCGTGCGGTTTTCACGATGGTGATCGGGTGAAACCCGGTGTCGCAAATGTCGAGTGTCAGGCTGGCAAGGGTCGATCTCCGTCCGGTACGAGAAAAGAGGGAGAAAATAATCGTCGATCGATAAATCGGGGACGCAAACACCGCAAACAAATAAGACAATCAAACAATTCACACCGAAAACAAATTTTTTAATTTTTGTGAAATCTGGATTGTTACACAAGCAAACCATCTTAACGAGGTCAACTATGGAAGAAGAACTCACAACATTAGAAAGCAGATGTCACAACATTAGACACAACCACTGTTGAAACAGAGTGGCTTCGTGGGCTCTTGATGGACTTACTCGTGGTTGAAAAACGAATACTCGCTATCCTAATGAACTGTGATAATCAAACTGTGGTCGTCAAGATAAAAAACTCTAAGGATAATATGAAGTCATGAAGACATGTGAAGAGGAGACTGAAATCTGTCAGGAAATTGAAGAACTATGGAGTTATTACATTGGATTATATCCAAACATTTAAAAATCTAGCAGATCCCTTCACAAAGGTTTTATCACGTAACGTGATAGATAATGCATCGAGGGAGATGGGTTTGAGATCCACCATTTGAGTTGTCCACAGCGGTAACCTACTCTATGTGATCGGACATCTTGTGAAGTATAAGTGGGAGACAAGTTGTTGGTTACCCCACTCCATTATGATGCAATCCTCTCCTGATCTGCATGGTAGGTTGATATTATCTTAATGTGTTCCGAGTGGCTTATGTATCTAATCAAATATTTTGTACCGCAGAGTATCTTTTGAGGAATACACCTACGTGAGCTTGGCTATTAAACATCGCAGTCCGTGAGAGTTGGGTGCTCTCTAATAAACTCATGAAAGGCCTTGGAATACAACATCTAAGCTCCACCCGCGGGGAAGCCTTGCGGCAGCCCAGTATAGATAAGGGATTTATGTGAAACTAGGTCTAAAGAAAGCTTGTAGTTCAAGGCATAGTCCCCTATTCAAGTTGTGAACTAGCGTAACATGAATTATATGTGGAATTTCAACTTAACAGTCTCCACTAAAAATCGGTATATAAATAATGATTTGGAAAAAAATGATGAGATGAAACAATGAGACTTTGTGGGAGATTGTTGGATTTTACTAACATTTGTTAGTGGGCCTTTAGCACAAAGCACATTGTAAAATCTGAAATTATCTTGGACCATTCATGCATGGAAAATGGTGGGAAGTTTAGTACCACTCCGCTAGTAGAGGGAGTTGCACACTTTCTTATAAGGTGAGCTCCACTTGCACATGTAAGAGCTTGAGAAAACAAGTGTTACACGTGCACTCCTCCTCACTCGCTGATACGTCCAAAATGCATCACTATTTTATATAGTAATTCTTTCTTGGTCATTGATATATTTCATGTTATGATGTTGTTCTTATGTTGTTTTGGCTTATTTTACACAGTTTGCAACTTTCCGATGCCGAAGCAGCAGACACAGGATTCAGCGGTAAAAAGTGGACGTTGAGTTGCTGAAGAAGAATACCTCCAAATTACCTGAAAATCGACGGAGGGCATTTTTCAGAAGACACGTCGAAGAGGGGCCAGAGGGGGGCCATAGGGTGCCTAGGCGGCCACCTGACGCGCCCCCCACCCTGGCCGCGCCGGGAGGGCGCCTGGACCCCTGGAGCCACTCCCGGCTCCTCCCTCTTGCCTATATATCGCTCATATACCAAAAATCCTAAAAAGGAGAGTTTCCAGAGCTCCGCCGCCACTCCGGGGCAGAAACCTACAGATAAAAAAATACATCTCCGGCAGGCAGATTCCGCCGGCGAGAACACCTCCCGGAAGGATAGAACGTTGCCATCGTTATCACCATCGTCACGGGCATCATCGAGATCATCATCAGTATCATCCCCAACATCAGCACCATCACCACCACCATCCAATATCACCTCACAAATCCAACTTGTGTTGTAATACGTCCTATCTATCCTCTCTACTCTACCGGTGTTGATTACTACCGTGTGATGAATGCTATTGAGTTTTGTTGGAGAACTATCATTGTGTCCAGATTGTTTATCATCTATTTATCACCACTAATCATGATCTCTTTTATGTCTTGTGAGTAGTTACTTTAGTTCTTGAGGACATGGGAGAAGTCTAGTTGTTAGTAGTCATATGATGTTGAAGTAATATGTGTTGTTTGATATTTAAGTTGTGTTGTTATTTTCCTAGTGGTGTTGTGTGAGTCGAACCCTCAACACTTCGCCTTATTAAGGACCTAGGGGAATACATTGTGTACAAAGGATGCTTACGGTGGGTTGCCGGAGTGACAGAAACCTGAACCCCAGTTCACATGCTTTTGCACAAGGAAACAATGGATCATCGATCGTATTGCTATGGTTAGGCTTTTGCCTTAATTACTATCTTGTATTTGCAGATGCTTGCAAGGTGTTTAATCATAAGAGTGCACTTCTCTTAGTCTAGAGGGTGTACTAGCATAGATCCACCCAATCAACACTTATCAACACCGCACATAGTACCGATACGGAATATGGCGAAAACACATGACTATTTCTCCCATGTGTCCTCAAGAACGCTTTAGCCTTTATAAGTTCAGTTGCTAGGACTATACTTTGCTCAAAAAGATCGGGCCACTCGTTACTCCTCAGTGCTCTTTACTTTGCTCGCTTTTACCTTCTTGCTGCTTATATCAAAAATCTCTAAAAAGTTATCTTTCAGTTCCTGCAGCTATTTCTTTACCAAAGTCACTTACACATACCTTCTGCTCCTCGTTGGGTTCGACACTCTTATTTATCGAAAACGCTACAAACAATCCCCTACAGTTGAGGGTCATCAAGTACTATTTTCTAGCGCCATTGCCGGGGAGCGTAGCGCTATTAGTAAGTGAAGCTGGTAAGGAAGTCTTTATATTTGTGTTTTTGTTTTTCTGTTGCTGCTTTTGTCCTTATGGACACCTCTACTCTTGGATCGTTGTTTATGGGGAAACGCCCCATGACTGTGGTGGTCACTCTTACCCCTACTTAAATTGTTCCTTACAAAATACCGTCTGGTATTATCGATCATGTCTTAGCTAATCGTTATGCAGGAGATAGACATCCAGTGAACACTTGCTATATTTATCACAACTATGTTCATTATGTAAGCTTGCAGGTGTGTCACTGGAGTTCGTCATGAAGAAATTATTCTCCGTATCACTTATAGGTAAAGCTTCAGATTGATATAAGCTCCTTGATAACTCACATCTACTTAGTTGGAAGAGCTCATGTCTCTCTTTTATAGAAAGTTTTACCCTCTTCATGAAATTCATCGAGACAGGAATTACATCTACAACTTTTGGTCTCGCGACGGAGAAAGCATCGCTCAAACTTGGGGGAGACTTAAATCCCTAATGTTCAAATGTCCTATTCATGAACTCCCCAAAGATATTATAATTACAAATTTTTATGCCAGGCTTTCCCGTCAAGATAAGGAGATGTTGGATGCCTCCTCTAGCGGGGTATTCCAAACAAAAAGCATTGAAGAAAAGTGGGATCTCATCGAGAGGATCCAGAAGAATACTGAAGACTGGGAAATTGATAAAGGTATTGAACCCGCTATAAATTATGAGCATGATTACATTGAGAGCTATGTGAAAACTGATTACTTTAATACCTTTTTTTAAGATTGGTCTTGATTCCCAGCTCATGATTGATTTTTGCAAGAACTTTTCCTCTCACATTGACTCTTCGAAAGAAGAGAAGGCTCAGTATCATAAAACTTTTAAAGAATTACATGTTGATATAAATGTTGTTGACCCTATTCTGCCTGTGTTTTTCTATGAAAAGCCCCCTTTTCCTACAAGGACGAGGGGGCACTCTTTTGTGACAGGCATAATGAATAAGAGTGAGATAAGAACTGACGAACCTGAGGACCTGATCAAGGTCGATCCTCAAGTTGCGGTGATTAAAGATTTAGTCACTAATGATATTTCAGATTCCAAGATAATTTTTGTGCCGTTTCAACTAACATTGTCACAGCCAAGAATAAGAGTCCAATTTCAGGTACACTAGTTGTATCTGTCAAGATCGGAGATCACAACTATTACGGGCTCTATGATCTAGGATCCAGTGCTAGTGCTATTCCTTATTCACTCTATTAGGAGATCATGGGTGAGATTTCCCCCTGTGAACTTGAAGAGATCGGTGCTAATATTTATCTAGCAAACAAAGAAACTATCTCTCCCATCGGAATTGTGAGAGATGTTGAAGTCTTATGTGCAAAGGTAAAGTATCCTACCGACTTTCTCGTACTTGGTTCAGTGCAAGATAGTTTTTGCCCTATTATCTTTTGTAGACCTTTCCTCAGCACTTGTGGTGCTGTTATAGACTGTAAGAATGGTAAAGTCTCTATTGAATTCAATGGTGAGACATATGAATTTAACTTTTCTAAATTTTCCAATCAACCTCGTGGTACTGATTTACTTAGTGATGATAAAATTATTGAAAATATTGCTTCTATTGCTATTCCTCCTAATGATCCTTTGCAGCAATATATGGAAGACCATGAGAATGATATACATATGCAGGAGAGAAATGAGTTGGAAGAAATATTCACAAGACAAACTGCTATCCTGAAGCACAACCTTCCAGTTGAGCCTTTAGGAATCCTAGCACAACCAAAAGAAGACATGGTGTTTGACCTCAAACCACTTCCCGATACTCTCAAGTATGCTTATTTAGATGAAAAGAAAATATATACTGTCATTATCATTGCTAACCTTTCAGGATTTGAAGAAGAGAGATTATTGGAGACACTTCGCAGACACCGTGGTGCATTAGGCTATACCCTTGATGACCTTAAGGGGATTAGTCCATCGATTTGCCAACACACTATCAATCTCGAGCCCGATGCTAAGCCAGTTGTTGATCATCAACGACGGCTGAACCCAAGGATGAAGGACGTGGTTAGGACAGAGATTCTCAAACTTCTAGCCGCAGGTATCATCTATCCTATAGCTGATAGTAGGTGGGTAAGTCCAGTTCATTGTGTTCCTAAGAAAGGAGGTATGATTGGTGTTCCTAATGATAAAAAACGAACTAATAACTAAAAGAGTTGTTATTGGATATAGAATGTGTATTGATTACAGGAAGTTGAACAAGGCAACCAGGAAGGATCACTACCAACTGCCCTTTATTGACCAGATGCTAGAGAGGTTGTCTAAAAACGCCCACTTTTGCTATATTGATGGGTACTCTGGCTTCTCTCAAATTCATTTTAACACCGCCAATCAAGAGAAGACCACCTTCACGTGTCCCTACGGTACTTATGCTTACAGGCGTATGCCTTTTGGTTTATGCAATGTGCCTGCTAATTTTCAGAGATGTATGTCTGCAATTTTTCATGGTTTCTGTGAGGAGATTGTGGACGTCTTCATGGAAGATTTTTCCGTCTATGGAACATCCTTTGACCACTGTCTCCACAATCTTAATAAAGTTTTGCAGAGATGCGAGGACACAAACTTAGTTCTAAATTGGGAAAATGTCACTTCATGGTTAACGAAGGGATCGTGCTTGGTCACAAGATTTCCGAGAGGGGAATTGAAGTGGACAAGGCGAAGATTGAAGCTATCGAGAGGATGCCCTATCCAAGGGACATTAAAGGTATTCGTAGTTTTCTCGGTCATGCTGGTTTCTATAGAAGATTTATTAAGGACTTCTCTAAGACTTCGAGACCCCTTACCAATCTTCTCCAGAAGGATGTTCCTTTTGTATTTGATGAAGATTGTAAGGAGGCTTTCGAAGTTCTTAAGAAAGCTTTGATAACCGCTCCTATAGTACAACCACCTGACTGGAAATTGCCCTTTGAAATTATGTGTGATGCTAGTGATTTTTCTGTTGGAGCTGTGTTAGGAAAAAGGGTTCATAAGAAATTGAATGTTATACATTATGCTAGCAAGACCCTTGATAGTGCTCAAAAGAATTATGCTACTACTGAGAAGGAATTCTTAGCAGTAGTGTTTGCTTGTGATAAATTTATACCCTATATTGTTGATTCTAAAGTTATTATTCATACTGACCATGCCGCTCTTAAGTACCTTATGGCGAAGAAGGATGCCAAACCAAGACTCATCAGGTGGATACTCCTTCTTCAAGAATTTGACTTACAGATTGTTGATAGAAAAGGAGCAGACAATCCGGTGGCGGACAATCTTTCAAGGATGGAAGATATACCACATGACCCCATCCTAGTCAAAGACAGTTTTCCAGATGAAAAACTTGCCATTGTTAAAGTACAATCTCTCTCCGATCCTTGGTTTGCAGATTATGCTAATTTTATCGTTGCAAAGTATTTGCCTCCAGGTTTAACATTTCAGCAAAGAAAGAACTTCTTTCATGATTTGAGGCACTACTTTTGGGATGACCCTCATCTTTTCAAAGAAGGTCCTGGCGGGATCGTGAGAAGATGCATACCGGAACATGAGCAGAACGAAATTCTCAAGCAATGTCACGATAGTCCCTATGGAGGACATCACGCCGGTAAGAGGACCGCACATAAGGTTCTCCAGTCAGGTTTTTATTGGCCTACTCTCTTTAAAGATGCTAGAAATTATGTTTTATCCTGTGATAAGTGTCAGAGAGTTGATAATATTAGTAGGAGGAATGAGATGCCTATGAATTACTCACTAGTGATTGAGCCTTTTGATTGTTGGGGTTTTGATTTTATGGGTCCTTTTCCTCCCTCAAACAAGTACACTCACATTTTAGTAGTTGTTGATTATGTTACAAAGTGGGTTAAAGCAATCCCCACTGAGAGTGCTGATGACAAGACATCTTTGAAAATACTCAAATATGTAATTTTCCCTAGGTTTGGTGTACCTAGGTATCTTATGACAGATGGAGGGTCACACTTCACGCATGGAGATTTTAGAAAAGCTCTAGCAAAGTACGATGTCAATCATAGAATTGCTTCACCGTACCATCCTCAAACTAGTGGGAAATTTGAGCTCACCAATAGAGAGATCAAGTTGATCCTGCAAAAGACAGTTAACAGTTCGAGAAAGGATTGGTCAAAGAAGTTAGGAGATGCTCTGTGGGCGTATAGAACTGCTTGCAAAAATCCCATGGGCATGTCCCCGTATAAGATGGTCTATGGCAAGGCTTGCCATTTGCCATTGGAATTAGAACATAAAGCTTTTTGGGCTGTTAGAGAGCTTAATGTTGACCCGAAGTTAGCCGGTGAAAAGCGTATCATGAACTTGACTTCTCTAGATGAGTGGAGAAGTGAAGCTTACGAGAGCGCTAAAATGTTCAAGTAAAAGGTAAAGAAGTGGCACGATAGAAGGATTTTGAAACGTGAATTTCATGTTGGAGATAAAGTTTTGTTGTTTAGATCTCGTTTCAGGTTCTCTCCAGGTAAATTAATTTCCAGATGGGAAGGGCCACTTCATATCGAAGAATTTTACTGGTCAGGTGCAATTAAGATTAACAATTTTGATGGCAACAAACCTCAAGTTGTGAATGGGAAAAGACTCAAGGATTACATGGCGGGGGACCCCGTCAATGTTGATGTAAATATAATACACACAACAACTCATGAAGAATATGTTGCATCCCCATTTCAGACACCAGCAGAAGAAAAATAAGAAAAGGTATGTATTACGGTAAGGAAACATCGCGAAACCGCTATAAAAGTTCCAGATTACGCGTTTTTTGCAAAATATAGAAAATTTAGAGCCTAATTGGAGCCGGAGAGGAGCTCCAGGGGGCCCAGGCGCCCCCCTGGCGCGGCCTACCTCCTGGCCGCGCCGGGAGGCCGCCTGGGCACCCCGGAGCCCGTCTCCGACTCCACTTTGGCTCGTTTCCTTTCATATGTTGCAGAAATTTTTGCTATATATTTGCCCGGATAGCCTCGGCACCGTATGTCTTGATTTTGCGTGTTTTCTTCTCGATCTGTTTCTGCCATAAAATCTTTTAGCTAGACCTAGGTGCCATGGCTTCCCCAAGTTCCCCCAAGGACAAGTTCGTCGTCAACGTCATCAACCCTTACCTCGCTCAGGTGAAGAACCATCCTCGAACCGTCCAGTTGGAGGATGGTGACCTTCACCAAGAGGAACTGAAGGAACCTGTCAAGGAGGGGAGCATCGAGGCCAGGCTAGAAGAGATGGACCAAGAAGTCTTCAAGTTCAAGAAGATGGTTGAGCGGGGTGTTGAAGCCAACTTCGACATCATCAACGAGCTGAAGACGTTCTACAATAAGGAGATGAGGGGGATTTGGTCAAGCATCACCGCTGCAGAAGAAAGAATTGATGATCTCCAAGGGTAGATCTATGATCTGCACAACCAGAACTGTGAGTATGAACTAAAGTTTATGCACATGGGTTTAGGTGCTGGAAGCAGGATCTTGGAGACCGAAGCCTCTCATGGGACCGGGGAACCTCTACCATGTAAGCGCTTCGTCCATGACTACATCAACAACAACCACAACAAGAATGAGGATTAAATCTCCTTGGGTAATGGCACCCCTCAGCTTGTTCCAAGCTTGGGGGAGTGCCCGGTATCTCTATCTTTATCTTAGTCTTTTAGAGTCAAGTAGAGTCGTATCATGTCTAGGGAAGTTATTATATGAAATAGGAGTTTGCATTGAGGTCTATCACTCCTTCTGTGGAGAGTTTGTATCCGTGAGTGTGGAGTCGTCTATGATGGAATATTAATGAGAAGTCTATTGGTTCCTTTGCTACACTCGGTATTCTCTTCACGCAATCGACCTTATATGATGATTCTTATGGGGAGTATTGACCTTATATCAGGTATGGCTTTGAAAACTTTATTTAATTTTGGCAAACATAGCTTTGGTCTTGACAACATGCATGTTTTATCAAGTAGCGACATAGCCAAAACCTTTATGTTATTATGCTTGAAGTGTTATGTTGACAAGGAAGACAACTTGATGTGTTATGATTACCTTAATGTTTATGCTTTATATGTTTTGAATCTAAGTTAGCATCAATTGTCTGTTCTCTCAGAGCCTTTGCTAGCCAAACTCCTTGCCTAGCAGATTTCTGCTTGTGCATCCATACCCTGAAACCATTACCTTCCATATGAGTCCACCATACCTTCCTATTCGTGGTATTCCCCTACAACTCCTATAAGTATAGAATTTATGTGTTATCCTTAAATGTTCAAAATCTTCTGTTTTGTGCCTCTCGTTTAGCTCATGAGGAAGTAGTAGGTAATTCATGATCTTCTTAAGTTGGACAAGTTTTACCCCGGGATTGCATGTCTAATGTGAAAACCCATAACTCGAGGAGGAACTGGCATGAGTGCGCCCATCTCGAAAGATAATATAACAAAAAAACCTCCTTCACGCTTGGTCTATGAGAAATCAGAAACTTTGGCAGTGATAAACAAAGGAGATTAAGGGGATGTGATCGTCCCCACTTGGGAGCCGTTCCTCGAAACTTGTCCATCTTGAGAAGTAATTGAGCTATCTATTAGCATTCGTTGACAAACTATGCACCCCCCAAAGTTTATTTTTTATTCTGTTTGATTTAAGGATAGCACATAAGTTTTCCCCGCTTGCCTTTAGCAAGGCCTTTCCTTTACTTTTATGTTGAGTCAGTTTTCCTACTTCTTTCCTTTCCCAAAGAGAACAGACACTTGATGTTGATGAGGATTCATCCATATAATGTTGCATTAAGTTTTTCCATGCCACATCATTGTTGACATTATCCTTTGATAAGTAAGTTGTTTGCGAAAGCTTTTGCCAAGAAAACATCTTCCTTTGTGTTAACATTTACACTTCTTGACTAATAACATGTTCTTTCAAAATCTTCAGATTGTTTCATTATAAATAGAAAGAGCAAAAGTGAAAGTTATTGGTTTTCCTTTGACCAAGGATATGTTTTCCATAATTTGATGAGTTTTCTCCGCCCTACTTTTCATTATAATTGTTATTACTTTCTCATAAGGGCCCTATGAGTTGAGGTTGATGTTGAGGATTCTTGAGTTTGATGAAGAAATCATGATGCTTCTTGTCCGTATTTTCTTTATCGACACTTCACTCTCTAAACTTGTGGACAGGTTTACCGAGCTCAGCATTCGCTTGGGGACAAACGAGGTCTAAGCTTGGGGAAGTTGATACGTCCAAAATGCATCACTATTTTATATAGTAATTCTTTCTTATTCATTGATATATTTCATGTTATGATGTTGTTCTTATGTTGTTTTCGCTTATTTTACACAGTTTGCAACTTTCCGATGCCGAAGCAGCAGACGTAGGATTCAGCGGTAAAAAGTGGACGCTAAGTTGCTGAAGAAGAATACCTCCAGATTACCTGAAAATTGATGGATGGAATTTTTCAGAAGATTAACGAAGACACGTCGAAGAGGGGCCAGAGGGGGGCCACAGGGTGCCCAGGCGGACACCTGGCGCGGCCCCCACCCTGGTCGCGCCGGGAGGGCGCCTGGACCTCTGGGGCCACTCCCGGCTCCCCCCCCCCTCTAGCCTATATATCGCTCATATAACAAAAACCCTAAAACAGGGAGAGTTTCCGGAGTTCCGCCGCCGCTCCGTGGAGGAAACCTACAGAGAAGAAAAGACATCTCCGGCGGGCAGATTCCGCCCGGGAGAACACCTCCCGGAAGGGGAGATCGTTGCCATCGCCATCACCATCGTCACGGGCATCATCGAGATCATCATCAACATCATCTCCATCATCAGCACCATCACCACCACCATCCAATCTCACCTCAAAAGTCCAACTTGTGTTGTAATCCGTACTATCTATCCTCTCTACTCTACCGGTGTTGATTACTACCGTGTGATGAATGCTATTGAGTTTTGTTGGAGAATTATCATTGTGTCCAGATTGTTTATCATCTATTTATCCCCACTGATCATGATCTCTTTTATGTCTTGTGAGTAGTTACTTTAGTTCTTGAGGACATGGGAGAAGTCTAGTTGTTAGTAGTCATATGATGTTGAAGTAATATGTGTTGTTTGATATTTAAGTTGTGTTGTTATTTTCCTAGTGGTGTTGTGTGAGTCAAACACTCAACACTTCGCCTTATTAAGGACCTAGGGGATTACATTGTGTACAAAGGATGCTTACGGTGTGTTGCCGGAGTGACAAAAACCTGGACCCCAGTTCGCATGCTTTTGCACAAGGGAACAATGGATCATCGATCGTATTGCTATGGTTAGGCTTTTGCCTTAATTACTATCTTGTATTTTCGGATGCTTGCAAGGTGTTTAATCATAAGAGTGCACTTATCTTAGTCTAGAGGATCCTCATGACTATTTCTCCCGTGTGTCCTCAAGAACTCTTTAGCCTTTATAAGTTTGGTTGCTAGGCCTATTCTTTGCTCAAAAGGATCGGGCCACTCGTTACTTCTCAGTGCTCGTTACTTTGCTCGTTGTTACCTTTTTGCTGCTTATATCAAAAATCCCTAAAAAGTTATCTTTCAGTTCCTGCAGCTATTTCTTTACCAATGTCGTTTACCAATACCTTCTGCTCCTAGTTGGGTTCGACACTATTATTTATCGAAAACTCTACAAACGATCCCCTACAGTTGAGGGTAATCACTCGCCTCGCCTCACCTCGTCACGACACGTGCGCGCGCGCGTAGGGTTTCAGGAATGAGCTGAGCTGAGGACAAAGCTATGTGTGCACTGTAATTAATGGACACGTTAATTACACTTAGTTGGTGTGATGTTTCTGTGGGCTCCACTCCCACATCGGCCTGGCCCGTTTCATCTATATAAACCTCACAAACCCTACCTTGGTCAGGCCGCCACATGGTTCTACCTCGTTCCAGAACATTGCGCCACCGTCCAAGTCTTCTCCATCCCTTCTTCCAGTGTGCACCGCTAGGAGGGACACCAGGCCTCCAAAACCCCGCCTCTCATGATCATGTACGAGAGAGGGGCGAGCAGGTTTTTGGGCAGCGCACTCGCGTGACTGATGGCAACGACTACTTCCCCGACGACGATTTCTTTCCGGACGACGGCACCCTCTCCATCAACGACATGGGCGACAACAACGCTAGCGGCTCCACTCCCGTTGAACCGTACGTGATCTGTTGCTCTATGTTTGACATCATGATGCATGTTCTGTTCCTAGTGATTGTTATAGATGTGATCTCGTTGTCTACTTTTGAGTAGATCGCATGGCTAGTTTAATCTGTCTCATTGTTGCCATGGATTGTTTGTTTATTTCATGGATTAAATCATATGGTAAATTTCTAATATTTGTTAAATATATTAGAAATTTAGCATATGATTTAATCTATGAAATAGACAAACAATCCATGGCAATAATGATAAAGATCAAAATATCCATGCAATCTACTAAAATAATAGACAAAGAGATCACATCTACAACAATCACTTGAAACAAAACATGCATCATGATCTCAAACATAAAGGAACATATCATGTATGGTGCAACGAGGGTGGAGCCACTGGCGGTGTTGTCGCTCATGTCGTTGATGCGGAGGTTCCTAATGTCGGGGAACAAATCGTCGTTGGGGAAGTGCGCTCGCTTCCGGCAGTCGTGCCAGTGCGCACCGCGAAAACCTGATCCCCCCTCTCCCGTACATAATCACGAGAGGCTGGGTTCCGCAGGCCTGCTGTCCCTCCTAGCGACGCACGCCGAAAGAAGGGACGGAGAAGAGTTGAAAGACTCCGCAATGATCTGGAACGAGGTGGAACCACGTGGCATCTATGCCAAGGTAGGATTTGTCCTGTCAATATAGACGCAGCAGACCTGAGAGTAATGCCCACAATAATGGTTGAGTTAATCACTAATTAATGCGTCGAATTAATGTATTATTCATCACCAATTAACGTGTCCAATTAACGTGCTCATTAATCACCAATTAACGCGTTCAATTAACATGCCCATTATCATCAATTAACGCATCCAATTAACGTATCCATTAATCACCAATTAACTAATGACTCATTAATTTTCTCGGGCATGCACGAATGAGCCATGAGAGTTTTAGATTTCTCGATAACATAGGGGCAGTATCCGCCTTCGTCGGTTACACCCCGTCCGCCACCACTGGCCAGCCCTGCACCCCTCCACCAACCTGACTACGCTGGTTGCAACCACCACCACCATCCCGCCGCCAACCCCCGTGCAGATGTAGCCGCGGGCAGCCGCCGACCTAGTTGAGCCCAGGGATCCCAGATCCGCCGAGAAGCTCCCCCGACGGCCAGATTCGTAGTTCCCAAGCGAGCGCTATAGCCTCGCGCGCCAGGCCGCAGCCTGAAAACCAGCCCGCCCCCGCCTCGCCTCCACTGTCGTCGAAACGGGACAGCGAGACTCGCCACTAGCCACCCGCTCGAGAGATGCCACCTCGCTACGCACGAGCTCCAACAAAGGGCCCGCCGCCACTGTCCCTGGATCCAGCTAGTCAGGCTTTGCCGGTCAGCACCTCTGACGACGACGAGAAGAGGGAGGGACGGAGGAATGTTGTGGCTGCATTAGGATTTCGTTCCCCGAGTCGCCAGGGAGGGCGACGCGGGGATCGAGCTCCTTGGTCAATAAAAACTCCTATTTTCTCCATCTCCTTGAAACGAACAAAGCATCAATGAAGTGACTGTGCGTCTAGAAGGTACAATGTGCTAATCGCGAAGAAACTAAAAAAAACACCAAAACACACTAGATCGCGATACTTGGTGCGTTTGAAGCACACCCGACTGGCCTCTTCAAAGAATACCCTCAACTAGTGATTGGAAGTTTATCCAGCTCCTCGAAACGAACCAAGCAGATCAGGTCCGAGTAAGCAAAGAACAAAAGTGCAGGGTGGGATGGTGCCATGAGATACGACATACCGCACGTGAGCAGCACGCAGGGGCAACAAGATCCGTACGTACGTGTTGCCCGTATATCTATCACTGCACTGTACCACACACACAGGACTGTCCTAGATCTTGTTATCTTTCGCCACGGTCAGTGATATGATATGCAGGAAATAACGACTACACTTAAGATGACTTTCTTAACCATTAACGGCGCAGACGCTGCAGATCTTGCTCGAGCTAAAGGGAACAACGGCTCAGATAACAAATGTTCAGATCCCGTCGCCACTTGACAGCGCGCACGGCGCACCGGCCAACCCCACCCTCCGCTCCGCCCCACGACGCACGCCTCCCCCCCACTGACCGGCGGTCCCGCCGCTGCACGGGCGCGCTTTACTTAGCCGCGACGCGCCGGGGCTCGGCCTAAGCAAAGCGCTCGCGTCGGGGAGCCGGCGCCGGCCCCACGTGCGTGCGTGCCGACATGCCGTGTCAGCCGCCCGCCCGCCGGAACGTGCTCCGTGCTCGGGCGGCTGCTCTGATTGGCCGGCGCGCATGCCACGTGTCGCCCCATGCTTGTGTATAAATAAGCGCCCACCCGATCGTCTCGTCGCCAACTCTCCTCCATTGCGACTTGCCAGCGACCTTGAAATCCCAAAGTTTCAGCTTCTCTCAAAACCTTCGCTGCTCTGCAAATCATCTCCTCCTCGGTTCCATCGGTCAAGAAACCGTAGTAGGCGAGGCCAGTGATCGATCCATGGGGAACTCGTACGGCAACGGCCGCTCGTCGTCGGGGCACCTGCAGGCGCCGGAGCTGCCGCTGCACCTCTGCTTCTTCCTGCTGGTGCTGTTCGTCTTCCTCGGCTTCTCCTGGTACATGAGCTACGAGTCGGTGGTGGAGACCTTCGCCGACCAGGGCCGGCTCCTGCTCATGGTGTCGCCGCTCGCGCTGCTCCTCGCGGTGCGCCTGCTGTCGGGCGGCGACGGCGATGGGCACGGCCACGGGCGGCGCGTCGACCAGCTGATGTACATGTCCATGCCGGAGAAGGACTCCATCCACCGCGCCGGGGGGTCGCCGTGGGGCGTCGGGCTCCTGCTCGTCCTGCTCCTCGTCATGGTCTCCTACCAGTCCAACTTCCGGGAGAAGTGGTTCGCACTCTAGTGCCTAGTTACCACACCAGCTAATGAGTGATGGGTTGATCTCAAATGGAACCGGGATGTGGAAGAGCATGTACGTACGAGATATAAATGTCCTCGCGCGAGAACCGTGTAAAGATTTGCGAATTGAAATTGAAACAAGTGCCTTTTTTAGCAATGCTACACTTGCATTTTTTACGGACTGAGACCTACACAGATGTCATTCGTTAGTTGGAGGGAGGCCAGCCCCACCCCTGAAATTCAGGGGGAGATTAATTAGCACTAAGACACGTCTGTCCGTAACTGCAAATCTGTAGAATTCATCTGTAAGTCTAGCATTTTTGTTTTTCTAGTACTCCTACTTCTCTCCATGATCTCGGGAATAACCGCGGTGTGGAAGTTAGTATATTCTGGATGCGAGGAGTCGACGATTTAATGATTGTGAGTCTCAAGCATCTTCGATAACTTAGAGCATCTCTAACCCCAATCTTTAAACATACTACATTAGTTTGGATTCGGTTGTTCAGATTATTTTCATCATCCAACACGATGTTTGTCCGTTGGCAGGCTGGTTTATCTGTCGTTTCCTCATAAATCTAATGCAAACCAAAATGGGTGTCGCAAGAGTTTGAACCGCAGACACCCAGGACTCCAATACCCCAACCCATATAAAATCTATGCAGCACACGCTTTTATAGCCATCCACATTGATTCTGCGCCAAAATATATGTGATTTTGTAGCATTTTTCTTGCTTTAATTATCAATATTTTTTGTTCTGCGATGAGTTCATACATTGAAGTTTCCAGCCGCCGGCAGCCGGAGGAAGAAGAGGAGCTAGCTAGGGTTTGTTTTCTTGTTGGTAGGGACATCCTTTGTTACATTCATATATTGTGTTTGGATCTGGCCTTTGGTCTATTTGGTGCGTCTACCTGCGCCTGATGCGCGCATCTGTGCCTACAACCGAGAGGGAATTTGAGTTCAGGGACTATATTTCTTCTATCGATCAAGCGTCATTATCAGTTCCTGGATCAGTTTCTATTTCGGTAAATTTCTGACTGGGACAAGGGGACACCGTATAAGACTATACGATAAATTTAATAAATAGAAAATATTCTTCACTAAGTTTAGCATCAAATTAATAAATGTATAGACTAGTTATGTTCGAGGGTGTAAAGACCAAGAGATTCTTCACAAGGATAAATAGAGATATTCTTCACCAAGTGTTTAGCATCAATTTAATGAATTTATAAAGTAGTTATGTTCGAGGGTGTAAAGGACAGGAGGTTTTGCATTTTTTTTCAAATAAAAGAGAGCTGCTGACACACAAGACACTTTAATTAACCCGAATCGTTTCATAAACCTATGTTTAAACCAACTGATTCATATGGGGTGAACAGTAAATTAGACAATTCTACAAAGTTATGTGTCTTGTGTCCATGCGACGTTTTGGTCGTCAACCGTGAGTGTTATACCTGAATTATCAGTCTCCTCGAAATGGCGAAATACCATCACCAAAACTTATCGAAGTAAGGTCATCTTTAACCGAATTCGATCATATGCTGGCAGTTGGCATTTTGCTTGTGGTTAGCATGTTTTTGTGTTCGGTATCGGCAAAAAGCGAGGGAAGAGTAGGCACATGCAAATAGAGCTTTAGCTCAATGGTTGGATATGCGGTTGTACAGCGTAGTGATTCGGGTTCAATTCTTAGAATTGATAGGTGATGTACATGGAATTTTCTCTATTTATTGAGTATCAAGTTTGGTGTATGTTGAAATCACTCGTCAAAATTATCTTGATACTCATTTTTAAAAAATCTTTGAGAATCATTTTTATCGTGGTACTTATACTAAAATAGATGTGTGCATCCCTTACTTGGTGAAGAGGTTCGAAAGTGAATTTCTCTTCCAAATTTGAAGTTTGGCCCTATTCTTGACGCCTGCTCATGTGCCTCTCGGTGGTGGCACCGGAGCACGCCAATCCTAAAAACCTTCGGTCTCCATCTGCCCTCTCATTCCCCGCTATCGTCGGCGTGCGCGGCCGAGCAAAGCCCGTGCTGTGTTGATGCCAGTGGGACTGCTCTTTGACTATGCGGATATGTGGGAAGGTGCGGCGTCCTCTGGTGACCGGGGGGCCGGCCTTTGTGCGGTGTGCGATGTTGTGTCGTCATGTCTCCTGCGCATCGCGTGATGGCTCCCATCCGGAAGGTCTTGGCGAGGTTTTGACCCCCATTGTCGCTGGATTTGGCCAGCCCGGCCATTTCTGTCTTCATCGGACGGATGCTTTGGCTTGGGACTCTGCTCCCCGATGTGGATGAAGTATGATGTGGCATGCGCGGAGCTGGACGACCTTCCTCAGCCAGACCCGGAGGGTTGTTCTTCCCCCATGGCACTCTCTTCCTTGTAGGTTCTGGTTGATGGCAGCTCGGTTCCCAGTTCCGGAGCAGACGCGGGTTGGTGGTGTAGGATTGGGACCAGAGGAAAGTTTGGTCGGATGGCTCCTCCCGGTTGCGGCGACTTCTTTTGGTGTCCTTTTCCTCCTTGAAGGGGTAACTGAGGTCCCTCTTATCCATATCGATCCACCTTCCGAATGAAAGTCCAAAATCCATTTTGGATTGGGCGGCGGTGGCACCATGCTGATGGCTTCTCGCCCCTCGTTGGTACCCAAAGTGGAAGGTTGAGATGTAGGCAGCAACAAATTTCCCTCGGTGAAGATACCAAGGTTTGTCTCCAGTAGGACTCCGACAACGACAGGAAGGTGACAACGGCGCCAGAAATTAGCAGCTGACGTGGACCTGCACACACAACAGATAACTTTGCTCCCAACGAGTTCAGAGAGGTTGTCAATCCCTCCGGCCTTGTTGTTTACAAAGGATCAAATGCACGGGATAATAATGATAGCAATAGCAAAAGAAAAGTAAATAAAGGAGAAAACAAAATAACGAGTGTAAACAGTGTTGGAAATATGGACCGGCATCCCATGATGTTCACTAGTGATGTCTCTCTCCTAAAAGACGATAAAATAGCCATGCGAGGTATACAAATTACAGTTGGGCAATTGACAGGATTATGTGCGCAAACCAAAGCTAACTATGCTATAAAGAAAGGAAGATGCTCAAAACCATGGGTGGTACGCCAAGACAAGTAGACCGAAATCCATCTTCATCTACCTACTAATCATCCACCTTGAGATATCTATCTAGAAAAACTCACTGGTATTAAGTTGCGAATCCCACCCAAAGTGTAAACTCAAAGCAATAGACAACTGCATTAAAGAACTTTGCGTAAAGTAAACAATCCTTGCACCCGCAAGTACAAGCACCGTTGTTTTCTCCCTTATGGCAACATCACATCCCCTAGACTCACGTTTCTGTCACTCAAGCTAGTCATCAGGGGGCATGAACCCACAATCATGCATAACGCTCCCTCTTGGAGTCACTACGTACCTACTACTTGGCCAAAGCAATAAACAGCAACGGAGAACATGCAAGAATTACTCAAGAACATAAATATAAAAGAGGAGAATCAAATATATTACTCAATCACAATCTGAACATAGTCTCATAATCCATCAGATCCCAGCAAACTCAACATAGCAACAGCAGAAAGATTACATATGAGCCTCGATCATGTAGGGCAGCTCACGAGGTCTAAACCATGAAGAACAAAGAGGGGAGGAGAACATCACATAGCTACTGATCATGGACCCATGGTCCAAGGTGGACTACTCACGGTTCATCCGGGAAGCATCGATGGTGGTGGAGAAGCTCCCGGAGGTGGTTCCTCCCTCCGGCAGGGTGCCGGGAAGAGGGCTCCTAGTGCTCCCGATCTTGGAAGCGCGGCAGCGGCGGAACAAAGGAGAGATCGCGGAAAAGGGTTCTGTCCTCGAGGGTTTCGTGATGGAAGGGATATATAGGCGAAGGGGGGGCAGCCAGAGGTGGACCAGGGGCCCCAAGCGCCCCCCTGGCGCGGCCTAGGGGATGGCCGCACTAGGTGGCCGCCTGGACCACCCCTGGCTCCCCTCTGGCCCCACTTTGGCTCTTCCCGAAGCTTCCTATACGATGATTTTTCCTATATTTTTCCCAGAATTTTTCTGGCACTTTAAGTAATGGGAAAACCTGAAATACAAAAACAGCAGAAAACAGGAACTGGCACTGGGGTGCACTGATTTAATAGGTTAGTCCAAATATGATCAAAAGTGTATGGAAGTGCATCAATATCATAGCAATATCACACAAAAGATGCATGGAGCAAGCAGAAATTATAGATACGTTTTGGACGTATCAACATCCCCAAGCTTAATTCCTGCTCGTCCTCGAGTAGGTAAATGATAACAAGCATAATTTCTGTGGTGACATGCTACCAACCATATAAGAACTTTTTAAGTAAAGCAATCAAGGCATGTAATTCAATTCAAGTCATAACAGACAAGAGTCTATATTAGCATTGAAACGAGCAACATAAGAACATAAAGGTGCAAGAGCTCTCGCTGTCCGTGACTCGAATGTCTCCAAATGGTGTTTGCGTGCAAGAAAGGGGATAGGGATATACGAGAGAGTAAAACATAACTTTTATTGTTGAGAACTTAATATACTAAAGTTTCACACTTGGTCTTCTTTGGAATCTTATCTTGACTCATCCCCAGACCACTAGCCAGGTACAAGTCAAAATGATGCACTCCCTTTCGATATTTTGAGCACTCATGCAATGGATGAGCGTAAGCAAGAAAGTTGACACTTAGGATGGAAAAGAGAGAAAATGATGGGGGAGGAAGACAAAAAAGGTGTGAAAGGCTCACATCAATGAGGACAATCATAGGCGAGAGAAAGCCAAATCATAGATATGATGTGAGGAGTAGGGATTGCCATGCAACGGATGCACATATAAGCTAAGGTAAGCTCTCCAATGGAACTAGTGGGGGTGCATCCAACTTGCTTGCTCAAGAAGACCTAGAGCTCATTTGAGGAGGCTCATCATTGGAATATACAAGCCAAGTTCTACAGTGTGAAGGTCCCCACATAGCTATATGCATGAATGATAATCTCTATGGAGTACAAGATATAAGATGGAGTACGAGTGTGGATCTCTCAAAAGGAATAGTAGTGTGCCCCTTCTCTCTTTTTATTTCTTTTTTCTATTCTTTTGTATTTTTTGGTGGCCTCAATGGCTCTTTCTATTTCTCTCATTTGTCCTCTTTGGGATCTTTTGATTTTGTCCTCTTTGGGATCTTTTACTCACTTTAGGGGCAAAACTCTATATATTACAAGAAGTATAGAAGATCTTTCACACTTTACAAAAGTACTCAACATAAAGAAAATGAAACTATCATGAAGTATGCAAATGTATGCCTCTGCCAGTGTAGCAGGATATGCAATGATACTAGCGCGTTATGTAGCAATGATTAGGGCAAGGCCCAACTAGCATGCGGCTCATCGATCAAGCAAAAACATGTATGACATGAAGATCAAGTCATGAGAAGACGGATGTTGCATGGCAATGTATCTCGGAAAGGCTATGGAAATGCCTTGATAGGTAGGTATGGTGGCTGTTTTGACGAAGGATATAATGAGGCTTATGATGACAGAACATATTGTGCCATGGATTTGGATGTACCGGCGAAGGTGGACGCCAACTCTCAGAGTGAGAAGGAGGCAATGCATGGCACAGAAGAGGCTAGCAAATATGGGAAGGAGGAAGTTTCAACTTTCGAATACTCACATTAGTCCGAAGAACTCATGCACTTATTATCGGTAACTCTCAATCTAATTAGGAGGTTCACAAAGAGACAAGTACCCCGAGGAGGAGTGTATGGGGGTTTGGTTATCCTTGCGCATCCTCGACTCATGGTACGTGAGTGTACTCTAATATTCAATCCCTCCAATGATTAGTGATCCATCTAGTAGCTAAAGTTCTCAACTAATTTTGTAGGTTTTGAAAATAAACACGGATTACCCAAAATACGACATCTATCACTAATAGGTTAAAGCTCTTGACACCAAAAGTTCAAACACTACTCATGGAAATACCTCAAAACTATTGCAAGTTACTAGTACAATTGAATAGCAACCTCAATTACATACTCCAAGTCAAGACACAAAACTCAGTGCATCAGGCAAACTCTCTAAACAAGATAATCATGAAAACTCAAGAGAGTTCCAGCAACAAACTAAACAAAAACTCTTAAAAAAGATAAGCATGAAAACTAAGAGCTAAACATGACAGCAGCTACGAAAAAGATAAAGAACACACACAACAAAGATAAGCATGAAAATCCTATGTTGTGTTCTAGGGTGAAGTGGAGCGTGTTTCTCTCCCACACAAAGAAATCTGGGTTCTAACTTGTTATGAACAGCAAGCAAAGCTAAAGAAAAATAAAAAGGAAATAAAGAGCAAGACGCTCCAAGCATAGCACATAACGCATGAAGTGATAAAAATATAGTGGAATGAAAGACGAATTGATAATTGTTGATGGAGAAGGGGATGCATGGGGGCATCTGATACGTCCAAAACGTATCTATAATTTATGCTTGCTCCATGCATGTTTTGTGTGATATTGCTATGATCTAGATACACTTTCATTCACTTTTGATCATATTTGGACTCACCTATTAACTCAGTGCACCACAGTGCCAGTTCCTGTTTTCTTCTGTTTTTCTATTTCAATTTTCCCCCATATAAAAAGTGCCAGAAAAATTCCGGGAAAAATATAGGAAAAATCAGCGTACAGGAAGCTTCGCGAAGAGCCCGAGTGGGGCCAGAGGGGAGCCAGGGGTGGCCCATGCGGCCACTCGGCGCGGCCCCACCCCTGGCCGCGCCAGGGGGGCGCCTGGGGCCCCTGGTCCACCTCTGGCTTCCCCCTTCGCCTATATATTCTCCTTCACGGGAAACTTCAGAAAGGAGAACCCTTTTTCGCGATCTCGCCTCTGTTCCGCCGCCGCCGCGCTTCCGAGATTGGGAGCACCAGAAGACCTCTTCCCGGCACCCTGCCGGAGGGAGGATTGACCTCCGGGAGTCTCCTCTCCACCATGGATCCTCCCCGGATGTCTCGTGAGTAGTTTTCCTTGGACCATGGTTCCGTGATCAGTAGCTATGTGATGTTCTCCTCCCCTCTTTGTTCTTCATGGTTTAGACCTCGTGAGCTGCCCTACATGATCGAGGCAGTTTTGTAATCTTTCTGCTATTGCTATGCTGAGTTTGATGGGATCTGATGGATTATGAGATTATGTTCAGATTGTGGTTGAGTAATATATTTGGTTTTTATCTCTTATATTTTTGTTCCTAAGCAATTCTTTCATGTTCTCCGTTGCTGTTTATTGCTTTGTCCAAGTAGTAGGTAGTAACCCCAAGAGGGAACGTTATGCTCGATTGTGGGTTCATGCCCCCCGATGACACGCTTGAGTGACAGAAACATGAGTCTAGGGGATGTGTTGTTGCCACAAGGGGGAAAACAACAGTGCTTGGAACCGCGGTTGCAAGGATTGTTTACTTTACGCAAAGTGCTTTTTAATGCAGTTGTCTGTTGCTTTGGGTTTACACTTTGGGTGGGGCTCGCAACTTAATACCAGCGAGATGTTCTGGATAGATATCTCAAGGTGGATGATTAGTAGTAGATGCAGTTGGATTTCGGTCTACTTATTTTGGCGTACTTCCCGTGCTTTTGAGCCTCTTCCTTTCTTTTGTGGCATAGTTAGCATTGCGGTGCGTTCATAATCCCGCCAATTGCCCTTCTGTAATTTGTGTACCTTGCATAGCAGTTTTATCGTCTTTTGGGAGAGAGACATCACTAGTGAACATCACGTATCCCGGTCCATATCCGCATTACTGTTTCCACTCTCATTTACTTTTCTGCTTTTACTTTCAGTTGCTATCATTATCCTTTGTGTTTGATCCTTTGTGAACAACAAGACCGGAGAGATTGACAACCTCTCTGAACTTCGTTGGGAACAAAGTTATTTGTGTCTGTGTGCAGGTCCACGTCAGTAGCGCCGCTGACACCTACTTATCATCTCTGGAGTCCTACTGGAGACAAACCTTGTTATCTTTACTGAGGGAAATTTGCTGCTGTGCTGCATCACGCCTTCCACTTGGGGCTCACCAACGAAGGGCGAGAAGACTACACCCATCAACTCTCGCGCCATCAGCATCCCCAAGATTAGACGCTTGAGTCTCCTTGAATATTTCTTGGGGGAGCACGAGGGCATCCCCAAGCTTGAGCGTTTGACACTCCTGAATCTTCTTTTATCATCTTCCCTCGCACACTTGAAAACTCCCTTCATACATAACTCATCATAATCTGATTAGCGAGGTTAGTACCCATAATAAAATATTTTTTCTCTACTGGAAATAAGGATATTCTTGAAGAGCTACTGTTTCTCAAGATTTCCAAAAAGTTGTTGCAAAGAAAAAGCAAGCTTAAGGTTTGCAAAACGAAGAAAAGGCAAAACATGACAGAATCTGTGAAAAACAGACCAGCAGGTAGTAAAGAATTTTTTAGGGATACTTCTGCAACTCAAATCAAAAAACTCAGAACATACGAAAGTTCCGTGATTGTATAGAGCATGCTTTGTAAAAAAATCAGCTCACAAAGATGAACTGGGATTTTCTATGATTTTTTCCGTCACGAGGACAGAATCTGTTTTCTGGACCGCATGTCACAACTTTCACTTCCCTTGTCATATGAGGCTATAATTGGCACAAAGCTTGAAAAGTAAAGATACAATGATGTTGCGACAGTAGTAACAATCATCAAGACCACTAAAAAAATAAGAAAAACAGAAAAAAAAACCTAAATTCGTTGCGGGCTGCCTCCCGAAAGCGCTTCTTTAAAGCCATTAGCTAGGCATGATGCAAAAAGATCAAGTCGTATCAAGAAAATAACTAGCCCGTTTGACGGACTCAGAAGGTAACTTAATCTTCTTTCTAGGGAAATGTTCCATCCCTTTATTGAGAGGGAATTGGAATTTGATAATCCCTTCTTTCATATCAATGACAGCACCCACGGTGCGAAGAAAAGGACGTCCCAAAATAATTGGACAAGAAGGTTCACATTCAATATCCATAATAGTAAAATCAATGGGAACATAATTGTCATTGACAATGATAAGAACATCATCGATCTTCCCCAAAGGTTTCTTTACGGAAGAATCGACAAGACGAACACAAAAAGAACAAGGATCAAAAGGTTTCAATTCAAATATATCATACATTCTTTTGGGCATAATGGAGGTACTAGCTCAAACATCACATAAAGCATAGCAAGAGAAGTTATTCAACTTAATTTTAATCATAGGATCCCAACCATCTTCTAGATTTCTAGGTATGGAGGCTTCTACCCTAAGCTTCTCCTCCCTAGCTTTAATGAGAGCATTAGTGATATGCTCCGTGAAGGCAAGATTAAGTGTGCTAGTGTGGGGATCTCTAGACATCTTGTGAAGGAAACGAATAACTTCAGAAGGGGTGCAATTATCAAAATCAAGGGCACTACTATCAATTAAAGTGGTAGTGGTGTCCTTTAGGCTCACTTGTTTGGTAGCTTCTATAGTCATAGGAATTTCTTCTTCTATGGTTGAGGTCATAGCATCACCATTAATAGGTCCTTTGGGACTAGGGGTGCATTGGGTGCTAAGAGTTTGGATATCCTCAACAACTTGGATAGTAGCAACGGTATGGTGTGTAGGAAGACTCTTAATTCTATCTTCTTCCTCCTTTTCTCTAGCCCATCTCTCTTTAAGTTTAGCCATCATCCTAATGTTTTCATTAATTTGCACTTGAATAGCGTTCATAGGAGTGACCTTCCTCTCCTCAAGAGGAGAAGTTCTAATTTTAAGCAATTCTACTTCATGGGATAAATTTTCTACCTTCGACGAGAGATTATCTATTTTTTCTAGTTTTTCCTGTACACTCTTGTTGAAGGCTTTTTGGATAGTAATGAAGTCTTTAAGCATACTCTCTAGTTCACAAATGGAGTTCTTGGTGCTAGGATAAGTGTTGTTGTTCCCATAGTTGTTGGAGGGGAACGGCCTAGGATTGCTACCAAAATTACTCCTGTAAGCATTGTTATTGAAGTTGTTTCTAGAGATAAAGTTCACATCTACTTGATCTTGAGCAATCAAAGAATTTAAAGGAACATCATGAGGATCAGTAGGAGATTGCTTGGTAAGTAGAGACATAATCAACTCAACTTTTTCATTTAGGGAGGAGATCTCCTCGACAGAGTTTACCTTCCTACCTGTTGGAGCTCTTTCGGTGTGCCATTGGGAATAGTTGGTCATCATCTCATCGAGTAGTTTTGTGGCAGCACCAAGCGTTGTTGACATAAAGGTTCCTCCCGCGGCCGAATCTAGCAAGTTCCGCAAGGTAAAGTTAAAGGCTGCATAAAAAGTTTGGATAACCATCCAAGTAGTCAAACCATGCGTAGGACAATTCTTAAGAAGAGATTTCATGCGTTCCCAAGCTTGGGCAACGTGCTCATTATCCAATTGCTTAAAATTCATAATATTACTCCTCAATTGGATAATCTTAGCTGGGGGGTAGTACTTCCCAATAAAAGCATCCTTGCACTTATCCCAAGAATCTATACTATGCCTATGCAAGGATTGAAACCAGATTTTAGCTCCTCCTCTCAAGGAGAAAGGAAAAATCTTAAGCTTAACGATATCACCATCTACTTCTTTGTACTTTTGCATATCACAAAGCTCAACAAAATTATTTAAGTGCAAAGCAGCATCATCTCCAGCACCGGAGAATTGGTCTTTCATAACTAGGTTCAGCAAAGAAGGTTTAATCTCATAAGAAGGTGCTGAAGTGGCAGGTGGAGCAATAGGAGTGCAGATAAAGTCACTGTTGTTATCACTAGTGAAGTCACACAACTTGGTGTTCTCAGAGGAACCCATAACAGCAGCAATCAAGGTAACTATTTTTTTTGATAAAGGACACTAAAGCAAAAACTGAAAGGTGAACTAACAAGACTAAAAAGCAAAGATAAAAGATAGTGTATAACTCCCCTATCTTGAAGAGCGGAGTCCCCGACAACGGCGCCAGAAATTAGCTTTGATGGCTTCTCGCCCCTCGTTGGTTACCCAAAGTGGAAGGTTGAGATGTAGACAGCAGCAAATTTCCCTCGGTGAAGATACCAAGGTTTGTCTCCAGTAGGACTCCGACAACGACAGGAAGGTGACAACGGCGCCAGAAATTAGCGGTTGACGTGGACCTGCACACACAACAGATAACTTTGCTCCCAACGAGTTCAGAGAGGTTGTCAATACCTCCGGCCTTGTTGTTTACAAAGGATCAAACGCACGGGATAATAATGATAGCAATAGCAACAGAAAAGTAAATAAAGAAGAAAATAAATAAAGAGTGTAAACAGTGTTGGAAATATGGACCGGGGTCCCATGATGTTCACTAGTGATGTCTCTCTCCTAAAAGACGATAAAATAACCATGCGAGGTAAACAAATTACAGCTGGGCAATTGACAGGATTATGTGCGCAAACCAATGCTAACTATGCTATAAAGAAAGGAAGAGGCTCAAAAGCATGGGTGGTACGCCAAGACAAGTACACCGAAATCCATCTGCATCTACCTACTAATCATCCACCTTGAGATATCTATCCAGAACATCTCGCTGGTATTAAGTTGCGAATCCCACCCAAAGTGTAAACTCAAATCAATAGACAACTGCATTAAAGAACTTTGTGTAAAGTAAACAATCCTTGCACCCGCAAGTACAAGCACCGTTTTTTTCTCCCTTGTGGCAAAAACACATCCCCTAAACTCATGTTTCTGTCACTCAAGCTAGTCATCAGGGGGCATGAACCCACAATCATGCATAACACTCCCTCTTGGAGTCACTACCTACTACTTGGCCAAATCAATAAACAGCAACGGAGAACATGCAAGAATTACTTAAGAACATAAATATAAAAGAGGAGAATCAAATATATTACTCAATCACAATCTGAACATAGTTTCATAATCCATCAGATCCCAGCAAACTCAACATAGCAACAACACAAAGATTACATATGTGCCTCGATCATGTAGGGCAGCTCACGAGGTCTAAACCATGAAGAACAAAGAGGGGAGGAGAACATCACATAGCTACTGATCATGGACCCATGGTCCAAGGTGGACTACTCACGGTTCATCCGGGAAGCATCCATGGTGATGGAGAAGCTCCCGGAGGTGGTTCCTCCCTCCGGCAGGGTGCCGGGAAGAGGGATCCTGGTGCTCCCGATCTTGGAAGTGCGACGACGGCGGAAGAGAGGAGAGATCGCGGAAAATGGTTCTGTTCTCGAGGGTTTCGGGATGAGAGGGATATATAGGCGAAGGGGGCAGCCAGAGGTGGGCCAGGGGCCCCAGGCGCCCCCCTGGCGCGACCTAGGGGGTGGCCGCGCCAGGTGGCCGCCTGGACCACCCCTTGCTCCCCTCTGGCCCCACTTTGGCTCTTCCCGAAGCTTCCTATACGCTGATTTTTCCTATATTTTTCCCGGAATTTTTCTGGCACTTTAAGTAATGGGAAAACCTGAAATACAAAAACAGCAGAAAACAGGAACTGACACTGGGGTGCACTGAGTTAATAGGTTAGTCCAAATATGATAAAAAGTGTATGGAAGTGCATCAATATCATAGAAATATCACACAAAAAATGCATGGAGCAAGCGTAAATTATAGATATGTTTTGGACGTATCACATGCACATAGTACCCTCCATGGGGCGCAATCTTGGGACGCTTGGGGTTTTGCGAGAGGGTTTCTGTATGAGGTGTGTTCCGGGTGGCAAGGCTCGAGCGGCGACGGTGGTGTGGAGGTTGGTAGGTGGAGCAGTGAGGTATCTACCGCATTGACAACGACAAATCTGGGCGGCATGGTGAAGTTGAGTCTCGATGATGGATGCACCAGGTTGTACGAGCGCAGGGCGGTGGCACTATTTGACGTCGTGGCGACTGATGGCGGGCCTGACAAGGATGATGCGGATCTCATTTCTAGAGATGGGTCAGCGGTTAGATGGTGGTGGCGGCTTCTAAAATGTGTCTGTGGTGTACGCATTAGGTCTGATACACCGAGTGTTGGTTTCTGATACGTCATGCGGGCGGATCAGCGATGACCCGCACTACTAGAAAACATGCTATAGATAATATGGACACTAATGGCGCACCATATGTGTGGTGTGCCACTACTATATAGTAATGGCGCACACGTACATAGTGCGTCATTAGTAACCTAAATAGTCATGGCATACTAGGTGAAAAATGTGTCATTAATATGTTTGACCAAGGTATGACCCATTACTGGACATAGTAATGGCGCACTTTGTATAGGTGCGACACCTTTATAAAAGTGCGTCATTACTATGTTTGACCAATGTTTGACCCATTTCTGGACATAGCAATGACACACTTCGTATATTTGCGCCATTAGTAACTTCGGGTAGCAATGACGCACTTTCTATAGGTGCGTAATTACTATTTTTTTATTTTTTTCCTTCCTACAAAATTCAAAAAATAAATAAAAAAAGATAGCAATGGCGCAACATGTGAATAGAGTGCCACTACTAATTTTTTCCTATTTTTTATTTTTATTTCCCGCCATCAAAATTGAAAAAAATGAAATTTTTTTATTAATTGCGCACATTGTGAAGAGTGCGCCACTAATAACTTTTTTTATTTTTTTATTTTTTATTTTCCTTCCTTCGAAATTCAGAAAAATAAAAAAAGTTAGTAATGTCGCACATTATGAATAGTGCATCAGTACTAACTTTTTTTCCCACCTTCAAAATTCAAAATATTAAAAAATGTTAGTAATAGCGCACCTTGTTAATAGTGCGCTATTAGTATGTTTTATTTCGAAGGCGGTAAAATAAGTAACTGAAAAAAAAATTAAAGTTAGTAAAGGCGCACCTTGTTAATGGTGCGCCACTACTAATTTTTTTTGAATTTTCTATTTTTGTAATTTTGAAAAAATAAAAAAAATAAAAAAGATGTTCACAAAATGGTAGGTTACTTTGTATAGGTGCGCTATTAGTAACTTAGGGTAGCAATGGCGCCCTTTATGAAAGTCCGCCATTACTATGTTTGACCAATGTTTCACCCATTTTTGGAGATAACAATGACGCACTTCGTACAGGTGCGCCATTAGTAACTTCGGGTAGCAATGGCGTACTTTGTATAGGGGCGTTATTACTTTGTATAGGTTACTTTGTATAGGTGCGTCATTAGTAACTTAGGGTAACAATGGCGCAGCTTTAAAAAACGTTAGTAATGACACACATTGTGAATAATGCGCCACTACTAACATTTTTTATTTTCCTGCCTTCAAAATTTAGAAAAATAAAAAAATTAGTAATGGCACACATTATGAATAGTGCGCCACTACTAACGTTTTTCCCGCCTTCAAAATTCAAAAAATTTAAAAAATTAGTAATGGCGCACATTGTTAATAGTCGCCATTACCAACTTTTTTTTGAAATTTCGAATGCGGTAAAATAAGAAATTGAAAAAAAAAGTTAGTGACGGCACACCTTGTAAATGGTGCACCACTACTAACTTTTTTTTGAATCTTTTTAAAAAAATTGAATTATAAAAAATAAAATAAAAAAACTAAAAAAAGATGTTCAAAATATAGTAGGTGACCGACCGGGAAGTTTGAAAAAAATGTTTAAAATTTCATCACACCCATGAACATCAACAAGGTGCTGGACATCAACAAGGTTTAATATGATTGATATGATAAATATATCAACAAGTGCTTGTTAAGCATGCTGGTGTTGGAGTTTGATTAGAACTGAGAAGTTAAGTGTGCTGAGGTTAAAGTAGTATTAGGATGGGAAGTTTGACCACGAAGGTCAATTTGACCTGAGATTAAGCATAGTGATCTAAGATTAAGTATAATGACCTGAGATTAAAAAACAATTCAAAAAATAATTAGAAAACAAATAAAAAAATTGATTTTTTTATAATGGCATGCTAGTAATGGCGCATCAGATGTGCGCCATTACGTACTAGCAAAAATAGGTGCGCAATTAATGTCCTGTTTTTCAATAGTGTCTGGTTCTAGTTGGTGGGAAGTGCACGTATTTCATATTATTGAGTTTGTAGGTATGAGTGATTGTTTTGGGTTGTTTGATGTATGTTCTTGTTAGATCTTTATTGAGTAACTAATAAACATGAATGTATGCATCTATCATCCATGGGGCCGGGGTTTCAACCTCCTTTTGTAAAAGAGGATAATATTCAGACAAGCACGGTACAATCTGCATCTGCAGGACTCTTAAGCTACAGCTTGGCCCCATTTATACCTCAATCTCCAATGGCGCGAAGCCATGCACATGCACGTCGACGTCTCCGCCGCTGTCACACGGTACCCCGCACTTCCGCGCCTCTAGGTCACCCTCTTCCTCCTCGTCGCCGGCTTTCGGGAGGAGCCGCGCGTAGGCTTGCTCGGCTGGGTATCTGTTGCACACGTACACGTAGAGCGCGAGGACGAACACCGTCATGAAAGAGAGGTACCAACCGAACTGCAAGTTCACGAGTGCCCTGGCGCGGTGAAGGCTGGCCTTGCTGTGGCAGCGCACCGTGTCGCGGCCGTCCTCCCGCACCAGCGAGCACCCCTTGGGCACCATGCTCGGTACCCACACCATGGCGCCAATGACCGCCAGCCACACCCCGTGGAACATGATGCACGCCGACCGTGCCAGGCTCACCGCGAAGCTCCGCGGGAAGCCGACGCCGAGGAGCGCGGTGCCGAGGCACGCGGCGACCACCACCTGGAGGATCCAGTGGAACTGGCCCTCGACGCCGGAGTGGTCGGTGGAGTGGAAGTGGAAGACGAGGAGCTCCTGCGCGAAGACGATGGACACTAGGAGCAGGCTGAGCGCGCGGCGCGCCGGAGCCCGAGCGCGGTCCAGGTGGACGGCGGCGCCTGCGTAGACGATAAGCGCCAGGCAGATGATGGCGTGCTCGTGGTTGTGGAGGCGGTCCGACGGGATGGATCCGTCGGCGTCGAACGGCAGGAACGTCGAGTGGTCCACGAACATCTCCATGACGAACTCCAGCGCGCTGCCGGCGATGACCAGGGCTGGCTCGAGGTAGCGGGCACGCGGCACGGGGAACCAGACCGGCGCGACGTAGGAATCCGGGCGCCGGGAGAAGAGCCTGATGTGGTTGAACAGGTGCCACAGGCCGACGGCGAAGAAGCCTGCGCCGGGCAGGATGTGGCCGATGCTGCTCCGTGACGTGCCACCCATGGTCGGCGGTTGTACGATCGAGTGGTGCGATCGCCGGTCGGGACAATGGTTAGGTCTAAAAAAGGTGACGGTTTGTACCAAGTTCTAGCACGGTTAGTCGTGTTGATGCCAGGACTTGAGTAACTGATAAACACGTACGCAAGGAGTTGCTTCTAAGTCAGCACAAGTGTGCTTCACTCTCCAGTTCATGCGGCAAGTTACACCTCCGTTACTGTTTTCATAAAAAAAATGACAAAACATGTCTTCTAAGAAAAGGTTGCATGCTAATTTACTAATACTATCTCTGTACAATAATATAAGACGTATTTGAACAGCTAAATTGTCTTATACTATGGTACAGAGGGAGTACTTTTCACTCCGCACCAAACCTAACATACCCACATCACCCGTACAGGAAAATCATATGTCACCGTATATCGTACAGCAAAATACAGACGGTAAAATATAAACATCAGCTTAAATAAAAAAGAGTAAAATGTATATACTACCAGCCATGTCCACAACGGTCCTAGATGTGATGAAACGCCCCAATACAATCGTTGATGTCGTCTAGGATGGAGTGACCGAGCTTGAGGCCCATTGTTTGGGCGGGCTGGGCGGGCCAAATTGAAGAATATAGCCTATGGATCAAAGTTTCAAAGCTCAGTAATGAAACAAATTAGTGTGTAAATTTCAAAATACTGGGCAGGCCATGGCCCATTTGGCCTTGCAGAAGCTCTGCTAGTGTTAGGATATCCATCTACTGTCATGGCTATGTATGTGTACTATTTGGCGCTGATGTAGCAAGTGAGCGGGCCCACGACGGTGCGGAGTGAGGCCAACGCCTCCTCGCCGAACAATTATTTTATATAATCGAGCGGGCGGGGACCATTGCAAACCCTAGGTCGAGAAATTCCACAGTGGCGCGCGAGGGAGGGAGATAGCGGAGACTCCTTCAGCTCATCGACGACGGCTGGAAGTCGTCGAAGAAGGAAGGAAGCAGAGACGAGTACTGCAGCATAGGAATCCTGCTCCGTTCCTCATGGGTGGTGACGACAGCTCGCCGGAGGATATGGAATTGTGTCGACGATTCCTGTCGTGATGTGCAAGGACTGCAAATTCCGCAAGGTCCGCCATTACGTATCAAAGACCAAGGAGAATTATATCCATCATTTCTGATAGTGCACAAACCATGTGGTATTTGTCTATCAATTGGTGATTTCTGTGCTCTTTATTTTGAAACTAATTTTGTGATTCGATCCAGCCGACGAAGAAGGATACGCGTGACATGTGGAAATGGGAGGATGAATGTGAGGAGCATCTACAGAAGAACTATCAAGTTGTGGAAGATCAAAGCGTGTGCAGTAGCTCAATGAAAAGGGCATATGCACTACGGGAAAAAAAGAGGAGAAAACATGAAGATAAATAAGCTTTTGGGGCCAGTTGAAAGCAATGAAACTGAAAGTCCTTTAACGGAGATAATTAGGCTGCTCAAAGCTGTGATTTTTGGCTCTAAAGGTGTTAGTGTTTCTGGTCCTGTTTCTGTTGTGTTTGTAACTTTGTATGTGCTCAAGCACTAAGAGCAACTTCAACGGGCCGATCCAAACGGACAGCGATTTGGTCCGTCGTTTGTCCGTTTGGGTCGACCCGACACACCAAATGCCCGCAAGTTGTCCGGCCGGGTCGCCCCCAGCGGTGCGAAAAGAACTCAAATATGGGTCGGTAGAAAAGTCATAATTAAACATTAAAAGAAGTAAAAATGTCTCATCCTAAACCCTAGCTCGTTGTCGTCCGCTTCCTGGGCCGCCTATTGGTCGTCCACGTCATCGTCGTCATCCCCGCTGAGGTCGATGAAGGCCAGTGTCGACCATGACACGTTGGCCGGCTAATAACCCTGCAGTGGCGGCTGCCAAGGGGGTGGCGGCGGTGGCGGCGAGGGGAGTAGCTATGAGGGGTCACACTAGAAGGTCCAGCGCGTCCCGACGAGATCGCGAATGATCTCGCGCACGCAGGCATCGGCGTGGACAGCGAGCGAGGGTGGTGGCGACGATGGAGGCAGGTCCTCGTACCAAGGGTTTGGCGCCTATGGCGGTTGAGGTGGAGGTGGCGATGGCGGTGGCGGGGGAGCGTCCCCCTGGACCAAAAGCTCCATCTCTGACCACATCTCGCGCTCGGTCCTCTCGGTGTCCTCAATGGCATGCCGGAGGGGCTCGTTCTCGTCGTAGTTCGGCGGGACGTAGTGCGGCGAGGAGGTGGACCGCTCGGCCTTCACGCGCGGTGGCGACCCACGTATCTGCAGGCCGCGACCGCGGATCTAGAGAGGCTAGTGGCGAGACGGCGGGGCATGGCGGCAGCTCGTCCAACACCGTCCTCTTGTAAACACTGCGGCGACGAGGTGGGGCGTACGCGGCCGCTTCATCGGGCAGCGCACCGGCACCCGGACGTCGCTCAGATGCCAGTTGTTGGGAAGCTTCACGTCTCCGTATGGCACTGGTTTTCCACTTTGCCATTACCACACGATGTCCGCGAAGCCGATGGGGACGAGTTGACGTTTGTGACGCCCCCAAAATCAATCCGTGTACAGTAATCATACACGCAGGTTACACGGCTGAGATTAGGGTGCCACGATGAGAATATCACATCACAACACTAAACACAAAAGGATAAACCAATATGTTACAACAAAGGGGGTCGCGCGGACCGGAATACATAAGTTATACTCCCTCCGTTTCTTTTTACTCCGCATATAAGGTTTTGTCAAAGTCAATCTTTATAAAGTTTGACTAAGTTTATATTAAAAAGTATCAATATTTACAATATCAAAGTTATATAATATGAAAATTAATTTCATGATATATCTGATGGTAATTGTTTCCTATTGTAGATGTTGATAGATTTTTCTATATAATTGGTCAAACTTTATAAAGATTGACTTTGACCAAACCTTATATGCGAAGTAAAAAGAAACGGAGGGAGTACAAGCCATAATATCTGAGTACATACATAGTTAGTCAAGTTTTGCCTTAAGAAGGCTAGCACAAATAACATCAGAGATACAGATCGAAAAGGCAAGGCCTCCTGCCTGGGAGCCTCCGAAACTACTCCTGGTCCTGGTCAGCGGGGGTCTCGACGTAGTAGTATCCGCCTCCGGGGTACTCCTGCTCCTGGGCTCCAACGTCGACTGCAGCGGCCGATCAGGCAAAACATAAAGGGGGAAATAAAGCGAAGGTGAGTATCTAGCATACCTGCGAGTCTTACGTCCGCTACTAAGCATTATGCATTTGTATCAAATGGAAAAAGGAGGCTGTATATAGTGGACTGCAAGATAGAAATCAGAATAAGGATAAGAAGCTAGGCCTATCGAAGACTAGCATCTTCTGACGAGTCTTACAGCATGAGAAGAGAATCAGCCAACAGTTCATATAAAGCATAAAGTAACAATGAAGCAGAAGTTGCTGCAGCATTGTATAATATAAGTTGTAATGATTAATCATAATGCCTCCGAGTTCCCCTCCTCGACTCCCCTGCGAGGAGGAAGACCCGGAACCATACAGTTTAATAGTAGTAGTTTGTAGTGGTAATATCCAGCTTCAGCATAAAGCATCCTGTTACCGTGGACACGGCTATTCGAATAGATTAAACTCCCTGCAGGGGTGCACTAATGTTCAGCCTGCACGCTCGGATCTCCAGGGTGGCGTGAACCTTGTTAGGGAACACCCCACCGAGGCTATCCGACACGACACAGCCCATCCTAGGCTCAGCAGAGAGGCCATCCGCCGGACTATATCCTATGCGCCAAGGGGTCTAGGTACCTCACCCTTGCACGCTCCTGCACGGTGCGAGTCTGGCCGGTGAAGCAAAAGCAAATCCAAACACACTTGCTGCAGCAAATAAGACAACACGGCTTCCCGGCGATCAGGCCGCAGTACTGCTGACGTCTGAAGAGCTTTCGGACAACCTACGACGCGGAGGGCCCACACCGTAATCCCACGTGTAGGTAGTGCGTACAGACCAACGGGTCTCTCAAGTCATCCGCCGAACCATTTAGCATTTTAATATTATCTCGCAGACAACCGTTATCGCTGTTTGACTAACAACACAACGGACAACGAACAACAACAAGGCCCACCGGTAACGTCGGGGCCTGCCCTGTCGTCCCGTCAAAGCGCGCGGTTACCGACAAGGTGAACCGTCTCCTTACCTTGTCTCGCGTGTGCTCTTGGTAGAGCTCGACTTTTTCGTGGTTTGGTAACTCTCGCGAGATACGAGCAGGGGCCAAGCACGCCAGTAACGTCGGTCGTACCCTCCCTGTCATTCCCGACGCAATACCGCTCGCGGGCACCGTTGGGTCCCCGACTTCTTACCTTAAGGACAACCGGGGCTCAGGTACCTAGAGCGGCTATACAGAGTCATAAACGAGTGGAGTACAAGGATTACTCCTTGATAGCTCACACTTGATGGTGGCTCGGCAGAGCCGAGCTAGGGGGCCTTAGGCGGTGTCTGCATTGTATCGTACCTGTGCAGTTGTAATAAGTTGTATCCGCGTCACTCCCCTGAGTGGTCACGGCCCGCTATCTAATCCTAGCTAACAATGCGCAGGGTTCACTGCTGAATAATGGATAATTATAATAGGCAGCATAGGATAAAGAAGGTACATCAAGGGCGACAAAAACAGGCTATGCAATTGAATAGGATTGTAATCGTAGCAGCAGCAGTAACAATGTCTAGTGCAAGAAAGTACGGAAAAGGTAGGAGATATCTGGGGAAGAGAATGGCTCTGCTTGCCTGGAAGCTCGACGGTAGGGGCAGGGTCGTCGACGAAGTAGTCGTACCCGGCAGCAGTGTCTACCGGAGAATAAAGGGGATAAACACAGTAAATACAAAGCAATCATAGAAAACAAATACATGACATGACATATGCAAAGTTAACGGTGTTCTAACGCAGTGCAAAGCACGTTGCTCGGAGCGAGAATTCATCCGGGGATGAACTACCGGCTCCGGGTGATTACCGGACAAGGTATCCAAAGGGGGGAGGTATCATGCCGGAGGTGTCGTGGACACCCGACAAACGTATGGGGGGTGTATCTGTGTTAGTTGAACTATTCTGAACAACTTTCGTGTTCAGAATAAATTCATCCGGATACTTCGACAGTACCGGACAAATCATCGGACAGACGGTCCGGAGGGGGATGGTTCGATGTTCGGTGTGTTAGAGGGGTGTGGTTGGTATATAGATAGCGTATTCGTATTCGTTATATTTTTCTGATAAATTTTAATGTATAAAGTTTTTGAATCTGACTTACGGTTTAAAAGATATTGAATTTTAAAGTTTAAATCATTTTAAAAGATTTTCTGAATTTAATTTATTAATTAAATAACAACATTATCCAGAACAGTTTGACTGGTCAAACCTGACAAAGGGGACCCACCTGTGAGGTTGACTGGTCAACTGACCAGTGGGTCCCACATGTCATAGACTGGAATTCCTAATAATTCTTTTAAATAATTAAACTGACTAGGGGGACCCAGGTGTCATACTAACATGCTTTAATTAAACTTTTATAATTAACTTAAGGGCATGGGCCCATCTGTCATACACTAGGGGGGTTATTTTCAGTTTTATTTAACAGAGTAATTAGCCGGGGTGGCCCACATGTCAGTGGCCCATAGGGGTTGGGGTTAGTGACTAATCCCCTAGCTGACATGGCGGGCCCACCGGGCAGTGACCCAGGGGGTTGCCGGCGACGACGGGAGCCATGGCCGGCGGTGAGGTTGGGCGCGGGCATGATTCCGGCGACAAGAGCTTGCGGGGAGGGGCGCATTCGAACGGGGGGACCGAGATGCATAGTTTGGTGGCTTTGGTTTGGCCGGAATCCCACCGGAGCGCTCACGGCGGCGAGCACGGCGGTCGACCAAAGACTAGCTCAGACGAAATCGACGTTCCAGCGCGCGAAATCGAGCTAGAGTATGTGCTTTAGGTTCCCAGACGTTCTTGGAGTGCAATGACACACACGGGTGCAAAACGCGCGCACTGGGGTCGCGGCTACGCGAAGCACGGCGGCGATGGAGGTCGGCTCCAATGGCGTCACGGGCTACAGCGACGGGGAGGACTAGGGGAGACACGGGGACGACGGAGAATCTCACCAGGAGCACGTAGGGCTAGGCAGCGGGCGCGATGGAGCACCGGAGGCGGCGAATCAGGCGTAGACGAGGCGACGACCAGCGGCGAGGAAAACGAAGGGGGCGGTGTCCACGGCGCGACTCAGCTCAATTCCTCCTGTGTGATGATGAGGACGACGACGAGGAGGTGGAAGGACACGGTGGCTCGGGCTATGGTGGTCGGTGGCCGCGCGTGGGCACGACGGCGGCCGGCGATGTCTCGGGAGAAACTTTCCCCGACGAGAGCGGCGCGAGGAGAGGGGGAAATGGGCTAGGGTTTCGCCAGGGCGTCGAAGGGGGAGTACATCACGGCGAGGCGGGTCCTGTAGCAGCGCGGTGGCAGCCATCGCGCGGTGCATCGCATCGAGCACCTCTGCCATGGCGCCACGCACACCATGAACAGAGGAGGGAGGAGGGGGAGTCTGGGTGGGCCTGGTGGCTGGGCTGGGGGAACTATGCACTTGCTGCACCAGAGGTATGGGCCTCTTTGCTTTTTATTCCTTTTCTGTATTTTCTTTTCTGTTTTCTTTTATGTTTGCATTATGTTTAGTTGCTTAAGCATTTTTTTAAAACTTGTAACTTGCTCCATTATTTGTATTGCCACATGTAGCAATGCTACAAAAAGTTTGGTGATCAAAGAAATTCATTTGAATATTGTTGTTTATTTTAATATGCCTTTTTGTGCTGTTTTTCTACTGTTAATAATTGTTTGCAATATTTAGATATTGCAATAAATGCTCAATGCAGGTTTACCATGGTTCATTGGTTTTTAGGGATTTTTCAAAAGTGGTTTCATAATTTTTGGACAAAGTTTTATCCATCACTTATTTTTAATATTCATAAAAAGGCATTTTGAGTTTGAATTGATCCAAGGTGATCAAAGCATGATTAGCAACAGTGATTAGCAATAGTAATCTTCATTATCAAAAGTGTTACTGTTCCATAACACTGAGGGTGTTACAGCGTTGTTGGCTACCGGAGCCGCCGGCCTCATGGTTGTGCGTCATTGGAAGCCGACGTGTTGGGAAACGGGAAGAGTGGTGGGGGCGATGGGGAGTGAAGTGGGGCTGGTGGGACCGTCCGGTTCTATTAAATGGGACCGGTCCACACCACGTTTGGGAGTCAAATCGGTGTGCTGTGGCTGCCAAGCGGGTCCCGGGCGGACACGAAGGTTCCCGTGCGGACACATGGACGGTCCGCTTTCTGTCTGTGGGAACCCAAATTGGCCTCAATTTTGGGTCCAGTTTGGGTCACGACAGATGAAAATGCGGACAACACGAACTTTTCCACATTTGCGTCGCCCCGTTGGGCCGCGTTTTTTGGCCGCCCGATCTAAAAGGACCAAAAGCGGACAAATGGGTGGCGCCGTTGGAGTTTCCCTAATGGATGTGTTAGTCCTTGATGTACTTAATAGAAGCATGTAGATTCTTATGTGTAATGGAAGCACCGTAATAGCGCCGCCCTGGTGAGCTGACGCGGTTCAGCGGGAATTTCTCCTGTAGCACGTCCATCAATGGTAAGCCTCCAATCAAAAGGTAGATGAAGGGGGTGACAATGGGCAGTACTGAGGCGGTCAGGAATTGGCCGGGTCGAATGGAGGTGAAGGTCGAGGCAGGTACAACTTATGTCGAGGCGGGCAGTGGGGTGGGCTAGGATGTCAGAGAAGCCACCCGAGAGGAAGCTTCACACGGCCGAGTCCGGCAGAGGCCGAAGTGGGCAGCGGGAGGCAACGTACGTCCGGGGCGAGGAATCCGGGTGGAGGCGCCCCTCGGCCAGATACGGTGGCGGCGAAGGCGTGAAGGTCGGAAGGAGCCACATCAGGGGAGATCTGGCGACGTCCGGGTGGAGGAAGCCGGTGGAGGCGTCCCCCGGCCAGATCCGTTGGTGGCGGGGCGAGGGCGACGAAGCAGGGCCAGATCCGATGACAAGGCGGTAGGGGCCGGTTCTAGTGACGAGAGAAGTGGCAGGGGCTAGTCCGGCGAGGTGTGGGGTGGCAGTGGGCATAGCGGCGTTGAGATTGGATCGAGCGGGAGTGCCTAAGCCTCGGGGGAGGCAGGCGAAGGAACTGGATATCCCGCCGTCGCGAGCAGCCGGCGGGCTTTGCCCGTCGTCGAGAGCCGGTGGCGGCAGGGGAGGTGGGTGGTGGAGGGTTCAACTTTTGTAGTTGTGTTTTGCCTTCCTTGTTCCTCATGTAGTCTCAGCTTAGCTTCGTGGAATTCTCTTGTCCTAGCTTCTTGATCTAGTCTCCTCTTCTCTGCGAGTGTTAGTATAGCTTTCTCTGGTTCTTTTCTACACTCTCTGATCCATAATAAGTGTCTCAGATTTTGTACTAAGTTAGTACAAACTTTGAACTAGATCAGCGACACTTATTATGAATCGAAGGGAGTATTAGTTTCCCTAATATAATCTTTTCTTCTCTCCTAGTGCTAGCTTCTCCTCTTGTCGTTTCTTCTTCTTCTTCTCTGCAGCTTCTAACTTTTTTTGCTCATTAGCAAGTTGGTTTGCTACCCTCTCAAGCCTTTTCTTCTCTTCATTAGCTAATTTCCTAGCTAAAGCATCAACTTTATTTTTCTCAAGTTCCTCAGCTCTTCGTTGCTCCTCTTGTTGCTGGTGGGTGCATGATGAACTGAATTTGCACTATCCATCACCGACTGTGTATGTTATGTGTGGCAGTAAAATCTAAATCATATCCTATGTGGGCAATAATACACCGAGTATTTGCATGAGCGTAGATAATGCGGGCAACCAAACACCGTGCCAAAAGCAATCCCCTAATACTGGCAACCTCGATGCAGGCAACCAAACAAACATGTAGATGTGGGAGCAACTAGTTAGAAAGCGTTCCTTTGTAGCGAACGTTTAGAGCACATCATGTGTCACATCCTGAGCACTTCCCTCATATTTCGTATTTTTTATTTTGGTATACGCATTTTCGGTGTTTAGATGGGTATTTATTTTTATTTACTTTTATGGTTTCCGCACGTTTTTTCCTTTCATTTTGGTGGGAAATTCGATTACAAAAACAAGTTCAAGAAAAAAAGGTAAAACTTATAGAGGCACGAATCTGTTTTCGCAAGAGGCATGCCACGTGTCTCTAAAAAGAGGCTCGACCCATACCTCTTAAAGAAGGCATGATCATACCTCCATGGGATGCACGAATTTACTTTCGGGAAGAAACACCACATGCCATGAAATAAGGCACCCTGCGTGGCCTAAAAAAGCACGATCGTTCGTCAGTTACACCGGGTGCTCTCTAAAAAAGAAAGGCACGACCCATGCCTCTAAAAAAGGCATGACCATGTATTTTGCGAGAGGTACGCCGCATGCTTCTAACAAAAGAAAAAAAGAAACACTAAAGCGCGACAAGTGATGCACATACAGTATGCCACTCGTCAAGCGCGGAAGGGGGTAAGGTGTTCACTGAAAAGAGTACTCCTCAATTAGTGATTTCGTATAGATGTAGATTTTATTTATTGTATTTGCTCAACCAAACCCCGTGCAAAAATATACTCAATGCATGCAGATAGATATAGATGACAACCAAACACGTCCTATGTTCGAAAATATCACGTACAACTGTAGCCATCAGATTGGCCCCTCAAGTTCAGACGCCCAAAAGACGGCTTCGGGTATTTCCTGGTGCAATTTTAGAGCAAGAAGAACCAAGCGTACCAAAAATAGTATTGTACTAGTAGTACTACTAGCGTGTACCAAAAATAGTAGCGTACCAAATACAGTAGTAAGCATTGATCGCTTTGGTACGATAAGATATATGGCAATAAACACTTACCATTAGCGTAACCTAACCTCGTTCGGCTGCTCCTATATATAAGCCACAGCGAGGCAGTAGACACGTACCCGATCTTGCCGCAAACACGTACGGGAGAAACCTTAGACTAGAAACCAAAGTTGAAGAAACTAGACCAGAAACCACGACAGATCGATCGAAGAATCAATCGCCAAGCTTCAAGCTTTGCAGCATGACGACCAGAACGGCTTCCCTTGCCCTCTGCGCCCTCGTCGTGCTCTCCTTAGGTTTGGCCTCCTGTCTTTCGCTTCCTCTCGTTCTCTCAGCGTGCAAATAAGTACGTACTGGTTAACTGATTCATGCTTTGTTTTACGTGATGCATCAGTGTCTCACGCGGTCTGTCGCGTGAATCCTGCTGGAGCGGCCGTGACAGCGTTCCCGTGCGAAGGGGTCTCCATCGTCGTCCCGCACGGCGCCACTTGCGAGCGCAACCGCTGCGGCTCGCTGTGCGTGGAGCAGTTCATGTGGAAGTACCCCGGCATCAAGGCCGTCATAGGCGACTGCACGTCGGAGAACCCCCACCAGTGTAACTGCTCTTTTATTTGTTGATTGATTATTAAAGGGCTGCCTGATGAGCCTGCACTTCAGTCAATCCTTTTGCTGTTGTTATTTGGCTTTGGTGGACAATACTATGATGCTGTATGTTTACCTCCGAGGAAATAAAACTTGTTGCTCATTCTTTTGCTCTTTGGATGGCATTGCCTGCTCTTGTTTTGTTCTGTTTCGGAAAAGGAAAAAGAACTTATCTCTTGTTCGGGAGATAATCCCATCATGCATGGGCCGAAAAAGGAAACACAACGATGGTCTCACGACGGTCGTTGCAAACTCGTTCTTGCCACGCGTATCGCCCTTCGAGTCGCAACACGTGTCCTTCATGCTCTAGCTATGAGACAACAAAGAGAATAATCAGACACAATCAATGGGATGCATAGGCGACGGCTTCATAGAGCTTGTGATGTAATGAATTTTCTTTCGATGTAACAAATATTATTGAAGGAAAATAGGACAAACAAAAATTGAGTAAATGATGGAAATCTTAGATTGGATACCTACTAGTCCGCGAACATCAACAGATGCCAATGTCTTCAGGGCCAAAAAAATAGAGTTGATACCTACCAGAACCCCAACATCGTTGAATGTCGATGCCTTTAGGGACCAAAATAGAGAATGACTCCTAAAGAGTTGATTCCAGACAAACTATTTTCGTACCACGATACAATAGAGCAACCACTTCACGCCACAATATTTCTATATGAACATGAGGGTCACTTGGAGTCGGGTGCAAGAGGTGAAGTTTGTAGTTCATCGGGCGAATTTGTTCACTATTCGAGCTTTCTATTTTGATTATTGGTCAAAATTTCTTTGTGGGTGGCCCAACCCAACGACGGGTTCACACATGTGGAGTCTGTTAAACTGAACCGAATGTCAGTTTTAAACTAACGTTGGGTGAAATGTATAGGTTATTGATTTTTTTTTATTTTTTCTCAAATGTTACCTGGCTCACATTAGATTTTAACATCCCCAAAAAGAGAATGACTTCTAAAGACTGGGTCCATTAGGGGTGGAAAGGAGACAAACCGTGATTTTCACATAACGATACAATAGAGCAATCACAAGCATTTCACGTTGCAATCTTTCTATGTGAACATGAAGGCCACTTGGAGTTGGGCGCAAGAGGTGAAGTTTGTAGCTCCCGGCGCGGGGTGAATTTGTTCACTATTCAAGCTTTCTATTTTGATGATTGGCAAAAAAACTAACACTAGGTGGCCCGGCCCAACAATGGGTTCACACATGTGGAGTTTGTTGAACAGAATCGAGTGTTAGTTTGGAACTAACGTTGAGTGAGATATATAGCGTACTAATTTTTTTTCTTTCATAAATGTTATTTGGCTAACTTAGATATTTAGCACCCCCGGTGAACGTGCTATCCACTGTCACACGAATCTTGGCAGAAGATCTTTGCCACATAATCCTTGGGATTTTTCTTTTTCTCACAATTTGCACGAGCAAGGTTTTGAACAGGTGATCTCTTGTGTTGTGGGTGCGCAACTTTACCACTAGACTAACTAGGCTATTGTGAAAATTCACGTTCAAACTGTTATATGTACTCTAAAGCTATTTTTATTCCTTTTTTATTTGAAAAAAGTCTAAATGTTGAAATTTATCATTTTTAAAGAAGAAACCCCTACTTTTTAGGGAGGAATAATTTCTATAAACTTGTCATGTGCATTTTAAATTATATATAGAATATAATTCCAAAAGTGCCTATTTTTACAATTATTAAAAGAATAAGAAACCTTATTTTTTAGCTTTTTTTTAATAAACTTGTCATGTAAATTTTTAATTATAGTTAGCATGGTGAATAAAATTTTTAAACCATGATATATTTTTTCTCTTCCAAAAATGGCAATATGTAGGTGTTATTGGTAATGCCTTCATGCCAAGTTCTTGTGAAATTTTATCACTTACTCATGGAAATTTTGAAATTTGTTTTTTTTTACTTTCTCCCATTAATAGCATGGCATTTTTCATAATTAGAAATATGATGTTTTATTATTAAGAGGATGGTAGTTTTATAATTAAGTGCGTGTCATTTTAATAAATAGAAAACATGGCATTTTTGTGTTTAAGAGTGTGGTGGTTTTATTATTAACTTGATGGTAGTTTTATTATCAAAAACATGACATTATTATTACTATTGGCATCCCATTTTTATTATTAATAGGATGATCATTTTATTATTTGGAAGATGGAAATTTTATTTATTGACATGGAAAATTTATTTTTCCATTAACATAGATTTTTTTAATTATATAATGGACCAAATAAAGCTAATTTTTACGACATGGAATTTATTTTATGGTCCTTGGCAAAATATATTAAGAATGTTCTCGCAAACATGGCGTTTTTTGCAAGGTAAAATATCTCCATGGAAAAATCCATGGCATAAACTAAAGAAATGACAGTATTATAAAATAGAATGACATTTTTCATATTTTCAGATCATGGTAATTACAAATTTTTGTTTTTCTATTCTTTGTAGAAAAATATAGATTTTTTATTCATAGTGTTTTTTTCTTTAAAAATAGTCAACTTGGACTTTGGACCAATGGGTGTTCAAGCGTCACTTCATGTAGCGAAAGATCATGGTAGGGAAAAATGCTTGGTGGGAGCAGCTCCCCCCCACCCCGAGTGATCAAAACATTCATTGGACCTCACCTCCCTTGCCGACGATCACTAGATATTTATGTCTTTTCTTGGAGGAAAGCCATGATGGCACTTTTTAATTATCACACATAATAGTTACATCATCTGCTAGTACAACTCAAATAAAAATCGAAGGGTCTTCGAGAATTTATTACCCTCGCTAAACACGACTAGATTATGAGATGCTCTATTAGCCTCCCTAGGACAATGAGAAACATTATACATGTAAAATTGCGACAAAGAAAGGTGCACCTGACGTTCCCATCCATTATCAAACCTTAACGAAGGGCACTAGCTTCATCCATGAATGACGCATCAACAAATGGGAGACTCCATCTTCCTCCAACAACTGGGATGCCCATGAGATCATGAATGATAGATTCCATCCTCCTTGATCATGTGTCCTCGTCAAACATAACGTCCACATTTAACTTCACAAATCCTTCTAATGGTTTGCTGCAACTATGTCTATTAACTTGAGAGATTCTCAGTTTCTTCACTCTAGCCCAATTCAAGCCAGCATAGAAATATTTTGTGCCGATCTAACTAGAAATTGGAAAGTGTCACCACGAGTGAATTTCCTTGGTTGCCACCACATATACTAGGAAAAACAACAACAAGATCACACATTCAAACTCCTGACAATAGAGGTGCAGTGTTATTGCCCAGCACTAGCCGCTCAAGAGGCCCAATGCCATCCACAACCATGAAGCAAGCATCATCAATAATTTTCCCAAGTATGACCATATTTATTTCCTCACATTTACAAAACATATTATTGATACTTTCACATTCCATTGAACATATTGGGCATTGGCTAAAGCTTTGAATATGAAGATTGTCAATAACCCCGTAACATGGAATCTCTCCATAGAGAGATCGCCAATAGTGAATCTTGACCTTTGTAGGTGTTTGTAAATTCCACAACGCCAGCCATATAGGATTTATTGAAGAAGAATTCCTAGATCTTGTAAGACATAATTTTAGACAATGTTGGTTATCCCACTCGATGTAATAAGAATAATTCACTGTAAAAAATCCATTCTTATTGTGAAAATTCCACTCTTATTGGGATTTTGATAATTCTTTAGCATCAATAGGCCACAATATCGCTGGTTAGTGTTTCATCCCAGATACGAGCTTCATTATCAATTAATTCAGTAACCATTGTAATCATAATATTATCTCTCCTAGTCATTATTCTTGGACTACTTGGAATCAACGGTCCTACGATATATGAATATTGTTTCGATCCCCTACTCTCCAAATGTGTCCTCTTTTAGAAGTCTGGATACCATCCCATAGACTTTTACATGTGTATGAACTTCATTTCTTCATCTAACAACTTATAATATCACCTGAAGGAAAATACTTGGCACATACCACTTGATCATAAAGAATATGGCTCACAAAGCAATATCGAATATTGTTTTGATAACATGGCCAAATTAAAACTCTCCAAATATGCGCAACCACACCTCCTTGTTTTTAATGCACATTTTCCATCATGCAAAAAAATGCATATTCTTCTATTGGTCTTCATCTCCCCACCAGAATTGGAACATTGCCGATATTATTCCTTCACAATTCTTCTTGGAGAGCTTGAAGACAAACATGACATAAGTTGGTATAGTTTGAATGATTGATTTTATTAGTGTTTCCTTTCCACCAAAAAATATCACTTTTCTTTCCAACCATGTACAAGTTTTGCAACTCTATCAATAAGGAACAAGAAGCATTCTGTCTTGTCCACCCCAACTATGTGGGTGGTAACCCCAAGTATTTATTAGTTACTGCTTCAATCATAGTATTCAAGACATTGCACACTTCTACTGTTGCATCCACAGCTGTACAAGGGCTTGCATCCATAGTTGTACAAGGGTTAAAACATATACATGACTTGGCCTCACACACCGCCCTACAAAATCCACACAATATTCATTAAGAGACTTTCTCAGAATATGTGCATTCATAATGGTAAGAGTCATCTACAAATAAAATATGGGAGATAAAAAAAATAGTCATTCTGTATGGTACAAAACCCTCTAGGTTACCCAGACTGTCTTCGTGAGAAAGCGGACTTGTAAGGCCTTCAACATAGAAAAAAAAATATAGGGTGATGAGGGGTCCCCTTACCGAAGACCACTAGATGGAGTTATAAAATCATATATAGTACTATTCCACCAAAATTGTGCACCTCTTCTAGTTTCTTAAGTAGTGATGCATTTGGATCAAAATTAGCTCTCTCTCATGCTAACTACACAATGGTATCTATTGAATCCTTGCACAACCATCCAGTTTCAAACCTTCTTGGTCTCCTCAAGCTTCTCCTTTGGACCCTATTGTAATATTTTGTATCAACTAATACTGAATGGTGGTCAGTTTTATCAAAGTCTTCATGGAATTACTAATGCATATGGTACATAGTCTTCCATGCTTGGTTACCCACCATTTGTTCTAGCCTTTCCCTTATCCTTCATCTTCTCCATGTGAAGTTATCACCATTAAAACCAATATCATCTGAAGAGAGGTCATTTAGAGCATCCCCAATACCTTGCATGCACCTTGGAGGTCGTAGATTACCCCCTTACTTCTCATTACCAAATAATACTTCAAGGTAAAATCCCCACCAATGATCCATAGTAGGCTTACCATACCATGCAACTCACCGATATAGTCCCATGTTAAATTATTTCAGTCAACACTTGGTTCACCATACACTTGGTATTGAAAAATTTGTAATTCTTGGAGCCAATTTAAATATCATGGAACCTTTGGCATGCTTTGACACTATCTTGGTAGGGAAAGAGAAATATTACATGGTACACTATGAGAAATATTTAATGCTTTAATGTCAAAGACACATGGATGAGGAATATGCCAGCGGGCCAAATTTTCATACTACACATAATAATTTCCATTCATATGCTTCCGGTAATTGACATGCTACATCTAAGGGGTGTCATACTACACATGGGATCGTTCCTTTGAAAGAGTGCATGTGTTGGCTTCCTACGCCAGCACTATTATAAATACTTATGATGCTTGAAATAATGCCACGCCAGCATTTCCAATTTCTATGCAATAAAGATAATTAATAAAATATCGATTCCCTGCCAAATCACAACATATATAATTGGATTCAGTTCAACAACATAAACCGAAGTACGAAATATGAATAACAGAACGAAACATAAACCACATTGCAATTAAATATAATTAACTCACAATACGATATTATTGAATAAACATGTACTTATTCATACAAGTTTAACAAACGAGATAGCAAGAGATTCTAACACGAAGAAGCTTCTTAAAGGGACCGGTACAAACCCGCAAGAGAATTGAGTTCATGTTACTAACTAGGTTTTTCCTCCTTCCGATTGAATCCATCTGTAGACAAAGCAAGCCTGACATTTATCTTCTCCTTTAACTTCTTAAGAAGATTGGTCTCTTTGCTTAAGCTGGTCTATCTCCTTCTTCAAATATCTAACCTTTTTCTCCATAGAACTGATGATCTGGAGATTACACACCTCATAACATATAGCATCGCATCCAATGCTTCATCGCAGAAGTCCAGTTGATGACATCGAAAATCACAATATCGAAAAATTGACGAAAGTTCCATTATAGCTTTAACGATGCAAATATAAAACGTAAGAGTTAGTCTACATGCATATATACAACTAGAAATAACTCTAACTTTAAATTCATCTATAATTACAAGTACATCTAACAATACATAAAAACTATAAGTTAAGTCGAAATACATATATACAACTGGAAATAACTGTAAGTCTAAATTCATCTACAACTACAAATACATGTAACAATACACAAAGACTACAAATTAAGTCTAAATACATATATACAACTAGAACTAACTCTAAGTCTAAATTCATCTACAACTACAAACACATGTAACAATACAAATAATATAAGTTAAGCATATATAAAATTACAAATAACTCTAAGTCTAAATTCATTTACAACTATATAAGACATATAATAATACAGAAAGACTATAAGGTAAGTCTAAATACATATATACATTAGATATAACTACAAGTCTAAATTTATCTACAACTACAAGTACATGTAAGAATACACAAAGACTATAAGTTCAATCCCTCTCTCTCTCTATATATATATATAACTAGAATTAACTCTAAGTCTAAATTCATGTACAACTACAAATACATGTAACAATACACAAAGGCTAAAAGTTAAGTCTAAATACCATATATACAACTAGAAATAATTCTAAGTCTGAATTCATCTACGACTACAAGTTAAGTCTAAATACATATATACAACTAGAAATAACTCAAGTCTAAATTCATCTACAATTGCAAAAAATATAACAATACACAAAGACTATAAGTTAAGTCTAAATACATATATACAAATAGAAATAACTCATAAGTCTATATTCATCTATAACTATAAGTACATGTAACAATACACAAAGATCACAAGTTAAATCTAAATTCATCTACAATTATAAAAACATGTAACAATTCACAAAGACTAAAAGTTAAGCCTAAATACACAAAGATTAGAAGTTAAGTCTAAATACACGAAGAGTACAATTTTAGTCTAAATGCACCAAAAGTACAAGTTAAGTCTAAATACACATATCTACCTTGAAAGGCGGCTGGCGAGAGAGGGGCATCGATGGACAAGAGGATGCCCGAGGAAGAGTCATCGGCGGCGGAGGACGGTGCAGGGATGCCCGAGGGCGAGGCAACGACGACGGGCAGTGCAAAGAGGCCCGATGACAAGTCGGCGGTGGGGGGACGTGCAGGGAGGCCCCGAGGACGAGTCGGCGGCGACGAAGGGCGGTGCAGGGAGGCTCGAGGCGAGTCGGTGGGGATGGAAGGCGGTGCAGGGAGGCCCGAGGACGAGTCGACGACGACGAAGGGTGGTGCAGGGACGCCCAAACACGGATCTGCGATGGCGGAGGGCGGTGCAGGGAGGCCCGAGGATGAGTCAGTGGAGGACGGTGCAGGGACGCCCGAAGACGGATCTGCGACGGGCACTAGTGGCGATGACTTGACGAAGGCAGCGAAGTGTGATCTGTGATTCAACTAGAATTAGAAAAGTATGATGCAGCTACAATTGCAAGTTTACGACAGAATTAGTACTGATGTGTCTGTAGGCTCGACGCCAGCAAATACACCGTTATCTACGGCGTGCCATAAAATTCATTGCCACCATATTTATTGGAGGGGGAGGAAATCTGGTCCACCTAGTGTTGTCGTTGACTTTAGTTTGAACGCCAGCAAAAAGAGAATAACGCTGGCGTATGAAAAAACGAAATAACCGTGTCTGCGCGGAAACTGTGGCTGAAAACTGTGGTTGAATCTGTGCCTGCGCTGTGGCTGAAAACTATGGTTGTAGGGAAACTGTGGCTGAATCTGTGTCTGCGTTGTGACTGAAAACTGTGGTTAGGCGGAAACTATGGCCGGATTGGCTGCGCACTATGCGTCCAAAATGTGACACGTGTCGATTACGAAGAAACGAAAGAAAAACACCGAAACGCACCAAAACACGCCACTTGGCACATACAGAACGGGCGCCTAACTTCCACTCACAAAGGGTACCCTCTAACTAGTGATTAGCCCCTTTCCTTTCAGCTAGCAGAATAGCGGCCCGGTCGGACGAAGGCCCAAGGAAGCAATATACACATTATATATGCTTTTTGAAGCCCCTGAAAATTATGGGCCTTATACGGGCCACACAATTGGCACATGTGTTGACCCGGGCCTGGGTACATGAAAGAGAACCCTAGAAAAATGCATAAGACCGAACCATGTGTCCCACAAGAATTGCCATGTGTCATCACTTTAAGATTTATGCGCAAAATCAGACGCAAGAACGCTTCCTAGAAAAGTCAGTTGTATAGCATTCTGTTAAGGAATTTAACCATGCGTTACAGTTAGAGTTAGAGATCTTTCAAAGATATGATCTTCCAATTGATTCAGAATTATTTTGCGGATTTCTTTTGTGATTCATAGAAATCACAAAGATCCTCCCAAAACACTCCCGGCCCGCTTGTGCATACAAATCATGTATTTAAAGAAAAGCATTAACATGCAATATCTCGTGGAGATATATTCATTAATTCAAATAATACCTCCAATATCTCCCATGCAAATTTTACAACCGGATAGTTCACCCTTGCAAAAGTCTACTTCGCTTATATTAATTTCATCGTGCCTTCTTACAGTAAGAAGCGAGCGTACTGAAATTATTTAGCATGATCGCTGTGGTCCGAAAATATATGGCAATAAACCACTTACCATATGTGTAACTCAACCTCCATCAGCTCATTTATAGCACTCGCGTCTTTATAAACCACGTTTGAGATATATAAAAGTACTCGATCAAAGCACAAACAATGAAACTGAACTAGAAATCATAGATTTGCTCAAAGAATCCCAAAGCTTGATGCGGCATACCATGGCGGCCAGAGCAGCAGCTCTTGCTCTCTGCGCTCTCCTCGCGCTCACCTTACGTATGCTGACCCCTCTTTCTCTCACAGCAATATGTGCGCACGTACTTTAATTTTCAGTCCATGGGATAACTAACTGACTAATTCCTGCTTTGTTTACACGATGCTGCTGCCTCAGTGCCTCACGCAGTACTCTCTCGTGCTGATCCTGGAGCGGAGATCGAAGCCTTCGGCAACGAGTCCCCGTGTGACGGCGCCATCTCCATCCGCGTCCCGCATTGCGACCATGATCGCTGCGGCGGGCTGTGCATGGAGCGCTACATGTGGAAGTACCCGCACATCATGGCCGTCATGGGCGACTGCACGCCCGACAACCCCCGCCAATGCATCTGCTCTTTCATTTGTGAACCTAGATCTTCTCTGGTTTCTCTTAGTTCCATGTAAGGGCAAAACCGGCTCTTTTCCTGAAAAAGGTCTATCGTATTAGGTGGCGCGACACTCACATAGTGAGGGTAGCCTGACCTTGATCCAGCGGCAGGTGTTGTGATGTTGTTACCTGTGAGGAAATAAAACTTGCTGCTTGTTGTTTCCTCTTTTGCTTTTTAAGCACTTTTTTATGGAAGTATTATTGCCATCTATGAGCTTCGAGTAGATGGACACGAGGGTCTCACACACGGATATGGTAAACTCGTTGTTTGCCATGGGTACCATCCACCGAGGTGCCATGTACATATCCTTCCACGGGTGTCTCAACCAACCGATAAAACCATTGGCCATAATTGTCGTTGAGATGAACATCCATGTAAGAAACCAACCTAGATTGTATGGGTTTTATATAAGAACGCACGAAAAATGCATCAAGAATGATTTGGATGTGACCTTGCAAACATAATGAAGAAAACTCCTTTCGTGACAAAACGGCATCAGTGGCCAAGATCTCATCGTATTGCCACCAGATCAATGAACCACAAGATGGATCTCTTGTGAAAGGATTCGACAAGGATCTATATGATAATGATTATCATCTACATGCCCATCCAAGAAAAAAACAATTTTTTTGGGTGTTGATCCAGGATAGGCTGAACACTAAGGATCTCCTTATTAGGAATTTTTTTACGAAGAATGGGGATTGCGTTTTATGTAATGATTATGAACCCAAGGATGACATGAACTAATTTTTCTCATGTGATTTTAGCCAGAACTTCCAGTTATATCATGGTATGACATGGAACACTAATATGAATATGATTGAGATGCTTATTGAAGGCAAACATAGGATGGATATAACATGTTTCAAAGAAGTTATTATGGCTAGCTGTTGGAGTATATGGAAACATATAAATGAGATTATCTTCGATCATAAGAATAAGCACCTTAACTATTGCATCAAATGCTTCAAGGACCATTTCTTCGCGATCATGAAAAAAGCCAAACCTAACTTAAGATGGCATACAAGCTTGGTTAAGGACCGGTTTGGTTTGGCTTTCACTCCCTGATTTTGTTGCCTGGCAACCGAATCACAATCAAAGAGCGAACCTTCAACCGATTTTTCCGCCTGAATTCCACCAATCCGCAGCCGGAAAATACACGTACAAGCGAACCAAAGAGCGAGCTTTCGAACGATTTTAAAAATCTGCTGCGGAAAATCGAAATCTGCCACCGAGGTGCTTCCGATTTTTCACAGCAGATTTTCCGTAGCAGATTTTCAGAAATCCACAGCGGAACCAAACAGGGCCTAGATAGGTTGTAATTTCATGAATAATACCTTTCTCCACTGTACATACCATCCATTATTAGCGAAAACCTGAGTTCCAGTAGGGGGAAGCCTACAATTTGTTTGCTAAAGAAAAAATTAAAAATAGTTCTTGCATTAAGAAGCAGTGCACCATAAAATGAAACGAAATCATGTAAATACCTTGAGTTGGTCAATAGCTATGAGAAAACCAATAATTAGCCAAAACGAATGTAATGCATAGCTACTCCAAGGATCTTGGGATGCAACGAATATTATTGGAGGAAAATAGAATGAACAAGAAATGAGTAAAATGATATATTGCTTAGATCTGACACCTACAACAGGCCCGACATCCGTAATGGTGTTTCTTCAGGAACAATATTATGATGGCGAGTAAGGTTGTACACATATATATCCACACGCAATAACTCCATAGATCGTGGGATGATACTAATATTATTAGAGGGAAGTAAAATGAACAAGAAAGGAGTCAAAATAGGTTCCTCAGAACACATACCAGGCTCCCAAATCATTGAACATCATCGTTGTTTAGGGATGAATAAGGAAGGTAACTTTGAGAAAGGAGTCAGATCTAGACGATGAGGAAAGGAATGGGAGAAAAATTATGCTTTGCCTAAGCGGACACGTAGAGCAAGCCCATCCACATCTATATCTAAAGCTTTAAACCGTCAGTGACTACCTCAACGCCCCTCAGATGGTGTTTCTCCAAGATTAAAGTTATGTTGGCGAGGAAGAACATACTATGTGTAGGTAAAAGATCGCCGTGGTTGAATGGGATGCGCAACAAACAACTTCGATAGATCTTGGATGCAACTAATATTATTAGTGGGAAATGGAATCGACAAGAAATGAATAAAATGAAATATTGCTTAGATCTAACGCCTATCAAGTCCCCAAAATCATTGAATGTTGATGTCGTGGTCTATCGACAAAAAAAGAGGGTGATTCTTGAGGAAGGATTGAAATCTATGCCATGAAATAAAGAAGTGGAACCAATCAAGCATTCCATGTCACAGTGAAATAGATCAACACAACAAAAGTTAGATCTAAAGCCTTAAACAGCAACAACTACCCTCGACGTCTCTTTGGAACAAAGTTATGTGGTTGAGTAAGATCATGATATGCGTAGGTAAAGGACTTGCGTACCTCTCTCTCTTTTCTTTCGGTAGGAAGAACCACCAGACAAAGGTTGTTGAAAAACTAGAAAGTGTGGAGAATGTGTGGAGGTTGTAGAGGTGAAAGGTAAAGGGAAATGAGGAGAAAGTAGAGCGGTGGAGATTATGTCCAAGTGACAATGAAGGGGGGGGGGTAAATAAAGAAGATTATGTGAACACAAGGCACGTGTTGTTACAATCTTACAAAAGCATGAGGGAAGAAAGTAAAATTACAACTATGTCCAAAAACACTTTACAGAAAAGACCCTAGATTGGAGTAGCAAAGTGTAATACAGTTCTTCTTCTCCAAGGCTTCAACATCGAGTCAAACTTCCTATCGTTGGGGACGCGACCACTTGGGGGTAGTGATCTTGTTCCTGCTTCGCCATAAACATTTTTTGGACGTAGAAGGCACGCACATGGATTCACTGTGAAGAATATGACTCCCATACGACATCTCTTGGCCAAAAGGAATAAAACATTTTGTGTACTGAGAAGCCAGAGATCTAGAGGGCCTCCTTCATTATGAATAGTCAATGACCTATGGATGAAACTTCCAGCCATCATCCAACTTTCAGAGATAGTCGAGGGCCCCAAAGCTCCACCACAACACATTAATGGGAATATAACATGACAACACAATTGCGTTTTCTGCGGATTCTCCGCAGGAGGCCCGTCTTCGTACTGACATTCAAATTAGGGACGCCAGAGCCACACTAACCATCCAATTCTCTTCACCATGGTGGCAGATATATTAGAGAGAGGTTGCCCCCAATTTAGCCAAATCAAGTCACCCCACAAGCCTATTATGTAAGCTATCACCACATATGTCGCTGACCTTTGCCTATCATGGAGAACAAGCAAGCATAGTGGACGACAGCCACATACCGCAGCTCTCAAGAGGCCGTGGGAAGCTTTGACATGGACTGACGCTAGTATCCCCAATGGTAACAAACAACCTACAACTAGTATATACATAGGAGCATTGTGCACATCTCCCTTCTCGACTCCTACCAACATCATTTGCAATGGAGAAGGTTAGGGATCATTACGGGGACGATCACTCATGCGTGAATCTCAAAAGTAGATAGAAAAGGGTACGACGGAAGGGAGTGTTGGTCGGCACGAGGGTCTGCACACATGTATGTCAAAATTATTTTTGTCATAGATACTAGCTACCCATAGAGTTGCCACATTGTGCACAACACATGTCATCTGAGCTACTACCTTTGAGACAACCGAGTGTGAACCATAGTCTAAAAACAAATGAAAATCATAGACAACATCTCCATTTATCTTGGGATGCAATGGATATTATGAGAGGAAAATAGAATGAACAAGAAATGAGTAGAATATAGGTTGCTCAGATCGAGCGCCAATCGGGTCGAGGGGAAAAAAAGGGAGGGCGGCCCTTAAGGGATGAATCAGATCTATACCACAAGGTGTGGATGGAAGGAAAATCGTGCTTTGCATGTCACGGCAAAATATAGAGACTCCATTTTATTCTAGTTAGTACTCGGAAAATGGTGTTTTAACCAATGATAACCTCATCACGCATGGATGGACTCAAAATAGCATGTGTGTTCTATGGTAAAGATAAAACAATAGAACATTTGTCTTGAATTTTCAGTGTCAAACTTATATGGAGCGAGTTCCATTGTTCTTCTTTTTACAATGCGTGGTAATATAGATGACTTGTTTGGCAATCTAGCTTCCCAAATTCAGGAAGAAGGGAAAGATTTCTATGTATGTTTCTTTTGTTGTCATATACATGGATGGATATTTGTGACATCCTTGTACATTTTAGATAAAACCTTGGAAAATCAAAGGGAGCTGACTTGGGGATAAATCTCTTCGAACAAGTGGCAAATGAGATTTACTATGAAGCAAAAGGGTGGCAGCATGGGGTTCTTCATCTTACCAATGGTTGACATAAAGATTAATGAGTATAAAGATCGCGCGATGTCAAACGTGCCTTTTCATTTTCCTTGTGGGGATGTTTTTCTGTTGCTAGTATTACTTCCTGGGTTTTTTCTATTGTGTGTATTTAGGACGTTTGCAATTTTCTTATATAATCTAATGTAAGGTGTGATGTAGCTTGAAACATGTTTTTTCTTCACGCACTTTCCTGGCACTGATCGATCGACCAGACTCGATTAGTGGTCTTCAACGCAATCCGATTGGATCCGTCACGGCCTTCTTATCCGTGTGTCTTCCTCCCACACATTGACTCATCTTGCGCGCATATCAAGGCACCCCCAATGTCACAGGTAAGTTCTCCTAGCTACCGCCCCTTTTCGTACTAGTACGTTGACACCACCATGAGACACCAGTTATCACGAATGAGGGCATCGACGTCACACCATGGGTTGCATTTTCTTGTCACAACACTGGTCATCGCCATACCATCATTTTTCCTACGTTGATTGTTGTTGGATATGTTCCCTAGAGGCAAATTAATAAAGATATTTGTCACGTATCTGTTTGTTCATAATACGTTATATATTGTGCTAGAACTGTATTAAGCGGAAAAATTAATACACGTGTGATATATAACAACCTGATCCCTAGTTAAACTCAGGCATACTAGCTCATTGGGCAATTGATGATCAAGGTTTCCTGATCATGAGAACATAATAGTCTATTGACAATAAGGTCATATCATTAGGATAATTATGTGATGGACACACACCCACCTTAAGCATTGCAGTGTGATCAAGTCACATAAGTTCAGCATTGCGATGACTTAATAACATAGTGACTGAATCCTTAAACCGTGATGATCATACATAATTGCTATCTATTAGGATGCTTTGAGTGCATTAACCGTTACACTGAAACATGGTAACTGAAAAGGTGTATCTTGGGTATTCCGAAGTAGATATGTTGAGGAGTATGAAATAGATCAGAGCGGGATTTGTCAATCCGAGTGACGGATAGGTACTCTGGGCCCACTCGGTGGTGTTGCATCAATAGCTTGCAAGCAAGTGACTAGGTCACAAGAGATGTAATATTCACAGACGAGTAAACATGTTATGTCAGAGACGAGGAAGAACTAGGTATTGGATACCGACGATCATACCTCGGACAAACATAGTACCGAAGCACAAAGGGATCAAGTCATATTGTTAACGGTTCAACAGCGATGAAGTTTATTCAATGGAAGCGTAGGGGCACATCAAGGATTGTAACCATATCCCACATGATTGTCATTAGTCAGAGAGTGTCTCGATCATGTCTATTGTTTCCCGGACCGTAGGGGTGTCACACTTAAGGGCAATCGATGCATTAAGGATTGATTCGGGATCATCGGTGAAAAGAGAGAAAACACCAGAAATGTACCGGGAGGTGCCGAAAGCTGTTCCGGATATTTTGAAAGGTTCAAAATAATATATATTAATGTTTAAATATGTTTTATTATTTAATTAACATAATTAAATATTAATAATGATTTAAATAATTAATTAAAAAGGTGAAAAGGTATTTGGGCCTTAAAAGGCCCATGAGGGGAAGGGGGAGCCTCTCCCCTTGGGCTTGGCGCCAAGGGAGGGGCCCATCCCCATTCCTAGCCGCACCACTCCCCCCCTTGGGGGTTTAGTCCCACATGGGGGAAGGGGAGGGGGTGGAGCCCCTCCTTGGCCTATATAAGGAGGGGTGGGGGTGCCTTTTTCAACACAACATTGAGTTTTTTTCTCTCTCTCTCTTTCTCCGACCTAGAGCGGACTCCCCTAGTTTGGAGTTTTCACCAGGTTGGGGGTTTCACCATCATTCAGACGCCTTCGCGCTGCCGGAATCGGGATCCGGATCAATCTTCTTTCCGCTGCTCTTCTGGTTCGGAGCCCGGAGGGACGTCGGTTGCACCGTACGTGTGTAATCCCGCGAGGCACTACACGTGTGGTTCTACTTCATCGTCGGAGGTTCTTAAACATGACAGGGAGGTCGTAGGATCAGAGTCTACGCCAACCACGTTCGTGGAACATTTCCCTCTTTCGGTCTTCAAAGGTATGAACACCGATTCCTTCCGTTACATACATCAGCATAGCATAGATCTTGGGTTCGGGACTCGTAGGTAGGAAATTTTTTGTTTTCTGCGCTGATCCCCAACAGTGGTATCATGAGCAAGGCTATGCGTATATGTATTGTACAGGTAGAACACATCTAGGATGTGGGCATCAATTCTCCAATTTTTACCTTCCCACGTGTACTCGTTTAGCATTGCGGCAATGTCCTGATGAAGCGGCCCCGACCGACCTTACGCGTTAACGCGAGACTAGTTCCACGCTTGACATATGGCTTGTACCATATAAGTGGCTGGGGGGTGTTTGTCTCTCTAACAGTAGCGACGCGAAGATGTTTGCAACGGAGGGCCCCGACAGGGGTGTAATAGAGACGATTGCAGGATTGGTGTTGTGGCTTGTTTTCGCAGGATAGAAAGCGGTTCTCTCTCGAAACCCCTTAGCAGCCACGTAAAACTTGCAAAAGATAAAGTAGAAAGCGTTTTAACTTTAATTTGCATGTAAGGGGGATCATAGCTTGTATGATTTACAGTTTTACTTCCTGTCTTGCAAATATGCTAGATATGCGACGGTAGCATGATAGGATAATCTCTCTCAATACCATGATTGTATTCTCCCTTAGTGGGCACCGTCTGGAAGGATCTCTTTATGATAGGCAGGCCGTGACGATCGGGTGTCATACATACATTAGCGATTGCATGAGGTTGGGTTTGGCAAGCCTAGCATATGCAGATATGGCCTTGCTGAACAGCCATACACTAAGGTTTGACTGGCAGGCTTGACATATGTAGATATGAGCTTGGGATACGGATGACCGAAAGGTTAAGCATGAGTCATATAACGGATATGATTGGCATGATGGCCTACCTAGGGAGATGTGCCGTCGGCCGTGTGCTATTCGAGGACGATCATTCAAACTAGGATTATGTTAATCACTTAGTAAATTTGGAGAGATGTTTAACTAAGTGGGAGTTTTATGAAAAAATTCTAAATATGTGTTTTGCAAATAACCATTGTAGATGGCTGCACCTCACCCCTCATTCAACTTAGGGTCATTCCTAGACAAAGACAAACTGAAAACCGATGGGTCAAACTTCACCAATTGGTTCTGCACTCTGAGGATTCTCCTCGTTCCCCTCAAGATGGCATACGTACTAGAGGCCGCATTAGGTGACGAACCACCAGTAGACGCTAGTCAGGATGAGAAGAATGTCTACCTCTCCAAGACGGATGATTACAACCTTGTACAGAGTGGAATGCTTTACTCCATGGAGGCTGAGCTGCAGAAACGCTTTGAGAGGATGGGTGCATATGAGATAATCACCGACCTCAAGGCCGTCTTTGCACCCCAAGCCAGGGCTGAACGTTATGAGGATTCTGAAGCTTTCTTCTCAGCAAAGATGGATGAGCATAGTAGTGTTAGTGAGCACATGGTCAAGATGTCTGGCTACGTTCAACGCTTGAATGCTCTGGAATGTCAGATTCCAGATGAACTTGCTGTTGATAGGGTTCTCCAGTCGCTGCCTCCTAGCTACAAAGGCTTTGTGTTGAACTACAACATGCAGGGGATGACTAAGCCCCCTTCTGAGTTGTTCGCCATGCTGAAAACTGCTGAGGTTTAGATCAAGAAGGAGCATGCTATATTCATGGTCAACAAGACCGTTGAATTCAAGAAGTCTGGCAAGAAGGAGAAGGGAAAGAAGGGAAGCCCGAAGAAGGGTGACAAGCCAGTTGTCACTCCTCGAAAGGCACCCAAACCTGGACCCAAGCCCGGTATTGAGTGCTTCTACTGCAAGGGTGATGGTCACTGGAAACGCAACTGCCCCAAGTACCTAGAGGATAAGAAGGATGGAAAGATTGTCAGAAGAGACAAAGGTATATTTGATATACACGTTATTGATCTATTCTTAACAAGCGCTGGGAACAAATCCTGGATATTTGATACAGGATCTGTTGCTCATATTTCTAACTCCTCTCAGGGGCTACGGAATAGGCGACACTTGATGAAAGATGAAGTGACGATGCGCGTGGGAAACGGCTGCCGGATTGAAATGGTGGCGGTCGGCACGAAGCATCTTAGTCTCCCTTCGGGATTAGTTTTGATTTTGAATAAGTGCTACTATGTAACCGCATTGAGTGTGAACATCGTTAGTGGTTCTTGCTTGAATCGAGACCACTATTCTATTAAGTCAGATACAATTGGTTGTGCGATTTATAAGGATGATGTGTTTTATGTTCACGCACCGGAGAAAAATGGCTTATTCATTCTTAATCTCGATTGTGATATACTTCATATTGATAACGTAGAGGCAAAAAGATTAAAACCTAGTGACGAAGAACACATGATGATGTGGTATTGTCGACTTGGTCATATTGGTGAAAAGCGCATGAAGAAGCTTCATGATGATGGACTTCTGGAGTCATTGGATTTTGGATCCCTTGACACATGTGAACCATGCCTTATGGGAAAGATGACAAGGACTCCATTCAATGGAACAATGGAGCGTGCGGAAGACTTGTTAGGGATCATACATTAAGATGTATGTGGACCTATGAACGTCCCCACACGCAATGATATTCGTTACTTCGTGACCTTCACAGATGACTTAAGCAGATATGGGTATATCTAATTAATGAAACATAAGTCTGAAACCTTTGAAAGGTTCAAGGAATTTCAGAGTGAGGTCGAGAATCAACTCGGGAAGAAAATCAAGCACATTCGATCCGATCGAGGAGGCGAGTATTTAAGTCACGAGTTTGGCGATCATCTTAAGACTTGTGGCATCGTACCACAACTTACGCCGGCATGAACACCTTAGCGTAACGGTGTTTCTGAGCGACGTAATCGAACTCTATTGGATAGCATACGATCGATGATGTCTCATACCGACTTACCTGTGTCATTCTGGGGTATGCATTAGAAACTGCCGCTTACATTCTTAATAGGGCACCGTCCAAATCCGTAAAGACAACACCATTTGATGAATGGCATGGAAAGAAACCAAAGTTGTCTCACTTTAAGATTTGGGGTTGTGAGGCTTATGTTAGGAAACTTCAGCCTGACAAACTCGAATCAAAAGCGGATAAGTGTATCTTTGTGGGATATCCAAGGGAAACCGTTGGATACACCTTCTACAACCAGTCTGAGGGCAAAACGTTTGTCGCCAAGACTGGATGCTTTCTTGAGAAAGAGTTTCTTTCGAAAGAATTGAGTGGGAGGAAAATAGACCTCAACGAGATGATTGACCAATCACTCCAAGTGGAAGAAATGGCAATGGAAGTTGTTCCGGAACCATCTTCCGTAGTGGGACCTGATGAGAACGGTCATCATGATATTGATAATGATCGTGACATACATGATGATCATGATCAAGATGAAGAGGATCCTATTGTACCCCGCAGGTCATCAAGAGCCCGAGTAAAAACTCAGTTTTATGAGCAACTTGTCAATGCAGTCATGTTAAATGAACCCGATGAACCTGCGAACTACAAAGAAGCAATGTAGGGACCCGAGTCCGAGAAATTGCTGGAAGCCATGAAATCCGAGATAGACTCCATGTATGCCAACAAAGTATGGACTTTGTTGGATATTCCCGAGGACCGAAAGGCCGTCGAGAATAAGTGGATATTCAAGAAAAGACTGACGCAGACGGAAACGTATCTGTTTATAAAGCTCGACTTGTCGCAAAAGGTTTCCGAAAAATTCAAGGAGTTGACTACGAAGAGACTTTCTCTCCCGTAGCGATGCTAAAGTCTATCCGGATATTGCTAGCAATTGCTGCCTATTACGATTATGAAATATGGCAGATGGATATGAAAACCGCGTTCCTAAATGGCAACATTGAGGAAGAGTTGTATATGGTACAATCGGAAGGTTTTATTGATCCTAAGGACGCTGGTAAGGTATGCAAACTTCAACGGTCCATTTGTGGGTTGAAGCAAGCATCTCAGAGCTGGAATCTTCGTTTTGATGAGGTGATCAAAGCTTTTGGATTTGTCCAAAATGAAGAAGAATTCTGTGTTTATAAGAAAGCGAGTGGGAGCTCTGTGGCATTCCTAGTACTATATGTGGATGGCATTTTATTGATAGGGAATGATGTGAAATTTCTAGAAGTGGTAAAGGAATATTTGAATGGACAATTTTCCATGAAGGACCTAGGTGAATCTGCATACATATTAGGCATTGAAATCTATAGAGATAGATCAAGACACCTATTAGCACTAAGTCAGAGAACTTACCTTGAGAAGATATTGAAGAGGTTCAATATGGATAACGCCAAGAGGGGCCTCTTGCCCGTTATGAAAGGAAGTGAATTGAGTGTGACTCAATGCCCAGCAACATCAAAAGAAAGGGAGGAAATGTCCTCAAAGCCCTATGCCTCAGCCATAGGTTCTATCATGTATGCTATGCTATGCTATGTACTCGACCAGATGTGGCCCTGGCGGTTAGTCTGACTAATCGTTTCCAAAGTAATCCTGGAATGGATCATTGGATTGAAGTGAAGAACGTCCTTAAGTACTTACGAAGAACTAAGGATCTGGTTCTTGTCTATGGAGGATGTGAAGAAGAGCTCGCCGTAACAGGTTACGTCGATGCCAGTCTTGGTACTGATCCTGATGGCTCAAAATCCCAGACGGGATACGTGTTTATGTTGAATGGTGGTGCGATTAGCTGGAGGAGCGGCAAGCAGTCAGTGGTCGCCCAATCTACGATGGAGTCGGAGTGTATTGCCGCTTGCGAAGCGTCAAACGAAGCGCATTGGCTGAAGAAGTTCGTCATCGAGCTTGGCGTATTCCCTATTTGCACTGACCCTGTTAGCATTTATTGCGACAATACGGGTGCTTGCTAACGTAGGGGAGCCGAGGACTCACTCTGCAGCCAAGCATATTCTCCGGCGTTTCCATGTGACGCGGGACTACGTCAAGGATGGTCATACTAGGATTTGAAAAATACATACGGATCTGAATCCGTCAGACCCAATGACTAAACCTCTTCCACAAGCCAAGTTTGAACAACACCGAGAGACTATTGGTGTTAGATACATACCTGATGTAAACTAGTGTAATTTGTACTCTAGTGCAAGTGGGAGACTGTTGGATATGTGCCCTAGAGGCAAATTAATAAAAATATTTGTCACATATCTATTTGTTCATAATACGTTATATATTGTTCTTGAACTGTATTAAGCGAAACATTAATACACGTGTGATATATAACAACCTGGACCCTAGTTAAACTCAGGCATACTAGCTCATTGGGCAATTGATGATCAAGGTTTCCTGATCATGAGAACATAATATTCTATTGACAATGAGGTCATATCATTAGGAGAATGATGTGATGGAAAGACACCCACCTTAAGCATTCAGTGTGATCAAGTCACATAAGTTCCGCATTGCGATGACTTAATAACATAGTGACTGAATCCTTAGACCGTGATGATAATACATAATTGCTATCTATTAGGATGCTTTGAGTGCATTAACCGTTACACTGAAACATGGTAACTGAAAAGGTGTATCTTGGGTATTCCGAAGTAGATATGTTGAGGAGTATGAAATAGATCAGAGCGGGATTTGTCAATCCGAGTGACGGATAGGTACTCTGGGCCCACTCGGTGGTGTTTCATCAATAGCTTGCAAGCAAGTGACTAGGTCACAAGAGATGTAATATTCACAGACGAGTAAACATGTTATGTCGGAGATGAGGAAGAACTAGGTATTGGATACCGACGATCATACCTCGGACAAACATAGTACCGAAGCACAAAGGGATCAAGTCATATTGTTAAGGGTTCAACAGCGATGAAGTTTATTCGATGGAAGCGTAGGGGCACATCAAGGATTGTAACCAGATCCCACATGATGGTCATTGGTCAGAGAGTGTCTCGATCATGTCTACTGTTTCCCGGACCGTAGGGTGTCACACTTAAGGGCAATCGATGCATTAAGGATTGATTCGGGAACATCGGTTAAAAGAGAGAAAACACCGAAATGTACCGGGAGGTGCCGCAAGCTGTTCCGGATATTTTGAAAGGTTCAAAATATTATATATTAATGTTTATATATGTTTTATTATTTAATTAACAGAATTAAATATTAAAAATGATTTAAATAATTAATTAAAAAGGTGAAAAGGTATTTGGGCCTTAAAAGGCCCATGAGGGGAAGGGGGAGCCTCTCCCCTTGGGCTTGGCGCCAAGGGAGGGGCCCATCCCCCTTCCTAGCCGCACCACTCCCCGTCCTTGGGGGTTTAGTCCCACATGGGGGAAGGGGAGGGGGTGGAGCCCCTCCTTGGCCTATATAAGGAGGGGTGGGGGTGCATTTTTCAACACAACATTGAGTTTCTCTCTCTCTTTCTCCGACCTAGAGAGGACTCCCCTGGTTTGGAGTTTGCACCTGGTTGGGGGTTTCACCATCATCCGGACGCCGTCGCGCTACCGGAATCGGGATCCAGATCAATCTTCTTTCCGCTGCTCTTCTGGTTCGGAGCCCGGAGGGACGTCGGTTGCACCGTACGTGTGTAATCCCGCAAGGCACTACAGGTGTGGTGCTACTTCATCGTCGGAGGTTCTTCAACACGACAGGGAGGTCGTAGGATCAGAGTCTACGCCAACCACGTTTGAGGAACATTTCCCTCTTTCGGTCTTCAAAGGTATGAAAACCGATTCCTTCCATTACATACATCAGTCAGCATATCATAGATCTTGGGTTCGGGACTCGTAGGTAGGAATTTTTTTGTTTTCTGCGCCCATGTAATAGCCCAGATTTCACAAAAATTAAAAAATTTGTTTTCGGTGCAAATTGTTTGATTGTCTGATTTGTTTGTAGTGTTTGCATCCCCGATTTATCGATTGGCGTTTATTTTCCCCCCTCTTATCTCGTACCGGACGGAGACCGACCCTTGCCACCCTGACACTCGACCTTTGCGACATCGGGTTTCACCGATCACCGTCGCGAAAACCGCACGGGACCAGCCGCAGCCAACGGAACATAAACCCCGTTTAATAAGTAAACGGGATATTTTTATAGCGCACCGTAAAGTGTTCTCGGACCGGTTCCACCGCGAGGTGAACGCCGCCGTCTCGACGCGCTGATCGCGCAGTTTGAAGTTTTACCCGAATCGGAGGTTCTGCAGACCCCCGGCGGTCAGAAACATAAACACCGCGCGCGCGAGAGAAAAACCGGGGATGTTTTTGCAAACTGCCAGCCACCTGGGCTATATAAAGACCACCACACTCCCACCCCTTTCTAGGGTTTCCCTAGCCACAAAATTGCAGCCACACCCCCAGATCTGGTCCAAATTTTCGTCCAAAATGCCCCATTTTCGCAGTAGCCCATTTTTTGCCCAAATCCTATCCAAATCAATCCTGGACCGTCAAATCTCACGATCCGACGGCCCAGGAAGCTCCCCACCAACCGCCTCCATCCTCCTCTCTCCTCTCCATCTCCACCGCGCCGTCCCCGTGGAGCCCTGGCCGCGCCGCCGCGCGTCGGCGTGCCGCCGTCCGGCCACCGCATCCGCGCCCCCTGGAGTTCCTCTCATACCTCCTCTTTCTCTCCTTCTCTTTTCCTTCCTCACCTACCTCTCTGCTAGCAGCAAACCGGCGCGTCATGGAAGCCAGCCGAAGCTTGCGCCCCCTGGAGCTCTCCTCGCGCCGCCGACGACCCTTCCGCCTCGCCGGACCTCCCATGCGCCGCCCTCCGTCTGCCCTCCGTCGCGCTCCCTTCCGGAGCAGCCGCCGCCGCCTGTCGAGCTCGGGTGAGTGGGACGACGGGAGGCGTCCCAGCCTCCAACCGTCACGGCCCACCTCACCGCGGCCTGCCAAGCCAGACGACCCAGGCGCCCCCTGAGGCCCAGCCGCCAACCCCTCCAGCGCAGCCGGCCTCGTGGGCCTCGGCCCATGGTGAGGCCTGCCCTCTTTTTTCCCTGTTTTTTTTTCTTTTCTTCTTTTTCCAGATTTTTCTAAGTCTGTGAAAACTGTGTGGTGATTCAATTTTGCGACGTAATTTGCGATTAAACCGTAGCTCGGATCACGTTGCGCCCAAAAGGAAATTTGCTTAGAATTGTGTGTACTTCAGTTCATATTTTGTGAGAATTTTGATTTGAGGCCATCTTGATGGTGCAAATCTGTGTTGAAGTGGGCATCAGGCCGTTAAGTTCTGCTAATTTTCTGTCAAGTGCTGCTGCTGTTATTTTATTGCAAGTTTGCATGATGATTGTGACACATCCATGAGGCCAATTGCATTGATTATTTTTGCATACTGTTAAGAATCATGTCTGCTTCCATTATATGTATTTCATTGTCATGATATGCTTGCTGGTCATCTAGTTATTGAGATCCAAAGTTGCTATGCCACTGTTGTTGACAGCCACCTATGTTTTTCACCAAGTCTGTAACGTTCCGATGCCATGTTGCATGCTTAATATCTTTTGATCTGTTGTGCCTATGACCATGATTCTTTTTTGTACCTGATAATCATCATGTCTACTTCATGCACTTTTTCATATAGTTATACCCCTGTTTATACAGCATAAAAATAACAGTTTCTTCCATGTTTTCGTGATTTTCACTAAGTCCTTGACCAGTAATCTTTTATTGCTTTTTTGCATGGGCTATAATCAGTTGTTCATGATGCCTTTTTCATGATTTCTTTTTGCCATGCCTTCCCTGCCATGTCTACTTTAGTTGCATGTCATTTGTGAGCATGTTTTCATCCATTATTCTGTTTATGCATTGCTCTAAATTGTGCTTCCTGATGTTGGAAGATTGTGTTCTAAACTTGTTTTGCGTGTATCTTTTTAACCGTAACTTCGTTTGGAGTGTTCTTTATATGTAACTTGATTATTTTTTCGTGTACTTTGTGTTTATGCTATTGTTTGCTGTTGTTAACTAACCTAAAATATGGTTTAGGGAAGAACAATACCAAATCCTTTAATTGTCGTGCGCCACTTAGTGTTATGCCATGTTTAGGTTGTGCCTCACTTAAATTGACTAGCATAGGTAGTTTATCTTCGTGCTTCACCTCTTGCCATGTTTGTGTGCTATGCCATGCTTGAGTGAGCTGCCATGTTGTAACAGCCCATTTGCAATAATAAGAAATCAACATGATAATGTAACTTGTCTGATGACTTTGTAACTTGGCATGATGCTAGAGTTTCACATTTCATGTGGTGATTTAAATTTGCATTGGGATTGGAGCCCATTTGGTTTGTTTGAGTTTGCATCCAAAATGGTCCAAGAAGGGTGTTTGAAGAATTTTAATTGTTACATGCATGCTCTCCTAGACCCTAAACTTGGCATAGCCAATTCCTTGCCCTTCCCAAGCCTTTTAAAAACCTTGCAACTTTTTGCCAACTTCAAAAATGTGGGCCACAGTTCAATGTGATTTGAATTTCCAAAAATGGACCCACATTTTAGTTGCTCCAAAATTGGTCAAACCAATTTTAGAAAATGGAGAATATTCCAAGGTTTCCTAAACATATTTTTATATGTTTTTTCTCTTTTGTGGATTGGCCACAAAAACTATTGGGAATTTCTGTTATTTTTTTAATGGAAAAACCCCTCCTTTTTCTTTTTCTTTTATCTCTCTGGAGGCAGACCCGGCCCATCTAGGCCTCCCCTTTCCCGCAGCACACCTGGGCCTCCGCCAGCGAAGCGGTACGCGGGGAGGATCTCAGCCGCGCGATCAAGATCCGAGGGAGGGGATGCTTCGCCTTTCCACCGTGGAGAGGTCCCCTCCCCCTCTTCTCTCACACCGGTGGGAGGGCATCGACGTCGACGCCTGCCGACGTGGCTGGAGGCCGCCCCCTCCATATAAGCCTCCCCCAGAGCCGCAGGAGCCCCCTAGGGTTCCATTTTCCCCGTAGTTCCTCCTCGCTGCCGCCGGGTTCGTTCCGTTTCTCCTCCCATGTTTCCGCCATGGCCGCCGGGAAATTCTTGCAATTCGCCGCTGCCATTTGATCCCGTCGTCCCTTCTTTGCTCTTCATCGTCGTGGTGACCCCATGTGCGCGTTTTGCCCTGCAGGAATGCGCTAGGAGGAGCCGGACGTCCCCGAGCCGTGGACCCCGCCTCGGCTCCGTCTTCTACCCCGTCGCAGTCAAGTCTTCTTCCCCTCGCTCCGCGTCGCGAGCTCGTCTTCAAGCCCCTCTTGGTGAGCGCCTCTCCGTCCCCTGCCCGTAGAGCATCTCGTAGTCGTTCCGCACCGATTTCAATTTAGCCAAAATGCATTTGCTATTGTTGGATCATTGTAAAGCATGTGTTCATGTGTGTGATATGCCTCTGATGTACAAGTGATCATGGTTGCATTGCAATGGTTCAAATTGGAATAGTATTTGAATTAAATTTGAATTAATTCCAATTAAACCAAATAGCAAAAGATACTGGTCCAAATTTAATATTTACTCAAACAAGGTTGAAAGTTGTATATTTGGATAGATTATTTTCTGCTGATCATTTTTCATATATTATTTGTCCAATTTGGAGTTAATATGAATTAGTTATGATTTTCTAAAGTTTATTCAATTTTCTGGATTTTCTGTGAATTCTCTAATTCTTTTAAATTGTTTTCTGTTTAGTGCGTTAGCCATGCATCAACATGACGTCAGCAGGGGGCTGACGTGTGGGGCCAGGAGGTCAGTGGCAGTGGGAGTTAACCCCTCTCTGTTTAAAAAAAATAACAGAGGGGTTAGGGCTTGGGGCCCCACCTGGCAGCCACTAAGGGGGGGGGGATTAAGAGGTGATTAGGGGGGGGGCCTAATGGCGGGCTCGCCGGGGAGCCGCCGGAGCTTTGCCGGAGTAGGCGTTTAGGGCACGGGGAGGGGCTCTATTGGTACGGGCGAGTAGCCCGTGAGCTCCCGCACCCAACGGTGCCATCTGGGCAACGAGGGGAGGGCCCAGGCCATGGAACGACAGCAATGGCGGCGGCCGAGCTCGGCATAGGTGAATACGGCAAGTCGAGCCACCATTTTGAGCAAGTAAAAGAGGAAAAGGAGGCTAGCCTCACCCTGGGCACGAAGCTGCAGACGAGGAGGCCGGAGGTGCTGTGACGGCGCCGAATTCGGAGAAGAACTTCGCGGCGGCCGGCGGTAGCTCGGAGACGCTGGAGTTGCATGCGGTGCTTTCCCGGCGCGATTGACGGAGGGGATCGAGGGAGGCGTCAACGCTGCACGTTCTGGACAAAATGGCGGAGGCTAAGGACCTCGCCGGCCACGGGTTTCTCACGGCGGTGCTCCGGTTTGCGCACGGGATCGCTCGAGATCTCGGCGGGAAGAAGGTGGAGGAGGCAGGGATGGGGGGAAGGAACTTGCGACTCTCTGGCGCGTGCCGTGGCGCACGGGGAAGCCTCGGGGGGGGGGGGGTCTAGGTGGCTCGGGCCACCTCGCCGGCGTCGGCATGCAAGCCACGGAGCTGCTTGTCGTCGCTGGGGTAGATGACAACGGGGACTCGCGGGCTGGGACGGGGAAGGAGTGAGTTGGGCATGCGGCTTGGCAGGGTTGGGCCTCTTTTTCTTTTTCTATTTTCTCTGTTTCTGCTTTCTGTTTTCTATTTTTTTGTCTTTTGTTTTGCTCCAAATAATATCAGAGCATTCTTATTAAATGCCCAATTAATTTTATAAATATTAGCTGGTCAGTAGCAAACCACTTATAGTATTTGGGCATTTTTGAAATTCAATTAATTTGAATTCCAATTCAAATAGGGGTTCTTTTGATTTTCCAAGGCACTGTTTGAATTTTAGAAAATTCCTTGAGTGTGGGAATGAACCCAAACCACTTTTGAAATGATCACCACCATTTATAGGAATTTTCCAACTATTCAAATGATTTTTGGAAAAATATTTTTATCTGGCCATTTGAGTTAAATTCTTCAGGGCTTTCTTTTCCCCATTTTTGATTTTCTTTTGAAATTTTCACATGATGCAAAGGGACAAGCAAGCCCTAGCACTTACCCTAGTTGGGGTTCTGACACTCCCATATGACATCTCTTGGCTAGAAGGAATAATAACATTTTGTGTACTGAGATGCCAGAGATCTAGAGGGCCTCCTTCATTATGAATATTCAATGACCTATGGATGAAACTTCCAGCCATCATCCAGCTTTCAGAGATAGTCGAGGGCCCCAAAGCTCCACCACAACACATTAATGGGAATATAACATGACAACACAATTGCGTTTTCTTCGGATTCTCCGCAGGAGGCCCGTCTTCGTAGTGACATTCAAATTAGGGACGCCAGAGCCACACTAACCATCCAATTCTCTTCACCATGGTGGCAGATATATTAGAGAGAGGTTGCCCCCAACTTAGCCAAATCACGTCACCCCACAAGCCTATTATGTAAGCTGTCACCACATATGTCGTTGACCTTTGCCTATCATGGGGAACAAGAAAGCATAGTGGACGACAGCCACATACCGCAGCTCTCAAGAGGCCGTGGGAAGCTTTGACATGGACTGGCGCTAGTATCCCCAATGGTAACACACAACCTACAACTAGTATATACATAGGAGCATTGTGCACATCTCCCTTCTCGACTCCTACCAACATCATTTGCAATGGAGAAGGTTAGGGATCATTACGGGGACGAGCACTCATGCGTGAATCTCAAAAGTAGATAGAAAAGGGTATGACGGAAGGGAGTGTTGGTCGACACGAGGGTCTGGACACATGTATGTCAAAATCATTTTTGTCATAGGTACTAGCTACCCATAGAGTTGCCACATTGTGCACAACACATGTCATCTGAGCTACTACCTTTGAGTCAACCGAGTGTGAACCATCATCTAAAAACAAATGAAAATAATAGACAACATCTCCATTTATCTTGGGATGCAATGGATATTATTAGAGGAAAATAGAATGAACAAGAAATGAGTAGAATATAGGTTGCTCAGATCGAGCGCCAATCGGGTCCAGGGGAAAAAAAGGGAGGGCGTCCCTTAAGGGATGAATCAGATCTATACCACAAGGTGTGGATGGATGGAAAATCGTGCTTTGCATGTCACGAAAAAATATAGCGGCTCCATTTTATTCTAGTTAGTACTCGGAAAATGGTGTTTTAACCAATGATAACCTCATCACGCATGGACGGACTGAAAATAGCATGTGTCCTCTATGGTAAAGATAAAACAATAGAACATTTGTCTTGAATTTTAAGTGTCAAACTTATATGGAGCGATCTCCATTGTTCTTCTTTTTACAATGCGTGGTAATATAGATGACTTGTTTGGCAATCTAGCTTCCCAAATTCAGGAAGAAGGGAAATATTTCTATGTATGTTTCTTTTGTTGTCATATACATGGATGGATATTTGTGACATCTTTGTACATTTTAGATAAAACCTTGGAAAATCAAAGGGAGCTGACTTGGGGATAAATCTCTTCGAACAAGTGGCAAATGAGATTTACTATGAAGCAAAAGGGTGGCAGCATGGGGTTCTTCATCTTACCAATGGTTGACATAAAGATTAAGGAGTATGAAGATCGCGCGATATCAAACGTGCCTTTTGATTTTTCTTGTGGGGATGTTTTTCTATTGCTAGTATTACTTCCTGGGTGTGTTCTATTGTGTGTATTTAGGACGTTTGCAATTTTCTTATATAATCTAATGTAAGGTGTGATGTAGCTTGAAACATGTTTTTTCTTCAGGCACTTTCCTGGCACAGATCGATCGACCAGACTCGATTAGTGGTCTTCAATGCAATCCGATTGGATCCGTCACGGCCTTCTTATCCGTGTTTCTTCCTCCCACACATTGACTCATCATGCGCGCACATCAAGGCACCCCCAATGTCACAGGTAAGTTCTCCTAGCTACCGCCCCTTTTCGTACTAGCACGTTGACACCACCATGAGACACCAGTTATCACGTATGAGGGCATCGACGTCACACCATGGGTTGCATTTCGTCGTCACAACACTGGTCATCGCCATACCATCATTTTTCCTACGTTGATTGTTGTTGGAATGTGCCCTAGAGGCAAATTAATAAAGATATTTGTCACATATCTATTTGTTCATAATACGTTATATATTGTTCTTGAACTGTATTAAGCGGAAACATTAATACACGTGTGATATATAACAACCTGGACCCTAGTTAAACTCAGGCATACTAGCTCATTGGGCAATTGATGATCAAGGTTTCCTGATCATGAGAACATAATATTCTATTGACAATGAGGTCATATCATTAGGAGAATGATGTGATGGAAAGACACCCACCTTAAGCATTGCAGTGTGATCAAGTCACATAAGTTCAGCATTGCGATGACTTGATAACATAGTGACTGAATCCTTAGACCGTGATGATCATACATAATTGTTATCTATTAGGATGCTTTGAGTGCATTAACCGTTACACTGAAACATTGTAACTGAAAAGGTGTATCTTGGGTATTCCGAAGTAGATATGTTGAGAAGTATGAAATAGATCAGAGCGGGATTTGTCAATCTGAGTGACGGATAGGTACTCTGGGCCCACTCGGTGGTGTTGCATCAATAGCTTGCAAGCAAGTGACTAGGTCACAAGAGATGTAATATTCACAGACGAGTAAACATGTTATGTCGGAGACGAGGAAGAGCTAGGTATTGGATACCGACGATCATACCTCAGACAAACATAGTACCGAAGCACAAAGGGATCAAGTCATATTGTTAACGGTTCAACAGCGATGAAGTTTATTCGATGGAAGCGTAGGGGCACATCAAGGATTGTAACCATATCCCACATGATGGTCATTGGTCAGAGAGTGTCTCGATCATGTCTACTGTTTCCCGGACCGTAGGGTGTCACTTAAGGGAAATCGATGCATTAAGGATTGATTCGGGATCATCGGTGAAAAGAGAGAAAACACCAGAAATGTACCGGGAGGTGCCGGAAGCTGTTGCGGATATTTTGAAAGGTTCAAGATAATATATATTAATGTTTAAATATGTTTTATTATTTAATTAACAAAATTAAATATTAAAAATGATTTAAATAATTAATTAAAGTGAAAAGGTATTTGGGCCTTAAAAGGCCCGTGAGGGGAAGGGGGAGCCTCTCCCCTTGGGCTTGGCGCCAAGGGAGGGGCCCATCCCCCTTCCTAGCCGCACCACTCCCCCCCTTGGGGGTTTAGTCCCACATGGGGGAAGGGGATGGGGTGGAGCCCCTCCTTGGCCTATATATGGAGGGGTGGGGGTGCCTTTTTCAAGACAACATTGAGTTTCGCTCTCTCTCTTTCTCTGACCTAGAGCGGACTCCCCTGGTTTGGAGTTTGCACCTTGTTGGGAGTTTCACCATCATCCAGACGCCGTCGCGCTGCCGGAATCGGGATCCGGATCAATCTTCTTTCCGCTGATCATCTGGTTCGGAGCCCGGAGGGACGTCGGTTGCACCGTACGTGTGTAATCCCGCGAGGCACCACACGTGTGGTGCTACTTCATCGTCGGAGGTTCTTAAACACGACAGGGAGGTCGTAGGATCAGAGTCTACGCTAACCATAGTCAAGGAACGTTTCCCTCTTTCGGTCTTCAAAGGATGAACACCGATTCCTTCCATTACATACATCAGCATAGCATAGATCTTGGGTTCGGGACTCGTAGGTAGGAAATTTTTTGTTTTCTGCACCGATCCCCAACAGTGGTATCATGAGAAAGGCTATGCGTAGATGTATTGTACGGGTAGAACACATCTAGGATGTGGGCACCAATTCTCCAATTTTTACCCTCCCACGTGTACTCGTTTATTGTTGCGGCAATGTCCTGATGAAGTGGCCCCGACCGACCTTACGCGTTTACGCGAGACTGGTTCCACGCTTGACATATGGCTTGTACCATATAAGTGGCTGGGGGGGGGGTGTATGTCTCTCTAACATTAGCGACGCGAAGACGTTTGCAACGGAGGGCCCCGACAGGGGTGTAATAGAGACGATTGCAGGATTGGTGTTGTGGCTTGTTTTCGCACGATAGAAAGCGGTTCTCTCTCGAAACCCCTTAGCAGCCACGTAAAACTTGCAAAAGATAAAGTAGAAGGCGTTTTAACTTTAATTTGCATGTAAGGGGGATCATAGCTTGTATGATTTACAGTTTTACTTCATGTCTTGCTAATATGCTAGATATGCGACGGTAGCATGATAGGATAATCTCTCTCAATACCATGATTGTATTCTCCCTTAGTGGGCACCGCCTGGAAGGATCTCTTTATGATAGGCAGGCCATGACGATCGGGTGTCATACATACATTAGCGATCGCATGAGGTTGGGTTTGGAAAGCCTAGCATATGCAGATATGGCCTTGCTGACCAGCCATACACTAAGGTTCGACTGGCAGGCTTGACATATGTAGATATGAGCTTGGGATACGGATGGCCGAAAGGTTAAGCATGAGTCATGTAACGGATATGATTGGCATGATGGCCTACCTAGGGAGATGTGTCGTCGGCCGTGTGATATTCGAGGACGATCATTCAAACTAGGATTATGTTAATCACTTAGTAAATTTGGAGAGATGTTTAACTAAGTGGGAGTTTTAGAATTAATTAAAATTGAACTCCAATTATGAACAAAGTCTAAATATGTGTTTTGAAAATAACCATTGTAGATGGCTGCACCTCACCCCTCATTCAACTTAGGGTCATTCCTAGACAAAGAGAAACTGAAAACCGATGGGTCAAACTTCACCAATTGGTTCCGTACTCTGAGGATTCTCCTCGTTCCCCTCAACATGGCATACGTACTAGAGGCCGCGTTAGGTGATGAACCACCAGCAGAGTCTAGTCAGGATGAGAAGAATGTCTACCTCTCCATGAAGGATAATTACAACCTTGTCCGGAGTGGAATGCTTTACTCCATGGAGGCTGAGCTGCAGAAACGCTTTGAGAGGATGGGTGCATATGAGATAATCACCGACCTCAAGGCCGTCTTTGCACCCCAAGCCAGGGTTGAACGTTATGAGGATTCTAAAGCTTTCTTCTCAGAGAAGATGGATGAGCATAGCAGTGTTAGTGAGCACGTGGTCAAGATGTCTGGCTATGTTCAACACTTGAATGCTCTGGAATGTCAGATTCCAGATGAACTTGCTGTTGATAGGGTGCTGCAGTCGCTGCCCCCTAGCTACAAAGGCTTTGTGTTGAACTACAACATGCAGGGGATGACTAAGACCCCTTCTGAGTTGTTCGCCATGCTGAAAACTGCTGAGGTTGAGATCAAGAAGGAGCATGTTGTATTGATGGTCAACAAGACCGTTGAATTCAAGAAGTCTGGCAAGAAGGAGAAGGGAAATAAGGGAAGCCCGAAGAAGGGTGACAAGCCAGTTGTCACTCCTCGTAAGGCACCTAAACCTGGACCCCAGCCTGGCATTGAGTGCTTCTACTGCAAGGGTGATGGTCACTGGAAACGCAACTGCCCCAAGTACCTAGAGGATAAGAAGGCTGGCAAGATTGTCAGAAGAGACAAAGGTATATTTGATATACACGTTAATGATCTTTACTTAACATGCGCTGGGAACAAATCCTGGATATTTGATACATGATCTGTTGCTCATATTTCTAACTCCTCTCAGGGGCTACGGAATAGGCGACGCTTGATGAAAGATGAAGTGACGATGCGCGTGGGAAACGGCTGCCGGATTGAAGTGGTGACGGTCGGCACGAAGCATCTTAGTCTCCCTTCGGGATTAGTTTTGATTTTGAATAAGTGCTACTATGTACCCGCATTGAGTGTGAACATCGTTAGTGGTTCTTGCTTGAAGCGAGACCACTATTCTTTTAAGTCAGATACAATTGGTTGTGCGATTTATAAGGATGATGTGTTTAATGTTCACGCACCGGAGAAAAATGGCTTATTCATTCTTAATCTCGATTGTGATATACTTCATATTGATAACATAGAGGAAAAAAGATTAAAACCTAGTGGCGAAGAACACATGACGATGTGGCATTGTCGACTTGGTCATATTGGTGAAAAGCGCATGAAGAAGCTTCATGATGATGGACTTCTGGAGTCACTGGATTTTGGATCCCTTGACACATGTGAACCATGCCTTATGGGCAAGATGACAAGGACTCCATTAAATGGAACAATGGAGCATGCGGAAGACTTGTTAGGGATCATACATTCAGATGTATGTGGACCTATAAACGTCCCCACACGCAATGATCTTCATTACTTCGTGACCTTCACAGATGACTTAAGAAGATATGGGTATATCTAATTAATGAAACATAAGTCTCAAACCTTTGAAAGGTTCAAGGAATTTCAGAGTGAAGTCGAGAATCAACTCGGGAAGAAAATCAAGCACCTTCGAACCGATCGAGGAGGCGAGTATTTAAGTCACGAGTTTGGCGATCATCTTAAGACTTGTGGCATCGTACCACAACTTACGCCGGAAGGAACACCTCAGCGTAACGGTGTTTTTGAGCGATGTAATCGAACTCTATTGGATAGCGTACGATCGATGATGTCTCATACCGACTTACCTGTGTCATTCTGGGGGTATGCATTAGAAACTGCCGCTTACATTCTTAATAGGGCACCGTCCAAATCCGTAAAGACAACACCATTTGAGGAATGGCATGGCAAGAAACCAAAGTTGTCTCACTTGAAGATTTGGGGTTGTGAGGCTTATGTTAGGAAACTTCAGCCTGAAAAACTCGAATCAAAAGCGGATAAGTGCATCTTTGTGGGATATCCAAGGGAAACCGTTGGATACACCTTCTACAACCAGTCTGAGGGCAAAACGTTTGTCGCCAAGACTGGATGCTTTCTTGAGAAAGAGTTTCTTTCGAAAGAATTGAGTGGGAGGAAAATAGACCTCAACGAGATGATTGACCAATCACTCCAAGTGGAAGAAATGGCAATGGAAGTTGTTCCGGAACCATCTTCCATAGTGGGAGCTGAAGAGAACGATCATCGTGATATTCATAACGATCGTGACATACATGATGATCATGATCAAGATGAAGAGGATCCTATTGTACCCCGCAGGTCATCAAGAGCCCGAGTAAAAACTAAGTTTTATTGTCAACTTGTCAATGCAATCATGTTAAATGAACCTGACGAACATGCGAACTACAAAGAAGCAATGGAGGGACCCGAGTCCGAGAAATGGCTGGAAACCATGAAATCCGAGATAGACTCCATGTATGCCAACAAAGTATAGACTTTGGTGGATATTCCCAAGGACCGAAAGGCCGTCGAGAATAAGTGGATATTCAAGAAAAGACTGACGCAGACGGAAACATATCTGTCTATAAATCTCGACTTGTCGCAAAAGGTTTCCGACAAATTCAAGGAGTTGACTACGAAGAGACTTTCTCTCCCGTAGCAATGCTAAAGTCTATCCGGATATTGCTAGCAATTGCTGCCTATTACGATTATGAAATATGGCAGATGGATGTGAAAACCGCGTTCCTAAATGGAAACATTGAGGAAGAGTTGTATATGGTACAACCGGAAGGTTTTATTGATCCGAAGGACACTGGTAAGGTATGCAAACTTCAACGGTCCATTTATGGGTTGAAGCAAGCATCTCGGAGCTGGAATCTTCGTTTTGATTAGGTGATCAAAGCTTTTGGATTTTTCCAAAATGAAGAAGAATTCTGTGTTTATAAGAAAGCAAGTGGGAGCTTTGTGGAATTCCTAGTGCTATATGTGGATGACATATTATTGATAGGGAATGATGTGAAATTTCTAGAAGTAGTAAAGCAATATTTGAATGGACAATTTTCCATGAAGGACCTAGGTGAAGCTGCATACATATTAGGCATTGAAATCTATAGAGTTAGATCAAGACGCCTATTAGCACTGAGTTAGAGAACTTACCTTGAGAAGATATTAAAGAGGTTCAATATGGATAACGCCAAGAGAGGCCTCTTGCCCGTTATGAAAGGAAGTAAATTGAGTGTGACTCAATGCCCAGCAACAGCAAAAGAAAGGGAGGAAATTTCCTCAAAGCCCTATGCCTCAGCCATAGGTTCTATCATGTATGCTATGCTATGTACTCGACCAGATGTGGCCCTGGCGGTTAGTCTGACTAATCGTTTCCAAAGTAATCCTGGAATGGATCATTGGATTGAAGTGAAGAATGTCCTTAAGTACTTACGAAGAACTAAGGATCTGGTTCTTGTCTATGGAGGATGTGAAGAAGAGCTCGCCGTAACAGGTTACGTCGATGCTAGTCTTGGTACTGATCCTGATGACTCAAAATCCCAGACGGGATACGTGTTTATGTTGAATGGTGGTGCGATTAGCTGGAGGAGCGGCAAGCAGTCAGTCGTCGCCCAATCTACGATGGAGTCGGAGTATATTGCCGCTTACGAAGCATCAAACGAAGCGCATTGGCTGAAGAAGTTCGTCATCGAGCTTGGCGTATTCCCTAGTTGCACTAACCATGTTAGCATTTATTGCGACAATACGGGTGCCATTGCTAACGCAGGGGAGCCGAGGACTCACTCTACAGCCAAGCATATTCTCCCGCGTTTCCATGTGACGCGGGACTACGTCAAGGATGGTCATACTAGGATTTGAAAAATACATACGGATCTAAATCCGTCAGACCCAATGTCTAAATCTCTTCCACAAGCCAAGTTTGAACAACACCGAGAGACTATTGGTGTTAGATACATACCTGATGTAAACTAGTGTAATTTGTACTCTAGTGCAAGTGGGAGACTGTTGGATATGTGCCCTAGAGGCAAATTAATAAAGATATTTGTCACATATATGTTTGTTCATAATACGTTATATATTGTGCTAGAACTGTATTAAGAGGAAACATTAATACACGTGTGATATATAACAACCTGGTCCCTAGTTAAACTCAGGCATACTAGCTCATTGGGCAATTGATGATCAAGGTTTCTTGATCATGAGAACATAATAGTCTATTGACAATGACGTCATATCATTAGGAGAATGATGTGATGGACACACACCCACCTTAAGCATTGCAGTGTGATCAAGTCACATAAGTTCAGCATTGCGATGACTTAATAACATAGTGACTGAATCCTTAGACCGTGATGATCATACATAATTGCTATCTATTAGGACGAGTAAACATGTTATGTCAGAGACGAGGAAGAACTAGGTATTGGATATCGACGATCATACCTCGGACAAACATAGTACCGAAGCACAAAGGGATCAAGTCATATTGTTAAGTGTTCAACATCGATGAAGTTTATTCGATGGAAGCGTAGGGGCACATCAAGGATTGTAACCAGATCCCACATGATGGTCATTGGTCAGAGAGTGTCTCGATCATGTCTACTGTTTCGCGGACCGTAGGGTGTCACACTTAAGGGCAATCGATGCATTAAGGATTGATTCGGGATCATCAGTGAAAAGAGAGAAAACACCGGAAATGTACCGGGAGGTGCCGGAAGCTGTTCCAGATATTTTGAAAGGTTCAAAATAATATATATTAATGTTTAAATATGTTTTATTATTTAATTAACATAATTAAGTATTCAAAATGATTTAAATAATTAATTAAAAAGGTGAAAAGGTATTTGGGCCTTAAAAGGCCCATGAGGGGAAGGGGGAGCCTCTCCCCTTGGGCTTGGCGCCAAGGGAGGGGCCCATCCCCCTTCCTAGCCGCACCACTCCCCCCCCCTTGGGGGTTCAGTCACACATGTGGGAAGGGGAGGGGGTGGAGACCCTCCTTGGCCTATATCAAGAGGGGTGGGGGTGCCTTTTTCAACACAACCTTGAGTTTCTCTCTCTCTCTTTCTCCGACCTAGAGCGGACTCCCCTGGTTTGGAGTTTGCACCTGGTTGGGGGTTTCACCATCATCCGGACGCCGTCACGCTGCCGGAATCGGCATCCGGATCAATCTTCTTTTCACTGCTCTTCTGGTTCGGAGCCTGGAGGGACGTCGGTTGCACCGTACGTGTTTAATCCCGCGAGGCACTACACGTGTGGTGCTACTTCATCATCGGAGGTTCTTCAACACGACAGGGAGGTCGTAGGATTAGAGTCTACGCCAACCACGTTTGAGGAACGTTTCCCTCTTTCGGTCTTCAAAGGTATGAACACCGATTCCTTCAGTTACATACATCAATCAGCATAGCATAGATCTTGGGTTCGGGACTCGTAGGTAGGAAATTTTTTGTTTTATCCGCCGATGTAACAGCCCAGATTTCACAAAAATTAAAAATTTGTTTTCGGTGCGAATTGTTTGATTGTCTGATTTGTTTGCAGTGTTTGCATCCCCGATTTATCGATCAGCGATTATTTCCCCCCCTCTTATCTCGTACCGGACGGATACCGACCCTTGACACCATGACACTCGACCTTTTCGACACCGGATTTCAGTCGATCACCGTCGCGAAAACCGCACGGGACTAGCCGCAGCCAACGGAACAAAAACCTCGTTTAATAAGTAAACGGGATGTTTTTATAGAGCGCCGGAAAGTGTTCTCAAAACGGTTCCCGCGCGAGGTCAACGCCGCCGGCTCGACGCGCTGATCGCGCAGTTTGAAGTTTTACCGGAATCGGAGGTCCTGCGGACCCCCGGCGGTCAGAAACATAAACACCGCGTATGCGAGAGAAAAACCGGGGATGTTTTTGCAAACTGCCAGCCACCTGGGCTATATAAAGACCACCACACTCCCACCCCTTTCTAGGGTTTCCCTAGCCACAAAATTGCAGCCACACCCCCAGATCTGGTCCAAATTTTCGTCCAAAATACCCCATTTTCGCAGTAGCCCATTTTCCCCCCAAATCCTATCCAGATCAATCCTGGACCGTCAGATCTCGCGATCTGACGGCCCAGGAAGCTCCCCACCAACCGCCTCCATCCTCCTCTCTCCTCTTCATCTCCACCGCGCCGCCGGCGATCCTTCCGCCTCGTCGGACCTCCCCTGCGCCGCCCTTATTCCGCCCTCCGTCGCGCGCCCCGCCGGAGCGGCCGCTGGCGCTGCCAGCCGCCGCTGCCTGTTGAGCTCGGGCGAGCGGGACGATGGGAGGCGTCCCAGCCTCCAACCGCCATGGCCCACCTCACCGCGGGCTTCCAAGCCAGACGGCCCAGCCGCCCCCTGAGGCTCAGCCACCAGCCCCTCCAGCGCAGCCGGCCTCGTGGTTTTGCATATATTTTTTGTACCTGATCATCATCATGCCTACTTCATGCCCATGTATTGCTATGTTATGTTGCTGCACTTTTGCATATAGTTATACCCTTGTTTATACAGCATAAAAATAACAGTTTCTGCCATGTTTTCGTGATTTTCACAAAGTCCTTGACCAGTAATGTTTTATTGCTTTTTGCATGGGCTATAATTAGTTGTTCATGATGCCTTTTTGCATGATTTCTTTTTGCCATGCCTTCCCTACCATGTCTACTTCAGTTACATGTTATTTGTGAGCATGTTTGCATCCATTATCCTGTTTATGCATTGCTCTAAAGTGTGCTTCCTGGTGTTGGCAGATTGTGTTCTAAACTTGTTTTGCTTGTATCTTTTTAACCATAACTCCGTTTGGAGTGTTCTTTATATGTAACTTGATTAGTTTTTCGTGTAATTTGTGTTTATGTTATTGTTTTCTGTTGTTAACCAACCTAAAATATGGTTTAGGGAAGAACAGTACCAAATCCTTTAATTGTCGTGCGACACTTCGTGTTATGCCCTGTTTAGGTTGTGCCTCACTTAAATTGACTAGCATAGGTAGTTTATCTTCGTGCTTCACCTATTGCCATGTTTTTGTGGTATGCCATGCTTGAGTGAGCTGCCATGTTAACAACCTTGGTTGATCACCTATAGCTAAACAACTTGAACCATCGTAAACATGCGGTATCGTCGTGTGTGACGAGTACTCCACTTAACCTGTTAGTAACCGCTCTCGGCGGTAGGTGCGATGTCTCGTGTTGCCTTCTTGTTGATGCTTGATCGTGTTTGCTTCATAGTAATAGAAGCTTGCTATTTGATTGCTTTCCAGTGTTTACCGTCTTGTGTGCTTCCGCGGTTACCTCTCGGAGACGATGCGAGCTTGCGATCAACTACACCTTCAGAACCCGACTTATCAACAGGCAAGGACTATACATTACTTATGATCCATTCTATTTCTACCAGCGGTTTGGATGCTAGTCTAGGATAGGTTCGATGTTTGATCCTACCACATGCTTACAGCCTCTTTCAAACCGATACAGCCATGTCCCCTCCCAGCAAACCATGTACTGCTATGTTACTATTGCTCGTTGCTCAGCCCCTGCTTAGTATGCATGCTTAGGATGCTACGATGTTGCCCTGTTACTCCTTGGTTTGGGCTATCACATTATTATTATTATTGTTGTTGATGATATGATTATTATAATGTTGACTATATTCGACGAAGGATGGAAGGTCTAGGCTATCCCGCCCCGACGCTTTATTCCATTCGAGTCACCTAGGATCCGAGTTCCGGGTATTGGTTTTAAGACTGAGCGTGCCTAACCGCGTGTGGGATTTTATGGGGTCCCCTATTCTTACCTACCTAACTTCAAACATTTCTAGTGGTGGCCCAAGCTGATTTACCATTTGAAACCGTGTGTGTGCTGGTCGGCCGCCAGTAGTTTTCCAACCAACCCGGACCAGTGAGGAAATAGTTCCCTTGCTGGCCGACCTTGTTCAGCTGAGGACCCGATTTCCCATGTGTGATTAACCGGCTATCCAAACCTGCGACAGACAGTAGAGACCGATTCGAGAGCGCGGCTGGCTTTTGAGTTGGGTGTCGACTCACCAGGAACCACCCGGATTTGTTCGTTGTTAGCTAGAGGGACCTGTCATTTCGGATCTCTTGGAACTAAATCATAAACTGGTTGCCTGTGATGGGTAGCAACTGAGAGAGATGGGCGTGCGTGCGGAGCCTCGTAATGGGAAGTTTGTACACCCCTGCAGGGTTAAATCTTTCCGAGAAGCCGTGTCCACGGTTATGGACGACTTGAGACCTACTCCTTGTTCATAGACAACAACAACTGAGATAATCTTAATATAACTTGATCAACGTGTGTGTGTGCCTTGACTGCTTCTTCTTCGTCGGGATGCGAAGAGGATGACAAGGATAGGATAGGTGTTATGATTGAGTAAGTAGTTGATAGCAAGACTTGTTGGAGGCGATTCCTAATCGAATGCTTGGCTTCTTACCTTACTCTCTAGATCGTTAGCCACTTCATAAATGCTAGTGCGGCAGCAAGCTCACCACTTACCCCATCCTTATCGTAAACTACTAGTTGTCCTAGAATGACGAGTGATGAAGTCCTTGCTGGGTCAGTTGACCACTACAGTTGGATGCTGAGTACTTCTGTACTCATGATACTACCCCCAAACTCTTTTCAGGGTTCTTGATCGGCAACAGGTATGGTGACCGACGTTTCACGTGGAGACTCGACGACGACTAGTTAGGCGGATCCCAGCGGAGGGCCTGGACCTGTGTGGTTATGGGGACCGATGTTTTTTCTTTGCCACTAGGCATTTAATTGTAGTCTGTACTCAGACATATATCTTCCTCTGTTGTACTGTATTAAGGCAGTTGTATGCCGATTGTATGAGATGTTGTATCCTTGTATCTGTAATGTTGTGATATCATGTTGGAAATCCGGGGCATATGGCTTTGTCATATGTCGCGGTGGGATCGATATGTGCTTCGTAGTCGGATCTGGATGGAAACCTCTAGATCTGGAACAGTACCGCATATCGGGCCTTACAACTTCGTATCAGAGCCTTACCGACCATAGGATCCCTTCTCTGGCCGAAGTCGAGTCTAGACAAAAACTATTTTGTAGTTACTAAGTTAGTTATCGGAGAGTAGGATTCTTTTTCCTCCTTGCCCTTACTCTGGTCAGGACAAGTGTCGTAAGTGTTTTATTCTCGTCTTATCCCCTTCAAAACTCTAGGATCTCGAGTGTGTGGAGTATCGGAACCGTTACAATGCCTTGCTTGAAGCGTATTGTCTCGATTCCGATCTCAGGTTTGGGAAATCCTGTAGTACCTTTAGTTCTTCTGACTCTGGGTATACCTCTTCTTCATCTGTTGACTTCAGTCCTCTTGCCCAGTATGTTCACAATTACAGCGAGAATGCTTCCCTTGATCGTCGCTTTCAATTGTCGTTCTTCCTCTTGACACTAATGGTTTCGTTTTTCGACGACGCCATCTCTCTGCGGACAGTTTTCTTGACGGAGTTCGTCGTTCGACATGGAGCAGAGTCCCTTGTTGGTGGTGTTGAAGATCGTCGACTCTCTTTTCTCTCCTCCTCTCCCCCGGATCGTCCTGGATCTCGGGATGAGATCCCTTGTTGGTGGTGTTGTATTGTAACAGCCCAGATTTCACAAAAATTAAAAAATTTGTTTTCGGTGCGAATTGTTTGATTGTCTGATTTGTTTGCAGTGTTTGCATCCCCGATTTATCGATCGGCGATTATTTCCCCCCCTCTTATCTCGTACCGGACGGAGACCGACCCTTTCCACCCTGACACTCGACCTTTGCGACACCGGGTTTCACCCGATCACCGTCGCAAAAACCGCATGGGATCAGCCGCAGCCAACGGAACAAAAAACCCTGTTTAATAAGTAAACGGGATATTTTTATAGCGCGCCGGAAAGTGTTCTCGGAACGGTTCCAGCGTGAGGTGAACGCCGCCGGCTCGACGCGCTGATCGCGCAGTTTGAAGTTTTACCCGAATCGGAGGTCCTGCGGACCCCCGGCGGTTAGAAACATAAACACCGCGCGCGCGAGAGAAAAACCGGGGATGTTTTTTCAAACTGCCAGCCACCTGGGCTATATAAAGACCACTATTCGCGCCCCCCTGGAGGTCCTCCCGCACCTCCTCTTTCTCTCCTCCTTCTCTTTTCCTTCCTCACCTCCCTCTCTACTCGCAGCAAACCGGCGCGCCATGGAAGCCAGCCGAAGCTTGCGCCCCCTGGAGCTCTCCTCGCGCCGCCGGCGACCCTTCCGCCTCGCCGGACCTCCCCTGCGCCGCCCTCCGTCGCGCGCCCCGCCGGAGCAGCCGCCGGCGCTGCCAGCCGTCGCCGCTTGTCGAGCTCGGGCGAGCGGGACGACCAGAGGCGTCCCATCCTCGAACCGCCACGGCCCACCTCACCGCGGCCTGCCAAGCCAGACGGCCCAAGCGCCCCCTGAGGCCCAGCCGCCATCCCCTCCAGCGCAGCCGGCCTCGTAAGTCCGTGAAAACTGTGTGCTGATTCAATTTTGCGACGTAATTTGCGATTAAACCGTAGCTCGGATCACGTTGCGCCCAAGAGGAAATTTGCTTAGAATTGTGTGTACTTCAGTTCATATTTTGTGAGAATTTTGATTTGAGGCCATCTTCATGCTGCAAATCTGTGTTGAAGTGGGCATCAGGCCGTTAACTGCTGCTAATTTTCTGTCAAGTGTTGCTGCTGTTATTTTATTGCAAGTTTGCATGATGATTGTGACACATCCATGAGGCCTATTGCATTGATTCTTTTTGCATACTATTAAGCATCATGTCTACTTCCATTATATGTATTGCATTGTCATGATATGCTTGCTAGTCATCTATTTATTGAGCTCCAAAGTTGCTATGCCACTGTTGTTGACAACCACCTCTGTTTTTCACTAAGTTTGTAACGTTTCGATGCCATGTTGCATGCTTAATATCTTTTGATCTGTTATGCCTACTAGATGACCCGTTGCGCCAATGGCGCAAAAAGCGATGGCCATCCTAGTTATTGAACTGTAGGTACTGACATCCTTAGTAGAGCAAAAGTAAACAAGAATTAAGCGATCGTACTTATCCTTGTCTAGAGGAACTTAGGAACTACATACATATTGTTGACAAAAGTCCAAGACATGTTATTTACAATGAGCAAACATGCATCGAGATCAAACCAAACATTCAAACCATATAAGTAAGAATATTTAGAAATCAATGATCGATAAAAGGGATCAATGTTGTGGACCTTGTGGTTGAGAAGAATTGTATATTTTCTCCCTATTTTCATAGTTGATTCAATTAAAGAACTAAATGCAATGACTTAGGGCCACAGTCTTAATAGCATAAAAAGGGAATAACTAAATATCCAAAATCAAATGCATATCTGTTTTAGTGAAAAGAGATGCGTGACAGTTATCTCCAATCTCATAATAAGCAAGCAGCATTATGCAGTGCAGAAATCATAACCGAAAATATATATTGGCTATTCATATCTCAATCAAATACCAACCAGTAAAATTAAATAACAAACACCATTGCCTAATCAGTCATCTTCATAATTTATTCTCATGCAAATGCAATTCAAACAAAAAAATATAGTGGGTATTTATAACCACTATATTGTGGTATCTAAAATTCACTGAAAGAGCAAGAAAATAATTAAGATCATCTGGATTGATACTTATATACTCCCCCTCCGTTCCGAATTACTTGACATGAATTTAGTTCAAGTTTGGTTTAAAATTATCCACAAGGAAATACAAACCACTATCCACCTTGCTCTAAAGCATGGGTGAAGTAGTGTGGTTGAGGGAGGTCAAGCTTCTGAAACATTGCTTCCAGCAGGAACTTGCCGGAAAGATCAATTAGCTCCATAGGACACTGCTGCAGAACACATAGAATTTTTTAAAGATGGCCGGAAACAACTGAATATTACATTTTTCATAAACATTAAAAGGTAAACCTGAAGTAATGGCACATGTTCTAACTTGATGCAAACAAAGGATGATACCTAGCAAAAGACAAATAGGTAAACATGCTTATGAACCAAATGATTGACATTTTTTGATGATCCAGAAGTGTCTAACACAAACTAAAGGCATGACATTACAGAAACATAAATTCAAAAATAGATGAATTTCAATGGATTTGTTCAGTTCAGTCGAACAATGTGGAGTTAAAATAGACTGCATTTAATGAATTTGCCAATGCTGGTCACAAAACAAAAAAAAGAGCTCATACAGATTTCATTAAACAGGAGAGGGACAATCAATTTTAGGAACCCATGAACTGTAGCACTAACTGTCCAGGTATCATTTTCCTTAGGACCTTCTCTCTTTTCCTTAATATCTCCCTTTGAATATCTTGTTCACCTCTACTGGTGCACATACATATGTTGATTAATAGCAAATAGGGATACCTTTGGGGCCACGGCGTCACAAGTAAGAGGCTGCAGCCAGTGTAGCCCGAGAAGAAAGAAAATCACTTGCCTACGACAAGAAAGGAATGATCAAGAGAAAGCAAGGAATTGTAAGCAGCAGATTCGTCACGGTGGCGCAAATGTGTAGAAAGAGAGGAAGAAACTGGGGAAGAAGAATGGATAATATCTCGTGTGTACATTCACAAGGTTAAAATAAAAACTTGAAATTATTTTTTCACCATTTGACTATATTATAATTTCCCTGAACATCACCTTCTACTTATAATTCATATGAATTTGTGATGCAATTTTAAAGTAATGGTCAAACGACTTTGACCAGGCAAAAGTACATTTTGGCGACCTTAAATGGATTTTAGGGGAAAATTTAAGCATAGCAAATCATTAAAGGTAAATATAAGAGTGGGTGCAACAAGCATAATACTCATGATAGATAACATCTAGCTATGAACGCCAACTGAAGCTCAAGCTTAGATGAAAGACTCAGCTAGCTCCATGCCATCATTGGCAGATGGTTTCCACCTGATTGGCTCCAGTAAAATACCTCCAAAGCAATAGACAACAATGCCGGGAAACATCATGGTAGTTTATACATACTGCATGAATATAAAATTTCTCTCATGATTCAAAAATAAGGAACTAGCCTAGCTAATTTAGTTTGCTAAATATCAGAAATACCATAACCAGGTATCTTACCCTACTATGGTAGTAGGGTATCTTATTGCACTCAGCGACAATGGATCGCCCCATTTTACTTCTGATATACTATTAAGATGAGCACATCCCCGTTGCTTAAAGAAAAGGTGGGATAATTAATGGTGCTACTTCAAGTGAGCATAAATTCATTAGCTTCATGGACCAGATTTCCATCCGAAAGAACTGAGGCAACTTGTTTGAAAAAAAAACTTTCACTTGCATATCCTGTGACGGCCAGAGGTGCACGTTTGGAACTGGATATGAGTTGATGAATCCGCAGGGGGTGATGGTGTGGGCTGGCCCAAGAAAAATAAATAAAGAGTAGGGGATCACCTTGCTGTTGCAGGCTAGCCTAGCTTCAGGCGGAGGATGCAGTCTGTATTTTTTAAGAAGCAGTGGATGCAGTCTTGGCGCACCTTTTGTCAACGACATCAGCGCACCAATCCATGCAACCCATGCTCGAGCTCGGTCAAGCGTCGTTGTAGTTACTCCTGTCCTCGTCGTCTGCCTCCCCTGCTCCATCATCCCACCACCAGCCTCTCGTAACCTGACAAGCATATATGTACAATCAAATCGGTGTTTCTTGCATAATTACATAGAAATAAATAGACAGTTCTCATGGAAGAGACTGGAACGAACATATTTTCCAAATTAACAGAAATAGGAAAATTCATGTTAAAGAAGCGGCGCCTTTCATAGTATATAGAAAACCTATTATAGCAACAAAAAAAGTGAGAAAACTTTGATCACTAAAATTCGGTTTACATTGCAGGAAAAACAACTGCGAGTCCATGATTTAAACATATTGCACAACAAAGTAAAAGAACTAATTTACAAACTTCATTGTAATAGGATTTACGACTATTATGAGTTCGAAGAGTATTATGTTGAAACATTAAGATGAAAGAAAAGGTGAATTGAGTAGGCAGGATATGCCGGAGAACACCTTCTGCTAGAGCACTGACCTGGGAAATCAGAGCATCATCAAGGGGAAGCTTCAGGCCATCTTTAGCATTGCCACTCTCAGTTAAAAGGTGGGTCTGTAAAAATCCATTGCTAAGTTACAAACAAGAAATGTTTTGCACACTAATATAAAAAGAATACCAGATTGCCAACGAACATACATATCCATCATCGACGGACCTGAATGAATACCGGAATAGAGAATGCTAAATAAACTATGCTAAATGAATAACAAGAAACCAACAAAATGAAGCATAGGCTCGTAGCTTACGTCACAGTTGTGGGATGAAGAAATAATATCCTCAAGCTTCTTTACATTAAAAATGTCAATGGCAACAAAGTGGCATTTTGCATGACCATGCTTCCCAGTCTTAGAAGTGGAGACCACAACAACCTAGCACAAAGATTAAGCCAAAATGATTCTTCAGAACATGTTGGACCACAAATAATTTTTTTGTGGAAGAAGAGCAAGACATGGAGGAGTTATTCAGATTGGAGCAGCAATTTGACAATCATATGAACATGGTAAAACAAAGAAACAATGACTTAGGAGGAAAAACACATGCATAATCGAATGAAATAATAACAACACGACTTTAAATTACAAAAGAAGAAACATATTATGTGTGGGGGTATCCACAACCAGACATAGTTCCACTTAAATTAGAGTCTCAAAACTAATTAGATAGCATACATCAGTGAACTATGTAGGCAAGTTAAATTCTATTTAGAACAGACAACGGAAGCTAAATCTTGATTTGTATCTCACCTTGAATAATTCAGTATATATTAAAAAATTGTCCCTTTTCCGAAAGAAAATTAGATAGTTATGAACCAAAAGCAATTTAAGATGCAAGAGGAAACTTATAACTGACTCTATGTGATTTCCATGTACAAAGGAAATCATTATTTTAGAGAAATAATAATTACAAAGCATCACAACCAAATCTAAAAACAGGAAATATGCGAAACAAAACTGAAAATAGCCTAAACTACGCAGGTTATGCCCTTTCTACATTTGTCATATTCTATTCTTTCCCAGGGTCAGTAGGCCTAAAAAATCTATGAAAAAGGGACTGTATAGCCTACGATTCAGGCACAACTGCATAATTGTTGCAAAGAATGTATCGGGAACAAACCAGATGTGGCCATCATCGTGCACCTACAAATGATTTAGCGCTGGCCGTTCACCTCGACGACGTGTATCGGCAGCAGGCTGTCCCTCGTCTCCCTGTCCAGCACAACAACACGGTTAGCTCCAGAGAACATAAGCTTGGTGTGGTATGGAACAGGTAGCTTAAAGACTAAATTCTATGAAACTTATCTCTGATTCTTATGTGATTTCCGTGTACATAGGACATCATTATTTTAGAAACATAATAATTAGAAAGCATCACAACCAAATCTAATAACGGGAAATATGTGAAACGGATCTGAAAAATGACCTAAACTACGCAATGAAATTTACACATGGTATACCATTCCTATATGGCCCATTCTATCTGAATTAGTCATTAACCTTTGCATCGGCACCAGGAAATGTCCAGTAAAACATGCTCTATTTGATTACTTCAAGTACTTAGTATAAACTAACTAAAATCTGGCCCATCAAGCTTGTAATTTTCAAGGACAACATAACTCGAGAAATTCTCTAATGCTAATGGGAAGCAAATGCAGCAGATGTTGTGCTGTTGGCATTACCAGCGACTGTATAAAATGTTGAGTTGAATATGGCAGCAGTTAGCAAGACCTCTTGTCCATTGTAGAAAAGAGAAACATTTACTAACTTTATTTCATTAAATATTTTACCATGTAGCACAAAACCATCAGCACACACCAAGCATAATAAAATGTATATACGACGAAAGCAAAAAATCAATGTAGTGCTTATTAAAAAAACGAGGGAATAAACATGGATCCATTGAACAGAGGAGCATATCCCTTGAAGCTCACTGTACATATCACTACAGATCCATACTACAAGGGAGCAGCTAATGAGAGTGCGCTTCCCTGACGGATAGAATCCAACTCGGGATTCCACGACTCTCACCGGCGTCATATATTCTATCACTGACATTATCACATAATATTGTTTCCTATTTGAATTATAAAATGTAAAGGATTTTGATAGTTGAGTTCAAATACACATATATTTTAACTAAATATAATAACGCATTACAGGATCACCAAATCAACTTGTAGTGCATAAGAAAAAATAGCATATCCAATCATTTGTGGTAACAAATCAGATCTAACTTATCAAAAATGAAACTTTGCAGGCTCTACAAGTTGAAAGAAACAACCAAAACTATATTAACAAATTTGATTCGGTGCACTGTCCAACATCTTTTCCGAAGAAAAGATTGTCCACAAAGTATGATAGAATATATCTGAATAATTGATAGGAACTATGCGTACCCTCTCAAATAGGAAGTCTTTTTTATTATCTTCTTTCACGGACATGCAGAAATCATGTTTACATCATCACAAGTCATAGCAACAAAAGGCAAGAATAAACTTGATTGTTTCCCAAGAGGGAGAAAATTCACTCTAGTGGGTTGAAGTGCCTTGTCAATCTTTCTTATGCACTCATATGCTCATGCAGATTCTAACTATTAGACACAAACAAGTACATAAAGAAATTAACTTATTAGAGAAACCTACATGTATCTGCTGTTAGATCTCTAGGATCAACTAGGCTAGATGCAATCCGGGTATAATCTGTGTGTAGGTGTATCCATGTCCAGATCGATATTGGAGAGAGAGGGAGGGAGGGATTACCTTGTCCCTTGCTGCTGGAGGAGCTCGAGTTGTCGGCCATGGTGAGGACGACGACGGGACGGAGTGGGCAGTGGTGGCGGCGGTGGAGCTTCCCTTCGGCACAGCGGAAACCCTAGATCGGAAGGGTGTGTAGGTGGGGAGTCTGGCGCAGGTGAACCTCGTAATGTGTGCCACCGGCCCCCACCTCTTTATATAGCGCTGGCGACAGGGGCCCACCAACCAAATAGAGGTTGGGCGCCCCCGATCAGGGCGCGAATCTAAGGGTCCGTTCAGGTCGTTAGACCCTCATGGGAAGAGATCAATCTAACATTCTCCCCCTTGATCTCAACTTTTCTTTTAACTTTATACTTTACTTGTTTCATCACAGATTAGTATATAGAGCATGTTTCATCGTCACAGCTCAATTGCCGATAGAATCAGACAGCTACGACATGCCTCTCTATTTTGAAACAAATTATGTTTCTTTTGGGCCTCTCATGATCCAGGAATCATAGGATTTCCCTTAAACCCATGCCGGCTAAGTGTTCCTTGAACACATTGGGTGGTAAGCCTTTCGTAAGCGGATCCGCAAGCATATCCTTGGTCCTTATATGCTCGAGACTTATAGTGTGATTCTGGATTTTATCTTTCACAACATAATACTTTATTTCTATTGGTTTGGTAGCATTACTCGACTTGTTGTTGTGAGCATAGAATACTGCGGGCTGGTTGTCACAGTATAACTTTAGTGGTTTGTCAATACTATCTACCACTTTCAAGTCGGGTATAAATTTCTTTAACCATATCGCCTGCCCCGTGGCCTCATAACATGCTATAAATTCTGCATACATCGTGGACGATGCAACTATTGACTGTTTGGAGCTTTTCCACGAAATAGCCCCTCCAGCGAGAGTAAAGACGTATCCTGACGTGGATTTTCTATCATCTTTATCCCCCGCAAAATCTGCGTCTGAATACCCCTTTATCTATAGGGATCAGAAGATTTGTATGTTAGCATGAGGTCTTTTGTGCCTTGCACATAACGCAAAGCTTTCTTTACCATCTTCCAGTGTTCTATGCCTGGATTTTCTTGATATCTACCGAGTACCCCGGTGAAAAAAGCTAAGTCAGGTCGAGTGCACACTTGTGCATACTGTAAGCTTCCAATAGCCGAAGCATATGGTTTTACTTTCGTTTGAGCGATCTCGTATTGGTTCTTGGGAGATTGAAATTTCCCAAAACTGTCGCCCTTGACTATAGGAGTGGGAGTGGTATTACTGGTCTGCATATTATACTTTTTAAGAACCTTTTCTAAATATGCCTTCTGTGATAGTCCAAGAACTCCATTTTTCCTATCTCGGTGAATTTCTATGCCCAAAACATATGATGCTTCACCAAGATCTTTCATGTCAAAGTTTGAGGATAAGAACTTCTTTGTTTCTTGAAGTAGACTAACATCACTACTTGCAAGCAAGATATCATCCACATACAAGATTAGGAAAATATATTTTCCATTCTTAAACTTTGCATAAACGCAATTATCCTCAACATTCTCTTTAAATCCAAATCTTTTAATGGTCTCATTAAACTTTAGATACCACTGTCTAGAGGCTTGCTTTAATCCATAAATGGATTTCTTTAGGCGGCATCCCATTTCTTCCTTGCCTCTCATGATAAAACCCTTGGGTTTTTTCATGTAAACATTTTCTTCTAAATCCCCATTTAGAAATGCCGTCTTTACATCCATTTGATGTAGCTCTAAATCAAAATGAGCAACTAGTGCCATTATGATTCTGAAGGAATCCTTACATGAGACTGGAGAAAACGTCTCATTGTAATCTATCCCTTCTCTTTGTGTAAATCCTTTTGCCAAAAGTCGTGCTTTGTACTTTTCTAAATTCCCATTAGAGTCATATTTAGTTTTGTAGACCCATTTATAGCCTACTGTTTTGGCTCCTTTAGGAATATTTTCTAAGTCCCAAACATCGTTGGAACTCATCGATTTCATCTCGTCTTCCATTGCCTCCTGCCACTGCGATGAGTGAGGGCTTCTCATGGCTTCTTCATATGAAGTGGGATCATTGTCCATATGAACTATTTCTGTATTATAAACTTTATAATCGGAGGAAATAGCTGACTTTTTAGGTCTTTTAGACCTTCTAAGAGCCTCATTCTCTGGCACATCTTCTAATGGTGGCTGTTGCACCTCCCTTTCATGCTCAACGATGGGTTCAGCCGGCTCCTGACGGACAAGTTCCGGATCTTCACCCAGAGTTTGCACGGGTGGAGTTGCAACAGGTGCTTGCACCACAACCTCGGGGATTGTCGATGCAGGTACAACAGGTAGTGAGAAAAATGACTCCTGAATCGTCGGATTAGGTGCTTGCACCCTCTTCTCCTCAAGATCAATTTTCCGAGCTACCATGCTCCCCCTCATCATTTCGTCCTCTAAGAAGATTGCATGCCTCGTTTCTATAAACTTTGTGTATCTGTCTGGACAATAGAAACGAAAACCTTTTGATCTATCAGGATAGCCAATGAAATGGCAACTCACTGTTTTTGGATCTAACTTTGCAATATTTGGATTAAAAACTTTGGCCTCAGCTAGGCTCCCCCACACCCTAAAGTGTTGTAGGGAGGGTACTCTTCCTGTGCACAACTCGTACGGTGTTTTGGGCATCGACTTGCTTGGTACTCTATTGAGAATGTGAATGGCGGTTTTAAGCGCCTCCATCCATAATCCCAATGGTAACGTGGAGTAACTCATCATGCTTCGCACCATATCCATAAGTGTACGGTTGCGCCTTTCAGCTACTCCATTTTGCTTAGGCTCGCCCGGCATTGAGTACTGGGCTACTATGCCAGTCTCCTATTGTCGGGACCCGGAATAGGCGTATGTAATTCCAGTCACGATACAATCACATGGAGAGCCGAGAGCCGTACCCACTTATCTAAGAAGACAAGGCCAAGCACAGAACGCTCTCGGAAAGCATCAAACGTGAGGGGCATCCCATCCAGGCCGGATGATCAACTGAGATGGGTCCTCAATGTCCGCTCACAAGTCTAAATGCTTATGGGTGGTGAATCCCATATTCATAGACAAGTCGCCTCAACCATGTTGTCGATTGGATCCTAACTCTTACATAGACTTACTCCAGCCCGATCACTTAGTCGGGGTCTAGGGCGGGCTCGATCATATAACAAAGTGTGCACGTGACAGAGTCACGAGCAATCGCATCGCGATGCCCCAAGCTGCGCACATCTAAGGGCCACTTGGTGTATAAAAGACCGCCAGCCAGATCACAACTAAGGTCTCGAAAACCCATACTAAGACATGCATGTTATAATCATACACGCAGCACACATGCCTAGTATGAACAGCAGGTATCATCACATAACTCTACAAAGTACTCTTTATTGATATACACATAGAGCATACAAAGATCACATGTCTGTGATCAACATTACATCATACAACGGAAGAAAATTAGGTCTGAGTATAGACAAGTTTAACAAATGGCTTAGAGAAGCCTTGTAAACATACATGCCCTTCCACGAGGGACCAGACTGCTGTCTGGAACTATACTACCAAGGTCAACGTCGAGCTTCGGGTCGGTGACTCCATCGGGGTCCGGTTTCTCATCTAAAACATAGAATAAGCAAACGTGAGTACAAAGTCATACTCAGCAAGACTTACATCAGAACTACACTACTCATGCTCAAGTATCAAGGTAAAGGAGGTGGGGTTCAACATGCGGAAGTGCCAGGTTTGACTTGGCTAGTCCTGTACTACGAGTACCAGACTTGAGGTAAGAAGCGTACACGAGTCCACTACCAAGTCTCCAATCAATACACCACTATGGTTACTTCCTCGACTTCCCCACGAGGAGGCACACCATAGCACTCACGCTTATCTTGCGAGTTTTATAAGTATCCATTCAAGTTGTCTATGATCAAGTAGAGGTTTCCAAGTAGTCCATAACCGCGAACACGGCTACTCGAATAGTTCATTAACCCTGCAGGGGTGTACATCTTCACACGCGTGTCATCACTTATCGCCTCGTTCTTGTCACCCTTCAAGCGGGTGTCGGACGTGGATGAAACCAAGGCACTACCCTCACATCACCTTCTCTAATCCAAGAGTCGACTACCTGAGTTTGTCACCGCTCGAGAGTCCGGCCGGTTCCACGAAACGGACTCAGATAATGTAAGGGACCGAGACGCCACCTTTGACAGATGGTTTCACTGCCTCACAGGTCCACCCACATATCTATAGTTAGGTCAAATGGAAAGCCCGAATCTAGTGTGACTCCTGGAGCGGATCGGGTACGTAAAGAAGCCAAATGGGGCTCCCATAAAACCCTACATGTGGTCATACTCTTTGTCTTGGATCACAAAACAGGAACTCGGGGCCTAGGGCAGTGTTCAACGAGACAACCCACTGTGTACTCTTACACAGCCTCTCATCGTTCACCTTTGTTTAGGGTGGATTCACCAAGACGTTATCATCGGTACCACTGTGTTCATTCCATCCCGACTCACAAACATAACATCCTCATTTTATCACTAAGCAGCAAAAGCAGTAACAGTTGCAGGGGCCACATGCTCATCATTCAACTCCTAAATCTGCTAGGATTGTGGTTTTCTTAATACGGTGACAAAATGATAGGTCATGCATCGGAATGGGTTCAACTATGCGAAAGAACGTGTCTCGATGATCTCCTAAACATGCATAAGCGAGACTGAGAGGGAAGTAGGATTTTATAGACATGATCAATGGGTTTTTCTTGCCTTGCTGACGATACACGGGTCTTAACGGTGGTCTTCTTCTTTGGGGGTGATCACCGTCTCGGAACGTCTATCATCGGAGGCAATCATCAACAAGGGGGGACAATTTCGAAAGTAAAAATGCACATACACATGATAAGGTTGTCCATGACGTGAAAGATGCTGGTTTGTAGCATATTCCATTTAATTGAAGTATATTGCATTTGAAATGCAAATTGAAACTTCAAATTTGAATTCAAATTAAGCCATATGCACATTTTCTACTGTTGCCCCATTTTAAAATGGTCAAACATAAAAACAAATTGCATATTCTCAATCCTTGCATTTTTCTGATAATTTTTCATATATTATATGTTTAATTTGGAGTTAGTATGAATTTTCTATGAATTTCCAAAGTTTAATTCAATTTCTGGAATTTTCTCTGTTTTCTTTAATTCTTTTAATTTCTGGAAACTGTTTATTGCATCATGCTGATGCAAGCATGACGTCAGGGGGGACCTGACCTGTGGGTCCAGGGTGTCAGTGAGCCAGGGTTAATCCCTGTTTAAATTAACCACGGGTTAATTAAAAGGGGGGGTCCTGGGTCCACTTGTCATTGGCTAGGAGGGGGGTTAGGCTGGGTGATTAGCCCTAATGGCTAGGGCTCGCCGGAGAGATGGCCGGAGTCTCGCCGGGATTAGGCTAGAAGCCACGGGGAGGGCTCGGGCTTGGACGGGGAGATGCCCCTTGCTCGCGCGCGTGTAGTGGAGTAGGCGGGGGTCAATGGGGAGGCCAGAGAGCGCGCGGGCAACGGCATGGCGCGGCGGCCGGAGCTACTGCTCCACGGATTCGACGGCACATGACGCTGGGAGGAGCAATAGATGGCGCAGATCGACGAGGAGCTCACCCTGGTGACGTTGAAGAGGACGGGGAGGTCGGGGGCTGGCCGGAGACGGCGGAATTCGAGCTCGATGTTCCCGTTGGCCGGCGGCGAGACGTTGAGGCTGTCGTCGATTCCGGGGGCCTTGAGCTCAAATTGCTTGGGGGAAACGAAGAAGACGGCGTCGGCGGTTGCAGTGGACAACCTGGCGCGGCTGCTCGGCGACGATGGCCACGCCGGGGCGCGGCGGCGTTCTCTAGGGCGCTTCGGCTCGCGCGAGATTGGAGAAACAGAGAGGGGCAGAGCGTGCGCGAGGTAGGGGAAAGGAACGCGGGGTCTTCGGTCGTCCACGGCGGCGAGAAGATAGGGCAGGGGGAGGAAAACAGCTGCGTGGCTAGGAGGAGGTGGCCACGACCACGGGCATGCCGGGCACGCAGCTGCCTGGCTGCCTGGAGAAGAAGACAAGGGCGCCGGGGTGGGCCAGGGCCGACTTCTGCTAGTTGGGCCCAAGTGTTGGATATGTGCCCTAGAGACAAATTAATAAAGATATTTGTCAAATATCCGTTTTGTTCATAATACGTTTTATACTGTGCTATAACTGTATTACTTGGAAATACTAATACAGGTGTAGTATAAAACATGGTTCGTAGTTTAACTCGGGTAAACTATCTCATTGGGCAATTGATTGATCAAGCTTTCCTGATCATGGCGACACTTAAGTCCATTGACAATGAGGTCATATCGTTAAGGGGAATGATGTGATGGACGTACACCCACCTAAAGTATTGCAATGTGATCGAGTCACATAGTTCAGTGTTGCTATGACTTTGTAACATATGACTTAGTCCTTAGACCGTAATGATCATACGTAATTGTCATCTATGAGGAGACTTTGATTTGTATCCCACCGCCTGACTGAAATATGCTGGATATAACGGTGCACTTTGGGTATTCCGAAATAGATGGTTGATGAGTATGTTAATAGATCAGAGCGGGATTTGTCAGTCCTTGTGACAGGACAGGTACTCTGGGCCCACTCGGTGATATTGCATCAATAGCTTGCAAGCAAGTGACTAGGTCACAAGAGATGCAATGATCATGGACGAGTAAACTTGTTTGTTGTGAACGAGATGTGAACATGGTATGTAGGATACCGACGATCAAACCTCGGACAAACAAAGTACCGAAGCACAAAGGGATTACGTCGTATCGTTAACGGTTTCCAAAAGCGATCGAAGTTCATTCGATGGAAGCGCAGAGGCTGTCAAGGATTGTAACCAGGTCCAACTGACTAGTCATTGGTCAATGAGAAGAGTCTCGACCATGTCTGCTGTTTCCCGGACCATTAGGGTGTTACACTTAAGGGAAATCGATGCATAGGATAGTTACGGGATCAATCGGTGAAATAGGAGAAATAACCGGAATAGTTCCGGAGGAGGACGGAATGGTTTCCGGACATTTTGAATAGTTCAAAATAAAGTTTAATTGTTTTAATAATGTTTTTTATTATTTAATTATCTGAATTAAATATTTAAAACATATTAAATAAATTAAAAAATGGGAAAAAGGCTATATGGGCCCATGGGGCCCATTAGGGGAGGAGGGGGTTTCCCCCCTTGGGCTTGGTGCCAAGGGTGGGGCCCATCCCCCCCTATGGCCGGCGCACCTCCCCCCCTTGGGGGTTTAGTCCCACATGGGGGAGGGGAGGACGATCACACCCCCCCTTGGCCTATATAAGGAGGGGTAGACCCCCCTTTTCCCAACACACCAAATCTCCTTCTTCCTCCTTCTCCTTCCCGGAAGTGGACTCCCCTTGTTTGGAGTCTGCACCAGGATTGGAGTTCTCCACCATAAGGCAGGCCGTCGCTCTGCTGGAGTCGGGATCCGTAGCCGTCTTTCTTCCGCTGCTCGCCTGGTTCGGGGCCCGGGAGGAACATCGATTGTACCGTACGTGTATAATCTCTTCGAGGCACTACACCTGTGGTGCTACTTCGTCGCTGGAGGTTTACCGGGAGTCATCCTCTCCGGTGGTGGTCTTCTACACGACAGGGAGGTCATAGTTCTGAGTCTACGCCAACCACGTTCGCAAGAACGTGTCTTCAAAGGTATGAACACCGATTCCCTCCGTTACTTTACATCGCCATAGCATAGATCTTGGGTTCGGGTACCGTAGGCATGAAAAAATTGTGTTTTTTGCCCCGTATCCCAACAATGGTATCAGAGCTAGCTATGCGTAGATGTATTGTACGGGTAGAACACATCTAGGATGTGGGCATCGAATCTTCATTCGTTACCCTCCTACGTGCACTCATTTAGCGTTGCGGCAATGTTTGATGAAGCGGCCCCCGACCGACCTTATGCGTTTACGCGAGACTGGTTCCACGCTTGACATATGGCTTGTACCATATAAAGTGGCTGGGGGGTGTCTGTCTCTCTGCATTAGCGATGCAAAGATGTTTGCAACGGAGGGCCCCGACAGGGGTGTAATAGAGACGGATGGGAGACGGTGTTGTGGCATGTTTTTCGCAGGATAGAAACGGTTCTCTCTCTCGAAACCCCTAACAGCCACGTAAAACTTGCACAAGCTAAAGTAGAAAGGCGTTTAACTTTGCTTTGCATGAAGGGGGATCATAGCTTGTATGATTTAAAAGTTTTACATCCTGTTTTGCTAATATACTTGATATAACGACGGTAGCATTATAGGATGATCTCTCACTAAAACCAACACAGTGTCCTTACCCTAGTGAGAACGACCTGGAAAGTTCTACATTATGGAGGCATCACGTGTCACACGGGTGTCAAACATTTTTTCGTTCACAAGAGGTGGGTGTAGCAAGCCTGGCATATGTATATGATATGGCCTTGCATGACACAGCAACAAATCACATAGGGTGTGATGGCGAGCCTGGCATATGTATATGATATGGCCTCGGGACACAAGAGACCGAAAGGTCGAGCATGAGTCACATAGATGATGTGATTGGCATGATGGCCTACCTTGAACACATACTGATGGCCGTGACGATCGGGGGAGGTATGGTGTTCTAGGGTCGTGTAAGCACTTAGAAAAATTGAGAGATGTTTTCCTAAGTGGGAGTTTTAGAATTAACTGTAATTGAACTCCACATTATGAACAAAAGTCTAAATATGTATCTTTGTGAATCAACCTTGTAGATGACAGCACCACGCCCCTCGTTCAACTTAGGATCATTCCTAGAGAAAGATAAACTGAAAACTAATGGGACAAACTTCACCTCCTGGTTCCGCACCCTGAGGATTCTCCTCGTTCCCCTCAAAATGTCCTATGTACTTGAGACTTCATTAGGAGATGCACCAACAACTACCGCTACTCCGGCTGAGAAGAAAGTCTATCTCATTAAGTCGGATGATTCCTCCCTTGTCAAGAAGGGTATGCTCCATGCCATGGAGGCTGAACTGCAGAAACGGTTCGAGAGCTTCAGTGCTTATGAGATAATCACTGACCTCAAGACCGTCTTTGCACCTCAAGCCAAGGTTGAGAGAAATGAAGTTTGTGAAGCTTTCTTCTCTGCAAAGATGGAAGAGCACACCAGCATGACTGAGCACATAGTCAAAATGTCTGACTACGTTCAACGCCTAAATGATCTAGAATTTAAGATTCCAGGTGAAGTGGCGATTGATAGGGTGTTGCGGTCGCTACCCCCTAGCTATGAGATTTTTGTGTTGAAGTACAACATGCAAGGAATGGTTCAGACCCTTTCTGAATGGTTCACAGTACTCAAAAGTGCTGAGATGGAAATCAAAAAGGAGCACAGCTGCACCAAGTACCTAGAAGATAAGAAGGCCGGCAAGGTTGCCGGAAGAGACATGGATATATGTGATATACATGTTATTGATGTTTTCCTGACAAGTGCTCGGAGCAACGTCTGGATATTTGATACCGGATCAGTTGCTCACATCTGTAACTCCCAGGAGGGGATGCAGAATAAACGACTCTTGCGGAAGGATGAAGTGACAATGCGCGTTGGGAACAGTGCCAAGGTTGAAGTAATGTCAATTGGCACGCTTCGTCTTAGTCTCCCTTCGGGATTGATTCTTGTCTTGAATAATTGCTATTATGTACCCGCGTTGAGTATGAACATTGTGAGTGGATCTTGCTTGATGCGAGACCAGTATTCTTTTAAATCCGAAACAACTGGTTGTTCGATTTATAAGAATAATGTCTTCTATGTTCATGCACCGGTGCGTAATGGTTTATTCTTAATGGATCTCGAATATCATGACTCCCACATCAATAACGTAGAGGCCAAAAGATTAAAGCCTAGTAACAAAGAACACATGATGATGTGGCATTGTCGACTTGGTCATATTGGTATAAAGCGCATGGAGGAACTCCATAAAGATGGACTTCTGGAGTCATTGGATTTTGGATCCCTTGACACATGTGAACCATGCCTAATGGGCAAAATGACAAGGACTCCATTCAATGGGACAATGGAGCGTGCGGTGGACTTATTAGGGATCATACATACTGATGTATGCGGACCAATGAATGTCACCGCACGCAATGGTTTTCGTTACTTCGTGACCTTCACGGATGACTTAAGTAGATACGGGTATATCTATTTAATGAAACACAAGTCTGAAACCTTTGAAAAGTTCAAGGAATTTCAGAGTGAGGTCGAGAATCAACTCGGGAAGAAAATCAAGCACCTTCGATCTGATCGAGGAGGCGAGTATTTAAGCCACGAGTTTGGCACTCATCTGAAGACTTGTGGTATTGTACCCCAACTTACGCCAGCTGGAACACCTCAGCGAAACGGTGTGTCCGAGCGACGTAATCGAACACTATTGGATAGTGTACGGTCAATGATGTCTCATACCGACTTACCTACATCATTCTGGGGGTATGCATTAGAAACTGCCGCTTACGTTCTTAATAGGGTACCATCCAAATCCATAGAGACAACGCCAATTTGAGAAATGGTGTGGCAAGAAGCCAAAGTTGTCTCACCTGAAGATTTGGGGTTGTGAGGCTTATGTTAGGAAACTTTAGCCTGACAAACTCGAATCTAAGGCGGAGAAATGCATCTTTGTAGGATATGCAAAGGAAACTGTTGGATACACCTTCTACAACCAATCTGAGGGAAAAACGTTTGTCGCTAAGACTGGACACTTTCTTGAGAAGGAGTTTCTCTCAAAAGAATTGAGTGGGAGGAAAATAGACCTCGATGAAGTGACTGACCAATCACTCCAAATGGAAGAACCGGCAACAGAAATTGTTCTGGAACCTTCTTCCACAGTGGGAGCTGAAGAGAATGGCCAGGAAGACATTCATAACGATCATGACATAGATGATGATCATGATGAGAATGAAGAGGAACCTATTTTGCCCCATAGGTCATCAAGAGTCCGTCAAACTACCGAGTTTTACGGACAGCTTGTGAATGCAATCTCGGTTGATGAGTCGGATGAACCTACGAGTTACAAAGAAGAAATGCAGGGACCCGAGTCCGAGAAATGGCTAGAAGCCATGAAATCCGAAATAGACTCCATGTACACCAACAAAGTTTGGACTTTGGTGGATATTCCCGAGGACCGCAAGGCCGTCGAGAATAAATGGATTTTCAAGAAAAAGACTGACGCAGACGAAAACGTATCTGTCTACAAAGCTCGACTTGTCGCGAAGGGGTTCCGACAAATTCAAGGAGTTGACTACGAGGATAAATTCTCTCCTGTAGCGATGATCAAGTCTATTCGGATCCTACTAGCAATAGCTGCCTATCATGATTACGAGATATGGCAGATGGATGTGAAAACTGCGTTCCTTAATGGCAACATTGAGGAAGAGTTGTATATGATGCAACCAGAGGGGTTTATCGATCCAAGGAATGCTGGTAAGGTGTGCAAGCTTCAACGGTCCATCTATGGGTTGAAGCAAGCATCTCGGAGCTGGAATCTTCGATTTGATGAGGTCATTAAAGCTTTTGGATTTGTCCAAAACGTCGAAGAGTTCTGCGTCTATAAGAAACTGAGTGGGAGCTCTGTAGCATTCCTTGTGTTATATGTAGATGACATATTACTAATAGGGAACGATAAGATATTCTTAGAAGAAGTAAAGGAATATCTGAATGGACAATTTTCCATGAAGGACCTAGGTGAAGCTGCGTACATATTGGGGATTAAGATCTATAGAGATAGACCTAATCGACGGTTGGCCTTGAGTCAGAACACTTATATTGACAAGATATTGAAAAGGTTCAGTATGGATAACTCCAAGAGAGGCCTCTTGCCAGTTATAAAAGGTGTCAAATTAAGCGTGACTCAATGCCCAACCACAGCAAAAGAGAAGGAGGAAATGTCCTCAAAGACCTATGCCTCAGCCATAGGTTCTCTCATGTATGCTATGTTATGTACCAGACCGGATTTAGCGCTGGCCATTAGTATGACTAATCTCTACCAGAGTAACCCGGGAATGGCTCACTGGACAACAGTAAAGAACATCCTTAAGTACTTAAGAAGAACCAAGGATCTCTTTCTCGTTTATGGAGGAGTTGATGAGGAGCTCACCGTAAAGGGTTACGTTACCGCAAGCCTCGGCTCAGATCTAGATGACTCGAAATCCCAGACGGGATATGTTTTCATGTTGAACGGTGGCGCTATTAGCTGGAGGAGCGGCAAACAGTCAGTCGTCGCCCAATCTACAATGGAGTCGGAGTATATTGCCGCTTATGAAGCGTCAAATGAGGCTCTGTGGCTGAAGAAGTTCGTGATCGAGCTTGGCGTCTTTCCCAGCTGCACTGACCCCGTGGGAATCTTCTGCGATAACACGGGTGCCATTGCTAACGCGAAGGAGCCAAGAAATCACTCTACAGCCAAGCACATCCTCCGAAAGTTCCATGTGACGCGAGACTACGTCAGGGATGGACACACTAGGATTCACAAGATACATACGGATCTGAACGCAGCAGACCCGATGACTAAACCTCTTCCACAGGGCAAGTTTGAAGAACACCGAGAGACCATTGGTGTTAGATACATACCTGATGTAAACTAGTGTAATTTGTACTCTAGTGCAAGTGGCAGACTGTTGGATATGTGCCCTAGAGACAAATTAATAAAGATATTTGTCACATATCCGTTTTGTTCATAATACGTTTTATACTGTGCTATAACTGTATTGCTTGGAAATACTAATACAGGTGTAGTATAAAACATGGTCCGTAGTTTAACTCGGGTAAACTATCTCATTGGGCAATTGATTGATCAAGCTTTCCTGATCATGGCGACACTTAAGTCCATTGACAATGAGGTCATATCGTTAAGGGGAATGATGTGATGGACGTACACCCACCTAAAGTATTGCAATGATCGACTCACATAGTTCAGCGTTGCTATGACTTTGTAACATATGACTTAGTCCTTAGACCGTAATGATCATACGTAATTGTCATCTATGAGGAGACTTTGATTTGTATCCCACCGCCTGACTGAAATATGCTGGCTATAACGGTGCACTTTGGGTATTCCGAAATAGATGGTTGATGAGTATGTTAATAGATCATTGCGGGATTTGTCAGTCCTTGTGACAGGACAGGTACTCTGGGCCCACTCGGTGATATTGCATCAATAGCTTGCAAGCAAGTGACTAGGTCACAAGAGATGCAATGATCATGGATGAGTAAACTTGTTTTTTGTGAACGAGATGTGAACACGGTATGTAGGATACCGACGATCAAACCTCGGACAAACAAAGTACCGAAGCACAAAGGGATTACGTCGTATCGTTAACGGTTTCCAAAAGCGATCGAAGTTCATTCGATGGAAGTGCAGGGGCTGTCAAGGATTGTAACCAGGTCCAACTGACTAGTCATTGGTCAATGAGAAGAGTCTCGACCATGTCTGCTGTTTCCCGGACCGTTAGGGTGTTACACTTAAGGGCAATCGATGCATAGGACAGTTACGGGATCAATCGGTGAAATAGGAGAAATAACCGGAATAGTTCCGGAGGAGGACGGAATGGTTTCCGGACATTTTGAATAGTTCAAAATAAAGTTTAATTGTTTTAATAATGTTTTTTATTATTTAATTATCTGAATTAAATATTTAAAACATATTAAATAAATTAAAAAATGGGAAAAGGCTATATGGGCCCATGGGGCCCATTAGGGGAGGAGGGGGTTTCCCCCCTTGGGCTTGGCGCCAAGGGTGGGGCCCATCCCCCCCCCTATGGCCGGCGAACCTCCCCCCCTTGGGGGTTTAGTCCCACATGGGGGAGGGGAGGAGGATCACACCCCCCCCCCTTGGCCTATATAAGGAGGGGTAGACCCCCCTTTTCCCAACACACCAAATCTCGTTCTTCCTCCTTCTCCTTCCCGGAAGTGGACTCCCCTTGTTTGGAGTCTGCACCAGGATTGGAGTTCTCCACCATAAGGCAGGCCGTCGCTCTGCTGGAGTCGGGATCCGTAGCCGTCTTTCTTCCGCTGCTCGCCTGGTTCGGGGCCCGGGAGGAACATCGATTGTACGGTACGTGTATAATCTCTTCGAGGCACTACACCTGTGGTGCTACTTCGTCGCTGGAGGTTTACCGAGAGTCATCCTCTCCGGTGGTGCTCTTCTACACGACAGGGAGGTCATAGTTCTGAGTCTATGCCAACCACGTTCGCAAGAACGTTTCCCTCTTTCGGTCTTCAAAGGTATGAACACCGATTCCCTCCGTTACTTTACATCGCCATAGCATAGATCTTGGGTTCGGGTACCGTAGGCATGAAAAAATTGTGTTTTCTGCCCCGTATCCCAACACCAAGCCAGGTAGGCCTCTTTTCTGTTTTTCTTCTTTTCTTTTTATTTATGTTATTTGTTTTGCTCTGGTAAAAAAATACCATAGCATTTTATAAAAATGCCCAATTATTTTTAAAATTCATTGGTGACCAGTAGCTAGCCACATATAGGATTTGGACATTTTTGAAATTCAATGTATTTTGAATTTCAATTCAAATAGGGTCAAATTTAATTTCCAGGGCACCTTTTGAATTTTCGAATATTCCATGGGCGTTGGAATGAAGCCAAACCACTTTTAAAATGATCACCATCATTTCTAGGAATTTTCCAAACATTCAAATGATTTTTGGAAAAAGATTTTTATCTGGCCATTTGAAATAATTTCTCAGGGCTTTTCTTTTCCCCAAATTTGATTTTCTTTTGAAATTTTCACATGATGCAAAGGGATCAAACAACCCTAGCACTTACCCTAGTTGGGGTTCTGACACCTGTAAGAACCTTGCAAAAGGTCCAGGGACTTGGCCATATGGAGTGTGCCGACCGTAGTACTCCCCCCCGACGGTCAGATCTGACTATCTTTATTCTTTTATCGTGTTGATTTTCTACTTCAGCTTTGAATATCTTAAATTTATCCAACGCTTCATTTCTTTCTTTGATTGGATAAATATAGCCATATCGGGAGTAGTCGTCTGTGAATGTTATAAACGAGTCATAACCATCCACACTTTTCACAGGAAATGGTCCACAAATATCAGTGTGAATTATTTCTAGTGTTGCTGTGCTTCGATTTGCACCTTTTTTTATTTGTTTCACATACTTTCCTTTAATGCAATCTATGCATTGTTCTAAGTCTGAGAACTCTAATGGAGGATGAATTTCATTTTTGACTAGTCTTTCTATTCTCCCCCTCGAAATGTGGCCCAAACGACAGTGCCATAATTTCGATGAGTCGTGAGTTCTCTTTCTTTTCTTTTGTTCTTTGTTCGACGCGGAAACTTGCACATTCACATTACACACAGAATGCACTTTTTCACATAGTGATACCAAATAAAGCTCATTGTGAAGGAAAGCAACACCCACATGAGAATTATTAAACCATATGGCACATTTGCCATGTCCAAAATAGCATTCATAGTGACATTTGTCCAAACGAGACACACTAATCAAGTTTCTATGCAAAGAAGGAACGTATAAAATATCTTTAAGCACAATCTTGAAGCCATTAGCTAGTTCTAGGGAGACGTCGCCGACAGCTTCAATGTCTGCTTGAACTCCATTCGCAACTTCAATGCGTCTTTCTCTTCTTTGAATAGTCCGCGTCGAATGGAATCCCTGTAATGAATTTGCAACATGAACAGTTGCACCTGAGTCAATCCACCAAGTAGATTTTGAAAACTTTGTATACAAGGATTCATTTACAAAGGAAACAATGTTGTTACCTTTCTTGGCCATTATGGACTTTAGCCAATCAGGGCAGTCTTTCTTGTAATGCCCAGGCTTCTTGCAGTGGAGACAAGTGTCTTTGTCCACTGGGAAAGACTTCTACTGATGTTGATAGGGCATGGGAGATTTTCCATGTGGTTTTGAGGGGGAACCATAGTTCTGGTTCTTTTTCTTGTTTTCCCTCACATAGTTCTGAGAACCACCATATGAGGATTTTATTCTTTCCTCCTCTTGTATGCACATGGCTATGGTCTTTTCTATGTCTCACCGCTCTGGCTGGAAGTTGTAGTTTACAACAAAAGTTTCAAATTCTTTTGGCAATGAAGCCATGAACAGATGAACAATGAGTGCTGGCTTAAGTTCCAGGTCATCATCCATTGGCTTTAACTTTGCAGCCATATTGCTCATCCGAAGGATGTGCTCCCTTATTCCATGTCCACCCCCGGTGTACTTTTCAGACACCAGTTGCTTGACCAGCTTGGGTGGCATAAATCTTTGAAGAACCAGTGAACTGGATCTTTATCTTTTCAAGGAGCTCCCCTGCGGAAACACACTCTGGAATTGAACACACAATGTGTGAGTCAATTGTATTCTTTATAAATGCCATGCATTTCTTATTGGCGGTGAGCCACTTTGTGTTCTCGAGAGTGAATGACATCTCGAACGGAGCATAGTCCCTTTTCTTTTTCTCCCATGTTACATCAGTGTCCTTAGCATCTCTGACTGGCTCTGTAGGTTTGACCGGCTGTGGGGTCTCCACTACCCAGTCAACCTCAGCACAGACAAATGCAAAATCCACCTTCTTTCTCCACTCGGTGTAGTTGTCACCTCGGAGGGTTGGGACTTCTTTGATACAACTCATCAAGTAGAACCCTCCTGAAACCACAATTAAGTGAGAACAGAACAGCAATTGCATGCAATAATCCAACGTTGGTCAAAATTAGGGCATACAACTATTGGTGCAATTAAAACTATATCACCGTTGGGCAAAAAAATAGAAATAAATGCACATATTAACAATAATAAAATTATGATTATGTTATTAACAACGTTGGTCATAAAATAACAGAACCAGAATTATTTTCTATAATTACTTTAACATGCTCTTTTAAATAATTCAACTTTTATTCACTTTTACTCTTAAAGAAAAAATAGCACTTTTATCTATTTGCAGCGGAAAAACATGAATTAAAATTCATGTACTTTATACTTTTTCAGAGTTTTTATTTTCTATTTTCTAAACAAATTTCGTTGGAATTTTTGAATAGAAAAAAATTGTATGAAATTTTCCCAAAAACTGAACAAAAACTAATAAACATGCTTCTGTAAAAATGAAAAAAAAACAGAAAACGGCCGCCATAGCCAGCCACGGCTCATGGCCAAGGCGGCCTGCTCGGCCCGCCCGCGCTAGGAGCCCCTCTAAGCTTCTGCCTCTCTTTTTTATTTCTCTTTACTGCTGGCCGCGGCCCATGCGGCCCATGGCCTGCTCTCCTTTCGGCCCAACTGGGTGGCTGGGGAGGGTTGGGGCGGATCTGGCCCGTCCATGCGATCGGACGGCCGTCCGTGTCGTTCGGCTGGACAAAACCAGCCACCGGCCGCCCCGATCGAACCCTAATCCCAGTTCGTCCCCCACCTGACTCCCGCTCGCCCCCGCGCTGGAGGGTCTCGTCGCCGGCTCGCCGGCGGTGCTGAAGCCCACCGCGCCAGTACCAGCCACACCCCCCATCCTTCCTTTCTCTCCCAACGAGTCCCGCTCGCCCCCGCACGCCTCCTTGCGCCCCGGCCTCTCTCTCACGGCGGAGCACTACGCCGACGGCTGGAGGCGTCACAGCCGGCGGCGGGGCGGCCTCTCCCCTTCCCCCTTTCTTTCCTTTATTCACCGCCGCCCCCTGCTCACATGAGAGAGAGAGACGCCGGCGCTCCCCCTTTGCTTTCCTCTGTATTCGCGATGGCGAGACGAAGACGGCGTCCCCCGCTGACCCCCTTGCCGGTGTGCGCGAGCACCTCGACGATGAACGCGTCGTCGTCAAGCGGTTCACGGTGGCGCCCCCTTTTTTGTTTGTTTGTTCTTTGCTCTTTTTCCTGTCGGATTCGAGGGATTGTTCTTCTTCTTGATGCCTCGGCTTGCAGATTCGCATCAAGATCGAGAGGAACCGGCGCGGCACAAGCGGCGGCGCACTTTCCCCCCTTTGGGGTTTCTTTACCGTGGGGATGGGGAACCCTTGTTCTTTCTTTGTACCCGTAGAACACTACAACCTAGTGGCTCTGATTACCATTGTTAGATCTCTAGGATCAACTAGGCTAGATGCAATACGGGTATAATCTGTGTGTAGGTGTATCCATGTCCAGATCGATATTGGAGAGAGAGGGATGGAGGGATTACCTTGTCCCTTGCTGCTGGAGGAGCTCGAGGTGTCGGCCATGGTGAGGACGACGACGGGACGGAGTGGGCAGTGGTGGCGGCAGTGGATCTTCCCGTCGGCACAGCGGAAACCCTAGATCGGAAGGGTGTGTAGGTGGGGAGTCTGGCGCAGGTGAACCTCGTACCGTGTGCCACCGGCCCCCACCTCTTTATATAGCGCTGGCGACAGGGGCCCACCAACCAGGTAGAGGTTGGGCGCCCCCAATCAGGGCGCGAATCTAAGGGTCCGATCGGGTCGTTAGACCCTCACGGGAAGAGATCAATCTAACATCTGCATCTTCCATGGTTCATGAACAGTTCATTGGAAATGGAGGGGCTTCCTCGGCTATCTAGTCAAATTTCTTAGTTAATCTCCAGATTTGCATCTCTCTTTTTGGAATAGCATGAAAAAAGAAGAGGAGGAGCCAACATACGTGGCAGTACATGAGGTGGGGGCCCTTGCACCATAAAGGAGCCCACGCCCAAAGCGTTCGCCGCCGCCATCTCTCTCTGCCCAGATCAGCCGCCTAGAGTGCCGCCTTCCTCTTGAAGCTCCACACATATCCTGAAGAAAATTAAAAATAAAATTTCCACATAGAAGGGGGGAGAGAGATTGAGTAAATCTGACCGTCTTCGTCCTCGATAAGCCTTTCCCTTATCCTCCTAATTCTTCATACCCTTCACACTGCCCTGCTGTGCCATGGCATCGAGAAAATGGGGATGCGTTCTCTTGCAGGGAAGAGAAAAAGAGGTAGAGAGATAGCCCTGTTATAAATGGAGTAAGAGAGAGAGGAGAGTGAGGTGAGGGAGGAAGAAGAAAAGGAGAGAGGCTCCGGGCGGCGCGAAGGAGGGGGCTCGACGCTGCTTCCAAGGAGGAAGACGAGGACCACCACCAGTGGCACCGTGTCTTCGGTCGGTCGCCGCGCCACTCCATCCCGGCGTCCCACGGCGAGGGGTGGCGCAAAGGAGACGAGGAGAGGGGGCGACGGCGACGAGGAAAGGAGGCGAGCACAGGGGAGAGGGAGGAGGCGGCGGCTGAGGGAGCGGAAGTGGAGGGGATGGGGGCTAGGGTTTTCACCGCGCCCGTTTTCAGCGTGCGGCGGGGCTGGAACTGGTGTAGGAAACCGTTTTTCACCAAGTCATGGTCCACGCACACTGCAAAGCTGGGCCAACGGGTAAATGGGCCCACCCATCAGCAATTGGAGCAGAAAATATCAACGTATAGAAAACACTAACCAGGGGATGGTAACCAGAGAAGCACTTCGTACTAATAAGCCAGCAACGAGCGAACCAAATGCACCGCAGCTCGCAGGGGCGCTCGCTATGCGGGTTGCCTAGCAAGGTTTATAGCAGAGAATAACATTGCTATATGGCCCATTCTATCTGAATTAGTCATTAACCTGTGCATCGGCACCAGGAAATGTCTAGTAAAACATGCTCTATTTGATTACTTCAAGTACTTAGTATAATCTAACTAAAATCTGGCCCATCAAGCTTGTAATTTTCAAGCACAACATAACTCGAGAAATTCTCTAATGCTAATGGGAAGCAAATGTAGCAGATGTTGTGTTGTTGGCATTACCAGCGATTGTAGCAAATGTTGAGTTGAATAAGGCAGCAGTTAGCAGGACCTCTTGTCCATTGTAGAAAAGAGAAACATTTACTAACTTTATTTCATTAAATATTTTACCATGGAGCACAAAACCATCAGCACACACCAAGCATAATAAAATGTACATACGACGAAAGCAAAAAACAATGCAGTTCTTATTAAAAAAAGGAGGGAATAAACATGGATCCATTGAACAGAGGAGCATATCCCTTGAAGCTCACTGTACATATCACTACAGATCCATACTACAAGGGAGAAGCTAATGAGAGTGCGCTTCCCTGACTGATAGAATCCAACTCGGGATGCCACGACTGTCACCGGCGTCACATATTCTATCACTGACATTATCACATAATATTGTTTCCTATTTGAATTATAAAATGTAAAGGATTTTGATAGTTGAGTTCAAATACACATATATTTTAACTAAATATAATGACGCATTACAGGATCACCAAATCAACTTGTAGTGCATGAGAAAAAATAGCATATCTAATCATTTGTGGTAACAAATCAGATCTAACTTATCAAAAATTAAACTTTGCAGGCTCTACAAGTTGAAAGAAACAACCAAAAGTATATTAACAAATTTGATTCGGTGCACTGTCCAACATCTTTTCTGAAGAAAAGATTGTCCACAAAGTATGATAGAATATATCTGAATAATTGATAGGAACTATGCGTACCCTCTCAAACAGGAAGTATTTTTTATTATCTTCTTTCACGGACATGCAGAAATCATGTTTACATCATCACAAGTCATAGCAACAAAAGGCAAGAATAAACTTTATTGTTTCACAAGAGGGAGAAAATTCACTCTGGTGGGTTGAAGTGCCTTGTCAATCTTTCTTATGCACTCATATGCTCATGCAGATTCTAACTATTAGACACAAACAAGTACATAAAGAAATTAACTTATTAGAGAAACCTACATGTATCTGCGTCTTCCATGGTTCATGAACAGTTCATTGGAAATGGAGGGGCTTCCTCGGCTATCTAATCAAATTTCTTAGTTAATCTCCAGATTTTCATCTCTCTTTTTGCAATAGCATGAAAAAAGAAGAGGAGGAGCCAACATATGTGGCAGTACATGAGGTGGGGGCCCTTGCACCATAAAGCAGCCCACGCCCAAAGTGTCCGCCGCCGCCATCTCTCTCTGCCCAGATCAGCCGCCTAGAGTGCCGCCTTCCTCTTGAAGCTCCACACATATCCTGAAGAAAATTAAAAATAAAATATCCACATAGAAGGGGGGAGAGAGATTGGGTAAATCTGACCGTGCTTCGTCCTCGATGAGCCTTTCCCTTATCCTCCTAATTCTTCATACCCTTCACGCTGCCCTGCTGTGCCATGGCATCGAGAAAATGGGGATGCGTTCTCTTGCAGGGAAGAGAAAAAGAGGTAGAGAGATAGCCCTGTTATACATGGAGTAAGAGAGAGAGGAGAGTGAGGTGAGGGAGGAAGAAGAAAAGGAGAGAGGCGAGGGAGGTCGCACTACCGCGTACCTGGCGGTGGTGTCCCGGTGTGGTGGCTGCTGTGGCGGCCGGAGCTTCGGGCGGCGCGAAGGAGGGGGCTCGACGCTGCTTCCAAGGAGGAAGACGAGGACCACCACCAGTGGCACCGTGTCTTCGGTCGGTCGCCTCGCCGCTCCATCCCGGCGTCCCACGGCGAGGGGTGGCGCAAAGGAGACGAGGAGAGGGGGCGACGGCGACGAGGAAAGGAGGCGACCACAGGGGAGAAGGAGGAGGCGGCGGCTGAGGGAGCGGGAGTGGAGGGGATGGGGGCTAGGTTTTTCACCGCGCCCGTTTTCACCGTGCGGCGGGGGCGGAACTGGTGCAGGAAACCGTTTTTCACCAAGTCATGGTCCACGCACACTGCAAAGCTGCGCCAACGGGTAAAAAGGCCCGCCCATCAGCGATTGGAGCAGAAAATATCAACGTATAGAAAACACTAACGAGGGTATGGTAACCAGCGAGGCACTTCGTACTAATAATCCAGCAACGAGCGAACCGGATGCACCGCAGCTCGCAGGGGTGCTCGCTATGTCGGTTGCCTAGCAAGGTTTATAGTAGAGAATGACCATGATTCTTTTTTGTACCTGATCATCATCATGTCTACTTCATGCCCATGTATTGCTATGTTATGTTGCTGCACTTTTGCATATAGTTATACCCTTGTTTATACAGCATAAAAATAACAGTTTCTGCCATGTTTTCGTGATTTTCACAAAGTCCTTGACCAGTAATGTTTTATTGCTTTTTGCATGGGCTATAATTAGTTGTTCATGATGCCTTTTTGCATGATTTCTTTTTTCCATGCCTTCCCTGCCATGTCTACTTTAGTTACATGTCATTTTTGAGCATGTTTGCATCCATTATCCTGTTTATGCATTGCTCTAAAGTGTGCTTCCTGATGTTGGCAGATTGTGTTCTAAACTTGTTTTGCTTGTATCTTTTTAACCATAACTCCGTTTGGAGTGTTCTTTATATGTAACTTGATTAGTTTTTCGTGTACTTTGTGTTTATGCTATTGTTTTCTGTTGTTAACCAACCTAAAATATGGTTTAGGGCAGAAAAGTACCAAATCCTTTAATTGTCGTGCGGCAGTTAGTGTTATGCCATGTTTAGGTTGTGCCTCACTTAAATTGACTAGCATAGGTAGTTTATCTTCGTGCTTCACCTCTTGCCATGTTTGTGTGCTATGCCATGCTTGAGTGAGCTGCCATGTTAACAACCTTGGTGGATCAGCTATAGCTAAACAACTTGAACCATCGTAAACGTGCGGTATCATCGTGTGTGACGAGTACTCCACTTAACCTGTTAGTAACCGCTCTCGACGGTAGGTGCGATGTCTTGTGTTGCCTTCTTATTGATACTTGCTCGTGTTTGCTTCGTAGTAATAGATGCTTGCTCGTTGATTACTTTCCAGTGTTTACCGTCTTGTGTGCTTCCGCGGGTACCTCTCGGAGACGATGCGAGCTTGCGATCAACTACACCTTCGGAACCCGACTTATCAACAGGCAAGGACTATACATTACTTATGATCCATTCTATTTCAACCAGCGGTTTGGATGCTAGTCTAGGATAGGTTCAATGTTTGATCCTACAACATGCTTATAGCATCTTTAAAACCGATACGGCCATGTCCCCTCCAGCAAACCATGTACTGCTATGTTACTATTGCTCGTAGCTCAGCCCCTGCTTAGTATGCATTCTTAGGATGCTACGATGTTACCCTCTTACTCCTTGGTTTGGGTATCACATTATTATTATTATTGTTGATGATGATATGATTATTATAATGTTGACTATATTCGATGAAGGATGGAAGGTCTAGGCTATCCCGCCCCGACGCTTTATTCCATTCGAGTCACCTAGGATCCGAGTTCCGGGTATTGGTTTTAAGACTGAGCGTGCCTAACCGCGTGTGGGATTTTATGGGGTCCCCTCTTCTTACCTACCTAGATTCAAACATTTCTAGTGGTGGCCCAAGCTGATTTACCATTTGAAACCGTGAGTGTGCTGGTCGGCCGCCAATAGTTTTCTAACCAACCCGGACCAGTGAGGACATAGTTCCCTTGCTGGCCCACCATGTTCAGCCGAGGACCCGGTTTCCCATGTGTGATTAACCGGCTATCCAAACCTGCGACAGACGGTAGAGACCGATTCGAGAGCGCGACCGACTTTTGAGTTGGGTGTCGACTCACCGGGGGCCACCGGGATTTGTTCGTTGTTAGCTAGAGGGACCTGTCGTTTCGGATCTCTTGGAACTAAATCATAAAATGGTTGCCTGTGATGGGTAGCAACTGAGAGAGATGGGCGTGCGTGCGGAGCCTCGTAATGGGCAGTTGGTACACCCCTGCAGGGTTAAATCTTTTCGAGAAGCCGTGTCCACGGTTATGGACGACTTGAGACCTACTCCTTGTTCATAGACAACAACAACTGAGATAATCCTAATATAACTTGATCAACGTGTGTGTGTGCCTTGACTGCTTCTTCTTCGTCGGGATGCGAAGAGGATGACAAGGATAGGATAGGTGTTATGATTGCGTAAGTAGTTGATAGCAAGACTTGTTGGAGGCGATTCCTCATCGAATGCTTGGCTTCTTACCTTACTCTCTAGATCGTTAGCCACTTCATAAATGCTAGTGCGGCAGCAACCTCACCACTTACCCCATCCTTACCGTAAACTACTAGTTGTCCTAGAATGACGAGTAATGAAGTCATTGCTGGGTCAGTTGACCACTACAGTTGGATGCTGAGTACTTCTGTACTCATGATACCACCCCCAAACTCTTTTTAGGGTTCTTGATCGACAACAGGTATGGTGACCGAAGTTTCACATGGAGACTCGACGACGACTAGTTAGGCGGATCCCGGCGGAGGGCCTGGACCCGTGTGGTTATGGGGACCGATGTTTTTCTGTTTGCCACTAGGCATTTAATTGTAGTCTGTACTCAGACATATATCTTCCGCTGTTGTATTGTATTAAGGCAGTTGTATGCCGATTGTATGAGATGTTGTATCCTTGTATCTGTAATGTTGTGATATCATGTTGGAAATCCGGGGCATATGGCTTTGTCATATGTCGCGGTGGGATCGATATATGCTTCGTCCCCGGATCTGGATGGAAACCTCTAGATCTGGAACAGTACCGCATATCGGGCCTTACACCCCATCCCCAACAATTGTAGGTTTTTTTTCTCATCATCTAATCATCATCATTTACTGGTTGCATCTTCCGATCTCGTCGTCCCATGCTCCCTCGTGTCCCCATTACACCAAATTTACACATCGCGTACGGTCGCTACCGACGCACCATTGCCCAATGTTGGTTACATCATCGTCGAAGCATCCTCCCATGCCTGTTGTAACTCCCCGCATCGCTACTAGAAGTCCTATTGCACCAACGTCGCGCATCGGTTGTAGCTTGTTGTGCGTTTCATGCCATTATACCATCATGATGTTACAAAAAAACATTGTCATTATCATAGCGTATGATACGTCCCAAACGTATCTATAATTTCTGCTTGTTCCATGCATGTTTTGTGTGACTTTGCCATGTTTTGCTTGAACTTTCATACACTTTTGAACCTATTTGGACTAACCTATTAACTCAGTGCACCCAGTTGCCAGTTTCTGTTTTCTGCTGTTTTTGTATTTCAGGTTTTCCGGCCATTAAAAGTGCTCCAAAAATTCCGGAAAAAATATATAAAAAATCAGCGCAACAGAAGCTTCCGGACACACCAAAGGAGTGGAGGAGGGACACCACCAGGAGGCCAGGAGGGCCCCTGGCGCGGCCGCACCCTAGGCCGCGCCAGGAGGCCTCCTGGCTGCCTGGTGGGTCCCCTCGACGCCCCCCTTCGCCTATATTTACCCCTCGAGGTGGAAACCCCTAGGACGGACCCCTCTTTCGCGATCTCGCCTCTGTTCTGCCACCACCGCCGTTTCTAGATCGGGGCTGCCTGGAGAAGCTGCTCTGGCACCCTGCCGGGAGAAGCTACCCCCTCCGGGAGACCCTCCATAGCCATGGACGCCTCCCGTATGTACCGTGAGTAGTTTCCCTTGGACCATGGGTCTCTGACCAGTAGCTATGTGATCTATCTCTCCCCCTTTTGTGCTTCCACTTTCGAGTCCTCGTGAGCTGCCTCACATGATCGAGGCATCTATGTAATTTCTACTGTTGCTATGCTGAGTTTTTTGGGATCTGATGGATTATGAGACTATGTTCAGATTGTGATGAGTAATATATTTGGTTCTTCTCTTTTATATTTTGTTCTTGAGTAAATTCTTGCATCTTCGCCGTTGCGGTATTTTCTTTGGCCAAGTATTTTATTTGCAACTCCAAGAGAGAGCGTTATGCTCGATTGTGAGTTCAGCCCCTTGATGTCTAGCTTGAGTGACAGAAACATGAGACTAGGGGATGTGCTGTTGCCACCAGGGATAAAACAACGGTGCTTGTACCTGCGGGTGCAAGGATTGTTTACTTTACGCATAGTTCTTTTAATGCAATTGTCTGTTGCTTTGAGTTTACACTTTGGGTGGGATTCGCAACTTAACACCAGCGAGATGTTCTGGATAGATATCTCAAGGTGGATTATTTGTAGTAGATGCAGATGGATTTCGGTCTACTTACCTTGTCGTACTGCCCATTGCTTTTGAGCCCTTCCTTTCTTTGCAGCATAGTTAGTATTGCGGTGCCTTCATAATCCTGTCAATTTCCCAACTGTGATTTGTTTACCGCTAGCACTTTTATCGTCTTTTGGGAGAGAGACATCACTAGTGAAAATCACGTTACCTTGGTCCATGTTCATATCATTGTTTACACCCTCAATTTACTTTCAGTCTTTACTTTCAGTTGCCACTATCATTATCTCTTGCGTTGATCCTTCGTAAACGACAAGGCCGGAGGAATTGACAACTCCTCTGTACTCGTTGGGAGAAAAGTTATTTGTATCTGTGTGCAGGTCCAGGTGAAGTTAGCAACCTCGGCGCCATTGTTCACTTAGCACCTTCTTGTATCCTTCGGATTCCTACGGGAGACAAACCTTGGTATCTTTGCCAAGGGAAAATTTGCTGCTGCACTATATCTCACCCTACACTTGGGGTAATCAACGAGGGCTTGAAGAGTATTAACACTCTCTTTCCATCAGCAAGTTTTCTGGCGCCGTTGCCGGGGACTCCAGTCTACAAGATAGGGGAGTTGCACACTATCTTTTACCTTTGCTTTTTAGTCTTGTTAGTTTACCTTTCAGTTTTTACTTTTGTGTCCTTAATCAAAAATACCATAAATACCTGTTACCCTTGTTGTGTGGTTAAGTATGTTAGGAGTTGGTACTATGAGGGAATCCGGTGTCTTGGATTTCCATCAAAGGAACGGGGAGAATATGAAGAAGGCATGGGACAGAATTTCTGAAGCACATAAGACAAATATGCCTTGGTTACCTATAAGAATTGTGCTTAGAAATTTTTACTTTGGCCTTTTTAAGTGGTGTAAGCACTCTCTTGATCTTATAGCTGAAGGAGACTTTTTAGAGTGTGATGAAGCTAGAGCTCTTGAAATTATACATGGTTTATCTGGTTATTTTGTTTATGATGGTCTAAACACTATTGTGGAACTATTGAGAAGAGACTTGATACTCTAGACTTAAAAGAAGTAGAGAAGTTAAATCCCCCTAGAGAGGAGATTTTGGAAATAGAAAATGACTGGGAGCCTTTTGTTAGGGTTGTTATCTCTAATCAAGACTTTCTTGCTTTTTGTGACATTGGATCTACAATATCTATAATGCCAAGCTTTATTTATGATTCTTTGTACCTTGCAAGCATGGACAAATTTCCATCTTTCCATGAACATTATAATGGGGATATTTCTGAGATCCAGGGAAGATTAAAAGACGTCCAGGTCATGTTTCTTAAAAGGAGTGTAGAGATTGACTTTGCCATCATGAAGGCCAACAAAGGAAATATAGTGCTCGGAAGGGACTTCCTCCGAGCCATGAAAGGCTTCATTGATATAGGTAAAGGACAAATAAGTTTGCGTGGTAAGGCAAAAGGTAAGTACCTCTTCCCTCGGAAGAAAAAGTATGAGCTTATTGAAAACCCTTTTGAAATCCTTGGTGAACCTTCCGATGATTTTGGAGAACTTTGATCTTCTGCTTTAAGCCTAGCTAATGGCTCTAAAGAAGCGCTTCCGGGAGGCAACCCGCAACGAATTTAGGTTTTTCTTTTTGCTTTTGTTCTGTTCTTAGTGGTCTTGATGATTTTTACTACTGTAGCAACATCATTGTATCTTTACTTTTCAAGCTTTGTGCCAAGTTTAGCCTCATACGGCAAGGGAAGTAAAAGTTGTGACATGCTGTCCAGAAAAAAGATTTTGTCCTCGTGACTAGAAAAATCAGAGAAAAATCCCAGTTCATCTTTTTGAGCTGAATTTTTTACACAGCGTTCTCTATACAATTACAAAACTTTCGTCTGTTCTGAGTTTTTTGATTTGAGTTGCAGAAGTACCTCTAAAAATTCGTTTCTATCTGTTGTTCTGTTTTTCACAGATTCTGTCACGTTTCGTCTCTCTTCACTTTTGCAAACCTTAAGCTTGCTTTTTCTTTGCAAAAACCTTTTGGCAATCTTTGAAACAGTATCTCTTCTTTGAAATCTTTATTTTCAGTAGAGGAAAATTATTTTATTAGGGTACTAACCTCTCTAATCAGCCTACAATGAGGTATGTATGAAGGGAGTTTTCAAGTGCGCGATGGAGGATGATGAAAGAAGATTCAGGAGGGTCAAATGCTCAAGCTTGGGGATGCCCATGTGCACCCCCAATAAATATTCAAGGAGACTCAAGCGTCTAAGCTTGGGGATGCCCCCGTGCATCCCCTTCTTCATCAACAATTATCAGTTCGTCTCTCGTTGCACTATATTTTTATCACTTCATGCGTTATGTGCTTTGCTTGGAGCATCTCGCTCTTAGGTTTTGTTTTTAGTTTTCTTTTGCTTTGTTTGCTGTAGTAACAAGTTAGACCCCAACTTACTATTTTTTTTGGGAGAGATTCACGCTCCGCTTGAACTATAACTCCTCATAGGATTTGCATTCTTATTCTTTGAGCTGTGAGTTGTTCTTTTTTTTTCTTAGTTGTTGTTCTGTTTAGTTGTAGTGCTTTAGTTTTTTCTAGAGCTTTTCTTTTTGTCTTAGGTTGAACTTTCTATAGGTTTCATGTTTTATCTTGTTAGAGAGTTTGCCTGTTGCACTGAGTTCTGTGTCTTGACTGAAACTAGGTAGTTAAAGTTGCTATTCTCTTTGTAGTAGTAACTTGCAATAGTTTCGAGGTATTGATTAGAGTAATGTTTGAACTTATGGTGTCAAGAGCTCTTGCCTATTAGTGATAGATGTCGTATTTTGGGCAATCCGTGTGTTTTTCGAAAACCAAAAACCCCTGTTGAGAACTCTAGCTACTAGATGGATCACTAACCTCTGGAGGGTTCAAATATTAGAGTACACTCACGTACCATGAGTCGAGGATGCGCAAGGATAACCAAACCCCCATACACTCCTCCTCGGGGTACCTGTCTCTTCGTGAACCTCCTTATTAGATTGAGAGTTACCGATAATAAGTGCATGTGTTCTTCGGACTAATGTGAGTATTCGAAAGTTGACACTTCCACCCACCTATACTTTTTCTAGCCTCTCATGTGCCGTGCATTGCTTTCTTCTCACTCCGAGAGTTGGCGTCCACCTTCGCCGGTACATCCAAACCCTTGGCACGATACGCTCTGTCATCATAAGCCTCCTTATATCTTTCCTCAAAACAGCCACCATACCTACCTACAAGGCATTTCCATAGCCTTTCCGAGATACATTGCCATGCAACATCCACCTTCTCATGACTTGATCTTCATGTCATACATGCTACTTTCTTGATCGATGAGCCGCATGCTAGTTGGGCCTTGCCCTAATCATTGCTACATGACGCGCTAGTATCATTGCATATCCTGCTATACTGGCAGAAGCATACATTTGCATCATGATAGTTACATTTTCTTTATGTGAGTACCTTTCTAAAGTGTGAAAAATCTCCTATATTCTTATAAAATATAGAGTATTGCCCCTAAAGTGAGGAAAAGATCCCAAAGAGGACAAAATCAAAAGATCCCAAAGAGGACAAATGAGAGTTAAATAGAAAGAGCCATTGAGGCCACCAAAAAAATAAAAAAATAAAAAAGAGAAAAAAAAGATAAGGGGGCATACTACTATTCCTTTTGAGAGATCCACACTAGTACTTCATCTCCTATCCCTTGTACTCCATAGAGATCATCATCATGCATATAGCTATGTGGGGACCCTTCACACTATAGAACTTGGCTTGTATATTCCAATGATGAGCCTCCTCAAACGAGTTCTAGGTCTTCTTGAGCAAGCAAGTTAGATGCACCCCCACTAGTTTCCTTGGAGAGCTTTTAGCTCACATGTGCATCCGTTGTATGGCAATCCCTACTCCTCACATCATATCTATCATATGGCCTTCTCTCGCCTATGATTGTCCTCATTGATGTGAGCCTTTCACACCTTTTTGTCTTCCTCCTCCACCTTCTTTATGTTTCGCCTTTTAGGTGTCAACTTTCTTGATCACGCTCATCCATTGCATGAGTGCTCAAAATATCGAAAGGGAGTGGATCAGTTTGACTTGTACCTGGCTAGTGGTCTGGGGACGAGTCCAGATAAGAATCCAAAGGAGACCAAGTATGAAACTTTAGTAGATAGTTGTTCTCAACAACCTTATTTTTTCTCTCGTATTTCCCTATCCCTTGCTTGCACGCAAACACCATCTGGAGACATTCGAGTCACGGACTGCGAGAGCTCTTGCACCTTTTGTTCTTTTATTGCTTGTGTCAATGCTAATATAGACTCTTGCTTGTTAAGACTTGAATTGAATTGTATGCTTTGATTGCTTTACTTAAAAGTCCTTTTATGGTTGTGTGGCATGTCACCACAGAAATTATGCTTGTTATCATTTACCTACTCGAGGACGAGCAGGATTTTAGCTTGGGGATGTTGATACGTCCCAAACGTATCTATAATTTCTGCTTGTTCCATGCATGTTTTGTGTGACTTTGCCATGTTTTTCTTGAACTTTCATACACTTTTGAACCTATTTGGACTAACCTATTAACTCAGTGCACCGAGTTTCCAGTTTCTGTTTTCTGCTGTTTTGTATTTTAGGTTTTCCGGCCATTAAAAGCGCTCCAAAAATTCCGGGAAAATATATAAAAAATCAGAGCAACAGAAGCTTCCGGAAACACCAAAGGAGCGGAGGAGGGCCACCACCAGGAGGCCAGGAGGGCCCCTGGCGCGGCCCCACCCTAGGCCGCGCCAGGAGGCCTCCTGGCTGCCTGGTTGGTCCCCTCGACACCCCCCTTCGCCTATATTTACCCCTCGGGTGGAAACCCCTAGGACGGACTCCTCTTTCGCGATCTCGCCTCTGTTCCGCCGCCGCCGCCGTTTCTAGATCGGGGCTGCCTGGAGAAGCTGCTCCGGCACCTTGTTGGGAGAAGCTACCCCCTCCGGTAGATCCTCCATAGCCATGGACGCCTCCCTTATGTACCGTGAGTAGTTTCCCTTGGACCATGGGTCCGTGACCAGTAGCTATGTGATCTATCTCTCCCCCTTTTGTGCTTCCACTTTCGAGTCCTCGTGAGCTGCCTCACATGATCGAGGCATCTATGTAATTTCTGCTGTTGCTATGCTGAGTTTGTTGGGATCTGATGGATTATGAGACTATGTTCAGATTGTGATGATTAATATATTTGGTTCTTCTCTTTTATATTTTGTTCTTGAGTAAATTCTTGCATGTTCTCCGTTGCGGTATTTGCTTGGGCCAAGTATTTTATTTGCAACTCCGAGAGAGAGGGTTATGCTCGATTGTCGGTTCAGCCCCTTGATGTCTAGCTTGAGTGACAGAAACATGATACTAGGGGATGTGTTGTTGCCACCAGGGATAAAACAACGATGCTTGTACTGGCGGGTGCAAGGATTGTTTACTTTACGCATAGTTCTTTTAATGCAATTGTCTGTTGCTTTGAGTTTACACTTTGGGTGGGATTCGCAACTTAATACCAGCGAGATGTTCTGGATAGATATCTCAAGGTGGATGATTCGTAGTAGATGCAGATGGATTTCGGTCTACTTACCTTGCCGTACTGCCCATTGCTTTTGAGCCCTTCCTTTCTTTGCAGCATAGTTAGCATTGCGGTGCCTTCATAATCCTGTCAATTGCTGAACTGTGATTTGTTTACCTCGCTAGCACTTTTATCGTATTTTGGGAGAGAGACATCACTAGTGAAAATCACGTGACCTTGGTCCATCTTCATATCATTGTTTACACCCTCAATTTACTTTCAATCTTTACTTTCAGTTGCCACTATCATTATCTCTTGCGTTGATCCTTTGTAAACGGCAAGGCCGGAGGAATTGACAACTCCTCTGTACTCGTTGGGAGCAAAGTTATTTGTATCTGTGTGCATGTCCAGGTGAAGTTAGCAACCTAGGCGCCATTGTTCACTTTACCACCTTCTTGTATCATTCGGAGTCCTACGGGAGACAAACCTTGGTATCTTTGCCAAGGGAAAACTTGCCGCTGCACTATATCTCACCCTGCACTTGGGGTAATCAACGAGGGTTTGAAGAGTATTAACACTCTCTTGCCATCAGCGTCGCAAGCTGTCGTCTCATGGCCTCGCGGCACATAGTGGCGCCAATTCCGGCACACGGAGACATGGGTTCTAGCACGTGGTGTTGATCACAGCAAGCTAAGGCGTGTGTTCCAGCACCCACACGACACCCTATTGTATCAAACCGACACGCGTCTGTTCCAGCTCATTGAAACAGTGCTCCCAGCATGCCGACTGATACGTCCCAAACTTATCAATAATTTATGCTCGCTCCATGCATGTTTTGTGTGATATTGCTATGATCTAGATACACTTTCATACACTTTTGATCATATTTGGACTAACCTATTAACTCAGTGCACCCCAGTGCCAGTTTCTGTTTTCTGCTGTTTTTTTATTTCAGGTTCCCCCCGTATAAAAAGTGCTCCAAAAATCCGGGAAAAATCAGATAAAAAATCAGCGTGAAGGAAGCTTCCAGAGCCCGGAAGGAGGGCCAGGGGTCCACTACCAGGTGCCCAGGCGGCCGCCTGGCGCGGCCAGGGGCCTGGCCGCGCTAGGGGGGTGCCTGGACCCCTGGTGCCCCCCTGGCTGCCCCCTTTGCCTATTTAATCTTCGTCACGGGAAACTTCCGAGGGGAGAACCCTTTTTCGCGATCTCGCCTCTGTTCCGTCGCCGTCGTGCTTCCAAGATCGGGAGCACCGTCAGGACCCTTCCCGGCACCCAGCCGGAGGGAGGATCGACCTCCGGGAGCTTCCCGTCCGCCATGGACGCTTCCCGGATGTGCCGTGAGTAGTTTTCTTTGGACCATGGGTCGGTGATCAGTAGCTATGTGATATTCTCCTCCCCTCTTTTTTCTTCATGGTTTAGACCTCGTGAGCTGTCCTACATGATCGAGGCACATATGTAATCTTTCTTCTTTTGCTATGCTGAGTTTGATGTGATCTGATGAATTATGAGATTATGTTCAGATTGTGATAGAGTAATATAATTGGTTCTTATCTTTTGTATTTTTGTTTCGAAGTAATTCTTGCATGTTCTCCGTTTCTGTTTATTGCTTTGGCCAAGTAGTAGGTAGTAACTCCAAGAGGGAACGTTATGCTTGATTGTGGGTACATGCCCCCTGATGAAACGCTTGAGTGACAGAAACATGAGTCTAGGGGGTGTGTTGTGTCCACAAGGGGGAAAACAACGGTGCTTGTAACCGCGGTTGCAAGGATTGTTTACTTTACGCAAAGTTCTTTTTAATGCAGTTGTCTGTTTCTTTGGGTTTACACTTTTAGTGGGGCTCGCAACATAATACCAGCGAGATGTTCTGGATAGATATCTCAAGGTGGATGATTAGTAGTAGATGCAGATGGATTTCGGTCTACTTATTTTGGCGTACTGCCCATGCTTTTGAGCCTCTTCCTTTATTTTGTAGCATAGTTAGCATTGCGGTGCGTCTATAATCCTGTCAATTGCCCGTCTGTAATTTGTTTTACTTCGCATAGCGGTTTTATCGTCTTTTGGGAGAGATACATCACTAGTGAACATCACGGGACCCCGGTCCATATTCTTATCATTGTTTACAAGCTTATTTACTTTTCTGTATTTACTTTCAGTTGCTATCATTATCATTATCCCTTGTGTTTAGATCCTTTGTAAACAACAAGACCGGAGAGATTGACAACCTCTCTGAACTTCGTTGGGAGCAAAGTTATTTGTGTTGTGTGCAGGTCCAGGTCAAGGAAGCAACGTTTGTCGTAAATGGTGCCATTGTTTTCTTGCCACCAACTTATCATTGCCGGAGTCCTACGGGAGACAAACCCTGTCCTCTACATAGGAGAAATTTGTTGTTATCCTACATCTCACTTTCCACTTGGGGTAACCAACGAAGGGCGAGAATCCATTATCACCGACACGTTGGTCCCAACATGTTGTGCCCACGACGAAAGGTATGAGGAGGAGGCGATGTGCAACAGCCATTGCGTCGATGGAGAAGAGCGACACCCTGAATATGTAGCTCCCCACTCCTTGGCTCGGGATGACGGTGTCTCTAGGTGATTCCACCCCCTCTTAGCCTTACCCCATCCTAGCCTAACGTTTCGATAGCCATTTGAGAGGGAAAAAGAGGTGATAATACGTCCCGTCGGCTACAGTGGCGAAGAGCGATTTCATGACGTGAGGTGTGAAGAAGAAATGGATAGAGAGACAAGGGGAGGCATTGAAGAGGAAAACGCGAGGATGAAATGAGTGAAGGAAAAGCAACCGATATGAAAATATAAGAAAGTAACATGTGAGCGGTCCGACCCATTGTCGTGTGTCACTTGTGCGGGCGACCGGCACTTCGTACATCAGTTTGCTCGATTGGAATTGTTTTTTCCTTACCTTCATCTTTGCAGTTTCCATGTAGATGGCCATTTTATTCAATCGTTGACTATTTGTTTTATGTAAATTAAAATCGGGAGGGAAGCCGCAAATGGGCCTGGGCCTATATACTGTCCCTCCTCCACCTGCTCCGCTCGACTCAATGACCGTCAAGAAACCAAGAAACCACATCAAGATACCAATTTTCGTTTAAAAAATATCATGCATTTGAGAACAGTTCTTCATGAATATGTGTTCTTATTGTTAGAACGCATATTCATGTTTGCCCACACAAGAGAACAACTGAACAAGAGAATGTACCCTAAAAGAAACAAGAGAATCCATAATCATGTAAAAAGAAACACAAATGGGCCCGGCCCAGATCGGCGAGAGACACAGGCGCGTCGCCCTGCATTTAAGCCTAGCCCGCTCCCTCCGTTCGATCCCTCCTTCTCCACCCTGCTCCGCTCGACTCAACGGCCGTCAAAAGAAACCAAGAAAGCAAATCGAGATACCAACTTCCGCGGCCACCAACGCCGTAGGCACCTCCGCAGCCATGGCGAACAACCATCTCCGGCCGCATCCTCTGCCCCCCGGCGTCTACTTCAGCCCGACGCGCGAGGAAAGCCTGGGGTTCCTCGATCGGTGGATCGCCGGCGACAAGAAGATGCCTGACGCGCGGGGCTGCATCTTCTTCGACGACGTCTACCGCGACAAGCCCGACAAACTCAGGCGGGAGTACACGCCGTCGAGCAGCCGTGCGGGCGAGCACTCGTGGTGGTTCCTCGGCGAGGCCAGATTCCAGAGCAAGACAGCGGGGAGTCGCTGCAATCGCGCCGACCGCAGCGTCACCACCGGCGGATACTGGCAGATGCAGGGGACCGGGGCGAGGAAGAAGGTGCCCGACGAGGCCGGGATCGAGAAGGGCTTCAAGTTCTTCTTGGACTCGTCTTCAAGGAAGAAGAAGACACCGTGGCTCATGGAGGAGTTCACCACCGCCAAGGACAACAGCGCCCGCAAGAAGGTCTTCCCCGCGCTCGGCAGAGTCTACGTCACGCCGCGCGCCACCGTCGACGAGCTGAGGGAAATCTACGGGGAGGACGGCGTGCCAGTGCGGCCCGACGGCAAGAAGAAGCCAGCTGCTGTCCGAGCCAAGGTCCCGGCAGCGTATTTGAAGGACATCGCCGCGCGGCTGACTTCCCCGGCTCCCCGTCATGCTGACCAAGATCAGGTCGCGCCGCCGCCGCCTCTTCCGCCGCCCAGGCAGGACTCGCCGGTGGGTGTTCCTGGTCAGGACCTGCAGCAGCGACGAGCGTTTTTGGAGGCGGACGGTCCTGGACAGCAGCGGAAGGGGTTCGTTCGTGGAGGCCGGTCCGCCGCTGCCTCGGCCTGTACGGCCAGGCCTCCTCGCCGGGGTCGGAGATGACGCGCCGTCAGATGCTTGATCTTGATGACTTCGCGAACTGCAACAAGGATGGTTGATTTGATTACAGCGAGCGACAACGTCATAGAAGGTTTGGGGGATTAATTTTGACCGAGACTGAGGGATCGATTAATCTGCTTGAGATGATTCTTCGAATGCTACGTTTTGGTTTGGGGATTAATTTTGGTAGGGTTCTTGTGTTGTTAGTATCAACCTGATTGGTTGTTTGTTCGGTCAATTTGTTGCGGTTAGCTTAACGATTGATGCTACTTGTGAAAAAAAATCATAGTTCTTGGCTAACAATCACATGAAAACTATTGCCTGACAACTGTATACAAAACCTTTGTTTAACCTTATTCCCTAAAATGGACACACATCCGGTTCGATCCAAACCAGTACGTGAACACTAATGCAAAAACCGACTGTCCAACGGTAACCACATTCTTTCGCGAGAAAATTAACAAAAATATGTCAATCTCGCACAAACTCGAATGAATTTGACAAATTTAGATATAATTTATATAAATCGGTTGCGTTTCATGCAAATCAGATGGTTTTCATAAGAAAGCAAAGTTTAACCTAGTCTACACTACATCATCGTCTTTTCCTCCTCGCTCAACTCTGGCAAAACTCGCTGGCAAGCCAGCCTCTATGCGATGCGCACGTTGGGCTTGCTAACTGCCCTATCAGATGGATCAACTCGCGCTTCTGCTTCATCAACAGGCTCTCCCACTTTGCTATAGAACTCGCCATCATGGCGGAAGTGTAGAATGGGACAGTGAGGGCGCCAGTTGAATGCCGGCTTGAATGCAGGGCGCCAAAGTTGCTTTATCGGTCACCACGCCATTAGTTCAATGCCGGTCGATGGGAGGACGGGCAGCAATGTTTCAATTCGGCAGATAACTAACACGTCGCATATCTCCTACATTGAACAAGCGCGGAGATCGAACCTCTCGGTCGGCGCTTGTCTTCGGCATTGAAGAGGTGTGGAGACCGAAGCTACGGATCCAGTGAGCGGTCACATAATTCTGGGCTGGCATGCAGTGAGCAGTAGAGATCGCTCATACGACATGAATATGCGACGACTGCTTCGTGCGCGGGGAGGATTTTTTGCGCCGAGGGCCTTTAGGTGAGGCCAGGTTGTAAGAAGCGAATGTGGTATCCGAACATCCGAAAATCCCTCCTTGGTTTTTGCAATAGATTTTCGAAAAAACAGACATGCGAACAAACCCGCAGACATATATGGAGCTGCGTTGGATAACAAAACTCCAGACCTTTAGCGAAGGTTTGAGGATTCGTATTGGAGATGCCCTTAGGATATTGTGTCAAAACCTTTACAGGAGTAGAGTAGTGTCAATTATCCGAAACTCAAGAAAACATAGTCGTGTTTATCATGTTTTCCCTTACTCCATAAGTTATTGCAAGCTTTGATTCCACACTCCATTTTATTGTAGATTTGGTTGTTCATAGGGAATATTTTCCCTTGATTGGTTTTAGTGATTGATGACAATACATTTGCGGATTAACCGTGTGCGATGAGCATTTCAGATAATTGTATTCATGGCACAAGACGATTATCTTCCCCTCGGGATATGGAGCGTGAAGATGGTGTTTTCCTTTCGATTTCTTTTTGATGAATTGAGTCGTAGGAAAACCGTACTATTAAGAGGGGATCCGCTATGGAATGGTGGGTGGAATCATCACACATACACACTCTCTGCACCCACATATTTTTCATTGCGTCTTGGAGTGTTTTGACATGGTGGCATAGGCTCCCTGGTTCTGCCAGGGCGGTATTACCGCGCCACGGTAGTACCGTGGCCTAGTACCGTACTCACTACCGTAAGTCCACTGGACTTGCGGTAGTGGTGCACGGTACTGAGCCTCGGTAGTATCGTGGGGCGGTACTACCGCTCCTGGTGCGGTGGTACCGCACCACAGTATTACTGTGGTCTAGTACCGTACTCACTACCATAAGTCATCTGGATTCAACGGTAGTGGGCACGGCACTAGGCCTCGGTAGTACCGCACCATGGTAGTACCATGGTCTAGTACCGTACTCACTACCGTAAGTCCTTTGGACTCAACGGTAGTGGGGCATGGTACTGACCCTCGGTAGTATCGTGGGGCGGTAGTACCGCTCCCGGTACGGTAGTATCGCTCGCAGAGCGGTAGTACCGTGGTTGGTGCGTTGGCAATGGCTGTTTCTTTGCCCACATATAAAAGGGGGTCTTCTTCCCCAAAGAGACTTACCTCATTTATTGCAATCTCCTTCATTGACACCCAAGCTCCATTCTTGCCCGATCTCCCTGCCTAGCCATAAAAATTTGTTGATTCTCTAGGATTTGGAAGAGGAGGCCCCGATCTACACTTCCACCAAAGGATATTTGATTCCCCTCATTAATCCCTTGTGGATCTTGTTACTCTTGGGTGTGTTGGTGCCATAAACGGAAGAGGTCACCTCAAAGCCATATTCCATTGTGGTGAAGCTTCGTGGTTTGTTAGGAGCCTCCAATTAAGTTGTGGAGATTTCCCCAACCTTGTATGTAAAGGTTCGGTCGCCACATTCAAGGCTACCACGTAGTGGATCACGGTATCTTGCATTGGTAAGGGCATGAGGAGAAATAGGGTGGCCCTAGTTGTCTTCGTGTGAGCATTGTGCTCCGCACCCTCTCGAAACGAAGACGTACTTCTCGAAAGAGAAGGAACTTCGGAAACATATCCTTGTCTCCCGTGTTCCTTTTACCTTTACTTTGTGCAAATTATTTTCATTGCTTATATCTTGCTTGCTCATATAGTTTTGCATTAGTTGGCATATAGGTTGCTCACTTAGTTGCCCATCTAAACAACCTATTGTTATTGTTGAGCCTTAGTTTGTTAAGAAAAGCATAAAATTGTTAGTCGCCTATTCACCCCCCCAGTCGACATTCCGATCCTTTTAGTTGTATATGTTCTCTTGCTAAACTTGATAGAGTAACACAAAGATCTATTCAACCCTCTAGGCTGTAATATTGGTCGTATAGTTTTTTATCATTGTATCATAAAAGGTTTTTAAAGGTTTTTAAAGTAGAAAATGATCGTCCTATTCGACTCATTATGCATCAAAATGTTGGCCAACCACATATCATTTGTCTCTGGATTGGCCACTTCGGCTACATTCTGCTAGTAATGTAGAGGGATTTTTATCTATCATAGTATGTTTAATAATTCTGTTAATATTCTTCGTTTAGTATGTTCGTTTTTCCAAAAGCATCAAAAAGTTTTACAACAAAAGTTGTGAACACTTATTTAGTCAAATGGATGTTGTAAAGGAAAAGGTGTATGAAGAATTTAAAATTACATGGACGTTTTAATACAAATGTGTGGACATTTTTTAAGATATACTATTTTTTAAATTTTGTAAACGTACTTTAAGAAAATTAACATTTTTGAAAAAACAACAATTTTATAAAATTATGATCATTTTCAAATATTTATAACATCTTTTTTAATTTATTAAGATTTTTATATTTTTGGTACAAAACCTAATTACTTATGAACATTTTTTAATTTCATAAACATCCTTTAAAATTCATGAATAATTTTAAAAACATATATAAAAGGGAAAAGGAAACCACAAAAGTAACCAAATAAAAAATAATAAGGAAATACCCCTAAAAGAAAAACACAAAAAATAACATAAAAGGCCCAAAGAAAAAGGATGGGAACAAACTATAAACACCACAAAAACCATGAAAAATGGCTTTAGTCCAAGGCATGGAAATACAATTTGTATTTTATCCGACGGTTTGGGAGTCATCAATGAGTTGCGAGCATTTATCCATCTGAAAGCTTACTGGATGATCTTGAAGGAGACCAAAGAACGGGCTTCAAACTTTCAACCTATACTTTCCGTCACAATCATAAAAAATGTAATGTGGAGCCTCACAAAGTAGCTAGAATGCAGGGCAACCTCCTTCAATGTTGGGAGTCATGTTTGGCTACTTGATCCTCCGGGTCACTTATGCATATCCCTAAACATTGAATCATGAATAAAGTAGCATTGTTTCACTACAAAAATGCCATGAAAAATTCGAGCATCTTCCTATTGGGCCAGACCACTACGCTGACCTAATGCGTTTGAGCGGCACTTTGACGCAATGAGTTTCATATAGGATCCGCCAAAAATAATGGACCTACCAAAAATCACCGATATTACTTTTGTATAGTGAAAAAACTCTTTCTTGCTCAAAGATTAGAATAACCTTTACATGCATAAGGCGGAGAAAAACAAGAGGCTCATCCCACCAAGGTAGACAATCCATCACCTCATTTACTTCTTTAGGGAAATGAGCAAAAAAATCCGAGAACTCCTTTGAAAGTAGCATGCCATTAGCATAGATGGAAGAAATAGCGGAGTCAGAATGTCCATTGTACTACATAGTGTCAATAATCAATGAGAGTCGAGTTGACAATGATATGATTACAACCCAATTGTATTGCTAATTGCAGGTTGTTTCTAAGAGTCAATACTTGAGCTTATTCCATGCCAGCGACATGTGTGATGAGTTGGTTCTACGCACCAATGATGAAACCCCTTGCGTCGCGAATGATTGTGCCTGGGTAGACTCGATGAAATAAGCGTCAACATTGAGCTTAAATGAATTTCTTGGTGAACATTGTCAACCATGGAGAATAATTACTTGCTTCTTATTCGTCATTGCAGCAACATGATTTGCGTTCAGGTCCATAATTGAAATTCTAGATCTTTCTAGCGGTTGGTTCTTCTCTTCATTAACATGTGGTTCTCGTTCCCGTCGGATGTACCAAGCACCCAACAAACAAAAGATCTTGGTCATTTTGCATTCCGAGATTGTGATTGGTTCCCTCATCTCATACATACGATATGAAAAATATGATAGCCTTGCACGATCCACTAGAAGGGCCCGCTTGATAATGTACTTTGGAATCATTGCCTTCCACACTTTAGTTTTGTGACAAGTGAACAAAACATATCTCAAATGTTCAGCTTTGTGTGCACACAAAAGACACTACACTTTTAGTTTAACTAGACGATGCCCTACGTTGATCCTCCAGGGAATCAACAATTACAGGTGTGTTATCTGAGCCAATGTGAACGTCCGCCATAAGGGACCACCAGGGGAAATGAACTTCCCAGTCAGGGGTAATAAATATTTGATCCAGCACACAATGAACATGGTCAAGTTTCCGATTTCACCAAGTAAAATGAGCTTCAACTCGATGCAACTCTTTGAGAGTGAAATGATTAATAAGGTCATTAAAGGCATCAGAACGTTCCACGGTGAAGGGCGGTCGTGTTCTTGTCACGATTATCATGAAGCAAGTTGAAATGGCCACCCACCACCAATTGAAAGGTAGCCAAGCCAATTTTATTTGCACGCTTAGAGAGAAACTCAAGGGACGGGCCATGGTCATCTAATCCATAAACATTAATCAACTCCCAAGTAATCTGACAACCACACTAACAAAGAAAACAGCGGAGGTAGAAATAATGCCAAACGAGTCTTCTTTGCCATACCAATATTCATCTCCATAACCAACATCCCAGATTCAACCCATGAAAAATTAAATGAGCCAATGATACGTCCTAAACATATCTATAATTTCCGCTCGTTCCATGCTCTTTTAGGTGACATTGCTATGTGTTTTGCTACACTTTCATATGTTTTACACATATTTGGACTAACCTACTAACTCAGTGCACCCAGTACCAGTTTCTGTCTGCTGATGTCTGTATGTTGCAGGTTTTTACCCATATTTACAGAGCTTCGAAAATTCCAGAAAAATCATATAAAAAATCAGCACGATAAAATCTTCGAAAGTCACCGAAGAAGTACTAGAGGAGGGCCAGGCCTCACCTAGACGGCCAGGTGTCGCGGCCCCCTCCCTGGTCACGCCACAAGGGCGTGTGGGAGGTGGGGCCACCCCCTGGTGCCCCCTTCGGTCTATTTTTACCCCTCGCTCTGAAAACCCTCGGAGAGACCCCCCCCCCCCGCATCGCGAATTTCCTCTCTGTTCCGCCGCCGCCGTGCTTCCAAGATCGGGAGCACCAGGAGACCTCTTCCCGGCACCCTGCCGGAGGGAGGATTGACCTCCGGGAGCTTCTCCACCACCATTGACGCTTCCCGGATGTACCGTGAGTAGTCCTCCTTGGACCATGGGTCCATGACTAATAGCTATGTGATTTCATCCCTCCAATCTTGTGCTTCAATTCTTAGCCCTTGTGAGCTTCCCTACATGATCAAGGCATCTATGTAATTTTCCTGTTGTTGCTATGCTGTGTTTGTTGGGATCCGATGGATTATGAGATTATGTTCAAATCGTGATGAGTTATATATTTGGTTTACCTTTTATATTTTGTTCTTGAGTAATTCTTGCATGTTCTTCGTTGATTTTTATTCCTTTGGTCAAGTAGTATATAGTAACTCCAAGAGGGAGCGTTTATGCATGATTGTGGGTTCATGCCCCCCGATGTCTAGCTTGAGTGACAGAAACATGAGACTAGGGGATGTGTTGTTGCCACCAGGGAGAAAACAACAGTGTTTGTAACCGCGGTTGCAAGGATTCTTTACCTTACGCAAAGTTTGTTAATGCAGTTGTCTGTTGCTTTGAGTTTACACTTTGGGTGGGGATCGCAACTTTAATACCAACGAGATGTTCTGGATAGATATCTCAAGGTGGATGATTAGTGAGTTGATGCAGATGGATTTCGGTCTACTTGTCTTGGCGTACTGCCCCTACTTATGAGCCTCTAGCTTTCCAATAGCATAATTACAATTGGGGTGCATTTATAATTTTGTCAATTTCCTCGATGATATTTGTTTACCAAGCTAGTTGTTTTATCGTCTTTTGGGAGACAGACATCACTAGTGAACATCATGGGACCCCGGTCCATACTTCCACCACTATTTACACCTCCACTTTATTTCCTGCTTTTACTTTCTGTTGCAATTATCACTACTATCTACTCTTTCGTTCAATCCTTTGTAAATAACAAGGTCGAAGAGATTGACAACCTCTCTGAACTCGTTGGGAGCAAATTTATCTGTTGTGTGTGCAGGTCCAGGTAAAGTAAGAAACCTCGGTTGTGAACGGCTTCATTGTTCACTTTACCACCTACTTGTCGACCTTGGAGTCCTACTGGATTGACTCAAACCTTGGTATCTTTGCCAAGGGAAATTTGCTGCTAGGATATATCCAACCTTCCCAAAATTCTCCGAATTTTGGAATGTTAATAAAGTAAAATAGAAAATGATTGTTTGCTAAATGTGTTTGATTTTCTCTGGGATTTAAAACTTTTTGGAGTTTATTGAATATTAAAAAGAGAGGGAACAAAAGGACTTTCCCTAATATTCATACTTGGTGTTTTTGGAATTTATTATTCAAAACAAAAACAACAAAACAAAATGAGAGAAGGTAATATGACTCCTTCAACATATTAAAAGGTTGGAAAATGTTTTAAATCATTATTGGAATTCTTCTGAATATTCAAAACATTTTTCAACTCAAGGAAATTCATTTGAGAGTATATAAAATGACTTATCCCCTTTTTAATAAAGTTGGAAAATATTTATACTATTACTTTAAGGTTTTTAAAATTTATTATGAGTATTACAAATAACTCTAAAATTATTTTAGGAATTTTATAATGCTAAGAGAGTTTTTATTCCATTGAAATGGTTTATTAAATATTTTTAAAGAGTTGAAAAAGTATTCCCATGGGATATTTTTATTTTACCAAATTATTTATTGGTGTAACAATTTTAAAATTTATATTTTATTATTTAGAAATGGTTTGTCAATGCTTTTGACCAAATAAAAATATTTTTAATAATTTATTGAATTTTATTTGATTTATGAAAAGTATTTTATATGTAAAGAAAGTATTTAGAATTTTTTTTAATTTTATTTTGTTTTTTTGTAAAATGTATTCATTAAATAAATTTCTTTGTATTATTTGATGAATTTAGAAATTTATTTTTCTGATGAGTATTTATTTTTCTACAATTGTTTGAAATTTCGGTTTTTAAGGAAAAAGAAAATGCGTACCGAGCCAGCCCAATAGTCTTTTCCGCCCATGAGCGCAATTTGAGCCCGAGACGGATTAAATTATTTTTTTCTCGCGCGATATAAGATTTCGAATTTTTTTTTCTTCGTTTTTTCAGAAACCCTAAAGCGCCTCGATTTTCGTGCCGTCGCAGGCGAACCTCGGGATCCGCGGCGCCTCGATTTCGGTGCCAACGAACCTCGGGATCCGCGCAGGTGAACCTCGGTTTCCGTGTCCGTCGAAACTCGATTTCCGTGCCCGGCGGACCTCGATTTCCGTGCCCGGCGAACATTGATTTTCGTGCCCGGCGAACCTCGATTTCCGTGCCATCGCCACGTCAGCGGTACGTCATCAATTTTGTCCTATAGTGAAAAGGATCTGTCTGCGACAGAAACTTTTATTTTATTCACGAATAGGCCCTTTTTCACAGTTTGCACCATATAATCTTCGTAGCAGTATCTTTTAAACCGTGTATCGGAATTAGGTGATTCTTTTTCCTACACGCTCTTAGTGATGTGTACTTTAGCATAGAGTAAACTTTTCACATCTTTGCAAACTTTTGAATTTGAATTTATTTCAAATTCTAATTCAAATTCCGGAGGCCGTATCTTGTAAACCGTTGATCCAAATTGAGTGATTCTTTTTGCGTTGGATCACTCGTTCCATGTACTTTCTGTCTATACCATGTGTACACAAAAATTCAAATGTTTCTTGATCTGTTTAAATTTAAATTCAGTTCAATGTTGCAATTTCTATGACCTGCGTGGTAGTATTTCGTTTCACGTGACTTTTTTTGCATATCGGATCACTTGGGACATGTTATCGGTAATATTCACACACTTTTCATGTGGACATGATATTCACCTTGAATTCATAAATGTCCATGATCACAATTCCTTACCGATGAATCTTTATCTGTTGACTCTCTCGAGTTCACGTTCCACTGATCACCTTCGAGCACATCTACACCTCCGTACTTCAAAGCATTTGTTTTGTTACTAAAACCATTTGTGTTTGTTCGTTGATCTTTTGTTTGTGTTGTTGGTGTGATTGCTTATTTGAGTTCCATCGTTGCGATAGATTTTCTCGGAGTGTGACGAATAGAGTTGACTTGACGTGAGAGCGAAGATCTTCATCGAATGTATAAGGCAAGTTGCACTTTGACCATATCTCATCCTATATTTTTCATTATGCATGTAGTACTTATCACCCTATGCATGTGTAGGAAGCTTTATACTTTTATTGCTGCAAACCTGGTAGGATAGCCATATGATCTGATCCTGTATTCTTTGTCGCCCTAGTTCGTGTTGGTTATATGTTGCTATGCTTGTAGACGGGGATTGGTTTGAGATTTCATTGAGCTAGGTGAGGATTTAATGATTTGACTAGCAACCTTAAATATAATTCACCTCTGGACGGGCAGGGAGTGCTTCCTAGGGGCTCGTGCCTTATCTAAGGCGAGACCAGGTTGTACCCCTAATGGTTGGTTTGGTGGTTGATAGTACGTCATGGTGCTACCCTCTGAACGTAAGTGGGCGCCGTCGAGGCTCAAAAAGATCAGACATACTTGGTGACTAGGAGCTTCCATGTACAGCCGCTGGCCATATGGGCTCTGACTTAGTTGAGTATGATGTAGGAAGCCTCTCCCGTGCAAAGCTAGCAGATGTAGATGTGATAGGTGGTACCGGCTTGCCGTTGGGTGTAGGTGACCTCTTCTGACAGACTTCGTCTCAATCTGTGGGTTGAGTCCAGCGGGGAAAGTGTACTAACCTCTGCAGAGTAAAAACTAATCATGATTAGCCGTGTCCCCGGTTATGGACATCTTTGAGCTACTAGACATTACTGTTACTGGAGGATGTTGAAAGATGAATCACCTTAATAAACTTGAGTGGGCAAGATTTAATAAAGGGTGTGGATTGAGACTGGTGTGCCCAGTTCAATCTTAAGTAGTAAGTTAAATTAAAATTTTGACTAGGTAGATTGGGAAAAATCAGCTTTCTGCAAAACAAAACCATAAGCCTTTCCTTTGACTTATCCTTCATGTAGATGTAGGTCTGTTATGTATACTTTTTTGTGTGACTTGCCGTACAAATCAGATGTACTGACCCGTGTTCGGGCTGTAACCTTCGGTGTTGCAGGTTTGTATACGACGAGTAAGTGTTGTGATGTAGGGTTACGATGTCTATACTCAACTTGCCGGTGGATTTGATGGACGCCACGAAGCTCTTTATTGTTTTTCCGCTGTATTCTATTTGTAAGCTAGCCTTGAGCTATGCAGGTATGTTTATTTGTAATACTGGATCTTCGATGTAATATATATGACATGTGGTTTATTCTTGATATTACATCATGTACTGTGTGTGCTAGCTATTGATCCAGGGACTAGCACAGAATGCACAGAGACTTGGATTCTTAGCGAATCGGGTCGTTACAGATGGTATCAGAGCCCATGTTGACAGTAGGTCGTGAACCTAGAAAATGGATAGAAAAAACCATATGAACAAAAGTATTTTATCACTCTTTGATTACATACTCTCTCCCCTAGTATTGTGACGCCCCCAAAATCAATCTGTGTACAGTAATCATACACGCGGGGTACACGGCTGAGATTAGGGTGCCACGGTGAGAATATCACAGCACAACACTAAACACAAAAGGATAAACCAATATGTTACAATAAAGGGGGGGTCACTCGGACCCGAATACATAAGTTATACAAGCCATAATATCTGAGTACAGACATAGTTAGTCAAGTTTTTCCTTAAGAAGGCTAGCACAAATAACATCAGAGATACAGATCGAAAAGGCCAGGCCTCCTGCTTGGGAGCCTCCGAAACTACTCCTGGTCCTGGTCAGCGGGGGTCTCGACGTAGTAGTATCCGCCTCCGGGGTACTCCTGCTCCTGGGCGCCAACGTCGACTGCAGCGGACGATCAGGCAAAACATAAAGAGGGAAATAAAGCAAAGGTGAGTATCTAGCATACCCGCGAGTCTTACGTCCGCTACTAAGCATTATGCATTTGTATCAACGGAAAAGGGAGGATGTATATATAGTGGACTGCAAGATAGAAATCAGAATAAGGGTAAGAAGCTAGGCCTATCGAAGACTAGCATCTTCGGACGATGTCTTGCAGCATGAGGAGAGAATCAGCCAACAGTTCATATAAAGCAATAAAGTAACAACGAAGCAGAAGTTGCTGCAACATTGTATAATATAAGTTGTAATGATTAATAATAAGAATGCCTCTGAGTTCCCCTCCTCGACTCCCATGCGAGGAAGAAAACCCGGAACCATACAGTTTAATAGTAATAGTTTGTAGTGGTAAGATCCAGCTTCAGCATAAAGCGTCCTGTTACCGTGGACACGGCTATTCGAATAGATTAAACTCCCTGCAGGGGTGCAATACTGTTCAGCCTGCACGCTCGGATCTCCAGGGTGGTGTGAACCTTGTTAGGGAACGCCCCACCGAGGCTATCCGACACATCGCAGCTCATCCTAGGCTCAGCAGAGAGGCCATCCGCCGGACTATATCCTATGCGCCAAGGGGTCTAGGTCCCTCACCCTTGCACGCTCCAGCATGGTGCGAGTCTGGACGGTGAAGCAAAAGCAAATCCAAACACACCTGCTGCAGCAAAAAGACAAGACCACTTGCCGGCGATCAGGCCGCAGTACCGCTGACGTCTGAAGAGCTTTCGGACGAGCTACGACGCGGAGGGCCCACACCGTAATCCCACGTGTAGGTAGTGCGTACAGACCAACGGGTCTCTCAAGTCATCCGCCGAACCATTTAGCATTTTAATATTATCTCGCAGACAACCGTTATCGCTGTCTGACTAACAACACAACGGACAACGAACAACAACAAGGCCCACCGGTAACGTCGGGGCCTGCCCTGTCGTCCCGTTAAAGCGCGCGGTTACCGACAGGGTGAACCGTCTCCTTACCTTGTCTCGTGTGTGCTCTTGGTAGAGCTCGACTTTTGCGTGGTTTGGTAACTCTCGCGAGATACGAGCAGGGGCCAAGAACGCTAGTAACGTCGGTCGTACCCTCCCTGTCGTTCCCGACGATATGCCGCTCGCGGGCACCGTTGGGTCGCCCGACTTCTTACCTTTAAGGACAACCGCTGTTCAGGACCCTATGGCGGCAAGACAAAGTTAGCCTCGAGTGGAGTACAAGGATTACTCCTTGATAGCTCACACTTGAGATGACTAGGCATAACCCAGATAGGGACCTTTGGCGGTGTCTGCTTTGTTCCGTACCTGCAACAGTTATAATTAATGTATCCGCGATCGCTCCCTTAGTGATCACGGCCCGCTACCTAACCCTAGCTAACAATGCGCAGGGCTCACTGCTGAATAATGCATAAGTAATAATAGGCAGCATAGGATAAAGGAAGGTACATCAAGGGGCGACAAAAGCAGGCTATGCAATTGAATAGGATGGTAATCGTAGCAGAAGAAGTAACAATGCCTAGTGCAAGAAAGTACGGAAAGGTAGGCGATATCTGGGGAAGAGAATGGCTCTGCTTGCCTGGAAGCTCGACGGTAGGGGCAGGGTCGTCGACGAAGTAGTCGTACCCGGCAGCGGTGTAGTCGGCGGTAGCAGCGGGGTCTACCCGAGATTAAGGGGGGAGGAAACAGTAAATACACGATAATAATATACAAACATATGCATGACATGACAGATGAAATGTTAACGGTGTTCTAACGCAGTGCAATGCACGTTGCTCGGAGCGGGAATTCATCCGGGGATGAACTGCCAGCTCCGGGTGATTACCGGACAGGGTTTCCGGAGGGGGAAGGGTTCATGCCGGAGGTGTCGTGGACACCCGACAAAGATAACGGGGGTGTATCCGTGTTAGTTGAACCATTCCGGACAACTTTCGTGTTCGGAATAAATTCATCCGACAGGTTTTTACCGGCACCGGGAATTATCGACAGACAGCCCTGAGGGGGGGAATGTCAGTGTTCGTTGTATTAGAGGGGTGTGGTTGGTATACGGATAGCGTATCCGTATTCGTTATATTTTTATGATCAATTTTGATGTATAAAGTTTTTGAATCTGACTTACGGTTTAAAAGATATTGAATTTCCAAAATTAAATCATTTTATAACATTTTCTGAATTTCCTTAATTGTTTATTCAACATTATCCGCAACACAGTTTGACTGGTCAAAACTGACAAGTGGGGCCCCACTGTCAACCTCACAATGTGATAAATCATTTTAATTTAATTAGAAAAATGCTAGGGCCCACATGTCATACTCTCAACAACAATTTATTTTAATAAAACAAAAGGACTTACAGATGGGGCCCATGTGTCATTGACCTAAATTAAACCAATAGTTTTCTTTTATTTTTTTTAACAGGCAGTGGCCCCACCTGTCATAGGGGGTTATTATCATTATTTTTGTTAACTTAACAGTGGGGGTTTAGATTAAGTGGGGGGGGGGGGGGGTTAGACACTAACTTAACTCCACCGGGCCCACTTGTCCGAGGGTGGGGGGGGGGGGCTTAGGCCAAAATTAGACCGGCCATGTCCATGGCATCCTCGCCGGCGGCGCACACAGGGCACGGCGACGACTTGGGCGAGTTGCTCCGGCGACCAAAAGGCACGCGTAGGGGGGGGGAATCGAACGGGGGAACGCGGGGCATCTGTTGGAGCACGAGGTGAACGTCGTGGTAGCCTAAAACGGCGACTACATTGAGCAACCGGCGGCGACGTGCGGCTGCCAGAGCACGTGTACGCGGCGGCAACGTTACAGGGGATGAGGAGGAGAGGGGATGGGTCGGGGGCCACTGGATGCTCACCAGTAGCGCGACGAGGAAGCAGCGGTTCGGGGGAGCACCGCGGTAGCCGGAATTGCAGGAGCTCGCCGGCGGGCTCCAGGTTGAAGAAGGTGTCGATTCGCTATGCGCGGCGGCTCCCAGCTCGATTCGCCATGCGGGGAGACGGAGATGTACACTGCGACGCTCCCGGACGTGCTGGCCGGGCCGGAGGTGGCCAGTGGCCGCGGTGTCCACGGTGGCGAGGCCACTGCGGCGCGGGCGCACTAAAAGAGAGGGAGAGGGAGCGCAATGGGGAGGAAAGGGGAGGGGGCTAGGGTTTCCCGGAGCCAAGAGCGACTTAACCACGCCGGTTAGCCGCCGGATGGCTGCCACGGCGGCCACAGTGGCCATGGCGCCGTGGATGGCCTCCACGCACACGCCCTGCCCTCCGTACAGGGGAAGAAGAAGGAGGGAGGTGGCTGGGCTGGTTTGGCCCAGGGGGAAGAGGGGGATGGGCCTCTTTGCTCTTATTCCATTTTAATTCTTTTCTGCTTTTCTTTTATGTTTGGAATTTTTGTTTTGCTTTGAAATGATTTTTGCCACATGTGAAACTTGTGGGAATATTTGTGTTGCATATATTAGAGGTGCCACAAAAAGTTTAGGGTTTTTCTAAACTATTTTGCTAATTTATTTTATTATTAAATGAGCAATTGGCCTGGAATTGCTACTGTTATTAATTGTTTACAATTTTCAGTAGCCCAATAAATACCAATGATTACATGGGCATGGTCCAATGATTATTTGGGATTTTATAAAAGTGGTTCCAAGATTTTTGGAAAAGATTTATTGTCACCATATTTTTAATATTCATCAAAAGGCATTTTAGGGTTTGTTTGAATTTTATTTCAAATGGCTTGGACTTTAGTTGGCCAATGATGATCAAGGTCCGTGGTTCATATTTGCTTGAAACAATATCAAAGGAGAATTTGAATTTGAACTGAACCAGTTGATCAAACAAAAGTTTTGAACAGTAGAGATGATCAGTAACCCTGATTACTGTTCACTGACAGTGAGGGTGTTACAAATCTCCCCCACTACAAGAATTCTCGTCTCGAGAATTTAAGTGGTAGAGGTGAAAAGATCGGGGTATTCTTCACGAAGGCGATCTTCGCGTTCCCAAGTGGCTTCATCTTCAGAATGATTTGACCACTGAACTTTGAGAAACTTTGTCGTCTTGTTGCGGGTTTTGCGTTCAGACTGATCGAGAATGCGGCTCGGATGTTCTTGATAGGTCAAGTCCTGCTTCAGCTCAATCATATCATGTTCCACTTCGCGAATAGGGTCCTTTAAGCAGCGTCGGAGTTGCGACACGTGGAATACATCGTGGACTTGAGAGAGGTTTGACGGCAATTCCAATCGGTACGCTACCGGTCCACTTCTGGAAAGAATACGGAACGGGCCAATTTAGCGAGGAGCTAACTTGCCTTTGATTCCGAAACGATGAGTGCCTCTCATTGGAGTGACACGGAGGTACATGTATTCGCCAGGTTGATAGACCATTTCTTTGTGCTTGCGATCATAGTTGCTCTTCTGGCGGGACTGAGCAGCTTTCAGATGTTCACGGATAACGCGAACCTGATCTTCTGCATGCTGTATAATGTCCGGACCAATCAGAGTTCGTTCTCCAGTTTCTAACCAATTCAGAGGGGTTCGACACTTACGTCCATACAGAACTTCAAAGGGTGCCATCTTCAGACTAGCCTGATAGCTATTGTTGTACGAGAATTCAGCAAATGGAAGGGATTCCTCCCATTTCTTACCGAATGAAATGACACAAGCTCGAAGCATATCTTCAAGCACTTGGTTGACTCGTTCGACTTGTCCTTGCGACTGGGGGTGATAAGCGGTGCTGAAATTCAGGTGAGTGCCCATAGCTTCTTGGAAACTATCCCAGAACTTCGAGGTGAAAATGTTGCCACGGTCTGAACTGATCTCCAACGGAATACCGTGTAGGGAAACAATTCTGGAAACATATAAGTCTGCTAACTGACTAGCAGAGATCGTCTCCTTGACAGGCAGAAAATGAGCAACCTTGGAGAATCTGTCGATGACGACAAAGATGGCATCATGACCTTTCTGTGATCGGGGAAATCCGGTGACGAAGTCCATTTCAATCTTGTCCCATTTCCATTCAGGAATAGAGAGTGGTTGCAGAGTACCAACAGGTCTTTGATGTTCAGCTTTCACGCGACGGCAAACGTCACACTCATCAACATAACGAGCAATGTCTTGTTTCATGTTAGACCATCAGTACCGCTGACGAATGTCTTGGTACATCTTGGTACTACCAGGGTGAATCGACAAGGGTGTATCATGAGCTTCTTTCATGACATCAGAGGCGTAATTCAGGTTGGCCTTGGCTACCGGAACCACTAAACGACCCTTGAAGTACATCGCATTATCATCATTTGCATCAATAGTGAAGAATGAGGGCTCTCCGCTGGCGACACGACGCTTAATCTTCCAAATGTCGGAGTCATAATGTTGTACCGTCTTGATGCGGGTGTCGAGGTCTGGTTTGACCACCAGGGAGTTCACATATCCCTGCGGAACAATATCGATGTTCAGCTTGCGGAGCTCTTCATACAGACGTGGCTGCTCTACTTGAACTTCCAGTTCACTACAATAGGCTTTGCGGCTTAAGGCATCGGCCACCACATTAGCTTTGCCCGGGGTGTAAGAAATTCCCATGTTGTAGTCGGCTATTGTCTCGAGCCATCTCTGTTGGCGGAGATTCAGGTCTGGTTGTGTAAACAGGTACTTCAGGCTTTGGTGGTCGGTGAAGATCTCGCAACGATTACCGACGAGGTAATGTCGCCACAACTTCAATGCATAAATTACTGCTGCCAATTCGAGATCATGAGTTGGATACTTATCTTCGTGAGAACGCAACTGTCGAGAGCCATAAGCAATCACTATGCGCTCTTGCATTAGGACACATCCTAATCCTTGACGAGACGCGTCGCAATAAATTACGAAGTCCTTCTGAGTATCAGGAGGAGCAAGCACTGGGGGATAAGTGATCTTGTCCTTCAGAGCTTGAAAACTTTCTTGACATTTATCAGTCCACTCAAACTTGACGCCTTTGTGAAGCAGATTAGTCAGAGGCTTGGCAATCTTGGAGAAATTCTCAACAAAACGGCGGCAATAGCTGGCAAGGCCGAGGAAACTGCGGACTTGCTTGACAGTCCTGGGCGGAGTCCAGTCAAGAATAGCCTGGATACGTTCGGGGTTGACGGCAACGCCATCCTTGGAAATCACATGACCCAGGTAGGTTACTTCGGGAAGCCAGAACTCACACTTAGAATACTTAGCATAGAGTTTGTGTTCTCGAAGCTTTTCCAGTATAAGACGAAGATGTTCAGCATGTTCTGCATCGGTCTTGGAGTAAATCAATATATCATCCAGATAAACCACGACGAACTTGTCGAGGTATTCCATGAATATATAGTTCATCAATCTGGAGAAGGTGGCTGGTGCATTGGTCAAGCCAAATGACATGATAGTGTACTCGTATGAACCATAGCGAGTAATGAATGCAGTCTTCGGGATGTCCTCATCCCGGACCCGGATCTGATGGTAACCCAACCTTAAGTCGAGTTTTGAAAACACCGTGGATCCAGCAAGTTGATCATAAAGATCATTGATCCGAGGGAGGGGGTACTTGTTCTTTATCGTGGCCTGGTTGATAGGTCGGTAATCTTGGACCAAACGGTTTGTGCCATCACTCTTCTTGACAAAGAGCGAAGGTGCTCCCGAAGCAGAGGAACTAGGACGGATGAAGACTTTCTCGGGGGCCGTGTCGATCCCCTTCTTCAATTCAAGGAGGTGGTGAGGTGGCATCTTATACGGGCGCTTGGCAATAGGGACGGTGCCGGGCTTCAAGTCGATGACAAATTCAAGTTCTCTAATTGGGGGTATCCCCGACAGTTCTTCTGGGAATACGTCGGTAAAATCACAAACGATTGGGACTTTCTCAATCCCTTCGAGAGGTGCGACATTCAAGGCATTCAGAGCATATATACGAGCTTCGGCATTCATCAACACAATGGCGGTATGACTCAAAATCGCGCCAGAAGGATGAAAAAGTTGGATGACCTTGGTGCCACAATAAAGTGAGGCATTGTGGGTTTTCAGCCAATCCATGCCAAGGATAAGGTCGATGGTGGAGGTTTTCAGAATGTGTGGAGAAACCATGAACTCAAATCTTTCGATCTCGACAGTGAGGTTAGGTGCAACCATGTCGACACGACACTGGGTACCGGGAGTCCAGACTATTAAGGGGGTATGCATCTTTTCGTGGTAAATGCCATGCTTAGAAGCAAATGCTCCAGGCATAAATGAATGCGATGCTCCTGTATCAAATAAAAAGGTAGCAGGTATTGAGTTAACGAGGAGTGTACCCATCACAGTAGCGGGCTGTTCCTGAGATGCTTCAACATCAATGTTGTAAGCATGACCACGAGCATGAGGATTTGACCCAGTATTATAGTTGAGGGTCCCATTGTTGCCACGACCATTTCCGTGGCCAGCAGGGTGAACTACCAGTTGATTCTGTCGCTGAGGGCAGTCTCCGGAAATATGGCCTGGCTGACGGCACTTGAAACACAGGCCATCTTGAGGACGGAGGGGTGCAGTCTCAGTCTTCGGGTGTCTCGGCGGGGGCGGAGGCAGACGGGGTGCAACATACGACGGCCTTGGTGCAGGGGAAGTTGGACGCATAAGACTGTGTGGAAGCCAAACGCGTTGCTTCTGTGCTGTGCCCGAAGAGGAGAAAGCATCACGGGGGCGCTTCGGCGAACCACCGAACTTAAGCTGAGCTGTCTCAAGAGTGATAGTCTGGTTCACCATGGTGGCGAAGTCGGGGAAGACGTGCAAAGCCAGTGCAAGCTGGAGATCTGGGTTGAGCCCATCACGGAACTTCTCTTGCCTACTTGCATCATTGGGGAGGTCACTTGCAGCATAGCGGGAGAGGCGGAGGAATTCCCTCTGATAAGCCTCGACAGTTTTGTTTCCCTGAACAAGGTTGCGGAACTCAGTCTTCATACGGTTCATAATCGCCTGGGGGACATGACGAGCACGGAAGGCAGTCATAAAGTCATTCCAAGTGACGACAGTCCCTTCAGCTAGCGAGCCCTTGTAAGTGTCCCACCACTGAGCAGCGGGACCACGCAGGAAATAGGACGCGAAGTTGACGTAATCAGCAATGCTCACATTAGCGAACTCCAGCTGACGAGTGATGTCACGAAGCCAATCATCAGCATCCAGCGGCTGTTCCGGTTGGTGGAAGAGAGGGGGATTGAGACGCATGAAATCCCGAAGAGTAACCACAGGCGGTTGGTTCTGGTGCTGGTTCTGGTTCTGATTCTAGTTCTAGAGCTGATCTATGACTCCTTGCATAAACACTTGGTTCATCTGAAACTGCTGCATCATTGCGGCCATCTAGTCCGCCGGCGGAGGTGGATCGTTGGCACCACGACCACGACCACGACCACCACGACCAGCCATCCTGCTAGAATTTAACAGGGTTATTTTAGCGATGAGAATTTTAACGAGATATCGGAAACGAGTAAAAGGTAAAGCGACAAGAAAGAGGAGGCGCGGATATATATAGGAGTAGTCATATAAGACATACACATCCACACATAGAATCAATCGAAAATCGGGCAGCGTAACGTCGTAGAAATTAAGGAAAAAGGACACACTAGGCGGCGCGCAGACCGCGGTAAGGATTACACGACGCGACATAGATTCCACTATGTCAAGCACGCCGCAAGAAAACTGTTGGACACAGGAGTTAATGCCAGAGGACGCGCGGCCTGCCCAGAATGAGAATGGGATCCGTGGTCCGGGACCTGGGGTAGAACTCCTGCAACACGACTCAATCAATGGGGAAGCACCAAAACGCCGGATGGAATCAAGAGAACGTGATCCTAATGTCAGAGTTTGTAAAACTTACCAGCAAGGATAAGAGAGCAGATTCCCAGAGCATAGGTAAGGAGAAAAGGATCCTAATACCATAGATATCACAAGTAGTGACATCGATGTGGGCCCACAACCCATAGGTCCCAAGATCGAAACTTGGCTCTGATACCAACTTGTGACGCCCCCAAAATCAATCCGTGTACAGTAATCATACACGCGGGGTACACGGCTGAGATTAGGGTGCCACGGTGAGAATATCACAGCACAACACTAAACACAAAAGGATAAACCAATATGTTACAATAAAGGGGGGGGGTCACTCGGACCCGAATACATAAGTTATACAAGCCATAATATCTGAGTACAGACATAGTTAGTCAAGTTTTGCCTTAAGAAGGCTAGCACAAATAACATCAGACATACAGATCGAAAAGGCCAGGCCTCCTGCCTGGGAGCCTCCGAAAGTACTCCTGGTCCTGGTCAGCGGGGGTCTCGACGTAGTAGTATCCGCCTCCAGGGTACTCCTGCTCCTGGGCGCCAACGTCGACTGCAGCGGCCGATCAGGCAAAACATAAAGAGGGAAATAAAGCAAAGGTGAGTATCTAGCATACCCGCGAGTCTTACGTCCGCTACTAAGCATTATGCATTTGTATCAACGGAAAAGGGAGGCTGTATATATCGTGACTGCAAGATATAAATCAGAATAAGGGTAAGAAGCTAGGCCTATCGAAGACTAGCATCTTCTGACGATATCTTGCAGCATGAGGAGAGAATCAACCAACAGTTCATATAAAGCAATAAAGTAACAACAAAGCAGAAGTTGCTGCAACATTGTATAATATAAGTTATAATGATTAATAATAAGAATGCCCCTGAGTTCCCCTCCTCGACTCCCATGCGAGGAAGAAAACCCGGAACCATACAGTTTAATAGTAATAGTTTGTAGTGGTAAGATCCAGCTTCAGCATAAAGCGTCCTGTTACCGTGGACACAGCTATTCGAATAGATTAAACTCCCTGCAGGGGTGCACTAATGTTCAGCATGCACACTCGGATCTCCAGGGTGGCGTGAACCTTGTTAGGGAACGCCCCACCGAGGCTATCCGACACATCGCAGCTCATCCTAGGCTCAGCAGAGAGGCCATCCGCCGGACTATATCCTATGCACCAAGGGGTCTAGGTCCCTCACCCTTGCACGCTCCTGCATGGTGCGAGTCTGGCCGGTGAAGCAAAAGCAAATCCAAACACACCTGCTGCAGGAAAAAGACAAGACCACTTCCCGGCGATCATGCCGCAGTACCGCTGACGTCTGAATAGCTTTCGGACGAGCTACGACGCGGAGGGCCCACACCGTAATCCCACGTGTAGGTAGTGCATACAGACCAACGGGTATCTCAAGTCATCCGCCGAACCATTTAGCATTTTAATATTATCTCGCAGACAACCGTTCTCGCTGTCTGACTAACAACACAACGGACAACGAACAGCAACAAGGCCCACCGGTAACGTCGGGGCCTGCCCTGTCGTCTCGTCAAAGCGCGCGGTTACCGACAGGGTGAACCGTCTCCTTAACTTGTCTCGCGTGTGCTCTTGGTAGAGCTCGACTTTTGCGTGGTTTGGTAACTCTCGCGAGATACGAGCAGGGGCCAAGCACGCCAGTAAGGTCGGTCGTACCCTCCCTGTCGTTCCCGACGATATACCGCTCGCGGGCACCGTTGGGTCGCCCGACTTCTTACCTTTAAGGACAACCGCTGTTCAGGACCCTATGGCGGCAAGACAAAGTTAGCCTCGAGTGGAGTACAAGGATTACTCCTTGATAGCTCACACTTGAGATTACTAGGCATAACCCAGATAGGGACCTTTGGCGGTGTCTGCTTTGTTCCGTACCTGCAACAGTTATAATTAATGTATCCGCGATCGCTCCCTTAGTGATCACGGCCCGCTACCTAACCCTAGCTAACAATGCGCAGGGCTCACTCCTGAATAATGCATAAGTAATAATAGGCAGCATAGGATAAAGGAAGGTACATCAAGGGGCGACAAAAGCAGGCTATGCAATTGAATAGGATGGTAATCGTAGCAGAAGCAGTAACAATGCCTAGTGCAAGAAAGTACGGAAAGGTAGGCGATATCTGGGGAAGAGAATGGCTCTGCTTGCCTGGAAGCTCGACGGTAGGGACAGGGTCGTCGACGAAGTAGTCGTACCCGACAACGGGGTAGTCGGCGGTAGCAGCGAGGTCTACCGGAGATTAAGGGGGGAGGAAACAGTAGATACACGACAATAATATACAAACATATGCATGACATGACAGATGAAATGTTAACGGTGTTGTAACGCAGTGCAATGCACGTTGCTCGGAGCGGGAATTCATCCGGGGATGAACTGCCAGCTCCGGGTGATTACCGGACAGGGTGTCCGGAGGGGGAAGGTTTCATTTCGGAGGTGTCTTGGACATCCGACAAATATAACGGGGGTGTATCCGTGTTAGTTGAACCATTCCGGACAACTTTCGTGTTCGGAATAAATTCATCCGGCAGGTTTTTATCGGCACCGGGAATTATCGACAGACAGCCCGGAGGGGGGGGGGAATGTCTGTGTTCGTTGTATTAGAGGGGTGTGGTTGGTATACGGATAGCGTATCCGTATTCGTTATAAAAGATATTGAATTTCCAAAATTAAATCATTTTATAACATTTTCTGAATTTCTTTAATTTTTTATTCAACATTATCCACAACACAGTTTGACTGGTCAAAACTGACAAGTGGGGCCCCACTGTCAACCTCACAATGTGATAAATCATTTTAATTTAATTAGAAAAATGCTAGGGCCCACATGTCATACTCTCAACAACAATTTATTTTAATAAAACAAAAGGACTTACAGATGGGGCCCATGTGTCATTGACCTAAATTAAACCAATAGTTTTCTTTTATTTTTTTGAACAGGCAGTGGCCCCACCTGTCATAGGGGGTTATTATCATTATTTTTGTTAACTTAACACTGGGGGGTTAGATTAAGTGGGGGGGGGGGGGGGTTAGACACTAACTTAACTCAACCGGGCCCACTTGTCAGAGGGTGGGGGGGGGGCTTAGGCCAAAATTAGACCGGCCATGTCCATGGCGTCCTTGCCGGCGACGCACACAGGGCACGGCGGCGACTCGGGCGAGTTGCTCCGGCGACCAAAAGGCACTCGTAGGGGTGGGGGGGGGGGAATCGAACGGGGGAACGCGGGGCATCTGTTGGAGCACGAGGTGAACGTCGTGGTAGCCTAAAACGGCGACTACATCGAGCAACCGGCGGCGACGTGCGGCTGCCGGAGCACGTGTACGCGGCGACAACGTTATACGGGATGAGGAGGAGAGGGGATGGGTCGGGGGCCACTAGATGCTCACCAGTAGCCCGACAAGGAAGCAGCGGATCGGGGGAGCACCGCGGTAGCCGGAATTGCAGGAGCTCGCCGGCGGGCTCAAGGTTGAAGAAGGTGTCGATTCGCTATGCGCGGCGGCTCCCAGGTCGATTCGCCACGCAGGGAGACGGAGATGTACACTGCGACGCTCCCGGACGTGCTGGCCGGGCCGGAGGTGGCCAGTGGCCGCGGTGTCCACGGTGGCGAGGCCACTGCGGCGCGGGATCACTACAAGAGAGGGAGAGGGAGCGCGATGGGGAGGAAAGGGGAGGGGGCTAGGGTTTCTCGGAGCCAAGAGCGACTTAACCATGCCGGTTAGCCGCCGGATGGCTTCCACGGCGGCCACAGTGGCCATGGCGTCGTGGATGGCCTCCACGCACACGCCCTGCCCTCCGTAACGGGGAAGAAGAAGGAGGGAGGTGGCTGGGCTGGTTTGGCCCAGGGGGAAGAGGAGGATGGGCCTCTTTGCTCTTATTCCATTTTAATTCTTTTCTGCTTTTCTTTTATGTTTGGAATTTTTGTTTTGCTTTGAAATGATTTTTGCCACATGTGAAACTTGTGGGAATATTTGTGTTTCATATATTAGAGGTGCCACAAAAAGTTTAGGGTTTTTCTAAACTCTTTTACTAATTTATTTTATTATTAAATGAGCAATTGGCTTGGAATTGCTACTGTTATTAATTGTTTACAGTTTTCAGTAGCCCAATAAATACCAATGATTACATGGGCATGGTCCAATGATTATTTGGGATTTTATAAAAGTGGTTCCAAGATTTTTGGAAAAGATTTATTGTCACCATATTTTTAATATTCATCAAAAGGCATTTTAGGGTTTGTTTGAATTTTATTTCAAATGGCTTGGACTTTAGTTGGCCAATGATGATCAAGGTCTGTGGTTCATATTTACTTGCAACAATATCAAAGGAGAATTTGAATTTGAACTGAACCAGTTGATCAAACAAAAGTTTTGAACAGTAGAGATGAACAGTAACCCTGATTACTGTTCACTGACAGTGAGGGTGTTACAAGTATCTCTCATCTATTATTCATCTTCTAAAACTTCTCATCTTGTTTTACTGTAAATACCCCTCTGAGTTGCTTACCCCTGAAGACAAGACATTTGAGAGATACATCATCAACCTCGTGGATCAATTGAAGTTACGACTGCCAAAAATTTGGAGGAGTATCCTACGGATTTAATAAGGATTAGTGTTTACACTATGAGAGGATCTTTAAGATCAGCTTAGCTGAGAAGGATAAAGCTTAGAATCAGACCACCACCTTTTAGGTGAAGTTAGATGAACGAATTTCGCGTAGTATGATGAGATCGTATGTCTTGCACATATGACCTTACTCTAGGTGTTGTTTGTGTGTTTTGACTTTTGTGACTGTATTGTTTGTTGTTATGTGTTACTGTCGAACGTAGGTGTTTTTTCCGCTTTCTTGTTTGAGTGCATATGTTTGGTGTTATGTTTAGTTGTTGTCTTGTCGGTGTTATAGTTTTGCCCTAACCCTTGTCGTATGGGTTTAATAGATGGAGTATGAAGTAGGACTCGCCTTTTCTGGGGCGATGTCGAGACTGAAGGTGGAGCGGTGGATTCATAATATGGAGGAGCATATGGAGCGTAACAAGGTTGGAAGTGAGGACGTGGTCCCCTATGCTGTTAAGTACTTGGTAGAAGAGGCTGCTACTTTGTGGAGAATGCACCAAGCAATTGACGAATCACGAAGGAAGATTACTTGGAAGGAATTTACCAGGATTCTGTTGGGATCCCGCCTCGTCACCCCGATGCAAAGGACGATAACCCGTAAGAGGCCTCGTGCCTGCAAAATTTGCGGAGAAGCCGGACACTCATATGAAGGACACCGAGATGGATGTCACTAAAAGAAATATGCTAACTTGTGACCCTACATATTGGTCACTGGAAGGTCACTGTTCTTCATTTGTGACCTTTTTGTGACCAAAATCAGTTGGTCAAAAGCTGAGGGTCACAAAGCGGACAATGTGACCTTTTTTCCTGAAATGGTCATAGATGATTGTGACAAAACCAAAGGGCGTAGATGTTGTGACCAATTGGTTTGGTCATTGGCTTATTGGCCAGGCCACGTCAGATCCAACGTGGCAAGCTGACGTGGAAAAATAGCAACCAAATGAAAAGGTCGTAGATTAGAATCAGCCTGGTCCAGTTCAGCCGTCTATATGGGCCAAGCCCATTAATTCAGCCCACTTATATTTTTTTTCCTGCCAATTTTGGTCAGCTAAACGGTCCAAGCCCAACAAGCCCAACAATTCAGCCTTATTTTTTGGACTTTGGCCTTTTGGCTGAACAGGTATAATTTTTTTTCACTCCACTAATCAGGTGGGTCCCAATTGTCAAGGTCATATTCTTCAGATTTTAATTTTTCAAGTAAATAAAACAAATATTTAAATTGAAACAGACAGAAAATAGAAGTAATGCTTCAAATAGAGAAAATCACCAAACTTAGCCCATTACAATAACATTATTCACGTCAGTTTACAATCAAACATATTTCACATTAGGTATCCATCCACAAAAAACAAAACTAGCTATAAAGTATAACTAGCACCAGTGAGCTAGAACTATCTTTCTTTCGACTTCATCCTCGAGATTTCCACGAAACACTAACAGAGGCTAGATTGCAGTTATGTTGCTGTCGTTCCCGACTCCGTCTCTGCTGCTGCATGAGTCTGCCTCCGCTCGTGAGCCTCTGCTGCTGCACAAAACAAATTCAGTTACAATTTGCTAGAGTATTTTAACAAACATGCAAACAAAGCTCCTACAAACATGCAAAAAAATTGTACAAACCAAACAAAGCTCGTGGAGTAATTACAATTACTTGTCGAGGGACAATGAATTTGTGCACACTAAATTATGCATTACATGTGCAAACTGCAAATGAATTCTGTTACAATTGGTTTGGTTTGGTTTGGTTGATGGATCATTTTAATTGGCCATGAAGTGAAGAGGAGCAGTTTGAATCAAATTAGCACAATTATTATAACCAATACAAACTGCTAGTGTATATAATGTTTATAAACTGAATGTAAACAGACTAGAATTAAGGGCTCTTTACTATTAGATTTAGACTAGAATCTGATTACCAACAGACTAGGATAGATTAAAAAATCTGTACATTCTGAAAGTCTGAAACTGTACATTTTGAAACTGTACATTTCTCCTGTATATAGATTTGCAAACTCAAACTCAAAACACATTCCTATCAAATGAATCTGAGTACTTGTTCTGAATCAAATGAATCTGAATCAAATGTAGTGGTCTTGGCAATACCTGTTGTAGTCTGAATCTGCCTAGAACTTGCTCTAAATCTGAATCTGCCCATCACTTGTGCTCCTCATAAGCTGCACATATACAAAAAAACCAGTAAGTAATGAACAACAACATTTAATTACATTCATCTTTTCTAGTAATCAAATACAATGGAGTATTTTTTTGTATACTTTTGATATAATTATTTGCTAACCCCATTTACATTCATCTTTTGTGATTGAAGTTATGAAAGACAAAGGAGAAAATAAATACAAGATCCCCCACTTGCACAAGGACCGTCGTCGCAATGAGGGAAGACAAATCATTGGTCTATCTATGGACGCCCAGTTAGTTGCCGACACTAAAGCCATTATAGAAGAAATGCAATAGAAGGGACAAAGAAAATGAAAAGGAATATTGGAGTATATGTCTTGTGTAATCTTGTGCAATCATGGGAATATTGGAGTATAATTGTGTAACACTATAGCTACTGCTACTACTACTGTTATTGAAAATTAAACACATTCATAAACATTACTTCCTTTGTATCATTTGCTAAATGTTAAGAAAGCATAATATACTAGTGCAGGATATGTGCAAAAAAATGTAGTCAAGGTGCCCTATTAATCTAGCACTCCATGCTACACTTGTACTCCAGGATGACCATGCATTCTGAAGAGACACACAAGCCTAGTAGTCAAACCTACTAGCAGTGCTAAGGCAACAGCTAAGCAAGAAGAAAGGAGTACTAGCAGTGCATTTTTGAAACCTTAGATTTTAACAGTAAAATTCAGTCAAGCATGCAAATGGGTTCAGACCAGCAGCAAACAAGCAAATTGTGTAATCTTGGCCATACACTCCGCTGTATTCAGGCTGAACTAGAGGGATAGCAATGTTCAGTAGCAATTACTGACAACATATCCTAACTTAAACCAGTAATTTAATTAGATTCAAATTGAAACCATTAATTTAAACAATATGCAATAGCAATTGATACCAGTAACAATGTTCAGTTTACAAATTAATTTTATAGCAGATTTTACAAATTGGGACACGTGTCTGCAATTCCACTTCATGGAGCTCAGTTCTAAGCCTGATGTGCTCAATCAAACGCACTAACTACCGACATCGATGAACGAATCAAACGGCAATTTAGATGAAGCATTCACAGCTGCTGTAGAACAGCAAACTCTGAATTCAATCAACACAGAACAATTCGACAGAGCAGGAAAAAATTCAGGCATCTGAGTTCAGCAGCTACTGAACCGAACGGAGAAAGATTTATACTGTACCTCACGCATGAAGACGTTGCAGGTGCCGGCTCCAGCAAAATTCCAAATTAGTTTACGGGTGCAGCTCCAGTTTAAATCTCACATCTTTTTTAATTAACTTCAGAACTAGAATCTAGTTAATTCACCAAGCTAGGATAACTACACTAACCAACCTAGCACAAATCGCAGCCCAGCATCTAGGGGTGGACAAAACAATTAATCACCAAGCCATGACCTGGTACAGTGCTAGTACACTAGACCAATCCATCAACAAAAACTATCCGCACCATGACTTGGTACTAGTGGAGAAACCATCCATCAGGCCACGCCATGACCTTGTACTAGTATTACACTACACAATCCATCAGCACAAATTAACCATCCAAAACTACTGCTCTACTTCAATAAACCAACGCTGAAACAAGAGGGCGGCACGACGTATCCAGTACCTCTTCTAGCAGTTGCTGGATCCTGTCGATGGTGAGTCAAAATCAACCACAGGAGGCTCCTCAAGACGGCGGCTGCGTGCGGCGGACTCCGGCGATGGCGGCTAAATGGGGTTAGTGCAGGGGACGAAGAAACCACCCCGTCTATGGTGTCCCGTTGTTCGAGCTTGCTGCATATGAGGGGGAGATGAAACGCGGTGAGTAATGGAGGGAGGGATGTGAAGAGGAGGAGTGGAGGGACTCACCCAAGTCATCGGAGCAACGCAGGCTGCGCGGCGGCCGAAACCCTAGCGTCGGAGGTGACTGCCAGTGGTGGATCCGGAAGGGATCAGGGGAGCGTCAGCAGGGGACGAGGTGAGCAGCGAGCGCGGTAGGGGAAGGACCGCCCCGATCCGCCGCCGGTGAGGCGCGGGGAGGAGGGGGGGGGTCGCCTGCTCGGATTCCACGCCGTCCTGGATCTGCCGCCCGCAGCGCGCTGGATAAGGAAGGGCGGAGATGCCACTGTAGGAGGATCGCGGGGGCAGGCGGCTGAGGCTGCGCGGCGGTGCGGGGGGATGAGGGGCGTTGGGAGGGGCGTGGGGAGGCGGCCGAGGCGGCGTGGCGGCGAGGAGTGGTGCGGGGGAGACGAGCGAGAGAGGGGATCGTGATGTGTGGGTGGGTGGATTTTTTTAGCGGTTGTGTGGGTGGGTGGATGGGGTGAGAGGGTGAGGGGATGAGGGCTGCAGTTGGATCCAGAAAATCCAACGGTGCCTGATGCATGATCCGTGTGACATGCCCATGGACCAATCAGAATGCAGTACATGGGTTAAATTTATTTTTCATTTTTTTTAGTGTTTAAAAATGAGTTTTTTTTCGAAGGACCTACCATATATTTGTTCCAACGTTGGACCAAATCATTTTTATCAAATATTAGGCCATATTTAATGTACAATTGACCAAATGGTTGAGTGTCAAAATATTTTATCCACCTCTCGTGAAAAAGATAAATTTGCGCCGATTCAGCTGAAAGTGGGTCAGGTTTGAACTAAAGCTGCCTCATGGTTTGCTCATGATTTTTTCCAAAATTTTTTTTAGTTACAAATGTATCTATTTAATCAGTGAAACACCAAAAAATTTCCAACATTCAACCACAAGATAGGAACGGTCATGCCCGCCATTTTGACTGCATTTTGAAATGGGCATTTAAAATAAAAAAAATAAAAAAATAAATGTAGAACCTTCGCGTTGCATCCTAATTTATGTCCTAGTAACCATAAAAACCAACAAATTTGGAATAATGCAAATATCTTAAAAATGTCTTCTCAAAATGAGCTATCGAGTATGAAGGTTCGTGGCTTTCAAGCCAAATGATCGATGTTAGTGCTAGTTTAAAGGATAGTTTTCCCAAATTTTCTCATTTTGTGCAAATGGGTGCATATTGGAATGGGCAACAAGTTTACCAAAGGATGTTTTCATTTTCATTGTACGAAAAATCTATTTTTCATTTTCCGAGTGCCAAAAGTAGGGTTGTTTTGTGAAGAAGCTACCAAATATTTGGTGTGAATTTGAACCACTCCATTTTTTTAAAACACTAGACCATATTTTATTAACAATTGACCGAATGTTTGCATGATAAATAATTTTATCCACCTCTTCTGAAAAAGACAAATTTCTGCAGATTCAGCTGAAAGAGGGTCAAATTTAAACTACAGCTGCCTCATAGTTTGCTCATGATTTTTTACAAAAATCATTTTAGGTACCTAAGTATGTATTTAATCAGAGAAACACCAAAAGTTTTCCAAAATTCAACCACTAGCTAGGAACGGTCATGCCCACCGTTTTGACCGCATTCTGAAATGGGCATTTAAAATTAAAAAAAAATGTAAAACCTTCGCGTTGGATCCTAATTTGTGTCCTAGTAACGATACAAACTAACAAACTTGGAGTAATGCAAATATCTTAAAAAAGTCTTCTCAAAATGAGCTATCGAGTATGAAGGTTCGTGACTTTCAAGCCAAATGACCGATGTTAGTGCTAGTTTCAAAGGATAGTTTTCCCAAATGATCTCATTTTATGCAAATGGGTGCATATTGGAATGGGCAACAAGTTTGCCAAAGAAAGTTTTCATTTTCTTTGTATGAAAAATCCATTTTTCATTTTCTGAGTGCCAAAAGTATGGTTGTTTTGTGAAGAAGCTATGAAATATTTGGTGTGAATTTGAACCATTCCATTTTTATCAAATATTAGCCCATATTTAATGTACAATTGACCAAATGTTTGGGTGTCAAAAGTTTTTATCCACCTCTCGTGAAAAAGACAAATTTGCGCCGATTCAGTTGGAAGAGGGTCAAATTTGAACTACAGCTGCCTCATAGTTTGCTCATAATATTTTCCAAAAAATATTTTTAGTTACAAAAGTATTAATTTAATCAGAGAAACACCAAAAGTTTTCCAAGATTCAACCACTAGCTAGGAACGGTCATGGCCGCTGTTTTGACAGTATTTTGAAATGGGCATTTCAAATTCAAAAAAAAATCAAAAACATGTAAAACCTTCGCGTTGCATCCTAATTTATGTACTATTAACCATACAAACCAACAAACTTGGAATAATTGAAATATCTTAAAAAATTCTTCTCAAAATGAGTTATCGAGTATGAAGGTTCATGGCTTTCAATACAAATGACCGATGTTAGTGCTAGTTTCAAAGGATAGTTTTCCCAAATGATCTCATTTTGTGCAAATGGGTGCATATTGGAATGGGAAACAAGTTTTCCAAAGGAAGTTTTCATTTTCGTTGTACGAAAAATCCATTTTTCATTTTCCGAGTGCCAAAAGTAGGGTTGTTTTGTGAAGAAGCTACCAAATATTTGGTGTGAATTTGAACCACTCCATTTTTGTAAAATACTAGACCAGATTTTATTAAGAATTGACCAAATGTTTGCATGATAAATGATTTTATCCACCTCTCCTGAAAAATACAAATGTCTGCAGATTCAGCTGGAAGCGGGTCAAATTTGAACTAAAGATGCCTTATAGTTTGCTCTTTATTATTTCCAAAAATCATTTCTAGGTACATAAGTATCTATTTAATCAGAGATACATGGTGTGGTAGCGAGACGTCGTGGTTTGCACGGTGGCTGAGGGCCCCAAATCCAGAGCGCGTAATGGCATGCCAGCCGCGTGGTCACCGCGTGACCATGGCGTTGCCAGGCGTTCTAGCGGGCCTAGGCATGTCTAGTGGGTTGGGCACTCCCCCGGTAGGTGTTAGGAAGAAGAATACAATAGAAGAATCTCACGAGGAGACTGAACTAAGCTCAAATATGAATTAGAAGCCAAGTGTTTGATTAGCGGTGGGGGAAATGCACATGGAGAATGGGCCTGAGTTTTGGCCGAGGATGATCATCTACTAAGGAGACTGTCTTTGCAAATTTGCAGCTCAATTGGAGGAGCCTAGGTGGCACTTGCTTTGCAAAGTACCACAGTGGACAGAAACATGGATGTTGAAGCTGGGCTCAAATGAATGAATGGATTGAGCTAAAATTTAGTGGAGGATGGTAATTTGGTCATAGGAAAACACTGTAAACATTTGATACCATTTGAACATGCCAAAGTGGTACTTCCTTCACAATGCTCTCTTCTCTGGACAGAAAGTGGGGAAAATTATTGAGAGAAATTGACTAAATGAAATGAGCTCAAATTTTGTGGAGGAAAGTTATATAGGTAGTAACATGCCCTGGTAAAGTTTCAGAAATGATGAAGCAATATAAAATATATTTGTTTCACAAACTGAAAATATGACCAGAATAAAAGATTGGATGATGAGCTCACATGGATTGCTGGATAGAGCTCAAATTTTTTGGAGAGTGATGATTTGAGCATATGCAAGATTTGGAAAAATCTCAGATCATTTGGATAAACCTAGCTGGTACTTCCTTCACAAAGCTTCTCTCTGGATAGAAACTTTGGAAATTTTCTGAGGAAGATTTACTAGGAAAATGGAGCTGAATATTGGCATGCGGCAATGATTTATATAATAAAGAGTGCACAAAAAGTTTGAGGGCAATAGGAGGGGTCTAGAGAGCACTTGCTTTGCAATATGCTAATTTGTACAGAAAATAGAAATTGAAGCTGGGCTCACATTGATGATTGATTTGAGCTGAAATTTGGAGGAGGATGATAATTTGGGCATATGAAGGCACTGTAAAAATTTCATACCATTTGGATAAATAAAAATGGTACTTCCTTCACAATGCTCTTCACTGAACAGAAAATTGGGAACAATATTGAGGGAAATTGGCTAAATTAAATGAGCTAAAATTTCGTGTAGGGAGGTTCTATGGGCAGGGTCATGTCCTGGTAAATTTTTAGCAATTATAAAGCAATACAAATTATAGTTACTTCACAAACTGAAAATATTACCTGAAACAAAGATTGGATGGTGAGCTCACATGGATTGTTAGATGGGGCTCAGATTTTGTGGAGGGCTATTATTTGGGCTTATAGAAGATGTGGAAAAAATTCAACTCATTTGGATATGCCTAGCTAGTAGTTCCTTCTCAAAGCTTCTAGCTGAACATTTTAGGAAAATGAATATTCCTGAATTATTTTTGAGCTAGGAAAGGAAGGTTTTTGAAATATTTGAGGAAGATATGATCCAAGGAATTTATGAGAATTTTTTGGGAATTTTGGGAATGACAGAAATTTAGGCTGCTTCACAACCTAGGACAAAAATTGACACATGGACATGACACATAGGCAAAACTGATGAGGTGGCGCCTAGTCATAGCAATGCACCACAATTTACAAGGCTATGACCATCTATATTGGTCGTGATCAACTAGAAATAAGGTAGCGGACTAGTGCTGTTTGCTTTACGACCATTTCGTGTAAGGAAATTACGACCTTTTGTGACCAAAATGGTCGTTATGGTTTAGGGTTTGGAGCCCCCCAAACAGCTTATGACCAATTGGTCTCAAATGGTCGTAGATTTGCGACCATTTCTTCTAGGGTCACTAATAGAAGGTCACAAGTTGACATATTTCTTGTAGTGTGTCCCTATTGTGAGGAAATTCACTTGGGCGAAGAATGTCCCACTACTCAAGTCACATGTCTTGTGTGTGAAGGAACTGATCATTATCCCGTTCAGTGTCACCTTTACACCATGACACAACAAGTGATTCAACAACAAAAGGAATGGATGAAGAAGATTATCCAAGAGTTCAAGGAAGCACCTATGAAGAAGAAAAGGAAAAATCTTGGCGAAATTCAGTGTTATCGGTGCAAGAATATGGGACATTACGCCAACATGTGTCCAGAATTAAAGGAAGCACTCATGAGGAAGAAAATAAAGGACCTTAGCCAAATTGAGTGCTATCAGTGCAGGAACATGGGACACTTCATCAATATGTGTCCAGAATTGAAGGGAACGAAGAAGATGTGAACGCGGAAGCAAGGATGCTGACTTGAATAAGCTTATGTTTTGCAATTGGAGGATAGAAATTCGTAGGTGTGCACTAAGTGTACGTTGTTACCTTTTAATGTTAGTTGGAGAGGTTGATCGATGCATGTTTTGCTGGTTGAACTAGATGTGTTATGTCATGATTGTTTTGTTAAGTTTTGCTTGTGGCCTTGACCTTGTTATGTCTTGTTTTGATGTGATGTGTTGTGCTTTGTGGTCCTTCTTCGCGAGTAGAATAAGTTTACGTTACCTTAGACCCCTTATCTAATTAGTATGCTTCGAGACTGAAGAAGACACAACCAAAAGAAGAATAAATTGGCAAGTGACTCAACGATACGAATATTACTTCAACAACGCGAAACTGAAGCTACCGTCATTGAAGACCTGAAGACTTGAAGACCTGGAAGATGGAAAGTTTCTACCGTTAGATCGTTATGTGAGTTGTCCTTTCTTGTTTTACCGATAGCTACACATCAAAACTTATGTTTCAAACTAGTGTGATGTTTGTATGGGTATCTATATCTCTCTACCTTCTGTTCCCTCTCACCTCAAACCATACACTGAAGAAGCTACTACAATGGCTGCTAATGCCAATACGAGGATAAAGATGGATGCAACTAAATGCTGAGTTCAAAGTCAACCCATGTGCCAAGGATCTTACAATAGAAAGCACAAGCTTTCCGAAGGTGGAACCCCAAAGGAAGTTGGAGTTCACCAGTGCACGTGTTATTGTAGTCTGCGTAAACTTGAGAGATGTGAAGAAATGATAGATGTTTGGTTTGGCTTGCAGAACTATGGATTTTTCTGAACCCAGTTCAAGAACAAGAGGAACTTTCTGCAGTGCTTGTGAGGATGACCGAGTGTTAGATTGCGAGATTCACTAAACCATGTACAAGGTAATGATTTGGGTGCGGAATGGATTGGCCCCCATGACGACTACCCTTATTATTCGCTCTTGCTATGCGGGATAGTAAATCTTGAGTGACTTACCTATAGCAGAGAGACGACGATGTCAAAGCCTGAACCATAGAATGGTACGATGTGTGACCCCTATAGGAGATTTCCGTTTGTATTATACGGTGAGTACGGACCAAGACCGTCTGCTGCAGGTATCCCGTAAAAGTATGCTTGATGACCACCATGAGGAAATCGATAGTTGCTTAGTATTGGCGCCTGACTTGTCAGTCATGAAGGTTCAGTATACGGAAGACTCCTCTTTTGCTAAGGATTCAAGACCTGACAGAAGGAGGTGAATCTCTTTGAAGAAGGTCATCGATGGAGTAAGATTCTGAAGACCACGTCGCACTCCTTTTAAGGGTGGTAGCACCCTAGCTCATCGGAGGATCGATGGACTGTCATGAAGACCCGAACCCTAACCTTTCTTTCTAGCCTTCTCGAATCTCGAGGACGAGATTGCTTTTAAGGGTGGTAGTGTGTAACATAATTCTCCGAATTTTGGAATGAAAATAAACTTAAATAGAAAATGATTGTTTGCTGGATGTGTTTGATTTTCTCTGGGATTTAAAACTTTTTGGAGTTTATTGAATATTAAAAAGAGAGGGAACAAAAGGACTTTCCCTAATATTCATACTTTGTGTTTTTGGAATTTATTATTTAAAACAAAACCAACAAAACAAAATGAGAGAAGGTAATATGACTCCTTCAACAGATTAAAAGGTTGGAAAATGTTTTAAATCATTATTGGAATTCTTCTGAATATTCAAAACATTTTTCAACTCAAGGAAATTCATTTGAAAGGATATAAAATGACTTATCCCCTTTTTAATAAAGTTGGAAAATATTTAAAATATTACTTTAAGGTTTTTCAAATTTATTATGAGTATTATAAATAACTCTAAAATTATTTTAGGGATTTTATAATGCTAAGAGAGTTTTTATTTCATTGAAATGATTTATTAAATATTTTTAAAAGAGTTGAAAAAGTATTCCCATGGGATATTTTTATTTTACCAAATTATTTATTGGTGTAACAATTTTAAAATTTATATTTTATTATTTAGAAATGGTTTGTCAATGATTTTGACCAAATAAAAATATTTTTAATAATATATTGGATTTTATTTGATTTATGAAAAGTATTTTATATGTAAAGAAAGTATTTAGAAAATGTTTTATTTTTATTTTGTTTTTTTGGAAAATGTATTCATTAAATAAATTTCTTTGTATTATTTTATGAATTTAGAAATTTATTTCATATTTTTCTGATGAGTATTTATTTTTCTACAATTTTTTGAAATTTCGGTTTTTAAAGAAAAAAGAAAATGCGTACCGAGCCGGCCTAATAGTCTTTTCTGCCCACGAGCGCAATTTGAGCCCGAGACGGATTAAAATTTTTTTCGGGCTATATAAGATTTCGAAATTTTTCTTTTTCGTTTTTTCAGAAACCCTAAAGCGCCTCGATTTCCGTGCCGCCGCAGGCGAACCTCGGGATCCGCGCCGCCTCGATTTCCGTGCCTATGAACCTCGGGATCCGCGCCGGCGAACCTCGGTTTCCGTGTCCGACGAACCTTGATTTCTGTGCCCCGGCGGACCTCGATTTCCGTGCCCGGCGAACATCGATTTCCGTGCCCGACGAACCTCGGTTTCCGTGCCATCGCCACGACAGCGGTACGTCAGCAATTTTGTCCTGTAGTGAAAAGGATCTGTCTGCGACAGAAACTTTTATTTTATTCACGAATAGGCCCTTTTTTAAAAGTTTGCACCCTATAATCTTCGTAGCCGTATCTTTTAAACCGTGTATCGGAATTATGTGATTCTTTTTCCTACACGCTCATAGTGATCTGTACTTTATCATAGAGTAAACTTTTCACATCTTTTCACACTTTTGAATTTGAATTTATTTCAAATTCTAATTCAAATCCCGGAGGCCGTATCTTGTAAACCGTTGATCCAAATCGAGTGATTCTTTTTGCGTTGGATCACTCGTTGCATGTAATTTCTGTCTAGACCATGTGTACACAAAAATTCAAATGTTTCTTGATCTGGTTAAATTAAAATTCAGTTCAATGTTGCAATTTCTATGACCTGCGTTGTAGTATTTCGTTTCACGTGATTTTTTTTGCATATCGGATCACTTGGGACATGTTATCGGTAATATTCACACACTTTTCATGTGGACATGATATTCACCTTGAATTCATAAATGTCCATGATCAAAATTCCTTACCGATGAATCTTTATCTATTGACTCTCTCGAGTTCACGTTCCACTGATCACCTTCGAGCACATCTACACCTCCGTACTTGAAAGCCTTTGTTTTGTTACTAAAACCCTTTGTGTTTGTTTGTTGATCTTTTGTTTGTGTTGTTGGTGTGATTTCTTATTTGAGTTCCATCGTTGCGATAGATTTTCTCGGAGTGTGACGAATAGAGTTGACTGGACGTGAGAGCGAAGATCTTCATCGAATGTATAAGGCAAGTTGCACTTTGACCATATCTCATCCTATATTTTTCATTATGCATGTAGTACTTATCACCCTATGCATGTGTAGGAAGCTTTATACTTTTATTGCTGCAAACCTGGTAGGATAGCCATATGATCTGATCCTGTATTCTTTGTCGCCCTAGTTCCTGTTGGTTATATGTTGCTATGCTTGTAGACGGGGATTGGTTTGAGATTTCATTGAGCTAGGTGAGGATTTAATGATTTGACTAGCAATCTTAAATATAATTCACCTCTGGACTGGCAAGGAGTGCTTCCTGGGGGCTCGTGCCTTATCTAAGGCGAGACAAGGTTGTACCCCTAATGGTTGGTTTGGTGGTTGATAGTATGTCATGGTGCTACCCTCTCAACGTAAGTGGGCGCCGTCCAGGCTCAAAAAGATCAGACATACTTGGTGACTAGGAGCTTCCATGTACATCCGCTGGCCATATGGGCTCTGGCTTAGTTCAGTATGATGTAGGAATGAAGCCTCTCCTGTGCAAAGCTAGCAGATGTAGATGTGATAGATGGTACCGGCTTGCCGTTGGGTGTAGGTGACCTCTTCGGAAAGACTTCGTCTCAATCTTCGGGTTGAGTCCAGAGGGGAAAGTGTACTAACCTCTGCAGAGTAAAAACTAATCATGATTAGCCGTGTCCCCGGTTATGGACATCTGTGAGCTACTAGACATTACTGTTACTGGAGGATCTTGACAGATGAATCACCTTAATAAACTTGAGTGGGCAAGATTTAATAAAGGGTGTGGATTGAGACTGGTGTGCCCAGTTCAATCTTAAGTAGTAAGTTAAATTAAAAGTTTGACTAGGTAGATTGGGAAAAATCAGCTTTCTGCAAAACAAAACGATAAGCCTTTCCGTTGACTTATCCTTCATGTAGATGTAGGTCTGTTATGTATACTTTTTCGTGTGACTTGCCGTACAAATCAGATGTACTGACCCGTGTTCGGGCTGTAACCTTCGGTGTTGCAGGTTTGTATACGATGAGTAAGTGTTGCGATGTAGGGTTACGATGTCCATACTCAACTTGCCGGTGGAGTTGATGGACGCCACGAAGATCTTTATTGTTTTTCCGCTGTATTCTATTTGTAAGCTAGCCTTGAGCTATGCAGGTATGTTTATTTGTAATACTGGATCTTCGATGTAATATATATGACATGTGGTTTATTCTTGATATTACATCATGTACTGTGTGTGCTAGCTATTGATCCAGGGACTAGCACAGAATGCACAGAGACTTGGATTCTTAGCGAATCGGGTCGTTACAGAGCACTACTTTAGTGCCATCAAGCTACATTTCTGGCGCCGTTTCCGGGGACTCCAATATTCAAGATAGGGGAGTTGCACACTATCTTTTATCTTTGCTTTTTATTCTTGTTAGTTTACCTTTTAGTTCTTATCTTAGTGTCTTTTATCAAAATCCACAAAAAAATAGTAACCTTGTTTTTTTAGTCAGTATGTCTAAGTACTTTACCTTTGTTTTTGCACCCGAAGGGGAGATTCTTACCTTCGAACAAAGGGTTGGAGAAAGTTTGAAAGATGCTTGGTTTAGAATTAAGGATTCTCAAAATAGAGCCACCAAGAAGGAATCCACCGCTATCTTTCTTAGATACTTTTATGTTGGTATACTTCTTGGAATAGGTTTATTTTAGATACTTCTACGAATGGGAATTTCTTAGAATCCCTAGTTTGGGAAGCTCTTAATGTGACGGAAAATCTTTTTGGAAATCCCCCTATTGCTAGTACACAAGAGAACATTACTTTAGCTCACATCATGAGTAAGCTTAATAAAATAGAGCTAGAGATGCCAAGAATGAGAATGATAAATGAAGTGGATCGTAGGATTCAAGGGAATTTGAATAGGCTTGATAGCTCCATGGACAAAATTCATACCACTTTGGAGACCCTTAAATCCCATGATTTGGACCCTTCTAGGATTGACAAGATTAAGGATATTATTAAAAGTTTAGGAACTACTCTATCCTCCATCAAGACTAAAAAGGTAGAAAGCCCCTCAAAGAAGGAACCTAAGTTTATTTACGTACCAAAGGTTTCTCAACCCAAAACAAATATATCTACTGCTAGGGGTGTGGAAACGTTGAAGACCTTGGAAGAGATACCACTCTTGTCAAGAAACAGATTCTGTCCCTTTGACGGAAAAATTAGCCAAAAATCACCAGATCATCTTTTTATCTGAATTCTTTTGACAGTATGTTGTATACAATTATCTTTCATGCATCTGTTTTGAGTTTTTTGATTTGAGTTGCAGAACTACCCCTAAAAAGTTATTGAGTACCTGCTGGTCTATTTTTCACAGATTCTTCCACGTTTTGCGTTTTCATCGTACTTTTTGGAAATCATGAGAAATAGTAGATCTTCATGAAAATCTTTATTTCCAGTATAGAAAAATTATTTTGTTATGTGTACTAACCACTCTAATCAGTTTATGATGAATTCCGTATGAAGGGAGTTTTCAAGTATGCGAAGGAAGATGATGAAGGAAGATTCGGGAGTGTCAAGCGCTAAAAGCTTGGGGATGTCCCCATGCATCTCCAAGAAATATCCAAGGATACTCAAGCTTCGAAGCTTTGGGATGCCCCTGTGCATCCCTTTCTCCATCAACAATCATCAGTTCGTCCTTCTCCATGCTATATTTTTATCACTTCATAAGTTATGTGGTAAACTTGGAGCGTCTCGCTCTTTACTTTTTAGTTTGTTTTAGTTTTTCTTGATGTTCATAACAAGTTGGATCCTAGCTTCCATTGTTTGGGAGATAAACACACTCCACTCCACCTTAGAACATAACGTAGGCTTGGCTGCTTATCTTTCTTTTTGTGTGTGTAATTTGTCTTTTCATAGCTGTTGTCATGCTTAGTTCTTGGTCTTCATGCTTATCTTTTTCAGAGATTTTATTTAGGTTTCTTTTTGAACTCTCTTGAGTTATCATGCTTATCTTGTTTAGAGAGTTGGCTTGTTGCACTGAGTTGTGTCTCTTGCAGGAATAGGTAATTAAGGTTGGTATTACAAGTGTAGTAGTAACATGCAATACTTTTGAGGATTGACTTGAGTAATGTTTGGAATTTTGATGTCAAGATCTTGAGCCTATTAGTGATAGGTGTCGTATTTTGGGAAATTCGTTCTTATTTTCGAAAACTACAAAAAATAGTTGAGAACTCTAGCTCCTAGATGGATCGCTAACCTCTGGAGGGGTTGGAATATATAGAGTACCCTCACTTACCATGGGTCGAGGCTCTGCAAGGATAACCAAACCCCCATACACTCATCCTCGGGGTACTTGTATCTTTGTGAACCTCCTGATTAGATAGAGAGTTATCGATAATAAGTGCATGAGTTCTTCGGACTAATGCGAGTACTCGGTTGTTGGCACTTCCACCTTCCATATTTTGCTAGCCTATTCGGTACCGTGCATTGCCCTTTCTCATCTTGAGATTTGGTGCATACTTAACTGGTGCATCCAAACCCTTGGCATGATACGCTCTGTCATCATAAACCTCCTTATATGTTCCTCAAAACAACCACCATACATACCTATCAAGGAATTTCCACAGCCTTTACGAGATACATTGCCATGCAACATCCACCATCTCATGACTTGATCTTCATGTCATACAAGCTTTTGCTTGATTGAGGATCCGCACGCTAGTTGGGCTTTGCCCTTATTATTGCTACATTACACGGTAGTATCATTACATATCCTGCTACACTGACAAAGGCATACATTTGCATACATCATGATAGTTTTCATCTTTCTTTATGTTGAGTACTTCTTGTAAAGTGTGAAGATCTTCTATATTCTTGTAAAATATAGAGTGTTGCCCTTAAGTAAGGAAAAGATTCCAAGGAGGACAAAATTAAAAGATCCCAAAGAGGACAAATAAGAGATAAATAGAAAGAGCCAATGAGGCCACAAAAATATAAAAAAATCGACAAAAAGAGAAATAAATAAATAAAAAGAGAGAAGGGGGCAACACTACTATTCCTTTCGAAAGATCCACAGTCGTTCTCCATTGTCATATTTGTACTCCATAGAGATTATCATTCATGCATAACTATGTGGGGATCCTTACACTAGAGAATTTGGCTTGCATATTCCAAGGATGAATTTGGTCTGAAGGAGACAAAGTGTGAAACTTTAGTAGATTGAGTTCTCAATTAAACTATATAGTATTTTTTATTCTCTAAACCCATATCCCACTTCTTGCACGCGAACACCATTTGGAGACATTCGAGTCACGGATAGCGAAAGATCTTGCACCTTTATGTTCATCTTTGCTAGTTTCAATACTAGATATAGACTCTTGCTTGTTATTATCTTGACTTGAATTGCACATCTTACTTGCTTTACTTTGAAGTTCTTATATGTGTGTTAGCATCTCACCACAAAAAATATATGTGTTATCATTTACCTACTCGAGGACGAGCATGAATTAAGCTTGAGGATGTTGATACGTCCCAAACGTATTTACAATTTCTGCTCGTTCCATGCTCTTATAGGTGACATTGCTATGTGTTTTGATACACTTTTATATCTTTTTACACATATTTGGACTAACCTACTAACTTAGTGCACCCAGTGCCAGTTTCTGTCTGCTGATGTTTGTAAGTTGCAGGTTTTTACCCATATTTACAGAGCTCCAAAAATTCCGGAAAATCATATATAAAGTAAGCGGGACAGAAGCTTTCGAGAGTCACCAAAGAAATACCAGAGGGGGTACATGCCCCACCCAGGCGGCCAGGTGGCACGGCCCCCTCCCTGGCCACACCACCAAGGCGCCTAGGAGGTGGGGACACCCCCTGGTGCCCCCTTCGGCCTTTTTTTACCCCTCGCTCTGAAAACCCTCGGAGAGACCCCCGCATCGCGATTTCCTCTCTGTTCCACCGACGCCGCGCTTCCAAGATCGGTAGCACCAGGAGACCTCTCCTCGGCACCCTGCCGGAGGGTGGATTGACCTCCGGGAGCTTCTCCACCACCATGGACGCTTCTCGGATGTACCGTGAGTAGTCCTCTTTGGACCATGGGTCCATGACCAGTAGCTATGTGATGTCTTCTCTCCAATCTTCTACTTCAAGTCTTAGCCCTTGTGAGCTGCCCTACATGATCAAGGCCTCTATGTAATTTTCCTGCTATTGATATGATGTGTTGGCTGGGATCCGATGGATTATGAGATTATTTTCAGATTGTGATGAGTTATATATTTGGTTTACCTTCTATATTTTGTTCTTGAGACATTCCTGCATGTTCTCTGTCGCTTTTTATTGCTTTGGCCAAGTAGTAGATAGTAACCCCAAGAGGAAGCGTTTATGGATGATTATGGGTTCATGCCCCTCGATGTCTTGCTTGATTGATAGAAACATGAGACTAGTGGATGTGCTGATGCCACCAGGGAGAAAACAATGGTGCTTGTAACCACAATTCCAAGGATTGTTTACCTTACGCAAAGTTTGTTAATGTAGTTGTCTGTTGCTTTGAGTTTACACTTTGGGTGGGGCTCGGAGCTTAATACCAGCGAGTTGTTCTGGATAGATATCTCAAGGTGGATGATTAGTGAGTAGATTGTGACAGCCTAGATTTTACAAAAATTAAAAATTTTGTTTTCGCTGTGAATTGTTTGATTGTCTGATTTGTTTGCGGTGTTTGCATCCCCGATTTATCGATCGGAGATTATTTTCCCCCCTCTTATCTCGTATCGGACGGAGACAGACCCTTTCCACCCTGACACTCGACCTTTGCGACACCGAGTTTCACCCGATCATGTCATGAAAAACCGCACGAGACCAGCCGCAGCCAACGGAACGAAAAACCCCGTTTAATAATTAAACGGGATATTTTTATAGCACACAGGAAAATGTTCTCGGAACGGTCCAACGCGAGGTGAACGCCGCCAGCTCGATGCGCTGATCGCGCAGTTCAAAGTTTTACCCGAATCGAAGGTCCTGCGGACCCCCGGCGGTCAGAAACGTGAGCGCCGCGCGCGCGAGAGAAAAACCGGGGATGTTTTTGCAAACTGCCAGCCACCTGGGCTATATAAAGACGACCACACTCCCACCCATTTCTAGGGTTTACCTAGGCACAAAATTGCAGCCAACCCCTGAGTTTGCTCAGATCTGCCCAATTTATCCCAACATCCCGTAATTTTTGCTCCCCTACGATCTGGACCGTCAGATCTCGCGATCCGACGGCCCAGATCCACCCTAGCCATCCCACCAACCACCTCCCATCTCCATCCAGGCCACCTCCCATGGAGCTGAGACGCCGCCCGAGACCTCCACGGCCGCCACGCCGCCGTCGGCCAGCCAGGCCACCGGAGCCGCGACCCCTCTCCTCTCTCCTTCCTCTCTCTTCTCCTCACCTCTGCGCTTACTCCTCCCTTGCCCCTTTCTCTCGCAGTGCCGCAGCCCATGGCGCCATGGCGGAGCCGAGGCCAGCTCGGGCCACGCCGGCGGCCACAACCATCCGGATCCGGCGAGGCGCCGCCGGGATCCGCCCCCTCCGCTCGCCCTTCTCCCAGCGTCGCCTGGACGCCTCCCCACCGCGCGGCTACACCGGCGAGGTCGCCGCCCGACGTCGGAGGCCGCCTCCGTCCTCGGGACGAGCCGACGCCCGCTAACCGCCGCCCTGGGCCATGCCTTGCGCCGGCGGCCCGCCCCCTGTCCGGCCTGCCAGGCCAGGCCTAGGTCCAGGTCTAGTCGCCTCCAGGCCCAAGGCCGTCTCCAGCGCCGCCGCCGCAGATGGGCCGAGCCCAATTGGGTGAGGCCCGAGCCTTTTTTTTCTGTCAAGTATTTTCATTTTTTTTCCAAAATTCTGCTAAGTTTGGTATATTTGTGCTGCTGATTGAATTTTGCGACGATAATTGCGAGTGAACCGTAGCTCGGATGATGTTGCGCCCAAAATGAAAATTGCTTAGAATTGTGTGTATTTCAATCCATATTTTGTGAGAATTTTGATTTGAGGCCATCTTGGTGTTGTAAATCTGTGTTGAAGTGGGCATCAGGCCGTTAAACTGCTACTAATTGTTGTTATGTGCTGCGGTTGTTATTTTATTGCAAGTTTGCATGACGATTGTGACACATCCATGAGGCCTATTGCATTGATTCATTTTCCTATGTGTTAAGCATCATGTGTACTTCATTTCCATGCTTTACCTTGTCATGTTTGGGTGCTTTAGCTATATTAAATCTTGCTCCAAAGTGGTGACCCTGATGTTAATGTCCTGTTGTTGCTGAAACTGTTAATTTGTTGCAACTTCGGTGAACGAGTGTCTCGCGACCGTTTATAGGAATTGAGTGATTCCAATTTCATATTGTTAAGCATCATGTCTACTTCCATTATATGTATTGCATCGTCATGATATGCTTGCTAGTCATATAGATATTGAGCTCCAAAGTTGCTATGCTGCTGTTTACTTTTTTCCATGCCTTCCCTGTCATGTCTACTTTAGTTCCATATCATTTGTGAGCTTGTTTGCATTGATTATCTTGTTTATGCATTGCTCTAAAGTGTGCTTCCGGATGTTGGCAGTTTGTGCCCGTAACTTGTTTTGCTTATATCTTTTTAACCGTAACTCCATTTGGGGTGTTCTTTATATGTAACTTGATTAGTTTTTCGTGTACTTTGTGTTTATTCTATTGTTTTCTGTTGTTAACCAATATAAAATATGGTATAGGACAGAACAGTACCAAATGTTTTAATCATCGTGTGGCACTTAGTGTTATTCCATGTTTAGGATTGTGCCTCACTTAAATTGACTAGCATAGATAGTTTACTTTGTGCTTCACCTCTTGCCATGTTTATGTGATATGCCGTGCTTGCTTGAGTTGCCAAGTTAATAACCGTTGGTTGATCACCTATAGCTAAGCAACTTGAACCACCGTAAACGTGCGGTATTCGTTGTGTGTGACGAGTACTCCACTTAACCTGTTAGTAACCGCTCTCGACGGTAGGTGCGATGTCTCGTGTTGCCTTCTTGTTGATGCTTGCTCGTGTTTGCCTCGTAGTAATAGATGCTTGCTCGTTGATTGCTTTCCAGTGTTTATCGTCTTGTGTGCTTCCGCGGGTACCTCTCGGAGACGATGCGAGCTTGCGATCAACTACACCTTCGGAACCCGACTTATCAACAGGCAAGGACTATACATTACTTATGATCCATTCTATTTCAACCAGCGGTTTGCATGCTAGTATAGGTTGCGTTCGATGTTTGATCCTACCACATGTTTATAGCCTCTTTCAAACCGATACAGCCATGTCCCCTCCTAGCAAACCTTGTACTGATATGTTACTATTGCTCGTTGCTTAGCCTCTGCTTAGTATGCATGCTTAGGATGCTACGATGTCACCCCGTTACTCCTTGGTTTGGTATATCACATTATTATTATTATTATTGTTGATGATATGATTATTATAATGTTGACTATATTCGACGAAGGATGGAAGGTCTAGGCTATCCCGCCCCGACGCTTTGTTCCATTCGAGTCACCTAGGATCCGAGTTCCGGGTATTGGTTTTAAGACTGAGCGTGCCTAACCGCGTGTGGGATTTTATGGAGTCCCCTTTTCTTACCTACCTAGATTCAAGCATTTCTAGTGGTGGCCCAAGCTGATTTACCATTTGAAACCGTGTGTGTGCTGGTCAGCTGCCAGTAGTTTTTAAACCAACCCGGACCAGTGAGGACATGGTTTCCCTGTTGGTCCACCTTTGACCGGCGAGGGCCCGAGGCCTCACGTGAGGCGTCTCGGTAACCCAAACCCTGTTGAGACGGAAGAGTCCGATCCGAGAGCGTGGCCAACTTTTGGATTGGGTGTCGACTCCCTAGGGGCCACCCGGATTTGTTTGTTGTTAGCTAGAGGGACCTGTCGTTTCGGATCTCTTGGATCTAAATCATAAAATGGTTGCCTGTGATGGGTAGCAACTGAGAGAGATGGACGTGCGTGCGGAGCCTTGTAATGGGCAGTTGGTACACCCCTGCAGGGTTAAATATTTTCGAGAAGCCGTGTCCACGGTTATGGACAACTTGAGACCTACTCCTTGTTCATAGACAACAACAACTGAGATAATCTTAATATAACTTGATCAACGTGTGTGTGTGTGCCTTGACTGCTTCTTCTTCGTCGGGATGCGAAGAGGAGGACAAGGATAGGATAGGTGTTATGCTTGAGTAAGTAGTTGATAGCAAGACTTGTTGGAGGCGATTCCTCATCGAATGCTTGGCTTATTATCTTACTCTCTAGATCGTTAGCCACTTCATAAATGCTAGTGCGGCAGCAACCTCACCACTTACCCCTTCCTTACAGTAAACTACTAGTTGTCCTAGAATGACGAGCGATGAAGTCCTTCCTGGGTCAGATGACCACTACAGTTGGATGTTGAGTACTTCTGTACTCATGATACTACCCCAAACTCTTTTCAGGGTTCTTGATCGACAACAGGTATGGTGATCGACGTTTCATGTGGAGACTCGACGACGACTAGTTAGGCGGATCCCGGCGGAGGGCCTGGACCCGTGTGGTTATGGGGATCGATGTTTTTCTCTTTGCTAGTAGGCATTTGATTGTAGTCTGTAATCAGACATGTATCTTCTGCTATTGTATTGTATTTAAGGCAGTTGTATGCCGATTGTATGAGATGTTGTATCCTTGTATCTGTAATGTTGTGATATCATGTTGGAAATCCGGGGCATATGACTTCGTCATAAGTCGTGGTGGGACCGATATGTGCTTCGTCCCCGGATCTGGATGGAAACATCTTGATCTAGAACAGTACCGCATTTCGGGCCTTACATAGATGCAGATTGCTTTCGGTCTACTCGTCTTGGCGTACTGCCCATACTTTTGAGCCTCTAACTTTCTGTCAATTTCCCAGCTGTAATTTGTTTACCCAGCTTAGCTATTTTATCGTATTTTGGGAGAGAGACATCACTGCAAAGAAAGTTAGAGGTTCAAAAGTATGGGTAGTACGCCAAGACTAGTAGACCAAAATCCAACTGCATTTACTCACTAATCATCCACCTTGAAATATCTATCCAGAACATCTCGCTGGTATTAAGTTGCGAATCCCACCCAAAGTGTAAACTCAAAGCAACAGACAACTGCATTAACAAACTTTGGATAAGGTTTACAATCCTTGCAACCGTGGTTACGAGCATTGTTGTTTTCTCCCTAGTGGCAACATCACATCCCCTAGTCTCATGTTTCTATCACTCAAGCTAGACATCGGGGGGTATGAACCCACAATCAAGCATAACGTTCCCTCTTGGAGTTACTATCTACAACTTGGCCAAAGCAATAAAAAACAACGCAGAACATGCAAGAATTACTGAAGAACAAAAAATAAAAGGAGAACCAAATATATAACGCATCACAATCTAAAGATAATATCATAATCCATCGGATCCCAGCAAACTAAGCATAGCAACAACAGAAAGAATTGCATAGATGCCTTGATCATTGACGAGGATTGATCTTGGAAAATCCCATGGTTAGGAACCCTGGGTTAGATAGTAGAGAGAAGGTGAATGTTGGCGATACTCGTCGGCTAACAGGAGACAGGGATTTACCCAGTTTCAGGGCCCTCGATCGGTGAAACCCCTACTTCCTGCTCTTTTGTATTATGATGGAGGAGACTACATTGGCGGTCGAGGAGAGTTCGCTCGGGACCGGAGGTGTTGCTATGAGATTGGATGCCCTAGACGTCCCCTCTCCCAGCCTTTATATACTAGGCTAGGTCTCGAGGAGTCCGTCTAGGTATACAGAGATAGTTGCCTAATCTAGTTTTAGTCTTGGATGCCAAGTCACAGCTTCCATAATCACCAAAGACTCCTATGTCGGTGCCTCGAGTGGGTCAGTCGTGGGCTTGTCGAGGCTTCCAGTGGGCCTTCTGTCTTGACGCGCACCAGGTACCCTTCTCATCTGTAGGAGTCGTGGGGACCCCCCCTCGTCAGTAGCCCCCGAGTGCCTGGGGAACTCAAAGAGTCGCGCAGGGACTCGAATCCAAAATCATTCGCCTCTGTGCGTGTCGCGCTGTTGCGAGTCGTCGACTGTTAACCACAAAAGATAGTTTATTCGAGGGATGCTAAGATGAAATGGCCCAAAGTACTCGACTGATCGAGCCTTGGTGAATTGCCTTAGTGGCAAATACCACAGTAGCCCAATCAAGCCCGTGTCCCTCGACACGAACTTGGATAAAACCGGTGTCTAGCAAGGTCCATGCCGCTGCAGGGCTTACAGGATCAATGTCGGCGTTCTTATCAAATATAGCCTTAACGCGTTCGTTATTGATGGCGGAGAAGTTAATAGGTTTAGTTGGGATGCCTCCCCAGCTAATCGCACCAATAAACGATTCTTGAAAACCCACAAGTCTAGGGGATCAGTTGTAGCTTTTCGATAAATAAGGATGTCGATCCCACGAGGAGCAGAAGGTACTGATAAGTGACACTGGATAAGGGAGGGCTGCACACACTCAAAGGTAAATATTTAGGGGTTTTTGGTTTAAGCAACATAAAATTAAAAGACAAGCAAAGTAAATAGGGTAACTGAGGAGTAGCAAGTGGCCCAATCCTTTCACAAGGATAAGCCTAGGAACTAAACTTATAAAAGCTAAAGCATTCTTGAGAACACACGGGAGAGATAGTCAAGTTACTTTCACCATACTCCGCCAAGTAATATTTATTGTGTTGATAAGTGTTGGTGGGTGGATCAATGCTAGTACATCTTCTAGACTAAGATAAGTGTACTCTTATGATTACACACCTTGCAAGCATCCGCAAATACAAGGTAGTAATTAAGGCATAAGCCTAACCACAGCATTACGATCAAGGATCCATAACTCCCTTGTGGAAAAGTGTGCGAATTGGGGTTCAGGTTTCTCTCACTCCGGCAACCCACCATAAGCATCCTTTGTGCACAATGTATTCCTCTAGGCCCATTAAATGTGAAGTGTTAAGTGTTCGGCTCACATAACACCACTAGAGAAATAACAACACATAATACTTTAACATCATATGACTACTAATAACTAGACTTCTCCCATGTTCTCAAGAACTAAAGTAACTACTCACAAGACATAAAAGAGATCATGATCAGAGGTAATAGATGGGTGGCAAACAATCTGGACGTAATGGTAATTTTCCAACAAAAATCAATAGCATTCACCACAAATTAGTAATCAACACCAATAGAGTAGAGAGGACAAATAGTACGGATTACAACACAAGTTGCAATTGTGAGAGAGATGGGATGGAGATGGAGATGGTGCTGATGTTGGGTATGATGTTGATGATGATCTCGATGATGCCCGTGACGATGATGATGATGATGGCAACGATCTCCCCTTCCGGGAGGTGATCTCCCCGGCGGAATCTGCCCGCCGGAGATGGCTTTTCTCCTCTGTAGGTTTCCGCCCCGTGACGGCGGCGAAATGCGGAAACTCTTCTGTTCTTAGGGTTTTCACCCTAGGGGGGTCTTATAGGAGAGAGGGGGCACCGAGGGGGGCCCCCAGGCATCCAGGAGGGTGCCTGGCGCGGCCAGGAGGAGGGCCGCGCCAGGCACCCTTTTGGCTTCCTGGTGGGTCCCCTCACCTCCGTCTTCGGTGATCCCCAGTCAATTCCCATAAAAACGATCCCCGTAAATTTTCATCGTATTTGGACTTGATCTGATTCAACAACTTGGCGTCCACTTTTCACTGCTGAATCCTGGTTCTGCTGCTTCGGCACCGGAAAGTTGTAAATTGTGTAAAACAAGCCAAAAAAACATAAGAACCATACTTTAAAGTGGAATATATCAATGAATAGGATGAAATTACAATATAAAATAGTGATGCTTTTTGGACGTATCAACTCCCCCAAGCTTAGACCTCGCTTGTCCCCAAGCGATTACTGAGGTCGGTAAACCTGTCCACAAGTTTAGAGAGTGAAGTGTCGATAAAATAATACGGACAAGAAGCATCAAGATTTCTCACCAAACTGAAGCATCCTCAACACCAACCTCAACTCATAAGGTCCTTATGAGAAGTATTAACAATTATAACAAAGTAGGACCTGGAAAACTCATCAAATCATGGCAAACATAGCCTTGGTCAAGGAACAACTAATAACCTTTACTTTTGCTCTTTCACTTATAATGGAACCGGTTGAAGCTTGGAAAGAACATGTTATCAGTCAAGAAGTGCACATGTTAACACAAAGGAAGATGTTTACTAGGCATAAGCTTTTGCAAACAACTCACTTATCAAAAGATAATGTCAACAAAGATGTAACATGCTAACTTTCAATGCAGCTTTGTATGCAAGAATCTTTATTAACATCAAGTGTCTGTTCTCTCTCAAGAAGGAAGGAAGTAGGAAGGAATGACTCAGCACAAAATAAAGGATAAACCCCGTGCAAAAGGGTAAGCAGGGAAAACTCATGTGCCATCTCTAGATCAAACGGAATAAAAATAGACTTTTTGGGAGGTGCATGATCCGTCAACGACTGCTGATAGATAACTCACTCACTTCATGATTTGGAAAAGTTTCGAGGGACGCCTGCCATGCGGGGATGATCACATCCCCTTAAATTCCTTTGTTTATCACTCATGAATGTGCGAAGGAACTTGTGTGTTAGTATTTATCTTTTACGAGCTGGGCACTCATGCCAGTCCCTTCTCGTATTAGGGGTTTGCAGATTAGACATGCAATCCCAAGATAAAACGTGTCCAAATTAAGAAGATCATGGGTTACCCACCATTTCCTCATGAGCTGAATCAGTGGCACAAAACAGAAGATTTTGAACATCTAGAGATAGCACACAAATTATATACTTTAGGAGTAGTAGTGGAATACAAAAAATAGGAAGGTATGGTGGACTCAAGTGGAAGATGTTGGTTTCAGGGTATGGAAGTACAAGAAGAATTCCTCTTAGTACAGAGTTTTGGCTAGCAAGGCTTTGAGAGACCAGACAATTGATGACAACTTAGATGCAAGCAATACAAAGCATAAACATTGAAACTAGCATGAAACATCAAGTTGTCTTCCTTGTCAACATAACACTTCAAGCATAATAACACAAAGGTTTTGGCTATGTCGCTACTTTGAGAAAAACATGCTGGTTGTTATGACCAAAGCTATACTTGCCAATATTTCAATAAATTTTTCGAAGCCATACCTGATATAAGGTCAATACTCCCCATAAGAATCATCTCATAATGTCGATTGCGTGAAGAGAATACCAAGTGTAGCGAAGAAACCAATAGACTTCTAATTAATATTCCTTCATAGACGACTTCACACTCACGGATACAAAGCTCTCCACAAAAGGAGTGATAGACCTCAAAGCAACACCTATTTCATAAAGTAACTTCCCTAGACATGATACGACTCTCCTTGAATCCTAAAGACAAAGATAAAGATAAAAGATACCCGGCACTCCCCCAAGCTTGGAACAAGCTAAGGGGATGCCATTACCCGAGGATATTTACTCCTCATTCTTGTTCTTCTCAGTCAGGTACTCCTTGGCGAAGCGCTTCCATGGTAGCTCCTCTCCAATCTCGAAGGAGATTCCCGTCTCCAGGGTCCTGCACTCAGCACCTAAACCCATGCGCAGAAACTTTAGTTCATACTCACAGTTCTGGTTGTGCAGATCATAGATTTGTGCTTGCAGCTGATACGTCCAAAACGTATCTATAATTTCTTCTTGCTCCATGCATGTTTTGTGTGATATTACTATGATCTAGATACACTTTCATACACTTTTTATCATATTTGGACTAACCTATTAACTCAGTGCACCCCAGTGCCAGTTCATGTTTTCTGCTGTTTTTCTATTTCAGTTTTCCCCCATATAAAAAGTGCCAGAAAAATTCCAGGAAAAATATAGGAAAAATCAGCATACCGGAAGCTTCGAGAAGAGCCCGGGAGGGGCCAGAGGGGAGCCAGGGGGGCCCAGGCGTCCACCCGGCCCGGCCCCACCCCTGGCCACGCCAGGGGGGCGCCTGGGGGCCCTGGTCCACCTCTGGCTGCCCCCCTTCGCCTATTTATTCTCCGTCACGGGAAAACTCCAGAGAGGAACCCTATTCCGCAAACTCGCCTCTGTTCCGCCGCCGCCGCGCTTCCGAAGATCGGGAGCACCAGAAGACCTCTTCCCGGCACCCTGCCGGAGGGAGGATTGACCTCCGGGAGTCTCCTCTCCACCATGGATGTTCCCTAGATGTCTTGTGAGTAGTTTTCCTTGGACCATGGGTCCGTGATCAGTAGCTATGCGATGTTCTCCTCCCCTCTTTGATCTTCATTGTTTAGACCTCGTGAGCTTCCCTACATGATCGAGGCACCTTTGTAATATTTCTGCTGTTGCTATGCTGAGTTTGGAGGGATCTGATGGATTATGAGATTATGTTCAGATTGTGATAGAGTAATATATTTGCTTTTTATCTCTTATATTTTTGTTCCTAAGTAATTCTTGCATGTTCTCCGTTGCTGTTTATTGCTTTGGCCAAGTAGTAGGTAGTGACTCCAAGAGGGAACGTTGTTCTAGATTATGGGTTCAAGCCCCCCGATGACACGCTTGAGTGACAGAAACATGAGCCTAGAGGATGTGCTGTTGCCACAAGGGGGAAAACAACGGTGCTTGTAACCGCGGTTACAAGGATTGTTTACTTTACGCAAAGTTCTTTTTAATGCAGTTGTCTGTTGCTTTGGGTTTACACTTTGGGTGGGGCTCGCAACTTAATACCAGCGAGATGTTCTGGATAGATATCTCAAGGTGGATGATTAGTAGTAGATGCAGATGGATTTCGGTCTAATTATTTTGGCGTACTGCCTGTGCTTTTGAGCCTCTTCCTTTCTTTTGTAGCATAGTTAGCATTGCGGTGCGTTCATAATCCTGTCAATTGCCCTTATGTAATTTCTTTACCTCGCACAGCAGTTTTATCGTCTTTTGGGAGAGAGACATCACTAGTGAACATCACGTATCCCGGTCCATATCCTCATTATTATTTCCAAGCTTTATTTACTTTACTGCTTTTACTTGCTATCATTATCCCTTGCGTTTTATCCTTTGTGAACAACAAGACCGGAGAGATTGACAACCTCTCTGAACTTCGTTGGGAACAAAGTTATCTGTGTCTGTGTGCAGGTCCACGTCAGTTGTGCCGCTGACACCTACTTATCATTTCTGGAGTCCTACTGGAGACAAACCTTGGTATCTTCACCGAGGGAAAACTGCTGCTGCACTACATCTCGAACCTTCCACTTGGGGAAACCAACGATGGGCGAGAAGCCATCAAGCAAGTTTTCCGGCGCCGTTGCCGGGGACTCCGAGTGCTAAAATAGGGGAGTTGCACACTACCCTTTACCTTTGTTTTTTAGTCTTGTTAGTTTACCTTTCAGTTTTTATCTTTGTGTCTTTTATCCAAATTTACAAAAAAAATTATGTATCTTGCTAGTTGTCATTATGTCTGGCCCTTTTGCCTTTGTTAAGACAGAGGTTCTCACCTTTAAACAAAAATGTGGAGAAAGTTTGAAAGATGCTTGGTATAGGATGAATGATTCTCAAAAAAGAGCCACCAAGAAGCAATCCACTACTATCCTGCTTAGAAATTTTTATGTCGGGATTACTCCTTGGAATAGGTTCATATTAGATACTGCTATCAATGGGAATTTTCTAGAAGCCCCGACTTGGGAGTCTCTTAATGTTATTGAAAATCTTGTTGGAAATCTCCCTATTACTAGCATGCAAGAAGATATAACTCTATCTCACATTATGAAGAAACTCGAAAGGATAGAGTTAGAAATACCAAGTATAACTAGGATAAATGAGTTGGATCGCAAGATTCAAGGGAATTTGAATAGGCTTGATAGATCCATGCTTAAAATTATTAAAACTTTGGAGGTCATCAAATCCCGTGATACGGATCTTTCTAGGATAGATAAGATTGAGGAAATTATTAATACCCTAGGAACTACTTTTTGCTCAATCAAACCAAAAAAGGTAGAGACTTTGGCAAGAAGCAAACCTAAGTTCATTTATGTCCCTAAGGTTCCCCGACCTAAAAATAAACCACCTATTGCCAAAGAAGTTGAAACCGTGAAAACTTTGGAATAAATACCTCTCTTTGATAATTTTATAAATGAATCTTCCATTGATTTTCCGCCGTTTGGTTTTCTCCCTAGAAGTATCTTCATTAGGCCTTTATTCAAAAGACCTCTTAAGACTATTTGTACAATTTAAGAGCTTTTTGATGATCTTGATAATGATTCGATTGATACAACTTGATCTTTTGCATTAAGCCTAGCTATTGGCTTTAAAGAAGCCCTTTCGGGAGGCAGCCCGCAACGAATTTAGGTGTTTTATTTTTGCTTTTGTTGTGTCTTGATGATTGTTACTTCTGTAGCAACATCATTGTATCTTTATTTTTCAGCTTTGTGCCAAGTTATAGCCTCTTACGGCAAGAGAAGTAAAAGTTGTGACATGCTGTCCAGAAAACAGATTCTGTCCTCGTGACCATAAAAAATCCATAAAAATCCCAGTTCATCTTTTTGAGCTGAAATTTTTACACAGTATGATCTATACAATTACGAAACTTCCGTACGTTCTGAGTTTTTTGATTTGAGTTGCATAAGTGCCCCTAAAAAAATTCTTTACTATCTGCTGTTCTTTTTTTCACAGATTCTGCCACGTTTTGTCTCTCCTAACTTTTGCAAACCTTAAGCTTGATTTTTCTTTGCAAAAACTTTTTGGCACTCTTGAGAAACAGTAGATCTTCAAGAATATCTTTATATCCAGTGGGGAAAAATTATTTATTAAGGGTACTAACCTCTCTAATCAGTTTATGATGAGTTGTGTATGAAGGGAGTTTTCAAGTGTGCGATGGAAGATCATGAAAGAAGATCCAGGAGTGTCAAGCGCTCAAGCTTGGGGAGGGATGCTCCCATGAATCCCCAACAAATATTCAAGGAGACTCAAGCGTCTAAGCTTGGGGATGCCCCCGTGCATCCCCTTCTCCATCAACAATCATCAGTTCGTCCTTCGTCTCACTATATTTTTATCACTTCATGCGTTATGTGCTATGCTTGGAGCGTCTCGCTCTTAGGTTTTGTTTTTAGTTTTATTTAGCTTTGCTTTATGTTCATAACAAGTTAGATCCCTTCTTACTTTGTGTGGGAGAGAAACACGCTCCACCTTCAAAAATTTAGAACACATCATAGGATTTTTCCTTCTTATGTCTTTGCTGTTGTGTGTTCTTTATCTTTTCATAGCTACTGCCATGTTTAGTTTTAGTTTTAGTTTGTCTTTAGCAAGAGCCTTGGCTTTTGTTTAGTTTATTGCTGGAACTCTTTTTAGTTTTCATGTTTATCTTGTTAAAGAGAGTTGGTTGTTGCACTGAGTTGTGTCTTGTTTTAAAAGTAGGTAATTGAGGTTGCTATTTAATTTTAGTAGTAACTTGCAATAGTTTTGAGGTACTGTTGTGAGTAGTGTTTGAACTTTTGGTGTCAAGAGCTCTTGTCTATTAGTGATAGGTGTCGTATTTTGGGAAATCCGTGTGTATTTTCAAAACCTACAAAACTAGTTGAGAACTCTAGCTACTAGATGGATCACTACTCTTCTGAGGAGTCGAATATCAGAGAATACTCACGTACCATGAGTCGAGGATGCGCAAGGATAACCAAACCCCCATACACTCCTCCTCGGGGTACTTGTCTCTTTTTGAACCTCCTTATTAGATTGAGAGTTACCGATAATAAGTGCATGAGTTCTTCGGACTAATGTAAGTATTGAAAGTTGACACTTCCACCTTCCCATATTTTGCTAGCCTCTCCCGTGCCGTGCATTGCCTTCTTCTCACTCCGAGAGTTGGTGTCCACCTTCGCCGGTACATCCAAACCCTTGGCATGATACGCTCTGTCGTCATAAGCCTCCTTATATCTTCCCTCAAAACAGCCACCATACCTACCTATCAAGGCATTTCCATAGCCTTTCCGAGTTACAATGCCATGCAACTTCCACCTCTTCCTGACTTGATCTTCATGTCATACATGCTCTTGATACACTGGCAGCGACATACCTTGCATACATCATGATAGTTACATCTTTTTTATGCTTTGAGTACCTTGTAAAGTGTGAAAGATCTCCTTTACCTTCTTGTAAAATAGAGTGTTGCCCTTAAGTGAGGAAAAGATCCCAAAGTGGACACATTAAAAGATCCCAAAGAGGACAAATGAGAGTTAGATAGAAAGAGCCATTGAGGCCACAAAAAAATACAAAAAAAATAGAAAAAAGAGAAAAAGAAATAAAAAGAGAGAAAGGGGAAACACTACTATCCTTTTTGAGAGATCCACACTAGTACTCCCTTTATATCCTTGTACTCCATAGAGATGATCATTATGCATATAACTATGTGGGGACCTTCACACTATAGAACTTGGCTTGCATATTCCAAGGATGAGCCTCCTCAAACGAGCTCTAGGTCTTCATGAGCGAGCAAGTTAGATGCACCCCCACTAGTTCCTTTGGAGAGCTTCTTAGCTCGTATGTGCATCCGTTGCATGGCAATCCCTACTCCTCACATCATATCTATCATTTGGCATCCCTTGCCTATGATTGTCCTCATTGATGTGAGCCTTTCTCATCCTTTTTGTCTTCCTCCTCCACCATACTTCTCTCTTTGCCATCTTAAGTGTCAACTCTCGTGCTTATGCTCATCCATTGCATGAGTGCTCAAAATATCGAAAAAGAGTGGATCAAATTGACTTGTACCTTGCTAGTGGTCTGGGGACAAGTCAAGATAAGATTACAGAAGAAGACCAAGTGTGAAACTTTAGTAGATTGAGTTCTCAACACAAAAATTACTTTTTCTCGTATTCCCTATCCCCCTTCTTGCACGCAAACACCATTTCGAGACATTCGAGTCACGGACAGCGAGAGCTCTTGCACCTATTGTTCTTTTGTTACTTTTTTCAATGCTAATATAGACTCTTGCATGTTATGACTTGAATTGAATCTCTAAACTCGATTGCTTTACTTTTCAAAGTTCTTTTATGGTTGCTAGCATGTCACCACAGAAATTATGTTGTTATCATTTACGTACTCGAGGACGAGGAGGAATTAAGCTTGGGGATGTTGATACGTCCAAAACGTATCTATAATTTCTGCTTGCTCCATGCATCTTTTGTGTGATATTTCTATGATCTAGATACACTTTCATACACTTTTGATAATATTTGGACTAACCTATTAACTCAGTGCACCCCAGTGCCAGTCATGTTTTCTGCTGTTTTTCTATTTCAGTTTTCCCCCATATAGAAAGTGCCAGAAAAATTCCGGGAAAAAATACAGGAAAAATCAGCGTACAGGAAGCTTCGAGAAGAGCCCGGGAGAGGCCAGAGGGGAGCCAGGGGGGCCCAGGCGGCCACCCGGCGCGGCCCCACCCCTGGCCGCGCCAGGGGGGCGCCTGGGGCCCCTGGTCCACCTCTGGCTGCCCCCTTCACCTATTTATTCTCCATCACGGGAAAACTCCAGAGAGGAACCCTATGCCGCAAACTCGCCTCTGTTCCGCCACCGCCGCGCTTCCGAAGATCGGGAGCACCAGAAGACCTCTTCCCGGCACCCTGCCGGAGGGAGGATTAACCTCCGGGAGTCTCCTCTCCACCATGGATGCTCCCCGGATGTCTTGTGAGTAGTTTTCCTTGGACCATGGGTCCGTGATCAGTAGCTATGTGATGTTCTCCTCCCCTCTTTGATCTTCATTGTTTAGAACCCATGAGATGCCCTACATGATCGAGGCACCTTTGTAATATTTATTCTGTTGCTATGCTGAGTTTGGAGGGATCTGATGGATTATGAGATTATGTTCATATTGTGATTGAGTTATATATTTGATTCTCTTCTTTTATATTTATGATCTTGAGTAACTCTTGCATGTTCTCCGTTGCTGTTTATTGCTTTGGCCAAGTAGTAGGTAGTGACTCCAAGAGGGAACGTTGTGCTAGATTGTGGGTTCATGCCCCCCGATGACACGCTTGAGTGACAGAAACATGGGTCTAAGGGATGTGTTGTTGCCACAAGGGGGAAAACAACGGTGCTTGTAACCGCTGTTACAAGGATTGTTTACTTTACGCAAAGTTCTTTTTAATGCAGTTGTCTGTTGCTTTGGGTTTATACTTTGGGTGGGGCTCGCAACTTAATACCAGCGAGATGTTCTGGATAGATATCTCAAGGTGGATGATTAGTAGTAGATGCAGATGGATTTCGGTCTACTTATTTTGGCGTACTGCCTGTGCTTTTGAGCCTCTTCCTTTCTTTTGTAGCATAGTTAGCATCGCAGTGTGTTCATAATCCTGTTAATTGCCCTTCTGTAATTTGTTTACCTCGCATAACATTTTTATCGTCTTTTGGGAGAGAGACATCACTAGTGAACATCACGTATCCCGGTCCATATCCTCATTATTATTTCCAAGCTTTATTTACTTTACTGCTTTTACTTGCTATCATTATCCCTTGCGTTTTATCCTTTGTGAACAACAAGACCGGAGAGATTGACAACCTCTCTGAACTTCGTTGGGAACAAAGTTATCTGTGTCTGTGTGCAGGTCCACGTCAGTTGCGCCGCTGACACCTACTTATCATCTCTGGAGTCCTACTGGAGACAAACCTTGGTATCTTCACCGAGGGAAAACTGCTGCTGCACTACATCTCAAACCTTCCACTTGGGGAAACCAACGAAGGGCGAGAAGCCATCAGGAGCCCATAAACTTTTTCTTCCAGTGTGGACAAAATTGACCACATCTCCTTCATCTCTTTCTTATTGGAAGCCTCGATCTCGTTCCTTATGTTGAAGTTGGCTTCAACACCACGCTACACCATCTTCTTGAACTTGAAGACCTCATGTTCCATCTCCTTCAGCCGCTCCTCGGTGCTCCCTTCCTTGTCTGGCCCCTTCAGATCTTCCTTGTGGAGAACACCGTCCTCCACACGAAGGACCTGGGGTGCTTCCTCACCTCAGTGAGGTAAGGGTTGATGACGTTGACGACGAACTTGTCTTTGGGGGAACTTGGGGAAGCCATGGCACCTAGATCTACTGAAAGTTTTCCTGGCAGAAACAAACCGAGAAAGAAAACACGCGAAATCGAGAGATACGGTGCCGGGACGATCCGGGCAAATATATAGAAAAAATTTCTGCAACAGAAGGAAGGTTTCAAGCCTAGGTGGAGTCGGAGTCCAGGGCACCCATGAGGGTTCCTGGTGCGGCCAGGAGGGGGGCCGCGCCAGGAGGCCTCCTGGGCCCCCTGGAGTTCCTCTCCGGCTCCACTCAGGCTTGGAATTTTCCTAATTTTTCAAAAACTTTTAAAAGTAGACTTTTATTGATGTTCGCGATGTTTCCTTACCGTAATACATACCTTTTCTTATTCTGCTCCTGCCGGAGTCTGAAACTGGGCTGCAACATGTTCTTCATGAGTCTTTGTATATATCATGTTTGCATCCACATTGATAGGATCACCTGCTATGTAATGTTTGAGTCTTTGTCCATTCACAACTTGAGGTTTGGTGCCTTCAAAATTATTGATCTTGATTGCACCAGACCGATATACTTCTTCGATAAGAAAAGGTCCTTCCCATCTGGAAAGTAGTTTACCTGGAGAAAACCTGAAACGGGATCTAAACAACAAAACTTTATCACCCACATTAAATTCACGTTTCAGAATTCTTTTATCGTGCCACTTCTTTACCTTTTCCTTGAACATTTTAGCGCTCTCGTAAGCTTCACTCCTCCACTCTTCTAGAGACGTCAAGTTCATGAGACGCTTTTCACCAGCTAACTTTGGGTCAGCATTTAGCTCTCTGACAGCCCAGAATGCCTTGTGCTCTAACTCTAATGGTAAATGGCAAGCCTTGCCATAGACCAATTTATACGGAGACATGCCCATGGGGTTTTTGTAAGCAGTTCTATACGCCCACAAAGCATCTCCTAACTTATTTGACCAATAATTTCTATTTCTATTGACTGTCTTCTGTAAGATCAACTTGATCTCTCTATTGGTGAGCTCAACTTGCCCACTAGTTTGAGGGTGGTACGGTGATGCAATCCTATGATTGACATCGTACTTGGCTAGAGCTTTCCTAAAAGCTCCATGCGTGAAGTGTGACCCTCCATCTGTCATGAGGTTCCTTGGTACTCCAAACCTAGGAAAAATTACATCCTTGAGCATTTTCAAAGATGTCTTGTGATCAGCACTCTCATTGGGGATTGCTTCTACCCACTTGGTTACATAATCAACAACAACTAAGATGTGTGTATACTTGTGTGAGGAGGGAAAATGACCCATAAAATCAAAACCCCAGTAATCGAAAGGTTCGATCACTAGTGAGTAATTCATAGGCATCTCATTTCTCCTACTAATGTTACCAACTCTCTGACACTTATCACAAGATAGAACGTACCTTCGGGCGTCCTTAAAAAGAGTAGGCCAATAAAAACCTGATTGTAAAACTTTATGTGCGGTCCTTTCACTAGCATGATGTCCTCCATAGGGACTATCGGGACATTGTCGAAGAAAGTCCTGCTGCTCATGCTCCGGTATACATCTTCTCACGATCCCATCTGGACCTTCTTTGAAAAGATGTGGATCATCCCAAAAGTAGTACCTCAAATCTGTGAAGAATTTCTTCCTCTGCTGAAATGTAAAACCTGGAGGCAAAAACTTTGCAACAATAAAATTAGCATAATCTGAAAATCAAGGGTCGGAATGAGATTGTACTTTTACAACAGCAAGCTGTTCATCTGGGAAACTGTCGTTGACTGGAATAGGATCGTGCGGAATATCTTCCATCCTTGAAAGATTATCCGCCACCGGATTGTCTTCTCCTTTTCTATCGACAATCTGTAAATCAAATTCTTGAAGAAGGAGTACCCATCTAATGAGTCTTGGTTTGGCATCCTTTTTCTGCATAAGATACTTAATGGCAGCATGGTCAGTATGAATAATAACTTTAGAATCAACGATATACTGCCTAAACTTATCACAAGCAAACACCACTGCCAATAATTCCTTCTCGGTATTAGCATAATTCTTTTGAGCACTATCAAGTGTCTTGCTGGCATAGTGGATGACATTCAGCTTCTTGTCAACCCTTTGTCCTAAAACAGCTCCAACAGCAAAATCACTAGCATCACACATAATTTCAAAGGGAAAATTCCAGTCAGGTGGTTGTACTATAGGAGCGGTTATCAAGGTTTTCTTAAGAACTTCAAAAGCTTCCTTAAAATCTTTATCAAATACAAAAAGAGAATCCTTCTGGAGAAGATTGGTAAGGGGTCTCGAGGTCTTAGAAAAGTCCTTGATAAATCTTCTATTGAAATCAGCATGACCTAGAAAACTACGAATACCTTTGATGTCCCTTGGATAGGGCATCTTTTCAATAGCTTCAATTTTTGCCTTGTCCACTTCAATTCCCCTTTTGTAAATCTTGTGTCCAAGAACTATCCCTTCGTTAACCATGAAATGGCACTTCTCCCAATTGAGCACCAAATTAGTTTCTACACATCTCTGCAAAACTTTATTAAGATTGTGGAGACAGTGGTCAAAGGAGTTTCCATAGACGGAAAAGTCGTCCATGAAAAATTCTACAATCTCCTCACAAAACCATGAAATATTGCAGACATACACCTTTGAAAAGTAGCAGGTGCATTACACAAACCAAAAGGCATACGCCTATAAGAATAAGTACCGTAAGGACACGTAAAGGTGGTCTTCTCTTGATCCGCGGTGTTTACATGAATCTGGGAGAAGCCAGAATACCCATCAAGATAGCCGAAGTGGTGTTTTTAGACAACCGCTCGAGCATCTGATCAATAAAAGGCAGAGGATAGTGGTCCTTCCTGGTGGCCTTGTTCAACTTCCTCAAATCAATACACATTCTATATCCAATAATAGTCCTCTGAGGTATTAGTTCATTTTTATCATTAGGAACAACAGTTATACCTCCTTTCTTAGGAACACAATGAACGAGACTTACCCACTTACTATTAGCTATATGATAGATGATACCTACGGCTAGAAGTTTGAGAACATCCGTCCTAACCACATCCTTCATCCTTGGGCTCAACCGTCGTTGATGATCAACAACTGGTTTAGCATCGGGCTCGAGATTGATAGTATGTTGGCAAATGAATGGACTAATACCCTTGAGATCATCAAGAGTATAGCCAATAGCACCTTGGTGTCTGCGGAGTGTCTCCAATAATCGCTCTTCTTCATACCCTGAAAGGTTAGAATTGATAATAACATGATATACTTTCTTTTCATCTAAATAAGCATACTTGAGCGTATCGAGCAGTGGTTTTATATCAAACACCGGGTCTTCTTTTGGTTGCGAGAGGATTCCTAAAGGTTCAACCGGGAGGTTGTGCTTCAGGATAGGAATTTGTCCTAATATTATGTCTTCTAGTTTATCCCTCTCCTGCATATGTATGTCATTCTCGTGGTCTTCCATAAATTTCTGCAAAGTATCATTAGGAGGAATAGCAATAGAAGCAATTTCTTCAATAATTTTGTCATTACTTGACAAGTCAATACCACGAGGCTGCTTAGAAAACTTAGAAAAATTAAATTCATACGGCTCACCGTTGAATTCAACAGAAACTTTACCTTTCTTGCAATCTATTATAGCTCTGCAAGTGCTAAGGAAGGGCCTACCAAAGATAATAGGGCAAAAACTATCTTGTACTGAACCAAGTACAAGAAAGTCAGTGGGATATTTTACCTTCCCGCAGAGTACTTCAACATCTCTCACAATCCCAACTGGAGAGATTGTTTGTCTATTTGCAAGATGAATCATGACATCAATGTCCTCGATCTCACACGGCTGAATCTCGTGCATGAACTCTTGATAAAGTCTGAAGGGAATAGCGCTGACGCTGGATACAACTGGTGTACCTGAAATTGGGCCTTTGTTCTTGGCTGTGACAATGTTAGAGGAAACAACACAAAAACTAATAGTGGATTCTTTAATATCACTGGTTACCAGATCCTTGACCATTGCAACTTGAGGCTTGACCTTGATCATGTCCTCAGGTTCATCAGTGGTCCTTCCGTTCTTGTTCAGAATACCTGTAACAAAAGCGTGCTCTTTTATCCTTGAGGGATAAGGAGGCTGTTCATACACAACTGTAGGTAAAACAGGATCAGTAACGTTAATCTCAATAGGTGACTCCTTGAAAGGTTTATGATGTTGACTCTCCTTCTTTTTGGAAGAATCAACATGAGAAGCAAATTCCTTGTAAAAGTCAACCATTAGCTGGGAATCAAGACGAATTTTAGAGCAAAAATTATTAAAGTAATCAGTCTTCACATAACTCTCAATGTAGTCATGCTCATAGTTTATAGCGGGTTCAATACCTTTATCAATTTCCCAGTCTTCAGTGTTCTTCTGGATCCTTTCTAGAAGATCCCATTTTTCTTCCATACTTTTGGTCTGGAATACCCCGCTAGAGGAGGCATCCAACATCTCCTTGTTCTGACGAGAAAGCCTGGTATAAAAATTTGTAAGTATAATTTCCTTGGGGAGCTTATGGTTTGGGCATTTGAGCATCAGGGACTTTAGTCTCCCCCAAGCTTGAGCGATGCTCTCTCCGTCGCGAGACCAAAAGTTGTAGATGTAGTTCCTGTCTTGGTGAATTTCACAAAGAGGATAAAACTTTGCATAAAAGAGAGACATAAGCTCTGGCCATTCAAGCAGATCAGAGTTATCAAGTAGCTTATACCAATCTGAAGCTTTATCTTTGAGTGATACGGAGAATAATTTCTTCATGACGAACTCCATCGTTACACCTGCAAGCTTAAATAGAGAACATAATTGTGATAAATATAACATGTGTTCTCCCGGATGTCCTTCTCCTGTATAACGATTAGACAAGACATGATCAATAATACCAGGTGGTATTTTATAGGGCACAATTTCAGTAGGGGTAGGAGTGACCACCACAGTCGTGGGGCGGCTCCTTACCAGCAATGAACCAACAGCAGCAGAGTCCATAAGGACTGAAAGTAACAACAGAAAATAAAGATTTACTTACCGGATTCACTTACCAATAGCGCTACACTCCCCGGCAACGGCGCCAGAAAAGCTCGTTGATGGCGGAGAAGTTAATAGGTTTAGTTGGGATGCCTCCCCTGCTAACCGCGCCAATAAACGATTCTTGATAACCCACAAGTCTAGGGGATCAGTTGTAGCTTTTCGATAAATAAGGATGTCGATCCCACGAGGAGCAGAAGGTACTGATAAGTGACATTGGATAAGGAAAGGTTGCACACACTCAAATGTAAATATTTAGGGGGTTTTGGTTTAAGCAACAGAAAAGTAAAAGAAAAGCAAAGTAAATAGGGTAACTGAGGTGTAGCAAGTGGCCCAATCCTTTCACAAGGATAAGCCTAGGAACTAAACTTATAAAAGCTAAAGCGTTCTTGAGAACACAAGGGAGAGATAGTCAAGTTACTTTCACCATACTCGGCCAAGTAATATGTATTGTGTTGATAAGTGTTGGTGGGTGGATCAATGCTAGTACAACTTCTAGACTAAGATAAGTGTACTCTTATGATTACACACCTTGCAAGCATCCGCAAATACAAGGTAGTAATTAAGGCATAAGCCTAACACAGCATTACGATCAAGGATCCATAACTCCCTTGTGCAAAAGTGTGCGAATTGGGGTTCAGGTTTCTGTCACTCCGGCAACCCACCATAAGCATCCTTTGTGCACAATGTATTCCTCTAGGCCCATTAAAGGTGAAGTGTTAAGTGTTCGACTCACATAACACCACTAGAGAAATAACAACACAACTTAAGTATCAAACAACACATAATACTTTAACATCATATGACTACTAATAACAAGACTTCTCCCATGTTCTCAAGAACTAAAGTAACTACTCACAAGACATAAAAGAGATCATGATCAGAGGTGATAGATGGGTGGAAAACAATCTGGACACAATGATAATTCTCCAACAAAACTGAATAGCATTCACCACAAAGTAGTAATCCACACCAATAGAGTAGAGAGGATAGATAGTACGGATTACAACACAAGTTGCAATTGTGAGATGAGATGGGATGGAGATGGAGATGGTGCTGATGTTGGGGATGATGTTGATGATGATCTCGATGATGCCCATGACGATGATGATGATGATGGCGACGATCTCCCCTTCCTGGAGGTGATCTCCCCTGCGGAATCTGCCCGCTGGAGATGGCTTTTCTCCTCTATAGGTTTCCGCCCCGTGACGGCGGCGAAACGCGGAAACTCTTCTGTTCTTAGGGTTTTCACACCAGGGGGGTCTGATAGGCGAGAGGAGGCACCGAGGGGGGCCACCAGGCATCCAGGAGGGTGCCTGGCGCGGCCAGGAGGGGGGCCGCGCCAGGCACCCTTCTGGATGCCTGGTGGGTCCCCTCACCTCCGTCTTCGGTGATCCCCAGTCAATTCCCATAAAAACGATCCCCGTAAATTTTCATCGTATTTGGACTTGATCTGATTCAGCAACTTGGCGTCCACTTTTCACCGCTGAATCCTGGTTCTGCTGCTTCGGCACCGGAAAGTTGTAAACTGTGTAAAACAAGCCAAAACAACATAAGAAACATACTTTAAAGTGGAATATATCAATGAATAGGATGAAATTACAATATAAAATAGTGATGCTTTTTGGACGTATCAGTTATCGGCTCAACTCTCTTCATGCATCGCGCATGGTTAACATCGGGAGTGAAGTCGCGTTGTGGCAAGTCCCGGCCTGGCCGACTGCGTAGCAGGGTCTTACTTACGCGTGAGCTTGCGCGGCATCTCGGGCGCAGTTTGTTGCGACCCAGACATTGTTTTTATAGAGGCACGGAGCCTAAGAAGAAATGCACCCACTTGGAGAACAATTAGGTGGACTAAATAGTAGTCACTCGCGGAGCGTTTGTGAGCTTAGGCCAGGAGTTGATAAGAGATGCACCCACTCGGATAGTCGTCGAGTGAGCTAATAACGCAGGCAATCGTAGTGCACTCAAGTGCTCGGGTGGATTGTCCTTCTAGATATTATTCGGGTCTTGCTGGTTAGTGCGAGTAGGCACTCGAGCACTTCATCATCTCGGTGAGGGAGCACCCCGGACTCTGTAGATGCACTTGTTCTTGCTGGAGGGGAGTGACCACTCGCACCCTCGAAGTCTTGGTCCATTCTATCTGTGCTCTGTTGCCGTGATAACCGGGCGCTCCCAATGGGAGTTAAACTTTTGGTGCAATTAAAATTTTGAAATGACAAATCTGAAAAGTAGGGCCTCTTTCCAGTGATGGGTTTTGGATGTGGCTTGTCTTAAATCGACCTTTCTGTGTTGTCATGATGTCAGGGGTCGTAATGATGTACTTGAACGTGCTTGATGACGGTGGTTGGTTTGTGAACCGTCGCGTCTTATGTGTGGCTTTAATGACGTCTTGGATACTACATTGCATCCCTGCGCTGCTGCTGCCTGTTGGGTTTCCGAGGCGTGCGTGGGAGCATGCGAGATTTGATGCCCCGTTTTAATTTTTTCTTGATGTGAAAGGGCATCTTGTCTTGGAATTTGTAGCATTGCGTACGCTGATCTTGGATATTGATTGTAGTGTCGTTTAGATTTCCTTTAGCGTTTCTATTTTTCCCTTGTCTTGGCATATATAAGCGTTGTTGCTGCATTGTGTTGTTGTCATTCTTCTATCTCCTTCCCTTCTTTTTGCTTGATATGGAAACAAAGCGTAGTGGTCGTATTTCTTCTGCTAGTTCTTCGCATGGCATGGCCGGCCCGGGTCGAGGCCGTCGTGGTCGTGGTGTCCGTGCTCCTCGTCCTTCCCGACGGGGACGCGGTGGTGCTGCAATGGCGCATGTCCCTGCTGCTGCGGGGGAAGGCATCTGGCGCTATGACTTCCTTCTACGAATTCTTAGCCGGACAGCCAGCCGGATTCCTCTTGCTTTCTCTTTTTCTCCCATTGTTTCTGAGCTTAGTTTGAAGGGTTTTTGGCTTCAGCTTCAAGGGTGCTCTCGATCTCCTTCATGGATAGGGATTGAAGTTGACAGTTCGTTCTTGATTTTCTTGGGGTCTAGTAGGGGATAATTTTCTCGCCGGCTAAATCTGCACGACGGTGATAGTCTTTGATGTCGTTTCGATGGTGAAGATACTCTCACCGTTCGTGATTTTGTTGCTGGCGGAAATCTTCTGGATCCGTACTGGGAGAGGTCGAGCAGCGACAGTTCTGGGGAATCGAGGAGTGCTTCAGTTTCTCTTTCTTCTTCTCCTGGCGGCTCACCTGTGGCTACTACTTCTGCCGAATCCTCGACTGGTAGTGCTTGCTCTTCTAGTTCTAAGGAGGACTCGGATGTCAAGATGCCAACCAAACGGGTGCGCCGGTAGGTTAAGGTCACCAGGCTCAGGAAGGAGGCGAGTTGTTCCTTGCAGACATAGGGTTTCTCTTTGTCTGTGATAATGCTCGTCAAGATGTGGGCAAGTGCCAATTATCTCAGCATGTGCACATATGTAAAAGTCACAATTCCTTGTAATGATTGGCCTTGTACTCCTTTTGATATGTAGTAGGAATTGAGTTCGAGTGCTTCACCTTGTATCCCTTTGATATGTAATGGAAACTGTCTTCGAGTGCTTAGCCTTGTATCCCTTTGAGATGTAATGACAACTGTCTTCGAGTGCTTAGCCTTGTATCCCTTTGATATGTAATGGAAACTGTCTTCGAGTGCTTGGCGTTGTATCTCTTTGATATTTTTAATGATATTGGGTGCGCGGCAGCGCTCCCGATGGGAGTAGCCCTCGAGGTTATGTTCGACTCATAGAGTCGGCCATAGGCTAAAATTATTCTGCTGAACTAGTTCCATTCTACTATTTTGTGCCGTATTTCTAAACTCGTTGGGTGTGAGACAGCGCTCCCGATGGGAGTAGCCCCCGAGTCTTTGGTCGATCGGTTGCGATCGGGTCAAGACTGGAAACTGCCGTATCCATTGTTGCTTTGCCGGGTCTATCCTTTTCTAGGGGTTCTGGTGTTTCCGGAAGCGATGCTGCTCCTTGATTTTTGGTACAGGTTTTGCTGATGTGAGGCTGTCGAGGGGTGGGGACAAAATCCTTGAGGAAAAAGGAAGTTTGAATTCCTGAGCCCCCAAGTGTCGAAAGGGCATTGTTTGGTAGGTGAGAGATTCTTCGTGGAGCTGGGCGAGCCTGAGCTCGAGCCTCCGGACGTCAAAAGTGTTGTCATCGTGAGGGGGGGGGGGAGGAGGTCTGCGTTCCAGGCCCCGAGTGCTAGAGTAGTGTTGTCGCGTAAGCCAAAAGCGCCTCGAGGGGGGAGTCTGCGCTCGAGCCCCCGAATGCTAAGGTAGTATCGTCGCGTAAGCGAAAAGCGCCTCGAGGGGGTATTCTACACTTGAGCCCCCGAGTGCTAAGGTAGTATCATCGCGTAAGAGAAAAGCGCCTCGAGGGGGGAGTCTGCACTCGAGGCCCCGAGTGCTAAGGTAGTATTGTCACGTAAGAGAAAAGCACCTCGAGGGGCGGAGTCTGCGCTCGAGCTCCCGAGTGCTACAGTAGTGTCGTTTGGGAAACACATCTTTTATTTCTTCAAGTTTTTACATGAGTTGCCTATCAGTGCTGCTGCCGATATCGAGTTGCTGGGCAAGAGTGCCTGTGGGTAGTCTACGGGTAGAAGAGGCGCAAGTTTGCCACGTTCCACGGATTTCGCACCTCTTCGCCGGTCTTCGGGTTCTTCAGTATGTACACCCATCCTCCTATTTCTTCTGAGACTATGAATGGTCCTTCCAACTGAGGGGCGAGCTCGTGGACCTTTTCTTGTATTAGCTGTAGGACAAGATCTCCTTCGCGGAAGGTTCTTGGTCGCAGGCGGCTGCTTTGGTATGTGCGTAGCTTGTCTTGGTACCCTTCTGATCGTGCTAGGGCTCTGTCCCTTGCCTCATCTGCGACGTATTTATCGTGTGCGAGTGCATCTTCTGCTTCTTCTTCTTCATACCCCGTAATTCGGGGAGCTCCAAATTTGAGGTCGTGTGGTAGTACAGCCTCCGCTCCATACACCATGAAGAAAGGTTTGTATTGGGTTGATGCGTTGGGAGTGGTGCGCAGGCTCCAGAGGGCGGCGGGAAGCTCTCCTATCCAGTTGACTATGACCTGCTCGAGTGATGCGAGGAGCCTATTTTTGATTCAACCGCATACTAGGTCGTTTGCTTTCTCAACTTGTCCGTTGGACTGCGGGTGCATGACTGAAGTGTAGTTGATCTTGATGCACAACTCCTGCCAAAAGTTTTGGAATTCTGCTGTTGTGAAGTTTGTACCGTTGTGAGTGATGATGTTGTGTGGTACCCCGAATCGAAAGAGGATTGACTTGATGAAGTTGACTGCCGTGAGGGCTATCGAGCTGGTGATTGGTACTGCTTCAGTCCACTTGGTGAACTTGTTGACTGCTACTAGGAGATGTGTTCGACCGCCTTTTGAATATTTCTTAAGTGGACCAAGCATGTCGAGTCCCCATGTTGCAAAGGGCCAGGATAGTGGTATGGTTTTGAGTCCTGATGCTGGCGCGTGGGGCCTGCTGGCAAATTTTTGACAGGCGATGCAGCGTCGCACGATATCTTCTGCATTTCGCATCGTGATTGACCAGTAGTAGTTCCTTGCCGTCTTCTTCCTCAAGGCAGTTTTGGAGCACTTGAGAAATGCTGCGCTTGTAGAGGTGTCCATTGATTATGGTGAATGCCTTGGATCGTCGGCTGATGCGTCGAGCTTCCACGATGTCTTGCGGCAAGGTGCCTTGTATCAGACATCTAAGGGAAGGTCTTGTCCAGGTTGGGCCTTCGAGTGCCGCTGGTTCTTCTTCCTTGATTGCATTATTTCCTTCTTCGTCAGCGGATGGGTTCGTTGCTGCTACTTGTTGTGACGCCCTCGATTTACGATCATGTACAATAATCATACACGTAGGGTACATGATCGAGATCAAGGTGCCACGGTGAGAATATCATAGCACAACACTAAACACAAAAGGATAAACCAATATAATACAACAAAGGGGGGGTCGCTCGGACCCGAATACAAAGTCATAGAATCATAATATCTGAGTACAGACATAGTTAGTCAAGTTTTGCCTTAAGAAGGCTAGCACAAATAACATCAGGCATACATATCGAAAAGGCGAGGCCTCCTGCCTGGGATCCACCGAACTACTCCTGGTCAACAGGAACTCGACGTCGTAGTAGGCTCCTCCTGGAATCTCCTTCTCCTGGGCTCCAACGGCGACTGCAGCGGCCGATCAGGCAAAGCGAAAAGGGAAAATAAAGCAAGGTTGAGTATCTAGTATACCCGCGAGTCTTACGTTCGCTACTAAGCATTTATGCATTTGTCTCAAATGGAAAGGGGAGGCTGTATATAGTGGACTGCAAGGTAGAAATCAGAATAAGGGAGAGAAGCCAGGCCTATCGAAGACTAGCATCTTCCGACGAGTCTTGCAGCACAAGAAGAGAACAACCAACAGTTCAATAGCATGAATGTAATAACAATGCAGCAGAAGTTGCTGCAGCATTGTATAATAGTAAGTTGTAATATTTAATAATAATAATGCCTCTGAATTCCCTTCCTCGACTTCCCTGCGAGGAAGAAAACCCGGAACCATATAGTTTAATAGTACTACCTCCGATCCATAATAAGTGTCGTTCATCTTAGTTTAATAGTAGGCTCTGGCTTCAGCATAAAGCGTCCTTTTACCATGGACACGACTATTCGAATAGATCTAACTCCCTGCAGGGGTGCACTACTGTTCAGCCTGCACGCTCGGATCTCCAGGGTGGCGTACACCTTGTTAAGGAATGCCCCACCGAGGCTATCCGACATGTCGCCCATCCTACGGCGGCCTCTCAAGTCATCCACCGGAACCGTTAAGTCATTTTATTATTATCTTTCAGGACAACCGTTATCGTTGCCCCTTTCTCGGTGAGTCGCGGACAACGACAACAGCCAGGACCACCAGTAACGTCGGTGCCTGCCCTGTCGTCCCACGAACTCGTGCGGTTACCAACAAGGTGAACCGTCTCCTTACCTTGTCTCGCGTTTTCTCCGAAGAGATCGACTTTCGTACAACAGGATATCTTTCGGCCACAAACAGTACCAGGCCCGCCGCACACCGGTGGAATACACCTGACCTGTCGTTCCGCTAAGATACCCTGCGCGGGCACCGTTGGGTTACCCGACTCCTTACCTGTAAGGACAACCGTGGTTCAGTGCCCTTGGACGGCTAGACAGAGTCGCAATGAGTGGAGTACAAGGATTACTCCTCGATAGCTCACACTTGAGGTGCCTCGGCAGAGCCGGGGTAGGGGCCTGAAGCGGTGTCTGCTCTGAACCGTACCTGTAACAGTTGTAATGTATCGTATCCGCATTCACTCCTAGAGTGAAGACGACCCGCTATCTAATCCTATTGACTAACAAGGCGTAGGATTCATTGCTGAATATAATATAATTATAAGGCAGCATAGGATAAAGGAATGTTCATCAAGGGGCGACAAAGACAGGTTATGCAATTGAATAGGATTGTAACGTAACAGCAGCAGCAATGCCTAGTTCAAGAAATGTACGGAAAAGATAGGCGATATCTGGGGAACAGAATGGCTCTGCTTGCCTGTAAGCTCGACGGTAGAGGTACGGTCGTCGACGAAGTAGTCGATCATAGGGGCATCAGCAGCGGACATCGAGACTACCGGACAATAAGAGAGGGGGAAGAAACAGTAAATACATGGCAATAATAGCAATACAAAATACAAGACATGGCAAACGCAGTGTTAGGGGTGAACTAAAGCGGTGCTACACGTTGCAGATGAAACGGAATTCAACCGGCAATTTTACCGGCTCCGGGCAATTATCGGACAGTGCAATCGAAGGGGGTTCTGATCAACTTTCATGTATAAAGTTTTTGAATCTGACTTACGGTTTAAAAGATATTCAAATTCAAAGTTTAAATCAATTTAATAGATTTTCTGGATTTAATTTAATCAATTAAACATACATTATCCAAAACAGTAGTTTGACCAGTTAACTGACATGTGGGTCCCACATGTCAGCGTCTGGTTTATTAAAACAATTCACTTGTTTAATTAAACAGCACCTGGCCCCGCATGTCATACATAGTGGCACTTATAATTCATTTTATTTATTCATAATAGAAGTGGGACCCACATGTCATTGATTCATTTTATTATTTGTAATTAAATTAAACTAATAACCCTATGGGGCCCCGATGTCGTACTAACAGATTTTAATTAACATATTAAACTAAATAGGGGGTTAACTTAAGTTTCTGGGCCCACATGTCATTGTCTATGGGGGGTTTAATTAATCTGACAATTCAATTAGGGGGGATTTATTTTAACTTAACAGGGGTTAGCCAAGGGTGTTTAATGGGGGTGGGCCCCCTTGGTCAGTGGGGTTAGCCCCAGACACCCGTGCCGTGCACGGCGGCGAGGAGGCGCACGGGGAGAGGGGGGCACGCGGCCGGAACAGTGGGCAAGCAGCGGAGCAAGGCGCGTGCGCGCGTGGCCAAGTGGGAGCGCACACGAGGGTTTCTGCAGGGCACGGCCGAGCTCTTGCGCCAGTGCGTGCGTGCACGTCCAGGGCGCGGCGAGGAGTGGGTGCGCGTCCCCGGTGAGCAACTCGAGCGGGGCTGGACCTAGAGGACCAGCGCACCGAGGCGCATCCAACGGTGCCAAAACCGTGGGCTGGGGGGACCTAGAACGCCGACTGCGAGGAGTCGCGCGGCTGCTGGAGCATGTGTCCATGGTGGCCACGACTACGGGCATCAGGGAGGAAAAGGGAGTGGCTCAGGAGGTGCAGTATGCTCACATCGAGTTCGGGAGCGTGCACGGGCAGGCCAAGGCGCGGTGAGGAAGACGAATTTCGGCGAGGCCAACGGCGGCCGTGGCGGAGGGGCGCTGACGTGGGGGTGACCCCACGACTCCTATGGATGGGCCTACCCGGTGTACCCGAAGACAGATGTCCCACAAAGATGCCGCCTGGGCCCAACCTTGGCCCACTAGTGGAACCGACGTAGGAGTCCGCGACTCATAAGGAAGGTGCAAACCTGCCGTACGAAAAAAGATCAGGGTTAGGAAACTTCATCTGTAATCCAGGACGGACTCCCCGAGACATAGCCTAGTATATAAGAGCTAGGAGGGGAGACGTTAAGATCAAGTAATACACAATCTGTAACCCTAGCCTTGGCTTCCCGGTAATCGCCATCTCCAATCAATAACATCGAGCAGGAAAGTATCCTCCTGTTAGCTGACAAGCTATCGTCCAATCTGTGCCTCTCATGACTAACCCAGGGTCCGTCACCATGGGATTTGCCGGGGTACATCCCCGACAATTGGCGCCATCTATGGGAACTACACAGGTTGGAATTATGATCTCGGCGGTTCCCTCTTCAGCAAGCCCCAAGTCAAGAGCAAAAACCAGATGCAATCCACCCGAAGAATTCAAGATCAAGGCAAACATCTCTGCCACCCCAGCGAGATCGCTCAACCTGCAGCCGTGCCAAGACCAACACTACGGCGGCAACCGAGCCCACCGCCAGCGAAGGAAAACTCGACGACCCAAAATAAGGGCGCGAGGGTTCCACATGGAGATCCCAATCGACGAGCTGCAGCACGAAGCAGAGGACTCGCCAACCACTCGACGATGCACCGCCACCCAGGCACCCGCCGCACAACAAGACACCGACTCCGAGCTCGAGATCAGCGATCGCCAAGATCATCGCCAACGAGGAAAAAACCGACGACCCAGAAAACAGGTGCGAGGATTCTACGAAGAGACCCCACTCGACGAGTCGAACTATACAGCCACGCGCTCGCCGACTACTCGACGACCCTCCGCCATGCAGACAACCGTCGCCCGCCACGACAGCGACTCTGAGACTAAGACCGGCGAATACTACGACCCAGATCGAAGACCAGACGAATTCGCCAACCTTATAAGGAACCAGAATCTGAGCGTGGGGATCGAAATCGATCCACGATACCACGAACACCCGGCGGATCACGCGCTGTTCTTCCGAATCTCAAGGAGGAAACGACACGTCGGATCCGGCAAACTCACGGTCAGGGAGCAGCTAGAAGGACCCTTCACGATCCACTGCTTCAAAGACGACCGGGGATACATCAGATCGGGCCACACTCTGGGAAACTGCCGCCTGTTCAACGAACTCGCCGACAGCCTCAAGAAGGAAGGGTATCGCAAGCCCAGCAGGACGCCTACACCCTGTAAGCCAGAGCAGCCGAGAACTTAGACACAGTCGAAGTCTACCAGCTACATGATGTAGAAACTAGTATCACGTTCTCCCAGAGTTATCACCCACCTGCAGTCCCAAGGCCGGGGCACGGGCCCCTGGTACTCGATGCTCAAATTGGAGGGTACGACATGGACGTAGGCAGCAGCATGAACATAATCTTCGTCAGCACCCTACACAAGATGCTGATCCCACGATCAGTATGGAAAAAATCAAGCACCGTGCTATACGGAGTAGTCCCAGGAGACACTACTAGGGAAACAGCTATACATGGAAAGATTATTAGTGGCGCATTTTATATGTAATGCGCCACTATGTTGTAAGGGGTGGCGCACTGGTAAAAAATGCGCCACCCATAAGCTCTTATAGGTGGCGCATTTTCCAAAATGCGCCACCCCTAAGAGTGGGCCAGCCCTGGATCCCCTTATATGTGGCGCATTTGGAGAAATGCGCCACCCCTAAGAACCTTATAGGTGGCGCATTTCCAAAATGCGCCACCCCTAAAGATTTATTAGTGGCGCATCCAGAATGCGCCACCCATAAGCTCTTAGGGGTGGCGCATTTCCCATATGCGCCACTACTAAGAAAAAACTGTGCGGGAAAATTCCCAAATACACCCCCCTCGTGGACCGCCTTTTCAATTTGGAAAAAAATAAAAGAAAATGATAGAAATGTCAAAAAAATAAAAGAAAATAAGTTTCCCAAATGATATGTGGTCTAGTTGTTATGAAAATTTACAAATATGAATTTCGACTTTTTTTGCAAAATCTCTCGAGAATTTTGTAAAATGGACTTAACTTTTGCATACGACCTCCGATGAAAAAGTTTTTTATATGAAAAATCATCTACTCGAAAAGTTATATCCAAATTCAACCGGGTGTAACCCGTTGAACATTTTTAGAATCCTCAAAAACCTAACAGAAAAAAAGTTACGGGTGTTTGAGGATCTAGAGGCCCAAAAAAAGAGAAAAAATTGAAAAAAAATTTGAACTTAGTAGTGGCGCATTTTGTATGAAATGAGCCACTAGTAACAGATATTTTTAAAAAAAAATAAAAAATATATTTTTTGTTTTTTTAAAATTCAAAATAGTTTAGAGGACAAATCGGGAAGTTAAAAAAAAGTTGAAAATTTTAGATAGTAACATTAAAAAATTAAAAATAAAAATAAAATCAATTTTTTTAAAAAGTTCAAAATATGCTAATGGTCCCATCGAGAAAGTTTCAAAAAAATGTTGAAAAGTTTAGCACACCCATGAACATTAACAAGGTTCTAGACATCAACATGGTTTAATAGGATTTATATGTTAGATATATCAACAAGTGCCTGCTAGGTGAGGTGGAGTGAGAATTGAATAGAACCGAGAAGTTCAGCGTGCTGGGGCTGGAGTAGTGCTAGGATGGGTGACCCTCGGGGAAGTTTGACCACGGAGGTTAGTTTGACCTGAGATTAAGCATAGTGAACGGGCATTAAGCATACTAACCTGAGATTAAGAAAAAATAAATAAAAAAATAAAAATAAAAATAAAAAAATTATTTTCCAGATCCAGATTCAAAATTCAAAATTTACAAAAATTAATAGTGGCGCATTTTCAGAATGCGCCACCCCTAAGAGCTTATAGGTGGCGCATTCTGAGATGCGCCACGCCTAAGGGTCTTAGGGGTGGCGCATCCAGAATGCGCCACCTATAAGCCCTTATTAGTGGCTTGTAGTTAGTGGCGCATCCATAATGCGCCACTAAACAGAAAAAAAGGATGCCACTAAAAGGGCATTCCCTAGTAGTGAGAAGCGACTACTTCCCTTGGAATGATCGATCTCGAAGTTGTCTTTGGCAGCAGACAGAATTTCGCAAGACGCACCCTCGAGTTTGAAGTACTCGATTGGCAGTCGCAGTACCACGCCATACTAGGACGTCCAGCATTCGCACAATTCATGGCGATTCCGCACTACGCCTACCTCAAACTCAAGATGCCAGGATCCACGAGAGTCAATACAGTCAACGGGAGCTTCACCAAATCAGACAAGTGCGATCGTGATTTCCATAAAGTCTCCGACACCTTCGGAGCCGAGCAAGAACTCACAGAAATAGCCATGGCGATAGACAAAAGAATCTTTCCGCTAGCAAGCCGAGGCGAGACAAAAGAGTATGGACGAGACTTCAGGATCGACAGCGACACGATCACCCACCAAGTGCACCCGACGGACCCAGAAAAAACAGTCCGCGTGTACGCCCACCTCCCGGAAGATAAAGCGACTTCCCCCATCGCTTTCCTCCGCGAAGAATGGGAAATCTTTGCCGACATGCCAGGAGTACCGCGCCAGTTCGCGGAACACGTGCTGCGCATCAAGACAAACACCAAGCCAGTGAAGCAGGCGCTACGAAGATTCTCAGAACCCAAGCGCAGAGCAATCGGGGAGGAAGTCAATTGATTACTCGACGCCCAATTTATCTGAGAGACGAAGAAAGCCACTTGGGTCGCCAACCCTGTGCTGGTCCCCAATAAAGACACAGACGTACTGCGATTGTGCGTCGACTACGGGCCAGTCAACAAACACTTCCCAAAGGACCACTTTCCCCTGCCAAGAATCGATCAGATAATCGACTCGATAGCAGGATGTGATCTACTATCGTTCCTCGACGCCTACTCAGGATACAATCAGATCAGGATGAAGGAAGAAGACGAATATCATACATCGTTCATCACCCCTTACGGCGTATTTTGCTACAGAACAATGCCCTTCAGACTCAAGAAAGCCGGCGCCACATACCAGCGGATGATGCAAGCCTTCTTAAAAGAGCAAATAGGAAGAAATGTGCAAGTCTACGTGGATGACATCGTCATCAAAACCTACAGTGCAAGCACACTACTCGACGACCTGCGCGAGACCTATACAACGCTCAACAAGTACAGAATAAAGCTCAACCCAAAGAAGTGCGCATTCGGCGTCCCAGCCGGGAAGTTTCTCGGGTACATGGTCTCCGCTCGAGGAATCGAAGCGAACCACGAGAAAGTTCAAGTAATCGCCAGGATGAAGGAACCAACCGACATCACAGGCGTGCAGCAGCTCACCGGAAGACTCGCAGCCCTGATTCGTTTCATCAGCGGATTGGGAGAGCGCACATTGCCATTCTACCAGTTGCTGAGAAAAGGAGAGAAATTCCAATGGACCGAAGAAGCCCGCAAAGAATTCGCGGACCTGAAGAAGACACTCTCGACCCCACCGACCTTGGTTGTACCCAAAGAAAAAGAAAAGTTGTACCTCTACGTGGCAGCACGCAACAACGTGGTAAGCAAAGCACTCGTCGTCGAGCGCACAGAAGAAGGCAAGATCCAGAGCATACAGAGGCCGATCTACTACCTTAGCATGCTCTTGAAAAAATCCCAGCAGCGGTACCCGCACTACCAGAAGCTACTACTGGCCATCATCACGACCTCAAGAAAGGTGCCACACTACTTCGACGAACACCCTATCACAATCGTGAGCAGCGCACCACTCCCGGACATTCTAAACAACCCCGGAGCAACTGGGCGAGTCGCCGAGTGGAACAGTGAGATCAGCCCGCGGGACCTGCAATTCCAGCACCCAACAGCAATCAAGGCCCAAGTACTCCCAGATTTTCTGGTCGAGTGGACGGAGGTCCAGACACCAGCCACCCCGGACCTATCAAACTCATGGCAATGTTCTTCGATGGGTCCAAAAGACAGCAAGGAGCCAGAGCAGGAGTTGTTCTGGTCTCCCCCAAAGGAACCAAACTCAAATACGTCCTCGAGATCAAATTCAGCCACGCCTCCAACAACGAAGCCGAATACGAGGCGCTGCTCTATGGCATGCACATGGCCAAAACAAGCGGTGCCACTCGCCTCGTCATCTATGGAGACTCCAACCTCGTCGTCCAGCAGGCGATGAAAGACTGCAATGAAGTAGCTGAGAACATGGCGGCCTATCAGTAGCTCTACAACACGCTCGAAGGAAGTTTCGACGGCTACGAGCTCAACTATATCCCCAGAACAAACAACACAGAAGCCGACAAACTCGCAAACATCGGCTCAACTCGAGGACCAGTACCACCCGACGTCTTCCTCAAAAGCATCAGCCAGAGATCCATCAAGGAAAAAATAGCAGCACCAGAGGCAGCTGCAGATGACGACACCACAGAGCCAGCACAGGTGGCATGAGCAAGTCATTCTGAAGGCAACAACAGTCAAGAGGTCGAACCTACGGATCCAACAACACTCGAAGGACAAGCGTGGACAAAACCGTTCCTCCGATTTCTAATCGAAGGTACGCTACCGCAAGGTGTCCCAGAAGCTCGGCGCATCAGTCGTCGATCCAAGGCATTCATAGTAATCAACAGACAGTTATACAAGCGCAGCATCACCCAGATACTCCAGAAGTGCATCGACGAAGAAGACGGGAAAGCCCTACTGCTCGAAATCCACGAGGGCATCTGCGGGCACCACGCGAGCAGTCGAGTACTCGTATCCAAAGCGTTCCAACTAGGGTTTTATTGGCCCAATGCGATGAAAAACGCAGAAGACATCGTGCGGCGTTGCATTGCCTGCCAAAAATTTGCCAGCAGACCACACGCTCCAGCCTCAAAACTCAAGACCATACCACTATCATGGTCGTTCACCACCTGGGGACTAGACATGGTGGGCCCGCTCAAGAAATCATCGAAAGGAGGAAGAACACACCTGCTGGTAGCAGTCGACAAGTTCACCAAGTGGATCGAAGCAGTGCCCATTACCAGCCCCACAACCCTCACGGCAGTGAATTTTATTAAATCAATCATCTTCAGGTTCGGGGTGCCGCACAACATCATCACGGACAACGGTACGAACTTCACAGCGGCAGAATTCCAGAACTTCTGCGAAGAACTGGGCATCAAAATCAACTATGTATCAGTCGCGCACCTGCAATCCAACGGCCAAGTGGAAAAAGCAAACGGCCTAGTATGCGGAGGAATAAAAAAACGGCTCCTCGCACGACTCGAGCAAGCCGCGGGCAACTGGGTAGAAGAACTCCCTGCAGTACTATGGAGCCTGCGCACCACCACAAATACCGCAACCCAGTACACACCTTTCTTCATGGTGTACCGGTCGGAGGCAGTGCTACCACATGACCTCAAATTCGGGGCACCCCGGATCTCGGGGTACGAAGAAGAGGAAGAAGAAGAAGCACTGCAAGATGACAAGGACACAGCAGACGAAGAAAGAGACACAACCCTAGCAAGGTCAGAGGGGTACCAGGACAAGCTGCGCACCAAACAAAACAGCCGCCTGTGCACTAGAACCTTCAACAAAGGCGACCTTGTCCTACGGCTCATACAAGAGAAATTCCACAAGCTTGGCCCCCAATGGGAAGGACCGTTCATAATCTCAGAAGTCATAGGAGGAGGCGCCTATAGACTGAAGAACCCGAAGACTGACGAAGACGTGGGAAATCCATGGAACGTAGAGAACCTACGCCTGTTCTACCCATAGTCTCCACCAGTCATGCTCAACTGGCAGCTCATGTAAACCTTCGACGCAATAAAATGATGTTTCCCAAATACTACCACCTCAAAGCACTCGGGGGTCCGAGTACTAACTCCCCCCGAGAGACGCTATCGTCGCTCACGCGATCTTTACCCAAAGCACTCGGGGGCTCGAGTACTAACTCCCCCGAGAGACGCTATCGTCGCTCACGCGATCTTTACCCAAAGCACTCGGGGGCTTGAGTACTAACTCCCCCCCCGAGAGACGCTATCGTCGCTCACGCGATCTTTACCCAAAGCACTCGGGGGCTCGAGTACTAACTCCCCCCGAGAGACGCTTTCGTCGCTCACGCGATCTCTACCCAAAGCACTCGGGGGCTCGAGTACTATCCCCCCCCCCCGAGAGACGCTATCGTCGCTCACGTGATCTTTACACAAAGCACTCGGGGGCTCGAGTGCAAAAACTCCCCTCGAGAGACGCTATCGTCGCTTACGCGATCTCTATTTAAAACCACTCAGGGGCTCGAGCACCATCTCCCCCAGAGAGACACCGCAGCCCGAAACCTAAAGGGTCCAAGCAAAAACCCCGGAAAGGCGTCACCCGTTGAAAACTGCCCGGGATCAAAAGGAAGACACGGCTACAACCAGATGGAACGCAAAGTACTCTGGAGAAACATGGATGGAGCGCAGGACACAGACAATCCTTTAGTCTTCATCTGATCGCCTACGATCACCTAAAGACTCGGGGGCTACTCCCATCGGGAGCGCTGTCACGCACCCGATAAAAGACAGAAATTAACGAAAGAACGACAAAGGAAACAAATCTCAGCCAACGTTCGACTCTCCGACTCAAACGTAGCCTCGGGGGCTACTCCCATCGGGAGCGCTGTCGCACACCCGATAGAACCCGCAGTACAAAGATTTGATGGAATCGAAGACAGCTCTCAAATGCAAAGGACTCGAAGACAGATTCCATTACAAAGACGCAAACACGGTTTGCATTACAAGGACCCGAAGATTATTCTCAGTAAAAAAAGACTCGAAATACACTGGACAGAAGGCAGCTCTGATTACTCGAAGGCAATCCTCATTACATGGAGAACTAACCTAGTTACAAAAGACACAAGCAGCCGATAAGACTACAACATCAATCACCTAAGGAATTATGACTTCTACATGTGTGCCCATGCTGGGATGGTCGGCACTAAGACAACGAGCATCATCACAGACAAAGGAGGAGTTGAAGCAGACAGCTCATGATGTCAATGACATAACAAAAGGTGAAGCTCGACTTATTTGCGGAGCACCGAATACAATGCTCCACCAGCTTCTTCTCTAGCTCACCCCGAGCTACCGGCGAAAATGACGCCGCTACCTCCAGTTCTACAAGGTCGCTTGGCGCGTCCGCTTGATCGGTGGCTTGACATCGAGGTCCTCCCTAGAGCCAGAGGAGGAAGCAGTTGAAGACGGCACACCACCACCACCCAAAGAGTCGCCGGTGGAGGAAGTAGTTGAAGACGCAGGCGTAGGACTCCTCGACCTATCAGAACCGTCGCTGCTTGTCTCCTGCCAGTACGGATCCATGCGATTGCCGCTCGGGTCAAAGGCGTGGATGATAAGAGTATCTTCGCCATCAAAGTGGCAACAGAGGGTATCACCATCACGCAATCTCAAGCGTCAAGAAAACGATTTCCAGCCAAATCCAAGAAAAATCAAGCGGGAACTATCGATCTCCAACTTAACATAAGAATGAGATCGAGTGCACCCCTGAAGACGGAGTAGCAAGCCATCAAGACTATGCTCAGAAAAAAGGGCAGAAAATGTAGAAGGAAGCAGCATGCGAGCGGCGTCCCGGCCACGGACGCGTAGGAGGAAATCACAGCGCCAAAAACCCTCCTCCGAGGAAGAGGAGGAAGGCGTCGACGGTGCACCACGATGGCCACCGTGAGAAGAGCGTGGAGTACGACCACCGCGACCACGGCGAACCCGGCCACGACTAGTCACACCTACACCTAGTTTTGGCCCCATGAGGAGATGAAAAAGAGGAGAAAAAGGGGCAGAGGACGAACACTACTACCCGATGAGGAAAAGGGTTCTATTTATAGCACAACCCCAAGGGCACGCAAAAGCCCAGACGACGGCAGCAATTAATTCAAAGACCAAGCACGCCAGGCGATTCGAATTCCGAGACAAAGATGACTTCACACGGGCGGCACTGTGCGCTGGTCGCGTCAAATCTCGCACGTTTTCAATGCGTGCATCGATAACTCAACAGGCGGCTGCAGCACGCCACCAAAAGCCATCATTATGACCGGTCATGAAAACATGACCGTTCGAAGACAGAGCATCTTTGACGGTCCTCCAGCAAAGAGATCGCTATCCTTACCAAGAAGAGGTAAACTAACATGACAACACAAAAGAAAATACAGCCTGCAAGCGCCGTCTTTACTAACTCAAATACATTTTCAAATATATTTAACTCCCATCGGGAGCCTATCCACCCATGAGAGTTTCGGGTGCTCCCTCACCTAAAGAAAATACCGTGCTCGAGTGATTACTCGCACCCATGAAGAGTCTCGGTTGCTCCCTAACCTAGAAGAACAAACGTGCTCGAGTGATTACTCGCACCCATGAGAGTTTCGGGTGCTCCCTCACCACGACACAAGATAAGCAGACTTGCAGTCGACAGATCGAACGGTCCCAGAGTATCGGGTGTTCCCTCACCCCGAGAGCAAAAGTGATACTCGAGTGATTACTCGCAAAACTCTATGTATCCGACAACTCGACGACCTCCCGAGCAAATACTCCTCTACATTACTCCTCGCCCGAGCTCTCGGCAAAGCTCCGCGAGGGACCGCTAAAACAACTCACTTGATTGTTTATTCCAAGTGGGTGCATTATCTACTAGGCTCCGCGCCTCAATAAAAATACATATTCCTGGAACACAATACACTGTGCCCAGATGCCACGCAAGCTTAGCTTGTAGGTAAGACCCCGCTGCGCAGATTGGCCGGGCTGGGACTTGCCGCAGAGCGATTTCACTCCCAATCTTTTCCATGAGCTTGCATGATAGAAAAAGCCGGGCGGACGCGCCTAGGATATGAACTTTACAGGCGGCAATTGATCACTGTAAGACCTGCAGTGGCATGAATTTTGCTAGACACCAGTGTTCCAAGCTCATGTCGAGGGACATGAGTTTGATTGGGCTACTGCGGTATTTGCCACTAGTGCAATTCACCAAGGCTCGACCAGTCGACTCCTTGGGCCCTTTCAGCTTAGCATCCCTCGAGACATGTTTTTTCATGGCCCCAGACTGCCAGCGACCCACGGTTGAACCGTGCATACTTAAAACGACGCAAGAATGGACTCGAGTCCCTGCGAGACTCTTCGAGCCCCCCAGGCACTCGGGGGCTATTGCCGAGGGGGTGACCCAACGACTCCTATGGATGGGCCTACCCGGTGTACCCGAAGATAGAAGGCCTACAAAGATGCCGCCTGGGCCCAACCTTGGCCCACTAGTGGCACCGACGTAGGAGTCCGTGACTCATAAGGAAGGTGCAAACCTGTCGTACGAAACAAGATCAAGGTTAGGAAACCTCATCTGTAATCCAGGACGAACTCCCCGAGACCTAGCCTAGTATATAAGGGCTAGGAGGGGAGACGTCAAGATCAAGCAATACACAATCTGTAACCCTAGCCTTGTGCGCACTAGCCTTGGCTTCCCGGTAATCGCCATGTCCAATCAATAACATCGAGAAGGAACGTATCCTCCTGTTAGCCGACGAGCTATCGTCCAATCTGTGCCTCTCATGACTAACCCAGGGTCCCTGACCATGGGATTTGCCGGGGTACATCCCCAACAGGCGCGACCCGATTGCGAGCTTCAAGTGGTTCCCGACCTCGATTCGCTGGTGGAGAGGAAGTAGGCGACCACGGCAGAGCTCCAGGACATGGAGGGGCGACCTACGGAGGACATGGTTGCCTCCACGGCGAGGTGATGGCGACGGAAGTCCACGGGCGGGCGAGGCAGTGGGAGAGCGGCCGGCGAGGAAGAACTGGGATAGGGGTCTAGGGTTTCCAGGAGGCCGAGGGCGCGGGGTCGGCTTTATACTCACCGGCGGCAGCGGGATGCCTGCCATGGCGGTGAGGCGTGCCGTGGTACGGCGGGATGGCCGCCACGACGCCTCTGTGTACGGGGAAGGAGATGATGGCCAGGGCGGGCCAGGTCGACCGGGAGGAGGTTGGCTTGGCACAGTTAGAGTGCTTCTCCCTAAACGGTAGATAGGATTTCTTTTTTTTTCTTTTTTTTGTTCTTTCTTTGGTGTTTTTATTTGTTTTAGTTGAGTTAACATTTTTTTTAAACTTGTAACTTGCTCCAATATTATTGTTACATTTTGGACTACTGCTACAAAAAGTGTGGAGCTTTTATAAAATCCTTTAATATTTGTTTTGAATATGCAACTGATGAAAGGGATGTTTTAGCACTGGTTTGAATTGTTTGCAATATTGAAATATTGCAATAAATATCCACTGTTGGTTTAACATGGTCCAGTGATATTTAGGCATTTAATAAAATTGGTTCCACAATTTTTGGACAAATTTTGATTTATCACATTATTTTTAATAACAACCAAAAGGGTTTTTGGATTAATCAAATGCGAAGATGATCAAAGTGAGATTTAGCAACAGTAATTATCATTAGCCAAAAGTGATTACTGTTACAAGAAACCGAGGGTGTTACAAATCTCCCCCACTACAAGAATTCTCGTCCCAAGAATTTAAGCGGTAGAGGGGAAAAGATCGGGGTATTCTTCACGAAGGCGATCTTCGCGTTCCCAAGTGGCCTCCTCTTCAGAGTGATTCGATCACTGAACTTTGAGGAACTTGATTGCCTTGTTGCGGGTCCGACGTTCAGACTGATCAAGAATGCGGCTCGGATGTTCTCGATAAGACAAGTCCTGTTGCACTTCCAACATTTCATGATCCACTGCTCGGATAGGATCCTTGAAGCAGCGACGGAGTTGCGACACGTGGAAGACATCGTGAACTTGAGAGAGGTTCGGTGGCAATTCCAATCGGTATGCCACTGGTCCACATCTGGAAAGGATACGGAACGGGCCAATGTAGCGAGGAGCTAACTTGCCTTTGATACCGAATCGATGAGTGCCCCTCATGCGAGTGACACGAAGGTAAGCGTGTTCGCCGGGTTGATAGACCATTTCCTTGTGCTTGCGGTCATAGTTGCTCTTCTGGAAGGACTGAGCGGCCTTCAAATGTTCACGAATAAAGCGAACCTGATCTTCGGCATGCTGTATAATGTCCAGACCAATGAGGGTTCGTTCCCCAGTTTCTGACCAATTCAGAGGGGTTCGACACTTATGTCCATACAGAACTTCAAAGGGTGCCATCTTCAGACTAGCTTGATAGCTATTGTTGTACAAGAATTCAGCAAATGGAAGAGATTCTTCCCATTTCTTGACGAAGGAGATGAAACAAGCTCAAGCATGTCTTCAAGCACTTGATTGACTCGTTCGACTTGTCCTTGCGACTAGGGCTGATAAGCGGTGCTGAAGTTTAGGTGAGTGTCAATAGCTTCTTGGAAACTATCCCAAAATCTTGAGGTGAAAATGCTGCCACGATCAGAACTGATCTCCAACAGAATACCGTGGAGGGAAACAATTTTGGAAACATATAAGTCTGCTAATTGACTAGCAGCGATCGTCTCCTTGACTGGCAAGAAGTGAGCAACCTAGGAGAACCGGTCGATGATGACAAAGATGGCATCATGACCTTTCTGCGATCGGGGAAAACCAGTGACGAAGTCCATTTCAATCTTGTCCCATTTCCATTCAGGAATAGAGAGTGGTTGCAGAGTTCCAGTCGGTCTTTGATGTTCGGCTTTGACGTGACGGCAAACGTCACATTCATCTACATATCGAGCGATATCTTGCTTCATGTTAGACCACCAGTACCACTTACGAATGTCTTGGTACATCTTGGTACTACCAGGGTGAATCGACAAAGGGGTATCATGAGCTTATTTCATGACATCAGGGGCGTAGTTCAGGTTGGCCTTGGCTACCGGAACCACTAAACGACCCTTGAAGTACACTGCATTATCATCATTTGCATCAATAGTGAAGAATGAGGGCTCTCCGCTGGTGACACGACGCTTAATCTTGCAAATGTCAGAGTCATAATGTTGTATCGTCTTGATGCGTTCAACGAGATCTGGTTTGACAACCAGGGAGTTCACATATCCCTGCGGAACCATCTCGATGTTCAGCTTGCAAAGCTCTTCATACAGAGGTGCTTGTTGTATTTGAACTTCAAGTTCACTACAGTAGGCTTTGCGACTCAGGGCATCAGCCATCACATTAGCTTTGCCAAGGGTATAATGAATATCCATGTTAAAATCGACTATTGCCTCGAGCCATCTTTGTTGGCGGAGATTCAGGTTGGGCAGAGTAAACAAGTAATTCAGGCTTTGCTTTTTTTTTTGAAGGTTTATGACAGTAGGGGAGCCCCCCACTGCCTTCTATTTCAGTGAATTAAACACAGGGAACTGTACAAAGAGAGGGGAGGGAGGGAGAGAGGGGGCGAGGTTACATGGGGGGAGGTGTAATACAAGTTAGGGGGGAGTTAAGAGAGGGGAGAGGGGGGGGTACAAATCAAAGAGTCTGTACAAATTGCAAGACAAAGGGCACTAGGCTCTGTTTTGATCTATGTTGCAACATTTCAAAGTCCACTTTAAACCTTTGGGTCCATGAGTGTACACTGGGGTCGGCTCCTCTGAAGTTCTTGTTGTTCCTCTCTTTCCACAACCCCCAGGCTGCCACAATGAAAGTTTCCATGAACATGGGTTTATTCCAGGTCGCCTTACCCCTGTGGATCATGGAGAGCCTGTCAGTAGGTGAGCCCCATTCAATCCCAAGTTTCCTCCAACACTCATCACTAAATCTGCAGGTAAAGAATAGGTGCTCCACGGTCTCCTCAAGGGGGTCATCACACAAAAGACAGTTGTAGTTGTTATCTTGCAACACACAATGCCTCCTTCGGAGCATATTTCTGATGTTCAGCCTATCTGCGAGGAGGAGCCACCCAAACACCTTCCATTTATTGGTGCATTTCGATTTCCAAACCCACGAGAAGGCCAGGTCCACCGGGACATCGCGGAAGCAAAAGGAATAGAATTTGCTCGAAGAGAAGGAGTTAGATCCCCACACACACTTCCAAACATCATGAGTTCCATCACTCAGACTGATATTTCTCACGGCTTGCTGCAGACTGGCGAGTTCTGTCCTAGCCAAGACAGACATAGGCAGCTGAAAATTGTCTCCCAGCGCATGTGCAGACAATAAGTTACGAACAGAAACCTCTTCCTCTAGCGGAAAGGAGAAGGCCTGCGGATATGCTTCAAGATTGATGTCTCCCAACCAAAGATCCTTCCAAAACAATATAGTTTTTCCATCCCCAACTGTGGCTTTAGTCACGCCTCTGTAGACAGAAACAAGTTGCATCAAGTCCCGCCACCAAAAAAAGAATCGGTGTAGATCTCCCAACGATTACCAACGAGGTAATGTCGCCACAGCTTCAATGCATAAATTACTTCTGCCAATTCGAGATCATGCGTTGGATACTTTGCTTCATGAGAACGCAACTGACGAGATCCACAAGCAATCACTTTGCACTCTTGCATTAGGACATAGCCTAATCCTTGACGAGACGCATCGTAGTATATCACGAAGTCCTTCTGAGTATCAGGGGGAGAAAGCACTGGGGGAGAAGTGAGCTTGTCCTTGAGAGCTTCAAAACTTTCCTGGCATTTGTCTGTCCACTCAAACTTGACGCCTTTGTGAAGCAGATTAGTGAGAGGCTTGGAAATCTTGGAGAAGTTCTCGAGAAAACGGCGGCAATAGCTAGCGAGGCCGAGGAAACTTCTGAATTTCTTGACAGTCCTGGGAGGAGTACAGTCAAGAATATCCTGAATTCGTTCTTGGTTAACGGCGACGCCATCCATGGAAATCACATGACCAAGGTAGGTTACTTCGGGAAGCCAGAATTCACACTTAGAATACTTAGCATAGAGTTTGTGTTCTCGGAGCTTTTCCAGTATAAGACGAAGGTGATCAGCATGTTCCTCTTCATTCTTGGAGTATACCAAGATATCATCCAAATAAACCACGATGAACTTGTTGAGATATTCCATGAATATATAGTTCATCAATCGAGAGAAAGTGGCCGGGGCATTGGTCATGCCAAAAGACATGACGGTGTACTCGTATGAACCATAGCGAGTAATGAAACCGGTCTTCGGTATGTCCTTTTCACGGACTCAGATCTGATGGTAACCCAACCTCAAGTCGAGTTTCGAGAGATCCGTAGATCCAGCAAGTTGATCATATAGATCGTTGATCCGAGGGAGCGGATACTTGTTCTGTATTGTTGCCTGGTTGATAGGTCGGTAATCTTGGACCAAACGGTTCATTCCATCGCTCTTCTTGACAAAGAGAGAAGGTGCTCCCAAAGCAGAGGAACTTGGACGGATGAAGCCTTTGTGGAGTGCCATGTCTATCTTCTTCTTCAGTTCAAGGAGGTGGTGAGGCGGCATCTTATAAGGGTTCTTAGCAATAGGGACAGTGCCGGGCTTCAAGTCGATGACGAATTCGACATCTCTGATCGGGGGTATTCCCGGCAACTCTTTTGGGAAGACGTCGAGAAAATCGCGAACGACTAGAACGTTCTCAATTCCTTCAAGAGGTTAGGCATTCAGTGCGTTCAGAGCATATATCTGGCTTTCGTCATGTTGAACTGTTCGGGTCGAGTACAGAATTGTCTTGCCAGAAGGGTGAGTGAGCTGAACTGTTTTAGTACCACAGCGGATGTGAGCATCATGCGCTTTCAATCAATCCATACCAAGAATAACGTCAATGTTAGAAACCTTGAGGGCCATGAGTGAAGCAGCAAACACCAATCCTCCAATTTCAATACGATTATTGTGGGCTATCATCGAGGTATCCCAACTGGAACCTGGAGAATAAACCACCAGCGGAGGGTATAGGTTCTCGAACGGCAAGTCTTGCTTACGAGCAAACGCAGCAGATATGAAGGAATGTGAGGCGCCTGAATCAAACAAAAGAGAAGCTGGTACTGAATTAACAAGGAGGGTTCCCATCACAATAGTCGGATCCATCCTAGCCTTCTCAAGATCAACATGATTGGCAAAGCCACGTTCAACAAGAGGCGGCTTGGTATTACCTTTTCTGGTACGACGGTTTCGACAGTTCCTCTTACGGTCAACAGGAGGGCATGGTGCACGGAGACCTGGTTGTCCACACTGGCGGCATAAGCCATCATTAGGGGGAGGAGCCATAATATTGGGTTTTCCAGTCGGAATCGTTAGCTGTGTCGGCGGTGGAGGCAGACGAGGTGCAGCATAGGACGGCCTTGGCATTGGTGCAGGTCGGTGAAAAACATTGTGCGGGAGCCAGACTCTAAATTTCTGAGCAGGCCGACCCGAAGATGGGCCAGCATATCGAGCATGCTTGTAACAGCCCACTTTTCACAAAAATTAAAAAAATTGTTTTCGGTGTGAATTGTTTGATTGTCTGATTTTTTTGCGGTGTTTGCATCCCCGATTTATCGATCGGCGATTATTTTTCCCCCTCTTATCTCGTACCGGACGGAGACCGACCCTTGCCACCCTGACACTTGACCTTTGCGACACCGGTTTACGCCCGATCACCATCGCGAAAACGGCACGAGACCAGCCGCAGCCAACAGAACAAAAAACCCCGTTTAATAATTAAACGTGATATTTTTATAGCGCGCCGGAAAGTGTTTTCGGAACGGTTCCAGCGCGAGGTGAACGCCGCCGGCTCGACGCGCTGATCGCGCAGTTCGAAGTTTTACCCGAATTGGAGGTACTGCGGACCCTCGACGGTCAGAAACGCGAGCACCGCGCGCGCGTGATAAAAACCGGGGATGTTTTTTCAAACTGCCAGCCACCGGGGCTATATAAAGACCACTACCCCACTTAGGGTTTCCCTAAGCCACTAGCCCCCCCAGATTTGGAAAAACACCCCAATTTTCGTCCAAACCCTAAATTTCAGATCTGGATTTCGCCCAATCCATCCTGGACCGTCAGATCCGAAGATCCAACGGCCCTGGGGATGCCACGTCACCCTTCCAATCTCCTCTCTCCCTGCAGCCGCCTCCCTTCCCGCGGGCTCATCTCCGCGCCGCCGCCTCCCGCAGCCAGCCGGCCGGCCACCGGAGCAGCCCCAGCCAGGCCGCGCCCTCTCCCTCTCTCCCTTTACCTCTCTCTCTTTCTCCTTCCCTCTCACCTCTTCCTCCTAACCCCTCCTCTCCTCGCAGGTCCGCTGTCCGCGCCATTAATGGAGCTCTGGCAAGCTCGGTCGGACCCCAGCGCCTGAGAGCTGCCCCGCCGCGGTGGACCTCTATGCCGGCGACCTCCCGGCCGGATCCGCGCCAAGTCGCCTCCTCCTGGCCTCCCCTGGTCCGCCTTGGCAAGCCGCCGCCGCCGCCTGGAGTCCGACGAGGACGCCGCCGCTGCGTCCGGTCGATGGGGCGCAGCCACCAACCGTCGCGGTTGGGCTGGCCTGTCCAGCCACCTGCAGCCCAAGCCCAACAGCCGCAGCCAGCAGGCCGGCCTCCCAGCGGCCTCCCTAGCCTGCCCGCCAGCCACATCCGCCTCTTGGGCCGAGCCCAGTGGTGAGGCCCGGCACCCTTTTTTTCTGTTCTTTTTTCCATTTTTTGCTGCTGATTCAATTTTGCACTGCGATTTCCCGTTAAACCGTAGCTCCGATGAACGTGCCCCAAAACGAAAGTTGCTCAGAATTGCGTGTACTTTATTTCATATTTTGTGAGCATTTGCATTTGAGCTCATCTTGATTGTGTAATTGTGTGCTGAACAGGGCATCAGGCCGTTAAACTGCTACTTTTCCTGTTAGATGCTGCTGTTATTATTTTGTTGCAACTTTGCATGATGATTTGTAACAAATCCATGAGGCCTATTACATTGATTCCTTTTGCGTTGCGTTAAGCAATGTTTCTATTTAAGTTTCATGCGTTCACATGCCTTATTTGCTTGCTGCATCATATTTATATCTTGCTCCAAAGTAGCTATCCTGATGTTATTGTGTTGTTGTTGCTGAAACTGTTATTTTGTTGCAACTTCGGTCGACGAGTGTGTCGCGACCGTTTATCGGAATTGAGTGATTCCAATTGCATATTGTTAAGAATCATGTCTACTTTCATCCCATGTATTGCATTTCCATGATATGCTTGCTGTTCATATAGTTATTTAGCTCCAAAGTTGCTATGCTGCTGTTTTTGACAGCCACCTCTGTTTTTCTCTAAGTCTGTTACTTTGTGATGCCATGTTGTTTGCTTAATATCTTTTGATCTATGATGTATTTTTGCATGATTCCTTTTTCCATGCCTTCCATGTCATGTCTACTTTAATTGCAAGTCATTTGTGAGCATGTTTGCATTGATTATCCTGTTTATGCATTGCTCTAAAGTGTGCTTCGTGATGTTGGCAGTTTGTGCCCGTAACTTGTTTTGCTTATATCTTCTTAACCGTAACTCCGTTTGGAGTGTGCCTTATATGTAACTTGATTAGTTTTTCGTGTACCTTGTGTTTATGCTATTGTTTGCTGTTGTTAACCAACATAAAATATGGTTTAGGGCAGAACAGTATCAAATCCTTTAATTGTCGTGCGGCACTTAGTGTATGCCATGTTTAGGTTGTGCCTCACTTAAATTGACTAGCATAGATAGCTTACTTTGTGCTTCACCTCTTGACCTGTTTGTGTGTTATGTCATGCTTGCTTGAGTTGCCATGTTAACAACCGTTGTTTGATCACCTGTAGCTAAACAACTTGAACCACCGTAAGCGTGCGATATTCGTCGTGTGTGACCGATACCCCACTTAAACTGTTAGTAACCGTTCTCGACGATAGATCCGTATCGCGTTGTCGTGCCTTGTGTTGTCTCTTTGATATTGTATTGCTCCGTAGTAATAGTGGTGCCCCGTTGATTTCTTTCCAGTGTTTACTTCTTGTGCGCTTCCGCGGGTACCTCTCGGAGACAATGCGAGCTTGCGATCGACTACACCTTCGGAACCCGACTTATCAACAGGCAAGGACTATACATTACTTATGATCCATTCTATTTCAACCAGCGGTTTGCATGCTAGTATAGGTTAGGTTCGATGTTTGATCCTACCACATGTTTACAGTCTCTTTCAAACCATGTCCCTTCCCAGCAAACCTTGTACTGCTATGTTACTATTGCTCGTTGCTCAGCCCCTGCTTAGTATGCATGCTTAGGAAGCTACGATGTTACCCTGTTACTCCTTGGTTTGGGATATCACATTATTATATTGTTGTTGATGATATGATTATTATAATGTTGACTATATTCGACGAAGGATGGAAGGTCTAGGCTATCCCGCCCCGACGCTTTGTTCCATTCGAGTCACCTAGGATCCGAGTTCCGGGTATTGGTTTTAAGACTGAGCGTGCGTAATCGCGTGTGGTATTTTATGGGGTCCCCTCTTCTTACCTACCTAGCTTCAAACATTTCTAGAGGTGGCCCAAGCTGATTTACCATTTGAAACTGCATGCATAACTGGTCAGCTGCCAGTAGTTTTCAAAAAAACTCGGGCCAGTGGAGACTTAGTTCCTCTGTTGGTCCACACTTGGTGAGCTAGGGAAGTCCCCTGTTATATAGGCGAGACTAAACCCGACCTTAGCCTTACGGAAGAGTCCGATCCGAGAGCGCGGCCAGCTTTTGGATTGGGTGTCGACTCCCCGGGGGCCACCCGGATTTGTTCGTTGTTAGTTAGAGGGACCTGTCGTTTCGGATCTCTTGGAACTAAATCATAAAATGGTTGCCTATAATGGGTAGCAACTGAGAGAGATGGGCGAGCATGCGACGCCTCGTAATGGGCAGCTGGTACACACCTGCAGGGTTAAATCTTTTCGAGAAGCCGTGTCCACGGTTATGGACGACTTGAGACCTACTCCTTGTTCATAGACGACAACAACTGAGATAATCTTAATATAACTTGATCAACGTGTGTGTGTGCCTTGACTGCTTCTTCTTCGTCGGGATGCGAAGAGGAGGACAAGGATAGGATAGGTGTTATGTTTGCGTAGTAGGTGGATAGCAAGACACTTCATAAATTCTAGTGCGGCAGCAACCTCACCACTTACCCCTTCCTTACCGTAAACTACTAGTTGTCCTAGAATGACGAGTGATGAAGTCTTTGCTGGGTCAGATGACCAGTACAGTTGGATGCTGAGTACCTCTGTACTCATGATACTACCCCCAAACTATTTTCAGGGTTCTTGATCGACAACAGGTATGGTGACCGACGTTTCATGTGGAGACTCGACGACGACTAGTTAGGCGGATCCGGGCGGAGGGCCTGGACCCGTGTGGTTACGGGATCGATGTTTTTCTCTTTGCAAGTAGGCAGTTGATTGTAGTCTGTACTCAGACATGTACCTTCCGCTGTTGTATTGTATTTGAGGCAGTTGTATGCCGATTGTATGAGATGTTGTATCCTGTATCTGTAATGTTGTGATATCATGTTGGAAATCCGGGGCATATGGCTTTGTCATATGTCGCGGTGGGACCGATATGTGCTTCGTCCCCGGATCTGGGTGGAAACACCTAGATCTGGAACAGTACCGCATATCGGGCCTTACAACGCTTGAGCGACTCATGGTGCTTAGTCAGAGCAGTTTCGACTTGGAAAGCCTTGCTAACAAGGGTCACAAAGTCCGCACAATCAGGAAGGACAAGTGCGAGCTCAATTTCAGGATGCAGTCCTTCTCGGAATCTCTCCTGTTTGCGAGCGTCAGTGGCGACGTCTCTCTCAGCATAGCGGGAGAACTCAAGGAATTTCCTATGATATTCATCAACAGTTGTCTGGCCCTGACGGAGTTGGCAGAAATCCTCCTTCTTCTGGTCCATCAGACCTTGAGGAAGGTGCCATGCACGAAAGGCTAAATGGAATTCTTGCCAAGTGGTTACAGTTCCATCTTGCAGCGTAAGCCGGTGGCTTTCCCATCACTGAGCAGCTGGACCCCTCAGATGGTACGTCGCAAAGGTGAGGTAACTGGCACGGGCAACAGCAACTGACTCCATCTGAAAAGAAATATCACGGAGCCAATCATCAGCATCCATAGGATTGGCGGAGTCACGGAAGGTGGACGGGTTGAGGCGAACGAACTCCTGCAGAGTGATTTGGGCATTCTAGTTTGGAACCTGGGCCATTACTCCAGCCATAAACTGACGGTTCAGATCAAACTATTGCAGTACTGCGGCCATATAAGGTGGAGGTGGGGGATCGTCAGCCATCCTGCCTGAACAACAGGGGTTAGTTCAGACAAAGCGTTTGCAAGTATAAGAAGTCATACATGATGTAGTATGAGCAATGAACGAGAAGTGCAGTAGATACAAAATAGTAGTCATAAAGACATACAGATCATTGCACACAGTCGGTCAAAATCGGACAGCGTAACGTCGTAGAAATTAAGGAAAAAGGACTCAATAGTCGGCCTTCCCAGAATGAGAATGGGATCCGCGGTCCGGGACCTGGGTCAGAACTCCTGCGACACGACTCAATCAAGGGGGAAGCACCAGAACGCCGGGTGGAATCAAGAGAACATGATCCTAATGTCAGAGTTTGTAAAACTTACCAGCAATGATCAGAGAGAAGAGTCCGAGAGCATAGGTAAGGAGAAAAGGATCCTAATACCATAGATATCACACATAGTGACATTGATGTGGGCCCGTAAGCCAAATATTAAGTTAGAAAAATAGTTTTTCAAAGACTAGACTCAACTTCGACCAGGTAGTGGTTGGGTGGCATCCTAGAGGCAGTCGTCTCTGATACCAACTTGTGACGCCCTCGATTTACGATCATGTACAGTAATCATACACGCAGGGTACATGATCGAGATCAAGGTGCCACGGTGAGAATATCACAGCACAACACTAAACACAAAAGGATAAACCAATATAATACAACAAAGGAGGGGTCGCTCGGAACCGAATACAAAGTCATACAATCATAATATCTGAGTACAGACATAGTTAGTCAAGTTTTGCCTGAGGAAGGCTAGCACAAATAACATCAGAGATACAGATCGAAAAGGCGAGGCCTCCTGTCTGGGATCCACCGAACCTCTCCTGGTCAACGGGAACTTGACGTCGTAGTAGGCTCCTCCTGGAATCTCCTGCTCCTGGGCTTCAACATCGACTGCAGCGGCCGATCAGGCAAAGCGAACAGGGAAAATAAAGCAAGGGTGAGTATCTAGTATACTCGCGAGTCTTACGTCCGCTACTAAGCATTTATGCATTTGTATCAAATGGAAAGGGGAGGCTGTATATAGTGGACTGCAAGGTAGAAATTAGAATAAGGGAGAGAAACTAGGCCTATCGAAGACTATCATCTTCCGACGAGTCTTGCAGCACAAGAAGAGAACAACCAACAGTTCAATCGCATGAATGTAATAACAATACAGCAGAAGTTGCTACAACATTGTATAATAGTAAGTTGTAATATTTAATAATAATAATGCCTCCGAGTTCCCTTCCTCGACTTCCCTGCGAGGAAGAAAACCCGGAACCATACAGTTCAATAGTAGTAGTTTGTAGTAGTAGGCTCTAGCTTCAGCATAAAGCGTCCTTTTACCGTGGACACGGCTATTTGAATAGATCAAACTCCCTGCAGGGGTGCAGTACTGTTCAGCCTGCACGCTCGGATCTCCAGGGTGGCGTACACCTTGTTAGGGAATGCCCCACCGAGGCTATCCGACATGTCGAGGCCCATCCTACGGCTCATCAGAGAGGTCCCCGCCGGTCTACAGTACTAAGCGCAAGAGCTTCATGGTCCATAACCTCTCGCACTCCGGGTCGTTGTATGCCAAGTGGATCCAGTGCCACACCACGATCCAACCCAACCACAATGCTGAAACTGGACGACTTTCAGAGCTTTCGAACGAGACCACAACACGGAGGGCCCACACCGTAACCCCACGTGAAGGTAGTGCGTACAGGCCTTTGCGGCCTCTCAAGTCATCCATCGGAACCGTTAAGTCATTTTATTATTATCTGTCTGCACAACCGTTATCGTTGCCCCTTTCTCGGTGAGTCGCGGAGAACGACAGCAGCCAGGACCACTAGTAACGTCGGTGCCTGCCCTTTCGTCCCACCAACTCGTGCGGTTACCAACAAGGTGAACCGTCTCCTTACCTTGTCTCGCGTTTGCTCCGAAGAGCTCGACTTTCGTACAACAGGATATCTTTCGGCCACGAACAGTACCAGGCCCGCCGCACACCGGTGGAATACACCTGACCTGGTTCCGCTAAGATACCCTGCGTGGGCACCGTTGGGTCACCCGACTCCTTACCTGTAAGGACAACCGTGGTTAAGTACCCTAGGACGGCTAGACAGAGTCAGCAACGAGTGGAGTACAAGGATTACTCCTCGATAGCTCACACTTGAGGTTCGTTGGAAGAGCCGGGGTAGGGGCCTGAAGCGGTGTCTGCTCTGAACCGTACCTGTAACAGTTGTAATGTATCGTATCCGCATTCCCTCCCAGAGTGAACACGACCCGCTATCTAATCCTATTGACTAACAAGGCGCAGGGTTCACTGCTGAATATAATATAATGATAAGGCAACATAGGATAAAGGAATGTTCATCAAGGGGCGACAAAGACAGGTTATGCAATTGAATAGGATTGTAACGTAACAGCAGCAGCAATGCATAGTGCAAGAAAAGTACGGAAAAGATAGGCGATATTTGGGGAAGAGAATGGCTCTGCTTGCCTGTAAGCTCGACGGTAGAGGTACGGTCGTCGACGAAGTAGTCGATCACAGGGGCATCAGCAGCGGACGTCGAGACTACCGGACAATAAGAGAGGGGGAAGAAACAATAAATACATGGCAATAATAGCAATACAAAATACAAGACATGGAAAACGCAACGTTAGGGGTGAACTAAAGCGATGCTACACGTTGCAGATGAAACGGAATTCAAACGGCAATTTTACCGGCTCCGGGCAATTACCGGACAGTGCAATCGGAGGGGGAATGTCTCGGGTTCGATATGCTAGAGGGGGTTGGTGGAAATACGAGTGGTGTATCCGTATTTGTTATATTTTTTTGATCAACTTTCATGTATCAAGTTTTTGAATCTGACTTACGGTTTAAAAGATATTCAAATTCAAAGTTTAAATAAATTTAATAGATTTTCTGGATTTAATTTAATCAATTAAACAGACATTATCCAAAACAGTAGTTTGACCAGTCAACTGACATGTGGGTCCCACATGTCAGGCTCCGGTTTATTAAAACAATTCACTTGTTTAATTAAACAACACCTGGCCCCACATGTCATACATAGTGGCACTTATAATTCATTTTATTTATTCATAATAGCGATGGGACCCACATGTCATTGATTAATTTTATTATTTTTCATTAAATTAAACTAATAACCCTGTGGGGCCCACTTGTCATACTAACAGATTTTAATTAACATATTAAACTAAACAGGGGTTAACTTAAGTTTCTGGGCCCACATGTAATTGTCTATGGGGGGTTTAATTAATCTAAGAATTCAATTAGGGGGTTTATTTTAACTTAACAGGGGTTAGCCAGGGGTGTTTAATGGGGGTGGGCCCCCTTGGTCAGTGGGGTTAGCCCCAGCCACCCATGCCGTGCACGGCGGCGAGGAGGGGAACGGCGGAGAGGTGGGCACGCGGCCGGAACAGCGGCTAAGCGGCGGAGCAAGGCGCGTGCGCGCGTGGCCAAGTGGGCGCGCACATGAGGATTTCTGCAGGGCACGGCCGAGGGCATGCGCTGGTGCGTGCGTGCACGTCCAGGGCGCAGCGAGGAGCGGGTGCGCGTCCCCGGTGAGCAACTCGACCGGGGATAGAACCTAGAGGACCAGCGCACCGAGGCGCATCCAACTGTGCCAAAACCGTGGGCTGGTGCGACCTAGAACGCCGACTGCGAGGAGTCGCGCGGCTGCCGGAGCATGTGTCCATGGTGGCTATGACTACGGGCGTCGGAGAGGAAAAGGGAGTGGCTCAGGAGGTGCAGTATGCTCACATCGAGCACGGGGGCGTGCATGGGGAGGCCAAGGCGCGGTGAGGACGACGAATTTCGGCGAGGCCACCGGCGGCCGTGGCGGAGGGGCGCGGCCCGAGTGCGAGCTTCAAGTGGTTCCCGACCTCGATTCGCTGGTGGAGAGGAAGTAGGCGACCACGGCGGAGCTCCAGGACATGGAGGGGCAACCTACAGAGGACGTTGGTCGCGTCCACGGCGAGGTGACGGAGACGACAGCCCACGGGCGGGCGAGGCAGTGGGAGAGCGGCGGGCGAGGAATAACTGGGATAGGTGTCTAGGGTTTCCAAGGGGCCGAGGGCGCGGGGTCGGCTTTATACTCGCCGGCGGCCGCGGGATGCCTGCCACGGCGGCGAGGCGTGCCGTGGCATGGCGGGATGGCCGCCACGACGCCTCTATGTACGGGGAAGGATATGATGGCCAGGGCGGGCCAGGTGGACCGGGTGGAGGTGGGCTTGGCCCAGTTAGAGGGCTTCGCCCTAAGCGGTAGATAGGATTTCTTTTTATTTTTTATTATTTTGTTCTTTCTTTTCTGTTTTTATTTGTTTTAGTTGAGTTAACATTTTTGTAAAACTTGTAACTTACTCCAATATTATTGTTACATTTTGGACTACTGCTACAAAAAGATTGGAGCTTTTATAAAATCATTTAATATATGTTTTGAATATGCAACTGATGAAAGGTGTTGTTTTAGCACTGGTTTGAATTGTTTGCAATATTTAAATATTGCAATAAATATCCAATGTTGGTTTAACATGGTCCACTGATTTTTAGGCATTTAATAAAATTGGTTCCACAATTTTTGGACAAAGTTTTATTTATCACATTATTTTTAATAACAACCAAAAGGGTTTTTGGATTGACCAAATGCGAAGATGATCAAAGTGAGATTTAGCAACAGTAATTATCATTAGCCAAAAGTGATTACTGTTACAAGACACCGAGGGTGTTACACTTGCGTCGGTTCGCTTGCGCTGCCGGATTCTACGGCTGCTCCTGGCGCGAGTGCCTTGGTTTTGATTGATCATTAGCTGATACTCTCGAGGAGAACGCCTGGGGGAACTGGTCCTCGAGTTGATCCGATGTTTGCGAGCTCGTCTTCTTCTGTGTTATTCGCCCTGACGACGTAATTAAGCTCACATCCGTCGAACTCTCCTTATAGGGTGTTGTAGAGCTTCTGGTATGCTGACATGTTATCTGCGATGGCTTCGCATTCTCGCGCCAGGTGGCGCCGCAGGCTTTTTCCATGAGCATGCCGTGAAAGAGTGCTTCATATTCTGCTTTGTTCTTGGATGCCTTGTCGAAGTTGATCTGGAGTACGTATCGAAGCTTATCGTTTTTGGGTGATATTAGCACGACGCCTGCTCCAGCTCCTTGGTGCCTTTTAGGTCTGTCGAAGAACATTTTTCATGAATTGGACAGGTCTGGGGGGACGGGTATTTGTACCTCCATCCACTCGACCAAAAAGTATGGGAGAACTTGTGCTTTGATCGCTGTTGGGTGCCTGAATTGTAGGTCGCGAGGGATGAGCTCGATGTTCCATTCGGCGACTCGACCTGTTGCTCCTGGGTTGTTGAGGATGTCCGAAAGTGGTGCACCGCTCACCACAGTGATTGGGTGCTCCTCGAAGTAATGTGTTACTTTTTGTGATGTCATGACAATGGCATACACGAGCTTTTGGTAGTGCGGGTACCATTGTTGGGGTTTTTTTGGAGGACCTCTCTACGGTATTAGATTGGCCTTTGGATGCTTTGTACTTTGCCTTCTTCCATGCGCTCGACGACGAGCGCAGTGCTGACCAAGCTGCTTCATGCCGCAATTTAGAGTTACATGGGTTCTCGTTCCTTTGGTACTGGCAGGATTGGTGGGGTCGAGAGGGTTTTCTTTAGGTCCGCGAATGCATTCCGGGCCTCTTCAGTCCACTCGAACTTTCCTCCTTTACTGAGTAGTTGGTAGAATGGAAGAGTCCTTTCTCCTAGTCTACTGATGAAACGGCTCAGGGCTGTGAGTCTTCTGGTGAGTTGTTGTACGCCTTTTATGTCGACCGGTTCTTGCATCCTGGCGAGTGCTTGGACTTTTTCTGGGTTAGCTTCGAATCCTATGGCAGAGACCATGTACCCGAGCAGTTTTCTGGCTGGGACGCCGAACACACACTTTTTTGGATTGAGTTTGATTTTGTATTTGTTGAGTGCTGCAAAAGTCTCTTGAAGGTCGTCGAGTAGTGTGCCCGCGTTGTGTGTTTTGATAACGATGTCGTCTATGTAGACTTGGACGTTTCTGTCGATTTGATCCCTTAGGCATGCTTGCATCATCCGCTGGTACGTGGCTCCAGCATTTTTTAGTCCAAATGGCATTGTCCTGTAGCAGAAAACAGTGTAGGGGGTGATAAATGAGGTGTTCTCCTCGTCCTCTTTCTTCATCCTGATTTGGTTATACCCTGAGTAGGCGTCGAGGAAAGACAGGAGGTCGCGTCTTGCGAAAGGGAAGTGGTCCTTTGGGCAGTGCTTATTGACGGGTTCATAGTCGACGCAAGTAACATCCCAATTTTATATTTAAATTTGGATGTTAATAGAATCATTATTGCATATCATGTTTCTATGCATATTGAATTTTTCTGGATTTCCCAATCATTATTTTAACCCAATTAAAATAAAGAGAGAAGATAAAGTGACTTCTTCAATATAAAAAGGGTTAAAAAAAGTTGGAACATTTTATTTGGAGTTAATAAAGTATTTTGGGAATTTAATAAATCCTAAAAATAAATTTAGGAATTTATTATTTGTCCAAAATGACTTTATAAAAACAAGTGCATTTTTATAAAATTGTATTTGAGTTAAGAATAATTTTCCTAGACTATATAAATATAAATATTATTTTCAAGAATTTTTCTGAAGTTTTTGGAAATAATTATATATTTATTTTATTGCCCGATATTTTTTTTTCTGCGAACAAATTTAAAAATAATAGGAAACCGGCTAACTGGGTCAGCCAGCGGCCAGCCCAGTCGTTTTTTTTTCTGTCTGCGAAAAAAATAAAAAAACTAGGCCGGCTAGCGGGCCAGCCCAGCAGCCGACCAGCGCCAGCTGGCCCACGTGCGCGCGCAGTAGCAGCAGTTTTTGGGCCGCAAAAACGGCCCATCTCGCACCAACGCCTGCGCCCGTTTATCTTTTTCCTTTTTTTTCTGCGCTGATGTGTAGGACCCGCTCGAGCTTATCCCCTCCCAGCGACCAGTGCGAAACGCACGGGATAAGCAGCAGCGGCCGCCGCCGCGTATCTCGCCGGCCACGCCCGCAACGGCGCCCGTATCTCGCACCTCGGAGCTCATCCTCGCCTCTATATAAAGCCCCCGAACTCCTCTTCCAATCCTGCCAGTCTCGCAACCCCATGTCGCCCGTACGTCCGCCAAAATCCCATCTAAGATCGCCGGTCGAGCTCCACTTTGACGTCGATTGCGTCGCCGGTGAGCACTCCCGAGATGCCAAATTTTGAAGATCGGAGGCTCTTCTTCGTGCGCATCTAATGGACATATTTTTGTCTCTTATGTCCCGCCGGAGCACCTTGCCGGCGCACGCCGCGCCCACCGGAGCACGCCCGACTCACGTCGAGTTCGCGCTCGCCTCGGTCTTTTCTGACGTCGCCGACGGCCGCCGTCACCACTCCCGTGACGCCCTCGATCAGCCGCACCTCCACGACATCTTCGCCACCGCCAAAGATCGCCGGAGTCGCCGTCCCGTCGAGCCGAGCCGTCGTCCAGTACATATGCGTATGTAACCAGGCACCTACACGCACGTACCTAACCCCAAGCCTTGCATGAACTAGTACAAGAACCTACATGCACGTACTAGCCTCTTGAAAAAAACCTTTTAGATTGGTTAGTTTTTTTTATTAGATTGTTTAGTTTTTTTATTAGACTATCAAACATGCCCGTGGGTTGCAACGGGAAAAAAATACATGCTTCCATGACAATAAGTTTGACTCAAGGCCACTCTGCATGTCTACATTATATATTTTAACATAACGCCTAATATGTGTTGTTGCTTATCTTCTTTGCTTTGAATGGTGATAATCGCGATGTGCACCTAATAGTAATACGTTCGACGTGGTATCAATGTGATAATCTCGACCACTGCACACACACCTGTCGTTGAGCCACGTTGTTGCAAGTAAATGTCTAATAGTTTGAAAGCTAATGTCGTTGAGTTGGGCGTGATGTCCGTGCTTCCCGGGCTATGTGTACATCATTCATCATACACCCATTTATTTTTAAATTATATATTTATTTATTTTAAATGCATCAACGTTATCTTTAAAAGACATAAACATTTTTCAAATCACATGGATTTTTCAAGGGATTTTTTTAATATGAATATATATTTAAGGATGTGAATAATGTTTTGAATGACATAAATTATGATTTGAGAAAGGGTGAATATTTCTAAAATTACATGAACATTATTTATGTAAATGTCTAGTAGTTTAAAAGCTAATATCGTTGAGTTGGACGTGATGTCCGTGCTTCTCAAGCTACGGCGTATATCGTCCATCATACACTAACTTTTTTTCAAATTGTAAATTTATTTATTTTAAATGCATCAACATTATTTTTAAAAGACATAAACATTTTTCAAATCACATGGAACTTGTTTAAAGAGATTTGTTTTTTGAAATATTAATATATATTTAATTATGTGAATACAGTTTTCAATGACATAAATTTTGATTTGAGAAAGGGTGAATATTTTTAAAATTATATGAAAATTATTTAAATACGTGAACATTTTTCTTAATACTACACAAACATTTAAAGAGCATGAATGATTTAAAAAAATTAGAAAACATCTTTCAAAAGGAACAAAAAAACTAAAACCTGTTTTTTCTTGCTCGCGCATCTTAGATAGTGAACACTTTTTTTAAAACTATACAAAAATTTAAAAAGCATGAATGATTTTTAAAATTGGAGAAAATCTTTCAAAAAAAACAAACTAAACCTGTTTTTTATAGTTAGAAAAGTATATAAGTTAAACAGATTTAATGTACAGGTTTATTTGTAAACAAATATTTTTTAAATCTCAGCCGGCCGATGCTAGGCCCAGTATAGCGCTGTGGCCTGAAACAATGATGCGCTGGCTGGAATATATAAAAAAACCGCTGGAACAAAGGACTGCGGGTTGATTACTTAAACTATCAGCGGTTGTTTTGCAAAACACCAACACAGCGGCGAAACGTTTTTCACTTATATTTCGGACTGCGGGTTTATTCCCTATAAAGTGAGAGACTTTTTTTGTATAACTTCCAAAACGTAAGGAGAAACATACCTCCCTTTATTATTATTAGGGATTAGATTGGTTAGTTTTTATTATTAGATTAGATCGGTTCGTATTTTTTTATATAGATTGGTTTAGTTAGTTAACCGGTTTTTTAAAAAGCGAGTGTCTGTCATATTAAAATCTTAGTGCACTTTGTTCGTTTCGGAGCACTTTTCAAGTTGAAACAAGTAGATTAAAACCTTGACTTGTTCAAAATTTTGAACTTTACAAAATGAATTTTAATTTAATTTTTTTACCATATCACTCAACCTGTTTTGTTTTGCTGAGTTATTCTATGTTCTTTGCAAAGCTTTCATTTGCACTTTATTGGATGAAATTGTGTGCTTAGTTGCTTTATTGTTTGTCGACGATAGATGGTCCGGAGTACGAGGCAGCTTACCACCAGAATTTAGAGCTCAATAACCAGCAGGAAGGCAAGTTACACCTTTGATCATACTCCCTTTATTACCCATGTTTTAATGCATTTAGTTCCCTTTCTATAGTGCATAGATAGGATTGTTGCTATGCCATCACCCAGTAGATTCATTGTGGTAGGTCTATCTGTTGTCACCCACGCGTAAGTATTTCTTTGCTATGCTAAGTAGACGTGGATTGGGGAGAGAATCATTATGAGGTATGAGTGGAAAAGTAGTAGACATGACCAAGAAAAAATCAATGAATCACCTGGGTGGAATGGTTGGAGGCACCCTTGAGAGACCAGTGGATTGCCTGGGTGACCTGGAGATGGCCAGTGATCACTGTGGAAAGCCACCCATGCTTAAAGGGATTAATCAGGATTGTCACCACAAGAAGATTACGTGTGCAGCCACATGCCATTATGGGCTCTGGCTTAGTTGATTAAGTTGTGTGACCCCTTTCTAGGGTAGACTAGCTGATGTAGAGTACTGTAGGTGTACCGGTCTACCCGGTGGTTAAGGGGAAATACTTCTGAAAGACTTCGTATCGAGCTTCCTATTCCCATACAACATGAAGTGTGATGAACTACAAAGGAGGTGGTTGAGTCTTGTGGGGAAAAGTGCACAACCTCTGCAGAGTAAAAATCTAATCGATTAGCCGTGTCCCCGGTTATGAACATTTTGAGCGTCTAGGTGTGGTAATATCGAGAAATCTCATCACTCTTAATTAAACAACTTGGGTTTGATCACATGGTTTAGATTGAGTGGAGTACCCTCTCAATCGTATATTAGTAGTAGAACTTAGAGCTTACATCTTATCATAGGAAAAACCTGGTTTTATGAAAATAAACAGTAGAAGCTCAACCAGCCAAAAATGCATATATTGTAGGAACCTTTTTTCTCTTCTATGGTGGAACTTGCCGTACATTCAAAGTACTGACCCATGTTGGGCTGTAACGATTGTTATAGAGGTTTATGGCGAGGAGTAACGTGCGATAGGTCGGGTTCCTACACTCAACTTTCTGCAGTGGAGTAGATGGACTCGTGTAACACCCTCAGAAGCCTGTAACAGTAACCCTCATTACTGTTGGTCCTTACTGTAGTTTAATCACTAATGATTCCCCCTGTCCTTGATAAAACTTTGTGTTGAGCTTAATCAAAACCTGGATGTGAGTGATCAACACCCAAGGCTCTTTGCATGATCACTTGTATTCATAATCATAAGTCAAAACCCTAAAACCCCTTTGTTGGAATATTAAAAAAATAGGTGGCAATAAAATCTTTCCCAAAAATCATGAGGCCACTTTTATAAAATCACAAATATTCAGTGGGCCATGCCCATGTGATTTTGGATATTTATAATGCCACTGAAAATTCCAAACAATTGATACCAGTGTTTAAATATCACTTTTGGCTGGTTTAATATTTAAAAGAAATATTAAATCTTTTCTTTGGCACCCAAACTTTTTGTGTCACCTCTGTCTGGTGTCACACTAATTATGTCATTGGTTTACCATTTGACAAAAATGCAAAAGGCACCTAATTAATTACAAACAGGAAACACAAAAAGGAAAAGAATGAAAATAAAGTCAAAACACTATCTAGCGCCCGTGGGCAATACCCCCCAGCCCAACGCCCGGCCCACCCCGGCTCTCTCTCTCTCCTTCCACCTGCCCCCTCCCCTGTTCCAACCACCCCGCACGGCGCCATGCCTAGAACGTGCTCGACGCCGTGCCCCGGGCCCTCCTGCCTCACCCGTCGTCGCCGCGCTGCCCGAACCGGATAAGAACGCTACCCTGGACACCCTGGACGCCTCGCGAGATCTTTTCCCCTCACCCACCGCTCGTCCCCGTCTTCCTCCTCCCGCCAGGCGCCGCCATGGCTGCCCCCTCGTGAGCACGCGCACCCACACGGCCTCCCAGCCCACTCCCCTGTGTCCAATCGACGCGCCCTCGCCGCCTTCGTCTCTGAGCTGAAGAGGAGGAGCCCGGAGCCATTGTACGCGCCGGAATCGTCGCCTTCGTCTACCTCAGGCCGGCGAGCTCGAGCTCGAATTCCGACGCCACCGTTCGTCCCCGCGCCCGCTGCCACCACTACTATGCTCCTGGTGAGCACCGCTACCCTCTGCACATGCTCGTCGTCGCCCGAATGGCCCCAGGACAGAAGCCCCCTTTTGCATTTTCCGGCGGCCGCCATTGTTGAAGTGGCCGTGCACCTAAGCCCCCGTAGCTCACGCCTTTGACTCCTACGAGTTCCCACGGGTCCGTGTGTTCGACTTGGTGCGGCGGAAAGGAAGAATTTGCCGCGAGGAGCAAGACGCCATTTGAGCCCGTAGCACTGGCCGCCATTCTTGACCTAGTCCTCCACTCCGGCCGCCCCACCTTTCTCCCCCGGCATGGATCGATGCGGCTTGGTGCGCTGCGTCAATAGCAACAAGCGGCGCCTCTTTTGGTGCTCGGAATCGAGCTGTAGCTCGAGTTCGCCGGAATCTGCTCGCCCGCTGAGCTGCCGGCGAGTCGCCTGAGCCACTGACTTATGGCCCCACCAGCCAGTTAGGTCATTAGCGACTTGGTTAAGGCTTAATCACCCACTGACATGCGGGCCACCCCGGGAAATCTTTTGTTAAGAAAATAAAATTGATAAAATGAATAAGTTAGTATGACATGTGGGCCTAGCCCACTTAACCCACTATTAGTTTAAACTAATTGTTAAATTAAAACCTGAGACACTTACACCTGGGCCCCCCTTGTGAGGTTTTTATTTATTTATTAAAAGATTTAATTAAAATTGAGTCACTCACATGTGGGTCCAGAGGCATTTTCTGATTTAATTAAATGTTTTATAAATAACAGAGGCTGACATGTGGGACCCACATGTCAGCACTGTTCTGGATAATGTTTTGGATAATGTTCTGGAAAATGTTGAATAAATATTTAAAGAAATCTAGAAAATCATTTAAATTGATTTAAACTTGGAAATTCAATAACTTTTAAACCGTAACTCGGATTCAAAAACTTTATACATGAAAATTGATCAGAAAAATATAACGAATACAAATACGCTATCCGTATGTCTACCAAACCTCTCTAACACAATGAACATTGGACATTCCCCCTCCGGACCGACTGTCCGATAAATTGTCCGGTACTGTTAGAGTGCCCGGATGAATTTATTCCGAACATGAATGTTTCTCGGAATAGATCAACTAGCACGGATACACCCCCTTATGTTGTTCCGGTAACCTCGACACCTCCGGCTTGATCCTTCCCCCTTCGGACACCCTGTCCGGTAATCACCCGGAGCCGGTAGTTCATCCTGAGATGAATTTCCGTTCCGAGCAATGTGCATTGCACTGGGTTAGAATACCGTTAACATTACATCTGTCATGTCATGCATCTGTTTGTATATGCTTGCTGTGTGTTTACTGTTTTCTTTCCCCCCCCTTAATCTCCGGTAGACCCCGCTGCTGCCGTCGACTACACCACTGCTGAGTACGACTACGTCGTCGATGACCCTACTACTACCGTCGAGCTTGCAGGCAAGCAGAGCCATTCTCTTCCCCAGATATCGCCTATATTTCCGTACATTTCTTGCACTAGGCATTGTTACTGCTGCTGCTACGTTGCTAACCTATTCAACTACATAGCCTGATTTTGTCGCCCCTTGATGTGCCTTCCTTTATCCTATGTTGCCTATTATTATTATGCATTATTCAGCAGTGAGCCCTGCGCATTGTTAGCTAGGATTAGATAGAGGGCCGTGATCACTCAGGGGAGTGAACGCGGATACAAATAATATAACTGTACAGGTACGGTACAAAGAAGACACCGTCAAAGGCCCCTATCTGGGTTATGCCTAGTCACCTCAAGTGTGAGCTATCCAGGAGTAATCCTGGTACTCCACTCGAGGCTGACTTTGTCTTACCGCCATAGGGTCCTGAACGGCGAGTGTCCTTCAGGTAAGAAGTCGGGCGACCCAACGGTGCCCGCGAGAGGTATTGCGACGGGACGACAGGGAGGGTACGACCAGTGTACCGGTGTGCTTGGCCCCTGATCGTTAGGCGCGAGAGTTACCAACCCCCGAAAGTCGAGCTCCTCCAGGAGCACACGCGAGACAAGGTAAGGAGACGGTTCACCTTGTTGGTAACCGCAGTGACTTGGTGGGACGACGGGGCAGGCACCGATGTACTGGTGGTCCTGGCTGCTGTCGTTGTCCGCGGGTCGGTTAAGTCGAGGCAACGATAACGGTTGTCACGCAGGTTAATTAAAATGCTAAATGGTTCAGTGAATTTCTTGAGTTGGCTATATGCCATGTACGCACTACCTACCCGTGGGAACTACGAGTTATGGGATCCTCCGCTTCTTAGTGTCGTCCGAGGACTCTTCAGACGTCAGCAGTACTACGGGCTGATTGCCGGGAAGTGGTGTTGTCTTATTTGCTCGCGCGGTGATGTCTTATTTGGATTTGCTTCAACTTCACCGGCCAGCCACGCACCGTGCAGGAGTACGTTCGGATTGGGGTCCAAGGCCCGTCGTACTTAGGATTTAGACCGGCGGATGGCCTCTCTGTTGAGTTTGAAAGATGGGCTATGAAGTGCCGGATAGCCTCGGTGGAGCGTTCCCTAACAAGGTTCCCGCCACCCTGGAGATCCGTGCGTGTAGCGTAACACAAGTGCACCCCTGCAGGGAAGATTAATCTATTCGAATAGCCGTGTCCACGGTAACAGGACGCTTTATGCTGAAGCTGGATCTTACCACTAGAAACTATTATTATTAAACTGTATGGTTCCGGGTTCTCTTCCTCGGGGGGATGTCGAGGAGGTCAACTCGGAGGCATTGCTAATTATTACAACTTATTATTATACAATGCTGCAGCAACTTCTGCTGCATTGTTACTTTATGCTATATATAAACTGTTAGCTGATTCTTACCTCATGCTGCAAGACATCGTCGGAAGATGCTAGTCTTCGTTAGGCCTAGATTCTTACCCTTGCTCTGGTTTCTGTCTTACAGTCCACTATATAGAGCCTCTTCTTTCCGTTGATACAATGCATAATGCTTAGTAGCGGACGTAAGACTCGCGGGTATACTAGATACTCACCTGCTTTATTTTCTTTACTGTTTTGTCTGATCGGCCGCTGCAGCCGATGTTGGAGCCCAGGAGCAGGAGTACCCCGGAGGCGCCTACTATGACGTCGAGTTCCCCGTTGACTAGGAGTAGTTCGGTGGATCCCAGGCAGGAGGCCTCGCCTTTTCGATCTGTATCTCTGATGTGATTTGTGCTAGCCTTCTTAAGGAAAAACTTGACTAACTATGTCTGTACTTAGATATTCGGGTCCGTGTGACCCCCTCTATTGTAACATATTTGTTTATCCTTTGGTGCTTAGTGTTGTGCTGTGATATTATCACCGTGGCACCCTAATCTCAGTCGTGTACCCTGTGTGTATGATTACTGTACACGGTCTGATTTTTGGGGTGTCACAAGTTGGTATCAGAGACGACTGCCTGTAGGAAGCCACCCCACCACTACTTGGTCGATGTTGAGTCTAGACTTTGAAAAACTATTTTTGTAAGTTAATATTTGGCTTACGGGCCCACATCGATGTCACTACATGTGATATCTATGGTATTAGGATCCTTTTCTCCTTACCTATGCTCTGGGAATCTGCTCTCTTATCCTTGCTGGTAAGTTTTACAAAATCGGACATTAGGATCACGTTCTCTTGATTCCACCAGGCGTTTTTGGTGCTTCCCTCATTGATTGAGTCGTGTCGCAGGAGTCGTACCCCAGGTCCCGGACCGCGGATCCCATTCTCATTCTGGGAAGGCCGCGCGTTCTCTGGCATCAACTCCTGTGGCCAACAGTTTTCTTGCGGCGTGATTGACATAGTGGAATCTATGTCGCGTCGTGTAATCCTTACCGCGGTCGGCGCGCCGCCTAGTGAGTCCTTTTTCCTTAATTTCTACGACGTTACGCTGCCCGATTTTCGATTGACTCTGTGTGTGAATGTGTAAGTCTTATATGACTACTCCTATATATATCTGCGCCTCCTTTTCGTTGTCGTTTTACTTCAGGCTTGATTCCGGTATCTCGCTAATTTTTCATCACTAAAATACCCCTGTTAAATTCTAGCAGGATGGCTGGTCGTGGTGGTCGTGGTCGTGGTCGTGGTCGTGGTACCAACGACCCACCTCCGCCGCCGGATTACATGGCCGCGATGATGCAGTAGTTCGAGATGAATCGTCAGTTCATGCAGAATATCATGGCTCACTTCCCCCAACCGAATCAGAATGGGCACCACCATCAGCATGCCACCGTGACTCTACACGACTTCACCCGCCTCAACCCCACTATGTTCCGCAACACTGTTCAGCCGCTGGATGCTGATGATTGGCTTCGCGATATCACTCACGAGCTGGAGTCTGCTAATGTCGATCCAGCCGACTATGTGAACTTTGCGTCTTATCATCTGAAAGGCGCCGCTGCTCAGTGGTGGAGCACCCACAAGCGTTCCCTGCCAGTTGAAGAAGTCATCACTTGGGATGAATTTCAGTCTGCCTTCCGCGCCCGCTACATTCCTCAGGGGATCATGGATCGTAAGGCGGAAGAATTCCGTAACCTCACTCAGGGAGACATGACCGTTGAAGCCTATCAGCGCGAGTTCCTCAACCTCTCTCGCTATGCGGAAGGAGAGATCACCACTGATACTCGCAGGCAGCAGAAGTTCCGTCGTGGCCTCAACCCAGAACTCAGGCTCGCTCTTGCCGTTCATGATTTCGCCAACTTCGCCACAATTGGTGAACAGGGCTATCACCGTCGAGACTGCCCAGATGGAGCACAAGAACTCTCTGAAGCGTTATCGTGACGTTCGCTCATCTTCGGGCGCAACGCAGAAGCGTCGTATCTGGCTCCCTACCAGTGTGACCCATTCAGCTGTCCCTGCTCCAAGGCCGTCTTATGCTGCACCCCCTCTGCCTCCACCACCCCAGATGCCAAGAGCTCTGCCTGCACCACCCAATGCTACCCCCCTTCGTCCTCAGGATGGATTATGCTTCACGTGCCGCCAACCTGGGCATTTTTCCAGAGAGTGCCCCCAGAAACAGAAGCAACTGGTAGTTCACCCCGCTGGCCGTGGAAATGGTCGTGGCAACAACAGGACCCCCAACTATAATACTGGGTCTGCCGCTTATGCTCGTGGACATGCTAACCACGTCAATGTTGAAGAAGCTCAGCAACAACCCGCTACCATGATGGATACCCTTCTCGTTAATTCCGTACCTGCTACAGTTTTATTTGATACAGGAGCATCACATTCATTCTTGTCGGAAGCATTTGCATTGTCACATAACTTCACGCTAGAAAAGATGAACCCACCGATGGTTGTCCGCACCCCGATAGGCCAATGTCAAACCACCAAGATAGTTCCCGGAACCATTGTTGAAATTGAAGGGATTGAATTCCTTGCTTCCCCCATCGTTCTGAAGTCTTCCACCATAGACCTCATTCTGGGAATTGACTGGTTGAAATTTCACGATGCCGCACTCTATTGTGGCACCAAGTCTGTCCAACTTTTTCACCCCTCTGGCGAGATTGTTAACCACACCACCCGAGTTACCCTTAATGCTGAAACACAGATATTCATGATGAATGCCGTGAATGCCGCCCCCTCGAAGGAATTGAGAACGTTCCGGTCGTCCGCGATTTTCCCGACGTCTTCCCAGAAGAACTGCCGGGAATACCCCCGATCAGAGAAGTTGAATTCGTCATCGACTTGAAGCCAGACACTATTCCTATTGCCAAGCGTCCTTACAAGATGCCGCCACATGAACTCCTTGAACTTAAGGAGGAAATCGACAAGGCACTTCAGAAAGGATTCATTCGCCCCAGTTCCTCAGCTTGGGGAGCACCTTCGCTCTTTGTCAAGAAGAGCGATGGGAAAAACCGATTGGTCCAAGATTATTGGCCCATTAACCAAGCCACCATCCAGAACAAATACCCACTTCCCCGGATCAACGATCTGTATGATCAACTTGCCGGATCCAAGGTGTTTTCTAAACTCGACTTGAGGTTGGGTTATCACCAAATCCGAGTCCATGATGAGGAAATTCCGAAGACTGCCTTCATTACTCGCTATGGTTCATACGAGTACACCGTCATGTCCTTTGGCTTAACCAATGCTCCAGCCACCTTCTCCAGATTGATGAATTCTATCTTCATGGAGTACCTCGACCAGTTCGTCGTGGTTTATCTGGATGATATATTGATATATTCCAAGAATGAAGAAGAACATGCTGAACATCTTCGTCTTATACTGGAGAAGCTTCGAGAACACAAACTCTACGCTAAGTATTATAAGTGTGAGTTCTGGCTTCCCGAAGTAACCTACCTTGGACATGTGATTTCCAAGGATGGCATTGCCGTCACCCCAGAACGTATCCAGGCTATTCTTGACTGGACTCCTCCCAAGACCGTCAAGCAAGTCCGCAGTTTCCTCGGGCTCGCTAGCTATTGCCGCCGTTTCGTCGAGAATTTTTCCAAGATTGCCAGGCCTCTGACTAATCTGCTTCACAAAGGCGTCAAATTTGAGTGGACAGATAAATGTCAAGAAAGTTTTCAAGCACTCAAGGACAAGCTAACTTCTCCCCCGGTGCTCGCTCCCCCTGATACTCAGAAGGACTTCGTGATATATTGCGATGCGTCTCGTCAAGGATTAGGCTGTGTCCTATTGCAAGAGCGCAAGGTGATTGCTTATGGCTCTCGTCAGTTGCGTGCTCACGAAGACAAATACCCAACGCATGATCTCGAATTGGCTGCAGTAATTTATGCATTGAAGCTGTGGCGACATTACCTCGTCGGTAATCGTTGCGAGGTCTACACCGATCACCAAAGTCTGAAGTACCTGTTTACTCAGCCAGACCTGAATCTTCGTCAACAACGATGGCTCGAGACAATAGCCGACTTCAACATGGATATTTCGTATACCCCTGGCAAAGCTAATGTGATGGACGATGCCTTGAGCCGCAAAGCTTACTGTTCTGAACTTGAGGTTCAGGTGCAGCAACCACTTCTGTATGAAGAGTTTCGCAAGTTGAATGTCGAGATTGTTCCTCGAGGTTACGTCAATAACCTGGTTCTCGAGGCAAAACTCGACGCCCTCATCAAGAGTAGACAATCCCTGGCCCCTGACATTGTGATGATCAAGCAGGATATCGCCGAAGGGAAGCCCTCCTCTTTTACGATTGATGCCAATGATGGTGATACTGTGTACTTCAAGGGCCGCTTAGTAGTTCCTGTGAGCCCGCTCATTAACTGTGGTCCGGATATCATGGAATGTCAGATCCCTCTGTTAGGTATGTGCTAGGGTTAGCTAGTGCCTTTGCATCATGTCAAAATTTCGAAAAGAAATCTTGGAAATCAAATTCAAAATCAAAATGGGAGAAGGAACACCCCCTAGATGAATTAATTCAAAAGGCCAGATAAAAATATTTTCCAAAAATTCATGTTAGAGTTTTGAAAAGTCTTATAAATGAGTGTGATCATATATCAAGTGATGTGGGACCCATCCCATACTCATAGATTTTTCAAATATTCAAACAGTACCTTGGAATAAATGAAATACCCCTATTTGATTTAAAATTGAAATCTTTTGAATTTTAAAAATGTTGAAAGTTTATGAGTGGCTAGTCTATTTTATTATGAGGCCATGTAAAAGTTTTCAGCATTTAATAAAATGATTTGGTATTTTTACCAAAGTCAAAACAGACTACAGAAAAGAAAAAAACAGAAAGGAAAATTAAACAGAAAAGAAAAAGGCTTACCTCTCGCCAGGGGCGAGGCCCACCTCTCCAGCCGGCCCAGCCCACCAGGAGAACTCCCCTATCGTCTTCCCCGGGCACGAGCACACAGCTGCGTGCCCGGCATGCCGTGGCCGTCGCGGTGGAGGCTCCTCAGCGACTCCCCTGCCTCCTTCTCACCGCCCGCGTGTCCTGGAGACGTCCAGGCTTCTTTCCCTTCCTTCCTCGCCCTCCAGTTCTTCCTCCCCGCGAAGAACAACGACGCCACCGTAGACTAGCCGGAGCGCCGTCGAGCACACACGTGGCCACTGACGTCGAGGAGCCGAACCAAGGTGTCCAAGCGCTTCGTCGTCGTCGACTTCGTCGAACTGCAGAAGGAATCGAGCCCGGAGCCCGCGTAGACGCCGGAATCTTCCTCGAGCTCCCGCCGGCCGTCGTGGAGGACTTCGTCGATTACGCCGCCGTTGAGCCACCCCAGACCTCGCCACCACCTCTGCTGGATTCGGGGTGAGCTTGCGAGTGAAACCCCTCACTTCTCCCCCTCGATTGCTTCCTCTAGCCGGATCCGCCATGGGAACCCGAGCACCTCGCCGCTATGGTCGTCGTCCTCCTCGCTCCAGTGCTTGTCGTGAACCCCCAGTGCATGCGTTTGACTCCCGCGTGTGCCAGCACTCGAACGCGCCACAAATCAGCCCGAACCGTGCACCACAACGATGACTGCAACCTCGCCGTGGTTCTGCTGCCGCCGGAGTCGTCGCTGTCATCGTTACAGAGCTCCCCGTGGACCCCCGAGGCCTCCAGAAGACGCCGACGACCTCCAGGAGCAATCCGGTGCCCTCTTTTCCCCTCCCGTGGCCGGAATCGTGTTCCCGTGCTGCGCCGCCGTGGCCAGGCCGCCGGCGTTTAGCCGCCGGCGTGTCAGTGCTAAACACCCCCCCCCCCCCTGTTTTCACCAATTAAGTGACCCCTGGGTCACTGACCAGTGGGCCCAGTGGCTTAATTAAGCCACCAGATTAACTTAACCCACGGGTTAAGTGAACCCAGTCAATGATAGGTGGGACCCCCTTGTCAGCCCCCCCCCTGACGCCAGCTTGACGTCAGCCTGACGCAGTAAATCGATTAAATGAATTTCCAGAAAAGAAAAATGGTTTAATAATTCCAGAAATTCCAGAAAATACCCCAAACTTTGGAAATTCATAGAAAATTCATATTAACTCCAAATTGGACAAATAATATATGAAAAATTATCAGGAGAAAATTATCTTTCCAAATATGCATATTTCAACTCTGTTTGAGTTGAATTTAAAATGTGATCAGTAGCATTTGCTATTGGATTTAAATGGAATTAAATCAAATTTAATTCAAATATTTTGGCAACTTGAACCACGGAAACATGCTACATTTCACTTACACATCAGAGGCATATCATACACATTTGAAGATAATTCAAAATGATCAAACTATATCACATATAACTTGGTTAATGTTGAATTCAAATGTGGAATTTGAATTAGCATTTCAAATGCAATATATTCCACTTAAATGGAATTGCCTCACACATCAAAACTTATACTTCAAGCTTCAACATTCAATCATGTGCTTGAGCATTGCATTCATATTGATTGCTACTTCGTGCTTTGTTTGTCGAGTAGAGGTGGAACCGGAGCAAGAGGTCACCCCCTTCGCTGAAGATCCAGAGCCCGAACCTCGTCAGCAAGGCAAGCAAAACCCCATTGATCATGTCGATAAAATCCCACTTCCCTCTCATGTCTCGCTTATGCATTGTTTAGGATGATCACCATGCTTCGTTTCTACCGCATAGATGAACCCATTCCTTTGCATGACCTATCATTTTGTCACAGTAGTAAGCAAACCACAATCCTAGCAACTGTAGGAGTTGTTTGATATCATGTGGCCCCTGCAAATGTTATCGCTTATTGCATGATTAGTATGATACCATGTTGTTACTGTGATGTGAGTCGGGATGGTAATGATCATGTGGATGATGGTAGAAAAGTGTTGGTGAATCGACCCTAACACAAGGTGAACGATGAGAGGCTGTGTAGGAGTACACGGTGGGTTGTCTCGTTGAACACCGCCCTAAGTCCGAGTTCTTGTGTGGTGATCGAAGATGAAGAGTACAACCACACATTGGGCTCACTGACCCCTCTCAACTTATTAACTCATCCCTTTCGATGTCCAGATGTTGCAGTAGTTCGGAGTTCTGGTAGGCTTGTGGCCTGGATGCTAAGTGAGAGAACGGCTCAACCGAGACCGGCTTATGCACCACGCACACATCGCTTGGGTCCACTTCGGTAAACCGGCCGGGTTCACGATTGTGGTAGCCAACCCAAGTAGGCGTCTTTCTTGGACTAGATAGGCTATGAGGTAACAGTTGTGGTGAGCATCCTCGCTGGCACCCCTTGAATGGTGTCGAGATCAAAGGCGGTAAATTATGGTCATGTGTGTGTAGCAGTACACCCTTGCAAGGTTAACAAAACTATTCGAATAGCCGCGTCCGCGGTTATGGACTGCTTGGAAAGCTTAGCTTGATTATTAGATAACTTGAACCGGATACTTCTAAAACACACCAAGATAAATGTGAGTGCTATGGCGTGCTTTCTCGTGGGGAAGTCGAGGAAGGCACCATAGTGGTGTATTGGTTGGAGAAAGTAGTGGACTCGTGTACGCTTCTTACCTCAAGGTCTGGTACTCGTAGTTCAGGATTAGCCAAGTCAAAGCTGGCATTTCTGCAAGTGAACCCCACCTCCTTTTACCTTGATACATGTGCATGCGTAGTATAGCTCCTATGTAAGTCTTGCTGAGTACGCCTTTGTACTCACGTTTGCTTAATCTATGTTTTAGATGATGCCACTGACCCCGAAGGTGGCTTCTTCATCGAGCTGGACGACGGAAGTTAAGCTAGTCTAGTCCCAGTCAGCAGACTGGTTCCCTCGTGGAGGGCTTTCTATTTGAATAAGGCTTCTTAAGCCAATTTGTTAAACTTGTCTGTACTCAGACATAATTTGCTTCCGCTTTATGTTGTAATGTTGCATCACATGTATGTGATCTCTGTGTGTACTCTATAAGAGTTATAAATAAAATGTACACTTTGTAGAGAATTGCAATGGTACCTACTGTTCATACAAGGCATGTGTGTTGCGTGTATGTTTATAACATGCATGTCTTTGTATGGGTTTTCGAGATCTTAGTTGTGTTCTGGCTGGCGGTCTTTCATACACCAAGTGGCCCTTAGATGTGCGCAGCTTGGGGCATCGCGATGCGATTGCTCGAGACTCCGTCTCGTGCACACTTTGTGGTATGATCGAGCCCGCCCTAGACCCCGACTAAGTGATCAGGCTGGAGTAAGTCTATGTAAGTGTTTTGAGATAGTCGGTAGTATGGTTGAGGCGACTTGTCTTTGAATATGGGAGTTCACTACCCATATCATTTGACTTGTGTGCGGACGATGAGGACCCATCTCAGTTGATCATCCGGCCTGGATGGGATGCCCCTCACGTACGATGCTTTCCGAGAATGTTCAGTGCTTGGCCTTGTCTGCTTAGACAAGTGGGTGCGGTTCTCGGCTCTCCATATGACTATGTCTTAACTGTACTTGCATACGCTAACCCTGGGTCCCGACAGACTTGATATCAGAGCAGGACTGACTGTAGGACTAGTAGCCTTGGCCGAAGTTAAGTCTAGCTTGCTATAGTTATATAGTTACTCTCGGTATATAAGGGAACAACGTAAGGCTTCTTTTTCTCCTTACCCCCTTCGTTCTGAGTTCTGAGTCACCCTCATCTCGTTCTACGGGAAGATAGGACTAGGCTCTCCTCTGTCTGTTTAGCACATCTCGTTGATTGCTTCCTTATAGCCGTAGGAAAGTTGTGTCAGGTTTTCCTAGCATTGTTATAATGCTGATTTCTTACATCGTAATATGTAAGTGCTGTTTTCATGATTGAAGGAAATTGTAATTTCTTACAATTACAGCCGTTATGCTGTCCGAGTCATTCCAGGTTTATCTCATAATCTGATGCATTTGCAAACTCCTTTCTGTTTCAGATGGCAGATCTTCACCCTCGGCAGATTGTTCGTTTGACCAGGTGCCTCGGTGTGCGTGGCCATCACGCCACGTTGATCGAGATGATGTCCTATGTGGGATATCGATGGTACCCTGAGTATACCATCGAGGAGCAGTTCCACGACTTCAACCAGACGCAGTTCCATTGCATCGTCCGGATCTATCCGCACCACGTTGGAGTCACCCAGCCCATCCACTTTGGACATGGCATCGGCGTTACCGAGAACATGGCTGTGCAGGATGCTGCATATTCATGTATTACACTGCTGAGAGAGGAGCACACCATGCTGAGAGAGACTTATTTCCGCTATATCCCTGCTGCACTTCCAGGAGAAGAGGGATATTACACCGGACTCTACCCAGATCACTCTGCAGAGGATCCAGCACTCCAGGTGACTGCTAGGTTTGCTAGTGACAGAGATCGTGATGCACGCGCTCTCCGTTTTGAGCTCCACGCTACTCGTGTTCGTCTGTATCGAGCACTGACGCTCTTGGCACCCTTTGTGAGCGTGGGATCAGTGGAGTACGATACGATCTATCCAGTGAGGACCCAGATGCCTTCTCGAGTTGCTTGGCCCGAGATTGGAGGAATTTTTCCACCCCGTGGTCCTTTGCTTCCACCCTACACTGGACCTAGGCCCCATCCTTGCCCAAATGGATATCAGGGTCCACAAGCCTCCGTGTTTTCCGATGGTCACCTCCAGCTACCGGGATATGCGGGTAACTTTTACGAGGACTACTATGGAGATGGAGATGAGTGAGACCGCCTGTGGTCTTACTTAGTGAGGATGTAGTAGTATCTTAGTGTATTGTAATCAAGGTGTCTAAGTTCCAGAGGCTTAGATAAATAATGTATAGGAAGTCAGAATGCCTCTGAAGGATGTATCATCTTCATCACGTTTGTATTAGCTTAGTGCTTGTACTAAAACGATGTATGGTTTGTATGACAACTTGTGAATATATGGCTTGTATGCTTTATCACCATGTTGTCAAGATGATTACTTCCTTTGCTCTGTAATCCTTCCAGTACTTCAATACCTTGATTAGACTCTTGAAATCAACTCTGTTTGACTTTGGATTTTTCACCTTCAGGATGTCTCAAGGTACACGTGGCCAGATTGGTCGTAACCAAGGTCGTGGGAACGACCAGGAGGAAGACAACCTTCCACCCCCACCCACGATGGCCCAAGTTCTGATGGAGGTCGAGAGGAACCGCCGTGACTCTCACCACCTGCTGGAAGTCATTGCACGCAACACCACTCAATAGCGCAATGAGCTGGTGTCCCTGAACAACTTCATCCGACTTCATCCCCCGGTTTTCAGTTACTCCACCGAGCCCCTTGACGCCGATGACTGGCTCCGCAGCATCGAGAGAAAGCTCCAAGCCGGCCATGTTGCAGATGGCGACAAGGTCAATTATGCCACCTATCACCTTGAAGGTGCAGCAAGCTCTTGGTGGGAGAATTTTCTGAATATGCGTTCCGTTGGACCACCAGCATCTTGGGATGAATTCTGCACTTCTTTCCGCGAGCACCACATTCCCAAAGGTCTCATGGACCGCAAACGTGAGGAATTCTGCAACCTCACTCAAGGCAGAAGAACCGTGGACGAGTTTAGTCGTGAGTTCAACCGACTTGCTCGTTATGCAACTGAAGAAGTCTCCACCGACTCCAAGAAACAAGAGAGGTTCCTTCGTGGCCTCAACTCCGGACTCCGTCGCGAGCTCAACCTTCATGATTTTGCCACATTCCAGGTCCTTGTCAACAAGGTCATCAAGGCAGAGGACATGAACACCCCCAACGACTTTCGCAAACACTCCAGAGATGATAGTTCATCCAGTTCTGGCTCCCAGAAGCGCAAGATTTGGATCCCCAATAGCATGTTCCGCCAGAACAACCCCCCGAGGCCATCCTATGTGGCGCCTCGTCCACCCACCTAGTTCCACCCAGCTCCACCAAACCACCCAGCTCCACGCACTGTTTTCGGAGCTTGTTACAAGTGTGGTCAGGCAGGCCACTATTCTCGCGAGTGTCCCCAGAACCAGCTCCAACACCAGAATGTTCCACCCCGTGCCGGAGGCAACAACAACAACAACAATGGTCATGGCAAGCCACCCCAGAAGGTCTACACCGCCAAACCTGCTCCTCCCGCCACTCGTGGACGTCTGAACCAGATTGCCGCCGAAGAGACTGACGACACCACTGACGTCATTCTTGGTACGCTCCCAGTCAATTTTGTTCCTACTTCCGTTCTTTTCGACCCAGGAGCATCTCATTCATTCATGTCGGAAAGTTATGCACTTCGTCATGAGTTACCTTTTGTTGAATTGTCCACCCCAATGGTTATTCAAATTCCAGGGTCAAGATGGCAAACTAATAGAGTGAGCCATGGTAATCAAATTGCAATTGAGGGTTTAGTATTCCTTGCTTCACTCATAGCCCTCAAGTCTTCAGACATTGATGTCATCCTTGGCATGGATTGGCTATCAAGACCGAATTCCTATCTGGATTGCAAAGGCAAATCCGTGAAACTCACCCACCCTTCAGGCACAACCGTTAACTATACCTCACCCAGAACAAGAACCCAAGTGCATTCTTTGAATGTTCTTCCCCTTCCCGAACTTGAAGATATTCCGGTGGTTCTTGACTTCCCGGATGTCTTTCCTGAAGAACTGTCGGGCAAGCCACCCGACAGGTGTGTAGAATTTATAGTGGATCTTGTTCCAGGAACCGCACCAATTTCCAAACGCCCATATAAAATGGCCCCACATGAGTTAGCTGAGCTAAAAACCCAACTTGATGCTTCGTTGGCAAAAGGCTTCATCCGCCCTAGCTCATCGCCATGGGGTTGCCCCGTTCTGTTCGTAAAGAAGAAAGATGGAACAGAAAGGATGTGCGTAGACTATCGCCCGCTAAATTTAGCGACGATAAAGGACAAAGACCCACTACTTAGGATAAATGATCTTTATGATCAACTTGCAGGATCCTCCGTCTTCTCCAAGATGGATTTGAGATTAGGTTATCATCAGATCAGAATCCGAAACGAGGACATTCCCAACACGGCTTTTACTACTCGTTATGGTCTTTACGAGTACACCGTCATGTCCTTTGGTTTAACCAATGCCCCCGCGACATTCTCACGCTTGATGAATTCGATCTTCATGGAGTACCTAGATAAATTTGTTGTGGTTTATCTTGATGATATTCTCATCTACTCGAAGAATGAATAAGATCATGCCGAACACTTAAGGCTGGTATTGATGAAGCTTAGGGAGCATCGCCTGTACGCTAAATTCTCCAAGTGTGAATTCTGGCTACCAGAAGTGACCTACTTAGGCCACGTGATTTCTGCAAAAGGCATTGCTGTGAATCCCGAGAGAGTTCAGGCCGTCCTTGACTGGACTCCACCTGAATCGGTTAAGAAAGTTAGGAGTTTTCTTGGCCTAGCCAGCTATTGCCGTCGCTTCGTCGAGAACTTTTCTAAAGTTGCAAAGCCTCTAACTGAACTCCTCAAGAAAGATAAGAAATTCTTATGGACTTCCAACTGCGAGGAAAGCTTTCAAGAGCTAAAAAGAAGATTGACTTCTGCACCCGTACTTGCACCTCCAGACACCAAAAGAGATTTCGAGATGTATTGTGATGCATCACGGCAAGGGTTAGGATGCATACTTCTGCAAGATCGACATGTGGTAGCTTATGCTTCACGCCAGTTGCGGCCGCATGAAGAGAACTATCCTACCCATGACCTTGAACTCGCTGCCGTAGTTCATGCTCTAACAACTTGGCGACATTACCTCCTTGGTAATCGTTGTGAGATTTATTCCGACCACCAAAGCCTCAAATATATTTTCACCTAGCCAGATATTAATCTCAGGCAAAGACGCTGGATTGAGTTGATAAAAGATTACGACGTAGGAATTTCTTACACCCCAGGCAAGGCCAATGTCATGGCTGATGCACTAAGTCGTAAGTCGTACTATAACAACCTCATGTTACAGCAGTATCAACCACTTCTTCATGAGGACTTTCGCAAGCTCAACCTTGAAATTGTTCCTCATGGCTATCTTTCTACCTTCGTGGCGAAACCACCTCTTGAGGATCAAATTATAGGTGCCCAAAGGCGTGCACGAGGTGTTCGCCGGATCAAGGAGAACATTGCTAGCGGAGTTGCTAAATGTTTCTCCACAGATAGCAAAGGAACGGTATTCTTTGAAAATCGTTTAGTAGTACCTAAGAATAAGGAACTAAGGCAACTCATCCTCAAAGAAGCCCATGACACACCCCTCTCAATTCATCCCTATAGCACGAAAATGTTCCGAGATCTACGCCAGAGATTTTGGTGGACTAGGATGAAGGGAGACATTGCTCAATTTGTTGCCGAATGTGATGTTTGTCGTCGCATTAAGGCAGAACATCAAAGACCTGCTGGTACACTTCAACCTTTGTCTATTCCCGAGTGGAAATGGGACAAAGTCGGTATGGACTTCATCACCGGCTTTCCAAGAACCCAGAAAGGAAACAATGCCATCTTCGTTGTCATAGATAGGCTTTCCAAAGTTGCTCACTTCCTTCTGGTTCGCGAGTCTATAACTGCTAGCCAGTTAGCGGACTTGTACATCTCTAGAATTGTATCCCTTCATGGTGTTCCTTTGGAAATCAATTCTGATCGCGGTAGCCTTTTCACCTCTAGATTTTGAGGAAGCTTCCAACGTGCTATGGGAACTCATCTCTCCTTTAGTACGGCTTTCCATCCTCAGTCTAGCGGTCAAGTCGAAAGGGTTAACCAGATTCTTGAAGACATGCTCAGAGCTTGTGTTATCTCATTCGGGAAGAATTGGGAGAATTCTCTTCCATTTGCCGAATTTGCTTATAACAATAGTTTTCAAACTAGTCTGAACATGGCTCCTTTTGAACTCCTTTATGGACGACGATGTCGAACACCACTAAACTGGTCTGAAACCGGTGAAAGACAATTCTTTGGACCGGATATGATCAAGGAAGCAGAAGAGCAAGTTCGCATCGTTCGTGATCAATTGAAAGCAGCCCAGTCTCGTCAGAAAAGCTACTATGATCGTCATCATAGACAAGAGAGCTACAATCTGGATGAGAAGGCTTACCTCCGGGTTACTCCTCTGAAGGGAACCCAACGTTTCGGTATCAAAGGCAAGTTGGCCCCACGTTACATCGGACCTTTCCGCATTATTGCTAAACGTGGAGAAGTTGCCTACTAACTTGAACTACCCCCGCACCTTTCCCGAGTACACGATGTATTCCATGTGTCCCAACTCAGGCGTTGCTTCAAGGACCCCATCCGCGAAGTCGACCATGAAACGCTTGATCTCCAAGATGACCTTTCTTATCGAGAATACCCCATTCGTATTCTTGATTCCGCAGAGCGTGTCACTCGTCGTCAGAAGATTAGGTTTCTGAAAGTGCAATGGTCACACCACTCTAAAGAGAAGACCGTCTCCTTACCGAGTACCCCTCCTTCCTCTCGCAGACTTCTGAATCTCGGGACGAGATTCTTTTGAGTGGGGGCGAGTTGTCAGATCCCTCTGTTAGGTATGTGCTAGGGTTAGCTAGTGCCTTTGCATCATGTCAAAATTTCCAAAAGAAATCTTGGAAATCAAATTCAAAATCAAAATGGGAGAAGGAACACCCCCAGATGAATTAATTCAAAAGGCCAGATAAAAATATTTTTCCAAAAATTCATGTTAGAGTTTTGAAAAGTCTTATAAATGAGTGTGATCACATATCAAGTGATGTGGGACCCATCCCATACTCATAGATTTTTCAAATATTCAAACAGTACCTTGGAATAAATGAAATACCCCTATTTGATTTAAAATTCAAATCTTTTGAATTTTAAAAATGTTGAAATTTTATGAGTGGCTAGTCTATTTTATTATGAGGCCATGTAAAAGTTTTCAGCATTTAATAAAATGATTTGGTATTTTTACCAAAGTCAAAACAGACTACAGAAAAGAAAAAAACAGAAAGGAAAGATTAAACAGAAAAGAAAAAGGCTTACCTCTCGCCAGGGGCGAGGCCCACCTCTCCAGCCGGCCCAGCCCACCAGGAGAACTCCCCTGTCGTCTTCCCCGGGCACGAGCACACAGCTGCGTGCCCGGCATGCCGTGGCCGTCGCGGTGGAGGCTCCTCAGCGACTCCCCTGCCTCCTTCTCACCGCCCGCGTGTCCTGGAGACGTCCAGGCTTCTTTCCCTTCCTTCCTCGCCATCCAGTTCTTCCTCCCTGCGAAGAACAACGACGCCACCGTAGACTAGCCGGAGCACCGTCGAGCACACACGTGGCCACTGACGTCGAGGAGCCGAACCAAGGTGTCCAAGCGCTTCGTCGTCGTCGACTTCGTCGAACTGCAGAAGGAATCGAGCCCGGAGCCCGCGTAGACGCCGGAATCTTCCTCGAGCTCCCGCCGGCCGTCGTGGAGGACTTCGTCGATTACGCCGCCGTTGAGCCACCCCAGACCTCGCCACCACCTCCGCTGGATTCAGGGTGAGCTTGCGAGTGAAACCCCTCACTTCTCCCCCTCGATTGCTTCCTCTAGCCGGATCCGCCATGGGAACCCGAGCACCTCGCCGCCATGGTCGTCGTCCTCCTCGCTCCAGTGCTTATCGTGAACCCCCAGTGCACGCGTTTGACTCCCGCGTGTGCCAGCACTCGAACGCGGACGACCTCCAGGAGCAATCCGGTGCCCTCCGTTTCCCCTCCCGTGGCCGGAATCGTGTTCCCGTGCTGCGCCGCCGTGGCCAGGCCGCCGGCGTTTAGCCGCCGGCGTGTCAGTGCTAAACCCCCCCTGTTTTCACCAATTAAGTGACCCCTGGGTCACTGACCAGTGGGCCAAGTGGCTTAATTAAGCCACTGGATTAACTTAACCCACGGGTTAAGTGAACCCAGTCAATGACAGGTGGGACCCCCTTGTCAGCCCCCCCCCCTGACGCCAGCTTGACGTCAGCCTGACGCAGTAAATCGATTAAATGAATTTCCAGAAAATAAAAATGGTTTAATAATTCCAGAAATTCCAGAAAATACCCCAAACTTTGGAAATTCATAGAAAATTCATATTAACTCCAAATTGGACAAATAATATATGAAAAATGATTAGGAGAAAATTATCTTTCCAAATATGCAACTTTCAACTCTGTTTGAGTTGAATTTAAAATGTGATCAGTAGCATTTGCTATTGGATTTAAATGGAATTAAATCAAATTTAATTCAATTTTTTGGCAACTTGAACCATGGCAACATGCTACATTTCACTTACACATCAGAGGCATATCATACACATTTGAAGATAATTCAAAATGATCAAACTATATCACATATAACTTGGTTAATGTTGAATTCAAATGTGGAATTTGAATTTGCATTTCAAATGCAATATATTCCACTTAAATGGAATTGCCTCACACATCAAAACTTATACTTCAAGCTTCAACATTCAATCATGTGCTTGAGCATTGCATTCATATTGATTGCTACTTCGTGCTTTGTTTGTCGAGTAGAGGTGGAACCGGAGCAAGAGGTCACCCCCTTCGCTGAAGATCCAGAGCCCGAACCTCGTCAGCAAGGCAAGCAAAACCCCATTGATCATGTCGATAAAATCCCACTTCCCTCTCATGTCTCGCTTATGCATTGTTTAGGATGATCACCATGCTTCGTTTCTACCGCATAGATGAACCCATTCCTTTGCATGACCTATCATTTTGTCACAGTAGTAAGCAAACCAACATCCTAGCAACTATAGGAGTTGTTTGATATCATGTGGCCCCTGCAAATGTTATCGCTTATTGCATGCTTAGTATGATACCATGTTGTTACTGTGATGTGAGTCGGGATGGTAATGATCATGTGGATGATGGTAGAAAAGTGTTGGTGAATCGACCCTAACACAAGGTAAACGATGAGAGGCTGTGTAGGAGTACACGGTGGGTTGTCTCGTTGAACACCGCCCTAAGTCCGAGTTCTTGTGTGGTGATCCAAGATGAAGAGTACAACCACACATTGGGCTCACTGACCCCTCTCAACTTATTAACTCATCCCTTTCGATGTCCAGATGTCGCAGTAGTTCGGAGTTCTGGTAGGCTTGTGGCCTGGATGCTAAGTGAGAGAACGGCTCAACCGAGACCAGCTTATGCACCACGCACACATCGCTTGGGTCCACTTCGGTAAACCGGCCGGGTTCACGATTGTGGTAGCCAACCCAAGTAGGCGGCTTTCTTGGACTAGATAGGCTATGAGGTAACAGTTGTGGTGAGCATCCTCGCTGGCACCCCTTGAATGGTGTCGAGATCAAAGGCGGTAAATGATGGTCATGTGTGTGTAGCGGTACACCCTTGAAAGGTTAACAAAACTATTCGAATAGCCGCGTCCGCGGTTATGGACTGCTTGGAAAGCTTAGCTTGATTATTAGATAACTTGAACCGGATACTTCTAAAACACACCAAGATAAGTGTGAGTGCTATGGCGTGCTTTCTCGTGGGGAAGTCGAGGAAGGCACCATAGTGGTGTATTGGTTGGAGAAAGTAGTGGACTCGTGTACGCTTCTTACCTCAAGGTCTGGTACTCGTAGTTCAGGATTAGCCAAGTCAAAGCTGGCATTTCTGCAAGTGAACCCCACCTCCTTTTACCTTGATACATGTGCATGAGTAGTATAGCTCCTATGTAAGTATTGCTGAGTACGCCTTTTTACTCACGTTTGCTTAATCTATGTTTTAGATGATGCCACTGACCCCGAAGGTGGCTTCTTCATCGAGCTGGACGACTGAAGTTAAGCTAGTCTAGTCCCAGTCAGCAGACTGGTTCCCTCGTGGAGGGCTTTCTGTTTGAATAAGGCTTCTTAAGCCAATTTTTTAAACTTGTCTGTACTCAGACATAATTTGCTTCCGCTTTATGTTGTAATGTTGGATCACATGTATGTGATCTCTGTGTGTACTCTATAAGAGTTATAAATAAAATGTACACTTTGTAGAGAATTGCAATGGTACCTACTGTTCATACAAGGCATGTGTGCTGCGTGTATGTTTATAACATGCATGTCTTTGTATGGGTTTTCGAGATCTTAGTTGTGTTCTGGCTGGCGGTCTTTCATACACCAAGTGGCCCTTAGATGTGCGCAGCTTGGGGCATCGCGATGCGATTGCTCGAGGCTCCGTCTCGTGCACACTTTGTGGTATGATCGAGCCCGCCCTAGACCCCGACTAAGTGATCGGGATTGAATAAGTCTATGTAAGAGTTATGAGATAGTCGATAGTATGGTTGAGGCGACTTGTCTGTGAATATGGGAGTTCATCACCCATATCATTAGACTTGTGTGCGGACGATGAGGACCCATCTCAGTTGATCATCCGGCCTGGATGGGATGCCCCTCACGTACGATGCTTTCCGAGAATGTTCAGTGCTTGGCCTTGTCTGCTTAGACAAGTGGGTGCGGTTCTCGGCTCTCCATATGACTATGTCTTAACTGTACTTGCATACGCTAACCCCGGGTCCCAACATGGAAGAAGCCCATAATTCTCCCTTGTCAATCCACCCTGGCAGTACCAAGATGTATAAATACCTTCGTCAACAGTACTGGTGGCCTTACATGAAGCAAGACATCGCCCGCTATGTTTCTCAGTGTGACGTTTGCAGTCGTGTCAAAGCCGGACATCAGAAACCTGCTGGTTGGCTGCGACCACTCCCTCCTCCTGATTGGAAGTGGGACAAAGTCGAAATGGACTTCGTCACTGGTTTTCCTAAGTCACAAAAAGGTAACGATGCCATCTTTGTCGTCATCGACCGATTCTCCAAGATTGCGCACTTCCTGCCGGTCAAGAAGACGATCACTGCTAGTCAGTTAGCACACTTGTATATCTCCCGAATTGTGTCACTCCACGGTATTCCAATGGAGATCAGTTCAGACCGTGGCAGAATTTTCACCTCACGATACTGGAATAGTTTCATGGAAGCTTTCGGGACCCGTCTGAATCTCAGCACCGCTTATCACCCCTAGTCGCAAGGCCAAGTTGAACAAGTTAATCAAGTGCTGGAAGACATGCTTCGCGCTTGTGTCCTTTCTTTCGGCATGAAATGGGAGGATGCCCTCCCGTACGCGGAATTCTCGTACAACAATAGCTATCAGGCTAGCTTGAAGATGGCCCCCTTCGAAGTTCTATACGGACGTAAATGTCGAACCCCCCTAAATTGGTCAGGAACTGGGGAACGACCCTACTTCGGACCGGATCTTGTCCAAGAAGCTGAAGAACAAGTTCGCATTGTGCAAGAAAATATCAAGGCCGCATAGTCTCGTCAGAAGAGAAACTATGACCGCAAACACCGTGAAATGGAGTATCAACCTGGTGAATACGCTTACCTCCGTGTCACTCCCATGAGGGGCACTCATCGCTTCGGTATCAAGGGAAAGTTGGCTCCTTGTTACATTGGCCCGTTCCGTATCCTTTCCAGGAGTGGACCCGTGGCATACCAGTTGGAATTGCCGCCGAACCTCTCCCAAGTCCACGATGTTTTCCACGTGTCGCAACTCTGTCGCTGCTTCAAGGATCATATCCGCGAAGTGGAGCATGATATGATCGAGCTGTAGCAAGACTTGACTTATCGAGAACATCCGAGCCGCATTCTCGATCAGTCTGAGCGTCGAACCCGCAACAAGACCGTCAAGTTCCTCAAGGTCCAGTGGTCGAATCATTATGAAGATGAAGCCACTTGGGAACGCAAAGATTGTCTTCGTGTAGAATACCCTGATCTTTTCCTCGCTACCACTTAGATTCTCGGGACGAGAATTCTTGTAGTGGGGGAGATTTGTAACACCCTCAGAAGCCTGTAACAGTAACCCTCATTACTGTTGGTCCTTACTGTAGTTTAATCACTAATGATTCCCCCTGTCCTTGATAAAACTTTGTGTTGAGCTTAATCAAAACCTGGATGTGAGTGATCAACACCCAAGGGTCTTTGCATGATCACTTGTATTCATAATCATAAGTCAAAACCCTAAAACCCCTTTGTTGGAATATTAAAAAAATAGGTGGCAATAAAATCTTTCCCAAAAATCATGAGGCCACTTTTATAAAATCACAAATATTCAGTGGGCCATGCCCATGTGATTTTGGATATTTATAATGCCACTAAAAATTCCAAACAATTGATACCAGTGTTTAAACATCACTTTTGGCTGGTTTAATATTTAAAAGAAATATTAAATCTTTTTCTTTGGCACCCAAACTTTTTGTGTCACCTCTGTCTGGTGTCACACTAATTATGTCATTGGTTTACCATTTGACAAAAATGCAAAAGGCACCTAATTAATTACAAATAGGAAACACAGAAAGGAAAAGAATGAAAATAAAGTCAAAACACTATCTAGCGCCCGTGGGCAATACCCCCCCAGCCCAACCCCCCGGCCCACCCCGGCTCTCTCTCTTTCCTTCCACCTGCCCCCTCCCCTGTTCCAACCACCCCGCACGGCGCCATGCCCAGAACGTGCTCGACGCCGTGCCCCGGGCCCTCCTGCCTCTCCCGTCGTCGCCGCGCTGCCCGAACCGGATAAGCACGCTGCCCTGGACACCCTGGACGCCTCGCGAGATCTTTCCCCCCCACCCACCGCTCGTCCCCGTCTTCCTCCTCCCGCCAGGCGCCACCATGGCTGCCCCCTCGTGAGCACGCGCACCCACACGGCCTCCCAGCCCACTCCCCTGTGTCCAATCGACGCGCCCTCGCCGCCTTCGTCTCTGAGCTGAAGAGGAGGAGCCCGGAGCCACTGTACGCGCCGGAATCGTCGCCTTCGTCTACCTCAGGCCGGCGAGCTCGAGCTCGAATTCCGACGCCACCGTTCGTCCCCGCGCCCGCTGCCACCACTACTGTGCTCCTGGTGAGCACCGCTACCCTCTGCACATGCTCGTCGTCGCCCGAATGGCCCCAGGACAGAAGCCCCCTTTTGCATTTTCCGGCGGCCACCATTGTTGAAGTGGTCGTGCACCTAAGCCCCCGTAGCTCACGCCTTTGACTCCTACGAGTTCCCACGGGTCCGTGTGTTCGATTTGGTGCGGCCGAAAGGAAGAATTCGCCGCGAGGAGCAAGACGCCATTTGAGCCCGTAGCACTGGCCGCCATTCTTGACCTAGTCCTCCACTCCGGCCGCCCCACCTTTCTCCCCCGGCATGGATCGATGCGGCTTGGTGCGCTGCGTCAATAGCAAAAAGCGGCGCCACTTTTGGTGCTCGGAATCGAGCTGTAGCTCGAGTTCGCCGGAATCTTCTCGCCGGCGAGCTGCCGGCGAGTCGCCTGAGCCACTGACTTATGGCCCCACCAGTCAGTTAGGTCATTAGCGACTTGGTTAAGGCTTAATCACCCACTGACATGCGGGCCACCCCGGGAAATCTTTTGTTAAGAAAATAAAATTGATAAAATGAATAAGTAAGTATGACATGTGGGCCTAGCCCACTTAACCCACTGTTAGTTTAAAGTAATTGTTAAATTAAAACCTGAGACACTTACACCTGGGCCCCCCTTGTCAGGTTTTTATTTATTTATTAAAAGATTTAATTAAAATTGAGTCACTGACATGTGGGTCCAGAGGCATTTTCTGATTTATTTAAATGTTTTATAAATAACAGAGGCTGACATGTGGGTCCCACATGTCAGCACTGTTCTGGATAATGTTTTGGATAATGTTCTGGAAAATGTTGAATAAATAATAAAAGAAATCTAGAAAATCATTTAAATTGATTTAAACTTGGAAATTCAATAACTTTTAAACCGTAACTCGGATTCAAAAACTTTATCCATGAAAATTGATCAGAAAAATATAACGAATACAAATACGCTATCCGTATGTCTGCCACACCTCTCTAACACAATGAACATCGAACATTCCCCCTTCGGACCGACTGTCCGATAAATTGTCCGGTACTGTTAGAGTGCCCGGATGAATTTATTCCGAACACGAATTTTTCTCGGAATAGATTAGCACGGATACACCCCCCTTATGTTGTTCCGGTAACCACGACACCTCCGGCTTGATCCTTCCCCCTCCGGACACCCTGTCCGGTAATCACCCGGAGCCGGTAGTTCATCCTCAGATGAATTTCTGTTCCGAGCAATGTGCATTGCACTGCGTTAGAATACCGTTAACATTACATCTGTCATGTCATGCATCTGTTTGTATATGCTTGTTGTTTGTTTACTGTTTTCTTTCCCCCCCTTAATCTCCGGTAGACCCCGCTGCTGCCATCGACTACACCGCTGCTAAGTACGACTACGTCGTCGACGACCCTACTACTACCGTCGAGCTTGCAGGCAAGCAGAGCCATTCTCTTCCCCAGATATCGCCTATCTTTGCGTACATTTCTTGCACTAGGCATTGTTACTGCTGCTGCTACGTTGCTAACCTATTCAACTACATAGCCTGATTTTGTCGCCCCTTGATGTGCCTTCCTTTATCCTATGCTGCCTATTATTATTATGCATTATTCAGCAGTGAGCCCTGCGCATTGTTAGCTAGGATTAGATAGAGGGCCGTGATCACTCAGGGGAGTGAATGCGGATACAAATAATATAACTGTACAGGTACGGTACAAAGCAGACACCGTCAAAGGCCCCTATCTGGGTTATGCCTAGTCACCTCAAGTGTGAGCTATCCAGGAGTAATCCTGGTACTCCACTCGAGGCTGACTTTGTCTTACCGCCATAGGGTCCTGAACGGCGAGTGTCCTTCAGGTAAGAAGTCGGGCGACCCAACGGTGCCCGCGATAGGTATTGCGACGGGACGACAGGGAGGGTACGACCAGTGTACCGGTGTTTTTGGCCCCTGATCGTTGGCCACGAGAGTTACCGACCCCCGAAAATCGAGCTCCTCCAGGAGCACACGCGAGACAAGGTAAGGAGACGGTTCACCTTGTTGGTAACCGCAGTAACTTGGTGGGACGACGGGGCAGGCACCGATGTACTGGTGGTCCTGGCTGCTGTCGTTGTCCGCGGGTCGGTTAAGTCGAGGCAACGATAACGGTTGTCACGCAGGTTAATTAAAATGCTAAATGGTTCAGTGAATGTCTTGAGTTGGCTATATGCCATGTACGCACTACCTACCCGTGGGAACTACGAGATATGGGCTCCTCCGCTTCTTAGTGTCGTCCGAGGACTCTTCAGACGTCAGCAGTACTGCGGGCTGATTGCCGGGAAGTGGTGTTGTCTTGTTTGCTCGCGCGGTGATGTCTTATTTGGATTTGCTTCAACTTCACCGGCCAGCCACGCACCGTGCAGGAGTATGTTCGGGTTGGGGTCCAAGGCCCGTCGTACTTAGGATTTAGACCGGCGGATGGCCTCTCTGTTGAGTTTGAAAGATGGGCTATGAAGTGCCGGATAGCCTCGGTGGAGCGTTCCCTAACAAGGTTCCCGCCACCCGGGAGATCCGTGCGTGTAGCGTAACACAAGTGCACCCCTGCAGGGAAGATTAATCTATTCGAATAGCCGTGTCCACGGTAACAGGACGCTTTATACTGAAGCTGGATCTTACCACTAGAAACTATTATTATTAAACTGTATGGTTCCGGGTTCTCTTCCTCGCGGGGATGTCGAGGAGGTGAACTCGGAGGCATTGCTAATTATTACAACTTATTATTATACAATGCTGCAGCAACTTCTGCTGCATTGTTACTTTATGCTTTATATAAACTGTTGGATGATTCTTACCTCATGCTGCAAGACATCGTCGGAAGATGCTAGTCTTCGTTAGGCCTAGCTTCTTACCCTTGCTCTGGTTTGTGTCCTTCAGTCCACTATATACAGCTTCTTCTTTCCGTTGATACGGGTATACTAGATACTCACCTTCTTTATTTTCTTTACTGTTTTGCCTGATCGGCCGCTGCAGCCGATGTTGGAGCCCAGGAGCAGGAGTACCCCGGAGGCGCCTACTACGACGTCGAGTTCCCCGTTGACCAGGAGTAGTTTGGTGGATCCCAGGCAGGAGGCCTCGCCTTTTCGATCTGTATCTCTGATGTGATTTGTGCTAGCCTTCTTAAGGAAAAACTTGACTAACTATGTCTGTACTCAGATATTATGGCTTGTATGACTTATGTATTCGGGTCCACGTGACCCCCTCTATTGTAACATATTTGTTTATCCTTTGGTGTTTAGTGTTGTGCTGTGATATTATCACCGTGGCACCCTAATCTCAGTTGTGTACCCTGTGTGTATGATTACTGTACACGGTCTGATTTTGGGGGCGACACAACTCGCTACTACTATTTTGCTTCCGCAATATTTCTTTATTCAGGCCTTATGCCACATTATTGTAATAAATACTTTATACCTGGAACTTCGATGTAATAAAGATATGTGTTATTTCTGTTATTTCATCGAGTACTGTGTGTGCTAGCAGTTTGATCCAGGGACTAGCACAGTAAGCACAGAAGACTTCGATGTTTACGGATCGGGTCGTTACAAGATGGTATCAGAGCACATGTTGACTGTAGGACGTGACCTTAGAAATGGAAAATCATAGGATGAAAAACCTTATTTTACAAACTCTATTATTAATATTTTTCATTGTCTCGTAATCTTCTTGGCTCGTTGCTAAATTTTTTTCCTCTTTTCTTTTTGAAATGTATATGTCGACCCCTTGACCTCAATTTTTCCAGACTAAGAAGAAGTCAGCATTCGGAGCCCAGCTCCACAAGGTGTGCGAGCACTTGTCGATCGGATTTCCCAGCTTCCAAGGCATGTTCATAGCTACTGCTCCGGAGCAGTCACTCTGGAGTGTGAATGTTACCATCCCTGGACGCACGGTGGAGCCTGAGACGGATTCCATTGATTTTAGCCTGGAGGCCGAAATGTGGGATCTCGGCAAGGCCATGGCAACCTATGCTTCGCTTGGGCGTATCCAGGAGGAGTACCACCAAGAACTCAAAGGCACCCACTTCTATGCTCTTGGACGCCTTGGTGCCGAAGGGGACCCAATCCGCACCAGGGATCAAGATGAGATTATCCAACACATCCAAGACCTTGAGAGTCGCGTTCGCATGCTAGGAGACGAGATACACTAAAAGGTCATCACCAACAAAAATCTCTGGACTACCAAGGCCCAGCTTGAGGAGAAGAAGGAGGAGGATGACACCAACCACAAAATGAAACTGATGGAGCTGCAGGACAAACTAGATGAGGTGAAGGTTCAGCTGGAGGAAGCTGAAGAAAAGTTGGATGATGGAGAGCGCATCAGGGACTCACTAGACTTCTACGTGAGTGACGAAAATGATCAAGAGTATAGTGATGATGATAAGGTCTCCGACGATGACATGGAGCTTTGAGTTAGACTTAGGAAGACTACCATTAGGAAGAATAAAATTCGATTTCGGTTAGGATATTCCTTATTTCATTCGATTACTATGACCATGTCAAACCTTGTGACATGGCTTACCTTAGAGTTGCTTTGTGAACCTTATGATTGAATGTGGGTGATTTGATTTGGAGTTTTATTTGCCATCATTTGCATATGGGTAGTGTTTTCCCCTTAGTCCTAATTCTATCTATATCTTACCTATGCTAACCAACAGATGCCGCCGAGGCACGACCCCAGTGGGAATGGTTCACGGAATAATGTTCCCCCGAGTCTGGAGCAGTTACTCCAGACGCAGAATCAGTTGATGCAGATCCTGATGCAGAACATGAACCAGAACCAGAACAACCCACCACCACCTCCACCATCGCCACACCACCACCGTCACCGCCCCGGCCCTCAGGTGGATAGTCTCACCCGTTTCCTGAGGCTTGACCCACCCATATTTTCTAGCAGCCCAGAGCCTATCGTTGCTGATGATTTGCTCCACAACATGGGGAGGAAGTTAGCCACAGCTGGTTGCACTGATGAGGATAATGTGATGTTTGCATCCCACCAACTGGATGGACCAGCCGCTTCGTGGTGAGAGAACTACACCGCAACTTACCCCATGGACAATGTCACATGGGCCCAGTTTCAGCAGGCCTTCCGCACCGCGCATGTTTTAGCTGGAGCCATCAGTTTCAAGAAGAGGGAGTTCCGCAACTTGCGTTAGGGAGGCCATAGTGTGTCGGAGTATGTGGAGGAATTCAGCAAGCTGTCCCTTTATGCCCCTAATGACGTGGCTACTGATTCTGCTAAGCAGGAGAAGTTTCTGGAGGGACTCAATGATGGGTTGGGAGTTCAGCTAACTGCGGCAACTTTCAACAATTATCAAGAGCTAGTGGACAAAGCAGTAATCTTAGAAGGGAAGCATCAACAAATGGAGAATCGCAAGAGGAAGTACGGGCAGGGCAAGTTCAAATCTGGACCTCAGCAGAAGCCCCTCTCCGCACCTTTTTCTGGATATAATGGCTCTTGATCCAGTAAGTATGGAGGCCATAACCATCATAATCATGGTGGGCACTTTCATCACGGAAACAATGGGCACAACCATAATGGCCCTATGAATGGAAATGGAGGGAATGGTAATCACCATCATCAGCCAAATTCGTCAACCCCGACGAAGAAGGATCTGAGCCATATTACCTGTTTCAAGTGCAAGAAGCTTGGGCATTATTCAACTGATTGCCCCGAGACAAAGAATGGAAATGGGAATGGAAATTCTGCAGGCAACAAGCCCAATCCTTTCACCAAGGGTCATGTGAATCATGTCAATGTGGAGGAGGTTTATGAAGAACCAGATGCCCTGATTGGTACGTTTTTGGTCAATTCAGTTCCAGCTGTTGTTCTTTTCGACTCTGGTGCATCTCATTCATTCATATCAAGGGTATTTGTGGACAAACATGAGTTGCCTACCATAGTTCTTAAGTCGCCCATGCTAGTGAGTTCCCCTGGAGCAGAGTCTATGCCAAGTCAGGGGTGTTTTCAGGTGTCTTTGACGTTAGGGGGACATGTTTTTCCCCCAGATCTGATTATACTAAAGTCTCAAGGCCTAGATGTAATTTTGGGTATGGATTGGTTGTCCCAGTACAAAGGTGTTATAGATTTTTCCAGTAGGGCACTCACCCTCACTACACCGGGAGAGAAGAGGATTAGATATGTGTCCAAGTATGTACCTAAGAGGGTGTAGTTGAACTCTTTTAAGGGGGTTAGCCTGGAGGAAGTGCGTGAACTAAAGGAGTACCCCGATGTATTCCCAGAGGAGTTGCCCGGAATGCCACCGGACCGGGATATTGAGTTCTTGATTGAGTTGTTGCCAGGCACCAGACCAATATCTAAGAGGCCGTATAGAATGCCAGCAAATGATTTGGAAGAAATTAAGAAGCAGATTAAGGAGTTATTGGAGAAAGGGTATATTCGTCCGAGTTCATCACCTTGGAGAGCCCCAATTCTTTAAGTAGAGAAGAAGGATGGATCTCTACGGATGGTCGTGGATAATAGCTCATTGAATGAGGTCACTATCAAGAAAAAGTATCCACTACCAATGATCAATGATTTGTTTGATTACCTGGAAGGAGCTAGTGTTTTCTCCAAGATCGACCTTCGATCTGGATACCATACCACTTGAAGATTGATACGTACAAAAAGCATCACTATTTTATATTGTGATTTCACCTTATACATTGATATATTCCACTATAAAGTATTGTTCTAATGTTGTTTGGGCTTATTTTACGCAGTTTACAACTTTTCGGTGCCGAAGCAGCAGAACCAGAATTCAGCGGTAAAAAGTGGATACCATGTTGCTGAATCAGATCAAGTCCTAATGCGATGAAGTTTTACGGGGATCAGTTTTATGAAGATTGACTGGGGATCATCGAAGGAGGAGGTGAGGGGACCCACCAGGCAGCCAGAAGGGTGCCTGGCGCGCCCCCCCTCCTGGCCGCGCCAGGCACCCTCCTAGATGCCTGGTGGCCCCCCTCGGTGCCCCCTCTCGCCTATAATACCCCCTGGAGTGAAAACCCTACAAAAGGGGTCGTTTCCGTGTTTCGCCGCTGCCACGGGGCGGAAACCTACAGAGGAGAAAAGCCATCTCCGGCGGGCAGATTCCGCCGGGGAGATCACCTCCCGGAAGGGGAGATCGTCGCCATCATCAACATCATCGTCACGGGCATCATCGAGATCATCATCAACATCATCCCCAACATCAGCACCATCTCCATCTCCATCTCATCTCACAATTGCAACTTGTGTTTTAATCCGTACTATCTATCCTCTCTACTTTGTTGGTGTTGATTACTACTTTGTGGTGAATGCTATTGAGTTTTGTTGGAGAAATATCATTGTGTCCAGATTGTTTATCACCCATCTTTCACCTCTGATCATGATCTCTTTTATGTCTTGTGAGTAGTTACTTTAGTTCTTGAGAACATAGGAGAAGTCTAGTTGTTAGTAGTCATACTATGTTGAAGTATTATGTGTTGTTTGATACTTAAGTTGTGTTGTTATTTCTCTAGTGGTGTTATGTGAGTCGAACACATAACACTTCAACTTTCATGGGCCTAGAGGAATACATTGTGCACGAAGGATGATTATGGTGGGTTGTCGGAGTGACAGAAACCTCAACCCCAGTTCGCAGACTTTCGCACAAGGGAGTTATGGATCCTTGATCGTAATGCTATGGTTAGGATCATGCCTTAATTACTACCTTGTATTTGCGGATGCTTGCAAGGTGTGTAATCATAAGAGTACACTTATCTTAGTCTAGAAGGTGTACTAGCATTGATCCACCCACCGACACTTATCAACACGATACATATTGCTTGGCTGAGTATGGTGAAAGTGACTGACTATCTCTCCCGTGTTTTCTCGAGAACGCTTTAGCTTTTATAAGTTCAGTTCCTAGGATTATCCTTGTTAAAGGATTGGGCCACTTGCTACACCTCAGTTACCCTGTTTACTTTGCTTGTCTTTTACTTTTCTGTTGCTTAAACCAAAAACCCCTAAATATTTATCTTTCAGTGTGTGCAGCCTTTTTCCTTATCCAGTGTCATTTATCAATACATTCTGCTCCTCGTTGGGATCGACATCCTTATTTATCAAAAATCTACAATTGATCCCCTAGACTTGTGGGTTATCAAGAATCGTTTATTGGCGCGGTTAACGGGCGAGGCAATCCCACTAAACCTATTAACTTCTCCACCATCAAAGATCCGTAAGGAAGATATACCCAAGACCGCTTTCACCACGAGATATGGGCTATATGAGTATACAGTCATGTCTTTCGGCTTGACCAAAGCCCCGGTATACTTTATGAGTATGATGAACAAGGTATTCATGGAGTTTTTGGACAAGTTTGTTGTGGTATTCATTGATGATATTTTGATTTACTCCAAGAATGAAGAGGAACATGAAGAACATCTGCGCTTAGTTTTGGAGAAGCTCAGATAACATCAACTCTATGCTAAGTTCAGTAAATGTGAGTTTTTTTGAAGGAGGTGGGATTTCTTGGGCACGTTGTGTCAGGTGAAGGTATAGCACTGGACACCTCCAAGGTTGAAGCCGTCACAGAATGGGTGACACCCACATCAATCACTGAAATCCATAGTATTCTTGGACTTGCGGGATATTACCGAAGATTCATTGAGAGTTTCTCTAAGATCGGCAAGCCCATGAAGGAGCTGTTGAAGAAGGACACCAAGTTCGTTTGGACAGAGGAATGTGAAGCTAGTTTCCAAGAGTTGAAGAAGCGTTTGGTTACAGCCCCAGTGCTGATTCTACCTAATATACGCAAGGATTTTCAAGTGTATTGTGATGCCTCGCGTCAAGGACTTGGCGTTGTTCTTTTGCAAGACGGAAATGTTCTATCTTACACCTCACGTAAGCTTCGACCGCATGAGTTGAACTATGCCACACATGATTTGGAGTTAGCAGCCGTAGTGCATGCACTCAAGACCTGGAGACATTTTCTTATTGGGAATAGTTGTGATGTCTACACGGATCATAAGAGTTTGAAGTATATATTCACGCAGAAGGAGCTGAACCTTCGGTAGAGGAGATGGTTGGAGCTCATCAAAGATTATGATATGAGATTGCACTATCACCCAGGAAAAGCCAATGTGGTGGCTGATGCTTTGAGTCGGAAGAGTTATTTTAATACTCTCGTAGCAGGAGGTTTGCCTCAAAAATTATGCGATGACCTCAGAGAACTACGATTGGAGATTGTTCCACGGGGATACGTTGCCACTCTGGAGATTCAATCCACTTTGTTGGGAAAGATTCGTGAAGCTCAGAAGACCGACAAAGACATTGCTGAGATAAAGGAAAGAATGGACAAAGGAAAGGCAAAAGGATTCCGTGGGGATGAACATGGAACCTTATGGTTTGAGCAACGTATTTACGTGCCCAATAACCCGGAGATCCGGAAGTTGATTCTTCACGAAGCTCATGATTTGCCTTACTCCATACACCCATGAAACACCAAGATGTTTTTGGACTTGAAGGAAAAATTCTGGTGGACCCGTATGAAGAAGGATATTGCTGAATATGTAGCAGTGTGTGACGTATGTCAAAGAGTGAAGGCAGAACATCGGAAACAGGCAGGGTTACTTCAGCCTTTGCCGATACTCGATTGGAAATGGGACAAACTTGGCATCGATTTCATCACAGGATTACCCCGGACATGATGAGGATATGATTCTATCTGGGTAGTGGTGGATCGTTTGACCAAGGTGGCTCATTTCATCCCCGTGAAAACCACCTATATAAGCGCAAAGCTGGCAAAGATATATATGTCCAAAATCGTATGTCTGCATGGAATTCCGAAGAATATTGTGTCGGATAGAGGCACTCAGTTCACCTCAAAATTCTGGCACCAATTGCATGAAACCTTGGGAACCAGGCTGGAGTTCAGTACGGATTTTCACCCGCAGACGGATGGGCAGACAGAGAGAATGAATCAGATTCTGGAGGACATGTTGAGAGCTTGTGTACTAGATTATGGATCCAGTTGGGATGATAATTTACCTTATGCGGAGTTCTCATACGACAACAACTATCAAGCCAGTTTGAAGATGGCCCCGTTTGAGGCACTCTATGGAAGAAGGTGTAGAAAACCATTGATGTGGTATGAAGTTGGAGATCGCCAATTGTTTGGACCGGACTTGATTAGAGAGAAGGTCAAGTTGATCCGTGATAGACTAAAGATAGCCTAGTCCAGACCGAAGAGTTATGCTGACTCAAAACGCAAAGAAGTAATATATGAAGTAGGAGATCGAGCATACCTTCGTGTGTCACCGCTTCGTGGAATTAAGAGATTTTGAGTCAAAGGGAAGTTAGCACCACGGTTTGTGGGGCCATAGAAAATTGTGGAACGCAAAGGAGAGGTTGCATACAAGTTGGAATTGCCAGAAGCATTGTCTAGAGTTCACGATGTGTTTCACGTGTCACAGCTGAAGAATTGTCATGTAGAGATGGAGGATATTCCGTTGAGAGATACGGTACCATTAGAAGCAATTCAGTTGGAGAGTGACTTGACATACGAGGAAAAGCCAGTTAAAATTCTTGATACCAAGGACAGAGTCAATCATACGAAGGTTATCAAGTTCTGCAAGGTTCAGTGGATCCACCACACCGAGGAAGAATCCACTTGGGAGTGAGAAGAAGACCTCAAGAAGGATCATCCACACCTTTTTGCTAGCCAACCCGAATCTCGAGGACACGATTCATCTTAAGGGGGATAGGTTTGTAACATCCTAATTTTATATTTAAATTTGGATGTTAATAGAATCATTATTGCATATCATGTTTCTATGCATATTGAATTTTTCTGGATTTCCCAATCATTATTTCAACCCAATGAAAATAAAGAGAGAAGATAAAGTGAATTCTTCAATATAAAAAGGGTTAAAAAATGTTGGAACATTTTATTTGGAGTTAATAAAGTATTTTGGAATTTAATAAATCCTAAAATAAATTTAGGAATTTATTATTTGTCCAAAATGACTTTATAAAAACAAGTGCATTTTTATAAAATTGCATTTGAGTTAAGAATAATCTTCCTAGACTCTATAAATATAAATATTATTTTCAAGAATTTTTCTGAAGTTTTTGGAAATAATTATATATATTTAATTTATTTCCCTATATTATATTTTCTGCGAACAAATTTAAAAACAATAGAAATACGGCTAACTGGGCCAGCCAGCCGCCAACCCAGCCAACTGCAGCCCAGGCATTCTTTTCTGCCTGTGAAATAAAATAAAAAACCAGGCCGGCTAGCTGGGCCAGCCCAGCACCCGACTAGCGCCAGCTCGCCCACGTGCGCGCGCAGCAGCAGTTTCTGGGCCGCGAAAATGGCCCAGCTTGCACCAACACCTGCGCCCATTTTTCTTTTTTCCTTTTCTGTTTTTTTTTCTGCGCTGACGTGTGGGACCCGCTCGAGCTTATCCCCTCCCAGCGACCAATACGAAACACACGGGATAAGAAGCAGCGGCCGCCGCCGCGTATCTCGCCGGCCACGCCCGCAACGGCGCCCGTATCTTGCACCTAGGAGCTCATCCTCGTGCCTATATAAAGCCCACGAACTCCTCTTCCAATCCTGCCAGTCTCGCTAACCCATGCCACCCATACGTCCGCTAAAATCCCATCTAACATCGCCGGCCGAGCTCCACTTCGCCGTCGATTGTGTCGCCGGTGAGCACTCCCGAGATGCCAAATTTTAAAGATCGGCGGCTCTTCTCTGTGCGCATCTAATGGACATATTTTTGTCTATTAGGTCTCGCCAGAGCGCCTTGCCGGAGCACGCCACGCCCACCCAAGCACGCCTGGTTCACGTCGAGTTCGCGCTCGCCCCGGTCTTTTCTGACGTCGCCGATGGCCGCCGCCACCACTCCCGTGACGCCCTCGATCAGCCGCACCTCCACGACCTCTTCCCTGCCGCCAAAGATCGCCAGAGTCGCCGTCCCATCAAGCCGAGCCGTCGTCCAGTACCTGTACGTAAGTTTCCTATACATATGCTTATGTAACCAGTCACCTACATGCGCGTACCTAACCCCAAGACATGCACGAACTAGTACAGGAACCTACATGCACGTACTAGCCTCTTGAAAAAAAACTTTTAGATTGGTTAGTTTTTTTTATTAGATTGTTTAGTTTTTTTATTAGATTAGATTGGTTAGTTTTTATTATTATATTAGATTGGTTTGTATTTTTTTTATATAGATTGATTTAGTTAGTTAATCGGTTTAATTAAAAAGAGAGTGTTTGTCAAATTAAAATCTTAGTGCACTTTGTTCGTTTCGGAGCACTCTTTTAGTTCAAACCAGTAGATTAAAACCTTGACTTGTTCAAAATTTTGAAATTTACAAAATGTATTTTAAATTTTTTTATCATATCACTCAACCAGTTTTGTTTTGTTGAGTTATTCGAAGTTCTTTGCAAAGCTTTCATTTTCACTTTATTGGATGAAATTGTGTGCTTAGTTGCTTTATTTTGTTTGCTGGCGATAGATTGTCCGGAGTGCGAGGCATCTTACCACCAGAATTTAGAGCTCAATAACCAGTAGGAAGGCAAGTTACACCTTTGATCATACTTCCTTTATTACCCATGTTTTAATGCATTTAGTCCCCTTTCTATAATATGCATGGATAGGATTGTTGATATGCCATCACCCAGTAGATTCATTGTGGTATGTTTACCTGTTGTCACCCTCGCGTAAGTATTTCTTAGCTATGCTAAGTAGACGTGGATTGGGGAGGGAATCATTATGAGGTATGAGTGGCAAAGTAGTAAACAGGACCAAGACAAAATCAATGATTTACCTGGGTGGAATGGTTGGAGGCACCCTGGAGAGACCAGTGGATTGCCTGGGAGACCTAGAGATGGCCAGTGATCACTGCGGAAAGCCACCCAGGCTTAAAGGGATTAATCAGGATTGTCACCACTAGAAGCTTACGTGTGCAGCCACATGCCTTTATGGGCTCTGGCTTAGTTGATTAAGTGGTGTGACCCCTTTCCAGGGTAGACTAGCTGATGTAGATTAATGTAGGTGTACCGGTCTACCCAGTGGTTAAGGGGAAATACTTCTGAAAGACTTCGTCTCGACCTTCCTATTTCCATACAACATGAAGTGTGATGAACTACAAAGGAGGTGGTCGACTCTTGTGGGGAAAAATGCACAACCTCTGCAGAGTAAAAATCTAATCGATTAGCCGTGTCCCCTTTGATCATACTCCCTTTATTACCCATGTTTTAATGCATTTAGTCCCCTTTCTATAGTATGCATGGATAGGATTGTTGCTATGCCATCACCGAGTAGATTCATTGTGGTAGGTTTACCTGTTGTCACCCTCGCGTAAGTATTTTTTATTAGATTAGTTTGGTTAGTTTTTATTGTTAGATTAGATCGGTTCATATGTTTTATATAGATTGGTTTAGTTAGTTAATCGGTTTTATTAAAAAGCGAGTGTTTGCCAGATTAAAATTGTAGTGCACTTTGTTCGTTTCGGAGCACTCTTCAAGTAGAAACCAGTAGATTAAAACCTTGACTTGTTCAAAATTTTGAACTTTACAAAATGAATTTGAATTTTAATTTTTTTGATCATATCACTCAACCCTTTTTGTTTTGCCGAGTTATTCGATGTTCTTTCCAAAGATTTCATTTGCACTTTATTGCATTAAATTGTGTACTTAGTTGCTTTATTTTTTGTTGACGATAGATTGTCCGGAGTGCGAGGCAGCGTACCACCAGAATTTAGAGCTCATTAACCAGCAGGAAGGCAAGTTACACCTTTGATCATACTTCCTTTATTACCCATGTTTTAATGCATTTAGTCCCCTTTCTATAGTGCATGGATAGGATTGTTGCTATACCATCACCCAGTAGATTCATTGTGGTAGGTTTACCTGTTGTCACCCTCGCGTAAGTATTTCTTTGCTATGCTAAGTAGACGTGGATTGGGGAGAGAATCATTATGAGGTATGAGTGGCAAAGTAGTAAACAGGACCAAGACAAAATCAATGAATCACCTGGGTGGAATGGTTGGAGGCACCCTTGAGAGACCAGTGGATTGCCTGGGTGACCTGGAGATGGCCAGTGATCATTGTGGCAAGCCATCCATGCTTAATGGGATTAATCAGGATTGTCACCACTAGAAGCTTACGTGTGCAGCCACATGCCATTATGGGCTCTGGCTTAGTTGATTAAGTTATGTGACCCCTTTCTAGGGTAGACTAGCTGATGTAGAGTAATGTAGGTGTACCGGTCTACCTAGTGGTTAAGGGGAAATACTTCTGAAAGACTTCGTCTCGACCTTCCTGTTCCCATACAACATGAAGTGTGATGAACTACAAAGGAGGTGGTCGAGTCTTGTGGGGAAAAGTGCACAACCTCTGCAGAGTAAAAATCTAATCTATTAGCCGTGTCCCCTTTGATCATACTCCCTTTATTACCCATGTTTTAATGCATTTAGTCCCCTTTCTATAGTAGGCATGGATAGGATTGTTGCTATGCCATCACCGAGTATATTCATTGTGGTAGGTTTACATGTTGTCACCCTCGCGTAAGTATTTTTTATTAGATTAGATTGGTTAGTTTTTATTATTAGATTAGATCGGTTCGTACTTTTTATATAGATTGGTTTAGTTAGTTAACCGCTTTTATTAAAAAGCGAGTTTTTGTCAGATTAAAATCTTAGCGCACTTTGTTCATTTTGGAGCACTCTTCAAGTTGAAACCAGTAGATTAAAACCTTGACTTGTTCAAAATTTTGAACTTTACAAAATGAATTTTAATTTTAATTGTTTTTGATCATATCACTCTACCCGTTTTGTTTTGCTGAGTTATTCGATGTTCTTTGCAAAGCTTCCATTTGCACTTTATTTGATTAAATTGTGTGCTTAGTTGCTTTATTGTTTGTTGACGATAGATTGTCCGGAGTGCGGGGTAGCTTACCACCAGAATTTAGAGCTCAATAACCAGCAGGAAGGCAAGTTACACCTTTGATCATACTCCCTTTATTACCCATATTCTAATGCATTTAGTCCACTTTCTATAGTATGCATGGATAGGATTGTTGGTATGCCATCACCCAGTAGATTCATTGTGGTAGGTTTACCTGTTGTCACCCTCGCTTAATTATTTCTTTGCTATGCTAAGTAGACGTGGATTGGGCAGAGAATCATTGTGAGGTATGAGTGGAAAAGTAGTAAATAGGACCAAGACAAAATCAATGAATCACCTGGGTGGTATGGTTGGAGGCACACTGGAGAGACCAGTGGATTGCCTGGGTGACCTGGAGATGCCAGTGATCACTGCGGAAAGCCACCTAGGCTTAAAGGGATTAATCAGGATTGTCACCACTAGAAGCTTACGTGTGCAGCCACATGCCATTATGGGCTCTGGATTAGTTGATTTAGTTGTGTGACCCCTTTCCAGGGTAGACTAGCTGATGTAGAGTAATGTAGGTGTACCGGTCTACCCAGTGGTTAAGGGGAAATACTTCTAAAAGACTTCGTCTCGACCTTCCTGTTCCCATACAACATGACGTGTGATGAACTACAAAGGAGGTGGTCGAGTCTTGTGGGGAAAAGTGCACAACCTCTGCAGAGTAAAAATCTAATCGATTAGCTAGCTGTGTCCCTGGTTATGGACATTTTGAGCGTCTAGGTGTGGTAATATTGAGAAATCTCATCACTCTTAATTAAACAACTTGGGTTTAATCACATGGTTTAGATTGACTGGAGTACCCTCTCAATCGTATATTAGTAGTAGAACTTAGAGCTTACATCTTCTCATAGGAAAAACTTGGCTTTATGAAAATAAACCGTAGAAGCTCCACCAGCCAAAAATGTATATATTGTAGGAACCTTTTTTCTCTTCTATGGTGGAACTTACCGTACATTCAAAGTACTGACCCATGTTGGGTTGTAACGATTTTTGCAGCGTTTTATGGCGAGGAGTAAGGAGCGATAGGTCGGGTTCCTACACTCAACTTGTCGGCGTCGGCACATTGTTCCCCCACTTTTAGCCATCCTATGGCATCTGCCTTTACATATCGACGACACAACTTTCTGCAGTGGAGTTGATGGACTCGCTACTACTATTTTTCTTCCACAGTATTTCCCTATTTAGGCCTTATGCCACATTATTGTAATAAGTACTTTATACCTGGAACTTCGATGTAATAAAGATATGTGTTATTTCTGTTATTTCATTGAGTACTATGTGCCCTAGAAGTTCGATCCAGGGACTAGCACAATAAGCACATAAGACTTCGATCTTTACGGATCGGGTCGTTACAATGCACATGCGTAATACATCGGTGTCTTTCTTGGGTACCAAGACTGGGTTTGCGACCCAGGTGGCCTTCTTCGTCTCCCGGATGAATTGTGCGTCAAGTAATCGGTTGACTTCTTCTATGATGGTTCTGCGCTTGGGATCCGAGAATCTATGTAGTGCTTGCTTTACTGGTTTGGTGTTTGGATAGATTTTCAGTGCGTGCTCCGCAAACTCGTGGTATTCCGGGTATGTCGGCCGAGCACCAGGCAAAGATTTTCCACTCTTCGCGGAGGAAAGTCAAAAGAGTTGTTGCTTGTTCTTCTGGCAGATGAGCGTAGATTCGGACCGTCTTGTCCGGGTCCGTTGGATGCACCTGGTGGATGATAGTGTCGCTATTGACTCTGAAGTCACGAGTGATTTCCTTTATTTTGCTTCTGTTGGCTAGTAGAAAGACGCTCATGTCTACCACCATAACTATTTCTTCGAGCTGTTGTTGTGCTCTGAAACTTTCGGAGACTTGATGAAAGTCTCGGTCGCATTGATCTGAATTGGTGAAGCTTCTGTTGATCGTGATGACCCCTGAGGGCCCTGGCATCTTGAGCTTGAGGTATGCGTAGTGTGGGACTGCCATGAATTGCGGAAATGTTGGCCGGCCAAGTATGGCGTGGTATTGGGACTACCAGTCGAGTACTTCGAACTCGAGGGTTTTCCTTGCGAACTTGCCTTTGCTGCCAAAACTGAGTTCTTCCAGACCGATCGTGGGATCAACATTTTGCGCAAAGTTTCGGTGAAGATGATGTTCAGGCTGCTGCCCTCATCCATGAATACTTGGTCCATGTCGTATCCGCCAATTTGTGCTTCGAGGACCAGCAGTGCGTGCCCTGGCCTTGGAATTGCGGGTGGATGATCGTCTTGCGAGAAAGTGATGTTGGTTTCTGAATCGTATAAGTGGTAGGGTTCTTCTGCCAACAAGTCTTCGGCTACTCGGGCTTGCAGGGTGTTCGCCTCTTTCTTTGCTTTTGAGGGCCGTCCTTCTTGGATCATGCAAACTCGTACGTGAGACATCGGGTATTGCTCTTTTGTGTTGGGCGCTGATGGTTGTGCTAATCTTAGAGCCCTCTTGGCTTTGCGCCGCTTCTCTTCTTTTAGTCTATCGGATAGTTCGGTGAACAGTCGGCAGCTCCTCAAGGTATGTCCTGATCTAAGGCGTACCTAGTCGTCTTAGAAGCAGTGGATTGTGCAGGGCCCGTCCAGATGCTCTTTGTCTGTGAAGCTTGTGACGCCCCCGAAATCAAGCCGTGTACAGTAATCATACAAACAAGGTACACGATCGAGATTAGGGACTCACGGTGAGATACTACAACACAACTCTACAAATACAATAATACAAGCTGTTTAATACAAGCCAGGGGCCACGAGGGCTCGAATACAACAGCTCGAAACCACAAAGTTAGCGAAAGCAATAGTATCTGAGTACAGACACAAGAATACAAGGTTACCTTAAGAAGGCTAGCACAAATAACAATAGATCGAAAAGGCGAGGCCTCCTGCTTGGGGACCTCCAAACTACTCCTGGTCAACGGGGAACTTGACGTCGTAGAAGGCTTCGGGGATCTCCTTCTCCTGGAATCCAAGGCTCCAACGTCGACTCCAGCGGCCGATCAGGTAAAACATAAAGGGTGAAATAAAGCAAGGGTGAGTATCTAGCATACCCGCGAGTCTTACGTCCGCTACTAAGCATTTATGCATTTGTATCAAATGGAAAGGGGAGGCTGTATATATAGTGGACTGCAAGGTAGAAATCAGAATAAGGGTAAGAAACTAGGCCTATCGAAGACTAGCATCTTCTGACGTGTCTTGCAGCATGAGAAGAGAAACATCCAACAGTTCAATAACATGAATGTAATAACAATGCAACAGAAGTTGCTGCAACATTGTATAATAGTAAGTTGTAATAATTAATAATAATAATGCCTCTGAGTTCCCTTCCTCGACTCCCTGCGAGGAAGAAGACCCGGAACCATACCGTTTAATAGTAGTAGTGTGTAGTGGTAAGATCCAGCTTCAACATAAAGCGTCCTGTTACCGTGGACACGGCTATTTGAATAGATTAATCTTCCCTGCAAGGGTGCACTCGCGTGACTCTACGACTATCGGATCTCTAGGGTGGCGTACACCTTGTTAGGGAACACCCCACCGAAGCTATCCGACACAAAGTAGCCCATCCTTCGGAAATCAACAGAGAGGTCATCCGCCGGACTATATCCTATGTACGCCGGGCTTTGGACCCTAACCCGAACGTACTCCTGCATAGTGCGTGACTGGCCGGTGAAGTAAAATAAAAGAAAGTACAAGTACACCGCTCGAGCAAGAGAAGACAACACCACTTCCCGGCAATAAGCCCGCGGTACTGCTGACGTCTGAAGACCCTCGAACGAGACTACGATGCAGGGGAGCCCACACTCCTCATCCGACGTGTAGGTATTCTGTACAAGCCAATAGGCTACTCAAGACATCCGCCGAACCATTTAGCATTTTAATTAACCTGCGTGACAACCGTTATCGTTGCCTCGACTTAACTGAGCCGTGGACAACAACTGCAGTCAGGACCACCAGTACATCGGTGCCTGCCCTGTCGTCCCACCAAGTCTCTGCGGTTACCAACAAGGTGAACCGACTCCTTACCTTATCTCGCGTGTGCTCTTGGTAGAGCTCGACTTTCGTGGTTTGGTAACTCTCGTGAGATACGAGCATGGGTCAAGCATGCCAGTAACGTCGATCGTACCCTCCGTGTCGTCCCCGACGCTATACCGCTCGCGGGCACCGTTGGGTCGCCCGACTCTTACCTTTAAGGACAACCGTTGCTCAGGTTCCTAGATCGACTATACAGAGCCAGCAACGAGTGGAGTACAAGGATTACTCCTTGATAGCTCCACTTGATGTTGCCCGGCAGACCCGAGCTAGGGGGCCTTAGGCGGTGTCTGCATTGTACCGTACCTGTTGCAGTTATATATATTGTATCCGCGTCACTCCCCTGAGTGGTCAAGGCCTGCTATCTAATCCTATCTAACAATGCGCATGGCTCACTTCTGAAATATGCATAATTATAATAGGCAGCATAGGACAAAGGAAGGTACATCAAGGGGCGAAAAAAACAGGCTATGCAATTGAATAGGATTTTAATTGTAGCAGCAGCAGTAACAATGCCTAGTGCAAGAAATGTACGGAAAGATAGGAAATATCTGAGGAACAAAATGGCTCTGCTTTCTTGGAAGCTCGACGGTAGGGGTAGGGTCGTCGAGGAAGTAGTCGATCACAGGGGCATCGGCAGCGGTCGTCGAGACTACCGTACAATAAGAGAGGGGGAAGAAACAATAAATACATAGCAATAATAGCAATACAAATTCAAGACAAGGCAACGCATTGCAGGCAGTGTTCTAACTTAGTACAATGTATTAGGCTCGGAGCGGGAATTCATCCGGGGTTGAAATACCGGCTCCGGGGTAATTACCGGATAGGGTGTCCGAAGGGGGAAGGTTCCATGCCGGAGGTGTCGTGGAAATCTGGCAAGCATATGGATGGTGTATCTGTGTTAGTTGATCCATTCCGAACAACTTTCATGTTCAGAATAAATTCATCCGGATAGTTATACAGTATCGGGCAATCATCGGACAAATGGTCCGGAGGGGGGTGTCGATGATCGTGGTGTTAGGGGGGTGTGGTAGACAAAAAATAGCTATTTGGTATAATTTTTTGATCAACTTTCATGTATAAAGTTTTTCCATCTGACTTACAGTTTAGAAGATATTGAATTTTAAAGTTTAAATCATTTAAATTAATTTATCCAATTTATTTTATTAATAAATTGAACATTATCCAGAACCTGAGAGTTGACTAGTCAACCCTATAGGTGGGACCAACATGTCATACGCGGGAGCAGTATGAAACATTTTATTTATTCAAAAATAGAAGTGGCCCACATGTCATACACTGCAATTTCTATTAACTCTTTTAATTAAATTATTCTGACAGTGGGGCCCAACAGTCATAGACACAATGTTAATATAACTTAATTAAATAAATTTAACAGGGGGTAGGGCCCATGTGTCATTGGCTGTAGGGGGGGATTTAAGTCTTAATTGTTTTATTTATTTAACCAACCGGCCTAGGGCCCACTAGTAAGTGTCTATGGGGGGGTGGTTAGGCTAATCGGGAATTAGCCCATGGCCGCCCGTGCATGTGCACGCCGGCGGCGGCCGGGGCACGGTGGCGCCAGGCCGGGGTGGTTCTCCGGTGACCCTTCGGTGTGCAACAAAGGGGGAAAGTAACGCAGTCTCGCGTGCGCACCCAATGATACACTCGATAGACGACGAGGACGTCTACCGCGACGGCAACGACGACAATGGCGCACAGCGGTTCCGGCTACGACGGCGTGGCCATGGGCGCGCATGCGAGAGAGAACAGAGGAAGAGGGAGGGAGGTTGGGGCGCGCTAGGGTTCCACGGGGGCGCAGGGGGGCTCTTATCCCCGCCGGTGATGGCGGGATGGCCGCCACGGCGATGGGGGGGCGTGGTCGGCCGTGGGATGCGTTCCATGGCGCCCCCATGAATAGAGGTAGGGGAAGGGTGGGGTGGGCTTGGTTGGGCCGGGGTGGGCTTCGCCCAGGGCATAGTTTAGGCATTTTTCATTTTTAGTTGTTTTCTGTTTTCTTTTCTTTTTATGTCTTTCTATTTGTAATTAGTTTAATAGCCTTTATATTTTTCTACAACAAGAAACTTGCTCCTAAATTATTGTTGCACCATACTTAACTGCCACAAAAAGATTTGGAATTTTATAAATTCTTTTGCATTTTTGGTTTATTAAAAAGGTATTAAATGCCACTGTTTTGCTACTGTTTGATTTGTTTTATAGCTTAATAAACTCCCGTACCCACATGGACATGGTCCAGTGAATATTGGGCATTTTCCAAAAGTGGTTGCACAATTTTTGGGCAATGTTTTATTTTCAAAAAAAAATTTGGAATTTTGATTGTGTTGATTTTGAACAAGCCATGGGCAAGGGTGATCATCACATGCCTAAAAAAGATTTTTTAGCCTTGACCAAAGTGATTACTGTTGGATTACTGTAGTGTGACACCCGGGGTGTTACAAATCTCCACCACTACAAAGAATTCTCGTCTCGAGAATTAAAAAGTAGTGGTAGGGTAAAGTTCCGGTTTCATAATCTAACGATTCTTCGGGTGGTTGTTATCCTTCTCGAAGAATTCAATCCTTCACGTTGATGTCTTAATTTCTCTGCATCGGTGCATCTCCACGAGTTGACATCCTTCCTTCGGGGCTGCATCGTACCTACGAACAGGTTAGGGGGGAAAACATGAGGGGGGTCGGATCGGTACAAGGTTAATCAACCGAGATGGTCCAAGGGAATGTAGTACAATGTATATCACGAGTTAAACTCAGGGAGATACATCGAGAGAAAAAAAGAAGGTCTGAGAAGATTTCAAGCGGATATGCAAGCATTTGATGCCGATGACCGACGACGAAAAGGGGGACAGAGCATCATGCATAAGCACTGTGTCTGATACCGTAGTAAATATCACAAGGTAGAGGACTTGTGAGTAGCATACGAGGTCAAGCAAGAGGAATAACCTCGAGAACAGAAAGGTACAAGAGAGTCAGGTTTCGATCCTGTGAACTGTGGGTTATGGGACCACATTGAATAAGAAGGGTGGTGACAAACAATGCGATCAAGTTGCAAGGTAAGTCAAGGTACAAATTGTTAGCTATGTCGGCAACAACGTCGGTACCAAGGGCGAGGGACAAAGAGAACCATTTTCCTGCTCGTTAAGACGAGGCGGACCAGTAGGCAAAGTTCTCGTCCATCGGTAGTCACCAAAAAGTCATCAACAGTCGTAACAGGTTGTACGGACAAAGTAGTACACCGAAGTGTTTAGATAAGCAGAGAATTATCACTGCTCGGATAAGATACAATACAAGAAAGGTTAAACAGACCAATGGAAAGGAAAAGGTGATGATGCACAAGTATCAAGTGTATATCTTTCCCGAGGGAAAACAGGGTAAGATATACATGACCAAGTTGTATTTGCAGGGAGTCAATGGATGTTGTCGATGATAACAAAAATCATCGATGGGCACGAATGGTATTTCTCACCATGAATTCAATTAACACTTGGTAAAACCCAAGATGTCGATGATGAGCACGACACATCATGTCAAAAGGTTTCAAGAAAATACAATCGAACAACGGCGACATCAAGCAGAAGTAATGGTGAAGCAAAAGTATTCGGTGTTCCCAGTTGACGACAACCCAGAACCATGATATTTCTATGATAGGGATATGCATTATTTTATCACAATTCACAAGATGTAGTGCAATCCTCGAGATACCAGGGGTAATACTCGAAGGTAGAATGGTGGATCATAGGTGTAGAAGAATTTATTCAAAGGGGGTTAATTATCTTTACGAGAAGCTTTCATGATAAGTTCTACATAGTATCCATGGGCATGAACACAAAGGTTCAGGGTCGACTCCTGATGACCCACAACCGTAAGAGATCTATTGCAGCGTTTTCGATAAGTAAGAGTGTCGAACCCAATGAGGAGCGAAAGGTATTGATAAGTGATTTTGGACAGGGAATAACTGCAAGCACTGAAAGATAACTTTTTAGGGGTTTTCGGTATAAGCAACAATAAGATAAAAGCAAACAAAGTAAATGGTGCTGAGGAGTAGCAGGTGGCCCAATCCTTTTGAGCAAAGGATAAGCCTGGCAACTGAACTTATAAATACTAAAGCGTTCTTGAGGACACATGGGAGAAATAGTCATGTGCTTTCGCCATATTCCGTATCAGTACTATGTGCCATATGCATGTTGATAAGTGTTGAGTGGGTGGATCTATGCTAGTGCATCATCTAGACTAAGATAAGTGCACTCTTATGATTAAACACCTTGCAAGCATCCGCAAATACAAGATAGTAATTAAGGAAAAAGCCTAACAATAGCAATACGATCGATGATCCATTGTTCCCTTGTGCAAAAGAGTGCGAACTGGGGTTCAGGTTTCTGTCACTCCGGCAACCCACCGTAAGCAACCTTTGTACACAATGTATTCCCCTAGGTCCTTAATAAGGAGTAGTGTTGAGTGCTTGACTCACACAACACCACTAGGAAAATAACAACACAACTTAAATATCAAACAACACATATTACTTCAACATCGTGTGACTACTAACAACAAGACTTCCCCCATGTCGTCAAGAACTAAAGTAACTACTCACAAGACATAAAAGAGATGATTATCAGAGGTGATAATTAGGTGGTAAACAATCTGGTCATAATGAAATTTCTCCAACAAAACTCAATAGCATTCATCACAAAGTAGTAATAAACACCGGTAGAGTAGAGAGGATAGATAGTACGAGTTACAACACAAGTTGCAATGTGAGATGAGATTGGATGAAGATGAAGATGGTGCTGATGTTGGGGATGATATTGATGATGATCTCGATGATGCCTGTGACGATGGTGATGAAGATGGAGATGATCTTCCCTTCCGGGAGGTGACCTCCCCGGCGGAATCTGCCCGCCCCAGAGCCCTCTTCTTCTCTGTAAGTTTCCTCCACGGACCGGCGGCGGAACTCCATAAAAACTCCCCTTTTTAGGGTTTCCGAATGACGAAGATTATATATGTCAGAGGGGGGAGCCTGGGGTGGTCCCAGGGCTCCAGGCGCCCTCCCAGCGCGACCAGGGTGGGGGCCGCGCCAGGTGGCCGCCTGGGCACCCTGTGGCCCCCCTCTGGTCCATCTTTTGTGTGTCCTCGTCAATCCTCTAAAAATACCCTCCGTAGATTTTCAGGTAATTTGGAGGTGTTGTTCTTGAGCAACTCAACGTCCACTTTTTACCGCTGGATCCTGCGTCTGCTGCTTCGGCACCGGAAAGTTGCAAACTGTGTAAAACAAGCCAAAACAACATAAGAACATCATCGTAATGTGAAATATATCAATGAATAAGGACGAATTACGATATAAAATAGTGATGCATTTTGGACGTATCAACTCCACCAAGTTTAGACCTCGCTTGTCCCCAAGCGAAAACTGAGCTCGGTAAACCTGTCCACAAGTTTAGAGAGTGAAGTGTCGATAAATAGAATACGGACAAGAAGCATCACAATTTTGAGAGGATTACTTCACAAAACCGAGCTCAGTAAACTCAAGTTTAGCAGCACGATTACTTCACCAAACTCAAACATCCTCAACAGCAATCTTCAACTCATAGGGCTCTTATGAAAGGGTAGTAACAATTATAATCAAGAGTAGGGCTAAGGAAACTCATCGAATCATGGAAAACATGTCCTTTGGTCAAAGAACAACTAAAAGCTTTTACTTTTGCTCTTTCTTTTTATATTTTGATGAGATCAATTGAAGCTTTTGAAAGAACATGCTGTTAGGCATGAAGTGAAAATGTTAACACAAAGGAAGATGTTTGCTTCAGCCAGGCTTAACAAACAACTTACTTATCAAATTATAATGTCAACAAGGATGTGGTATAACAGATCTTAATGTAGCTTTATATGAATGAATCCTTGTCACATCAAGTGTCTGCTCTCTTTAAGAATAGAAAGAAGTAGGAATAAATGACTCAACCTAAAACTAAAAGATAGGCCCTGCTCTAGGGAACTAGGGAAAACTCATGTGCTTTCCTTAAATCAAACAGAATGAAAACAAGTTTTGAGAGGTGCATGTCTTATCAACGAATGCTAATAGATAACTCAATTACTCCTCAAATTGGACAAGTTTCGAGGAACGGCTCCCACACGGGGACGGTCACATCCCCGCAATCTCCTTTGTTTATCACTGCCAAAGTTTTCTGATTTCTCAAGAACAAAGTGTGAAGGAGGGTTTGTTTGTTGTATTATCTTTTATGAGCTGGGCGCACTCATGCCAATTCCTCCTCGTATTAGGGGTTTGCAGATAGACATGCAATCCAGGGATAAAACTTGTCCAACTTAAGAAGATCATGAATTAAATACTACTTCCTCATGAGGTAAAACAAGGGCACAAAATAGAAGATTTTGAACATTTAAGGATAACACATAAATTCTATACTTTAGGAGTGGTAGTGGCATACCACGAATAGGAAGGTATGGTGGACTCATATGGAAGATTTTGGTTTTCAGGGTATGGATGCACAAGCATAATTCCGTTTAGTACAGAGGTTTGGCTAGCAAAGGCTTGAGAGAACAGACAATTGATGATGACTTAGATGCAAAGCAATATAAGGCAAAAACATTAAAATAAGCATAGCACATCAAGTTGTCTTCCTTGTCAGCATAACACTTCTAGCATAATAACATAAAGGTTTTGGCTAGGTCGCTACTTTGAGAAAATCATGCTTTTTGTTATGACCAAAGCTATGTTTGCCAAGATTAAATAAAGTTTTCAAAGCCATACCTGATATAAGGTCAATACTCCCCATAAGAATCATCATAAGGTCGCTTGCGTGAAGAGAATACCGAGTGCAGCGAAGGAATCAATAGAATTCTCATTAACATTCCATCATAGATGACTCCACACTCACGGATACATAGCTCTCCAAAAAGGAGTGATAGACCTCAATGCAACACCCATTTTATAAGATAACTTCCCTAGACATGATACGACTCTACTTGACTCTAAAAGACAAAGATAAAGATAAAGATACCGGGCACTCCCCCAAGCTTGGGACAAGCTAAGGGGATGCCATTACCCAAGGATATTTACTCCTCATTGTAAGTGCATCTAGTGCCCCCTTTGAGGTTTTGGAGTATTTGATGACAAAACGGTGAAGGGACTGATGTGTTTGTGAGTATACACAGGAAAACAGTCCCTGAGGATGAGGTTAACCACTATTATCGACCCCCCAAAATATTGAGGAACAACGGAAAATCGGTGTGTCTCCTGAAGACTGAAGTTCTGCGAAATCCTGAGGAATCAGGATCCTGAAGCGTTCAGCTGAAGCTGAAGCAGTACCAGATCCTGAAGCGTTCGGCTGAAGATGAAGCTGTGCCAGGTCCTGAGGACGTTCGCGATGAAGACGAAGTTGAAGCGTAGTCTTCGCTAATATTTTTTTTATACTTCTTGAGTCATAGGACAACACCGCACTGTTGGAGGGGTTGAGGAAAATGAGTTCTGTATTTTTGAGGAAGTGCTCAATTAGAAATCCTGAAGAAAACCCTGAGGAAATCTCCTGTAGTAGAAGCTCAGTGCTCGGGTGTCTGAGACGTTGTTCTTCAGGACACTGAGGTAACTAACTTCGGCTGAGGAGTCTGGAGATCGCCAGTGCGATTCTTCTGAAGATTGTGAGGAGAGATAATAGTTTGACCGTGCCACGTGTTGCGTGGTGAGAAGCTAGAACTTGTCTAGAAACGGTCATATCGGAGGGCACGAGAGTAATTGCGTGCATGGGCATTTATGTCCTTTCACCTGTGGTTGCTCCGCAGCTATAAATAGCCACCCCCGGCCCCATTTGTGGGTTGGCTGCTCCGAGAGAAAAACCGACACTTTTCATCTGAGAGCAACCCACCTCATTGAAGACACTGATGAACCTAAGTGAGGAAAACCACCAGCCTGAGTAGTTGAGCATTTCTGAGGAAGTCGGTTCGAGTGATCCGAAGCTTTTTACTCTTGAAGACTGTGATCTTCCAGCCGGTGTAGAAGTCTTCAGTCTGAGGAAGTCAAGATGCAATTGTGACTTCCCGGAGTGACTGAGTCTGTGAAGGTTTCAGGAGTCTACCTTGAAGACTCACCTGAGTTATTGGACGGAGTCTGAGGACTTTTGTTCAAGGAGAATAAGGTGAAGACTATGTCTTCTGAGTTCAATCTCAGCCTCTCCAACCAGACGTAGAGTTGTCACAGCAACTCGAACTGGTTCATTGTGGCACCCCGGCTCAGAGGACCGGAACGCCCCGTGCACCAGCCCAGAGATCAAGTCTTCTGGAACACGGCACTGATTGATATAGAACTGAACAACTTTTTATTACCGAAGATAGGGGTACACGAGGTCTATTACAACGCTAGCAGAGACACAGCTTGCTCCTCCGGCTAGCCTCAGCTCTACAGCAAGCAGCAGCATAACTCTCTAGCAGCGGAATAACGACGGCAGCGGAACAATAACGGCGGTGATGAACTCCACTCCACAGGGACACTGGCTGGGACACCTACTAGCTCGCAAACACCGGGAACGTCGTCCTACACATCCAAGCACGGCCTGCAAATCTGGAATAACACGCCAGGTCAGTACATTGAATGTACTTGCAAGCTCACAACAACCATGCAACAAGGCAATACAATAACATGGCAACAGGTTAAAGTATATTAGTGAATTAAACAGGTGAGCAGCAATATCATGCAAGAAAATATCCATCAAGCATATTATCAGCATTAAGACTAATGCACACACAATGGAACCCACATGATCGTTGCATGATCACGTGGCTTACCTCGGAGTCCTTACAGACTCAAGCACCGGGTCACCTCGTGACCAATCCCTTCCACAGGTCATCGCGTGACCAAACGGGCCATAGCATGACCATTCAACGGGTTAGGTGTCCTTCGTTACCACCCAACCAATCCACTCATCGCATGACCATCCACTTGCCACAAACATTCCACCGAACTCATGTTGATCATAAGGTGTGACCTAGTACGAACTGTGTCCATTACCGTGGACGCGGCAATTCAAATAGATTTGTGTGACTCTGCAGAGTTTGTGCACGTTACCCACATTATGGAGTTCTTCCTCCATCCATCACCCCGGTACTTGTCCCACAGGATCCTTGGAACTCGCATCGCAGGAGTGAACTAGGACTTCTCCAACGAGACCGATGCTACCGCGTGTCCCTCTTACTATATCGCCGACATCCCGTCTTGGGTAGCCCCTATGGTTAGGTGTCCTTCGTTACCACCAGAACCACCTGTGGTTAGGTGTCCTTCGTTACCACCAGAACCACTCTGACCATCACTTGGTCCTTAAATTTCGTCCACCGTCGGGGACCGCCGCAAAACATACTCTGGCTGTCAAGACTATCGCTGTTTACCCGGCCAAATTAAAGGCAACTGCCGTGCATAGCCTCCCCTCTTTGGTGATATAAATAAGATATGTCCACTGGTAGACCGAATCAAGGCCTGCCCATACAAGCAAATGTGGCTGAACGGATAAGTCCGGTTCGGTGGCACCTGATCAACTTGTCATGAAGTAAGTCTCCAACAGCGAACACAAGTATCAGGTGCAACATGAGTATCAGATCATACCGATGCATCGCAAATTAACATGACAGTTTCAGATATGATCAAGCACGGTTAAGATGATGAACTTATCCGTGTTACAAATATTAAGTTATTAACATGGCAACATTATGAATGCAGTTGATCATAACTTAGGCATAACATGAGCAGGTGTAGGAATAATATGAGCACTTAACATGGTGTTGTTGTGGTTGCGATGATTCAAAACATAACATGGCAATGACATAATCAAGGCATGGCATGGATGTAACATGGCAATGACATAATCAAGGCATGGCATGGACGTAACATGGCAAATCATAGCATAACAGGAGCATATTCAAGGAGAGCATGGCAATGATAACATCAATCATAGCATGGCAACAAGATCACGGTCACCGATATAAGCATATCATCGGAAAGAAAAGTTTTAGAAGCACGTCAAAGTTTTGCAAAGGTGCAAAGGGTATTGTGGCTTGCCTTTCACCAGAGGAGTGTGAAATACTCCCGGATCTTCGACACAAGCGAAACCCTGCGAAACATTTTATAAAAAGCAAGGGCGAAATAGTCAAACATCATCTTTTTCTTGACCAGAAAAGAACAGCATAAAAACATGGCATGAAACCGATGCCAAACTGAAGAGGAGGTCGATACGAAAGCAACGCAAAAAGAATCGCCTCAATCGGAGTTACGGGTGCGGAGGTATTCGCGAAACAGTGTCGGGGGGGGGCTGATTTTGGTGGAAATGCGCTTTCCAGAAGCTGAAAGCGTATTTTGGGACCGAAGCATAAGGGAATACACTTTCCAGCTGTGGAAACATCTTTCGGGCCGAAGAAGAGGAAAACACGCCTTCCTATAGAGGAAACGTAGTTTAGCCCGAAGGAAATCAAAATACGCCTTCCCAAAGGGAAGGTGCATTTTCAGAAAACCGTCTCCACTTAAAAAGGGCCGGGCCCAGTGTCAGAGATGCACGCGGCTTACAGGAGGGCCCCGCCTGTCTGATATCCTCTCTCTCCCCTTCTCCTTCTTCCTCCCGACGCAGAACCAGGGGAGGGCCGCGGCCCGTGTGACGCCGGCGAGGGGAGGCGCGGCGGCCTGCCCGCGGCCACCCGGTGCCCACCCGGAATACGGCGGCGCCTCTCCCGGCCGCTCTCGCGAGCTGGGGTGGCCAAGGAGAGTGTGGCTGTGGCAGAGGGTCGCCATGGGCGTCGTCGCGGTACGGCGCGACCATAGGGAAGGGAGCTCCGGGGCTGCTGGGGCACGCGGTGGTGAGAGGAGGGGCCGGGGCTGGTAGAGGGAGAGGGAGAGGGTTCGGGCCGCCGGAATTCGACCGGAGGGAAGGCGGCGGATGTGGGCACGAAGTGTAACGCCGGCGAGAAATTGGAGAGAGGATGGGGGCCAGGAGCGGGCTAGGCTGGAGGGGAGGGTTGCTGGTGCTGCTGGAGGGTGCTCGGTCAAGGCTAATTATAGGGGGGAGGGCGATTCCGAGCTCGGGCTGCGACAAGTGGGTGCGGCCAAGGCGTGCGCGGCGAGCAGGGCCACGATGGCGACTCGACAGGGCGGCGTGCTGCGTGGGGAGGCAGGAAAGCCGTGCGGCGCGGATTGCCAACCAGAAGAGGACGGGGTGCACAGTGGCGAGACGGCGACGCGTCGGGCACACAGGCAGAGCACGCGCGCGCGCACAGTGCGCGTCCAGAGCATGCCAATGGCATGGCCACCATGCTATGGATGGAATTCTTCGCGGCCAAGTCTGTCTAACATGGATTCCTTCGCACGCTGATCACTGTGGTAGGATTGACTGGTCATTTAGGGCACTGTGGTGATCTCTATCTCATCCTGAAGTTTGATGCAACAAACTTGGAGCAGAAGCTGGGATCACATGGTGGGGTTTGGGGTGGATCCAGGTTGTCCTAGTGGCTTAGGATAGGAGGGACTAGTGATCTGGAAAGTTTGGGATCAAAATGATCAATGTACATGGTACATCCTTTGCAAATGTAGCAATGCTGCAGAAGGTGTTTGTGTTGTGGCATGGCTTGTGCATAGCTCCCCTAGGCATGATCTTTTTCATAGATCAATCATCCACTAGGATGAGTATGTACACCAAGTTTCATCTCCAATGGAGTAAGCTAGCTAGCACTTCCTTTGCAAATGTCCAAATAGGCCAGAATGCAAAGTTGAAGCTAGCATCTCATTGGATTGGTGGAATTGGCTGATAATTGGTGTACTAGGGTTATTTGGCATGGTGCACATGTGTATAAAATTTCATAGTCATTGTCCACACATAGCTAGCACTTTCTTCACAATGTGACCCACTGACCAGAAACTTAAACATGACAATGCACTCACATGGGTAATGGGATTTTTCTCAAATCTGGATTGGTGGGGTTATTTGGTGGCAGGATCATGCTCAGAAAGTTTCAAGGCAAATGGGATCCCCTATCATGCACTTGCTTCACAATGCCCCCTTGCTGCACCAAAACTCTGGGAATTTATTGTTAGAGTTTGGCTAATCAAATGGTGGTGGAATTTGGTGGAGATCAATCATATGATCATATGAGATTGCACAAAAAGTTTCACCAGCAAGGGATCAATAGAAATATCACTCCCTTCATAAAGCTCCATTCTTCCCCCACAGACAAATGAATTTTTCTAGAGGAAAAATCCACTTGGGCTATGCAATGTTTTTGGAGAATTTGGCAAGATATGACATCAATGACATGTGGGAATTATTTGGGGATTTATGGAGCAATATAAATAGGGGTTGCTTCACAAACCTCAAATAATAGGAATATCCCTTTTATTGGAAAAAGGAATATATGGCTTGAATATATGGTGGCTTGGATGAGATGGGTCCATGGAATGACATTGGAAAGGCTTGGAAAAAGGAATATGCTCAAGTTTCAAGTCCAACGAGGTGATCAAAAGAATATCCACTAGCAAATCCGGAAATAAATCAGAAAAGTTTTTGTAAAAAGAAAGTTCCAAAATCCAGGGTGTCACATTCATCAAGTCTTCCCCTTCAGCGCCCTGGTGCTATTTCTTCAACCTCAGTTATTACATTGATGCACTGATGACTTATACTGATGCGTTACTTTCTGAGTTCACTCTGCACTGATTCCTCTGTTCGTGCTTCAATCCTACCTTAGCTATGCAATAGGTTGTTTACCATTCACGTCATTGCTTTTGTACTTCATTTGTTCTTCCTCGGGTTTCAACTTTCTCAATTTCGCATTGCCTCAGTCCTGAGGAAATAGAAATTCCTCGAGATATTTGAAAATCTCCCATTCACCCCCCCTCTGGTCGATATATTGCACTTTCAATTGGTATCAGAGCGAGGTACTCCCTTGTTCTGTGTGATTCGGTTTAACCACCTGGATTTTTAGTTATGTCGACCTCAGGTACAATTAGCGTTGCTTCAAACTGCCCCATCTTCGACGGGACAGACTACCCATACTGGGAGACCAAGATGAGGATGCATCTTGAAGCCATTGACAAGGATCTGTGTGATATTGGTGATCAAGGCATTCCTGAAGCAACTCTGATGACTGCTCCTGAAGTTGTCAAGAAGAATTGGCAGCTTGATGCAAAAGCCCAAAGCATTATTGGTGGTCATCTCAACAAGGCTCCGTTCAACCGTATCAGTGGTCTGGATACTGCAAAGAAGATATGGACAAGACTGTCAAAAGTCAATGAAGGAGTCTCTGCTCAACAAGACTCACGAGTGATACACTCCGCAGTCTCTTCAACAGGTTCAAGAGGCTGGACAACGATCACGTGCAGCAAACCTTTGACAGACTCACTGACATATCCAATGAACTTCAAGCACTGGGTGCCGCTGATATCACAGATCATGAGGTGGTGAAAAAACTACTGAGGTCACTGGATGACTCATTTGAGTTCCTGTCGCTGATGATTCAAGAAAGGCCTGACTTCAAGACTCTGGATCCAGCTGACATTTTCGAGCGCCTCAATGCTCATGAACTGAAGCTCTCTAAAAAACGAGACTTGTACAGCTCCACGCCTAAAGTCCGCGCTCTAAAAGCTAGAGCAGGAAGAGTGTCCTCTCATGAAGAGTCTGAGGTTGATACTGATGATCCTGAAACCCTTAGCCGGGAACTTGCTCTCCTCACCAGAAAGTTCCAAATATTCACGAAGAAGAATCGCTTCGGAAATTCCTCAAGATTTTCCTCAAGAAAAAGAAAAGATGATGAATCTGTCGAAACAAGAAAGAGAGTCTGCCACAAGTGCAAGAAACCTGGGCATTACATCGCTGAGTGTCCTCTATGGGAAAAGGAAGCTAGACAGAAGAAGAAGAAGAAAGGGAAAGATGACAGTTCTCATGAAAAGACAAAGAAGAAATCCTCAAGATCCTCAAAGTCTGTTGGATACAGGAATAGCAACTCCCGTAAGGCTCGCGCATATATCGGCAAAGAATTGGACTCTGAAGAATATAGTTCCGACCCTGATGCTGAGGAAGAAGAACCTGAAGAATCTGAGGGTGTGGCTGGTTTGGCTCTTGCCACATCTCTTGTCTCCAAGTCAATCTTCAGCACTGAGGAAACCGATCCATCACATGTTGATGATGAAGCTGAAGACACAACCCCTTCCTTCTGCTTCATGGCCAAGTCCTCCAAGGTATCTACTTACTCATCATCGGATGATCCTTCTGATGAAGAACCTGATGAAAACTATGCTAAACTTGCTAAACTTGCATTTAAGCAATAACTTGCACTTGAAAAGATTCAGATCTCACTAAACAAGAGTGATGATATGTTGGTTGAAGAAATGACGAAGACTCAAAAATTGAGTGATGAATCAAAAATTCTTCAGTCAAAGTTTGATGACTTGTTCAGACGTCATGAGGCACTCCTCACCGATCATGAGAAGCTGACTCATGAGTTACTCATGAGGAAGCAAGAACTTGAACGCGTGAGGATGTCTCATGACGATCTGAGGAAAGAAAATGATTCAATCCTCTCCCAACAGATAATCATGCCTCAAGAATGATTTAATCCTCCTTGTTTAAAATGCATTGAACATGACCGTATTACCTCTGTTCCTAGTTCTTCAATGTCTTCAGACTCTGTTATTTCTATTGCTTATGTGGTATCTAACCCCTCATCTGAGTATACCATAGACATTATTGAAGAAAATGCTAGTTTGAAGAGTCTACTTGAAACCAACATGTTCAAGAGTCTGAAAGGACATCAGATTCTTTGTGACATCCTCAAGAAACAGATCCTCAATAGGAACCCGAGGAAAGAAGGTATCGCATTCACTCGGAAACTCAACCCTGATGGGTCTTACTGGAAACCTGAACAATATCCAGAGACCACTTGGGTTCGGGCAAAGATGCCTCCTCCTGATCCCTATACTTTATCTGGTTATGCTGCTGTTTCCTCAAATGTGATGATTGAGTCTTTTGACTCAAACTATAAACTGTTTAAGGCTGTTAATGGTGAGGTATTCGCCAGATACATCGGAACTAACTGCAGGAACGGTCCTCCAGTCAAGCAGATCTGGTTTCAGAAGGACCTCATCACTAACCTTCCTATGAATGCAGATGCAAATGAGCTGAGGGTATCATCTGAGGACGATACCTCAAATGGAAATGGTTATCATCATGTATCAGCTAACCATTTTGTTCACAGGGAAGCCCCTCGTAAGAATGCTTATTCATTTGTTTATCCTGATACCATCATCTCGCATCCCATTAGGTCTCATCGCCCTCATCAGTCCTCATGGTAAAGAAGAACTGATCATTTTTGCAGGGACCTGTCCTAAGGCAATCATAAATTTTGCAAATCATATGCCCAGGACAACATCATTTGAGTCAGTTGAAGGATATTTATATTGTTTGGTTTCATAGAATCAATCCTGAGGAACGTCCTGAGGAATTAATTCTGAGGAATCATAAATTCCTCAAACTGAGACTGGCTCATAACTTGCTGTACCAGATACTAATTCCGTTGCAGGGAAAGACTGAATGGGTGATGGACAGTGGATGTAAAAATCACATGACTGGTGAAAGAAGCCTTCTTATGGAATCATCTTTGAGTCCTTCTTCAAAGAAAACCATCACCTTCGCCGATAAAGGTAAAAGTAAGGTATTGGGTCTCGGCAGACTTGCTATCTCTCGAGACCAACACATTGACAAATTCATGCTTGTTGAATCCCTTGGATACAACTTGATGTCTGTATCTATGCTATGTGATCTTGATCTCGTTGTTTTCTTCAGAAAATATGGTTGTGCTGTCTATATGGTTAGCGATAACTCCATTGTCTTCAGTGGAGTTAGGAAAGGTGATCTGTATATTGTAGATTTCTCTGAAGCTCCTCAGGTTGCTACATGCCTCATGGCTCGAGCCTCAGAGTGCTGGCTATGGCATCGAATACTCGGCCATGCCGGAATGAGGAATATCCAGAAGCTGGTGCTGAAGAAACATGTCCTCGGGATTGAGGAAATCATATTCTCAAAGGACCGGCTGTGTGGTGCTTGCGAAGCTGGAAAGATGACCAAGGACAAGCATCCAACGAAGACCATCATGACAACTACAAGACCGCTGGAGTTGCTTCACATGGATCTATTCGGCCCTCCAAAGTATTCAAGCTTTGGAGGTAGTATGTATGGTCTTGTTATTGTTGATGACTTCTCACGATACACTTGGGTGCATTTTCTTCTCTATAAGTCAGAGACCCCAGCAATCTTCAAGCGCTTCGCCCAGCGAGTCATGAACAACTACAACCTGAAGATCAAGCACATTCGAAGCGACAACGGCACTGAGTTCAAGAACATCGGTGTGGAAGAATTCCTCGATGACTTGGGAATCACTCATGAATTTTCTGCACCTTACACTCCTCAGCAAAATGGAGTTGATGAGAGGAAGAACCGAACCCTCATCGAGATGGCTCGTCAATCGAGTGTATCTTCACAAGTTCGTCAATAAAACATCATATGAGCTAATGGTCGGTAAGAAACCCAATGTGAGTTACTTCAAAGTATTCGGTGCACCTTGCTGGATTCGTGATCTTCATCACCAGTCCAAATTTCCACCCAAAGCATGTGAGGGTTTCATGCTTGGTTATGGTATCAACTCGCACACCTACAGAGTCTTCAATATCAGTCATTATAAAATTGTTGAGACTGTAGATGTGCAATTTGATGAATCTGACGGCTCGCAAAGAGAGCACCTGCCACATGATTTAGATGAAGCTCCACCTGAAGAACAGATCAAGAAGATGTGTGCTGGTGATATCATTCCTGTGGATCATCTTGAAGAAACGCACATACCTCCTACTCCTGAAGAACATCCAAATCCTGATGCAAATAATCCTGATGGCGATCCTGATCCTGAGGCTCCTGATACCCCTGAAGCTCCTGCAGCTCCTGAAGAAGATGAAAATGAATCTGACAGCAGTGACGAAGATGCGCCTCAAGATCATCTTCCTCGTCTTCCTCGCGTGGCGAATGAAGTTCAAGTGGACAGAATCCTCGCCAACGTCAATCTACCAGGTCCTCTCACTCGTGCAAGAGCTAATCGTATAGCTAACTTTTGTGGGCATTTCTCGTTTGTATCAATTTCAGATCCTAGCAAAGTCACTGAGGCATTTCGAGAAGCGGAATGGATTCAGGCGATGCATGACGAACTTCTTCAGTTCAAACTGAATGATGTTTGGTAATTAGTCAAACGTCCTGATCCTCGAGTTCAGAATGTCATCGGCACGAAGTGGATCTACCGCAAAAAACTCGATGAAGATGGACAAGTCATCAGAAACAAAGCTCGTCTCGTAGCACAAGGATATACACAAGTCGAGGGGATTGACTTCGGTGAAACCTTCGCTCCTGTTGCTAGACTTGAGTCCATTCGTATTATGCTTGCATTCGCTAACCATCATAATATCAAGTTATATCAAATGGATGTGAAAAGTGCTTTCCTCAATGGTAATATCGAGGAAGAAGTATATGTTGCTCAACCCCCAGGCTTTGAAGACGCAAAGAAACCTGATATGGTGTACAGATTGAAGAAAGCCCTCTATGGACTGCAGCAAGCCCCACGGGCTTGGTATGACACACTAAGAGACTTCCTCATCAACAAGGGCTTCAAATCTGGTTCCCTCGATCCAACTCTTTTCACAAAACGATATGATGATGCATTATTCATATGTCAAATCTATGTTGATGACATCATATTTGGATGCACTAATAAGAAATACAGTGAAGAATTTGCATTCTTGATGAGTGAACAGTACCAGATGTCCAGGATCGGTGAACTGAAGTTCTTCTTAGGACTTCAAATTCGTCAACAACGCAACGACATATTCATCTCTCAGGAGAAGTACCTCAAGGAGTGCCTGATGAAATTTGGGATGCAAGACTGTAAGGGTATCAAGACACCGATGCCTACAAATGGGAAACTAGGCCCTGATGAAAATGGCAAGGACTACGATCAAAAGGTATACCGCTCCATGATAGGTTCTCTGCTATATTTATGTGCATCTAGGCGTGATATAATGTTCAGAGTTCGCATGTGTGCCCGATTCCAAGCGGCACCTAAGGAATCGCATCACCAAGAGGTGAAACGAATTCTTCGATATTTGGCTCACACCCTGTCGCTAGGCTTATGGTATCCAAAAGGCACACAGCTGGATCTCGTTGGGTACTCAGACTCAGATTATGCTGGAGATCGAGTGGATCGGAAGTCTACCTCAGGAACATGTCATTTCCTCGGACGTTCTCTGGTGTGCTGGTCATCGAAGAAGCAGAACTGCATCTCCCTCTCCACTGCTGAAGCTGAATACATTTCTTCCGGTGCCAGCTGCTCACAGCTTCTTTGGATGAAGCAAACTCTGAAGGACTACGACATCAACCTGAAGAAAGTACCACTACTATGTGACAATGAGAGCGCCATCAAGATCTCTCAGAACCCATTACAGCACTCGAGGACGAAGCACATTGAGATTCGGTATCACTTTCTTCGGGATCATGTATCGAAGGAAGACATCGTCATCAGCCATGTGAAGACTGAAGACCAACTTGCTGATATATTCACTAAGCCTTTGGATGAGAAGCGATTTAGCACTCTGAGGTGTGAGCTAAATATCTTAGATTCCTCAAACGTCCAGTGAATGGACACACATCCTAACACTTAAACAATATTGAAGAATCCTGATGTACAACACACAATGCGTCGTACTCCTCAAATCATGAGGAACTACCTTGCTAAGTGTGAAGAAATTAACGTGGAATTGACTCAAGATCAATACGACAAGTGTATGGTATCAAGTGTCTCATTCCCTATAAGGTGGGTAGCGCCACCGCCCAAATTCCTCAGGATCTGTTGTTCCTCAGTTGAAGTATTCATCGCAGATGATTAACGTGTTTGTCCTCTATAGCGTTCACCTATAGTTATTGTTCTTCAGCATTTGCTTCTTCATCTAGGTGAACGTGATCGGACCCGTCCCTCTGTGCTCACTTATCCATTATTTCTATCTCATATGCGTTCGTCTGGAAATCATGTTTTCCTCAGCCTGAGACCATTCGTTATCATCCTTAGCCTTTGTCCTTAGGTTTCCAAAAATTGAGGATTATCAGTTACGATTTTCCCAAATCTGTTGCGATTTTACCGCACGTCGTGCTTATCTTCCATTATGATAACCACTGAGAATCCCAACCATAAGTGGCAATCTTGTCCACAAATATCGCAACCCCTCAGCTTTCACCCCTCTATAAATAGCCATCCACCCCACGGTCATTTCCCCCCACCTCTCCTCTCCCTCTCGCGTCGCCGCCCTTGAGCTCCTCAAGCTCTCGTGCTAACGTCGCTAGAGTTCGCCGTCGCCGGGGAAGATTGACTCGTGTTTCCCCAGCAATTGCCTCAGTTCTGGTATGCTTATTCCTCAGTTGTTTATTCCTCAGTACTGTTGTGTCTTCATGAAACCTTCCTGTTTCCTCATGCCACTACATTCCTCAACAGTATTGCTAGCTTTCTGAAACCTAAGACCTTTGCTTCATTATTTTGATTTCCTCAGCCTATTCCTCATGAACGCATATAACCGTACCCCACTTCCCTCGCAACTTATTTCTGTCACAGGTACATGTCTGCTGAGGAATCGTATGGTTCTCATAGTCTCACTTCATTTGCAGCTCAGCTTGAACGTACCATTCCTCAGTCTCCACCAATGAAGAAAAAGGGTCCTTGGCGTAAGCTCACTGATACCGCTAAAGACCTTCCTCCTGAGCTCTATGAGAAGCTGAAGAATCCCGAACATGAAACTGCGAATGACCGAAAGAAAAGGGTTCAGAAAATCACGCGGGAATGGGCTAAACAATGGAATGCATATGAATGGATCAATCCTGAGCATGAGGAATCATTCGCAGTTAATCCACCACTGAAGACCTTGAGCATCAAGGCTCGTCTTCCTCCTGCACCGGGTGTTATTCCTGATCCTACAACCCTGAGGACTCGTGATGACTTCCCTGATGCTTATCAGCGTTATCTCAAGCGAACGGCTCATCTCACCCGTGATCTGGCCCGTGACTTGGCTGCCTCAATACAGATTCCGCCTCAGCCTCAGCCTCAGCCAAAGCCACAACCTCAAGCTCAGCATCGCAAAAAGGCTCCTGGAATCAAGCCCTCTAAGAAAATCTCAGCTCAGCCTCAAGTTCCAGGTTCCTCATGTCAACGCACGGACGGTGCTGCCCCCGCCTCAAGGATTCGAACTGATGAGTCTGGTAGTGCTCCTGAGGCCTCAACCACAATGCCTCAGCCTCAGCTGAAGTCCAAAACGATTCTTCAACGCGGCCCGTGACCCTCACCCAAGAAAACTGCTATGCGTGGTGCCATTCATTATGATACACAGAGTTCTGATGATGAAGATGAATTTGAAGATTTGGCCGGATTCGTCGCCACTGAAGAAGACAAGATTGAATATGTGCGTGCTGCAGCCAGACGCAAAGCTGAAGCAACGGGTTCTGAAATCCCGCTTCTCCTTGATCCCAAAAAGATCTTGGAATATATTGAAATATGGTCTTTCAAGCCTGATACTCCTCTTGATGATTTGGACATACCTAAAGACATCAATTTCTATGTTCAACAGTTCCTCATCAATGAGATTCATCAACGTGATCTTCAGAAACAATTGAAGGCTCAACTAAAGAAAGTCCACAGTGACTTTAAAAAGAAACCTGTTACTGATATTACTCCTCAGGAGTTCATAGTGCATCAGTGTGAAGTTCACCGGCTCAACACTGAATATGCCGCCAACCGTGCCTATATCGGAAAATCCAAGGAACGGATGTCTAAGCAGACGGCTAACTTGATGAAGCTTCGACAGCCCACTGCCTCAGAACCCCCTGCTGCCTCAGCCCCTAAAGGCCTCAAGCGCCTGCCCGAGGCTCAACCCTCAACTCCACCTGCTGCAAAGAAGCCCACAATGGAGCCCACAATTGAGGAGCCACTTGATGCTACACCATTCTCCTCAGCTCCGCCAACATCTAGGGTTGCTGAGACCACAACTCATTCCCCTGCTGCTCACACTCCACCAACAAATCCTCAGCGCAGCATCATCGTCTTCACCCCACCAACTGCGGCTACACCCATTGTTCCAACACCTCAGTGCCCACCTCCCCCGATTATCACTGAGATTGAAGACATGGATGTAGATATTATGGATCATGGAACTCCTCGTGTCCATGATGAGGAATATGGGCTGACAAACTCCCCCACACATACAATATTCTCCCCAGAGCCTCACTCCCCCACTGTGACCGAAGTGCTTCATGATACCTCTCTGCGGTCTGAAGAATCTGTTGGTGCATCGTCCTCGGCCTCTGATGCTGATGAACCTAAAGCCCTGAGTGCACCCCCAATTCTTCTGCTGATACTGATGCTGCGGCGATAACTACTACTGAACCTGAGACTGATCCCCCCACAACTGAAGCTGAAGTCGAGCACAACACCAATGCTGACACTAAGGCTGCACCTGAGCGCTCTGAGGATCGACACGTTACTTCTACCTTAGCGACTGCAACTTCGCCAAAACCTGTGCCTGAGTCACAGGCTGAAGACCATGCATCTCCACAGCCACCTCCCTCTGCTTCAGCCTCACCAGCTCCTTAGGAGACTGCCTCTGTCATTTCTCTGTGCCCGAAGCAGAAGAAGCCATTCTATCGCAATCTTGAAGTTGATGCACGTCCCAACTTCAACACTGATTCATTCTTCAACGACATGAGCTTCTTTCAGGCTAGGAACCAAAATCCATATCATTCCCCTCCACCCAGCAAGCTCCTGAGGTTCTGGACAGCTACTCAGAAGAACTATTATGCCTCAGTCCTCTACATGGCCCAAAAGGTTTTTCCTCATAAACATATTCCTCATTTGGATATGGAGGACATCCCTTGCTTCAACAATGTGCTGTAGGACTTGCATCATGCCAAACTGCTTTAGTTTTGCTCCGATTGCATCCATTGGAATGAAGAACTTGTGCTTTAGTTCTATGCCACACTATATGTCTCAGGGGATCCCAAAGACATCAATACATGGGTACTTGAATGGATGACTCAGCATCAACACTACACTGCCTCAGTACCTGAGATGGTGGACATTCTTCAGCTCCCTCCTTCTGAAGCCTCTTTCCCCAGCACATATGGTGCTCCACTTCTTCGGGATGACTTGATGAATATGCTGATGAAGCCGCAAGCCCCTGAAGCTCCACCTCGAACACAGTTCCTCGTTTCTGATCTTCAGTATCTTCCTAGCACCTTGTACAGAATTTTGGAAAAGTCCTTCTGCCCCATCAAGGGATATGAATCATCTACTAAGGAAGTCGTGGGCATCATGAAGAACATTCTATATAGCCTCTTCATGTCGGCTCCTATTAATGTCTCATACTTCTTCTTCAGGACGTTGGTGGATGCTTCTCAGAATCCTCACATTCTGAAGCCATACGCTCCATGTATTATGAAGCTTATCTGCACCAAGACTGGCCTCAACTTCCAGGCTGACCGGGCTAATCATCGCCCGTACGTTCCTCCGATTGAAGTGCTTCAACACACTCTTGTCGCTAATGCCAAGGGCAAAGCGCCTTTTTATGAAGCCTTACTTCCTCAGGACTCGCTTGGTGGAAATATTCGTCAGCCTCAGTCTCGCACCACTCATGAGGAGCGCACCCATGCCTCGACTAAGGAAACTACTCAAGCTCGCCTGATGACTGATCGCGAGCTCCTCATCAGTCTGCATCAGAACGTGGATCGGAATCATGACTGGACAAAGCGTCAGATCGGTGACATCCTCGGCTATATGGCGCAGATGCATACCACTCCCAAGAAAGTTCATTAGTATGCTCATCATGCGTATCAGCGACTTGATGCTCTTCTGACTGAAGTCATCACTCCTGAAGATCTCGCCAAGCTTGGCCTAAGGCAATCTCCACTTCCTGAGATTCGACCTCCACGTCAGTTCACCAAAAGCAAGACACCACCTCTGGTGATGGACTCCTTTTCTTCAGCCCAAGAATTCTCGCCTGAAGAAGTTGAAGACACTGCGGCTTGTCCTCACACTGCCACGACGTGCCTCCGTCCCGATGATCAACCCTGAGGCACTTCTTTGGGACGTTAGTAGTAGTCTCTCCTTTTTGTTCATTTAATGACAAAGGGGGAGAAATAGTTGTCTTCAAGCGGGTTCATATGGGTTCCTCAGTTACAACTCTCGTTCTTCTGATCATTTTTGTAATGAGTTGTACACTGATACTTTGTGTGGTTTCTGATACTCTTAAGTTACCTCATGTTATTCTTCAAGTTTATCTATTACTCATGTTATTCCTCAGCAACCACATTACTCAGTGCTATGTTTGATTCCTCAAATTACTTCATATGATGCACTATTTCAAACAATCCGGGATATATGGGGAGGTCCTCATGTTTTTCAAAAATTATATCAAGTCCTCAAAATATGCATATCCTCAGGGGGAGCATCTCTATATCCGGAAACAATGAATTGTTTTCTTCAAGTCTTTCCTCAAAATTATTTATTTTATCCCGTTGAAACTTTAACCTGATTGTCATCAAATCACCAAAAAGGGGGAGATTGTAAGTGCATCTAGAGCCCCTTTGAGGTTTTGGAGTATTTGATGACAAAACGGTTAAGGGACTGATGTGTTTGTGAGTATACACAGGAAAACAGTCCTTGAGGATGAGGTTAACCACCGTTGTCGACCCCCCAAAATATTGAGGAATAAGGGAAAAATCTGTGTGTCTCCTGAAGACTGAAGTTCTGCGAAATCCTGAGGAATCAGGATCCTGAAGCGTTCAGCTGAAGCTGAAGCAATACCAGATCTTGAAGAGTTCAGCTGAAGCTGAAGCTGTGCCAGATCCTGAGGACGTTCACGCTGAAGACGAAGTCGAAGCTTAGTCTTCGCTAAGATTTTGTTTATATTTCTTGAGTCATAGGACAACACCGCACTGTTGTAGGGGTTGAGGAAAATGAGTTCTGTATTTTTGAGGAAGTGCTCAATTAGAAATCCTGAAGAAAACCCTGAGGAAATCTCAGGCAGTAGAATCTCAGTCCTCGGGTGTCTGAGATGTTGTTCTTCAGGACACTGAGGTAACTAACTTCGACTGAGGAGTCTAGAGATCGCAAGTGCGATTCTTCTGAAGATTGTGAGGAGAGAGAATAGTTTGAACTTGTCTAGCAACGGTCATATCTGAGGGCACGAGAGTAATTGTGTGCATGGGCATTTATGTCCTTTCAGCCGGGGTTGCTCCGCGGCTATAAATAGCCACCCCAGCCCCATTTGTGGTTCGGCTGCTCCGAGAGAAAAACTGACACTTTCCATCTGAGAGCAACCCACCTCATTGATGAAACTGAAGAACCTAAGTGAGGAAAACCACCATCCTGAGTAGTTGAGCATTTATGAGGAAGTCGGTTCGAGTGATCCGAAGCTTTTTACTGTTGAAGACTGTGATCTTCCATCCGGTGTAGAAGTCTTCAGTCTGAGGAAGTCAGGATGAAATTGTGACTTCCCGGAGTGACTGAGTCTGTGAAGGTTTCGGGAGTCTACCTTGAAGACTCACCTGGGTTATTGGACGGAGTTTGAGGACTTTTGTTCAAGGAGAATAAGGTGAAGACTATGTCTTCTGAGTTCAATCTCAGCCTCTCCAACCAGACGTAGAGTTGTCACAGCAACTTGAGCTGGTTCATCAAGTCTTCGCCTTCAGTGCCCTGGTGCTATTTCTTCAACCTCGGTTATTACATTTATGCATTGATGACTTATACTGATGTGTTACTTTCTGAGTTCACTCTGCACTGATTCCTCTCTTCATGCTTCAATCCTACCTTAGCTGTGCAATAGGTTGTTTTCCATTCACGTCATTTCTTTTTTACTTCATTTGTTCTTCCTCAGTTTTTAACTTCCTCAATTTCGTATTGCCTCAGTCCTGAGGAAATAGAAATTCCTCGAGATATTTGAAAATCTCCCATTCACCCCCCTCTGGTCGATATATTGCACTTTCACTCATTCTTGTTCTTGTTGGTCACGTACTCCTTGGCGAAGCGTTTCCAAGGCAGAGGTTGTCCGGTCTCGAAGGACATTCCCGTCTCCAGGATCCTGCACTCAGCACCCAAACCCATGCGTAAGAACTTAAGTTCATACTCACAGTTTTGGTTCTGCCGATCATAGATCTGTGCTTGAAGCTCATAAACTTTTTCTTCTAGTGCGGCCAAACTTGACCACATCTCCTTCTTGTGGGAAGCGTCTATTTCGTTCATGATGTCGAAGTTAGCTTCAACACCACGCTCCACCATCTTCATGAACTTGAAGACCTCATGTTCCATCTCCTTCAGCCGCTCCTCGGTGCTCCCTTCCTTGACTGGTCCCTTCAGATCCTCCTTGTGGAGGACACCATCCTCCACACGAAGGATCTGGGGGTGCTTCTTCACCTCAGCGAGGTAAGGGTTGATGACGTTGGCGACGAACTTGTCCTTGGGGGAACTTCGGGAAGCCATGGCACCTAGGTATAGCTGAAAGATTTTCTGGCAAGAACAGATTGAAAAGAAACCACACGAAATCGCGAGATACGGTGCCGGGACGATCCGGGAAAATATAAAGCAAAAATTTCTGCACAGAAAGGAAGGTAACGAGCCAAAGTGGGGTCGGAGACAGACTCCTGGGTGCCCAGGCGGCCTCCCGGCGCAGCCAGGGGGGCGCCTGGTCCCCTGGAACTTGTCTGCGGCTCCACTTAGGCCTCAAATTTTCTATATTTTGCAAAAACTCGTAATCTGGAACCTATATGGCGGTTTCGCGATGTTTGCTTACCGTAATACATACCTTTCCTTATTCTTCTTCTGCTGGTGTATGAAACAGGGCTGCAACATGTTCTTCATGAGTTGTTTTGTATACCAAATCCACATCAACATTGACAGGGTCTCCTTCTATGTAATGCTTAAGTCTTTGCCCATTCACAACTTGAGGTTTGGTGCCTTCGAAATTATTGATCTTGATTGCACCCGAGCGGTAGACTTCTTCAATATGAAATGGCCCTTCCCACCTGGAAAGTAGTTTACCTGGAGAAAACTTGAAACGGGAACTAAACAACAAAACTTTGTCACCAACATTAAATTCACGTTTCAGAATCCTCCTATCGTGCCACTTCTTTACCTTTTCCTTGAACATTTTAGCGCTCTCATAAGCTTCACTTCTCCACTCATCTAGAGAAGTCAAGTTCATGAGACGCTTTTCACCAGCTAATTTCGGGTCAGCATTAAGCTCTCTAATAGCCCAGAAAGCTTTCTGTTCTAATTATAATGGCAGATAGCAAGCCTTGCCATAGACCATCTTATAGGGAGACATGCCCATGGGGTTTTTGTAAGCGGTTCTATACACCCACAAAGCATCTCCTAACTTATTTGACCAATCTTTTCTATTTCTATTAACTGTCTTCTATAAGATCAACTTGATCTTTCTATTGGTGAGCTCAACTTGCCCACTAGTTTGAGGGTGGTACGGTGAAGCAATTCTATGATTGACATCGTACTTGGCTAAATCTTTTCTAAAAGCTCCATGCGTAAAGTGTGAACCCCCGTCAGTCATGAGGTACCTGGGTACTCCAAACCTAGGAAAAATTACATCCTTGTGCATTTTCAAAGATGTCTTGTGATCAACACTTTCAGTGGGGATTGCCTCTACCCACTTGGTTACATAATCAACAGCAACTAAAATGTGAGTGTACTTGTGCGAGGGAGGAAAAGGACCCATAAAATCAAACCCCAGAAATCAAAAGGCTCAATCACTAGAGAGTAATTCATAGGCATCTCATTCCTTCTACTAATATTACCAACTCTCTAACACTTATCACATGATAAGACATAATTTCTAGCATCCTTAAAGAGAGTAGGCCAATAAAAACCTGATTGAAGAACCTTATGTGCGGTCCTCTCACCGGCATGATGTCCTCAATATGGTCTATCGTGACATTGTTTGAGAATGTCCTTCTGCTCGTTTTCTGGTATGCATCTTCTCAAGATCCCATCTAGACCTTCTTTGAAAAGATGTGGGTCATCGCAAAAGTAATGCCTCAAATCGTGGAAGAACTTCTTCCTTTGCTGAAATCTTAAACCTGGAGGCAAAAACTTTGAAACGATAAAGTTAGCATAATCTGCAAACCAAGGATATGAGAGACATTGTAATTTTACAACAGCTAGCTGTTCGTATGGAAAACTTTCGTTGACTGGAATGGGATCATGCGGTATGTCTTCCATCCTTGAAAGATTATCCGCCACCAGATTGTCTGCTCCTTTCCTATCGACAATATGCAAATCAAATTCTTGAAGAAGGAGTACCCATCGGATAAGTCTTGGTTTGGCATCCTTCTTCTCCATAAGATACTTAATGGCAGCATGGTCAGTATGAATAATAACCTTAGAATCAACAATATACTGCCTAAACTTATCACAAGCAAACACTACTGCTAAGAATTCCTTCTTAGTAGTATCATAATTCTTTTGAGCACTATCAAGGGTTTTTCTAGCATAATATATAACATTCAATTTCTTATCACCCTTTTGCCCTAAAACAGCTCCAACAGCAAAATCACTAGCATCACACATAATTTCAAAAGGTAAATTCCAATCAGGTGGTTGTACTATAGGAGCGGTTATTAGAGATTTATTAAGAACTTCAAAGGTTTCCTTACAATCTTCATGAAAAACAAAAGGAACATCCTTCTGGAGAAGATTAGTGAGGGGTCTTGAAGTCTTAGAAAAGTCTTTAATAAATCTTCTATATAAACCAGCATGAACGAGAAAACTACGAGTACCTTTGATGTCCCTCGGATAGGACATCCTTTCAATTGCTTCGATCTTGGCCCTGTCCACCTCAATTACCCTCTCGGAAATCTTGTGGCCAAGAACAATTCCCTCGTTGACCATAAGGTGGCACTTCTCCAAGTTAAGCACCAAATTTGTTTCCTCACATATCTGCAAAACTTTATTAAGGTTGTGGAGACAATGGTCAAAAGAGGTTCCATAGACGGAGAAATCGTCCATGAATACCTCCACAATTTCTTCACATCAACCATGAAAGATAGCAGACATAAACCTTTGAAAAGTAGCAGGGTCATTACATAAACCAAAAGGCATACGCCTATAAGCATAGGTACCATAGGGACAAGTAAAAGTGGTCTTCTCTTGATCAGCAGTGTTAACATGAATTTGAGAGAAGCCAGAATAACCATCAAGATAACAAAAGTGAGTATTTTTGGATAACCTTTCAAGCATTTGGTCGATGAACGGCAACGGGTAGTAGTACTTCCTGGTTGCCTTGTTCAGCTTCCTGTAATCAATACACATTCTATATCCAATAATAATTCTCTGAGGTATTAGTTCATTCTTATCATTAGGAACCACAATTGTACCTCCTTTCTTTGGAACACAATGAACCGGGCTTACCCACTTAGTATCAGCTATAAGGTAGATAAGACCTGCGGCTAGAAGCTTGAGAATCTCAGTCGTTACAACATCCATCATTTTCGGATTCAACCGTCGTTGATGATCAACAACTGGTTTAGCATCAGGCTCAAGGATGATGGTATGTTGACAAATAGATGGACTAATCCCCTTGAGGTCATCAAGGGTATAGCCAATTGCACCTCGATGTTTGCTAAGTACTTCCAATAGTCGCTCTTCTTCATACCCTAAAAGGTTAGAATTGATAATAACATGATATACTTTCTTTTCATCTAAATAAGCATATTTGAGCGTATCGGGAAGACGTTTAAGATCAAACACTGGATCTTCTTTTGGTTTTGATAAAATTTCCAAAGTCTCAACTAGAAGGTTGTGCTTTAGGATAGCAGGTTGTCTTAAGAAAATTTCGTCCAGCTCATTTCTCTCCTGCATATGCAAATCATTCTCGTGGTCCTCCATATATTGCTGCAAAGGATCATTAGGAGGAATAGCAATGGAAGCAATATCTTCAATAATCCTATCGTTACTAGGCAAATTAGTACCACGAGGCTGCTTAGAGAACTTAGAAAAGTTAAATTCATATGGCTCACCATTGAATTCAACAAAAACTTTACCTTTCTTGCAATCTATTATAGCTCCACAAGTTCTGAAAAAAGGTCTACCGAAAATAATAGGAAATTTTTTTATCCCTTACTGAACCAAGTACTAGAAAGTCGGTAGGATATTTTACCTTTCTGCATAAGACTTCAACGCCTCTCACAATTCCGATAGGAGAGATAGTTGTTCTGTTTGCAAGATGAATAGTAACATCAACTTCTTCAAGTTCACAAGATGAAATCTCACCCATGATCTCTTGATAAAGTGAATAAGGGATAACACTAGCACTCGATCCAAATCGCATAGCCCATAATAATTGTGATCTCCTATTTTAACAGATACTACTGGAGTACCTGAAATTGGGCCTTTATTCTTGGTTGTGACAAGGTTAGTGGAAACAACACAAAATTTTATATTGGAATCTAAAGCATCATTAGTAACAAGATCCTTAACCAATGCAACTTGAGGATCGACCTTGATCTGGTCGTCAGGCTCATCAATTCTTATCTCACTTTTATTTATTATGCATGTCACAAAAGAGTGCTCCCTTATCCTTGTGGGAAAGGGGGGGTTTTCATATATAACTGCAGGCAAAATAGGGTCAGCAACATGAATATCAACAGGTAATTCTTTGAAGGTTTTATGGTGCTGATCCTTCTTCTTCCTAGAAGAGTCAACATGAGAGGCAAAGTCCTTAGAAAAATCAATCATTAGATGGGAATCCAGACCAATCTTAGAGCAAAATGTATTAAAGTAATCTGTTTTCCCAATCATGCTCATAATTTATAGTGGGTTCAATACCTTTATCTATTTCCCAATCTTCGGTATTTTTCTGGATCCTTTCAATGAGGTCCCATCTTTCTTCAACGCTTTTCGTCTAAAATAACCCAATAGAGGAGGCATCCAGCATAATATTTTGTAAGTATAATTTACTTGGGGAGCTCATGAATAGGACATTTGAGCATTAGGGATTTCAATCTCCCCCAAGCTTGAGCGATGCTTTCTCCGTCACGAGACCTAAAGTTATAGATATAGTTTTTGTCTCGATGAATTTCATGAAGAGGATAAAACTTGATATAAAAGAGAGACATAAGCTCTTGCCAATCAAGCAAATGTGGGTTATCGAGAAGCTTATACCAATCTGAAGCTTTATCTATAAGCGATACGGACAACAATGTCCTCATGAAAAACTCCATTGATACACCTGCAAGCTTAAATAGTGAACATAGTTGTCACAAATATAGCTAGTGTTCACTGGGATGTCTGTCTCCTGCATAACGATTAGCCAAAACACAATCGATAATACCAGCTGGTATTTTATAAGGAACAATTTCAGTAGGGGGAGGAACAACCACCACAGATGTGGGGCGTTTCCCCGTAAGCAACGATCCAATAGCTAGGTTGTCCATATGGACAAAGAGCAGCAACAACAAAATAAAAACAGTAATATAAAAATTTCCTTACCAGCTTCAGTTACCAATAACGCTATGCTCCCCGGAAACGGCGCCAGAAGACGGTACTTGATGATCCACAACCGTAAGGGATCTACTGTAGCATTTTCGATAAGTAAGAGTGTCGAACCCAACGAGGAGCGAAAGAAGCACTGAAAGATAACTTTTTAGGGGTTTTCGGTATAAGCAACAATAAGATAAAAGCAAACAAAGTAAATGGTTCTGAGGAGCAGCAGGTGGCCCAATACTTTTGAGCAAAGGATAAGCCTGGAAATTGAACTTATAAAGACTAAAGTGTTCTTGAGGACACACGGGAGAAATACTCATGTGCTTTCGCCATATTCCGTATCAGTACAATGTGCCATGTTGATAAGTGTTGAGTGGGTGGATCTATGCTAGTGAACCATCTAGACTAAGATAAGTGCACTCTTATGATTAAACACCTTGCAAGCACCCGCAAATACAAGATAGTAATTAAGGCAAAAGCCTAACCATAGCAATACGAGCGATGATCCATTGTTCCCTTGTGCAATAGAGTGCGAACTGGGGTTCAGGTTTCTGTCACTCTGGCAACCCACCGCAAGCATCCTTTGTACAGAATGTATTTCCCTAGGTCCTTTATAAGGCGAAGTGTTGAGTGTTCGACTCACACAACACCACTAGGAAAATAATAACACAACTTAAATATCAAACAACACATATTACTTCAACATCGTGTGACTACTAACAACAAGACTTCCCCCATGTCCTCAAGAACTGGAGTAACTACTCACAAGACATAAAAGACATCATGATCAGAGGTGATAAATAGGTGGTAAAAAATTTGGTCATAATGATATTTCGCCAACAAAACTCAATAGCATTCACCACAAAGTAGTAATCAACACCGGTAGAGTAGACAGGATAAATAGTATGAGTTACATCACAAGTTGCAATTGTGAGATGGGATTGGATGAAGATGAAGATGGTGCTGATGTTGGGGATGTTGTTGATGATGATCTCGATGATCCCCGTGACGATGGTGATGACGATGGCGATGATCTCCCCTTCCGGGAGGTGATCTCCTCGGTGGAATCTGCTCGCTGGAGAGCCCTCTTCTTCTCTGTAAGTTTCCGCCATGGAGCGGTGGCGTAACTCCATAAAAACTCCCCTTTTGATGGTTTCCGGATGACGAAGAGCATATAAGCCAGAGGGGGGAGCCTGGGGTGGTCCCAGGGCTCCAGGCGCCCTCCCGGCGCGATCAGGGTGGGGGCCGCGCCAGTTGGCCGCCTAGGCACCCTGTGGCCCCCCTCTGGTCCCTCTTTTTCGTGTCTTCGTCAATCCTCTCAAAAAATACCCTCAGTAGATTTTCAGGTAATTTGGAGGTGTTATTCTTCAGCAACTCAGCGTCCACTTTTTACCGCTGAATCCCACGTCGGCTGCTTCGGCACCGGAAAGTTGCAAACTATGTAAAACAAGCCAAAACAACATAAGAACATCATCGTAATGTGAAATATATCAATGAATAAGGACGAATTACGACATAAAATAGTGATGCATTTTGGACGTATCAACTCCCACTTCTTCAACGCATAGCCTTTCATTCACTTCTCGCTGTCGATGAATTTGTAGCGTTCAAAAATTTATCTGGCATAACACCAGTAGAGTATGTCCCGCAAAAGTTCATGGGTTCACCCAGATGAATGAAGCATAGATACAACCCAAATGGACATTTTTCGAATCTGTACGACAATCAGTAGGAACAAGAGATACAAGTTTGAAAGAAGAAGGCTGATGACACGGAGCATATGATACCGTTCGCCAAAGGCATTTCGTATCAGGGGAAGCTCATCAATGATTTAGGACACAAGGGGACGGCAGGTAGTAATCCACCAAAAAGGTCAGGCGGCGTACAGAGAGTCTGGGGCGAGTATCGGTACTCAACCATAAGAAGAAAGAATGCCAAAGCATTGGAGATATAAGCTTCGGAATAATTCGATGCTCAAATACAAAGGAATTATGACTTCCATATCGGTGTACCAGATTCAGATACATCGATCAAACATGAATAAGTCGAATAGAAGCTTGACGTTTAACCAGTTAAGGTTTGATTTACCGAGAACCAACTCATGTCTGGAATGATGTCTGAGCCAGAAGAATGGATTCATAGGGATCAACTGATGATTGCGTGCACTAGCACACACGATGATTCAACAGATCAGAATGGCAATGCGAAGGGAGGGCATCGAAGACCACAAGAAAACGGGATTAATCATAGTGCAAGCCGGCAAGAAGAATCTCCAAAGCAGTAGGCTGACAAGGATTGGCGCGAGATCGGACAACATTTCAAAGTACTTTGGGAATCAGAGGAACCACTTAGAATGAACGGATCCTCGATAAATGTGAGGAATTATCCGCAGGGAGAAAAGAAGCTGCAAGGTGGTAGGCTCAAAGGATTCCCGAAACAACGATAAGTATTTCAAGGAATCTTGTAAACACAAGAGAACTGGGATTGAATGGATGAACGAAAGGTGTAGGTGGTTATACATACGGCCTTATCGGTGGCAGGGAATTGTCAAGGTATCGAAAAATATGGTCTCAGGAATTTTATCGGAGAGTAACCTTCAGGATCTTCTCGTGAAGCAAGCGATCATCTGGAATGAGGCCTCTCCGGGAGGAAGTAGTCACGAGATCCTAATGTCAGAGTTAGCAAAAATATTTAACCCGAAAGGAAGAGAGAGCAGAGTTGGAACAACCCAGTTTTTGCAAAAATTAAAATTTTTGTTTTCGGTGTGAATTGTTTGATTCTCTGATTTGTTTGCGGTGTTTGCATCCCTGATTTATCGATCGGCGATTATTTCCCCCCCCCTCTTATCTCGTATTGGACGGAGACCGACCCTTGCCACCCTGACACTCGACCTTTGCGACACCGGGTTTCGCCCGATCACCGTCGCGAAAACCGCACGAGACCAGCCGCAGCCAACGGAACGAAAAACCCCGTTTAATAATTAAACGGGATATTTTTATAGCGCGCCGGAAAGTGTTTTCGGAACGGTTCCAGCGCGAGGTGAATGCCTCCGGCTCGACGCGCTGATCGCGCAGTTCAAAGTTTTATCCGAATCGGAGGTACTGCGGACCCCCGGCGGTCAGAAACGTGAGCACCGGACGCGCGAGAGAAAAACCGATGATGTTTTTGCAAACTGCCAGCCACCGGGGCTATATAAAGACCACCACACTCCCACCCACGTAGGGTTTCCCTAGGCAGCCACCAGCCCCAGATCTGGCCCCAAATACCCCAATTTTCGCAGCAAACCTAGCCTCCCAGATCTGGATCCAGCCCAATGGATCTGGACCGTCAGATCGTCAGATCCGACGGCCTGGGATCGTGCCACGTCACCCGGGAGCTCCTCCAACCTCCGTCTCCTCCAACCGCTTCCATCCCGTGGATCCGCCGCCGCCGCTCTCACCGGCCAGCACGCCGGCCAGCCGGCGCCCCTCTTCCTCCTCCCTCTCCCCTCTCTCTTTCCTCTCCTCCCTCTCTTATCCTCACCGTCGCCTCCCTCCTCTGCAGGGCGCCGCCTTGCCGTTTTCACCTTGGCCGGCCGGCCTCGAAGCTCCAGGACGACGGCCACCACCTCCCAGGACGTCGACGACCTCCCCTCCGGCTGGATCAGGCGCCGCCGCCCCGGATCCGCCCCACGCCAGCCTCCTCCACCGCCTGGCTCGCCCCCTCGCCGGAGCCAGCGGCAGCCGCCGCCGGTGACCCCAGCGGCCACGGGAACGGCCCCTCCAGCGCCCCCGTCCCAGCCGCTGCTGCGCCCAGGTGGGCCGCGCCCCAGCCCCAGGCGGCCCAGCAGCCACGGCAGCCCAGGCCGGCCACCCCTCCAGCCAGTGGGCTGAGGCCCATGGTGAGCTGCCACCTCTTTTTTCTTTTTTTCTTTTTTTGTTATTTATTTTTTTTCTGTTGGGCCAGTAGCTTTTGGCCCGTTTAGGTTTTTTTTACCCTGCTAGGTTTTTTTTATTTAATTGGCAGATTGTATTGTTTTTATTGCGGTGCCCGTAACTTTTTAACCGTAGCTCCGATTGCGACGATTTAAATATGAAACTTGCTTAGAATTGTCTCTAGTTTAATAATTTCTTTCTTGTTGCCATGTTTGACTTTGTTTACTCGTTGTTTATCTGCTAATTACACTGCTTGCCACTGTAAACTGTAACTGCTATAACTTTTTATCCGTTGCTCGGATTAAAATGTTTCTTATATGTAACTTGACTAGAATTTCATGTAGATTGTGTTTATGCTGCTCTTTCTTGCTAATAAAAATAAGAAAATATGTTTAGGGGAAAAACAGTACCAAATGCAATAAATATCGTGGGGTCCGCAATAGTTTGCATGTCTAGGATTTCACCCCACTTAAATTGACTAGCATAGATAGTTTCTTTTGTGCTTCACCCTTGCCATGCTTGAGTGTTATGCCGTGTTAATAACCGTTGTTTGGTCACCTGTAGCTAAACAACTTTAACCACCGTAAACGTGTGGTATCGTCGTATGTGACGAGTACTCCACTTAAGTTGTTAGCAACCGCTCTGTACGGTAGGTGTGATGTCTCGTGTTGCTTCTTGTTGATGCTTGCTCGTGTTTGCCTCGTAGTAATAGATGATTGCTCGTTGATTGCTTTCCAGTGTTTCCTTCTTGTGTGCTCCCGCGGGTACCTCTCAGAGACGATGCGAGGTTGCGATCGACTACACCTTCGGAACCCGACTTATCAACAGGCAAGGACTATACATTACTTATGATCCATTCTATTTCAACCAGCGGTTTGCATGCTAGTATAGGTTAGGTTCGATGTTTGATCCTACCACATGTTTACAGCCTCTTTCAAACCGATACAGCTATGTCCCCTCCCAGGAAACCTTGTACTGCTATGTTACTATTTCTCGTTGCTCAGCCCCTGCTTAGTATGTATGCTTAGGATGCTACGATGTTACCCTGTTACTCTTTGGGTTGGGATATCACCTGATTATTATATTATTGTTGATGATATGATTATTATAATGTTGACTATATTCGACGAAGGATGGAAGGTCTAGGCTATCCCGCCCCGACGCTTTGTTCCATTCGAGTCACCTAGGATCCGAGTTCCGGGTATTGGTTTTAAGACTGAGCGTGCCTAACCGCATGTGGGATTTTATGGGGTCCCCTTTTCTTACCTATCTAGCTTCAAACAGTTCTAGTGGTGGCCCAAGCTGATTTACCATTTGAAACTCATGCATATACGTCTGTCGGGTAGCTCCTTGCAGATGTCTTTTCAAACACCCCGGGCCAACGAGGACATAGCTTCTCTGTTGGTCCAATCTGACCGGCTGAGGACCCGGTCTCATAAGAGAACTAACCGGTAATCCAAACCTGGAGTCAGACGGTAGAGACCAGATCTAGAGCGCGGCCGGCTCCTGAGCTGGATGTCGACTCACCGGGGGCCACTCGGATTTGTTCGTTGTTAGCTAGAGGGACTTGTCGTTTCGGATCTCTTGGAACTAAATCATAAAATGGTTGCCTGTGATGGGTAGCAACTGAGAGAGATGGACGTGCGTGCGGAGCCTTGTAATGGGCAGTTGGTACACCCCTGTAGGGTTAAATCTTTTCGAGAAGCCGTGTCCACGGTTATGGACGACTTGAGACCTACGTCCTGTTCATAGACAACAACAACTGAGATACTCTTAATATAACTTGATCAACGTGTGTGTGTGCCTTGACTGCTTCTTCTTCGTTGGGATGCGAAGAGGAGGACAAGGATAGGATAGGTGTTATGTTTGCGTAAGTAGTTGATAGCAAGACTTGTTGGAGGCGATTCCTCATCGAATGCTTGGCTTCTTATCTTACTCTCTAGATCGTTAGCCACTTCATAATGCTAGTGCGGAAGCAACCTCACCACTTACCCCTTCCTTACCGTAAACTACTAGTTGTCCTAGAATGACGAGTGATGAAGTCCTTGCTGGGTCAGATGACCACTACAGTTGGATGCTGAGTACCTCTGTACTCATGATACTACCCCCAAACTCTTTTCAGGGTTCTTGATCGACAACAGGTATGGTGACCGACGTTTCACGTGGAGACTCGACGACGACTAGTTAGGCGGATCCCGGCGGAGGGCCTGGACCCGTGTGGTTATGGGATCGATGTTTTTCTATTTGCCAGTAGGCATTTGATTGTAGTCTGTACTCAGACATATATCTTCCGCTGTTGTATTGTATTCGAGGCAGTTGTATGCCGATTGTGTGAGATGTTGTATCCTATATCTGTAATGTTGTGATATCATGTTGGAAATCCGGGGCATATGGCTTTGTCATATGTCGCGGTGGGACCGATATGTGCTTCGTCCCCGGATCTGGGTGGAAACACTTAGATCTGGAACAGTACCGCATATCGGGCCTTACAAGAGTCCCTGGGTAAAGGTACGGAGAAAAAGGATCCTAATACCACCCAGTTTTTGGGACGTGGGCTGATAAGCCACACAACACTATTAGTAAAGTAGTTTTGCAACGACTAGACTCGACTTCGACCAAGGAGTTGGAAGGGGGTTACCTACAGGCAGTCGGCTCTGATACCAACTTGTGACGACCCCGAAATCAGGCCGTGTACAATAATCATACACGCAAGGTACACGATCGAGATTAGGGACTCACAGTGAGATATCACAACACAACTCTACAAATAAAATAATACAAGCCAGGGGCCACGAGGGCTCGAATACAACAGCTCGAAAGCACAAAGTTAGCGAAAGCAATAGTATCTGAGTACAGACACAAGAATACAAGGTTGCCTTAAGAAGGCTAGCACAAATAACAACAGATCGAAAAGGCGAGGCCTCCTGTCTGGGGACCTCCAAACTACTCCTGGTCAACGGGGAACTCGACGTCGTAGAAGGCATCGGGGATCTCCTGCTCCTGGACTCCAAGGCTCCAACGTCGACTGCAGCGGACGATCAGGCAAAACATAAAGGGGGAAATAAAGCAAGGGTGAGTATCTAGCATACCCGCGAGTCTTATGTCCACTACTAAGCATTTATGAATTTGTATCAAATGGAAAGGGGAGGCTGTATATAGTGGACCGCAAGGTAGAAATCAGAATAAGGGTAAGAAGTTAGGCCTATCGAAGACTTGCATCTTCTGACGTGTCTTGCAGCATGAGAAGAGAAACAACCAACATTTCAATAACATGAATGCAATAACCATGCAGCAGAAGTTGCTGCAGCATTGTATAATAGTAAGTTGTAATAATTAATAATAATAATGCCTCCTAGTTCCCTTCCTCGACTCCCTGCGAGGAAGAAGACCCGGAACCATACCGTTTAATATTAGTAGTTTGTAGTGGTAAGATCCAGCTTCAGCATAAAGCGTCCTGTTACCTTGGACACGGCTATTCGAATAGTTTAATCTTTCCTGCAGGGCTGCACTGGCATGACTCTACGACGCTCGGATCTCCAGGGTGGCGTACACCTTGTTAGGGAACACCCCACCGAATCTATCCGACACAAAGTAGCCCATCCTTCAGAAGTCAACAGAGAGGTCATCCGCCGGACTATATCCTATGTACGCTGGGATTTGGACCCTAACCTGAACGTACTCCTGCACGGTGCGTGACTGCCCAGTGAAGCAAAATCAAAGCAAGTACAAATACACCGCTCGAGCAAGAGAAGACAACACAACTTCCCGGCAATCAGCCCGCGTTACTACTGACGTCTGAAGTCCCTCGAACGAGACTACGATGCAGGGGAGCCCACACTCCTCATCCCACGTGTAGGTAGTGCGTACAAGCCAATAGGCTACTCAAGACATCCGCCGAACTATTTAGCATTTTAATTAACCTGCGTGGCAACCGTTATCGTTGCCTCAACTTAACTGACCCGTGGACAACGACAGCAGTCACGACCACCAGTACATCGGTGCCTGCCCTGTCATCCCACCAAGTCTCTGCGGTTACCAACAAGGTCAACTGACTCCTTACCTTATCTCGCGTGTGCTCTTGGTAGAGATCGACTTTCGTGGTTTGGTAACTCTCGCGAGATACGAGCAGGGGCCAAGCACGCCAGTAACGTCGGTCGTACCCTCCGTGTCGTTCCCGACGCTATACCGCTCGCGGGCACCGTTGGGTCGCTCGACTCTTACCTTTAAGGACAACCATTGCTCAGGTACCTAGATCGTCTATACAAAGCCAGCAACGAGTGGAGTACAAGGATTACTCCTTGATAGCTGCACTTGATGTGGCTCGGCAGAGCCGAGCTAGGGGGCCTTAGGTGGTGTCTCCATTGTACCGTACCTTTTGTAGTTATATATATTGTATCCACGTCACTCCCCTGAGTGGTCACGGCCCGCTATCTAATCCTATCTAACAATGCGCAGGGCTCACTACTGAAATATGCATAATTCACTACTGGAATTCACCTATTTGCCGTCTGCCTCGGCGGACGGCAAACACCTATATGTCGGACGGCAAAGTCCGTTGCCGTCTGCCTCCGCACGGCAAATCACCCGTCAGCTATTTCTTCGGCAAAGAGGTGCTTTGGCGTCTGCAGGAAATCGACGGACGGCAAACCACCTTTTCCATGCGCATTTGTGCAAGAAGACGGCAGAGCGGGCGTGACGGCGAACCTTTGCCAGTCGGCTCCGTCAGGCCGTTAAAGGCGGGGTTTGCCGTCTACTGACGGACGGCAAACTTTGCCGTCTGCCTCAAAACTAGCCGGTTGGCCGGCCGGCTCCGTCAGGCCGTTAATGCCGTCTACTGACAGACGGCAAACCTCCCAACTTTGCCGTCTGTCTTTCCGGAGGCAGACGTTATAATGACCAAATGGTCACCCAGCTGTTGACCGATTGCAAAGCTGGGCGCCACGTGTCCTCTTTGCCAACTGCAAGCAGACGGCAAAGGCCTTTGCCGACAGCCAGCAGACGGCAAAGTGGATGCATTCCTTCTGTTTTATCTGTTTTCTTTTAAATCCCTGCATTTTGACAAATATATATATATATAATCTCAATATATAGTATCCAACAAACATTATAGTGACCAACAAACAATAAATAGTCTCCAACAAGGTTTGCATACAAGATTCACATGTGAACAAGGTTCCAACAAGCATTTCATAGTTTCACATATATACATGGCAAATACAAAGCACATAGTGACCAAAACAGTTTATGAAACTAAACTACAAGTCCAAATGCAGCACTCCATCATAGCATGACTGCCCTTGAAGCAAATCTGCAAAATGAAGCTAAGAAAATTATAAGAAGAACAAGTAGAAGAATAAGAAGAATGAGAAGAAGAAGGAGAAGAAGAAGAAGAAGAAGAACAAGAAGAAAAAAGATCCTCTCCTTCTTCTATTTTCTTCTTCTTTTGAGCAAACAAAGCTAACATAAGCAATGGTGATCAAATTAAGCTAGAGTTAGCATATTTTCAGGAAATTGAGCTCAATTTAGCATTTTTGAGCAACTAAGCAAACTTTAGCAATTGTTGAGCCAATTTACGCTATCTTTAGCATTTTTGACCCAATTAAGCTAGCTTTAGCATTTTGTGAGCAAACTAAGTTGACTATGTCAGTTTTTGAACTAACTAAGTTAATTATGTATTTTTTTTTTGCAAAATATGCAAAGTATGACATTTTTCGATTAAATGTAGGATTTCAGAAGCTAAATATGCATTTTCAAACTAACTAAGAATTTTCAAACTTACCGGAGTGTAGCCCTCAAGGCTGAGGTGGCTGAGAAGCATCCGTCGGGTTGGCCGATGTTGACGGTGGAGAAGGGACATGGGACGCAGCCCGAGAGTTATGCTGCACGAAAAGATCAACTAGAGGTTAGAACGACGCCACTCAATATGGTATTGATGATCATCGAAAGATACTCACCGTCCCCACAGGAGAAATGATCGGCATCGGTGGAGCGGCCTGACCAGTCTTCTCGCACATAGTCTGCACATTTGTTTTTCATGAGTCAATCATATTAGTTACTAATATAAACAAAAATTATAACATGCATTCTTTGGGTGAATATGAACAAGTGACTTACCACGAAGAGCTCATACAAGGCCCGGTTCGATGCATCGTGTCGTGCCACGGCCTCCTCGAGAGCCTTCGCCGTCCTCTCCTCCGCCAGCCGCTCTCTCTCCGCTGTCTTCTCCTCTGCCAACCGCTCCTTCTCCTCCAGTAGCCGCTGGGTGTTCTGTCGCTCTTTCTCAAGAGCTTCCTGCAACCCCACCGCTCTAGTTAGCATTGTAATATTCGATGAGAGAAAACAAGAATGCAAGAGTCCTTATGGATAACCTGGATAGAGAGGTCGACTGGCCGCGGACGAGTCTTTATAGCAGGAGAAGAACTCGTTTGGCGCGCCTTGATCTCAGGAAGAGTCTTATCACACCTAATCAACTAATCTCCAATGGCCATTGCGCCATGGCGCCTTCCGCCACCAGAGATCATCACCAGCTCCTGGTCAATAGGATTCCCAATCGAGGTGTAAGCCTCCCCGTGCTTCTCCTTCGCCACCTCAGTATAATCCTTGAGCTTACTATAGGCGGCAATGTTGGTGAAAGTCGAAGGAGTGGCGAGATTCAACTCTGAGAGCGCCTTGGCCTTCTTGTACGACATTGTATGGGACATGCCATACATGTCGAACACCTGAGGCACCTCCGTTTTATTATCCTCTGCCTAAAAGACAAAGCAAAGCATGATATTAGTAAGTGGGTGCCTAAAAGACAAAGCAAAGAAGAATTTGCACATACCCATTTATCCCCGTAACCAGCTAAGTTACGGCTGCCTTGATGGTGTGGCACACCAACCATTTGGGCGCACCGGTCCTTGGCATTGTTGTGGACGGCCAACCAGGCATCTGAGCACCAATGGTCCACAATGATCTCCCAACAATCCATCTTGTCCTCACACCATCTCGGCGGCGCCTAAGTTAGTAAACAAGGAAACTAATAAGTAGCCTAGATAGGGATCAAATCAAGCAAACTATTCAAGACTTAAGAAGGGTTACCGTCATGTACTGGGCCCTGGTCAGAAACTTCTTGCGGCAGTCCTTCTTGCTACGCTTGCGCCCTTGCTTGGTGTAGTAGTCACGGACCGCCTGCACTCGCATCTCGTGCTTGTGTTCTGCAAGAGGCGCGTGGCCTCTACAACTATCACGTCCTCCGCCTCCTGCTCCTTGGACTCATCGACCTTGTAGTAGACCTGCAATTGCACGAGACAACACTGATGAGTGCACCAACTAGCTATTGTCAAGATTTTATTGTGTGAAACATAAATTACCCAAAAGCCGTTGATCACCATGTCGGCTCTGGTGTGGCATTCGACCCCATTGATGGTCATATCCGGCGGGGCCGGGGCAGCACAATAGTGCTCCCATTTGAGTCCAGGCTGCGGAACCTTATCAGGTCCGGGCAATTGAACCAGCCCAGGGAAGTTCTCCCTGACGAGCACACCAAGGATGGAGTTGGGATTGCGGACACCATTGCCGTATATCCAACCCCTGTAGTATAAAAAGACAAAGCCATCAGATAGACATAAGTATAGAAGGTACCGGAAGAGAGTATAAGTGCACTTACGTCTCTCCATCAGGCGTAATCAACCACTTATGGGCGGGAGTCACCGGCACGGACGGGAGCCGTGTACCCCCACGCTGGTACACGGTGGTATCCTCAGCCACCTCCTCCTCATCCGTAGTGTCCAGCTCGGCACGAGCCTCCCCCTCAGGCGTGTGCTGCTCCGGCTGGTCCGGCCAGGGACTCCAGGTCGTGCGGGTGGACGTAGCCTCCTCCTCCACCTCAGGCTGGTGGATCGGAGTGTCCGAGGATGGATCCACCCTGCAGTGCTTTGGTGAATCAGCCGGAGGTGGCGGCGAGGAAGCACAAGCAGGTGTTCGTCTACCTTTCCCGCGACCACCACCTGCTTTTCCTCTCCCGGTCTTCTTCCGACCTCCTATCCCCCTGGGCACCTCATCAGTAGAAGGAGGAGGCGAGGAAATACTCTCGAGCAAAGACCTCCGTAGAGCCAGAGGTGGGAGCGCATGACCCCTCCCTCGCGAGCCTGAGGTATCGCCCTCCATATCTGTCATGAACCTGCCAAGAATTAAAATAAAAAAATTAGTACAATGAGAAAAAGAATTAATAATACAAAAGTAATTACTTCAATAATGAGAATATATATATATAATTAAAGTTGCGATGCATACAACTAACAATAGTCGGGATCATCGGTATCTTCTCCGCGATCAATTGAAGGATCGTCATCACTATCACGCGTGTCGTCGATAACTACGGCCTCATCAGGTTCAACAATACCAACATTTGGAAGGCCTTTATGTAAACGGTCAAGCATGGACAGGTCATCTGGAGCAGTAACCTCTTCTTCTTCAGGCTCTTCAACATCGTCGTTAGCGGGTTCACTCTCATTGTCTTCTTCCATGTTCTGGGGTTGCGTAGAGCGGTTTCGGAAACATTTTTTTATCACGCGTGTTTCTTGGAAGAATTCTCCTTCATATGTCTCTGGGTCAATGTGGGGTACATAATCCTCTTCATTGGGGGGAGGTGGTCTAATATGAGGTGGCACATCATAAACGACATCCCAACCTTTCAGGTTTTCAACCTTTTGGCAGGGGTAGGATAGATAGAAAACCTGGGTGGCCTGTTGAGCCGTACTATAGACATCGGGGACATTAAAATGGGTGTCTTGTCGAATTTCGACTAGACCTACATGTTCATGAGTTCGTCTAGTCCTCGATGGGAGAAACCAATGACATTTGAAGACGACGACGTTGGGAGGATTTTCACCATAGAATAGAAGTTCGTATATTGCTTCAACTCTTCCATAATACTCAATACCTCCATCGCCGACAGTAGAGACAACAAAATTTGTACTTCTTCGATCGGCCATTTTTTGCTCTTTATCAACGGTACAAAAGAGATACCCGTTGATGTCGTATTTCTCAAATACACGGACCTTATTGTCAAAACCATTAGCGACTTGTCTCAATTCGGCGTCCATAGGCTCCTCATTTTCCTATAAGTTTTATAGGAAAGGATTGGTATATTAGTGAAAAATAGGTCGAACCAACAAATGAAACCCTATATATGAATGATAGTTGCCGTTCGTTTGAACCAAGAGATGAAACCAGGATTGCCGTCTCCTTGATTGGCAAGAAGCTCATACTCTGCGATGGGATCACTTTCAATAACCACTCCATTCGAGAATTTGGCGACGTATCGACTGTATGGATTCATGGGAATTAATAAGAAACACGAATTATTAGAAGTTGCGAAACAATGTACGTACCGAGCACTTACTCGATGTACGGTCGCACTTCTGTTAGGTTGGTGAAGATATACAGTGTAAGAGTCCGCCATTCTTTGATATCCAAAATATTATTTCTCGAAGCACCAACAGGTCCGAGCTTCCCTTTGAATAGGCTGAGGTTGGATTGACGACGTTGGGGGTCGCTAGTATTGTACCGAGGCTTTGGATTATGCAAATGGTGATTTTTGGCTTCATAATGTGCTGTCACGAAGTTTGCCGCCTACTCGGTAATGAAAGCCTTGGCCATCGATGCTTCAATTCTACGTTTATTTTTACATTTTTCTCGAAGCTTCTTCTGCATTCTCTCCGTTGAATAGCACCAACGATTTTGCACAGGGCTCCCTAATCTTGCCTCGTTCGGGAGATTAAATATCAAATGATGCATCAGATTCAAAATACCCGGTGGAAAGATCTTATCTCACTTGCAGAGCAACTCCGGCTCCATATCTTCCATGTCTTCTAGCACGCCATCGGATAGTTCTTTAGCACAAAGAACACGAAGGAAATAGCTCAGTTCTGCCAGTACTAGCCACTCTTCCTCGGGGATATAGCCGCGCAACATCACCGAAATTACCCGCTCAAGCCATATGTGCCAATCATGACTCTTCAGCCCAAATATTTTATGTTTTTCAGGACTCTCTCCCCTCCACAGATTCGCTGCATACCCATCGGGGAACATCAAACTGTTTTGCACCCACAAGAGAATTTCCCTGATATGCCCCCTTTCAAGATTGAACCAGGCCCATGGCTTGGACCAATTCTTCTTTCCTTTCAGCTGTCACATGTTCTGTGAGGGTCTATCACATAGAGTCTCCTGGTCGACTCTAGCTTTAGGATTATCCTTTGACTTCCCATCAATGCCGAAAAATGTACCAAACAGGGCCTCGCCGATATTTTTTTCAGTGTGCATCACGTCAATATTGTGTGGAAGTTCGAGGTCTTGTAAGTAGGGGAGATCCTAGAAGCATGTCTTGTGAGTCCATGCGTGTTCCGAATTATATCCCTTAAAATACCCGGGACGTTCTGGATCAAGCTCGAGAGAGTTCAACTGTGCCAAGACATGTTCGCCCGTCATCGTAGGTGCTGCCAGGTTTTTGAAAACTTTGCCTTTGATGAAGTTCTTCTTGTCTTTTCTAAAAGGATGCTTAGGAGGCAGAAACTGTCTATGCAAGTCGAAGTAGGAATACTTTCCACCCGCCTTCAGCCAATGAAACTGAAGAACAGCCTTGCATGTTGGGCACCCAAACTTTCCATGAACACAGAAGCCAGCGAAAAGCGCATACGCCGGCAGGTCATGCATCGAGTACTGGTACCAAACATGCATTTTGAAGGTCTTTTTGCTAGCTGCATCGTATGTCTTGAACCCTTCGTCCCAAGCTTGTTGCAATTCCTCCTTAAGCGGTTGCATGTACACATCCATATTCTTCCCTGGATATTTGGGCCCTGGTATTATCAACGTCAGGAAAATGTTCTTCCGTTTCATAATCTCTGAGGGGGGGGGGAGATTGAGTGGCATGACAAATACAGGCCAACAACTGTATGAGGCTTCCATCAGACCGAAAGGATTGAACCCATCTGTGCCGACGGCGATTCGGCAATGCCTTGGCTCCTTAGCTTTTTCCGAATGTTTTTCATCAAAATGCTTCCATGCTTAACCATCCGATGGGTGAGTCAACAACGGCTTCCCATCTGCATCAAATTCTGTTCTCTTCCCATGTTTGTGCCATGTCATCTGTCTGGCTGTCTCTTCCGTCATGTAAAGGCGTTGAATTCTTGGTATCACTGGAAGATACCCAAGAACATTTACGGGTATTTTGGTCTGCGTCTTCTCACCTTGACCATTGTCTACCACAACATACCTGGATGACTTGCATTTGGGAAAATTGTCTTCGTCTGCATACTCTTTCCTAAATAAAGCACATCCATTTTCACAAGCATGTATCTGCTCATAGGGCATCTTAAGTACCTTGAGAATTTTATCCGATTGGTACAGGTTTGCAGGCATAACATGATCTTTTGGTAGAAACCGCCCAATTAGGGTCGTGATCGCATTGTAGCAATCTATGCCCAAGTTGAATTGTGCCTTCAAAGACATCAACTATGCGATGGCATCGATCTGACAAAGCTCAGTGTGAGCGTGCAGCGGACGTTTCGAAGACTCCAACATCTCATAGAAGGCCTTCGCAGATTCCTCCATCTCATCGTCCTCATCCCGCGCATCGTCAAAGTCCTGCACCATGTCTTCGATCTCGGTTCCGTACTCATCCGTGCGCTGACGGACCACCTCCTCTCTCTGTCGTCCGTCAGACTCGCATGGAAGCTCCACACCGTATAACCAGGCTTATAACCCCACTTCTGCAAGTGTTTACCCATATCCACCTCTGTCGCCTGTTTATAATTGTTGCACCTAACGCAGGGGCACCAGGTTTTTCTCTGCCCATTTGCAAACGCCGCTCTCAGAAACTCCTTGGTTTTCATTGCCCATTCATTGCTGATCTCTTTCTGATTAGGGCGACCAGTGTACATCCACACACGATCATCGCTCATCTTGTCGCTACAACTAGCTACTAAACAACAAATATACCATTTTATTACGTCCACTTTTTATTGCTTTTATCATACATAGCTACGGCATATGCAATTAACCTACACACTAATAGGTAAAGATAGGTCCTAATCCCACCCGAGTATGTATGTAGATTGGGTCGGTTTCCCATGCTTTGGTCCCGATCCGACGCGGTATTTCGGCAGCACCTCCCCGCTGTTCTCCTAATACACGTCTCGAAACCAAGCCAAGAGGTTGTGTATCCGGAGAACAACAGGGAGGCGCTGACGAAATACCGCGTCGGATCGGGACCAAAGCATGGGAAACCGACCCAATCTACATACATACTCGGGCTGTCCATGGATAACGTTGGACAATTCAAAAGAATCACTATTATAAATATGCAAATTAATGCATATTTATATCTGTAACCCTTTCGAACGGGAGATGCATAATGGTTACGCGACTGACCTAGCTAGTGTCATCGGCACGAAGGCCGGAACAGAGCAAAAGGAAGGGGGGAGGAGGATATAGGACTTTTTTTACTCACCCTCGAACGCAGGGGAGGTCGTCGATCACGAGACCCTCGACGGCGGTGCTCGACGTGAAGGGGAAACAACTGCACATTAAAATTCAGAAAATCAACACAAACACTAGTACCGGTAATTAAGCTAAGTAATAATAACATCTAATTACTAACTACATTATCTACTTTCTTATTCTTCTTTTTCTTTTCTTTCTTTTTCTTCTTATTCTTATTCTTCTTCTTCATTTTCTTATTTTTAGTTTTCTTCTTCTTTTATTCCTTATTCTTCGATCTTCTCTTTCTTTTTCTTCTTCTCTTTCTTTCTCTTCCTCTATTAAATTTATTTTCCCTATTCTTCTTTCTCCTCTTTTCTTCCTATTCTTCTTATGTTTCCTATTTTTCTTCTACTTCTTCTTTGTCCTCTTCTTCTTCTTCTTCTTCTTCTTCTTCTTTTCTTCTTCTATTTATTTTCCTTCTTCTATTTCTTTTCCTTCTAACTATAACTAATTAAAACTGAATCTAACCACTTAAAACAGAAATCAACTCCTAACTAATTATGCTAACCTACAATCTTACTAACTACAAATACTAGCACTAATATTACATTAACTGAAAAAATTCAAAAAATTCTAACACCAACACATAAATACTAACACCTAAGACATAATTACTAACTAGTAACATTGCAATTGAATTAACAGAAAAAACCTAAACTAACTACACTAATAAACCTAAACTAACTAGAACTAATAAAACCTAAACTAACTACACTAATAAACCTAAACTAACTACACTAATAAACCTAAACTAACCTAAACCTAAACTAACAACTCTAATTAACAGAAAAAAAGAAAAAAAACAGGGGAGGAGGCTTACCAGGGGTGGGGGGAGGTGGTGGCGGTGGCGGGAGGTGGCGCCGGTGAGGAGCGTGGCGCCGGCGAGGAGGGTCGTCGGCGGCGAGACCTGCAGCGGCGCCGGTCCGAGGAGAGGAGAAGAGAGGAGGAGAGGGGAGGAGAGGAGAGGAGAGGGGAGGAGAGGAGGAGAGGAGGAGGGCCTCACCGGAGGTGAAGGCGGCGGCGCGCGGGACGGGGCAGGGCGGCGGGGCAGGGCGGCGGCGGCAGGGGGTCGGGAGAGAGAGGGGTTTGGGAGAGAGAGTGGAGAGAGAGAGAGAGAGAGAGAGGGACCGTGCGGGGGGTTAACGTCCCACCGCTTTGCCGTCTGCCGACAGACGGCAACGGCACCTATGTCGTCCGTAGGCAAACGGCAAAGCGGTGGGCCGTTAGCTAGGTCGCATGCCTCGCTTGGGTGGGCCCCAGTTGGAGGTTTGCCGTCTGTCGACAGACGGCATAGGTGTCATTGCCGTCTGCCTACGTCCATGCAGACGGCAAACATGTGGTTTGTCGTATGTCTACGTGTTACCGTCTGTACTTAGGGAAGCGGACGACATACCGTTGCTTTGCCGTCCGTCCCAACGAAATGCAGACGGCAAAGCAACTGGCCCATGGAAAACTGCTGAATTCCAGTAGTGATTATAATAGGCAGGATAGGATAAAGGAAGGTACATCAAGGGGCGACAAAAACAGGCTATGCAATTGAATAGGATTGTAATCGTAGCAGCAGCAGTAACAACGCCTAGTGCGATAAATGTACGGAAAGATAGGAGATACCTGGGAAAGAGAATGGCTTTGCTTGCCTGGAAGCTCGACGGTAAGGATATGATCGTCGACGAAGTAGTCGATCACAGGGGCATCGGCAGCGGTCGTCGAGACTACCGTTCAATAAGAGAGGGGGAAGAAACAATAAATACATGGCAATAATAGCAATACAAATTCAAGACAAGGCAACGCATTGCAGGCGGTGTTCTAACTCAGTACAATGTATTAGGCTCGGAGCGATAATTCATCCGGGGATGAAATACCGGCTCCGGGGTAATTACCGGATAGGGTGTCCGGAGGGGGAAGGTACCATGCCGGAGGTGTCATGGACATCTGACAAGCATATGGATGATGTATCCGTGTTAGTTGATCCATTCCGATCAACTTTCATGTTCAGAATAAATTCATCCGGATAGTTATACAGTATCGGGGATTCATCGGACAAACGGTTCGGAGGGGGGGTGTCGATGATCGTGGTGTTAGGGGGGTGTGGTAGACAAACAAATAGCATATCCATATTCGGTATATTTTTCTGATCAATTTTCATGTATAAAGTTTTTCCATCTGACTTACGGTTTAGAAGATATTAAATTTTAAAGTTTAAATCATTTAAATCAATTTATAAAAAATTATTTGATTAATAAATTGAACATGATCCAGAACCTAAGAGTTGACTGGTCAACCCTACAGGTGGGACCTACATGTCATACACAGGAGCAGTATAAAACATTTTATTTATTCAAAAATAGAAGTGGCCCACATGTCATACACTGCAATTTCTATTAACTCTTTTAATTAAATTATTCTGACAGTGGGGCCCAACAGTCATAGACACAATGTTAATATAACATAATTAAATAAATTTAACAGGGGGTAGGGCCCATGTGTTATTGGATGTGGGGGGATTTAAGTCTTAATAGTTTTATTTATTTAACCAACCGGCCTAGGGCCCACTAGTCAGTGTCTATGGGGGGGTGGTTAGGCTAATCGGGAATTAGCCCGTGGCCACCCGTGCGTGTGCACGCCGGCGGCTGCCGGGGCACGGCGATGCCAGGGCGAGCTGGTGCTCCGGTGACCATTCGGTGCGCAACAAAGGGGGAACGACCGCAGTGTCGCGTGCGCGCCCAATGATACACTCGACGGACGACGAGGACGTCTACCGCGACGGCAACGACGACAATGGCGCACGATGGTTCCGGCCAAATGCGGCGAACAGCAACCAGAGGACAAATCGTGTGGGAAAAAAAGGGGGAAGGAGGAGCTCACAGTGGAGCTCGTGGAAGTCATGGGGAAGCCGGAGACGCGGCGAGGGCGACGAATTTCTCGTCATTCGCCGGCGGCCGTGACGGAGAGGATGGGCCCGATTTCGGCGCTGCGGGGCGTCCCGGCTCGAGGTTGAGGGCGAAGTCGGTGTGGAGGGCGCGGTGGAGCGCCTGAACAAGCTCCCGCGGCCCGTGGAGGTGGGTGGCCGCGCAGGCTACGACGACGTGGCCATCGGCGCGCATGCGAGAGAGAACAGAGGAAGAGGGAGGGAGGGTAGCGGCGCGAGGAAGGTTGGGGAGCGCTAGGGTTCCACAGGGGCGCAGGGGGGCTCTTATCCCCGCTGGTGATGGCGGGATTGCCGCCACGGCGATGGGGGGGCGTCGTCAGCAGTGGGATGCTTTCCACGGCGCCCCCCATGGACAGAGGTAGGGGAAGGATGGGGTTGGCTGGGTTGGGCCGGGGTGGGCTTCGCCCAAAGCCTAGTTTAGGCATTTTTCATTTTTAGTTGTTTTCTGTTTTCTTTTCTTTTTATTTCTTTCTATTTGTAATTAGTTTAATAGCCTTTATATTTTTCTACAACATGAAACTTGCTCCTAAATTATTGTTGCACCATACTTAAGTGCCACAAAAAGATTTGTATTTTTATAAATTCTTTTGCATTTTTGTTTTATTAAAAAGGTATTAAATGCCACTGTTTTGCTACTGTTTGAATTGTTTGATTTTTTTTATAGCTTAATAAATTCCCATACCCACATGGACATGGTCCACTGAATATTGGGCATTTTACAAAAGTGGTTGCACAATTTTTGGGCAATGTTTTATTTTCACATGTTTTATTGGAATTTTGGTTGGATTGAATTTGAGCAAGCCATGGGCAAGGGTGATCATCACATGCATAAACAAGATGTCTTAGCCATGTCCAAAGTGATTACTGTTTGATTACTGTAGTGTGACACCCGGGGTGTTAGAAAGCTGCTCAAGCCAGTGTGTCTTCGTCTTCTTGCAATGCGGAATGACTGCGAGTGATCTTCGCTGCGGGAGTGAAATCTTGGGTCGAGCTCGATTCCGTTGTTGATCCAGTAGTTCTGAATCATCTTGGCGAACTCGTCCAGTCGTGTGTCGGGGTCGTAATGTTTGCCGGGTCGGGTTTCAGAGTCCCTGTTGCGGGTGGCGGAGGGTGTCCGGGTGGCGGCGGGTGCTCGAGTGGCGTCTGGAAATCTTGTGGCATGTGGTGGTTGCTCAGCGAGATCTCCATGTGGACTTCTTGTTTTTTATCTGGCTTTGTAGATGACCTCACGAATGCGGCTTGAGTTTGTCTTCTAGGTGGTCGAGTCCTTTTTCGCCGGGTGCGACATTGGTAATCACCAAAAAATTGATTTTGGCCCAGTTGCTGGCCGAGCGAATTTGGTGGCGCGATGGAGAGGCTGGCAATGAATTTGAGATCTTTGAGTGGGTTGGATCTTGCTCGACTCGCCGAGTCGCTGGTTGCTGATGACGGAACCGCCGAGGTCATGATTCCAACATGCGTCTTCCCCATGGTCGGCGCCAATTGACGAGGATTGACCTTGGAAAATCCCATGGTTAGGAACCCTGGGTTAGATCATAGAGATAAGGTGCAGGTTGGCGATACTCGTCGGCTAACAAGAGACGGAGATTTACCCAGCTTCAGGGCACTGGATCTGTAAAACCCCTACTTCCTGCTCTTTTGGCGGTCGAGGCGAGTTCGCTCGGGTTCAGAGGTGTTTCTATGAGCTTGGATGCCCTAGACGTCCTTTCTCCTAGCCTTTATATACTAGGCTAGGTCTCAAAGAGTCTGTCTAGGTATACAGAGACATTTGCCTAATCTAGTTTTAGTCTTGGATTCCAAGTTGCAACTTCCATAATCGCCAAGGACTCCTACGTTGGTGCCTCCAGTGGGCCAGTCGCGGGCTTGTCGAGGCTTCAAGTGGGCCTTCTGTCTTGACGCACACCAGGTACCCTCATCTGTAGGAGTCATGGGGACACCCCCACTTCAATCCTGTAGGGCAGCTCAGAAGGGCTAAGAATTGAAGCACAAGATTGGAGAGAAGACATCACATAGCTACTGGTCATGGACCCATGGTCGAAGGGGAACTACTCACAACACATCCGGGAAGCGCTCATGGTGGTGCAAAAGCTCCCGGAGGTCAATCCTCCCTCCAATAGGGTGCCGAGAAGAGGTCTTCTGGTGCTCCCGATCTTGGAAGCGAGGCAGCGGCGGAACAGAGGTCAAAATCGTGATGCGGGACTCTCTCCGAGGGTTTTGGGAGCGAGGGGTAAAAATAAGCCGAAGGGGGCCACTAGGGGGTGGCCCCTCCCCCCAGGCGCCCTGGTGACGTGACCAGGAGGGGGATCGCGCCAACTAGCCGCCTGGGTGGGGCCTGTAAAATGGGTAAAAACCTGCACCTTACAGAAATCAGCAAATAGAAACTGGCACTTGGTGCACTGAGTTAGTAGGTTAGTCTAAATATGTGTAAAAAGAGTTGAAAGTGTAGCAAAGCACATAACTATGTCACCTAAAAGAGCATGGAACAAGCAAAAATTATAGATACATTTGGGACGTATCAACATCCCCAAGCTTAATTCTTGCTTGTCCTGGAGTGGTAATTTTTGTGGTGACATGCTAACACACATATAAGAACCTCAAAGTAAAGCAAGTAAGATATGCAATTCAAGTCAATATAATAACAATCGATATTCTATATCTAGTATTGAAACTACCAAAGCACGAACATAAAGGTGCAAGAGCTCGCGCTGTCCGTGACTTGAATGTCTCCAAATGGTGTTTGCGTGCAAGAAGCGGGAGATGGGTTTAGACCATAAAAATACTATATAGTTTAATTGAGAACTCATTCTACTAAAAATTCACACTTGGTCTCCTTCGGAATCTTATTTTGACTCATCCCCGGACCACTAGTCAGGTACAAGCCAAACGGATCCTCTCCCTTTCGACTTTGTACACTCATGCAATGGATGAGCGCGAGCAAGATATGTTAGCACTTAGGATGGCAAAGAGAAAAAAGATGGGGAAGGAAGACAAAAATGTGTGGAAGGCTCACATTAATGAGGACAACCATAGGCGAGTGAAAGCCAAATGATAGATATGATGTGAGGAGTAGGGATTGCCATGAAACTGATGCACATATGAGCTAAGGTAAGCTCTCCAATGGAACTAGTGGGGGCGCATCCAACTTGCTTTCTCATGAAGACCTAGAGCTCTTTGAGCAGGCTCATCCTTGGAATATGCAAGCCAAGTTCTATAGTGTAAGGATCCCCACATAGTTATGCATGAACAATAATCTCTATGGAGTAAAAATATGTCAATGGAGTGCGAGTGTGGATCTTTCAAAAGAAATAGTAGTGTTGCCCCCTTCTCTCTTTTTATTACTTTTTCTCTTTTTTCTATTTTTTTATATTTTTGTGGCCTCATTGGCTCTTTCTATTTATCTCTCATTTTTCCTATTTGGGGTCTTTTATTTTGTCCTCTTTGGGATCTTTTATTTTGTCCTCTCTGGGATCTTTTCCTAACTTAAGGGCAACACTCTATATTTTACTAGAATATAAAAGAAGATCTTCACACTTTACAAGAAGTACTCAACATAAAGAAAAAATGAAAACTATCATGATGTATGCAATGTATGCCTCTGCCAGTGTAGCATGATATGCCATGATACCAGAGCGTCATGTAGAAATGATAAGGGCAAAGCGCAACTAGCATGCAGATCCTCGATCAAGAAAAATCATGTATGACATGAAGATCAAGTCATGAGATGGTGGATATTGCCTGGCAATGTATCTCAGAAAGGCTATGGAAATGCCTTGATAGCTAGGTATGGTGGCTGTTTTGAGGAAGATATAAGGAGTTTTATGATGACATGGCGTATCATGCCAAGGGTTTGGATGCACCTGCAAATTATGCTCCAACTCTTAAGATGAGCAAGGGAAATGAATGGTACCGAAGAGGCTAGCAAAATATGGAAGGTGGAAGTGCCAACAATCGAATACTCGCATTAGTCCGAAGAGCTCGGGCAACTTATTATCGGTAACTCTCTATCTAATCAGGAGGTTAAAAAATATACAAGTACCCCAAGGAGGATTTTATGGGGGTTTGGTTATCCTTGCGCATCCTCGACCTATGGTACGTGAGGGTACTCTATATATTCCAACCCCTCCAGAGGTTAGCGATCCATCTAGTAGCTAGAGTTCTCAACTAGTTTTTTTTTTAGTTTTCGAAAATAAGCACGGATTGCCCAAAATAAGACACCTATCACTAATAGGCTCAAGCTCTTGGCACCAAAAGTCCAAACATTACTCATGTTAATACCTCAAAACTATTGCATGTTACTACTACACTTGTAATAGCAACCTCAATTAGCTACTCATGCAAGACACAAAACTCTGTGCAACAAGCCAACTCTCTAAACAAGATAATCATGATAACTCAATAGAGTTGCTAGAAAAACCTAAACAAAAGCTCTTAAAAAGATAAGAATGAAAACTAAGAGCTAAGCATGACAGCAGCTATGAAAAGATAAAGAACACACACAAAGAGAAATATAGGCATGCAAGCCTATGTTGTGTTCTAGGGTGGAGTGGAACGTGTTTCTCTCCCCAACAATGAAGGCTAGGGTCCAACTTGTTATTAACAGCAAGAAAAACTAAAACAAACTAGCAGTAAAGAGTGAGACGCTCCAAGGTTAGCACATAACACATGAAGAGATAAAAATATAGCATGGAGAAGGATGAACTGATGATTGTTGATGGAGAAGGGGATGCACGGGGGCATCGCCAATCTTAAACGCTTGAGTCTCCTTGGATATTTCTTGGGGGTGCATGATTGCCAATCTTAAACGAATCTTAAAGTTTGAGCTTTTGACACTCCCGGATCTTCTTTCATCATCTTCCTTCGCACACTTAGAAACTCCCTTCATACGAAACTCATCATAAGCTGATTAGAGTGGTTAGTACCCATGAATAAAATAATTTTCCTCTACTGGAAATTAAGATTTTCATGAAGAGCTGTTGTTTCTCATGATTTCCAAAAAGTTTTTTCAAAGGGAAAGCAAGCTTAAGATTTGAAAAATGATGAAAACGCAAAACATGGCAGAATCTGTGAAAAACAGACCACTAGGTAGTAAATAAATTTTTCGGGGTACTTCTGCAACTCAAATCCAAAAACTCATAACAGACGCCAGAAATCTAACTGTATATAGCACACTGTAAAGAAATCAGATCAAATAGATGATATGGTGATTTAACGTGAATTTTTCCGTGAATAAGACAAAATCTGTTTCTGGACAGCATGTCCCAACTTTTGAACTTTCTTGCAATCGGAGGCTAAAACTTGGCACAAAGGTTGAAAATAAAGATACAATGATGTTGCTACAGCAGTAACAAGCATCAAGACCACTAAAACTAAAGTAAAAAACATCTTGGGTTGCCTCCCAATAAGTTCTTTCTTTTATGCCTTTTAGCTAGGCATGAAGCAAAAAAAGATCAAGATGTAACAATTGAACCATCATCAAGATCATCAAAAAGCTCTTCAATAGTACAACTAGTCTTAAGAGGACTCTCAAAGAAAGGCCTAGTGGTAAAAGTTCTAGGAATAAAAGCAAAGGTAGTAAGACCAATAGTCTGGCACCCCGGCTTAGAGGACCGGAACGCCCCGTGCTCCAGCCCAGAGATCAAGTCTTCTGGAACACGACACTGCTTGATATAGAACTGAATAGCTTTCTATTACCAAAGATACGGGTACAAGGGGATGTTACAACACTAGCAGAGGACAAGCTTGCTCCTCAAGCTAGTCACGGAAGTACATCAAGCAGCAGACTAACTCTCTAGCAGCGGAATATAACTCGGCAGTGGAACAACGGCGACGGTGATGAACTCCACTCCACAGGGACACTGGCTGGGACACCTCCTAGCTCGCAACCACCGGAACATCGTCATACACATCCAAAGCATGGCCTGTAAATCTGGCATGATACGGCAGGTCAGTACATCGAATGTACTTGCAAGCTCACAACAACAAAAACACCAAGGCAAAACAATAACATGGCAAGCAGGTTAAAGTATATCAATGAAAAGGTGTGAAAGGCTCACAACAATGCGGACAATCATAGGCGAGAGAAGGCCATATGATAGATATGATGTGAGGAGTAGGGATTGCCATGCAACGGATGCACATGTGAGCTAAAAGCTCTCCAAGGGAACTAGTGGGGGTGCATCCAACTTGCTTGCTCATGAAGACATAGAGCTCTTTTGAGGAGGCTCATCATTGGAATATACAAGCCAAGTTTTATAGTGTGAAGGGTCCTCACATAGCTATATGCATGTATGATGATATCTAGGGAGTAGAAGGGATATAGGATGATGTACTAGTGTGGATCTCTCAAAAGGAATAGTAGTGTGCCCCTTCTCTCTTTTTATTTTTCTTTTCTCTTTTTTCAATTTTTTTGTATTTTTTGGTGGCCTCAATGGCTCTTTCAATTTCTCTCATTTGTCCTCTTTGGGATCTTTTGATTTTGTCCTCTTTGGGATCTTTTCCTCACTTTAGGGGCAACACTCTATATTTTACAAGAATATAGGAGATCTTTCACACTTTACAAAGGTACTCACATAAAGAAAATGTAACTATCATGATGCCAATGTATGCCACTGCCAAGGTAGCAGGATATGCAATGATACTAGCGCGTCATGTAGCAATGATTAGGCCAAGGCCCAACTAGCATGCGGCTCATCGATCAAGCAAGTGGCATGTATGACATGAAGATCTAGTCATGAGAAGATGGATGCTGCATCGCAATGTATCTCGGAAAGGCTATGAAAATGCCTTGATAGGTAGGTATGGTGGCTATTTTGAGGAAAGATATAAGGAGGTTTATGATGACAAAGTGTATCGTGCCAAGGGTTTGGATGTACCGGCGAAGGTGGAAGCCAACTCTCGGAGTGAGAAGGAGGCAATGCACGGCATAGGAGAGGCTAGAAAAATATGGGAAGGTGGAAGTGTCAACTTTTGAATACTCACATTAGTCTGAAGAACTCATGCACTTATTATCGGTAACTCTCAATCTAATCAGGAGGTTCTCAAAGAGACAAGTACCCCGAGGAGGAGCGTATGGGGGTTTAGTTATCCTTGCGCATCCTCGACTCATGGTACGTGAGTGTACTCTAATATTCAAACCCTCCAGAGGTTAGTGATCCATCTAGTAGCTAGAGTTCTCAACAGGGGTTTTGGTTTTCGAAAATCACACGGATTGCCCAAAATACGACATCTATCACTAATAGGCTCGAGCTCTTGACACAAAAAGTTCAAACATTACTCCAGTCAATACCTCAAAACTATTGCAAGTTACTACTACAAAGAGAATAGCAACGTCAACTACCTACTTTCTAGTCAAGACACAAAACTCAGTGCAACAGGCAAACTCTCTAACAAGATAAAACATGCAACCTACAGAAAGTTCAACCTAATACAAGACAAAAGCTCTAGAAGAAAACTAAAGCACTATAACTAAACAGGCCAGCAGCTAAGAAAAGAAAAAGAACAACTTACAGCTAAGAGAATAAGCTTGCAAATCCTATGAGGAGTTCTAATTCAAGCGGAGCGTGTTTCTCTCCCACACAAAAGAAATCTGGGTCTAACCTGTTATGAACAGTAAACAAAGAAAAAAACAAACCTAAGAAAAGTAAAGAGCGAGACGCTCCAAGCATAGCACATAACGCATGAAGTGATAAAATATAGTGCAACGAGGGACAAACTGATAATTGTTGATGAATAAGGGGATGCACGGGGGCATCCCCAAGCTTAGACGCTTGAGTCTCCTTGAATATTTATTGGGGGTTCACATGGGCATCCCCAAGCTTGAGCGTTTGACACTCCAGGATCTTCTTTCATCATCTTCCATCGCACACTTGAAAACTCCCTTCATTCATAACTCATTGTAGACTGATTAGAGAGGTTAGTACCCTATTAAAATATTTTTTTCCCTTACTGGAAATAAAGATATTCTTGAAGAGCTACTGTTTCTCAAGATTTCCAAAATGTTTTTGCAAAGAAAAAGAAAGCTTTTTTTTTACATCGTAAAAAAAAAGAGAGACAAAACATGGCAGAATCTGTGAAAAACAGAACAGCAGGTAGTAAAGAATTTTTTAGATGTACTTCTGCAAATCAAATAAAAAACTCAGAACATACGAAAGTTCCGTGATTGCATAGAGCACGTTGTGTAAAAAAATCAGCTCAAAAAGATGAACTGGGATTTTTCTATGATTTTTCCGGTCACGAGGACAGAATTTGTTTCCTGGACAGCATGTCACAACTTTCACTTCCCTTGTCATATGAGGCTATAAATGGCACAAAGGTTGAAAAGTAAAGATATAATGATGTTGCTACAGTAGTAAAAATCATCAAGACCACTAAAAACAGAAGAAAACCAAAAAGGAAAACCCAAATTCGTTGAGGGCTGCCTCCCGGAAGCGCTTCTTTAAATCCATTAGCTAGGCTTAAAGCAAAAGATCAAGTCTTATCAAGAAAATAACTAGCCCGTGTGACGGACTCAAAAGGCAACTTAATATTTTTCCTAGGGAAATGTTCCATCCTTTTCTTGAGAGGGAATTGGAATTTGATATTCCCCTCTTTCATGTCAATAACAGCACCCACGGTGCGAAGAAAAGGTCGTCCCAAAATAATTGGACAAGATGGCTCACACTCAATGTCCATAATAGTAAAATCACCGGAAACATAATTGTCATTGACAATGATAAGAATATACAAGACGAACACCAAAAGAACAAGTATCAAAAGGTTTCAATTCAAGCATATCATACATTCTTTTGGGCATAACGGAGGTACTAGCTCCCACATCACAAAGAGCAAAGTAAGAGAAGTTATCCATTTGATTTTTATCATAGGATACCAACCATCTTCTAGCTTCCTAGGTATGGAGGCTTCTAGTCTAATCTTATCCTCCCTAACTTTGATTAGAGCATTGGTGATATATGCTCTGCGAAGGCAAGATTGAGTGTGCTAGTGTGGGGGTCTCTAGAAATTTTGTGTAGGAAACCAATAACTTCAGGTAAGGTGCAGTTGTCAAAGTCTAGATCACTACTATCTACCAAGGAGGTAGTGATATCATTTAGGCTCACTTGTTTGAAAGCCTCTATGTTCATAGAGGTTTCTTCATCTATTGTTGAGGTGGTAGCATCACCATTGATAGGTCCAGTGGGACTAGGGGTGTGATGGGTGCTAACAGTTTGGACATCCTCAACAACTTGGCTAGTATCTACTGTATGGTAGGTAGGAAGGCTCTTTACTCTCTCTTCTTCCTCCTTTTCTCTAGCCCATTTCTATTTAAGTTTTCCCAACATCCTAATGTTTTCATTAATTTGCACTTGGATAGCATTAATAGGAGTGGTCTTCCTCTCCTCGGGGGGAGAAGTTCTAATTTAAGAATCTCAACATCATGGGCTATGTCGTCTACCTTCGAAGAGAGGATATCTAATTTGTCTAATTTCTCTTCTACACTCTTGTTGAAGGATTTTTGGGTAGTGATAAAGTCTTTAAGCATACTCTCTAGTTCAGAAGTGGAGTTTTTGGTGCTAGGATAAGTGTTGTTGTTCCCATAGTTGTTGGATGGGAAAGGTCTAGGATTGTTGCTACCAAAATTACTCCTATAAGCATTATTGTTGAAGTTGTTTCTAGAGATAAATTTCACATCTACTTGTTCTTGAGCAACCAAGGAATTTAAAGGAACATCCTGAGGATCAATAGGAGCTTTCTTGGTAAGTAGAGACATGATTAAGTCAACCTTTTCATTAAGAGAGGAGATCTCCTCGACAGAATTTACCTTCTTACCAGTTGGAGATCGTTCGGTGTGCCATTGAGAGTAGTTCAGCATCATCTCATCAAGTAGCTTCGTGGCAGCACCAAGTGTGGTTGACATAAAAGTTCCTTCCGCGGCCAAGTCTAGCAGATTCCGCAAGGTAAAGTTTAAGCCTGCATAAAAAGTCTGGATAACCATCCAAGTAGTCAAACCATGTGTAGTGCAGTTCTTAACAAGATATTTCATTCGTTCCCAAGCTTGGGAAAAGTGTTCATTATCCAATTGCCTAAAATTCATAATGTTACTTCTTAACTGGATAATTCTAGCAGAGGGATAGTACTTCCCAATAAAAGCATCCTTACACTTGTCCCAAGAATTGAAACTATTCTTAGGTAAGGATTGCAGCCACTCCTTGGCTCTTCCTCTCAAGGAGAAAGGAAAAAAGCTTCAGCTTGAAGATGTCTCCATCTACTTCCTTGTACTTTTTCATATCACAAAGCTCAAAAAAATTATGTAAGTGCAAGGCAGCATCCTCTCCAGCACCTGAGAATTGATCTTTCATAACAAGACTAAGAAAAGCAGGTTTAATTTCATAAGAAGGTGCTGAAGTGGCAGGTGAAGCAATAGGAGTGCAGATAAAGTCACTGTTGTTGTGGCTGGTGAAGTCACACAACTTAGTGTTTTCTTTGGAACCCATAGTAGTAGAAGGTATTTTTGGTATTTTTACTAAGGGACACAAAAGAAAAAACTGAAAGGTAAACTAGCAAGACTAAAAAGAAAAGATAAAAGATAGTGTGCACCTCCCCAATCTTGTAGGTTGGAGTCCCAGGCAATGGCGCCAGAAATTGCTTGATGCTAGCAAGGAAGATACTTCTCTCGCTCCTCGTTGGTTACCCCAAGTGGAAGGTGAGATGTAGCGTAGCAGCAGAATTTCCCTTAGCGAAGATGCTAAGGTTGAGTATCGAACCAGTAGGACTCCAAGAGATACAAGAAGGTGGTTCGACAAGTGATGCGCCGTTTGAGAATCACTTTCTTCTCCTGGACCTGCACACACAGCAAATAACTTTGCTCCCAACGAGTACAGAGGAGTTGTCAATTCCTACGGCCTTGCTGTTTACAAAGGATCAATGCAAGAGATAATAATAGTGGCAACTGATAGTAAGTTGAAAGTGTAAACAATGATGTAAATATGGACCGGGGTCCCGTTATGTTCACTAGTGATGTCTCTATCCCAAAAGACGATAAAAGTGCTAGCGAGGTAAACAAATCACAGCTGGGAAATTGACAGGATTATAAACGCACCGCAATGCTAACTATGCTACAAAAGAAAGGAATAGGCTCAAAAGCAATGGGAAGTACGCCAAGGTAAGTAGACTGAAATCCATCTACATCTACTACGAATCATCCACCTTGAGATACCTATCCAGAACATCTCGCTGGTATTAAGTTGCGAATCCCACCCAAAGTGTAAACTCAAAGCAACAGACAATTTCATTAAAACGACCATGCTTAAAGTAAACAATCCTTGCACCCGCAAGTACAAGCACCGTTGTTTTCTCCTTAGTGGCAAAAACACATCCCCTAGTCTCATGTTTCTATTACTCAAGGTAGACATCAAGGGGCTGAACCCACAATCAAGCATATGGCTCCCTCTTGGAGTTGCAACAAATCACTTGGCCAAAGTAAAATACGGCAACAGAGAACATGCAATAATTTACTAAAGAACACAAATATAAAAGAGAACCAAATATATTACTCATCACAATCTGAACATAATCTCATAATCCATCAGATCCCAGCAAACTCAGCATAGCTACATAGAAAACTACAAAAGTGCCTCGATCATGTGAGACAGCTCACGAGGTCTCGAAAGTAGAAGCACAAAGAGGGGACGAGTACATCACATAGCTACTGGTCACGGACCCATGGTCCAAGGGGGACTACTCATGGCACATCCAGGAGGCGTCCATGGCGATGGATGGTCTCCCGGAGGGGATCCCTCCTTCTGGCAGGGTGTCGGGGCAGCTTCTCCTGGCAGACCCAACCTTGAAACGGTGGTGGCGGCGGAACAGAGAGGAGAACGGGAATAGCAGATCGATATTAGGGGTTTCCGTCATGGGGGGGTAAATATAGGCGAAGGGGGCACCGAGGGGGGCCACCAGGAAGCTAGGAGGCCTCCTGGCGCGGCCTAGGGTGGGGCCGCGCCAGGGACCCTCCTGGGCCCCTGGTGGTGGCTCTCCTACCATACCTTGGTTATTCCGGAAGCTTCCGTGACGCTGATTTTTTATATAATTTTTCGGGATTTATTGGGCACTTTTAATGGCCGGAAAACCTGAAATACAAAAACAACAGAAAAATAGGAACTGGCAACTGGGTGCACTGAGTTAATAGGTTAGTCCAAGATATGATAAAAAAGTGTTTGAAATTTCAAGAAAAACATGGCAAAGCCACACAAAACATGCATGGAGCAAGAAGAAATTATAGATACGTTTGGGACGTATCACCATCGCATGGTAACCGGCCATCGCATGGTCTATAAACTTTGCCCCAATCGGGGACTGCGGGCAATAACCAAACTGGCTCTAGAGACTATCGCCGCGTACCGGGCCAGGGTAACCGCGCGTGCATAGCCTCCCCTCGTTGGTGATACGAATAAGAGAGAACACCGATAGACGAAGCCAAGGCCTTCCCATACAGGCTAGTGTGGCTGCACTTGTTAAGTTCGGTTCGGTGGCACCTAATCAACTTGGCACAAGCATGTCTCCAACCGCAGAAACAAGTATCAGGTGCAACATGAGCATTCATATAACATTATGATGCAATTCTTGTGGAACAATCCAAGGTACGGTTATTAATCAGATTGTATGTAGATGATTAACTTGGTCATATTAAGAGGATCAACATGATATTAACAAGTAACATAGCCATGTCAAGATGAGCAAGGTGATCACATGCAACATATCGAGATCATGAATACCACTAGTGATTATGATGCAAGCATAAAATGACAAGATCATTGTATCTCAGGGTATCAACATGGCCAAGCAATAGCATAACAGTACTATAGTCAAGCATATCATGGCAATGACAACATCACTATAATGGTCCAAACATATGATAACAACATGACCAAAGCATATCATATTAATCATTATTTCTTCAAAGGTTCAAGCACATTTTAAAGCACGTCAGAGCTTTGCAAAAGTGCAAAATGAAATTGTGGCTTGCCTTTCACCAACAAGGTGTAGGGGAAAGCTCCTGGTCTTCAAGAAAAATCCTGAAAACATTCCCAAATAAAGCAATGGGCAAAAGGGGTCAAATACCATCTTTATTTGATCAGAAAATAACAACAGAAATACATATCATGAAACCTATGCCAAATTTTAGAGGAGCTCAAGACAAAACCATTGCAAAAAGTTTCAACTCATTCGGACTTATAGATCAAAATATATAGGTGGTCAAAGTTGGGTCAACTTAATCAATTTAAATTGTTTTTTCTCTGGATAAGAACAGGGGTGACGTCGAAAGCGTAAAGTGGAGAGGGTGCTTCCACTTATACCGCTTCGGGTGGAGGGGGAGAGCCTGCCAGGTGGGGCCACTGATGAGGACATCCTTACTACCCTTGCACCTCCGACACCTAATGAAGAACCAATGATGATTAAGTCCAATGAAATCAGAATTGGACCTATTACAAGAGCTCGTGCAAAGCTACTAGAACAACAGGTGAACTTATTCCTCATAGAATCTGATGTTTTACTTCGTGAGGATTTTATACTGCCTAAGTCCTCGTATATATGTGTTATCAGGTACCAAGGAGTTATACAAGAGGAAGAGAAGGAACAAGGGCAAGTTGCACGAGGACAGAGTTGCACGAAGATGAAGCAAAAGGAGGAATTGCTGAAGGCGTCGGACGACCGGATTGCAAGTCGGACCGTCCGGGACACCAGGCCGGACGTCCGGACATCAAGGCGGACCGTCCGAAATATGCCTCCGAAGATCAGTGGAATTACTGGCCAAGTCGGACCGTCCGGACTTCATGTCGGACCGTCCGACCCCAGCCCGGACCGTCCGAGTGTCAAGCCGGACTGTCCGACTTACGACGCCAAACATCAGTAGCATTTACTGCTTAGGTCGGACCTTCCGAGTAACAGGTCGGACCGTCTGAGCTACAAGTCGGACCGTCCGACCTGCCCGATGCCTGCGCGCACAATTAAGGGCTACGGCCCATGTATCCCCGTTTGGACACCCTAGCTTATAAATATATGACCCCCTGCGAGGTTTTAGGTTAGACCACGTTTAGATAAACCCTAGTTCTTGAGAATAGCTCCAAGCTTTCATCTTGAATCATATACTTCAATTCGTATCGATCTGAAGTGTTGCTACTGCAAGTTTTGTGTGATCTGTTGTTCCACTGGGAATTAGTAGATTGCAAATTACCGTCTCGTGGTCGACGGTTACATTGCGCAAGTGTGTGAAGTTGTGAATATACAAAGAGTAGAGAGTTGTCGCATTGGCAACAGGGATCTAGCGAGGAGAGTTCATCGGCTACATACAAGTTATCTATCATCGCCCTCATATTCACCGTTCGCTTACTGAGAAGATCGGGCCACCCCATATCATCTTGGTATCAGATTTCCAGTGTTTCCTCCGTAAGCATCCACCAAATCCCCCGTAGATCATTTTGTTTTGTCCTATCCAGAAAAAGCCATACAAAAATATTAGGGTTTAGTGTTTTTGCCTTAACCTAGAGTGCATCTTTTCCAAGTTTTAGTTGCTGATCGTCGTCCAGTTTGCGTAACTTGTTTTTGATCGAGTCTTAGTTTTCCTATATTTGTGTCTCACAAGTCGGAGTGTCTTTGTCGTGTTAGATTGGTTCGTGTCGAGTCAGTTTGTTTTCATTGTCTTTTATCCCTAAGTTTGTGTCTCCGTTTGTTAGCCATAGTTAGCCTTTCTTTGGTGTAGCACTTTCCTATTGAGACTAGCATATCTTTGCTCTTCGGGCTGCTCTTATAGGTTTTGAAGTGCATCAAGTGGATTGTGCAAAGTTGAGTTGGGTTGTTGTTTCCTTCACGTTGAGTCAGAAAAATTAAAAAAAAGATAACGAGAAAAGAGAAAAAGCATAAAAAAAAGAGGAAAAGAGTTGAGCAAAAGTCTAGCAAAAAGAGACAGAAAAGGCAAAGTTGATTACATATTTTGTGAAGCCTTGAGTTCCTTTCTCTACCACGTTCATAGCACTAGTAGATTGAGCAATCTTGTGCCCGTACACTTTCATCTTTTGCTAGAATTTTCTCTCTTGTGCAATTGCAACACGAGCATTAATTACTACGCCACACATATTGTGCGCGCAATTTCATAATTGCTTTTTCCCAATTGTTCTCCACCGCGTGTGTTCCCGTAGCACTTCTTGGCATACGATCAGCACTAGGATTTGTGCATTGGTGTAGATAGGGCTCCATACCTAGAGCTCCACTACATAATCTTGTTTTATCATGTGACGGTTTCTTATACCCGGGTATTCACTTCATCACATCCGTGCACTAGTCTTCCATCCGAACGGGTACGCATTACTATTCACTTTGGAACGGTAAGATTCACCTTTTCTTGTCAGTCTTGAGTGAGTTGTGAGTGTCCACCAAAAGATTTTGTTTTAGTGCACTAACCTACTAATCATGTCTCAAAGTGGTTTTTATGTGACGCAGAAACAGGACAAGGATGCGCCAGTTACATGGGAGGCATATGAAGGTATCCGTGATCACTTGACTGGGATGATCACTAAATCCGCTGATGCGATTGATACAAATGTTCAAGTGGTCCAACTAAAAGTGGACGCGACTGAAGCTGCAGTCACCACTATGCAACAACAACTTGCTGCTATACAGCGGAGCCTAGAACAAATGACAACATCTGTCACGGGCATACAGGCAGCTATTGTACAACGCCAACTTGACGCTCAGGAAGATGATGGTAGTGTCCATGTCGACAATGCTGGTTTGAGGGGCAATCAAGGTCGTGGTGCTCAAGGGCCGGTTCGCCAACCTCCACTTGGTTTTGGTGCGAACCGTCTACCGATTCAGGAAGAAGATGTCTTGAGCAAGCCCAAGTTTACCATTCCCAAATTTTAAGGTTTCACAGATGTGGAAGAGTACCTCACATGGGAGCTTAAGATGGAAAAATTATGGCGTTTGCATGACTATTCGGAGGACAAGAAGATCAATATTTCTTCCTCCGAGTTTGAAGGTTATGCCTTGCGTTGGTGGGAGAGTGTGTTGACCGAGATACAAGAAACTGATGGGCAGCCTATTCGCACATGGCGTGACATGAAGGCGACCATGAAAGCTCGGTTTGTTCCCACAAATTACTTACGGACAGTTTTTGATAAATTGAAACAATTGAAGCAAGGTACTATGTCCGTTGATGCCTACTATATGGAGATGGAGATGTTGCTGCAACATGCACGAGTTCGTGAACAGGTTGAGATGACTATGCAACGTTTTCTCCATGGACTGAAATTTAACATCAAGAGTATTGTGCGGCATCACCAATACTATAATATGAATGATCTATTGCATCTTGCAAGGGAGGCTGAATCCCAGCTAGCAGAAGAGGCACAATTGAAATCAAGATACTCAACATCTAACAGATTTTCTCCAAGGACACTGTCAGCCGCGCCTATGGAGAATTATGCTGCCAATATTCGGGCTTCTTCTTCCGTTTCTAAACCAGCCCCCAATGGTTCTATGGCCAAGACGCCAGCTGCTCCTGCCACTAGTGCAGGCTCCAACATGTCTACAGATCGCAATCGCGAGATGACTTGTCACTCTTGCGGTAATCCGGGCCACTTCAAGAGAGATTGCCCGAACCGAAAGGTCATGTTCATTAATGAAGACACCGGCGAGTATGAAACCAGTGATGATGAAGACCCAGCCGCGTTTGATGAAGAAGGATACAACAGTGAAGAAGGCATGGATGATTTTCCATGTCCTGCTCCTACTATTTTGGTGTCACAACGTGCTCTCACTGTGCAGCCACATGCTGATTCTTAGCGTTGTAATCTATTTCAGACCAAGGCATTAGTTGGTCCCAACAAAGCTTGCAAAGTGATCATCGATGGAGGTAGCTACTGCAACCTCGCAAGCAAGGAGTTATGTGCCAAGCTGAATCCTAAATACTTACCTCACCCAAATCCATATTATGTCCAATGGTTGAGTGACAGTGGTGAGATGAAGGTGAATCATATGGAGCGCGTGAATTTTGAGATAGGCCCATACCGGGATTCCATTGATTTTGATGTGGTGCCTATGACAGTTTGCCATCTTCTATTGGGTCGGCCGTGGTTATATGATCGCCATGTGCAACACAATGGCCGAGCCAATACATATCACTTAGAGTTCATGGTCAAGAAAGTTACTCTCCATCCTATGTCTCCACAGCAAATTGTGAATGAGTCTCGTCAGAAAGTTGAGGTTAATTTAGGACCCACACAAGAGAACAATGTAATAGCTGTGCGTGATTCTATAACGAAAAGTGAGAGAGAGTCTATTTTGCTTATATTAGCCACCAAAGAAGACATGAGAGAATTTAGTGAGGATCCTACAGCCATGCCACTTGTGCTTATGTACAAAGGAGAGGTCTTGCTTTCTAACGATAATCATCCTCTTTCTCCTGGTGTGTCTAATGTTTTGCAGGAATTTGATGATGTGTTTCCGGCGGAGGTACCAGCGGGATTGCCACCATTACGTGGTATTGAGCACCAAATTGATCTTATACCGGGTGCTACACTTCCCAACCGGGCACCATACAGGACCAATCCCCAAGAGACGAAGGAGATTCAACAACAAGTACAAGCACTTCTGGATAAAGGGTATATTCGTGTCAGTCTTAGCCCTTGTGCTATGCCTGTTATTTTGGTTCCTAAGAAAGATGGTACATGGCGTATGTGCGTAGATATTAGAGCTATAAATAATATCACTATTCGATATCGTCATCCTATTCCACGTTTAGAGGATATGCTTGATAAATTGAGTGGTGCTGTTATTTTCTCTAAAATTGATTTGCGTAGTGGATACCATCAAATTAGGATGAAAGAAGGGGATGAATGGAAAACTACTTTCAAAACTAAGTTTGGTTTATATGAGTGGTTAGCGATGCCTTTTGGTCTTACTAATGCTCCTAGTACTTTCATGAGATTAATGAACCATGTTTTGCGAGAGTTTATTGGTCGTTTTGTGGTTGTATATTTTGATGATATCCTTATTTACAGCCGCACTGAATTTGAGCATGCTGATCATATTAGACAAGTTTTGCAAGTGTTGCGTGATGCTAAATTATATGCTAATCTTGAGAAGTGCACGTTTGCAAAAGATAAGGTCATATTTCTGGGATATGTTGTCTCTACGCATGGGGTAGAAGTAGATTCTTCTAAAATTGAGGCAATTCAAAATTGGCCTACTCCCATGAATGTTAGCCAAGTACGAAGTTTTCACGGTCTTGCTGGTTTTTATAGACGTTTTGTGAAAGACTTTAGTACTATTGCTGCACCTTTGAATGAATTGACTAAGAAAGGTGTACCTTTTGTTTGGGGTGTTGCCCAATACCTTGCATTTGATGAGCTGAAACGTTTGCTTACTTCTGCACCATTACTTGCATTACCTGATTTTGCTAAGCAATTTGAAGTTGAATGTGATGCTAGTGGTATAGGCATTGGTGGTGTGTTGATGCAAGAAGGTAGACCTATTGCTTATTTCAGTGAGAAACTTTCTGGTGCTAGATTGAACTACCCTGTTTATGACAAAGAATTGTATGCACTTGTTCGAGTTCTTGAGGTTTGGCAACATTATTTGTGGCCAAAAGAATTTATCATACATTCTGATCATGAAGCTTTGAAATACTTGAAGGCGCAATCTAACTTGCATAGGCGCTTAGCTAAATGGGTTGAGTTCATTGAGTCTTTTCCATACATCATTAAACATAAGAAAGGGAAAGATAATGTTGTCGCTGATGCTCTATCTAGGAAGAACATGTTATTGACACATCTGGATGTTACAATTCCTGGTTTAGAGAGCTTGTGTGATTTATATGAAACTGATCCTGATTTTGCTGAACCATATCGTTTGTGTGTGCTTCGAAACGCATGGGACAAGTTCCACATACATAATAGATTTCTGTTTCGTGCTAACAAACTTTGTGCTCCAGAATCGTCTGTACGTTTGCTTTTGTTGCAGGAATCACATGCTGGAGGCTTGATGGGTCACTTTGGGCGTGAGAAAACGCTACTCATGCTTGCTGATCATTTTTATTGGCCCAGGATGAGGCGTGATGTGGACAGGTTTGTTCGTCGTTGCATTGTATGCAACACATCAAAGTCCAAGTTCAAGCCTCATGGTTTGTATACTCAACTATCGGCTCCTACCACACCTTGGGAAGATATTAGTATGGATTTTGTGTTAGGATTTCCACGTACTAAACATGGTCATGATAGTATATTTGTGGTAGTGGATAGATTTTCTAAGATGGCACACTTTATTGCTTGCCACAAGAGCGACGATGCGTCGCATGTTGCTAATCTGTTTTTCAGGGAGATTGTATGCTTGCATGGAGTACCAAAGACAATTGTTTCTGACAGGGATGTGAAATTTGTGAGCTACTTCTGGAAGACACTTTGGGGAAAGCTAGGAACAAAGTTGATGTTCAGCCCTACATGTCATCCTCAAACTGATGGTCAAACGGAGGTGGTGAATAGAACATTGTCACAACTGTTGCGCACTATGATCAAGAAAAATCTGCGTGAGTGGGAGGAGTGTTTGCCACATGTTGAGTTTTCTTATAACAGGGCAGTACACAGTACTACTCAGCTTTGTCCTTTTGAGGTGGTGTATGGTTTTAAGCCTATTACGCCATTTGATTTGTTGCCTCTTCCATTGCAGGAAAGAGTTAATATGGAGGCATCCAAAAGAGTAGATTACGTGAAGAAGATTCATGAGAAAACTCGAGAGGCTATTGAGAAGCAAGGCAAGAACGTTGCTGCTGCACGGAACCAGTCACGGAAGGAAGTTCTTTTTCAGCCTGGAGATAAGGTTTGGGTGCATTTGCGCAAGGACAGGTTTCCAGAGATGCGGAATTCTAAGTTGAAGCCACGTGGTGATGGTCCTTAAAAAGTGTTAGCCAAGATCAATGACAATGCCTACTCGATTGATATAACCATTGCTGAGTTTGGAGGTGCTAGCAACAGTTTCAACATTGCTGATTTGTCACCCTACGATGGAGATGACTTTGGAGCGTCGAGGTCGACGCCTTTTGAAGGGGGGGGAGATGATGAGGACATCCCTACTACCCTTGCACCTCCGACACCTAATGAAGAACCAATGATGATTCAGTCCAATGAAATCAGAATTGGACCTATTACAAGAGCTCGTGCAAAGCTACTAGAACAACAGGTGAACTTATTCCTCATAGAATCTGATGTTTTACTTCGTGCGGATTTTATACTGCCTAAGTCCTCGTATATATGTGTTATCAGGTACCAAGGAGTTATACAAGAGGAAGAGAAGGAACAAGGTCAAGTTGCACAAGGAGAGAGTTGCACGAAGGTGAAGCAAAAGGAGGAATTGCTGAAGGCGTCGGACGACCGGATTGCAAGTCGGACCGTCTGGGACACCAGGCCGGACGTCCGGACATCAAGGCGGACCGTCTGAAATATGCCTCCGAAGATCAGTGGAATTACTGGCCAAGTCGGACTGTCCGACCCCAGCCCGGACCGTCCGAGTGTCAAGCCGGACCGTCCGACTTACAACGCCAAACATCAGTAGCATTTACTGCTTAGGTCGGACAATCCGTCCTGAGGCCGGACCGTCCGAGCTACAGGTCGGACCGTCCGACCTGCCCGATGCCTGCGCGCAGAATTAAGGGTTGCGGCCCATGTATCCCCGTTTGGACACCCTAGCTTATAAATATAGGACCCCCTACGAGTTTTTAGGTTAGACCACGTTTAGATAAACCCTAGTTCTTGAGAATAGCTCCAAGATTTCATCTTGAATCATATAATTCAATTCGTATCGATCTGAAGTGTTTCTACTGCAAGTTTTGTGTGATCTGATGTTCCACTGGGAATTAGTAGATTGCAAATTACCATCTCGTGGTCGACGGCTACGTTGCGCAAGTGTGTGAAGTTGTGAATATCCAAAGGGTAGAGAGCTGTCGCATTGGCAACAGGGATCTAGCGAGGAGAGTTCATTGGCTACATACAAGTTATCTATCATCACCCTCATATTCACCGTTCGCTTACTGAGAAGATCGGGCCACCCCATATCAGCCACTCTATCATATAAGCAGAGGGGAAGTGGGAACAGAGGAGGGCGAGGCTCACCGGCGGCAGAACTCCGGCGAGAGCGCACGGTCGGGGCTGGGACCAAGGGGATCGACGGAGGAGCTCACGACGGACCGGCCCGTATCCACGGCGCTCAAAATGGTCATCGTTTGCTAGGGGGGCAGCTTCGCGGCGGCGACCAGGCCTCTGTCTCCGGTGAGGTCGACGTCGGCGGCGATTTCGGCGGCTGCTTGACCAGGGCCTAATCGGGGAGCACCAGGAGAGGAAGGGGAGTCGACTAGAGATGGTCTTGTGGCCCGGGAGGCGCTGGAATGGACGGGCGGCAGTGAGATCGCACGGCAGTAGTGGCGACCGGAGACGGGGAAGAAATGCTTCGGGGCTCTTGTTCTTGGTGCGGAGCTACAATTGGAGGAGAGGAGGTGCTGCTGGAGTACTGGGCGAGCAAGGGCATCACCTTTTATAGTCTGGCGGCGATGCCCGAGCCGGGCGGTGACAATTGGCTACGGCCATGGCGGTGCGGTGAGGTGGCCTTGCTCGGGTCTTGGAGGAGGTTCTGGGGAGCGTGATCGAGGAGAACGCGTGCGAGCAGGGGCGTGCTTGGAGCAGGGGAAAAGGCAGGGGCGACAGCGACAGATCAGGGGCACGCGCGCGTTGGATTGTGCATGGCGGCGAGCGCCCGGCGGGAATCCGGCGAGGATAGGGCATGGAGGAGAGGGCGTGTGTAAATCACGCCCGTGCGGCGCGGGTTGACAAGAGGATAGCGACGAGGGAGGCCTGCAGCGCGTGCTGGACATGGCCAGAGCATGCTTGTTGCATGCCATGGGCGTGGCCATCCGGGGCTGGTTCATCCGGGGAGGGTTCCAACGTGGCCAACCTTGTCTGGGAGTTTTTCCTTCTGTTGGGGATCACTGTGGTGTGCTTGGATGGTTGTGGTGAGCTCATCCTCACTGCCAATGTTGGCCACGTTGGACAAGAAACAAATCTCACATGGTGGGGGTTGGGGTGGTGCCAGGTTGTCAAATGGGTTTGGGAATGGATGGACTAGTGATCTGGGGTTTTACAGCCCAAATGGACAAAGGAAAAATGCACTTCCTTTGTAATGGCTATTTTCGACCAGAATCACTCTATTGAAGCTGGCATCTCTTTGGCTGAATGGATTGGGCTGAATTTTGGTGTAGCTGGGTTATTTGATGTGGTGCCCAAGGGTGTAAAGTTTCATGGCCATTGGATACACCTAGATGGTACTTGCTTCACAAAGTGTCCCACTGGTCAGAAACTTGGTTTGGTGGAGTTATTTGGTTGTGGGATCAAGGACAACAAGTTTCAAGGAAAATGGGATCCCCTAGCTTGCACTCCCTTCATAATGCCCCTTTCTGCCACAAAACGTTGGGAATTTATTGTGGAAGTTTGGCTAAGAAAAATTTGGTGGAATTTAGTGGAGGCTAATGATATGATCACAAAAGCTTGCACAAAAAGTTTCACCAGCAATGGATCAAGATAAATGGTACCTCCTTAACAATGCTCCATTATGCCCCCACAGACAAATGAATTTTTCTAGAGGAAAAATTCACTTGGGCTATGCAATGTTTTTGGACAATTTGGCAATATATGGTGTCAAAGTCATGTGGGAATTATTTGGGGATTTCAGGAGTAATTTAAATGTTGGTTGCTTCACAATCCTCAAATAATTGGAATATCCCTTTTATTGGGAAAAAGGAATATATGGTTTTAATAAAAATGGTGACTTGGATGAGGTGAATCAATGACATGGCATGGGAAAAGGAAATATGCTAAAGTTCAAGTCCAAAGAGTTGCTCAAAATCCAAACCAAATGGAAAATTTATAAACAAATCAGCAAAGATTTTTTGGAAAAAGAAAGTTCCAAAATCCAGGGTGTCACAAACCTACCCCCCTTAGAAAAATCTCGTCCTCGAGATTTTGTTGCTCAAGGAACCATTGCAAACTTATCATCCTTAGGAAACTCATTGCTTCTCGGATTTCCTTTTTACTGCATACCGTTCCCTCAGTAGCATCCAACATATTTTGGCTTAGGGGGTTTACTTCATCCAATCCATAGCTCTGACTGAATATTCTTTCCTGATATATCAGATCCTTTCCTGCTGTCATTCATCCTCATGTCTGCTGACTTGCATGATGACGAGATGTCCGGTCATAGGTTGAATGCTGACGATATCCACACTGTTCTCGGGGTATCTCGGGCCTTATCCGCGGCATGGTCTTGAATTCCATTGTGCGGGACATGGAATGTCTTCGTCCGGGGTCGCATCGTTTTGCTTTCGACACGTTCATCTTGAGTATGAATTTTTCCGGGGCACAATTTCTGAGCGTTTCCACATGCTGAGATTCACTTGTCATGCTGCCATATCCATGGGTGGCGATAGACCACGTCAAGCTCAGGGGCAGTACTTATAGTCAAAATGCTGAGCTGGGTAGGTGATCTTCTACGGAGCAGACTAGGGTTTCCCGACAAGACGGACAATTCTGAGCTTTAGTAAATTCTTGGGCTGACGGGCTGGGTATGCGGCCCTTTGCCCACAGAGTGAGATTTCTCCGTTGTGAGTGTCTATGGTGGTCCACCTGTCTTGAACTGATCGAGGCAAATTTGGCCTTGAGGCCCATACAACTTGCAAGGTGCGCGCTTACTCTGGTAGCATATACTGCAGCGAGATTTGACATGGGCCATATCTGTCTGCCCTGGGTCTTGCTACTGCGACCCATTATCTTCTTGTATTGGCTTCACTTTTGTCAACATTCTTTCTTTGTACTTCTTGCATAACGCCTTATAATCTGGCGGCATCTTCCCCTGATACGCACGTGTTACCTTCACTTTTTGTCTCTTGGCTCACCATGATAACATTGGTTGCAATAATTGGGGTCTCCGGATTATCCTCCTTCGGGGCCTTATCGGACGTGAGGAGCTGACCCTCATGATTGGGGCAAGATCCAATGCTTTATTGCTTCTTTTCCTCATGGTTTTCCGTCATGAATTTGTCAGTCTTTCTTCCATGCTGAGGTGTGCATCTGCTTCTTCCGCTGACTTGTCTCCCAAGAATTGTGGTCCTTTATCGATTCCCATGCGTATACCCTTTCTTGGTTATGAGAATGGATGTATCCATAACGGAGTAGCTCACATACTAGGGAAGAAATGCCCATAAAGTGTGCGGGTCCTGACGATGCTGAAGCCTTTACTGCTTTTGAATAACTGGATTTCTGACAATACTGTGGCAGGCATGATGTCGTGTCGGGGAAGAATGGGTAGCTTTTCTGCGAAGCTTGGCCGGGGTAGTTCGCTGGGGAAGACTGGGTGTCGTTCCTCAGAAGCTTTCTCCGGTGGCGTATCGAGCAAGGTGGGGTGTCATACGCGGGAAGCTTCTTCGATAGCTTGCTGAAGAAGACTGGGTTGTCTTATCTCGGAAGTTTTCCTCTTTGCACTATGGAGATACCGGTTCCTTGCACTGGAAGTTTCTGCGGCCGATCACAGTAGACAGCTGGGTAGCTTATGCTGGAATCCATCCATGGGGCGTACTGAGCATGACTGAGTGTGTTGCACCGTAAGATTTACTCGGTGACTTGGGGTGGAAGGCTGAATGTCTTGGCCAAGAAGATATCATGATAGCGTACTGAGGAAGACTGATACATTGTAAATGTCGGTTGTGCCCGGTATCTGAGGTTCTTCATGGCATCATGCGCACAAAACTGACAAAATTTACAGACTGCTGGCTTGTTAGAGGGAAACATTCTTCCAATCATTCCCTTGCTGGATATGGGCTTCATGATATGTTCTGACCGTCTCCCAGAATATACTGAAATATAATAACCTGCATTGGGCACTGTGGCACCCCGACTCAGAGGACCGGAACGCCCCTTGCTCCAACCCAGAGATCAAGTCTTCTGGAACACGACACTGCTTGATATAGAACTGAACAACTTTCTATTACCGAAGATAGGGGTACACGGGGTCTATTACAATGCTAGCGGAGACACAGTTTGTTCCTCAGGCTGGCCTCGGCTCTACACCAAGCAGCAGCATAACTCTCTAGCAGCGGAATATAACTCGGCAGCGGAACAACAATGGCGGTGATGAACTCCAATCCACAGGGACACTGCTGGGACACCTCCTAGCTCGCAAACACCAGGAATGTTGTCCTACGCATCCAAGGCACGACCTGCAAATCTGGCATGACACGCCAGGTCAGTACATTGAGTGTACTTGCAAGCTCACAACAACCAAAGCAACAAGGCAAAGCAGTAACATGGCATTAGCAAGTTCAAGTATCTTACTGATTTAAACAGGTGAACAACAATATCATGCAAACAGATATCCATCAAGCATATTATCAACATTTAGACTAATGCACAGGCAATCATCGTTTAAGGTCACATGGACCCCACATGATCATCGCATGATCACGTGGCTTACCTCGGAGTCCTGACAGACTCAAGCACTGGGTCACCTCATGACCAATCACTTCCACGGGTCATCGCATGACCAATCCACTTACCACAGACATACCACCGAACTCATGTTGCTCTCATGATGTGACCTAGTACGAACTGTGTCCATTACCGCGGACGCGGCTATTCGAATAGATTTGTGTGAATCTGCAGAGTTTGTGCAATTTACCCACACTATGGAGTTCTTCCTCCATCCAGTACCTTAGAACTTGTCCCACATGATCCTTGGAACTCGTACCGCAGGAGTGGACTAGGACTTCTTAAATGAGACCGTTCTACCGCGTGTCCCTCTTACCATATCATTGACATACTTCACAAGTCATGCCTTGGGTAGCCCCTGTGTCCTCCAGACACCTGCCATCGCATGGCAACTGACCAACGCATGGTCCATAAACTCCCCCCCCCCCGCCAGGGACTTCGCGCATATCAACAATCTGGCTCTCAAGACTATCGCCGTTTACCGGGCCAAGGTAACTGCCGCGCATAGCCTTCCCCCTTTGGTGATACGCATAAGAGAACCCACCGGTAGACCGAATCAAGGCCTGCCCATACAGGCAAATATGGCTGCACGGATAAGTTCGGATCGGTGGCACCTGATCAACTTGTCATGAAGCATGTCTCCAACAGCAAACACAAGTATCAGGTGCAACATGAGTAGCATGAGATCATAACAATGCATAACATGCTAGTATAACAATTTCAGATATGATCAAGCACATTTTAGATGGTGAACTTATCCATGTTACGAAGGTTAAGTTATTAATGTGGAAACATCATGGATGTGGTTAAGCATAACCTAGGGATAACATGAGCAGGTGTAGGAATAACATGAGCAACTTAACATGGTGTTGGTATATCAAGGTTACGATGATTCCAGACATAACATGGCAATGATATAATCAAAGTATAGCATGAATGTAACATGTTCAAGACATATCATAGTAGTATCCTATTCAAAGATAGCATGGCAATGATAACAGTAATCACACAAGACACACAAGAGCACATGATCACGATCACCGATATAAGCATATCATTGAAAATAAATCTTAGAAGCACGTCAAAGCTTTGCAACGGTTCCAAGGGTATTGTGGCTTGCCTTTCACCAGAGTGGTGTGAAACACTCCTGGTCTTCGACACCGACACACCCTGCAAAATCCGGACAAGAAAAGCACGACGAGAAGGGGGGTCAAACCACTTTGACTTGACCAGAAGATAAACACAAAGAACCATGACGTAAGACCTATGCCAACGCGAAGAGGAGCTCGAGACAAAACCAATGCAAAAAGAATCACCTCGTTTGGACTCCCGGTTGCGGAGATATGGAGGCGGGAAGTTCAGGGGCTGATTTTTGGGTTGAATACGCTTTCTGCTTAGTGAAAGCGTATTTGGGGCTGCAGTAGAAGGAAATACGCTTCCCTGCAGGGAAAGCGCATTTAAGTCGAACGGAGAGAAAAATATGTTTCCACGGAGGGAAAACGTATTCGGCAAGAAGGGCGCCATCTCTTGAAGAAAAGGGACCCGGGTCTCGCTGGCTGACAGGAGGGGCCCAACGGTCAGTCTCTCCTCCTCCTTCCTCTGCCTTCTCCTTCTTCTACCTCCCGTCGTTGGAACAGGGGAGGCTGACCGCGCGTGGCACCGGCAAGCGAGGACGAGTCCGGGCAAGGCGTCGAGGGGGATGGAGGCGCCACCTCCTTCGGCGACCACGGGTGGTGCACTGAAGGCCGGGGGTCCCTCGTGGGTGCGGAGCCGTGGCCATGGCGGACGGCAGCCACGGGCGCCACTAGGGCATGGCTGGGAGGCGGAGGAGCAGCGCCAGGGGGGATGTGAGGAGGCTTGCGGCAAAGAGGGAATGGGCCGGGGCTGGTTGGAGGGAGAGGAGGGAGCTCCGGCTGCGCAAATTTCAGCGGGGGCCGGCGGCGGCACTGGCTTGCGTGAGGAGCAATGGCGTGCTCCGGCGATCAAATTGGAAGGGGGAATGGGCTAGGAGGAGGTGGGGGAGATGGCTGGGTGCTCGGGGAGGCTCGGGAGCAAGCCCTTTTATAGCCATGGCGAGATGCGAGCCAGGGCCGCGACGGGGAGGTGTGGCCATGGCGTGGAGGTGAGCTGGCGGGCATCGATGGAGACGGGACGGGCGGCGTGGAGCAGGCGTGCGCCGGAAAGCCTTGCGGTGTGGAGGGACATGAAGAAAAGGACAAGGGCGCAATGTGGCAGGACGTGGACGCGTCGGGCACGCGCGGAGCGCTACCAGAGTACGCCATGTGCGTCCAGGAGCGTGGCCACCAACTGCACTGTGGTTTAGGATAGGGTTTTGCATGGCCAACCATGTCTATCCTATAGTCCTTCGCATGCTGAGCACGGTGGTGCAAAATGTTGGCCCAAAGGTGCTCTGGATTGATCTCAGCCACTCCAACAAGTTTGATACAACAATCTTGGGCAAGAAGCAGAGCTCACATAGTGGGGGTTGGGGTGGTGCCAGGTTGTCTTCTGGGATAAGGATAGGAAGGACTAGAGTACTGTGGAGTTTGGGCTCAAAATAATCAATGTACATGGTACTTCCTTTGCAAATGCACCATGGAGGCTGAAGGTGTTTGTACTGGGCTGTGGCTAGCACATGCCTCCCCTATGCATGATATTTGGCAGAGCTCAATCATACACTAGGGTGAGTATGTGTACCATATTTCAGCTCAAATGGATCGAGCTAGCTAGCACTTCCTTTGCAAATGTCCAATTAGGCCAGAATGCAAAGTTGAAGCTAGCCTCACATATTGTTGATGGAATTGGCTGAACATTGGTGTAATGGGGTTATTTTCCATGGTGCACATGTGTATAAAATTTCATGGGGATTGGACAAGCCTAGATAGCACTTCCTTCACAAGGTGTCCTTCTGACCAGAAACTTAAACATGATGATGCACTCATATGGGTAATGGGATTTGGCTCCAATTTGGTTTGGTGGAGTTATTTGGTGGTAGGATCATGCTCAAAAAGTTTCAACGCAAATGGGACCCACTATCATGCAGTTGCTTCACAATGCCCCCTTGCTGCACCAGAACTTTGAGAATTTATTGTGGGAGTTTGGCTAGTCAAATAGTGGTGGAATTTGGCGGAGATCAATGATATGGTCATATGAGCTTGCACAAAAAGTTTCACCAGCAATGGATCAAGAGAAATGGCACTCCCTTCACAAAGCTCCAATTTGCCCCCACACACAAATGAATTTTTCTAGAGGCAATATCCACTTGGGCCATGCAATGTTTTTGGAGAAATTTGCAAGATATGACATCAAGATCATGATGGAATTATTTGGGGATTTACGGAGCAATATAAATAGGGGTTGCTTCACAAACCTCAAATAATGGGAATATTCCTTTTAATGGAAAAAGGAATATATGGCTTGAATATATGGTGGCTTGGATGGGGTAGATCAATGGAATGGCAATGTCAAGGATTGGAAACAAGGGCCACTCTAGCATGGAAGGAAATTATGCTCAAGTTCTAGTCCAACGAGGTGCTCAAAATCCAAACAAGTGGGCAAAAACCAGAAGAATTTCGAAAAGAAAAAGCTGCGGAAACCAGGGTGTCACAAACCTACCCCCCTTAGAAAAATCTCTTCCTCGAGATTTGGTTGCTTAGGGAACCATTGCAAACTTACCATCCTTAGGAAACTTGCTGCTTCTCGGATTTCCTTTTTACCGCATACTGTTCCCATGGTAGCGTTCAATATATCTCTGCTGAGGGGGTTTACTTCACCCGATCCGTAGCTCTGACAGAATGTTCTTCCTTGATACCTCACACCATTTCATCCCCATATCTTCTGACTTGGATGATAACGGAATGTCTTGTCATAGGCTGAATGCTGACGATACCCATACTTTTTCTGGGGTACCTCGGGCTTTATTCATGGTACGGTCTTGAATCCTTTGCATTGGCCTCTTCGACAAGAGCTTGCCCTTCATCCGTAGTTGGTATCTCAGAATGTTTACTATCGGGACCTTGACTGACGGCACGTGGGGTTTCCTCACATTTCTTTTGGCATGTCCATCGTGCTCAAGGATTTGGAGTGGGGCACAAATTCTGGATATTCACTTATGCTAAGATTTGGCTGATAGGTGGCCCTATCCGGGTGGCGATAGGTCATGATATGCTTCAATCCGGTTCTTGTATCTAAAATGCCGAGCTGAGCGGGTGACCTTTAATGCAGCAGACTGGGGGTATCTCGGCAAGACGGACGATGTCGAACTTGAGTAATTGCTCGGGCTGATGGGCTGGGTACGCGGTACTTTTCCCATACTGAATGAAATTTCTTTGCTGCAGGCATCCATGGTGGTCCACCTGGTGTCAACTGATCGAGGCAATTTTTACTTGAGGTCCATACAGTGCATCCCTTGGCCTTACCCGTCGGCTTGCAAGAGTTGCATACTTTTGACCTCTTACGAGGTGCAATGCTCACTCCGGGGGTATACATTGCAGCAACGTTTGACATGTGCCAGGTTTGTCTGCCCTACGTATTGCTCCTGTGGCAATCACGTTTCTTGTACTGGATTTTCTTTATTCAGGGTTATTTTCTTCTTGCATCATGACTTATTGTTCTGCTGAAATCTTCCTCCGAGATAGATAGGTTACCATCACCTTTTGCCTCTTGGATTACCATGATAATACTGATTGCCATGAAGGGTATCTCAAGATTGTCCTGTTTCCGGGCCTTGTCGGACGGGAAAAGATGGCCCTCGCAATTGGGGCGAGATTCAATGCTCTACTTCTTCCGGTCTTCAGGGGGTGCTTTCATGACTTTGTCAGTCTTTCTGCCAGACCGAGGTGTGTATCTGATACTTCTGCTGACTTGTCTCCCAAGAGTTGCGGTTTCTCACCGATGTTCAAGTGCATAACTCTTTCCGATTGCAAGAATGGTGGTATCCACACCGGGGTAGCTTGCATACTTGAGAAGGAGGCCCATACGATGTGCGGGTCCTAACGATGCTGACGCCCTTGTGGTCTTAGAATAACTGGATTTCTGACAATACCGTTGCAGACCTGATGGCATGTCGAGGAAGACTGTGTAGCTTGTCTGCGAAGCATGGCCAGGGTTGCTTGCTGGGGAAGGTTGGGTACTGTACCCCGGAAGTTTGCTCTAGTGGCGTATCGAGGAGGGCGGGGTGTCGTACACGGGAAGCTGCCTCGATAGCTTGCTAAAGAAGACTGGGTGCCTTGCCTTGGAAGCTTTCTTAATAGCCTACTGACGAAGATAGGTTGTCGTGTCCCGGAAGTTTTCCTCTTTATAATGTGGATACATCTGTTCCTTATGCTGGAAGTTTCGGCGGCCGATCACTGTAGACGGTCAGGTAGTTTGTGCTGAAATCCATCGGTGGGGCGTACTGAGTACGAATGAGTGTCTTGCACCATAAGCTTCTGCCGGTGGCCTGTGGTGGAAGACTGGGTATCTTGGCCGGGAAGGTAAGCGGATGGCGTACTGAGGAAGGCTGGTACACTGTATGTGTCGGCTGTGTCGGGTACCTTGTCACGGGAGGCTGAGGTTCCTTCTATCCCAAGCTTTCCCTCACTGATGTGGGGACAAAACTGACCACAGTGCCTGAAAATTTTCTGACTGCAGGCGAGCTTCATGATACGTTCTGACCAGCTTCCGGAATATATCGAAATAATTTGCATAGGACAAGATTGTAGCTGGTGCTTGCCATTTCTCGGACGCATATGCTTCTGGGTCACAATTTCTGCTTTCCTTGCCTGAATCCTTGTGGCGGTCATAGCTTATGCAGACTTGATTCAAGAGATGGCTTGGGTAACGTCCCTTCATGAGCCACATGCTTCCAATGCGATTGGGCATGAGTCTTGTTTGACCTGCTGATTTTCCACCTCATTGCGGCCTTTAACTGATTAAATCTTTATGATTGTACTGGTTACAGGAGAAATGTATACCTAATTCAGATGATGGTTGCCATATGATTCATACTTGAGCCAGAATTCTTCCGATGCAACCGGGTACGAGCCATTCATGTCTTGATGAGTTTCCTTATTTCTTTGTGGTCTTCCACTAATGGAATCTTCATGGCCATATGGGTTCCTGCTTGGACTATGGGTTCTTGGCAGTAGCTTGTTGGTATCTTCTCCCCCTTGATCTTCAAATACAAAGTTCTCATGAGCTGCCCCACATGATTGAGATCCATATGATGTAATTGGTGTTGTGTTTGTTGGGATTCGATGAATTGTTACCTTGTTCAGTCCTAAGAGGTTTATGAATTATTGTTGCTGCAATTTTGTTGTTCTTAATTCTTGTTACTAGTGCACGAGTAGCATGATTTTAGATCGGAGCACGTTATGGTTGCATGATTATAATTTTTGTTCTAGATCTTATCTACGGTTGTATGCACCTATTATAGTCCGGAACCGGCGATCCCAATGGTGACAGCTTGGGACACCAAAGGGATGGGCTATAATCACATGTGCTCATAGAGTGCTAATGCTTTGCTCCGGTGCTCTTTGACAGGAGCACCTTAATCTCCGTAAGTTCCCTTTGGCCCCATTCGTAGCGGGATGGTAGGACAATAGATGTTGTGCAAGTTCTTATTGCAAGCACGTACAACTACATACGGAACACATGCCTACGTTTGGTTCTTAGACTTGGATTTCTCTAGTTTGTTTGGCTAGACTTTGTGCAATTTTGTCAATTGCCCAACTGTAATTCGTTCACCCAACACCTGTCTTTTTACTTGGAGAGTTACCACTAGTGAAACCTTGAACCCCGGTCCATCTTTCATCTTTATTTCCTTCATTGTTACTATTGCTCTCATCACTGATTCTAATACTTTGTTACTACTTTGTGGTCTTGGTGATTGGCGAAGTCTCTAAGACTACACCCGTCAACACACCGTTTCTACTAAATATTTGTCTAGTGCTTTTTCAGGTGTGGTTGAATTGAAAACTCAACTGCTAAGGCTTATAAGTATTCTTTGGCTCCCCTTGTGTCGAATCAATAAATTAGGTTTATACCTACCCGCGAAGACTGTTGCGATACCCTACACTTGTGGGTTATCACCATAACGGTTACCGGACTGACACAGCGTGAGCTGAATATTCCTGCTGCAAGCTAGTGTGGGTCCTTGATTTGGTGGCTTCATAATGCCCAGCGGTCTTGCACTGATTCTTCGAGGTATGCGGGGGTTATGAGCAACTTTCCCTCGGGGCGGATAAAGTGACACCAAAGAACCAAACGAAGAAACCACGGAGAAAAAAGCAAACGAGGAAGAGGCTTGCTACTTCATCATTTTAAGCGGTAGTCGATGACCATCCGGACTCCTTGCAAAGAAAAACCGAGAATAACCCAGTAACCACCAGAGCGGTTTTTACAACTCAGATCTGGGACTTGTAATGGAATAGTTCAAGCACTGCTCAAGACGGCCGACCGGAATCAGCTCAGATCAAGAGACAACATTGATAAGGGAATGAAGAGGCCCCCTAAGACGGCCGAGAAAACAACTCTGAGCATAGGGTCTCCACTGCGAAAAGAAACTCAACAACTACCTCAGACGGCCGAAAAGCAGCTCCGAACACGGGTCGGTTGTTGAAAAGAGAAATGTAAAATAGGCATCCACTCCGGACGGCCGACGATGCATCAACTCAGAACCAGACGTGGTGCCAATATCGAAGAACAACAAGCAAGGGTCCGTCCAAGTCATCTAACACCTGCCAAAACAGAGTTAGAAGCTGTCAAAGAAACTGAACAAAGAACCAACAACGAGAACCAACTAAGCAGGAAAAGCAATACTCAACAAGCACTGAGATCTCACGCAGGATCTCAACTTATTGCTATTCACCTCACCATGCCACAAGCAACATGCAACACTACTACTCATGCATCATGAACTACGCGAAGCTCGGGCGTTCTGATCTGACGGCGGGTTGCCGGGGGTCGCAGGAGTGGGCGGAGGAGTCGACAATGACAAGGCTCCAGCAAGAGCTCTCCTTGCATCCCGTGCATCACGCACTAGCTCGACGAGGAGGGCGTACTGGGCGATCATGTAGAGGGACATGGTGATCACCGCCGCATCAGCTTTTTCCAAAGGGACAGGAAACCTTACTTGCTGCGGAGTTGCTCCCAAGGTGGGGTAAAAATGGAAGGCGCGATTCTGCTGCATCGCACTTTCCTGGTGGCGTAGGCCTAACAGGCTCGCCATCGCGGCAAGCTGGATGGCACGATCCGGGGTAGAAGAGGTTCCACCCTGGAAGTTGTAGGAGCGCAAGTCGATGGGGATGGTGGCGGTCACGTAGACGCTGGCACGGTACTCAAGCAACTGCTCTCCAATCGGCGTCTGGGAAACATGGTACCTTGGAATCTCCCCACTGGGGTAGAGAGTCCACTATACGTCTGCAAGGAGGTAGTCAAAGTTGGTCGCGCACGATGATCCTGGGTAGCCCACCGGGTATTCCGCCATCTACACTCGTCAGATCAGATCGTTAGTGAAAACATACCGTCTATATGTAGCAAACAAAAGCAGCAGGCAATAGCATCACACAAGCAAGCTATACTCTAGCTCTAACGTCAATCTAACGTTCGCGCGGACTAGGGTGTCCTACAGCCAGTCCTGCTCTGATACTAAGCGTTGTGGCACCCCGACTCAGAGGACCGGAACACCTCGTGCTCCAGCCCAGAGATCAAGTCTTCTGGAACACGGCAATGCTTGATATAGAACTGAACAACTTTCTATTACCGAAGATAGGGGTACACGGGGTCTATTACAACGCTAGCGGAGACACAACTTGCTCCTCAGGCTAGCCTCGACTCTACACCAAGCAACAGCATAACTCTCTAGCAGCGGAATATAACTCGGCAGCGGAACAACAACGGCGGTGATGAACTCCAATCCACATGCACACTGGCTGGGACACCTCCTATCTCGGAAACACCGGGAACGTCGTCCTACGCATTCAACACACGGTCTGCAAATCTGGCATGACACACCAGGTCAGTACATTGAATGTACTGCAAGCTCACAACAACCAAAGCAACAAGGCAAAACAATAACATGGCATTAGCAGGTTCAAGTATCTTAGTGAGTTAAACAGGTGAACAACAATATCATGCAAACAAATATCCATCAAGCATATTATCAAAATTTAGACTAATGCACAGACAATCATCATTTAAGGTCATATGGACCCCACATGATCATCGCATGATCACGTCACCTCGGAGTCCTTATAGACTCAAGCATGAGGTCACCTCGTGACCAATCACTTACACGGGTCATCGCACGACCAAACGGGTCATTGCATGACTGATACGTCCAAAATGCATCGCTATTTTATATCGTAATTCATCCTTATTCATTGATATATTTCACATTACGATGATGTCCTTATGTTGTTTTGGCTTGTTTTACACAGTTTGCAACTTTCCGGTGCCGAAGCAGCAGACGCAGGATTCAGCGGTAAAATGTGGACGCTGAGTTGTTGAAGTAGAACACCTCCAAATTACCTGAAAATCTACGGAGGGTGTTTTTTAGAGGATTGACGAAGACACGCAAAAGAGGGACCGGATGGGGGCCACAGGGTGCCCAGGCGACCACCCCAGGCTCCCCCCTCTGCCCTATATACTATTCTTCATCCGGAAACCCTAAAAGAGGAGTTTTAACGAAGTTCCACAGCCGCTCCGTGGCGGAAACTTACAAAGAAGAAAAGGGCTCTCCGGCGGGCAGATTCCGCCGAGGAGATCACCTCCCGGAAGGGGAGATCATCGCCATCGTCATCACCAACGTCAAGGGCATCATCGAGATCATCATCAACATCATCCCCAACATCAGCACCATATTCATCTTCAGCCAATCTCATCTTCAGCCAACTATCTATCCTCTCTACTCTACCGGTGTTGATTACTACTTTGTGGTGAATGCTATTGAGTTTTGTTGCAGAAATATCATTATGACCAGATTGTTTACCACCTATTTATCACTTCTGATCATGATCTCTTTTATGTCTTGTGAGTACTTACTTTAGTTCTTGAGGACATGGGAGAAGTCTTGTTGTTAGTAGTCATATGATGTTGAAGTAATATGTGTTGTTTGATATTTAAGTTGTGTTGTTATTTTCCTAGTGGTGTTGTGTGAGTCGAACACTCAATACTTCGCCTTATTAAGGACCTAGGGGAATACATTGTGTATAAAGAATGCTTACGGTGGGTTGACGGAGTGACAGAAACCTAAACCAGTTTGCACACTTTTGCACAAGGGAATAATGGATCCTTGACCGTATTGCTGTGGTTAGGCTTTGCCTTAACTTCTACCTTGTATTTGCGGATGCTTGCAAGTTTTTTAATCATAAGAGTGCACTTATCTTAGTCTAGAAGGTGTGCTAGCATAGATCCACCCACTCAACACTTATCAACACAAAAAATGTTATCAATGCGGAATATGGCGAAAGTGCATGACTACCTCTCCATGTGTCCTCAAGAACGCTTTAGTCTTTATAAGTTCAGTTGCAAGGATTATCCTTTGTTCAAAAGAATTGGGCCACCTTCTGCTCCTCAGCACCATTTACTTTGCTTTCTTTGTCTCATTGTTGCTTATACCGAAAATCCCTAAAAAGTTATCTTTCAGTACTTGCAGTTATTCCTTGTCCAAAATCACTTATCAATACCTTTCGCTCCTCGTTGGGTTCGACACTCTTACTTATCGAAAACGCTGCAATAGATCCCTTACGGTTGTGGGTCATCAAGTACCGTTTTCTGGCGCCGTTGCCGGGGAGCATAGCGCTATTGGTAAGTGAAGCTGGTAAGGAAATTTTTATATTGCTATTTTTATTTTTCTATTGCTGCTCTTCGTCCATATGGACAACCTAGCTATTGGATCGTTTCTTACGGGGAAACGGCCCACATCTGTGGTGGTTGTTCCTCCCCCTACTGAAATTTTGCCTTATAAAATACCAGCTGGTATTATCGATTGTGTTTTGGCTAATCATTATGTCGGAGACAGACATCCCGATGAACACTTGCTATATTTGTCAGAACTATGTTCACTATTTAAGCTTGCAGGTGTATCAATGGAGTTTGTCATGAGGAAATTGTTCTCCGTATCGCTTATAGATAAAACTTCAGATTGGTATAAGCTTCTTGATAACTCACATTTGCTTGATTGGCAAGAGCTTATGTCTCTCTTTTATACTAAGTTTTATCCTCTTCATGAAATTCATCGAGACAGAAACTATATCTATAACTTTAGTTCTCGTGACGGAGAAAGCATCGCTCAAGCTTGGGGGAGATTGAAATCCCTAATGCTCAAATGTCCTATTCATGAACTCCCCAAGGAAATTATACTTACAAATTTTTATGCTAGACTTTCTCGTCAGGATAAGGAGATGTTGGATGCCTCCTCTAGTTGGGTATTTCAGACGAAAAGCGTTGAAAAAGATGGGATCTCATTGAAAGGATCCAGAGGAATACCGAGGATTGGGAAATAGATAAAGGTATTGAACCCCCTATAAATTATGAGAATGATTATATAGAGAGCTATGTGAAAACTGATTACTTTAATACCTTTTGCTCTAAGATTGGTCTTGATTCCCATCTAATGATTGATTTTTGTAAGGACTTTGCCTCTCATGTTGACTCTTCTAGGAAGAAGAAGGATCAGCATCATAAACCCTTGAAATAATTACCTATTGATACTCATGTTGCTGACCCTATTTTTCCTGCAGCTATATATGAAAAGCCCCCTTTTCCCGCAAGGATAAGGGAGCACTCTTTTGTGACAGGCATAATAAATAAAAGTGAGAGAAGAATTGATGATCCTGGGGACCAGATCAAGGTCGATCCTCAAGTTGCATTGGTTAAGGATCTTGTTACTAGTGATGATTTAGATTCCAATGTAAATTTTTGTGCTGTTTCCACTAACCTTGTCACAACCAAGAATAAAGGCCCAGTTTCAGGTACTCCAGTAGTATCTGTTAAAATAGGAGATCACAATTATTATGGGCTATGAGATTTGGGATCGAGTGCTAGTGCTATCCCGTATTCACTTTATCAAGAGATCATGGGTGAGATTTCACCTTGTGAACTTGAAGAAGTTGATGTTACTATTCATCTTGCAAGCAGACCAACTATTTCTCCTATCGGAATTGTGAGAGACGTTGAAGTCTTATGCGGAAAGGTAAAATATCCTACCGACTTTCTAGTACTTGGTTCAGTAAGGGATTATTTTTGTCCTATTATTTTTGGTACACCTTTTCTCAGAACTTGTGGAGCTATACTAGATTGCAAGAAAGGTAAAGTTTCTGTTGAATTCAATTGTAAGGCATATGAATTTAACTTTTCTAAGTTCTCTAAGAAAAATATGGAGATATTGCTTCCATTGCTATTCCTCCTAAGGATCCTTTGCAGAAAAATATGGAGGACCACGAGAATGATTTGCATATGCAGGAGAGAAATGAGCTGGACGAAATATTCTTAAGACAACCTGCTATCCTAAAGCACAACCTTCCAGTTGAGCCTTTGGGTATTTTAGCGAAACCAAAAGAAGATCCAGTGTTTGATCTTAAACATCTTCCCGATACGCTCCAATATGCTTATTTAGATGAAAAGTAAGTATATCCTATTATTATCAATTCTAACCTTTCAGGGTATGAAAAAGAGCGACTATTGGAAGTACTTCGCAAACATCGAGGTGCAATTGGCTATACCCTTGATGACCTTAAGGGGATTAGTCCATCTATTTGTCAACATACCATCAACCTTGAGCCTGATGCTAAACCAATTTTTGATCATCAACGATGGTTGAATCCGAAAATGATGGATGTTTTAAGGACTAAGATTCTCAAGCTTCTAGCCGCAGGTATTATCTACCCTATAGCTGATAGTAAGTGGGTAAGCCTGGTTCATAGTGTTCCAAAGAAAGGAGGTACAACTGTGGTTCCTAATGATAAGAATGAACTAATACCTCAGAGAATTATTATTGGATATAGAATGTGTATTGATTACAGGAAGCTGAACAAGGAAACCAGGAAGGACCACTACCCGTTGCCGTTCATCGACCAAATGCTTGAAACACTACTAGGGAATACCCTTATGGTGGCTCCCTTTTTTTGAGTTTAGTGGCGCATTAGGGATGCGCCACAAACTACAAGCCACTAATAAGGTCTTAGAGGTGGCGCATTCTGGATGCGCCACCCCTAAGGCCCTTAGGCGTGGCGCATCTCAGAATGCGCCACCTCTAAGCTCTTAGGGGTGGCGCATTCTGGTATGCGCCATGCCAAAGGGCCTTAGGGGTGGCGCATTCACAGTGCGCCACTAAATCCTGACAATATGCGCCACTAAATAATTACAGAAAACAATAAAAAGAATTACAGAAAAGAATAAAAGCATTACAGATATTTTTATTATATTACAGAAATGCAAAATACAATATAACAATGAGGCCAACAATTATTGATACAAAAGAATTGCATTATAATTTTTATTACAAAGGTTTAGAGGCCAACAAGATTCACAAGATTACATCCATCACAAAATTACAATGAGTCCAACCATTATTGAAAACCGAAAGCTACTTTCGTCATCATATCTTGTTTGCTCTTCAACCTTCAGAAAACAAAGCTTTAGAGGTCACATCCATATGAATCATACCAAAGGAGAACAAAGCAATCTAGCATCTATTCTTATCAACAACTTAAAGCAAGTCGATCAATGGTGAGAAGCATGCACATATGCATAAAAATGCATATGCAGTGACCTTTATACACAAAGAGCACCAAGAGTATTTGACACTATACCATCTACTACACAAAGAGTACATCCAAATTACACAAAGAGTACATTCAATTGTTCTGACTCGGCTCGGGGAATGGGCGGCATCCTTCTTTCGTCATGAAAGGCCTTGTGTCACACAGGGCCTTTAGGCGGACTTCTATCTCCCCATTGGATGGTGCAATGTTGGAGTGGAAGATCGCCCCCTTCATTTGTACTTCATGACGGATGATAGTCGCCACCTGCGCTTGGATGTGAAAGAACTCCTTAAGACTTGCATCGGCGATTTCCGCCTTCCTTTCGGCCCACGCTCTGAGATGACTTGGCAGCGTAAGGTTGCGTTGTTCCTGTACAATCGCCCTCATGTGATGAAGGGCGTAGTACGCATCCCTCACACTGCCAGCCGGATGCTTGACGCACGGGAACTGTGTTACGTGGTTGAACACGTTCACGCCAGGCTGATTTTTCCTAAACTTGTGCTTCATGATCTTGCCTCCGGCTTTTATGTAGCCGATGAGAGCATCATCCAAAACTCTCATGATATACTTGTAATCTTTCTTCTTCACACTCCTCGAGTCTAAATACACGGCATGCGAGTGTTGCGGTGAAAAGCAGATGAGCACGCAGTCTTGATCCTCACTGCATAATTAAAACAATCCAAAAGGAATGTTGGAAGAGGACAATGGAAAGCTAAGAAAGCATATATGCTACGGAGGCGAGCGAATGACTTACTTGGGAGAGTAGGTCATAAGAAATGAATCCTTGTCGGCGTTCCGTAGCATGAAGTCTGTGATGTACCCCGCCGCGAGAGCCGCATCCCCGTCGTCCATCAAGATGCTTTCACGCATGTAGAAGGGGTCCAATATCGCGACGCTCGGGGTCTTATCTCTCCTGATACTCATAGAAAGGCTGAGCGAGAACAGACGGATAAGGCTATGGTCCAGCCGCTTGAGATGGTACAAATTGAAGATCTCCGAAAATCGCAGGATTATCATATCCGCGGGGATAGTGTTGATGAAGCCCATGTTGAGTGGCACCTTGGCCATGAAAACCGGGTACGAGGGATTCTCTTCTCGAAGAAGAATCTTCTCTAATGCCATAATACTATGATGCACACTCTGCATATCCGAAGTTGCAAGGTCCAGCATGTCCTTAGGTAGCATCGCCCTACCAGCCACATGGATTTCAAACGAGAGATCCTTGGGTCTTGGTGGCCCGTCCTGAGCCCGGATCGGCATCGAAGGTTGGCTACTAGAAGTGATGCTCTTCTTTCTTTTCCGTCCCTTCTTCTTTTCTGATTTTGAGAAGTCACCGGCCTTTATCTGATCAGTGGCCGCCTTATGGAGTGTAGACGGGCTGAGAATAGTTCTTGTGGCAAGCTGCTGCAGACATGTCCTGAGAAGCAGCGAAGAGACGCGTGGAGCAAGCAGGCTTTGCCGCAGGATCAGCTGGACCGCGAGGTTCCTCGTCATGCTGATATGCTCCTTCAGCAGGAGGCATGAATAAGTCATCAGCATCATACAAAGTATTGATGAACTGGTCGGCGCTGATATCATCATCAAGATCATCGTCTTCTTGTTGTGCGCCGATGGGATCATGTGGCACCGACACGATGACTAGCGGTGTTGTCCTAGGTGTGGTGCCCCTTTCCCCCGTCATTAAACGCATTTGTCTCTTCGGCCATAGGCATATTTGTTTGAAACTGTCACTGAGGACAGCTGGCTTGTCCTCATCGTATCCGGGGGGTTGAATGGGAGGTTCAACTCTCTCGTAGCCCGAAATCACGAGAGAGATTTGAACCCTATGCATCTCCGGTGCCATCGACATATTGTGCATGATTCGATTTTGTGGTTGAATGATTTTACCTTTGGGAACATCCTTCAACTCGCCGTCCACGACTTGTAATAGAATGCATGTACGGCATCAGAGAGATTCCACTAAAAAAGGCAAGGAGATGAAGTCCTCGTTTGAGTTGCAGACGCTTATAGTTACGTTGAGGGCGTCGAGGTCGGCTAGTGAAGAGACCCTGCCGTCAGAGACCCCGCCGATGACGGCGGGCATGCAAGAGACGGAGGGTGCGCTGCCTCCTGTGGCGTCGGTCGCCCTATTTGCGCTGCCGCCGGGTGCATTATTGTTATGCCCCGTTTGCTCGATCGTGGCCGGAGGAGTTACCATCACGTCCGGCGTCGCCGCCGCGGTGTTGGCGGCCGGAGTCACCAATACGCCGGGAGTCGGTGCGGGAGCCACCACTACGGCCGGAGTCGGGACTACAGGCGCCGCGGTGCCCGAGTTGCTTCCGACCATGCTGGGGACTGGTATGGGCCCTTGTCCACCACGCGCTTGCGAATTCGCGAGCGACTGCATCATATCTGGAAGGGGAGCGTTCATCGTCTTCGGCACTTCGTCCTGGACAAGCTGCGGAAGCATGTTCACCTTCTCCTCCAGTCCACGAAAATAAGCGGCATCTTCTTCGGTCCTTCTCGCCTTGCGCCCCCTCGAACCGGACTGCTCCGCCGATTTTCCATAATATTCAGACCAATTTAGGTCCGCACCAAAGCCGACCACACGGCCGGCTGACGATGGCTTCGCCGTCACGTCGCCAACCTTCTTGACCTTGTTCAACGCCCTGTTAAAGGTGTTGTCCCACGGGCCGGTCGGCTTAACCGGCGACTCCTGTGATGAGGCGATTTTCATTTTCGCTTGCTGCAAAAAGAATGTGAAACGTTAAGAAATTGTGAACTTCACTCGAGAATTCAATCGACAAGGTCGCGTCGTAAACTACTTACCACGGCAGTCGTAAACTCTTGAATCTTAGGATCGATAATTATTTTCGAGGTTGCTTTGTCCTTATAGCTCCGGGCCCTCACAAAGAATTCGGTCTGCGGATCATCTTTGTATTGCTGGAAGGGGTTAGGTATGCCCGCAGCGGCGTACTCGGCATCCTCCTTGTCCCATTTAGGCTTGGAAATTTTGTAACCACCGGCTCCGAGACGGTGGTTACCTATGACCTGCGACCGCATGGCCTTGCCCTTTGCACTCGCGGCCTTGGCTTGCTCGGACTCACACCTAGCCTTGAAAAGGTTGTAGGTAGCTTTGTCGATCAACGGCTCTTTCTCCTTGAGCTCCTCCCAGGTTTTGTTCTTTTCAAAAATTTCCCTCTTCACCCGGGTTTTCCAACTGGGCAAGGCCTTGCTCATCTTCCTGAGGGCCCATGTGTTTACTTTGTTCCCTCTGAGTTTGGTGTTATCGTACGGCTCCGGAAACTTGTATCGTTCGTGCAGCTTGTTGATAAGAAGCTGACAATAATGAATATTCTCACGGCCGTACCCTTCCGAAAAACGTTTGGGCTCTTTAGGAATCCCGACGGCGATCACAACAGTAAACTCTTGCCTGATGACGCCGACCTTGGTCGGTTTCCGATTCCTCTTCTTCGACTGGGTACCATCTGTGTTGGAGCCACCGGTCCCATCATCCTCGCCGATGTTCCTCTCGCCGTCTGTCGTACCGGCCTCCTCCTCTAGGTCATCATCCGATGAGTCGGACTCCGACTCTATCTCCTCCTCATACTCCTCCTCGCCCGGAGGTACTTCCTCTTCTCTCTGATCCTCGACATCCTCCTGGGAGTATTCCCAAAATTGCTTCCTTTTTTCTCCCGGCTGAGAAGAAGGACCGGCGTCGGCTCCGGTCGACATGTTTGCACTAGTAAAATATTAAGAAATTCAACTACTTAATTAATTAGCACAATAAATAAATGCAAATACTCTCATGTTAAGAAAAATAGCAAAGCTCATGCACGAATTCACGGAAAAATTCGGCATGACCTTTGCTCTTTTTCTTAACATGAGAGTGCCCCATTCTCAACCGAAACGGAAGTTAATCAACATTTCGGGAGAAAGGGGATAATAATTTGCACCTGCACAAAACAAATGCCTACATGTAGGCACAACAATGCACAAAAATACATATTCAAATAGTAGATATTCAAGAAACATATATATAGGTAAATTTCATATGGTAAACAATGCATTGCAAATTCTGTATACTTGCAAATGGATAAAAAGTGAGCTTGACTAAAACAGCAGACAAACACGATGAGATAAACATGATGAGATCATGTAACAATGGCACATCAAAATATAAAACTATCGAAGAACAGATTCTACACTTGCTAGTTTCGTCATTATGTTCATAAGAACAAATGCTTACCTAGTGGTTTTTCTCCTCTCTCTTTTTTAATTTTTACTAAAGCATATTCCAACTTTCAAGCTTTGATGCATAAAAACAATAAGAGGTTCTCTGTCCAAGGGGAGGGGGGTCAATAACCTTAGTATAATTTTATAAGTGTTGTCTAATAGTGGTTCATAAGACAACCTATTTTGGATTTCAACATCGAATAATATGGAACCTTGTACAAGTTGTTAGGTGCAGATCTTAAACTAAATTCAGAAAATACAGTTTCTTTGCACAAGGGGATTTTTCACTACTATTCCACACAAACTACAATGATCCCAACAGCTAGCTTTCAAATGCTACCTTATCAAATCCTTGGCACAAACAGCAAAAGATTGCATATCTCCCACAAGCCAAAAAACAAAAAATCATGCATACACTTATAATTTCTAGAAGATGAGGACATTGTGTCATCCTGATGAACTCCAAGAACATGGGATTTTTTTGGGAGGCGGGCATGGAGGGGAGGAAGAAGGGGTGGTCGGGGGTGGGGAAGATACTAACCTAGGGAGCACGGCGGTCGGGGGAGGGGAGCTGCTGGTGAGGGGCGGCATCGATGGGTCCCGGGATCCTCCACGGTGGTGGCTCTGGTGGCGTCCAGGGAGGCTCCGGTGCCGGCGAGGGGCGGCGTCGAGGGAGGCTCCTGTGGCGTCGAGCGGACTCTCCGCGGTGGCGTCGAGGGGCGCCTCCGGTGGCGTCGAGGGGCGGCTCCGGCGTCGGCGGCGAGGATGGTGGCGGCTAGGGCTCGAGAGGTTCAGGCTCGGCGTCGGCGGCGAGGACGAATGGGTACTGTGACGAGCAAGGGGGAGGGGGCCGTGGAGGTTAATGCTTAGGGGTGGCTGATTTTGCCAGAATGCGCCACGAGGAGGTTCCTTATGCGTGGCGCATTCCGCCGAAATGCGCCACGCATAAGGAACCTCTTGGTGGCGCATTCTGGCAAAATGCGCCACCCCTAAGCACATTTAGTGGCGCATTTATGAAAGATGCGCCACCCCTAAGAGTTTTTTAATATTTTTTATTAATTGGACTAGCTATCTATCTGGTTTTTTATCGCTGCTAGTTTTTTATCGCTACTAAATATTTTTAAGGAGTTAGGCATGATGCTTCAATTGTGTATAAAAGTGGTCAAACTTTATTAAGATTGACTTTGACCAAATCTTATATGCGGAGTAAAAAGAAACGGAGGGAGTACTTCGATTGTGATCATATCGATCCATGTACCATGCCTTAACCGTGTCGTCGCCGAACCAATTCCACAAACACAAGGTGTAGCGGCATTTGGAAACATAAGATTGTGATCATCAATTACAAAGTGCATATTAAATCCATGCATACACAAAGTGATCATGAATTACAAAATATTTGACTTAAATTTGGAGCTAGCTATCTAGCTATCGTTTCCTCACAATCTTTTCTTGCCCTTCTTTGTCGTGGTTGAATAATTTAGGCCCGAGACGCCTTCACTTTTCCTCTTGAACGGGAGGAGACCTTTCTTCGGTAGGGTTGTGGTGTATGTATCCTGAGCGGCGTAGTCATCCTCCATCTTCGGGTCGCCGTACTTGTCAAAGTCTTGCTCGTTGGCGACTCCATCCATTCCGATGATGTTTCTTTTGCCTCTCCTCACTACAACGCGGCTCGGCTTTGATGGGTCGGTAATGAAGAAGCATTGGTCCACTTGGCTAGCCAGTACCCATGGCTCATTTTTCGCGGTGACGTTTGCGCCCGCAGACTTGGATTTGGCTTCGGGTATAACCATTGTGGTGAAGTACCGGTCTTCTTTTACGACGCTCTTGGACCATCTCACACGGAACATCGGCACCTTCTCTCCACAGTAGTCGAGCTCCCATATGTCCTCGATCCTTCCATAGAATCTTTCCTTGACGTCATCGGTGTAGAATATCCCCGTTACCCCTGAGTTCTGGTAATCGCAGTTATTGTCCTTTTATTCCGTGTAAAATGTGTAGCGGTTGATATCATACGCTTGATAGGTCATCAGGTTGCGTGCGGCATCCTGTGACAAGGTGAAAATCATCTTTTCGTCCTCACAAGCGTTCCTTCGCGGGGGATTAGCACGAAGCTCGTCCCTGAACCAAGTCATGAAACCGGAGTTGTGCTCTTAGATTAGCCGTGGATCTCGGTCCGTTATCTGGAGGCCCTGGTCACTGTACTTCTTCCTGATTAAATCCTTGTGCTTTACTATCCAAGGATCGACCAGCTGGATGTGTTGTAGCGCGACTAGGCTTGCTCTTTCAAAGTCGATGTCTCGACCGTCAAAGTTGACATGCATTGCGCGGCTTCCCTCGTGGTGACCACACCCATCGGTCCTGCCAAAGTGCTTGTTGACGGCCAGACCAACAGGGTTCTCGGTGTTGAGATATTCGTGCAAAAAGAGATGCACTCTTCGGTTAGAAAGCCCTTCGCTATGCTTGCATCTGGACGGGACCTGTTACGAACGTATTTTTTGATGTGCCCATTCATCCTTTCGAACGGCATCATGCTACGCAGAAACGCAGGCCCGAGTTGGACGATATCCTCCACGACGTGGATCAGCAGATGCACCATAATGTCAAAGAACGCGGGCGGGAAATAGATCTCATGCTCGCATAGTATGAGCACGATCTCCTCCTGTAGCCTTTTGAGTTGCGTAGCGCAAATCGACTTCCGGGAGATGACGTCAAAAAAGTTGCAAAGGCCAAACAACGTTTTACGGACGTGCTCGTCCATTATCCCTTGCATCGCAACCGGGAGAATCTGCGTCATCAGCACGGCACAGTCGTGAGATTTCATCCCGCTGAAACGCTGCTTCGCCTCGTCTAGGTATCTGCTTATCTTCCCCGCGTAGCCGTTCGGAAATTTTACTCCTATGAGGCAGTGGATAAACCGCTTGATCTCCTCCTCGCACAGAGTGAAGCATGCTGGGGGGCAATGATCAATACCGGTCTTCTTCTTGGTCGTCCTTTTTCGTTTGCGAGAGTTTTGCGTTTCCGTATCCTCTTCCTCCTCCGGCTCATCATCGTCGTCACTAGGGGGGTGAACTTCCCTCCTGATGCCCATAAATTTCAAGTCATTCCTTGCTTTTGGCCCGTCCTTGGTCTTCTCCGGCATGTTGAGCAGCGTGCCAAACAAGCTCTCGCACACGTTCTTTGTGATATGCATTAGATCAAGGCTATGAGGACTGTGGAGTAGACTCCAGTATTCCAAATCCGAGAAAACAGACCTTGCTTTCCATACCCTCATCAACGGCAGAGTCTTCTTTTTTTCTTTCCCGGCGCGGGGCACTCTTTCCAAGTTTTCAGCAAGTTGTCGATTTCTTTGCCGCTCCTTCGAGCTGGGGGTGCTCGAAGCACCTCGCTTCCATCGAACAGATGTCCCTGTTTTCTCCACGCGTGTTTCTTGGGAAGCCACCTCCGAGACCCCTGGAACACGGTTTTTGAAGATCCGGGATCTTTTGGTACCTGGCGGTACGTTGTATTATCCATGCACCTAACGCATGCATAGAATCCTTGGACCACCTGCCCTGAGAAATATCCTTATCCGAGATAGTCGTGCACCGTCGTGATCACCGCGGCTTTCATTGGGAAATATTCTTTTGCCGCGGCGTCCCACGTATTGACTCCGTCTTTCCATAACGTTTCTAGCTCCTCTTTCAACAGTTGCAGATATAGATTGAGGTCCGTACCTGGTTTTTTCGGCCCTTGAACTAGCATACACATTGCTATGTACTTTTTCTTCATGCACTTCCAGGGGGGAGGGTTGTATATGCATACAAACACGGGCCAGGTACTGTGTGTGCTGCTCTGGCCGCCAAACAGATTGACTCCATCGGCGCTCACACCAGTCCTGAGGTTCCTTGGTTCTTTCCCAAAATCTAGGTATTCGAGGTCCAACGCAGTCCATTGGCTACCATCTGAAGCGTGCCTCAGCATGTCCTCCTTTTCCGGATCCGGGTTCGGCTCATCCTCCTTTAGCTTCTTTCTATCCGCGTGCCAGGTCATGAGCTTTGCTTCCTCGGGATCTACGAAATACCTCTGCAGACGAGGAGTGATCGGAAAGTACCATACCACTTTTCTAGGAACTTTCTTCCCTCTCTTGTATCGACTAACACCGCACACTGAACATGTGGTTTTATCTTCGTCCTCACCCCGATAGATCATGCAATCATTTATGCAGACGTGGTATTTAACGTGCGGAAGATCGAGAGGGCAAAGGACTTTCTTGGCCTCAGCGATACTAGTTGGGCATGTGTTGCCCTTCGGAAGACGATCGTGCCAGAATGCCATGTTATCATCGAAGCTTTAGTCGGTCCATTTGTGTTTTGCCTTCATCTCCATAGCCCCAAGTGTTACATTCATGCGGGTATCCCCGTCGTTGCATCCTTCGTACAACTTCGTAATCGCGTCTTTCTTGAGTTGCGCCATCTTGGCTTTCTCTCTAGCTGCACCTCTTGCGTTCAACGCCTCTTTGACAAGCATCTCTTGAACATGAGGGTCCCGCACCCAGCTTGAATCCTCATCATGTCCAACATCTTGATCTTCATGTCCGGCATCTTGATCTACATGATCCGCTTCGGCATCTTCTTCATGATCATGTACGGGATGCTCTTCGTCATCTCGCCCGCCGCTGTTTTCTGGTTGCCCTTCCTCATTTACTGGCGCCCCACCATTGACGTCCTCCTCCTCACCAGCTTCATCACTTATCCATCGTGTGTAGCAATCCATCAAACCATTACGCTTCAGGTGTCTTTGCAATATTCCGGAATCAGGCTCGGTCACGCACTGCCGTTTGCATCTCCGACACGGACATCTTATATCCGACCTATTATTCCTTAGCATGTCGTTTGTCGCACATTGCATCCACCTAGCCACGGTGATATCGCTCAGCATCTCGTGGACCATGGTCGATCACCGGCGTGCACGGAGAGAGCAACACAATTATATATCACAGTCGTCGCCGAAAAAATTCGGCATGACCTTCCCTAATAATGCATGGGAGCATGCGGAGAGTGCACCAGAAATTTGCCGAAACGGAAATGAATCGACATTTCGGCAAAACATTTGCCACTCAAGATACACATATACATCAAACCACCATAAGCTTCACATATACATCAAACCACCACAAGCTTCACATATACATCAAACCCAAGCTTCACATATACAACAAACCCCAAGCTAATAAAGGCAAGTATATGGGTCATAAATGGAACAAAAAAGTTTGGGAGGAGGTCCACTTACTTCAATATGAAACAAAATAGATGTAATGCCAAGTATCGATGGATAAATGGAAGAAATGAGGTGGGGAGGAGAAACCGAATAGATCTAGGGTGAGAAGAGTGGATCTAGTTTGAGAATTGTGTGGAGTGAATGAGAGGTGGTAGGTGGGGTGGAGTAGATAAGGGCAGCTCTAGGCATTTAGTGGCGCATATATAAAGTCAGTGGTGGCGCATTGGTGAAATGCGCCACCCCTAAGCTATTATGGGTGGCGCATTAGGGAAATGCGCCACCCCTAAGGACCTTATGGGTGGCGCATTTACAGAATGCGCCACCCCTAAGCTCTTAGGGGTGGCGCATTCTGTGTATGCGCCACCCATAAGGTTCTTAGGGGTGGCGCATATTGCCAGATGCGCCACGTATAAGATCATCTAGGCTGGCCCACTCTTAGGGGTGGCGCACTTGAAAATAATGCGCCACCCATAAGACCTTATGAGTGGCGTATTATTTTCCAGTGCGCCACCCCTAACAGATGGTGGCGCATGGCATTCTATATGCGCCACTAATAAGCTTTCCATGTATAGCTATTTCCCTAGTAGTGAAAGGTTATCCAAAAATACCCACTTTTGTTATCTTGATGGTTATTCTGGCTTCTCTCAAATTCATGTTAACACTGCTGATCAAGAGAAGACCACTTTTACTTGTCCCTATGGTACTTATGCTTACAGGTGTATGCCTTTTGGTTTATGTAATGCCCCTGCTACTTTTCAAACGTGTATGTCTGCTATCTTTCATGGTTTTTGTGAAGAAATTGTGGAGGTATTCATGGACGATTTCTCCGTCTGTGGAACCACTTTTAACCATTGTCTCCACAATCTTAATAAAGTCTTGCAGAGATGTGAGGAGACAAATTTGGTGCTTAACTGTGAGAAGTGCCACTTTATGGTTAACGAGGGAATTGTTCTTGGCCACAAGATTTCCGAGAGGGGAATTCACGTGGACAGGGCCAAGATCGAAGAAATTGAAAGGATGCCCTATCCAAGGGACATCAAAGGTATTCGTAATTTTCTCGGTCATACTGGTTTCTATAGAAGATTTATTAAAGACTTTTCTAAGGCTTCAAGACCCCTCACTAATCTTCTCCAGAAGGATTTTCCTTTTGTTTTTGATGAAGATTGTAAGGAAGCCTTCAAAGTTCTTAAGAAAGCTTTCATAACCGCTCCTATAGTACAACCACCTTATTGGAATTTACCTTTTGAAATTATGTGTGATGCTAGTGATTTTGCTGTTGGAGCTATTTTAGGGCAAAGGGTTGATAAGAAATTGAATGTTATATATTATGCTAGCAAAACCCTTGATAGTGCTCAAAAGAATTATGCTACTACTGAGAAGGAATTCTTAGCAGTAGTGTTTTCTTGTGATATGTTTAGGCAGTATATTGTTGATTCTAAGGTTATTATTCATACTAACCATGCTGCCATTAAGTATCTTATGGAGAAGAACGATGCCAAACCAAGACTCATCCGATGGGTACTCCTTCTTCAAGAATTTGATTTGCAGATTGTCGATAGGAAAGGAGCAGATAATCCGGTGGCGGATAATCTTTCAGGGATGGAGGATATACCGCATGATCCCATTCCAGTCAACGATAGTTTTCCAGACGAACAACTAGCTGTTGTAAAAGTACAATCTCTCTCCAATCCTTGATTTGCAGATTATGCTAACTTTATCGTTGCAAAGTTTTTGCCTCCAGGTTTAACATTTCAGCAAAGGAAGAAGTTCTTCCACGATTTGAGGCATTACTTTTGGGATGACCCAAATCTTTTCAAAGAAGGTCCAGATGGGATCATGAGGAGATGCATACCGGAAGACGAGCAGAAGGACATTCTCAGACAATGTCACGATAGTCCATATGGAGGACATCATGCCGGTGAGAGGACCACTCATAAGGTTCTTCAATCAGGTTTTTATTGGCCTACTCTCTTTAAGGATGCTATAAATTATGTCTTATCCTGTGATAAGTGTCAGAGAGTTGGTAATATTAGTAGAAGGAATGAGATGCCTATAAATTACTCTCTAGTGATTGAGCCTTTTTATTGCTGGGGTTTTGATTTTATGGGTCCTTTTCCTCCCTAGCACAAGTACACTCGCATTTTAGTTGGTATTGATTATGTAACCAAGTGGGTAGAGGCAATCCCCACTGAAAGTGCTGATCACAAGACATCTTTGAAAGTGCTCAAGGATGTAATTTTCCCTAGGTTTGGAGTACCCATGTACCTCATGACTGACGAGGGTTCACACTTTACGCATGGAGATTTTAGAAAAGCTTTAGCCAAGTACGATGTCAATCATAGAATTGCTTCACCGTACCACCCTCAAACTAGTGGGAAAGATGAGCTCACCAATAGAGAGATCAAGTTGATCTTACAGAAGACAGTTAATAGAAATAGAAAAGATTGGTCAAATAAGTTAGGAGATGCTTTGTGGGTGTATAGAACCGCTTACAAAAATCCCATGGGCATGTCTCCCTATAAGATGGTCTATGGCAAGGCTTGCCATCTGCCATTAGAATTAGAACACAAAGCTTTCTGGCCTACTAGAGAGCTTAATGCTGACCCGAAATTAGCTGGTGAAAAGCACCTCATGAACTTGACTTTTCTAGATGAGTGGAGAAGTGAAGCTTACGGTAGCGCTAAAATGTTCAAGAAAAAGGTAAAGAAGTGGCACGATAGGAGGATTCTGATACGTGAATTTAATGTTGGTGATAAAGTTTTGTTGTTTAGATCCTGTTTCAGGTTTCTCCAGGTAAACTACTTTCCAGGTGGGAAGGGCCATTTCATATTGAATAAGTCTACCGCTCGGGTGCAATCAAGATTAATAATTTCGAAGGCACCAAACCTCAAGTTGTGAATGGGCAAAGACTTAAGCTTTACATAGCAGGAGACCCTGTCAATGTTGATGTGGATTTGGTATACACAACAACTTATAAAGAACATGTTGCAGCCCTGTTTCAGACAACAGCAGAAGTAGAATAAGGAAAGGTATGTATTATGGTAAGGAAACATCGCGAACCGCCATAAAAATCCCATATTAAGAGTTTTTTGTAAAATTAGGAAAATTTGAGGCCTAAGTGGAGCCGGAGACAAGCTCCAGGGGGCCCAGGCGCACCCTTGGCGGGGCCTACCCCCTTGCCGCGCCGGGAGGCCGCCTGGGCACCCAGGAGTCCGTCTCTTACCCCACTTTAGCTCGTTACCTTCCTTTCTGTGCATAAATTTTTGCTATATAATTGCCCGGATTGTTCCGGCATCGTATCTCGCGATTTCGTGTGTTTTCCTTTTGATCTGTTTCTGCCAGGATAAAAAGTTATTATTAGAGATGTCTTCGTGTGGCTCAAGCGGAGAGGACTACATGGGGCATCGTCTACGCCAAGTTCAGAAGGATCTACACCAAGGAAAGCACGTTGGATGGGCTACTGAGGAAGAAATTGCTGCAAGACAAGCGGAGATGGAGCGCTCCGTGAGGAAAGAAGTCAAGATTGTCACCGCTCATCAACAGGGGGATCCATTAATGAAAAGAGGACGTTCAAGCAACCCCATCATGGTGGGGTTTGTCCAACCCCAATATGATCTTTCTCTTAACCTTTCGGGAATAGTTCCCCCACTTGAAGATCCACCTATGACTTCCACGATCTCTGAAGCTTACCGCATCACCAATCAGCTTTGTGAAGATTTCCGTGTACTAAAATTTCAAGTTGAAATCCTAGAAGCTGAAAACCAAACCCTTCGACGTATAATCAGAGATCTGAAGGACAAGAATGAGGAGTAAATCTCCTTGGGTAATGGCATCCCCTTAGCTTGTCCCAAGCTTGGGGGAGTGCCCGGTATCTTTATCTTTTTCTTTTAGATTCAAGTAGAGTCGTATCATGTCTAGGTAAGTTATCTTATAAAATAGGTGTTTGCATTTAGGTCTATCACTCCTTTTTGGAGAGTTATGTATCCGTGAGTGTGGAGTCATCTATGATGGAATATTAATGAGAAGTCTATTGATTCCTTCACTGCACTCCGTATTCTCTTCACGCAATCGACCTTATGATGATTCTTATGGGGAGTATTGACCTTATATCAGGTATGGCTTTGAAAACTTTATTTAATCTTGGCAAACATAGCTTTGGTCATAACAACAAGCATGATTTTCTCAAAGTACCGACATAGCCAAAACCTTTATGTTATTATGCTTGAAGTGTTATGTTGACAAGGAAGACAACTTGATGTTCTACGCTTATTTTAATGTTTATGCTTTATATTGCTTTGCATCTAAGTCATCATCAATTGTATGTTCTCTCAAAGACTTTGCTAGCCAAACCTCTGTACTAAGCGGAATTCTTCTGGTACATCCATACCCTGAAACCAATATTTTCCATATGAGTCCACCATACCTTCCTATTCGTGGTATTCCACTACCACTCCTAAAGTATAGAATTTATGTGTTATCCTTAAATGTTCAAAATCTTCTATTTTGTGCCCCTGTTTCAGCTCATGAGGAAGTAGTAGTTAATTCATGATCTTCTTAAGTTGGACAAGTTTTATCTGCAAATCCCAGCTCATAAAAGATAAGGAATTGGCATCAGTGCGCCCAGCTCATAAAAGATAATACAACAAACAAACCCTCCATCACGTTTTGTTCATGAGATATCAGAAAACTTTGGCAGTGATAAATCAGAAAATCATGTGATCGTCCCCGTGCGGGAGCCGTTCCTCGAAACTTGTCCAATTTGAGAAGTAATTGAGTTATCTATTAGCATTCGTTGACAAGTCATGCACCTCACAAAACTTTTTTTCATTCTGTTTGATTTAAGGATAGCACATGAGTTTTCCTTACTTCCCTAGAGCAGGGCCTATCTTTTAGTTTTAGGTTGAGTCAGTTATTCCTACTTATTTCTATTCTTAAAGAGAGCAGACACTTGATGTGACAAGGATTCATTCATATAAAGCTGCATTAAGATCTGTCATACCACGTCCTTGTTGACATTATCATTTGATAAGTAAGTTGTTTGTTAAGCCTGGCTGAAGAAAACATCTTCCTTTGTGTTAACATTTTCACTTCGTGCCTAACAGCATGTTCTTTCAAAAGCTTCAATTGATCTCATCGAAATATAAAAAGAAAGAGCAAAAGTAAAAGCTATTAGTTGTTCTTTCACCAAAGGGCATGTTTGCCATGATTTGATGAGTTTCCTTAGCCCTACTCTTGATTATAGTTGTTATACTCTTTCATAAGGGCCCTATGAGTTGAAGATTGTTGTTGAGGATGTTTGAGTTTGTTGAAGAAATCATGATGCTTCTTGTCTGTATTCTATTTATCGACACTTCACTCTCTAAACTTGTGGACAGGTTTACCGAGCTCAGTTTTCGCTTGGGGACAAGCGAGGTCTAAGCCTGGGGGAATTGATACGTCGAAAATGCATCACTATTTTATATCGTAAATCGTCCTTATTCATTGATATATTTCACATTACGATGATGTTCTTATGTTGTTTTGGCTTGTTTTACACAGTTTGAAACTTTCCGGTGCCGAAGAAGCACACACAGGATTCAGCGGTAAAAAGTGGACGCTGAGTTGCTGAAGTAGAACACCTCCCAATTACCTGAAAATCTACGGGGGGTGTTTTTTAGAGGATTGGCGAAGCCACGCAAAAGAGGGACAAGAGGGGCCACAGGGTGCCCAGGCGGCCACCCGGCGCGGCCCCCACCCTGGCCGCGCAGGGAGGGCGCCTAGAGCCCTGGGACCACCCCAGGCTCCCCCCTCTGGCCTATATACTCTTCTTCATCTGGAAACCCTAAAAGAGGAGTTTTTACGGAGTTCCGCCGCCGCTCCGTGGCGGAAACTTACAGAGAAGAAAAAGGCTCTCCGGCGGGCAGATTCCGCCGAGGAGATCACCTCCCAAAAGGGGAGATCATCGCCATCGTAATCACCATCGTCACGGGCATCATCGAGATCATCATCAACATCATCCCCAACATCAGCACCATCTTTATCTTCATCCAATCTCATCTCACAATTGCAACTTGCGTTGTAACTCGTACTATCTATCCTCTCTACTCTACTAGTGTTGATTACTACTTTGTGGTGAATGCTATTGAGTTTTGTTGGAGAAATATCATTATGACCAGATTGTTTACCACCTATTTATCACCTCTGATCATGATCTCTTTTATGTCTTGTGAGTAGTTACTTTAGTTCTTGAGGACATGGGAGAAGTCTTGTTGTTAGTAGTCATATGATGTTGAAATAATATGTGTTGTTTGATATTTAAGTTGTGTTGTTATTTTCCTAGTGGTGTTGTGTGAGTCAAACACTCAATACTTTGCCTTATTAAGGACCTAGTGGAATACATTGTGTATAAAGAATGCTTACCGTGGGTTGCCGGAGTGACAGAAACCTGAACCCCAGTTTGCACACTTTTGTACAAGGGAATAATGGATCCTTGATCGTATTGTTGTGGTTAGGCTTTGCCTTAATTTCTACCTTGTATTTGCGGATGCTTGCAAGTTGTTTAATCATAAGAGTGCACTTATCTTAGTCTAGAAGGTGTGGTAGCATAGATCCACCCAATCAACACTTATCAACACAAAACATGTTATCAATGCGGAATATGGCGAAAGCGCATGACTACCTCTCCATGTGTCCTCAAGAACGCTTTAGTCTTTATAAGTTCAGTTGCAAGGCTTATCCTTTGTTCAAAAGGATTGGGCCACCTACTACTCCTCAGCACCATTTACTTTGCTTGCTTTGTCTTATTGTTGCTTATACCGAAAACCCCTAAAAAGTTATCTTTCAGTACTTGCAATTATTCCTTGTCCATAATCACTTATCAATACCTTTCGCTCCTCGTTGGGTTCGACACTCTTACTTATTGAAAACGCTGCAATAGACCTTATGGTTGTGGGTCATCAATGAGCAATCCACTTACCACAGACATACTACCAAACTCATGTTGATCTCATGGTGTGACCTAGTACGAACTGTGTCCATTACCGCGGACGCGGCTATTCGAATAGATTTGTGTGACTCTGCAGAGTTTGTGCACTTTACCCACACTATGGATTTCTTCCTCCGTCCAGTACCTTGGAACTTTTCCCACAGGATCCTTGGAACTCGTATCGCAGGAGGGGACCAGGACTTCACCAAAGAGACTGTTCTACCGCGTGTCCCTCTTACCGTATCACCGACATACTTCGCAAGTCATGCCTTGGGTAGCCCCTATATCCTTCAGACACCTGCCATCGCATAGCAACTGACCATCGCATGGTCCATAAACGTTGTCCCCCCCCCCGCAGGAACTCCGCGCACATCAACAATCTGGCTCTCAAGACTATCGCCGTTTACCGGGCCAAGGTAACTGCCGCGCATAGCCTTCCCTCTTTGGTGATACGCGTAAGAGAACCCACCGGTAGACCGAATCAAGGCCTGCCCATACAGGAAAATGTGGCTGCACGGATAAGTTCGGTTCGGTGGCACCTGATCAACTTTTCATGAAGCATGTCTCCAATAGCAACCACAAGTATCAGGTGCAACATGAGTAGCATCAGATCATCACAATGCATAACATGCTAGTATAAAAAATTCAGATAGGATCAAGCACATTTTAGATGGTGAACTTATCCATGTTACGAAGGTTAAGTTATTAATGTGGAAACATCATGGATGTGGTTAAGCATAACCTAGGGATAACATGAGCAGGTGTAGGAATAACATGGTTACGATGATTCAGGACATAACATGGCAATGATATAATCAAATTATAGCATGAATGTAACATGGTCAATACATATCATAGTAGTAGCCTATTCAAAGATAGCATGGCAATGATAACAGTAATCACACAAGAGCACATGATCACGATCACCGATAAGCATATCATCGAAAAGAAATATTAGAAGCACGTCAAAGCTTTGCAACGGTGCGAAGGGTATTCTGGCTTGCCTTTAAACAGAGTGGTGTGAAACACTCCTGGTCTTCGACACCGACACACCCTGCAAAAGGCGGACAAGAAAAGCACGACGACAAGGGGGGTCAAACCACTTTGACTTGACCAGCAAATAAGCACAAAGAACCATGACATAAGACCTATGCCAACTCGAAGAGGAGCTCGAGGCAAAACCAACGAAAAAAGAATCACCTCATTTGGACTCCCGGTTGCGGAGATATGGAGGCGGGAAGTTCAGGGGCTGGTTTTTGGGTGGAATACGCTTTCTTCTTAGTGAAATCGTATTTGGGGCTGCAGTAGAAGGAAATACGCTTCCCTGCAGGGAAATCGCATTTAAGTCCGATGGAGAGAAAAATAAGTTTCCACGAAGGGAAAACGTATTCGGTAACAAGGGCGCCACCTCTTGAAGAAAACGGATTCGGGTCTCGCTAGCTGCCAGGAGGGGGCCAACGGTTAGTCTCTCCTCCTCCTTCCTCTGTTTTCTCCTTCTTCTACCTCCTATCACTGGAACAGGGGAGGCTGGCCGCGCGTGGCGTCAGCGTGCGAGGCCGAGGCCGGGCCAGGCATCGAGGGGGATGGAGGCGCCACCTCCTTCCGCTGCCATGGGTGGTGCACTGGAGGCCGAGAGTGCCTCGTGGGTGCGGAGCCGTGGCCATGGCGGACGACGGCCACGGGCGCCACCGAGGCATGGCTGGGAGGCGGAGGATCAGCGTCAGGGGGTATTTGAGGAGGCTTGCGGCGGAGAGGGAAGGGGCCGGGGCTGGTTGGAGGGAGAGGAGGGAGCTCCGGCTGCGCAAATTTCAGCGGGGGCCGGCGGCGGCAGTGGCGGGCGTGAGGAGCAATGGCATGCTCCGGCAATCAAATTGGAAGGGGTGAATGGGCTAGGAGGAGGGGGGAGCTGGCTGGGTGCTCGGGCAGGCTCGAGAGACAGCCCTTTTATAGCCAGGGCGAGATGCGAGCCCGGGCCGCGACGGGGAGGTGCGGCCATGGCGTGGAGGTGAGCTGGCGGGCATCGATGGCGACGGGACGGGCAACGTGGAGCAGGTGTGCGCCGGAAAGCCTTGCGGCGCGGAGGGACATGAAGAAAAGGACAGGGGCGCACTGTGGCAGGACTTGGACGCGTCGTGCACGCGCAGAGCGCGGCCAGAGCACGACATATGCCTCCAGGAGCGTGGCCACCAACTGCACTGTGGTTTAGGATAGGGTTTTGCGTGGCCAACCATGTCCAGCCTGTAGTCCTTCGCGTGCTGAGCACAGTGGTGAAAAAAGTTGGCCCAAAGTTTCTCTGGATTGATCTCAGTCACTCCAACAAGTTTGATACAGTAATCTTGGGCAAGAATCAGAGCTCACATGGTGGGGGTTGGGGTGGTGCCAGGTTTTCTTCTTGGATAAGGATAGGAAGGACTAGAGTACTGTGGAGTTTGGGCTCAAAATAATCAATGTACATGGTACTTCCTTTGCAAATGCACCATGGAGGGTGAACGTGTTTGTACTGGGCTGTGGCTAGCACATGGCTCCTCTATGCATGATATTTGGCAGAGCTCAATCATACACAAGGGTGAGTATGTGTACCAAATTTCAACTCAAATGGTTCAAGCTAGCTAGCACTTCCTTTGCAAATGTCCAATTAGGCCAGAATTCAAAGTTGAAGCTAGCCTCACATAGGGTTGATGGAATTGGCTAAAAATTGGTGTACTGGGGTTATTTTCCATGGTGCACATGTGTATAAAATTTCATGGCCATTGGACAAGCCTAGATAGCACTTGCTTCACAAGGTGTCCTTCTGACCAGAAACTTAAACATGATGATGCACTCACATGGGTAATGGGATTTGGCTCCAATTTGGCTTGGTGGAGTTTTTTGGTGGTAGGATCATGCTCAAAAAGTTTCAACGCAAATGGGACCCACTATCATGCAGTTGCTTCACAATGCCCCCTTGCTGCACCAGAACTTTGGGAATTTATTGTGGGAGTTTGGCTAGTCAAATAGTGGTGGAATTTTGCGGAGATCAATGATATGGTCATATGAGCTTGCACAAAAAGTGTCACCAGCAATGGATCAAGAGAAATGGCACTCCCTTCACAAAGCTCCAATTTGCCCCCACACACAAATGAATTTTTCTAGAGGCAAAATCCACTTGGGCCATGCAATGTTTTGGAGAAATTGGCAAGATATGACATCAAGATCATGATGGAATTATTTGGGGATTAACGGAGCAATAGAAATAGGGGTTGCTTCACAAACCTCAAATAATGGGAATATTCCTTTTAATGGAAAAAGGAATATATGGCTTGAATATATGGTGGCTTGGATGGGATAGATCAATGGAATGGCAATGTCAAGGATTGAAAACAAGGGCCGCTTGAGCATGGAAGGAAATTATGCTCAAGTTCTAGTCCAACGAGGTGCTCAAAATCCAAACCAGCGGGCAAGAACCAGAAGAATTTCGAAAAGAAAAAGCTGCGGAAACCAGGGTGTCACAAACCTACCCCCCTTAGAAAAATCTCGTCCTCGAGATTTGGTTGCTTAGGGAACCATTGCAAACTTACCATCCTTAGGAAACTTGCTGCTTCTCGGATTTCCTTTTTACCGCATACTGTTCCCATGGTAGGGTTCAATATATCTCTGCTGAGGGGGTTTACTTCACCCGATCCGTAGCTCTGACAGAATGTTCTTCCTTGATACCTCACACCATTTCATCCCCATATCTTCTGACTTGTATGATAACGGAATGTCTTGTCATAGGCTGAATGCTGACGATACCCATACTGTTTCTGGGGTACCTCGGGCTTTATTCATGGTACGGTCTTGAATCCTTTGCATTGGCCTCTTCAACAAGAGCTTGGCCTTCATCTGTAGTTGGTATCTCAGAATGTTTACTATCGGGACCTTGACTGACGGCACGTGGGGTTTCCTCACATTTCTTTTGGCATGTCCATCGTGCTCAAGGATTCGGAGTGCGGCACAAATTCTGGACATTCACTTATGCTAAGATTTGGCTGATAGGTGGCCCTATCCGGGTGGCGATAGCTCATGATATTCTTCAATCCGGTTCTTGTATCTAAAATGCCGAGCTGAGCGGGTGACCTTTAATGCAGCAGACTGGGGGTATCTCGGCAAGACGGACGATGTCGAACTTGAGTAATTGCTCGGGCTGATGGGCTGGTTACGCGGTACTTTTCCCATACTGAATGAGATTTCTTTGCTGCAGGCATCCATGGTGGTCCACCTGGTGTCAACTGATCGAGGAAATTTTGAATTGAGGTCCATACAGTGCATCCCTTGGCCTTACCCGTCGGCTTGCAAGAGTTGCATACTGTTGACCTCTTACGAGGTGCAATGCTCACTCCGGGGGTATACATTGCAGCAACGTTTGACATGTGCCAGGTTTGTCTGCCCTGGGTATTGCTCCTGTGGCAATCACGTTTCTTGTACTGGATTTTCTTTAGTCAGGGTTATTTTCTTCTTGCATCACGACTTATTGTTCTGCCGAAATTATCCTCTGAGATAGATAGGTTACCATCAGCTTTTGCCTCTTGGATTTGGCTTCAATTTGGTTTGGTGGAGTTACTTGGTGGTAGGATCATGATCAAAAAGTTTCAAGTCAAATGGAATCCCCTATCATGCACTTGCTTCACAATGCCCACTTGCTGCACCAGAACTTTGGGAATTTATTGTGGGAGTTTGGCTAGGGAAATGGTGGTGGAATTTTGTGGATATCAATTATATGGTCATATGAGCTTGCACAAAAAGTTTCTCCAGCAATGGATCAAGAGAAATGGAACTCCCTTCACAAAGCTCCAATCTTCCCCCACAGACAAATGAATTTTTCTCGAGGAAAAATCCATTTGGGCCATTCAATTTTTTTGGAGAAATTGGCAATATATGACATCAAGATCATGAAGGAATTATTTGGGGATTTATGGAGCAATATAAATAGGGTTTTCTTCACAAACCTCAAATAATGGTAATATTCCTTTTAATGGAAAAAGGCATATATGGCTTGAATATATGGTGGCTTTGATGGGATAGATCAACGGAATGGCAATGGAAGGAATTGGAAACAAGGGCCACCTTAGCATGGAAGGAAGTTATGCTCAAGTTCAAGTCCAACGAGGTGCTCAAAATCCAAACCAGCGGGCAAAAACGAGAAGAACTTCGAAAAGAAAAGGCTGCGAAAACCAGGGTGTCACAGGCACAGTTGCGGCTGAGGTATGTCCTGTCTTTGTATGCACATGTTCATGGGTCAAACTTATATTTTCCTTTGCTTGAATCTTCACGGCTTTCATAATTAATGATGACTTGATTCAGATGATGGCTTCAGTAGCATCCATATGTGAGTCACATACTCCCAATGCAATCGAGTATGAGTCCTTTTGACTCGCTGATTTCCCGATTCATTGCGGTCTTTCACTAGTAAGAGATTCATGGTTGTAACCGTTACTGGAACAATGCGGACTTGATTTGAATTTTTTTTATCCAGGCAATACTCATACTGGATCCCAATGCGACCTATTTGAATCCCTCTTGACTTGGTAACTTTTACGATGATCTGCGATCTATCGCTGAGTCTTTGAGGTATGCAAGGGTTATGAGCAACTTTCCATCGGGAAAATAAGGTGACCCCAAAGAACCAAAAGAATAATTGAGTGAAGACAATGAAATCCAACGGAGCGAAGATCAACAGCAATCGATAGAAGAATCACTTCAAAAGCTTAAGCGGTAGTCGATGACCATCTGAATCCCTTGCATAAAATCGGCAATTAACCCAGTAGCCACCAGAAAGGTTTTTGCAACTCTGATCTGGGACCTTTACTGGAATGACTCAAGCACTGCACAAGATGGACGACCAGGAATCAGCTCAGAGCATGAGACAGCGTTGATAAAGAGAATGCAGAGGTCCCCTAAGACGGGCGAGAAAACAGCTCAGAACATAGGGTCACCACTGCGAAGAGAAACTCAACAATTTCCCGAGTCGGCCGAGAAAGCAGCTCAGAGAATGGGTCGGCTGTTGAAAAGAGAAATAGGCATCCACCCCAGACGTCCGAAAACGAATGAGCTCAGAACCAGGTGATACGGTGAGGATGATAGTTCTCTCACTTCTCGTTGGTTACCCCAAGTGGAAGGTGAGATGTAGCGTAGCAGCAAATTTCCCTCGGTGAAGATACCAAGGTTATCGAACCAGTAGGACTCCAAGAGATACAAGAAGGTGTCACGGTGCTTGACGTGGACCTGCACACACAACAAGTAACTTTGCTCCCAACGAGTACAGAGGAGTTGTCAATTCCTCCGGCCTTGCTGTTTACAAAGGATCAACGCAAGAGATAATAATAGTGGCAATGGAAAGTAAGAACTGAAAGTAAATTGAGGGTGTAAAAAATGGTGGAAATATGGACCGGGGTCCCATGACGTTCACTATTGATGTCTCTCTCCCAAAAGACGATAAAAGTGCTAGCGAGGTAAAAAAATCACAACTAGGCAATTGACAGGATTATAAACGCACCGCAATGCTAACTATGCTACAAAAGAAAGGAAGAGGCTCAAAAGCAATGGGCTGTACGCCAAGGTAAGTAGACCGAAATCCATCTGCATCTACTACGAATCATCCACCTTGAGATATCTATCCAGAACATCTCGCTGGTATTAAGTTGCGAATCCCACCCAAAGTGTAAACTCAAAGCAACAGACAACTGCATTAAAAGAACTATGCGAAAAGTAAACAATCCTTTCACCCGCAAGTACAAGCACCGTTGTTTTATCCCTGGTGACAACAACACATCCCCTAGTCTCATGTTTCTGTCACTCAAGCTAGACATCAAGGGGCTGCACCCACAATCAAGCATAACGCTCCCTCTTGGATTGCAACAAATCACTTGGCCAAAGCAAAATACGGCAACGGAGAACATGCAAGAATTAAATAAAGAACACAAATATAAAAGAGAACTAAATATATTACTCATCACAATCTGAACATAATCTCATAATCCATCAGATCCCAGAAAACTCAGCATAGCAACATAGAAAATTACAATGGTGCCTCGATCATGTGAGGCAGCTCACGAGGTCTTGAAAGTAGAAGCACAAAGAGGGAAGGAGAACATCACATAGCTACTGGTCATGGACCCATGGTCCAAGGGAAACTACTCACAAGACATCTGGGAGGCGTCCATGGTGATGGATGGTCTCCCGGAGGGGATTCCTCCTTCCGGCAGGGTGCCAGGGCAGCTTCTCCTGGCAGCCCCAATCTTGAAATGGCGGCGGCGGAGGTACAGAGAGGAGAATGGGAATAGCAGATCGATCTTAGGGGTTTCCGTCACGAGGGATAAATATAGGCCAAAGGGGGCACCGAGAGGGGCCAGAGGGCAGCTAGGAGGCCTCCTGGCGTGCCCTAGGGTGGGGCCGCGCCAAGGACCCTCCTGGGGCCCTGGTGGGTCCACCCCCTTCCATCTTTGGTTATTCGGGAAGCTTCCGGGTCGCTGATTTTTTATATAACTTTTCCGGGATTTATTTGGCACTTTTAATGGCCGGAAATCCTAAAATATAAAAACAGCAGAAAACAGGAACTGGCAACTGGGTGCACTAGTTAATAGGTTAGTCCAAATATGATAAAAAGTGGATGAAAGTTCAAAAAAAACATGGCAAAGTCACACAAATCATGCATGGAGCAAGCAGAAATTATAGATACGTTTGGGACGTATCAACATCTCCAAGCTTAATTCCTGCTCGTCCTCGAGTAGGGAAATGATAACAAGCATAATTTCTGTGGCGACATGCCACACAGCCATATAAGGACTTTTTAAGTAAAGGAATCAAAGCATGCAATTCAATTCAAGTCTTAACAAGCAAGAGTCTATATTAGTATTGACACAAGCAATAAAAGAACAAAGGGTGCAAGAGCTCTCGCTGTCCGTGACTCGAATGTCTCCACATGGTGTTTGCGTGCAAGAAGGGGGATTTGAGAACAACTATATACTAAAGTTTCACACTTAGTCTCCTTTGGATTCTTATCTTGACTCGTCCCCAGACGACTAGTCGGGTACAAGTCAAACTGATCCACTCCATTTCGATAATTTGAGCCCTCATGCAATGGATGAGCGTGAGCAAGAAAGTTGACACCTAAAAGGAGAAACAGAAAGAAGATGGAGGAGGAAGACAAAAAGGTGTGAAAGGCTCACATCAATGAGGACAATCATAGGCATATGATAGATATGGTGTGAGGACTAGGGATTGCCATGCAACAGATGCACATGTGAGCTAAATGCTCTCCAAGGGAACTAGTTGGGGTGCATCCAACTTGATTGCTCAAGAAGACCTCGAGCTCGTTTGAGGAGATTCATCACTGGAATATACAAGCCAAGTTCTATAGTGTGAAGGGTCCCCACATAGCTATATGCATGTATGATGATCTCTATGGAGTACAAGGGATAGAGGATGAAGTACTAGTGTGGATCTCTCTAAAGGAATAGTAGTGTACCCCCTTCCCTATTTTTTTCTCTTTTTTCTTTTTTTTGTATTTTTTTGGTGGCCTCAATGGCTCTTTCTGTTTCTCTCATTTGTCCTCTTTGGGGTCTTTTGATTTTGTCCTCTTTGGGATATATTCCTCATTTTGGGGGCAACACTCTATATTTTACAAGAATATAGGAGATCTTTCACACTTTACAAGGTACTCACATAAAGAAGATGTAGCTATCATGATGTATACAATGTATGCCGCTGCCAGTGTAGCAGGAACATGGATGACATGAAGATCAAGTCATGAAGAGGTGGATGTTGCATGGCAATGTATCTCAGAAAGGCTATGGAAATGCCTTGATAGGTAGGTATGGTGGCTGTTTTGAGGAAGGATATAAGGAGGTTTATGATGACAGAGCGAATCATGCCAAGGGTTTGGATGTACCGGCGACGGTGGACGCCAACTCTCGGAGTTAGAAGAAGGAAATGCACGGCACAGGAGAGGCTAGAAAAATATGGGAGGTGGAAGTGTCAACTTTCGAATACTCACATTAGTCCGAAGAACTCATGCACTTATTATCGGTAACTCTCAATCTATAGGAGGTTCACAAAGAGACAAGTACCCCGAGGAGCAGTGTATGGGGGTTTGGTTATCCTTGCGCATCCTCGACTCATGGTACGTGAGTGTACTCTAATATTCGAACCCTCCAGAGGTTAGTGATCCATCTAGTAGCTAGAGTTCTCAACAGGGGTTTTGGTTTTCGAAAATCACACGGATTCCCCAAACTACGACATCTATCACTAATAGGCTAGAGCTCTTGACACCAAAAGTTCAAACATTACTCTAGTCAATACCTCAAAACTATTGTAAGTTACTACTACAAAGAGAATAGCAACTTCAACTACCTACTTTTTAGTCAAGACACAAAACTCAGTGCAACAGGAAAACTCTCTAAACAAGATAAAACATGCAACCTATAGAAAGTTCAACCTAAGACAAAAGAAAAGCTCTAGAAGAAAACTAAAGCACTACAACTAAACAGGGCAGCAACTAAGAAAAGAAAAAGAACAACTCACAGCTAAGGAAATAAGCATGAAAATCCTATGAGGAGTTCTAGTTCAAACGGAGCGTGTTTCTCTCCCACCAAAAGAAAGCTGGGGTCTAACTTGTTACTACAGCAAACAAATCAAAAACAAACTTAAGAAAAGTGAAGAGCGAGACGCTCCAAGCATAGCACATAATGCATGAAGTGATAAAAATATAGTGCAACGAGGGACGAGCTGATAATTGTTGATGAAGAAGGGGATGCACGGGGGCGTCCCCAAGCTTAGACACTTGAGTCTCCTTGAATATTTTTTGGGGATGCATGGGGGCATCCCCAAGCTTCAGCGTTTGACACTCAAGGATCTTCTTTCATCATCTTCCATCGCACACTTGAAAACTCCCTTCATACATAACCTATTGTAAACTGATTAGAGAGGTTAGTACCCTATTAAAATAATTTTCCTATACTTCAAATAAATATATTCTTGAAGAGCTACTGTTTCTAAAGATTTCCAAAAAGTTTTTGCAAAGAAAAAGCAAGCTTAAGGTTTGCAAAAGTTGGGAGAGACAAAACGTGGAAGAATCTGTGAAAAACAGAACATCAGGTAGTAAAGAATTTTTTAGGGATACTTCTGCACCTCAAGTAAAAAAACTCAGAACATACGAAAGTTCCATGATTTTATAGAGCATGCTGTGTAAAGAGTTCAGCTCAAAAAGATGAACTGGTAATTTTCTATGATTTTTCCCGTCACGAGGACAGAATCTGTTTTCTGGACAGCATGTCACAACTTTCACTTCCCTTGTCATATGAGGCTATATTTGGCACAAAGCTTGAAAAATAAAGATACAATGATGTTGCTACAGTAGTAACAATCATCAAGACCACTAAAAACATTAGTAAAAACATCCTGGGTTGCCTCCCAACAAACGCTTTCTTTTACTCCTTTAATCTAGGCATAAATAAAAAGATCAAACTGTATCAATTGAACCATCATCAAGATCATCAAAAAGCTCTTCAATTGTACAACTAGTCTTAAGAGGTCTTTCAAACAAAGGCCTAATGAAGATACTTCTAGGGATAAACCAACAGGCGTAAAATCAAAGGAAGTTTCATTAAAATTAAAGATAATTATCTCCTCCAAAGTCTTCACTGTTTCAACTCCCTTGGCAATAGGTGTGTCAGCTTTAGCTCGAGGAACCTTAGGGACGTAAACGTACTTGGGTTCATTTCTTGCCGGAGTTTCATCCTTTTTGGTTTTGATTGAGGAAATGGTAGTTCCTAGAGTTTCAATAACTTCCTCAATCTTATCAATCCAAGAGGGGTCCATATCATGGAATTTGATGGTCTCCAAAGTTTTAATAATTTTATGCATGGAGCTATCAAGCCTATTCAAATTCCCTTGGATCTTGCGATACAACTCATTTATCCTAGTTGTACTTGGTATTTATAACTCGATCTTTTCAAGTTTCTTCATAATGTGAGCTAGAGTTATGTCTTCTTGTATGCTAGCAACAGGAAGGTTTCCAACAAGATTGGTAGAACAAGGTTACACCCAAATAGAAGACATTGATTTTGGTGAAACCTATGCTCCAGTAGCCCGCATTGAATCCATTCGTGTTATGCTTGCTTTTGCTAACCACAAAAATATATTTCTATATCAAATGGATGTCAAAAGTGCTTTTCTTAATGGTGAGATAGAACAAGAAGTGTATGTTATGCAGCCACCAGGTTTTGAAGACTCGAAGAATCCTGATATGGTGTACAGGCTTCACAAAGCTTTGTATGGAATGAAGCAAGCACCTCGTGCTTGGTATGAAACATTGAAGGATTTCCTCCTGAAGAAGGGCTTCAAACCTGGAACCACTGACCCCACTCTTTTAACTCGATCATATAACAATGATCTATTTGTGTGTGAGATATATGTAGATGATATTATTTTTGGCTGCACTAACACTGAAATCAGCGAAGAATTTGCAAGGATGATGTCGAAGAAATATGAGATGTCCATGATGGGTGAATTGAAGTTTTTCCTTGGACTTCATATTCGCCAACAGAAGAATGGCACCTTTATTTCACAAGAGAAATACTTGAAGGATTGCCTGAAGAAATTTGATCTTGCTGAATGCAAGACCATCAGAACTCCCATGCCTACCAATGGTTTTCTTGATGCTGATGAGAAAGGGAAACCCTTCGATCAGAAGAAGTAGCGGTCTATGATAGGTTCACTCTTATACTTATGTGCATCTAGACCTGATATTATGCTATCAGTTTGTATTTGTGGTTGTTTTCAGGCCAATCCGAAGGAATCGCATCATACTGCTATGAAGCGAATTCTTCGATATCTAGCACATACTCCTTCTTTGGGACTTTGGTATCCCAAAGGAACTCTGTTTGATTTGATTGGATATTCTGATTCAGACTGGGCTGGTGATAGAGTTGAAAGGAAATCTACCTCAGGCACTTGTCATTTTCTTGGTAGATCTCTTGTGTGTTGGGCTTCAAAGAAACAGAACTGTGTCTCAATATCTACTGCTGAAGCTGAATACATTGCTGTTGGCTCATGCTGCAATCAGATACTTTGGCTTAAGCAGACGCTGAAAGATTATGGTATTTATGTGAGGAAAATCCCTCTTCTTTGTGATAATGAGAGTGCTATCAAAATTGCACATAATCCTGTGCAACACTCTTGAATGAAGCATATCGATATTCGTTACCATTTTCTTCGAGATCATGTTCAGCGCGAAGACATTGAGATCAGCCATGTTAGAACTGAAGATCAATTGGCAGATATATTCACGAAGCCATTGGACGAGAAAAGGTTCTGTGCATTGAGATTTGAGCTAAACATCCTAGACTCACACAATGTTCAGTAAGATCGAAACTTTTCCTTTGTACATATTCACCTTTGTTGTGTGTTTGTTTATTTGGTTTCGCTTGAGTGTTTCTTTGTCCAAGTTTATGTGTTTAGCTTCGTTCGCCATTTGCTTTCAGTTCTGTGTTGTTTTTATTTATTCGGTTTGTTTGTCCCCTGTACTTATCACTTTTAGCTTCGTTGTTGTTTTTCTTCGAAGTGATAAGATTCGGACCCTACCCCTTCATTCTGATTCGCTCCCAATCTATTTTGTCTTGAATGGTTAAGCACATTTGAAACGGAAAGCATATTGCTTCAAACGTCATTGAGTTCTGAATCAAATGCTTCCAACTTTATCGAAGTCTTTGCTCTCGGTCTAGACTTATTCTTCGGCCGTTGAGTCCCCGTCTTTCTCGGGTCGTTGAGATTCTCTCGCGAACCGCCACTTCATCTGAGCCGTTGAATTAGAAGAGACACTCGCTGGCAGCCGTCCGATACGATTTGGCAACCGTTTCAGATTGGGCCTATATAAGGCAAACCCTCCAGCGAACCGTTCCCCACGTTCATTCTCTCCCGATTTCCCTGTCTCCCTTCTCGAGCGCGCCGTAGAGCTCTCATTCCCGACGTCGACAGCGCCACTTAACTGCCGGACTGCCGCCGCCGTGGACGTTCCCCGTCGACGAAGAGCACGTCTCCGCACTCCGTCGCCGTAGCCGCTTCGCGTCACCGAGTTAGGGTACGCAAGTTCCCTTGGATCCAATCTTTTCTGCGATTCTTCATCTAGGGCTTGGATCTAGGATTTGTTAGGTTTTTGTTTTCTGTTTATAGGACTATTCTGATCCATGTTGATCATTGCTCTTTGGGAAAACTGTTTGTAGCATCAAAGTTATCCCATCTACTCTGGTTAGTATTGAGATTCGATCTATTCTGTGTTTGGACTGAGTTAGGTCTTGTTCTTGAACTAGTTCTAGATCAATCCAATGACAGATTTGCATCTGATCTTAGTTTGCTCTAGGTTCTTGTCAAAATTTGGTTTTGGTCGAAACTTTTGCCTGTGCTTATTCATTCCCTTTCCTCTTCCCTCTTTTCTATCCTTCTGGTCACAGGATGCCTGACGAAGAGGCAGCCATGGGGAATGAGTCACCTATTGTTGAAGGACTTGAGAACTATCCTGAGCCCCCGAAGTAGAAAGGAAAAGGTGGCAAGATGAAGGAAGTAAAAAATGCCCAAGGCATACCCGAAGCCATTCGAATCAAGATGGGCTATGACACACCTCCTGAAGAATCTGACCACGATAGGAAGATTCGACTGCAAAAGATTCGACGCTACTGGGCCATTAGGTGGTACAAGTACAAGAGCATTCCAGACTGGAAGTGGGCAATGCAGTTTGCCTTCAGTCCTCCATATCGGTACACAACTGCCATGTGTGCCCAATACAATGCAGCAAACAGAAGAAAGTACTACCCGAAGCCTCCAGTTGTTCCTCACCCCAATACTCTCAAGACGCCAGATGATTTTCCTGATGAGCAAGAGAGACTTGCCATATTGGCTGAGAAAAAGAGAATAAGAGAAGAGAAGAAGGCCAAAGCACTTGCTGCTCAAGGCCATGCTGAAGCTCGTGCATCGAAGCCTAAGAAGCGAAGGCTTCGAAAATTGAGTGCTTCACCGCCTCCTGCCATTTTTGAAGAAGAGAGTGATAATGAAGCTGATGACGAAGTTGAACCTGCCGCACAGCCTGAAGTCTCTCTCCCTGAAGATCCTGCAGATGATGCTGATGATGCTGATGATGAGTCTGAGCACACCCTTGTTCCCCCTAGTCCAAAGAGACAAAAGCTTCGGAAGCCGTTGAAGAAGAAGGCTGGAGAGAAACCGCCTGCTTCAAGAGGCGTAAGGATTCAAGATCCAACTGATCCTCCTGTTCCTATACCAACCATTGATATGACCGACTTGGTGGTTGAGGCTCCTTTGGCTTCAAAGCGACCTTGCCGCCTTGTTCCTGCTGAACAGAGAACGAAGGAGAGGCATGACCCGAAGGAAAAGCCTGCTGCTAAGCCCGAAGCTAAAGCTCCTGAGCCAGCCAAAGCTTCGAAGCTCAAAGCATCTGTTGCCAAGCCTGGCCAGTCTTATGTCGAGGTCGGCACCAAGAAGCTGTCTGAAGCATATATGCGCAAGAAAGACTGTGCTGAAGCTGAACGCCTTCATGCTGAAGCACAAGCCCAAGCTAAGGTTGATAAAGAAGCTAAAGAAAAAAAAAGGCTGAAAGAGATGTTGCCTTGTTAGAGAAGCAAAAGAAAGATCTTGCTGAAGAAAATCAAAAAGATGAAGCGAAGAGCAAGCTCGCTGAAGCAAAAGCTCAAGAGGCTAAGGCTGCTGCCGAAGCCAAACAGCTTAGTGAAGTTGAAGCCAAGCGCCAGGCTCAACTTGATATCATTCGCACAAAGAAAGCAGAGAAAGCTGCTCGAGCCGCTCAGAAGGAAGATGATGTAGACATGGCACCAAAGGATATCCCTCCGAAGCCAGTCGCAGCCCCTGCCCCCGAAGCTCATGAAGAAGCTGAGCATAGTCACCACAACTTCCCAGATGCAAGAGAAGGTGAACTATGGGACTGTTTGAGCCTGAATCAGGCATTCTGCCAGCTTGCTGAAGCTGTTGATCCCAAAGCCGTGGATGTTGGGAATGTTTACATTTCACCAACTCTTTCTGCCATGATTGAAACCTTATACAATCAGCTAAGGTATTTGCATGCTAGGGACAGATCTGAGTCTGCAAAAATTCTGAAGTTTAAGAAGAAAGCAGATGCTGAATCAGATTAAGACTTCAAGAACGAAGCCAAAGCTGCTTCGAAGAAAATTGATGTTGTGAATGAAAAGACAAAGCACAATATTCAAGTGTTTCAAGGCAAGATCAAATCTGCAATTGAAGAATGTTGCAAGACGCACAATGATTCGGTCATGGCTCATGATTCCAAGAAGCACGAAGCAATGCTCAAGCATCTAGCTTCACGCCTTTCCCAGCTGCAACAAAGGAAGCGTCGTCTTATCACAGATGCAGACGAAGCTGATGAGGTGAGCTCTCATCCGGCCAAGAAGGCCCCAAGACAAGAATCGCCCCCTCGATGCAAGATTATCACTCTTCCAACCCCAACTTCAAAGCCAACCGTTCCCGAAGTCATCCACCCCGTGCTCCAACTCCACCTCCTCCTCAACCCGCTCCTAAACCATCGCACCATGACAACTTTGAGCCAGAGCCTTCTCCTCAAGCTCAAGACATACAAATTCCTTCGAAGGATTATTCTTCGGCTCACTCTGCAGATGAGTCCGAAGAACAAGAAGGCGAAGCCAAAGAATAGGCTATTCCATAAGAGCAGGAAGCCGATACAGAAGCCGACGCCAATGAATTGGCAATTATGACTCAACCTCAAGAGCGAGCCATAGTTGCTCGAAGGCAAGCTCTGCACTGCATTCCTGCGCAAGATACCCAACTGGACTCCATCTACCCACGTGAAACTTTTCCTATTTTCTTGGGAGATGGTTCTTCTTCAAGACATGGTCCTGAGTTTGACCTCGAAGTTCATCGCCAGAAGCTTCTCTTCTTTAGAGCCAGTCCTTATGATTCACCCCGGACTGCTGATGACCTTCGCTTCTGGACAGCCGAGCAACAGATTCTGTACACGAAGCTATACTTCCAGAAGGGTGTTCTATTCAGGCACAAGTACTTGGATATGCGAAGTCTAACTTCTGCAACATGCTTCCAGAACATTATGGAAACCATCGAAGCACAGAATCTTACCAGCCTGTTTGCTATGGAAACACCATTCAATTCCGAGCTAGTGAAGCAATTCTATGCCACTCTCTATGTCTCTGGAAATCCTGATGACACAAGCTCTTGGATACTTGAGTGGATGATTCAAGGAAAAGTATTTAGAATGCATTCTGATGAATTCATGGATATTGTGAACATCCCAAGGCACACTGGAAAACTTGCAAAGGTTCACTTGATGCCTGATCCTACTAAAGCTGAATTTGCTTCATTGCTGGATCCCGAAGTCACTGGAGACCACATGCCAGAAAACATTCGCCCGAAGCATTTGGTATTCATATCGAAGACTTGGTTTTATATCTTGTCTAACTCACTGATGCCTCTCAGCACTGCAAATGATGAGTCCAACATTCATTATCATACACGTCATGCCTTGCTGAAGCTTACTCACGGCCATGTGTTTGACTTCGAGGATTGTTTTCTTTGCTATATGGTCCAAGCTGCTGAACTTGTACATCAATTGAAGCCATATGCTCCCTGGCTTCAAGCCATTTGCAACCATGGACGCAGTGAAGACTTCGTTGCGAAGCATCACCCGAAGCTGTTCTGCCCTCCTGTGCGTGATACAATGAATATCTTCAGAAGGCCTAATGATCCATTTGCCACATATGTCGGAGTCAGACAGCATGTCAATGAACGCAACATGTCGAAGTCTTTCCAGAAATAATTTTATCACTTTGAAGTTGGGATTCGCTCACAACAGTTATTGGAAAACTTCATTGAAGGCAATCAACGCCAAATGCAACATCTCTCTGATGAAATCAATCGAGTTGGCAACATTGCTTTGAACAACAACCAGTACCTGAAGGTCTTGAAGCGCCACCCATGGAAAGGTTTAAGGAAGTTCAACTCAGTAAAGAAGCTTGAAGCTGATCGGATTTTCAAGGAGAATCCGCACCTTCAACGCCATTTCTCCAGACATGATTCGATAGACCACCCCAACCCGAAGATCCCTCCGCTGGACAAGATTGATGCAGTCTTATTTGTTCATCCAGCTGAACAGATTCGCCCTGATACTCTCTCTGATGAAGAATCCCACACATCGAAGCAAGAAGATGACCCTCTCAACGACAGTGATCTTGATTTGCTTCAAGCGCCGCTGGACATTGAAGAAATGGAGTCGCCTGCTTCAACCGAAGGAGACACTTCAGGAGATGCATCTTCTTCGGGCGAAGACATTCCCCAGGGTCCCCGGGTTGCAGCAAACGAGTAAATACTCTTGAGCTGCATCTCAACCTTTTGTCCAATTATTGACAAAAAGGGGGAGAAAGTAGCATCGATTGAGTTTAGATTCGCTGCGGGGTTTTAGGGTTTCGATTCGATATTTTGTGTGTTAAGTTACAACAATATTTCCATTCGCTTCGATTGGGTTGTAACTTAAGTTTTACTTCATCTTTGAACTGCTACATGTTATGTGTTAATAACCCCCGTGCTTGCAAGTTGCTCTCGTATCTTTTATCTTGCAGGTGGTTATTCCCTTTAAGTTCACAGGTTATTGGATGATTGCATATTCTTCAAGACTAATATCTTTTAAATGCAATTGATTCGCTAAGATATGTGTTAGGCTTCCCATCAAAGATATCCTTCATCAAGCATTTACTTCGATTATATAAATCTTCGATGCTTGCATTCAGGGGGAGTCAAAAGCTTCATATCTTAGAGTTTGCTCTCAACTCAACTCAAAATTCCATATTTTTATCGATGCCTGTTTTGTCAACAATAGTCCAAAAAGGGGAGATTGTAAGAGCAAAGTTATGCCCCAATGAGTTTTGGTTATTGTTGGACAAAACAGTAGAGGAACTAACAAGTTTTCTAGTGTAAAACAGATGGTTAGGTTCCTGAAGTTATAGGTTGGTCATAAAGCTTCAACGAAGATTTACATACTTAATGAAGCATGTGGCACCCCGGCTTAGAGGACCGGAACGCCCCGTGCACCAGCCCAGAGATCAAGTCTTCTGGAGCACGGCACTGATTGATATAGAACTGAACAGCTTTCTATTACCGAGATAGGGGTACACGAGGTCTAATACAATGCTAGCGGAGACACAGCTTGCTCCTCAGGCTAGCTTCTATTCTACACCAAGCAGCAGCATAACTCTAGTAGCGGAATATCGACGGCAGCGGAACAATAACGGCGGTGATGAACTCCAATCCACAGGGACACTGGCTGGGACACCTCCTAGCTCGCAAACACCAGGAACGTCGTCCTACGCATCCAAAGCACGGCCTGCAAATCTGGCATAACACGCCAGGTCAGTACATTGAATGTACTTGCAAGCTCACAACAACCATGCAACAAGGCAAAACAATAACATGGCAACAGGTTAAGGTATATTAGTGAATTAAAAAGGTGAGCAGCAATATCATGCAAGCAGATAATTATCAAGCATATTAGCAGTATTAAGATTAATGCACACCCAATGGACCCCACATGATCGCTGCCCGATCACGTGGCTTACCTCGGAGTCCTTCTAGACTCAAGTACCGGGTCACTTCGTGACCAATCACTTCCACGGGTCGTCGCGTGACCGAACGGGTCATCGCACGACCATTCAACGGGTTAGGTGTCCTCTGTTACCACCCAACCAATCCACTCATCGCATGACCATCCACTTACCACAAACTTACCATCGTACTCAAGTTGATCATATGGTGTGACCTAGTACGAACTGTGTCCCATGACCGAGGACGCGGCTATTCGAATAGATTTTTACTCTTCATATTTTGTGCACGTTACCCACACTATGGAGTTCCTCCTCCATCCAGCACCCCGGTACTTGTCCCACAGGATCCTTGGAACTCGCACCGTAGGAGTGGACTAGGACATCTCCAACGAGACCGATACTACCGAGTGTCCCTCTTACCGCATCACCGACATTCCGTCTTGGGTAGCCCTGTGGTTCGGTGTCCACGTTACCACCAGAACCACTCGGCAACCTTGTGGCAAAAATTGTCCCAATGGGTACTGAGCTCAGAACAACACTGGCTGTCAAGGTTATCACCTCCTACCGGGCCAGGGTAGCGTGCGTGCATAACCTCCCCTAGATGGCGATACGAATAAGAGAACCCACCGGCAGACCTAATCAAGGCCCGCCCATACAAGCAAATGTGGCTGCACGGATAAGTCCGGTTCGGTGGCACCTGATCAACTTGTCACGAAGCATATCTCCAACAGCGAGCACAAGTATCAGGTGCAACATGAGTATCAGATCATAACAATGCATAGTATATTAACATTCCAGTTTCAGATATGATCAAACACATTTTAGATGGTGAACTTATCCGTGTTACAAAGATTAAGTGTTAACATGGCAACATTATGAATGCAGTTGAGCATAACTCAGGCATAGCATGAACTAGCATAGATATAACATGATCAACTTAGCATGGTGTTGTTGTGGTTAGATGGTGCAGAGTATAACATGGCAATGACATGATTAAAACATATTATGGATGTAACATGGAAAAACATAGCATAGCAATAGAATATTCAAAGATAGCATGGCAGTATAACATGAATCATGGCATGGAAACATGATCACGGTCAACGATATAAGCACATCATGGTAAAGCAATTTTTAGAGAACGTCAAAGCTTTGCAAAGGTGCAAAGGGTATTGTGGCTTGCCTTTCACCAGAGGAGTATGGAACACTCCCGAATCTTCAACACAAGCAAAACCGTGCAAAATATTTTATGAAAACCAACGGGAAAAAGGTCAAACGTCATCTTTTGTTGGACCAGCAAATAACATCACAAAAACATGGCCTGAAACCTATGCCAAACTGAAGAGGGGCTCGATACAAAGACAACGCAAAAAGAATGAACCCATTTTGACTTACGGTTGCGGAGATATTCGCGAAACGGTTTCGGAGGGGGTTGGATTTGGTGGAATGCGCTTTCTGCTTAGTGAAAGCGCATTTTGGGGCTTCTGAAGAGAGAAATACGCTTTCTGAAGAAGGAAACGTATTTTCGCCCGAGAAGAGCCAAAGTACGCTTTCCAGAGGGGAAAGCGCACTAAAACGGATACGCCTCCACTTAACCGCGCTGGAGCCAGCGATCAGCCGGGCTAAGCCGCTTACACGCGGGGCCCACCCGTCGGATCTCCTCTCTCCTCCTCTGTCTCTCTCCTTCCTCTGCTCCCGTCGGGACAAGGCAGGGCTGAGCCACTCGTAGCCGGCGGCTGGAGCCGCGGGGGAGCTCGTCAGCAGGCCCCCTGGACTCGGCAGGCCGGGGCGCGCTCGGCGGTGACCGCGGGGTCACGCGGGGCGGCCTGAATCGCAGCCGGCTGCGGCGGCCGTGGGCTTGGCCGTGGCCGTGGTCGGGCGGCTCGCCGGCACGGGAGATGGGGCCCCTGGCCCGGGTGGCGGTGGAGCTCACCGAGGAGAGGGCCGCAGCCAGGAGGGGAGCAGGGGAAGAGGGTGCTTCGGGTAGCTCAGCTTTCAGAGGACCCCGGTGGCGAATGCGGTGGCCGTGGGGGAGCAATGGAGCTGCTCCGGCGAGGAATTGGAGTGGGGGAAGGCTAGTAGGAGGTATGGGGGGAGCTGCTGGAGTGCAATAAGGCTCGGGGCACCTCCTTTTTATAGCCATGGCGGGACGAGCGGATCAGGACGGCCGCGGTGGCGTCCTTATCATCACCCTGGTGCTCGAGAGGGACTAGACGGCCGGCGTGGAGCACATGGGAGGCGGGAAAGTCGTGCGGCGCGTAGTGATAACAAGAAGAAGACGATGGTGCTCTGTAGCACGAGGTGGACACGTCGGGCACGCGCGGTGCGCCGCCAAAGCACGCCAGGTGCTGCCAAGAGCATGGCTACAAGATGCACTGGTGATTTGGATAGAGTTTTCACATAGCCAACCATGTCCAACCTATAGTCCTTTCAGTGCTGATCACATGGGTATGCTTGGCGAGCAAGATGGGGCTCTGGATTGATCTCTATCTCAAGGAGAAGTTTGATGCAGCAAACTTGGACAGGAAGTAGTGCTCACATGGTGGGGTTTTTGGTAGGACTAAGTTGTCACATGGCTTTCAGATACAAAGGACTAGCCTTCCGTGGAATTTGGGCTCAAACAAAACAATATACATGGTACTTGCTTTGTAAATGGCATTATGAGGCAGAAGGTGTTTGTGCTGGTTTGTGGATTGTACATAGCTCCCCTAAGCATGATATTTTGCAGAGCTCAATCATACATTAGGATGAGTATGTATGACAAGTTTCACATCATTTGGACTAATATTTTTGGTACTTCCTTTGTAAACCACCAAATAGGTCAGAATGCATTGGTGAGGCTAGCATCTCACTGGATTGTTGGAATTGGCTGAAAATTGGTGTAGTTTGGTTATTTGGCATGGTTCCCATTTTTGTAAAATTTCATAGCCAATGGACACACATAGCTAGCACTTCCTTCACAATGTGGGCCACTGACCAGAAACTTCAACATGATGGTGCACTCACATGGTTAACGGGATTTGGCTCAAATCCGGTTTGGTGGAGTTATATGGTGGTAGGATCATGCTTCAAAAGTTTCAACGCAAATGGGATCCTCTATCATGCACTTGCTTCACAATGTGTCCCACTGACCAGAAACTTAAACATGAGGGTGCACTCACATGGTTAATGGGATTTGGCTCCAATTTGGTTTGGTGGAGTTATTTTGTGGTAGGATCATTCTCAAAAAGTTTCAAAGCAAATGGGATCCCCTATCATGCACTTGCTTCACAATGCCCCCTGGCTGCATCCAACTTTGGGAATTTATTGTTGGAGTTTGGCTAACCAAATGGTGGTGGAATTTTGTGGAGATCAATGATATGATCATATGAGATGGCAAAAAAAGTTTCACCAGCAATGGATCAAGGAAAATGGCATTCCCATCACAAAGCTCCAATCTGCCCCCACAGACAAATGAATTTTCCTAGAGGAAAATTCCACTTGGGCTATGAAATGTTTTTGGAGAATTTGGCAAGATATGATGTCAATGACATGTGGGAATTATTTGGGGATTTATGGAGCAATATAAATAGGGGTTGCTTCACAAACCTCAAATAATAGGAATATCCCTTTTATTGGAAAAGGAATATATGGCTTGCATCAAATGGTGGCTTGGATGAGATGGGTCCATGGAAAGGCATGGGAAAGGCTTGTATTCCAGGCCTACTTGAGCATGGAAAGAAAATATGCTCAAGTTTGAAGTCCAACGAGGTGATCAAAATCAAATCCAATCGCAAATCCAGAAATAAATCAGAAAAGTTTTTGGAAAAAGAAAGTTCCAAAATCCAGGGTGTCACAAACCTACCCCCCTTAGAAAAATCTCGTCCTCGAGATTTGGATGCTCAGGGAACCATCGCAAACGTACCGTCCTTCGGAAACTTGCTGCTTCTTGGATTTCCTTTTCACCGCATATTGTTCCCATAGTAGCATCCAATATATCTCTGCCGAGGGGGTTTACTTCACCCGATCTGTAGCTCTAACAGAATGTTCTTCCTTGATACCCCACATCCTTTCCTGCTGATTTCCATCCTCATATCTTCTGGCTTGTATCATAACGAGATGTCTTGTCATCGGCTGAAAGCTGACGATACCCATGCTGTGTTTAGGGTACCTCGTGCTTTATTTGTGGTACGGTCCTGAATCATTGTATTGGCGTCTTTGAGAAAAAGAGCTTGGCCTTCATCAGTAGTTGGTACCTCAGAATGTTTACTATTGGGACCTTGACTGACGGCACGTGGGATTGCCTCAGATTTCTTTTGGCTTGTCCACCGTGCTCAAGGATTCAGAACAGGGCACAAAAATTCTGGACATGTACTCATGCTGAGGTTTACCTGACTTGACTGCTCATTCCGGGTGGCGATAGGTCCTGATATGCTTCAATACGGTTCTTAAGTTTAAAATGCTGAGCTAAGAGGGTGACCTTTAATGAAGCAGACTGGGTTATCTCGGCAAGACGGACGATGCCGAACTTGAGTAATTACTCGGGCTAACTGGATCGGTACACGGTCCTTAGCCCGTAGTGAATGAGCTTTCTTTGTGGTAGATATCCACGGTGGTCCACATGACTTCAACTGATCGCGGCAAATTTGACTTGAGGTCCATGCAATTCATTATGTCCACCTGTCGGGCTCGAGAGTTTGACAACTTGGGAGGGGCCACGCTTGCACAGATTGCAGCAAGGTTTGACATATGCCATGCTTGTCTTCCCTGGGTCTTGCCTCTGCGGCAATCAAATTTCTTGTACTGGCTTTTCTTTGGTCAGGGTTCTTTCCTTGTTGCATAACTGCTTATTGGTTTGCCGCAACCTTTGAGATAGACAAGTTACCATCACCTTTTGTCTCTTGTTTCATCCTGATAACCTTGGTTGCAATGAACAGGGTCTCCGGATTATTATTCTTCCAAGCCTTGTCGGTCTTGAGGAGCTGACCTTCATGACGGGAGCAGGATTCCATGCTCCTTGCTTCCTTTCTTCAGGGTTACTTTGTCAGTCTTTCTTCCAGGCTGAGATGTGTATCTGACTTTTCTGCTGACTTGTTTCCCGAGAGTTGCGGTTCTTCACCGATGTTCATATGCATAACTCTTCCTTGATTGCGAGCATGGTGGTATCTGCACATGTTTAGCTTTCATACTTGATAATAATACCGATAACCATATGTGGGTCCTGACGATGTTGAACTCTTCACTGTACTGTATGGCTGGATTTCTGACAATACTGTTGCAGAAACGTTGGCATGTCGAGGAAGACTGTGCATCTTCTGTGATGCTTGGGGTAGCTTACTCGGGAAGGTTGAGTACCGTACCCCTAAAACTTGCTCCGATGGCGTATCGAGGAATGCGGGGTGTCGTATACGGGAAGCTGCCTCGATAGAAGGCTGGGTACCTTGCCTTGGAAGCTTTCTTAATAACTTACTGACGAATATGGGTTGTCTTGTCACGGAAGTATGCCTCTTTATACTGTGGATACATCGGTTCCTTCTGCTGGAAGTTTCTGCGACAATTCACTTCAGACGACCGAGCGGCTTGTGCTGGAGTCCATCACTGTGGCGTACTGAGCACGATCGAGTGTCTTGCACTGTAAGCTTCTGTTGGTGGCTTGTGGAGGAAGGATGGCTGTCGTGGCTGAGAAGATATCCCGGTAGCGTATTGAGGAAGGCCGATACACTATACAAGTCGGCTGTGCCGGGTACCTTGTCACGGAAGGCTGAGGTTCCTTCTGCAGGAAGCTTCCCCTCAATGACATGGAGGCAAATCTGACCACGGTGTCTGATAAGCTTCTAACCGCCGGCTGGTGAGGGGGAAACATTCCTCCGATCATCTGGGCTTCATGACATGTCTTGGCCACCTTCCGGAATATACTGAAATATTTTGTATTGCATCGGACTGTAGCTGGTGTTTGTCCTGCCTTGGGTACATATGCTCGTGGGTCACAGTCTTTGCTTATCTTTGCATGAATCTCTCCAGCTGTCATGGTTGATGCGAACTTGATTCAAGTGATGGCTTGGGTAGCATCCAATCGTGAGCCATAAGCTTTCCACGCAACTGGGTAAAAGTCATGTTTGACTTGCTGATTTCCCGCATCATTGCGGCCTTTAACTGTCTGAGTCTTCAGGCTATTCTGGTTGAAGGCCTGATGGTTTCCATATGCTTCATACTTGAGAAAAAGCGTGTGGAATGCAACCGGGTATGCGTCATTCCTGTCCGGTTGATTTTCTTCACTCCTCTGTGGTCTTCCACTGATAGAATCTTCATGAATGTAACATCCACCGGAAAAATGCTGACTTGGTTCATTCAAGCAGAACTCATATGGGGTTGAATACTTCTGCTGCAATCTGGTGTGGGTCCTTGACTTGGTGTCTTCACTCGGCTCTGCGGTATTGCCCTGGTTCTTCGAGGTATGCGGGGTTATGAGGAACTTTCAATCGGGCGGGTAAAGTGACACCAAAGAACCAAACGAAGAACCAACGAAGAAAACCACGGAGCAAAAGCAAACGAGAAGCGGCTTGCTACTTCATCAGCTTTAGCGGTAGTCGATGACTATCCGGACTCCTTGCAAAGAAAACAGCGAATAACCCAGTAGCCACCAGAACGGTCTTTACAACTCAGATCTGGGACTTGTACTGGAAAAGTTCAAGAATTGCTCAAGACGGCCTACTGAAATCAGCTCAGAGCATGAGGCAATGTTGATAAAAAGAATGCAGAGGTCCCCTAAGACGACCGAGAAAACAGCTCAGAGCATAGGGTCTCCACTGCGGAAAGAAACTCAACAACTACCCGAGACGGCCGAAAAGCAGCTCAGAGCACGGGTCGGTTGTTGAAAAGAGAAATGTAAAATAGGCATGAACCCCGGACGGCCGAAGATCAGCTCAGAACCAGACGTGGTGCCACTGCAGAACAACAAGCAAGGGTCCGTCCAAGTCATCTAACACCTGCCAAAACAGAGTTAGTAACCGTCGAGGAACAATGAACCAACAATGAGAACTAAGCAAGAACAACAACACTAAACAAGTACTGAGATCACACGCGGGATCTCTACTTATTGCTACACACATCAACATGCAACAAGCAACATGCAACACTACTACTCATGCATCACGAACTACGCGAATCTCAGGCGTTCTGATCTGACGGCGGGTTGCCGGGGGTTGCGGGAGTGGGCGAAGAAGTCGACAACGATAAGGCTACGGCATGAGCTCTCCTTGCATCCCTTGCATCACGGACTAGCTCGACGATGAGGGCGTACTGGGAGATCATGTAGCCGGACATGGTGATCACCGTCGCATCGGCTTCCGCCAGAGGGCGAGGAAACCTTACTTGCTGCGGAGTCGCTCCCAAGGTGGGGGAAAAATGGAAGGCGCGATTCTGATGCATCGCACTCTCCTGGTGGCGTAGGCCTAACAGGTTCCCCATCGCGGCAAGCTGAATGGCACGATCCGGGGTAGAAGTGGGTCCACCCTGGAAGTTGTAGGAGCGCACGCCGATGGGGATGGTGGCGGTCAAGTAGACGTTGGCACGATACTCAAGCAGCTGCCCTCCGATCAGCGTCTGGGAAACTTGGTACCTTGGAAGCTCTCCACTGGGGTAGAGAGTCCACCAAACGTCTGGAAGGAGGTAGTACAAGTTGGTCGCGGACAAGGATCCAATGTAGCCCACCGGGTATTCCGCCATCTACACTCGTCAGATCAGATCGTTAGGGAAAACATACCGTCTATATGCAGCAAAAAAATCCAGCAGGCAATAGCATCACACAAGCAAGCTATACTCTAGCTCTAATGTCAATCTAACGTCCTTCTAACGTTCGCACGGGTTAGCAGGTCCTACAACCAGTCCTGCTCTGATACCAACCGTTGTGGCACACCGGCTCAGAGGACCGGAACGACCCGTGCACCAGCCCAGAGATCAAGTCTTCTGGAGCACGGAACTGATTGATATAGAACTAAACACCTTCCTATTCCTGAGATAGGGGTACACGAGCTCTAATACAATGCTAGCGTAGACACTGCTTTCTCCTCAGGCTAGCCTCAGTTCTACACCAAGCAGCAGCATAACTCTAGCAGCGGAATATCGACGGCAGCGGAACAATATCGGCGGTGATGAACTCCAATCCACAGGGACACTGGCTGGGACACCTCCTAGCTCGCAAACACCGGGAACGTCGTCCTACGCATCCAAAGTACGGCCTGCAAATCTGGCCTAACACGCCAGGTCAGTACATTCAATGTACTTGCAAGCTCACAACAACCATGCAACAAGGCAAAACAATAACATGGCAACAGGTTAAGGTATATTAGTGAATTAAACAGGTGAGCAGCAATATCATGCAAGCAGATAATTATCAAGCATATTAGCAGTATTAAGATTAATGCACACCCAATAGACCCCACATGATCGCCGCCCGATCACGTGGCTTACCTCGGAGTCCTTCTAGACTCAAGTACCGGGTCACTTCGTGACCAATCCCTTCCACGGGTCGTCGCGTGACCGAACGGGTCATCGCACGACCATTCAACGTGTTAGGTGTCCTCTGTTACCACCCAACCAATCCACTCATCGCATGACCATCCACTTACCACAAACTTACCATCATACTCAAGTTGATCATATGGTGTGACCTAGTACGAACTGTGTCCCATGACCGAGGACGCGGCTATTCGAATAGATTTTTACTCTGCAGAGTTTTTGCACGTTACCCACACTATGGAGTTCCTCCTCCATCCAGCACCCCGGTACTTGTCCCACAGGATCCTCGGAACTCGCACCATAGGAGTGGACTAGGACATCTCCAATGAGACCGATACTACCGAGTGTCCCTCGTACCGCATCACCGACATTCCGTCTTGGGTAGCCCTGTGGTTCGGTGTCCACGTTACCACCAGAACCAGTCAGCCACCTTGTGGCAAAAATTTTCCCAACGGGGACTGAGCTCATAACAACACTAGCTGTCAAGGATATCACCACCTACCGGGCCAGGGTAGCGTGCGTTCATAACCTCCCCTAGATGGCGATACGAATAAGAGAACCCACCGGCAGACCGAATCAAGGCCCGCCCATACAAGAAAATGTGGCTGCACGGATAAGTCCGGTTCGGTGGCACCTGATCAACTTGTCACGAAGCATATCTCCAACAGCGAGCACAAGTATCAGGTGCAACATGAGTATCATATCATAACAATGCATAGTATATTAACATGACAGTTTCAGATATGATCAAACACATTTTAGATGGTGAACTTATCCGTGTTACAAAGATTAAGTGTTAACATGGCAACATTATGAATGAAGTTGAGCATAACTCAGGCATAGCATGAACTAGCATAGATATAACATGATCAACTTAGCATGGTTTAGTTTTGGTTAGATGGTGCAGAGTATAACATGGCAATGACATGATTAAAACATAGCATGGATGTAACATGGAAAAACATAGCATAGCAATAGCATATTCAAAGATAGCATGGCAGTATAACATCAATCATGGCATGGAAACATGATCACGGTCAACGATATAAGCACATCATGGTAAATCAATTTTTAGAGCACCTCAAAGCTTTGCAAAGGTGCAAAGGGTATTGTGGCTTGCCTTTCACCAAAGGAGTGTGGAACACTCCCGGATCTTCAACACAAGCAAAACCCTGCAAAATATTTTATGAAAAGCAACGGGCAAAAGGTCAAACGACATCTTTTGTTGGAACAGCAAATAACATCAAAAAAACATGGCCTGAAACCTATGCCAAACATAAGAGGGGCTCGATACGAAGACAACGCAAAAAGAATCAACCCGTTTGGACTTACGGTTGCGGAGATATTCGCGAAACGGTTTCGGAGGGGGTTGGATTTGGTGGAATGCGCTTTATACTTAGTGAAAGCGCATTTTGGGGCTTATGAAGAGAGAAATACGCTTTCTGAATAAGGAAACGTATTTTTGCCCGAGAAGAGCCAAAGTACGCTTTCCAGAGGGGAAAGGGCACTAAAACGGATACGCCTCCACTTAACCGCGCTGGACCCAGCAGTCAGCCAGGCTCGGCCGCTTACACGCGGGGCCCACCCGTCGGATCTCCTCTCTCCTCCTCTGTCTCTCTCCTTCCTCTGCTCCCGTCGGGACAGGGCAGGGCCGAGCCATTCATCGCCGGCGGCTGGAGCCGCGGGGGAGCTTGCCAGCAGGCCCCCTGGACTCGGCAGGCCGGGGCGCGCTCGCCGGTGACGGCGGGGTCACGCAGGGCGGTCTGCAGCGCAGCCGGCTGCGGCGGCCGTGGGCTTGGCCGTGGCCGTGGCCGGGCGGCTCGCCGGCGCAGGAGGTGGGGCCCCTGGCCCGGGCGGCGGTGGAGCTCACCAAGGAGAGGGCCGCAGCCAGGAGGGGAGCAGGGGAAGAGGCGGCTTCGGGTGGCTCAGCTTTCAGAGGAGACCAGCGACGGACGCGGTGGCCGTGGGTGAGCAATGGAGCTGCTCCGGCGAGGAATTGGAGTGGGGGAAGGCTAGGAGGAGGTATGGGGGGAGCTGCTGGAGTGCAAGAAAGCTCGGGGCACCTCCTTTTTATAGGCATGGCGGGGCGAGCGGATCAGGACGGCCGCGGTGGTGTCCTTATCATCACCCTGGTGCTCGAGAGGGACTAGATGGCCGGCGTGGAGCACATGGGAGGCGGGAAAGCCGTGCGGCACGGAGTGACATCAAGAAGACGACGATGATGCTCCGTTGCACGAGGTGGACACGTCGGGCACGCGCAGTGCGCGGCCAGAGCACGCCAGGTGCTGCCAAGAGCATGGCTACAAGATGCACTGGTGATTTGGATAGAGTTTTCACGTGGCCAACCATGTCCAGCATGTAGTCCTTTGAGTGCTGATCACATGGGTATGCTTGGCGAGCAAGATGGGGCTTTGTATTGATCTCTATCTCAAGGAGAAGTTTGATGCGGCAAACTTGGACAGGAAGTAGTGCTCACATGGTGGGGTTTTGGGTAGGACCAAGTTGTCACATGGCTTTGGGGTACAAAGGACTAGTCTTCTGTGAAATTTGGGCTCAAACAAAACAATGTACATGGTACTTGCTTTGTAAATGGCATCATGAGGCAGAAGGTGTTTGTGCTGGGTTGTGGCTTGTACATAGCTCCCCTCAGCATGATATTTTCCAGAGCTCAATCATACATTAGGATGAGTATGTATGACAAGTTTCACATCATTTGGACTAATATTTTTGTTACTTCCTTTGTAAAGCACCAAATATCTCAGAACGCATTGGTGAGGCTAGCATCTCACTGGATTGTTGGAATTGGCTGACAGTTGGTGTAGTTTGGTTATTTGGCATGGTGCCCATGTGTGTAAAATTTCATAGCCTTTGAACACACATAGCTAGCACTTCCTTCACAATTTGGCCCACTGACCAGAAACTTCAACATGATGGTGCCCTCAGATGGTTAATGGGATTTGGCTCAAATCTGGTTTTGTGGAGTTATATGGTGGTAGGATCATTCTCCAAAAGTTTCAAGGCAAATGGGATCCCCTATCATGCACTTTCTTCACAGTGTGGCCCACTGACCAGAAACTTAAACATGAGGGTGCACTCACATGGTTAATGGTATTTGGCTCCAATTTGGTTTGGCGGATTTATTTGGTGGTAGGATCATGCTCAAAAAGTTTCAACGCAAATGGAATCCCCTATCATGCACTTGCTTCATAATGCCCCCTTGCTGCATCCAACTTTGGGAATTTATTGTGGGAGTTTGGCTAAGCAAATGGTGGTGGAATTTTGTGGAGATCAATGATATGATCATATGAGATGGCACAAAAAGTTTCACCAGCAATGGATCAAGGAAAATGGTACTCCCTTCACAAAGCTCCAATCTTCCCCCACAGACAAATGAATTTTTCTATTGGAAAAATTCACTTGGGCTATGAAATGTTTTTGGAGAATTTGGCAAGATATGATGTCAATGACATGTGGGAATTATTTGGGGATTTATGGAGCAATATAAATAGGGGTTGCTTCACAAACCTCAAATAATAGGAATATCCCTTTTATTGGAAAAGGAATATATGGCTTGCATCAAATGGTGGCTTGGATGAGATGGGTCCATGGAAAGGCATGGGAAAGGCTTGGATTCAAGGCCTACTTGAGCATGGACAGAAAATATGCTCAAGTTTGAAGTCCAACGAGGTGATCAAAATCAAATCCAATCGCAAATACAGAAATAAATCCGAAAAGTTTTTGGAAAAAGAAAGTTCCAAAATCCAGGGTGTCACAAAGCATATCCTCTGGAGTGAAGCTCATCACGGATGTCGACCCCTACAAAGATAAGGAATCCTGAAGCACGTCTCATCGAAGGAGATGACCAAGATGGCGCAAGACTTAGCAGTTTTTGCGTAGTTATTTTTCACTTCTTTGAGTCGTAGGAAAAACCGTACTATCAAGAGGGGTTTAGTAAATGTACTCCGAAGGTTTTGGTGAAAAGACTCGGATCAAATCCAAACCTGTGAGAAGCCATATATGATAAATCTCATGTGCACTAGGTAATGCTTCACCAGCGAAGGCTTTGTTCTTTTGGCTCCTGAAGCAGAACCAAATCCATGAGTCAGCTTTACTTGGACCGCAAGTAAAGTTGCGTTTTGATTGAAAATATGACCATTGCGGACAGGTGTCAAGTTGTCGCATCGGGTCATTTAAGACATTTCGCACCTAGGGATTGCCACCTATAAATACGCCACCCCCGCCCTCATTGGCCGGGGGCTGCTCCAAGAATATTTTCTGACAGTGAAGAGAAAGAGAAACCCCACCGAAGCAAACCAAAAACCCATCCACCGAAGCATAAGTCCTATTGATCTGAGTTGATTCATTATGACTTAGGAAGAAGTTTGCTAGCCTTTTTATCTTAGAGAACTGCAATTATCCTAGATTTGTTAGAACGTTGTTCTTCGGAGAGCGAAGATTTATTGTCGCCTCGAAGTCCAGTTTGTCAAAGGTTTTGGTGATTTCCTCAATAATCAACCACGAGTGAAGGACTGACCAAGCTCAAGGAGATTGGTGCAGTGGAGATACGGACGGAGAGAGGTTAGCTCCTGTGTTCAATCACAAGTCCCTCCAACCAGACGTAGCACTTTGCAGAGTGTGAACTGGTCGAACAAACATCACTGAGTCAAGAGTTTGTTTTCCTTTCCGCACTTACATTCAGTTTAGTAATTGCTTCAGTGATTTGATTCAATGCAATTGATTCGGTGGTTTTGATTCGCTATGTTATGCTTCAGTTTTGCTTCAATGTTTACCTTTCTGTTGAAATTCTTCTACTGCTAAGTTATGCTTCACTTCATAGTTTCATGCAAAAATTTGAAGTGATCATTCACCCCCTCCCCCTCTGATCACATACTTGGACTTACAATCATCGTCATGGGCATCATCGATATCATCATCAACATCATCCCCAACATCAGCACGATCTCCACCACCATCCAATCTAACCTCACAAGTTTATCTTGTGTTGTAATCTGTACTATCTATCCTCTCTACTCTACCGGTGTTGATTACTACCGTGTGATGCATGCTATTGAGTTTTGTTGAAGAATTATCATTGTGTCCAGATTGTTTATCATATATTTATCCCCACTGATCATGATCTCTTTTATGTCTTGTGAGTAGTTACTTTAGTTCTTGAGGACATGGGAGAAGTCTAGTTGTTAGTAGTCATATGATGTTGAAGTAATATGTGTTGTTTGATATTTAAGTTATGTTGTTATTTTCCTATTGGTGTTGTGTGAGTCGAACACTCAACACTTCGCCTTATTAAGGACCTAGGGGGATACATTGTGTACAAAGAATGCTTACGGTGGGTTACCGGAGTGACAGAAACCTGAACCCAAGTTCGAACTCTTTTGCACAAGGGAACAATGGATCATCGATCGTATTGCTATGGTTAGGCTTTTGCCTTAATTACTATCTTGTATTTGTGGATGGTTGCAAGGTGTTTAATAATAAGAGTGCACTTATCTTAGTCTAGAGGGTGCACTAGCATAGATCCACCCACTCAACACTTATCAACACGACACATAGTACCGATACGGAATATGGCGAAAGCACCTGACTATTTCTCCCGTGTGTCCTCAAGAACGCCTTAGCCTTCAGAAGCTCAGATGCTAGGCCTATCCTTTGCTCAAAAGGATTGGGACACTTATTACTCCTCAAATAATTGGAATACTCCTTAGTGCTCTGTACTATGCTTTCTTTTACCTTCTTGTCGCCTATATCAAAAACCCCTAAAAAGTTATCTTTCAGTTCCTACAGCTATTTCTTTACCAAAGTCACTTACCAATACCTTCTCCACCTCGTTGGGTTCGACACTATTATTTATCTACAACGCTACAAACGATCCCCTACAGTTGAGGGTCATCAGGTGGCATGCAGCGCGTGCTAGACATGGCCAGGGGCATGCGGGTGTGGCCAGAGCACGCCTATTACATGTCATGGGCGTGGCCATCCGGGGCTGGTTCATCTGGGTAGGGTTCCAGCGTCACCAACCTTTTCTGGGGGTTTCTCCTTCTGCTGGGGATCACTTTGGTGTGCTTGGATGGCCAAATGGAGGTCTGTGGTGAGCTTATCCTCACTGCCAAGGTGGATATAGTAAATTTGGACAAGAAGCAGAGCTCACATGGTGGGGGTTAGGGTGGTGCTAGGTTGTCAACTGGGTTTGGGAATGGAAGGACTAGTGATCTGGGGTTTTACATCCCAAACGGACAAAGGAAAAAATGGACTTCCTTTGAAATGGCATTTTAGGACCAGAAACACTCTGCTGAAGCTGGCATCTCTTTGGCTGAATGGATTGGGCTGAATTTTGGTGTAGCCGGGTTATTTGGTGTGGTGCCCAAGTGTGTAAAGTTTCATGGCCATTGGATACACCTAGATCGTACTTGCTTCACAAAGTGTCCCACTGGTCAGAAACTTCCACATGATGGTTCACCCACATGTATGATGGGATTTGGCTCAAACTTGGTTTGGTGGAGTTATTTGGTTGTGGGATCAAGCACAACAAGTTTCAAGGAAAATGGGATCCCCTAACTTGCACTTCTTTCACAATGCACAGAACTTTGGGAATTTATTGTGGAAGTTTGGCTAAGCAAAATGTGGTGGAATTTGGAGGCTAATGATATGATCACAAAAGCTTGCACAAAAAGTTTCACCGGCAATGGATCAAGATAAATGATACCTCCTTCACAATGCTCCATTCTGCCCCCACAAACAAATGAATTTTTCTAGAGGAAAAATTCACTTGGGCTATTCAATGTTTTTGGAGAATTTGGCAAGATATGGTGTCAAAGTCATGTGGGAATTATTTGGGGATTTCTGGAGCAATGTAAATGGTGGTTTCTTCACAATCCTCAAATAATTGGAATATCCCTTTTATTGGGAAAAAGGAATATATGGTTTGAATAAAAATGGTGACTTGGATGAGGTGAATCAATGACATGGCATGGGAAAGGCTTGAAAGAAAGGGTCAATTGAGCATGGAAAGGAAATATGCTCAAGTTCAAGTCCAAAGAGTTGCTCAAAATCTAAACCAAATGGAAAATTTAGAAATAAATCAGCAGAGTTTTTTTTGAAAAAGAATGTTCCCTAATCCAGGGTGTCACAAATAGGAATTTCATTTATCATTCCATTGAAGAGAGGTATCTTTTCCAAGGTCTTCACAGTTTCAACACCACTGGCAATAGGTCAATTGGTTTTGGGTTGAGGAGCCTTGTGTACGTAAACGAACTTAGGTTCCTTCTTTGTGGGTGTTTCTACCTTTTTATTCTTTATGGAGGATAGAGTGGTTTGTAAAGTTTCAATAACATCCTCAATCTTGTCAATCCTAGAAGGGTCCATATCGTTGGATTTAAGGATCTCCAAAGTGGTATAAATTTTGTGCATGGAGCTATCAAGTCTATTTAAATTCCCTTGAATCTTACGATCTACTTCATTTATTTTACCCATGCTTGGCATCTCTAGCTCTATCTTATCAAGTTTACTCATAATGTGAGCTAGAGTAATGTTCTCTTGTGTAATAGCAATAGGGGGGTTTCCAAAAAAACCATAACATTAAGAGCTTCCCAAACTGGGGATTCCAGGAAATTCACATTGATAGCAGTATCAAAAATAAACCCATTCCAAGAAGTAATACCAATATAAAAAATTCTAAGCAAGATAGTGGTGGATTGCTTTTTGATGGCTCTACTTTGAGAATCATTAATTCTATACCAAGCATCTTTCAAACTTTATCCACCCCTTTGTTTGAAGGTGAGAATCTCCCCTTCGGGTCAAAACCAAAGGTAAAGGACTTAGACATACTGACTAATCAAAGCAATGTAACTAATTTTTTTTGTGTTTTTTTACATAAGACTCTAAAGCAAGAACAAGAAAGTAAACTAACAAGACTAAAAAGAAAATATAAAAGATAATGTGCATCTCCCCTATCTTGAAGATTGGATTCCCGGGTAACAGCGCCAGAAATTTAGCTTGAGGGCACTGAAGTAGTGCTCCTCGTTGGCTACTGATACACGAGATAGCTTCTCGTCCCTCGTTGGTTACCCCAAGTGGAAGGTGAGATGTAGTGTAGCAGCAAGGTTCCCTTAGCAAAGATGCTAAGGTTTAAAGTATCGAACCCGTAGGACTCCTGGGTCAACAAGTAGGTGGTGAAGGGAACAACTGGCGCCGTTGACAATCTAAGGATTGCTAACTTCACTTGGACCTGCACACACACAGATAGCTTCGCTTCCCAAAGAGTACAGAGGAGTTGTCAATTCCTCCGGCCTTGTTGTTTACGAAGGATGAAACGCACGGGATAATAATGATAGATAGTGATAGCTACTGAAAAGTAAATACTGAAAGTAAATTGATAGTGTAAACAATGGTGGAAGTATGGACCGGGATCTCATGATGTTCACTAGTGATGTCTCTCTCCCAAAAGACGATAAAATAGCCATGCGAGGTAAACAAATTAAAGCTGGGCAATTGACAGGATTATGTGCGTAAACCAATGCTAATTATGCAAAACTGAAAGGAAGACGCTCAAAAGCACGGGCGGTACGCCAAGACAAGTAGACCGAAATCCATCTGCATCTACCCACTAATCATCCACCTTGAGATATCTATCCAGAACATCTCGCTGGTATTAAGTTGCGAATCCCACCCAAAGTGTAAACTCAAAGCAACGGACAACTGCATTAAAGAACTTTGCGTAAAGTAAACAATCCTAGCACCCGCAAGTAGAAGCACCGTTGTTTTCCCCCTTGTGGCAACAACACAGCCCCTAGACTCATGTTTCTGTCACTCAAGCTAGTCATCGGGGGGCATGAACCAACAATCATGCATAACGCTCCCTCTTGGAGTCACTACCTACTACTTGGCCAAAGCAATAAACAGCAACGGAGAACATGCAAGAGTTACTCAAGAACATAAATATAAAAGAAGAGAATCAAATATATAACTCAATCACAATCTGAACATAATCTCATAATCCATCGGATCCCAGCAAACTCAGCATAGCAACAGCAGAAAGATTACATATGTGCCTCGATCATGTAGGGAACCTCACGAGGTCTAACCCATGAAGAACAAACAGGGGAGGAGAACATCACATAGCTACTGATCATGGACCCATGGTCCAAGGTGGACTACTCACGGTTCATCCGGGAAGCATCCATGGTGGTGGAGAAGCTCCCGGAGGTGATTCCTCCCTCCGGCAGGGTGCCGGGATGAGGTCTTCTGGTGCTCCCGATCTTGGAAGCACAACGGCGACGGAACAGAGGAGAGATCGCGAAAAATGGTTCCGTCCCCGAGGGTTTCTCGTCACGGGGAATAAATAGGCGAAAGGGGGCAGCCAGAGGTGGGCCAGGGGCTCAAGGCGCCCACTGGCGCGGCCACTCGCCCTCTGGCCGCCTGGGCCCCCGTGGCTCCCCTCTGGCCCCTCCTGGGCTCTTCGCGAGGCTTCCGGTACGCTATTTTTTCCTATATTTTTCCCGGAATTATTCTGGTACATTTAATAAGGGGGAAACCTAAAATAGAAAAACAGCAGAAAACAGGAACTCACACTGGGGTGCACTGAGTTAATAGGTTAGTCCAAATATGATCAAAAGTGTATGGAAGTTCATCAATATCATAGAAATATCACACAAAAGAGGTATGGAGCAAGCAGAAATTATAGATATGTTTTGAACGTATCAGCTACCCCTAGTGGAAGGTTGAGATGTAGCTAGCTGGAAATTTCCCTTGGCGAAGATACCAAGGTTGAGTTCGACCAGTTGGACTCCAAGGACGACAAGTAGGTGGTGAAGTTAGTGACGCGCCATTTCTCGAAATCACTTGCTTAACCTGGACCTGCACACATGTAACATCCCAGGATCTCAATAGGAATGATAGACTACTCTTATCAACAAGGTGCACCTTCTTTTCTGGAAGCCCAGCTCCAAGGAACTCAAAAGTTAAGCGTGCTTGGCTTGGCGTAGTCTTGGGATGGGTGACCGATCGCAAAGTTGATCCCAGGTGCGCACGAGTGAGGAAAAAGTGTGCAGAAAAGACTAGTGTTGGTGTGTGAGGACAGTCTAGATCCCAGGCGCACCAACCATCGAATCGGTGGTTTATCGGTTGGGAGTGGTCGGGGCATTACAGCTGGTATCAAAGCCGACCCTGGCAGTTACACGCTGTGTGTGTCGGTCTGTGAGGTTTACATGGGGTACATGTTGGATGCTTGCAACTTGTGCGCACAAACGTGTGCCAAAGGGGAACGTTCTTGTTGGGCCGACAAGGACGCGATTCCTTTGAGGGGTGGTGTATGTAACAGCCCAGGATCTCAATAGGATTGATAGACTACTAATATCAACAAGGTGCACCTTCTTTTCCGAAATCTCAACTCCAAGGAACTCCAAAGTTAAGCATGACTGGCTTGGAGTAATATTGGGATGGGTGACCGACCGGGAAGTTGATCCCGGGTGCGCACGAGTGAGGACAAAGTGTGCAGAAAAGACTAGTGTTGGTTTGTGAGGACAGTCTAGATCCCAGGCGCACCGACCATGGAATCATTGGTTAACCAGTTGGGAGTGGTCAGGGCAGTACAACACACAACAAGTAACTTTGCTCCCAAAGACTACAGAGAGGTTTTCAATCTCTCCGGTCTTTTCATTTACAAAGGATCCAAACACAAGGGGAATAATGATAGTGGTGATTTCAAATGAAAGGAAATAAAGAGGTAAATAAAGTGAGGTGTAGACAATGGTGGAAATATGGACCGGTGTCCCAAGATGTTCACTAGTGATGTCTCTCTCCCAAAAGAGAATAAAATAGCTAAGCTGGGTAAACAAATTACAGCTAGGCAATTGACAGAATTATAAACGCACCGCAATGCTAATTATGCTACAAATAAAGTTAGCGGCTTAAAATATGGGTAGTACGCCAAGACAAGTAGACCTAAATCGAACTGCATCTACTCACTAATCATCCACCTTGAGATATCTATCCAGAACATCTCGCTGGTATTAAGTTGCGAATCCCACCCAAAGTGTAAACTCAAAGCAACAGACAACTTCATTAAAAAACTTTACGTAAGGTAAACAATCCTTGCAACCGCGGTTACGAGCACTGTTGCTTTCTCCCTGGTGGCAACAACACATTGATACGTCCAAAATGCATCACTATTTTATATCATAATTTACCTCTATTCATTGATATATTACATATTATGATGATGTTCTTATGTGTTTTGGCTTGTTTTACACAATTTGCAACTTTCTGGTGCCGAAACAGCAGACGCAGGAATTGATGGCTTCTCGCCCCTTCGTTGGTTACCCCAAGTGGAAGGTTGAGATGTAGTGCAGCAGCAGTTTTCCCTCGGTGAAGATACCAAGGTTTGTCTCCAGCAGGACTCCAGAGATGATTAGTAGGTGTCAGCGGCGCAACTGACGTGGACCTGCACACAGACACAGATAACTTTGTTCCCAACGAAGTTCAGAGAGGTTGTCAATCTCTCCGGTCTTGTTGTTCACAAGGGTAAAATGCAAGGGATAATGATAGCAATTAAAAGCAGTAAAGTAAATATAGCGTGGAAACAATAATGAGGATATGGACCGGGATACGTGATGTTCGCTAGTGATGTCTCTCTCCCAAAAGACGATAAAATTGCTACGCGAGGTAAACAAATTACAGAAAGGAAATTGACAGGATTATGAACGCACCGCAATGCTAACTATGCTACAAAAGAAAGTACGAGGTTCAAAAGCACAGGCAGTACGCCAAGATAAGTAGACCGAAATCCATCTGCATCTACTACTAATCATCCATCTTAATATATCTATCCAGAACATCTCGCCGGTATTAAGTTGCGAGCCCCACCCAAAGTGTAAACCCAAAGCAACAGACAACTGCATTAAAAAAAATCAGCCTAAAGTAAACAATCCTTGTGACCGCGGTCACAAGCACCGTTGTTTTCCCCCTTCTGGCAACAGCACATCCCCTAGACTCATGTTTCTGTCACTCAAGCGTGTCATCGGGGGGCATGAACCCAGAATCTAGCACAACGTTCCCTCTTGAAGTCACTACCTACTACTTGGCCAAAGGAATAAACAACAATGGAGAACATGCAAGAATTACTTAGGAACAAAAATATAAGAGATAAAAACCAAATATATTACTCTATCACAATCTGAACATAATCTCATAATCCATCAGATCCTATCAAACTCAACATAGCAATAGGAGAAATATTACAAAGATGCCTCGATCATGTATGTCACAACCCCAAGTTAGGTATGTTCTAGGATCAAAGTCCTCTTGCATCATGCTAAAAATTTCAAAAGAAATCTTTGAAATCAAATTCAAAAGCAAAATGGGAGAAGGAACCCCCCCCCCCAGATGAATTAATTCAAAAGGCCAGATAAAAATCTTCTCCAAAAATTCATGTTAGATTTTTGAAAAGTCTTATAAATGAGTGTGATCACATATCAAGTGATGTGGGACCCACACTATGCTCATGGATTTTTCAAATATTCAAACAGTACCTTGGAATTAATCAAAAAACCCTATTTCAGTTAAGATTCAAATTATTTGAATTTTAAAAATGTTCAAACTTTACAAGTGGCTAGCCTAGTATATTGTTATGCCACATAAAAAGTTGCAGCATTTATTAAAATGCCTAGCTAATTATTTAGCACAGCAAAACAAAAAGTCAGAAAGAAAACAGAAAAGAAAAAGGAAAAGGGCTCACCTGGAAGCAGCCCAACTTACCCCCCCAGTCTCCAACCGGCCGAGCCCAGCCCACCTAGCTCTTGTCGTCTACCTCTACGACGACAAGAAGCTCGGTGGCCGGCATGCCGTGGCCACCGACGCCACACCGACGAGTTGCCTGCTTCCCCGCCTTCTTCCGCGTGTCCAGGAGAAGCCCCTCGACGTCCTCGTCACTCTCCCTCTCTCGCTGCACTCTCTCAAGCTCCCTATGCGTTTCCCCCAATTCCCCCGAGAGCAGCCGCCGTTCGTCGACGCAAGAACTCATAGCCAACGCCGGAGATAGGCGAGGAGACCCTGTCCATCGTGCGCAGCGTCTCCGTTTACCCCGATCTGGAGAAGATGGCGTCCTAATCGAGCCCGAGGACGACGCACGCTTCACCGAGAGCTCGCCGGACCCGCAAGCCGCCGTCGTCGATTACTCCGGCCACAGAGACTCCCCGACCACGCCACCGCTTCCACTGCATCTGCGGTGAGCCCCTGCTTCGCCCCACCCATTCCACGGCCACCCTCTTGGCCTGTACCCTGTTTTGCCATTAAGGCCGGAGCTTCTCGCCGCCAGGATCCATGGCGACGACCCCCTGTTGCGCAATCGAGCCCGCCTCCTTGTCTGACGTCTTCACCGTGCTCCAAAGCTTCGTTTGGAACCACGTCTGCTTCTGTTGGTGCGCCGCAGCGAGTTCCACCCCGGACCCGTGCCACATTCGCCGCCCGAGCACGTCGTCGACGAGCTTCCGGCGACTCCCGAGCCTCCCCGTGTGTGCGGGATGAGCTGCGCGTGCATGGGCTCCATTTTGGTGGCCTTGGCTTGCCAAATGGTGGCCTGTGCCGCCGTCTTGCGCAACGCCGCCGCGTCGGTTGGTCGCCGGCGTTGAGCCGCCGGTGAGCTGACGTGGCCGGCGTGGTTAGCCACTAACCACCCCCCCTTAATACTCACTGACACTGGGCCCCAGTGGCTTAATTAGCCACTGGCTAATCTAATCCAGCCGGGTTATTTAACCCAGTGGCTGACACCCCGGGCGCGCACATCAAAACCCCCCCTCCCCACGTCACACTGAAGTCACAGTGATGCAGTAAATGAATTTTTCTAGAATAAAAAGAATTCAAGAATTTCCAGAAAATCCAGAAAAAGGCTGAAACTTTGGAAATTCATAGAAAATTCATATCAACTCCAAATTGGACAAATAATATATGAAAAATGATCAGGAGAAAATAAGCTATCCAAATATCCAACTTTCAACCATGTTTGAGTTGAATTTAAAATGTGATCAGTAGCATTTGCTATTTGATTTAAATGGAATTAAATCAAATTCTTTTCAAATACTTTTGCAACTTGAACCATGGCAACATGCTACATTTCGATTACACATCAGAGGCATATCATACACATTTCAAATTGGTTCAACTTGATCAAACAATGTCATTTATAACTTGCCTAAAATGAATTCAAATTGGAGTTTGAATTTGCAATTCAATTTGCAATATACTCCATTTAAATGGAATTGCTTCACACATCATAGCATATACATCAAGTTTCAACCTTCAATCATGTGATTGTGCATTGTATTTACTTTGCTACCTTGTTTGTTGTTTGTCGAGTAGAGGTGGAACCGGAACAGGAGGCTGCCCCCTTCGTTGAAGACCCCGAACCCGAACCTCTTCAGCAAGCCAAGCAAACCCCCATTAATCATGTTGATAAAATCCCACTTCCCTCTCATGTCTCGCTTATGCATTGTATAGGATGATTACCATGCTACGTTTCTACCGCATAGATGAACCCATTCCTTTGCATGACCTATCATTTGTCACAGTAGTAGGCAAACCACAATCCTAGCAACTGTAGGAGTTGATTGATATCATGTGGCCCCTGCAATTGTTACTGCTTATTGCATGCTTAGAATGATACCATGTTGATACTGTTATGTGAGTCGGGATGGTAGTGATCATGATGATGATGGTAGAAAGGTGTTGGTGAATCTACCCTAATACAAGGTGAACGATGAGAGGCTGTGTAGGAGTACACAGTGGGTTGTCTCGTTGAACACCGCCCTAAGTCCGAGTTCTTGTGTGGTGATCCAAGATGAAGATTACAACCACACATTGGGCTCACTGACCCCTCTCAACCTATTAACTCATCCCTTTCGATGTCCAGATGTCGCAATAGTTCGGAGTTCTAGTAGGTCTGTGGCCTGGCTGCTAAGTGAGAGAACGGCTCATCCGAGACCGGCTTATGCACCACGCACACATCACTTGGGTCCACTTCGGTAAACCGACCGGGTTCACGATAGTGGTAGCCAACCCAGGTAGGCGGCTTTCTCGGACTAGATCGGCTATGAGGTAACAGTTGTGGTGAGCATCCTCGCCGACACTTCTTGAACGGTGTCGAGTACAAAGGCGGTAACTGATGATCATGTGTGTGTAGCGGTACACCCCTGCAAGGTTAACAAAACTATTCGAATAGCCGCGTCCGCGGTTAAGGACTTCTTGGAAAGCTTAGCTTGATTATTAGACAACTTGAACTGGATACTTCTAAAACACACCAAGATAAGTGTGAGTGCTATGGCGTGCTTTCTCGTGGGGAAGTCGAGGAAGGCACCATAGTGGTGTAATTGGTTGGAGAAAGTAGTAGACTCGTGTACGCTTCTTACCTCAAAGTCTGGTAATCGTAGTTCAGGACTAGCCAAATCAAAGCTGGCACTTCTGCAAGTGAAACCCCACCTCCCTTTACCTTGATACATGTGCATGACTAGTATAGATCCTATGTAGGTCTTGCTGAGTACGACTTTGTACTCACGTTTTCTTAATCTATGTTTGAGATGAACCCACTGACCCCGAAGGTGGCTACTTCATCGAGCTGGACGACTGAAGATCAAGCTAGTCTAGTCCCAGTCAGACGACTGGTTCCCTCGTGGAGGGCTTGTGTTTAAATAAGGCTTCTTAAGCCATTTGTTAAACTTGTTTGTACTCAGACATACTTTTCTCCCGCTTGTGTTGTAATGTTGGATCACATACTTGTGATCTCTGTGTGCACTCTGTAAGAGTTATCAATAAAATGTATACTTTGTAGAGAATTGCAATGATACCTACTGTTCATACAAGGCATGTGTGCTGCGTGTATGTTTATAACATCCATGTCTTTGTATGGATTTTCGAGACCTTAGTTGTGATCTGGCTGGCGGTCTTTCATACACCAAGTGGCCCTTAGATGTGCGCAGCTTGGGGTATCGCGATGTGATTGCTCGAGGCTCCGTCTCATGCACACTTTGTGGTATGATCGAGCCCGCCCTAGACCCCGACTAAGTGATCGGGATTGAATAAGTCTATGTAAGAGTTATGAGATAGTCGATAGTATGGTTGAGGCGACTTGTCTGTGAATATGGGAGTTCATCACCCATATCATTAGACTTGTGTGCGGACGATGAGGACCCATCTCAGTTGATCATCCGGCCTGGATGGGATGCCCCTCACGTACGATGCTTTCCGAGAACGTTCTGTGCTTGGCCTTGTCTGCTTAGACAAGTGGGTACGGTTCTCGGCTCTCCATATGACTATGTCGTAGCGGGACTTGCATACGCTAACCCCGTGTCCCGACAATGTAGGGAAGCTCACGAGGTCTAAACAATGAAGATCAAAGAGGGGAGGAGAACATCATATAGCTCCTGATCACGGACCCATGGTCCAAGGAAAACTACTCACGAGACATCCGGGGAGCATCCATGGTGGAGAGGAGACTCCCGGAGGTCAATCCTCCCTCCTGCAGGGTGCCGGGAAGAGGTATTCTGGTGCTCCCGATCTTCGGAAGCGCGGCGGCGGCGGAACAGAGGCGAGTTCGCGGAATAGGGTTCCTCTTCTGAAGTTTTCAAGTGACGGAAAATAACTAGGCGAAGGGGGGCAGCCATAGGTTGACTAGGGGCCCCAGGCGTCCCCCTGGCGCGGCCAGGGGTGGGGCCGCGCCGGGTGGCCGCCTGGGCCCCCCTGGCTCCCCTCTGGGCCCTCCCGGGCTCTTCGCGAAGATTCCTCCACGCTGATTTTTTGTCAGAATTTTCCCGAATTTTTCTGGCACTTTTTATATGGGGGAAAACTGAAATAGAAAAACAGCAGAAAACAGGAACTGGCACTGGGGTGCACTGAGTTAATAGGTTAGTCCAAATATGATAAAAATGTATGAAAGTGTATCTAGAACATAGCAATATCACACAAAACATGCATGGAGCTAGCAGAAATTGTAGATACGTTTTGGACGTATCAGGAATCAGCAGGGAAAAGTGCACGTCAATTGGTCATATCAGTACATCTCCAAATAACCTGAAAATCACGGGGTGCAACTTTCAGAAGAAATAACGAAGACTGGCTGAAGGACAGCCGGAGGGGGGGCACCAGGCTCTCAGGCGCCCTGGTGATGCCGCCCCCCTCCTGGTCGGGCCACTTGGCCGCCTGGGAGGTGGGGCCTACCTCTGGAGCCCTCCTTTGGCCTATATGTTCCTCGTACCCAAAAAACACCAAGAGGAGAAGATTTTCCGGAGTTCCTCCGCCACTCCGTGGAGGAAACCTACACAGAATAAAAGGCCTTTCCGGCGGGCAGATTCCACCAGGCAGAACTCCTCCCAGAGGGGGAGATCGTCCTCATCGTCATCACTATCGTCACAGGGATCATCGAGGTCATCATAAAAATCATCCTCACCATCAGCACCATCTCCATCTTCATCCCACCACATCTCACCATTGCAATCCAAGCTGTAACCCGTACTATCCATCCTCTCTACTCTACCGGTGTTGATTACTAATGGCACCGAAGTACTGATCCTCGTTGGCTACCCCAAGTGGAAGATTGAGATGTAGCGTAGCGGTAATTTCCCTCGGTGAAGATACCAAGGTTTGTCTCTAGTAGGACTACGACGACGACAAGTAGGTGTCAACAGCGCTAGAAATTACTTGATAGCGCGAGAGTTGACGTGGACCTGCACACAGATACAAATAACTTTGCTCCCAACGAGTACAGAGGGGTTGTCAATCCCTCCGGCCTTGTCGTTTACAGAGGGTCAAACACAAGAGATAAAGGTAATAGTAATTGTGACTAGAAAGTAAAACAGGAAGTAAATTGAGGGTGTAAACAGTGGTGGAAATATGGATCGGGGTCCCATGAAGTTCACTAGTGATGTCTCTCTCTCCCAAAATACGATAAACAGCTATGCAAGGTGAACAAATTACATCTGGGCAGTTGACAGGATTAAAAATGCACTGCAATGCTAACTATGCTACAAAAGAAAGGAAGATGCTCAAAACCATGGGCAATATGCCAAGACAAGTAGACCAAAATGCATCTTCATCTACTCACTAATCATCCACCTTGAGATATCTCTCCAGAACATCTCGCTAGTATTAAGTTGCGAGCCCCACCCAAAGTGTAAACCCAAAGCAACAGACAATTGCATTAAAACAACTTTGCGTAAAGTAAACAATCCTTGCACCCGCAAGTACAAACACCGTTCTTTTCCCCCTTTGGCAACAACACATCCCCTAGACTCATGTTTTTTTCACTCAAGCTAGTCATCACGGGGCATGAACCCACAATCATGCAAAACGCTCGCTCTTGGAGTTACAATCAATCACTTGGCCAAATAAATAAAAATCAACGGATAACATGCAAGAATTACTCAAGAACATAAATATAAGAGGAGAAGAACCAAATATATTACTCATGTCAATCTGAACATAATCTCATAATCCATCAGATCCCAGCAAACTCAACATAGCAACAACAGAAGAATTACATATATGCCTTGATCATGTAGGGAAGCTCACAAGGTCTAATCAATGAAGAACAAAGAGGGGGAGAGGACATCACATAGCTACTGATCATGGACCCATGGTCCAAGGTGGAATACCCACGGCTCATCCAGGAAGCGTCCATGGTGGTGGAGAAGCTCCCGGAGGTCAATCCTCCTTCCGGCAGGGTGCCGGGACAGAGTCTCCTCGCAGCCCCGATCTTGGAAGCGCGGCGGCGGCGGAACAGAGGGGAGATCACGAAAAAGGGTTCTTTCCTCGGGGGTTTCGGGATGAGAGGTAAATATAGGCGAAGGGGGCAGCCAGGGGGTCCAGGCGGCCTCCCAGCGCGGCCCAACCTAGGCCGCGCTCCCAGGGCGACTGGACGCCTGGTGGGGGCCCCCTGGCCCCCCTTCGGGTGTCTGGAAGCTTCCGGGTCACTGATTTTTGTATATCTTTCCCAGTATTTTTGGAGCACTTTAAGTACTAGGAAAACCTGAAATACAAAAACAGCAGAAAACAGAAATTGGCACTGTGGTTGATGTGCGAGAGATCATAATGGCTTCTCGCCCTTTGTTGGTTACCCCAAGTGGAAGGTGAGATGTAGGATAGCAGAAAATTTCCCCTATGTAGAGGATAGGATTTGCCTCACGTAGGACTCCGAAAGCGACAAGTAGGTGACAACGGCGCTAGAAATTTAGTGGTTGACGTGGACCTGCACACGACACAACTAACTTTGCTCCCAACGAAGTTCAGAGAGGTTGTCAATCTCTCCGGCCTTGTTGTTAACAAAGGATCAAACGCAAGGGATAAAAGGATAATAGTAATTGCTACTGGAAACTAAAAGCAAAAAAATAAATTGAGCGTGTAAACAGTGATGAGAATATGGAATGGGGTCCAGTGATGTTCACTAGTGATGTCTCTCTCCCAAAAGACGATAAAACTGCTATGCGAGGTAAACAAATCACATCTGGGCAATTGACAGGATTAAAAATGCACCACAATGCTAACTATGCTAAAAAGAAAGGAAGAGGCTCAAAAGCATGGGCGGTACGCCAAAATAACTAGACAAAAATCCAACTACATCTACTACTAATCATCCACCTTGAGATATCTATCTAGAACATCTCGCTGGTATTAAGTTGCGAAACCCACCCAAAGTGTAAACACTAATCAACAGACAATTGAATTAAAAGAACTTTGCGTAAAGTAAAATATCCTTGCAACAGCGGTTACAAGCACCGTTGTTTTCCCCTTGTGGCAACAGAAGATCCCCTAGACTCATGTTTCTGTCACTCAAGCTAGTCATCAGGGGGCATGAACCCACAATCGAGCATAACGTTCCCTCTTGGAGTCACTACCTACTACGTGGCCAAAGGAATAAGCAGCAACGGAGAAAATGAAAGAATTACTCAAGAACAAAAATATAAAAGATAAGAACCAAATATATTACTCAATCATAAACTGAACATAGTCTCATAATCCATCAGATCCCAGCAAACTCAGCATAGCAACAGCAGAAAGAATTACATATGTGCCTTGATCATGTAGGGCAGCTCACAAAGTCTAATCCATGAAGAACAAAGAGGTGAGGAGATCATCACATAGCTACTGATCACGGACCCATGGTCCAAGGTAGACTACTCACGAATCATCCAGGAAGCGTCCATGGTGTAGGCGAGGCTCTCGGAGGTCAATCCCCCTCCGGCAGGTTGCCTGGAAGAGGTCTGCTGGCCCTCCCGAACTTGGACGCGCGGAGGCGGCGGAACAGAGGCGAGATCGCGAAAAAGGGTTCAGTCCTCGGAAGAATCCTGTAATGGAGAATATATATAGGCGAAGGGGGGCATCCAGGGGGGGCACCAGCGGTCCAGGCGCCCCCTGGCGCGGCCACACCCTAGGGCGCGCCACCAGGGCACCTGGGCCCCTGGTGGTGGCCCTCTGGCCCCACCTAGGTGTTTCCGAAAGCTTGCGGTACACTGATTTTTTAATTGTATTTTCCCGAATTTTTGGAGCATTTTTAATATAGGGAAAACCTGAAATAGAAAAACAGCAGAAAACAGGAACTGACACTGGGGTACACTGAGTTAATAGGTTAGTCCAAATATGACCAAAGTGTACGAAAGTGTATATAAAACATAGCAATATCAAACAAAACATGCATGGAGCAAGCATAAATTATAGATACATTTGGGACGTATCAACATCCCCAAGCTTAATTCCCGTTCGTCCTCGAGTAGGTAAATGATAACAAGCATAATTTCTGTGGTGAGATGCTAGCAACCATATAAGAACTTTGAAAGTAAAGCAATAAAGGTATGTAATTCAATTCAAGTCATAACAGGCAAGAGTCTATATTAGCATTGAAACAAGCAACATAAGAAAAATAAAGGTGCAAGAGCTCTTGCTGTCCGTGACTTGAATGTCTCCAGATGGTGTTTGCGTGCAAGAAGTGGGAGATGGGAATACGAGAGAAATAGTATATTTGTTGAGAACTCAATCTACTAAAGTTTCACACTTAGTCTTCTTTGGAATCTTATCTTGACTCGTCCCCAGACCACTAGCCAAGTACAAGTCAATTTGATCCACTCCCTTTCGATATTATGAGCACTCATGCAATGGATGAGCGTAAGCACGAGAGTTGACACTTAGGATGGCAAAGAGAGAGATATGGTGGAGGAGGAAGACAAAAAGGGTGAGAAAGGCTGTAAGAGAAAGTTTTTCCCCTGAAGGTTTTGGAGATTGTTGGACAAAGCAGTAGTGGAACTAATATTGTTTTCGAGTATAAACAGATAATTAGGTTCCGAAAGAATGGAGATTGCAAGTAGAAGGTCGAAGGACAATTCACTGCAGCGAAGCTGCAGTCAAGTACCGAAACCTTTGAAGGAAGACGACCCCCCAAAATGTCGTCGAGAAAGAAGATGCTCTCGAGTAAAAGCGCAACGAGGAGAAAGCTGAAGCTGGTCGAAGACTTAGTCTTTTTACTAGTTTCTCTTTATTTTCTTGAGTCGTAGGAAAAACCATACTATCAAGAGGGGTTTTCTAGTTGAGATCTTTGTCGAACTGAATTTGCTCTGCTCAACCTAAACCCACAAAAAGCCTACCGAGAGAAATCTTACTGAGTCGAGTGAATAGCTCAAAGTCAAAATCATCGCACTTCGTGCCTTCGAGAGATAACTCGTTCGGTAAGTCAGCTTACTTTCTCCGCAAGTAAAGTTGCGAAGTGATTGAAATCCGACCATTGTGGACACGCGTCAAGCGGTTGCATCGGGTCACTTCAGTCATTTCACGCATAGGGATCGCCACCTATAAATACCCTGCACCTACCCGTCCACTGAAGATTCTAAGACAGAAGCATTGTGAGCATCCCAAGAGAAAACTCGAGAGAAAACCAAAAACCCAAGTCTGAGCTGAGTTGAGCAATTCATAGAGACTTAGGTCGATATTAGCCAATCTTTTTTATCTTGGAGAGCTGCAAGTCTCCTAGACGGTTAGGCGTCGCCTGTCAAGCAGTCGAAGAGAAATTTTCGCTGTTGAAGGAAGTTTGTAAAGGTATCGGAGATGTCCTGAATCATCTACCACAAGTGAAAACTGGACAAGCTCGAGGAGTTTGTTGCAGTGGAGAATAGGACGGAGAGAGTTTTTCTCTAGGTGTTCAATCACCAGTCCCTCCAACAAGACGTAGCACGTTGCACAGTGTGAACTGGTTTACCAAACATCATCGTGCCACGCTCGTTTCCCTTCTTGTATTTACTTTCAGTATTTACTCGTTGCATGTTTGCCTTTGATGTTTTCCCTCGCTCCCAATCCTCTCGACCCATGCATGTATTTCGATACTGTAATTCGTTCAAGATGTCTTTAGTACTTCGCAGTTTGCATGAATTCCTTCTAAGTTTCTTAGAATTTTTAGAAGTGATCATTCACCCCCTCCCCCTCTGATTGTTCTTGAGCCTTCAATTGGTATCAGAGCCAGGTTCTCCCTACGCTCTGCATATTTTGGTCTAACCACCTGGAGTGTTGTCAAGAATGTCGTTTGCAGCTTTTCGCTCGGGCAAACCGATTCCTATCTACAATGGGAAGGACTATCCTTATTGGAAGGACGAAATTACGAGGAACATCATGGCCATCAACTCTGACGCTTGGGAAGTTGTCAAGAATGGTGTAAATGTCAAGGACAAGAGTGCTATCACCCCTGATGAGGCAAAGAAAATGTCTCTCGATTATGAAGTCTGGGTGTTCATCACAAACCATCTGACTCCAGAAAAATATCATGAAGTCAAGAATATTTCTATGGCCAAAGGTGTCTGGAACTATCTCAAGAAGATTGGTGAAGGTGTCTCTACTCCGAAAGATGCTCGCATTGACACCCTTCGAAGCAAATTCTATCGATTCAAGAGACACGCGGGAGAAAAAGTTAACTCCATATACAGCAGACTCACTGCTCTATCAAATGAACTGATTTCCCTCGGTGTCGAATATATTACCAGTCGGATAGTTGTCAGAACTTTGCTCCGTTCTCTTCATGATTCCTTGGATCACATTGTGCTGATGATCAAGGAAAGGACTGATTTCAAGGATCTAGTTGCCGATGACTTTCTCGAGAGACTCAACACTTTTGAGTTGGAAGAAGAAGAAAAATGTGATGTCAACGGAACTCGAAGAAAATCTCATGCACTCAAGGCCAAAGCTTCACATCACTCCTCTCTTGAAGCCAGTTCTGAATCTGGAGGTGCCTCAGATGACCCCGAGAATATTGGAAAAGATCTGGCACTGATAATGAAAATATTCAACCGCTTCCAGAGAAGGAATTACTCTTCACCGAAGAAAAACTACTCCTCCAGACATTCGAGCAATTCATCACAGCATCGTTCATCATCCAGAAACTCTTCAGCGAAAGATAACTACTACTACAAGTGCAAGAAGCCAGGTCACTTCATTGCTGATTGTCCTCTCTGGGAAATTGAACATAGATCCAAGTATTCACACAGTAACTTTTCGAGCAAGTCACACAGATCGAGAAAACACTATGAGTCGAAGAGATATGATTCAAAGCCAGAAAAGACAAGAAAGATGGTTCTGATGATGACAAGAAGAAGAAGTATCACAAACATCGAGAGAGTTCTTCCTCGAAATCACTCACATTCCTCTCGACGCAAGAATTCTCACCGTGCCAAGGCCTATCTAGGTAAAGAGATGAACTCTGACGATCAAGCCTCTGGTTCCGAAGCTGAATCAAACTCAAGATCGGGTTTTGGTTCTGGTTCTAAATCTGATGGTGTTGCTATTCTAGCTTTTGCTTCGAACAAGACTTCAAGTTCATTCTTCACCAACCAAAGCAGTGAAGATGAATATCCAAGCTACACTACTGGAAAAATAGCTATAGATAATATGTGCACTAATGGCGCACTACATATTTTGTGCGCCATTACTAAATAGCAATGGTGCACCTTGTTGGTGCGACATTAGCGCCCTTGTTACTAATGGCGCATTCCACCTACCATGTGCCATTGATTAGCTACTCCTGGACTAGCACCCTTTCCCCGGCTTAGCAATGGCGCTTCATGGCACCGTGCGCCATTAGTGTTCATGGACGCTAATGGCGCATATTTTTGAGGTGTTCCATAGATATTCTGTTTTACTGGTCCCACCTGGCTCGCCAGACCTGGGCCCGCCTCTCCCCAGAGTTAGCAATGGCGCACGGTGGAGCCATGCGCCATTACTTATCTGGGTCCACCTGTTAGTCAAAATAATTTGGCCCACCTATCACTCACCGTGGAGCCATATACAACCCTATCCCCCCCACACACACTTCTCCAGTCCAGCCGCCGCCGCTGCACCCCCCCCCCCCCCCCGCCCCCCTCACACTTCTCTAGCCCAGATCCAGCCGTTTCCCCTGCACCGCTGCCACACGGACCCCACCGCCACACGGACCCACGGGTTAGCCCCCGCTTCCCCATCGTCATCGCTCCTAGGGTTTGGTGCTGACGGGCATTTTGGTCGCCCGATTCCACATCGCAGGAGACAAGAGCCGCTGCCGCACGCACCGCCGCCTCCCGCTTCCTCCGCTCCGGCTTGATACAGTGGAGCACGGAGGGTTCTAGCAGCTCCTCCTCCTTCTTCTTCCATTCTTGCGACCGGTGTGGCTTCTTTGCACGTCTGGTAAAAAAGGTAACTTGCTCTGCCGATTCCTCCAATCGTACTAGGTCTGCGTTGATGTTGGGGAAGAGAGATGCCCGCGCGGCTAGTTGTTGCTGCCCGTGTTGCTTATTCTATCAACTGGATTTGTCACCTTCAGGAGCAGAGCAGGTGCCCATGTATTTGCGCTTTGTTACTTTGGGGGAAATTTTTTACTTCATGTTGTAGAGATGCAGCCTGTCTAGTGTAGAGATGCATGTGCTTGGGGCCTTGTTGTATATTTTTATCCTAGTTTTTTCTAGTACTGCTCAGCTTATTACCAACAAAGAACCAATAATTCATTACTAGTTACAGTTAAACATCCAGCCTTTGTGTTTCTATGTCATGATTAATTCAAGTCAACCATTCCAATCATTTCGTGTTGTAACTCATGATAAATTCATTTAAAGTCTAATAAGATTAATGTTTTCTTTGCTCTATAAATTGATCCCAGTCTAGTTTATAACCTAGGAGTAGTACCTTTCTTCTTCTGCTCAAACACATATAGCCTTCTACTGTCTGCTGCCATTTTCCTTTGGAACTTTCTGAAGATCCCAGTGCCGTAAAAGTCAGGCACTTGTCTTTCTATGCTTTATTTAGTTAGACCAAAATCTGCTAATAGACACTCCCCTGTAGAGATTTGCTAATTTTCTATGTCTTATAGTTTCCAGTAGTTGTATTTTCGGTGTATCCTAATTTTTCTACCAAAAAAGAACCAATAGTTCATTACTGGTTACGATTAAACATACAGCCTCTATGTTTCTATCTCATGATCAATTACAGTCCAACATTCCTGCCATTTCGTGTTGTAACTCATGATAAATTCATTTAAAGTCTGATATGATTAATGTTTTTTTGCTCTATAAATGGCTCCTAGTATTGTTTATTTATAACCTAGGAGTAGTATCTTTCTTCTTCTGCTCAAAAAAACATAGCCTTGTATTGTCTGCTGCCATTTTCCTTTACAACTTTCTGAAGATCTTAGTGTATTTTGCTAGCTTCCTTTCTGACCACCTATATGGATTACTCAATGTTACATAAATCATAGGTTGAGACTGTTGTCTTTTCTTATCTGTTATATTATTGAAACACCTAAAACACAAGCATATTATTCTGAATTTCTGATGCGTGCCTACGTGCGGTTTTTGCAGGCAGTTTGCTCCCATCGCTTCTGCTCAGTTCCTCCAAGGATTCTTTTACCTCCAGCGAACGAACAAACAAAAAATCCTAGGTGATTGATTCTCTTCTTCCTCCTCCTTGGGTTGTGCTCTGCGTGCAATGCTATGGCCGAAGTATTAATATTTCTCACTTTTTTTTATCAAGGGTCAAAATTTGTACAGTGGCAACACTTTCTTTGCAAAATACATACTCATGTGCCAAGTTTTTGAAACCAGTAATGAGTGCTTGTTCTTAAGTCTGCATATTCATTTATGTTGCATTATCTGATTGGTTTTGGCCTGGGAAGCAACTATTATACTAGCATGTTGGATACTAGCATTATCAAGATACGAGATCATAACAAGAACTAGTTGACAACAGGAAGATTGTTCGACATGTTACTAAGATAGGAGATCCCTCAGGATATCGATGTTTTTGTACATCCAGTTGACCTGTAGAAGTATTTTAATCACATATCAAGTTCTGTGATTTTTAAAAAGTTTTCGAGCGAACACTTTGCTTCTCATTTGATCCCCAATCACTAATCATGCCATAGTCTGAACAATGTAGCTAGGACTCGGACGCGGCAATTTGGCTCTGGGGTGCACGCGCTCTCTAATGAATAGTAAAATCAAAATAAATGGTAAAAAAATTCAAAAAATTCGGGAATTTTTTCTGGATGTTCATATTAATGTGTTATGTGTGCTTGCCAATTTTGATGCCATATGGTGCAGTGGTTCTTCCTCAGTGAAAAAAACAAAAGTACGTATGACGTTTTGCTACATTTGAAGGCATCATTTAGCGTTCGATTTATCTTTTTTTCACAGGACAAAATACTAAAGCTTTTCATCTAAAATTTTGCATGTGCCATTTGAGTATGACAACGAATATATACAAAAAAATTCAAAAATTTTGGCATTAGCAAAATGTACATTTGGGCACGCAGGTGCACGTGCACCCCAGAGCCAAAGGGAATATCCCCTAGGACTCGTTCTATTAAAAATTGCACATCTATACTAGAAAATAGATGTTTTGGTTAATTTTTGCTTATGCACATCTATACTGCATATTTATACTACCAAACTGCACATCTTCTGGAACTGACACATGTGAAAAACTGCACATCTCCTGGAACTGACACATCTAGATTTTCTAAATATATTTTTGCTACACTAGAAAAACTGACACATCTAGATTGTGTCAATTTTTGCTTTTGCACATATATACTGCACATCTATACTACAAAATTGCACATCTATACTCCATTCATGATAAATTTGGGATTGACATCGATCGTAAATTGTGTGAGTAGCCAACTGATGCAGTTCTGCTATATGCGTTAATTTGTTACTAAGTGATGCTTTAATTTTGGCACTCTACTTTAATTGATGATGTGATTTTGCTCATGTCAGTTATTTGCCTGATTATCTTATCTTGCAGAAATGGTTCGCTCTCGCCAAACCTGCCGCATCACCACGGGCATCCGTATAGCACCCCACACCCGTGCCCGAGCCAGCGCCCGCGCCCGCACCCGTGCCCGCGCCTGCTCCCGCGCCCGCCTTGTCATGCTACTCCACGGGCTCACGCCTCTCTGCATTGATGGCATCCTCGCATGTCTCTGGCTTTTCGACGGAAAGCTCTGACATTCAGCCCACTGCTTCAGAGTTGTCTCGAAATAGGCGGGAGATAGAAGAGGAGGACGCAGCAGAGGAGGCAGAGTTAATTGCCGTTTGGGAGCGCAGGTACCCGGGCGTATTCGATGACCCTCCACGAGACCCGGCGCGCCTAGAGGTTGTATGGGAAGCAGCTCAGGAAGAAAGAGAGAACAAGCTCATCGTCATATCTTCTAATGAGGAGTGCAGTAGTGCAATTGATAACATGTTGGTTAAGAATTTGTGTACTCTCATGCTATACTTTGTGATTTGCTCTTGTTAATAATGGTCTTGGTTGAATTCTAATGTGGCTATTACATTATGTTATAGTTGTCATGTCGATGATGTTGTTTATATCTGTGTGATGTATTTTGTATCTATGAGCTATTTATATCTGTGATGCAAATACGGAAAATCAAAAAAAAGAACCTATTATACGTAGTAATGCGCACCTGGGACTTAGTAATAGCGCACTGCTGGTGCACCATTACAGTCTGGGTTAGTAATGGCGCACCAAATGTGCGCCATTACTAAGTGCTAGTAGTGGCGTGGTAGCAATGGCGCAGCCTATGTGCGCCATTAACATGCAAAAAGGTGCGCCATTAAAGCCCTTTTTTCCAGTAGTGCTACTGCTTCATGGCCAAGGCTAAGGGCCAGTTCTTTTGTAGCTTTTAGCAGCTTATTGTCAAAATAAGCTATAAGCTGGAAAGAACTGGAATTTACAAACCGGTCTCAACTTATCTCCACAGCTCCAGCCTTCACAATGGAAAAAAGCTGGGGCCAAGTAGATTCCCGATGCTTCCGGCAAAGTTGCGAACCGTTATATCCTTCTGCCCTCGCACGTCTGCAAAATTACGTTAAAATTGCCACTGCAAGCCCCCGCTGGAACTCTCCTCTTCCCCTCGTCAACTCACCCCCGCGCTGGAACTCTCCTCTCCCCAATCTCACAGCGTCGTAGCGCCGCTCCCCCGCCCTAGGGCTATGCCGCCGCCAGCCCTAGGGCTACCGCCTCCGCCACCCTCTCCCGCCGGTCTCCGACCCCGCCTCCCTCTCCTTCCGGCGGTCCGCCGCTAACGTCGGTTCCCACGCCACCCCTTCAACGCCGGTTCCCAGGCCACCCGTCTCCGACCCCGCCCCCTCTCCCGTCGGTGGGCCGCCACCACCCTACCTCCTTCTCCTGCGCACGCGTCTCCCCCAGGGAGCCTTGCTCTCCTCCTACGCCACCCCGTCTCCTCCAGGAAGAAGGTGAGGCTTGCTCTCTGTCTCTTTTCTCTTCAGTTTTTTTAGTTTTTTTGTTATGTATGAACGAAATTCCTATGCTTATTATTTGATTTGTATTCTGTTAATGGTGTAGATAAATCCAAAAATATAATTTGTGCACTGCAATTTGTTATTTAGGTAATGTCCAGTAGGTGTGCAACATGTGTGTGCTGAATTGACCTTTAATTTGCTATATGTGTATATTCTTATATTAATTTGTACAATTGGTTTGTACTGTTATGATGGTAAATAAATGAAAGCACAATGGGATAGTTTGAGCCGTGGCATTTATGTTGATATTCTTGTGGAAGAAGTGAACGCAAATAATCGTGCCAAATATGGATATTTGACCAATATTGGATATGAGAATGTGGTAAAAAAGTTTTTTGAACGCACTAGAAGAGAATATTCACGCAAGCAATTCAAGAATAAGTGGGATGTACTGAAAAAAGAATACATTGTTTGGAAGACATTGAAGCAAAAGGCATATGGCATTGGTTTTGATCCTATTACATTGACCATTGCGGCTCTCGATGAATGGTGGGAAATCGAGATACAGGTAGTTACATCTTCATATTTATGCTACTATTTTTCTTACAATTGTTCACTAATTTGTGATAAAAAAATTCAGAGAAATGAACTGGCGGCGAAGTTTCGACACGCAACAATAGAGCACGAGGAGAAGATGAGTATGATATTTGATGATGTGAGTGTGACAAATGTGTATGCAAGGGCAGCACCTCCCTCGTCTCAAGCTGGTGTCTCTCAAATTCACATTGATGATGATGGCGCCGATGGCTCTGGATGTGAATTAGATTCTACTCATGTTACACCTACGAACGGCAAAAAAAGAAGAGATCATGTCCATATTCACCTAGTCCTCAGATGGTGCAAAAGATTGCAAAATATATTGATGAGAGATTTCCATTCAAGCGTATTTGTGATCTTTTTGAAAAGAGGGAGGTTAGTCGCAATTCAGCAACATCTGAAATGAAGGTGGATCCTGTGAGAGATGAGATCAAAGGGATGAAGGACATGGTAGTCAAATATGGAGCTCTTCCTGGAAGTGAAGTTTATTTCCATGCTCTACAACTCTTCACACAGAAGGAATATCGTTATGTCTTCAGTGCACTCAAGGAGGAGGAGGGTAGTATGAGGCTTGAATGGATTGAGAGGACATGGGATAAATTTCTCAAAAAAAATAGAACTTGTGTCAGTAGCTATTTGTATCATTGTGAACTTATTTGTTTGAGACCTTATTTGTATCATTGTGAACTTATTTGTACCGAACCTATTTATCTGCATTCTGATTATGTACTATCTATTTGTATTGAACCTATTTATCTGCTTTGTTGTGAAATTATTTCTTTATTGTTGTGGAAAAATTGTAATGATATGTATCTTTCATTGTTTATGTCAGATGGATATATCCGTTGAGGAGGAGGATGATGAACTTGATTTTTGCATCATTGCAATGGCTCATTCTCTTTAAAACAAAAAGAAGCTAGCTTATGCACCTAGAAGAGCACCGATGATTACAGGATTGCAGTGGGTAGAAGAGAAAGAGAAGCAAGCAGAAACATTCTACACCATGTTCAGGATGCGTCGATCAGTATTTATTCCACTACATGCCCTTTTAGTTGAGAACTATGGTCTGAAGTCAACTTGCAATATGTCAAGTAAAGAAGCATTAGCACAATTCTTATGGACTTTGGGGACATGTCAGACCACTGGTAATGTTTTTGATCGTTTTGAACATAGTCGATCTACCATTAACAAAAATTTTAAGGAGGTATTGTTGTGTGTGTACCGTATGGACGGTGATTTCATTCAACCCAAAGATCGATCTTTCACCCAAGTTCATGACTCGCTTAAAAAAGATCGATTTTGGCCTCACTTCAAGGAAGCGATTGGGGCCATAGATGGAACACACATTGCATGTGTTGTTCCAGCGAGTGAGCAGCCCAAGTATCGCAACAAGAAAGGTTCAAAAACTCAGAATGTCATGGCAATTTGTGACTTTGATATGAGATATAAGTTTGTGGTTGCTGGATGGCCTGGATCCGTTCATGACACACATGTTTTGAATGATGCACGATGTGAATATTCCTACTTTCCACACCCTCCAGAAGGTAATAAATTGTACATGTATTTTTGTACACTTATGTTTTGCGTAGACTAATAATATTGTTTGACTGTTATTTATCACTGCAGGAAAATATTATCTCGTTGATTCTGGATATCCAAACAGAGTTGGATATCTAGCACCATACAAAGGACAATGTTATGATGTTCCTGATTTTCAGCAAGTACCACCACGAGGGCTAAATGAGACCTTCAATTATCGGCATTCATCACTACGAAAGGTCATCGAACGATCTTTCGGCGTTCTGAAGATGAAATGGCACATCCTCCTGGGCATCCACACAAACTAAGATAATTACAGCATGTATGTGCCTTCATAACTACATTCGTGATAGCAAACTGAGCGATCAACACTTCGACACGATCGAGAATGGATCTTATGCTCATGAAGAGAACCTTTCTCACCCCGTTGCACCCATCGATGAAGGTGGTATGGGTGCCATACGTGATGCTATTGTCGCGAGTGTATTCCCTTGATATGAGTGTCTACTTTGAAGTACTCGTATATGAGATATTTTTATGTGAGAAAACGATACTATATTACATTTGTATGTGAGACTATTATGTTTTATGATATTTGTATGTACGAAAATATTCTATCTTTTGTTCGACTATATTTTTTATTTGCGGGTGGACTATATTATTTCATGATGTTTGAAAAAGACATTTTATGTTCGTACGAACGACAAAACGCTATCACACAACTAAATATGACAACAAATTACAATATAGGGGCATTACAGACTTTTCACTGGATACATCAGAACTAAGCTGGAGACACAGAAATTGAAAAGAACTCGCCAGCTTATTCTCAGCAGCTTATTTCCATAGCAGCTTATTTGGAGCTTATTTCTACAGCGGCTTATCCATAAGCCTTAGCTCAAAAGAACTGGCCCTAAGGTATCTTCTTCTAAAAATTCCTACGATACTTCTGATGGATCTGCTTATGAAAGTCACTCTAGGATAAGCTATGACAAACTTGCTAAGATTGCCTCTATCCAACAAGATGAACTAGATTCTCTAAGTGAAACTATTCAAAAATCTGAGACCTTGTTGATCGATGAGATTGAGAAAGGTCAAACTGTTACCGAGGAACTCCTCAGGTTGAAAGATCTATTTAATACAGGCATGTTCAAAACTGGTCAGGGACACCAGTACCTATGTGATATCCTAAAGAAGGCTCTTCTTCATAGGAATCCTCGAAAGGAAGGTGTTGATTTCGAAAGGAAACTCAACCCTGATGGCACCTACTAGGAGCCCGAGCAGTATCCTAAAACTTTCTGGGTTCTGGCGAAGGAAAAGACCATTGATATTGCTAACCTTTCAGGTTTCAACTGCAAAATTGACAAGGCTATTGTTGATGAATCACTTGATTCTGACTACAAGCTTATAAAAGATCGGGAAGGAAAGGTGTCTGCTGAATTCGTTGGTACTCCTCCGAAGAATGGTTTCTATAAGCGACAGATTTGGGTTCGCAAATCTCTCTTAGAAAAAGTACCCCCTAACCATTCTATGCAGGGAAAATCTTCGGTACCACCGAAACACTACTATTCTCTCAAGGATAGAAATGAACCCTTGGTGCCTGCTTCAAATGTTCCCCAGAAGGAATACTATCGAGTAGATAGAAATGTTTATCGTTATCGTGACAATAACGACAAAATTGCTTTTACCTACCAGTACTCTAACCCCTCACCGAGGAATTATGTTTATGGTGTGCTGGATGGTCCTCCTCTCCAATATGATCCTGCTCGCTATAATATCGCTGCTTCATCTAGCACTTCCATGCCTTCTTAGTCACCTGCTCGTTTGTGGGTGGTTAAGGAGAACTAATTCTTATATATGCAGGGCTATGTCTCCGGTGGATCCGAATGGGTCATGGATAGTGGTTGTACAAATCATATGACCCGAGACAAAGATTTGTTCACCAAAGACAAACTTACTGAATCCTCTCAGAGATATATTACCTTCGGTGATACAACAACAAAGGAAAAGTACTTGGTTTGGGTAAGGTTGCTATACCGAAGGATAAGCATATTGACAAAGTTATGCTTGTTCAATATCTAGGATATAATCTTATGTCTATCTCAAAACTTTGTGATATGGGTATGCTTGTACTGTTCTCTGCTTCTCGTTGTGTTGTCTTTTCTCAGGATGATTATTCCTTCATATTCGAAGGATATCACAAAGGTGATCTTTATATTGTCGATTTCTCTTCGGGACCTGCAGTGTCCACATGATTAATGGCTAAAGCCACATCTGGTTGGTTATGGCATCGAAGACTTGGTTGTTGATAATCACAAACTCTTATCTCGAAGAAGAATATCATTGGTATTGATAATGTGAAATTCGATAAAGATTGTCTATGTAGTGCCTGTGAAGCAGGAAAGATTGCCAAGAAACATCACTCAGTAAAGACTATCATGACTACTACTCATCCTCTTGAATTACTTCATATGTACTTATTCGGTCCTCAAAATTATGTAGTCTTGGAGGTAACAAGTATGGTCTGGTTATTGTTGATGATTTCTCTCGATATACTTGGGTTTTCTTTCTATATAACAAGAGCACATACAGATCGAGTATGAATTATCTCTCAAGCATATCATAAGTGATAATGGTACAGAATTCAAAAACACTCATATCGAAGAATTTCTTGATGAATATGGCTTTACGCATGAATTGTCGACTGCTTATACACCGCAACAAAGTGGTGTTGTCGAGAGAAAGAATCAAACTCTTATTGAAATGGCCAGAACAAAGCTTGTTGAATACAAGACTCCTATCAGGTTCTGGGCCGAAGCAATTAACAGTGCATGTCATATCATCAACAAGGTTTATCTGCACAAATTTCTGAAGAAAACTTCACATGAGCTTATCACTGGTAAAAAGCACAATTTTTAATATCTCAGGGTTTTTGGTGCTCCATGTTATATCAGAGATATGAATCACAGCTCCAAGTTTGACCCAAAGGCACACGAAGGTTTTATCCTAGGTTATGGTTCGAATTCTCACACTTACAAAGTATACAACTCTCATCTTGGAAAAGTTGTAGAAACTGTAAATGTTCGATTTGATGAAACTAACGGCTCTCAAAAGGATCAATTACCTCTTAACTGTAATAGCCCAGATTTCACAAAAAATACAAATTTTGTTTTCGGTGTGAATTGTTTGATTGTATGATTTGTTTGCGGTGTTTGCATCCCCGATTTATCGATCAGAGATTATTTTCCCCCCTCTTATCTCGTACCGGACGGAGACCGACCCTTGCCACCCTGACACTCGACCTTTGCGACACCGGGTTTCACCCGATCACGTCGTGAAAACCGCACGAGACCAGCCGAAGCCAACGGAACGAAAACCCTGTTTAATAATTAAACGGGATATTTTTATAGCGCCCCGGAAAGTGTTCTCAGAACGGTTCCAGCGCGTGGTGAACGCCTCTAGCTCGACGCGCTGATCGCGCAGATCGAAGTTTTACCCGAATCGGGGGTACTGCGGGCCCCCGGCGGTCAGAAACGTAAACACCGCGCGCGCGAGAGAAAAACCGGGGATGTTTTTGAAAACTGCCAGCCACCTGGGCTATATAAAGACCACCACACTCCCACCCCTTTTCTAGGGTTTCCCTAGCCAAAAATTGCAGCCACCCCCCTCACAATAGCCCCAATTTTCGCAATTTGCCCATTTTTGCCCAAATTTTTGCTCCCCTGTGATCTGGACCGTCAGATCTCGCGATCCGACGGCCCAGATACACCCTGGCTTCCCACCAACCACCTCCTCTCCCCCGTGGAGCCTCCAGCCCGTGGAGCTCCCAGGCCGCGCCGCCTCCAACTCCGGCAGCCACGCCGGCAGCAGTCGGCGACCTCTCCCTCCTCCTCCCCGCGCTTCCTATCTCCTCCCCTCACCCCTTCTCCTCTTCCTCTCGCAGGCTTGCACCAGGAGGCGCCGCCGCGCCGTAGCTCCAGCCGGCCGAGGCCATGGCCACCCCGAGCTCCTCGCCTCGCCTCAGGACCTCGCCACGCCGCCCCGCCTCCTCCTAGCCACGGGATCCGGCGACCCCGCCCCGATCCGACGCCTTGCGCCAGCCTCCGCCAGCCCTGCCTCGCCGGACTGCCACCAGAGGCCACCTGCCAGCGCCGCCGTCGGCCACCCGCTCGGGATCGGGAACGCCCTCCCGATCCAGCGCCAGCCAGGCCGCCGCCCGATCCTGCCGTGTGGGCCGGCCTTCCCGAGCGGCCCAGCCGCGCCACATCGAGCCCCCAGCGGCTAGATGGGCCGAGGCCCATGGTGAGGGCCCTTCTGTTTTTTTCTTTCTTCAAGCACCCTGTTATTTTTGCTAAGTCTGAGTACTTTTGCTACTGATGTATGTTTGCAACGTATATTCCCGTTGATCCGTAGCTCCGATGAACGTGCCACCAATAAGAATATTGCTGAGAATTGTGTGCACTTCAATTCATCTTTTGTGAGCATTTGCATCTAAGGTCATCTTGATTGTGTAATTTCTGGTCAAACAGGGCCACTAGTCGTTAATTGCAACTGCTCCTGTTAAAATGTCTGAAAACTGTTGCTTGATTGAAACTTCAGGCGACGGTTGCTTCGCAACCGTACGTCGGAATTGAGTGATTGAAGAAAACTGTTAATTTTTCTAATTCAGTTTCATGCATTCACATGCCATAATTGCTTGCTGCGTCATGATTGTATCTTGCTCCAAAGTGGTGACCGTGATGTTAATGTGCTGCTGTGCTGAAATCTGTTAATTTGTTGCAACTTCGGGTGACGGTTGCGTCGCAACCGTTTATCGGAATTGAGTGATTCCAATTGCATATTGTTAAGAATCATGTCTACTTCCATAATATGTATTGCATTGTCATGATATGCTTGCTGGTCATCTAGTTATTTAGCTCCAAAGTTGCTATCCCGCTATTTTTGACAGCCACCTCTGTTTTTCTCCAAGTCTGTAACGTTCCGATGCCATGTTGCATGCTTAATATCTTTTAATCTATGATGCCTATTTGCATGATCCTTTTTTCCATGCCTTCCCTGCCATGTCTACTTTAGTTCTATATCATTTGTGAGCATGTTTGCATTGATTATCCTGTTTATGCATTGCTCTAAAGTGTGCTTCCCGATGTTGGCAGATTGTGCCCGTAACTTGTTTTGCCTATATCTTTTTAACCGTAACTCCGTTTGGAGTGTGCCTTATATGTAACTTGATTAGTTTTTTGTGTACTTTGTGTTTATGCTATTGTTTTCTGCTGGTTACCAAACTAAAATATGGTTTAGGGAAGAAAAGTACCAAATCCTTTAATTTTCGTGCGGCACTTAGTGTATGCCATGTTTAGGTTGTGCCCCACTTAAATTGACTAGCATAGATAGTTTATCTTATGCTTCACCTCTTGCCATGTTTGTGTGCTATGCCATGCGTGCTTGAGTTTCCATGTTAACAACCTTTGTTGATCACTTGTAGCTAAACAACTTGAACCTTTCTAAATGTGCGGTATCGTCGTGTGTGACGAGTACTCCACTTAACCTGTTAGTAACCGCTCTCGACGGTAGGTGCGATGTCTCGTGTTGCCTTCTTGTTGATGCTTGCTCGTGTTTTCTCCGTAGTAATAGATGATGCTCGTTGATTGCTTTCCAGTGTTTACCGTCCTGTGTGCTTCCGCGGGTACCTTCGGAGACGATGCGAGCTTGCGATCAACTACACCTTCGGAACCCGACTTATCAACAGGCAAGGACTATACATTACTTATGATCCATTCTATTTCAACCAGAGGTTTGCATGCTAGTCTAGGTTAGGTTCGATGTTTGATCCTACCACATGTTTACAGCCTCTTTCAAACTGATACAGCCATGTCCCTTCCCAGCAAACCTTGTACTGCTATGTTACTATTGCTCGTTGCTCAGCCCCTGCTTAGTATGCATGCTTAGGATGCTACGATGTTACCCTGTTACTCCTTGGTTTGGGATATCACATTATTATATTTTTGTTGATGATATGATTATTATAATGTTGACTATATTCGACGAAGGATGGAAAGTCTAGGCTATCCTGCCCCGACGCTTTGTTCCATTCGAGTCACCTAGGATCCGAGTTCCGGGTATTGGTTTTAAGACTGAGCGTGCCTAACCGCGTGTGGGATTTTATGGGGTCCCCTTTTCTTACCTATCTAGCTTCAAGCATTTCTAGTGGTGGCCCAAGCTGATTTACCATTTGAAACCGTGTGTGTGCTGGTCAGCTGCCAGTAGTTTTTAAACAAACCCGGACCAGTGAGGACATAGTTCCCTTGCTGGCCCACCTTGTCCGGCTGAGGACCCGGTTTCCCATGTGTGATTAACCGGCTATCCAAACCTGCGACAGACAGTAGAGACCGATTCGAGAGCGCGACCGGCTTTTGAGTTGAATGTCGACTCACCGTGGGCCACCCGGATTTGTTCGTTGTTAGCTAGAGGGACCTGTCGTTTCGGATCTCTTGGAACTAAATTATAAAATGGTTGCCTGTGATGGGTAGCAACTGAGAGAGATGGGCGTGCGTGCGGAGCCTTGTAATGGGCAGTTTAAATCTTTTTGAGAAGCCGTGTCCACGGTTATAGACGACTTGAGACCTACTCCTTGTTCATAGACAACCACAACGGAGATAATCTTAAATAACTTGATCAACGTGTGTGTGCCTTGACTGCTTCTTCTTTGTTGGGATGCGAAGAGGAGGACAAGGATAGGATAGGTGTTATGTTTGCATATGTAGGTGGATAGCAGACTTGTTGGAGGCGATTCCTCATCGAATGCTTGGCTTCTTACCATACTCTCTAGATCGTTAGCCACTTCGTAAATGCTAGTGCGGCAGCAACCTCACCACTTACCCCTTCCTTACCGTAAACTACTAGTTGTCCTAGAATGACGAGTGATGAAGTCCTTGCTGGGTCAGTTGACCACTACAGTTGGATGCTGAGTACTTCTGTACTCATGATACTACCCCCAAACTCTTTTCAGGGTTCTTGATCGACAACATATATGGTGATCGATGTTTGACGTGGAGACTCAACGACGACTAGATAGGCGGATCCCGGCGGAGGGCCTGGACCCGTGTGGTTATGGGGATCGATGATTTTACCTTTGCCACTAGGCATTTGATTGTAGTCTGTATTCAGACATATACCTTCCGCTGATGTATTGTATTTGAGGCAGTTGTATGCCGATTGTATGAGATGTTGTATCCTTGTATCTGTAATGTTGTGATATCATGTTGGAAATCCGGGGCATATGATTCCGTCATATGTCGCGGTGGGACCGATATGTGCTTCGTCCCCGGATCTGGATGGAAACATCTAGATCTGGAACAGTACCGCATATCGGGCCTTACAACTTGGTATCAGAGCCTTACGGACCGTAGGATCCCCTCTCTGGCCGAAGTCGAGTCTAGACAAAACTATTTTGTAGTTACAAAGTTAGTTATCGGAGAGTAGGAATCTTTTTACTCCTTACCCTTGCTTTGGTCAGGACAAGTGCCGTAAGTGTTTTAATCTTGCCTTATCCCCTTCAAACTCTAGGATCTCGAGTGTGTGGAGTATCGAAATCGTTACAATGCTTTGCTTGGGAAGTATTGTCTCGATTCCGAGCTCAGGTGGGAATTCCTGTAGTACCTTTAGTCTGTCCGACTCTGGTTTATATCATGGTCGTCTGTTGACTTCAGTTCTCTTGCCCAGTATCTTCACAATTCCAGTGAGAATGCATCCCTTGATCGTCGCTTTCAACCGTCATTCCTCCTCTTGACACTGGCGGTTTCGTTTTTCCGACGATGTCCTCTCTCTGCGGAAATTTATCTCAACCGAAGTTCGACGTCGACATGGAGCAGAGTCCCGTGTTGGTGGTGTTGAAGATCGTCGTCTCTCTTTTTTTTCCCCTCTCCCCCGGATCGTCCAGGATCTCGGGACGAGATCCCTTGTTGGTGGTGTTGTATTGTAACAGCCCAGATTTCACAAACAATAAAAATTTTGTTTTCGGTGTGAATTGTTTGATTGTCTGATTTTCTTGCGGTGTTTGCATCCTGGATTTATCGATCAGTGATTATTTTTCCCCCTCTTATCTCGTACCGGACGGAGACCGACCCTTGCCACCCTAACACTCAACCTTTGCGACACCGGGTTTCACCCGATCACTTTGTGAAAACCGCACGAGACCAGCCGCAGCCAACGGAACGAAAACCCGTTTAATAATTAAACGTGATATTTTTATAGCGCGCCAGAAAGTGTTCTCGGAACGGTTCCAGCGCGAGGTGAACGCCGGCGGCTCCACACGCTGATCGCGGAGATCGAAGTTTTACCCGAATCGGGGGTACTGCGGACCCCCGGCATACAGAAACGTAAACACCGCGCGCGCGAGAGAAAAACCGGGGATGTTTTTGCAAACTGCCAGCCACCTGGGCTATATAAAGACCACCACACTCCCACCCCGTCTCTAGGGTTTCCCTAGCCAAAAATTGCAGCCACCCCCTTACAATAGCCCCAATTTTCGCAATTTGCCCATTTTTGCCCAAATTTTTGCTCCCCTGCGATCTGGACCGTCAGATCTCGCGATTCGACGGCCTAGATCCACCCTGGCTATCGGGACCCGGGGTTAGCGTATGCAAGTCCAGTTAAGGCATAGTCATATGGAGAGCCGAGAACCGTACCCACTTGTCTAAGCAGACAAGGCCAAGCACAGAACGTTCTCGGAGAGCATCGTACGTGAGGGGCATCCCATCCAGGCCGGATGATCAACTGAGATGGGTCCTCATCGTCCGCACACAAGTCTAATGATGTGGGTGGTGAACTCCCATATTCAAAGACAAGTCGCCTCAACCATACTATCGACTATCTCATAACTCTTACATAGACTTACTCCAGCCCGATCACTTAGTCGGGGTCTAGGGCGGGCTCGATCATACCACAAAGTGTGCACGAGACAGAGTCTCGAACAATCGCATCGCGATGCCCCAAGTTGTGCACATCTAAGGGCCACTAGGTGTATGAAAGACCGCCAGCCAGAACACAACTAAGGTCTTGAAAACCCATACAAAGACATGCATGCTATAAACATACACGCAGCACACATGCCTTGTATGAACAGCAGGTACCATTGCAATTCTCTACAAAGTGTACATTTTATTTATAACTCTTATAGAGTGCACACAGAGATCACATACATGTGATCCAACATTACATTACAAGCGGAAGCAAATTATGTCTGAGTACAGACAAGTTTAACAAATGGCTTAAGAAGCCTTATTTAAACACAAAGCCCTCCACGAGGGAACCAGTCGTCTGACTGGGACTAGACTAGTTGGTCTTCAGTCGTCCAGCTCGATGAAGAAGCCACCTTCGGGGTCAGTGGCATCATCTAAAACATAGATTAAGCAAACGTGAGTACAAAGTCGTACTCAACAAGACTTACATAGGAGCTATACTACTCATGCATATGTGTCAAGATAAAGGGAGGTGGGGTTCATTTGCAGAAGTGCCAGCTTTGACTTGGCTAATCCTGAACTACGAATACCAGACTTTGAGGTAAGAAGCGTACACGAGTCCACTACTTTCTCCAATCAATACACCACTATGGTGTCTTCCTCGACTTCCCCACGAGAAAGCACGCCATAGCACTCACACTTATCTTGGTGTGTTTTAGAAGTATCCGGTTCAAGTTATCTAGTAATCAAGCTAAGCTTTCCAAGCAGTCCATAACCGCGGACGCGGCTATTCGAATAGTTTTGTTAACCTTGCAAGGGTGTACCTCTACACACACATGATCATCATTTACCGCCTTTGATCTCGACACCATTCAAGGGGTGCCAGCGAGGATGCTCACCACAACTGTTACCTCAAAGCCGATCTAGTCCGAGAAAGCCGCCTACTTGGGTTGGTTACCACAATCGTGAACCCGGCCGGTTTACCGAAGTGGACCCAAGTGATGTGTGCGTGGTGCATAAGCCGGCCTCGGATGAGCCGTTCTCTCACTTAACAACCAGGCCACTGACCTACCAGAACTCCGAACTATTGCGACATCTAGACATCGAAAGGGATGAGTTAGTAAGTTGAGAGGGGTCAGTGAGCCCAATGTGTGGTTGTACTCTTCATCTTGGATCACCACACAAGAACTCGTACTAGGGCAGTGTTCAACGAGACAACCCACTGTGTACTCCTACACAGCCTCTCATCGTTCACCTTGTATTAGGGTCGATTCACCAACACTTTTCTACCATCATCAACGTGATCATTCCCATCCTGAATCACATCACAGTACAACATGGTATCATACTAAGCATGCAATAAGCGATAACATTGCAGGGGCCACATGATATCAAACAACTCCTACATTTGCTAGGATTGTGGTTTGCTTACTACTGTGACAAAATGATAGGTCATGCAAAGGAATGGGTTCATCTATGCGGTAGAAACGAAGCATGGTGATCATCCGAAACAATGCATAAGCGAGACATGAGAGGGAAGTGGGATTTTATCGACATGATCAATGGGGGTTTGCTTGCCTTGCTGACGAGGTTCGGGCTCGGGGTCTTCAACGAAGGTTGCAACCTCTTGCTCCGGTTCCACGTCTATCAGCAACACGACAATCATAGGATCAACAGAATGTACAATGCACAATCACATGAATAATATTGAAAGGGTGATGTTCATGGTACTGATGTGTGAGGCAATTCCATTTAAGTGGAATATATTGCATTTAAAATGCAAATTCAAACTCCACATTTGAATTCAACATTAACCAAGTTATATGTGATATAGTTTGATCATTTTGAAACAACTTCAAATGTGTATGATATGCCTCTGATGTGTGATTGAAATGTAGCATGTTGCCATGGTTCAAGTTGCAAAAATGTTTGATTTGAATTTGATTTAATTCCATTTAAATCAAATAGAAAATGCTACTGATCACATTTTAAACTCAACTCAAACAGAGTTGAAAGTTGCATATTTGGAAAGATAATTTTCTCCTGATCATTTTTCATATATTATTTGTCCAATTTGGAGTTAATATGAATTTTCTATGAATTTCCAAAGTTTGGGGTATTTTCTGGATTTTCTGGAATTCTTTTAATTCATTTTGATTTTCTGGAAATTCATAAAACGATTTATTGCGCAAGTGCTAACGTCAGGGGGGGGGCTGACATGTGGGGTCACCTTGTTAGTGACTGGGTTAACTAACCCGTGGGTTAAATTAATCCAGTGGCGTAATTAAGCCACTGGGCCCACTGGTCAGTGACCCAGGGGGTCACTAACTAGGTGATTAGTGGGGGGGGGGGGCTTGGGCTAACACGCCGGCGGCTAAACGCCGGCGACTGGAGTCACGGCGGCGCTGCACGGGAATGCGAATCCGGCCACGGGAGGGGAAACGGAGGGCACCGACTTGCTCTTGCAGGTCTTCCGCGTCGTCTGGAAGTAACATGGGGTCACGGGGAGGTCGGGAGCGACGACGGCGACGACTCCGGCGGAAACAGAGAACCGGCGAGGTCGTAGATGACGTTGTGGTGCACGGTTGGAGTTGATTCGGGGCTCGTTCGAACGCTAGCACGTGCAGGAGTCAAACGCGTGCACTGGGGGTTCACGACGAGCACTGGAGCGAGGAGGACGACGACCATGCCGGCGACGAGCTCCTGCGTCCATGGCGGATCCGGCTAGAGGAAGCAAACGAGGGGGAGAAGTGAGGGGTTCCAGCCGTGAGCTCACCCTGAATCTATCTGGAGTGGTGGCTTGCTCGGGGAGGCGCTGGAGCTGCCGGAATTTGAAGTCGATCCACGGCGACCGGCGATGAAGACGACGAAGCTAGCGAGCTCGTGGAGGCGTCCTGCTCTGATTCCTTTCGCAGGTCGATGAAGACGACGACGAGGAGCACGGTGGACTTGCTGGCTTGAGCACTAGGGCACGGTGGCCATGCGGGGGCTCGACGGCGCTCCGGCGTTCTTCTCGGGCGACGACGGAACGGGCGAGAGAGAAGGGAGGGAGCTCGTGGAGGGGGGGAATGGACTGCGGAGGCTGCGGGGAGTCTCCAGGTGCGAGAAGAAGCCACGGGGAGGCCTGGAAGCTCCTCGACGGCGACGTGTCGTCCCCGGCTAGCTCGGTGGCATTCCACCGAGCAGCTTGGAGGCGCGGGAGGGGGAAGAAGACGCCCCTGCCCCTATGGGCCGGCTGGGCTGGGGTGGGCTGACTTCGCCTGGGCGCCAGGTAAGGATTTCTGACTTCTTTTCTATTTTTCTTTTCTGACATTTGTTTTGTTTAGCTAAAATAAATAGCTAAACATTTTATTAAATGCTGAAAACTTTTATGTGGCCTCATAATAATATAGACTAGCCACTCATAAACTTTCAACATTTTTAAAATTCAAAAGATTTGAATTTTAAATCAAATAGGGGTATTTCTTTAATTCCAAGGCACTATTTGAAAATTTGAAAAATCTATGAGCATGGGATGGGTCCCACATCACTTGATATGTGATCACACTCATTTATAAGACTTTTCAAAAATCTAACATGAATTTTCGGAGAAGATTTTTATCTGGCCTTTTGAATTAATTCATCTGGGGGGTTCCTTCTCCCATTTTGATTTTGAAGTTGATTTCCTTTGAAAATTTTGACATGATGCAAGGTTACTTGATCCTAGCACATTACCTAACAGAGGGTTCTGACACTGGCTTCCCACCAACCAACTCCTCTCCCCCATGGAGCCGCCAGCCCATGGAGCTCCTAGGCCGCGCCGCCTCCAACCCCGTCAGCCACGCCGGCAGCAGCCGGCCACATCTCCCTCCTCCTCCCCGCGCTTCCTCTCTCCTCCCCTCAACCCTTCTCCTCTTCCTCTCACAGGCTTGCACCAGGAGGCGCCACCACGCCATAGCTCCAGCCGGCCGAGGCCATAGCCACCCCGAGCTCCTCGCCTCTCCTCAGGACCTCGCCGCGCTGCCCCGTTTCCTCCTAGCCACGGGATCCGGCGACCCCGCCCCGATCCGCCGCCTTGCCCCAGCCTCCGTCGGCCCTGCCTCGCCGGACTGCCACCAGAGGCCACCTGCCAGCGCCGCCGTCGACCACCTGCTCGGTATCTGGATCGGCCTCCCGATCCAGCGCCAGCCAGGCCGCCGCCCGATCCTGCCGTGTGTGCCGGCCTGCTCGAGCGGCCCACCCGCGCCAAATCCAGCCCCCAGCGGCCAGATGGGCCGAGGCCCATGGTGAGGGCCCGTCTGTTTTTTTTTTCTTCAAGCACCCTTTTTTTTTTGCTAAGACTGAGTACTTTTGTTGCTGATTTCTGTTTGCAACGTAATTTCCCGTTGATCCGTAGCTCGGATGAACGTGCCCCCAAAACGAATATTGCATAGAATTGTGTGCACTTCAATTCATCTTTTGTGAGTATTTGCATCTGAGGTCATATTGATTGTGTAATTTCTGGTCAAACAGGGCCACTGGTCGTTAATTGCAACTGCTGCTGTTAAACTGTCTGAAAACGGTTGCTTGATTGAAACTTCGGGCGACGGTTGCTTCGCAAATGTACGTCGGAATTGAGTGGTTCCTTTTGGGTTGCGTTAAGCAATGTTTCTACTTCAGTTTCATGCATTCACATGCCATAATTGCTTGCTGCGTCATGATTGTATCTTGCTCCAAAGTGGTGACCGTGATGTTAATGTGCTGCTGTGCTGAAAACTGTTAATTTGTTGCAACTTCGGGTGACGGTTGCGTCGCAACCGTTTATCGGAATTAAGTGATTCCAATTGCATATTGTTAAGCATCATGTCTACTTCCATTACATGTATTGCATTGTCATGATATGCTTGCTGGTCATCTAGTTATTTAGCTCCAAAGTTGCTATCCCACTATTTTTGATAGCCACCTCTCTTTTTCTCTAAGTGTATAACGTTCCGATGCCATGTTGCATGCTTAATATCTTTTTGATCTATGATGCCTATTTGCATGATTCTTTTTGCCATGCCTTCCCTGCCATGTCTACTTTAGTTCTATACCATTTGTGAGCATGTTTGCATTGATTATCCTGTTTATGCATTGCTCTAAAGTGTGCTTCCCGATGTTGGCAGATTGTGCCCGTAACTTGTTTTGCTTATATCTTTCTAACCGTAACTCTGTTTGGAGTGTGCCTTATATGTAACTTGATTAGTTTTTCGTGTACTTTGTGTTTATGCTATTGTTTGATGCTGTTAACCAAACTAAAATATGATTTAGGGCAGAAAAGTACCAAATCCATTAATTTTCTTGCGGCACTTAGTGTATGCCATGTTTAGGTTGTGCCCCACTTAAATTGACTAGCATAGATAGTTTATCTTATGCTTCACCTCTTGCCATGTTTTTGTGCTATCCCATGCTTGCTTGAGTTGCCATGTTAACAACCTTTGTTAATCACCTGTAGCTAAACAACTTGAACCTTTCTAAATGTGCGGTATCGTCGTGTGTGAAGAGTACTCCACTTAACCTGTTAGTAACCGCTCTCGACGGTAGGTGCGATGTCTCGCGTTGCCTTGTTTTTGATGCTTGCTCGTGTTTTCTCCATAGTAATAGATGATTCATGTTGATTGCTTTCCAGTGTTTACCGTCTTGTGTGCTTCCGCGGGTACAATCGGAGACGCTGCGAGCTTGCGATCAACTACACCTTCGGAACCCGACTTATCAACAGGCAAGGACTATACATTACTTATGATCCATTCTATTTCAACCAGCGGTTTGCATGCTAGTCTAGGTTAGGTTCGATGTTTGATCCTACCACATGTTTACAGCCTCTTTCAAACCGATACAACCATGTCCCTTCCCAGGAAACCTTGTACTGCTATGTTACTATTGCTCGTTGCTCAGTCCCTGCTTAGTATGCATGCTTAGGATGCTACGATGTTACCCTATTACTCCTTGGTTTGGGATATCACATTATTATATTGTTGTTGATGATATGATTATTATAATGTTGACTATATTCGACGAAGTATGGAAGGTCTAGGCTATCCCGCCCCGACGCTTTGTTCCATTCGAGTCACCTAGGATCCGAGTTCCGGGTTATGGTTTTAAGACTGAGCGTGCCTAACCGCGTGTGGGATTTTATGGGGTCCCCTTTTCTTACCTATCTAGCTTCAAGCATTTCTAGTGGTGGCCCAAGCTGATTTACCCTTTGAAACCGTGTGTGTGCTGGTCAGCTACCAGCAGTTTTTAAACCAACCCGGACCAGTGAGGACATAGTTCCCTTTCTGGCCCACCTTGTCCGGCTAAGGACCCGGTTTCCCATGTGTGATTAACCGGCTATCCAAACCTGCGACAGATGTCAGAACCCCAATTTAGGTTTGTGTTTAACCTAGCTTGCATTTTAGCATCTTGAAAAAAATTACACAAGAAAAGGAAATGGGGAAAAGAAAAGCCCTAAATGAATTAAATAAAAGGCCAGAAATAAATCTTTTTCCAAAATTCTTTTGGATGAATTGAAAAATCCTAAAAATGAGTGGAATCATTTTAAAAGTGATTTGGGATTAATCCCATGCTCATAGATTTTTCAATAATTCAAATAGTGGCTTGGAATTTAAATCAAATGCCTATTTGAATTGAAATTCAAATAAATTGAATTTCAAAAATTCCCAAAACTAGGGGTTGACTTCTATATAGTCACCTAGGTTTTATAAAATTATTTGGGGATTTTATAAAATGCCCTAGCTATTTTATTTTAATGGGAAAAACAGACAACAGAAAAGAAAATAAGAAAACAGAGGAGAATTCTTACCTGGCGCCCACGGGCGAAGGCCCATCTGGCCCAGCCCGGCCCCCTCCTTGTCTTCTTCCTCCTCTGCCAGAAGGAGAGGAAGCCGCGCCGTGCGCCTGCGTGGCGGGCATGCCTCCCCTCCTCGCCACCTCCTGCTTCCCCACGCCCAGAAGCCCCAAGCCTTCTTCCCCTCTCCCAGTTCATCCTCTCCCTCTCCCTCTCGCCGTTTTCCGCGCAAGCCCGAGAGCACGCCGGAGTACACCCCGCGCGCCGTCGCGGCCAACAGCCTCCACGGGCCGCACAACCTTGTCCAGTGGATTCGCGGTGGAGGTTTACGTCGATTCGAGCCCCCAATTTGGCCCAAGGCACACCGGAGTCGACGTCTGCAACGACGCATCGCCGCCGGTCACAGCAAGATCCGGCGATCAATTCTCCACCTCCAAGCTTCCTTCGACCCCGCCGTGCCCCTCATCGTGTGCGGGTGAGCTCCACGACCTTTTCCCCCTTAGCTACGTTCCGCCTCGACGTCTTGTCGCCGTGCTCGCCGTTAGCAGGAGCTCCGGCCGCCGCAGCTTCGTTGCAGTCGTGCTCCAACGCCTCCCCGTGACACCCCGTTAGCGCCACTCGAAGCGGACGAACACGGGCTACGCCCCAGTGCCCCTTGCCCCCTCCCCCGTGCCCTCCAGCCAACTCCGGCGAAGTTCCGGCCAGTCGCCGGCCAGCCCGAGCCTAACCCACGCCCTCTCTCTCTCTGACCAGTGGGCCCAAGGCCATTAGTCCTATTGAACCGCTTAATCCCCCCAGGCCCAGTGACATGTGGGGCCAAGCCTCTAATTAGATTGGTTTAAGTTAATTAACCCCCTGGCATAACCCACTGACACTGACTGGTGGGCCCCTTTTGACAGTTTTACCAGTCAAACCCCTGACGCCAGCATGATGCAGTGCTGACACAGTAAAGGATTTAATCAATTTAATTAATTCAGTAAATTCCATAAATTGGCTGAAACTTTGAAAAATCATAAAAAATTCATTTTAACTCCAAATTCAACATATAATATATGAAAAATGATCAGGAGAAAATCCTCTATCCAAATATCCAACTTTCAGCTATGTTGGAGTTGATCTTAAAAAGGGATCAGTAGCTTTTGCTATTTGATTTAATTGGAATTATTTCAAATTCAAATAAATTGCTATTCCAATTTCAAACATTGAAATGCACCACACATCCCTTGTACTTCAGAAGCATTTCACACATATGATCTTTTTTTTAAAATGAACAAACTTTAGCAAATGCAAGTTGATCAAATTTGAATACATTTGGAGTTTGAATTTGAATTTACTTTTCAAATCAACTTCAATTAAAGTGTAGCAATTCAAACATAGGTCACATCAGCACATTGCCATACTATGTTTTGCATATTGAATGTGCATTGTATTATTTTGATTGTGCTTTAATTCCAGTGCTTTGGTGATTGATTCTTCTCGGTAGAGTTGATCTCGGAGTCGAGTTCAACCTCACGTCAGAAGAGTGTTACATCGTGATCGTCAGCAAGGCAAGCACCCCCCCTTTGATCATGTCGATAAAATCCCAGTTCCCTCTCATTCTCGCAAATGCATGTTTAGGATGTCACCATGATACGTTCTACCGCTAGTTGAACCTATTCCTTTGCATGACCTATCATTTTGTCACAGTAGTAAGTAAACCATAATCCTAGCAGATGTAGGAGTTGGTTGATATCATGTGGCCCCTGCAACTGTTACAGCTTATTGCATGCTTAGAGTTGTTACCTGAGGCTACTTTGATGTGAGTCGGGATGGTAGTGATCATGTGAATGATGGTGGTAACGTGTTGGTGAATCTACCCTAAACAAAGGTGAACGATGAGAGGCTGTGTAGGAGTACACAGTGGGTTGTCTCGTTGAACACTGCCTTACGCCCGAGTTCTTGTGTTGTTATCCAAGACAAAGAGTACGACCACACATTGGGCTCACTGACCCCTCTCGGCCTAGTACCTCACCCCGGACCTGTCCAGGAGTCGCAAGTAGTTCGCCCTTTTACGATCTCAAGCAGGTGGATCCAAGGTAAGTGGTTGGCGTAGGTTGTGGGCACGTTGAATCAAGTGATCATGATCGAGTTGAGCTTGATGGCGGTGACACAACGTTTGAGTCCGCATCGGAACAATCGGCCGGATTCCGACTGTGGTCCCAACTCAAATAGGCGACTCCCTAGGACTAGAGATGGTGCCGTGAGCGAAGTGTCGTGGCAGCATCCTCGCCGGTACTCACTTGAAGGGTCCATCCCTAGGCGGTAACTGATGAGGCGTGTGTGTAGTAGTAAACCCCTGCAGGGTTAATGAACTATTCGGATAGCCGAGTCCGCGGTTATGGACTACTTGGAGACCTTTACTTGATCATAGATAACTTGAACCTGATACTTCTAAAACACACCAAGATAAGTGTGAGTGCTATGGCGTGCTTCCTCGTGGGGAAGTCGAGGAAGGCACCATAGTGGAGTATTGTTTGGAGACTGTTACTTGGACTCGTGTACGTTCTTACCTCTCTCTGGTACTCATAGTTCAGTACTAGCCAAGTCAAAGCTGGCACTTCTGCAAGTGAAACCCCACCTCCCTTTACCTTGATACATGTGCAAGAGTAGTATAGTTCCTATGTAAGTCTTGCTGAGTACGACTTTGTACTCACGTTTGCTTATTCTATGTTTTAGAGACGAGACCACTGACCCTGATGGTGGCCTCTACCTCGAGCTCGACGTGGACCAATGTCGTATAGTTCCAGGCAGCAGCCTGTGCCCATTGAAGGGTCGTTGTATTTTCTTTCAGGCTTCTTAAGCCATTTGTTAAACTTGTCTTTACTAAGACATAATTTGCTTCCGTTGATGTTTGATGTAATGTTGGATCACATTCATGTGATCTCTGCTTGTAATACAACTATTATGTCTGCTCTGTTTAGCAGAAGTTATAAAGACTATGAGTTTGTAGAGTTCATGTTGTGATTACCTGCTGTTTACACTGGACATGTATGCTGCGTGTATGATTATAACATGCATGTCTTAGTGTGGGGTTCGATAGCTTAGTTGTGTTCTTGCCGGCGGTCTTCTATACACCAAGTGGCCCTTAGATGTGCGCAGCTTGGGGCATCGCGATGCGATTGCTCGTGAGTCTGTCACGTGGCACATTTTGTTGTATGATCGAGCCCGCCCGAGATCCCGACTAAGTGATCGGGCTGGAGTAAGTCTATGTAAGGGTTATGATCCAATCGATAACATGGTTGAGGCGACTTGTCTGTGAATATGGGATTCACCACCCATATCACTAGACTTGTGTGCGGATGATGAGGACCCATCTCAGTTGATCATCCGGCTTGGATGGGATGCCCCTCATGTTCGATGCTTATCGAGAGTGATCTGTGCTTGGCCTTGTCTGCTTAGACAAGTGGGTACGGCTCTCGGCTCTCCATGTGATTGTATTATGATCGGAATTACATACGCTAACCCCGGGTCCCGACAACAAACAGTAGAGACCGATTCGAGAGCGCGGCCGGCTTTTGAGTTGAATGTCGACTCACCGGGGGCCACCCGGATTTGTTCGTTGTTAGCTAGAGGGACCTGTCGTTTCGGATCTCTTGGAAATAAATCATAAAATGGTTGCCTGTGATGGGTAGCAACTGAGAGAGATGGGCGTGCGTGCGGAGCCTTGTAATGGGCAGTTGGTACACCCCTGCAGGGTTAAATCTTTTCGAGAAGCCGTGTCCATGGTTATGGACGACTTGAGACCTACTCCTTATTCATAGACAACAACAACGGAGATAATCTTAAATAACTTGATCAACGTGTGTGTGCCTTGACTGCTTCTTCTTCGTTGGGATGCGAAGAGGAGGACAAGGATAGGATAGGTGTTATGTTTGCGTATGTAGGTGGATAGCACACTTGTTGGAGGCGATTCCTCATCGAATGCTTGGCTTCTTACCTTACTCTCTAGATCGTTAGCCACTTCATAAATGCTAGAACGACAGCAACCTCACCACTTACCCCTTCCTTACCGTAAACTACTAGTTGTCCTAGAATGACGAGTGATGAAGTCCTTGATGGGTCAGTTGACCACTACAGTTGGATGCTGAGTACTTATGTACTCATGATACTACCCCCACACTCTTTTCAGGGTTCTTGATCGACAACAGGTATGTTGATCGACGTTTCTCGTGGAGACTCCACGACGACTAGATAGGCGGATCCCGGAGGAGGGCCTGGACCCGTGTGGTTATGGGGATCGATGATTTTACCTTTGCCACTAGGCATTTGATTGTAGTTTGTATTCAGACATATACCTTCCGCTGATGTATTTTATTTGAGCCAGTTGTATGCCGATTGTATGAGATGTTGTATCCTTGTATCTGTAATGTTGTGATATAATGTTGGAAATCCGGGGCATATGATTCTGTCATATGTCGCGATGGGGCCGATATGTGCTTCGTCCCCGGATCTGGATGGAAACATCTAGATCTGGAACAGTATCGCATATCTTTTGATCTAAGTCTATAACGTTCCGATGCCATGTTGCATGCTTAATATCTTTTGATCTATGATTCCTATTTGCATGATTCTTTTTTCCATGCCTTCCCTGCCATGTATACTTTAGTTCTATATCATTTGTGAGCATGTTTGCATGGATTATCCTTTTTATGCATTGCTCTAAAGTGTGCTTCCCGATGTTGGCAGATTGTGCCCGTAACTTGTTTTGCTTATATCTTTTTAACCGTAACTCCGTTTGGAGTGTGCCTTATATGTAACTTGATTAGTTTTTCGTGTACTTTGTGTTTATGCTATGGTTTGCTGCTGTTAACCAAACTAAAATATGGTTTAGGGCAGAAAAGTACCAAATCCTTTAATTTTCGTGTTGATCACCTGTAGCTAAACAACTTGAACCTTTCTAAATGTGCGGTATCGTCGTGTGTGACGAGTACTCCACTTGACCTGTTAGTAACCGCTCTCGACGGTAGGTGCGATGTCTCGTGTTGCCTTCTTGTTGATTCTTGCTCGTGTTTGCTCCGTAGTAATATATGATGCTCGTTGATTGCTTTCCAGTGTTTACCGTCTTGTGTGCTTCCGCGGGTACCTTCGGAGACGATGCGAACTTGCGATCAACTACACCTTCGGAACCCGACTTATCAACAAGCAAGGACTAGACATTACTTATGATCCATTCTATTTCAACCAACGGTTCGCATGCTAGTCTAGGTTAGGTTTGATGTTTGATCCTGCCGCATGTTTACATCCTCTTTCAAACCGATACAGCCATGTCCCTTCCCAGCAAACCTTGTACTGCTATGTTACTATTGCTCATTGCTCAGCCCCTACTTAGTATGCATGCTTAGGATGCTACGATGTTACCCTGTTACTCCTTGGTTTGGGATATCACATTATTATATTGTTGTTGATGATATGACTATTATAATGTTGACTATATTCGACGAAGGATGGAAGGTCTAGGCGATCCCGCCCCGACGCTTTGTTCCATTCGAGTCACCTAGGATCCGAGTTCCGGGTATTGGTTTTAAGACTGAGCGTGCCTAACCGCGTGTGGGATTTTATGGGGTCCCCTTTTCTTACCTACCTAGCTTCAGGAATTTCTAGTGGTGACCCAAGCTGATTTACCATTTGAAACCGTGTGTGTGTTGGTCAGCTGCTATTAGTTTTTAAACCAACCCGGACTAGTGAGGACATAGTTCCCTTGCTGGCCCACCTTGTCCGGCTGAGGACCCGGTTTCCCATGTGTGATTAACCGGCTACCCAAACCTGCGACAGACAGTAGAGACCGATTCGAGAGCGCGACCGGCTTTTGAGTTGGATGTCGACTCACCGGGGGCCACCCGGATTTGTTCGTTGTTAGCTAGAGGGACCTATCGTTTCGGATATCTTGGAACTAAGTCATAAAATGGTTTCCTGTGATGGGTATCAACTGAGAGAGATGGGCGTGTGTGCGGAGCCTTATAATGGGAAGTTGGTACACCCCTGCAGGGTTAAATCTTTTCGAGAAGCCGTGTCCACGGTTATGGACGACTTGAGACCTACTCCTTGTTCATAGACAACAACAACGAGATAATATTAAATAACTTGATCAACGTGTGTGTGTGCCTTGACTGCTTCTTCTTCATCGGGATGCGAAGAGGAGGACAAGGATAGGATAGGTGTTATGTTTGCGTATGTAGGTGGATAGCAGACTTGTTGGAGGCGATTCCTCATCGAATGCTTGGCTTCTTACCTTACTCTCTAGATCGTTAGCCACTTCATAAATGCTAGTGCGGCAGCAACCTCACCACTTACCCCTTCCTTACCGTAAACTACTAGTTGTCCTAGAATGACGAGTGATGAAGTCCTTGCTGGGTCAGTTGACCACTACAGTTGGATGCTGAGTACTTCTGTACTCATGATACTACCCCCAAATTCTTTTCAGGGTTCTTGATCGACAATAGGTATGGTGATCGACATTTCACGTGGAGACTCGACGATGACTAGATAGGCGGATCCCGGCGGAGGGCCTGGACTTGTGTGGTTATGGGGATCGATGATTTTACCTTTGCCACTAGGCATTTGATTGTAGTCTGTACTCGGACATATACCTTCCGCTGATGTATTGTATTTGAGGTAGTTGTATGCCGATTGTATGAGATGTTGTATCCTTGTATCTGTAATGTTGTGATATCATGTTCGAAATCCGGGGCATATGATTCCGTCATATGTCGCGGTGGGACCGATATGTGCTTCGTCCCCGGATCTGGATGGAAACATCTAGATCTGGAACAGTACCGCATATCGGGCCTTACATTAACCTAGATGAACCACCTTTGGATGAAGTTATCAGGTACATGGCTATTGGAGATATTCGGCCTGTCGAAGGAAATGCACATCAAGTCAACAAGGATGATGATGATCCAATGTTCCCACACATAGCCCGGGGCGCTGGAGATCAACATCCTGAAGTTAATGATGTACAGGTCGAAGGAGAACGCATAAACAAAGAAAATTCTCAACCCGAAGGTCAAATTGAACCCGAAGGAAATGATCCCGAAGGACAAGCTGATCCTGAAGGCCAAGCTGATCCCGAAGAACAACCGGATCCTCAAGCTGTTGAAGGAGCTTTATCTCGTGTTCGAAGGAGAGTGGACGTCGACTCAATACTCGAAGAGATTCGTCTACTAGGTCGTCCTACCACTCGCTCTCGCACTCGTTTAGCTCACTTCTGTGGAACTTTCTCATTTGTATCCATGCTAGAACCGTCAAAATTCGATGAATCCATGAAGGACTCGGACTGGATGACTGCAATGCTCAAAAAACTTAATCAGTTCGAGAGAAATAAAGTCTAGTCCCTTGTCGATAGACATGATCCCAAGAAGCATAATATCATTGGTACGAAGTGGATTTTTCGCAACAAGCAAGATGAAGATGGTATTGTGGTAAGGAATAAAGCTCGACTGGTTGCACAAGGGTACACCCAAATCGAAGGTATTGATTTCGGTGAGACTTATGCTCCAGTTTCTCGACTTGAGTCCATTCATGTCATGCTTGCTTTTGCCAATTACAATGTTATATTGCTATATCAAATGGATGTCAAAAGTTCCTTTCTTAACGGTGAAATCGAAGAAGAAGTATATGTTATGCAGCCACCAGGTTTTGAAGAGCCAAAGAATCCTGATAAGGTGAACAGGTTGCATAAGGCCCTATATGGGTTAAAGCAAGCACCTCGTGCTTGGTATGAAACACTAAAGGGTTTCCTTCTGAAAAAGGGCTTCAAACCAGCAACAACTGACCCGATTCTTTTTACTCGTGCATACAAAAATGATCTTTTGTGTTTCAAATTTATGTCGATGATATTATATTTGGCTGCATTAACCCTGATATCAGCGAAGAATTTTCTTGAATGATGTCGAAGAAATATGAAATATCTATGATGGGTGAATTGAAGTTCTTTCTCGGACTTCAAATCCGTCAACTGAAGAATGGGACATTTACATCTCAAGAGAAGTATCTCAGCGATTTCCTGAAGAAGTTTGATCTGGTCAATTGCAAAACTATCAAGACTCCAATGCCTACGAATGTTCACCTAGATGCAGATGAGAAGGGAAAACCTTTCGATCATAAGAAATATCGCTCGATGATCAGTTCGCTTCTTTACCTATGTGCATCTAGACCTGACATTAGGCTATCATTTTGTATGTGTGCTCGTTTTCAGGGAAATCCGAAAGAATCACATCATATTTCTATCAAGTGAATTCTTCGATATCTGGCTCATACACCTACTTTGGGACTTTGGTATCCCAAAGTTGCCCAGTTTGATCTCGTTGGATATTCTGATACTGACTGGGATGGTGATCGAGTCGACAGGAAATCTATCTCAGGAACGTGTCATTTTCTCGGTAGATCTGTTGTCTGTTGGGCTTCGAAGAAATAGAATTGTGTATCTATTTCTACGGATGAAGCCGAGTATATTGCTGCCGGTTCATGCTGCACTCAAATTCTGTGGCTCAAGAAAACGCTGAAATATTATGGTATTCTCGTGAAGAAAATTCCATTGCTATGTGATAATGAGAGTGCTATCAAAATTGCACATAATCCCGTGAAACTGTCAGATCCCTCTGTTAGGTATGTGCTAGGGTTAGCTAGTACCTTTGCATCATGCAAAAGTTTCAAAAAGAAACCCTAAAAATCAAATTCAAAATCCAAATGGGAGAAGGAACACCCCCCAGATGAATTAATTCAAAAGGCCAGATAAAAATATTTTCCAAAAATTCATGTTAGAGTTTTGAAAAGTCTGATAAATGAGTGTGATCACATATGAAGTGATGTGGGACCCATCCCATGCTCATAGATTTTTCAAATATTCAAACAGTACCTTGGAAATAAAGAAATCCCCCTATTTGAATTAAAATTCAAATCATTTGAATTTTAAAAATGTTGAAAGTTTATGAGTGGCTAGTCTATATTATTATGAGGCCACATAAAAGTTTTCAGCATTTAATAAAATGGTTTGGTATTTTTATCAGAGCCAAAACAAATAACAGAAAACAGAAAGGAAAGATTAAACAGAATAAAAGGAAAAGCTTACCTGTCGCCCGAGCGAAGCCGGCCCACCCAGCCCAGCAGGCCCAGAGGGGCACGGGGGTCTTCTTCCCCGTCCCGCGCCTCCAAGCTGCTCGGTGGAATGCCACCGAGCTAGCCGAGGGCGACACGTCGACGCCGCCGAGCTTCCAGGCCGCCCCGTGCCTCTTCTCGCGCCTGGAGCCTCCCTGGAGTCGTCCGCATCCATTCCCCCCCTCCAGAGCTTCCTCCTCCTCCTCCCGTGTTCGATTTCTTCACCACCCGAGAGCGCCGCCGTTCGCCGTCGCAAGAAACCGTGGCCATCGACGTCAAGGAGTCCAGCTGAAGTGTCCTTTGTGTTCACCGTCGTCGTCTACGCCAAGTCGCAGGAGGAATCGCCCCGGGACGCCTTGTAGCCGACGTGAGCTTCATCGTCTTCATCGCCGGCCGCCGTGGATCGAGTTCAAATTCCGGCCACTCCAACACCTCCCCGAGCAAGCCACCACTCCAGATCGATTCAGGGTGAGCTCACGGCCGGAACCCCTCGCTTTTCCCCCTCGCTTGTTTCCTCTAGCTGGATCTGCCATGGATTCCGAGCAAGCTCGCCGCCGTGGTCGTCGTCCTCCTCGTTCCAGAGCCCTTCGTGAACCCCCAGTGCGTGCGTTTGGCTTCCCGTGTTGCCAGCATTCGAACGCGCTCAAGTTGGACCCAAACCGTGCTTCCTAGCTCCGGCTACGACCTCGCCGTTCTTCTGTTCCCGCCGGAGTCGTCGCCGTCGCCGATTCCGACCACCCCGAGAACCTCCGATGCCACCAAACGACGCGGAAGACCTCCAGGAGCAAGATGGTGCCCTCCCCGTGCTCTCCCGTGGCCGGTAGCGGATTCCGGCGAGTCGCCGCCGTGGTTCTCGTCGCCGGCGTCAAGCCGCCGGTGGCTTAGCCACTAATCACGAGTTAAGTGACCCCTGTGTCACTGACCAGTGGGCCCAGTGGCTTAATTAAGCCACTGGTTTAATTTTAACCACGGGTTTAAACACTAAGTCACAGACAGGTGGGACCCCCTCGTCAGTTTGACTGGTCAAACCCCCCTGCTGACGCAATAAACCAAAAATGATTAAAAAGAAATCCAGAAAATCCAGAAAACACCCAAACTTTGGAAATTCATAGAAAATTCATATTAACTCCAAATTGGACAAATAATATATGAAAAATGATCAGGAGAAAATTATCTTTCCAAATATGCAACTTTCATCTCTGTTTGAGTTGAATTTAAAATGGGACCAGTAGCATATATCATTTGCTTTATTTGAATTTATTTCAAATTCAAACCAAATGATTTTGCCACTTGGACCATGAATTTATGTTGCAAATCAACCACACTTCAGAGGCATATCATACACATTGAAGTTAATTCAAATTGATCAAACTATATCATGTATAACTTGGTTAAGGTTGAATTCAAATGTGGAATTTGAATTTGCATTTTAAAAATGCAATATATTCCACTTAAATGGAATTGCCTCACACATCAAACTTGTACTTCAAGCTTAAACATTCTATCATGTGCTTGAGCATTGCATTCATATTGATTGCTAATTGTACTTGCTTGTCGAGTAGAGGTTGAACCGGAGCAAGAGGTCACCCCCTTCGCTGAAGATCCAGAGCCCGACTCTCGTCAGCAAGGCAAGCAAAACCCCATTGATCATGTCGATAAAATCCCACTTCCCTCTCATGTCTCGCTTATGCATTGTATAGGATGATCACCATGCTTCGTTTCTACCGCATAGATGAACCCATTCCTTTGCATGACCTATCTTTTGTCACAGTAGTAAGCAAACCACAATCCTAGCAACTGTAGGAGTTGTTTGATATCATGTGGCCCCTGCAAATGTTACTGCTTATTGCATGCTTAGTATGTTTCCATGTTGTTACTGTGATGTGAGTCGGGATGGGAATAATCATGTTGTTGATGGTAGAAAAGTGTTGGTGAATCGACCCTAATACAAGGTGAACGATGAGAGGCTGTGTAGGAGTACACGGTGGGTTGTCTCGTTGAACACCGCCCTAAGTCCGAGTTCTTGTGTGGTGATCCAAGATGAAGAGTACAACCACACATTGGGCTCACTGACCCCTCTCGACTTATTAACTCATCCCTTTCGATGTCCAGATGTCGCAGTAGTTCGGAGTTCTGGTAGGCTTGTGGCCTGGATGCTAAGTGAGAGAACGGCTCATCCGAAACCGGCTTATGCACCACGCACACATCGCTTGGGTCCACTTCGGTAAACCGGCCGGGTTCACGATAGTGGTAGCCAACCCAAGTAGGCGGCTTTCTTGGACTAGATAGGCTGTGAGGTAACAGTTGTGGTGAGCATCCTCGCTGGCACCCCTTGAATGGTGTCGAGATCAAAGGCGGTAAATGATGATCATGTGTGTGTAGCGGTACACCCTTGCAAGGTTAACAAAACTATTCGAATAGCCGCGTCCGCGGTTATGGACTACTTGGAAAGCTTAGCTCGATTATTAGATAACTTGAACCGGATACTTCTAAAACACACCAAGATAAGTGTGAGTGCTATGGCGTGCTTTCTCGTGGGGAAGTCGAGGAAGGCACCATAGTGGTGTATTTGTTTGGTGAAAGTAGTGGACTCGTGTACGCTTCTTACCTCAAGTCTGGTACTCGTAGTTCAGGACTAGCCAAGTCAAAGCTGGCATTTCTGCAAGTGAACCCCACCTCCCTTTACCTTGATACATATGCATGAGTAGTATAGCTCCTATGTAAGTCTTGCTGAGTACAACTTTGTACTCACGTTTGCTTAATCTATGTTTTAGATGACGCCACTGACCCCGAAGGTGGCTTCTTCATCGAGTTGGACGACTGAAGTTAAGCTAGTCTAGTCCCAGTCAGCAGACTGGTTCCCTCGTGGAGGGCTTTGTGTTTGAATAAGGCTTCTTAAGCCATTTGTTAAACTTGTCTGTACTCAGACATAATTTGCTTCCGTTCGGTGTTGTAATGTTGGATCACATGTATGTGATCTCTGTTTGTACTCTATAAGAGTTATAAATAAAATGTACACTTTGTAGAGAATTGCAATGGTACCTACTGTTCATACAAGGCGTGTGTGCTGCGTGTATGTTTATAACATGCATGTCTTTGTATGGGTTTTCGAGACCTTAGTTGTGTTCTGGCTGGCGGTCTTTCATACACCAAGTGGCCCTTAGATGTGCGCAGCTTGGGGCATCGCGATGCGATTGTTCGAGACTCGGTCTCGGGCACACTTTGTGGTATGATCGAGCCCGCCCTAGACCCCGACTAAGTGATCGGGCTGGAGTAAGTCTATGTAAGAGTCTAGAGATAGTCGATAGTATGGTTGAGGCGACTTGTCTTTGAATATGGGAGTTCACCACCCATATCAGTAGACTTGTGTGTGTACGATGAGGACCCATTACAGTTGATCATCCGGCCTGGATGGGATGCCCCTCACGTACGATGCTCTCCGAGAATGTTCAGTGCTTGGCCTTGTCTGCTTAGACAAGTGGGTGCGGTTCTCGGCTCTCCATGTGACTATGTCTTAACTGTACTTGCATACGCTAACCCCGGGTCCCGACAGACTTGGTATCAGAGCAGGACTGACTGTAGGACTAGTAGCCTTGGCCGAAGTTAAGTCTAGCATTCTATAGTTATATAGTTACTCTGGGTATATAAGGGAACAACGTAAGGCTTCATTTTTCTCCTTACCCCCTTCGTTCTGAGTTCTGAGTCACCCTCATCTTGTTCTACGGGAAGATAGGACTAGGCTCTCCTCTGTCTGATTACCATATCTCGTTGATTGCTTCCTTGTAGCCGTAGGAAAGTTGTGTCCACGTTTTCCTAGCATTTTTGTAATGCTGATTTCTTACATCGTATTATGTAAGTGCTGTTTTGCATGATTGAAAGAAATTGTCATTTCTTACAATTACAGCCGTTATGCTGTCCGAGTCATTCCAGGTTTATCTCATAATCTGATGCATTTGCAAACTCTTGCTTTCTGTTTCAGATGGCAAATCTTCCCCCTCGGCAGATTGTTCGTTTGACCAGGTGCCTCGGTGTGCGTGGCCACCCCGCCACGTTGATCGAGATGATGTCCTACGTGGGATATCGATGGTACCCTGAGTACACCATCGAGGAGCAGTTCCACGACTTCAACCAGACGCAGTTCCACTGCATTGTCCGGATCTACCCACACCATGTTGGAGTCACCCAGCCTATCCACTTTGGACATGGCATCGGCGTTACCGAGAACATGGCTGTGCAGGATGCTGCATACTCATGTATCACACTGCTGAGAGAGGAGCACACTTTGCTGAGAGAGACTTCTTTCCGCTATATCCCGGCTGCACTTCCAGGAGAAGAGGGATATTACACCGGACTCTACTCAGATCACTCTGCAGAGGATCCAGCACTCCAGGTGACTGCTAGGTTTGCTAGTGACAGAGATCGTGATGCACGTGCTCTCCGTTTTGAGCTCCACGCCACCCGTGTTCGTCTGTACCGAGCACTGACGCTCTTGGCACCCTTTGTGAGCGTGGGATCAGTGGAGTACGATGCGATCTATCCAGTGAGGACCCAGATGCCTTCTCGAGTTGCTTGGCCCGAGATTGGAGGAGTTTTTCCACCCCGTGGTCCTTTGCTTCCACCCTACACTGGACCTAGGCCCCATCCTTGCCCAAATGGATATCAGGGTCCACAAGCCTCCGTGTTTTCCGATGGTCACCTCCAGCTACTGGGATACGCGGGTAACTTTTATGAGGATTACTATGGAGATGGAGATGAGTGAGACCGCCTGTGGTCTTACTTAGTGAGGATGTAGTAGTATCCTAGTATATTGTAAGCAAGGTGTCTAAGTTCCAGAGGCTTAGATAAATAATGTATAGGAAGTCAGAGTGCCTCTGAAGGATGTATCATCTTCATCACGTTTGTATTAGCTTAGTGCTTGTACTAAAACGATGTATGGTTTGTATGACAGCTTGTGAATATATGGCTTGTATGCTTTTATCACCATGTTGTCCAGATGATTACTTCCTTTGCTCTGTAAACCTTCCAGCACTTCAATACCTTGATTAGTCTCTTCAAATCAACTCTGTTTGACTTTGGTTTCTCACCTTCAGGATGTCTCAAGGTACACGTGGCCAGATTGGTCGTAACCAAGGTCGTGGTAACAACCAAGAGGAAGACAACCTTCCACCCCCACCCACGATGGCCCAAGTTCTGATGGAGGTCGAGAGGAACCGCCGTGACTCTCACCACCTGCTGGAAGTCATCGCACGCAACACCACTCAGCAGCGCAATGAGCTGGTGTCTCTGAACGACTTCATCCGGCTTCATCCCCCGGTTTTCCGTTACTCCACCGAGCCCCTTGACGCCGATGACTGGCTTCGCAGCATCGAGAGGAAGCTCCAAGCCGGCCATGTTGCAGATGGCGACAAGGTCAACTATGCCACCTATCACCTTGAAGGTGCAGCAAGTTCTTGGTGGGAGAATTTTCTGAATATGCGCCCAGTTGGACCACCTGCATCTTGGGAGGAGTTCTGCACCTCTTTCCGCGAGCACCACATTCCCAAAGGTCTCATGGACCGTAAGCATGAGGAGTTCTGTAACCTCACTCAAGGCAGAAGGACCGTTGACGAGTTCAGTCGTGAGTTCAACCGACTTGCTCGTTATGCAATTGAAGAAGTCTCCACCGACTCCAAGAAACAAGAGAGGTTCCGTCGTGGCCTCAACAGTGGACTCCGTCGCGAGCTCAACCTTCATGACTTTGCCACATTTCAGGTCCTTGTCAACAAGGCCATCAAGGCAGAGGACATGAACACCCCCAATGACTTTCGCAAACACCCTAGAGAGGAAGGTTCATCCAGCTCTGGTTCCCAGAAACGCAAGATCTGGATCCCAAATAGCATGTTCCGCCAGAATAACCCACCGAGGCCATCCTATTCGGCGCCTCGTCCACCCACCCAGTTCCACCCAGCTCCACCAAACCACCCAGCTCCACGCACCGTTTTCGGAGCTTGCTACAAGTGTGGTCAGGCAGGCCACTACTCTCGCGAGTGTCCCCAGAACCAGCCCCAACACCAGAGTGTTCCACCACGTGCCGGAGGCAACAACAACAACAATGGTCGTGGCAAGCCACCCCAGAAGGTCTTCACCGCCAAACCCGCTCCTTCCGCCACTCATGGACGTCTGAACCAGATTGCCGCCGAAGAGACTGACGACACCACTGACGTCATTCTTGGTACGCTCCCAGTCAATTTTGTTCCTACTTCCGTTCTTTTCGACCCAGGAGCATCTCATTCATTCATGTTGGAAAGCTATGCACTTCGTCATGAGTTACCCTTTGTTGAATTGTCCACCCCAATGATTATTCAAACTCCAGGGTCAAGATGGCAAACTAATAGAGTGAGCCATGGTAATCAAATTTCAATTGAGGGTTTAGTATTCCTTGCTTCACTCATAGCCCTCAAGTCTTCAGACATTGATGTCATCCTTGGCATGGATTGGCTATCAAGACAGAATGCCTACCTGGATTGCAAAGGCAAATCCGTGAAACTCACCCACCCTTCAGGCAAAACCATTAACTATACCTCACCCAGAACAAGAACCCAAGTGCATTCCTTGAATGTACTTCCCCTTCCCGAACTTGAAGATATTCCGGTGGTTCGTGACTTCCCGGATGTCTTTCCTGAAGAGCTGCCGGGCATGCCACCCGACAGATGTGTAGAGTTTATAGTGGATCTTGTTCCAGGAACCGCACCAATTTCCAAACGCCCATACAAAATGGCCCCACATGAGTTAGCAGAGCTAAAAACCCAACTGGATGCTTCGTTGGCAAAAGGCTTCATCCGCCCTAGCTCATCGCCATGGGGTTGCCCCGTTCTGTTCGTGAAGAAGAAGGATGGAACAGAAAGGATGTGCGTAGACTATCGCCCGCTAAATTTGGCGACGATAAAGAACAAATACCCACTGCCCAGGATCAATGATCTTTATGATCAACTTGCAGGATCCGCTGTCTTTTCCAAGATGGATTTGAGATTAGGTTATCATCAGATCCGAATCCGAAACGAGGACATTCCCAAAACGGCTTTCACTACTCGTTATGGTCTTTACGAGTACACCGTCATGTCCTTTGGTTTAACCAATGCCCCCGCCACATTCTCACGCTTGATGAATTCGATCTTCATGGAGTACCTAGATAAATTTGTTGTGGTTTATCTTGATGATATTCTCATCTACTCGGAGAACGAAGAAAATCATGCCAAACACTTAAGGCTGGTACTGATGAAACTTAGAAAGCATCGCCTGTACGCTAAATTCTCCAAGTGTGAATTCTGGCTACCAGAAGTGACCTACTTAGGCCACGTGATTTCTGCAAAAGGCATTGCTGTGAATCCCGAGAGAGTTCAGGCCGTCCTTGACTGGACTCCACCTGAATCGGTTAAGCAAGTTAGAAGTTTTCTTGGCCTAGCCAGCTATTGTCGTCGCTTCGTCGAGAACTTTTCTAAAGTTGCAAAGCCTTTAACTGAACTCCTCAAGAAAGATAAGAAATTCTTATGGACTCCCAAGTGCGAGGAAAGCTTTCAGGAGCTAAAAAGAAGATTGACTTCCGCACCCGTACTTGCACCTCCAGACACCAAAAGAGATTTCGAAATCTATTGTGATGCCTCACGGCAAGGGTTAGGATGCATACTTCTGCAAGATCGACATGTGGTAGCTTATGCTTCACGCCAGTTGCGGCCACATGAAGAGAACTATCCTACCCATGACCTTGAACTCGCTGCCGTAGTTCATGCTCTAACAACTTGGCGACATTACCTCCTTGGTAATCGTTGTGAGATTTATTCCGACCACCAAAGCCTCAAATATATTTTCACCCAGCCAGATCTTAATCTCAGGCAAAGACGCTGGATTGAGTTGATAAAAGATTACGACGTAGCAATTTCTTACACCCCAGGCAAAGCCAATGTCATGGCTGATGCACTAAGTCGTAAGTCGTACTGTAACAACCTCATGTTACAGCAGTATCAACCACTTCTTCATGAGGACTTTCGCAAGCTCAACCTTGAAATTGTTCCTCATGGCTATCTTTCTACCTTGGTGGCGAAACCAAATCTTGAGGATCAAATTATAGTTGCCCAAAGACGTGCACGAGGTGTTCGTCGGATCAAGGAGGACATTGCTAGCGGAGTTGCTAAATGTTTCTCCACAGATAGTAAAGGAACGGTATTCTTTGAAAATCGTTTAGTAGTACCTAAGAATAAGGAACTAAGGCAACTCATCCTCAAAGAAGCCCATGACACACCCCTCTCAATTCATCCCGGTAGCACGAAAATGTACCGAGATCTACGCCAGAGATTTTGGTGGACTAGGATGAAGAGAGACATTGCTCAATTTGTTGCCGAATGTGATACTTGTCGTCGCATTAAGGCAGAACATCAAAGACCTGCTGGTACACTTCAACCTTTGTCTATTCCCGAGTGGAAATGGGACAAAGTCGGTATGGACTTCATCACCGGCTTTCCAAAAACCCAGAAAGGAAACAATGCCATCTTCGTTGTCATAGATAGGCTTTCCAAAGTCGCTCACTTCCTTCCGGTTCGCGAGTCTATAACTGCTAGCCAGTTAGCGGACTTGTACATCTCCAGGATTGTATCACTTCACGGTGTTCCTTTGGAAATCAATTCTGATCGTGGTAGCCTTTTCACCTCTAGATTTTGGGGAAGCTTCCAACGTGCTTTGGGAACTCATCTCTCCTTTAGTACAGCTTTCCATCCTCAGTCTAGCGGTCAAGTCGAAAGGGTTAACCAGATTCTTGAAGACATGCTCAGAGCTTGTGTTATCTCATTCGGAAAGAATTGGGAGAATTCTCTTCCATATGCCGAATTTGCTTATAACAATAGTTTTCAATCTAGTCTGAACATGGCTCCATTTGAACTCCTTTATGGACGACGATGTCGAACACCTTTAAACTGGTCTGAAACCGGTGAAAGACAATTCTTTGGACCGGATATGATCAAGGAAGCAGAAGAGCAAGTTCGTATTATTCGTGATCAATTGAAAGCAGCCCAGTCTCGTCAGAAAAGCTACTATGATCGTCATCATAGGCAAGAGAGCTACAATCTGGATGAGAAGGCTTACCTTCGGGTTACTCCTCTGAAGGGAACCCAACGTTTCGGTATCAAAGGCAAATTGGCCCCACGTTACATCGGTCCTTTCCGCATTATTGCTAAACGTGGAGAAGTTGCCTACCAACTTGAACTACCTCCGCACCTTTCCCGAGTACACGATGTATTCCATGTGTCCCAACTCAGGCGTTGCTTCAAGGACCCCATCCGCGAAGTCGACCATGAAACGCTTGATCTCCAAGATGACCTTTCTTATCGAGAATACCCCATTCATATTCTTGATTCAGCAGAGCGTGTCACTCGTCGTCAGAAGATTAGGTTTCTGAAAGTGCAATGGTCACACCACTCCGAAAGAGAAGCTACGTGGGAGAGAGAAGACCGTCTTAGTGCCGAGTACCCCACCTTCCTCCCGCAGACTTCTGAATCTCGGGACGAGATTCTTTTGAGTGGGGGCGAGTTGTCAGATCCCTCTGTTAGGTATGTGCTAGGGTTAGCTAGTACCTTTGCATCATGCAAAAGTTTCAAAAAGAAACCCTAAAAATCAAATTCAAAATCCAAATGGGAGAAGGAACACCCCCCAGATGAATTAATTCAAAAGGCCAGATAAAAATATTTTCCAAAAATTCATGTTAGAGTTTTGAAAAGTCTGATAAATGAGTGTGATCACATATGAAGTGATGTGGGACCCATCCCATGCTCATAGATTTTTCAAATATTCAAACAGTACCTTGGAAATAAAGAAATCCCCCTATTTGAATTAAAATTCAAATCATTTGAATTTTAAAAATGTTGAAAGTTTATGAGTGGCTAGTCTATATTATTATGAGGCCACATAAAAGTTTTCAGCATTTAATAAAATGGTTTGGTATTTTTATCAGAGCCAAAACAAATAACAGAAAACAGAAAGGAAAGATTAAACAGAATAAAAGGAAAAGCTTACCTGTCGCCCGAGCGAAGCCGGCCCACCCAGCCCAGCAGGCCCAGAGGGGCACGGGGGTCTTCTTCCCCGTCCCGCGCCTCCAAGCTGCTCGGTGGAATGCCACCGAGCTAGCCGAGGGCGACACGTCGACGCCGCCGAGCTTCCAGGCCGCCCCGTGCCTCTTCTCGCGCCTGGAGCCTCCCTGGAGTCGTCCGCATCCATTCCCCCCCTCCAGAGCTTCCTCCTCCTCCTCCCGTGTTCGATTTCTTCACCACCCGAGAGCGCCGCCGTTCGCCGTCGCAAGAAACCGTGGCCATCGACGTCAAGGAGTCCAGCTGAAGTGTCCTTTGTGTTCACCGTCGTCGTCTACGCCAAGTCGCAGGAGGAATCGCCCCGGGACGCCTTGTAGCCGACGTGAGCTTCATCGTCTTCATCGCCGGCCGCCGTGGATCGAGTTCAAATTCCGGCCACTCCAACACCTCCCCGAGCAAGCCACCACTCCAGATCGATTCAGGGTGAGCTCACGGCCGGAACCCCTCGCTTTTCCCCCTCGCTTGTTTCCTCTAGCTGGATCTGCCATGGATTCCGAGCAAGCTCGCCGCCGTGGTCGTCGTCCTCCTCGTTCCAGAGCCCTTCGTGAACCCCCAGTGCGTGCGTTTGGCTTCCCGTGTTGCCAGCATTCGAACGCGCTCAAGTTGGACCCAAACCGTGCTTCCTAGCTCCGGCTACGACCTCGCCGTTCTTCTGTTCCCGCCGGAGTCGTCGCCGTCGCCGATTCCGACCACCCCGAGAACCTCCGATGCCACCAAACGACGCGGAAGACCTCCAGGAGCAAGATGGTGCCCTCCCCGTGCTCTCCCGTGGCCGGTAGCGGATTCCGGCGAGTCGCCGCCGTGGTTCTCGTCGCCGGCGTCAAGCCGCCGGTGGCTTAGCCACTAATCACGAGTTAAGTGACCCCTGTGTCACTGACCAGTGGGCCCAGTGGCTTAATTAAGCCACTGGTTTAATTTTAACCACGGGTTTAAACACTAAGTCACAGACAGGTGGGACCCCCTCGTCAGTTTGACTGGTCAAACCCCCCTGCTGACGCAATAAACCAAAAATGATTAAAAAGAAATCCAGAAAATCCAGAAAACACCCAAACTTTGGAAATTCATAGAAAATTCATATTAACTCCAAATTGGACAAATAATATATGAAAAATGATCAGGAGAAAATTATCTTTCCAAATATGCAACTTTCATCTCTGTTTGAGTTGAATTTAAAATGGGACCAGTAGCATATATCATTTGCTTTATTTGAATTTATTTCAAATTCAAACCAAATGATTTTGCCACTTGGACCATGAATTTATGTTGCAAATCAACCACACTTCAGAGGCATATCATACACATTGAAGTTAATTCAAATTGATCAAACTATATCATGTATAACTTGGTTAAGGTTGAATTCAAATGTGGAATTTGAATTTGCATTTTAAAAATGCAATATATTCCACTTAAATGGAATTGCCTCACACATCAAACTTGTACTTCAAGCTTAAACATTCTATCATGTGCTTGAGCATTGCATTCATATTGATTGCTAATTGTACTTGCTTGTCGAGTAGAGGTTGAACCGGAGCAAGAGGTCACCCCCTTCGCTGAAGATCCAGAGCCCGACTCTCGTCAGCAAGGCAAGCAAAACCCCATTGATCATGTCGATAAAATCCCACTTCCCTCTCATGTCTCGCTTATGCATTGTATAGGATGATCACCATGCTTCGTTTCTACCGCATAGATGAACCCATTCCTTTGCATGACCTATCTTTTGTCACAGTAGTAAGCAAACCACAATCCTAGCAACTGTAGGAGTTGTTTGATATCATGTGGCCCCTGCAAATGTTACTGCTTATTGCATGCTTAGTATGTTTCCATGTTGTTACTGTGATGTGAGTCGGGATGGGAATAATCATGTTGTTGATGGTAGAAAAGTGTTGGTGAATCGACCCTAATACAAGGTGAACGATGAGAGGCTGTGTAGGAGTACACGGTGGGTTGTCTCGTTGAACACCGCCCTAAGTCCGAGTTCTTGTGTGGTGATCCAAGATGAAGAGTACAACCACACATTGGGCTCACTGACCCCTCTCGACTTATTAACTCATCCCTTTCGATGTCCAGATGTCGCAGTAGTTCGGAGTTCTGGTAGGCTTGTGGCCTGGATGCTAAGTGAGAGAACGGCTCATCCGAAACCGGCTTATGCACCACGCACACATCGCTTGGGTCCACTTCGGTAAACCGGCCGGGTTCACGATAGTGGTAGCCAACCCAAGTAGGCGGCTTTCTTGGACTAGATAGGCTGTGAGGTAACAGTTGTGGTGAGCATCCTCGCTGGCACCCCTTGAATGGTGTCGAGATCAAAGGCGGTAAATGATGATCATGTGTGTGTAGCGGTACACCCTTGCAAGGTTAACAAAACTATTCGAATAGCCGCGTCCGCGGTTATGGACTACTTGGAAAGCTTAGCTCGATTATTAGATAACTTGAACCGGATACTTCTAAAACACACCAAGATAAGTGTGAGTGCTATGGCGTGCTTTCTCGTGGGGAAGTCGAGGAAGGCACCATAGTGGTGTATTTGTTTGGTGAAAGTAGTGGACTCGTGTACGCTTCTTACCTCAAGTCTGGTACTCGTAGTTCAGGACTAGCCAAGTCAAAGCTGGCATTTCTGCAAGTGAACCCCACCTCCCTTTACCTTGATACATATGCATGAGTAGTATAGCTCCTATGTAAGTCTTGCTGAGTACAACTTTGTACTCACGTTTGCTTAATCTATGTTTTAGATGACGCCACTGACCCCGAAGGTGGCTTCTTCATCGAGTTGGACGACTGAAGTTAAGCTAGTCTAGTCCCAGTCAGCAGACTGGTTCCCTCGTGGAGGGCTTTGTGTTTGAATAAGGCTTCTTAAGCCATTTGTTAAACTTGTCTGTACTCAGACATAATTTGCTTCCGTTCGGTGTTGTAATGTTGGATCACATGTATGTGATCTCTGTTTGTACTCTATAAGAGTTATAAATAAAATGTACACTTTGTAGAGAATTGCAATGGTACCTACTGTTCATACAAGGCGTGTGTGCTGCGTGTATGTTTATAACATGCATGTCTTTGTATGGGTTTTCGAGACCTTAGTTGTGTTCTGGCTGGCGGTCTTTCATACACCAAGTGGCCCTTAGATGTGCGCAGCTTGGGGCATCGCGATGCGATTGTTCGAGACTCGGTCTCGGGCACACTTTGTGGTATGATCGAGCCCGCCCTAGACCCCGACTAAGTGATCGGGCTGGAGTAAGTCTATGTAAGAGTCTAGAGATAGTCGATAGTATGGTTGAGGCGACTTGTCTTTGAATATGGGAGTTCACCACCCATATCAGTAGACTTGTGTGTGTACGATGAGGACCCATTACAGTTGATCATCCGGCCTGGATGGGATGCCCCTCACGTACGATGCTCTCCGAGAATGTTCAGTGCTTGGCCTTGTCTGCTTAGACAAGTGGGTGCGGTTCTCGGCTCTCCATGTGACTATGTCTTAACTGTACTTGCATACGCTAACCCCGGGTCCCGACAGAAACACTCTCGAATGAAGCATATTGATATTTGTCATCATTTTCTTCGAGATCATGTTCAGCGAGAAGATATTGTTATCAGCCATGTCCGCACCGAAGATCAATTGGCTGGTATCTTTACGAAGCCCCTGGTTGAGAAAAGGTTTCGTGCACTAAGGTGTGAGTTAAACATATTGGACTCACGCAACGTGCGGTAAGATCATAACTATCAGTATTTTGCATTATATGTTTAATTTTTCTAGTAGTAGTTTACTTTCGTTGGTTTTTCAGTTATGTTTTTTTTTCGTTTTTGTTTTTGTTCGTTTCATGTTTTCCAATACACTTATCACTCCGAGTTTTCCTGTCGTTCGTTCTCTCTCGAATTGATGAAGTATCGGACCCTGTTTTCCCTCTATTCTATCCCTACCCCATCTTTGCTTTTTCTCTCGTGAACATGTATATTTGTACTCGATTAAGATTACCTTCGAATGTTATTTATTTCGAAGGAGTATCTATCAAACTTTTATCTACTTTTATACTCGATGTTCCATGAGTTTATTCTCGGACGTGGATGACTTTATTTTGGTTCGTTGGAATTTTTCCGTGATTACCACCACAAAATCCGTCTGTTGAATTCAGAGAGACGCGACATCTGCGCCGTTCGATCAGATTTGACGGTTACGTCAGACCCCTCCCCTATAAATACTGATCCACCCCACCGGCACAGGTTCCCCACTTCCTCGACATCGTCTCTCCCCCTCGCACCCGAGCTCTCGCGCGCCTCCGTGTTGTTCCATCACTGTCGATTCCCTCGCCGCTTTGCTGCCGAAAGGAAGTTGTCGGAGGCTTTCCCATCGACGAGGATCTTCATCCGCGCCGCCGTAGATCTCAAGCATCACCGAGTTAGGGTATGTGCGAGGCTAGAGCTCAATCCTTCTCCAATATGTTCTTTGAGCCCTAGATTTGTTCTTGATTTTTGTCCGTTTTATTAGGTCTATTTGATCCGTTCGAATCGTTGCACTTTTGGAAATCTGTTTCTAGCGTACTCTGTCGAATTCCCATCCGATCTAGGTAAGAAATCTCCGTCCCGTGGAATTTCTCACTTAGACAAATCTCACAGATTCATATCGATAGATTTACACTTTGAGCAATTCTTTCATACCAGTCATTCGTTACATTTGCACCCGATGAAAATCTAGCCTAGCACTTCCATGAAAATTTGCTTCAAGAAAAATCCCTGTATATGTTTTCTGCGTTCAAAATGATTTTCCTCGAAAGCGGTTGGTACATGTTCACAACTTGTCTATCTTTTCCCTCGTACCTATCTACCTCGCAGGAAAATGTCTGAGAACGAAGGAAACTTTAGGGAACCCAAGCGTGTAGGAGGCCGAACAAAAATCACCAACAATTCTGAAGGATGGTCTGAAGACTTGATTATTGAAAAGAAGTTGAGAATGCCTGAAGGTTCAGTTGAAGATGCACGAACGAGAGAAAACAGATTGCAAGAGATTCGAAGGCTTCAAGCACTTCGATGGTATGAATACAAGGAGATTATCCCTCGATGGGACAGGTTGTTCGCTCTGAAGAATCCATGGTCAGATGTCAAGGCTTTAAGGCCCAAATGGACGAAAGCAAATAGACCTCGTCCTCCACCCAATGCTCACCCATCCACTCTCAACAGTCCTGATGATTTTAAAGAGTTGGTTGCTGCTCGAGCTGACCGAGCGGAAAAACGCAATGAAGCCAAGGCCAGGAAGGCTTCTGCTGCTACTGAGGGCAACGAAGGAGTTGCCGAGGATGTTCGTCCAAGTACCATGTCGAAGGCTGGCAAGAAATCAGCCAAGCGACAGAAAAAGGTCGTTGTTGTTTCTCCACCAGAGTCAACTTCTGACGAAGAAGTCAGCACCGAGCATCAAGACCCTGGTACTGAGGCTGATGTCGAGGATATTCCTCTGAAAAAGAAGTCGAGCAACAAGGGCATCAGGATCCAGAGCCAGCTGCTGCGGCTCCTCGAGCAACTATCGACATGACTAATTTAGTCACTAATCCGCCAATTTCCTCTTCACCCCTAGTGCCCCCGCGCCGACAAAAACCCTCGGCCATATCTAAGGGAAAGCAAGCCTAAGTGGCCGAAGATGATGAAACCCTGATCTAGCGAAAGGAAAGGTTGGCCAAGCAACAGGAACTTGAGGCACAAGACTTGATAAATTCCAAGCTTCTCAACTTCCACAGCCAGCCCGAGGACAAGAAGGCAAAGGTTGCTCAACAATTGGGCATATTACATCTGGTTAATGAGAGGTATAGACGCCAGATCGAAGGAATTCCAGCCCCCAGTGCCCCGAAAGAAAAGGTCGTGGCCCCTACTGCCACCGAGAAAGTGGTGACTCCCAATGTCACGAACGAAAAGGATGCAGCCGCTAGTGCTGCGAAGAAAAATGCTGAGGCAACTAGCCCCCCGAAAGAAAAAACTGGGACTCCCAATCCCGTAACAAAACCGGTTGCTGCTGCCAAGGCCACCAAGGAGGCCGAAAGGAAAGCAAAGGAGGCTAGGCATAAGTCTCCGGCTGCTCCAGTCCCTCGAGCTGCCCCTGCTCCTGCTCCTGCCACACCAGTTGTGTCCGGCCCTCATGCCGATGAAGAAAGCTCCAACGAAGGATATTCAACTAAAAATGCTGCATGGGATGCAGTTCAGATTTAAAATGTTCTTTGGCATACGGCCACCACCCCCAGCAGAATAACTCCCGAGGATGATGTTCCCGCTGAGATCCAAGACCGAGTTGCTCGCTACATGCCTCGATGGGATGGTTATCTCTCCCAAGACCGAAAGGATAGGGAGCCAGAAATATTCTATACTCAACAGCTTCGAGAAGAAACTGAGGACCTTGAGTCTCGACAGGTTTTCAAGTCCAAGCTCGCTACTCTTGCCGCTTCTAGAAGAGCCCAGAAGGAAAATATCATTGCTGTCAACGACAAAGTTTGACAGATTGTGACAGATATGTGCCAAGAGCACAATGCTTCCCTCACCAAGTGACAATCTCGAAAGAGAAAGTCCACTGCCCCAACCTCTGTGTGTGGGACGCCAGAGCCTGAGAAAATTGCCAAGAAGAAGAAGTCTGTCGTAGTTGATGTTGCACCAGCTCGACAAGAAACTGCGCCTACCCCAGCCAAGAAACCCACTCCACCCCGATCAAAAATGCCACCACCTCGCCAAGCCACTCCTCCACCTCGCCAACAAAGTCCACCTCCATGTCAACCCACTCCACCAAAAGCTTCGTCACCACCACCCAACCCACCATTACCTCGACAAGTCATTCCCTCTTCCACCAAAGCTGTCGAGCCCCAGTCTCAAGTTAAGACCAAGCAACATGCTCAGGTCGAGAAAGAACCACCTGCCCCAGTTCCATCAGTGCAGAAGGATTACTACTCTGCCCAAACATTGCACGAACGAGAAGATGCTCATGTTGATGTAACATGGTGTCCTCTCGCCAAGAGGCACCGCCTGCACCAGAAGAGGTTGCAGCCAAAGAAGAAAGTTCCTATGACTCCAATTCTGATGATAGCTCCGCATCCTCCTCCAATTCTTTGAACAAAGAAGTGCTTGATGCTTTTGCACAACTTGATGGAGATCTCGACGCCATGGAGACTGAAGAGGCGGAGCAGAATGCACATGCCGACGAAGGAGATGTCTTCGATGAGCAAGCCGAGGAAAATGCACCTCTAGCTATCCCAGCTCAGGACATTGTCAATGTTCCATCTTCATTTCCTCGCCCTGCTGAACCCGTTCTATAGTTGCCAGAAAATGCAGATGAAGTGTTTCTGGTCGATGAGGTACTCCACTCTACTCATCCGAGAGAAATTTTGCCTTTGTTCCGCCCCGATGTCCCTCGAGGAGGTACTATCTTCAAGCGGCATGAACACAAGCCATTTTTCTTCGGGCCAAATCCCTATGAGAACCCACGGAATGCATATTCTCTTCGATTTTTGACCCAGGAGCAATCCCTCTATTACACTCATGTGCTTTACAACAAGGCCAGAGTTTTTCAACATCAATATCTTGATATGCCTTCAGTGTACGCCACATCATGTTTCGAGAGTGTTGCCGAAACAATTGATGGTCTTCATGCTCACAGGATGTTTGCTCTAGATTCTGGATATAATCCTGAGCTCATCAAGCAGTTCTATGCCACACTCTATGTCATTGGTTATCCTGAAGACTCGAAGACTTGGAAGTTTTATTACATTATTCAAGGCAAAGTGTTCCACATGACTATCGATGAATTCCTGGCAGTGCTAAACTTGCCTTGCTTCGAAGGATTACCATGCAAACTACATGATCTGCCTGCTCCAACTCCAGCTGAATTTTCTACGCTGATGAATCTGGATGTCGTGGGAGATCACTACCCCACTGAGCCCATGCCAAAGTCCTGGTTCTATATTCCATCGAATACTTTGATGCCAATGCTCGATGTGCACGATGATTTTACCATTCCCAATGATGCGCAACTTTCTTTGATGAAGTTAGCCCATGGTCATCCCTTTGATTTTGAAGACTACTTCATTCGTACGATGGTTTCCCGTGCTGATGATCATAATTCTCACAAGCCATATGCACCCTGGCTGATGGCCATCTGCAATTACTCTCGGGACGTGTCGTTTCCCGTGTCAATTTACCCGAAAATATTTACTCCACCAGTGAGGGAAGTGTTGCAGATTATTTCTCGCCCCAACGATCAATTTGCTGAGAACACTGGAATCCGAGAATATATGACTGAACGTAATATTCGCTCGAAGTTCATCAAGCCAGTGCATCACATGGAAGTATCTCTTCGGTCTCAGAAAATGATTCAGCATCACATCGACCAAGATTTCCTGCAGAAACAGAAGATGATGGATGAAACAAACCATCTGCGCAACATCAGGATGAACAATAATCAGCTTCTGCGTGAATGCCTTCACCGGAATTAGAAAGGACTGCGCAAGTTTAATTCCCTCGGTCAGTTCCAGCGTTGTGGATTCGAAGAATATCCTCCGCATCTGCACAGGCAATGGACCAATGATGATCGTGTGGATCAACCAGATTCTACCATTCCTCTGCTGCCGAAGAACAGGGATGTCATCAGTGTTGATGATTATTATCACATCAACTTGAACACTATTTCCTCCGACTCCGACCCCGAGCAAGAACCAAGGCGCCAACCGAGAGTTTACTCTCCCCTTCCACGAAGCCCTCGGACTCCTTCTGAATCACAGTTGGACACATCTAGTGATCAGCATTGTTTCACGACGAAGATTACTCCACCAGTCGGTCGCCCCATCCGGCGTCCTTCAATGCTCGCCGAATCTTCTCGACGTCGCCAGCGCCGCACAAGCTAGTAGGGATTTCTTTCAACCCTATTCTCTCGATTTTTTGTACGTTGTGACAAAAAGGGGGAGATGTAGTGGCATCGAAGAAATTACTTTGCTATCAGGGTTAAGGGTCTTTGCCGGTTAAGGGTCTTTGTTTTTTTTTGGTCGTGAACTTTAAACTTTGAGTTTTGAGTGATTTCAACAAACATTCGATTCACATTCAATCTGGTTGTAACTAACTCTAAGTAGGTCTGTGAACTTCTATTTCATCGTAAGATATCTATCTGCTATGCTTGCGATACTTAACCTTTTGCAGGAAGTTATCTTTCATATAAGTTCACAGGTTATTCGAGGAGATTGCATATTTCTCATTGAATATTGTTTGGACTGCAATCTTTCTTGCTAAGATTATGATGTTTTTCCCTCGACTCAATACTTGTCAAATATCCACTTCACTTGAAATTTACAGCTTCCGTGCATACATCAAGGGGGAGTATTTCATCGATCTTAGCACTAGTTTATCATCAAAAACTTAAAACTCTTCAATTATTTTTTGATGCATGTTTTGTCAACAATCGTCCAAAAAGGGGGAGATTGTAAGAGCAAGGTTTGCCCCCGAAGGTTTTGGAGATTATTGCACAAAAAAGTACGGGAACTAATATTGTTTTCGAGTATAAACAGATACTTAGGTTCCGAAAGAATGGAGTTTTCAAGTAGAAGGTCGAAGGACAACTCACTGCAGCGAAGCTGCAGTCAACTACCGAAACCTTTGAAGGAAGACGACCCCCAAAATGTCGTCGAGAAAGAAGATGCTCTCGAGTAAAAGCGCAACGAGGAGAAAGCAGAATCTGGTCGAAGACTTAGTCTTTTTACTAGTTTCTCTTTATTTTCTTGAGTCGTAGGAAAACCGTACTATCAAGAGGGGTTTGCTAGTTGAGATCTTTGTCGGAATGAATTTTCTCTGCGCAACTTAAACCCACAAAAAGCCTACCGAGGGAAATCTTACTGATTCTAGTGAATACCTCGAAGGAAAATTCATCATACTTCGTGCCTTCGAGAGAGAACGCGTTCGGTAAGTCAGCTTACTTGCTCCGCAAGTAAAGTTGCGCAGTGATTGAAATCCGACCGTTGTGGACACGCGTCAAGCAGTTGCATCGGGTCACTTCAGTCATTTCACGCATAGGGATCGCCACCTATAAATACCCCACACCTACCCGCCATTTCGGGTTGGCTGCTCCACTGAAGATTCAAAGACAGAAGCACTGTGAGCATCCCAAGATAAAACTCGAGAGAAATACAAAAACCCAAGTCTGAGCTGAGTTGAGCAATTCACAAAGTCTTAGGTCGAGATTAGCCAATCTTTTTATCTTGGAGAACTGTAAGTCTCCTAGACGGTTAAGTGTCGCCTGTCAAGCAGTCGAAGAGAAATTGTCGCGTCTGAAGGAAGTTTGTAAAGGTCTTGGAGATGTCCTGAATCATCTACCACGAGCGAAAACTGGACAAGCTCGAGGAGTTTGTTGCAGTGGAGAATAGGACGGAGAGAGTTTTGCTCCAGGTGTTCAATCACCAGTCCCTCCAACCAAACGTAGCACATTGCAGAGTGTGAACTGGTTTACCAAACATCGTCGTGTCAGGATCGTCTTCCTTTTTGTATTTACTTTTAGTATTTACTCGTTGCCTGTTTGCCTTCGATGTTTTCCCTCGCTCCCAACCCTCTCGACCCATGCATGTCTTTCGATACTGTAATTCCTTCGAGATGTCTTCAGTCCTTCGTAGTTTGCATGAATTCCTTCTAAGTTCCTTAGAATTTTTATAAGTGATCATTCACCCCCTCCCCCTCTGATCATTCTTGAGCCTTCAAAGGCTCACATCAATGAGGAAAATCATAGGTGAGAAGGCCAAATGATAGATATGATGTGAGGAGTAGGGATTTCCATGCAACGGATGTACATATGAGCTAAGAAGCTCTCCAATGGAACTAGTGGGGATGCACCCAACTTGCTCGCTCAAGAAGACCTAGAGCTTATTTGAGGAAGCTCATCCTTGGAATATGCAAGCCAAGTTATATAGTATGAAGGTCCCCACATAGCTATATGCATAAATGATCATCTTTATGGAGTACAAGATATAGAGGGAGTACGAGTGTGGATCTTTCAAAAGGAATAGTAGTGTTGCCCCATTCTCTCTTTTTATTTTCTTATTCTCTTTTTTCTATATTTTTTGTAATTTTTTGGTGGCCTCAATGGCTCTTTCTATTTAACCCTCATTTGTCCTCTTTGGGATCTTTTCCTTACTTAAGGGCAACACTCTATTTTACAAGAAGTATAGAAGATCTTCACACTTTACAAGGTACTCAACATAAAGAAGATGTAGCTATCATGATGTATGCAAATGTATGCCTCTGCCAGTGTTGCAGGAACATGTATGACATGAAGATTAATTCATGAAGAGGTGGATGTTGCATGGCCATATATCTCGGAAAGGCTATGGAAATGCCTTGATAGGTAGGTATGATGGCTGTTTTGAGGAAAGATATAAGGAGGTTTATGATGACAGAGCATATCATGCCAAGGGTTTGGATGCATCGGCGAGGTGGACGCCAACTCTCGGAATGAGAAGAGGGAAATGCACGGTACCGAAGAGGCTAGCAAATATGAGGAGGTGGAAGTGTCAACTTTCAATACTTACATTAGTCCGAAGAACTCATGCACTTATTATCGGTAACTCTCAATCTAATAAGGAGGTTCACAAAGAGACAAGTACCCCGAGGAGGAGTGTATGGGGGTTTGGTTATCCTTGTGCATCCTCGACTCATGGTACGTCAGTGTACTGATACACGAGATAACTTCTTGCCCTCGTTGGTTACCCCAAGTGCAAGGTGAGATGTAGATAGCGTAAAATTTCCCTTAGCAAAAATTCTAAGGTTGAGTATCGTCCAGGAGGACTCCAATAGATACAAGTAGGTGGTGAAGTGAACAATTGGCGCCGTTGACAATCTAAGGATTACTAACTTCACCTGGACCTACACACACAACAGATAGCTTTGCTCCCAACGAGTACAGAGGAGTTGTCAATTCCTCCGGCCTTGTTGTTTACAAAGGATAAAACGCACGGGATAATAATGATAGTGATAGCTGCGGAAAAGTAAATACTGAAAGTAAATTGAAAGCGGGTGTAAACAGTGGTGGAAATACGGACCTGGGTCCTATGATGTTCACTACTGATGTCTCTCTCCCAAAAGACGATAAAATAGCCATGCGAGGTAAACAAATCACAGCTGGGCAATTGACAGGATTATGTGCGCAAACCAATGCTAATTATGCTATGCAGAAAGGAAGACGCTCAAAAGCATGGGCGGTATGCCAAGACAAGTAGATCGTAATTCATTTGCATCTACCCACTAATCATCCACCTTGAGATATCTATCCAGAACATCTCGCTCGTATTAAGTTGTGAATCCCACCCAAAGTGTGAACTCAAAGCAACAGACAACTGCATTAAAGAACTTTGCATAAAGTAAACAATCCTTGCACCCGCAAGTACAAGCACCGTTGTTTTCCCCCTTGTGGCAACAGCACATCCCCTAGACTCATGTTTCTGTCACTCAAGCTAGTCATCAGGGGGCATGAACCCACAATCATGCATAACGCTCCCTCTTGGAGTCACTACCTACTACTTGGCCAAAGCAATAAACAGCAACGGAGAACATGCAATAATTACTCAAAAACATAAATATAAAAGAGTATAATCAAATATATAACGCAATCACAATCTGAACATAATCTCATAATCCATCGGATCCCAGCAAACTCGGCATAGCAGCAGCAGAAAGATTACATATGTGCCTCGATCATGTAGGGCAGCTCACAAGGTCTAATCCATGAAGAACAAAGAGGGGAGGAGAACATCACATAGCTACTTATCATAGACCCATGGGCCAAGATGGACTACTCACGGTTCATACGGGAAGCATGCATGGTGGTGGAGAAGCTCCCGGAGGTGGTTCCTCCCTCCGGCAGGGTGCCTGGAAGAGGTCTTCTGGTGCTCCCGATCTTGGAAGCGCGGTGGCGGCGGAACAGAGAAGAGATCACGAAAAAGGGTTCCGTCCCCGAGGGTTTCTCGTCACGGGGAATAAATAGGAGAAAAGGGGCAGCCTGAAATAGAAAAACAGCAGAAAACAGGAATTGGCACTGGGGTGCACTAAGTTAATAGGTTAGTCCAAATATGATCAATAGTGTATGGAAGTTCATCAATATCATAGCAATATCACACAAAAGAGACATGGAGCAAGCAAAAATTATAGATACGTTTTGGACGTATCAACATCCCTAAGCTTAATTCCTGCTTGTCCTCGAGTATGTAAATGATAACAAGCTTAATTTCTGTGGTGACATGCTAACAACCATATAAGAACTTTGTAAGTAAAGCACTCAAGGCATGCAATTCAATTCAAGTCATAACAGGCAATAGTCTATATCTAGTACTGAAACAAGCAACATAAGAACATAGAGGTGCAAGAGCTCTCGCTGTCCGTGACTCGAATGTCTCCAAATGGTGTTTGCGTGCAAGAAAGGGGATAGGGATATACGAGAAAAAGTATTTTTATGTTGAGAACTCAATCTACTAAAGTTTCACGCTTGGTCTTCTTTGGAATCTTATCTTGACTCATCCCCAGACCACTAGCCAGGTACAAGTCAAAATGATCCACTCCTTTTCGACATTTTGAGCACTCATGCAATGGATGAGCGTAAGCAAGAAAGTTGACACTTAGGATGGCAAAGAGAGAATACAGTGGAGGAGGAAGACAAAAAGGTGTGAAAGGCTCACATCAATGAGGACAATCATAGGCGAGAGAAAGCCAAATGATAGATATGATGTGAGGAGTAGGGATTGCCATATAATGGAACTAGTGGGGGTGCATCCAACTTGCTTGCTCAAGAAGACCTAGAGCCCATTTGAGGAGGCTCATCATTGGAATATACAAGCCAAGTTCTATAGTGTGAAGGTCCCCACATATCTATATGCATGAACGATAATCTCTATGGAGTACAAGATATAAGAAGGAGTACGAGTGTGGATCTCTAAAAGGAATAGTAGTGTGCCCCCCTTCTCTCTTTTTTTCTTTCTTTTTTTTTCTTTTTTCTTTTTTTCTTTTTTTTGTATTTTTTGGTGGCCTCAATGGTTCTTTCTATCTAACTCCATTTGTCCTCTTTGGGATCTTTTAATTCTTCCACTTTGGGATCTTTTAATTTTGTCCACTTTGGGATCTTTTCCTCACTTTAGGGGCAACACTCTATATATTACAAAAAGTATAGAAGATCTTTCACATTTTACAAAGTACTCAAATCATAAAGAAAATGTAACTATCATGATGTATGCAAATGTATGCCTCTGCCAGTGTAGCAGGATATGCAATGATAATACCACGTCATGTAGCAATGATTAGGGCAAGGCCCAAATAGCATGCGGCTCATCGATCAAGCAAGTAGCATGTATGACATGAAGATCATGTTGGGGTTCGCAGCAGAAAACACAAATTTTTCTAACTAGCGTTCCCATAACCCAAGATCTAGCTAGCCGTATTACCGTAACGGAAAGTAGTGCGGAAATAACATACCTCGGGGTGTAGTCCGTTGCGCGGGAAACGTTCCCGCAAACGTGGTTGATGTAGCCGATCAAGTTTCACAGCCCCCTGGCTGTGTTGAGCACCCGGATGGGTGTAGTGCCACACGTGCAGCACCTCGTAGTACTCGCACACGTACGAGACTCGATGACGACCTCCGTTCTCCGATCCAGCGGAGGTGGCGGAAGCAGACCTCCGGACGGAGCTTCGGCAGCACGACAGCCTCCGATTCTAGCAGAGAAGCCTCAATTCCACTATAGACTCACACTAGGGAGTCCACCGTGAAAGAGACAAGGGAGGGGAGAAGACCGGAGAAAACCGATCTCAATTCGGAGTAATATTTATTTTCTCACGAATTTCTGTGTATTAAATATGTGCACCCTGGCTATCTATATATAGGCAGAGGGGAGGGAGTCAACCCCCCTCCCTTAGCAATGTGGGACTAAAGTCCCTTGCTAAGGGGGGTGGCCGGCCAAGGGGGGGGGAGGGGGCGCACCCTCATGGGCCCTAGGGCCCATGGCGCCTCCCCCCTCTTTTTCTTTTTCTTTTTCCCTTTTAATTCCCCTAATGGGCCTTTTTCTCCACTAAGGCCCATAGCACATATTAATTAGAAATAAAATGATTTTAATTATTAATTCAATTAATTAATAACTAAAACATAATATTCCATCTCCCGGTGCTCCGGAACACCTTCTGGTTCACTCCGAACTTGTTTCGGTTCAACACGGTACTTCTCCGATATTGTTTCCTTTATTCTCTGGTTGCTCCGATGGTTCCGAAAAGGTCTCCGATTTCATCGAGCCCTTAAGTGTGTTACCCTACGGTCCGAGAACACTCCAGTAATGACCTCGCAGAGGCTATGGTCAATGATCATCAGCGGGACCTGGATGCCCATAATGACCCCTGTGCATTCCGGATATCAACACCGATTGGACCTTACGCCGTATAGCATTCCCTTTGTCAGCGATACTGGATTGTTCCGAGATTCGATCAATGACATCCTATGTCTGGTTCAACCTCGTTCCGAACAAATCCTTATTCACTCGTTCCCGTGATATTCATCCCCGTGACCTAGTCACACGCTGCGTGGCTTTATGGATGGAATCTCACCGAGTGGGCCCCGAGTATCTATACATTATATGGATTGACAAATCCCGCTCTTGTAACAATACTCCTCAACATATCTCCATGGAATACCTAAGATATAACCGTTATGACCCGCATATTTCAATCAGGTGGTGGGATGTAAGTCAAAGCATCCGGGAAGATAGTGATTATGCACGTACTCACAGTCAAAGGAACGGTCTACCACGTTCTATAATTACAACACTGAACCTTCATATGATTTGATCATGCTGTAATTCTTACTTTGGGTAATGTTCACCACGTCACTTAACTAGTGAGGTGACCTCATAGTCAAGAGACTTAATTGTCCATGATCGCGAAACCACGATCATCATGTTGACCATGAACTAGTTATCGATGTAGAGGCTAACTAGGAACTCTGGGGGTTTCTATACCACACCTGCATCATTGTTTCACTGACGCAGTTCTAGCACGGTATGAAACTGTTTATGAACTTGCTTAGATATATTGGAATAATCATATATTATTTGCCTCTAGAGCATATATCCAACAGTCTCCCACTTGCACTAGAGTGCTAATAATCTAGCCGCATTTTTCCGATCATAATCATCTTATCACATAAGTGTTTCATTGATCATGCATGCTCATGGAAGAGGGTTCGTCAACGAACTGCACCAATTCAGATTCGTATGCTTCCTTTACAACTGGTACAGGTCAAAAAACTCTTTTGAAATACCACTCATTATCATATAATGGTTGGATATAACTTTCGGGGGAGAGTGAGACTATTATTTCACAGTATCCTCCAATGATCTCTTGGTTCAGTCTTTAGAAGACTCATCCTTAGTCATATATACTGGGAAATACACTCAGCCAGAAGTCCAATACTTCTAACGCTAAACTTTTATGCATACGTCTACTTTCTTAAGTAGTATTATGTTTGTAGTGCCGTGAATTTTGCTCACGTTTCTTTCATGTCTTTGGTGATGTCTCTAATTCCATATAGACCCATAATATGGCTTGCAATTTTAATCTTGCATTACATTCAAGTCTATTATCCTCTCTATATTTTAGAGTACAGTCCTCAGTATTCCTCATATACTGAAATCATGGACTTTATTCAGATTCTGTGTTTTACTCCTAAAGCACATCGGAATCTGCTCTTCTTCCAAGAACTTTTGAGTCATTCTGTTGTTGGATTCACAACGCATGTTATATGGTAGATTCATATGTCAAGAACATATAAGATCACATGTCCAGTACATGGTGCATCTTTATTCTTCCATCAATACATTGCTTGTGATATTTGGATTTCATCCATTATATAATTTCTAGCCACAAGAACCTGTTTCTTGTCTAGAAGATTATTCCAACCTTCACTTCGTTTCATTATCCGTATCTTAATCTACTCATATAGATTTCAACGTGTAATGTGTTGGTATTTCACATAAAAGAAGATTTCTTGCAATCTTGTATTTTATTTTCCTTATGCTCTATATATATCATAATGTACATATGTATATAAGACGATTCTCTATATACACAATCAATGCATATCCATATCTATGAGATCATTCTTCACACATATCAATGCATATATGTTTGAGACAATGATCATGCTCCCACTCAAATATATCCATCATATACTCATATATTTGTGGTTCAGCTTTCATCAAGTCATTTTATTGTTCACTATGTCTCACATAATGACAAAACTTCCAAAGCTCCCACTCAGAAAATGCCCTCTGCATTCCAAGTCTCCAGGGAAGTCTTCAAAGCTCCCACTCAGTTTCATGAAACTGCAGGCCCACTCAATATTTTGGTCATCACAAAATCACTTGATCAAATCAAGGTTGAGGGTTCCTGTCTTGAGGTAATATAGTCCATCCTTTTAACGAAGTAACCTTCGTCATGCCCATTACAATTCTCTTTCAAATCCCAAATTTGACTGAGATGCAATTTCAGGCTATGGTCCATCGTAGTGTAAATGAAATATTTTATTGATTAAAGCATTCCTACGTTTCCGTAGTCAATCACCATTGAACTTTGGTCATAACCAAATAATGCCTTATGCCCATTACATTATTCTCAATAACTCTCCAGTTTGTCGAGAATATGAAATAACCGATTTATTTCACAGGACGTGAGCCATCCTATATGTAACTCAATATTATTTCATTTCTCCTCGTGTTCTAGGCTACCATCATTCCTTTGTGTCTTCAAGCAATATTATTCCCTATTTTTTTATTAAGATGACTCATGATTATTGTTCTGTACAGAACGTATTCATGACAACCTTCTAAATTCAACAATGGCTTCAACTCATATACCAAGATCAATCATCTTTGGCATATCCTTCCTTATGCAGTGTCATTACAGCGGAACATGCTTCCGTTGCAATACTCTGATATTCTGAAGGCAAGGTCCAATATCCAAGTCAAAGTTTCCATTATCTCCCATTGGATCCGTGTCGAGAGACTTCTTCTCGCATTACCAATTAAGCAACACAAATTTTGCTATTCGGGGAGAATATGTAATTTCAATTGCTCGTAGTTTTATTACAAAGAAATTCTTTCTTTTAAGAAACCTTATAACACCATCAGTTATGGAGCTATCATGTCTCATTAGAATTAGGATGGTTTCCTATTCATGAAGTGGGTGTTTTAACTTGATGAATTAAAAAACTTATTCGACAATAACTATAGTGCTAGGGGAAAGAACGTTTAGACCATACTATGGTTTAGTATGACTACGAATGGTTTAAGTAGTCTAGCACTTTCAACTTCCATCGTAGTTTGCGGTACAACTTCCACAAGTCTCCCATTATGTCAATATCAATACTTATCACTTCGGATCGTAGCGTAGTGATATGTATCCTTGTATTCTCAATTCTCACTGTGATTCCTGAATCTCAGTTTTATGGTCTCAATTGAATACAACTTTCAATTAATCATATGAAGTCTTTAATGATAACTCACATGCCCATTCTACATCATTTATGTATAATGATTGGCACAAGTTCTACTCGCTAGAACCTTGTCATGATTATATTTATTGCAGAGGTTCATAGATCGTGTATCTAATCCATCTCATGCAATCAAGTTATGATTTTCATTCGATAATGAACTCACAAGTTAATAGATCATACATTTAATGAATTCATCAGTTATGAAGTCACCTCATGTAATCAAATCTTTGACTTGCTATAATCAAGACAACTTTATCATTAAAAATTGAATATTTCTTGACAATAATAGTAGTATTATAAATTCTTTCTATCATATCATAAATCAAGACGTAATCAAAGTATAAGCACACTTTTATTCATAAAGATGGAACAACTGACTTGTCTCATTACATGAATAACTCTGTCTCGCGAGATGCAAGACACACAACTAAGTGTTCATACTATAATGATTACATAAGATTTATCTAATACTCTAAGTATCTCCTATGATAGATGTCTCGGCGGAATCCATGCTGGCCATCAACTGACTTGATATCCATCATTCCTTGATTTCACCTCTTCCCGTCCATGCAACAGCAGATCCTGTTTTCATAAAACAGAATAAGTATCACATACTCATTTACTGCATGTGTTGTATAAGGGAGTAAACATTTATAAAGTATATCAAATATATACCTTCTCCATCCACGACTTCTGCATCCTCGATAGGAGCAATGTCCGCGGCCAAGAGATCAGTCATGAAGTTCTGGAGACTCATATTAGCTCCTCTTCCGACATAGCTATGAACATAATCACCATAACTCGGACGGAGTCAGTGCAATAACATATTTATTGGAAACTCTTCCGTGGTGCTTTCGTTCATTGTCCAATATTCATAGTCCTCCACCAGGGTCAGGTACATCTCATGCATCCTGTCTAAGTGATCATCAAGGCTTGTGTGTTCTTCCATCTTTGTAGATAGAAACTTGCTTTCTAACTCAAATCTGGCAATTCTGAACTCACGTACGAACATTGTCTTTAGCGTATCCATCATGTCATATGGGCCAGTGTCCTGAAACTGTATCCCCAAAACCTCTGACATACTGAAGATCATGACATTCCTGACTACGGAGCATTTCTGTCGGCGAGCATAATGATCAAGTATCTCTTGATCGCCAACATGATCGTCCGGATGGTCTTCCACATGCATTTCTATTGTAAACAAGATGTCTGCTCTCTTGAGTGACGTCCTAAGGCGTGAGTACCAATCAGCAAAGTTTGACCCATTTTCTCTGAGTCTTTCACCTTCCATGAAGAAAGATAGTTCACGTTGCTCTAGTGCATTCATTTTCTACAAACATAATTGCAAGGAACACAATTAAGACTAGTTCACAACAAATGAGTTCATATAATCATATTATAAATGAGCTCACACTAAAACAATTCATCCCTAGGAAGTTTTAGTGATTACATGATCCAGATTCACTGCCCGACCTCGAATATCACACGGCCGACGGGTCAGTTTCAAAGGTAGACAACAACTTGTGCGATCACATTATCTTATATGTACTGTGACTCATGCTCGATCTTTCGATCTCTAGTATTCCGAGGCCATATCTCCATATGCTAGGCTCGCCAAATTAACCTCCATGTTATATGCTGCTCAGCAAGGCCATATCTGCATATGCCAGGCTTGCCGAACCCAACCTCATGCGAACTCCATTTAATATGTAGGACAACTCCGGTATGTATGGAGCATCAAGCCATATGGGAGAACCTTCCAGGCGGTGCACACTTCGGTAGAATACTTGTGTTTGGCTTTGTTAAGGGATCATCTTATCACATGCTACCGTCGTGTGTCCTATACTAGCAAGTTTTAAGATGCCTGGGCTATGGCAACACTAAGTCTACAATGTCTCCATTTTAGTTTTTTTTATGATGACGATTACTACTTACTAGTAACACATAGCAAAGCTATCACTACATCACAAACAAACAAACGATAGCCCCCACTTAGCAATACAAGGTTTAGACGTTCTAGTTGTATATTGCAAGTTTTACGTGGCTGCTAGGGCTTTCATAGTTAAACAGGTTTTAACCTACGAGTCAACCACAACGTCAACCATACGATTGTCTCCATTACACCCCGCACGGGGCCCTCCGTTGCAAATGCCACATCCGCTAAAGTAGAGAGACAGACACCCCCCCCCCCCAGCCACTTTATACGGTACAAGCCGCATGTCAAGCGTGGAACCAGTCTCGCGTAAGAGTACGCGTAAAGTCGGTCGGGGGCCGCTTCATCAAACGATGCCGCAGATGTGAACAAGTACACGTGGGAGGGTAACAATCATACAATCAACGTCCACATCCCCGATGTGTTCTATCCATACAGTAATACTAAGCATAGACCTAGCTCATGATACCACTGTTGGGGTTCGCAGCAGAAAACACAAATTTTTCTAACTAGCGTTCCCATAACCCAAGATCTAGCTAGCCGTATTACCGTAAAGGAAAGTAGTGCGGAAATAACATACCTCGGGGTGTAGTCCGTTGCGCGGGAAACGTTCCCGCAAACGTGGTTGATGTAGCCGATCAAGTTTCACAGCCCCCTGGCTGTGTTGAGCACCCGGATGGGTGTAGTGCCACATGTGCAGCACCTCGTAGTACTCGCACACGTATGAGACTCGATGACGACCTCCATTCTCCGATCCAGCGGAGGTGGCGGAAGCAGACCTCCGGACGGAGCTTCGGCAGCATGACGGCCTCCGATTCTAGCAGAGAAGCCTCAATTCCACTATAGACTCACACTAGGGAGTCCACCGTGAAAGAGACAAGGGAGGGGAGAAGACCGGAGAAAATCGATCTCAATTCGGAGTAATATTTATTTTCTCACGAATTTTTGTGTATTAAATATGTGCACCCTGGCTATCTATATATAGGAAGAGGGGAGGGAGTCAACCCCCCTCCCTTAGCAATGTGGGACTAAAGTCCCTAGCTAAGGGGGGTGGCCGGCCAAGGGGGGGAGGGGCGCACCCCTCATGGGCCCTAGGGCCCATGGCGCCTCCCCCCTCTTTTTCTTTTTCTTTTTCCCTTTTAATTCCCCTAATGGGCCTTTTTCTCCACTAAGGCCCATAGCACATATTAATTAGAAATAAAATGATTTTAATTATTAATTCAATTAATTAATAACTAAAACATAATATTCCATCTCCCGGTGCTCCGGAACACCTTCCGGTTCACTCCGAACTTGTTTCGGTTCAACACGGTACTTCTCCGATATTGTTTCCTTTATTCTCTGGTTGCTCCGATGGTTCCGAAAACGTCTCCGATTTCATCGAGCCCTTAAGTGTGTTATCCTACGGTCCAAGAACACTCCAGTCATGACCTCGCAGAGGCTATGGTCAATGATCATCAGCGGGACCTGGATGCCCATAATGACCCCTGTGCATTCCGGATATCAACACCGATTGGACCTTACGCCGTATAGCATTCCCTTTGTCAGCGATACTGGATTGTTCCGAGATTCGATCAATGACATCCTATGTCTGGTTCAACTTCGTTCCGAACAAATCCTTATTCACTCGTTCCCGTGGTATTCATCCCCGTGACCTAGTCACACGCTGCACAGCTTTATGGATGGAATCTCACCGAGTGGGCCCCGAGTATCTATCCATTATATGGATTGACAAATCCCGCTCTTGTAACAATACTCCTCAACATATCTCCACGGAATACCTAAGATACAACCGTTATGACCCGCATATTTCAGTCAGGTGGTGGGATGTAAGTCAAAGCATCCGGGAAGATAGTGATTATGCACGTACTCACAGTCAAAGGAACGGTCTACCACGTTCTGTAATTACAACACTGAACCTTCATAAGATTTGATCATGCTGTAATGCTTACTTTGGGTAATGTTCACCACGTCACTTAACCAGTGAGGTGACCTCATAGTCAAGAGACTTAATTTTCCATGATCGCGAAACCACGATCATCATGTTGACCATGAACCAGTTATCGATGTAGAGCCTAACTAGGAACTTTGGGGGTTTCTATACCACACCTGCATCATTGTTTCACTGACGCAGTTCTAGCATGGTATGAAACTGGTTATGAACTTTCTTAGATATATTGGAATAATCATATATTATTTGCCTCTAGAGCATATATCCAACAGATCAAGTCATGAGAAGATGGATGTTGCATGGCAATATATCTCAGAAAGGCTATGGAAATGCCTTGATAGGAATGTATGGTGGCTGTTTTGAGGAAGGATATAAAGAGGATTATGATGACAGAGCGTATCATGCCAAGGGTTTGGATGTGCCGGCGAAGGTGGACGCCAACTCTCGGAGTGAGAAGAAAGCAATGCACGGCAGACGAGAGGCTAGCAAAATATGGGAAGGTGGAAGTGTCAACTTTCAAATACTCACATTAGTCCGAAGAACTCATGCACTTATTATCGTTAACTCTCAATCTAATAAGGAGGTTCACAAAGAGACAAGTACCCCGAGGAGGAGTGTATGGGGGTTTTGTTATCCTTGCCCATCCTCGACTCATGGTACGTGAGTGTACTCTAATATTCGACCCCTCAGAAGAGTAGTGATCCATCTAGTAGCTAGAGTTCTCAACTAATCTGTAGGTTTTTGAAAATAAACAAGGATTGCCCAAAATACGACATCTATCACTAATAGGCTAAAGCTCCTGACACAAAAAGTCCAAACATTACTCAAAACAATACCTTAAAACTATTGCAAGTTACTACTACAAAAAGAATAGCAACCTCAATTACCTACTTCAAGTCAAGACACAAAACTCAGTGCAACAGGCAAGCTCTCTAAACAAGATAAACATGAAAACTCTAAGAGTTCCAGCAACAAACTAAACAAAAGCTCTTAAAAATATAAGCATGAAAGCTAAGAGCAAAACATGACAGTAGCTACGAAAAAGATAAAGAACACACACAACAAAGATAAGCAGGAAAAGGTCCTATGTTGTGTTCTAAATTTTGGAAGTGGAGCGTGTTTCTCTCCCACACAAAGAAAGCTGGGCTCTAACTTGTTATGAACAGCAAGCAAAGCTAAAAAAAACTAAAAACAAAACCTAAGAGCGAGACGCTCCAAGAATAGCACATAACGCATGAAGTGATAAAAATATAGTGAAACGAGAGACGAACTGATAATTGTCGATGGAGAAGGGGATGCACGGGGGCATCCCCAAGCTTAGACGCTTGAGTCTCCTTGAATATTTCTTGGGGATGCATGGGGGCATCCCCAAGCTTCAACGCTTGAAACTTCTTAATCTTCTTTCATCATCTTCCCTCGCACACTTGAAAACTCCCTTCATACATAACTCATCATAATCTGATTAGCGAGGTTAGTACCCATAATAAAATAATTTTTCTCTACTGGAAATAAAGATATTCTTGAAGAGCTACTGTTTCTCAAGAATTCCAAAAAGGTTTTTGCAAAGAAAAATAAATCTTAAGGTTTGCAAAATGAAGAAAAGGCAAAACAGAACAGAATCTATGAAAAAAAGACCAGTAGGTAGTAAAGAATTGTTTAGGGGTACTTCTGCAACTCAAATCAAAAAACTCAGAACAAATGAAAGTTTCGTAATTGTATATAGCACGCTGTGTAAAAATTTCAGCTGAAAAATATGAACTGGTATTTTTCTCTGATTTTTCTAGTCACGATGACAGAATCTGTTTTCTGGACAGCATGTCACAACTTTCACTTCCCTTGTCGTATGAGGCTATAAAAGGCACAAAGCTTGAAAAGTAAAGATACAATGATGTTTCTACAGTAGTAACAATAATTAAGACCACTAAAAAAGAAGAAAAACAAAAAGGAAAACCTAAATTCGTTGCGGGCTGCCTCCTGAAAGCGCTTCTTTAAAGCCATTAGCTAGGCTTAATGCAAATAGATCAAGTCTTTTCAATTGAACCATCATCAAGATCATCAAAAATCTCTTCAATAATACAACCACTCTTAAGAGGTCTTTCAAATAAAGGCCTAATAAGGATACTTCTATGAATAAAAGCAAAAGGCGGAAAATCAATTGGAGTCTCATTTATCTTAAAAGGTATCTCTTCCAAAGTCTTCACAGTCTCAACTCCTTTGGCAATGGATAAATTATTTTTGGAACAAGGAGCCTTTGGAATGTAAACTAACCTAGGTTCCTTCTTTGCCGGAGTTTCCACCTTTTTGGTTTTGATTGATGAGAAAGTAGTTCCTAGAGTGTCAATGATTTCCTCAATCTTATCAATCCTAGAAGGGTCCAAGTCATGGGATTTGATGGAGTTGTCTAGTCTATTCAAATTCCCTTGAACCTTACGATCCAACTCACTTATCTTTATAATACTTGGCATCTCTAGCTCCATTTTTTCAAGTTTTTTCATAATATGAGCTAGGGTAATGTTCTCTTGAATGCTATCAACAGGAAGATTTCCAACAAGATTTTCCATAACACTAAGAGCTTCCCAAACTGGGGCTTCTATGAAATTCCCATTGATACCAGTTTCTAGAATAAACCTATTCCAAGAGGTAATTCCAACATAAAAGTTTCTAAGAAGGATAGTAGTGGTTTGCTTCTTGGTGGCTCTCTTTTGAGAATCATTAATTCTATACCAGGCATCTTTCAGACTTTCACCACCTCTTTGTTTAAAGGTGAGCACTTCTGACTCACCAAAGGCAAAAGGACCAAACATACTGATAACTAATAGCAAGGTAACTATTTTTTTGATTTTTGATAAAAGACACTAAAGCAAAAACTGAAAGGTAAACTAACAAGACTAAAAAGCAAAGATAAAAGATAGTGTGCAACTCCCCTATCTTGAAGAGTGGAGTCCCCGGCGACGGCGCCAGAAATTTTCTTGATACACGAGATAACTTCTCGCCCTCGTTGGTTACCCCAAGTGGAAGGTGAGATGTAGATAGCGGAAAATTTCCCTTAGCAAAAATGCTAAGGTTGAGTATCGTCCAGGAGGACTCCAACAGATACAAGTATGTTGTGAAGTGAACAATTGGCGCCGGTGACAATCTAAGGATTGCTAACTTCACCTGGACCTGCACACACAACAGATAGCTTTGCTCCCAACGAGTACAGAGGAGTTGTCAATTCCTCCGGCCTTGTTGTTTACAAAGGATAAAACGCACGGGATAATAATGATAGTGATAGATGCGGAAAAGTAAATACTGAAAGTAAATTGAAAGCGAGTGTAAACAATGGTGGAAATATGGACCTGGGTCCTATGATGTTCACTAGTGATGTCTCTCCCGAAAGACGATAAAATAGCCATGCGAGGTAAACAAATCATAGCTGGGCAATTGGCAGGATTATGTGCGCAAACCAATGCTAATTATGCTATGCAGAAAGGAAGAGGCTCAAAAGCATGGGCGGTACGCCAAGACAAGTAGACCGAAATCCATCTACATCTACCCACTAATCATCCACCTTGAGATATCTATCCAGAACATCTCGCTGGTATTAAGTTGTGAATCCCACCCAAAGTGTAAACTCAAAGCAACAGACAACTGTATTCAAGAACTTTGCGTAAAGTAAAAAATCCTTGCACCCGCAAGTATAAGCACCGTTGTTTCCCCCTTGTGGCAACAGCACATCCCCTAGACTCATGTTTCTGTCACTCAAGCTAGTCATCGGGGGGCATGAACCCACAATCATGCATAACGCTCCCTCTTGGAGTCACTACCTACTACTTGGCCAAAGCAATAAACAGCAATGGAGAACATGCAAGAATTACTCAAGAACATAAATATAAAAGAGGAGAATAAAATATATAACTCAATCACAATCTGAACATAATCTCATAATCCATCGAATCCCAGCAAACTCAGCATAGCAACAGAAGAAAGATTACATATGTCCCTCGATCATGTAGGACAGCTCACGAGGTCTAATCCATGAAGAACAAAGAGGGGAGGAGAACATCACATAGCTACTGATCATAGACCCATGGTCCAAGGTGGACTACTCACGGTTCATCCGGGAAGCATCCATGGTGGTGGAGAAGCTCCCGGAGGTGGTTCCTCCCTCCGGCAGGGTGCCGGGAAGAGGTCTTATGGTCCTCCCAATCTTGGAAGCGCGGCGGCGGCGGAACAGAGGAGAGATCACGAAAAAGGGTTCCGTCCCCGACGGTTTCTCGTCACGGGGAATAAATAGGCGAAAGGGGGCAGCCTGAAATAGAAAAACAGCAGAAAACAGGAACTGGCACTGGGGTTCACTAAGTTAATAGGTTAGTCCAAATATGATCAAAAGTGTATGGAAGTTCATCAATATCATAGAAATATCACACAAAAGAGGCATGGAGCAAGAAGAAATTATAGGTACGTTTTGGACGTATCATGTACTATACTATTTGTTCCCTCCAAAGATTAGTGATCCATCTAGTAGCTAGAGTTCTCAACTATTTTTTGTAGTTTTTGAAAATAAACACAGATTTCCTAGAATACGACACCTATCACTAATAGGCTAGAGATCTTGACACCAAAAGTTCAAACATTACTCACAACAATACCTCAAAACTATTGCAAGTTACTACTACAATTGAATAGCAACCTAATTTACCTACTTCATGACAAGACACAACTCAGTGCAACAACCAACTCTCTTAACAAGATAAACATGAAAACTAAAGAGAGTTCCAGCAACAAACTAAACAAAATCTAAGGCTCTTGACAAAGATAAAGATGAAAACTAAGAGCTGAACATGGCAGCAGCTACGAAAAGATAAAGAACACACAACAGAAGAAAGATAAGCATGAAAATCCAATGATGTGTTCTAGTTTAAAGTGGAGTGTGTTTCTCTCCCACACAAAGTAAGTTGGGTTTTAACTTGTTATGAACAGCAAACAAAGCTAAAGAAAACTAAAAAGTAAACCTAACAGCAAGACGCTCTAAGCATAGCACATAACGCATGAAGTGATAAAAATATAGAGAGACGGAGGACGATCTGATGATTGTTGATGGAGAAGGGGATGCATGGGGCATCCCCAAGCTTAGACGCTTGAGTCTCCTTGAATATTTATTGGCTATTCATGGGGGAATCTCCAAGCTTGAGTGTTTGACACTCCCGGATCTTCTTTCATCATCTTCCCTCGCACACTTGAAAACTCCCTTCATACATAACTCATCATAAGCTGATTAGAGAGGTTAGAACCCTTAACAAAAAATAATTTTCCTCTACTGGAAATAAAGATATTCTTGAAGAGCTACTGTTTCTCAAGATTTCCAAAAAGTTTTTTCAAATAAAACCAAGCTTAAAGTGTGCAAAAGTAAGGAAAGGCAAACATGGCAGAATCTGTGAAGAACAGAACAACAGGTACTAAATGATTTTTTTGGGGTACTTCTGCAACTCAAATCAAAAAACATAGAACAGATGCTCGAAAGTTAATTGTATGGAGCATGCTGTCAAGAAATCAGATCAAAAAGTTGATCTGGTGATTTTAGGCGATTTTTTCCATCCAAGGACATAATTTGTTTTCTGGACAGCATGTCACAACTTTTGAACTTTCGTACACTCGGAGGCTAAACTTGGCACAAAGCTTGAAAATAAAGATACAATGATGTTGATACAGTAGTAACAATCATCAAGACCACTAAAAACAAAAGTAAAAACATCTTGGGTTGCCTCCCAACAAGCGCTTTCTTTTACGCCTTTAAGCTAGGCAAAAAGCAAAAAGGAGAATCACGTTGTATCAATCGAACCATCATCAAGATCATCAAAAAGCTCTTCAATTGTACAACTAGTTTTAAAAGGTTTTTCAAATAAAGTCCTAATGAAGATACTTCTAGGGATAAAACCAAAAGGCGGAAAATCAATTGGAGTTTCATTTATAAATATATCTAAGAGAGGTATTTCTTCCAACGTTTTCACGGTTTCAACTCCCTTGGCAAAGAGTGGATTATTTTTAAGTCAGGGAACCTTAGGGACATAATTGAACTTAGGTTCCTTTCTTGCCGGAGTTTCTACCTTTTTGGTTTGATTGAGGAGAAAGTAGTTCCTAAAGTATCAATGATTTCCTCAATCTTATCTATCCTAGAAGGGTTCATATCATGGGATTTGATGGTCTCCAAATATTTGATAATTTTTTGCATGGAGTTATCGAGTCTATTCAAATTCCCTTGAATCTTGCGATCCAACTCATTTATCCTACTTATACTTGGTATTTCTAACTCTATCTTTTCAAGTTTTTTCATAATATGAGCTAGAGTGATATCCGCTTGTATGCTAGCAACATGGAGATTTCCAACAAGATTTTCAATAACATTAAGATACTCCCAAATTGGGGCTTCTAGGAAATTCCCATTGATAGCAGTGTCTAAAATGAACCTATTCCAAGGAGTAATCCCAACATAAAAAATTCTAAGCAGGATAGTAGTGGATTGCTTCTTGGTGGCTCTTTTCTGAGAATCATTAATTCTGTACCAAGCATCTTTTAAACTTTCACCACCTTTTTGTTTAAAGGTGAGCACTTCTTTCTCAACAAAGGCAAAAGGACCAGACATGATGACAACTATTAGCAAGGTAAATAAATTTTTTGTGCTTTTTGATAAAGGACCCTAAGATAAAAACTAAAAGGAAAACTAACAAGACTAAAAAGCGAAGGTAAAAGACAGTGTGCAACTCCCCTATCTTGTAGATTGGAGTCCCCGGCAACGGCGCCAGAATTTTTCTTGATGTGCAAGAGATGATAATGGCTTCTCGCCCTTCGCTGGTTACCCCAAGTGGAAGATGAAATGTAGGATATCAGGAAATTTCCTCTATGTAGAGGAGAGGGTTTGTCTCCCGTAGGATTCCGAAAGCGACAAGTAGGTGACAACGGTGCTAGAAATTTAGTGGTTGACGTGGACCTGCACACGACACAAATAACTTTGATCCCAATGAAGTTCAGAGAGGTTGTCAATCTCTCCAGCCTTGTTTTTTGCAAAGGATCAAACGCAAGCGATAAAGGATAATAGTAATAGCTACTGGAAAGTAAAAGCATAAAATAAATTGAGCGTGTAAACAGCGATGAGAATATGGACCGGGGTCCCGTGATGTTCACTAGTGATGTCCTCTCCCAAAAGACGATAAAACTGCTATGCGAGTGATGTGCGGAAGTGATAATGGCTTCTCGCCCTTCGTTGGTTACCCCAAGTGGAAGGTGAGATGTAGGAGACCAGAAAATTTCTCCTATGTAGAGGATAGGGTTTGTCTCCCGTAGGACTCCTGAAATGATAAGTAGGTGACAACGGCGCTAGAAATTTAGCGGTGACGTGGTCCTGCACACACAACAAATAATTTTCTCCCAACGAAGTTCAGAGAGGTTGTCAATCTCTCCGTCCTTGTTGTTTACAAAGGATCAAACACAAGGGATAATGATAAAGGTGATAGCAACTAGAAAGTAAAAACAGGAAATAAATTGAGCGTGTAAACATTGATGAGAATATGGCCGGGGTCCCGTGATGATCACTAGTGATGTCTCTCTCCCAAAACACGATAAAATGCTATGCGAGGTAAACAAATCACAGCTGGGAAATTGATAGGATTAAAAACGAACCGCAATGCTAACGATGCTGCAAACAAAGGAAGAACGTCAAAATCATGGGCGGTACGCCAAAATAAGTAGACTGAAATCCAACAGCATCTACTAATAATCATCCACCTTGAGATATCCAGAACATATCGCTGGTATTAAGTAGTGAGCCCCACCCAAAGTGTAAACCCAAAGAAACAGACAACTACATTAAAAGAACTTTGTGTAAAGTGAACAATCCTTGCAACCGCGGTTACAAGCACCGTTGTTTTCCCCCTTATGGCAACAACACATCTCCTAGACTCATGTTTCTGTCACTCAAGCTAGTCAGCAGGGGGCATGACCCGGAATCGAGCATAACGTTCCCTCTTGGAGTCACTACCTACTACTTGGATAAAGCAATAAACAAAAATGGAGAACATGCAAGAATTACTCAAGAACAGAAATATAAAAGATAAGAACCAAATATATTACTCAATCACAAACTGAACATAGTCTCATAATCCATCAGATCCCAGCAAACTCAGCATAGAAACAACAGAAAATTACATATGTTCCTCGATCATTTAGGGAAGCTCATGAGGTCTAATCCAAGTAGAACAAAGAGGGGAGGATAAAATCACATAGCTACTAATCACGGACCCATGTTCTAAGGTAGACTACTCACGGATCATCCGAGAAGCGTCCATGATGGAGGGGAGGCTCCTGGAGGTCAATCCTCCCTCCGACAGGGTGACGAGACGACGTCTGCTGGAACTCCTGATCTTGGAAGCATGGCGGCGGAGCAGAGGCGAGATCGCGAAAAAGGGTTCTCTCTTCGGAAGAATCCTGTCACGGAGATTAAATAGGCGAAGGGGGCAGCCAGGGGACCACCAGGTGTCCAGGCGCCCCCCCCCCCCCTGGCGCGGCAAAGCCCTAAGTCGCGCCACCAGGGCGCCTGGACCCCTTGTGTTGGCCCTCTGTCCCCACCTAGGTGATTTTGGAATGTTCCGCACTGATTTATTATCTGATTTTTCCTGAATTTTTGGAGCACTTTTAATATGGGGTAAACCTGAAATAGAAAAACAGCAGAAAACAAAAACTGGCACTGTGGTGCACTGAGTTAATAAGTTAGTCGAAATCTGATCAAAAGTGTATGAAAGTGCATCTAGATCATAGCAATATCACACAAAACATGCATGGAGCAAGCAGAAATTATAGATACGTTTGGGACGTATTAACATCCCCAAGCTTAATTCCTGCTCGTCCTCGAGTTGGTAAATGAAAACAAGCATAATTTCAGTTGTGACATGCTAACAACCATATAAGAACTTTGAAAGTAAAGCAATCAAGGTATGTAATTCAATTCAAGTCATAACAGACAAGAGTCTATATTAGCATTGAAACAAGCAACATAAGAACATTAGGTGCAAGAGCTCTCGTTGTCCGTGACACGAATGTCTCCAAATGGTGTTTGCGTGCAAGAAGTGGGAGATGGGAATACGAGAAAAAGGTATATTTGTTGAGAACTCAATCTACTAATGTTTCACGCTTAGTCTTCTTTGGAATCTTATCTAGACTCGTCCCCAGACCACCAGCCAGGTACAAGTCAATTTGATTCACTCCCTTTCGATATTTTGAGCACTCATGCAATGGATGAGCGTAAGCACGAGAGTTGACACTTAGGATGGCAAAGAGATAAATATGGTGGAGGAGGAAGACAAAAAGGGTGAGAAGGGCTCACATCAATGAGGACAATCATAGCCGAGAAGGCCAAATGATAGATATGATCTGAGGAGTAGGGATTTCCATGCAACGGATGCACATATGAGCTAAGAAAATCTCTCCAATGGAACTAGTGGGGGTGCATCCAACTTTCTCGCTCATGAAGACCTGGAGCTCATTTGAGGACGCTCATCCTTGGAATATACAAGCCAAGTTTTATAGTGTGAAGGTCCCCACATAGCTATATGCAGAAATGATCATCTCTATGGAGCACAAAGATATAAGGGAGTACGAATGTGGATCTTTCAAAAGGAATAGTAGTGTTGCCCCTTTCTCTCTTTTTATTTTCTTTTTCTCTTTTCTCTATTTTTTGTATTTTTTTGGTGGCCTCAATGGCTCTTTCTATTTAACTCTCATTTGTCCTCTTTGGGATCATTTAAATTTTGTCCACTTTGGGATATTTTCCTCACTTAAAGGCAACACTCTATTTTACAAGAAGGTATAGAAGATCTTCACACTTTACAAGGTACTCAACATAAAGAAGATGTAGCTATCATGATGTACGCAAATGCATGCCTCTACCAGTGTAGCAGGAACACGTATGACATGAAGATCAAGTCATGAAGAGGTGTAAGTTCCATGGAAATATATCTCGAAAAGGCTATGGAAATGCCTTGATAGGTAGCTATGGTGGCTAGTTTGAGGAAACATATACGAAGGTTTATGATGACAGAGCGTATCATGCCACGAGTTTGGATGCACCGGCGAGGTGGACGCCAACTCTCGGAGTGAGAAGAGGGCAATGCACGGTACCGAAACGGCTAGCAAATATGAGGAGGTGGAAGTGTAAACTTTCAATACTTACATTAGTCCGAAGAACTCATGCACTTATTATCGGTAACTCTCAATCTAATGAGGAGGTTCACAAAGATACAAGTACCCCGAGGAGGAGTGTATGGGGGTTTTGTTATCCTTGCGCATCCTCGACTCATGGTACGTAAGTGTACTCTAATATCCGATCCCTCCAAAGATTAGTGATCCATCTATTAGCTAGAGTTCTCAACTAGTTATGTAGTTTTTGAAAATAAACACGGATTTCCCAAAATATGACACATATCACTAATAGGCTAGAGATCTTGACACGAAAAGTCCAAACATTACTCACAACAATACCTCAAAACTGTTGCAAGTTACTACTACAATCGAATAGCAACCTCAATTACCTACTTTCAAGACAAGACACAACTCAGTGCAACAACCAACTCTCTTGACAAGATAAACATGAAGACTAAATAGAGTTCTAGCAACAAACTAAACTAACTCTAAATCTCTTGCAAAATACAAACTAAAACTAAACATGGGAGTAGCTACAAAAGATAAAGAACACACAACAGCAGAAAGATAAGCATGAAAATCCTATGATGTGTTCTAGTTCAAAGTGGAGCGTTTTTCTCTCCCACGCAAAGTAATCTGGGGTCTAACTTGTTAAGAATAGCAAGAAAAACTAAAAAATACTGAAAAGTAAAACCTCAGAGCGTGACGCTCCAAGCATAGCACATAACGCATGAAGTGATAAAAATATAGTCAGACAAAGGACGAACTAATGATTGTTGAGGAGAAGGAGATGCACGGGGGCATCCCCAAGCTTAGACGCCTGAGTCTGCTTGAATATTTATTGGGGATGCATGGGGAAATCCCCAAGCTTGAGCGTTTGACACTCCCGGATCTTCTTTCTCATCTTCCCTCGCACACTTAAAAACTCCCTTCATACTTAACTCATCATAAGCTTATTAGAGAGGTTAGTACCCTTAATAAAATATTTTTTCTCCACTGGAAATAAAGATATTCTTGAAGCGCTACTGTTTCTGAAGATTGAAAAAAAGTTTTTCAAAGAAAAAGCAAGCTTAAGGTTTGCAAAAGTAAGGAAAGAGAAAACGTGGCAGAATCTGTGAAAAACAGAACAACAGGTTGTAAATAATTTTTTCGGGGTACTTCTGCAACTGAAATAAAAAAACTCAGAACATATGAAAGTTTCAAAATTGTATAGAGCATGCTGCGTAAAAACTTCTGCAACTGAATCTGTTTTCTGGACAACATGTCACAACTTTTTCTTCCCTTATCATAAGAGGCTAGAACTTGGGACAAAGCTTGGAAATAAAGATACAATGATGTTGCTACAGTAGTAACAATCATCAAGGCCACTAAAAACAGAAGTAAAAACATCTTGGGTTGCCTCACAACAAGCGCTTTCTTTTTACGCCTTTAATCTAGGCATAAAGCAAAAAAGATCAAGTTTCATCAAGAGAGAGAGAATAGCTAGCCCGTGTAATGGACTCGAAAGCTAACTTAATATTTTTCCTAAGGAAGTGTTCCATCCCCTTTTTAAGAGGGAATTGAAATTTTATATTTCCCTCTTTCATGTCAATAACAGCACCAACAGTGCGAAGAAAAGGACGTCCCAAAATAATTGGACATAAAGGTTCACACTCTATATCCATAATAATGAAATCAACGGGAACATAATTTTCATTGACAATGATAAGAACATTGTCGATCTTCCCCAAAGGTTTCTTTACGGAAGAATCAACGAGACGAATACCAAAAGAACAAGGATCAAAAGGTTTCAATTCAAACATGACATACATTATTTTGGGCATAACGGAGGTACTAACTCCAACATCACATAAAGCATAGCAAGAGAAGTTATTCAATTTAATTTTAATCATAGGATCCCAACCATCCTCTAGCTTCCTAAGTATGGAGGCTTATACTCCAAGCTTCTCCTCCCTAGCTTTGATGAGAGCATTAGTGATATGCTCCGTGAAGGCAAGATTTAGTGTGCTAGTGTGGGGGTCTCTAGACATTTTGTGTAGCAAGCTAATAACTTCTGAGAGGGTGCAACTATCAAAATCAATATCACTATTATCAAAGGTGGTAGTGGTGTCATCTAGGCTCGTTTGAAAGCCTCTATGTTCATGGGGGTTTCTTCTTCTATGTTTGAGGTATTAGATCACCATTAATAGGTCCAAAGGGACTAGGAGTGTGTTGGGAGCTAATAGTTTGGGTGTCCTCAACAATGGATAGTAGCAAAAGTGTGGTGTGTAGGAAGGCTCTTAATTCTATCCTCTTCCTATTTTTCTCTAGCCCATCTTTCTTTAAGTTTAGCCATCATCCTAATGTTTTCATTAATTTGCAACTAGATAGCATTAATAGGAGTGGCCTTCCTCTCCTCGAGGGGAGAGATTCTAATTTTAAGAATCTCAATGTCAAGAGCTAAGTTGTCTACCTTCAAAGAGAGGTTATCTAATTTGTCTAATCTTTCCTCTACACTCTTGTTGAAGGCTTTTTGAGTAGTGATAAAGTATTTAAGCATGTTTTCTAATTCAGAGGTGGGGTTCTTGTTGCTAGGATAAGTGTTGTTGTTCCCATAGTTGGATGGAAACGGTCTAGGGTTGCTAGCAAAACTACCCCTATAAGCATTATTATTGAAGATAAAGTTCACATCTACTTGTTGATGGAGGATATATCTCCCCTCGTTGGTTACCCCAAGTGGAAGGTGAGATGTAGGATAGCGGCAAAATTCCCCTATATAGATGATAGGGTTTATCTCCCAAAGGACTCCGGAGATGATAAGTAGGTGGTTCAGCAAGTGATGCGCCGTCTGAAAAGAACCACTTGCTTCTCCTGGACCTTCACACAACACAAATAACTTTTCTCCCAACGATTACAGAGAGGTTGTCAATCTCTCCGTCCTTGCTATTTACAAAGGATCAACACAACAGATAATAGTGATAATGATAGCAGCTAGAAAGTAAAAGCGGGAAAGTAAGCGTGTATCCAATGATGAGGATATGGACCGGGGTCCTGTGATGTTCACTAGTGATGTGTCTCTCCCAACAGACGATAAAACTGCTATGCGAGGTAAACAAATTACAGTTGGGCAATTGACAGGATTAAAAACGCACCACAATGCTAACTATGCTACAAAAAAAAGACGAGGCTCAAAAGCGTGGGCGGTACGCCAAAATAAGTAGACCGAAATCCAATTGCATCTACTACTAATCATCCACCTTGAGATATCTATCTAGAACATCTCGCTGGTATTAAGTTGCGAGCCCCACCCAAAGTGTAAAACCAAAGCACCAGACAACTGCATTAAAAAGCACTTTGTGTAAAGGAAAGAATCCTTGCAACCGCGGTTACAAGCACCGTTGTTTTCCCCCTTGTGGCAACAGCACATCCCCTAAACTCATGTTTCTGTCACTCAAGTGATACGTCCCAAACGTATCTATAATTTATGCTTGCTCCATGCATGTTTTGTGTGACTTTGCCATGTTTTTCTTGAACTTTCATACACTTTTTATCATATTTGGACTAACCTATTAACTCAGTGCACCCAGTTGCCAGTTCCTGTTTTTCTGCTGTTTTTGTATTTTAGGTTTTCCGGCCATTAAAAGTTCCCAATAAATCCCGGAATAATTATATAAAAAATCTGCGTCACGGAAGCTTCCGGAATACCGGGGGCCAGGAGGGTCCCTGGCGCGGCCCCACCCTAGGCCGCGCCAGGAGGCCTCCTGGCTTCCTGGTGGCCCCCCTCGGTGCCCCCATTCGCCTATATTTATCCCCCGTGACGGAAACCCCTAATATCGATCTGATATTCCCATTCTCCTCTCTGTTCCGCCGCCACCGCAATTTCAAGATCGGGGCTGCCAGCAGAAGCTGCCCCGGCACCCTACCGGAAGGAGGAATCCCCTCCGGGAGACCATACATCGCCATGGACGCCTCCCGGATGTGCCGTGAGTAGTCCCCCTTGGACCATGGGTCCGTGACCAGTAGCTATGTGATGTACTCCTCCCCTCTTTGTGCTTCCACTTTCGAGACCTCGTGAGTTGTCTCACATGATCGAGGCACTTCTGTAGTTTTCTATGTTGCTATGTTGAGTTTGCTGGGATCTAATGGATTATGAGATTACGTTCAGATTGTAATGAGTAATATATTTGGCTCTCTTTTATATTTGTGTTCTTTAGTAAATTCTTGCATGTTCTCTGTTGCCGTATTTTACTTTGGCCAAGTGATTTGTTGCAATTCCAAGAGGGAGAGTTATGCTTGATTGTGGGTTCAGCCCCTTGATGTCTAGCTTGAGTGACAGAAACATGAGACTAGGGGATGTGTTGTTGCCACCAGGGATAAAACAATGGTGCTTGTACTTGCGGGTGCAACGATTGTTTACTTTACGCATGGTTCTTTTAATGCAATTGTCTGTTGCTTTGAGGTTACACTTTGCGTGGGATTCGCAACTTAATACCAGCGAGATGTTCTGGATAGATATATCAAGGTGGATGATTCGTAGTATATGCAGATGGATTTCGGTCTACTTACCTTGGCGGACTGCCCATTTCTTTTGAGCCTCTTCCTTTCTTTTGTAGCATAGTTAGTATTGCGGTGCGTTTATAATCCTGTCAATTGCCCAGCTGCGATTTGTTTACCTCGCTAACACTTGTATCGTCTTTTGGGAGAGAGACATCACTAGTGAACATCACGGGACCCTGGTCCATATTCACATCATTGTTTACACTTTCAATTTACTTTCAGTTCTTACTTTCAGTTGCCACTATTATTATCTCTTGTGTTGATCCTTTGTAAACAGCAAGGCCGGAGGAATTGACAACTCCTCTGTACTCGTTGGGAGCAAAGTTATTTGTTGTGTGTGCAGGTCCAGGCGAAGTTAGCAACCTCTGCGCCACTCTTCACTTTACCACCTGCTTGTATCTCTGCGAGTCCTACGGGAGACAAATCCTATCCTCTACATAGGGGAAATTCTGCTGCTATGCTACATCTCACCTTCCACTTCGGGTAACCAACGAGGAGCGAGAGAAGTATCTTCCTTGATAGCATCAAGCAATTTTTAGTGCCATTGCCGGGGACTCCAGCCTACAAGATAGGGGAGTTGCACACTATCTTTTATCTTTGCTTTTTAGTCTTGTTAGTTTACCTGTTAGTTTTTATCTTCGTGTCCTTTATCAAAAATCCAAAAAAAATAGTATGTCTAGTTCCTTACTTTCCAATCAATGTCTGACTTCTTTGAAACCAGATCTTATTGCATGGAGGATTCAGCGAGGATCAACAAAAGTGGTACAAGGAACACCGCTTGTCTCAAAAGGGGATACACTTATGGAAACAAATACATCAGTTGTATGAGTATGCTAGAAACTTGTGCACAATATATAATATATTGTTTTGCAGGGATGAATCTTGTTGCTTTATGAGGCACAAACACCTTGCTTTCCAATGTGAGTACAATGATGATGAGACCTTAGCTTCTTATGCTAACGTAAACTATGATTTTTATGATGCAGAGCAAATAGAAGAATTTGTTGCTTATAAGGGTGCCTATGAAATTACTTCTCTTCTTAAAAATATTGATGATGCCCCTTACAAATCTGAGAGTCTTGCTATACTTAACTATTGTTTGGAAAATTAAGATGCAAATTATTATATTACTGATCATCTTGAGAGAATCTCTCCCCCAAAGGAAGAGACTAATGTTTTGCAGGACTATATGGAAGAAGAAATTGCTGAACCTAAAAGCTCCTTGGATGAAAAAGAGGAGGAGAGTGACGAACAAAAGCAGGAAGAATGGAGCCATCTATGTCTACCTTCTAATGAGAGTAACTCTTTGACTCTTACCTTATATGAGTGTTATGATCCCATGGATTCTTTTGAAATATCCATTTTTGATGAAGTTGATGCCTTCTATACTTGTGTCCATGATGTCGTTATGAATGATTCTTATGGAGATGAACTTGCCATAGTTCCTCATGTTAAGCATGAAATTGTTTCTATTGCACCCACACTTGATTTTCCTATTATCCTTTTGAAATCTCCAACTCATATTCCGGAGAATGTTGCTCTTATCAAGGCTCAATGTGATGGGTTGCATTTATCTTATGTTCCTAAAGACCGTGTTGAAAACTATACACGTGTGCTTGTAGGTCATGAACAACATGATTTATGTGATAGTTATATTCTTGATGTTTTTCATGATACTACTGAAAATTATTTTGAGAGAGGCAAGTTTGGTTGTAGAAACTTCCATGTTACAAAAACATCTCTCTTTTTTGTTGAAAGTTTCGAAGTTGTTCTTGTTCAACCTTCCTATGTTGGTCACTTTGTGCTTCTTTGATTTATTTTCTTACAAGATGCCTATGCATAGGAAGTGGGTTAGGCTTAAATGTGCTTCATGTTTGCTTCTTGATGCTCTCTTTTGCTTCAAATTCTTATTCTTATGAGAGCATCTTTCATAATCTTTATGCCTAGCTTAAAGGCGTAAAAGAAAGCGCTTGTTGGGAAGCAACCAAAGATGTTTTTATTTCTGTTTTTAGTGATCTTGATGATTGTTACTACTGTAGCAACATCATTGTATCTTTATTTTTCAAGCTTTGTGCCAAATATAGCCTCATATGACAAGGGAAGTGAAAGTTGTGACATGCTGTCCAGAAAACAGATTCTGTCCTCGTGACGGGAAAATCGTAGAAAAAACCCAGTTCATCTTTTTGAGATGATTTTTTACACAGCGTGCTCTATACAATCACGGAATTTCGTATGTTCTGAGTTTTTTGATTTGAGTTGCAGAAGTATCCCTAAAAAATTCTTTACTACCTGTTGTTCTATTTTTCACAGATTCTGCCACGTTTTGTCTCTCCTTACTTTTGCAAACCTTAAGCTTGCTTTTTATTTGCACAAACTTTTGGAAATCTTGAGAAACAGTAGCTCTTCAAGAATATATTTATTTGCAGTAGAGAAAAATTATTTTAATAGGGTACTAACCTCTGTAATCAGTTTACAATGAGTTATGTATGAAGGGAGTTTTCAAGTGTGCGATGGAAGATGATGAAAGAAGATCCTGGAGTGTCAAACGCTCAAGCTTGGGGATGCCCCCATGCATCCCAAATAAATATTCAAGGAGCCTCAAGCGTCTAAGCTTGGGGATGCCCCCGTGCATCCCCTTCTTCATCAACAATTATCAGTTCGTCCCTCGTTGCACTATATTTTTATCACTTCATGCGTTATGTGCTATGCTTGGAGCGTCTCGCTGTTTACTTTTCTTAGGTTTGTTTTTTCATTGTTTGTTGTTCATAACAAGTTAGACCCATCTTTCTTTTGTGTGGGAGATAAACAGGCTCCGCTTGAACTTGAACTCCTCATAGGATTTGCATGCTTATTCTCGTAGCTGTGAGTTGTTCTTTTTCTTTTATTAGATGCTGGCCTGTTTAGTTATAGTGCTTTAGTTTTCTTCTAGAGATTTTTGTCTTGTCTTAGGTTAAACTTTCTATAGGTTGCATGTTTTATCTTGTTAGAGAGTTTGTCTGTTGCACTGAGTTTTGTGTCTTGACTAGAAAGTAGGTAGTTGAAGTTGTTATTCTCTTTGTAGTAGTAACTTGCAATAGTTTTGAGGTATTGACTGGAGTAATGTTTGAACTTTTTATGTCAAGAGTCGAGCCTATTAGTGATAGATGTCGTATTTTTGGCAATCCGTGTTTATTTTTGAAAACAAAAACCCCTGTTGAGAACTCTAGCTACTAGATGGATCACTAACCTCTGGAGGGTTCGAATATTAGAGTACACTCACCTACCATTTGTTGAGGATGCGCAAGGATAACCAAACCCCCATACACTCCTCCTCGGGGTACTTGTCTCTTTGAGAACCTCCTGATTAGATTGAGATTTACCGATAAAAAGTGCATGAGTTCTTCGGACTAATGTGAGTATTCGAAAGTTGACACTTCCACCTTCCCATATTTTGCTAGCCTATCATGTGTTGTGCATTGCCTCCTTCTCACTCCGAGAGTTGGCGTCCACCTTCGCCGGTACATCCAAACCCTTGGCATGATACGTTCTGTCATCATAAACCTCCTTATATCTTTCATCAAAACATCCACCATACCTACCTATCAAGGCATTTCCATAGCCTTTCCGAGATACATTGCCATGCAACATCCACCTTCTCATGACTTGATCTTCATGTCATACATGCCACATGCGTGATCGATGAGCCGCATGCTAGTTGGGCCTTGCCCTAATCATTGCTACATGACGCGCTAGTATCATTGCATATCCTGCTACCCTGGCAGAGGCATACATTTTCATCATGATAGTTACATTTTCTTTATGTGAGTACCGTTGTAAATTGTGAAAGATCTCCTATATTCTTGTAAAATATAGAGTGTTGCCCCTAAATAGAGGAAAAGATCCCAAAGAGGACAAAATTAAAAGATCCCAAAGAGGACAAATGAGAGAATTAGAAAGAGCCATTGAGGCCTCCAAAAAATACAAAAAAATAGAAAAAAGAGAAAAAAGAAAAAAATATAAAGAGAGAAGGGGGCACACTACTATTCCTTTTGAGAGATCCACACTAGTACTTCATCCTCTATCCCTTGTACTCCATAGAGATTATTATACATGCATATAGCTATGTGGGGACCCTTCACACTATAAAACTTGGCCTGTATATTCCAATGATGAGCCTCCTCAAAAGAGCTCTAGGTCTTCTTGAGCAAGCAAGTTGGATGCACCCCCACTAGTTCCCTTGGAGAGCTTTTAGCTCACATGTGCATCCGTTGCATGGCAATCCCTACTCCTCACATCATATATATCATATGGACTTCTCTCGGCTATGATTGTCCTCATTGATGTGAGCCTTTCACACCTTTTTTGTCTTCCTCCTCCACCTTCTTTTTGTTTCGCCTTTTAGGTGTCAACTTTCTTGCTCACGCTCATCCATTGCATGAGTGCTCAAAATATCGAAAGGGAGTGGATCAAATTTACTTGTACCTGACTAGTGGTCTGGGGACGAGTCCAGATAAGAATCCAAAGGAGACTAACTATGAAACTTTAGTAGATAGTGGTTCTCAACAATTATTTTTTATCTTGTATTCCCTATCCCCTTTCTTGCATGCCAACACCATCTGGAGACATTTAAGTCACGGACAGCGAGAGCTCTTGCACTTTTTGTTCTTTTGTGACTTGTGTCAATGCTAATATAGACTCTTGCTTGTTAAGACTTGAATTGAATTCCATGCTTTGATTGCTTTACTTAAAAGTCTTTATATGGTTGTGTGGCATGTCACCACAGAAATTATGCTTGTTATCATTTACCTACTCGAGGACGAGCAAGAATTAATCTTGGGGATGTTGATACGTCCCAAACGTATCTATAATTTATGCTTGCTCCATGCATGTTTTGTGTGAATTTGCCATGTTTTGTTTAAACTTTCATACACTTTTTTATCATATTTGGACTAACCTATTAACTTAGTGCACCCAGTTGCCAGTTCCTCTTTTTCTGTTGTTTTTGTATTTCAGGTTTTGCGGCCATTAAAAGTGCTCAATAAATCCCGGAAAAAATATATAAAAAATAAGCGTCACGGAAGCTTCCAGAGTAACCAAGATATGGCAGGAGCTCCACCACCGGGGGCCCAGGAGGGTCCCTGGCGCAGCCCCACCCTAGGCCGCGCCAGGGGGCCTCCTGGCTTCTTGGTGGCCCCCCTCGGTGCCCCCCTTCGCCTATATTTACCCCTCATGACGGAAACCCCTAATATCGATCTTCTATTCCCGTTATCCTCTCTATTCGCCGCCACCGCCGTTTCAAGATCGGGGCTGCCAGTAGAAGCTGCCCCGGCACCCTGCCGGAAGGAGGAATCCCCTCCGGGAGACCATCCATCGCCATAGACGCCTTCCGGATGTGACTTCAGTAGTCCCCCTTGGACCATGGGTCCGTGACCAGTAGCTATGTGATGTACTCCTCCCCTCTTTGTGCTTCCACTTTCGAGACCTCGTGAGCTGCCTCACATGATCGAGGCACTTCTGTAGTTTTCTATGTTTCTATGCTAAGTTTGTTGGGATCTGATGGATTATGAGATTATGTTCAGATTATGATGAGTAATATATTTGGTTCTCTTTTATATTTGTGTTCTTTAGTAAATTCTTGCATGTTCTCCGTTGCCGTATTTTACTTTGGCCAAGTGATTTGTTGCAACTCCAAGAGGGAGCGTTATGCTTGATTGTGGGTTCAGCCCCTTGATGTCTAGCTTGAGTGACAGAAACATGAGACTAGGGGATGTGATGTTGCCACCAGGGATAAAACAACGGTGCTTGTACTTGCGGGTGCAAGGATTGTTTACTTTACGCATGGTTCTTTTAATGCAGTTGTCTGTTTCTTTGAGTTTACACTTTGGGTGGGATTCGCAACTTAATACCAGCGAGATGTTCTGGATAGATATCTCAAGGTGGATGATTCGTAGTAGATGCAGATGGATTTCGGTCTATTTACCTTGGCGTAATGCCCATTGATTTTGAGCCTCTTCCTTTCTTTTGTAGCATAGTTAGCATTGTGGTGCGTTTATAATCCTGTCAATTTCCCAGCTATGATTTGTTTACCTCACTAGCACTTTTATCGTATTTTGGGAGAGAGACATCAGTAGTGAACATCACGGGACCCCGGTCCATATTCACATCATTGTTTACACTTTCAATTTACTTTCAGTTCTTACTTTCAGTTGCCACTATTGTTATCTCTTGCTTTGATCCTTTGTAAACAGCAAAGCCGGAGGAATTGACAACTCCTCTGTACTCGTTGGGAGCAAAGTTATTTGCTGTGTGTGCAGGTCCAGGAGAAGTTAGCAACATCGGCGCCACTGTTCACTTTACCACCTTCTTGTATCTCTACGAGTTCTACGGGAGACAAACCCTATCCTCTACATAGGGGAAATTCTGCTCCTATGCTACATCTCACCTTCCACTTGGGGTAACCAACGAGGAGCGAGAGAAGTATCTTCCTTGCTAGCATCATCAAGCATGTCATCGAGGGGCATCAACCCACAATCGAGCATAATGTTCCCTCTTGGAGTATCTACCTACTACTTGGCCAAAGCAATAAACAGCAACGGAGAACATGCAAGAATTACTTAAGAACAACAATATAAAAGATAAGAAGCAAATATATTACTCAATCACAATCTGAACATAATTTCATAATCCATCAGATCCCAGCAAACTCAGCATAGAAACAGTAGAAAGATTACATATGTGCCTCGATCATGTAGGGCAGATCACGAGGACTAAACCATGAAGAACAAAAAGGGGAGGATATAATAACATAGCTACTGATCACGGACCCAAGGTCCAAAGAAAACTACTCACGTCACATCCGGGAAGAATCCATGGTGGAGGAGAAGATCCCGGAGGTCAATCCTCCCTCCGGAAGGGTGCCGGGAGGAAGAATGCTGGCGCTCCTGTTCTTGGAAGCGCGGAGGCGACGGAAAAGAGACGAGATCACGAAAAAGGGTTCTCTCTTCGGAAGTTTGGCGTCACGGAGATTAAATAGGCGAAGGGGGGGCAGCCAGGGGAGCCACCAGGGGTACAGGTGCCGTGTTGGCACGGCCAAGCCCTAGGCCGCGCCACCTGGCCGCCTGGGCACCAGGTGGGGCACCTTTGGCCCTCCTTCAGGGTTCCGGAAGCTTCCGTTGCGCTGATTTTTTTATCTGATTTTTCACGAATTTTGGAGCACTTTTAATATGGGTGAAAACTGAAATAGAAAAAGAGCAGAAAACAGGAACTCGCACTGTGGTGCACTGAGTTAATAAGTTAGTCCAAATATGATCAAAAGTGTCTGAAAGTGTATCTAGATCATAGAAATATCACACAAAACATGCATGGAGCAAGAGGAAATTATAAATACGTTTGGGACGTATCAACATCCCCAAGCTTAATTCATGCTCGACCTCAAGTAGGTAAATGATAACAAGCATAATTTCTTTGGTGACATGCTAGCAACCATATAAGAATTTTGAAAAGTAAATCAATCAAGGTATGTGATTCAATTCAAGTCATAACATGCAAGAGTCTATATTAGCATTGAAACAAGTAACAAAAGAACATTAGGTGCAAGATCTCTCGTTGTCCGTGACTCGAATGTCTCCAAATGGTGTTTGCGTGCAAGAAGGGGGGTAGAGAATACGAGAAAAAAAGTATTTTTGTTGATAACTCAATCTACTAAAGTTTCACACTTGGTCCTCTTTGGAATCTTATCTTGACTCGTCCACAGACCACTAGCTAGGTACAAGTCAATTTGATCCACTCATTTTCGATATTTTCAGCACTCATGCAATGGATGAGCGTAAGCACAAAAGTTGACACTTAGGATGGCAAAGAGAGAGATATGGTTGAGGAAGACAAAAAGGGTGAGAAAGGCTCACATCAATGAGGACAATCATAGGCGAGAAGGCCAAATGATAGATATGATGTGAGGAGTAGGATTGCCATGTAACGAATGCACATATGAGCTAAGAAAAGCTCTCCAATGGAACTAGTGGGGGGCATCCAACTTTCTCGCTCATGAAGACATAGAGCTCGTTTGAGGAGGCTCATCCTTGGAATATGCAAGCCAAGTTCTATAGTGTGAAGGTCTTCACATAGCTATATGCAAGTATGATCATCTCTATGGAGTACAAGGATAAGAGGGAGTACTAGTGTGGATCTTTCAAAATGATAGTATTGTTGCCCCTTTCTCTCTTTTTATTTTATTTTTCTCTTTTTTCTATTTTTTGTATTTTTTTTGGTGGCCTCAATGGATCTTTCTATTTAACTCTCATTTGCCCTCTTTGGGATCTTTTATTTTGTCCTCTTTGGGATCTTTTCCTCACTTAAGGGCAACACTCTATTTTACCAGAGGGTATAGAAGATCTTCACACTTTACAAGGTACTCAAACGTAAAGAAGATGTAGCTATCATGATGTATGCAATGTATGCTTCTGCCAGTGTAGCAAGAACATGTATAACATGAAGATCAAGTCATGAAGAGGTGGATGTTGCATGGCAATATATCTCGGAAAGGCTATGGAGATGCCTTGGTAGGTAGGTATGGTGGCTGTTTTGAGGAAAGATATAAGGAGGTTTATGATGACAGAGCGTATCATGCCAAGGGTTTGGATGTACCGGCGAAGGTGGACGCCAACTCTTGGAGTGAGAAGAAGGCAATGCACGGTACGGAAGAGGCTAGTAAATATGAGGAGGTGGAAGTGTAAACTTTCAATACTTACATTAGTCCGAAGAACTCATGCACTTGTTATCGACAACTATCAATCTAATAAGGAGGTTAACAAAGAAACAAGTACCCCGAGGAGGAGTGTATGGGGTTTTAGTTATCCTTGCGCATCCCCGACTCATGGTACGTGAGTGTACTCTAATATCTGATCGCTCAAAAGATTAGTGATCCATCTAGTAGCTAGAGTTCTCAACTAGTTTTGTAGGTTTTGAAAATAAACATGGATTGCCAAAAATACGACACCTATCACTAATAGGCTAGAGCTCTTGACACCAAAAGTTCAAACATTACAAACAACAATACCTCAAAACTATTGCAAGTTAGTAGTAAAATTAAATAGCAACCTCAATTACCTACTTTCAAGACAAGACACGACTCAGTGCAACAATCAACCCTCTTAACAAGATAAACATGAAAACTAAAGAGAGTTCCAACAATTAACCAAATAAAATCCAAGGATCTTGCTAAAAAAAACTAACACTAAAACTAAACATGGCAGTAGCTACGAAAATATAAAGAACACACAACAGTAAAAAGATAGGCATGGAAAATCCTATGATCTGTTCTAGATTGGAGTGGAGCGTGTTTCTCTCCCACACAAAGTAAGATGGGGTCTAATTTGTTATGAACAGCAAGCAAAGATAAATAAAACTAAAAAGTAATCCTAAGAGCGAGATGCTCCAAGCATAGAACATAACACATGAAGTGTTAAAAATATAGTGAGACGAAGAAAGAACTGATGATTGTTGATGGAGAAGGGGATGCACAGGGGAATCCCCAAGCTTAGACGCTAGATTCTCCTTCAATATTTATTGGGGATGCATGGTGCATCCCCAAGCTTGAGTGCTTGATACTCCCGAATCTTCTTTCATCATCTTCCCTCGCACACTTGAAAACTCCCTTCATACATAACTCATCATAAACTGATTAGAGAGGTTAGTAGCCTCAATAAAATAAAAAACTTCCTACAGGATATAAAAAATTTCGTGAAGAGCTACTGTTTATCAAGATTTCCAAAAAGTTTTTGCAAAGAAAAAGCAAGCTTAAGGTTTGCAAAAGTAAGGAAAGGAAAAATGTGGCAGAATCTGTGAAAAACAGAACATCAGGTAGTAAATACATTTTTCTGGGGTACTGATGCAACTCAAATTAAAAAACTCAGAACATACGAAAGTTTCACAATTTTATAGATCATTATTTGTAAAAAAATCAGCTCAAAAATATGAACTGGTGATTTGTTTCGATTTTTTGCGCCCATCAGGCAGAATCTGTTTTCTGGACAGGATGTCACAACTTTTGCTTCCCTTATCATAAGAGGCTATAACTTGGCACAAAGCTTGAAAATAAACATACAATGATGTAGCTACAGTAGTAACAATCATCAAGACCACTAAAACATAAGTAAAAACATCTTGGGTTGCCTCCCAACAAGCGCTTTCTTTTACGCCTTTAAGCTAGGCAAGAAGGTTTTAAAAGATGCTCTCATAAGAATAAGAATTTGAAGCAAAAGAGAGCATCAAGAAGCAAATATGAAATACATTTAAGCCTAACCCACTTCCTATGCATAGGCATATCATAAGAAAATAAAACAAAGAAGCACAAGTGACATGCATAGGAAGATGGAACAAGAACAACTTAAAAACTTTCAACAAAAAGTGAGGTGTTTTTGTAACATGGAAGTTTCTATAACCAAACTTTCCTATCTCAAAGTAATTTTCAGTAGTATCATGAACAACATCAAGAATATAACTATCACATAAATCATATTGTTCATGACCTACAAGCACACGTGTATTGTTTTCAACGCGGTTTTTAGGATCATAAGATAAATGCAACCCATCACATTGAGCTTTGATAAGAGAAAAATTCTCTGGAATATGAGTTGGAGATTTCAAAAGGATAATAGGGCAATCAAGTGTGGGTGCAATAGCAACAATTTCATGCTTAACGTAAGGAACTATAGCAAGTTCATCTTCGCAAGCATAATCCATATTGGCATCATGGCCATCAGCAAAGCAAGTATTAAGTTCATCAGAAAGGGAAGTGTCAAGTGAGTCCTCAGAATCATGGGATTCCTCATCAAAGCAATCATTAGCCTCTTCTTGGGCAGCAAACATTTTATTTTTAAAATACTCAATATAAGAATTGGAAGTATAATTCTTGAAGCAATAAGCAAGAACTGCAAAGTTTTCAGACTTGTAAATAGTATCGTGATACTTTTCAATCAGAGAAGCAATCTCATAAGCACCCTTAAAAGCAACAAATTCTTCAATCTTTTCAACATCAAAGTAATCATAAACACCTTTAGCATAAGAAGGTAGGATCTCATTTTCATTAAATTCACATTGGAAAGGAAGGTGTTTACGATCTATATTAGAACAACAAGTAAAATCATAAATGTGGCACAAAGATTTAGCATGGCAATAAGAAACATGTATTTGATCCCATAAGTTTTTTCCTTTCTGAGATAAGCGGTGCAGCGTATAATGAGCGTGCTTATCCAATGATTTTTCCCTCAACCAAGTCGGTTGGGTTTTTGGCGCGAGAAAAAATTGATCGAAGACGATCCAAGTGAAGCATGTCCATCCTACCATATTTGGGTGGTTCCACACCCATGGTGAAGATAGCATAACTAGGAAAAGCAACGCAAAGGCAAAAGGTAGCAACTATTTTTTTTGTTTTTCAAATAAGACTCAAAAGAAAAAGCAGAAACTGAAAGGCAAACTAACAAGACTAAAAATCAAAGGTAAAAGATAGTGTGCAACTCCCCTATCTTAGCACACGGAGTCCCCGGCAACGGTGCCAAAAAATTTCTTGATGGAGGATATATCTCCCCTCGTTGGTTAGCCCAAGTGGAAGGTGAGATGTAGGATAGCGGCAAATTTCCCCTATATAGAGGATAGGGTTTGTCTCCCGTAGGACTCCAGAGATGATAAGTAGGTGGTTCAGAAAGTGATATGCCGTCTGAAAAGAACCACTTGCTTCTCCTGGACATGCACACAACACAAATAACTTTTCTCCCAACGAGTACAAAGTGGTTTTCAATCTCTCCGGCCTTGCTGTTTACAAAGGATTAATGCAACAGATAATAGTGATAATGATAGCAGCTAGAAAGTAAAAGCAGGAAAATAAGCGTGTAAACAATGATGAGAATATGGACCGGGGTCCCGTGATGTTCACTAGTGATGTCTCTCTCCCAAAAAATGATAAAACGGCTATGCGAGGTAAACAAATTACAGTTGGGCAATTGACAGGATTAAAAACGCACTGCAATGCTAACTATGCTGCAAAGAAAGGACGAGGCTCAAAAGCATGGGCGGTACGCCAAAATAAGTAGACCTAAATCCAACTGCATCTACTACTAATCATCCACCTTGAGATATCTATCCAGAACATCTCGCTGGTATTAAGTTGCGAGCCCCACCCAAATTGTAAACCCAAATCAATAGACAACTGCATTAAAAGAACTTTGCGTAAAGTAAACAATCATTGCAACCGCGGTTACAAGCACCGTTGTTTTCCCCGTTGTGGCAATGCCACATCCCCTAGACTCATGTTTCTGTCACTCAAGCTAGTCATCAGGGGGCATGAACCCACAATCGAGCATAACATTCCCTCTTGGAGTCACTGCCTACTACTTGGCCAAAGCAATAAACAGCAACGGAGAACATGCAAGAATTACTCAAGAACATAATATAAAAGATAAGAACCAAATATATTACTCAATCACAAACTGAACATAGTCTCATAATCCATCATATCCCAGCAAACTCAGCATAGCAACAGCAGAAAATTACATATGTGCCTCGATCATGTAGGGCAGCTCACGAGGTCTAATCCATGAAGAACAAAGAGAGGAGGAGAACATCACATAGCTACTGATCACGGACCTATGGTCCAAGGTAGACTACTCACGGATCATCCGGGAACCGTCCATGGTGGAGGGGAGGCTCCCGGAGGTCAACACTCCCTTTAGCAGGGTGCCGAGAAGAGGTCTGTTGGCGCTCCCTATCTTGGAAGCGCGGCGGCGGCATAACAGAAGAGAGATCGCGAAAAAAGGTTCTCTCTTCGGAAGAATCCCGTCACGGAGATTAAATAGGCGAAGGGGGGAAGCCAGGGGGCCACCAGGTGTCTAGGCGCACCCCCTGGCGCGGCCAAGCCCTAGGTCGCACCACCAGGGCGCCTGGACCCCTGGTGGTGGCCCTCTTGCCCCACCCAGGTGATTCCGGAAGGTTCTTCTGCGCTGATTTTTTATCTGATTTTTCCCGAATTTTAGGATCACTTTTAATATGGGGGAAAACTAAAATAGAAAAACAGTAGAAAACAGGAACTGGCACTGTGGTGCACTGAGTTAATAAGTTAGTCCAAATATGATCAAAAGTGTATGAAAGTGCATCTAGATCATAGCAATATAACATATAACATGCATGGAGCAGGAAGAGATTGTAGATACGTTTGGGACGTATCAGCGAGGTAAACAAATCACAGTTGGGCAATTGACAGGATTAAAAACGCACCGCAATGCTAACTATGCTACAAAGAAAGGAAGAGGCTCAAAAGAATGGGCGTTACACCAAAATAAATACACCGAAATCCAAATGCATCTACTACTAATCATGAGATATCTATCCAGAACATCTCGCAGGTATTAAGTTGCGAGCCCCACCCAAAGTGTAAACCCAAAGCAACAGACAACTGCATTAAAAGAACTTTGCATAAAGTAAACAATCCTTGCAACCGCGGTTACAAGCACCGTTGTTTTCCCCCTTGTGGAAACAACAAAATGATAACCCACAAGTGTAGGGGATCGCAACAGTCTTCGCGGGTAGGTATAACCCTAATTTACTGATTCGACACAAGGGGAGCCTGTAACACCCTCACTGTCAGTGAACAGTAATCACTGTTGCTGTTCATCTGTACTGTTCAAACTTTTGTTTGATCAACTGGTTCAGTTCAAATTCAAATTCTCCTTTGATGTTGTTGCAAGCAAATATGAACCATGGACCTTGATCATCATTGGCCAACTAAAGTCCCAGCCATTTGAAATAAAATTCAAACAAACCCTAAAATGCCTTTTGATGAATATTAAAAATATGGTGACAATAAAATCTTTTCCAAAAATTATCAAACTACTTTTATAAAAACACTAATATTCAGTGGACCAAATACATATGGGTTTGAGTATTTATTAAGTGATAGAAAATTCTAAACAAATATAAACAGAGGCCAAAAACCCCCAAACAAATCATTTAATATTTAAAGTAAATGTTAAATGACTTTTATTATTGCCCAATCTTTTTGTGGCAGTAATATATGGTGTTACACTAATTTTAGAACCTACTACATATTTTACAAAAAGGCCAGAGCAACTAATATAAATAGAAAAGAACAAAAGCTGAAAAGAAAATATAGAAAGGGAAAAGGGGCAAAGAGGCCCACCCCTACCCCCCTGTTTCTCCCCGGCCCAGCTAACAGGCCGCCACCCCCGGCCCAACCCACCTCCCCCTCGTCTTCTTCCCGTACGGGGAAGGTGTGGCGGCCATCCCCCGGCTGGCCACGCCGTGGACGCCGTGGCGGTCATCCGCCGGCTAGCCGGAGGGGTTAAAGCCCCCGAGGCCGCCCCGTTACGCCCCGAGAACCCTAACCCTAGGCCTCCTCCTTCTCCACCCCCTGGCGCCCCCCATTTTCTTCCTCCTCGCGCCAAACTAGAACCGCCATGGACGCCTGCTCGTGAACGCCGCGGCCACTCGCCAAATTGTCCGCCGTCGTCGCGTCCGGGAGCTTTGTCGTCGTCCTCCCCATCCCTCCGCGCACGGAATCGGGCTCGGAGGCTTCGTGGGCGACGAATTTGACGCCGCCCGCCGCCACGGTCGCCGCCTCCCCACCTCGCGAGTCGCCGCCTCCCCACCTCGCGAGTCGCCGTGCCTCGACCTCCCCCGGCCGCCCAGACCGCTCCTCTGCCCTCCTCGTGAGCACCCCCCGTGCGAATCCCTCTCTTCCCCCCTCGCGTTCGTCCTCTGGTTAGCGTTGTATGTGCCGTGCACCGTGGCCGAGCTGCTGCTGCCGTGGGACCTCGTCGGGCCGCCGATTCCGACCACCCCGACGCCAGCTGCTTGACCCATTCGTTACACGATGCCACCCTCGCCCGATTCCGTCCCCTCCGCCGCTCAAATGGTCACCGGAGTGCCTCCCGCCCTGCGCCGCCGTGCTCCGGCTAGTCGTCGGCGGGGCGTGCCCGTGTTAGCCAGTGGCTTGAGCCACTGTCAAGTGGGCCCATCCCCTGGTTAAGCTCTGTTTAAAAACGGGTTAGTTAACCCTTGCTAATTAAAAACTGTTAGTTATAACCTGTGGGGCTGACATATGGGCCCCACCAGATAACCCTTCACTTTAATTTAAATAGAAACTGTTAGACTGACAACTGGGTCCCTCCTGTAAAGAATTAAGTTAATAGTAATAGAAGTGCTAATAGTCTATGACATGTGGGACCCCACTGGTCATTAAATTTAATTAATTGATTTGTTAGCCATGTGAGGCTGACCAGTGGGACCCACTGGTCAGGGTTGACCAGTCAAACTGCACTGTTCTGGATAATGTTGATTTTAATAATAAAAGAAATTCCAGAAATTCCAAAAATCATTTAAATATTAGAAATTCAATATCTTTTAAACCGTAACTCGGATCGAAAAACTTTATACATGAAAGTTGATCAGAAAAATACAAAAAATAAGAATACGCTATCCATACCCTCACCACACCCCCCTAACACACCGATCATCGACATTCCCCCCTCCGGGCTGTATGTCGATAATTCCCGGTACCGATAAAAAGTACCCGGATGAATTTATTTCGAACACGAAAGTTGTCCGGAATGGTTCAACTAACACGGATAGACCCCCTTATGTTTGTCGGATGTCCACGACACCTCCGGCTTGATCCTTCCCCCTCCGAACACCCTTTCCGGTAATCACCCGGAGCCGGTAGTTCATCCCCGGATGAATTCCCGCTCCGAGCAACGTGCTTTGCACTGCGTTAGAACACCGTTAACATTTCATCTGTCATGTCATGCATATGTTTGTTTATTATTGTCGTGTATTTACTGTTTCCTCCCCCCTTAATCTCCGGTAGACCCCGCTGCTATCGCCGACTACACTGCTGCCGGGTACGACTACTTCTTCGACGACCCTGCCCCTACCGTCGAGCTTCCAGGCAAGCAGAGCCATTCTCTTCCCCAGATATCGCCTATCTTTCCGTACATTTCTTGCACTAGGCATTGTTACTGCTGCTGCTACGTTACAATCCTATTCAATTGCATAGCCTGTTTTTGTCGCCCCTTGATGTACCTCTTTTATCCTATGATGCCTATTATTATTGTTATGCATTATTCAGCAGTGAGCCATGCGCATTGTTAGCTAGGATTAGATAGAGGGCCGTGATCACTAAGGGGGGTGAACACGGATACAATATATACAACTGCACAGGTACGGTACAAAGCAGACACCGCCAAAGGTCCCTATCTGGGTTATGCCTAGTCACCTCAAGTGTGAGCTATCCAGGAGTAATCCTTGTACTCCACTCGAGGCTGACTTTGTCTTGCCGCCATAGGGTCCTGAACAGCGGTTGTCCTTAAAGGTAAGAAAGTCGGGCGACCCAACGGTGCCCGCGAGAGGTATATCGTCGGGAACGACAGGGAGGGTACGACCGACGTTACTGGCATGCTTGGCCCCTTCTCGTATCTCACGATAGTTACCAAACCACGAAAGTCGAGCTCTACCAAGAGCACACGCGAGACAAGGTAACGAGACGTATCCCCTTGTTGGTAACCGCAGTGACTTGGTGGGACGACAGGGCAGGCACCGATGTACTGGTGGTCCTGACTGCTGTCGTTGATCGCGGGTCGGTTAAGTCGGGGCAACGATAACGGTTGTCACGCAGGTTAATTAAAATGCTAAATGGTTCGGCGGATGTCTTGAGTAGCCTTTTGGCTTGTACGCACTACCTACACGTGGGACGAGGAGTGTGGGCTCCCCTGCATCGTAGTCTCGTTCGAGGGTCTTCAGACGTCAGCAGTACCGCGGGCTGATTGCCGGGAAGTGGTGTTGTCTTCTCTTGCTCGAGCGGTGTATTTGTATTTGCTTTTATTTTGCTTCACCGGCCAGTCACGCACCGTGCAGGAGTACGTTCGGGTTAGGGTCCAAAGCCCGGCATACATAGGATATAGTCCGGCGGATGACCTCTTTGTTGATTGCCGAAGGATGGGCTACTTTGTGTCGGAAAGCTTTGGTGGAGCGTTCCCTAACAAGGTTCCCGCCACCCTGGAGATCCGAGCGTCGTAGAGTCACGCCAGTGCACCCCTGCAGGGAAGATTAATCTATTCGAATAGCCGTGTCCACGGTAACAGGACGCTTTATGCTGAAGCTGGATCTTACCACTAGAAACTATTACTATTAAACTGTATGGTTCCGGGTCTTCTTCCTCGCAGGGAGTCGAGGAAGGGAACTCGGAGGCATTATTATTATTGTTAATCATTACAACTTATATTATACAATGTTGGAGCAACTTCTGCTTCGTTGTTACTTTATGCTTTATATGAACTGTTGGCTGTTTCTCTTCTCATGCTGCAAGACAACGTCGGAAGATGCTAGTCTTCGATAGGTCTAGCTTCTTACCCTTATTCTGATTTCTATCTTGCAGTCCACTATATATACAGCCTCCCTTTTCCGTTGATACAAATGCATAATGCTTAGTAGCGGACGTAAGACTCGCGGGTATACTAGATACTCACCTGCTTTATTTCCTTTACTGTTTTGCCTAATCGGCCGCTGCAGTCGACGTTGGAGCCCAGGAGCAGGAGTACCCTGGAGGCGGATACTACTAAGTCGACACCCCCGCTGACCAGGACCAGGAGTAGTTTCGGAGGCTCCCAGGCAGGAGGCCTTGCCTTTTCGATCTGTATCTCTGATGTTATTGGTGCTATCCTTCTTAAGGAAAAACTTGACTAACTATGTATAACTTTTGTATTCGGGTCCGAGTGACCCCCCCCCCCTTATCTTGTAACATATTGGTTTATCCTTTTGTGTTTAGTGTTGTGCTGTGATATTCTCACCGTGGCACCGTAATCTCAGCCGTGTACCCTGCGTGTATGATTACTGTACACGGATTGATTTTGGGGGCGTCACAAGTTGGTATCAGAGCCGACTGCCTGTAGGAAGCCACCCCACCACTACCTGGTCGAAGTTGAGTCTAGACTTTGAAAAACTATTTTGCTAACTTAATATTTGGCTTACGGGCCCACATCGATGTCACTACGTGTGAAATCTATGGTATTAGGATCCTTTTCTCCTTACCTATGCTCTGGGAATCTGCTCTCTTATCCTTGCTGGTAAGTTTTACAAACTCTGACATTAGGATCACGTTCTCTTGATTCCATCCGGCGTTTTGGTGCTTCCCCCATTGATTGAGTCATGTCGCAGGAGTCGTACCCCAGGTCCCGGACCGCGGATCCCATTCTCATTCTGGGCAGGCCGCGCGTTCTCTGGCATTAACTCCTGTGGCCAACAGTTTTCTTGCGGCGTGATTGACATAGTGGAATCTATGTCGCGTCGTGTAATCCTTACCGCGGTCTGCGCGCCGCCTAGTGTGTCCTTTTTCCTTAATTTCTACGACGTTACGCTGTCCGATTTTCGATTGATTCTATGTGTGGATGTGTATGTCTTATATGACTACTCCTATATATCCGCGCCTCCTCCTTGTTGTCGTTTTACCTCTTACTCGTTTCCGGTATCTCGCTAAATGTTCATCGCTGAAATACCCCTATTAAATTCTAGCAGGATGGCTGGTCGTGGTGGTCGTGGTCGTGGTCGTGGTGCCAACGATCCACCTCCGCCGCCGGACTACATGGCCGCGATGATGCAGCAGTTTCAGATGAACCAAGTGTTTATGCAAGGAGTCATAGATCAGCTCCAGAACCAGAATCAGAACCAGAACCAGCACCAGAACCAACCGCCTGTGGTTACTCTGCGGGATTTCATGCGTCTCAATCCCCCTCTCTTCCACCAGCCTGAACAGCCGCTGGATGCCGATGATTGGCTTCGTGACATCAACCGTCAGTTAGAGTTCGCTAATGTGAGCGTTGCTGATTACGTCAACTTTGCGTCCTATTTCCTGCGTGGTCCCGCTGCTCAGTGGTGGGACACTTACAAGGGCCCGCTAGCTGAAGGGACTGTCGTCACCTGGAATGACTTCAAGGCTACCTTCCGTGCTCGTTATGTCCCCCAGGCGATTATGAACCGTATGAAGGCTGAGTTCCGCAACCTCGTTCAGGGCAACAAAACTGTCGAGGCATATCAGAGGGAATTCCTCCGCCTCTCCCGCTATGCTGCAAGTGACCTCCCCAATGATGCAAGTAGGCAAGAGAAGTTCCGTGATGGACTCAACGCAGATCTCCAGCTTGCACTGGCTTTGCACGCCTTCCCCGACTTCGCCACCATGGTGAATCAGACTATCACCCTTGAGACCGCTCAGCTTAAGTTCGGTGGTTCGGCGAAACGCCCCCGTGATGCTGGCTCATCTTCGGGCACAGCACAGAAGCAACGCGTTTGGCTTCCACACAGTGTGTATCGTCCAAATGCCCCTGTACCAAGGCCGTCGTATGTTGCACCTCGTCTGCCTCCGCCCCAGCCGAGATAGCCGAAGACTGAGACTGCACCCCTCCGTCCTCAAGATGGCTTGTGCTTCAAGTGCCATCAGCCAGGTCACTTTTCCAGAGACTGCCCCCAGCGGCAGAATCAACTGGTAGTTCACCCTGCTGGCCGTGGAAATGGCCATGGCAACAACAGGACCCCCAACTATAACACTGGGTCTTCTGCTCACACTCGCGGACATGCTTACAACATTAATGTCGAAGAAGCTCAGGAGCAACCTGCTACCGTGATGGGTACCCTTCTTGATAATTCAGTACCTGCTACTGTTTTATTTGATACAGGAGCATCGCATTCATTCATGTCGGAAGCATTTGCATTGTCGCATAACTTCATGGTAGAAAAGATGGATCCACCGATGGTTGTCCGCACTCCGATAGGTCATTGCCACACCTCCAAGATAGTGCCCAAAACCATCGTCGAAATTGAGGGAATTGAGTTCCTTGCTTCCCCCATCCTCCTGAAGTCTTCCACTATAGACCTCATTCTGGGCATGGATTGGTTGAAAGTCCACGATGCCGCACTTTATTGTGGCACCAGTTCTGTCCAACTTTTTCACCCCTCCGGCGAGATTGTTAACCACACCACCCGGATTACCCGTGATGCTGAAACGCATATCTATATGATGAATGCTCTGAATGTCTCACTTCTTGACGGGATTGAGAACGTTCCAGTCGTTCGTGATTTTCCCGACGTCTTCCCAGAAGAACTCCCGGGAATACCCCCGATCCGAGAGGTGGAATTTGTCATCGACCTGAAGCCTGGCACCGTCCCTATTGCCAAGCGTCCCTATAAGATGCCACCTCACCACCTCCTTGAACTGAAGAAGGAGATTGACGAAGCACTTCACAAAGTATTCATTCGCCCAAGTTCCTCTTCTTGGGGAGCACCTTCGCTCTTTGTCAAGAAGAGCGATGGAACAAATCGTTTGGTCCAAGATTACCGACCCATCAACCAGGCCACGATCCAGAACAAATATCCGCTTTCCCGGATCAACGATCTGTATGATCAACTTGCTGGATCCACGGTGTTTTCGAAACTCGACTTGAGGTTGGGTTACCATCAGATCCGAGTCCGTGAAGAGGACATTCCGAAGACCGCTTTCATTACTCGCTATGGTTCATACGAGTACACTGTCATGTCCTTTGGCTTGACGAATGCTCCAGCCACTTTCTCCCGGTTGATGAACTATATATTCATGGAATACCTCGACAAGTTTGTCGTGGTTTATCTGGATGATATCTTAATATACTCCAGGAATAAAGAAGAACATGCTGAACATCTTCTCCTTATACTGGAAAAGCTTCGAGAACACAAACTCTACGCTAAGTACTCTAAGTGTGAGTTCTGGCTTCCTGAAGTGACCTACCTTGGTCACGTGATTTCCAAGGATGGCATTGCCGTCAACCCAGAACGTATCCAGGCTATTCTTGACTGGACTCCTCCTAAGACTGTCAAGCAAGTCAGAAGTTTCCTCGGAATCGCCAGCTATTGCCTCCGTTTCGTCGAGAACTTCTCCAAGATTGCCAGGCCTCTGACTAACCTGCTTCACAAAGGCGTCAAGTTTGAGTGGACAGATAAATGTCAGGAAAGTTTCCAAGCCCTCAAGGACAAGCTCACTTCTCCCCCAGTGCTAGCTCCGCCTGATACTCAAAAGGACTTCGTGATATATTGCGACGCATCTCATCAAGGATTAGGCTGTGTCCTAATGCAAGAGCGCAAAGTGATTGCTTATGGCTCTCGTCAATTGCGTGCTCACAAAGATAAGTATCCAACACATGATCTTGAATTGGCAGCGGTAATCTATGCATTGAAGCTGTGGCGACATTATCTCGTCGGTAATCGTTGCGAGATCTACACCGACCACCAAAGCCTGAAGTACCTATTTACTCAACCAGACCTGAATCTCCGCCAGCAGAGATGGCTCGAGACAATAGCCGACTACAACATGGGAATTTCTTACACCCCTGGCAAAGCTAATGTGGTGGCCGATGCCTTAAGCCGCAAAGCCTACTGTAGTGAACTTGAAGTTCAAGTACAACAGCCACGTCTGTATGAAGAGCTCCGCAAGTTGAACATCGAAATTGTTCCGCAGGGATATGTGAACTCCCTGGTGGTCAAACCAGACCTTGACACCCGCATCAAGACGGTACAACATTATGACTCTGAAATTTGGAAGATTAAGCGGCGTGTCGCCAGCGAAGAGCCCTCATTCTTCACTATTGATGTAAATGATGATAATGCGGTGTACTTCAAGGGTCGTTTAGTGGTTCCGGTAGCCAAGGCCAACCTGAATTACGCCTCTGATGTCATGAAAGAAGATCATGATACACCTTTGTCGATTCACCCTGGTAGTGCCAAAATGTACCAAGACATTCGTCAGCGGTACTGGTGGTCCAACATGAAACAAGACATTGCTCGTTATGTTGATGAGTGTGACGTTTGCCGTCGCTTGAAAGCCGAACATCAAAGACCTGCTGGTATCTGCAACCACTCTCTATTCCTGAATGGAAATGGGACAAGATTGAAATGGACTTCGTCACCGGATTTCCCCGATCACAGAAAGGTCATGATGCGATCTGTGTCGTCATCGACCAATTCTCCAAGGTTGCTCATTTTTTGCCTGTCAAGGAGACGATCTCTGCTAGTCAGTTAGCAGACTTGTATGTTTCCAGAATTGTTTCCCTCCACGGTATTCCGTTGGAGATCAGTTCCGACCGAGGCAGCATTTTCACCTCGAAGTTCTGGGATAGTTTCCAAGAAGCTATGGGCACTCACCTAAGCTTCAGTACTGCTTATCACCCCCAGTCGCAAGGACAAGTCGAACGAGTCAACCAAGTGCTTGAAGATATGCTTCGAGCTTGTGTCATTTCATTCGGTAAGAAATGGGAGGAATCTCTTCCATTTGCTGAATTCTCGTACAACAATAGCTATCAGGCTAGTCTGAAGATGGCACCCTTTGAAGTTCTCTATGGACGTAAGTGCCGAACCCCTCTGAATTGGTCCGAAACTGGAGAACGAACTCTCATTGGTCCGGACATTATACAGAACGCCGAAGATCAGGTTCACGTTATCCGTGAACACCTGAAAGCTGCTCAGTCCCGTCAGAAGAGCAACTATGATCGCAAGCACAAGGAAATGGTCTATCAACCTGGCGAATACGCGTACCTTCGTGTCACTCCTATGAGGGGCACTCACCGCTTTGGGATCAAAGGCAAGTTAGCTCCTCGCTACATTGGCCCGTTCCGTATTCTTTCTCGAAGTGGACCAGTGGCATACAGATTGGAATTGCCGCCGAACCTCTCTCAAGTCCACGATGTCTTCCACGTGTCGCAACTCCGACGCTGCTTCAAAGACCCTATTCGTGAAGTGGAGCAGGATATGATCGAGCTGCAACAGGACTTTACTTATCAAGAACATCCGAGCCACATTCTTGATCAGTCTGAACGAAAAACCCGCAACAAGACAACCAAGTTCCTCAAAGTTCAGTGGTCGAATCATTCTGAAGATGAAGCCACTTGGGAACGCGAAGATCGTCTCCGTGAAGAATACCCCGATCTTTTTCCCGCTATCACTTAAATTCTCGGGACGAGAATTCTTGTAGTGGGGGAGATTTGTAACACCCTCACTGTCAGTGAACAGTAATCACTGTTACCGTTCATCTGTACTGTTCAAACTTTTGTTTGATCAACTGGTTCAGTTCAAATTCAAATTCTCCTTTGATGTTGTTGCAAGCAAATATGAACCATGGACCTTGATCATCATTGGCCAACTAAAGTCCCAGCCATTTGAAATAAAATTCAAACAAACCCTAAAATGCCTTTTGATGAATATTAAAAATACGGTGACAATAAAATCTTTTCCAAAAATTATGAAACTACTTTTATAAAAACACAAATATTCAGTGGACCAAATACATATGGGTTTGAGTATTTATTAAGTGATAGAAAATTCTAAACAAATATAAACAGAGGCCAAAAACCCCAAACAAATCATTTAATATTTAAAGTAAATGTTAAATGACTTTTATTATTGCCCTATCTTTTTGTGGCAGTAATGTATGGTGTTACACTAATTTTAGAACCTACTACATATTTTACAAAAAGGCCAGAGCAACTAATATAAATAGAAAAGAACAAAAGCTGAAAAGAAAATACAGAAAGGGAAAAGGGGAAAAGAGGCCCACCCCTACCTCCCTGTTTCTCCCCGGCCCAGCTAACAGGCCGCCACCCCCGGCCCAACCCACCTCCCCCTCGTCTTCTTCCCGTACGGGGAAGGCGTGGCGGCCATCCCCCGGCTGGCCACGCCGTAGACGCCGTGGCGGTCATCCGCCGGCTAGCCGGAGGGGTTAAAGCCCCCGAGGCCACGCCGTTCCGCCCCGGGAACCCTAACCCTAGGCCTCCTCCTTCTCCTCCCCCTCGCGCCCCCCATTTTCTTCCTCCTCGCGCCAAACCAGAACCGCCATGGACGCCTGCTCGTGAACGCCGCGGCCACTCACCAAATTGTCCGCCGTCGTCGCGTCCGGGAGCTCTGTCGTCGTCCTCCCCATCCCTCCGCTCACGGAATCGGGCTCGGAGGCTTCGTGGGCGACGAATTTGACGCCGCCCGCCGCCACGGTCGCCGCCTCCCCACCTCGCGAGTCGCCGTGCCTCGACCGCCCCCGGCCGCCCAGACCGCTCCTCTGCCCTCCTCGTGAGCACCCCCCGCGCGAATCCCTCTCTTCCCCCCTCGCTTTCGTCCTCTGGTTAGCGTTGTATGTGCCGTGCACCGTGGCCGAGCTGCTGCTGCCGTGGGACCTCGTCGGGCCGCCGATTCCGACCACCCCGACGCCAGCTGCTTGACCCATTCGTTACACGATGCCACCCTCGCCCGATTTCGTCCCCTCCGCCGCTCAAATGGTCATCGGAGTGCCTCCCGCCCTGCGCCGCCGTGCTCCGGCTAGTCGTCGGCGGGGCGCGCCCGTGTTAGCCAGTGGCTTGAGCCACTGTCAAGTGGGCCCATGCCCTGGTTAAGCTCTGTTTAAAAACGGGTTAATTAACCCTTGCTAATTAAAAACTGTTAGTTATAACCTGTGGGGCTGACATATGGGCCCCACCAGATAACCCTTCACTTTAATTTAAATAGAAACTGTTAGACTGACAACTGGGTCCCTTCTGTAAGGAATTAAGTTAATAGTAATAGAAGTGCTAATAGTCTATGACATGTGGGACCCCACTGGTATTAAATTTAATTAATTGATTTGTTAGCCATGTGAGGCTGACCAGTGGGACCCACTGGTCAGGGTTGACCAGTCAAACTGCACTGTTCTGGATAATGTTGATTTTAATAATAAAAGAAATTCCAAAAATTCCAAAAATCATTTAAATATTAGAAATTCAATATCTTTTAAACCGTAACTCGGATCGAAAAACTTTATACATGAAAGTTGATCAGAAAAGTACAACGAATAAGAATACGCTATCCATACCCTCACCACACCCCCCTAACACACCGATCATCGACATTCCCCCCTCCGGGTTGTATGTCGATAATTCCCGGTACCGATAAAAAGTACCCGGATGAATTTATTTCGAACACGAAAGTTGTCCGGAATGGTTCAACTAACACGGATACACCCCCTTATGTTTGTCGGATGTCCACGACACCTCCGGCTTGATCCTTCCCCCTCCGGACACCCTGTCCGATAATCACCCGGAGCCGGTAGTTCATCCACGGATGAATTCCCGCTCCGAGCAACGTGCTTTGCACTGCGTTAGAACACCGTTAACATTTCATCTGTCATGTCATGCATATGTTTGTTTATTATTGCCGTGTATTTACTGTTTCCTCCCCCCTTAATCTCCGGTAGACCCCGCTGCTACCGCCGACTACACTGCTGCCGGGTACGACTACTTCGTCGACGACCCTGCCCCTACCGTCGAGCTTCCAGGCAAGCAGAGCCATTCTCTTCCCCAGATATCGCTTATCTTTCCGTACATTTCTTGCACTAGGCATTGTTACTGCTGCTGCTACGTTACAATCCTATTCAATTGCATAGCCTGTTTTTGTCGCCCCTTGATGTTCCTCTTTTATCCTATGCTGCCTATTATTATTGTTATGCATTATTCAGCAGTGAGCCATGCGCATTGTTAGCTAGGATTAGATAGAGGGCCGTGATCACTCAGGGGGGTGAACACGGATACAATATATACAACTGCACAGGTACGGTACAAAGCAGACACCGCCAAAGGCCCCTATCTGGATTATGCCTAGTCACCTCAAATGTGAGCTATCCAGGAGTAATCCTTGTACTCCACTCGAGGCTGACTTTGTCTTGCCGCCATAGGGTCCTGAACAGCGGTTGTCCTTAAAGGTAAGAAAGTCGGGCGACCCAACGGTGCCCGCGAGAGGTATATCGTCGGGAACGACAGGGAGGGTACGACCGACGTTACTGGCGTGCTTGGCCCCTTCTCGTATCTCACAAGAGTTACCAAACCACGAAAGTCGAGCTCTACCAAGAGCACACGTGAGACAAGGTAACGAGACGGTTCACCTTGTTGGTAACCGCAGTGACTTGGTGGGACGACAGGGCAGGCACCGATGTACTGGTGGTCCTGACTGCTGTCGTTGACCGCGGGTCGGTTAAGTCGGGGCAACGATAACGGTTGTCACGCAGGTTAATTAAAATGCTAAATGGTTCGGCGGATGTCTTGAGTAGCCTTTTGGCTTGTACGCACTACCTACACGTGGGACGAGGAGTGTGGGCTCCCCTGCATCGTAGTCTCGTTCGAGGGTCTTCAGACGTCAGCAGTACCGCGGGCTGATTGCCGGGAAGTGGTGTTGTCTTCTCTTGCTCGAGCGGTGTATTTGTATTTGCTTTTATTTTGCTTCACCGGCCAGTCACGCACCGTGCAGGAGTACGTTCGAGTTAGGGTCCAAAGCCCGGCGTACATAGGATATAGTCCGGCGGATGACCTCTCTGTTGATTGCCGAAGGATGGGCTACTTTGTGTCGGATAGCTTTGGTGGAGCATTCCCTAACAAGGTTCCCGCCACCCTGGAGATCCGAGCGTCGTAGAGTCACGCCAGTGCACCCCTGTAGGGAAGATTAATCTATTCGAATAGTCGTGTCCACGGTAACAGGACGCTTTATGTTGAAGCTGGATCTTACCACTAGAAATTATTACTATTAAACTGTATGGTTCCGGGTCTTCTTCCTCGCAGGGAGTCGAGGAAGGGAACTCGGAGGCATTATTATTATTGTTAATCATTACAACTTATATTATACAATGTTGCAGCAATTCTGCTTCGTTGTTACTTTATATGAACTGTTGGCTGTTTCTCTTCTCATGCTGCAAGACAACGTCGGAAGATGCTAGTCTTCGATAGGCCTAGCTTCTTACCCTTATTCTGATTTCTATCTTGCAGTCCACTATATATACAGCCTCCCTTTTCCGTTGATACAAATTCATAATGCTTAGTAGCGGACGTAAGACTCACGGGTATACTAGATACTCACCTGCTTTATTTCCTTTACTGTTTTGCCTGATCGGCCGCTGCAGTCGACGTTGGAGCCCAGGAGCAGGAGTACCCCGGAGGCGGATACTAATACGTCGAGACCCCCGCTGACTAGGACCAGGAGTAGTTTTGGAGGCTCCCAGGCAGGAGGCCTTGCCTTTTCGATCTGTATCTCTGATGTTATTGGTGCTAGCCTTCTTAAGGCAAAACTTGACTAACTATGTCTGTACTCAGATATTATGGCTTGTATAACTTATGTATTCGGGTCCGAGTGACCCCCCACCCTTATCTTGTAACATATTGGTTTATACTTTTGTGTTTAGTGTTGTGCTGTGATATTCTCACCGTGGCACCCTAATCTCAGCCGTGTACCCTGCGTGTATGATTACTGTACACGGATTGATTTTGGGGGCGTCACAGAGCCAAAGAATACTTATAAGTCTTAGCAGTTGAGTTTTCAATTCAACCACACCTGAAAAAGCACTAGACAAGATATTTAGTAGCAATGGTGTGTTGACGGGTGTAGCCTTTAAGACTTCCCCAATCACCAACACCACAAAGTAGTAACAAAGTACTAGCAGCAGTGATGAGAGCAATAGTAACAACGAAGGCAATCAAGATGAAAGATGGACCGGGGTTCAAGGTTTCACTAGTGCTAACTCTCCAAGCAAAAAGAACAAGGTGCTGGGTGAACAAATTACAATTGGGCAATTGACAAAATTGCACTAACTCTAGCCAAAGAACAAACTAGATCAATCCTAGTCTAAGAACCAAACGTAGGCATGTGTTCCGTATGTAGTTGTACGTACTTGCAATAAGAACTTGCACAACATCTTTTGTCCTACCATCCCGCTACAAACGGGGCCAAAAGGAACTTACGGAGATTAAGGTGCTCCTGTCAAAGAGCACCGGAACAAAGCATTAACACTCTATGAACACATGTGACACTCAAATTATAACCCATCCCTTTGGTGTACCAAGTTGTAACCATTGGGATCGCCGGTTCCGCACTATAATAGGTGCATACAACCGTAGATAAGATCTAGAACACCAATTATAATCATGCAACCATAACGTGCTTAGATATGAATGCTACTCGTTCACTAGTAAAAATCATTAAGAACAACAAAATTGCAGCAAAAATAATTCATAAACCTCTTACGACTGAACAAGGTAATATTTCATCGGATCCCAACAAACACAACACGAATTACAGCATATGGATCTCAATCATGTAGGGAAGCTCATGAGAACATTGTATTGGAGATCTAGGGGGAGAAGATACCACATAGCTACTGCCAAGAACCCGTAGTCCAATGAGTAACTACTCACGATCCATCATGGGGTGGAGAAGAGTTGATGAAGATGGCCCCGGGGTCCAAGGCCCTCTCCGGCAGGGTGCCGGAGTAGGATCCTGGTGACCCCCGAAGCTAGGTTTTGATGGCGGCGGATATCGGCAATGCTTCTGGAAAAAGGAGTTTGATATTCAAGGTTTCCGCGATGCGAGTACAAATAAGAGCCAATGGGGGCACCAGGGATGGTCCCAGTCGTCTAGGCGGCCTCCCCCTAGGCCGCGCCGGGTGGCCGCCTCGATGACTGGTGGGCCCCCTTCGGCTCTCTTTTGGTGATTCCAGAAGGTTCCTTTGCACTGATTTTTTATATATTTTTTCCGGAATTTATTGGGCACTTTAAGTAATGGGAAAACCTGAAATACAAAAACAGCAGAAAACAGAAACTGGCACTGGAGTGCACTGAGTTAATAGGTTAGTACAAATATGATCAAAAGTGTGTGAAAGTGTATATAAAACATAGAAATATCACACAAAACAGGCATGGAGAAAGCAGAAATTATAGATACGTTTGGGACGTATCAACATCCCCAAGCTTAATTCCTGCTCGTCCTCGAGTAGGTAAATGATAACAAGCATAATTTCTGTGGTGACATGCTAACAACATATAAGAACTTTGAAAGTAAAACAATCAAGGTATGTAATTCAATTCAAGTCATAAAAGGCAAGAGTCTATATTAGCATTGAAACAAGCAACATAAGAACATAAAGGTGCCAGAGCTCTTGCTTTCCGTGACTCGAATGTCTCCATATGTTGTTTGTGTGCAAGAACTGGGAGATGGGAATACGAGAAAAAATATGTATTTGTTGAGAACTCAATCTAATAAAGTTTCAAACTTAGTCTTCTTTGGAATCTTATGTTGACTCGTCCCCAGACCACTAGCCAGGTACAAGTCAATTTGATCCACTCCCTTTCGATATTTTGAGCACTCATGCAATGGATGAACGTAAGCACGAGAGTTGACACTTAGGATGGCAAAGAGAGAGATATGATGGAGGAGGAAGGCAAAAAGGGTGTGAAAGTCTCACATCAATTGGGACAATCATAGGATAGAAGGCCAAATGATAGATATGATGTGAGGATTAGGGATTGCCATGCAACAGATGCACATATGAGCTAAGAAAATCTCTCCAATGGAACTAGTGGGGGTGCATCCAACTTGCTCGCTCAAGAAGACCTAGATCTTATTTGAGGAAGCTCAACCTTGGAATATGCAAGCCAAGTTCTATAGTATGAAGGTCCCCACATAGCTATATGCATAAATGATGATCTCTATGGAGTACAAGATAGAGAGGGAGTACGAGTGTGGATCTTTCAAAATGCAGTAGTGTTACCCCTTTCTCTCTTTTTATTTTTTTTCTTTTTTTTCTTTTTTTTTCTTTTTTTGGTGGCCTCAATGGATCTTTCTATCTAACTCTCATTTGTCCTCTTTGGGATCTTTTAAATTTTGTCCTCTTTGGGATCTTTTCCTTACTTGAGGGCAACACTCTATTTTACAAGAAGTATAGAAGATCTTCACACTTTACAAGGTACTCAACATAAAGAAGATGTAGCTATCATGATGTATGCAAATGTATGCCTCTGCGAGTGTAGCAGGAACATGTATGACATGAAGATCAAGTCATGAGAAGGTGGTTGTTGCATGGCAATATATCTCGGAAAGGCTATGAAAATACCTTGATAGGTAGGTATGGTGGCTGTTTTGAGGAAAGATATAAGGAGGTTTATGATGACAAAGCGTATCATGCCAAGGGTTTGGATGCACCGGCGAGGTGGACGCCAACTCTCGGAGTGAGAAGAGGGCAATGCATGGTACCGAAGAGGCTAGAAAATATGAGGAGGTGGAAGTGTCAACTTTCAATACTTACATTAGTCTGAAGAACTCATGCACTTATTATCGGTAACTCTTAATATAATGAGGAGGTACACAAAGAGACGAGTACCCCGAGGAGGAGTGTATGGGGGTTTGGTTATCCTTGCGCATCCTCGACTCATGGTACGTGAGTGTACTCTAATATCCGATCCCTCCTAAGATTAGTGATCCATCTAGTAGCTAGAGTTCTCAACTAGTTTTTTTAGTTTTTGAAAATAAACACGGATTTCCCAAAATACGTCACCTATCACTAATAGGCTAGAACTCTTGACACCAAAAGTTCAAATATTACTCACAACAATACCTCAAAACTATTGCAAGTTACTACTACAATTGAATAGCAACCTCAATTACCTACTTAAAGACAAGACACAACTCAGTGCAATAACCAACTCTCTTAACAAGATAAACATGAAAACTAAAGAGAGTTCCAGCAACAAACTAAACTAAATCTCTTGAAAAAGATAAACATGAAAAACTAAGAGCTAAACATGGAAGCAACTATGAAAAGATAAAGAACACACACAAAAAGAAAGATAAGCATGAAAATCCTATGATGTGTTCTAGTTTGAAGTAGAGCGTGTTTCTCTCCCACACAAAGTAAGTTGGGTTTTAAATTATTATGAACAGCAAAGAAATCTAAAGAAAACTAAAAATTAAACCTAAGAGCGAGACGCTCCAAGCATAGCACATAACGCATGAAGTGGTAAAAATATAGTGAGACGAAGGACGAACTGATGATTGTTGATGGAGAAGGGGATGCACGGGGGCATCCCCGAGCTTAGACGCTTGAGTCTCCTTGAATAATTATTGGGGATGCATGTGGGCATCCCCAAGCTTGAGCGTTTGACACTCCCGGATCTTCTTTCATCATCTTCCCTTGCACACTTGAAAACTCTCTTCATACATAACTCATCATAAGCTGATTAGAGAGGTTACTACCATTAATAAAATAATTTTCCTCTACTGTAAATAAAGATATTATTGAAGAGAAACTGTTTCTAATGATTTCCAAAAAGTTTTTGCAAATAAAAAGTAAGCTTAAGGTTTGCAAAAGTGAGGAAAGGGAAAACGTGGCAGAATCTGTGAAAAACAGAACACCAGGTAGTAAATATTTTTTTTCGGGGTACTTATGCAACTCAAATCAAAAAAACCCAGAAAATATGAAAGTTTCGAAATTGTATCGAGCATTCTGTGTAAAAAATTCACCTCAAAAAGATGAACTAGTGATTTATCGTGAATTTTTCCGTCAAGCAGACATAATCTGTTTTCTGGACAGCATGACACAACTTTTGCTTCCCTTATCATAAGAGGCAACAACATCCAAGACAAAACAAAAGCATAATAAACCTAATCCGTTTTGGGCTGCCTCCCAGAAGCGCTTCTTTAAAGCCATTAGCTAGGCATGGGTGTAATGATGCTCATAAAAGAATAAAAAGTTGAAGCACAAAAGAAAGCATCAAAGGAGCAAATATAAACCACATTGAAGTCTAACATGCTTCCTATGCATGGGAATCTTGTAAGAAAATAAATAAATGAAGCACAAAGTATCAAGCATAGGAAGGTAAAACAAGAGCACCTTCAAGATTTTCAGCATGGAGAGAGGTTTTTTCCTAACATGAAAATTTCTACAACCAAATTTTCCTCTCTCATAATAATTTTAAGTAGCATCATGAACAAACTCAACAATATAACCATCACATAAAGCATGCTTTTCATGATCTACTAGCACATAATCATATAAACTTTCTAAGCAAAACTCCTCATCATTAAGAACATCCATAGTAGGAAAAAATAGAGGGTTATCATAAGACTTATCAAAATAGCAAGGGTTATCATAAATAACAGTAGAAAAATCATCCTTGCAAGTTTCATTCATAGGGGCATCATGGCCACAAGCATAAATTTCATCAAAAAGGGATATTTCAAAAGATTTAATAGGATCATAGCAATCAATATAGCATTCATCCTACTTTGGTAAGCATGGAGGGCAATCATATAAAGTAAGAGTCAAAGAGTTACTCTCATTAGTTGGTAGAGATGGGTAGCTACTCCATTCTTCCTCCTTTTGTGCGTCACTCTCCTCCTCTTTTTCATCCAAGGAGCATTCAGTTTCAGCAATTTCTTCTTCCGTAGAGTACTGCAAAGTATTTTTTTTGAAGCATTGAACAACAGGAAAGGCTCCTAATGTTTTTTCTTCATTTTCAATTAAATAAAAGAATTACAGATTACATGAGCATACTCACACACTCACACCCACCATAACACCCCCACACAGTTCAAAAAGCAGCTAGCCTATTACACAAATTATTAATAAGTTCAGCCAACACTGGCTTAACCCTGAAATTAAGTTTATTACAGTCACCTATAAGCATGTGAGACCAAACTTCCACCTCAGGGGCGATGCCTTCAAAGTACTTATTGTTCCTGACTTTCCATGTGTTCTACGATGCCAAAATGAAAATTTCTTGAAACAGTGCCCCCCCACGCAGTTGCAGCTTCCTTGAACCTGTCTTGTGTACCAGCATCCCCATTCCATATCACATTCATCTTCTCCTAGCATTTCAAACTAAAAGGACATTGAAAGAACAGGTGATCTCTTGTTTCAAGCCTCTGACTATCACATAGAATGCAAGAGTGATCACTGCCAATGTTCCAGTGCCTTCTAATCAGCATATCTCTAGTATTAATTCTATCCATGAGCATCAGCCAGGCAAACACTTTATGTTTAAGTATACACTTGGATTTCCATATTACAGTGAGGTGTGGAAGTGCTTCTTCATTTCGAAAGCAAAATTTATAGAAATCCTTAGGTTTGAAACCAGTATCTCCCCAACAAGTGATCCATTCATCCTGACCCCATGGGTCAATTTCCAGGTTATGCAGAGATGATTCCAGTGCCTCCCACTCCTCTCTTGCCTGAATGGACTGAGGAAGGTGAAATTTTTCTGAAAGACTCACCTTACTCATGAAGCTTTGCACTGTGTCATCTTCCTGAATAAGAAAGGAGAAGATCGTAGGATGTGCATTCATGAGGAGTCTTCTTGCATCCCAATTATCTTTCCAAAAAAACACAGTGTCCCCAGCTCTGACCACACAGGAAGTAATGCCTCTGAAAGTGTCCAGCGGACTGCAAATGTCTCCACCAAAATGATCCCATTGGTTGTGCTTCTTGTGGAGAAATCTCTGTGTAATATGCATGCCAAATCATCATAACCTAGGGAGTGTCCTTTCTATTAATGAATTTGTGCCTGAACTTTGTTAAGAGAGCCCTGTTCTGTATTTTCAAGTTCATAATGCCCAGTCCTCCTCTATTTTTGGGCTTGCAAACTAAGTGTCAGGCAACCAAAGAGTGAGCATTAGCATTTCTATCCACACTTTTCCTCCATAAACATGTCTTCTTGCTCTGTCAAATAGGGATATAATTTTATCCGGCAGATTAATAATCCCAAGTGCATAGGATAGCACTGGGGTTAGAGCGGCATTGATTTGCTGCAATCTGCCCCCAAAAGACAGCCACATTGCAGTACTCGTGAGTCTTCTTTCAATTTTGTCCACCAAGTGCATTAATTCAATAACAGTAGGCCTAGTGGTGCCCATTGGCAGTCCCAGATAAGTGAAGGGCAGAGATCCCACTTGACAACCCAGTTGTTCAGCTAAGAGTTGTGATTCAACAATATCCAGGTTTATGGGTATCAACTGAGATTTGTGAAAGTTAATTTTCAGACCTATTGCTCTAGCATATGAACTGAGGATTAATTTGATGGTGTTCATCTGGTCCACAGAAGCAGGGAGCATTATAATTGTGTCATTTGTGTACTGAATAACAGGAAAATCTTCAGAAGCAGGTTGACCAATGGGAAAAGAGAGCATCCCTTCTTGCCAAGCTCTATTTATCGTGGACTGTAGTAAATCAGCAGTGAGCACAAACAGAAGAGGTGAAAAAGGATCCCCTTGTCTCACCCCTCTTTTGCAGTGGAATTCAGTACCTACTATCCCATTTACTAGCACAGTAGACGACCCAGAGCTAAGGATCTTCTTAATCCACATGATCCATCTTTCATCAAAGCCTTTGCATTCCATGATTTTCAGGATAGCAGAGTGGTTCATCGTATCAAAGGCCTTTTCAAAATCTAGATTTAGTGCCACACACTTGTTCCCAGAAGCTCTACATTGGTGCAGATATTCAAAGCTCCATCCCAAGAAGTCTTCGATGGTTCTGGTTTTGATAAACCCATACTGGTTTTTGTGCACTAACTTGAGAATCCACTGCTGCAGTCTTTCAGCCAGCAGTTTAGTGAGAATTTTAACAACACAATTTAACAAAGAAATAGGTATGTAGTCATTGACTGTTTCAGGGTTTAGTTTCTTTGGAATTAATGTAATGAAGAAATTGTTGAGGCAAACCAGATCAATTTTACCCTCCCAGAAGTCAACACAAAGTTTGTACAAATCAGGAGTTATTATCTCCCATCAATGCTTCAAAAAATGTCCATTAAACCCATCTGGGACAGGGGCTTTATCAAGGGGAATGATCTTAATAACCTGGTCAATATCATTCTTAGAGAAAGGTTTGGAAAGTTCATCTAGGCCAGGAATTTCCTGAATGAGCTCGTCAACTGGAAAGTCAAAGGAGGAGGTGCCAGGTATGCCCATTCTTCCCTTGAAAGAGTTATGGAATGCACTTGCTTTCTCATGGTGACTCTCAATGTTTGATCCATCAGGCATAATCAAAGTTGCAATATGATTTCTTCTGAACCTCTTAGTTGCCCTGGCATGAAAATATTTAGTATTCTCCTCTCCCAAAGTGACATCTCTAAAAGTGCATCTCTTTTTCCAGTAAGCATTATGATAGTTCAACAAACGAATGATGTGCCTTTTGAGGATTCTTCTAAAATTTCTCTCAGGAACTAATACCTCTCTGCTCTCCTCAAACTTATCTATGCGCTGCAAAATTTCACCTGATTTCTGAATAAGTTTGCTGAGATTTGATAAAGACTTCCTCCACTTTTTTAAAGCATATCTCAATCTTTTGAATTTCTTTGAGATCAGGGTGGCACTGTTAGATGCATAGATATATTGATCCCAACTAGATTGGACAATGTCCATAAACCCCTGATGTTCAGTCCAGTAATTTTCAAATCGAAACATTCTACACTTAGGAATGGATGTCTCAATAGTAATATAAATGGGCACATGATCTGAGACAGCCTTAGCAAGGATTTTAGCCATGGTATTGGGGAAAGCTGTAGTCCACTCAACTAAAGAAAACACCCAATCCAACTGCTCCAAAAGTGGCTGCTATTGCATGTTGCTCCAGGAATATTGCTGACCCTTAAGTGGTATTTCAATCAAGGCTAGTTCACTTACAATGTTATTAAAAGAGCTCATAACCTCAATATTTCCTCTAGGCAAATTTATGTTCTCAAATGATCTCATCATATTAAAATCCCCTACAAACAACCTCAAATCATCTGGTTCAGTGGGCAAGTCAATAAGCCAATTGATGAAAATCTCTCTTTTAGCACTGTCACAAGGGCCATAAATATTAGAGAGGAACCAAGATTTATTTAGCTGAAGGGAGTGAAATTGCACAGTGAGAATGAACTCCTCTTGGTGAATAACAGTTCCAGTAAAATTCCCACTAGACCACACCATCAGTAATCCCCTAGAGGCCCCACATGAAGGCACAAAAGCAAATTGGTCAAATCTTTTAGAACAGCATGCTCTGATGAACTGAATATTACATTCTTCCTTTTTTGTCTCCTGGATACACACAATGGTGCAACCAGTTTCAGCAATTTTATTCTTTAAAGCCAGTTGCTTATCCCCAGAATTTAAGCCCCTCATATTCCAACACAAAATAGACCACACAGCAGAGGTCATTAAAGTAAATAAAGTTTGGATACAAATAGAAAGGTTTAAAGTGGACATCCACTGGATAACAGGCCCCAAGAAAATCAAACTAGAGATAAATATAAAAGATAGACCAGGGAAGTTATTCATCAGACTCCTGATTCCCAGAAGACGGAATTTCTTCAATGAGCTCCTCTTCAGGGATTCCACAAATCTCTTTCTTTGATTAGAGTATCCTGGGAGTTCACATGAGTGGCTTTTGGCCCATCCACATTCAGCAGAACTAAGGAGTCAGTTCCAGGAGCAATGGCAGGAGTTTTGCGAGGTTTAACCATGGAAGGCTTCTTAGGGACTTCAGCCAAGGAAGGGGCTTTGAATCCTTCGTATCTTCTAGAGCGCATGTTGCGTCTGACCATTCACATGTCCACAGGGGCATCCACTTTATGCCTCTTTCTGACCTCATAGTCAGATTCCCCAAACTGAATGTGCAGAGTTCCTGTCATCTGCCCCTCTTAAGGTAAATTGATGTGAGCCAGATCAGATTCTGCCATACTACCAAGTTGTTTGAGCAAATCATTCAAGGAGTCCTCATTGGCCTTGATCAGAATCTGAAAAACCTCAGGGGCACAGAACAACTTTGTAGATCCTTTCTCAAATGGAGAGAAGGGGAAGAGAGAGTGACATGCAGTTTCAATCTTCTTAGCTAGGTGCACTTGAAGTGAGTCCAAACACTTCTGCCTTAAAAACATCTCATGGGCTTGCATATCCCAGGCAATACAGGGCCTGGAGAAGTAAACTTTGGCCAATCTTACCACCAGTCCCCAAGGAAGAGAGATGGATTTCTTCTCAGGAATGGACAATACCAGTGATGGACCCCCAGCTCTAACAAACTGCACACCTTCAGACTCAATTCCCAGGATCACTTTCTGAGAAGCCTCCTCTACCAATGCAACATGCTCATTCCACAAGTGAAGTCCATCATCTTGCACATCTTTCTGTTCCACGCCATCCATGAGAGATGGCCCATCATATTGCAGTATTTCCCTTAGGTTAATGCCCCTGAACTCCTGAGGAATAGGTGGCAGTTCATGCCAGACTCCCCAACCTGCTTGCTGCACAACTGGAGGAGGAGCAACATTGTCCCATGCATTTTCAGCATTCTGAAGCTGCCACACTTGTGCATCATGTTGTTGCTGCTGCATAGCATTCAGAAAAGGATGCTGCTCACGATGAGGTGAGACACCAAGAGGCGGAGGTGGATCCTCATTTCTCTGCAAACCAGGGCTTGGATTGTGTCCATTGAGGATATACACAGAAATAGACCAAGACATGCCAGGACCACTTATATCAGTAAAACACTGCATCACCACACTGTACGGGACCTTGCGCACCTGAGAAATCAACACACACACAATCACCCGGGCTTTATTGATTCCCGGGCGGTGCCAAGCCAACAGCCGACCAAAACAAGAGACCGCCTTATTCACATAATGCTGGTTTGAGGTTTGTGGCCAATATCTTTTTTTCATCGATTTAATGAGCTTTATTACTTAACAACAATTCACTTGTAATTAGCGCTCGGGCCTTATAAAATAAGGTCTAGCTTCTCAGACAACCAACAACCAGATAAATCGGGTGTTTCGAAAACGTGTTTGGCATGGAAATAGCTTCCCTGTAAAGATTTCAAATCAAAACAGAAGCAAAAGGTGACGCATTCTCCCCTATTCCATCAAAGATAGGCGCAATGATTGGATGATAGTTACTGTGCAGCCAACGTTCACCATGGGGACATAGATGCAGAGTATGGTGATGGAGATGCCGCCGCCACCAGATTTTGTTGTTGGGTGGAGGGGCTAATGCTGAAATTCGCCTTTCCCTATAGAAGAAGAAAACATGTTTGTCAAAAAAATAAAACATGTCCAAAAAAGAGTCTGAATCTGAGTCTAACTCTATTCTAAATCGGTCAGGATCCATGTAGTAAGATACATAAAGATGATGCAAGATCCATGCATTAGGTGGTTCTAATATAATATTATTAATTAAAAGAACATGTAGTTGGCCATCAGTTGTCAAATAAGGATAGATTTGAATGGTTCCTTCCAATTCACCTCAATTCCTTTCTTTTTTGTCCGCGTGAAAAGCGCAAACGGCTCCTAATCGCCTCGTTTCCTTCAATCACCCTGATTCCTTTTTTTCTTCGAATTGAAAAGACCATGCAAGAATCATGGTGGGCAAGAAAAAGAAATCGCGTCATAGCGATTCGAACTCTGCTCTCTAATACATAGTACTAACCCAACGATCAAACTCGCCTTAGCTTTTTTTTGTTAATAAATTAGAGTACGCCTATTTTTAGAAACAGGAGACCTAAACAAATTTAAACAACAACAACAACAACGATATGGGGTCTCCTTGGTGTATCATGTGTCCATTCTTAAAATAGTTGATACAGATCACCATATGACCCCCAAAAATTAGTTGCATAATCATGTTCACAAACCAAGAGAAAAGCCTCTCCTCGGGAACAATTCAACGCAAGAAAGACCAACGAACACAATTGCAAGATTTCTCAAAGTCTAATCTGAGCACAATTACCTCCCGCCCACTAGCATGGACGTCATGAACAAAGTTCATAGGGTGTCAATGTGTGTAACAGCCCAGATTTCACAAAAATTAAAAATTTTGTTTTCGCTGTGAATTGTTTGATTGTCTAATTTGTTTGCGGTGTTTGCATCCCCGATTTATCGATCGGCGATTATCTTTTCCCCCTCTTATCTCGTACCAGACGGAGACCGACCCTTTCCACCCTGACACTCGACCTTTGCGACACCGGGTTTCACCCGATCACCGTCGCGAAAACCGCACGAGACCAGCCGCAGCCAACGGAACGAAAACCGCGCTTAATAGTTAAACGGGTTATTTTTATAGAGCACAGGAAAGTGTTCTCGGAACGGTTCCAGTGCGAGGTGAACGCCGCCGGCTCGACGCACTGGTCGCGCAGTTCGAAGTTTTACCCGAATCGTAGGTACTGCGGACCCCCGGCGGTCAAAAACGTGAGCACCGCGCGCACGAGAGAAAAACCGGGGATGTTTTTGCAAACTGCCAGCCACCGGGGTTATATAAAGAGCACCACTCTCCCACCCCTTTCTAGGGTTTCCCTAGCCACAAAATTGCAGCCACCCCCTCCACTTTGCCCCAAAAATACCTCATTTTCGTCCAAACCTAGCCTCCCAGATCTGAGATCCAGCCCAATGGGTTCTGGACCGTCAGATCGCCCGATCTGACGGCCAGGAGATGCGCCACGTCACCCTCCTCTCTCCTCCCGTGGGCAGCCTCTCCACCGCGCCGCCCGAACCGGCCGAGGCCGCCGCGCCGCCGTGCCGCAGCCGCCGGCGACCACAGCAGGCCGGAGCGCGCCCCTCCTTTCCCTCTTTCCCCTTCGCCCCTGAACTCCCCTTCTCCCCTGCTGCAGGCCATCGGAGCCGCCACGCCATGGCCGGCCCTCGGCGCCGCAGCCCGCCATGGAGTCAACGCCCCGCGCCCGAGCTCGCCAAACCGCCGACCCCGCCGCCTGGATTCGCCTCCCCGCGCCCGGATCCGCCCAGTTCTGCTCGTCCTCGCGCCTCCTTGATGCCTCACCGCCGGCGGGAACAGCGGGCGCCGCCAGCTGCCGCGTCCTGCTCGTCGCGCTCGGATCGGGAGGATCCGATCCAGCCGCGCCCGGGTGGGCCGGCCCAGCACAACCGCGCCCCCCTCCGCGGCCCAGCCGGCCTGCGCGCCCACCACTGCCTTGGGCCGAGCCCAATGTGAGGCCATGCCCTCTTTTTTTTTCTTGTCCCTGTTTTTCCTTTTCTAATATTTTTGCTAAGTGTGGGAAAAATATGCTGCTGATCCCGTTTTGTAATGCGATTTCCCGTTGATCCGTAGCTCCGATGAATGTGCCCCCAAAATGAAAGTTGCTTAGTTTCATGTGCACTTCAATTCATCTTTTGTGAGCATTTGCATTTGAGATCATCTTGATTGTGTAATTGTGTGCTAAACAGGGCATCAGATCGTTAATTGCAACTGTTGCTGTTAAACTTGCTGAAACTGTTATTTTATTGCATCTTCGGGCGACGGTTGCTTCGCAACCGTGCGTCGGAATTGAGTGATTCCTTTTGCGTTGCGTTAAGCATTGTTTCTAATTCAGTTTCATGCATTCACATGCCATAATTTCTTGCTGCATCATGATTTTATCTTGCTCCAAAGTAGCTACCCTGCTGTTAGTGTGTTGTTGTTTATATTTTGTTGCAACTTCGGTCGACAAGTGTGTCGCGGCCATTTATCGGAATTGAGTGATTCCAATTGCATATTGTTAAGCATCATGTCTACTTCCATTATATGTATTGCATGGTCATGATATGCTTGCTGGTCATATAGTTGTTTAGCTCCAAAGTTGCTATCCCGCTGTTTTGACAGCCACCTCTGTTTTTCTCTAAGTCTGTAACGTTCCGATGCCATGTTGTATGCTTAATATCTTTTGATCTATGATGCCTATTTGCATGATTCTTTTTGCCATGCCTTCCATGTAATGTCTACTTTCGTTCCATATCATTTGTGATCATGTTTGCATTGATTATCCTGTTTGTGCATTGCTCTAAAGTGTGCTTCATGATGTTGGCAGATTGTGTCTGTAACTTGTTTTGCCTGTATCTTTGGAGTGTGCCTTATATGTAACTTGATTATTTTTCGTGTACTTTGTGTTTATGCTATTGTTTGCTGTTGTTAACCAACCTAAAATATGGTTTAGGACAGAACAGTACCAAATGTTTTAAATTGTCGTGCGGCACTTAGTAATATGCCATGTTTAGGTTGTGCCTCACTTAAATTGACTAGCATAGATAGTTTCCTTTATGCTTCACCTCTTGTCATGTTTGTGTGCTATGCCATGATTGCTTGAGTTGCCATGTTAACAACCTTTGTTGATCGCCTGTAGCTAAACAACTTGAACCACCGTAAACGTGCGGTATCGTCGTGTGTGACGAGTACTCCACTTAACCTGTTAGTAACCGCTCTCGGCGGTAGGTGCGATGTCTCGTGTTGCCTTCTTGTTGATGCTTGCTCGTGTTTGCTTCGTAGTAATAGATGCTTGCTCGTTGATTGCTTCCAGTGTTTGCCCTCTTGTGTGCTTCCGCGGGTACCTTCGGAGACGATGCGAGCTTGAGATCAACTACACCTTCGGAACCCGACTTATCAACAGGCAAGGACTATACATTACTTATGATCCATTCTATTTCAACCAGCGGTTTGCATGCTAGTCTAGGTTAGGTTCGATGTTTGATCCTACCACATGTTTACAACCTCTTTCAAACCGATACAGCCATGTCCCCTCCCAGCAAACCATGTACTGCTATGTTACTATTTCTCGTTGCTCGGCCCCTGCTTAGTATGCATGCTTAGGATGCTACGATGTTACCATGTTACTCCTTGGTTTGGGCTATCACATTATTATATTGTTGTTGATGATATGATTATTATAATGTTGACTATACTCGACGAAGGATGGAAGGTCTAGGCTATCCCGCCCCGACGCTTTGTTCCATTCGAGTCACCTAGGACCCGAGTTCCGGGTATTGGTTTTAAGACTGAGCGTGCCTAACCGCGTGTGGGATTTTATGGGGTCCCCTTTTCTTACCTACCTAGCTTCAAACATTTCTAGAGGTGGCCCAAGCTGGTTTTACCATTTGAAAACCGTGTGTGTGACTGGTGAGCTCCCGGCAGATTTTCAAACAACTCGGGCCAGCGGAGACATAGTTTCTTTGTTGGTCCACACCTGGAAGCTAGGGGGCTGCCCACATCTGTTTGGGTAGCTAACCCGACCTCGTCCAGCCGGAAGAGTCCGATCCGATAGCGCGCCGGCCTTTGGATTGGGTGTCGACTCCCCAGGGGCCACCCGGATTTGTGCGTTGTTAGTTAGAGGGACCTGTCATTCCGGATATCTTGGGACTAAATCATAAAATGGTTGCCTATCTTGGGTAGCAACTGAGAGAGATGGGCGTGCGTGCGGAGCCTTGTAATGGGCAGTTGGTACACCCCTGCAGGGTTAAATCTTTTCGAAAAGCCGTGTCCACGGTTATGGACGACTTGAGACCTACTCCTTGTTCATAGACAACAACAACTGAGATAATCTTAATATAACTTGATCAATGTGTGTGTGTGCCTTGACTGCTTCTTCTTCGTCGGGATGCGAAAAGGAGGACAAGGATAGGATAGGTGTTATGATTGCGTAAGTAGTTGATAGCAAGACCTGTTGGAGGCGATTCCTCATCGAATGCTTGGCTTCTTACCTTACTCTCTAGATCGTTAGCCACTTCATAAATGCTAGTGCGGCAGCAACCTCACCACTTACCCCATCCTTACCGTAAACTACTAGTTGTCCTAGAATGACGAGTGATGAAGTCCTTGTTGGGTCAGTTGACCACTACAGTTGGATGTGGAGTACTTCTGTACTCATGATACTACCCCAAACTCTTTTCAGGGTTCTTGATCGACAACAGGTACGGTGATCGACGTTTCACGTGGAGACTCGACAACGACTAGTTAGGCGGATCCCGGCGGAGGGCCTGGACCCGTGTGGTTATGGGGATCGATGTCTTTCTCTTTGCCACTAGGCATTTGATTTTAGTGAAATGTTTGGTTAAATGAATTTATTTTTGAAAATAATAATTGTTGAACTAATATATGAATTTAATATAAATATCATAAAAGAATGAAATTCCCATACATGCATGTTGCATGTGGGTTTTTATTATGTATAGTGACATATTGAGGTGAGTCTTTCTCATGCATGTTGAATGATGAGGTGGCATGCTTGCATGTTGAAAGAAATATGCTAGTGGGGGCTAGCTATTTAGATATAAAAAAATAATTTTTGAACTAATATATGAATTTAATATAAATATCATAAAATAATGAAATTCTCATACATGCATGTTGTGCATGTTGCATGTGGGTTTTTTATTATGTATAATGACACATTGAGGTGAGTCTTTCTCGTGCATGTTGAATGATGAGGTGGCATGCTTGCATGTTGAAAGAAATATGCTAGTGGAGGCTAGCTATTTAGATATAGAAGATATGGGGATCAACAAGATCATATCAACATGGCAAAGTGACATGTAGAGCTCACCAGAGATAAGGTGCCATACAGAGCTTTGCATAGAAAAAATCACATTCAAAGGCACGGTAAGACCCCCATAATGTATGAAACATTGTTCATTAGAAGTTTGTGACCATGTTGGTGTTCTCATTTCAAATAGTAGTCATATTTCACCGTATACATCCCTCATCTTGAGAAACAACCATGCTAGGAAATCATCCATGTTAGCAAAAGGTGGAATTTTTAGAATTCTCTCGTCATTAGTAGCCCAAAACATATTCCGGGTTTGCCTCTCATCCCACTATTGATTAGTCGTGTCGATGAGATCACTCATGCAATAATAATGTGTGAATTCATGATTTGAGAACTTTGCCTGAGTTACCAAAAGGTAATGCAACATCCTAGCTTACTAGGATGGATCCACTCGTGCTCCTCATAATGAAAATCGAAAAACCCCTTTCATTGAAAAAATATTAAAATCATATGGATCTGAAATACAAATCAAACTCGATTATGATATCCATCCGTTTGGGTAGAAATTTTCCATATAGATAACATAAGCGCATTTAAAGGGAAGAATCAACCGAGCAGAGAGGGAGGACTGAACACGTGACTACAAATTTTAACTTCATTGCCAATTTTAAGGATATCCAGATAAAACATGTTCTCTAGATATGCAACTAGGTGAGAACAACCTATATGTAAATCAAGCAAACACCAAGATAAGATAGAGCAACAAGCTTACGAATGAGCAAGCATAAGTATGGGTACAGAAAGGATTAACCACACAGTAGGCAAAGATGTGGATGTATCCTGATGTTCACACTCTTTGGGAAGTGCTAATCTGTGTTGGAGAGGTGATGAAGCCAAAACTATGGAGCACCACCAAGTGGTTGACCCTAGACTCATTTCGAGTCAGCCCAATGAATGAGCCTATAATCACCCGGGCTGGTCTTGAAGGAAATGGACAAACTTTTAAAAACTTTTTGGAGCACACCAGAAGCAATAAATCTTTCGAAGATTAACACGTACCTCTTGGGAGCCTAAATTTTGAAGAATAACAAGTTTTGGTGATGAACGAGTTGGAGAATATCAAATCGGTTTGATGGAACTATAGATCAGGTGATCCTCTTTCAATACATTAAAAATCAGAGAGTTAGAGTGGAGTGATACGAAGGAATTCGAGCTTTTAGGGTGGAGGAACGAAGAATAAATTCAAAGTTAATGGTTAGAGGTGGCATGAAGATGAAGGGTGGTATTTATAGCCCCCAAGGCCAATCTAGTATTTGCCCCGCGGGGACTCCCACGAGTTGAGTGGAATGATAGTAAGGAATCAAGCTTTTCGGGAGGAGGAGCAAAGAGCAAACTCAAAGTCAATGGTTAGAGGTGGGATGAAGAATGAGGGTGGTATTTATAGTCCCTATGCCAATCTAGTCATTGCCCCACAGGGGACTCACGGGACCCGAGGTTAAGCGCCTAGGGTCCCATGACGTACAAAGAAGCCCTTCGATGACTCTAGGGACACGGGGGTACAAGACCTTGGGGACACAGTTCATACCGGAAGATGGCCGGGGATCCCGAGTGTTAAGAGGAAAAATGTCAAGAACTTCGGGGAACCCGACCCATGTACCCTGGGGACATAGGGTCCCAACACAAGCTTAGTAAAGCCTGGGAGGTTGTATGTGTATGATAGGCATGACCGCTTACTTCCTCAAAATAGGTCCACCATTCTTAATATTGTGCTTGTCCTACAACTAAAGTAAAACCAAAAAGTTTCCATTCTTCAAAGAAATGATGGCTTTTCCCTTTTTAAAATGAGGGGTCAACCAAATCCGTAGACAATCATTGAGAGACCAATGTCTTAAATTGAATTCGATATACAACATTAGTCCTCACTAACCCTATTTTCATCAGCACCAAAATAACATTTGGAAAAAAAATCACTTTCAGTTGTTCACCTACAAAATTGAGATTTTTTGTGGCGAACCTTCCTGCTGCATTAATTCACAATGAAGCCAAAGACTTCACCGTGTGATTATAGTAACAACTGCTGACACAAGGGAGACAAAAAATAAAATGAGCTATGAACGTAAACACAATAAAAACGCATAGACAAACTGAAAAGAGAAACACAAACGTGTCTCCCCAACTAGCCCAAGTTGCCACCATGAATTCCACTATTGCGTCCACCGATGAGTCAACCACCACCAGTATATGACAGCACCATCAGGAACAAATGCCTTCGTCTGATCCCTAAAATAGGGATCTAGAGGTTGATGACTCCATCGTCCAATGTCTTATTTAGCCACCAACAATGGAGCAGGATAAAACTACCCCTAGAAAGGGAATGCCACCATAAGGAAGAAAGCATGTTGTTAGCAACCGCTCCACTTGACAACCTCATCCAAAGACCGCGACTCCAAAGGAGTCAAAAGACCGCAAGGTGGGCCCCAAAGGAGGTTGAAGAGGATATGTTGTTTATAGAGGAGAACCCGCTAAGCATTATAAGCCACAGTCCGATGCATGCGATGTATCCGATCGCATTCAAGAAGTTATTGACCAAAGAGGCTTCGAAACTCACCTTCATGGCACAACCGCCGAGGAGGATAACGCTCAAGCAAAGCAAAAAAAGGGATCTAAGACGATGGCGCCTCCACACTGAATGTTTCTTTTAAAATCTAGCAGGCAACAAACCAAAAGCCATTAAAAACATAAGTCAAAGGATGTATAGGCAAAATAAAGAGGGCAGAGCCCTACTAGCCCTTCTTTTCGGCCGGCGAAGCTAACATGGAATATAGAAAAAGGAGGCAGCGGATTAGGCGAAAATAAAAAGAACACATAAACTTAGAGAGAAAGAAATGGGAAGAATGAAAGCCCTCTCCACTTTGTCCTATAGGAATCAACCGAAAAAAAAACGGACACAAAGATACTCTCTCCGTTCCATAAGAGGATGGGAGTGTGAAAAACTGAGCTACATCCATCAGTGCTCCTCAAAATGAAAATCAGAAAACTCTTTCATTGCAAAAATACAAAAAAGTGTGGATCCAAAACACTATTGGAAACCTTTGCTTCTCAAACCCCATCCGTTTGGGCAGGAATTATCCAAAACCCAACCAACCCGCCGGGTGCCACGCGCCGCACCCTGCATCAGCCCCGGACGTCACGCTCGCGTCCGTACCAACAGCTTCCTCTGAAATGTCTGAAAATCCCAAGCCCAGGCCATTAATCAGGGCGCGCCACGTCCGACGCCGTTCCACACACTTCCCACCGCCTGCTTTGCTCCTCCGCTTCCTCCCTCTCCCCCTCCCCCCGCCGCCACGCACCCAAAACCCTAGCCGCCGCCGCCGCCGCCTTCTTTTCCCTTGGGCAGCCGGCTTCCTCCAGTGTCCACAGCTTCGGCGTCCGTGTGCAGGAAAGCGTCCCGTCGAGCGTCCGGCCGCTGTGTCTGGCGAGGCGGCATGGAGGAGAGGCCATAGATCGCCGGCAGGCGCCTCCGCCGCCGCCGGACGCGGCGGCGGAGCAGGAGCAGGAGCTGCAGCTGCCGGCGGACATCGACTGGGAGCGGCTCGACAAGTTGCGCTTCTTCGTGCTCGGCGCGGGGCTCTTCTCCGCCGTCTCGGCCGCGCTCTACCCCGCCGTCGTCCTCAAGACGCGCCTGCAGGTCGCGCCGGAGCCTCCCCCGGCGCACGCCGCGGCGGGGGCGCGGCCGGGGCGCCCGCCCTCCGCTGCCGCCGCGGCCACAACCATCCTGCGCCGGGAGGGCCCCCTCGCCTTCTACCGCGGCTTCGCCACTTCCCTCGCCGGGACCGTCCCCGCGCGCGCGCTCTACATGGGCGCGCTCGAGGCCACGCGCTCCGTCGTCGGCCCGGCCGCGCTCAGCCTCGGCGCGCCGGAGCCCGCTGCGTCCGCGGCCGCGGGCGCCGCCGCCGGGCTCACTGCCGCCGTTGCCGCACAGGTCGTGTGGACGCCTGTCGACGTCATCAGCCAGCGCCTCATGGTGCAGGGCAACCCGTGCCCGGCCTCCCGCTACCACGGCGGCCTCGACGCCTTCCGCAAGATCGTGGCCTCCGACGGCCTCCGTGGCCTGTACCGCGGCTTCGGCATGTCCATCCTAACCTACGCCCCCTCCAATGCCGTGTGGTGGGCGACTTACTCACTGTCACAGAAGGTAATCTGGAGCGGAATCGGCCGCTCCCTCTGCCAGTACGGCGTGGGCGTGCAAGAAATCCACGACGGCGACGGTGACACCTCATTGCAGCCGAGTTGCAAGACGCTCATGGTGGTGCAGGGAGCGAGTGCCGCGATAGCCGGTGGTGCCTCGGCGCTGGTGACCATGCCGCTGGACACCATCAAGACCAGGATGCAGGTCATGGACGGCCAAGGCGAGCCGATCACCATTGGGCGGACGGTGCGGGAGCTGATCAAGGAAGGCGGGTGGGGCGCGTGTTACCGGGGGCTCGGCCCGAGGTGGGCGTCCATGTCCTTGTCAGCCACCACCATGATCACCACCTACGAGTTCCTGAAGCGCCTCTCGGCAAAGAAGGGGCAGGAAAGTGGCCTTCCCTGACTTCTGATGGCAAGTATAGATAGATAATGCAAATTAGGTGCTTTCCCCTTGGGTTTGTTTCGTTCCTTTCCACAGCTTATCTGATCTTTCAGGTGTTGAAAAGAGAATGGTGATCAGGTGTTTGTAGATAGTGTCTTCGTTTGTAATGTAACTCCAAAGTCCAAATCAATCAACGCAACCCACTTTTATTTCTGGTGCTTTGGTTCCGCTGCTTAATCACATTTTAGCTTATGAGTCTTCAAAGGTAATTCACTCTCTATACTAATTTGATTACCACTCCACTCCATTTCCTCTCCGCATGCACCAATCAGGTTTCATGTCATTCCTTCCCGTCTCTAATTCTTCTAATTTCCGGTTCTGTTCATGAATTCATGGCACATTAGGAATCTTGAAAACGTTTTAAGTGACAGAGAGTGGAGTATACTGTACCTTACACTGACCATTGCACACATAGTCACGAGCGATAGGTACAAGACATATATGGACTGATACGATGTACAGGTGCTCTCATACACACAATTGGGCGATGCTGCATTAACCTGGTACAGTAGGGTCCTGGGAAAAATGGAAGATCTGTTTACTTTCTGTCAGTTTTTTTCCTTTTCAAACTTCTATGCATTTTGCCATTGGACAATGGGAGGCCCAAGAGTCTTCTCCTGGAATAAACAAGTACTAGATGATGTTCCAACTACCTGCACCACTTTGGTTACAAATGGCTATGCAAATCTCATATATTGATAATGGTTTGTTTAACCACTTGTCTATAGGACGGCTAGATGTGTGTTTATCTGTACTTTATGCTATCATTTTCCTGCAGTGACTTAGAATTAGGTAGCTTTCATTCCATTGCGCTGTTTCTTTCCTAGTGTTATGCATTGTTCTTTGGTACTTCTTTTATACCTCTCACTCTTGGTTTGCTCAAGTGCAAATATCACTGTTAATTATATGTCTGTCGTATTAACCGTGGTCTATTTTAAGTTGTCAACTGAGGGAAAACAAAATGGAGTCGGAATACTGGTGACATTGTTGAGAATGAGATGATAGGTACATTTGAGTAAAGCAAATTGATATATTATCTTAGCTGCAGCTAAAAATATACTGTACGTTTCTTTCTGTGATGGCAAGACCCGAACATCAACATATATTAACAAATACCCTAGATAAACTCTCGTCCCTATTATATCTACTACTAGAGTGGCAACATGCAATTGATAAATAATACTCCTATCTCTCCTGTTTTGCATCTTTTTTTTTCTGACCAGCAGTATCTTCCAACCATGAGTACCACTGTGTACCACTACTGGGCTCTTGGAGCTGCCTGTATTTGGTCATTGGCAAATGAGAATGACTTAAAGCGACTTGGATGGAGAGTAATTATGCCATAGAAGAATAAAACCCTACTTTATCTACTGAGTGTGAATTAATTAGCCTACCCAAAGTGATTTGGTTTGCCTTGTGAGTTGTGACCCAATGCTCTTACCTGCTGGATTAGTCGCTCTGGCTGCCATACATACAGGATAGACATTGCCGCGTCAACAAGACTTCAGTAAGGGTCATTGGAATATGTTTATTTATATTGTCAAGATGGGATGCGATTGTGCTTGTAATTATGGTGGTAGTATTGGACATTTGGCTGGCTATCTGTGATAATGAGAGCTCATTGTAGTTAGGCAGGACTTTGGCGTCCACAAATTCTAGTCCTGGATTAGACGTGCCGCAGGATTCTTATCCATGAACGGGGGAGTTTATTGGTCTCTGACGACATTGTAATCTCACCTAAAAAGAGGTCACACAAACAAGACTCATCTGTCTATATATTAATAAGCTAGACGAGAAACTAGGTCTTGTCGATGGTCCTATCAACGTGTAATCCAGGCCTCCAGGGGCAGTCGCTCGGTCCTCTCGTATTTTTCGTCATTGGGTGAGACAAGACATGGTATTGAAGCAACCGGTTGGCTTTGTAGACCGGACGAAACTCTAAACAAGCACCTTCGTGAGGCGTCGGTTTGACAGCAGTTCCTGTGAAAGTCCACAAAAAGTCCAGGATTCAAGGCGGGGAATCGGTTTTGGCAAGCTACAATTTCAGGCTCTAGGCTACAGCCTACTCCGTGCATGGCAAACACCTTTTGAGCTAATAATCGACACAGACGAAGTTCTGTCAGTTTGGCCGGCCAGAGGCCGTCGGGAAAACTTGGTCAGCGCGGACATTCATCTCCGCCCCTCCGACGTGTTACGCGGAGATCCGCTTCGGAGATACACGCCTCGGGTTTGGTACATTCGATAGCGACCACAAGGCCGCCGACGCGGCGATGTGGCCTCGGACGTTCTCGATCGCAGATGAATATCTTCGATGTGCGAACGCGCTAGCAGGCGCAGGATCTCTTTCCTCCGCCGCAACTAATCAACGACGAGGATCGTCGCCTCCAGCGGAAGCGGGGGCGCCATCTCATCGTCGAGGCGGACGAGCAGGCCATGCTGGTGTCGCGAGCGCTACCCTGCAGGATGTCGCCGCCGAGAACGCCTTCTGGGCGCAGAGGAAGGTGGAGCGGGTCGGGCGCGAAAGCGCCTGGCCGAAGCCCAGCTCGACAACTCGATGCGTTTGCGTTGTTGGACTACACCACCGAGGAGGACGAGAAGTAGACTAGCATCGTTTTATCTATTTTTTAGCATCATTTGCCAACAAACTATGTCGTATGAACTTGCTTGTGGTATGCCAGAATTTGTGTTGTTTCTCATATTTGCCAAGTGCTGATTGGGGGCACATGCTGGCTTTTATCAGCTACAGCGACGCACTAAATTATCCGGCGTCTGGAAAAGTAATCCTCTCCTCCGTGCGCTAAAATGCTATTTTGGTGCTGCAAAGTTTTTTTAGCGCACCTTGCTATCCCGCGCCTATTAGAGATGCTCTAAAGTCCTTAACCTCACACGCGTGCACTTTTTTCAAGAACAAGCAACAAATTATTGCTTGTCATTTTTATTAAGATTGGAAGAGAGAACGGGTACAAACACATACTCGCATTAGATGGATTTCTCTCCTAGGGAGAGCCACTACCACCACACCAACAGAGACTACTCCTCATCTCTACTTGTCGTAATCGCCGCACGCCCCGCAGTGGATCTCCTCAACCAAGCAGCCTTCCAAACTTTCCAGACCTCCCTTGCTAGTTGAATCACCTGACCAACGGTGGAACTTTTCCTCTCAAAAACCCTAGCATTACGTTCTAGCCATAGCTTGCGCATCCCCAAGGTTACACAATCCGCCACCTTCTTACGTTCGGCTAGTGGGACTCTCTCCGCGATTGAGCACACCAATCACTCACCTCATCATTCGGTTGTGGCTTCAGTTGTTGGAGTCGTAGGCCGCGTAGGAATTGGAACCAGAAGGTCCTAGCGAAGGGGCACTGATTGTTGTTGCTGCTACTTCAGCCTATTAGAGTAAAATGATTCGATCAATCTGTGAAGGATTCCAGCTACAGATTATAAAGGTGCTAACAGGTACGATCGCACATGTGTGATCCCTCCTGAAACCGACGCAACGTTTTTAGGAGATGCGAAAAATAGACGTGACGGGTAGGGATAATCCGTCATTTGTAGATTTCCACATAACTAGGAATAATTAATTTCTAACACTTCTTCTAATCTACGCTTGACCATGTAGCATCATCTCACAATCATTCAAGTATCAATATCATCTCAAATAGATTCTCATTCAAAAGTTCTACATTAAAATCTTTATGAGAATCCGTGACATAAACTCACAAAAGAAACAACGCAATGTGACGTTATGATAAAGGATATCTTAAGAATAGACTCTCCCTAATACTTGCAAGTCGTGAAGTCATCGCATACCAATTCCATGAATTTTTGGAATATAGAAGTTGGTAGAGACTTGGTGAATAAATCAGCAAGATTTTTTCATGATTTAACTTGCAAGAAGTTTATTTCCCCAATTTTTTTAAGTTCATGGGGGTAAAACAATTTAGGAGCAATATGCTTAGCGATGTTGCTCTTGATGTACCATTTTTGCATCTCAGCAACACAAGCCGCATTATCTTCGTAGATAAGGGTACGTGATTCAATAGAACCAACTTCACATGAGTTTTGTATGTGGATTATTCTGCAAAGCCACACACATTCGTGTGATGCCTCATATATAATGCGATTATTTCAGATTGATTAGTGGAAGTTGCAACCAAAGTGTTTCGAAGACTTCCATGATATAGCAATTCCACCATGTAGGAAGACAAAACCGGTTTGCGATCTGGCATTATGGGGATCAGATAAATAGTCAACATCAGTGTACCCAATCATACTGGATTTCAGATTTCTCTCGAACGGGAAATAGGCCAAGATCCTATGTGACTTGGATATATCAAAAGACATTCTTAACTCCCGACCAATGGCGTTTGGTAGGAGCTGTGTTGTGTCTAGCAAGTAGATTCACTTCAAATGTGAGGTCAGGTCTCGTGCAATTTGCAAGTTACATAAACGCTCCAACAAAACTAAGACATGGAACCTCAGGTCACCTCTTCTCCATCTTCCCCTGGCCTGAACGAATCTTTCTCTACATCTAGAGAAGGAACCGCCACGGGAGTTTTAGGTGGGCAGGATTTTCCCATATTGAATGTATCCAATATTTTCTGGATATAGGCAGCTTGGTGTATCATGATTCCTCTGGGAAGGTGCTCAATTTTAATACATAAGAAAACTTGGTTTTACCCGAATCCTTCATCTCAAATTCTATCTTTAGGTGATTGCGTGCTTCATCAATGTCTTGTGCGTTGCCGATGATATTGAGATCATCAACATACACATAAATGATGCAAAATCTTGTAGAGGACTTCTTGATAAAGACACGTGGGCAATCATCGCTATTGGAGTAACCTTTATGAAGAAGGAACTTACTTAGTCGGTTGTACCACATCCGCACGACTGTTTCTAGACGTATAGAAACTTGTTCAGTTTAACACAATCGTGTTTTGCCCTTGCATCCGAGATAGAGATGCCGTCAGGAAACTTCATGTAAATGTCTGAATCTAGTGACTCGTAAAGATATGCGGTCAAGACATCCATCAGCTACATAGATAGACAATTTTGCACTACCAAAGATATAAGATATCGGAAAGTGATACCACTCATAACTTGAGAATATGTCTCATTGAAATCAATGTCGAGTCTCTTCGTGAAACCATGTGCTACAAGCCTTGCTTTGTATCTCACCACCTCATTGTTCTCATTCCGTTTCCGAAGTAAAAAAACCCATTTGAATCCCACAAGGAAAACATTGGGAGGTGTACGTATTGCTTATGTGAATACCTTCCTTTTATTCATTGAGGCTAATTCTTCTTGTATTGCATCCTTCCATTGAGGTTAGTCGAAGTGTTTTTCACACTCAACGATAGTCCTTGGATCATGATCATTGGAAGAATGATCATGATCCAAGGACTATCGTTCAGTGTGAAAAACCAACATGTTCTCCGTTTCAGTAGGATCCTCATGCGGATGGAGAATCATGGTGTTGCTCGGTCTATGCGAGGAACATCATGCGAACAACCAACTCCATTGGCATTGTGCGGATGAAGGTTGAAATTGGCTTCAAACCTTTTCCCTTGAGGAGTTGAGGTGCTTTGAATCCCTGAGATTGCTGGTACACAATAACCAAATGCTTGGGAATTGTGCACATGTCAGTAGAATGCGTGTAGCATCCACACTTGTTGCAAAGCTTAGATTTATCAAACTTGGGCTTTGTAGTGCCTTTTCCATTGCCTGGGTCTCTGGATATTTTGTTCCTGTTGCGCATTCGCATATGCTTGAAATTTGATTGATTACCCCTAAAGATAACATTAAACCTCTGTTTATGCGCGACATTCATATGAACTTCGGGTAAAGGTTGTGCCCCAACTAGACGCTGAGAGCCATTCTTAGCGAGTAGTTTATCATGCTTTACAGCCTGAAGTAACATGTGAATAAGCTCAGAATAGACAGTATAGTTACGAACACGGTACTGTTGTTGGAGGATCCTATCTCAAGGGAGCATAGTAGACAAACTTTTCTCTATCTTCTCTGCATCAGTAGGTTCCTTCTCACAAAAGCATAGTTTGGAACATATCTTATGAACCTCATGATTGTATTCACCAATGGACTTGAAATCCTAAAGATGTAGATGAGTCCAATCATATAGTGTTTCTGGCAGGACTACTGCCTTTTGCTATTCATACCTTGTTTTGAGGGCTAGAAACACAGTAGTAGGAGATTCCTCCTGTAAATACTCCGACTTAAGATCTGGATGAATATGGTGCCTTATTATGAATAAAGCAACATAGTTTTGCTTTCCTCTCAGGGGCGTGGCTCTGATCGGGAGAGGGGTCTTGGGGGCCTGGATTGCACACACTATACAACGGGACAAAAGACTGATCTTGATGTCCATTGCCCATGTATAGGGTAATTGTGGTCACTGAGGGAAAGCTCCACAAACTCTTCAGAAGTCATCTTGACCTACATGGGTGAACCAGAGATAATTAATTTACTGGCGGTAAATTAAAAACCATCATGGTTATGTAATAAGAAAACAAAAATTTGATATTCAAGTGAATAACTTGAAAAATGCTCAAACTCAATTGTGTGAACATAACACATTGAAGATCACATGGATCTCACAGTAATAGGTTGCATAATTTAACAATGCCGTAGATGTGCATGTTTCTATTACCTTGTGTATGTTACAATTTAGATATAAGGAAATACATGATACGCGGGAGATGATAATTTCTTCTCGCCCTTCATTGGTTACCCTAAGTGGAAGGTGAGATGTAGGATATCAGCAAATTTCCCCTATGTAGGATAGGGTTTGTCTCCCGTAGGACTCCGATAATGATAAGTAGGTGGTTCGGAAAGTGACGCGCCGTTTATGATAATCACTTGCTTCTCTTGGACCTGCACACAGGCACAAATAACTTTGCTCCCAACGAAGATCAGAGAGGTTGTCAATCTCTCCGGTCTTGTTGTTTACAAAGGATCAAAACACAAGGGATAATGATAATAGTGATAGCAGCTGAAAATAAAAGCAGAAAAGTAAATGAGCGTGTAAATAGTGATGAGAATATGGACCGGGGTCCCGTGATGTTCACTAGTGATGTCTCTCTCTCCCAAAAGACGATAAAACTGCTATGCGAGGTAAACAAATTACAGATGGGCAATTGACAGGATTATAAACGCACCACAATGCTAACTATGCTACAAAAAAAGGAAGAGGCTCAAAAGCATGGGCAGTACGCCAAAATAAGTAGACCAAAATCCAACCTCATCTACTACTAATCATCCACCTTGAGATATCTATCCAGAACATCTCGCTGGTATTAAGTTGCGAGCCCCACCGAAAGTGTAAACCCAAAGCTGTTGGAAATATGCCCTAGAGGCAATAATAAAATGTATTATATATATTTCCACTTTCGTAATTAATGTTTATATTTCTGTGCTATAATTGCAATGACCCTGACTATGAGATTCAGAAGAAAACTCACTTGCATGTGTGGAAATGTAAACACCAAGAGTTCCTGGTTTAGCCTCTAAGACCAGCTCATGTGCTAACTGATGATTACGTTTTCTTAATCATGGACATTGTTCTTGTAACAAGGATGTCAGTAGCAATGGGAACATATTGTTAGCAGAACAATGATGTTGAACCGACCCCAGTATTGAATGATATACTTAGAGATCACATCGTAACTACGTTATAAGTCATATCATGAAAATTTATCTTATACGTAATTCCTTAGACCATGAGAGTATCGAGTTGCTTCACACAGGAAGACATGCTTTGGTTCTTAGATGAATCCTCCCGTAAATGGGAAGTAGTAAAATAAGTTCTGGGTATGTCAGATGGTGTGGCTAGTGACTGTGATAGTTCAAGAATGGGATTTGCTCCTTCACGATGAAGAAGATATTCACTTCGGGCCCACTCGGTATGACGGTATCCATTATAGGCTGGCCAGACGCATTGTGATTCAGTCACGGGGATAACGGAATACGATAACGAGAAAAGGGACAAACGAGCAAAGAGGATAACGCGTGGCTTGTGTTCAAAAGTTGTTACACATGGGTGCCAAACTTCTCTCCTCTAACTTTGTCATATATCGCGAAGCAAAGGGAATGGTACATGAATAAACATAATGGTTCACTCGAAGTTTCTTCGTGTATGTGCGGGAGTCAACATGGGTGTCCATGGCTCCGCTGTTGATTATTGGCTATTGACGAAAGGCTGTTGACCTATGTCCGGAAGATGTTCTGAGTCATGTCCGCATTATACCGAACCTATTGGGTCACACACTTAACGAGAAGTAGTCTGTTAGAATACTAGTATAGTAGAAGGTTTAGTGGAAGCAAAGCAGAATAGTTCATACGGGTACCGGAAGTAGTTCCGGAGATTTATGGAATTGTTCATAAGGGTATCAGAAGTAGTTCTGGGTATTTAAGGTTATGTCCGGATCACTCTGGAGTAGTCCCAGGTGGTTCCGGAACATATGAGAATGGTACTGGGGAAGTCCTGGATCAACCGGAATAGTTTCCGGATAATCGCTGGGCGTCCCGACAACCTTCGCGGTCATCGGGTGGCTTAAACTGTAACTCGGATGGTCTTGGAAACTATCCGGATGGCTCCGGAACGTCCGAGAACGGTCTCGGAAGGTCCTGGAAGTGCTCCAGAAGTGTCCGGAATGTCCCAAAACGGTCCCGGTATGTCCCGGAAGGTCCTGGAAGCTTCTAGAAGGTCATGGAAGGTTCCGGGCAGTACCACCCACTCCCCTACACCCCTAGCCTTGGGGGGCAAGCAACCTAGGCTGCCCTGGCCGGCCAAGGGGTGGGGGCGCACCAAGGGGAAGGAATCCCCTCCAGGTGGAAAGTCCAACTCTCCAATATGGCAGGTTTCCCGTGGGAAGGTTTGGGAGGTTTGGGAGTCCAAGTTGGACTCCCCACCCCCCTTATTGCGACCCAAGGGTCTACTGGCCACCTATATAATGAGGGGAGGGGGTGGGGGGCGCAACACAACTTGTCCCCAAGCCCTATGCGCCTCCCCCCCTCCTCTAAACCCCGTTGCTCCACAATTAGACCCCGGTTTAGACGTTGTTCTAGATCGGAATCCGTTAGGGTTTTCTCCCTCTAGTTTTCTCGGTGGCGTTCATCTCTGGACGACGGAGCGCTGCTGGATTGCTTCTACGGGATGTGTGGATACTAATGGAGGGGTCGTACCTTCGACCCTTCTTCGAGGAGCTTATTCGTGGGACTAGATCGCGGGACGGTTCGAGGGATCGATATCCTCGCGGTTGGGAGGTCATTGAAATTCCTAGCTGCGGGGATCTGCACCGACGGTCTTCACCAACTCTACTTCGGCTACATCGGTTGGTGAGCCATGACCTAAAACCTTGTATGCAATCTTCTTGGATGATCTTGGGTTCTTGATTCGTAGGCCGAAATTTTTTGTTTTCTACTACGTTTCCCAACAGTGGTATCATGAGCGATCCTTGATTAGATGCATGTTTAGGTCTAGATCATATGTGTGATATGAGGCATTGATTTTCTTGTTGCTTCCCTGTCATGTGATTTTTTCTATGCTTGATGGCAAGTTGAGGTTTTGCTACAAGGATTGAGTTTTCCATCGATCCCTCTATGCTGCTTTCAGTATGCTGGTTGCCTTGATCATGGTCTACATCAAACTCCTTGGACCTCATCTTAATCTTGCAATAGAAGATTTAACATGGAGGGGCTTGTGGATTTTATGAACTCAAATCCACACGGGGGTCACGCGTTGAACGAAGTTTGGCTTGTGGCATTAGTTGCTGCACGCACCCCGAACGTTAAACTAGCAACAATGAAGTATCGTGTTTGGTTTGTATAGGGAACAACGTTTGCATGTAACCTGCTAATCAACCACGATAAAAGTTGCAACAACCCGTGTAGATGGCGATCTAACTCGTTTTTGCAGAGTGTGCATGTGATGTGGTATAGCCTTCAAGATTTGCAATGTGTTTGTATCAGATGCTATATGTTATGTAATATTTATTCGCGACCTGCGTGTCGTGGTACGGCATGATGACTGGAGTCATATGATTGTCACTTAATTATGGCCTGCATGCCAGAACTGTTTATTAGCTCGAGGCAAAGCAATAGATAGATGCAAGGTGATGATCTACGATGCGGAGGTGGACCCGACGCACATGCCAGAAGCCGTGGTGATGTTCCCGGCGCCAAGGACAAAGTTGGTGGACACGGTGACTTCAACCACGACGACGTGAAGACAATGAAGACTTCACGAAGCAAAGGGCTATACTATATCACATAATTTTATGAACTGCCTGTGATGTTTATCCCTTTGATGCACCCTTGTTTGATGCGCGATAGTCGTATTTTATTAGGGTGATCTCTCGCAAAACAATATCAAGTTGATAGTGTTCTTCCAACTGTAGCACCGTCTATACTATGTTTCACACCGGAGCAGGTCATGTCACATGGGTGCACACGGTGTGACGCATAAAAGACGGGTGTGTTAAAAGAACACACAGCACATTACACTTGGTTATCTTGACGGTTTGGATAAAAGTTTGCTACCGGAACACGCCCATCGAAAGATAAACAAGAATCACCTTTGGCGTGATTGGCAAGTTGGCCTACCGGTCCAGTCTAAGTCATCAGTGATGTCACATCAATGGCGGACGATTGGGTTGGATCTTGAATCACTCCAGCATCAATTACGAGAGATATTGATCTGAGTGGGAGCGCACTTAGTAATTAAATTTATTAATCACAAGTGCAACTTAATTATGAACAAAGTCTTAGTATTTGCATTATCGTTGTAGAATAATGGCTCGCGTTACCACCTTCCCAATTGATTTTGATTAACTGTATTATCTGGTAAAAACTTTACGATTGGTACCGTATTGTGAGGACTATCCTCAATAGTGTCAAGAAGGATCTTGTTCTATCGCAAATTTTTGATGCTCTCCCGCTAATGCTATGGATGATGTGACTTACGTCCATAATCCAAAAGGCTAGAATTCCACCACAACTAAGTGCATTGTCGTAACACCATGAAACCCGAACTTCGAAACGTTTGGGATAGGTATGTTATATTCATGGAACTGAAAAATTGTTTTCAGTGATAAGACAATTGATGTAGGATATAAGATATCTAGTACAATGTCTGATTGTAAGCATTAGTGAAAATGTTCATTATGCTCTAAACAAAACTGATAAGTGTGGGATCCAGAAGAACACTGATCATATGATGATGAGGATTAAGGGAAAGGAAGTTCCATAGGGTGTTGGTAAGACTTACACGCCGGAAAGTCCATGGCCTGCGCCACCCTTGATCATGTGTGATCTTCTGTGAGTAGGAGTGACATTGGAAATAGAACTATGATACGTATAAAGGCAAAACGAAAGAAGACTGGAATAACCAGCTCAGAAATGAAAGTCATATGAAGTTATAGATGAATTCATTGCTGGTCAAAAGATGTAATTCTTGGGAAATCATGATTAAGCAGTTAATTGTGGATTCTGTATATTGTGATTAAACTGTTGATCACCAGAATATCACATCGATTGCATATTGTTGCAACTCGATGCAAGAAATACTATGGCCTTTATGACTAGCTAATGATGAGTTTTGACACGCTCGGGAACACGGTAAAAGGTTTACTATACCGTGTGTTGACTCTATGATTATCTTCATAATTCATTTTAGAGTTGAGTAAATTGTTACTACACTTTAGCCTTGTTGCAAAACATCATTTTGAATCATGTTTGTTGCAAGAGAGTTGTTCAAAGCTATGAATAACGTAAAGGCCATACTTCCATTATGAATAGGTTGTATGTTATGAATCTTGATAATAATACTAAACATCCATAACACTGACGCTAAACGTCGCAAGACTGACAGAAATACCACATAGATGTGGCACTGCCGTTTATCACAAGTGACATAACATGCATGAAGAATTTCCATAAGTGATGGACTTTCGAGTCATATGATTATGAATCACTTGACGCTTGCCATCTTTGTCTCGAAGTAATGTGACTAAAACACCGTTGATAGGCCATACATGAATGGACAACTAAACCATTGGTAATCATACATGATGATGTGTGTAGTCCAATAAGTGTAGTTGTGTGCAGTGGATTCCCTATCTTCACTCATGAGTTGAAGTAGATATGTGGATATCTGTTCAATAAAGACATACGTCTGAAATCTTTGAAATGTTTAAGGAATTTTAGAGTGAAATAGAAATTCATTGTAACAAGAAAATAAATCTTCTGCAAATTAGATTGTAGAAAGTAATATTTGAGTTACAAGTTTAGCGAACGTCTGATGAGTTGTGAAGAAGTGTCATAACTTGCGTCTCTCGGAACATCACTATGAGTAAAGTGTTCGAGAGATGTAATCAAGCCATGTATGACACGGTAAGATCAAATATGACGTTTATCAATTTTCCATTATACTTATTAAAGTTATGCGTTAGTGACTACGGCTTTTACACTGAAAAGAGCACCATCAAATCTGTTGAAATGACACCATATTAGATGTGGTATGGACTATTAAAACCATGTTGTCTTTTTTTAAAATTTGGGTATATGATGCATATGTTTGACATACTCAAAACCCCAAATCAGATAAGTGCTACTTTGTTAAGGTTATGCCAAAAGTTTTGGTATTCCTCTATCACTACACAAAAGCAAAACTGTTTGCTGTTAAGAACAATGTGTTTTGAAGAAAAATAGTTTCTTACAAAAGAGTGAGTGGGAGGACAGTGCAACTTGTCAAAGATTGTTGAATCTTCAGAGAAGTGCGCAGCTAAACCACACAGGTTAGATAAAACTCGTACAAACATTTTTATGTACACGAGATATTGTTGTTCGACAACGATAAACCTGTGATATACAAAGAAGCGTTGATGGGCCCTGACTCCGGGATTTGGCTAAATGCCAAATAGTCCGAGATAGTATCCATGGAAGTAAGTCAAGTTTTGAACTTGGTAGACCCTCCTACAAACTAAAAGTCTGAAGAATATATATGTATCTATAATTGATTCGGATGAAATTGTTTTCTCCATAAAGCTCAACTCGTTGGAAAATTGTTTTCTAGCAAGTTCAAAAGTTGACTACGGCGAAATAGTGTCGACCGTAGAGATGCTTTAGTCAGTTCGGGTTATATTAGCAATTACTACATATCTCATTTATAGGATATGGTAGAATGAACGTCAAAACAAAGTTCCTACACGGAAATATAACAAAGGATGTATATGTGATACGACCGGAATGTTTTGTCGATTCAAAGGATGCTAAAATAGATGCAAGCCTTGGATATCCAGTGATGGACTGAAGCTGGCATAATGGAGTTGGAATTTTCGTTGTGATGAAATTGCCAAAAGAGTTTGTTTTCATCGGGAATAACGAAGATTCTTGAATGTTCAAGAAAGTAAGTGGGAGCTGAATGATATTTCTAAAAACCTTATGTAGATGACATATTGTTGATTAGAAATGATGTAAATTTCTTGACACGAATGAGGACTTCGTTGGAAATAGTTTTCAGTTGAAGAACTTGGGCTGATATAGCATTAGTATTGAGCACAGTGATCTATGAAGATAGTAAGTGCCTGATCATGCTAAAGCCAACACTACATATTGACATGATACTAAAGTAGTTTAGTATGAAATGCCAAGAAACATGTTCTTGCCGAAGTCGTGGTGAAAAGTTGTTTGCAGAAATCAGTGTTGATAAACACAGATAAGAAAAAACACGTGAATTGAATTCCACTCACCTGTGTGTTTGGATTAATCATGTACACCATAATATGTAAAACGACCAGATATGTCCAACGCTCCAAAAGGTTGTGAGCAAGATACCAAAGTGGTCAATATGTTGATCATTGGACAAACAGTGAAAAGTTAAACTTATGATAGATAATATATGTTTCTCGGAAAATGGAGATAATGAAGAGCTCGTTGTAACAAGTTACACCAGCTGAATTTTGATGTAAATAGTTACACCAATTCAGTCTTCATACTTACTCCGATCGATTTTCGATTTTAATTGGGATTATGTGTTCCACACGTAAGGGTGGCACAGTATGGAGGAACTATGTCAAGTTCGATACTGTGGCGAATTCTATAACAAAGGCTAAGTATATTGTTGCTTAAGGAAGTAACAAGGAGGGTATTTTGAATCATAAATTCATTTATGAACATGGTATGGTTTCCTAGATGCTTGAAGCTCATGGAACATTGATGAATGATTTCATGACTTATTCTAAGGAACCAAGGTCCTACCAAATGATTCAAACATATACAAAGCTAAACTGATAAAATTAGTGAATTTTATGATAGCGTGAAAACGCGAAGATATGCAATATACAAACGGGCCTGAAACGTCAGATCCGATGATGAAGTCTATACCACAAATGAAGCATGTTTCACACCGGTATGCCATAGGTGTGAAGTGCTCAAGCACTGATAATATTATTGAATCTAGTGCAAGTGGGAGACTGTTTGAAATATGCCCAAGAGGCAATAATAAAATGTTATTATATATATTTCCACGTTCGTAATTAATGTTTATATTTCTGTGCTATAATTGCAATGACCCTGACTATGAGATTCAGAAGAAAACTCACTTGCATGTGTGGAAATGTAAACACCAAGAGTTCCTGGTTTAGCCTCTAAGACCAGCTCATGTGCTAACTGATGATTACGTTTTCTTAATCATGGACATTGTTCTTGTAACAAGGATGTCAGTAGCAATGGGAACATATTGTTAGCAGAACAATGATGTTGAACCGACCCCAGTATTGAATGATATACTTAGAGATCACATTGTAACTACGTTATAAGTCATATCATGAAATTTTATCTTATACGTAATTCCTTAGACCATGAGAGTATCGAGTTGCTTCACACAGGAAGACATGCTTTGGTTCTTAGATGAATCCTCCCGTAAATGGGAAGTAGTAAAATAAGTTCTGGGTATGTCAGATGGTGTGGCTAGTGACTGTGATAGTTCAAGAATGGGATTTGCTCCTTCACGATGAAGAAGATATTCACTTCGGGCCCACTCGGTATGACGGTATCCATTATAGTCTGGCCAGACGCATTGTGATTCAGTCACGGGGATACCGGAATACGATAACGAGAAAAGGGACAAACGAGCAAAGAGGATAACGAGTGGCTTGTGTTCAAAATTAGTTACACATGGGTGCCAAACTTCTCTCCTCTAACTTTGTCATATATCGCGAAGCAAAGGGAATGGTACATGAATAAACATAATGGTTCACTCGAAGTTTCTTCGTGTATGTGCGGGAGTCAACATGGGTGTCCATGGCTCCGCTGTTGATTATTGGCTATTGACGAAAGGCTGTTGACCTATGTACGGAAGATGTTCTGAGTCATGTCCGCATTATACCGAACCTATTGGGTCACACACTTAACGGGAAGTAGTCTGTTAGAATACTAGTATGGTAGAAGGTTTAGTGGAAGCAAAGCAGAATAGTTCATACGGGTACCGGAAGTAGTTTCGGAGATTTATGGAATTGTTCATAAGGGTATCAGAAGTAGTTCTGGGTATTTAAGGTTATGTCCGGATCACTCTGGAGTAGTCCCAGGTGGTTCCGGAACATATGAGAATGGTACTGGGGAAGTCCTGGATCAACCGGAATAGTTTCCGGATAATCGCTGGGCGTCCCGACAACCTTCGCGGTCATCGGGTGGCTTAAACTGTAACTCGGATGGTCTTGGAAACTATCCGGATGGCTCCGTAACGTCCGAGAACGGTCTCGGAAGGTCCTGGAAGTGCTCCAGAAGTGTCCGGAATGTCCCGAAACGGTCCCGGTATGTCCCGGAAGGTCCTGGAAGCTTCTAGAAGGTCATGGAAGGTTCCGGAAGGTTCCGGGCAGTACCGCCCACTCCCCTGCGCCCCTAGCCTTGGGGGGCAAGCCACCTAGGCTGCACTGGCCGGCCAAGGGGTGGGGGCGCACCAAGGGGAAGGAATCCCCTCCAGGTGGAAAGTCCAACTCTCCAATATGGCAGGTTTCCGGTGGGAAGGTTTGGGAGGTTTGGGAGTCCAAGTTGGACTCCCCACCCCCCTTATTGTGCCCCAAGGGTCTCCTGGCCACCTATATAATGAGGGGAGGGGGTGGGGGCTCAACACAACTTGTCCCCAAGCCCTATGCGCCTCCCCCCCTCCTCTAAACCCCGTTGCTCCACAATTAGACCCCGGTTTAGACGCTGTTCTAGATCGGAATCCGTTAGGGTTTTCTCCCTCTAGTTTTCACGGTGGCGTTCATCTCTGGACGGCGGAGCGCTGCTGGATTGCTGCTACGGGATGTGTGGATACTAATGGAGGGGTCGTACCTTCGACCCTTCTTCGAGGAGCTTATTCGTGGGACTTTTCCGTGGGACTAGATCGTGGGACGGTTCGAGGGATCGATATCCTCGCGGTTGGGAGGTCATTGAAATTCCTAGTTGCGGGGATCTGCACCGACGGTCTTCACCAACTCTACTTCCGCTACATCGGTTGGTGAGCCATGACCTAAAACTTTGTATGCAATCTTCTTGGATGATCTTGGGTTCTTGATTCGTAGGCCGAATTTTTTTGTTTTCTACTACGTTTCCCAACAAAAGCAACAGACAACTGCATTAAAAAGCACTTTGCGTAAAGTAAACAATCCTTGCAACCGTGGTTACAAGCATCGTTGTTTTCCCCCTTGTGGGAACAACACATCCCCTGGACTCATGTTTCTATCACTCAAGCGTGTCATCAGGGGGCATGAACCCACAATCGAGCATAACGTTCCCTCTTGGAGTTACTACCTACTACTTGGCCAAAGCAATAAACAACAACGGAGAACATGCAAGAATTACTTAGGAACAAAAATATAAAAGATAAGAACCAAATATATTACTCTACCACAATCTGAACATAATCTCATAATCCATCAGATCCCATCAAACTCGGCATAGCAACAGTAGAAATATTACATATGTGCCTCGATCATGTAGGGCAGCTCATTAGGTCTAAACCATGAAGAACAAACAGGGGAGGACAACATCACGTAGCTACTGATCACGGACCCATGGTCCAAAGGAAACTACTGTAAGGCCCGATATGCGGTACTGTTCCAGATCTAGATGTTTCCATCCAGATTCGGGGACGAAGCACATATCGGTCCCACCGCGACATATGACATAGCCATATGTCCCGGATTTCCAACATGATATCACAACATTACAGATACAAGGATACAACATCTCATACAATCGACATACAACTGCCTTAATATAATACAACAGCGGAACATACATGTCTGAGTACAGACTACAATCAAATGCCTAGTGGCAAAGAGAAAAACATCGATCCCCATAACCACACGGGTCCAGACCCTCCGTGTCGGGACCCGGGGTTAGCGTATGCAAGTACAGTTAAGACATAGTTATATGGAGAGCCGAGAACCGCACCCACTTGTCTAAGCAGACAAGGCCAAGCACTGAACATTCTCGGAAAGCATCGTATGTGAGGGGCATGCCATCCAGGCCGGATGATCAACTGTGATGGGTCCTCATCGTCCGCACACAAGTCTAATAATATGGGTGGTGAACTCCCATATTCAAAGACAAGTCGCCTCAACCATACTATCGACTATCTCGAAACTCTTACATAGACTTACTCCAGCCCGATCACTTAGTCGGGGTCTAGGGCGGGCTCAATCATACCACAAAGTGTGCACGAGACAGAGTCTCGGACAATCGCATCGCGATGCCCCAAGCTGCGCACATCTAAGGGCCACTTGGTGTATGAAAGACCGCCAGCCAGAACACAACTAAGGTCTCGAAAACCCATACAAAGACATGCATGTTATAAACATACACGCAACACACATGCCTTGTATGAACAGCAGGTACCATTGCAATTCTCTACAAAGTGTACATTTTATTTAACTCTTATAGAGTACACACAGAGATCACATACATGTGATCCAACATTACAACATAAAGCGGAAGCAAATTATGTCTGAGTACAGACAAGTTTAACAACTTGGCTTAAGAAGCCTTATTCAACATAAAGCCCTCCACGAGGGAACCAGTCTGCTGACTTGGACTAGACTAGCTTAACTTCAGTCGTCCAGCTCGATGAAGAAACCACCTTCGGGGTCAGTGGCGTCATCTAAAACATAGATTAAGCAAACATGAGTACAAAGGCGTACTCAGCAAGACTTACATAGGAGCTATACTACTCATGCACATGTATCAAGGTAAAGGGGGTGGGGTTCACTTGCAGAAATGCCAGCTTTGACTTGGCTAGTCCCGAACTACGAGTACCAGACTTGAGGTAAGAAGCGTACACGAGTCCACTACTTTCACCAACCAATTACACCACTATGGTGCCTTCCTCGACTTCCCCACGAGAAAGCACGCCATAGCACTCACCCTTATCTTGGTGTGTTTTAGAAGTATCCGGTTCAAGTTATCTAATAATCAAGCTAAGCTTTCCAAGTAGTCCATAACCGCGGACGCAGCTATTCGAATAGTTTTGTTAACCTTGCAAGGGTGTACCGCTACACACACATGACCATCATTTACCGCCTTTGATCTCGACACCATTCAAGGGGTGCCAGCGAGGATGCTCACCACAACTGTTACCTCATAGCCAATCTAGTCCAAGAAAGCCGCCTACTTGGGTTGGCTACCACAATCGTGAACCCGGCCGGTTTACCGAAGTGGACCCAAGCGATGTGTGCGTGGTGCATAAGCCGGTCTCGGTTGAGCCATTCTCTCACTTAGCATCCAGGCCACAAGCCTACCAGAACTCCGAACTATTGCGACATCTGGACCTCGAAAGGGATGAGTTAATAGGTTGAGAGGGGTCAGTGGGCCCAATGTGTGGTTGTACTCTTCATCTTGGATCACCACACAAGAACTCGGACTTAGGGCGGTGTTCAACGAGACAACCCACCGTGTACTCCTACACAGCCTCTCATCGTTCACCTTGTATTAGGGTCGATTCACCAACACTTTTCTACCATCATCAACATGATCACTCCCATCCCGACTCACATCACAGTAACAACATGGTATCATACTAAGCATGCAATAAGCAGTAACATTGCAGGGGCCACATGATATCAAACAACTCCTACAGTTGCTAGGATTGTGGTTTGCTTACTACTGTGACAAAATGATAGGTCATGCAAAGGAATGGGTTCATCTATGCGGTAGAATCGTAACATGGTGATCATCCTAAACAATGCATAAGCGAGACATGAGAGGGAGGTGGGATTTTATCGACATGATCAATGGGGGTTTGCTTGCCTTGTTGACGAGGTTCGGGTTCTGGATCTTCAGCGAAGGGGGTGACCTCTTGCTTCGGTTCCACCTCTACTCGTCAAACAAAGCACAAAGTAGCAATCAATATGAATGCAATGCTCAAGCACATGATATAGTGTTAAATCTTGGAGTATAAGTTTTGATGTGTGAGGCAATTCCATTTAAGTGGAATATATTGCATTTTTAAATGCAAATTCAAATTCCACATTTGAATTCAACCTTAATCAAGTTATATATGATATAGTTTGATCAATTTGAATTAACTTCAAATGTGTATGATATGCCTCTGAAGTGTGGTTGATTTGCATCATAAATCCATGGTCCAAGTGGCAAAATCATTTGGTTTGAATTTGAATTAAATTCAAATAAAGCAAATGACATATGCTACTGGTCCCATTTTAAATTCAACTCAAACAGAGTTGAAAGTTGCATATTTGGAAAGATAAGTTTCTCCTGATCATTTTTCATATATTATTTGTCCAATTTGGAGTTAATATGAATTTTCTATGAATTTCCAAAGTTTGGGGTATTTTCTGGAATTTCTGGATTTATTAAACTATTTTTCTTTTCTGGAAATTCATTTACTGCGTCACTGTGACATCAGCATGACGTCAGGGGGTTTGACCCGAGTCAAACTGACAAGGGGTCCCACTGGTCAGCCTCTGTAGGGTTAAACCCGTGGTTAAAATTTAATTAACAGAGGGATTAGGGGCTGGGGCCCAGTAGTCAGTGGGTTTAGGGTGTGATTAGGGGTGGGTTAGGGTTAACTCGCCGGCGGTTAGCCGCCGATGGCACGGGCACGGCGGCGTGGTCGCCGGAGTGAGCTAGAGGCCACGGGAGAGCACGGGGAGAAGTCCAATCGACTCAGCAACGTCTCGCGCATCGTCTGGAGGCAACGGGGGTCCTCGGGGTGGTCGAGAGCGACGACGGCGACGACTCCGGCGGCAGCAGAACGGCGGCGAGGTCGTAGCCGAGGCTAGGGAGCACGGTTTGAGGCGTTCTTGGTTGCGTTCGCAAGCTGGCACACGCGGAAGTCAAACGCGTGCACTGGGAGTCCATGACAAGCACTGGAGCGAGGAGGTCGACGACCATGGCGGCGACCTTGCTCGGGATCCATGGCGGAATTGGTTGTGGGGCAAACGAGGCGCTACAAACTTAGGGGAAAGGTGAGGAAGCTCACCCTGAAGCTAATGGAGAAGACGGTGAGGCCAGGGACGCTGTGTAGCCGGAGAATTTGACGACGGCGACTCACAGGTCCGGCGAGCTCTCGGTGAGGCTGGCGTCGTCCACGGGGGCTCCTCGGTCCAATTGATCGGCCACGGTGATGAAGACGGCGATGGCGGACGTCCTGGACAAGCTGGGGCGACGAGTGGAGGCCAGTGGCCGCGGTGGCGCACGGCGGCGAGCTACGGGGCGCTCGGGTCTTCGCTGGTTTCGCACGGGAGAGAGGAGGAAGAGGGTTCCAGGGGGGGGAAAGAAGTGGATGAGCACGGGGGTTCTCCACGACGCTAGAAGGCGGCCGGGGAGGCAGGTGGAGGGCTGCGGGGCGTCGCGGTGGCGTCGGTGGCGTCGGTGGCTTTCCACCGAGCACCTTGGGGGCGCGGGGAGGAAGACGACAGGGGAGGGTCCAGGTGGGCTGGGCCGGCTGGAGAGGTGGGCCTCGCCCCTGGCGGGAGGTAAGTTTTTTCCTTTTTCCTCTGTTTAATCTTTCCTTTCTTTTTCTGTAATTTGTTTTGGCTCTGATAAAAATACCAAACCATTTTATTAAATGCTGAAAACTTTTATGTGGCCTAATAATAATATAGACTAGCCACTCATAAACTTTCAACATTTTTAAAATTCAAATGATTTGAATTTTAAATCAAATAGGGGGATTTCTTTAATTCCAAGGTACTGTTTGAATATTTGAAAAATCTATGAGCATGGGGTGGGTCCCACATCACTTGATATGTGATCACACTCATTTATAAGACTTTTCAAAACTCTAACATGAATTTTTGGAAAATATTTTTATCTGGCCTTTTGAAATAATTCATCTGGGGGGTGTTCCTTCTCCCATTTTGATTTTGAATTTGATTTCCAAGATTTCTTTTGAAATTTTGACATGATGCAAAGGTACTAGCTAACCCTAGCACATACCTAACAGAGGGATCTGACAACTCGCCCCCACTCAAAAGAATCTCGTCCCGAGATTCAGAAGTCTGCGGGAGGAAGGTGGGGTACTCAGCACTGAGACGGTCTTCTCTTTCCCACGTGGCTTCTCTTTCAGAGTGGTGTGACCATTGCACTTTCAGAAACCTAATCTTCTGACGACGAGTGACACGCTCTGCGGAATCAAGAATACGAACGGGGTATTCTCGATAAGAAAGGTCATCTTGGAGATCAAGCGTTTCATGGTCGACTTCGCGGATGGGGTCCTTGAAGCAACGCCTGAGTTGGGACACATGGAATACATCATGTACTCGGGAGAGGTGCGGAGGTAGTTCAAGTTGGTAGGCAACTTCTCCACGTTTAGCAATAACGCGGAAAGGTCCGATGTAACGTGGGGCCAACTTGCCTTTGATACCGAAACGTTGGGTTCCCTTCAGAGGAGTAACCCGAAGGTAAGCCTTCTCATCCAGATTGTACCTCTCTTGCCTATGATGACGATCATAGTAGCTTTTCTGACGAGACTGGGCTGCTTTCAATTGATCACGAACAATGCGAACTTGCTCTTCTGCTTCCTTGATCATATCCGGTCCAAAGAATTGTCTTTCACCGGTTTCAGACCAGTTTAGTGGTGTTCGACATCGTCGTCCATAAAGGAGTTCAAAAGGAGCCATGTTCAGACTAGATTGAAAACTATTGTTATAAGCAAATTCGGCAAATGGAAGAGAATTCTCCCAATTCTTTCCGAATGAGACGACACAAGCTCTGAGCATGTCTTCAAGAATTTGGTTAACCCTTTCGACTTGACCGCTAGACTGAGGATGAAAAGCTGTACTAAAGGAGAGATGAGTTCCCATAGCATTCTGAAAGCTTCCCCAAAATCTAGAGGTGAAAAGGCTACCACGATCAGAATTGATTTCCAAAGGAATACCGTGAAGGGATACAATTCTGGAGATGTACAAGTCCGCTAACTGACTAGCAGTTATAGACTCGCGAACCGGAAGGAAGTGAGCAACTTTGGAAAGCCTATCTATGACAACGAAGATGGCATTGTTTCCTTTTTGGGTTCTTGGAAAGCCGGTGATGAAATCCATACCGACTTTTTCCCATTTCCACTCGGGAATAGACAAAGGTTGAAGTGTACCAGCAGGTCTTTGATGTTCTGCCTTAATGCAACGACAAAAATCACATTCGGCAACAAATTGAGCAATGTCTCTCTTCATCCTAGTCCACCAAAATCTCTGGCGTAGATCTCGGTACATTTTCGTGCTACCGGGATGAATTGAGAGGGGTGTGTCATGGGCTTCCTTGAGGATAAGTTGCCTTAGTTCCTTATTCTTAGGTACTACCAAACGATTTCCAAAGAAAACCGTTCCCTTGCTATCTGTGGAGAAACATTTAGCAACTCCGCTAGCAATGTTCTCCTTGATCCGGCGAACACCTCGTGCACGCCTTTGGGAAACTATAATTTGATCCTCAAGAGTTGGTTTCGCCACCAAGGTTGAAAGATAGCCATGAGGAACAATTTCAAGGTTGAGCTTGCGAAAGTCCTCATGAAGAAGTGGTTGATACTGCTGCAACATGAGGTTGTTACAGTACGACTTACGACTTAGTGCATCAGCCATGACATTGGCTTTGCCTGGGGTGTAAGAAATTCCTACGTCGTAATCTTTTATCAACTCAATCCAGCGTCTTTGCCTGAGATTAAGATCTGGCTGGGTGAAAATATATTTGAGGCTTTGGTGGTCGGAATAAATCTCACAACGATTACTAAGGAGGTAATGTCGCCAAGTTGTTAGAGCATGAACTACGGCAGCGAGTTCAAGGTCATGGGTAGGATAGTTCTCTTCATGTGGCCGCAACTGGCGTGAAGCATAAGCTACCACATGTCGATCTTGCAGAAGTATGCATCCTAACCCTTGCCGTGATGCGTCACAATAGATCTCGAAACCTCTTTTGGTGTCTGGAGGTGCAAGTACGGGTGCAGAAGATAATCTTCTTTTTAGCTCTTGAAAGCTTTCCTCGCACTTGGGAGTCCATAAGAATTTCTTATCTTTCTTGAGGAGTTCAGTTAGAGGCTTTGCAACTTTAGAAAAGTTCTCGACGAAGCGACGGCAATAGCTGGCTAGGCCAAGAAAACTTCTAACTTGCTTAACCGATTCAGGTGGAGTCCAGTCAAGGACGGCCTGAACTCTCTCGGGATTCACAGCAATGCCTTTTGCAGAAATCACGTGGCCTAAGTAGGTCACTTCTGGTAGCCAGAATTCACACTTGGAGAATTTAGCGTACAGGCGATGCTCTCTAAGCTTCATCAATACCAGCCTTAAGTGTTCGGCATGATCTCCTTCGTTCTTCGAGTAGATGAGAATATCATCAAGATAAACCACAACAAATTTATCTAGGTACTCCATGAAGATCGAATTCATCAAGCGTGAGAATGTGGCGGGGGCATTGGTTAAACCAAAGGACATGACGGTGTACTCGTAAAGACCATAACGAGTAGTAAAATCCATTTTGGGAATGTCCTCGTTTCGGATTCGGATCTGATGATAACCTAATCTCAAATCCATCTTGGAAAAGACAGCGGATCCTGCAATTTGATCATAAAGATCATTGATCCTGGGCAGTGGGTATTTGTTCTTTATCGTCGCTAAATTTAGCGGGCGATAGTCTACGCACATCCTTTCTGTTCCATCTTTCTTCTTTACGAACAGAACGGGGCAACCCCATGGCGATGAGCTAGGGAGGATGAATTCTTTTGCCAACGAAGCATCAAGTTGGGTTTTTAGCTCAGCTAACTCATGTGGGGCCATTTTATATGGGCGTTTGGAAATTGGTGCAGTTCCTGGAACAAGATCCACTATAAACTCTACACATCTGTCGGGTGGCATGCCCGGCAGCTCTTCAGGAAAGACATCCGGGAAGTCACAAACCACCGGAATATCTTCAAGTTCGGGAAGGGGAAGTACATTCAAGGAATGTACTTGGGTTCTTGTTCTAGGTGAGGTATAGCTAATGGTTTTGCCTGAAGGGTGGGTGAGTTTCACGGATTTGCCTTTGCAATCCAGATAGGCATTCTGTCTTGATAGCCAATCCATGCCAAGGATGACATCAATGTCTGAAGACTTGAGGGCTATGAGTGAAGCAAGGAATACTAAACCCTCAATTGCTATTTGATTACCATGGCTCACTCTACTAGTTTTCCATCTTGACCCTGGAGTTTGAATAATCATTGGGGTGGACAATTCAACAAAGGGCAACTCATGACGAAGTGCATAACTTTCCGACATGAATGAATGAGATGCTCCTGGGTCGAAAAGAACGGAAGTAGGAACAAAATTGACTGGGAGCGTACCAAGAATGACGTCAGTGGTGTCGTCAGTCTCTTCAGCGGCAACCTGGTTCAAACGTCCACGAGTGGCGGGAGGAGCGGGTTTGGCAGTGTAGACCTTCTGGGGTGGCTTGCCACGACCATTGTTGTTGTTGTTGTTGTTGTTGCCTCCGGCACGGGGTGGAACATTCTGGTGTTGGAGCTGGTTCTGGGGACACTCGCGAGAATAGTGGCCTGCCTGACCACACTTGTAACAAGCTCCGAAAACAGTGCGTGGAGCTGGGTGGTTTGGTGGAGCTGGGTGGAACTGGGTGGGTGGACGAGGCGTCACATAGGATGGCCTCGGTGGGTTGTTTTGGCGGAACATGCTATTGGGGATCCAGATCTTGCGCTTCTGGGAGCCAGAACTGGATGAACTGTCATCTCTAGGATGTTTGCGAAAGTCGTTGGGGGTTTTCATGTCCTCTGCCTTGATGGCCTTGTTGACAAGGACCTGGAAGGTGGCAAAATCATGAAGGTTGAGCTCGCGACGGAGTCCACTTTTGAGGCCACGACGGAACCTCTCTTGTTTCTTGGAGTCGGTGGAGACTTCCTCAGTTGCGTAACGAGCAAGTCGGTTGAACTCACGACCGAACTCGTCAACTGTTCTTCTGCCTTGAGTGAGGTTACAGAAATCCTCACGCTTGCGGTCCATGAGACCTTTGGGGATGTGGTGCTCGCGGAAAGACGTGCAGAATTCCTCCCAAGATGCTGGTGGTCCAACTGGGCGCATAATCAGAAAATTCTCCCACCAAGAGCTTGCTGCACCTTCAAGGTGATAGGTGGCATAGCTGACCTTGTCGCCATTTGCAACATGGCCGGCTTGGAGCTTCCTCTCGATGATGCGAAGCCAGTCATCGGCGTCAAGGGGTTCGGTGGAGTAACTGAAAACCGGAGGATGAAGCCAGATGAAGTCGTTCAGAGACACCATCTCATTGCACTGTTGAGTGGTTTTGCGTGCGATGACTTCCAGTAGGTGGTGAGAGTCACGGCGGTTCCTCTCGACCTCCATCAGAACTTGGGCCATCGTGGGTGGGGGTGGAAGGTTGTCTTCCTCCTGGTTGTTCCCACGACCTTGGTTACGACCAACCTGGCCACGGGTTCCTTGAGACATCCTGAAGGTGAAAAATCCAAAGTCAAACAGAGTTGATTTCAAGAGACTAATCAAGGTATTGAAGTACTGGAAGGATTACAGAGCAAAGGAAGTAATCATCTTGACAACATGGTGATAAAGCATACAAGCCATATATTCACAAGCTGTCATACAAATCATACATCGTTTTAGTACAAGCACTAAGCTAATACAAACGTGATGAAGATGATACATCCTTCAGAGGCACTCTGACTTCCTATACATTATTTATCTAAGCCTCTGGAACTTAGACACCTTACTTACAATATACTAGGATACTACTACATCCTCACTAAGTAAGACCACAGGCGGTCTCACTCATCTCCATCTCCATAGTAATCCTCATAGAAGTTACCCGCGTATCCCGGTAGCTGGAGGTGACCATCGGAAAACACGGAGGCTTGTGGACCCTGATATCCATTTGGGCAAGGATGGGGCCTAGGTCCAGTGTAGGGTGGAAGCAAAGGACCACGGGGTGGAAAAATTCCTCCAATCTCAGGCCAAGCAACTCGAGAAGGCATCTGGGTCCTCACTGGATAGATCGCATCGTAGTCCACTGATCCCACGCTCACAAAAGGTGCCAAGAGCGTCAGTGCTCGGTACAGACGAACACGGGTGGCGTGGAGCTCAAAACGGAGAGCGCGTGCATCACGATCTCTGTCACTAGCAAACCTAGCAGTCACCTGAAGTGTTGGATCCTCTGCAGAGTGATCTGAGTAGAGTCCGGTGTAATATCCCTCTTCTCCTGGAAGTGCAGCAGGGATATAGCGGAATGAAGTCTCTTTCAGCAAAGTGTGCTCCTCTCTCAGCAGTGTAATACATGAATATGCAGCATCCTGCACAGCCATGTTCTCGGTAACGCCGATGCCATGTCCAAAGTGGATAGGCTGGGTGACTCCAACGTGGTGCGGGTAGATCCGGACAATGCAGTGGAACTGCGTCTGGTTGAAGTCGTGGAACTGCTCCTTGATGGTGTACTCAGGGTACCATCGATATCCCACATAGGACATCATCTCGATCAACGTGGCGGGATGGCCACGCACACCGAGGCACCTGGTCAAACGAACAATCTGCCGAGAGGGAAGATCTGCCATCTGAAACAGAAAGGAGTTTGCAAATGCATCAGATTATGAGATAAACCTGGAATGACTCGGACAGTATAACGGCTGTAATTGTAAGAAATGACAATTTCTTTCAATATGCAAACAGCACTTACATAATACGATGTAAGAAATCAGCATTACAACAATGCTAGGAGAACCTGGACACAACTTTCCTACGGCTATAAGGAAGCAATCAACGAGATGTGCTAAACAGACAGAGGAGAGCCTAGTCCTATCTTCCCGTAGAGTAAGATGAGGGTGACTCAGAACTCAGAACGAAGGGGGTAAGGAGAAAAATGAAGCCTTACGTTGTTCCCTTATATACCCAGAGTAACTATATAACTACAGCAAGCTAGACTCAACTTCGGCCAAGGCTACTAGTCCTACAGTCAGTCCTGCTCTGATACCAAGTCTGTCGGGACCCGGGGTTAGCGTATGCAAGTACAGTTAACACATAGTCATATGGAGAGCCGAGAACCGCACCCACTTGTCTAAGCAGACAAAGCCAAGCACTGAACATTCTCGGAAAGCATCGTATGTGAGGGGCATGCCATCCAGGCCGTATGATCAACTGTGATGGGTCCTCATCGTCCGCACACAAGTCTAATAATATGGGTGGTGAACTCCCATATTCAAAGACAAGTCGCCTCAACCATACTATCGACTATCTCGAAACTCTTACATAGACTTACTCCAGCCCGATCACTTAGTCGGGGTCTAGGGCGGGCTCAATCATACCACAAAGTGTGCACGAGACAGAGTCTCGGACAATCGCATCGCGATGCCCCAAGCTGCGCACATCTAAGGGCCACTTGGTGTATGAAAGACCGCCAGCCAGAACACAACTAAGGTCTCGAAAACCCATACAAAGACATGCATGTTATAAACATACACGCAGCACACATGCCTTGTATGAACAGCAGGTACCATTGCAATTCTCTACAAAGTGTACATTTTATTTAACTCTTATAGAGTACACACAGAGATCACATACATGTGATCCAACATTACAACATAAAGCGGAAGCAAATTATGTCTGAGTACAGACAAGTTTAACAACTTGGCTTAAGAAGCCTTATTCAACATAAGGCCCTCCACGAGGGAACCAGTCTGCTGACTGGGACTAGACTAGCTTAACTTCAGTCGTCCAGCTCGATGAAGAAACCACCTTCGGGGTCAGTGGCGTCATCTAAAACATAGATTAAGCAAACATGCGTACAAAGGCGTACTCAGCAAGACTTACATAGGAGCTATACTACTCATGCACATGTATCAAGGTAAAGGGGGTGGGGTTCACTTGCAGAAATGCCAGCTTTGACTTGGCTAGTCCCGAACTACGAGTACCAGACTTGAGGTAAGAAGCGTACACGAGTCCACTACTTTCACCAACCAATTACACCACTATGGTGCCTTCCTCGACTTCCCCACGAGAAAGCACGCCATAGCACTCACCCTTATCTTGGTGTGTTTTAGAAGTATCCGGTTCAAGTTATCTAATAATCAAGCTAAGCTTTCCAAGTAGTCCATAACCGCGGACGCAGCTATTCGAATAGTTTTTTTAACCTTGCAAGGGTGTACCGCTACACACACATGACCATCATTTACCGCCTTTGATCTCGACACCATTCAAGGGGTGCCAGCGAGGATGCTCACCACAACTGTTACCTCATAGCCAATCTAGTCCAAGAAAGCCGCCTACTTGGGTTGGCTACCACAATCGTGAACCCGGCCGGTTTACCGAAGTGGACCCAAGCGATGTGTGCGTGGTGCATAAGCCGGTCTCGGTTGAGCCGTTCTCTCACTTAGCATCCAGGCCACAAGCCTACCAGAACTCCGAACTATTGCGACATCTGGACCTCGAAAGGGATGAGTTAATAGGTTGAGAGGGGTCAGTGGGCCCAATGTGTGGTTGTACTCTTCATCTTGGATCACCACACAAGAACTCGGACTTAGGGCGGTGTTCAACGAGACAACCCACCGTGTACTCCTACACGGCCTCTCATCGTTCACCTTGTATTAGGGTCGATTCACCAACACTTTTCTACCATCATCAACATGATCACTCCCATCCCGACTCACATCACAGTAACAACATGGTATCATACTAAGCATGCAATAAGCAGTAACATTGCAGGGGCCACATGATATCAAACAACTCCTACAGTTGCTAGGATTGTGGTTTGCTTACTACTGTGACAAAATGATAGGTCATGCAAAGGAATGGGTTCATCTATGCGGTAGAATCGTAACATGGTGATCATCCTAAACAATGCATAAGCGAGACATGAGAGGGAGGTGGGATTTTATCGACATGATCAATGGGGGTTTGCTTGCCTTGTTGACGAGGTTCGGGTTCTGGATCTTCAGCGAAGGGGGTGACCTCTTGCTTCGGTTCCACCTCTACTCGTCAAACAAAGCACAAAGTAGCAATCAATATGAATGCAATGCTCAAGCACATGATATAGTGTTAAATCTTGGAGTATAAGTTTTGATGTGTGAGGCAATTCCATTTAAGTGGAATATATTGCATTTTTAAATGCAAATTCAAATTCCACATTTGAATTCAACCTTAATCAAGTTATATATGATATAGTTTGATCAATTTGAATTAACTTCAAATGTGTATGATATGCCTCTGAAGTGTGGTTGATTTGCATCATAAATCCATGGTCCAAGTGGCAAAATCATTTGGTTTGAATTTGAATTAAATTCAAATAAAGCAAATGACATATGCTACTGGTCCCATTTTAAATTCAACTCAAACAGAGTTGAAAGTTGCATATTTGGAAAGATAAGTTTCTCCTGATCATTTTTCATATATTATTTGTCCAATTTGGAGTTAATATGAATTTTCTATGAATTTCCAAAGTTTGGGGTATTTTCTGGAATTTCTGGATTTATTAAACTATTTTTCTTTTCTGGAAATTCATTTACTGCGTCACTGTGACATCAGCATGACGTCAGGGGGTTTGACCCGAGTCAAACTGACAAGGGGTCCCACTAGTCAGCCTCTGTAGGGTTAAACCCGTGGTTAAAATTTAATTAACAGAGGGATTAGGGGCTGGGGCCCAGTAGTCAGTGGGTTTAGGGTGTGATTAGGGGTGGGTTAGGGTTAACTCGCCGGCGGTTAGCCGCCGGTGGCACGGGCACGGCGGCGTGGTCGCCGGAGTGAGCTAGAGGCCACGGGAGAGCACGGGGAGAAGTCCAATCGACTCAGCAACGTCTCGCGCATCGTCTGGAGGCAACGGGGGTCCTCGGGGTGGTCGAGAGCGACGACGACGACGACTCCGGCGGCAGCAGAACGGCAGCGAGGTCGTAGCCGAGGCTAGGGAGCACGGTTTGAGGCGTTCTTGGTTGCGTTCGCAAGCTGGCACACGTGGAAGTCAAACGCGTGCACTGGGAGTCCATGACAAGCACTGGAGCGAGGAGGTCGACGACCATGGCGGCGACCTTGCTCGGGATCCATGGCGGAATCGGTTGTGGGGCAAACGAGGCGCTACAAACTTAGGGGAAAGGTGAGGAAGCTCACCCTGAAGCTAATGGAGAAGACGGTGAGGCCAGGGACGCTGTGTAGCCGGAGAATTTGACGACGGCGACTCACGGGTCCGGCGAGCTCTCGGTGAGGCTGGCGTCGTCCACGGGGGCTCCTCGGTCCAATTGATCGGCCACGGTGATGAAGACGGCGATGGCGAACGTCCTGGACAAGCTGGGGCGACGAGTGGAGGCCAGTGGCCGCGGTGGCGCACAGCGGCGAGCTACGGGGCGCTCGGGTCTTCGCTGGTTTCTCACGGGAGAGAGGAGGAAGAGGGTTCCAGGGGGGGGGGAAAGAAGTGGATGAGCACGGGGGTTCTCCACGACGCTAGAAGGAGGCCGGGGAAGCAGGTGGAGGGCTGCGGGGCGTCGCGGTGGCGTCGGTGGCGTCGGTGGCTTTCCACCGAGCACCTTGGGGGCGCGGGGAGGAAGACGACAGGGGAGGGTCCAGGTGGGCTGGGCCGGCTGGAGAGGTGGGCCTCGCCCCTGGCGGGAGGTAAGTTTTTTCCTTTTTCCTCTGTTTAATCTTTCCTTTCTTTTTCTGTAATTTGTTTTGGCTCTGATAAAAATACCAAACCATTTTATTAAATGCTGAAAACTTTTATGTGGCGTAATAATAATATAGACTAGCCACTCATAAACTTTCAACATTTTTAAAATTCAAATGATTTGAATTTTAAATCAAATAGGGGGATTTCTTTAATTCCAAGGTACTGCTTGAATATTTGAAAAATCTATGAGCATGGGGTGGGTCCCACATCACTTGATATGTGATCACACTCATTTATAAGACTTTTCAAAACTCTAACATGAATTTTTGGAAAATATTTTTATCTGGCCTTTTGAAATAATTCATCTGGGGGGTGTTCCTTCTCCCATTTTGATTTTGAATTTGATTTCCAAGATTTCTTTTGAAATTTTGACATGATGCAAAGGTACTAGCTAACCCTAGCACATACCTAACAGAGGGATCTGACACTCCGCCGGGATCCGCCTAACTAGTCGTCGTCGAGTCTCCACGTGAAACGTCAATCACCATACCTATTGTCGATCAAGAACCCTGAAAAGAGTTTGGGGGTAGTATCATGAGTACAGAGGTACTCAGCATCCAACTGTAGTGGTCATCTGACCCAACAAGGACTTCATCACTCGTCATTCTAGGACAACTAGTAGTTTACGGTAAGGAAGGGGTAAGTGGTGAGGTTGCTGCCGCACTAGCATTTATGAAGTGGCTAACGATCTAGAGAGTAAGGTAAGAAGCCAAGCATTCAATGAGGAATCGCCTCTAACAAGTCTTGCTATCAACTACTTAGGCAAACATAACACCTATCCTATCCTTGTCCTCCTCTTCGCATCTCGACGAAGAAGAAGCAGTCAAGGAACACACACCCGTTGATCAAGTTATATTAAAAATTGTCTCAGCTGTTGTTGTCTATGAACAAGGAGTAGGTCTCAAGTCGTCCATAACCGTGGACACGGCTTCTCGAAAAGATTTAACCCTGCAGGGGTGTACCAACTTCCCATTACGAGGCGTCGCATGCTCGCCCATCTCTCTCGGTTGCTACCCATCATAGGCAACCATTTTATGATTTAGTTCCAAGAGATCCGAAACGACAGGTCCCTCTAACTAACAACGAACAAATCCGGGTGGCCCCCGGGGAGTCGACACCCAATCCAAAAGCTGGCCACGCTCTCGGATCGGACTCTTCCGTATGGCCAAGGTCAGGTTTAGTCTCACCTATATAACATGGGACTTCCCTAGCTCACCAGTGTGGACCAACAGAGGAACTCTGTCTCCGCTGGCCCGAGTTGTTTGAAAACTACTGTCAGCTGACCAGCACACACACGGTTTCAAATGGTAAATCAGCTTGGGCCACCTCTAGAAATGTTTGAAGCTAGGTAGGTAAGAAGAGGGGACCCCATAAAATCCCACACGCGATTAGGCACGCTCAGTCTTAAAACCAATACCCGGAACTCGGATCCTAGGTGACTCGAATGGAACAAAGCGTCGGGGCGGGATAGCCTAGACCTTCCATCCTTCGTCGAATATAGTCAACATTTATAATAATCATATCATCAGCAACAATATAATAATGTGATATCCCAAACCAAGGAGTAACAGGGTAACATCGTAGCATCCTAAGCATGCATACTAAGCAGGGGCTGAGCAACGAGCAATAGTAACATAGCAGTACAAGGTTTGCTGGGAAGGGACATGGCTGTATCGGTTTAAAGAGGTTGTAAACATGTGGTAGGATCAAACATCGAACCTAACCTAGACTAGCATGCAAACCGCTGGTTGAAATAGAATGGATCATAAGTAATGTATAGTCCTTGCCTGTTGATAAGTCGGATTCCGAAGGTGTAGTGGATCGTAAGCTCGCATCGTCTCCGAATGTACCCGCGGAAGCACACAAGAGGGTAAACACTGGAAAGCAATCAACGAGCAAGCATCTATTACTACGAAGCAAACACGAGCAAGCATCAACAAGAAGGAAACATGATACATCGCACCTACCGTCGAGAGCGGTTACTAACAGTTTAAGTGGGGTATCGGTCACACACGACGAATACCGCACGTTTACGGTGGTTCAAGTTGCTTAGCTACAGGTGATCAACCAACGGTTATTAACATGGCAACTCAAGCAAGCATGGCATAGAACACAAACATGGCAAAAGGTGAAGCATAAAGGAAACTATCTATGCTAGTCAATTTAAGTGAGGCACAATCCTAAACATGGCATACACTAAGTGCCGCACGACAATTAAAAGATTTGGTATTGTTCTGTCCTAAACCATATTTTAGGTTGGTTAACAACAGCAAACAATAGCATAAACACAAAGAACACGAAAAACTAATCAAGTTACATATAAGGCACACTCCAAACGGAGTTACGGTTAAAAAGATATAAGCAAAACAAGTTACAGGCACAATCTGCCAACATCACGAAGCACACTTTAGAGCAATGCATAAACAAGATAATCAATGCAAACATGCTCACGAACGACATGGAACTAAAGTAGACAAGACAGGGAAATCATGGCAAACAGACATGCAAATAGGCATCATAGATCAAAAGATATTAAGCAAACAACATGGCATCGTGACGTTACAGACTTAGAGAAAAACAGAGGTGGCTGTCAAAAACAGCAGCATAGCAACTTTGGAGCTCAATATCTATATGATCAGGAATGCTAGCATGAAGATGCAATACATGTAATGAAAGTAGACATGATGCTTAACAATATGCAATTGGAATCACTCAATTCCGATAAACGGTCGCGACACACTCGTCGACCGAAGTTGCAACAAAATATAAACAGCAGCACTCTAACAGCAGGGTAGCTACTTTGGAGCAAGATACAATCATGATGCAGCAAGCAATTACGGCATGTGAATGCATGAAACTGAAGTAGAAACAATGCTTAACGCAATGCAAAAGGAATCACTCAATTCCGACGTACGGTTGCGAAGCAACCGTCGCCCGAAGTTTCAATCAAGCAACAGTTTTCAGACAGTTTAACAGCAGCAGTTGCAATTAACGATCTGATGCCCTGTTTAGCACACAATTACACAATCAAGATGACCTCAAATGCAAAAGCTCACAAAATATGAATTGAAGTGCACACAAATCTGAGCAACTTTTGTTTTGGGGGCACGTTCATCGGAGCTTCGGATCAACGGGAAATTACAGTGCAAAAACGGATCAGCAGTAATAATAATAAAGGACTTAGCAGAAATTTAGTACAAGAAAGAAAAAAACAGAGACTGAAAAAAGAAAAGAAAAAAAAGGGGCCTCACCCCACATGGGCTCGGCCCATCAGGCCAGAGGAGGTGGCAGTGGGCCGCGGGGCCACTATGGCGCGCTGGGGTTGGTGGGCCGCCCTGGGCAGGCCGGCCCAGGCGGCGGTTGGGGGTGGCCGGGTCCTCCCGACCCCGATCGGGATTCCGGCGAGGGGGCTGCCGGCTGCCGGCGACTCCGGCGAGGAGCCGGGCGGCGAGGAGGCGGTGGGGGCGAGGCGAGGTTGCCCGGCAGCGCGCGACGGCCGAGCTCCAGCGGTGGAGGTCATGGCGGGAATGAGGCGGCCGACGACGACTCGGGCCGAGACTCTCCATGGCGGCGGCAACTCCGGCGGCCGAAGCGACGACGTCCTCCGCGAGAGAAGAGGAGCGGGGTGAGGAAAGGAAGGGCGGCACGGGAGGAAGGAGGAGGGTGGCGCAGCGGCCGGTGCGAAGCTCGCCGACGGGCGGTTGCGGTGGCCGGAGGCACGCCGGTCGGCTCGGGCGCCAGATGGGCTCGGGCGGGCCCTGGCGGCGGAGGCTCGGGCCCGGCGCGGCCCGGGGTGCGGTGGCTGCTGGCTGGAGCTTCGGGGTGATGACGTGGCCTCTTTTGGGCCATCAGATCTCAGATCTGATGGTCCAGATCTAAGGGAGGGCTAGGGTTTCGAAAACTTGGGGCTGAAGTGGGCAGATCTGAGATAGATCAGGGGGGTGGCTGCAATTTTGTGGCTAGGGAAACCCTAGAAAGAGGTGGGAGTGTGGTGGTCTTTATATAGCCCCGGTGGCTGGCAGTTTGCAAAAACATCCCCGGTTTTTCAATCGCACGCGCGGTGCTCACGTTTCAGACCGCAGGGGGTCCGCAGTACCTCCGATTCGGGTAAAAATTCGAACTGCGCGACCAACGCGTCGAGCCGGAGGCGTTCACCTCGCACTGGAACCGTTCCGAAAACACTTTCCGGCGCGCTATAAAAATATCCCGTTTAATTATTAAACGGGGTTTTCGTTCCGTTGGCTGCGGCTGGTCTCATGCGGTTTTCGCGACGGTGATCGGGTGAAACCCGGTGTCACAAAGGTCGAGTGTCAGGGTGGCAAGGGTCGGTCTTCGTCCGGTACGAGATAAGAGGGGGGGGGAAATCGCCGATCGATAAATCGGGGATGCAAACACCGCAAACAAATCGGACAATCAAACAATTCACACCGAAAACAAAAAATTTAATTTTTGTGAAATCTGGGCTGTTACAACTACTCACGAAACATCCGGGAAGCGTCCATGGTGGAGGGGAAGCTCCCGGAGGTCAATCCTCCCTCCGGCAGGGTGCAGGGGAAGAAGTCTACTGGCGCTCTCGATCTTTGAAGCGTGGCGGCGGTGGAACAGATGCAGGATCGCGAAAAGGGGTTTTCTTCTCGGAAGTTTCACGTCACGGGGAATATATAGGCGAAGGGGGGCAGCCAGGGTCCACCAGGGGTCCAGGTGCCCACCTGGCGCAGCCAATCCCTAGGCTGCGCCAGGTGGCCGCCTAGGCACCTGGTGGTGGCCCCCCGGCCCTCCTTCGGGGTTCTGGAGGCTTCCGATGCGCTGATTTTTTATCCGATTTTCCCGAATTTTTGGAGAACTTTTAATATGGGGGAAACCTGGAACACAAAAAAAACAACAGAAAACACAAACGGGCACTGGGGTGCACTGAGTTAATAGGTTAGTCCAAATATGATCAAATGTGTATGAAAGTGTATCTAGATCATAGCAATATCACACAAATCATGCATGGAGCAAGCAAAAATTATCGATACGTTTAGGACGTATCAATACACAATGGCTGTAATCGCTTGTCAAGATTGACAAGACGTAGACCTCGCGGTAAGAGGGGATGGTCTGCATATGAGTAGTAGATTGATACGTCTCAAACGTATCGATAATTTCTGCTCGCTCCAAGCATGTTTTGTGTGATATTGCTATGATCTAGATACACTTTCATACACTTTTGATCATATTTGGACTAACCTACTAACTCAGTGCACCCCAGTGCCAGTTCCTGTTTTCTGTTGTTTTTCTATTCCAGGTTTCCCCCATATTAAAAATGCTCCAAAAAATCGGGAAAAATCGGATAAAAAATCAGCGCAACGGAGTCTTCCAGAAGCACCCAAGTGGGGCTAGAGGGCCACCACCAGGGGCCCAGGCGGCCACCTGGTGTGGCCAGTGGCCAGTGGCCTGGCCACGCCAGGGGGCGCCTGGACCCCTGGTGGCCCCCCTGGCTGCCCCCCTTCGCCTATTTATTCTCCGTCACGGGGAAACTCCGAAGACAGAACCCTATTTCGCAAATTCTCCTCTGTTCCGCCGCCGTTGCGCTTCCAAGATCAGGAGCACCATCAGGACCCTTCCCGGCACCCTGCCGGAGGGAGGATCGACCTTTGGGAGCTTATCCTCCTCCATGGACGCTTCTCGGATGTGCCGTGAGTAGTATACCTTGGACCATGGGTCCGTGATCAGTAACTATGTGATGTTCTCCTCCCCTCTTTGTTCTTCGTGGTTTAGACCTCGTGAGCTGCCCTATATGATCAAGGCACATATGTAATTCTTTCTTCTTTTGCTTTGCTGAGTTTGATGGGATCTGATGGATTATGAGATTATGTTCAGATTGTGATAGAATAATATAATTGGTTCTTATCTTTTGTATTTTTGTTCCGAAGTAATTCTTGCATGTTCTCCGTTGCTATTTATTGCTTTGGCCAAGTAGTAGGTAGTAACTCCAAGAGAAAACGTTATGCTCGATGGTGGGTTCATGCCCCCTGATGACACGCTTGAGTGACAGAAACATGAGTCTAGGGGATGTATTGTTGCCACAAGGGGGAAAACAACGGTGCTTGTAACCGCGGTTGCAAGCATTGTTTACTTTACGCAAAGTGATTTTTAATGCAGTTGTCTGTTGCTTTGGGTTTACACTTTGGGTGGGGCTCGCAACTTAATACCAGCGAGATGTTATGGATAGATATCTCAAGGTGAATGATTAGTAGTAGATGAAGTTGGATTTCGGTCTACTTATTTTGGCGTACTGCCCATGCTTTTGAGTCTCTTCCTTTCTTTTGTAGCATAGTTAGCATTGCGGTGCGTTTATAATCCTGTCAATTGCCCGTCTGTAATTTATTTACCTCGCATAGCAGTCTTATCGTCTTTTGGGAGAGAGACGTCACTAGTGAACATCACGGGACCCCATCCATATTCTCATCACTGTTTACACGCTCATTTACTTTATTGTTTTTTACTTTCAGCTGCTATCACTATTATCATTATCCCTTTTGTTTTGATCCTTTGTAAACAAAAAGACCGGAGAGATTGACAACCTCTCTGAACTTCGTTGGGAGCAAAGTTATTTGTGTCTGTGTGCAGGTCCGCGTTAGGTGCGCCACTGACACGTACTTATCATCGCCGGAGTCCTACTGGTCGATACTCAACCTCGGTATCTTCACCGAGGGAAACTTGCTTCTACGCTGCATCTTACCTTCCACTTGGGGTAACCAACGAAGGGCGAGAAGCAATCCTCTCTCGCGTATCATAGATCCAACTCATTACCTTGTGATTCCAGATATAGTGAGGAAGGTGTGTATATAAACTTTTACAAGTATGTTGTGCGAGAGAAATTAATTTCGACCGCTTGGACATGTTCGCAAGAAAGATAATATGTGGTAAACACATTGAACATGTCATTTAATATGTGATAATATGTGGACCATCGACGGACCACCACATGTTGCTCATTGCGGCGTCGCGACACGACCCGCAGCCCATGCCTCATCACCCGTGCTGATCCCCCACCCTACGGGCTCGTTTTCGTAGGCCGGGAACCCTTTGGGTTCCCCTTGATTTCCCTGGCTAGGAAATCCCGGCCTCGGGACATCGAGAAATTTTCCCAATCTTTCTACTGTATGTATCACATGCCCTAAAAATTCCCGACCGGGATTTTCTTCCCTGGGTATTGATTCCCTGGCCACCAAATGAGCCCTACATGTAGTCGAGCTAAGTATAGGGGAAGGTTTACAGCAAACTGCTACAACAACGCATCTGTCCAATCCAATATATTTATTGAGAAAACCCTTATAAGTATTTATAGGGGGAAACTTTTGAGGAGCTCCTGGAGATGTTGTTAGGGCATCTACAATCAGTCTAGTTTAATCCGAGCCCCTGTACATTTGCGAACGCGCCCGAATGCGTCCACGACAGTGATCAACACACCTTAATTTTTGATTTACAATGGGATACCTCAATTACGAAATATCAAATCTATACTATTACATACAACATAAAACATAATCAAAATCTTCGATAACGGTCGTCCGACTCCACGTCGGGTCCATGTTCGGCGGACCGCTGAGCCCCCGGGAGTGAAGGTTCGGTCGCCCGCGAGGTAGAGTAGGACATGGAACACGGACCGACTCACGGGGCTTGAGGCGACGTCGTCTCCCATGACCTACTCGTCCTTGTCGGAGGCCATGGACTGCAGGTCATCGGTTGATGTGAGGTCAAAAATGGATCTGTCGTGGTCAGAGCTCGACACCTCCATCACGACTCGGTTGCGGCACCAGGGGTTGCCGGTCACCCGTAGAGGCACCATGAAGTGCGGATCCACCTCGCCGCCATCTGTCGCGAGGGCTGCCGCGGCCTACTGCACCCTCTTCCTTTCATAGCCGGCACGCCGCGCCATCACCTTCTCATCGGTCGGGTCATAGGTGCGGGATTTTGAGTCGATGCGCCAACAGAAGGGTTGCGCCTTAGCCACAACGTGCGACGCCAGACGGACCGCACTGCTGCCATCGAGTAAGCGAGGACACGCCTCCCCTGGATCCGAGTGCCATTTTGGCGGATGCTTTGGATACCAGTTGAATCGATTTTGATCGCCGCGGATCGTTCTTCCGTGCACAGTGGAGCGCAGTGTGGATGTCCATCTCCTTTTCAAGCCCGCGTGGAAAGAGGTCTCAGTCCACAGATCGGGTGACGGAGGGCTTAGATCCGTTGCTCGCCATGCCGAAGAAGGCCAAAAATCACCGTAGAGGAGCTTAGGAACGGAATGGCGCGGAGAAAAGTGGAGTAAAATGGCTAGGATTTCGTCGGGAAAGAGAATGAGGTCTTATTTATATGGGGTTAAGATAGGCCATTGTGAGCTGGATCCAACGTGACGAACGATCCCGAGCGTCCCATATCCTCCCCACAAATGAACTGGGTATGAGGGGTATCGGTCAGCTCAAGTGTTTGGACCGACTTTGCCCCTTCCAATTGAATGTCAAAAAAACGTTTGAGTAGCGTTCGGATAGGCCACTCGAGCGTTTGAAAAGGGTTTGGGATCTCCGATTGTATATGCTCATAGCTCCCACTGAAAATGTACAACATGGCTAGACAACAGCTAGCTCATGGCGCATCCGGTTCTGCTTTAGCAACCTTTTTCTAGACATCAGGCATTATTCTCTGCATGGCGCAGTTTCAGAATTAACATTAAATTTCTGGCATTTTTCGTCCGAGTTTTTCCCGGGATTCCAAAACCCAACCAATTCGTTAAATCACTCTGGATCTGGCAATTTCAAAGTCGTGGTTTGATGATCTAGATAACTTCAAAACGATCTTTGTTAATAGCAACTTAGCAATATATTGTTCTGTTTTTAGAATGATCTCTCGAACGTAAGAAATCTTCAACTTGCAGACATTGTACCCGTGGATGAAGCGCTGTCTTCCATAGTAAAGCTCTTCTGTTAAAAAAATATATTTGTAGCTTCGAATTTTCTTATGACGACGAACTAGAAAAGCTTAGTCTTCTTATTCTTGAATCTTGGTGGTCTACTGAACTTCAGAGACGTCGACTGATGAAATGTAGAGCTGAAACCAGGAAGCACAGTTACCTGAGCAAATGAAACCACACATGCTCTTGAGCCAATGCATCAATTGTTGTTCCTCAAGCAGTTCAGCGACAGGAGTAGGAGTATTAATGAACAGAGGGAGTAAAAAAGATTGACTGAGAACCCCTAGTCAGCATACAATATGATTTGTTACAGATTCTCCCTCTTCGATTTCCGACGCTTCTATGCTGGGTAAAGTTCATACTCATCCCAAGACAGGCATGTGTACATTGATTCAGAGCCACAACCTAGAACTTGCCATCAAGTCCAGGATCAACCAAGAAAAGGTAAGATTAGTCTTCGCTGTGCGTTAGACTACACAAAGCTCAACACGTATACCTTTCAAATCCTGATAGATGTCCAGAGATGAATACAGATAATAAAATTGTTCACTGTCATACATGAAATTAATAAATAATAAGGTCAAGCTGTTGATGAGTAAATTTGTTTCAAACACAAACACAATAACTGAACCATTTGACACTCTCATATGACCTACCCAGACGAGCCGTCATCCTAGCTTGATCAACTTATCACACGTAGCATGAAGATCACAGAGAATAAGTAAAAAGAGGTGACGATCTTCAACTTACAAGGACTCATAAAGCGCCACAGTTTGGTTCCATCTCAACTAGTCACTGATGAAGGATTATCTGCGGCGTCTTGCGCTCAGTCCTCTTCATTGCACTCTCCATCTCACTTGCTATCTCAGTGGTTATTCCTTCAGCAGCCTTGTCTTCCAATGTCAAATGCACCTCTTTGAGCTTTGCCAAGTTTTCCACACCAAAAAGGCCCTCCAGTATGTTAAACCTTAGTTCAAGCCTCTCCAGCTCTGGCATGGCTTGTCCTGAGAAGATCAGTGATGGCAAGAGAGGAGCAGAGAGGCAAAGGAGCTTAAGACTCTTAAATCCTCCTTCTGGAACTGTGATCTCCCCTCCACAACAGGGCAACAACGTGTTTTTTGCAAGAATGGTCAATGTTTCTGGGTCCTGTTTTTCTGCTCTAAACGAAAATGAAAAGGTGAGAGAAAATAATGTCTCCAGATCGCTAAGTTGCTTCAAGTTATCAGTCCGGAGAGCTGTTATTGAAAGGGTTAACTTCTTGAGAGAAGTGAGTTGTTTAATCCAACAGGGGAGCTTAACTATCTTGCCAGATAACTCAAAGGCAACAAGGAATTTTGGAGGGGATGACAGATCATCCAATGATTTAATGAACTCAGATGATTCGTCATCAATTACGAGGGTTTGTAGAGAGTAGCCACCAAGGTACTCAATAGACGAGCTCAACTCTTTGAAACTCGGATCATTCCTCGTTGCTTTAAGCTTGTAGATGGCAAGCTTCCTTAGCTCGGTCAAATGATGAAAGTCCGCAGATCCCCGAGCGATTTCAATCCCTGAGAGTATGCGCAGGGCCTTCATTTTCTTCTTTTTCAATTCTTCAGGAAGCTTCAATGCCACACGTGTTGTTTTATCCCCACCAAGTATGTTAACCAGACGTTCAAGCTGGCATATGGTATTAGGCAACGCAACAACATTTGTCTCCCTTATGTCCAGAGTCTCAAGGTTCTTAAGTTTTCTGATCTTCTCAGGAAGGCTTTTAGTGTCAGTTCTTCGAAGGCTGAGATACTTGACATGAATCATTTTGCAAATCTCCTCTATATGGTGCTGTTTGAAACCCGTGCAGCCTTCAAGATCCAGGACCTGTACAATTCCAAACTTGAATGAACGAGAAGGTAGCTGGTTGTTCAAACTCCCAAACATGGTTAGTGAACGGACATGAGATAAGTTCATCTTCTCTGTATCCTTGGAACGCTTGGAATCGCTGCCTTGGAGGGACAACCGACGGACTTTGCTGCTAGGAGGCTGCATGAGCCAACTGCCACCAACCACAGTGATGAAATTCTCTTCACTCGCTTTTGCTACAATGTGCTCAAGAACCATGTCGTGGACTATGCACTTTTTCACCTTGCCATTACTGCTGTGCTCGGCTGCTCGGATGATCTTCCTCCTTATGAGATGATTGAAATATGTCTCTGCGACATCTTCAACACTTAACCCTGCTTCTCACAGACGAAACCTTCAGCTATCCATCGCCTTGTCAAACGCTTCCTGCTGATTCTCTGGCCCTTGGGAAATATGCTCAAATACAGCGAGCAAGTCGTGATTTCAGCAGGCATGTCATTATAGCAATGGCTAATGATCTTTCCCACTTCCTCCTGGGTAAGCTCTTTCCCACCAGCTTTCGCATGATCTTTTCCAGACTCTGGAAATATGGAACTGCAAAGATCAGACCATTCCTTCTTCGTTTTGCGTGGATTGCAGGCCACATGACCAGCCATGATAACTATGGCCAATGGCAGCCCTCCACAAATCTTCCAGACTTTATCTGGAATAGCATCCTTGGTACCGTCAGGTTCGGAGACAGCTTGGTTAGGTAATTCAGCAGGTTTGTCGCCATCAAGGGGATGATGTCTAATAGCATGTTCGCTTCCTTTGGACTCCAAGAAAGCCTGCCAAAACAACTTCTCAGATTGCTCATCTCCAAGACCTTTAACTCTACGAATGTCACCTTCCCCTCTTCGTGTTGTAGCAACCGAATGAAACCGCGTGGTAACTATTATTCTGCTGTCTTTATTGTCAGGAAGTGCATTTATAATATTATCCAGCGTTGTTGCAGACCACACATCATCAATTAAAATCAAGTAACTGCAAAGAAAAGAATTTAAAAGTGAGATCAAGTTACTGTCCAGCAGTAACTATAGCATCTTTTCTGATCTGAATCAAAGCAACCCTAGTTTATAATTCTACTCTGCAAGGATTACACTCATTTCCATTCAAATTACTGCATAGGCTAACATTATTGAAATTCAAGTTTCAGTGCATACAGTTTACATAATGAAATAATGTCAAAAACTGAACTTTTACTAGAGCTGTAACTGAATTTTTTTAAGTTCTTCTAGTCATCAAATAAAGATGTCCATGAAATTGGTGAAACTGAACACCGAAAAATGGGCTCGACAACCAATTTCCACATGTTTTTTAAACTGCTCGTTGAAGATAAACATAAGTAGAAGTAACCTATTCTAAAGTATTATTTTAACACTCAACAACTAAAAGCTAATTTACGAAATAAGAACATGAAGTTAGATAATAATGAGTAATCAGTTGCATCAGATACTATGATAGATCAGCTGCCTATATATTTTAATTATGTTACCTGTCACTTTCTGAGTACCTATTAATGATGCTCATACATGTGGATGAGCCGAAAATGCACACTGAACTGTCATGTTCAGATAAACTTTACCGAACAGGTTAGCATTATCAAAGATCGATGAACTGTCGTGTTATCTCTAAGTCAAGAATAATAGTATTCCCAAGATTTGAAAGTTACCTGCTTTCCTTGAAGTGCTCCTTGAGGTCTTTCTTCAGTAGATCCAGCTTTGCCCTGTCTTCCTCAGGGATGCCGGCGCCGCGGCAGCACTTGGCCATGACGGCCGACGTGCCTCGGCTGATGTGACCCCGTACGCCTTTGATGGCTGCTGTGATACCGCTCTCTCCTGAGCTGCTTTGCTGCTTCTGATTGCTTGCCTGCGGCCTGACTTGACACTCGATGCTCCTGAGAATCCCCTCCAGGTCTGAGATCTGAGACACCGTAACCATCGCCCGGTTGTGGAATTTGTCCCCAAATCTCCTGTACAAGGCCGTCGCAATGGCGGTCTTCCCCACCCCGCCGAACCCGACAATGCAGGTCACCGGCTTCTCCAGCTCCCGCATGTGCTCCTCCACTCCCACCGGGCCCTTCAACGCGACGAGCTGAAGGCTCTCCTCCTGGTTGTCAGCGGCTTCAAATCCAGCGGCAGTTCTCGTGCCCGTGGGGGCTCCGCCGGCGCCGGTCTCCGGGTTGTTGACGCCGTACCGGTTGCGCCGCTCGCCGATCTGCTGCGCCCGCATCTTGAGGATGGAGATGCGGCTGGCGACGTCGCGGCGAGGCCACCATGTGAGGACCTCGTGCATGCTGTTGACGAGGAAGTAGCAGCAGACGTCGGGGCGCAGGCCGTGGAGGCGGTCGGCGGAGTCGTCGATGCAGTCCTCAATGTCGTAGGTGATGTCGCGGATCTGCTTCATCCAGTCGTCCATCAGGTCGTCGTGGTCGTGGCCGTGTCCCTTGCCGACGGCGCGGAGGAAGGACTGCATGGTGCGTAGCTCGTCGTTGATGTACTGGAGGTCGCCGTTGACTCCCCTGATCAGGGTGTACTCCTGGGAGAGCAGGCCCCCCAGCTTGCCGAGGAGGGACTTCATCGTCGCCTCCGAGGCGCCCACCACAAGCTCCATGGCTAGGTGCTGAGGTCTGTGGATGATTTTGGTGGAAAGAAGAAGAGGAGCGGACGACGATGAGCGAGATGTCAAGGATTCGTATGCTGTGCTGCCTTGTTCCTCTCGAGGGTGGCCAGAGTAGAGAAATTTCCCAAGGTAGGAGATGGACACAGCTTTGGGCTCTCACTCACTTGTGCGGAAAAAATACTGATTCTACATTTTACCTTTAAAATTTGGGGCCTAATAACGGACGAACGTCACCTGCTCTGCTCAGAAGGAATGATTGAGCGAACGGTCGTTCTTTAAGTTTTGTCTGATTTTTGTTCATTTGTTGAAGCGCGGATGTCCGAACACGTTTGCGGTTTCCTCAAGTATTTCAGGCCAAACACTGCTACACATATGGATTCACTCAAGCGAACATACCCATCTACAAGATCACCAGGGATTCCGTATGCAAGCATTCGGATAGCAGCAGTGCACTTCTAATAAGAAAAAAAAACATTTCTTAGAGCATTTTTTTTGCATCTGAAGTAGTCATCATATGCAACCACTCCCTCATGAATGTGGTTGAACACATGCCTGACCATCCTAAATCGACGGCTAAAATGCTTGGCTTTGAGCAATGGTTTAGGGCACTTGAAGTAATCATTATAAAGAAGCATATGGCCAGTCTCTCGGTTGTGATTCGACTGCTGGCTAGCAATCTAACGAATCATCCGATGAACAAAGGAAATTACCGAAAAGAATTCATCTCCATTGTCCATTATACATTGTGGGCAAAGTGTCGAACACCTTGTGGGCGTGGTGAAGGAGTGGTTGGAGCACGACCAGCAACGCACATATGAGCGAAGGCATGGCGTCTACGACTGCGCAAAAAGACGGTGTTGCCTCGTCTACGATCGATCGAGGCGTAGCCGGCAAAGGAGCCCGGCGCAAGGGGCGGCGGCGGCGACCAGCGCAAGGGTCGCGGTGAAGGGGCGGTGCCGAGAGACAACTGTTCAGGGGAATAGAGAAGTGGTGGTGGCGGCGGGACGTTGGGAATTGTCCAGCAGACGACAGGGGAAGTGGAGGCGGCGGGATTAGCGGCAGTGGTGTAGGGTGCCTCGCCTGCAACTCAGTGGGAGGAAGTGGACGTTCTTCCAATGATGGGCGGGCCAGTGGAAGAGGAAGGGGACGCATCGCGAACGTCCGAGTGTGTCCGCATGCCGATGCAAACCCGACCCAAATTTAGGCCGGAAATGGGTCCAGACGAACACGAAAACGGACGCACGTCGGTTTGCATCGCCGCGTTGGGTAAGATTTCTGTCCGCACCGACGCAAACGAAACAATATCGGACAAAAATAGTACAAATATGTCGTCACGTAGGAGTTTCCCTTAAGGGGATCCTGCATCTGTTCGTAAACTGGTTCGTAGACATTGATGTAGGATCCGTCCATCTAATCTTAGCCGCATTCATCGATTAATAGTTTAACATATTTCATTAAGTTTCGTGTAAGCTTGAACGCAATTTGCGATTCGGAAAAATTCAAACGAAATTCATTGATATCCGGATAACATTTACATAAATCGACGATATTTCACTCGTTGAACTATTACTATTTAAATAAAACTAAAATACTTAATCAGACGTCCGCTTCAACGCGGCTGTCCTCTACCTCCATATCCTAAGCGGCCTCGGTTTACACTCCATCGTCAGTAGCAAGAGGAGGGTCCGCGTTGAAGTAGTCGATCATATCATGTTGCTCGCAGAGGAGGTGGTGGTTGGTTTGCACCTCGCGCTTTGACTGAATGGTGTCAAGGATTGCCTTTTGTTTCTATATAAAGGGATTCGCCAAGACGGCCTCCTCGACGTCTCTCCTATACTGTAACTTCTGATAGATCTGGCGGCAGCGCACCGGAGTAAGTTCGTCCTCCTCCCACTTTTCCTGCGGATGCTCCTCTTCGTTGTCGTCGTCGTCCTCGTCCTTCTCCTTCGAATCCTGCTCCGCGACCTCCTCCACCTCCATTTGTCGGGCCTCCTCCTTCCCCACCAGGATCTTTGCTCGCCTTGTCAGAGTGAGCATCTTGTAAGTGGTGATCTTTGAGCGGACCATGGTGATCAGAGTGGCATGGATGAGATTGAGCGTGGAGGTTCACCACGCTGCTTTATATAGCCGTGGGTAGGAGGGGTGTGCAGACGGCTTCAATGTCGTCAAGACGGCTTCTCGGTCGATGCGTCCGCATTGAAGTGTTGCTTCGAACTTGCCCCATCGCCTCATCGACATTGAATACGGCACGCACACACAACGTTGCGCTAACGGCATCACCATCTCTTCGGATCCGTCCCGACGTGTCTCTCTGGCATTAACGCACGCACGGAGAACAAGATATCTCACCGAAGACCTCCGTCCGCATCTCTCCGGCATTGAACGACAGAGCCCACCCACCAACCGCTTTACACACGACGCTGAATTTTGGCGCGGAGAGGTTTTGGGTGGAGGCCAGGGTATCATCACTGGATTTGTTTACGGTCCAAACTCCCGCAAATCCCCCCTTGGTTTGGATAAGATTTACGGGAAAACGAACAGGCGAAGCAGTCAGTGAACGGATATAGGACCACATTGGATGGAAAAATTGGTCTGAATGACCCATTTATAACCTTTGCGGGAGGTTGAAGGGTCCGCGTCGGAAATGGCCTTATCGAGCAAACCTATATGATTCCATGAGATGTTTGCTACAATGGAGATTCAATCCGATGCAAACATGCTAGATCTAATTCCGACACAAACATGCTAAATCTAATTAGAGCATCTACAACTGAATTGGGAGGAGTTCTATTTTCATATAAAACATGCAACGTAAAACTACTACTATTAAATCTACATAAAACATTAAATCCTATAACTACTCATCAACAACTAAGCAGTTTATATCCATATAAACTAAGTAAAGAAAGTTTATATCAACAACTACTCGATGGTCGCAACCAACTCAGCCCGTCGTTGACGGATGATGCAGTGGTTTGCCTTCACCTCCGCCACCGAGTGGATGGAGTCGTAGATGGGCAGTACTCGACCGCCTCCTCCATAGCAAGGGTGAACGCGTCGCCCACCTCGGCTTGGGTGCGCTCCTCGTTGCCATTCACCTCTTGCTCTTCCTCCATGGCCTCCTTCTCCTTCGGATATGGGATTTTCGGAGGCAACACCGCCGAAATGTGTGCGGTGTGGCGTGCCTCGCGGGCCTCCTCCATCGCCCGTGTCGCCGCATAGATCTCTGCCCGACGCTCGGGCGTTGGCATCTTGTAGTAGATGACTTTTGTAACACCCTCAGATCCAGTACAGTAATCACTACAGTGATTCCACTGTTTATGATCATCATTGTTGCAAATCAAGCCATGATCACCCTCATCCTAGTTCTGTCAGATTCCCACCCTGATAAATTATTCAAATATTTGTGGCTTATAATATTGCCCCCAAGTAATTGTGGGTGATCATTACTCTACTTGCAATACCTAACCATTTTAACCTTAGTCATTAGAGTAATAAAAAAATTCAATGATGGATATGAAACCAATGATGTTGGGTTATCAATTGCCAAGTGAAAATAAAATGAAACTGAAATGAATTTGCACCAGACATTATGGATCCACCTTTGAAAAATGCCTAGTAGTCATTAAGTCATTGGGTATATGATTTGGGGTTATTATTATTAAGTGATTTAGGAGTGTTATGAAATAAAAACAATACCCTGAAGGTTATTAAAACTGCCATAATAATTATAATAAACATGTGGTAATTTTAAATGCACAAAAAAATTATGGAAACAATTTTATAAAATGCCTAATAATCAGTAGGCCATAATAAAAGTGAATTAGGGTTTTATTATAATGTTTTAATAATATAGATAAATAAAAACAGTAGCAAAACTATGGCATTTAATACCTTTTAAATAAAACAACAATGCAAATGATTTTATAATGCCATCAAACTTTTTGTGGAATCACCATATTATGTAACACTAATATTGGAGCGAGTTAAAAGTTTTACAAAAATGTTAAAGCAACTAAAGCAAATAAAAATAGAAAAGATAATAGAAAACAAAAACAAAAAAAGAGAAATCACTAAAAATCGCCCATGGGCAGAAGCCCACCCACCCCTCTCCTCTCACCACCAGCCCGGCCCAGCCCAACCCCACCATCCCCTACCTCTGTTCACGGGGGGGGGGGGGGTCGTGGCGCCCATCGCCCGGCCGGCCATGCCGTGGCGGCCATCCGCCGGTTGACCGGCGGGGATAAAGCCCCAGCGCCCCCTGGAACCCTAGCCGCGCCCCCTAGTTCTCCTTACCCGCGCCGCCCTCCCTCCCTCTCCGCTGCCCCTCGTCGAGCTCGCCGTTTGAGCCCGTGGCCACGCCTTCGCCACCGTCGCGGCCAGAGGTCGCCTCGAGCTCGGAGAGTTTGTCCGAGAGCCTCTACGTCGACGAACCGTCAACCCCTGGCTTCAATTCGACTGGAGCCGCTTCGAATCGTCGCGTTCGTCGACTGCAATCCGGCACGGCCACCGCGCTGCCGCCGCGCGACACCGCCTGGTTCGCCGCCTCCGACCACCGCGGGCATCCCTGAGCCCCCTAGCCTGCCCTGCTGCTCGATGTGAGCCCCCCTCTGCTTCCCCTCGCCCCCTGTCGTTCTCTCGTCGTCAATGTCGCCTGAGCTCGCCGCCTCTGCCTCGCACGCCGGCCGTGCTCGCCGCGCGCATGGGCCGCCTTGTGCGCGCTCCATGCCCACCTCGGCCGCGCCCTGGCACCCCCCCCTCCCCCCGTCCACGCCCCGCACAGACACTCCCCCGCATGGCCGCCCCCCCTGCGCTCGCCGCCGGCGCGGGCGGGTTCCAGCCGTGGGCTAAGCCCCCCCGGGTTAAGCTAAGCCCCTGGATAGTTAACCCCCCCCCCCCCCACTAATCCCCTATTAGCCTAAACACTCTGTTAAAAGAAAACTGAAAATAAACCCCCCATGTGAGTATGACACCTGGGCCCCACACCCTTAAGTTAATTAAAAGTGTTTAATTAAGATGGTTAGGCTGACAGGTGGGCCCTCTGTTAAATTAGTTAGTTTAAATAAAATAGAAGTTTAAATGTTAGTATGACATGTGGGGCCAGTGGTTATTTAAATTAAATTAAATGAGTTAAATACTGTGAGGCTGACATGTGGAGCCCACATGTCAGCACTGTTGTGGATAAGGTTCTGGATAAGGTTGGATTTTATTAATAAAAGAAAATCAGAAAATCCTTTTTAAATGATTTAAAAGCTTTGAAAAATCATATAAAATAAATCGTAACTCAGATCAAAAAACTTTATACATCAAAATTGATCAGAAAGATATAACGAATACGGACAAGCTATCCGTATGTCTACCACCCCCCCCTAACACAACAAACATCGACACCCCCCCTCCCGGGCCGTCTATCGGTAATTCCCGGTACCGATATGAGTTGCTCGGATCAAAATACTTTGTATACGAAAGTTACTCAGAACGGATCCAAGAATACGGATACGCTACCCGTACACCCACCACCCCCCTCTAACGTACCGAACATCGAACCGTCCCCCTTCGGACCGTTTGTCCGATGATTGCCCGATACCGATAAACTACCCGGATGAATTTATTTCGAACACGAAAGTTGTTCGGAATAGATCAACTAACCCGGATACACCACCCTCACATGTGTCGGATGTCCACGACCTCTCCGGCATGATATCTCCCCCCTCCGGACACCTTGTCCGATAATCACCCGGAGCCGGTAGTTCATCCCCAGATGAATTTCTGCTCCGAGCAACGTGCATTGCACTGCGTTAGAGCACCGTTAACTTTGCGTTTGCCATGTCTTGTATTTGTATTGCTATTATTGCTGTGTATTTACTGTTTCTTCCCCCCCCCCCTTAATCTCCGGTAGACCCCGCTGCTGCCGTCGACGACACCGCTGCTGAGTACGACTACTTCGTCGACGACCGTACCGCTACTGTCGAGCTTCCAGGCAAGCAGAGCCATTCTTTTCCCCAGATATCGCCTATCTTTCCGTACATTTCTTGCACTAGGCATTGTTACTGTTGCTGCTACGTTGCTTACCTATTCAATTGCATAGCCTGTCATTGTAGCCCCTTGATGTACCTTCCTTTAATCCTATGCTGCCTATTATTACTTATGCATTATTCAGCAGTAAACCCTGCGCATTGTTAGCTAGGTTTAGAATAGAGGGTCGTGATCACTTTGGGAGTGATCGCGGAAACGATATATTACAACTGCAACAGGTACGGATCAATGCAGACGCCCTATGGAACCTACAACGGTGAGACTCTGCCGAGTCGCTTCGAGTTTGACTTACGAGTGGAATGGACTCGTATTTCACTCTCGTCGGCTCAATAGCGTAGCATCACCGGGATGATACGAGGTTTACCTCTTTAGTTCATTCCGCTGATGTCTCAGTCAAGCCAGATCAAGTGTACCATCGAGGGTGATTCCTCCTGGTTTCACTTAATGGTAGGGACTCGAACCAACTGGTGTCCTTAAAGGTAAGAAGTCGGGCGACCCAACGGTGCCCGCGAGAGGTATTGCGACGGGACGACAGGGAGGGTACGACCAGTGTACCGGTGTGCTTGGCCCTTGATCGTTGGCCGCGAGAGTTACCAAACCCCGAAAGTCGAGCTCCTTCAGGAGCACACGCGAGACAAGGTAAGGAGACGGTTCACCTTGTTGGTAACCGCAGTGACTTGGTGGGACAACGGGCCAGGCACCGATGTACTGGTGGTCCTGGCTGCTGTCGTTGTCCGCGGGTCAGTTAAGTCGCGGCAACGATAACGGTTGTCACGCAGGTTAATTAAAATGCTAAATGGTTCGGCGGATGTCTTGAGTTGGCTATATGCCATGTACGCACTACCTACCCGTGGGAATTACGAGTTATGGGCTCCTCTGCTTCGTAGTGTCGTCCGAGGACTCTTCAGACGTCAGCAGTACCGCGGCCTGCGCCGGGAAGTGGTGTTGTCTTATTTGCTCGCGCGGTGGTGTCTTATTTGGATTTTCTTTAACTTCACCGGCCAGCGACGCACCGTGCAGGAGTACGTTCGGGTTGGGGTCCAAGGCCCGGCGTACTTAGGATTTAGACCGACGGATGGCCTCTCTGTTGAGTTTGAAAGATGGGCTATGAAGTGTCGGATAGCCTCGGTGGAGCGTTCCCTAACAAGGTTCCCGCCACCCTGGAGATCCGTGCGTGTAGCGTAACACAAGTGCACCCCTGCAGGGAAGATTAATCTATTCGAATAGCCGTGTCCACGGTAACAGGACGCTTTATGCTGAAGCTGGATCTTACCACTACAAACTATTATTATTAAACTGTATGGTTCCGGGTTTTCTTCCTCGCGGGGATGTCGAGGAGGTGAACTCGAAGGCATTGTTAATTATTACAACTTATTATTATACAATGCTGCAGCAACTTCTGCTGCCCTGTTACTTTATGCTTTATATAAACTGTTGGCTGATTCTTACCTCATGCTGCAAGACATCGTTGGAAGATGCTAGTCTTCGATAGGCCTAGCTTCTTACCCTTATTCTGATTTCTATCTTGCAGTCCACTATATATAGCCTCTTCTTTCCGTTGATACAATGCATAATGCTTAGTAGCGGACGTAAGACTCGCAGGTATACTAGATACTCACCTGCTTTATTTCCTTTAATGTTTTGCCTGATCGGCCGCTGCAGTCGACGTTGGAGCCCAGGAGCAGGAGTTCCCGATGTCGACCACCGCAACGTGAAGATCCCCGATGCCTTCTGCGACGTCGAGTTCCCCTTTGGCCAGGAGTAGTTTGGAGGTTCCCAGGCAGGAGGCCTCGCCTTATCGATCGTTGTTGTTTATGTGCTAGCCTTCTTAAGGCAACCTTGTATCATTGTGTCTGTACTCAGATATTATTGCTTCCGCTGACTTTGTGCTCTCGAGCTGTTGTATTCGAGCCCTCGTGGCCCCTAGCTTGTATTAAACAACTTGTATTATTTTATTTGTAGAGTTGTGTTGTGATATCTCATCGTGAGTCTCTGATCTCGATCGTGTACCTTGCGTGTATGATTACTGTACACGGTCTGATTTTAGGGGCGTCACAACTTTGCTCCTAACCATAATGTCGGCGACTCCTATAAAGAGAGGTAAAGAAGGATAAGAGGAGGCGGATGAGTATGATAATGGATTGAATGAGATAGGGTTTCCTTTCATCGCCCGTGATTTAAAGCCAAATGGCTTCCATCGGGCGATACATTGGAGCGTCCCCATGAGTGTTTTTGCACCTACCGTAGAGACGCCTGTTAGACCGAAGAGTTTTAGGTGGGTCCCTTTTGTCAGTCGAGCACGTCCATGCCTCCCCATATCCACCCTACATATGGGCTAATTTAGGGGAGTGTTTGAGGGGTTTGATTGTAGATGCTCTTAGCTGATTTTTTTTTCAAGAAAAATAAAAAAATTATGATACAAACAAAGCAAAGAACATAAATTTGGTCAAAGCAAAAGCATAAATTTGTTAGCCCTAAAAATTTCTATCTCAAAAACAACCATAAATAAAAAAAATGCACATACAAAGTGAGTTTACCATGACCAAGACTAAAATCCACCTACATATAAAAGGAAAAAAATTATGGTGTTTCAAGATTTCATATACATAGATAAAAAAAGACAAGACAAAATAATTCAATATTTAATATAAAATTGTCATGCTACATACAAAAGAAAACTTGACATGATATGATCAATAGATATGTCATGATTGTAAGGCCTTCTAGTCCTAATCCAAGTTCAGATCGTTCGATCCAACATATTAGGTTAGAAGCGCATTAAGTATCATCAATATAAAACACTAGCCATAAATGAGTTGATAGTATATTGAATTTAAATATTCAATATCATTACAAAAAAAACGCTAAGAAAAAATTATAATCTTGTAATATAGCAACGACAATACAAGTGTCAAGATTCAAATTTATTACTCCCTCCGATCCATGCACATATGCATCCATTTCAGCGATAATTAATATAGATCGGAGGGAGTACATTCATCCAGAGATTCAAGGTTCAACATCACATCACATTTAGGCTGAAGAGAAAATCACCCATGCCTGGATACAAACAAAAATGCAAATGCTCTGAAGAGGCTGAAAGATAAAAAAAAACCGGTTGGGACCCGCCAAATTAGTCGTCGTCGAAGTCTTCACGTAGAACGTCATACATCACCATATATGTCGAAAAGGCTCGTCAAAGTAGATCTCAAAACGTTTCGGTAGTACCTGTCAATACTGAGGATACTCAATAAGGCAAATCACAAACCATACTACCATAACTAACTAGCTCACATGTAAGGAAGGGTAATTGATGAGGTTGCATCAACAACTAAGCAGTTAAAGAAAGATGAGAAGTCAAGCATGCAATAGTGATCGCATCTAAGTCTACTATTCACCTACATATGCAAACATAACACCTAGCATTGTCTCCTTCGTAACCCAACAAATAACAGACAAACAAGACACACACACACGTTGATATGTTTTAATAAGGTTAATGTTGATGTTATCTATGAACAAGGAGTAGGTTTTAAGTCATCCATAATCATGGAACATGAATTTTTATTAAGATTTAACAATGTGGGGGTGTACCAACTGTTTATTATAAGCTCCACAATGCACACTGTTTCTAACCAGAGTCTACCCATTACATATTTACATGTGCCCATTTGATGAGCTAGTACCCATTTAATCATTTCTGGTATCGATTCACTGGGGGCCACATGGATTTGGTTGGAGTTCGTACTGGGTACAATCTTCTTGACCGTATTAGGATAGAACTCGTGTAAACCCTAGGTAACATCGATGTAGTATATAAGTTGAAGGTACGGGGCTCGTATATAGGCCAAAAACAACAATCTCACCATCATTGTACTTTGTGATACACCTCATCATAATCAAGAACAAGAAGGAACCTGGGTAAATCCTCATCTCCTGTTACCATCGACTATAGATCATCAAGCTCAAGATACCTCATCGAGAGATCTTTCGAAATCATCTCTGACAATGGTGGCCCATAGAGGTCTTGTAGGGTGACTAACACGTCTCGATGGGAGTCAAGATCAATCCTAAGATCGGATCCGACATGATTTTTTTGTCGGGTCAATCGATCACCTTCAGCGGCATCATTCTCGTCGTCGGATTCCTCTGATCTTCTCGACCAGATCCGGGGTACGCCGTTGGCGCAGCGGCTACCTCCCAACAACCTCAACGGACGTACAAACGTGCAGTCTTCACCGGCCCGCCAACAACCACAGAGGTCAGCCCACTACTGGTCGTCCGGAGGCTTGCTCACAGTGTTCGGGGAAAATCCTCGTCGCGCAAGCCACCCGCGATGCCACTCGAGAGGCCAGCACGCCAACTACACCGCAAGATGCCACCTATGCGGCCAACACCGGGATCCAAGACTAGGAGCAAGGCCCGAACCCGAGAGTCAAGTTCACAAGGCGACACCTTCAAGAAGGACACGGCGTCAATACGCCATCGCCGCCCGATCTGGCAAGCCAAATCTAAGGTTTTCACCCGGAACACTAGACCCTAGGCGAGAGGGGTGCCGAAACTCCTTGATGACGCCTCGAGAGGAAAACGGCGCCCTTAGGCGTTGACGTCATCGACCCTGAAAGGAAGGGCTTTCGCCCGGTGTCGTGGTAATACTAAAGGCATACCCCTAGGCAAGGGAAACCAAGGGGTACCCTTCAACCCTTGGTTCTCCAAATACTCCCAAACAAAATAAGACCAGTAAAAAACATGGAGCATCAACAAGATCCAGCAAGATCCGAGTAGATCGACACTCTGGAGCAATCGGCGAGTCCCCCCTTACTCGGAAGACGGGAACGCAACAGACAGGAAGCATTCAATGCCGCGGGCGTTTCTTCTCCTTTATTAGTAGTAATGGACAGATCGTTTCTATATTTAAGCACACATTCAATCTTGTAATTAAGACCCATTTAAGCCGAGGCATTAAGGGGGCAGGGGCGCACTCTATATAAGCCCCCCCCCCTCCGGCGTGGGCACGCGCAACATTTTTCCATCCTCAGGATTTCTGAAGAAAGAACACCCCAGTCAGCCTGGGACATGACTAAGGTTTTTATCTCTACGGAGAGGCCTAACCTGTATAATCCTCTTGCGTCAACCCTCTCTACGTACAGATTCATTTAGCTCCGTTCATACCCCTATATCTATTGTCAGGATTATATCCACGACACCCGGAGCATGGCACCCTTCACCGCAACCGAGCACCCATTAGTTCCCGCGCCGGCCTTCCCACTCAAGCTCTAGCCTCGCCAGAGCACACCGCAGACAGCGCGCCAGATCGGGGGCAGCCATGCCCACAAAGGAGCAAGCCACCTGAGGAGGGGGGAGGGGGGCACCACCGAGAGGACATTGTGCAACCACCACAACATGATTTTTACCAACTTACCGCATGTATTTTTTAATCAAAGTGCTACCTACTACTAGAAAAACAACTTAATCAAACATGCACGATCGCCTTCCTCATATCTTGCATTAACTCAACCAAGTTAAATCAACTCTTACCAAAAATTAAATTAAATAAAAATCATGCCTTTAAATATTATCAAAATTCAAAATCTCAACCCCCACCCCACGTACGCCGTGCGTTAACTCTATCAAATCAAATATTATTAAAAACTCAACTAAATCAAAAATTTCCTTGCCAGTTATCAGTAATGTGCAAGATTAAATGCAGAACCTTGATACATAAAAAATCTACTGAAATATAGCGAATGTAAGATATATGTCGAAGGTGATTGATGCTGAACCACCAAACTATGTATGCCCATGTTGCAATGCACAGACAATTAGTTAGTATACTCCAGTGTGTGAGGTCGACTGATTCCATTGCAACAAAGAAAAAAGTTCGACTACTGAACCCAACACAGATAATAATAATAATAATAATAATAATAATAATAATAATAAAGACAAAAGGGTTTCTTCTTCCTTGCGTTCCTTCTCTTCCGGACCCTTCTTGCTGTCCACCCAAATCTATAGAAAGCTAGCCAGTGATCACACACGTTCTATTTACCTCTTTAATTAATCTGACATACTATCCAATTTCTAAACCTTAACTCCAACCTTGTTTGGATACTCTAACTTCTAACTTGGTCAGAGGTTAGAGTTAGATTCTAACCCTGGACTAACCCTCAAACTAACTCTAATCAAAGAGGTGTTTGGATGGTTGGGTTAGATTGCCAATAAATGTACCTTTTTCAATCATTTGACTCATTTCATCATGATTTGATTGGTGGAGGTAGAGGGAAAAGTAATTTTTTTTGGCCCCACCTAACTCTAACCCAAATAAGCACCTCTTGAGTGGGTTAATTTTTTGGATGGGTTAGATGCATCTAACCAACTCTAATACTTCTGTTTGGATGTTTTGGGGTTAGTTTGGTCCAATCTAACCAACTCTAACTCTAACACATGGATCCAAACAGGTCCCTTGTTGTTCAACAATGGAGGAGAGAGAAGAATAAACTTGGAAGTAAGCGTGGGAAGGAGAGAAGGTGTATGCCCTCTTTTCATTACAGTTGGCTTTGGTTCGACTCAAGGAATCATTCGCTTTAGTTTGCTTTCTCCAGTGTATATCGAATCGGTTCGATAGGGGCTTTGAACCGCTTTACAGCATCAACCGCACTTATCCATTGTTGCTTCAGAACTTTATTCACCGTCAGTAGCCTCAACAGGCTTGTTTACTTTTCGAGACAATCAACTGCCCTCTTGTACAGTGCGCTAGTTATTGTTGCTTACAGAATTAGTACTTGATGTACAGCTCGAGGCCTCCAGCTGATTCCTTTGCTCCTAGCTTTGCTCCGTTATCCGTGAGGTGAACAAGCGATCCTCTGCCCCTGCGCTGCATCATCCCCATCCCATCGTCGGCACCAACCAATCGAAGCTTCTAGCTTTTCGGTAGAGGAGCAAGAAGCAGCCATGGCCCAAGCCATTGTCCACAGCTTATGCAGAAAGCTCAGATCTGCCATCGCCGTCGAAGACGAGGCCAGCGGCGATTTGCAGGAAATAATGAGGACGCTGGAGGCCATACAGCCGGTGCTGGAGGACGCTGAGAGGCGGTCTCTTTATTTTAACAATGATGCCCGCGAAGAGGGATGGGAGCAAATTGAGGTACATACACCTAGTTCTCCATCTTCAAAACAATTTGACAGAAAAGCTCAAACTTCGAGATCCATAGGTCACTAAATATGCGAACTTGACCCGCAGGGGGTGTCGGCTTGGCTTAGGCGGGTCGTGAAGGCCACCTACCACATCTTGGACGAATTGCAAGACACAACAATGACACCAACTGCTCCTGCGCGAAAGGTGTGTACAGGAGTCTACTCATTTCCAGTCAGTCGCCCGATTACTCGTTGGCTCAGATAGCAAGCTAGCCTCAAGGTGTATGTACCTGCTAAATGATTCAGAACTGGGTTTGTTGCAGATGACGAAGATGATACTGCTTGCCAAAGCCCCCGAGAAGAAGAATCTCATGGCTAGTAAGTTGGAGAAAATAAAAGAAGAAGTCTGCAAGCTACGGGTCGACATGGACAAATTCAATCTTATGCCATCCAATTCTGATGCAAGCATCGAACCACAACTTATTGATGTAACAGTGGTTGAAGAACCAACGATTGTAGGAAGGGATAAACAAATACAGATGATAATGGAAAGTATATCTGTGAAAAAAGGGCACCACATCATGGTTCAAATTGGTGGGCGCCAGGATGGCAGCGGCAAGACAACATTGGCTCGAATGGTTTTTAACCATACCCGATTCAAAGACTACTCTCGGGTATGGATCCAATGCTTCGGAAAATTTCACTTGCATGAGATAGGGAAGTCCATAATTTCTCAGGTATAAGAGGAAGAGGTCAACGGTGGTTCAAATGACAACATGGAGTATGTGAGCAAGCGCCTACATCAGCTACTAGATAATGGTATCAAGGTACTTGTTGTTTTAGATGGCATATGGCTATCATGGCATGATTGTGAACAGTTGCACAGTATGCTAAGGGAAGGGGACAATCATGGTGAGGTAATCTTGATAGCAACGGACAGTGGAGAAACGTATTTCCCGAGTTGCGGTGAATGGAGTGACGACATATGGAGTGAAGACAGATCGAGTGACAACATGTGCTGGACAATAATCAAACAGCGAAGTCACTTTGAAGGTAGATCGTTGGATAAGCAAGAGTTGGAGAAGATTGGTGCAGATATTGCAAAAAAGTGTGAGGGTTCACTGTTAGCAGCTGCCATGCTTGGTGGCGTGCTTCTCTACAAAGAAGATGCTACAGGATGGGCAGAAGTATTGAACAGTGATATATGGGGATATCGCCACATCGACATGCCAATACACATGTTAGCGTACAGTAGTATGCCGCCGAGCTTACTGCTATGCTTTAATTACTTTGCGATGTTCCAATATGGTCACATTATAGCTAAAGATGATCTGATTTATCAATGGACTTCTCTCGGTCTTATTGAGAAGTCCGACAGATTCTCTGCGATACAACTTGGTGGGCAGTATATTATGATGCTTCTGGGCATGTCACTTCTTGAAACAACAATGCCTGATTCGGTGAGTCATTCCACACTAAGTTAAAGAGACTTTGGGCTTGATTGGTTTGTTTCCAATATTTCTCTGCCAAAATATGGACAAGCCAAAACAAATTGGCGCTGAATTGTCTTACTTCTACAATTTTAGCACCTAAAATTTTAGCATGCCCATACTTTGGATTGGCAGAATTGCTGGTTAGGTCTTATTGGATGCCAACGCATCACTATTTTATTTTATGTTTTCCAAAATTTTGGCAACACCTCTAAATTTGGCAGCGCAACTGATTAAAACATAAATTCTCTAACACACTATGCTTTTATTGCAGACTAGTGGAAATGGTGACAAATGTACAACCTGGCTCACTATAAACAGGATGGTGCATCATGTTGCAAAACAAGTTATGTGTGACATATATGATACGGAGACATCTTATGAGCAGGAGTTATGCCCTAATAAGGACTGCCGCTATGTACTGCTTACTGATTTGAAATTATCTAGTAAATTGTCTGCTCACACAAGGGCGCTACATTCTGTGGGCTCTGGCAAAATGGAGCTCAGCGATGATTTTTTTTCATTTTCCAGGTGCCTGTGTGTATTGAATTTAAATGACAGCTCGATGCTGAACTTACCAAAATCTATCTGTCAGTTGAGGCATTTGGGATATCTTAATTTATCAGGCTGCTCTGGTCTAGCTATTCTACCTGAGTCACTTGGGGATCTATTAAATTTGTTGTATATTGATATATCAGACTGCTCTGGACTAAGAAATCTACCTGAATCATTTGGGAAGCTAATAAATTTGGCACACATTGACTTATCAGGTTGCTCTCAACTGGTAAACCTATCGGAATCATTTGGGAAGCTGACAAATTTGTTGTATATTGACTTATCAAGATGCTCTGGACTTGTAAATTTGCCAGATTCATTTGGAAAGCTGACTAGTTTGAAGCATATAAATTTATCAGGCTGCTCCGGACTAGAAAAACTGCCACAGCCATTGGGGAAGCTAATAAATTTGGTGCACATCAACTTGTCACAGTGCTCTGGAATAGTTAGTCTCCCTCCGTCGTTTGGGAAGCTAATATCTCTGTTGCACACCAACCTATCAGGGTGCTCTGCATTGGTAAACTTACCGGAATCATTTGGGAATCTTAAAAATTTAATGCATCTCAACTTGTCAGGCTCCTGTGGGCTATTAAATCTGCCTGAGTCGTTTGGGAATCTAGTAAATATGTTGTACATTGATTTCTCATATTGCCATGGACTAGCTAAACTGCCGGAATCATTTGGGAAGCTAAAAAATCTGGCATACCTACACTTATCATTCTGGTCTTGCTTTGAAGGGGTCGAGAAAGCTCTTGTTGGCCTGACCAATCTCCAGCACTTGAACTTGTCACACCCTTGTTGTTATCTTTCTCAACAGCAGTCCCGTCTTGAAGGGCTAAAAGATGTCCTGGGCAAGCTCACCAAACTAGAGTATTTAAACCTATCCATGTTCCTGAATCCTATCTGTTACTCACAGTCCCTAGAGCGAACTCATGAATTTATTGCATGCATCAGTGGACTTTCCAGTCTGGAGCATTTGGATTTGTCTCATAATAGATTTCTCCGTGATCTGCCTGAAAGTTTGGGTGAACTCAACAATCTGCAAACACTGGACCTTTCATGCTGCATTAGACTGAAGAGCATAGCCAAAAGGATAAGTGAAATCAGGTCTCTTAAGTCGATAGATGTGAGGAACTGCCGAAGTTTGAAAAGTTGTCAGCTTGTGCTTAAAGCTGACAATGCAGGAGAATATAGCAGCAGAAACATTGTTCATCTTGAGGATGCAAACTTGCAAGAGCTTGAGATTAGCTGTCTTGAAAACGTGAAGTCTAGTGAAGATGCTGAGCGAATAAGAATGGCACTGAAACTAAAGGCTCAGAAGTTGAAACTTTGTTGGACTGTGGGCTCCCAAGGATCCATGGAGGGCAATGCTCTGTTAGGAGAATTACTGCTACCACATGGTTATAACGGCAATACCTTCCCTTCAGCCTGGATGACATCAACCAAACCTTCTCCTCTCCCTACTCTTGTAGAGGTTACCATTGAGGGCATCCCGAAGTGCACCCGCCCACCACCACTATGTTTGTTGCTCAACCTGCGCCGATCAGTTTTCAGAAGTATTGCTAGCATGACAAGATTTGACGTCCATGACCTCACTGGTGGAAACCAAGCGGCACTCATCCGACTCCCCAAGTTCACTCTAGAGTTGGATGATATGGAAAGCCTGGAAGAGTTCAAGACCACATACAACAGAAATGGAAAGGAGTCTATGCTCCCGGCCATTGGCGAACTGGTGATTATGGGATGCCCCAAGTTGTGCTTCGTTCCTTTCACGCCTAGAGCTCGGAGGTTGTTGATCTCAGATTGCAGCAAACTAATGTTCTATTCCTGGTGGAACAAAGGAGCGTGTACCTCTATTCCAGTAAATGAACTGGTGGTGAAAAACTGCAACCTAGCTCTATATAACTGGACTTTGCTTCACAGCCTCCCTAGCCTCTATAATTTAACTATCAAAGGTTGCCGCGATCTGATGACTTTACCACATACTATTGACACCCTATCCTCCCTCCGGTCACTATGTTTGATTAATTGCTGGATGGGACCACTAGAAAAACACTTGGTTGACCTCACCTCTCTCCGGAAACTGAAGATCGTGTCCTGCAACATGTTCAAGGGAACACGGAGTTCGCAAAGTCTCACCTCCCTTGTGTCAGTGTATCTTAGTGACTGCAAAAGTATCACATCACTTCCGGAATGGTTAGGAGATCTCACCAATCTTGAGAAGCTTGCCATCCACAGGTGCCCTGCCATTGAATCTTTGCCGGGCGACATACATAAACTAACCAAACTGAAGGATCTGCATATTTTGGATTGTCCAAATTTGAAGAGATGGTGTGAAAGGGAGGAGAATAAGAAAATAATGGCTCACATCCGACCAAACTATGAGTATGTACCATACTACTCACATATTTCACTTCTTTTCGCAGAGAGGATGCCTCACTTTCAGTAGTAACTGTCCCTGACTATTCCAGTACCCTTTTTTTACATCCCGTGTGTTGATTCATGCTTTTTATCTTTTGTGTGGTCGTGTAGAATTCCTTCACAGGAATAGAAGGCCCATTGTTAATGTGAATTTTACCTGTAGCTAATCAAAGTGTGTGTGCATTGTTTGTTCTCCAGAGAATATGGTACTAGCAGCAAGGACGAGGGCGGTGTGGAGGATGGCATGGAGGACTGGTCGGACGGTGTGGAGGAGTTGGAGAAGGAGAAGGATCCGTATGCACTACATATGGATGCAATGAGAAAAGCATTGGGTATGACAGTGGATAATTCAGCAGTGACAGACAACGCCGATGTTGCAGAGGAGGAGGCTGAGGCGGTATTGCCGGATGCAGTGAAGGACTCAGTAGTGACAGACAACGCAGATGTTGTAGAGGAGGTGACGAGGGATGTGGACGCAGCAGCGGCGGCTGATGTATGTTTGGAGTTGCGGCTGGGACTGCCCAGAAATGAAGAAGCGGTCCCTGTGGGAGAAGAACAAGATGAAATTTCTCTACGGTTGTATTTGTAAGTTGTAACACTGTGTTCTTCTTTCTTTCCACTACTTTTAGATGGACATTGGTTTGGTGTATACTGTAGCAGGCTAGGGGAACACCTCCGAGCAGCTAATGAATGCCTGGGTGAGGCTTTGCCGATGCCTAAACTGCCGGAGCAGGTGCATGTCCTAGCTTATCGCTACAAGAAAATCACGGTGTATTTATTTTTTGTTGGAAGCACAAAACCAATTTCTTTGCATCACAAATGGTTGCAATGTGGTATGCCCATCTAAGTCATGATGTGGGTGGTGATCTGTTTCGCGAAGCAAGCATCACGACGGGCGAGCTAAAAATGAAATTCCTTGAGCGCATACCCACGGATGGCCGCTATACTGACTGTGGTTACTCTTCGAAGCTGTTTGGTTCAGACAAACGGAGGAGAACGCCGGAGAGCAGATGAGAACAACGGCGTGGGGATTCGAAGGAGCAGTACCTCAAGAAGAGAAGGGATCTGCGTCCGCCGCCGGTGGCCTGCTCCTGCAGTAGAGTTGATCAGAGGGAGAGGGAGAGGCTCTCCATCGGCACCAGCGCCGCCTCTCGACGCGATGTACAGGATTTGAGGGGGCAGGGGGTCGGACAGCAAAGGAAGGAGCAGAGCCATCGGGGAAGACGAAGCCTAGGGCAACTCCAAACGTACATCAAACCTCCCCTGAACGGCCGGCATGTCCCGAACATAAATTGTCATCCAACACGATGCATTAAGAACGTGTTTGGTTGCGAATCAGTACGTGGTTGAATTGGTTGGAGGTACAGTGGTATCTTCAGTTCACCAGAGTTCAAATTGCATATTTGATATTGGTGCTCGCATTTTTCTGGATTTATTTCAGACTTTCAGCGATATGATTTCAGTGGAAGGAGACGTTTCTGTCGATGACGTGTCGGGCTCAGTATTGCGAAGATGCTCATAGGGGTAGGGTGTATGTGTATGTGCGTTCATAGGGGTGAGTGTATACTCGTGTATGTGAGCGTTTGCGTTGTACTGTGTTCTCTCAAAAAAAAAGAACGTGTTTGGTTCTACTAAAAAAAAGGCCGTGTTTGGTTGTATCCCCAATCCATCAGATTTGATATTGCTGCTCGTATTTTCATAAATATATTTTAGTCTTTTCGGTGATGTGCTTTTAGTACAAGGAGATGTTTCCGTCGAAGACGAGGTGGTAATTTCGTTAATCTGTAAATGATGTGCTGGCTCAATACAGAAGCCAAAGTTTAACCCTCGAGCGCTCCCCTCGCGTTGTTCCCGTGGGCGACCGAGGGGGCAAAACCTAGCCGCCACCGGACCTCGCCCCTCCCCATCCCCTCCTCCCCCCGCCGCCGCTAGCGCGCACCGGCGCCGGGCTTTCCCATGGCACGACGACGCCTGGCTGAGCTTCGGTTTCTGCAGGTGCTCGCCGGTGCGTGGAGGGCTGGGTGCTCGCGGTGGTGGCGCGCGGCGCTTTTTCCCGGTGGCGGCGGATGGGGGCTGCGGCCCGGCGAACCTGGCGACGCGGCGCAAGGGCTGAAGTGCGGCTGCGGCTGTGTGGCCGCGGTTGTCCCTACGGCGGCGCCCTGCTGCTTGGCCAGTGTGGCAGCTGCGGCTGGCCCCTCCGGGATGTACAGTGTGGGTCTGCCTCGGGCCAGATCTGACCGAATCTGGCGGCGCTGGCCAATCCGGCTGCTTCCCTGCTACCGGTAGGGGCTGTGGCGGCGTGGTGGCGGAGTGTCCCTGCGCTGGGGCGGCCAGATCTGGTTGGCAGGGGACGAGGGCTTCGGTGGCGCGGTTCGAAGGTGGATTTGGTGGTGTATGCTGATGTTGGTTGCGGTGGTGTGACGGCTGCGGTCCGACTGGCAGCGCGGGGCGGTGGTGCGGTAGCCTCCTTCTCCCGGGACTGGGTCGGGTTTCTGGTCCTAGGGTTTGTGCTCAGGCAGGCCGGATCTGGGCCCGGGGAAGATTGGGGTCGCTCCCCGGGTAGGAGTGGCTGGGCCTGTCCTGGGGTGCCTCCGTGGACGGGCCGTCACGGGGGCGGTGTGCAGTGGCGGTGGCCTGACATTGTTATTTGGCCTATTGATCGATGCCTTGACGTCGGATTTGGCGTCGTGCGAGCTCCAGGAGGGCTTGACGGCGGCGTCGACAGTCCTAGGATCGTGTCCCCTAGCTCCAGGAGGGCTTGATGGGAATGCAGCCGTCGACGCCTCCTACAGTGGAGGGTCAACCCAGATTCGGGGACTGATGTCGGGCACCGAGTGGACAGCTGAGGTCTACTCGTCCGACCGAGGTTGAAATGTCGTGAGGTGGAGGGTGGCAGTGTCTTGGGGCAGGGATGCCGGGGCGGCGGCTCTGGATGGTGTACCACATGATTGCTTTTCGGCAGGCACCATGGTGGTGGTGGTGGTGGCTCCTCCCGGATGTGTGGGCAACGGGTGGCGGAGCGGCGGGTAGCTCGGGCATTCCCTCTCTAGTTGGGGCGATGCCTTGATCTGGATCTAGGGACTTGACCTCGCCACGCTCTCCCTGGCGGCATCGGAGGCACAAGTGACTTGCCGAGTGAAAGATCTGTGCCTTGGCATCGGCGGCGGTGACACTCGTGGGTGCCGCTCTCTTCCTGAAGACGTCGTCGTGGTTCTTCTCCTTGTGTCAAGGCTCCAGATGAAGACCTTTGTCCAACTGGTCTCCGCAGCGGCGACGCTCTGTGCCGTCTTCCTTGTTGACTACGTTGTTGTGGAGCCTAGGTGTGTTAGGATGTAGCGTGGGGTTGTGTGTAGTTCTGCCGATGCCTTCTGTTGGTCGCGTAGGTGCACCACTCATCTTAGGATCGTGACGAGGGGTTACCTCCACGACTCCTGACCATGAGGGTACCTTGTGCGTGTCATGGCTGGCGGCCCACCAGAGGCTCACTCGTGGAAACTGACATGATGGAATAAGACTTGAGGCGCAAGACAAGGACTCCTACTTGTAGTTGATTAGGACTCATGTAAACCCCTACCTTGCTATCTATATAAAGCGAGGCAGGGGCACCTCTCTAGAGAAATCAATCTCCACGCATAGAACTAGACAGATCTCTCTCCACCAAAAGCCTCGCGGCACCCTGTACATCATCATCAATACAAGATCAGACAAGCATCATGTAGGGTTTTCCCTCTAAGGGCCTAAAGCTGGGTAAATCGTGCCTCATGTATCGCTTGTCCACCGTTTGAATCCTCCAACGCGCGACCACCTTCATCATATACGAAACCTAGGGTACCTAACCCTAGGATTTGTCGAGGCCGATCCTCATCAATTGGCACCGACCGTAGGGATGACATGCGCGTTCGAATCACGGATTCAGCTGCTCCAATCTACATAAACAATCGACGATCCATCGACTTCGGAAGGACCCGATCCAACTTGGGTTCATCGCAATCCCGGCTTCTTCAACAACTACATCAAGATCTACATCAAGCTCACGGAGAAAACAAGAAAATTTTCGAGCGCGTCACTCGAAGATCGACCTCAACAAAAAACGCTCACACGCAGCCTACGGGACAGGAAGAACGTCTGCGTTGCGGACACTCGTGACGGAGACTTGGAACTCAACTCGACGATCCCTTCTGTCGTTGATATGTAAACGGTAGATGCCATATGATGGCTAAAGTGGGGGAACAACGCGCAGACGCCGGCACTCCGGACGGGTCTAAGTACAAGCACGGTGATGAACACAGCGAGGTACCCAGGTTCGGGGCTCTCCGTAGAGATAAAACCCCTACTCCTGCCCGTCTGGACTATAGTCTCATATCTGTACATGGTGCTCCTTGAGCTGTATATCTGCTACTGCCGAGCTGGACTGCTGCTATCCGAGCTGGCTACTAGTGGTGGGATGAAAGAGTGGAATGCTCAACCCCCTTCCACCGTGAGCTCTCTTGCCCCTTATATAGTGGGTGCCAAGATGCTCATGAGTGGATTCAAGGGGAAGAAGACGAAAGTGAGTACAAATGATGTGATGTAATGTGACATCTCACAACTACACTATTCATGACTTGACTAAAGGTGTACTTTCTTGTCTTATGTGCTTGTCTTCTCTTGCTTGTCTTGATGCTTTAGTTGACTTCCGGGCAGCCGGACCGTGGGCAACCGGCAGCCAGTAGATGAGCAGTCGGCCAGGTGCGCGGGCAGTCGGTGCTGAGCCCTTGCGAGTCGGCCGAACTGGGCCACAGTCGGAGCGGAGTAGCCGACAGGGTGCAGTCGGCAGGCGTGCAGTCGGCCGACGGCAATTGCGTCGAATCGGGGACTTTGGTATACCCGGGGGTAACTCTCCCGACACCTTCGATGGAACGATTCGAAATTCAATTTTAGGCAATCTGTGAAAATTTCAACAAATTCTAACGGCTGGATCTCCCTCGGCGACCCCCGCACTGAAGCACTATCGGAATCTGACAGAACTCCGCGTGACTCCAGCACAAAATTTCCTATGTCGGCCCGGACGTCAACTCAAAGATCCCTTAGGTGAAAGCATGAGGGATTCAATCCCCCATGAGCACAAAACATTTCATCGAATTCTAACGGTTAGATCTCCGTCAGCAGCTCTCGCACTGTAACGCTTTTTTGGATCTACGCGAGATCACGAATTTCCAATCACTGATTCAAGTTCAATCTGGACCCACAAGGCTTCTACTCCAACTCGACATGCCATGGATGACTTGCCAAGGTTTCTACATCGACTCACGCCACTAAAAGGACATCACACAACGAACAATCGACCGATTTCGCACAAAGCGGACGAATCATGAACCCCTCGACGCGCACTTGATGATCGGGGGCTGGAGTTTTTTCGACATCAACCTCATCAGCTCCAACTATTGGGAAACGTAGTAGAAAACAAAACTTTCGTGCCTACGAATCAAGATCCCAAGATCATCCAAGAAAGATGGCATACAAGGTTTAGGCTATTTCTCACCAACGGTTGCAGCGGAAGAAGAGTTGATAAAGCGGGTGGAAGTAGATCTCGTGATGCGTCTCACGATCCGTCCCACGATATATCCCACGAACGAATCCCTCGAGCAATTCCCTCGAACAGATCTCCAAGGAAGAAGAAGAAGTTCCTCGAAGAAGGATCAAAGTTATGATCCCTCTACCGGTATCCACACATCCCGTAGCAGCAATCCAGCAGCGCTCCGCCGTCCAGATAAGAATGCCACCGAGAAAACTAGAGGGAGAAAACCCTAACGGATTCCGATCTAGAACAACGTCTAAACCGGGGTCTAATTGTGGAGCAACGGGGTTTAGATGGAGGGAGGGTGGCGCATAGGCCTTGGGGATCAAGTGTGCTGCGCCCCCCCCACCCCCTCCCCTCATTATATAGGTGGCCAGGAGGGCCCTTGGCCTAAATAAGGGGGGTGGAGTCCTTCCAGGACTCCTCTCTTGGTGGGAAAACTTTCCCCTAGGACTCCTTCCTTGTGAGGAGTCCTTCCCACTTTGGAAAGCCTAATCCTAATAGGACTAGGGCCAAATTTCGGCCGACCCCTATGGGGAGCCTTGCCCCCCAAGTCTAAGGGTGGTGGGGCGCATATGGTACTGTTCGGAACCTTGTGGAACCTTCCGGAAGCTTCCAGAACCTTCCATGACCTTCCAGGACCCGTCGGGACCATTCTCGGCCATTCTGGGACCTTCCGGGATGGTTTCGGGACATTCCGGAACCTTCTGGGACACTTCCAAGACCTTCCGGGACCGTTTTAGGATGTTCCAGAACTATATGGATAGGTTCCGGGACGATCCGGGTTACGGTCTAGCCTGCCCGATGCCCTGCGTCGGTTCGTCGGTCGTTTTCGGGACGTCCACCGATTAACCGGAAACTATTCCGGTTGATCCAGGACTTCCCCAGTACCATTCCCATATGTTCCAAAACCACCTGACACCATTCCAGAGTGATCCGAACATATCTTTAAATACCCAGAACTTCTTCTGGTGCCCTTATGAACAATTCCATAAATACCGGGAACTACTTCTGGTGCCCGTATGAACTATTCCATTTTGCTTCCACTAAACCTTCTACCATTCTACTATTCTAATAGACTACTACTCACTAAGTGTGTGACCCAATAGGTTCGTTATAATGCGGACATGACTCAGAACATCTTCCGGACATAGGTCAACAACCTTTTGTCAATAGCCAATAATCAACAGCGGAGCCATGGACACCCATGTTGACTCCCTCACATACACGAAGAAACTTCGAGTGAACCATTATGTTTAGTCATGTACCATTCCCTTTGCTTCGCGATATATGACAAAGTTAGAGGAGAGAAGTTTGGCACCTATGTGTAACAACTTCTTGAACACAAGCCACTCGTTATCCTCTTTGCTCGTTTGTCCCTTTTCTCGTTATCGTATTCCGATATCCCCGTGACTGAATCACAATGCGTCTGGCCAGACTATAATGGATACCGTCATACCGAGTGGGCCCGAAGTGAATATCTTATTCATCGTGAAGGAGCAAATCCCAATCTTGAACTATCACAGTTACTAGACACACTATCCAATGTACCCAGAACTTATTTTACTACTTCCCAGTAACGGGAAGATTCATCTAAGAACCAAAGCACATCTTCCTGTGTGAAGACTCTTGACACTCTCATGGTCTAAGGAATTACGTATATGATAACATTTCATGATATGACTTATAACATAGTTACGATGTGATCTCTAAGCATATCATTCAATACTGAGGTCGGTTCAACATCATTGTTCTGCTAACAATATGTTCCCATTGCTACTGACATCCTTGTTACAAGAACAATGTCCATGATTAAGAAAACGTAATCATCAGTTAGCACATGAGCTGGTCTTAGAGGCTAAACCAGGAACTCTTGGTGTTTACATTTCCACACATGCAAGTGAGTTTTCTTCTGAATCTCATAGTCAGGGTCATTGCAATTATAGCACAGAAATATAAACATTAATTACGAACGTGGAAATATATATAATAACATTTTATTATTGCCTCTAGGGCATATTTCCAACAGTCTCCCACTTGCACTAGAGTCAATAATATTATCAGTGCTTGAGCACTTCACACCTATGGCATACCGGTGTAAAACATGCTTCATTTGTGGTATAGACTTCATCATCGGATCTGACGTTTCAGGCCCGTTTGTATCTTGCATATCTTCACGTTTTTCACGCTATCATAAAATTCACTAATTTTATTAGTTTAGCTTTGTATATGTTTTGGATCATTTGGTAGGACCTTGGTTCCTTAGAATAAGTTATGAAATCATTCATCAATGTTCCATGAGCTTAAAACATCTAGGAAACCATACCACATTCATAGATGAACTTATGATTCAAAATACCCTCCATTGTTACTTCTTTAAGCAACAATATACTTAGCCTCTGTTATAGAATTCACCACAGTATCTAACTTAACATAGTTCCTTCATACTGTGCCACCCTTACGGGTGAAACACATAATCCCATTTAATATCAAAAATCGGCCGGAGTGAGTATGAAGACTGAATTGGTGTAACTATTTACATCAAAAATTCAGCTGGTGTAACTCATTACAACGAGCTCTTCATTCTCTCCATTTTTCCGAGAAACATATCTTATCTTTCATAAGTTTAACTTTTCACTGTTTGTCCAATGATCAACATCTTGATCACTTTGGTATCTTGCTCACAACCTTTTAGAGCACCGGACATATCTGGTTGTTTTACATATTATGGTGTACAAGATTAATCCAAACACACGGGTGAGTGGAATTCAATTCACGTGTTTTGCTTATCTGTGTTCATAAACACCGATTTTTGCAAACAACTTTTCACCATGACCTCAGCAAGAACATGTTTCTTGGCGTTTCATACTAAACTACTTTAGTATCATGTCAATATGTAGTGTTGGCTTTAGCATGATCAGGCACTTACTATCTTCATAGATCATTGTGCTCAATACTAATGCTATATTAGCCCAAGTTCTTCAACTGAAAACTATTTCCAATGAAGTCCTTATTCGTGTCAAGAAATTTATATCATTTCCAATCAACAATATGTCGTCTACATAAGGTTTTAGAAATATCATTCAACTCCCACTTACTTTCTTGAACATTCAAGCATCTTCGTTTATTCCCGATGAAAACAAACTCTTTTGGCAATTTCATCATAACGAAAATTCCAACTCCATTGTGCTAGCTTCAGTCCATCACTGGATATCCAAGGCTTGCATCTTATTTTAGCATCCTTTGAATCGACAATACATTCCGGTCGTATCACATATACATCCTTTGTTATATTTCCGTGTAGGAACTTTGTTTTGACGTTCATTCTACCATATCCTATAAATGAGATATGTAGTAATTGCTAATATAACCCGAACTGACTAAAGCATCTCTATGGTCGAAACTATTTCGCCGTAGTCAACCTTTGAACTTTCGAGAAAACAATTTTCCAACGAGTTGAGATTTATGGATAATTTTTTTTCATCCGAATCAATTATAGATCCATATATATTCTTCAGACTTTTAGTCTTTCGGAGGGTCTACCAAGTTCAAAACTTGACTTACTTCCATGGATACTATCTCGGATTATTTGGCATTTAGCCAAATCTCGGAGTCAGGGCCCATCAACGCTTCTTTGTATATCATAGGTTTATCATTGTCGAACAACAATATCTCGTTTTACATAGCATGAATGTGTGTACGACTTTTGTCTAACCTGTGTGGTTCAGCTGCGCACTTATTTGAAGATTCAACAATCTTTAACAAGGTGCACTTTCCTCCCACTCACTCATTTGCAAGAAACCATTTTCTTCAAAACACATTGCTCGTAACAGCAAACAGTTTTGCTTTTGTGTAGTGATAGAGGAATACCAAACCTTTTGGAATAACTTTCACAAAGTAGCACTTATCTGATTTGGTGTTTTGAGTATGTCAAAGATATGTCTCATACACCCAAATTTTAAGACAATATGGTTTTATCATTTCCATATCATATCTAATATGGTGTCATTTCAACAGATTTGATGGTGCTCCTTTCAGTGTAAAAGCTGTAGTCTCTAACGCATAACTTTAATAAGTATAATGGCAAATTGATAAACGTCATATTTGATCTTACCGTGTCATACATGGCTTGATTATGTCTCTTGAACACTTTACTCATAGTGGTGTTTCGGGAGGTACAAGTTATGACACTTCTTCACAACTCATCATATGTTCGCTAAACTTGTAACTCAAATATTACTTTCTACAATCTAATTTGCAGAAGCATTATTTCTTGTTACAATACATTTCTATTTCACTCTAAGTTTCCTTGAACGTTTCAAAGATTTCAGACGTATGTATCCATTGAACATATATCCATATATTTACTTCAATTCATGAGTGAAGATAGAAAATCCACTGCACACAACTACACTTATTGGACTACACACATCATCATGCATGATTTGCAATAATTTAGTTGCCCGTTCATGCATGGCCTATCAATGGTGTTTTAGTCACATTTCTTTTAGACAATGTATGCAAGCGTCAAGTGATTCATAATCATATGACTCAAAAGTCCATCACTTATGGAAATTCTTCATGCATGTTATGTCACTTGTGACAAACTGCAGTGCCACACACTTGTGGTATTTCTGTTAGTCTTGCGACGTTTAGCGTCAGTGTTATGGATGTTTAGCATTATTATCAAGATTCATAACATACAACCTATTCACAATAGAAGTATGGCCTTTATTTTATTCATAGCTTTGAACAACTCTCTTGCAATAAACATGATTCAAAATGATGTTTTGCAACAAGGCTAAAGTGTAGTAAAAATTTACTCAACTCTAAAATGAATTATGAAGATAATCATAGAGTCAACACACAGTATAGTAAACCTTTTACCGTGTTCTCGTGTGTGTCAAAACTCATCATTTAGCTAGTCATAAAGGCCATAGTATCTCTTGCATCTACTTGCAACGATATGCAATTGAAGTGATATTCTAGTGATCAACAGTTTAATCACAATATACAAGAATTAAGATTAACCGCTTAATCATGATTCCCAAGAATAACATCTTTTGAGATGAAGTTATATTTGACATGAAGTTACAGGCTAATACTACATTAAACTCGATAAGAATTGCATTCCAACTGAATATTGCACATTAATAAAAAATTCTAGGCATTGTTTCTCAAAAGGTAAAAAAGGATTGTACCAATTCCATCAAGATTATCCAAAAATACACTTGTTGCAGTATGTTAAAATAGAAGTAGCTTACTGCACATTATTAAGTTCTATATTTTTTCACTTCCCATGATGCAAAGTAGTGCAAAAAAACTTAATAACAGGTGTGAAAAGGAACAATGTCAGAACGGGTTTGAGTTCCCCTTTGCATCATGCAAAAATTTCAAAAGAAAATCAAATTTGGGGAAAAGAAAAGCCCTGAGAAATTATTTCAAATGGCCAGATAAAAATCTTTTTCCAAAAATCATTTGAATGTTTGGAAAATTCCTGGAATTGTTGCTGATCATTGGAAAAGTGGTTTGGGTTCAATCCCAAGCTCATGGAATTTTCTAAAATTCAAAATGTGCTATGGAAATTAAATTTGACCCTATTTGAATTGAAATTCAAATTGATTGAATTTCAAAAATGCTCAAATTATACAAGTGACTTGCTACTGGTCACCTAGGATTTATAAAAATGTTTGGGCATTTTATAAAATTGCCTAGCTATTTATTTCTAGGCAAAACAAAATAACAGAAAAACAAAACAGAAGAAAAATAGGAAAAGGAAAGAGAGCCCACCCCACCCACTTACCTGGCCCAGCCTAGCCAGAAGCCGGCCCAGGCCCACCCCCGACGCCATTGTATTCTTCTCCACGCAGCCAGGAAGCTGCGTGCCCGGCATGCACGTGGCCGTGGCCACCTCCTACTAGCCACGCAGCTGCTTGCAGCCCCCTGCCCTATCTTTTCGCTGCCGTGGACAACCGACGACCCCGCATTCCTTTCCCCTACCTTGCGCACGCTCTGCCCCTCTTTGTTTCTCCAATCTCGTCGACGCCCGAAGCTCACGCCGCCGCACTAGCATGGCCAACGGCAACGAGGAGCCGCCCTGACTTGTCCAGAAGCCCTAGCATCGCCGTCTTCGTCTTCCCGCGGATCCAATCGAGCCTCAGAGCCCCTGGAGCAGACACTGTCCTCGATTCCTCACCGCCGGCCGCCATTTATTCCGGCGAGGAATTCCTTCACGCCAGCCTCTCCCCGGCCACGTCGAGCTCCGCTTCGTACTCAGGGTGAGCCTCCCCTTCCTCCCAGCCTCTCCGTACACCTCCCCGTGCCCCCGTCGTCTTTTTCCACCAGAACCGAGCCCAGCCACCGCACGGGTTGACGCCGACGTGCTCTCCGGCCGTCCCTTGCCCCCCCGTGTGCACGGCTTGACGCGGACGTGCACGAGGTGCACTCCCGTGGTCTTCCCGTGCCAAATGGTGGCCGGGAGCTCAACTCCGGCGAGCCACCGCCGTCTGTAGAGGCCACCGGCGACGAGCCGGAGAGGTTAGCCTAACCCCACCCCTTATTCAACCCTTAATCTCCCCCCTAGCCCAATGACAGGTGGGCCCCCTGGCCCCCTAAACCCCTCTGTTAATTAAACAGAGAGGGATTAGCCCCTCTCCCACTGACAGAGTGACCCCACCCGTCAGAGCCCCCTGTGAAATCAGCTCTGCGTCATGCTGACGCAATAAACAGAAAAACAGATTAAAAGAAAATTACAGAAATTCCATAAAAATCCAGAAAATTGGTTAAACTTTGGAAATTCATAGAAAATTCATATTAACTCAAAATTGGACATATAATATATGAAAAATTATCAGAAAAATACAAGGATTATTAATATGCAACTGGTTTCTATGTTTGACCATTTTAAAATGGGTGAACAGTAGCAAACATGCATGTGGCATAATTTGAATTTGAATTTGGAGTTTGAATTTGCAAATCCTTTGCAATACACTTCAATTAAATTGAATTCTCAACAAACCAGTACCATTCACAACATGGAACCACTTATCATGTGCTTGTGCATTTTTACTTCCGAAGTTGTCCCCCCCTTGTTGATGATTGCCTCCGATGACAGACGTTCCGAGACGGTGATCACCCCCGAAGGAGAAGACCAGCGTTAAGACCCGTGTTTCGTCAGCAAGGCAAGAAAACCCCATTGATCATGTCTATAAAATCCCAATTCCCTCTCAGTCTCGCTTATGCATGTTTAGGAGATCACCTTGTATCGATTCTACCGCATAGTTGAACCCATATCCGATGCATGAACTATCATCTTGTCACAGTAGTAAGCAAACCACAATCCTAGCTGACATAGGAGTTGATTGATATCATGTGGCCACTTCAACTGTTACTGCTTATTGCATGCTTAGTGGTGTAATGAGGTTGCTTTTGATGTGAATCGGGATGATAGTGAACATGGTGTTGATGAAAGTGAAACTGTGTTGGTGAATCCACCCTAATACAAGGTGAACGATGAGAGGCTGTGTAGGAGTACACAGTGGGTTGTCTCGTTGAACACCGCCTTAAGCACCGAGTTCTTGTATGGTAATCCAAGACAAAGAGTACAACCACACATTGGGCTCACTGACCCCTCTCGGCCTAGTACCTTGATCCGTGTCGACGTCCAGGAGTCACATTAGTTCGGGCTTTCCATTTGACATGTGCATAGAAAAAGAACGAAGGAAATGGTTGCATCATATAGATATGTGGGTGCACCTGTGAGGCAGGAAAACCATCTGCCAGAGGTGGCGTCTCGGTCACTTGCATTGTTTGAGTCCGTTTCGTTGATCCGGCCGGGCTCTCGAGCGGAGGCAAACTCAGATCGTCGACTCCTGGAATAGACCGGTTGTGAGCGAAGTGTCGTGGTGAACATCCTCGCTGTCATCTCTTGAACGGTGGCGAGACCTGGCGGTAACCGATGGTCATGTGTGTGTAGCTTACACCCTTGCAAGGTTAACAAAACTATTCGAATAGCCGCGTCCGCGGTTAAGGACTACTTGGAACCTGTACCTGATTATTAGACAACTTGAAATGGATACTTCTAAAATAAACCAAGATAAGTGTGAGTGCTATGGCGTGCTTTCTCGTGGGGAAGTTGAGGAAGGCACCATAGTGGTGTAATTGGTTGGAGATGTAGTGGACTCGTGTACGCTTCTTACCTCAAGTCTGGTACTCGTAGTACGGGACTAGCCAAGTCAAAGATGGCACTTCTGCATGTTGAATCCCACCTCCCTTTACCTTGATACTTGAGCATGAGTAGTGTAGTTCTGATGTAAGTCTTGCTGAGTACGACTTTGTACTCACGTTTGCTTATTCTATGTTTTAGATGAGAACCCGGACCCCGATGGAGTCACCTTCGTGAAGCTCGACGTTGACTAAGTTAGCATAGTCCCAGACAGCAGTCTGGTCCCTCGTGGAAGGGCATGTTTGTGTACAAGGCTTCTCTAAGCCATTTGTTAAACTTGTCTGTACTCAGACCTAATTTGCTTCCGTTTTATGATGTAATGTTGATCACATACATGTGATCTTTGTATGCTCTATGTGTAAGTAAATACAGAAGTACTTTGTAGAGTTATGTGATGATACCTGCTGTTCATACTAGGCATGTGTGCTGCGTGTATGTTTATAACATGCATGTCTTAGTATGGGTTTTCGAGACCTTAGTTTTGATCTGGCTGGCGGTATTTTATACACCAAGTCGCCCTTAGATGTGCGCAGCTTGGGGCATCGCGATGCGATTGCTCGTGGCTCTGCCACGTGCACACTTTGTTGTATGATCGAGCCCGCCCTAGACCCCGACTAAGTGATTGGGCTGGAGTAAGTCTATGTAAGAGTTAGGATTCAATCGATAACATGGTTGAGGCGACTTGTCTATGAGTATGGGATTCACCACCCATAAACATCTAGACTTGTGAGAGGACGATGAGGACCCATCTCAGATGATCACCCGGCCTGAATGGGATGCCCCTCACGTTCGATGCTTACCGAGAACATTCTGTGCTTGGCCTTGTCTGCTTAGACAAGTGGGTACGGTTCTCGTCTCTCCATGTGATTGTATCGTGACTGGAATTACATACGCTAACCCCGGGTCCCGACAGACTTGGTATCAGAGCAGGACTGTCTGTAGGATTATTCAACCCTTGGTCGAAGTCGAGTATAGCATTCTATAGTTATATAGTTACTTTGGGTATAAAGGGAACAACATAAGGCTTCTTTTTCTCCTTACCCTCATCGATCTGAGTTCTGGGTCACCCTTATCTTTTCTACGGGATGATAGGACTAGGCTCATCTATGTCTTACTAGAACATCTCGTTGAGTGCTTCCTTGTAGCCGTAGGATTGTTGTTGTTGTCCAGAGTCTTCGAGTTTTTGAGTTCCTTGAGGAAGTTCTGTTCAATCTCCTCGAGGTTGTCTTGTTTTCCATCCCGGTGTAGCCGTTATGCAGTCGGAATTATTCCGAGTTTCTATGGATCATTGCCTTCGCATTATAATCCTTTCCGCCTTCATCATGTCTTGTTATCCTTGATTCCATCTTAGAACCTGTTCTGATTGTTGATTTTTATCACACAGGATGTCAGGTGGAACTCGTAGTGCTGTTCTTCGGAATCGAGACCGTGTTCGGAATCGAAATGATGATGAACCTCTACCACCTCCTTCTGCGGCGGAAATCATGATGGAAGCTGAGAAGAATCGATGTGATCAACCACGCCTTCTGGAGCTCATCGAGCAGAATACTGATCGTCAACGTAATGTGGTCGTGAGCATTCAGGATTTCATCCTCCTCAAGCCACCGGTATTCCGATGTTCTTCTGAGCCCCTTGAAGCTGATGATTGGCTCCGTTCCATCGAGCGTAAGCTTGATACTGCACATGTTGCTCCCGATGACCGAGTTATTTTCGCGGTATACTTCCTGGAAGGTGCTGCTATTCAATGGTGGGAGAACTATGTTGCTATGCAGCCAGATAGTCACGTAGTGACTTGGCAGGAGTTCTGTGTTGCCTTTCGAGGGTACCACATTCTGGATGAGTTGATGGAGCGCAAGAAGGAAGAGTTCTGCAATCTGATTCAAGGAGAGATGTCCATTCATGAGTATGTGGAGAGTTCAACCATCTTGCTCGGTATGCCCAAGATGAGATCACCACCGATGCCAGAAAGCAGGCAAGGTTCCGTAAGGGACTTAGCCCCATCCTTCGTCATGATCTCAACCTCCTTGAATTTGCCACCTTTGAGGATTTGGTCAACAGATCCTTTAGAGCTGAGCATGACAATGAAGTGTTCGAAGAGTCCCGCAAGCATGCTCTTGAGCTTGCTCCTTCTTCAAGTTCAGCCCCTCGGAAACGCAGAATTTGGATTCCAACCAGAGCCATACCTCAAAACTTTCTGCAGAGACCAACCTACAATATATGCCATCCACCCCAGCACATTATTCCACCCCGGAATGATGGTGTGCAGCCAAGCAATCCCACTCCCAACAATTCAGACAGGGTATGCTTTAAGTGTGGTCTTCCAGGCCATTACTATCGTTAATGCCCTCAGGTCTTGATGGCACCACGTCATTCTCGACATAAGCCTCCAAAGAAATCAACCACCAAAGCCTTTCCAGCAAAGCCTTCATCCACTAGTAGTGGTTGTGTGAACCAAATCTCCGTTGAGGAAGCCACTGATGCTTCTGACGTCATTCTTGGCACACTCCCAGTCAATCATGTCCCCGCCTCCGTTCTTTTCGATCCAGGAGCTTCTCATCCATTCATGTCGGAGAGTTATGCACTTCGTCATGAATTCCCTTTTGAAGAAATGTTTTCTCCAATGATCATTCAAACTCCTGGTTCAAAGTGGCAAACTAATAGAGTAAGCCATGGTAATCAAATTGCAATTGAGGGTTTAGTATTCCTTGCTTCACTTATAGCCCTCAAGTCTTCGGACATTGATGTCATCTTAGGAATGGATTGGTTATCAAGGCAGAATGCTTTCCTTGATTGTAAAGCCAAATCAGTTAAACTCACCCACTCTTCAGGCCAGACCATTGACTACACGTCACCCAGCTCTAGAATCCAGATGCATACTTTGAATGTGCTTCCCCTTCCTGACCTTGAAGATATTCCGGTGGTTCGTGACTTCCCGGATGTCTTTCCTGAAGAGCTGCCGGGAATGCCACCCGACAGGTGTGTAGAATTCATAGTGGATCTTATTCCAGGCACATCCCCAATTTCCAGACGCCCATATAGAATGGACCCACATGAGTTAGCTGAGCTAAAAGCCCAACTTGATGCTTCGTTGGCAAAAGGCTTCATCCGCCCTAGCTCATCGCCATGGGGTTGACCCATTCTGTTCGTAACGAAGAAAGATGGAATAGAAAGGATGTGCGTAGACTATCGCCCGCTAAATCTAGCGACGATAAAGAACAAGTACCCATTGCCCAGGATCAATGATCTTTATGATCAACTTGCTGGATCCTCTGTCTTCTCCAAGATGGATTTGAGATTAGGTTATCATCAAATCAAAATCCGAAATGAGGACATTCCCAAGACGGCTTTCACTACTCATTATGGTCTTTACGAGTACACCGTCATGTCCTTCGGTTTAACCAATGCCCCCGCCACATTCTCGCGCTTAATGAATTCGATCTTCATGGAGTACCTAGATAAATTTGTTGTAGTTTATCTTGATGACATTCTCATCTACTCGAAGAACGAAGAAGAGCACGCAGAACATCTTAGGTTGGTATTGATGAAACTTAGAGAGCATCGCCTGTATGCTAAATTCTCCAAGTGTGAATTTTGGCTACCAGAAGTGACCTACTTAGGCCACGTGATTTCTGCGAAAGGTGTTGCAGTCAATCCCGAGAGAGTTCAGGCCGTCCTTGACTGGACTCCACCTGAATCGGTTAAGCAAGTTAGGAGTTTTCTTGGCTTAGCAAGCTATTGCCGCCGCTTTGTCGATAACTTTTCTAAAGTTGCAAAGCCTCTTACTGAACTCCTCAAGAAAGATAAGAAATTACTATGGACCCCCAAGTGCGAGGAAAGCTTTCAAGAGCTAAAAAGAAGATTGACTTCTGCACCCGTACTTGCACCTCCAGACACAAAAAGGGATTTCGAGATCTATTGTGATGCTTCACGGCAAGGGTTAGGATGCATACTTATGCAAGATAGACATGTGGTAGCTTATGCTTCACGCCAGTTGCGGCCACATGAAGCGAACTATCCAACCCATGATCTTGAACTCGCTGCCGTAGTTCATGCCCTGAAGACTTGGCGACATTACCTTCTTGGTAATTGTTGTGAGATCTATTCTGATCACCAAAGCCTCAAATACATATTCACCCACCCAGATCTTAATCTCAGGCAAAGACGCTGGATAGAGTTGATAAAAGATTATGACTTAGGAATTTCTTAAACCCCAGGCAAAGCCAATGTCATGGCTGATGCACTAAGTCGTAAGTCGTATTGTAACAACCTCATGTTACAGCAGTATCAAGCACTTCTTCATGAGGAATTTCGAAAGCTCAATCTCGAGATTGTTCCTCGTGGATCTCTTTTCAACTTGGTGTCGAAACCAACACTTGAGGATCAAATCATAGTTGCCCAAAGGCGTGCACGAGGTGTTCGCCGGATCAAGGAGAACATTGCTAGCGGAGTTGCTAAATGTTTCTCCACAGATAGCAAAGGAACGGTATTCTTTGAAAATCGTTTGGTAGTACCTAAGAATAGGGATCTAAGGCAACTCATCCTCAAAGAAGCCCATGACACACCCCTCTCGATTCATCCCGGTAGCAAAAAAATGTACCGAGATCTACTCCAGAGATTTTGGTGGACCAGGATGAAGAGAGACATTGCTCGATATGTTGCCGAATGTGATGTTTGTCGTCGCATTAAGGCCGAACACCAAAGACCTGGTGGCACACTTCAACCTTTGCCTATTCCCGAGTGGAAATGGGACAAAGTCGGTATGGACTTCATCACCGGCTTTCCAAAAACCCAGAAAGGAAATGATGCCATCATCGTGGTCATTGACCGACTTTCCAAAGTTGCTGACTTCCTTCCCGTTCGCGAGTCTATAACTGCTAGTCAGTTGGCGGACTTGTACGTCTCTAGAATTGTGTCTCTTCATGGTGTTCCTTTGGTAATCAATTCTGATCGTGGTAGCCTTTGCACCTCTAGATTCTGGGGAAGCTTTCAGAATGCTATGGGAACTCATCTATCCTTTAGTACAACTTTCCATCCTCAGTCTAGCGGTCAAGTTGAAAGGGTTAATCAAATCTTGGAAGACATGCTCAGAGCTTGTGTTATCTCATTCGGAAAGAATTGGGAGAAGTCTCTTCCATTCGCCGAATTTGCTTATAATAATAGTTTTCAATCTAGTCTGAACATGGCTCCTTTTGAACTCCTCTATGGACGACGATGTCGAACACCCCTTAACTGGTCAGAAACCGGTGAAAGACAACTCTTTGGATCGGATATGATCAAGGAAGCAGAAGAGCAAGTTCGCATTGTTCGTGATCGATTGAAAGCCGCTCAGTCTCGTCAGAAAAGCTACTATGATCGTCATCATAGGCAAGAAAGCTACAATCTGGACGAGAAGGCTTACCTTTGGGTTACTCCTCTGAAGGGAACCCAACGATTCGGTATCAAAGGCAAGTTGGCCCCACGTTACATCGGACCTTTCTGCATTATTGCTAAACGTGGAGAAGTTGCCTACCAACTCGAACTACCCCCTCACCTTTCCCGAGTACATGATGTATTCCATGTGTCACAACTCAGGCGTTGCTTCAAGGACCCCATCCGCGAAGTCGACCATGAAACGCTTGATCTCCAAGATGACCTTTCTTATCGAGAGTACCCTGTTCGTATTCTTGATTCAGCAGAGCGTGTCACTCGTCGTCAGAAGATCAAGTTCCTCAAAGTGCAATGGTCACATCACTCCGAGAAAGAAGCAACATGGGAAAGAGAAGACCGCCTCCGTGCTGAGTACCCCACCTTCCTCCCGACGACTTCTGAATCTCGGGACGAGATTCTTTTGAGTGGGGGCGAGTTGTCAGAACCCCAACTAGGGTAAGTGCTAGGGTTTGAGTTCCCCTTTGCATCATGCAAAAATTTCAAAAGAAAATCAAATTTGGGGAAAAGAAAAGCCCTGAGAAATTATTTCAAATGGCCAAATAAAAATATTTTTCCAAAAATCATTTGAATGTTTGGAAAATTCCTAGAATTGTTGCTGATCATTGCAAAAGTGGTTTGGGTTCAATCCCAAGCTCATGGATTTTTCTAAAATTCAAAATGTGCTATGGAAATTAAATGTGACCCTATTTGAATTGAAATTCAAATTGATTGAATTTCAAAAATGCTCAAATTATACAAGTGACTTGCTACTGGTCACCTAGGATTTAAAAAAATGTTTGGGCATTTTATAAAATTGCCTAGCTATTTATTTCTAGGCAAAACAAAATAACAGAAAAACAAAACAGAAGAAAAATAGGAAAAGGAAAGAGAGCCCACCCCACCCACTTACCTGGCCCAGCCTAGCCAGAAGCCGGCCCAGGCCCACCCCCGGCGCCATTGTATTCTTCTCCAGGCAGCCAGGAAGCTGCGTGCCCGGCATGCCCGTGGCCGTGGCCACCTCCTCCTAGCCACGCAGCTGCTTGCAGCCCCCTACCCTATCTTCTCGCCGCCGTGGACGACCGACGACCCCGCATTCCTTTCCCCTACCTCGCGCACGCTCTGCCCCTCTCTGTTTCTCCAATATCGTCGACGCCCGAAGCTCACGCCGGAGCACGCCGCCGCACCAGCGTGGCCAACGGCGACGAGGAGCCGCCCTGACTTGTCCAGAAGCCCTAGCATCGCCGTCTTCGTCTTCCCGCGGATCCAATCGAGCCTCAGAGCCCCTGGAGCAAACACCGTCCTCGATTCCTCACCGCCGTCCGCCATTTATTCCGGCGAGGAATTCCTCCACGCCAGCCTCTCCCCGGCCACGTCGAGCTCCTCTTCGTACTCAGGGTGAGCCTCCCCTTCCTCCCAGCCTCTCCGTACACCTCCCCGTGCCCCCGTCGTCTTTTTCCACCAGAACCGAGCCCAGCCACCGCACGGGTTGACGCCGACGTGCTCTCCGGCCGTCCCTTGCCCCCCCCGTGTGCACGGCTTGACGCGGACGTGCACGAGGTGCACTCCCGTGGTCTTCCCGTGCCAAATGGTGGCCGGGAGCTCAACTCCGGCGAGCCACCGCCGTCTGTAGAGGCCACCGGCGACGAGCCGGAGAGGTTAGCCTAACCCCACCCCTTATTCAACCCTTAATCTCCCCCCTAGCCCAATGACAGGTGGGCCCCCTGGCCCCCTAAACCCCTCTGTTAATTAAACAGAGAGGGATTAGCCCCTCTCCCACTGACAGAGTGACCCCACCCGTCAGAGCCCCCTGTGAAATCAGCTCTGCGTCATGCTGACGCAATAAACAGAAAAACAGATTAAAAGAAAATTACAGAAATTCCATAAAAATCCAGAAAATTGGTTAAACTTTGGAAATTCATAGAAAATTCATATTAACTCAAAATTGGACATATAATATATGAAAAATTATCAGAAAAATACAAGGATTATTAATATGCAACTGGTTTCTATGTTTGACCATTTTAAAATGGGTGAACAGTAGCAAAAATGCATGTGGCATAATTTGAATTTGAATTTGGAGTTTGAATTTGCAAATCCTTTGCAATACACTTCAATTAAATTGAATTCTCAACAAACCAGTACCATTCACAACATGGAACCACTTATCATGTGCTTGTGCATTTTTACTTCCGAAGTTGTCCCCCCCTTGTTGATGATTGCCTCCGATGACAGACGTTCCGAGACGGTGATCACCCCCGAAGGAGAAGACCAGCGTTAAGACCCGTGTTTCGTCAGCAAGGCAAGAAAACCCCATTGATCATGTCTATAAAATCCCAATTCCCTCTCAGTCTCGCTTATGCATGTTTAGGAGATCACCTTGTATCGATTCTACCGCATAGTTGAACCCATATCCGATGCATGAACTATCATCTTGTCACAGTAGTAAGCAAACCACAATCCTAGCTGACATAGGAGTTGATTGATATCATGTGGCCACTTCAACTGTTACTGCTTATTGCATGCTTAGTGGTGTAATGAGGTTGCTTTTGATGTGAATCGGGATGATAGTGAACATGGTGTTGATGAAAGTGAAACTGTGTTGGTGAATCCACCCTAATACAAGGTGAACGATGAGAGGCTGTGTAGGAGTACACAGTGGGTTGTCTCGTTGAACACCGCCTTAAGCACCGAGTTCTTGTATGGTAATCCAAGACAAAGAGTACAACCACACATTGGGCTCACTGACCCCTCTCGGCCTAGTACCTTGATCCGTGTCGACGTCCAGGAGTCACATTAGTTCGGGCTTTCCATTTGACATGTGCATAGAAAAAGAACGAAGGAAATGGTTGCATCATATAGATATGTGGGTGCACCTGTGAGGCAGGAAAACCATCTGCCAGAGGTGGCGTCACGGTCACTTGCATTGTTTGAGTCCGTTTCGTTGATCCGGCCGGGCTCTCGAGCGGAGGCAAACTCAGATAGTCGACTCCTGGAATAGACCGGTTGTGAGCGAAGTGTCGTGGTGAACATCCTCGCTGTCACCTCTTGAACGGTGGCAAGACCTGGCGGTAACCGATGGTCATGTGTGTGTAGCTTACACCCTTGCAAGGTTAACAAAACTATTCGAATAGCCGCGTCCGCGGTTAAGGACTACTTGGAACCTGTACCTGATTATTAGACAACTTGAAATGGATACTTCTAAAATAAACCAAGATAAGTGTGAGTGCTATGGCGTGCTTTCTCGTGGGGAAGTTGAGGAAGGCACCATAGTGGTGTAATTGGTTGGAGATGTAGTGGACTCGTGTACGCTTCTTACCTCAAGTCTGGTACTCGTAGTACGGGACTAGCCAAGTCAAAGTTGGCACTTCTGCATGTTGAATCCCACCTCCCTTTACCTTGATACTTGAGCATGAGTAGTGTAGTTCTGATGTAAGTCTTGCTGAGTACGACTTTGTACTCACGTTTGCTTATTCTATGTTTTAGATGAGAACCCGGACCCCGATGGAGTCACCTTCGTGAAGCTCGACATTGACTAAGTTAGCATAGTCCCAGACAGCAGTCTGGTCCCTCGTGGAAGGGCATGTTTGTGTACAAGGCTTCTCTAAGCCATTTGTTAAACTTGTCTGTACTCAGACCTAATTTGCTTCCGTGTTATGATGTAATGTTGATCACATACATGTGATCTTTGTATGCTCTATGTGTAAGTAAATACAGAAGTACTTTGTAGAGTTATGTGATGATACCTGCTGTTCATACTAGGCATATGTGCTGCGTGTATGTTTATAACATGCATGTCTTAGTATGGGTTTTCGAGACCTTAGTTGTGATCTGGCTGGCGGTATTTTATACACCAAGTCGCCCTTAGATGTGCGCAGCTTGGGGCATCGCGATGCGATTGCTCGTGGCTCTGCCACGTGCATACTTTGTTGTATGATCGAGCCCGCCCTAGACCCCGACTAAGTGATTGGGCTGGAGTAAGTCTATGTAAGAGTTAGGATTCAATCGATAACATGGTTGAGGCGACTTGTCTATGAGTATGGGATTCACCACCCATAAACATCTAGACTTGTGAGAGGACGATGAGGACCCATCTCAGATGATCACCCGGCCTGAATGGGATGCCCCTCACGTTCGATGCTTACCGAGAACGTTCTGTGCTTGGCCTTGTCTGCTTAGACAAGTGGGTACGGTTCTCGTCTCTCCATGTGATTGTATCGTGACTGGAATTACATACGCTAACCCCGGGTCCCGACAAACAACTGGGGGAAAAACCGAATGATGTGCATACATAGATCAATAGAGTTGGTAGTAAACTCCATTGTGCATATTTGACATGAACTTACATGCTATCACTACAATAAACTCGATAAGAAATACAGCCCAGCTAAATATTGCACATTAATACAAAATTCTAGGCATTGTTTCTCAAAAGGTAAAAAAGGATTGTACCAATTCCATGATGATTATCTCCTAATGGAATACTTGTACTATCTGGTATGATATTCCACAGGAAAACAATCTGGCAGAAGTAAGTCTTTTATGTAGTTTTACACACCTAATAATAATCCAACTATAGATACAACAAAAATTGTGTAGTATCACACTACAATATGTTATGATTTCCAGGAACTACAGAATTAGGATGTCCTAATCTCATTCAAAAAGTCCTAAACAAAAAAAGGAAGTTAATCGAGCCACAAAGATGATAAATTTTTGGCATGCAAACGTGTAAAGACATATGCAATAGACAACGACTAGCAATTTGTTAGTTCTGGCCTACTTATCACGTGGTATTTTTTCTTCCTTTTCAATAAGAAATATAATTACAACAACCTACATATATTTGCAAGACAATCTAACCTACGTATATGAACATTTTAGCATCTATCAGGTCTTTTTTCTTCACGCACCAGGCCAAACATCCGGTTAGCACTAATTTTATCTTATCTCACCAGTCTAAAGATCATCATCATTTGGAGCTATTCCTGTAGCATTAAAAGGACATTTTTGGGCATCATGTTAGAAAAGGTTAATTCCAGATCGCCAAAAAGAATACAGAGAAGGTTAACTCCAATTTTGCAACTCTGGACACATGAACTAATTAGAAAAGAAACACCATATGGAAAACTGATATGACGTGTGAGTTGCGCCTTTGCCAAGCAAGGCCCTGCAAGTAGCCGATATTTGTAACATCAACATAACCGCAAGCGCGGCTAGCTATTTTTTTAATCCATGCAAGTTAAACATGACAAAACTAACTTGAAATCCACATATATTATTTTACTTTTAATATGTATATCTCTATTAACGCGAACAAGACTAACACATGGATACTACACTACATATATATGATTACTTAGAAGTTAGAACGATACATACTCGAGATAAACGGCTTGCACATTCTGACAATGTGTGTGGTTTCTGATATTTATGCCTTTTTACGACATCCAAACTTTATAGCTAGTTTCAGTTAATAATTAGACACTGTTTCGGTTAATAATTAGGTCTACTCTCAAGTACTACATAAACACATATGTAAAACAAGTCCATTCAGGAGATACACAATCACCACTGAATTTATATCTAATAAGCTGAATCTTCCAAATTAACTCTCAAAGGTCAGTACCAAAACAACATGAAGTCCGTGCATGTTAGAAAAAATTAGGTATATCATATTATATGGATGAGCATTAGCTTGCCGTCATTTAATTATGTGTAACCGTGCAAGAGAACTAGATCCACAAAAACATCAACAGCTAATCAAGCTCACATGTTCATATTAAGATTCAGATTCATATTCGTATTCATATTAAGATTCAGATTCATATTCATATTCATATTCAGATGGAGGGGGAAAGAGAGGGAAGCTCACCGCGCTAGGAGAGGAGGACGCAGCCGTCGTGAGCTCGTCACCGCGCCGGAGGATGGGAGGCAGGGGCGAAGGGGGTGCTGGATTTGCTGCTCCACGTCACCCGGTAAAGAGATCTTGTTGGAGACGTCCGCATCGAGGAGGAGCACGTCCTGTACGCCACTGGATGGGTGTAGAAGGGGGGGTCAGGGGTGGGGCGTGCTTGTTCTGTACCTGCGCTCCTCCTTGAAGGTCGAGGAGGAAGGGAGCTGTCGGGGGTATGATCCTCAGGTAGGGTCACCCAGGGGAAACAATTCATCAAGGAAAAGATCACCGACCTGGTGGTCACCAATCTAATCAAGGCCGAGATAATCAAGAACAAGCAAGAAGTGTGCCGATCTGTTCAAGGCGAGGGCCGATTGCCCTAGAGAGGGCGCAATCGGCCTCACCAAGGGGCATTCGGCCGAAGTAAACAGAGCAACATCCGATCAGAATCCCAGGTTGGACACCTGGTACAAGAGCATTCAATGCGCAATCCCTGAAGATCAGGACTGTCAGAGGCGTACGGTCTCCTCCAGCGCCGATCACGCGGACAGGCCGACAGGCCTAAGTATCTAGCTCCACTGTTCACCACCGAGGTCTACAGGATAGCGGTATGGCGAGCCGCAAGTCTACACCGGGTCATCCGGAGGAACACGATGTGAGGTCCCTAGCTTATCTGAGGCATACAGCTGGGCCCTCCCCATTGTATATTTACCTTTGTACCCCGGGCTCAACTTATAAGAGCCCCGGGTACCCCTCCTGCGTGGGGGACGACGGAGCAGTTATTACAATCTCACCCACCATAGAGAGAGCAAGGAGAGAGTAGTGACCAGAGGCCCTCTTCTTCTTCCTCTCAAACATCTCAAGGAGCATTCATTGTAGCCAGAGTTATTGCTTATAGCTAGCTCGGCAGGACTAGGGGTGTTATCTCTACGGAGAGCCCCGAACCTAGGTACATCGGGGTTTCTCACCGTGTGTTCCCATTCTCGTTTCCGGTACCAGCGACACTCACCTCGGTTTGTCCCCCTCTTTAGCCATCCCCATGGCATCTGCTGTTACATATCGACGACAGTTGGCGCCCACCGTGGGGCAGGCCGAGGCGTCGACCGGAGTTCTGATCCGGACGGGACCATCATCTGCATCGTGCGTGCGCTTCGCCTCCGGCCTGGTGATGAGGAGCAGAGCGTGGGACTTCGTCATCGACAACGCCTCACGGTTTGGGGCTGGAATGCCTCTACCGCGCGGTGTCATCATTCCTTTTGGCGGGCATCGTATTTTCATCGCAGCACTTCCTGACGTGGGAGGTACGAGTGTTTTATGAGCTCACGGATCCGTTGCCAGGAGGGCCGGATGCTGTGGGAACAGATGGCACGACTGCGCACGTCCGTGCGGAGGTTATGATGGCAGGACTGTCCAGTCGCCACAGTTCAACTTCAGCGACCCGAGCCGCGAGGGCAGAAACCACGGCACCAACAGGCCCAAGCAACCCACCGGACATGCTTAGCACTCCCGTGGATCTTCATGCTGATCCAGCCGTGGCTCAGGCCGAACTGGAAAAGGTGCGTCCGGCTCTGAAGGAGCAATCAGATAGGATCGACGCTGAAAAGAGCCGGATGGAGGCATCAGTTCGGGAGTACAACTGTTGACACACGAACACGTCACGTGTACCCTCGACGCCGGGGGTGATAGACCGCAACTCACGTCGAAGGAGACCCGACCGGAAGCGTGGTACGCAAGCAATCCGGCGGGTGCTTTTGTAGACCCGAAACCCCACACTCCCGGGAGGGACCCCATCAGGGAGCACGGCGGCTATGGGCTGCCCTAGGTCCACCTGATCTCCCCTAGGGCCTCGTGGATCGTTGCCCTGCAAGAACAAGAACGAACGAAGAACGAGAAGAAAGATACAAGGGAGTGAAATAAAATTATGGTAAAAGGATGTAAATGTGTTTGTTCGATTGTGTGTTGTTTCAATCGGCCATCACCTCATCTATTTATGAGGGGGTTGAACATTCCGTGCAAGAAAAGGGCTCAGATTCGCGTCAAAACTGCGAAAAACCCGATCAAATTCGGACCCGGATCGGGGGTTCGGACGTCCGGACTTTATCCCGGACGGTCCGGACCATAGGGTCGGACGGTCCGGCTTATAGGTCGGACGGTCCGAGCTGAGGTCAAAATCTTTCTGTAATCGGGGTCCTCAAGTCGGACGGTCCGACTTCAAAGTCGGACGGTCCGACCTTAGCTCGGACGGTCCGGTTTCCACCTCGGACGGCCCGACCTGGTTTTCCAGTGCTGCACTGTTTTGGCAATAACTTATTCATACGAACTCGGATTTGGACGTTTCAAATATCAAAATCGACCATTTCGACGAGACGAAGCCGGCCTATGTAGAACATTTTCCCGTTTGAGGATGTCTTGATGCCCTAATTGGCAGAATAGTACTCCGAATGCCAGGGTCTTAGTGCTTCAAACATAGTTTCGGCCCTTCTAAGTGGCACAATGTGTTGACCGGTATGCTTTTTTCTAATAGTATTGCTAACAAGTAAATTATCCTTCTTCATTGGTCTCTCAAGATTTGTTATAAGAATTTTACTAATAGTTACATCAACAATAAAATTATGACCAAATCTGAAAATAGATAAATTACTTGCTAGATATACCTTTCATACGCGTTGGGAGAGCATGATGGTTGCGTGAATTGAATAATAGCTTGCTCCAGTTTTTGATTATTCTCCAACGTCGCGTCTTCCTTTTCTTGATTTTTTTCCGTGTCACCGCTTTCTAGTTCTTGATGTTCATCATTGACCGAATCTTGCTCGGTCATGTCCTTTTGATTTCGATGTTCATCATATTTGGCACGGAACTCATCGGGTAATACATAAACTCCTTTGCATCTAGAAAAATTGAGCACGGCTGACTTGCGTATTTTTCCATACTCTTTGTCGACAAAGTTTCCCTTTGTTGGCTCGATGGACTCAGTGTGCGCGCCCGACTTGCTATCGCCAGAACTGTTTGGTTCGGCTTCTGTAGAATCGATTGCGTCACCCGGGTGGTCTTTTTTCTTATCGGACTTGCCACTCGTATTGCATGACTCGGCTGTAGAAGATGTAGTCGCATTTAATCGGTGTCAAGTGATTCAACAGTATTAGCCGAGTCAATCTTCTCTTGCTGATTTGCTTGAAGAGTTTCTTTTTTATCTTGCCGCAACATCACAGAAGGGCCAACATGATTACCACTCGAATGAGAGAGCTTGATGTATTCTTGAAAATCCTCCTTTTCATGTTGTTTTTTGAGCCTTTCAAACTCCTCCTCACGCTTCATCTTGAGTGCTTCATAAATTCGTTGATACTCAATTGGTAATTCTTCAAGAGTCGGCGTGGTGAATTCATCTATGCTATTCCCTGTAAACTTCGGCTTGACCTCGTTCATACGGTCCATATATTTTTCTTTAGACTCTGTCCAACTCGGATAGGATTGCCCCCTGAGTCCTTCAATCTCTCTTGGCCATTGATGTACAAGATATTGCAACTTGGAGCTTTGCACTTGTGCAAGATACTGTAACTCGGAATTGTGTACTGTTGTATTAGTTGTCAACACCTCGTCTTCTTGCAAAACTCTAGCTCTTATTGCTTCAAAATCAGGAAACAAACCCTTTTCATGCTGCTCAAGGCAAAGAGCACTAAACAATTATCTTGGGCTAATCTTTTCATCGCAGCTAGAACCCTTTCATCTCCTGCGACATTAGGCACATAAACTCCTGTACTCACTCGACTATAATCACCAAAGTGAGCCGAGTTACAAATATTTGCATATGATGTTGAACAATTAATATTATGAGATGCAGCACATGAAGGTTGAGGATAATTGGCCAAATAACTAGTTGTAGCATGTCCAATTCCCATATCCATCGGCATATTCAAAGATGAATTAACATATTGCAAGTTAGGTGCCGATGAATAAAAAGGTGAAACACTTTGTTGCATATTATTTAAGTTCCCTACATGGGGTGTTTCAACTTGATTAACCGAACTCAACATGTTGTTCATCGGCATATATATTTCCGGGGTTGCCGATGCATGAGAATGGAGATACATATGTTGCATGTTGCTAGAACTAGGATTTGAAGCATAGGGATTAGGATGAACCGACTGTTGTACATAGTTAGATGTATTGATAAAACTAGATCTAGCCGATGCAACATGCTCATTAGGAGATCTAGCAACAACATATGAATTATTTGCATCTACATAAGGAGATTGATGATACATGTTACCGATGTAGATTGCAGCAACTTGATGACGATTTTCCTCGTAGCAAGAACAGGCCGGAGACTGTTCAAAGCTTTCGTCCCCAGCGGAGTCGCCAAAAAGTGTGTTGACACACGAACACGTCACATGTACCCTCGACGCCGGGGGTGATACACCGCAACTCACGTCGAAGGAGACCCGACCGGAAGTGCGGTACGCAAGCAATCCGGCGGATGCTTTTGTAGACCCGAAACCCCACACTCCCGGGAGGGACCCCGTCAGGGAGCACGGCGGCTATGGGCTGCCCTAGGTCGACCTGATCGCCCTAGGGCCTCGTGGATCGTTGTCCTGCAAGAACAAGAACGAACGAAGAACGAGAAGAAAGATACAAGGGAGAGAGATAAAATTAGGGTAAAAGGATGTAGATGTGTTTGTTCGATTGTGTGTTGTTTCAATCGGCCGTCACCTCATCTATTTATGAGGAGGTTGGACTTTCCGTGCAAGAAAAGGGCTTAGATTCGCGTCAAAACTGCCAAAAACCCGATCAAATTTGGACCCGGATCGGGGGTTCGGACGTCCGGACTTTATCCCGGACGGTCCGGACCATAGGGTCGGACGGTCCGGCTTCTAGGTCGGACGGTCCGAGCTGAGGTCAAAATCTTTCTGTAATCGGGGTCCTCAAGTCGGACGGTCCGACTTCAAAGTCGGATGGTCCGACCTTAGCTCGGACGGTCCGGTTTCCACCTCGGACGGTCCGACCTGGTTTTCCAGTGCTGCACTGTTTTGGCAATAACTTCTTCATACGAATTCGTATTTGGACGTTTCAAATATCAAAATCAACCGGTTTGACGAGACGAAGCCGGCCTATGTAGAACATTTTCCCATTTGAGGATGTCTTGATGCCCTAATTGGCAGAATAGTACTCCGAATGCTAGGGTCTTATTGCTTCAAACATAGTTTCGGCCCTTGAGATGGAATCGGATGATCATGGCTCGAACTACAAAGTTGTTCATATCGACAATACCCAACTTTTTCATGTAGAGCACTTCTTCATTTGAGGTCATCTTATATAGGTTCATTGCCGTGCCAAAAACGGGTGTCAACAACAAAGCAGCGCACGGCATTCGGCAGCGTGTTATCCCACCCCCTGTGATCGAGGAGCTCCGAGCAGCGGGCTGAGAGGTCGGCAGAGAGCTGGGAGGAGCCCAGCAGCCAGTAACAACACTCATCGCCGTTCCGTAGATCTCGTATAGTTCTTCTGTGAAGAACATGAGAGCCGCCGAGCAGATCGCCACCGAGCTTGAACATCTGAAGGGAGAAGAGCCGCGGGAGAGGAAGCGCCGAATGCGTGACCTCATAACCACATCGAACCAGCAGCAAAAGGCGGCCACCGAGAAGCAAGGTCCAGTAGCATCAAAATCAGTTCGGGCAACTGCGGGTGCGAACCAGCCGAATGCGCCACAGCGGCAGCAGAGGCAGGCATCCTCGACGCATGGAAGTTTGCACCGCAGTCGGAGGAATCAAGGGGCTGCAGGAGGTAGTCGGAGGGATGAGCCAGCAGTCAAAAACAGGCGCAACGAGCAACGGCGGCATCAATCCGGCCGGCAATAAGCCAGCGGTTAGGTCCCCGAGCAATGTTGGACAATGACGCAAGACACCGAATCGAGCAGTTGCAGAAGGATAAGCAACCGGAAGATGATGTGCCGGCGGGTCCAGCATGTTTCAGCCCGCGCATTCGGCAAGAGCAGTTCCCAAAAGGCTTCCCATTGCCCAGGGACACCCCCAAGTACAATGGATCAGTCAAGCCAGAAGATTGGCTGGTCGATTATATGACAGCCGTCGGTATCGCAGGAGGCGGTCGGCGCGTAGCTGTGCGCTATGCTCCGCTCATGCTCCAAGGTTCAGCTAGGTCCTGGTTAAACAACTTTCCCATCAATAATATCAATTGTTGGAAGGATTTTGAGGATGCGTTTGTTCGCAATTTCACGGGTACTTACGAGCGCCCAGGTCTGCCTCGGCACCTGGCACTCTGTGTATAAGGAAAGGACGAGCCCCTTCACGATTACCTTCAGCGATGGATCAAGCTCAGGAACACTTGCGAGGGAGTTCATGAAATCCAAGCCATCCAGTACTTCACTGACGGCTGCTTGGACGGGTCTTTGTTGAAGCATAAGCTCCTGCACAAGGACATAACTTCTTTAGCCGATCTGATGAGAATAGCCAATTCATTCGCCGCATCTGACTCTGCAATGCGCCCGATCACGTTAAGTCCCAGTGGTTTCATCCAAGGGAAACCATCCGGCCAACAACAACAATTGGCAGAAGCAAACGGGCCAAACGGTCCCAATCGGCGTGAGAGGCGCGAGATCCAGAGGAACAACAATTTTGGCAACAACAACAACACCCCCAATTTCAACAACAAAAACAACACAGGTTTTAACAAGAGGAAGGATGAGCAGCCGGATGCCGAGTATGGCAATCGACAGGTAGAAACAATACAACACCAAGAGGAACAAGGCGCTGCGGGAGGCAGTCGGAAGCAGAAGCCTGCAGAAAGGCCGCCAGGTCAGCCCAGGCCCCCATACACCTTTGAGGACATGATGAACCAGCCCTGCAAAATGCATAGTGGAGTAGGCAAGCCCGCATCGCACACCACTCGGCAGTGCATTTGGGTTGAGCGTTTGGCAAAGGGAGGAACATGAAATCCACCCTCACCACCACCCCCACCCCCAGGCCCACCACCAGAAAATGCTCGGCAGCAGTTCCCACGTCAGGATACATCATACATGATCTTCACCAGTGAATCGGATGACAAGGGCAGTCGGAGAGCCCGTGAGCAGGCAGTCAATGCGACCATGCCAACGATTTCTCAGAGGATGAACTGGCCGGACAATGCCATAACATGGGGCCCAGAAGACCACCCGAGCGTAATGCCCAACCCGGGCAGTTATATGCTCGTGGTGGATGCAATCTTGGTAGGACCATTGTATTTATGCAAGTTCACCAGGACACTCATTGATGGAGGCAGCGCCATCAACATTCTGTACATAGACACAATGATCAAGCTCGGCATCACTGAGAGCGAGTTGGATCCCAGCAGAACTACATTTCATGGGATAGTGCCCGGCCTGTCATGTACCCCATTAGGCCGCATTCGGCTTGAGGTAGTATTCGGGTCGGAAGAGAATTTCCGCCGAGAGCCGATCTGGTTCGAGGTGGCCGATCTGAGCAGCCCGTACCATGTTCTTCTTAGGTCGCCTGCGATCACCAAGTTCATGTTCAACATCATGCAGCCTTACCTGAAGATGAAGCTCCCAGGGCCGAATGGTCCAATTACTATGTGTGGTCACTTCAGGAAGTCACTGGAGTGTTCGTATGCTGGTTCCAAGCTAGCCTATTCTCTGGTCATCGATGCAGAGCGGTGCCAGCTCGACAAGGTTGTAGCAGCAGTCCAGGCTCAGATGAAGGACCCCATGCCGAGCACTAAGGACAAGAGACCGGATGATGAGACCATATTTCAAGCGGCAAAGGACAGCAAGAGGATTTCCTTGGACCCCTCCGACCCGAGCAAGTGCGTCACGGTTGGGGCTGGGATCAGCAGCAAATAGGAAAGAGAGCTCGTCGAGTTCCTCCTTGAGAACCGTGACATCTTCGCATGGTCCCCACATGACATGCCTGGTGTGCCGAGGGAACTTGCCGAGCACAAGCTTCATATCCGACCTGGATCCAAGCCGATCAAACAACCACTTCGGCGTTTTTCAGAAGAGAAGAGAGGAGCAATCGGCAATGAGATAGCCAAGTTGTTCGCAGTAGGATTTATCAAGGAAGTGTTTTACCCAGACTGGTTAGCTAATCCAGTTCTCGTTCCGAAGAAGAATGGAACTTGGCGCATGTGTATAGATTACACTTGCCTGAATAAGGCCTGCCCTAAGGATCCTTTTGCGCTGCCCCGTATCGATCAAGTGATTGATTCTACGGCTGGCTGTCAGCTCCTGTGCTTTCTGGATGCCACAACAGGCTATCACCAGATTAAGATTGATGTAAACAATCAGATTAAAACAGCTTTTATTAGCCCCTTCGGGACTTATTGCTACATCACCATGCCATTCGTCCCGAAAAATGGCGGCGCGACCTATCAGCATACTATGCAGCGATGTTTTCGGCCTCAGTTAGGTCGAAACATTCATGTATATGTAGATGACCTTGTGGTCAAGTCGGTGCTGGGATCAACCTTGTTGGATGATCTCAAGGAGACGTTCACAAATTTGCGAGCATACCAGATCAAGCTCAACCCAGAAAAATGTGTGTTCGGCGTGCCAGCCGGCAAGTTGCTTGGTTTTCTGGTTTCTAAGAGAGGAATAGAGTGCAACCCGGAGAAGATTGCGGCAATCGAGAGGATGGGCAAGCCCAGAAATCTCAAAGATGTGCAGAAGTTTACCAGATGCTTGGCATCGCTCAGCCGATTTCTCAGTCGGCTGGGAGAGAAGGAAATTCCGCTGTATCAGCTAATGAAGAAAACAAACAAGTTCAGTTGGACACCGCAAGCGGACGAAGCATTCAAGCAGCTCAAGCGCATGATGTCTACCGCTCTAGTGCTGGCAGCTCCGAAGGAAAAAGAGCCAATGATATTGTATATTGCAGCAACCACTCGGGTGGTCAGTATTGTTATGGTGGTCGAGCGTCCTGAAAAGGACAAGGCGCAACCGGTCCATATGCCAGTGTACTATGTCAGTGAAGTGCTCTCCACCTCCAAGCAAAACTACACCCATTATCAGAAGATGTGCTATGGTGTGTACATGGCAGCAAGAAAGTTGAAGCCCTATTTCCAAGCGCATCCGGTCACGGTGGTCAGTTCTGCTCCATTGGCAGAAATCATTGGCAGTCGGGACGCATCCGGTCGGGTGGCAAAATGGGACATTGAAATTGCAACACATGGGATCAAGTACGAACCTCGAACTGCGGTCAAATCTCAAGTGCTGGCAGATTTTCTGGTGGATTGGGCAGAAACTCAATATATACCCCCTTGTCCGGACTCTCAGTTCTAGAAGATGCACTTCGATGGCTCCAAGCTGATGACCAGACTAGGGGCTGGTGTGGTCCTTACTTCTCCAAAAGGTGAATAGCTCGAGTATGTGTTGTAGATCCACTTCGCAGCATCAAACAATGTGGCCGAATACGAAGCTTTGGTACATGGTGTCCGATTGGCCAAGGAGATTGGCATTCGGCGAATTCCGTGTTATGGTGATTCCGATCTGGTGGTGCAGCAATGCACTGGCACTTGGGATGCAAAAGATGAAAATATGGAAAGATACAGATTCCTTGTGCAGCAGTTGTCTGGGTTCTTTGAGGGGTGTGAATTCCATCACATTCCCCGAGCCGAAAATGAAGCAGAAGATGCACTGTCCAAACTGGGGTCTACCGGAAAGGAAATTCCTCCAGGAATATCACTAGAGAACATCCACAAGACATCCATCAAGCCTTCCCCAGAATCAGAGTAAATCTTTATTCCGGCCGACCTGAAGATGGCAGAGCTCGAAGCAAAAAAGAAAAAGGCAAAGGAGCATTCGGCCGCACTAGGGACTGCCGATTGCAAACCAGGGGCTGCTGTCGTCACCTCGGGGACTGAGGGGACCATGCCAGACGCAATTGGCTCCTCCTCCTTCGATTTTCCAGTAGCAGAAGTCACACAGCCAGAGCCAGAAGCAGTTGCTATAATGGTGATCGTGGCGGCACCGTCATGGGCAGAACCATTCAGAAATTTCCTGGTAGATGGCATACTCCCAGAAGATGAAGTGGAAGCTCGGCAATTCCAGCGCCGGTCTGGAGCATACACGATCATCAACAATGAGCTGGTGCACCGAAGTGCAACAGGAGTCCTTCAGCGATGTGTGGAAGAGGACAAGGGGCTGGAATTTCTCTGAGACATCCATCAAGGCGAGTGCGGTCATCATGCATCAGCAATTGCAATAGTTGCCAAGGCTTTTCTCCATGGTTTTTATTGGACGATTGCGAAAGCAGCGGCAGAAGGTCTGGTCAAGCATTGCAATGGGTGTCAAAGATTCAAGGCAAAAAGCCATTTACCAGCCTTAGCACTCAAAACCATTCCGATTACATGGCCGTTTGCAGTTTGGGGTCTGGACATGGTGGGACCGTTCAAAACAGCAAGAGGTGGCATGACTCACTTACTGGTAGCAGTAGACAAATTTACCAAATGGATAGAGGCAAGGCCGATCAAGAAACTAGATGGGCCGACGGCGGTCAGTTTCATAGCAGACATCATGGTCAGATATGGAGTGCCACACAGCATCGTCACTGACAATGGGACAAACTTTGCAAAGGGGCGCTAGTTCGGTTTGCCTCCCAGCAGGGCAACCGGCTGGACGTCGCATCCGTGGCTCACCCCCAGTCAAATGGTCAAGAAGAGCGGGCGAATCGTCTTATTCTGTCCGGAATCAAGCCAAGATTGGTGGAACCACTAGAAAGAGCACCCGACGCATGGATTGATGAGCTGCCAGCAGCGCTTTGGAGTTTGCGCACCACACCAAACCGTTCAACTGGATTCACTCCCTTCTTCTAGTATATGACGCTGAAGCAATGCTCCCTTGTGACATTGAGTTCGATTCACCACTTCACGCCATGTATATGGAGGCAGAAGCCAAGGAAGCTCGTGAGGATGGTGTTGATCTCAAAGAAGAAGCTTGTCTCCTGGACCTATCCAGGTCGGCAATATACAAGCAGAAGCTGCGTCACTACCACAACAAGACGATCCGTCCCCTAGCTTTTCATGAGGGTGACTTGGTGTTGCGCCGAATCTAGAAATCGGATGGCCAGCACAAGTTGTCCTCTCCTTGGGAAGGTCCATTCGTCGCCAGTCGAGCGCTAAAAAACAATGCATACTACTTCATTGATCTCAGGAAGTCGACCCGATATGTCGACACTTCGGGGCAAGAAACGGAGCGTCCTTGAAACGCCGAGCTGTTATGTCCGCTTTACAGTTGAATGGTATTGTTTATATCCCCTCCCTTTGTGGAAGTATTATCAATGAGAATAGCCGTGCGTCCATGAGACCGCATTCGGCAGGAGTTATAAAATTACTTGTTTAATATGTTTCAATCCCAGGGTCAGCAAAAGCAGACCCAGGGACTGACCGGTTGCCCCAAAAAGGGTATACTCGGAAAAAGAGCGAAACGAGCGAAGGGTTTTGTGAAAGCTGGTCCAAACCGAATGCAGACCGCAGGTCGGCTGTAATGTCGGGTGGACGCGGCCGAACAGAACTGTCAATCAGAGAGTTCATACTCAAAGTATATCCAGTTCGGAGTTAGCCGTTAGCAGACCCGCCGATTGTAACCAGGCTGGCTGGGCAAACAATTGGTAGGTTGCAATCGGCCCATCTTTAAAGCCTTACCTTTGCGAGAAAAACTGAGAACCTGGAAGTACTTGTCAAAAAAAAAATCCTTCGAGGTCTATTCTCCGATCCGACCACAGACCGCAGGTCGGCTGTAAGGTAGGCGAGAGTATCGACCAAGAGAGAGAAAATGACAAAGAAAAAGGCAATCAGTTGAAAAACGCAAAGACATAGTGCCATAATCATCTAAGCGAAAGCAAGTTCACAAGAAGACAGGGCCAATTGGCCGAACGATATTCATTACATGAAAGTGGCCCTCGATGGGCGCACTTGATATTTAACCGTTTGTCAAGCAAAAGAAGGAAACCGGAATGGCGTGCCGAGCTCAAGCAGCTGGCGCATCCGGAGTGGCCGACGCATCCGACGCGGGTGGAGCAGCCAGAGTTGAAGCAGTTGGGGCCGTGCTGGTGGCAACCCCCGGAGCAGAAGAGGCGGTAGTCTTGGCTTGATCACGTGCGGGGTCGTGGGCTGCGCTCACCGAGTGCCCGTCGGAGGAACCTTCGCTTTATTCCTCAGCGTCATCGTCCGCATAGTCCGAGGAGTGGGAGTTCTCGCTGCCGGTCTGACGAGCAGGTCGGGAATGAGGTGCTTTGTCTTCACTTGTAGTATACAGAAGGTCGCTGAAGTAGGCAACTCCAGTCGGCTGGCCAGCAGAGTCAACATATGGAGTAACCTACAGGAGATTCATGCCGTTTGCGAGTTCCTGGGCAATTTGGCAGATTTGTGTCCAGAGCTCGCCAATGAATTCTTCCGAGCCCTCCCACAGAGCAGTCATCAGCTTCAAGTCAATACCGGGGTACCAGCTCTTTGCAATAGAGAGGGCGGCCTGTACTCCAGACCGGAAGGCAGAATCAAGCATATTGTCAACCTGGCGAGACACAGCCTTAAGACTCCGGGAAACGTCTTCATGTTTATCAAAAGCAATGGATTTATTTTTGCCTTTGAATAGCTTGTCATTCAGCTTCTGAATACTAGTCTTATAAGTGCACAGGGCACCTTTCACGTGGGGAATCCTGGCATCCAGAGCAGCCACGAAGTCCTCGGCATCCCAGCCGGCGTCAGCAGCAACTACCACACCCCGCACTCAGCGGGCTACGGCAATAGCTTCATCAGCGGCAATAGTGGAGTTGGGCCAGGCATCTGGCAAAAGGCAATCGGAGAAGAAGTTTAGCTCGGAGAATAACAAGATCAGATCGGAAGGCAAGAATGGACAAAATGAATAATAACTGCAAGGGAGAGATCCACTCGGTGGAGGCAGGAGAGGGAAAGATCAACACCAACCTGGGCAGGCTGGATCTGTTTTTGATGTTGAACGTCCATGTCCTCAGCCCGCTTGACAGCAACATCCCTTTCCTTCATAAGTTGACCCTCAACCTCAATTCGAGCATCTGACAGCCTTTGTAGTTCCTGTTCATGGGCAGTTCTGGCGGCAGCAAGATCTGTGGTAGCCTTTTGAAGCGTGGCCTGCAGCTCGGTCTCAACAGCGGCTAGGCGCTGACGTTCCTGTTCGGCACGGCCGAGCTGGCCATTCTTCTCACCGAGCTGGTTCTCCAACTCGGCGATTCTCTTTTGAGCGGCCTCCAGCTCGGAGGAGTCAGTGGCAGCAGCTGCAAGTTTGTAATCGAGTAACGGGGTAATCACAATCGGGAGAAACAAAAAAGGACAAGTAAAAGTATAACTGTTAGTTCTTGAATCTTGGCAGCTTGTGTTTCAGAATTTTTCTTCAAGGCAGCAATGGATTTCTGGCCCGCTGAATAAGCGGCCAGAAGTTCTTCAAACACAGCCTGACGTCTATCACAGATGGCCTGAAAGATCGGTCGGTCAGATCTAAGCAAAAGAACAAAGCAGTGAAAAGAAATTAAGATCCGGACAGATTGCAAGCAATCGGCCCGAATGTCGGGGACTACACCCAGTGGGTGCGCTAGGCGCGGCCCCACTGAAGAGAAAGCTTACAGTAGTAGAGTGTTCGGAGGCTAGGATTTGGCCCAAGGCCCCATCAGCAAAGGGTCTGATATCAGTGGCAAGCCCACCCAATCGGCCCAAGAGGTGGGACGGAAGTTGGTCCTCGGATCCAGGAGGCGGAGGAGTGGCCGAGTCGGCAGCAGGTCGGACGGGGAAGACGTTGGAAACGCCAAGGTACGCCTCGCGGAACCGGTCATCTAGCGCAAGCTGGCGGCTGGATGGCGGTTGGCGCACAATGGCACCAGGGGACGGCGCTATGGAAGCACTGGGTCCGGCGGCGATATTAGTGGCAGGTGGGAAACTAACCTTTGGAGCAGCGGGTGGAGAAGCAGTTGGTTCGGTGGAGGTAGCAGTAGCTCCCTCCGAACCAGCTGAATAAGCCTCGGGCTGAGGGGCATCATTGGCGGGCCGATCTGGCTGCAGCACATCAAGATGTGCGACACCAGAGGGGTGCAGCAGGATCGGAGAAGCTGTAGCAGTGGTCGTGGCAGGAGTGGCCGACTGCGCGCCAGCAGTCGGAGGTTCAGCAGAGGATGGCAGGGGAGCAATCGGCCGCACTTCTTTTGCGGCGATGGCAGCTCTTTGTTTCTTGGCCCGCTCAGCCTTGTGGGTATCGGCAACGGCTCTCTTACGAGTAGGCGCATGCACGTTGGAGGTAGCTGAGGTAGCGGGGGTCGTACGAGGAGGGGCATCAGAGGGGGTAGGGGGAGCAATCAGAGCACCCCCAGGTCCCGCAGGATCAACAGATCGGGCAGCCCTGCAATAAAAAGAGCACAAGTGAGAAAAGCAATACAGGAAGAATCAAAAGAAGCAAAAAAGGTGAAGAGAAGCATACCCAGAAGCTCGCGGCAGCTGAGCAGAAAACTGGGCCATGGAGAAGCCAGGACGAGCAATGTTCAGGGGAGTGGGAGAAAGCACAGGGCCACTCGTCTTGGGGGCGGCTCAGCACGCACCAGTCTTCGTTTTCTTTTGGGAAACCTTGGAAGGGCCGACAACATCATCAGATCGGGGGCGTTTCACCTTGGGTAGTGTCTGCTCGGCCGGTTCAGATTCTGCGCCGAAGTCACCAAGGGGATAAGAATCGCTGCTCCATTTGGCCATGAAGCGTTTGGCGGAGGAATCAGACTCACCGGCTTTTTGAGGCCGAGCCCGAAAGAAGTAGTCCGAGCTTCGGTGTCGGAATCGGTCTCCTCTTCAAGTTCCACGTCTTGGGCGGCTTCTTCAGCACGGTCGGGATGGTAGCCCGAGGAGGATTTTCCATCCTGCATGATCCTAGAGCCAAGGAATTCCTGGGGAGAAGGGTCCGATCAGAATCAGTACGGAGGGAATGAAAGCTAAGATAAAAGACAAGATTTAGAGCATACCTCGGGGCAGGGCCGAGATCGGTTGCATGGTGTCACTCCGAACTCGAAAGGCCCAACAACCTTGAGATCGGTAATACTATTAATCCGGCGGAGGAACTCAGCTTCATTTATTCGGAATGTGGAAATCCGAGTGGGGTCAAGAAGCCGGTGCATGTCGCAGATCCGGTGGCAGCGACGTTGCAGCGGAAGCACTCGGCGGCAGAGCCAGGTCTCCACCAGATCGGCAGACTGTAGCCCTTTGTCCATCAGCTTCTGGATGTAGGCCATTTGACGATCCAGATCGGTGTCCCCTTCCCCTGGTTTTTCATCCAAGTGGTACTTTGAAGTCGGAGGTGGCAGAGCGAATTCGGGCAGTTTCAGCAAGTCCTGGTTCCTTGGTGAGAAAACATAAAAGAACCCCATCTTCCATTTCTTGATGGACTGAGGTAGTTGGGGATGAGGATAGAGTCTGACCTTGCGGATGTATATGGTGGCACCGCCGCATTCTGCCATCACCTTCACCTCCTCCTTTTTCTTGGTCTTGGGGTTAATAACAAACACACCAGTGCCCACTTGGAAGCTGCGGAAGTGGAAGAGCCGGCACCAGAGCCCAATGGTGGGCCGGACTCCGAGGTAACCCACACACAGCGCCACAAAGGTGGAGAGCAGCATGATGGCATTCGCTCCGAGGTGGTGTGGTTGCATGCGATAGAAATCAAGAAAGTCGTGGAAGAACTGGCTCACCGGGAGCCCGAATCCGCGCTGAAAATGCGCGAGGAATACGACGCGCTCGCCAGCCTGAGGCGCGGGCAAAATTTCGTCACCAGGAATGCGGAAATCGAGGTCTGCCGGAATCTTGCGAGACCGGCGGAGAAGCGCAATCTGCATCTCAGTAACGTTGGAGCCTTTCCAAGCCCCCCGCTGGGAGCCGGCGGCGGCATCGTCCCCCATGGAGGCGTCGAACTCCGTGGTGGGCGAGGAGGAGCGAGACAGAGACAGTGATGAAGATGGCGGCGGCGGCAGAAATCTGGATCCAAGCCCACCTATCGTGGCAGAGGAGGAGCAAGGGCAACGGCGGTGGAGTGCGGTGGTGAGGTCCCTGGCACAGCAGCTCTTGGTGTCGGGGGGCAGCGGCAGCAGCACGAAGGGGCGCGCGGTGCGGCGGCGGAGGCAATGGAGAAGAGCATGAGGAGGACGGTGGAGTAAGGGGTGCGTGGCGCATCTCTCACCCCATGGGGTATTTAAAGACGCAGCGAGAGGGTAGTGGGATCCGGTATGCCTATTCGGCAGACGGTGTGGCCGCGTGTATTCATAAAGAAGCAGCAGTTCAGAGCATAGAAGATCCGGCGGATGGGACGTGACGTGCGCACGTGGGTCGAGGCAGCGGTTATGACATGTCAAATCATGGCACGACGTCCCATATTCTTCGGCGAATTCAAAGCGACAAGTTCGGTCAACATTCCAGTCAAACTAACTGCGCACATCCGTGCGGAGGTTATGATGGTAGGAGCGTCCAGTCGCCACAGTTCAACTTCAGTGACCCGAGCCGCGAGGGCAGCAACCACGGCACCAGCAGGCCCAAGCAACCCACCGGACGTGCTTAGCACTCCTGTGGATACTCATGCCGATCCAGCTGTGGCTCAGGCCGAACTGGAAAAGGTGCGTCAGGCTCTGAAGGAGCAATCGGATAGGATCGACGCTGAAAAGCGCCGGATGGAGGCATCAGTTCGGGAGTACAACGCAACACACGACATTCGGCAGCGTGTTATCCCACCCCCTGTGATCGAGGAGCTCCGAGCAGCGGGCCGAGAGGTCGGCAGAGAGCTGGGAGGAGCCCAACAGCCAGTAAAAACACTCATCGCCGTTCCACAGATCTCGTATAGTTCTCCTGGGAAGAACATGAGAGCTGCCGAGCAGATCGCCACCGAGATTGAACATCTGGAGGGAGAAGAGCTGCGGGAGAGGACGCGCCGAATGCGCGACCTCATAACCACATCAAACCAGCAGCAAAAGGCGGCCACCGAGCAGCAAGGGCCAGTAGCATCAAAATGAGTTCGGGCAACTGCTGGTGCGAACCAGCCGAATGAGCCACAACGGTAGCAGAGGAAGGCATCCTCGCCGCATGGAAGTTTGCACCGCAGTCGGAGGAATCAAGGGGCTGCAGGAGGCAGTCGGAGGGACGAGCCAGTAGTCAACAACAGGCGCAATGAGCAACCGACGGCATCAATTCGTCCGGCAATAAGCCAGCGGTTAGGTCCTCGAGCAATCGCGGACAATGACGCAAGACACCGAATCGAGCAGTTGCAGAAGGATAAGCAACCGGAAGATGATGTGCCGGCGGGTCCAGCATGTTCGCCGCCATCATCGTTGAGAAGGACAAGACCATCGTGCCTGTCCTCGTCCAGACCAGCGGCTGTAGGGTGCCGCTCGCCCTTGGAACCTAGAGGAGGAGGCCCTCCGCGTCGCCCTTCTCGAGGTGGACCATCAGGAAGCGAGGGAACGCGTGGGGGCGTTGTAGACGACGGAGAAAATCCGGCAAAGATGCGCCGCCGACGAAATCGATGCGGAGGCCGAAACCCTAGCACGGGTGTAAGTTTTGGGCGAGCGGTAGAGACTATAGGGGGGGGGGTATTGCCGGAGGGGAGGATGAACACGAGCGAGGCGAGCTCAATGCTGTGCATCGCACCGGCGAAAGCCACCGGAACCAGGAGCCCGTAGTTGCGGCGGCTGAGGGAACAAAGAAGAGGATGGGGATTAGGGTTAGATGGGTGTGCACTATGGCTTACATAGGTTGGCTAATTTTTTTTGCCACTGACCGCGTCGGGACTTCAAATTTTTGCATTTCCACGCGCGCGCTCAAAATTTCTGGCGCGTCGTCATTTTATATTTTTATTTTTTATACATTGTTGATTAAATTCAATTGACATATGGCCCAACACAGGAAAGACACATGACACATCAGCAAGAGCTATCGGTGACGGTTTAGATGATGCATATGAAGAAAGAAAAGGGTAGACCAACAAGTTAATATGTGACAGTTTTTGTGACGGTCCATTGATGTCCATCATAAAGTGACCACCTTTTTCTAAGGGTAATCAGATCCTGCAGATCCATGACGCTTTCCATGACAGGTACCAAAAAACCATCATGTTCCATGACGGTTTTCGAGAACGTCATCAGAAATCCATCATGTATTAACAGATTTCTTGTAATGGTTGTCGGGGACTCCAATATTCAAGATAGGGGAGTTGCACGCTATCTTTTATCTTTGCTTTTTAGTCTTGTTGGTTTACCTTTCAGATTTTATCTTTGTATCCTTTATCAAAAATCACAAAAAAATTATTTACCTTGTTTTTCGTAGTCCTTATTCTTTAGTTAAGCGTGTCTGGGAGCTGCGCCGAGCTCTTCCTCGACTCCCCGTACGGCCAGCCGTGGCCGGGACGCCTGATAGGTCCAAAACGTATCTATAATTTCTGCTTGCTCCATGCATGTTTTGTGTGATATTGCTATGATCTAGATACACTTTCATACACTTTTGATCATATTTGGACTAACCTATTAATTCAGTGCACCACAGTGCCAGTTCCTGTTTTTGGCTGTTTTTCTATTTTAGTTTTCCCCCATATAAAAAGTGCCAGAAAAATTCCGGGAAAAATATAGGAAAAATCAGCGTACAGGAAGCTTCGTGAAGAGCCCGAGTGGGGCCAGAGGGGAGCCAGGGGTGGCCTAGGCGGCCACCCGGCGCGGCCCCACCCCTGGCCGCGCCAGGGGGGCGCCTGGGGCCCCTGGTACACCTTTGGCTTCCCCCCTTCGCCTATATATTCTCCGTCACGGGAAACTTCAGAAAAGAGAACCATTTTTCGCGATCTCGCCTCTGTTCCGCCGATGCCGCGCTTCCGAGATCGGGAGCACCAGAAGACCTCTTCCTGGCACCCTGCCGGAGGGAGGGTTGACCTCCGGGAGTCTCCTCTCCACCATGGATGCTCCCCGGATGTCTCGTGAGTAGTTTTCCTTAGACCATGGGTCCGTGATCAGTAGCTATGTGATGTTCTCCTCCCCTCTTTGTTCTTCATTGTTTAGACCTCGTGAGCTGCCCTACATGATCAAGGCACTTTTGTAATCTTTCTGCTATTGCTATGCTGAGTTTGATGGGATCTGATGGATTATGAGATTATGTTCAGATTGTGATTGAGTAATATATTTGGTTTTTATCTCTTATATTTTTGTTCCTAAGTAATTCTTGCATGTTCTCCGTTGCTGTTTATTGCTTTGGCCAAGTAGTAGGTAGTAACCCCAAGAGGGAACATTATGCTCGATTGTGGGTTCATGCCCCCCGATGACTCGCTTGAGTGACAGAAACATGAGTCTAGGGGATGTGCTGTTTCCACAAGGGGGAAAACAACGGTGCTTGTAACCGCGGTTGCAAGGATTGTTTACTTTACGCAAAGTGATTTTTAATGCAGTTGTCTGTTGCTTTGGGTTTACACTTTGGGTGGGGCTCGCAACTTAATACCAGCGAGATGTTCTGGATAGATATCTCAAGGTGGATGATTAGTAGTAGATGCAGTTGGATTTCGGTCTACTTATTTTGGCGTACTGCCTGTGCTTTTGAGCCTCTTCCTTTCTTTTGTAGCATAGTTAGCATTGCGGTGCGTTCATAATCCTGTCAATTGCCCTTCTGTAATTTGTTTACCTTGCATAGAAGTTTTATCGTCTTTTGGGAGAGAGACATCACTAGTGAACATCACGTATCCCGGTCCATATCCGCATTACTGTTTCCACGCTCATTTACTTTTCTTCTTTTACTTTCAGTTGCTATCATTATCCTTTGTGTTTGATCCTTTGTGAACAACAAGAACGGAGAGATTGACAATCTCTCTGAACTTCGTTGGGAACAAAGTTATTTGTGTCTGTGTGCAGGCCCGCGTCAGTTGCGCCGCTGACACCTACTTATCATCTCTGGAGTCCTACTGCAGACAAACCTTGGTATCTTTACTGAGGGAAATTTGCTGCTGTGCTGCATCACGCCTTCCACTTGGGGCTCACCAACGAAGGGCGAGAAGACTACACCCGTCAACTCTCGCACCATCAACGCCGCACGCGTCGTCAATCGGACTGCCTCCGTCCGCCGGCTGCCGGGTCCCCTGTCTCCGAATTCGACGGCCTCACCGCGCCCCGGCCTCTCCATACACGCTCCCGAACACCACAGTGAGCCCCTCGTCCGGTCCTTCCCCCGTCCCCGTGATTAGGTCGCCGTAGCCGCCGCTTCACCACGTGGTCCAGCTCCGTCCGCCGCCGCGGGCTTGGTCCCGGCGAGCACATGCCGCCCTAGGCCGTGATGTTGGTCTCGGTAGAAGCGCGACGCCGCCCTCGCCCAATTCCACCCCTCCTCCGTGTTTTTTGTCGCCGGAATACCCCGGTCCTCGCCGCCGTACGGGCTCGCCGGAGCATGTCCGGTGGCATTAGCCACTAACTCATCGGGGTTAACTTCCCCTGTTAACGTACCCCCCCTGATCCACTGACGAGTGGGTCCACCCCCCCTTAGTAGCCACTAATCCTATGTTTAGATAAAACTGAAAACATAACCCCCCATGTGTCTATGGCTAGTGGTACCCTGGCCTTTTTATTAACTAAAATTGTTTAATTAAACTATACCCTATGACATATAGGTCCCACCTGTAAGCTAATTAATTAACTGAATTAATTTACTTCTGTTAGTATGACATGTGGGACCCCACTGTTATTAAATTTAATTAAGTGTTTTATTAAATATGTGAGGCTGACCAGTGGTAAAATTCAATATCTTTTAAACCGTAAGTCATATTCAAAAACTTTATACATCAAAATTGATCAGAAAAATATAACGTATACGGATTCTCTATCCGTATACCAACCACACCCCTCCAACACAACGGACATCGACATCTCCCTCCGGGCCGTCTGTCCGATGATTTGTCCGGTACTGTCAAAGTATCCGGATGAATTTATTCTGAACACGAAAGTTGTTCGGATTGTTTCAACTAGCACGGTTACACCATCCACACGTTTGTCGGATGTCCACGACACCTCTGGCATGATCCTTTCCCCCTCCGGACACCCTGTTCGGTAATCACCCGGAGCTGGTATTTCATCCCTGGATGAATTCCCGCTACGAGAAACATGCATTGCACTGCGTTAGAACACCGTTAACATTGCATTCGTCATGCCTTTCATCTGTTTGATATGATTGCTTTATATTTACTGTTTCTTCCCCCTTTATTCTCTGGTAGACCCCGCTGCTACCGTCGACTACACCGCTGCCGGGTATGACTACTTCGTCGATGACCCTACCCCTACCGTCGAGCTTCCAGGCAAGCAGAGCCATTCTCTTCCCCAGATATGACCTATCTTTTCCGTACTTTCTTGCACTAGGCATTGTTACTTCTGCTGCTACGATTACAATCCTATTCAATTGCATAGCCTGTTTTTGTTGCCCCTTGATGTACCTTCCTTTATCCTATGCTGCCTATTATAATTATGCATTATTTAGTAGTGAGCCCTACACATTGTTAGCTAGGATTAGATAGTGGGCCGTGACCACTCAGGGGAGTAAACACGGATACAATATATATAACTGCAACAGGTATGGTACAATGCAGACACCGCCTAAGGCCCCCTAGCTCAGCTCTGCCAAGCCACCATCAAGTGTGAGCTATCAAGGAGTAATCCTTGTACTCCACTCGTTGCTGACTCTGTATAGCCGCTCTAGGTACCTGAGCAACGGTTGTCCTTAAAGGTAAGAGTCGGGCGACCCAACGGTGCCCGCGAGAGGTATTGCGTTGGGAACGATAGGGAGGGTACGACAGACGTTACTCGCGTGCTTGGCCCCTTCTCATATCTCGCGAGAGTTACCAAACTACGAAAAGTTGAGCTCTACCGAGAGCACACACGAGACAAGGTAAGGAGACGGTTCACCTTGTTGGTAACTGGAGAGACTTGGTGGGACGACAGGGCAGGCACCGATGTACTAGTGGTCCTGACTGCTGTCATTTTCCGCGGGTCAGTTAAGTCGAGGCAACGATAACGGTTGTCACGCAGGTTAATTAAAATGCTAAATGGTTCGGCAGATGACTTGAGAGACCTGTTGGTCTGTACGCACTACCTTCACGTGGGATAAGGAGTTATGGGCTCCCTTGTGTCGTAGTTTTTCCGAAAGCTCCTCAGACGTCAGCAGTACCGCGACCTGCGCCGGGAATTGTGTCTTCTTCGCTCGAGCGGTGTGTATTTGGATTTGCTTTTGCTTCACCGGCCAGCCACGCACCGTGCAGGAGCGTGCAAGGGTGAGGGTCCTAGACCCCTTGGCGCATAGGATATAGTCCGGCGGATGGCCTCTCTGTTGAGCCTGGGATGGGCTGCGTCGTGTCGGATAGCTTTGGTGGAGCGTTCCCTAACAAGGTTCCCGCCACCCTGGAGATCCGAGCGTGCAGGCTGGACATTAGTACACCCCTGCAAGGAGTTTAATCTATTCGAATAGCCGTGTCGACGGTAACAGGACGCTTTATGCTGAAGCTGGATCTTACCACTACAAACTACTACTATTAAACTGTATGGTTCCGGGTCTTCTTCCTCGCAGGGAGTCGACGAATGGAACTCAGAGGCATTATTATTATTAATTATTACAACTTACAATTATACAATGCCACATCAACTTCTGCTGCATTGTTATTACATTCATGTTATTGAACTATTGGCTGTTTCTCTTCTCATGCTGCAACACATCGTCGGAAGATGCTAGTCTTCGATAGGCCTAGCTTCTTAGCCTTATTTTTATTTCTACCTTGCAGTCCACTATATTCAGCCTCCCCTTTCCATTTGATACAAATGCATAAATGCTTAGTAGCGGACGTAAGACTCGCGGGTATGCTAGATACTCACCTTTGCTTTATTTCCCCCTTTATGTTTTGCCTGATCGGCCGCTGCAGTCGACGTTGGAGCCCAGGAGCAGGAGGACCCCGAAGACGGATACTACTACGTCGAGAACCCCGCTGACCAGGACCAGGAGTAGTTCCGGAGGCTCCCAGGCAGGAGGCCTTGCCTTTTCGGTCTGTATCTCTGATATTATTTGTGCTAGCCTTCTTAAGGCAAAACTTGACTAACTATATCTGTACTCAGATATTATGGCTTGTATAACTTATGTATTCGGGTCCGTGCGACCCCCTTATCTTGTAACATATTGTTTTATCCTTTTGTGTTTAGTGTTGTGCTGTGATATTCTCACCGTGGCACCCTAATCTCAACCGTGTACCCTGCGTGTATGATTACTGTACACGGATTGATTTTGGGGGCGTCACAAGTTGGTATCAGAGCCGATTGCCTGTAGGAAGCCTCCCACCCACTACCTGGTCGAAGTTGAGTCTAGACTTTGAAAAACTATTTTGCTAACTTAATGTTTGGCTTACGGGCCCACATCGATGTCACTATGTGTGATATCTATGGTATTAGGATCCTTTTCTCCTTACCTATGCTCTGGGAATCTGCTCTCTTATCCTTGCTGGTAAGTTTTACAAACTCTAACACTAGGATCACGTTCTCTTGATTCCACCCGGCGTTCTGGTGCTACCCCATTGATTGAGTCCTGTCGCAGGAGTTCTACCCCAGGTCCCGGACCGCGGATCCCATTCTCATTCTAGGCAGGCCGCGCGTCCTCTAGCATTAACTCCTGTGGCCAACAGTTTTCTTGCGGCGTGATTGACATAGTGGAATCTATGTCGCGTCGTGTAATCCTTACCGCATTCTGCGCGCCGCCTAGTGTGTCCTTTTTCCTTAATTTCTACGACGTTACACTGCCCGATTTTAGGTTGACTCTGTGTGTGGATGTGTATGTCTTATATGACTACTCCTATATATCCGCGCCTCCTCTTTGTTGTCGTTTTACCTCTTACTCATTTCCAGCATCTCGTTAAATTTTCATCGCTGAAATGCCACTGTTAAATTCTAGCAGGATGGCTGGTCGTGGTGGTCGTGGTGCCAACGATCCACCTCCACCACCGGACTACATGGCCGCGATGATGCAACAGTTTTAGATGAACCAAGTGTTCATGCAAGGAGTCATAGACCAGCTCCAGAATCAGAACCAGAATCAGAACCAGCACCAGAACCAACCGCCTGTGGTTATGCGTCTCAATCCCCCTCTCTTCCACCAACCTGAACAACCGCTGGATGCCGATGATTGGCTTCATGACATCACTCGTCATCTGGAGTTCGCTAATGTGAGAGCTATTGATTACGTCAACTTCGCGCACTATTTCCTGCGTGGATCTGCTGCTCAGTGGTGGGACACCTACAAGGGCTCACTAGTTGAAGGGAATGTCGTCACCTGGAATGACTTCAAGACTACCTTCCGTGCTCGTTATGTCCCCCAGGAGATTATGAGCCGTATGAAGGCCGAGTTCCGCAACCTCGTTCAGGGCAACAAAACTGGCGAGGCATATCAGAGGGAATTCCTCCGCCTCTCCCGCTATGCTGCAAGTGACCTCCCCAATGATGCAAGTAGGCAAGAGAAGTTCCGTGATGGACTCAACCCAGACCTCCAGCTTGCTCTGGCCCTGCATGTCTTCCCCGACTTTGCTACTATGGTGAACCAGACTATCACTCTTGAGACCGCTCAGGCTAAGTTCAGGGGTTCGCCGAAGCGCCCCCGTGATGTTGGCTCATCTTCGGGCACAACACAGAAGCAACGCGTTTGGCTTCCACATAGTGTGTATCGTCCGCCTGCCCCTGCACCAAGGCCGTCGTATGTTGCACCTCGTCTGCCTCCGCCCCCGCCGAGACAGCCGAAGACTAAGACTGCACCCCTCCATCCTCAAGATGGCCTGTGCTTCAAGTGCCATCAACCAGGTCACTTTTCCACAGACTGCCCCCAGCGACAGAATCAACTCGTAGTTCACCCTTCTGGCCGTGGCAACAACAGGACCCCCAACTATAACACTGGGTCTTCTGCTCACACTCGTGTTCATGCTAACCACATTGACGTTGAAGAAGCTCAGGCACAACCCGCTACAGTGATGGGTACTATCCTCGTTAACTCAATACCTACTACTGTTTTATTTGATACAGGAGCATCGTATTCATTCATGTCAGAAGCATTTGCATTATCGCATAACTTTACCTTTGGAAAGATGGACACACCGATGGTTGTTCGCACTCCGATAGGCCAATGCCGAACCACCACGATGGTGCCCAATACCACCGTTAAAATCGATGAAGTTGTATTCCACGTGTCCCCCATCATTCTGAAGTCTTCCACCATAGACCTCATCCTGGGAATTGATTGGTTGAAAGTCCACGATGCCGCACTGTATTGTGGTACCAAGTATGTCCAACTTTTTCACCCCTCCGGTGAGATTGTTAACCACACCACCCGGGTTACCCGTGATGCTGAAGCACATATCTATATGATGAATGCTTTGAACTTCTCGCCTCTTGAAGGAATTGAGCAAGTTCCGGTTGTTTGTGATTTTCCCGACGTCTTCCCAGAAGAACTGCCGGGAATACCCCCGATTAGAGAGGTTGAGTTCATCATCGACTTGAAGCCTGGCACCGTCCCTATTGCCAAGCGTCCTTATAAGATGCCACCCCACCACCTCCTTGAACTGAAGAAGGAGATCGACACAACACTCGATAAAGGATTCATCCGTCCTAGTTCCTCTGTTTGGGGAGCACCTTCGCTCTTTGTGAAGAAGAGTGATGGCACGAACCGTTTGGTACAAGATTACCGACCTATCAACCAGGCCACGATACAGAACAAGTACCCACTTCCTCGGATCAATGATCTGTATGATCAACTTGCTGGATCCAAGGTGTTTTCTAAACTCGACTTGAGGTTGGGTTATCACCAAATCCGCGTCCGTGAAGAGGAAATTCCGAAGACTGCCTTCATTACTCGCTATTGTTCATACGAGTACATTGTCATGTCCTTTGGCTTGACGAATGCCCCGGCCACTTTTTCCCGATTGACGAACTATATATTCATGGAATATCTCGACAAGTTTGTCAAGGTTTATCTGGATGATATATTGATATACTCCAAGAATGAAGAAGAACATGCTGGACATCTTCGTCTTATACTGGAAAAGCTTCGAGAAAACAAACTCTATGCTAAGTATTCTAAGTGTGAATTCTGGCTTCCCGAAGTTACTTACCTTGGTCATGTGATTTCCAAAGATGGCGTTGCCGTCAACCCCGAACGTATTCAGGCTATTCTTGACTGTACTCCGCCCAGGACTGTCAAGCAAGTCAGAAGTTTCCTCGGACTCGCCAGCTATTGCCGTTGTTTCGTCGAGAACTTCTCCAAGATTGCCAAGCCGCTGACCAGTCTGCTTCACAAAGGCATCAAGTTTGAGTGGACTGATAAATGTCAAGAAAGTGTTCAAGCTCTGAAGGAAAAGATCACTTCTCCCCCAGTGCTTACTCCCCCTGATACCCAGATGCACTTCGTGATATATTGCATCGCGTCTCGTCAAGGATTAGGCTGTGTCCTAATGCAAGAGCGCAAAGTGATTGCTTATGGCTCTCGTCAGTTGCGTGCTCACGAAGAAAACTACCCAACACATGATCTCGAGTTGGCAGCGGTAATTTATGCATTGAAGCTGTGGCGACATTACCTCGTCGGTAACCGTTGCGAGATCTACACCGATCACCAAAGCTTGAAGTAACTGTTTACTCAGCCCGACCTGAATCTCCGCCAGCAGAGATGGCTCGAGACAATAGCCGACTACAACATGGGAATTTCTTACACCCCTGGTAAAGCTAATGTGGTAGCCGATGCCTTAAGCCGCAAAGCCTACTGTTCTGAACTTGAAGTCCAGATAGAGCAGCCACTTCTGTATGAAGAGCTCCGCAAGTTGAACATTGAAATTTTTCCGCAGGGACATGTGAATAACCTTGTTGTTGAGCCGGACCTCGACAGCACCATCAAGTGGATACAAACATGTGACTCTGATGTCGAGAAGATCAAGAAGTATACCGCTAGAGGAAAGCCATCATGCTTCACTGTTGCTGATGATGGTACGTTGTATTTCAAGAATCGTTTAGTGGTCCCTAGGAGTAATCCCAATCTAAACTTGACCCCGCGCGTAATGAAAGAAGCTCATGATACTCCTTTGTCGATTCACCCGGGTAGTACCAAGATGTACCAAGACCTCCGTCAGCGGTACTGGTGGTCTAACATGAAGCAAGACATCGCTCGATATGTTGACGAGTGTGACGTTTGCCGTCGCGTGAAAGCAGAACATCAAAGACCTGCTGGAACTCTACAACCACTTTCTATTCCTGAATGGAAGTGGGACAAGATCGAGATGGACTTCGTCACTGGTTTTCCCAGATCGCAGAAAGGCCACGATGCTATCTTTGTCGTCATCGACTGCTTCTCCAAGTGAAAGTGCAATATATCGACCAGAGGGGGGGGGGGTGAATGGGAGATTTTCAATTTTGCTATCAGATTTTGATTTTCTTCAGGACTGAAGTAGTCATGAAGCTGAAGAAGTAACCAAAATCATGAAGAAATAAAACTTCACAGAATGTAATCATCAGGGCAGCTCATCATAATGCAATAGAAATAAATCAAATCAGATAAGCAGAAGTGCTTCAGATGCATAGTATGAAGACTAATAGCAGAGGGAGAGCTGACGCACAAGCAGTCAACATAGATACTGAAGACATAATACTGAGGCTTAAGAGATTGAAGAGATATCACCAGAAATTGAAGACAATGGTTTGGTAGACCAGTTCAAGTTGCTGTGACAACTCTACGTCTGGTTGGAGAGGCTGAGCTTCAACTCAGAAGACATAGTCTTCACCTTGTTCTCCTTGAACTAAAGTCCTCAGACTCCGTCCAATAACTCAGGTGAGTCTTCAAGGTAGACTCCCGAAACCTTTACAGACTCAGTCACTCCGGGAAGTCACAATTGCATCTTGACTTCCTCAGACTGAAGACTTCTACACCGGCTGGAAGATCACAGTCTTCAAGAGTAAAAAGCTTCGGATCACTCAAACCGACTTCCTCAGAAATGCTCAACTACTCAGGCTGGTGGTTTTCCTCACATAGGTTCTTCAGTTTCCTCAGAGGTGGGTTGCTCTCAAATGACAAGTGTCAGTTTTTCTCTCGGAGCAGCCAACCCACAAATGGGGCTGGGGGTGGCTATTTATAGCCGAGGAGCAACCCGAGGCGAAAGGACATAAATTCCCATGCATGCAATTACTCTCATCCCCTCGGAAATGACCGTTGCTAGACAAGTTCTAGCCTCTCACCACGCAACACGTGGCACGGTCAAAGTATTATCTCTCCAGACTCCTCAACCGAAGTTAGTTACCTCAGTGTCCTGAAGAACAACGTCTCAGACACATGAGGACTGAACTTCTACTGCAGGAGATTTCTCTTTCTTCAGGAGAACTGCACTCGCAGTCTCCAGACTCCTCAACCGAAGACAGATTCCTCAGTGTCCCGAAGAACAAGGTCTCAGACGCCCGAGGAAATGAACTTCTACTGTAGGAGATTTCCTCAGGGTTTTTCTTCAGGATTCCTAACTGAGCACTTCCTCAGACCTTCGGAACTCGTTTTCTTCAACCCCTCCAACAGTGCGGTGTTTTCCTATGACTCAAGAAGTATAAAAAGTCTTAGCAAAGACTACGCTTCAACTTCGTCTTTAGCGCGAACTTCCTCAGGATCGTCTTCAGCTTCAGCTTCAACCGAACGCTTCAGGATCCTGTTTCCTCAGGATTTCGCGCGACTTCATTCTTCAGGAAACGCACCGTTTTCTCCAATGTTCCTCAACATTTTGGGGGGTCGACATTGGTGGTTAAACACCTCATCAGGGACTTTTCTCCTGTGTATACTCACAAACACATCAGTCCCTTAACCGTTTTGTCATCAAACTCCAAAACCTGAAGGGGAGGGCACTTGATGCACTTACAATCTCCCCCTTTTTGGTGATTTGATGACAATCAGGTTAAGCTTCAACGGGGATAAAATTATGAGTTTGAAGAATAAAAAATTTGAAGAACATTTTTATCATTAAGCTGGATATAATGAAGCTCCCCCTGAGGATATGCATATAAGTTGAAGAATGTTTAATATCTAGAGCATTTTGAGGTATATGAGGAGCTCCCCCTATATCCAGGCATTTCTGAAGCAGTGCATGTTATGAAGTGTTTGAGGAAATTAAACAACGCACTGAGAGAGGTGTTTGCAGAGACAATCACATGCATATATGATAAACTTGAGGAAATAGCATATGGTAACTGAGGAATAGTATCAGGAAAACACCAAAATTACAGTTTACAACTCGTTACAAAAAAACTGAAGAACGAGAGTTGTAACTGAAGAACCCCATATCTAAAACCCGCTTGAAGACTAACAGATTTCTCCCCCTTTGTCATAAAATGAACAAAAAGGGAAAAACTGAAGCTAACGCCCCTTTGAAGTTGCTTCAAGGCTGAGGTGAGTCACGCCTGAGGCAATCCGTTGCAGTGTGAGGACATCCAGCAGTGTCTTCAGCTTCTTCAGCAGTCATCTCCTGGTTTGAAGAATAAGAATCCATTGCCGGAGGAGGAGTTGTGCAGCGTCTGAATTGGCTTGGGGGTCTGATGGCAGGAATTGGAGGTTGTTGAAGCTCCAACTTGGCAAGGTCTTCAGGGGTGATTACTTCTCGCATCAGTGCATCAAGATGTTGATATGTATGATGAGCATACTGATGCACTTTCTTCACAGAAGAATGCGTGTGAGCCATATAGCTGAGAATCTCAGAAAACTGACGCTTTACCCAGTCATGATTTCTATCAACTTTCTGATGAAGACTAATCAGAAGCTCTCGATCAGTCATCACTCGAGCCTGAGTTGTATCCTCAGTTGAGGCATGAGTTCTTGTTTCATCAGTTGTGCGAGACTGAGGATGACGAATATTTCCACCGAGGGAATTGGTCGGGAGAACTTCTTCATAGAAGATGCCTTTGCCTTTGTCATTTGAAGCAATAGTATGCTGAACCACTTCGACAGGTGGCAGATAAGTCCTGTGATTCGGGTGATCAGGTTGGAAATCAATTCTAGTCACTGCACGAATTAGCTTCATGATCCAAGGCGCGTATGGCTTCAGGATATGCGGATTCTGTGCAGCATCAACTAGAGTTCTGAAGAAGAAGTCAGGAACATTGATTGGCCCAGACATGCAGAGGTTGTGAAGTATGTTCTTCATGACACCAATGACTTCTTCAGCAGAGGATTCATAGCCTTTGATGGGGCAGAAGGTCTTCGCCAGAATCCGATACAGTGTGCTCGGCAGATACTGAAGCTCAGAGACTGGAAACTTTGTGCGAGCTGGGGCTTCAGGGGCCTGAGGCTTCATGAGCATGTTCATCAGGTCATCTCGAAGTATTTGAGACCCATAGGAGCAGGCAGCAGGGGAAGTGCACTGAGGCAACTCAAGAATGTCAATTGCTTCAGGAATAGTGATGGTGTAGTGATGATGCTCAGTCATCCACTCGAGGACCCAGGTGTTGATATCCAGAGGATTTCCTGAAACATACAACGTGGCATAAAACTGAAGCACAAGCTCTTCATTCCAGTGTATGCATTCAGAGCAGAACTGAAGCAGCTTGGCATGATGCAGATCCTGAAGCACATTGTTGAAGCAAGGAAGGGCTTCCATATCCATCAGAGGGATGTGCTTGTGAGGAAACAGTTTGTTTTTCTTGTAGAGCACTGAAGCATAGTAGTTCTTCTGAGTGGCAGTCCAGAACCTCAGCAGCTTTCGAGGTGGAGCAGAGTGATACGGATTTTGAATCCCCTCTTGAAAGAAACTCATGGCGTTGAAGAAATCAGTAGCATCAAAGCTTGGAGTATCATCAGCTTCAAGGTCACGGAAGAATGGTCGCTTCTGCTTTGGACACAAGGACCGAGCTTGAACTGGGCCTTGAGGTGGGGAAGGCGCTTGAGGCACTTCAATCTGAAGAGTAGCTTGAGGCTGAAGCGGAGTCGCTGCAGATGCATCAGGCACAGATGTGTTGATGTCCTTGGGGGGACGAGGTGATGTGGCCTGTTTGTCTTCAGAGCCATCCTTTGAGGCTTCAGCATTTGTACTGGTTTCTGCTTCAGGAGGGGCAGTTGTGCTTTGGTCGGCTTCAGCTTCAGTTTCAGCAGCAGGTGGGTCTGGCTGAGGATCAGCAGTTGTAGTGTCAGCTGCATCAGTATCAGTGGTGGTGTTTGCTGCAGCATCAATATTAGCAGCAGAATTTGTTAGAGCACTAGAGGCTTCGGGGTCAGCAGCATAAGACGCTGAGGACGATGCACCAACAGAGGCTTCAGACTGCAGAGAAGTGTCTGGAAGCACCTCGGTCACTGTGTTGGAGTGAGGTTCAGGTGAGAAGACAGTATGAGTGGGTGAGTTTGTCAGCCCATAGTACTCATCATAGTTGCGATGAGTTCCGTCATCCATAATATCAACGTCCATGTCTTCAACCTCAGTGATAATTGGTGGCGGTGGGGACGGTGGAGTTGGAATAATGGGTGTTGCAGCAGGGGGTGGAGTGAAGACTATTAAGCTGCGCTGAGGATTTTGAGGTGGAGTTGAGGCAGCAGTGATATGAATGGTGGTATCAGCGGGCTGTGTTGTAGGAGGAGCTGAGGAAAGGGGTGTAGCATCAATGGGATCCTCAACAGCAGGCTTCTTTGCAGCAGGTGGAGTTGAGGGTTGTGCTTCAGGCGTGCGCTTGATGCTTTTGGCAGAGGCATCAGCAGGCTGTCGAAGCTTCATCAACTTGGTCATCTGTTGTGAGATCCGTTCCTTGGATTGACCAATATAAGCACGATTGGCAGCGAACTCAATGTTGAGACGTTGAACTTCGCATTGATGCTCAGTAAACTCCTGAGGAGTAACTTCAGTGATAGGTTTCTTCTTGAAGTCACTGTGGACTTTCTTCAGTTTGGCCTTCAACTATTTCTGAAGATCACGTTGATGAATCTCATTTATGAGGAACTGTTGAACATAGAACTTGATGTCTTTCGTAATGTCCAAATCATCAAGCGGAGTGTCAGGCTTAACAGACCAAATTTCAATGTACTCCAAGATCTTCTTGGGATCAAGGAGAAGCGGGATTTCTGAACCCGTTGCTTCAGCTTTGCGTCTGGCCGCAGCACGCACGTATTCAATCTTATCAGCTTCAGTGGCGACGAAGCCGGCCAAATCCTCAAATTCATCTTCATCATCAGAGGATTGAGGAGTATGATAAATGGCGCCACACATAGCAGTTTTCTTTGGTGAGGGGCGAGGGCCGCGTTGAAGAACAGTTTTGGTCTTCAGCTGAGACTGAGGCATTGTGGTTGAGGCCTCAGGAGCATGACCTGAGTCATCAGTGCGTGTCCTTGAGGAGGGGGCAGCCCCATCCGTGCGTTGACATGAGGAGCCAACAACTTGAGGCTTAGCTGAGGTCTTCTGAGAAGGTTTCATGCCAGGAGCCTTTTTGCGGTGCTGAGGCGGTGGTTGTTGTCTGGGTTGAGACTGATCTTGAGGCGGAATTTGTATTGAAGCAGTCAAGTCACGGACCAGATTCTTGACACGGCTGCGAGTGCGCTTGAGGTACTGTTCATGTGCAGCAGGAAAGTCTTCAGGAGTATGCAGTGTTGTGGGATCAGGAATGACTCCAGGAGCTGGGGGAGGTCGAGCCTTGATACCCAAGGTCTTTAGTGGCGGATTAACTGCAAACATTTCCTCATGCTGAGGATTAAGCCATTGATAGGACACCCAGCGCTTGGCCCATTCCCTCGTGATTTTCTGTACCCGTTTCTTTCGTTCATCAGTAGTTTCTCTTTCGGGAGTCTTCAGCTTCTCATAGAGTTCAGGAGGCAGGTCTTTAGCGGTATCAGTATGCTTACGCCGAGGAGCCATTTTCTTCAGCTGAGATGTCTGAGGAATTGTGCGTTCAAGCTGAGCTGCAAATGAAGTGAGACTGTGAGAACCATACGATTCCTCAGCAGACATGTAACTGTGACAGAATTAAGTTGCGAGGGAAGTGGGGCACGGTTATATGTGTTCGTGAGGAATAGGCTGAGGAAAATGAAGAAATGAGGCATAGGTACAGGTGTCAGAAAGCTAGCAGTACAGTTGAGGAAGAACTGGCTTGAGGACTCAACAGTGCCGAGGAATAATATGCTGAGGAATTAACCACTGAGGAATAAGCATACCAAACTTGAGGCGAATACTGAGGGACAATGAGTCTTCGTCCCCGGCGACGGCGAACTCCGGCGATGTTAGCGCTCGAGCGTGAGGAGCTCAAGGGCGGCGGCGCGAGAGTGAGAGAAGCGGTGGGGGGTAAATGACCGGGGGTGGGGGGTAGAGGGCTATTTATAGAGGGGTGAAAGCTGAGGAGGTTGCGAAATTTGTGGACGAGATAGCCCCTGATTGTTGGGATCCTCAGTGGATATCGTGATGGTGGATAATTACGACGTGCGGTAAAATCGCAACAAATTGAAGACAGTTGTAACAGAAAATCCGTGATTTGAGGACCTTGAGGACAAGGGCTGAAGACGAAGAAAAATGGTCTCAGGCTGATGATGATGACTTAAGGTCTCGGCCTGAGGAATATATGATTTCCGGATGAACGCATATGAGATAGACAGATTAGATAAGTGAGCACAGAGGGACGGGTCCGATCACGTTCACCTAGTTGAAGAAGCAAAAACTGAAGATCAATAACTATAGGTGAACGCTGTTGAGGACAAACACGATAATCATCAGTAATGAAGACTTCGAATCTTGAGGAAGATCAATAACATCAAATCCTGAGGAAGTTGAGGAACACCAAATCCTGAGGTGTTTTGGGCGGTGGCGCTACCCACCTTATAGGGAATGAGACACTTGATACCATACAATTGTCGTATGGATCTTGAGTCAATTTCCACGTTGATTTCTTCACACATAGCAAGGTAGTTCCTCATGATTTGAGGAGTACGACGCATCGTGTGTTGTGCATCAGGATTCTTCAATATTGTTAAGCGTTAGGATGTGTGTCCATTCGCTGGACGTTTGAGGAGTCTAAGATATTTAGCTCACACCTCCGAGTGCTAAATCGCTTCTCATCCAAAGGCTTAGTGAATATATCAGCAAGTTGGTCTTCAGTCTTCACATGGCTGATGACGATATCTTCCTTCAAGACATGATCCCGAAGAAAGTGATACCGAATCTCAATATGCTTCGTCCTCGAGTGCTGTACCGGATTGAGAGATCTTTATGGCGCTCTCATTGTCACATAGGAGTGGTACTTTCTTCAGGTTGATGCCGTAGTCCTTCAGAGTTTGCTTCATCCAAAGAAGCTGTGAGCATCTTGCACCAGCAGCAATGTATTCAGCTTTAGCGGTGGAGAGAGAGACGCAGTTCTGCTTCTTCAATGACCAGCACACAAGAGAACGTCCGAGGAAGTGACATGTTCCTGAGGTAGACTTCCGATCCACTCGATCTCCAGCATAATTTGAGTCTGAGTACCCGACGAGATCCAGCTGTGTGCCTTTTGGATACCATAAGCCTAGCGACGGGGTGTGAGCCAAATATCGAAGAATTCGTTTCACCGCTTGGTGATGCGATTCCTTTGGTGCCGCTTGGAATCGGGCACACATGCAAACGCTCAACATTATATCAGGCCTGGATGCACATAGATATAGCAGAGAACCTATCATGGAGCGGTATACCTTTTGATCGTAGTCCTTGCCATTTTCATCGGGGCCAAGTTGTCCGTTTGTAGGCATCGGTGTCTTGATGCCCTTGCAGTCTTGCATTCCGAATTTCCTCAGGCACTCCTTGAGATACTTCTCCTGAGAGATGAAGATGCCGTTGCGTTGTTGACGAATTTGGAGTCCTAAGAAGAACTTCAGCTCGCCCATCATCGACATCTAATACTGTTCACTCATCAAGAATGCAAATTCTTCACTATATTTCTTGTTAGTGCATCCAAATATTATGTCATCAACATAAATTTGACATATGAATAATGCATCATCATATCATTTTGTGAAAAGAGTTGGGTCGAGGGAACCAGATTTGAAGCCCTTGCTGGTGAGGAAGTCCCTTAGTGTGTCATACCAAGCCCGAGGGGCTTGCTTCAGTCCATAGAGGGCTTTCTTCAATCTGTACACCATATCAGGCTTCTTGGCTTCTTCAAAACCTGGAGGTTGAGCAACATATACTTCTTCCTCGATATTACCATTGAGGAAGGCACTTTTCACATCCATTTGATGTAACTTGATATTATGATGATTAGCGAATACAAGCATAATGCGAATGGACTCAAGTCTAGCTACAGGAGAAAAGGTTTCACCGAAGTCGATCCCCTCGACTTGAGTATATCCTTGAGCTACGAGACGAGCTTTGTTTCTGATGACTTGTCCATCTTCATCAAGTTTGTTGCGGTAGATCCACTTCGTGCCGATGACATTGTGAACTCTAGGATCAGGACGTTTGACTAGTTCCCAAACATCATTCAGTTTAAACTGAAGAAGTTCGTCTTGCATTGCCTGAATCCATTCCGCTTCTCGGAATGCCTCGGTGACTTTGGTGGGCTCTGAAATTGATACAAACGAGAAATGCCCACAAAAGTTAGCTATGCGATTAGCTCTTGCACGAGTGAGAGGACCTGGTAGGTTGATGTCAGCGAGGATTTTGTCCACTTGAACTTCATTTGCCACACGAGGAAGTGGAGGAGGATGATCTTGAGGCGCATCTTCGTCACTGCTGTCAGATTCGTTAGCATCAGCTTCAGGTGCTTCAGGAGCTTCAGGCGTATCAGGTGCCTCAGGATCAGGATCGTCATCAGGATTATTCGCTTCAGGATTTGGGTGTTCTTCAGGAGCAGGAGGTATGTGGATTTCTTCAGAATGATCCACAGGAATGATGTCACCAGCACCCATCTTCTTGATCTGTTCTTCAGGTGGTGCTTCACCTAAATCATGTGGCAGGTGCTCTCTTTGGGAGCCATCAGACTCATCAAAACGCACGTCTACAGTTTCAACAATTTTGTAATGACTAATGTTGAAGACTCTGTAGGTGTGCGAGTTGATACCATAACCGAGCATGAAACCCTCACATGCTTTGGGTGCAAATTTGGACTCGTGATGAGGATCACGTATCCAGCAAGGTGCACCGAATACTTTGAAGTAACTTACATTGGGTTTCTTACCGACCATTAACTCGTATGATGTTTTATTGAAGAACTTGTGAAGATACACTCGATTGACGATGTGACAGGCAGTGTGGATTGCTTCAGCCCACCACTTGAGTGGAGTATTGTACTCAGCCAGCATCATGCGAGCCATCTCGATGAGGGTTCGATTCTTCCTCTCAACAACGCCATTTTGCTGAGGAGTGTATGGCGCAGAGAATTCATGAGAAATTCCCAAGTCATCGAGGAATTCTTCCACACCGAAGTTCTTGAACTCAGTGCCGTTGTCGCTTCGAATGTGCTTGATCTTCAGGTTGTAGTTGCTCATGACTCGCAGGGCGAAGCGCTTGAGGATTGCTGGAGTTTCTGACTTATAGAGAAGAAAATGCACCCAAGTGTATCGTGAGAAGTCATCAACAATAACAAGACCATACATGTTACCTCCGAAGCTCGAATACTTTGGAGGACCAAATAGATCCATGTGAAGCAATTCCAGTGGTCTCGTAGTAGTCATGATGGTCTTTGCTGGGTGATTGGCCTTGGTCATCTTTCCAGCTTCGCAGGCACCACAGAGCCGGTCCTTTGAAAATCTGATTTCCTCAATCCCGAGGACATGTTTCTTCAGTACCAGCTTCTGAAGATTTCTCATTCCAGCGTGGCCGAGTCTTCGATGCCATAGCCAGCACTCTGAGGCTCGTGCCAAGAGGCATGTAGCAACCTGAGGACCTTCAGAGAAATCTACAATATACAGGTCACCTTTCCTAATCCCACTGAAGACAATGGATTTATCGCTAATCATGAAGACAATACAACCATGTTTTCCGAAGAGAACAGCGAGATCAAGATCACACAGCATAGATACAGACATCAAGTTGTATCCAAGAGATTCAACAAGCATGACTTTATCAATATGTTGGTCTCGAGAGATAGCCACTCTGCCGAGACCCAATACCTTACTTTTACCTTTATCAGCGAAGGTGATGGTTTTCTTTGAAGAAGGACTTAGTGATGATTCCATAAGAAGACTTCTGTCACCAGTCATGTGATTTGTGCATCCACTATCCATCACCCATTCAGTCTTTCCCTGCAAATGAATTAGTATCTCATACAGCAAGTTATGAGCCAGTCTCAGTTTGAGGAGTTTAAGATTCCTCAGAATTAATTCCTCAGGATGTTCCTCAGGATTGATTCTATGAAATCAAACAATATAATTATCCTTCAACTGACTCATTTATTGTTGTCCTGGGCATATGATCTGCAGAAATTGTAATTGCCTCAGGACATGTCCCTGCAAGAATGATTAGTTCTTAACAACCCACATCTTTATGGGTGGTCTTGAGGCACATGAGGATTGATGAGGATGGTGAGACCTAATGGGGTGTGAGATGGCAGCATCAGGATAAACAAATGAGTAAGCATTCTTATGAGGAGCTTCCCTGTGAACAAAATGGTTAGCAGATACATGATTATAATCATTTCCTTTTGAGGTATCGTCCTCAGATGATATCCTCAGCTCATTTGCATCTTCATTCACAGGAAGGTTAGTGATGAGGTCCTTTGGCACCCAGATCTGCTTGACTGGAGGACCGTTCCTGCAGTTAGTTCCGATGAATCTGGCAAATACCTCACCATTACCATTCTTAAATAGTTTATAGTTTGAGTCAAATGACTCAGTCATCACGTCTGAAGAAACAGCATCATAACCAGATAAGGTATAGGGATCAGGAGGAGGCATCATTGCTCGAGCCCAAATGGTCTCAGGATATTGTTCAGGTTTCTAGTAAGATCCATCAGGGTTGAGTCTCCGAGTGAATGCGATGCCTTCTTTCCTCGGGTTTTTGTTGAGGATCTGTTTCTTGAGAATGTCACAGAGAGTCTGATGTCCTTTCAGACTCTTGAACATGCCTGTTTCCAGTAGACTCTTCAACCTAGCATTTTCTTTAGCAATGTCTATGGTATCCTCAGATGAGGGGTTAGATACCACAGAAGTAATAGAAATAACAGAGTCTGAAGACATTGAGGAACTAGACACAGATATAATTTGATCACGTTCAATGCATCTTAAACAGGGAGGATTGAATCCTTCTTGTGGCATGATGATCTGTTGGGAGAGGAGTGAATCATTTTCTTTCTTCAGATCGTCATGAGACATCCTTACACGTTCAAGTTCTTGTTTCCTCATGAGGAACTCATGAGACAACTTTTCATGATCAGTAAGGAGTGACTCATGCCGATTGAACAAGTCATCAAACTTTGACTGAAGAATTTTTGATTCATTAGTCAACTTTTGAGTCTTCGTCATTTCCTCAACCAACATATCATCACTTTTGTTTAATGAGAACTGAGTCTTTTCAAGTGCACGTTGTTGCTTAGATGCAAGTTTAGCAAGTTTAGCATAGTTTTCATCAGGTTCTTCATCAGAGGGTTGATCTGATGATGAGTAAGAAGATACCTTGGAGGACTTGGCCATGAAGCAGAAGGAAGGAGTTGTGTCTTTATCTTCATCATCAGCATGTGATGGACCAAATTCTTCAGTGCTGAAGATTGACTTTGAGACAAGTGTCGTGGCAAGAACCAAACCAGCCACACCCTCAGATTCTTCAGATTCTTCTTCCTCAGCATCAGGGTTGGAACCAGATTCTTCCGAGTCCAATTCTTTCCCGAGATAAGCGCGAGCCTTACGGGAACTGCTATTCCTGTATCCAGTAGACCTTGAGGATCTTGAGGATTTATTCTTTGTCTTTTCATCAGAACTTTCATCTTTCCCTTTCTTCTTCTTCTTCAGTTTAGCTTCCTTTTCCCATAGAGGTCACTCAGCGATGTAATGCCCAGGTTTCTTGCACTTGGGGCAAACTCTCTTTCTAGCTTCGACAGAATCATCATCTTTGCTTTTTCTTGAGGACGATCTTGAGGAATTTCCGAAGCGATTCTTCTTCGTGAACCTTTGAAACTTTCTGGTAAGGAGAGCAAGTTCACGGCTGAGAGTCTCAGGATTATCAGTATCAGCCTCAGACTCTTCATCAGAGGACACTCTTCGTGCTCTAGCTTTTAGCGCGCGGGCCTTAGGCGTGGGGCTGTATAAGTCTCGTTTTTCAGAGAGCTTCAGTTCATGAGCATTGAGGCGCTCGAGAATGTCTGCTGGATCCAGAGTCTTGAAGTCCGGCCTTTCTTGAATCATCAGTGATAGGAACTCAAATGAGTCATCCAGTGACCTCAGCAGTTTCTTCACAACTTCATGATTTGTGATATCAACAGCACCAAGAGCTTGAAGTTCATTGGATATGTCAGTGAGTCTGTCAAAGGTTTGTTGCACGTGCTCATTATCCAGCCTCTTGAACCGATTGAAGAGACTGCGGAGTGTGTCAACTCGTGAGTCTCGTTGAGCTGAGACTCCTTCATTAATTTTAGACAGTCTTGTCCATATCTTCTTTGCAGTATCTAGACCACTGATACGGTTGAACTGAGCCTTATTGAGATGACCACCAATGATGCTTCGAGCTTTTGCATCAAGCTGCCAGTTTTTCTTGACAACTTCGGGAGCAGTCATCAGATTTGCTTCAGGAATGCCTTGATCAACAATGTCCCACAGATCCTTGTCAATGGCTTCAAGATGCATCCTCATCTTGTTCTTCCAGTATGGATAGTCTGTTCCGTCGAAGATGGGGCAGTTTGAGGCAACGCTCATTGTACCTGAGGTCGACATAACTAAACCTCCAGGTGGTTAAACCGAATCACACAGAACAAGGGAGTACCTAGCTCTGATACCAATTGAAAGTGCAATATACCGACCAGAGGGGGGGTGAATGGGAGATTTTCAATTTTGCTACCAGATTTTGATTTTCTTCAGGACTGAAGCAGTTATGAAGCTGAAGAAGTAACCAAAATCATGAATAAATAAAACTTCACAGAATGTAATCATCAGGGCAGCTCATCATAATGCAACAGAAATAAATCAAATCAGATAAGCAGAAGTGCTTCAGATGCATAGTATGAAGACTAATAGCAGAGGGAGAGCTGACGCACAAGCAGTCAACATAGATACTGAAGACATAATACTGAGGCTTAAGAGATTGAAGAGATATCACCAGAAATTGAAGACAATGGTTTGGTAGACCAGTTCAAGTTGCTGTGACAACTCTACGTCTGGTTGGAGAGGCTGAGATTCAACTCAGAAGACATAGTCTTCACCTTGTTCTCCTTGAACTAAAGTCCTCAGACTCCGTCCAATAACTCAGGTGAGTCTTCAAGGTAGACTCCCGAAACCTTTACAGACTCAGTCACTCCGGGAAGTCACAATTGCATCTTGAGTTCCTCAGACTGAAGACTTCTACACCGGCTGGAAGATCACAGTCTTCAAGAGTAAAAAGCTTCGGATCACTCAAACCGACTTCCTCAGAAATGCTCAACTACTCAGGCTGGTGGTTTTCCTCACATAGGTTCTTCAGTTTCCTCAGAGGTGGGTTGCTCTCAAATGACAAGTGTCAGTTTTTCTCTCGGAGCAGCCAACCCACAAATGGGGCTGGGGGTGGCTATTTATAGCCGCGGAGCAACCCGAGGCGAAAGGACATAAATGCCCATGCATGCAATTACTCTCATGCCCTCGGAAATGACCGTTGCTAGACAAGTTCTAGCCTCTCACCACGCAACACGTGGCACGGTCAAAGTATTCTCTCTCCAGACTCCTCAACCGAAGTTAGTTACCTCAGTGTCCTGAAGAACAACGTCTCAGACACATGAGGACTGAACTTCTACTACAGGAGATTTCTCTTTCTTCAGGAGAACTGCACTCGCAGTCTCCAGACTCCTCAACCGAAGACAGATTCCTCAGTGTCCTGAAGAACAAGGTCTCAGACGCCCGAGGAACTGAACTTCTACTGCAGGAGATTTCCTCAGGGTTTTTCTTCAGGATTCCTAACTGAGCACTTCCTCAGACCTTCGGAACTCGTTTTCTTCAACCCCTCCAACAATGCGGTGTTTTCCTATGACTCAAGAAGTATAAAAAGTCTTAGCGAAGACTACGCTTCAACTTCGTCTTTAGCGCGAACTTCCTCAGGATCGTCTTCAGCTTCAGCTTCAACCGAACGCTTCAGGATCCTGTTTCCTCAGGATTTCGCACGACTTCATTCTTCAGGAAACGCACCGTTTTCTCCAATGTTCCTCAACATTTTGGGGGGTCGACATTGGTGGTTAAACACCTCATCAGGGACTGTTCTCCTGTGTATACTCACAAACACATCAGTCCCTTAACCGTTTTGTCATCAAACTCCAAAACCTCAAGGGGAGGGCACTTGATGCACTTACACCAACGTTGCCCACTTTCTGCCAGTCAAGGAGACGATCTCTGCTAGTCAGTTAGCAGACTTGTATGTTTACAGAATTGTGTCCCTCCATGGCATTCCGTTGGATATCAGTTCAGACCGTGGCAGTATTTTCACCTCAAGATTCTGGGATAGTTTCCAAGAAGCCATGGGCACTCATCTGAATTTCAGCACTGCTTATCACCCACAGTCACAAGGCCAAGTGGAACGAGTCAACCAAGTGCTTGAAGAAATGCTTCGAGCTTGTGTCATTTCATTCGGTAAGAAATGGGAGGAATCTCTTCCATTTGCTGAATTCTCGTACAACAATAGCTATCAAGCTAGTCTGCAGATGGATCCCTTTGAAGTTCTTTATGGACGTAAGTGTTGAACCCCTCTGAATTGGTCAGAAACTGGGGAACGAACTCTCATTGGTCCGGACATCATACAACACGCAGAAGATCAGGTTCGCGTTATCCGTGAATATCTGAAGGCTGCTTAGTCCCGCCAGAAAAGCAACTATGACCGCAAGCACAAGGAAATGGTCTATCAACCCGGAGAACAAGCTTACCTCCGTGTCACTCCCATGAGAGGCACTTATCGTTTCAGGATCAAAGGCAAGTTAGCTCCTCGATACATTGGCCCGTTCCGTATCCTTTCCAGGAGTGGACCAGTGGCATACCGATTGGAGTTGCCGTCGAACCTCTCTCAAGTCCACGATGTCTTTCACGTGTCGCTACTCCGTCGCTGCTTCAAGGACCCTATTCGAGAAGTGGAACATGATATGATTGAATTTCAACAGGACTTGACTTATCAAGAACATCCGAGCCGCATTCTTGATCAGTCTGAACGCAAAACCCGCAACATGACAACCAAGTTCCTCAAAGTTCAGTGGTCGAATCATTCTGAAGATGAAGCCACTTGGGAACGCGAAGATCTTCTTCGTGAAGAATACCCTGATCTTTTCCCCTCTACCGCTTAGATTCTCGGGACGAGAATTCTTGTAGTGGGGGAGATTTGTAACATCCTCAGTGTCTGTAACAGTAATCACTACAGTGATCCTTTTGTTATTGTTAATCACTGTTGCTCATCATGCTCAGATCAACTTTGCATTTGATCATATCCATAATCATGATGGTTGGTATTAAAAACAATGTACCACCTTATGCCTTGATCATCATGGCTCAATTCGAATTCAAAACCCCTTTTGAATGAATATTAAAAATTAGTGGAAATAAAACTTTGCCCAAAAGTTGTGCAACAAATTTTGTAAAATGCCCAATATGAAGTGGACCATGTCCATGTAGATATGGGAATTTATTAAGCTATAAAATAAATCAAACAATTCAAATAGTAGAAAAACAGTGGCATTTAATACCCTTTTGAAAAATACAAAAATGCAAATGAATTTATTTGGGCACAAAACTTTTTGTGGCACTGGTCTTTGGTACAACACTAATATACACGTAGGTTTCATGTTGAAGAAAATTATAAAAGTAGCCAAACAAAATAAAACAGAAAAGAAAAAGAAATACAAAGGAATTAAAAAACACCTATCTACCGCCTGGGGGCAAAGCCCACCAGGCCGGCCCGTCTCCCCTCCCCTCCACTGGGCCCGGCCCACCATGCCCCCCACCTCGTTTTCTTCTACCTCCCATTGCGTGGAGTGCATCCACCGGCTCCATCGCCGGCCGGCCATGCCGTGGCGTCCATCGGCGGCTGCCGGTGGGGGATAAGAGCCCCGGTGCAAGCCCTAGCTGCCCCCAGAAACCCTAGCGCTCCAGATCCCCCTCCCCACTCGTCGTCTTCTCCCTCGTGACACTGGAGCCTGCCATGGCCGCGGCTCCATAGTCGACGTGGCCACCGTAGTCACAGGCTCAGGCCAGCGTGTCTGGGAGCTGCGCCGAGCTCTTCCTCGACTCCCCGTGCGGCCAGCCGTGGCCGGGACGCCGCACACGCCGTCAATCGGACTGCCTCCGTCCGCCGGCCGCCGGGTCCCCCGTTCCGAATTCGACGGCCTCACCGCGCCCCGGCCTCTCCCTACACGCTCCCGAACATCACAGTCAGCCCCTCCTCCGGTCCTTCCCCCGTCCCCGTGATTAGGTCGCCGTAGCCGCCGCTTCACCGCGTGGTCCAGCTCCGTCCGCTGCCGCGGGCTTGGTCCCGGCGAGCACATGCCGCCCTAGCCCGTGATGTTGGTCTCGGTAGAAGCGCGACGTCGCCCTCACCCAATTCCGCCCCTCCTCCGTGGTTTTGGTCGCCGGAATACCCCAGTCCTCGCCGCCGTACGGGCTCGCCGGAGCAAGTTCGGTGGCATTAGGCAGTAACTCATCAGGGTTAACTTCCCCTGTTAACGTACCCCCTGATCCACTGACGAGTGGGTCCACCCCCCTTAGTAGCCACTAATCCTATGTTTAGATAAAAATGAAAAGATAACCCCCCATGTGTCTATGGCTAGTGGGCCCCTGGCATTTTTATTAATTAAAACTGTTTAATTAAACTATACCCTATGACATATAGGTCCCACCTGTAAGCTAATTATTTAACTAAATTAATTTACTTCTGTTAGTATGACATGTGGAACCCCACTGTTATTAAATTTAATTAAGTGTTTTATTAAATATGTGAGGCTGACCAGTGGCCCACTGGTCAGGTTTGACCATTCAAGCCTCTGTGGATAATGTTGGAATTTAATAATAAAAATAATTCAGAAAAGGATTTAAAATGATTTAAACTTTAAAATTCAATATCTTTTAAACCGTAAGTCAGATTCAAAAACTTCATACATCAAAATTTATCAGAAAAATATAATGAATACGGATAAGCTATCCGTATACCAACCACACCCCTCTAACACAACGAACATCGACATCCCCCCTCCGGGCCATCTGTTCGATGATTTGTCCGGTACTGTCAAAGTATCCGGATGAATTTATTCTGAACACGAAAGTTGTTTGGATTGTTTCAACTAGCACGGTTACACCATCCACACGTTTGTCGGATGTCCACGACACCTCCGGCATGATCCCTTCCCCCTCGGGACATCCTGTTCGGTAATCACCCGGAGCTGGTATTTCATCCCTAGATGAATTCCCGCTCCGAGCAACGTGCATTGCACTGCGTTAGAACACCATTAACATTGCATTCGTCATGTCTTTCATCTGTTTGATATGATTGCTTTATATTTACTGTTTCTTCCCCCGTTATTCTACGGTAGACCCCGCTGCTACCGCCGACTACACCGCTGCCGGGTACGACTACATCGTCGACGACCCTACCCCTACCGTCGAGCTTCCAGGCAAGCAGAGCCATTCTCTTCTCCAGATATCACCTATCTTTTCCGTACTTTCTTGCACTAGGCATTGTTACTGATGCTGCTACGATTACAATCCTATTCAATTGCATAGCCTGTTTTTGTTGCCCCTTGATGTACCTTTCTTTATCCTATGCTGCCTATTATAATTATGTATTATTCAACAGTGAGCCCTGCGCATTGTTAGCTAGGATTAGATAGCGGGCCGTGACCACTCAGGGGAGTAAACACGGATACAATATATATAACTGCAACAGGTACGGTACAATGCAGACACCGCCTAAGGCCCCCTAGCTCTGCTCTGCCGAGCCACCATCTAATGTGAGCTATCAAGGAGTAATCCTTGTACTCCACTCGTTGCTGACTCTGTATAGCCGCTCTAGGTACCTGAGCAACAGTTGTCCTTAAAGGTAAGAGTCGGGCGACCCAACGGTTCCCGCGAGAGGTATTGCGTCGGGAACGACAGATAGGGTACGACCGACGTTACTGGCGTGCTTGGCCCCTGCTCGTATCTCGCGAGAGTTACCAAACTACGAAAAGTCGAGCTCTACCAAGAGCAGACGCGAGACAAGGTAAGGAGACAATTCACCTTGTTGGTAACCGCAGAGACTTGGTGGGACGAAAGGGCAGGCACCGATGTACTGGTGGTCCTGACTGCTGTCGTTGTCCGCGGGTCAGTTAAGTCGAGGTAACGATAACGGTTGTCACGCAGGTTAATTAAAATGCTAAATGATTCGGCGGATGACTTGAGAGACCTGTTGGTCTGTACGCACTACCTTCACGTGGGATAAGGAGTTATGGGCTCCCCTGCGTCGTAGTTTTTCCGAAAGCTCCTCAGACGTCAGCTGTACAGCGGCCTGCGCCGGGAAGTTGTGTCTTCTTCGCTCGAGCGGTGTGTATTTGGATTTACTTTTGCTTCACCGGCCAGCCACGCACCGTGCAGGAGCGTGCAAGGGTGAGGGTCCTTGACCCCTTGGCGCATAGGATATAGTCCGACGGATGGCCTCTCTGTTGAGCCTAGGATGGGCTGTGTCATGTCGGATAGCTTTGGTGCAGCGATCCCTAACAAGGTTCCCGCCACCCTGGATATCCGAGTGTGCAGGCTGAACAGTAGTGCACCCCTGCAGGGAGTTTAATCTATTCGAATAGCCGTGTCCACGGTAACAGGACGCTTTATGCTGAAGCTGGATATTACCACTACAAACTACTACTATTAAACTGTATGGTTCCGGGTCTTCTTCCTCGCAGGGAGTCGAGGAAGGGAACTCGGAGGCATTATTATTATTAATTATTACAACTTACTATTATACAATGCTGCAGCAACTTCTGCTGCATTGTTATTACATTCATGTTATTGAACTGTTGGTTGTTTCTCTTCTCATGCTGCAAGACATCGTCGGAAGATGCTAGTCTTCGATAGGCCTAGCTTCTTACCATTATTCTGATTTCTACCTTGCAGTAGACTATATTCAGCCTCCCCTTTCCATTTGATACAAATGCATAAATGCTTAGTAGCAGACATAAGACTCGCGGGTATGCTAGATACCCACCTTTTCTTTATTTCCCCCTTTATGTTTTGCCTGACCGGCCGCTGCAGTCGACGTTGGAGCCCAGGAGCAGGAGTACCCCGGAGACGGATACTACTACGTCGAGACCCCCGCTGACCAGGACCAGGAGTAGTTTCGGAGGCTCCCAGGCAGGAGGCCTTGCCTCTTCGGTCTGTATCTCTGATGTTATTTGTGCTAGCCTTCTTAAGGAAAAACTTGACTAACTATGTCTGTACTCAGATATTATGGCTTGTATAACTTATGTATTCGGGTCTGTGCGACCCCCTTATCTTGTAACATATTGGTTTATCCTTTTGTGTTTAGTGTTGTGCTGTGATATTCTCACCGTGGCACCCTAATCTCAGCCGTGTACCCTGCGTGTATGATTACTGTACACGGATTGATTTTGGGGGCGTCACACTATCTCATCTCACAATTGCAACTTGTGTTGTAATCCGTACTATCTATCCTTTCTACTCTACCGGTGTTGATTACTCTTTTGTGGTGAATTCTATTGAGTTTTGTTGGAGAAATATTTTCATGTCCAGATTGTTTGTCATGTATTTATCACCACTGATCATGATCTCTTTTATGTCTTGTGAGTAGTTACTTTAATTCTTGAGGACATGTGATAAGTCTAGTTGTTAGTAGTCATATGATGTTGAAGTAATAAGTGTTGTTTGATATTTAAGTTGTGTTGTTATTTTCCTAGTGGTCTTGTGTGAGTCGAACACCCAACACTTCGCCTTATTAAGGACATGGGGGAATACATTGTGTATATAGAATGCTTATGGTGGGTTGCCGGAGTGACAGAAACCTGAACCCTAGTTTGCACACTTTTGTACAAGGGAATAATGGATCCTTGATCGTATTGCTATGGTTAGGCTTTTGCCTTAATTTCTACCTTTTATTTGCGGATGCTTGCAAGGTGTTTAATCATAAGAGTGCACTTATCTTAGTCTAGAAGGTGTACTATCATAGATCCACCCACTCAATACTTATCAACACAAAACATAGTACCGATACGGAATATGGCGAAAGCACGTGACTACCTCTCCTGTGTGTCCTCAAGAACACCTTAGCCTTTATAAGTTCAGTTGCTAGGCTTACCCTTTGCACAAAAGGATTGGGCCACTTGTTACTCCTCAAAAGCTTTTACTTTTTTTATCCTCTCGTTGCTTATACCGAAAAACACCTAAAAAGTTATCTTTCAGTGCTTGCAGTTATTTCCTCTACCAAATTCACTTATTAATACCTTCTGCTCCTTGTTGGGTTCGACACTCTTACTTATGAAAAACGCTACAATCGATCCCCTACAGTCGAGGGTCATCAAGTACTGTTTTCTAGCGCAGTTGCCGGGGAGCGTAGCACTATTAGTAAGTGAAGCTGGTAAGGAAGTTTTTATATTTCTGTTTTATTTTGCTGTTGCTACTTTTTGTCCTTATGGACACCTCTACTCTTGGTTCGTTGCTTTTGGGGAAACGCCCCGCTAATGTGGTGGTTGCTTCCACCCCTACTGAAATTGTGCCTTATAAAATACCATTTGGTATTATTGATTATGTCTTGTCTAATCGTTATGCAGGAGACAGACATCTAGGTGAACACTTGCTATATTTATCACAGCTATGTTCATTATTTAAGCTTGCAGGTGTATTAATGGAGTTTGTCATGAGGAAATTATTCTCCGTATCACTTATAGATAAAGCTTCATGTTGGTATAAGCTCCTCGATAACTCGCATTTACTTAATTGGCAAGAGCTTATGTCTCTCTTTTATACAAAGTTTTATCCTCTTCATGAAATTCATCGAGACAAGAACTACATCTATAACTTTTGGTCTCGTGACGGAGAAAGCATCGCTCAAGCTTGGGGGAGACTGAAGTCCCTAATTCTCACATGTCCTATTCATGAGCTCCCCAAAGATATAATATTACAAATTTTTATGCCAGACTTTCTCGTCAGGATAAGGAGATGTTGGATGCCTCCTCTAGTGGGGTATTTAAAACAAGAAGCGTTCAAGAGAGATGGGATCTCATTGAAACGATCCAGAAGAACACCGAAGACTGGGAAATTGATAAAGGTATTGAACCCGTTATAAATTATGAGCATGATTATTTGAGAGCTATGTGAAAACTGATTACTTTAATACCTTTTGCTCTAAGATTGGTCTTGATTCCCAACTAATGATTGATTTTTGTAAGAACTTTGCATCTCATATTGAATCTTCTAAGGAGGAGAAGGATCAGTATCATAAACCCTTTAAAGAATTACCTGTTGCTATTAATTTTGCTGACCCTATTTTGCCTGCAGTTATGTATGAAAGACCCCTTTTTCCCTCAAGGACAAGGGAGCACTCTTTTGTGACAGGCATGATAAATAAAAGTGAGAGAAGAACTGAAGAACTTGAGGACCAGATCAAGGTTGATCCTGAAGTTGCGGTGGTTAAAGATCTAGTTACTAATGATGTTTTAGATTCCAATATAAATTGTTGTGCTGTTTCCACTAACATTGTTACAGCCAAGAATAAGGGCCAAATTTTAGGTACACTAGTTGTCTCTGTCAAAATAGGAGATCACAATTATTACGGGCTATGTGATTTGGGATCAAGTGTTAGCGCTATTCCTTATTCACTCTATCAGGAAATCATGGGCGAGATTTCATCCTGTGAACTTGAAGAGGTTGATGTTACTATTTATCTAGCAAATGAAGAAACTGTCTCTCCCATTGGAATTGTGAGAGGTGTTGAAGTCCTATGTGTAAAGGTAAAGTATCCTACCGACTTTCTAGTACTTGTTCAGTACAAGATAGTTTTTCCCTATTATCTTTGGTAGGACTTTCCTCAGCACCAGTGGAGCTATAATAGATTCCATTGAATTAAATGGTGAGCCATATGAATTTAATTTTTCTAAGTTCTCTAAGCAGCATCGTGGTACTGATTTACCTAGTAATGATAGAATTATTGAAGATATTCCTTCCATTGCTATTCCTCCTAATGATCCTTTGCAGCAATATATGGAAGACCACGAGAATGATATGCATATGCAAGAAAGAAATGAGTTAGACGAAATATTCACAAGACAAACTGCTATCCTGAAGCACAACCTTCCGGTTGAACCTTTAGGAATCCTTGCACAACCAAAAGAAGACCCGGTGTTTGACCTCAAACCACTTCCCGATACGCTCAAGTATGCTTATTTAGATGAAAAGAAAATATATCATGTTAATATCTACGCTAACCTTTCAGGATTTGAAGAAGAGCGATTATTGGAGACACTTCACAGACACAGTGGTGCCCTTGGCTATACCCTCGATGACCTTAAGGGGATTAGTCCATCGATTTTCCAATATACTATCAATCTCGAGCCTGATGCTAATCCAGTTGTTGATAATCAACGACGGTTGAACCCAAGGATGAAGGACTTGGTTAGGAATGAAATTCTCAAGCTTCTATCCGCAGGTATCATCTATCCAATAGGTGATAGTAAGTGGGTAAGTCCAGTTCATTATGTTCCTAAGAAAGGAGGTATGAATGTTATTCCTAATGATAAAAATGAACTAATACCTCAAAGAGTTGTTATTGGACATAGAATGTGTATTGATTATAGGAAGTTGAACAAGGCAAACAGGAAGGACCATTACCCACTTCCCTTCATCGATCATATGCTAGAGAGGTTTTCAAAAACACCCACTTTTGCTATCTCGACGGGTACTCTGGCTTCTCTCAAATTCATGTCAATACTGCCGATCTAGAGAATACCACTTTCACGTATCCTTACGGTACTTATGCTTATAGGCGTATGCCTTTTGGTTTATGTAATGCACCTGCTACTTTTCAGAGATGCATGTCTGCAATTTTTCATGATTTCTGTGAGGAGATTGTGGAAGTCTTCATGGACGATTTCTCCGTCTATGGAACTTCCTTTGACCACTATCTCCACAATCTTAATAAAGTTTTGCAGAGATGTTAGGATACAAATTTAGTTCTAAATTGGGAAAAGTGCCACTTCATGGTTAACAAAGGGATCGTCCTTGGACGAAAGATTTCCGAGAGGGGAATTGAAGTGGACAAGGCGAATATTGAAGCTATCGAAAGAAGGCCCTATCCAAGGGACATCAAAGGTATTCGTAGTTTTCTTGTTCATGATGGTTTCTATAGAAGATTTATTAAAGACTTTTCTAAGACTTCGATACCCGTCACTAATCTTCTCCAGAAGGATGCTCCTTTTGTGTTTGATGAACATTGTAAGGAGGCCTTTGAAGTTCTTAAGAAAGCTTTAATAACCGCTCCTATAGTACAACCACCTGATTGGAAATTGCCCTTTGAAATTATGTGTGATACTAGTGATTTTGCTATTGGAGCTGTTTTACGACAAAGGGTTGATAAGAAATTGAATGTTATACATTATGCTTGCAAAACCCTTGATAGTTCTCAAAAGAATTATGCTACTACTGCGAAGGAATTCTTGGCAGTAGTGTCTGCTTGTGATAAGTTTAGACCTTACATTGTTGGTTCAAAAGTTATTATTCATACTGACCATGCTGCCCTTAAGTATCTTATGGAGAATAAGGACGCCAAACCAAGGCTTATCTGGTGGGTACTCCTTCAAGAATTTGACTTGCAGATTGTCGATAGGAAAGGAGCAAAATATCCAGTGGCAGCAAATCTTTCAAGGATGGAAGATATACCGCATGATCCCATTCCAGTCAATGACAGTTTTCCAGACGAACAACTGGTTGTTGTAAAAGTTTAACATTTCAGCAAAGGAAGAAGTTCTTCCACGATTTGAGGCATTACTTTTGGGATGACCCTCATCTTTTCAAAGAAGGTCCGGACGGGATCGTCAGAAGATGCATACCGGAACACGATCAGAAGGACATTCTCAGACAATGTCACGATAGTCCATATGGAGGACATCATGACGGTGAGAGGACCGCACATAAGGTTCTCCAATCAGGTTTTTATTGGCCTACTCTCTTTAAAGATGGTAGAAATTATGTTTTATCTTGTGATAAGTGTCAGAGAGTTGGTAACATTAGAAGGAGGAATGAGATGCCTATGAATTACTCTCTAGTGATTGAGCCTTTTGATTGCTGGGGTTTTGATTTTATGGGTCCTTTCCCTTCCTCACACAAGTACACTTAGATTTTAGTAGCTGTTGATTATGTAACCAAGTGGGTTGAAGAAATCCCCACTGAGAGTGATGATCACAAGACATCTTTGAAAATGCTCAAAGATGTAATTTTCCCTAGGTTTGGTGTACCAAGGTACCTCATGACTGATGGAGGATCACACTTCACACATGGAGCTTTTAGAAAAGCTTTAGCCAAGTATGATGTCAATCATAGAATTGCTTCACCGTACCATCCTTGTAACACCCCTAGATCCTGTAACAGTAATCACTACAGTGATCCCCTTGGTAATGATCATCACTGTTGTTAATCAAGCCATGATCACCTTTGATCATAGCTCTGTCAAATTCCAACCCTGATAAAATTTTCAAATTGGTTGGATTAAAAATCTTGCTCCAAGAATTGTGGATGCAGGTCAATCAACTTGATCATGGTTAAACCAAATCAATCTTAGTCATTAGAATAACCCCAAGTCAATAATACATAGTGAAACCCATAATGGTTGGATATTAAATTGCCCTTAGGAATTAAATAAAAGTGGAAATAAAACTTTGTCCAAAAATTGTGCAACCATTTTTATAAAGTCTCTAATAATCAGTATATCATATTAAAACTATAATGGGAGTTTATTAAGATGTTTTACTAATTTAATCAAATCAAAATAGTGTCGAATCAGTGGCATTTAATGCATGTTAAATATAACAAAAATTCAAATGAATTTATTTCTTGCCCAAACTTTTTGTGGCATCACCTTATAGTGTAACATGAATATTAGGACCAGTGGCACATTTTTATAAAATGAATTGTTTGCCAAACAGAATATAAATAGGAAAGAATTACAGAAAAGAAACAAAGGTAAACAAAAGAAATTGGGAAGGGCTATCTAACGCCCAGGGGGCAAAACCCCCTCCCCTCCCCACTGGGCCCGCCCCATCCCCCTCCCACTCATCTCCCTCCTGTTCACAGGGGTACCGTGGCGGGCATCCCCCGGCCAGCCGCGGCCTCGCCGCCGTGGCGGCCATCCGTCGGCTTCCGGCGGGGCTTAAGACCCCGAGGCCCCCGAGACCTCCCCTGGAACCATAGAAATCCCCTCGCGCCGCCGTTTTTCCTCCTCCCTCTCCTGTGCTCCTCCTTGAGCTCTCCGGGAGTCCGTCGTGGGCATGTTGCCATCGTCCTAGCAGCTAACGGCGACGACGAGCCTCACCATCTTGTCCCCCAGCTCTGCCGCGATCCACTGCGATCCGCTGGGTCATCCTCGCCCTAGAGCCCAACCCGGCGGCCACTGCATCAGGCGAATCGGGCTCGTCCCCGACCGCGGCCGCCTTGCACGTCATTGTAAAATTTCCCTCACCGGAGCCTCCCCGCGCCCACTGCGCAAACCCTGCATGCTCACGGTGAGCGCCCACGCCACCACCGGCTATCCCCGGGCCTCCCCTCTCGTCATAGCTAGATGAGCCATCGACCCGTGCTCCGGTAGACACCCAGCTTGCCGTGGTCGTTGCTCTCGCCTCCCCCTCGCCCGTCGAGCGTGGCCCGTGGACGCGCCTCCCCGCCCGCGTTCGGTTCCCCCTCTCCGTGCCCTGAATGGCCACCGGAGCTGGCCGATCTGGTCGCCGCCGGCGCCCCCTGTCTCGTCGGTGGGGACATGGCCGCCTTAAACAGGCCATTAACCCCCAGTTAAGATAACCCCCCTTTTAGGTCCCTGACATGTGGGCCCCGGCCGTCAATTGTTTAATTAGCAACTGATGTGGCACTGACATTGGCCCCCACCCCTTAATTGATTAAGTTTAAAGCAATAACCCTCTTTTGTTAATAACATATGCCACTGACCAGTGGGCCCCATCCCTGTTTAACTAAATTAAAATGATTTATTAGAAGTCCACTTTATGACATGTGGGCCCATCTGCTTTTTAATTAAATAAAATGATTTGTTTCTGTCTCAGTGTATGACATGTGGGTCCACCCTGCCAGTGTACTGTTGTGGATAAGATTGTGGATAATGTTGATTAAATAGTAAAGAAATTCCAGAAATTCTATAAAATGATTAAAACTTAGAAAATCAATATCTTTTAATCCGTAAGTCCAATGGAAAAACTTTATACATGAAAATTGATCAAAAAATATAACGAATACGAATACGTACCAAACACGGGACATTCCCCCTCTGATCGCACTGTCCGGTAATCACCCGGTGTCGGTAAAACTTTCCGGATGAAAATGTTCCAACATGAAAGTTGTTCAGAATGTTTCAACGAGCACGGTTGCACTGTCCACTTGTCTGTCAGATGTCTCTAACACTGTAGACATGGAACCTTCCCCTCCGGATCATCTGTCCGGTAATCAACCGGTACTGATGAGTCATCCCTGGATAAATTCCCGCTCCGCCTAAAATGCATAACACTGCGTTAGAACATCGTGTACAATTCAATTGCCATATATTGCTTTTGTATTGATATTATTGCCGTGTATTTATTGTTTCTCCCCCCTTTATTCTCCGGTAGACCTCGACACCGCCGCCGACAACACCGTTGCCGAGTTTGACTACGTCGACGACGATCGTACCTCTACCGTCAAGCTTCCAGGCAAGCAGAGAAATTTTCCTTCCCCAGATATCGCCTATCTTTTCCGTACATTTCTTGCACTAGGCATATGCTGCTGCTGCTGCTACGTTACAATCCTATTCAATTGCATAGCCTGTTTTTTTCGCCCCTTGATGTACCTTTCCTTGTCCTATGGTGCCTTATAAATATATATAATATTCAGCAGTGAACCCTGCGCATTGTTAGCTAGGTTTAGAATAGCGGGCCGTGATGAGTGAACGCGGATTACAAAATATTATAACTTCAACAGGTACGGTCAATGCAGACGCCCTAGGGAACCTACAACGGCGAGACTCTACCGAGTCGCTTCGAGTTTGACTTACGAGTGGACAGACTCGTATTTCACTCTCGTCGGCTCAGTAGCGTAGCATCACTGGGATGATACGAGGGTATTCCTCTTTAGTTCATTCCGCTGGTGTCTCGGCACCACCGGGGTGATACGAGAATATTCCTCTTTAGTTCATTGCTCTGATGTCTCTGTCGAACCTCTTCAAGTGTACCATCGAGGGTGATTCCTCCTGGTTTCACTTGATGGTAGGCACTCGAATCAACTGGTGTCCTTATAGGTAAGGAGTCGGGTGACCCAACGGTGCCCGCGCAGGGTATCTTAGCGGAACGACAGGTCAGGTGTATTCCACAGGTGTGCGGTTGGCCTGGTACTGTTCGTGGCCGAAAGATTTCCTGTTGTACGAAAGCCGAGCTCTTCAGAGCAAACGCGAGACAAGGTAAGGAGACGGTTCACCTTGTTGGTAACCGCACGAGTTGGTGGGACGACAGGGCAGGCATCGACGTTACTGGTGGTCCTGGCTGCTGTCGTTGTCCGCGACTCACCGAGAAAGGGGCAACGATAACGGTTGTCCCGACAGATAATAATAAAATGACTTAACGGTTCCGGTGGATGACTTGAGAGGCCGCAAAGGCTTGTACGCACTACCTTCACGTGGGATTGCGGTGTGGGCCCTCCGCGTTGTGGTCTCGTTCGACAGCTCTGTAAGACGTCCAGTTTCAGCATTGTGGTTGGGTCGGATCGTGCTGTGGCACTGGATCCACTTGGCGCACAACGATCTGGAGTGCGAGGTGTGATGGCCCATGAAGCTCTTGCGCTTAGGACTGTAGACCGGCAGGGACCTCTCTGATGAGCCGTAGGATGGGCCTCGGCGTGTCGGATAGCCTCGGTGGGGCATTCCCTAACAAGGTGTACGCCACCCTGGAGATCCGAGCGTGTAGGGTAACAGTAGTGCAGCCCCTGCAGGGATGATAATCTATTCGAATAGCCGTGTCCACGGTAACAGGACGCTTTATGCTGAAGCCAGAGCCTACTACTACAAACTATTACTATTAAACTTTTGGTTCCGATTTCTCTTCCTCGCAGGGAAGTCGAGGAGGGGATCTCGGAGGCATGTATAATTGTTATCTAATACAACTTACTATTATACAATGCTGCAACAACTTCTGCTGCATTGTTACTACTTTCATGATATTGAACTGTTGGCTATTCTCCTCTTGTGATGCAAGACTCGTCGGAAGGTGCTAGTCTTCGATAGGCCTAGCTTCTTATCCTTATTCTGATTTTTAACTTGCAGTCCACTATATACAGCCTCACCTTTCCATTTGATACAAATGCATAATTGCTTAGTAGCGGATGTAAGACTCGCGGGTATGCTAGATACTCACCCTTGCTTTATTTCCCCCTTTTTATTTTGCCTGATCGATGTTGGAGCCTAGGATCAGAAGATCCCCGATGCCGACCACCGCAACATGAAGATCCCCGATGCCTTCTACGACGTCGATTTCCCCTTTGACCAGGAGTAGTTTGGAGGTTCCCAGGCAGGAGGCCTCTCCTTTTCGATCGTGTTGATTTTGTGCTAGCCTTCTTAAGGTAACCTTGTAACCTTGTGTCTATACTCAGATACTATTTCTTCCGCTAACTTTGTGCTTTCGAGTTGTTGTATTCGAGCCCTCGTGGCCCCTGGCTTGTATTATACAGCTTGTATTATTTTATTTGTAGAGTTGTGTTGTGATATCTCACCGTGAGTCCCTGATCTCGATCGTGTACCTTGCGTGTATGATTACTGTACACGGTCTGATTTTGGGGGCGTCACAATCCTCAAACTAGTGGGAAAGTTGAGCTCACAAATAGAGAGATCAAGTTGATCTTGCAAAAGACAGTTGACAGTTCTAGGAAGGACTGGTCAAATAAGTTAGGAGATGCTTTGTGGGCATATATAACTGCTTACAAAAACCCCATGGGAATGTCTCCCGATAAGATGGTCTATGGCAAGGCTTGCCATTTTCCATTCGAGTTAGAAGACATAGATTTTTGGGCTGTTAGAGAGCTTAATGCTGACCCAAAGTTAGCTGGTGAAAAGAGTCTCATGAACTCGACTTCTCTAGATGAGTGGAGAAGTGAGGCTTACGAGAGTGCTAAAATGTCCAAGGAAAAGGTAAAGAAGTGGCATGATAGAAGGATTCTGAAACGTGAATTTAATGTTGGTGATAAAGTTTTGTTGTTTAGATCTCGTTTCAGGTTTTCTCCAGGTAAATTAACTTCCAGATGGGAAGGGCCATTTCATATTGAAGAAGTCTACCGATCCGGTGCAATCAAGATTAACAATTTTGATGGCACCAAACGTCAAGTTGTGAATGGGAAAGACTCAAGCATTACATGGTGGGAGATCCTGTCAATGTTGATGTGAATTTGATACACACAACAACTCATGAAGAATATGTTGCAGCCCTGTTTCAGACACCAGAAGGAACATAGTAAGAAAAGATATGTATTACGGTAAGGAAACATCATGAACCGCCATAAAAGTTCCATATTACAAGTTTCTGCAAAATTAGGAAAATTCGAAGCCTAAGCGGAGCCGGAGACGAGCTCCAGGGGGCCCAGGCGCCCCCTGGCGCGGCCTACCTCCTCGCCGCGCCGGGAGGCCGCCTGGGCACGTCGGACTCCGTCTCTGACCCCACTTTTGCTCGTTACCTTCCTTTTGTTGCAGAAATTTTTGCTATATATTTGCCCGGATCGTCCCGGCACCGTATCTTGCGATTTCGTGTGTTTTCTTTTCGAGCTGTTTCTTCCAGGAAATCTTTTGGCTAGACCTAGGTGCTATGGTTTCCCCAAGTTCCCCCAAGGACAAGTTCGTCGTCAATGTCATCAAACCTTACCTCGCTGAGGTGAAGAAGCACCCTCAAACCGTTTAGGTGGAGGATGGTGTCCTCCATCAAGAAGAACTGAAGGGACCTGTCAAGAAGGGAAGCATCGAGGCTAGACTGGAAGAAGTGGAGCAAGAAGTCTTCAAGTACAAGAAGATGGTTGAGCGTGGTGTTGAAGCTAACTTTGACATCATCAATAAGCTGAAGACTTAATTCAAGAAGGATATGAAGGAGATGTGGGCAAGCATCACCACATCAGAAGAAAGAATTATTGAGCTCCAAGGGCAGATTTATGATCTCCAGAAACATAACTGTGAGTATGAACTAAAGTTTCTGCGCATGGGTTTGGGTGCTGAGAGCAGGATGTAGGCGACTGACATCTCATATGAGACCGGAGAACCCCTTCCGTGCAAGCTCTTCGGCAAGGACTATGTCATCAACAGGAACATGAATGAGGAGTAAAATCTCCTTGGGTAATGGCATCCCCTTAACTTGTTCCAAGCTTGGGGGAGTGCCCAATATCTTTATCTTTATCTTAGTCTTTTAGAGTCAAGTAGAGTCGTATCATGTCCAGGGAAGTTATTATATGAAATAGGTGTTTGCATTGAGGTCTATCACTCCTTTGTGGAGAGTCTTGTATCCGTGAGTGTGGAGTCATTTATGATGGAATATTAATGAGAAGTCTATTGGTTCCTTCGCTGCCTTCGGTATTCTCTTCACGCAATAGACCTTATATGATGATTCTTATGGGGAGTATTGACCTTATATCAGGTATGGATTTGAAAACTTTATTTAAATTTTGGCAAACATAGCTTTGGTCATAACAACATGCATGTTTTCTCTAGTAGCGACATAGACAAAACATTTATGTTATTATGTTTGAAGTGTTATGTTGACAAGGAAGACAACTTGATGTGTTATGCTTACCTTAATGTTTATGCTTTATATGCTTTGCATCTAAGTCATCATCAATTGTATGTTCTCTCAAATCCTTTGCTAGCCAAACTCCTTGCCAAGCAGATTTCTGCTTGTGCATCCATACCCTGAAACCAATATCTTCCATATGAGTCCACCATACCTTCCTATTCGTGGTATTCCACTACCACTCCTAAAAGTATAGAATTCATGTGTTATCCTTCAATGTTCAAAATCTTCTATTTTGTGCCTCTTGTTTAGCTCATGAGGAAGTAGTAGGTAATTCATGATCTTCTTAAGTTGGACAAGTTTTACCCCGGGATTGCATGTCTAATCTGCAAACCCTTAATACGAGGAGGAACTGGCATGAGTCCGCCTAGCTCGTAAGATAATACAACAAACAGACCCTCCTTCACGCTTGGTCTATGAGAAATCAGAAACTTTGGCAGTGATAAACAAAGGAGATTAAGGGGATGTGATCGTCCCCACTTGGGAGTCATTCCTCGAAACTTGTCCAGCTTGAGAAGTAATTGAGCTACCTATCAGCATTCATTTAAAAACTACGCACCTCCCAAAATTTGTTTTCATTCTGTTTGATTTAAGGATAACGCATGAGTTTTCCCTACTTTCCTATAACAAGGCATGTCCATTACTTTTATGTGTAGTCAGTTTGTCCTACTACTTCCTTTTCCCAAAGAGAACATACATTTGATGTTGATGAGGATTCATTCATATAATGATGCATTAAGTTTTGCCATGCCGCATCCTTGTTGAAATTATCTTTTGATAAGTAAGTTGTTTGCGAAAGCTTATGCCAACCAAGATTCTTCCTTTGTGTTAGCATTTTCACTTCATGACTAATAACATGTTCTTTCAAAATCTTCAAATTATTCCATTATAAAGTGAGAGAGAAAAAGTAAAAGTAATTAGTTGTCCTTTGACCAAGGATATGTTTGCCATGATTTGATGAGTTTTCTTAGCCCTACTTTTGATTATAATTGTTATTACTTTCTCATAAGGGCCTTATGAGTTGAGGTTGCTGTTGAGGATGCTTGAGTTTGGTGAATAAATCATGATGCTTCTCGTCCGTATTCTATTTATCGACACTTCACTCTCTAAACTTGTGGATAGGTTTATCGAGCTCAGTATTTGCATGGGGACAAGCGAGGTCTAAGCTTGGGGGAGTTGATATGTCCAAAATGCATCACTATTTTATATCATCATTCACCTCTATTCATTGATATATTTCATGTTATGATGCTATTCTTATGTTGTTTTGGCTTGTTTTACATAGTTTGCAACTTTCCGATGCTGAAGCAGCAGACGCAGGATTCAACGATAAAAAGTAGACACAGAGTTGCTGAAACAGAAGACCTCCAAATGACCTGAAAATCGATGGAGGTTATTTTCCAGAAGAATGACGGAGGCACGCAAAACGGGAGCTAGAGGGGAGCCACCACGTACCCAGGCGCCCCCTGGCGCGGCCCCCACCAAGGGCGCGCCGGGAGGCCGCCTGGACCCCTAGGGCCACTCCCGGCTCCCGCCTCTGGCATATTTATTCGTCGTCATCGAAAAAACCTAAAGAGAGGAGTTTCGCGAGTTCCGCTGCCGCTCCGTGGCGGAAACCTACAGAGAAGAAAATATATCTTCGGCGGGCAGATTCCGCCGGGGAGAACACCTCCCGGAAGGGGAGATCATCGCCATCGTCATCACCATCGTCACGGGCATCATCGAGATCATCATCGACATCATCCCCAACATCAGCACCATCTCAACCACCATCCTATCTCATCTCACAATTGCAACTTGTGTTGTAATCTGTACTATCTATCCTCTCTACTCTACCGGTGTTAATTACTCTTTTGTGGTGAATGCTATTGAGTTTTGTTGTATAAATATTGTTATGTCCAGATTTTTTATCATCTATTTATCACCACTTATCATGATCTCTTTTATGTCTTGTGATTAGTTACTTTAGTTCTTGAGTACATGGGATAAGTCTAGTTGTTAGTAGTCATATGATGTTGAAGTAATATGTGTTGTTTGATATTTAAGTTGTGTTGTTATTTTCCTAGTGGTGTTGTGTGAGTCGAACACCCAACACTTCGCCTTATTAAGGACCTAGGGGAATACATTGTGTATAAAGAATGCTTACGGTGGGTTGTCGGAGTGACAGAAACCTGAACCCCAGTTTGCACACTTTTGCACAAGGGAATACTGGATCCTTGATCGTATTGCTGTGGTTAGGCTTTTGCCTTAATTTCTACCTTGTATTTGCGGACGCTTGCAAGATGTTTAATCATAAGAGTGAACTTATCTTAGTCTATAAGGTGTACTAGCATAGATCCACGCACTCAACACTTATCAACACAAAACATAGTACCTATACGGAATATGGCGAAAGCACGTGATTACCTCTCCCGTGTGTCCCCAAGAACGCTTTAGCCTTTATAAGTTCAGTTGCTACGATTATCCTTTGCTCAAAAGGATTGGGCCAGTTGTTACTCCTCAGTACCTTTTACTTTGCTTGCTTTTATCCTCTCGTTGCTTATACCGAAAAACCTCTAAAAAGTTATCTTTCAGTGCCTGCAGTTATTTCCTCTACCAAAGTCACTTATCAATACCTTCTACTCCTCGTTGGGTTCGACACTCTTAATTATCGATAACGCTACAATCGACCCCCTACAGTTGAGGGTCATCAAGTACTATTTTCTGGCGTCGTTGCTGGGGAGCGTAGAGCTATTAGTAAGTGAAGCTGGTAAGGAAGTTTTTATATTTCTGTTTTTATTTTGCTGTTGTTACTCTTTGTCCTTATGGACACCTCTACTCTTGGTTCATTGCTTTTGGGGAAACGTCCCGCTACTGTGGTGGTTGCTTCCACCCCTACTGAAGTTGTGCCTTATAAAATACCATATGGTATTATCGATTATGTCTTGGCTAATCGTTATGCAAGAGACAGACATCCAGGTGAACACTTGCTATATTTATCACAACTATGTTCATTATTTAAGCTTGCAGGTGTATCAATGGAGTTTTTCATGAGGAAACTATTCTCCGTATCACTTATAGATAAAGCTTCAGATTGGTATAAGCTCCTCGATAGCTCACATTTACTTAATTGGCAAGAGCTTATGTCTCTCTTTTATACAAAGTTTTATCCTCTTCATGAAATTCATGATGATTGGGAGCCTTTTGTTTGAATTAGCATCTATAATCAAGACTTCCTTGCTTTTTTGTGATATTGGCTCCATGGTTTCTACAATGCCAAAAATAGTTTATGATTCTTTGAAACTAAACATGGAAAATTTGTCATCTTATCATGAACATGCTAATGGAGATATTTCTGAGATCCAGGGAAAGGTAAAAGATGTCCAAGTTGCATTCCTTAAAAGGATTGCAATGTTGGATTTCTTCATCATGGAGCCAAACCAAGGTAACATCGTGCTTGGAAGGGACTTCCTCCGAGACATGAAGGGCTTCATTGATATAGGTAAGGGACACATACACTTACGTGGAAAAGGGAAAGGTACGTACATCTTCCCTAGGAAAAAGAAGAATGAACTTGTTGAAGATCAATTTGAAGGTTTTTATGATTTTGATGATTTCGGTGACCTTTGATTCTTCTTTTGCCTATTGCCTAGCTTAAAGGCAAAAAAGTAAGCGCTTGTTGGGAGGCAACCCAAGATGTTTTAACTTCTGTTTTTAGTGGTCTTGATGTTTGTTACTACTGTAGCAATATCATTGTATCTTTATTTTCAAGCTTTGTGCCAAGTTTAGCCGCCGATTGCAAGAAAGTTCAAAAGTTGTGACATGCTGTCCAGAAAACAGATTCTGTCCTCGGACGGAAAAATTCACGATAAATCACCAGATCATATTTTTGAACTGATTTGTTTTGACAGCATGCTCTATACAATTAGATTTTGGGCTTCTGTTCTGATTTTTTTGATTTGAGTTGCAGAAGTACCCCAAAAAATTTATTTACTACCCGCTGGTCTGTTTTTCACAGATTTTGCCACGTTTTGCCTCTCCTTAGTTTTGCAAGTCTTGCGTTAGATTTTTCTTTGAAAAAACTTTTTGGAAATCTTGAGAAACATTAGCCCTTCCATAAAATCTTTATTTCCAGTAGAGGCCAATTGTTTATTTGTGGGTACTAGACTCTCTAATCAACTTATGATGAGTTATGTATGAAGGGAGTTTTCAAGTGTGCGAGGGAAGATGATGAAAGAAGATCCGGGAGTGTCAAATGCTCAAGCTTGGGACCCCCAAGAAATATTCAAGGAGACTCAAGCATCTATGATTGGGGATGCTCCCGTGCATCACCTTCTCCATCAACAATTATCAGTTCGTCCTTCGTTACACTATATTTTTATCACTTCATGCGTTATGTGCTATGCTTGGAGCGTCTTGCTCTTTAGTTTTCTTTTTCGTTTTCTTTAGCTTTGTTTGCTGTTCATAACAAGTTAGAACCCAGCTTTCTTTGTGTGGGAGAGAAACACGGTCCACTTTAAACTAGAACACATCATAGGATTTTCATGCTTATCTTTCTTTTGTTGTGTGTTCTTTATATTTTCGTTGCTGCTGTCATGTTTAGCTCTTCGTTTTCATGCTTATATTTGTAAGAGCTTTTGTTTAGCTTGTTTCCGAAACTCTCTTGAGTTTTCATGTTTATGTTGTTTAGAGATTTGGCTTGTTGCACTGAGTTGTGTCTTGACTTAAAGTAGGTAACTCAGGTTGTTATTCAATTGTAGTAGTAACTTGCAATAGTTTTGAGGTGTGAGTAATGTTTGAACTTTTGGTATGAAGAGCTCTAGCCTATTAGTGATAGATGTTGTATTTTGGGAAATCTGTGTTTATTTTCAAAAACTACAAAAACTAGTTGAGAAATCTAGCTACTAGATGGATCACTAATCTTTGGAGAGATCGGATATTAGAGTACACTCACGTACCATGAGTCAAGGATTCGCAAGGATAACCAAACCCCCATACACTCCTCCTTGGGGTACTTGTCTCTTTGTGAACCTCCTGATTAGATTGAGAGTTACCAATAATAAGTGCATGAGTTCATCGTACTAATGTAAGTATTGAAAGTTGACACTTCCACCTCCTCATATTTGCTAGCCTCTTAGGTACTGTGCATTGCCCTCTTCTCATTCCGAGAGTTGGCGTCCACCTCGCCGGTGCATCCAAACTCTTGGCATGATACACTCTGTCATCATAAACTTCCTTATATCTTTCCTCAAAATAGCCACCATACCTACCTATCAAGGCATTTCCATAGCCTTTCCGAGATATATTTCCATGCGACATCCACCTTGTCATGACTTGATCTTCATGTCATACATGTTCCTGCTACACTGGTAGAGGCATACATTTTCATACATCATGATAGCTACATCTTCTTTATGTTGAGTACCTTGTAAAGTGTGAAAGATTGTCAGAACCATCTGTTAGTTAATGTGCTAGGGTTAGCAAGTCACTTTCATCATGTTAAAAATTTCAAAAGAAATCTTTGAAATCAAAATCAAAAGCAAAATGGGAGAAGGAACCCCCCTAGGTGAATTAATTCAAAAGGCCAGATAAAAATCTTCTCCAAAAATTCATGTTAGATTTTTGAAAAGTCTTATAAATGAGGGTGATCAGATATCAAGTGATGTGGGACCCACCCCATGCTCATAGATTTTTCAAATATTCAAACAGTGCCTTGGATTTAATCAAAAACCCCTATTTGAATTTGAATTCAAATATTTTGAATTTAAAAAATGTTCAAACTCTGGATATGACTAACTACTGGTCATGTAATGCCATATAAAAGATTTGAGCATTTATAAAAATGCCTAGGTATTTATTTGCTAAGAAAAACAAATATACAGAAAAGAAAAAGAAAACAGAAAAGGAAAAGGGGCTCACCTGCAAAGGAGCCCAACTCATCCCCCAGCCGGCCCAGCCCACCCCCCGCGCCTGTCGTCTTCCTCAAGCAGGGGCACTGCTGCATGGCGACCATGACGTGGACGCCGACGAGCCCCTGGCCACCTCCTGCTTCCCTCGCGCCACCTCTTCACGCCTGGAGACGCCCAGAGGCTTCCCCGTTCCATTCCCCCTCTCCACAAACCCCCTCCCCGTCTCCCGTGCTCGATTTCGTCGCCTCCCGAAGACTCGCCGGAGCGCCCCGCCATGGAACTCGCGGCCAGCGTCACCTAGGGATCAAGCTGGTGTGTCCATCCTCTTCCCCGCCGTCGTCTACGTCTCCCAGTGCAGCGAATCGAACCGAGAGCCCTCCTAGTCGCCGGAATCGAGCTCGAGCCATCGCGGGACCCGAAGGACGCCATCGTCGATTTCGTCGCCATCGAGCCACCTCAGCCTTCGCCGCCACCTCCGTCGAGTTCCTGGTGAGCAGGCGGTTCAAACCCCTCTCTCCCCGCCCCCTTTTGATGTCTCGTTGTTGATCCGCCATGGAAGCGGAAGTTCCTCGCCGCCACGGTCGTCGTAGTCGAGCACCCGTAACGCAAACGAGCTCGAGCGCATGTCCTTCGTCTTCGCCATGCTCCTCTGCGTCGTTTGCGTGCATCACCGGCTCAAGTGGAGCACCGCAGCAAGCTTTGCCTCAAGCCCGAGCTACGGCCGCCGCTAGGGCTTGACGCCGGCGACGCTCCGGTGAGTTCCAGCCCCCCTGGCTGGCTCCATTCGACGCGGCGTCCTCCCAGCAGCCGTTTGGTGCCTCTGGCGTGCCAAATGCACGTCCAGAGCGCGACACCGTACAGCGCCGCCGCGTACAGGACCGCCGGCGGCTAGCCGTCGGCCTGTCAGGCTGACCCCGGACTAATCACCCCCCCTAATGACCCCCACAGCCTATGACATGTGGGCCCAGCCCCCTGGTTAACACTGGGTTAAGTTTAAAAAGTTTTAAATCGACTTAATTAACACAGTGACACTTACAGGTGGGACCCCCTTGTCAGTGGCCCCCTGACGCCAGCATGAGGTCATGCTGACGCAGTAAATGAATTTCCAGAAATTAGAAATGATTTAAAGAATTCCAGAAAATCCAGAAATTAGCCTAAACTTTGGAAATTCATAGAAAATTCATATTAACTCCAAATTGAACAAATAATATATGAAAAATGACCAGGAGAAAATAAGCTATCCAAATATCCAACTTTAAACTTTGTTTGAGTTGATTTTAAAATGGGATCAGTAGCATTTTCTATTTCATTTAAATGGAATTAAATCAAATTTAATTCATATACTTTTGTAACTTGAACCATGGCAACATGCTACATTTCATTTACACATCAGAGGCATATCATACACATTCCAAAATGATTCAAATTGATCAAACAATGTCACATGTAACTTGGCTAGGTTTGAATTCAAATTGGAGTTTGAATTTGCAATTCAATTTTCAATATACTCCATTTAAATTGAATTGCTTCACACATCAAAGAATGTACATCAAGTTTCAACCTTCCATCATGTGATTGTGCATTGTATTTACTTTTGCTACCTTGTTTTGTTGTTTGTCGAGTAGAGGTGGAACCGGAGCAGGAGGCTGCCCCCTTCGTTGAAGACCCCGAACCCGAACCTCGTCAGCAAGGCAAGCAAACCCCCATTGATCATGTCGATAAAATCCCACTTCCCTCTCATGTCTCGCTTATGCATTGTATAGGATGATTACCATGCTACGTTTCTACCACATAGATGAACCCATTCCTTTGCATGACCTATCATTTGTCACAGTAGTAGGCAAAGCACAATCCTAGGAAATGTAGGGGTTGATTGATATCATGTGGCCCCTGCAATTGTTACTTCTTATTGCATGCTTAGAGTGATACCATGATGATACTTTTATGTGAGTCGGGATGGTAGTGATCATGATGATGATGGTAGAAAAGTGTTGGTGAATCTACCCTAATACAAGGTGAACGATGAGAGGTTGTGTAGGAGTACACGGTGGGTTGTCTCGTTGAACACCGCCCTAAGTCCGAGTTCTTGTGTGGTGATCCAAGATGAAGAGTACAACCACACATTGGGCTCACTGACCCCTCTCAACCTATTAACTCATCCCTTTCGATGTCCAGATGTCCCAATAGTTCGGAGTTCTGGTAGGTCTGTGGCCTGGATGCTAAGTGAGAGAACGACTCATCCGAGACCGGCTTATGCACCACACACACATCACTTGGGTCCACTTCGGTAAACCGGCCGGGTTCACGATAGTGGGAGCCAACCTAGGTAGGCGGCTTTCTCAGACTAGATAGGCTATGAGGTAACAGTTGTGGTGAGCATCCTCGCCGACACTTCTTGAACGGTGTCGAGTACAAAGGCGGTAACTGATGATCATGTGTGTGTAGCGGTACACCCCTGCAGGGTTAACAAAACTATTTGAATAGCCGCGTCCGCGGTTATGGACTGCTTGGAAAGCTTAGCTTGATTATTAGACAACTTGAACTGGATACTTCTAAAACACACCAAGATAAGTGTGAGTGCTATGGCGTGCTTTCTCGTGGGGAAGTCGAGGAAGGCACCATAGTGGTGTAATTGGTTGGAGAAAGTGGTGGAGTCGTGTACGCTTCTTACCTCAAGTCTGGTACTCGTAGTTCAGGACTAGCCAAGTCAAAGCTGGCACTTCTGCAAGTGAAACCCCACCTACCTTTACCTTGAGACATATGCATGAGTAGTATAGCTCCTATGTAAGTCTTGCTGAGTACGACTTTGTACTCACGTTTGCTTAATCTATGTTTTAGATGAAACCACTGACCCCGAAGGTGGCTTCTTCATCGAGCTCGACGACTGAAGATCAAGCTAGTCTAGTCCAAGTCAGACGACTGGTTCCCTCGTGGAGGGCTTGTGTTTAAATAAGGCTTCTTAAGCCATTTGTTAAACTTGTCTGTACTCAGACATACTTTGCTTCCGCTTGTTTTTGTAATGCTGGATCACATGTTTGTGATCTCTGTGTGCACTCTATAAGAGTTATCAATAAAATGTATACTTTGTAGAGAATTGCAATGATACCTGCTGTTCATACAAGGCATGTGTGCTGCGTGTATGTTTATAACATGCATGTCTTTGTATGTGTTTTCGAGACCTTAGTTGTGATCTGGCTGGCGGTCTTTCATACACCAAGTGGCCCTTAGATGTGCGCAGCTTGGGGCATCGCGATGCGATTGTTTGAGACTCCGTCTCGTGCACACTTTGTGGTATGATCGAGCCCGCCCTAGACCCCGACTAAGTGATCGGACTGGAGTAAGTCTATGTAAGAGTTATGAGATAGTCGATAGTATGGTTGAGGCGACTTGTCTTCGAATATGGGAGTTCACCACCCATATCATTAGACTTGTGTGCGGACGATGAGGACCCATCTCAGTTGATCATCCGGCCTGGATGGGAGGCCCCTCACGTACGATGCTCTCCGAGAACGTTCTGTGCTTGGCCTTGTCTGCTTAGATAAGTGGGTATGGTTCTCGGCTCTCCATATGACTATGTCTTAGCTGGACTTGCATACGCTAACCCCGGGTCCCGACAGACTTGGTATCAGAGCAGGACTGACTGTAGGACTAGTAGCCTTGGCCGAAGTCGAGTCTAGCTTGCTATAGTTATATAGTTACTCTGGGTATATAAGGGAACAACGTAAGGCTTCTTTTTTTATCCTTACCCTCATCGTTCTGAGTTCTGAGTCACCCTCATCTTATTCTACGGGAAGATAGGACTAGGCTCTCCTCTGTCTGGCTAGAACATCTCGTTGTTTGATTCCTTGTAGCCGTAGGAAAGTTGTGATCGGTTTGTTAGACTGGTTATGCTTCCTGATTTCTTACATCGTATGTAAGTGTTGTTTCCATGTTGTAAGAAATTGTCTTTTTCTTACAATTACAGCCGTTATGCTGTCCGAGTCATTCCAGGTTTATCTCATAATTTGATGCATTTGCAAACTCCTTCTTTCTGTTTCAGATGGCAGATCATCACCCTTGGCAGATTGTTCGTTTGACCAGGTGCCTCGGTGTGCGTGGCCATCCCGCCACGTTGATCGAGATGATGTCCTATGTGGGATATCAATGGTATCCTGAGTACACCGTCGAGGAGTAGTTCCATGACTTCAACCAGACCCATTTCCACTGCATTGTCAGGATCTACCCGCACCACCTTGGAGTCACTCAGCCTATCCACTTTGGACATGGCATTGGCATGACCGAGAACATGGCTGTGCAGGATGCTGCATACTCATGTATTACACTGCTGAGAAAGGAGCACACTATGCTGAGAGAGACCTCATTCCGCTATATCCCTGCTGCACTTCCAGGAGAAGAGGGATATTACACCGGACTCTACTCAGATCACTCTGCAGAAGATCCAGTACTTCAGATGACTGCTAGGTTTGCTAGTGATCGAGATCGTGATGCACGCGCTCTCCGTTTTGAGCTTCACGCCACTCGTGTTCGTCTGTATCGAGCACTGACACTCTTGGCACCCTTCGTGAGTGTTGGATCAGTTGAGTATGGTGCTATCTACCCAGTGAGGACTCAGATGCCTTCTCGAGTTGCTTGGCCCGATATTGGAGGCATTTTTCACCCCGTGGTCCTTTGCTTCCACCCTACGCTGGACCTAGGCCCCATCCTTGCCCAAATGGATATGAGGGTCCACAGGCCTCCGTGTTTTCCGATGGTCACCTTCATCTACCGGGATATGCGGGTAACTTTTACGAGGACTACTATGGAGATGGATATGAGTGAGACCGCTTGTGGTCTTACTTCGTGAGGATGTAGTAGTATCTTAGTATATTGTACGCAAGGTGTCTAAGTTCCAGAGGCTTAGATAAATAATGTATAGGAAGTCAGAGTGCCTCTGAAGGATGTATCATCTTCATCTCGTTTGTATTATCTTGGTGCTTGTACTAAAACGATGTATGGTTTGTATGACAGCTTGTGAATATATGGCTTGTATGCTTTTATCACCATGTTGTCAAGATGATTACTTCCTTTGCTCTGTAATCCTTCCAGTACTTCAATACCTTGATTAGACTCTTCACATCAACTCTGTTTGACTTTGGGTTTCACCTTCAGGATGTCTCAAGGAACCCGTGGCCAGCTTGGTCGTAACCAGGGTCGTGGGAATGAACAGGAGGAAGGCAACCTTCCACCCCCTCCCACGATGGCTCAGGTTCTGATGGAGGTTGAGAGGAACCGCCGAGACTCTCACCATTTGCTGGAGGTCATTGCCCACAACACCACTTAGCAGCGCAACGAGTTGGTGTCCCTGAACGACTTCATCCGGCTTCATCCCCCGGTTTTCAGTTACTCCACCGAGCCCCTTGACGCTGATGACTGGCTTCGCAGCATCGAGAGGAAGCTCCAAGAAGGCCATGTTGCGGATGGCGACAAAGTCAGCTATGCCACCTATCACCTTGAAGGCGCAGCTAGCTCTTGGTGGGAGAACTTCCTGAACATGCGTCCTGTTGGACCGCCTGCATCTTGGGATGAATTCTGCACTTCCTTCCGTGAGCACCACATTCCCAAGGGTCTTATGGACCGCAAGCGTGAGGAGTTCTGCAACCTCACCCAAGGCAGAAGGACTGTTGATGAGTTTAGTCGTGATTTCAACCGACTTGCTCGTTATGCTACGGAAGAAGTCTCCACCGACTCCAAGAAAAAAGAGAGGTTCCGTCGTGGACTCAATTCCGGACTCCATCGTGAGCTCATCCTACATGACTTTGCCACCTTCCAGGTCCTTGTCAACAAGGCCATCAAGGCAGAGGACATGAACACCCCCAACGACTTCCGCAAACACCCTAGAGAAGATGGCTCATCCAGTCCAGGCTCCCAGAAGTGCAAGATCTGGATCCCAAATAGTATGTTCTGCCAGAACAACCCACCGAGGCCATCCTATGTGGCGCCTCGTCCACCAACTCAGTTCCACCCAGCTCCACCAAACAACCCAGCTCCACGCACTGTGTTTGGAGCCTGTTACAAATGTGGTCAGGCAGGCCACTACTCTCGTGATTGTCCCCAGAACCAGCTACAGAATCAGAATGCTCCACCCCGTGCCGGAGGCAACAACAATGGTCGTGGCAAGCCCCCCAGAAGGTCTACACCACCAAACCCGCTCCTCCCGCCACTCGTGGACGTGTGAACCAGATTGCCGCCGAAGAGACTGACGACACCACTGACGTCATTCTTGGTACGCTCCCAGTCAATTATGTTCCTACTTCCGTTCTTTTCGACCCAGGAGCATATCATTCATTCATGTCGGAAAGTTATGCGCTTCATCATGAGTTATATTTTGTTGAATTATCCACCCCCATGATTATTCAAACTCCAGGGTCAAGATGGCAAACTAATAGAGTAAGCCATGGTAATCAAATTGCAATTGAGGGTTTAGTATTCCTTGCTTCACTCATAGCCCTCAAGTATTCAGATATTGATGTCATCCTTGGCATGGATTGGTTATCAAGACAGAATGCCTACCTGGATTGCAAAGGCAACTCCGTGAAACTCACCCACCCTTCAGGCAAGACCGTCATCTATACCTCACCCAGAACAAGAACCCAAGTGCATTCCTTGAATGTACTTCCCCTTCCCGAACTTGAAGATATTCCGGTGGTTCGTGACTTCCCGGATGTCTTTCCTGAAGAGCTGCCGGGCATGCCACCCGACAGATGTGTAGAGTTTATAGTGGATCTTGTACCAGGAACCGCACCAATTTCTAGACGCCCATACAAAATGGCCCCACGTGAGTTAGCTGAGCTTAAAACCCAACTGGAAGCTTTGTTGGAAAAATGCTTCATCCGCCCTAGCTCATCGCCATGGGGTTGCTCCGTTCTGTTCGTAACGATGAAAGATGGAACAAAAAGGATGTGCGTAGACTATCGCCCGCTAAATTTAGCGACGATAAAGAACAAGTACCCGCTGCCTAGGATCAATGATCTTTATGATCAACTTGCAGGACCCTCTGTCTTCTCCAAGATGGATTTGAGATTGGGTTATCATCAAATCAAGATCCGAAACGAGGACATTCCCAAAACGGCTTTTACTACTCGTTATGGTCTTTACGAGTACACCGTCATGTCCTTTGGTTTAACCAATGCCCCCGCCACTTTCTCACGCATGATGAATTCGATCTTCATGGAGTACTTAGATAAATTTGTTGTGGTTTATCTCGATCATATTCTCATCTACTCGAAGAACGAAGAAGAACATGCCGAACACCTAAGGCTGGTATTGATGAAACTTAGAGAGCATCGCCTGTATGCTAAATTCTCCAAGTGTGAATTTTGGCTACCAGAAGTGACCTACTTAGGCCACGTGATTTCTGCAAAAGGCATTGCTGTGAATCCTGAGAGAGTTCAGGCCGTCCTTGACTGGACTCCACCTGAATCGGTTAAGCAAGTTAGGAGTTTTCTTGGCCTAGCCAGCTATTGCCGTCGCTTCGTCGAGAACTTTTCTAAAGTTGCAAAGCCTCTAACTAAACTCCTCAAGAAAGATAAGAAATTCTTATGGACTTCCAAGTGCGAGGAAAGCTTTCAAGAGCTAAAAAGAAGATTGACTTCTACACCCGTACTTGCACCTCCAGACACCAAAAAGGATTTCGAGATCTATTGTGACGCATCACGGCAAGGGTTAGGATGCATACTTCTGCAAGATCGACATGTGGTAGCTTATGCTTCACGCCAGTTGCAGCCACATGAAGAGAACTATCCTACCCATGACCTTGAACTCGCTGCCGTAGTTCATGCACTAACAACTTGGCGACATTACCTCCTTGGTAATCGTTGTGAGATCTATTCCGACCACCAAATCCTCAAATACATTTTCACCCAGCCAGATCTTAATCTCAGGCAAAGACGCTAGATTGAGTTGATAAAAGATTACGACGTAGGAATTTCTTACACCCCAGGCAAAGCCAATGTCATGGCTGATGCACTAAGTCGTAAGTCGTATTGTAACAACCTCATGTTACAACAGTATCAACCACTTCTTCATGAGGAATTTCGCAAGCTCAATCTTGAGATTGTTCCTCATGGCTATCTTTCTCCCTTGGTGCCGAAACCAACTCTTGAGGATCAAATCATAGTTTCCCAAAGGCGTGCACGAGGTGTTCGCCGGATCAAGGAGAACATTGTTAGCGGAGTTGCTATTTGTTTCTCCACAGATAGCAAGGGAACGGTATTCTTTGGAAATTGTTTGGTAGTACCTAAGAATAGGGAACTAAGGCAACTCATCCTCAAAGAAGCCCATGACACACCCCTCTCGATTGATCCCGGTAGCACAAAAATGTACCGAGATCTACGCCAGAGATTTTGGTGGACCAGGATGAAGAGAGACATTGCGCAATTTGTTGCCGAATGTGATGTTTGTCGTCGCATTAAGGCAGAACATCAAAGACCTGCTGGCACACTTCAACCTTTTCCTATTCCAGAGTGGAAATGGGACAAAGCTGGTATGGACTTCATCACCGGCTTTCCAAAAACCCAGAAAGGAAACAATGCCATCTTCGTTGTCATAGATAGGCTTTCCAAAGTTGCTCACTTCCTTCCAGTTCGCGAGTCTATAACTGCTAGCCAGTTAGCGGACTTGTACGTCTCTAGAATTGTATCCCTTCACGGTGTTCCTTTGGAAATTAATTCTGATCGCGGTAGCCTTTTCACCTCTAGATTGTGGGGAAGCTTTCAGAATGCTATGGGAACTCATCTCTCCTTTAGTACAGCTTTCCATCCTCAGTCTAGCGGTCAAGTCGAAAGGGTTAACCAAATTCTTGAAGACATGCTCAGAGCTTGTGTTATCTCATTCGGAAAGAATTGGGAGAAATCTCTGCCATTCGCCGAATTTGCTTATAACAATAGTTTTCAATCTAGTCTGAACATGGCTCTTTTTGAACTCCTTTATGGACGACGATGTCGAACACCACTAAACTTGTCAGAAACCGGTGAAAGACAATTCTTTGGACCGGACATGATCAAGGAAGCAGAAGAGCAAGTTCGCATTGTTCGTGATCAATTGAAAGCAGCCCAGTCTCATCAGAAAAGCTACTATGATCGTCATCATAGGCAAGAGAGCTACAATCTGGATGAGAAGGCTTACCTTCGGGTTACTCCTGTGAAGGGAACCCAACGTTTCGGTATCAAAGGCAAGTTGGCCCCAAGTTACATCGGACCTTTCCGCATTCTTGCTAAACGTGGAGAAGTTGCCTACCAACTTGAACTACCCCCGCACCTTTCCCGAGTACATGATGTATTCCATGTGTCCCAACTCAGGCGTTGCTTCAAGGACCCCATCGGCGAAGTCGACCATGAAATGCTTGATCTCCAAGATGACCTTTCTTATCGAGAATACCCCGTTCGTATTCTTGATTCCGCAGAGCGTGTCACTCGTCGTTAGAAGATTAGGTTTCTGAAAGTGCAATGGTCACACCACTCTAAGAGAGAAGCTACGTGGGAAAGAGAAGACCGTCTCAGTGCCGAGTACCCCACCTTCCTCCCGCAGACTTCTGAATCTCGGGATGAGATTCTGTTGAGTGGGGGCGAGTTGTCAGAACCCTCTGTTAGGTAATGTGCTAGGGTTAGCAATTCACTTGCATCATGTTAAAAATTTCAATAGAAATCTTTGAAATCAAAATCAAAAGCAAAATGGGAGAAGGAACCCCCCCAGGTGAATTAAATCAAAAGGCCAGATAAAAATCTTCTCCAAAAATTCATGTTAGATTTTTGAAAAGTCTTATAAATGAGTGCGATCACATATCAAGTGATGTGGGACCCACCCCATGCTCATAGATTTTTCAAATAGTCAAACAATGCCTTGGATTTAATCAAAAACCCCTATTTGAATTTGAATTCAAATATTTTGAATTTCAAAAATGTTCAAACTCTGGATATGACTAACTACTGGTCATGTAATGCCATATAAAAGATTTGAGCATTTATAAAAATGCCTAGCTATTTATTTGCTAAGAAAAACAAATATACAGAAAAGAAAAAGAACATAGAAAAGGAAAAGGGGCTTACCTGCAAAGGAGCCCAACTCATCCCCCAGCCGGCTCATCCCACCTCCCGCGCCTGTCGTCTTCCTCAAGCAGGGGCACTGCTGCGTGGCGACCATGCCGTGGCCGCCAACGAGCCCCTGACCACCTCCTGCTTCCCCCGCGCCACCTCTTGACGCCTGGAGACGCCCAGAGGCTTCCCCGTTCCATTCCCCCTCTCCACGAACCCCCTCCCCGTCTCCCGTGCTCGATTTCGTCGCCTCCCGAAGACTCGCCGGAGCGCCCCGCCATGGAACTCGCGGCCAGCGTCACCTAGGGATCAAGCTGGTGTGTCCATCCTCTTCCCCGCCGTCGTCTACGTCTCCCAGTGCAGCGAGTCGAACCCGGAGCCCTCCTAGTCGCCGGAATCGAGCTCGAGCCGTCGCGGGACCCGAAGGACACCATCGTCGATTTCGTCGTCGTCGAGCCACCTCAGCCTTCGCCGCCACCTCCGTCGAGTTCCTGGTGAGCAGGCGGTTCAAACCCCTCTCTCCCCGCCCCCTTTTGATGTCTCGTTGTTGATCCGCCATGGAAGCCGAAGTTCCTCGCCGCCACGGTCGTCGTAGTCGAGCACCCGTAACGCAAACGAGCTCGAGCGCATGTCCTTCGTCTTCGCCATGCTCCTCTGCGTGCATCACCGGCTCAAGTGGAGCACCGCAGCGAGATTTGCCTCGAGCCCGAGCCACGACCGCCGCTAGGGCTTGACGCCGGCGACGCTCCGGTGAGTTCCAGCCCCCCTGGCTGGCTCCATTCGACGAGGCGTCCTCCCAGCAGCCGTTTGGTGCGTCTGGCGTGCCAAACGCACGTCCAGAGCACGACCCCGTACAACGCCGCCGCGTACAGGACTGCCGTCGGCTAGCCGCCGGCCTGTCAGGCTGACCCCGGACTAATCACCCCCCTAATGACCCCCACAGCCTATGACATGTGGGCCCAGCCCCCTGGTTAACCCTGGGTTAAGTTTAATACGTTTTAAATCGACTTAATTAACACAGTGACACTTACAGGTGGGACCCCCTTGTCAGTGGCCCCCTGATGCCGGCATGAGGTCATGCTGACGCAGTAAATGAACCCATTCCTTTGCATGACCTATCATTTGTCACAGTAGTAGGCAAACCACAATCCTAGCAAATGTAGGAGTTGATTGATATCATGTGGCCCCTTCAATTGTTACTTCTTATTGCATGCTTGGAGTGATACCATGATGATACTTTTATGTGAGTCGGGATGGTAGTGATCATGATGATGATGGTAGAAAAGTGTTGGTGAATCTACCCTAATACTAGGTGAACGATGAGAGGCTGTGTAGGAGTACACGGTGGGTTGTCTCGTTGAACACCGCCCTAAGTACGAGTTCTTGTGTGGTGATCCAAGATGAAGAGTACAACCACACATTGGGCTCACTGACCCCTCTCAACCTATTAACTCATCCCTTTCGATGTCCAGATGTCGCAATAGTTCGGAGTTCTGGTAGGTCTGTGGCCTGGATGCTAAGTGAGAGAACGGCTCATCCGAGACCGGATTATGCACCACGCACACATCACTTGGGTCCACTTCGGTAAACCGGCCGGGTTCACGATAGTGGTAGCCAACCCAGGTAGGCGGCTTTCTCGGACTAGATAGGCTATGAGGTAACAGTTGTGGTGAGCATCCTCGCCGACACTTCTTGAACGGTGTCGAGTACAAAGGCGGTAACTGATGATCATGTGTGTGTAGTGGTACATCCCTGCAGGGTTAACAAAACTATTCGAATAGCCGCGTCCGCGGTTATGGACTGCTTGGAAAGCTTAGCTTGATTATTAGACAACTTGAACTGGATACTTCTAAAACACACCAAGATAAGTGTGAGTGCTATGGCGTGCTTTCTCGTGGGGAAGTCGAGGAAGGCACCATAGTGGTGTAATTGGTTGGAGAAAGTAGTGGAGTCGTGTACGCTTCTTACCTCAAGTCTGGTACTCGTAGTTCAGGACTAGCCAAGTCAAAGCTGGCACTTCTGCAAGTGAAACCCCACCTACCTTTACCTTGATACATATGCATGAGTAGTATAGCTCCTATGTAAGTCTTGCTGAGTACGACTTTGTACTCACGTTTGCTTAATCTATGTTTTAGATGAAACCACTGACCCCGAAGGTGGCTTCTTCATCGAGCTCGACGACTGAAGATTAAGCTAGTCTAGTCCAAGTCAGACGACTGGTTCCCTCGTGGAGGGCTTGTGTTTCAATAAGGCTTCTTAAGCCATTTGTTAAACTTGTCTGTACTCAGACATACTTTGCTTCCGCTTGTTGTTGTAATGTTGGATCACATGTTTGTGATCTCTGTGTGCATTCTATAAGACTTATCAATAAAATGTATACTTTGTAGAGAATTGCAATGATACCTGCTGTTCATACAAGGCATGTGTGCTGCGTGTATGTTTATAACATGCATGTCTTTGTATGGGTTTTCGAGACCTTAGTTGTGATTTGGCTGGCGGTATTTCTTACACCAAGTGGCCCTTAGATGTGCGCAGCTTGGGGCATCGCGATGCGATTGTTCGAGACTCCGTCTCGTGCACACTTTGTGGTATGATCGAACCCTCCCTAGACCCCGACTAAGTGATCGCGCTGGAGTAAGTCTATGTAAGAGTTATGAGATAGTCGATAGTATGGTTGAGGCGACTTGTCTTTGAATATGGGAGTTCACCACCCATATCATTAGACTTGTGTGGGGACGATGAGGACCCATCTCAGTTGATCATCCGGCCTGGATGGGATGCCCCTCACGTACGATGCTCTCCGAGAACGTTCTGTGCTTGGTCTTGTCTGCTTAGACAAGTGGGTACGGTTCTCGGCTCTCCATATGACTATGTCTTAGCTAGACTTGCATACGCTAACCCCGGGTCCCGACAAAGATCTTCTATACTTCTTGTAAAATAGCGTGTTGCCCTTAAGTGAGGAAAAGATACCAAAGAGGACAAATTTAAAAGATCCCAAAGAGGACAAGTGAGAGTTAAATAGAAAGAGCCATTGAGGTCACCAAAAAATACAAAAAAACTAAAAAAATAGAAAAAATAAAATAAAAATAGAGAAGGGGCAACACTACTATTCCTTTTGATAGATCCACAGTCGTACTCCCTCTTATACATTGTAATTCATACAGATGATCATATATGCATTTAGCTATGTGGGGACCTTCACACTTTAGAACTTGGCTTGTATATTCCAATGATGAGCCTCCTCAAATGAGCTCTAGGTCTTCTTGAGCGAGCAAGTTGGATGCAACCCCACTAGTTCCATTGGAGAGATTTTCTTAGATCGTATGTGCATCCATTGCATGGCAATCCCTACTCCTCACATCATATCTATCATTTGGTCTTCTCTCGCTTATGATTGTCCTCATTGATGTGAGCCTTTCACACCTTTTTGTCTTCCTACTCCACCATATCTCTCTCTCTTTGTGATCCTAAGTGTCAACTCTCATGATTACGCTCATCCATTGCATGAGTGCTCAAAATATCGAAAGGGAGTCGATCAAATTGACTTGTACCTGGCTAGTGGTCTGGGGACGAGTCAAGATAAGATTCCAAAGGAGACTAAGTGTGAAACTTTAGTAGATTGAGTTCTCAACAAATAAATATTTTTCTCTCTCGTATTCCCATCCCCCACTTCTTGCACGCAAACACCATTTGGAGACATTCGAGTCACGGACAACGAGAGCTCTTTCACCTAAATGTTCTTATGTTGCTTGTTTCAATGGTAATATAGACTCTTGCCTGTTATGACTTGAATTAAATTACATACCTTGATTGCTTTACTTAAAAGTTTTTATATGGTTGTTAGCATGTCACCACAGAAATTATTCTTGTTATCATTTATCTACTCGAGGACGAGCACGAATTAAGCTCGGGGATGTTGATACGTCCCAAACGTATCTATAATTTATGCTTGCCCCATGCATGTTTTGTGTGATATTGCTATGATTTAGATACACTTTCATACACTTTGTATAATATTTGGACTAACCTATTAACTCAGTGCACCCAGTGCCAGTTTCTATTTTTTGCTATTTTTTCTATTTTAGGTTTCCCTCGTATTAAAAAAGCTCCAAAAATTCTGGAAAAATCCAATAAAAAATGAGCATACGGGAACCTTCTAGAGTCCCAAAGGGGGGCCATAGGGGACCCACTAGGGCCCCAGGTGCCCTCCCGGCGCGGCCTGGAGTGGGGCCGTGCCGGGGGGCCGCCTGGACCCCTGGTGGCCCCCCTGGCTGTCCCCTTCGCCTATTTATTCTCTATCCTCCGAAACCCACGAGGACAGAACCCCTTTTCGCGATCTCCACTCTGTTTCTCCAACGCCACACTTCCAAGATCGAGAGCACAAGAAGACCTCTTCCCGGCACCCTGCCAAAGGGAGGATTGACCTCTGGGAGCTTCTCAACCACCATGGATGCTTCCCGGCTGATCTGTGAGTAGTCCACCTTGGACCATGGGTCTATGATCAGTAGCTATGTGATGTTCTCCTCCCCCTCTTTGTTCTTCATGGATTAGACCTTGTGAGCTGTCCTACATGATCAAGGCATATATGTAATTATTTCTGCTGTTGCTATGATCAGTTTGCTGGGATCTGATGGATTATGAGACTATGTTCAGATTGTGATTGAGTAATATATTTGGTTCTTATCTTTATATTTTTGTTCTTGTGTAATTCTTGCATGTTCTCCGTTGCTGTTTATTGCTTTTGCCAAGTAGTAGGTAGTGACTCCAAGAGGGAGCGTTATGCTTGATTGTGGGTTCATGCCCCCTGATGACTATCTTGAGTGACAGAAACATGAGTCTAGGGGATGTGTTGTTGCCACAAGGGGTAAACAACGGTGCTTGTAACCGAGGTTGCAAGGATTGTTTACTTGACGCAAAGTTCCTTTAATGCAGTTATCTGTTGCTTTGGGTTTACACTTTGGGTGGGGCTCGCAAGTTAATACCATAGAGATGTTCTGGATAGATATCTCAAGGTGGATGATTAGTAGTAGATGCAGATGGACTTTGGTCTACTTATTTTGGCGTCCGCCCATGCTTTTGAGCCTCTTCCTTTATTTGAGCATAGTTAGCAATTTTTTGCGCCCGTAATCCTGTCAATTGCCCAGCTGTGATTTATTTACCTCGCATAGTAGTTTTATCGTCTTTTGGGAGAGAGACATCACTAGTGAACATCATGGGACCCCAGTCCATATTTCCACACTATTACACCCTCAATTTAATTCCTGCTTTTTCTTTCTAGTCGCAGTTATGACAACCTATTATCTGTTGTGTTTGATCCTTTGTAAACGGCAAGGCCGGAGAGATTGACAACCTCTCTGTACTTGTTGGGAGCAAAGTTATTTGTATCTGTGTGCAGGTCCAGGAGAAGAAAGTGATTATCAACTGCGCATGTGTCGACCTTGGAGTCCTACTGGTCGATCTCACCCTTGGTATCTTTGCCAAGGGAAATTTGCTGCTATACTACATGTCAACCTTGCACTTGGGGTAGCCAACGAGGGCACTACTTCAGTGTCATCAAGCCAATTTCTGGCGCCGTTGCTTGGAACTCCAATCTTCAAGACAGGGGAGTTGCACACTATCTTTTACCTTTGCTTTTTAGTCTCGTTAGTTTACCTTTCAGTTTTTATACAAAACCACAAGAAAATTAGTTACCTTGCTTTTAGTAGTCCTTCTTGTTTATTTAAGCATGTTAGGACTTGGTGCTTTGAGGGAATCGGAAGTTCTAGATTTCCATCAAAGGGACGGAGGGAATATGAAGAAGGCATGGGACAAAATATTTGAAGCACATAGAAGAATTATGCCTTGGATACCTATAAAAATTGTGCTTAGAAATTTCTACATGGTATTTTTAAGTGGTGTAAACACTCTCTTCATATTATAGCTGAAGGAGACTTTCTTGAGTGTGATGAAGCTAGATCTCTTGATATTTTGCATGGTCTATCTAGTTATTTTGTTTATGATCGTAGTTTTGATACTGTTATAGATAGACTGGCTACTATTGAAAATAGGATGGATGCTCTAGACTTGAGGAAGGTAGAGGAACTTAAGCCCAACAAGAAAGAAATGTTGGAGATAGATGATGATTGGGAGCCTTTTGTTAGAATTAGCATCTCTAACCAAGACTTCCTCGCTTTTTGTGATATTGGATCCATGGTTTCTACAATGCCCAAAATAGTTTATTATTCTTTTAAACTAAACATGGATAATTTTTCATCTTATCATGAACATGCTAATGGAGATATTTCTGAGATCCAGGGAAAGGTAAAAGAAGTCCAAGTTACATTCCTTAAATGGGTTGCAACGGTGGACTTCTTCATCATGGAGCCAAACCAAAGTAACATCGTGCTTGGAAGAGACTTCCTCCGAGCTATGAAAGGCTTCATTGATATTGGTAAGGGGCACATACGCTTACGTGGTAAAGCGAAAGGTAAGTACCACTTGCCTAGGAAAAAGAATAATGAACTTGCTGAAAATCAATTTGAAGGTTTTTATGACTCTGATGATCTCGGGGACGTTTGATTCTTCTTTTTTGCTTCTTTGCCTAGCTTAAAGGCGTAAAAGAAAGTGCTTGTTGGGAGGCAACCCAAGATGTTTTTACTTCTGTTTTTAGCGGTCTTGATGATTGTTACTGTTAGAACCCCAACGAGGGTAAGTGCTAGGGTTGCTTGTGCCCTTTGCATCATGAAGAAAATCCAAAAAGAAATTCAAAAATGGGGAAAAGAAAAGCCCTGAGAAATTAAATAGAATGGCCAGATAAAAATCTTTTTCCAAAAATCATTTGAAAATTTGAAAAATTCCTAGAATTGTTGCTGATCATTGCAAAAGTGGTTTGGGATCATCCCCATGCCCATGGAATTTTCTAAAAATCAAAATATGCCTTGGAAATTAAATAATACCCCAATTTGAATTGGAACTAAAATTGTTTGAATTTTTAAAATTCTCAAAACCTAGGGGTGGCTTGCTTCTGGTCACCTAGGGTTTATAAAATTATTTGGGAATTTTATTAAATTGCCTAGGTATTTAATACTAAGGCAAAACAAAATTACAGAAAAAATAAAAGAAGAAGAATAGAAAAGAGGAACCCTCCCTTGGTTTGGCCCAACTAAACCCCCCAGCCCACCTAGCACGGCCCAGGCCCACGCCCTGTTGTCGTCTACCTCAACCAGCTCGGTGGCGAGCTGGGAGGGCACGACCGACACCACCGCGACGCCAGCAAGGTTCTAGACCCCCCGAGGCCTCTCCTTGCGCCACGCGACGCTCCAGAGGCCCCCGCACCCCTTCCCCTACCTCTCGCTCACCCAGCCCATCTCTGCGCCGCCGTTCCGCGCACACCCGAGGAGCACACCGGAGCGCCACCGCCGCACCCGCGTGGCCATCGTCAACAATACGCCGAGACACTGTGTCCTTCGAGCTCGTAGACGACGACTACGTCTCCCCGGAGCGGATCGAGAGCCCGGGCGCCTTCAACGCCGCGAAATCGTCGTCGTTTCCATCGCCGGACCGCACGAGCTCGCCGTCAAATACATTGTCTTCGCGACCTCCCCGCCGTAGCCGTCAGCACCTTTGACACCAGGGTGAGCTCCTCAACTTTTTCCCCTTTCCCTGCTATCTTCCGCGCAAGGAATCGACGTCGCCGTGTTCCAGTGCCTCGGCCGCCGCCATTGCCGTCGTGGACGAGCTCTAGTGCACCTCCTTGACGCCCAAATAGCACCGTTGGATGCGCACGGGCGTAGGACACGCCCATACCACCCAAGCCCCACCCCGTGCTCAATAGAGCAACTCCAGCGAAGCTCCGGCCACTTTCTGGCGAGCTCCGCCATTAAACCCTAACCCCCTGGCTAATTACCCACTAAGCTAACCCTAAGCCCTATGACAAGTGGGCCCTAGACCCCCCTAACCCCCTCTGTTAGTTAAACTAACAGGGTTTAAGCCCCTCTCCCACTGACATGGGTGGCCCACAGGTCAGCCCCCATGACGTCATGATGCCGTGGGGCTGATGCAATAAACCTTTTTCCAGAAATAAAACAATTCCAGAGAAATTACAGAAATTGCAAAAAATCAATTAAACTTTAGAAAATCATAACAAATTCATCTGAACTCCAAATTTAACATATAATACATGAAAAATGATCAGCAGAAAATGCTCTATCCAAATATCCAACTTTCAGCTATGTTTTAGTTGATTTTAAATTGGGACCAGTAGCTTTTTCTATTTGGTTAAATTGGAATTAATTCAAAATAAATTCAAATGTTATTCCAATTTGAACCATTGCAATGCAAACCACTTGAACATCAGAGGCATATCATACACATGTCAAGATGGTTTAAAATCATCAAACACTAGCAAATGCAACTTGGCTAATTTGAACAACATATGGAGTTTGAATTTGCATTTCAAATGCAATACACTTCATTTAAATAAAATGTGCCACAAATCAGTAGCATTCACATCATGGACAACATTATCATGTGATTGTGCATTTAAATTCAATGTTGCCCCCTTTTGTTGATGATTGTGCCGGTAACAGTGCCCCCGAGACGGTGATCACCGCCGAAGGAGAAGAAGATCGTTAAACCCCATGTATCGTCAGCAAGGAAAGCAAACCCCCATTGATCATGTCTATAAAATCCTACTTCCCTCTCAGTCTTGCTTATGCATGTTTAGGAGATCACCGTGACACGTTCTTTCGCATAGTTGAACCCATTCTGATGCATGACCTATCATTTTGTCACCGTATTAAGAAAACCACAATCCTAACAGATTTAGGAGTTGGTTGTTGAGCATGTGGCCCCTACAACTATTAATGCTTATTGCTTCTTAGTGGTACAATGAGGTTACTTTTATTGTGAGTCGGGATGGATGATCACAATGATGCTTTTGTTAACGTGTTGGTGAATCCACCCTAAACAAAGGTGAACGATGAGAGGCTGTGTAGGAATACAGAGTGGGTTGTCTCGTTGAACACTGCCCTAGGCCTCGAGTTCCTATTTTGTGATCCAAGACAAAGAGTATGACCACATGTAGGGTTTATGGGAGCCCTTTGGCCTCTTTACTTACCCGATCTGGTCCAGGAGTCACAATAGATTCGGGCTTCCCAGTTGGCATGTGCATAGAAAAAGAATGAAGAAAAGGTTGCATCATATAGATATGTGGGTGGACCTGTGAGACAGTGAAACCATCTGGCAGAGGTGGCGTCTCGGTCCCTTTCATTATCTGAGTCCGTTTCGTTGAACCGGCCGGATTCTCGAGCGGTGCCAAACTCAGGTAGTCGACTCCTGGATTAGAGAAGGTGATGTGAGGGTAGTGCCTTGGTTTCATCCACGTCTGACACCCGCTTGAAGGGTGACAAGAATGAGGCGATAAGTGATGACACGCGTGTGAAGATGTACACCCCTCCAGGGTTAATGAACTATTCGAATAGCCGTGTCCGCGGTTATGGACTACTTGGAGACCTCTACTTGATCATTAGACAACTTGAATGGATACTTCTAAAACTCGCAAGATAAGCGTGAGTGCTATGGTGTGCTCCTCGTTGGGAAGTCGAGGAAGTAACCATAGTGGTGTATTGGTTGGAGACTTTGTAGTATAGTTCCAGACAGCAGTCTGGTCCCTCGTGGAAGGGCATGTATGTTTACAAGGCTTCTCTAAGCCATTTGTTAATCTTGTTTGTACTCAGACCTAATTTGCTTCCGTTGTATGATGAAATGTTGATCACAGACATGTGATCTTTGTATGCTCTATGTGTAATTCAATAAAGAAGTAGTTTGTAGAGTTATGTGATGATACCTGTTGTTCACACTGGACATGTATGCTGCGTGTATGTTTATAACATGCATGTCTTAGTGTGGGGTTCGATAGCTTAGTTGTGTTCTTGCCGGCGGTCTTTTAACACCAAGTGGCCCTTAGATGTGCGCAGCTTGGGGCATCGCGATGCGATTTCTCGTGACTCTGTCACGTGGCACGCTTTGATGTATGATTGAGCCCGACCGAGACCCCGACTAAGTGATCGGGCTAGAGTCTGTTTATGTAAGTGTTATGATCCAATCGATAATATGGTTGAGGCGACTTGTCTATGAGTATGGGATTTCACCACCCATAGTCATTTAGACTTGTGAGCGGGCGATGAGGACCCATCTCAGTTGATCATCCGGCCTGGATGGGATGCCCCTCACGTTCGATGCTTTCCGAGAGTGTTCTGTGCTTGGCCTTGTCTTCTTAGACAAGTGGGTACGGCTCTCGGCTGTCCATATGATTGTATTGTGACTGGAATTACATACGCATATTCCGGGTCCCGACAGACTTGGTATCAGAGCAGGACTGTCTGTAGGATTATCAAGCCTTGGTCGAAGTCGAGTCTAGCATTCTATAGTTATATAGTTACTCTGGGTATAAGGGAACAACATAAGGCTTCTTTTTCTCCTTACCCTCATCGATCTGAGTTCTGAGTCACCCTCATCTTTTCTACGGGAAGATTGGACTAGGCTCATCTATGTCTTACTAGAACATCTTGTTGAGTGCTTCAGGATTGTTGTGGTCGTCCAGAGTCTCCGTGTTTTGAGTTCCTTGAAGAAGTTCTGTCCAATTTCTTCGAGGTTGTTTCATTTTCCATCCCGGTACAACCGTTATGCTGACCGAGTCATTCCAGGTTTCTTCATAATCTGATGCATTTGCAAAATCCTTCTCTCCATTTCGGTTGTGTTTCCATAAGTTTTGCTAGGTGGCATGCCCGGCAGTTCTCTAGAGTTTGTTGTAGGTTTTGTTCTAGAAACCTATAGTGATTCCTTTGCAGATCTTCCTCCCACTTTAGATGTATTCTAGCAAGAAGAACCACACTAACCATCGTGTTGGGGTACTTTTATACTCTGACATATCTGTTGTAGCCACTAGTAAACCTTGGTCATCCTCTAGGAAGCTATCCAGAGATCCAACTCCTTAAACCTTGCCTCCCGACAGATGTGTATCATTCATAGTGGCTCTTATACCAGGGACAACCCCAATTTCCAGACGCCTATACAAAATGGCCCCACATGAGTTAGCGGAGCGAAAAATCCAACTTGAAGCTTTAATGGAAAAAGGCTTCATCCGCCCTAGGTCATCGCCATGGGGTTTCCCCGTTCTGTTCGTAACGAAGAAAGATGGAACAGAAAGGATGTGCGTAGACTATCGCCCGCTAAATCTAGCGACGATAAAGAACAAGTATCCACTACCCAGGATCAATGATCTTTATGATCAACTTGCTGGATCCTCTGTCTTCTCCAAGATGGATTTGAGATTAGGCTATCATAAAATCAAGATCCAAAACGCGGACGTTCCCAATACGGCTTTCACTACTCGTTATGGTCTTTACGAGTTCACCGTCATGTCCTTCGGTCTAACCAATGCCCCCGCCTCATTCTCGCACTTAATGAATTCGATCTTCATGGAGTACCTAGATAAATTTGTTGTGGTTTATCTTGATGACATTCTCATCTACTCGAAGAATGAAGAAGAGCGCGCAGAACATCTTAGGTTGGTATTGATGAAACTTCGAGAGCATCGCCTTTATGCCAAGTTCTCTAAGTGCGAATTTTGGCTACCAGAAGTGACCTACTTAGGCCACGCGATTTCTGCGAAAGGCATTGCTGCCAATCCCGAGAGAGTTAATGCCGTCCTTGAATGGAGTCCACCTGAATTGGTTAAGCAAGTTAGGAGCTTTCTTGGCTTAGCAAGCTATTGCCGCCGCTTCGTTGAGAACTTCTCCAAAGTTGCAAAGCCGCTAACTGAACTCCTCAAGAAAGATAAGAAATTCCAATGGACCCCCAAGTGCGAGGAAAGCTTTCAAGAGCTAAAAATAAGATTGACTTCTGCACCCGTTCTTGCGCCTCGAGACACCAAAAAGGATTTCGAGATCTTTTGTGTCACCTCACGGCAAGGGATAGGATGCATACTTATGCAAGATAGACATGTGGTAGCTTATGCTTCACGCCAGTTGCGTCCACATGAAGAGAACTATCCTACCCATGATCTTGAACTCGCTGCCGTAGTTCATGCCCTGACAACTTGGCGACATTACCTCCTTGGTAATCGTTGTGAGATCTATTCCGACCACCAAAGCCTCAAATATATATTCACCCAGCCAGATCTTAATCTCAGGCAAAGACGCTGGATAGAGTTGATAAAATATTATGACTTAGGAATTTCTTTCACCCCAGGCAAAGCCAATGTCATGGATGATGCACTAAGTCGTAAGTCGTATTGTAACAACCTCATGTTACAACCGTATTAACCACTTCTTCATGGGGAATTTCGAAAGCTCAACCTCGATATTGTTCCTCATGGATTTCTTTCTACCTTGGTGGCGAAACCCACTCTTCAGGATCAAATCATAGTTGCCCAAAGGCGTGCACGAGGTGTTCGCCGGATCAAGGAGCACATCGCTAGTGGAGCTGCTAAATGTTTCTCCACAGATAGCAAAGGAACGGTATTCTTTGAAAATAATTTGGTTGTACCTAAGAATAAGAACCTGAGGCAGCTGATCCTTAAGGAAGCTCATGACACTCCCCTCTCAATTCATCCCGGTAGCACCAAAAATGTACCGAGATCTACGCCAGAGATTTTGGTGGACCCGGATGAAGAGAGACATTGCACAATTTGTCGCCGAATGTGATGTTTGTCGTCGCATTAAGGCAGAACATCGAACACCTGCTGGTACTCTTAAACCATTGCCTATTCCCGAGTGGAAATGGGATAAAGTCGGTATGGACTTTATCACCGGCTTTCCAAAAACCCAGAAAGGAAATGATGCCATCTTCGTTGTCATTGACCGACTTTCAAAAGTTGCTCACTTCCTTCCGGTTCGCGAGTCTATAACCGCTAGCCAGTTAGCGGACTTGTATGTCTCTAGAATTGTGCCTCTTCATGGTGTTCCTTTGGAAATCAATTCTGATCGTGGTAGCATTTTCACCTCTAGATTCTGGGAAAGTTTTCAAAATGCTATGGGAACTCATCTCTCCTTTAGTAGAACTTTCCACCCTCAATCTAGCGGTCAAGTCGAAAGGGTTAACCAAATCTTGGAAGACATGCTCAGAGCTTGTGTTATCTCTTTCGGAAATAATTGGGAGAAATCTCTTCCATTTGCCAAATTTGCTTATGACAATAGTTTTCAATCCAGTCTGAACATGGCTCCTTTTGAACTCCTCTTTGGAAGACGATGTCGAACACCGCTTAACTGGTCAAAAACCGGTGAAAGACAATTCTTTGGACCGGATATGATCAAAGAAGCAGAAGAGAAAGTTCGCATTGTTCGTGATCAATTGAAAGCAGCCCAGTCTCGTCAGAAAAGCTACCATGATCGTCATCATAGGCAAGAAAGCTACAATCTGGATGAGAAGGCTTACCTTCGGGTTACTCCTCTGAAGGGAACCCAACGCTTCAGTATCAAAGGCAAGTTGGCCCCACATTACAATGGACCTTTGCGCATTCTCGCTAAACGTGGAGAAGTTCCTACCAATTTGAACTACCCCGCACCTTTTCTGAGTACATGATGTATTCCATGTGTCACAACTCAGGCGTTGCTTCAAGGAACCCATCCGTGAAGTCGACCATGAAACGCTTGATCTCCAAGATGACCTTTCTTATCGAGAGTACCCTGTTCCTATTCTTGATTCAGCAGAGCGTGTCACTCGTCATCAGAAGATCAAGTTTCTGAAGGTGCAATGGTCACATCACTCCGAGAAAGAAGCAACCTGGGAAAGAGAAGACCGCATCCGTTCCGAGTACCCCACCTTCCTCCCGACGACTTCAGAATCTCGGGACGAGATTCTTTTGAGTGGGGGCGAGTTCAAGATCCTTCCCCTACCTCTCGCTCACCCAGCCCCTCTCTGCGCTTCCTTTCCGCGCACACCCGAGGAGCACACCGGAGCGCCACCGCCGCACCCGCGTGGCCATCGTCAACAATACGCCGAGACATTTGGTCCTTCGAGCTCGCAGACGACGAATACGTCTCCCCGGAGCGGATCGAGAGCCCAGGCGCCTTCAACGCCGCGAAATCGTCGTCGTTTCCATCGCCGGACCGCACGAGCTCGCCGTCAAATACGTCGTCTCCGCGACCTCCACGCCGTAGCCGTCAGCACCTTTGACACCAGGGTGAGCTCCTCACCTTATTTCCCCTTTCCCCGCTATCTTCCGCGCAAGGAATCGACGTCGCCGTGTTCCAGTGCCTCGGCCGCCGCCATTTCCGTCGTGGGCGAGCTCCAGTGCACCTCCTTGACGCCCAGATAGCACCGTTGGATGCGCACGGCCGCGGGCTACACGCCCATACCACCCAAGCCCCACCCCGTGCTCAACAGAGAAACTCCGGCGAAGCTCCGACCACTTTCTGGCGAGCTCCGCCATTAAACCCTAACCCCCTGGCTAATTACCCACTAAGCTAACCCTAAGCCCTATGACAAGTGGGCCCTAGACCCCCCTAACCCCCTTTGTTAGTTAAACTAACAGGGTTTAAACCCCTCTCCCACCGACATGGGTGGCCCACAGGTCAGCCCCCCCTGACGTCATGATGACGTGGGGCTAATGCAATAAACCTTTTTCCAGAAATAAAACAATTCCAGAGAAATTACAGAAATTGCAAAAAATCAATTAAAGTTTAGAAAATCATAAAAAATTCATCTGAACTCCAAATTTAACATATAATATATGAAAAATGATCAGCAGAAAATGCTCTATCCAAATATCCAACTTTCGGCTATGTTTGCGTTGATTTTAAATTGGGACCAGTAGCTTTTGCTATTTGGTTTAATTGGAATTAATTCAAATTAAATTCAAATGCTATTCCAATTTGAACCATTGAAATACAAACCATTTCACTTGAACATCAGAGGCATATCATACACATGTCAAGATGGTTTACAATGATCAAACACTAGCAAATGCAACTTGGCTAATTTGAACAACATATGGAGTTTGAATTTGCATTTCAAATGCAATACACTTCATTTAAATCAAATTTGCCACAAATCAGTAGCATTCACATCATGGACAACATTATCATGTGATTGTGAATTTAAATTCAATGTTGCCCCCCTTTTGTTGATGATTGTGCCGGTAACAGTGCCCCCGAGACGGTGATCACCCCCGAAGGAGAAGAAGTTCGTTAAACCCCGTGTATCGTCAGCAAGGCAAGCAAACCCCCATTGATCATGTCTATAAAATCCTACTTCCCTCTCAGTCTCGCTTATGCATGTTTAGGAGATCACCGTGACACGTTCTTTCGCATAGTTGAACCCATTCCGATGCATGACCTATCATTTTGTCACCGTATTAAGAAAACCACAATCCTAGCAGATTTAGGAGTTGGTTGTTGAGCATGTGTCCCCTACAACTGTTAATGCTTATTGCTGCTTAGTGGTACAATGAGGTTACTTTTATTGTGAGTCGGGATGGATGATCACAATGATGTTGTTGTTAACGTGTTGGTGAATCCACCCTAAACAAAGGTGAACGATGAGACGCTGTGTAGGAATACATAGTGGGTTGTCTCGTTGAACACTGCTCTAGGCCCCGAGTTCCTGTATTGTGATCCAAGACAAAGAGTATGACCACATGTAGGGTTTGACCACGGTATGCATAGCTTGGACGAGGCACTTAGCAAAAATTCTCTAAGTATCCTTTCAAGTTATTTATAGCTTGGGGGCTGCTTAATGATTCAGAAATCAAGTTTCTCGTCCGATCTGCGCACATTTCGGACGAGGCGCTTAGCAAAAATTCTCTAAGTATCCTTTCAAGTTATTTATTGTTTGGGGGCTGCTTAATGATTCAGAAACCAAGTTTCTCGTCTGAGCTGCGCACAGTTCGGACGAGGCGCTTAGACAAAAAATTCTAAATACTCCCTTCAAGTTACTGATAGCTTGGGGGCTACTTAATGATTCAGAAATCAAGTTCCTCTTCGGAGCTACGCACATCCCGGACGAGGCACTTAGAAAAAATTCTCTAAGTATCCTTTCAAGTTATTTATAGCTTGGGGGCCGCTTAATGATTCAGAAATCAAGTTTCTCGTCCAAGCTATGCACAGTTCGGACGAGGCACTTAGCAAAAATTCTCTAAGTATCCTTTCAATTTATTTATAGCTTGGGGGCTGCTTAATGATTCAGAAATCAAGTTTCTCGTCTGAGCTGCGCACAATTTGGACAAGGCGCTTAGCACAATTTTTTCTATGTACTCCCTTCAAGTTACTAATAGCTTGGGGGTTGCTTAATGTTTCAGAAATCAAGTTTCTCGTCCGAGCTGCGCACAGCCCGGACGAGATGCTTAGCAAAAAAAAAATCTAAGTACTCCATACATACAGGATTACTTAATGCATGACATTGCAAGACAAATATAACAAAATTTTGGGCATACCAATGACAAGCAAAAGTAAAGCACATTTCCCGCACAAGGCTCAACATAAAACCTTAGAAGTTTTCATACAACTCCACTCGGCATACCGAGGCAAATTTAAGGCTTAAAAGTTTTTATCTACCACCATCAATCGTTCCTTCGTCCCCAGCTTCATTTGACTCACTTGTGACGCTAGTAGATTCCACGAAGAAGTCCAGATCAGGCATCAAGGCAATTCGGCCAGCGGTCTCAGCATAGTGACCCAGGAAAGTGGTGCAACTTGGCCCCTACTCAGGATCGCCCTCACCAACTCTCTCAAGGTTATGAACCCTTTCGGGGAAGTCTTCCTTGGTCAGGGCCAGTGCATAATTGGCATCACTCCGAGAAGAAGACCGTTTCCAGCGTGCAAATTGCTGAGGAACCGCCTAAAGGAAGGGAACAAACGAATCAAGATTGACACGATTATCTTCACCAGGCGCCATTTTGTTTTTTAATGCCAGGTGATACTGACTCCTCGTTGGTTACCCCAAGTGGAAGGTTAGATGTAGGATAGCAGTAAATTTCCCTTGGCAAAGATACCAAGGTTGAGTTCGACCAGTAGAACTCCAAGGTCGACAAGTAGGTGGTGAAGTGAATAATGGCGCCGTTCACAATCTAAGATTGCTTACTTCACCTGGACCTGCACACACAACAAATAACTTTGCTTCCAACGAGTACAGAGAGGTTGTCAATCTCTCCGTCCTTGCTGTTTACAAAGGATCAACACAACAGATAATAGGTAGTGATAATTGTGAATAAATTCAGCGTGTAAACAGTGATGAGAATATGGACCGGGGTCTCATGATGTTCACTAGTGATGTCTCTCTCCCAAAATATGATAAAACTAATATGCGAAGTAAACAAATCACAGCTGGGAAATTGACAGGATTACGAGCCAAACCAATGCTAACTATGCTACAAAGAAAGGAAGAGGCTCAAAAGCATGGGCGGTACGCCAAAATAAGTAGACCAAAATACAACTACATCTACTACTAATCATCCACCTTGAGATATCTATCCAGAACATCTCGCAGGTATTAAGTTGCGAGCCCCGCCAAAAGTGTAAACCCAAAGCAACAGACAACTACATTAAAAGAACTTTCCGTAAAGTAAACAATCCTTGCTACCGTGGTTACAAGCACCGTTTTTTTCTCCCTTGTGTCAACATCACATCCCCTAGACTCATGTTTTGGTCACTGAAGCTAGTCAACAACAATAAACAACAATGGAGAACATGCAAGGATTACTCAAGAACAAAAATATAAAATGTGGCACCCCGGCTCAGAGCAACCGGTTTACCTTACATTGCCAGCCCAGAGATCAAGTCTTCTGGCAATGCACAACATATTGGTACAGATACAACCGCTTCATTAGTAATTATACAGGTACAAAGGTTCGGGGATACAAACTGCTACGAGGCATGGCGGCACATCACGTGCGGAAACACTATCAACATTATTTATGTCACAACTCAAGGCCTCGATACGATCGACGAAGAACTCTATGGCAGCGGAAAAACGGGGTGATGGAGCTCCACTCCACAAGGACACTACTCGGACACGGCCTAGTTCGGGAAGTACGTCACAGCCAACTCTTCGGCTGGTACGGCTTCTCCTGCATCTGGCATGACACGCCAGGTCAGTACATTGAATGTACTTGCAAGCTCACAACAGCCAACTACTCAAGACAAACAATAGCATGGCAAGAATGCAAACAATAACATGGCAAACATGGCAAGTTAATATTTAGAGCAAGGATAAATCATAACTCACGATCACCACATGACCGTGCCGCTTACCTCCGAGTCATCCCGACTCGGCATCCGGGTCATCTCATGACCAATCATCATACGGGTCGTCGCACGACCACTCAACGGGTTAGGTGTCCTTCTATTACCACCTAACCAATCCGGTCATCACATGACCAGCAACTCAGCATCGTTATTATTATGCAGGTTTGTGTTGACCATCATGTGACCTAGTACGAACTGTGTCCCATGACCGAGGACTCGGCTATTCGAATAGATTGTGACTCTGCAGAGTTTGTGCACTTTACCCACACTATGGAGTTCTTCCTCCACCCAACACCCCGGAACTTGTCCCACATGATCCTTGGAAATCGTTCCGCAAGATTGAGCTAGGACTTCTCCAACGAAACATGCCTACCGCGTAACCTCCCTACGGTATCACCGACACACTGTCTTGGGTATGCCTGTGTCCTCCCGACACTGACCATCACATTGCCCTGACCATCACGTGGTCCATAAACTTTGTCCCCCCTGCAGGGACCCCCGGGTAAATAACTCTGGATGTCGAGATTATCACCACCTACCTTATCAGGGTAGCGTGCGTGCATAACCTCCCCTCTTTGGTGATACCCGTAGAAGGCAGAACGATAGCCCAAGCTAAGGCCTGCCCATACAGACAAATGTGGCTGCATGGATAAAGCTCGGTTCGGTGGCACTTGGTCAACGGTTATTATGTTCATTAGATTCCATTGATTAGTTCTTGCGACAGGAAAGGTACATAGCAACATGGCATGAACATAAGGCTACCATCAAGAATGTGCAACAACTAGCATGGCATGATATGAACTAAATGAACATGGCATCCAAGTATGAACATGATCATCACATGAACAATTCCGGCTTAAGCATGACCAAATGAGCATGGTGATAATATGCACTAGGGTGGCATGGAAATGATCAGTAGACATGCCGTGTTTATAACAATTCATTTATCATAGTTTGATTAACTTAATTAGCAAGTAAATTAAAGAAAAAAAAATCCAAGTTTAAGGAACCAAATTATCAAATGGCAACTCAATCTCCTCATGACTAGAATGTTGTGGCTTTCCTTGGTCCAATGGAGTGTCATTGAACTCGTGGTCTCCTGCAAGCACTTGGTCACCTTCTGAAAATAAAAACAATTGGCAAAGAAAATTAAGTCAAATGCATAAAATTCCTGTCCAGTGGACCTAGACAGAGAGGCTAGTCTCCAAACTTTGCCAACTTGAAGAGGGTCTCAAGACAAAAATTTAGCAAAAAGAATCAACTCAATTGGCCTTGTGGTTTAGGAGTTATGAGTGGTCAAAGTTGGGTCAAAATTCTTATTTAAAAAGGTTTAAATCAATTTCTAGGAAAAACTCTAGATAAGCCACGACGAAGGTGGAAACCTGCGCGGGCGTCTCCACTTATACCGGTTCGGAGGGGGTTAGTGCGGCTGACGGGTGGGGCCAGGGTGCCGGGTTAAAACAAACAGAGAGAGGGACAGAGGCCGCGGCTCTGGCGATGGTGGTTCGCCAGCGAGGAGGCCTCGGTGGTGACTTATGGCTAGGGGAAGGGACGCAGGAGACCAAGGCGAGCAGCGACGTACCTGGAACTCCACGAATGGTGGCCGGACGGCTTCGCTAGCGCCTTCTCCAGCTACGGTGGCGGCGGCGCTCCGGTGTGTTCTCTGGCCTGGGGCCTCCCCGGCCGGTCTCCTCTGTGTTTGAGCTCTATAGGAGTGGTGCGTGGTGGGTTGTGGTGCGTAGAAGCGGAGGGCAAGGGCCAATTTATAGGAGGAGCTCGGGATTCCGTCGAGGTTGCCGCCGAGCAGAAGATGTTGGAGCAACGCTCATGTGGATGAGCTCGGGCTGTTCCCGGCGGCTCTGGGAGGTTCTAGTGGAGGCGCAGTACGCGTGCGTGTGCTCCCCAATGCCTACGTCGAGGGAAAGCACGGGGCGGCAGCAGCCATTGCGCTGCGGCGTCCTGAGTCATCGAAACGGGTGGCGGGCGGTGCGACTTTGAGGGGCAGGTGGCGCACGCGTGGTACGACGATGCTATAGACGCGCAGACGCAACCACGGGCCGAGCGGAGGCGTGCTGGACACAGTGGCCACCACGCGTGTCCCCTGGTGGAATCATGACAGCGACGACGAGGTCTACGGCGAGCGGCGGGGCTTTCAGAGGTGCCAGGCGGCGCACGGGTATACGGTGGGGGTTGCAGACACGAGCATCCGGCCGCGGGCGCTCGGGGTGAGGCGTGCCCGTGATGGCGACAGAACGGCCATGGCCAGAGCACGCATGTGGCCGGCAGTGCGCGTGCTCACCCTAGGCACGCATGCACGGATGGCGTCCAGGGCGTGAAAACGATGTCCTTGGCGTGTAACTAACGTCCAGTAGTGTAGGTGAGGTCTTGGGAGACTTGCAGGTGGGCTCAGGCACTTGCCATCTCCAAAATAAGATTTCTGCAGAGAACATTGTGAATTTCTCCAGGGAGTTTGGCTAGGCTTTTGGGGCTGAAACTTGGTGTGCAGGGGTTATCTAGGAGGGTGCCCTTGTGGTAAAAATTGCATAGAAAATGGCGAAGTCTACAGGGCACTTGCTTCACAAAGTGCCTCTCTGACCAGAAATGGAAAATAATTTCTATAGGGATAATTTTGTACTGAACTTGCTTATGTTTTTGCATAGCATCATGAGGCATGACCCCATTGTTCAGCACAAAAAGTTTCAAGGCCATAGGAATAGCAGAGGTGAGACTAGCTTCAAAAAGGAGGGGGAAATGAGCTAATTCCCTCAATGAAAAAGGAATTTCTTGAGGAATAAAAATATGGCAAGGGCATGGATGATCAAAGCTTGATCATAACCATGAGGGGGAGGGGTTTAGAGGTCAATTGGCCTTGGAAGAAAATTTAGACCCAAGTGATCAAGGCCAACAGAGCTGAAAAACTCAGGCAAATAAAATCCAAATCCAGAAAGCCAGCAAACAAAATTGCAAACAAAAGAGGGACAAAAACCAGAGTGTCACAAACCTACCCCCCTTAGGGTAAATCTCGTCCTCGAGATTTGGTTGCTCAGGGAACAGATACGAATATGCGGATCTCAGAAATTCTTCCCTTTCCCAGGTAGCCTCTTCTTTGGTATGGTGTTCCCACAGTACCTTGTAAAACCATATCACTTTACTGCGAGTGGTCCTTTCCATTTCTTCCGAAATCCTGACGGGTTTCTCTTCATATGTCAAATCCTGGGTCAACTCTAACTGCGTCATATCCACTCGCTTGATTGGTGGTTCAATGCACTTGCGTAGCTGGGATATGTGGAATACGTCATGGACATCAGATAGTTCTGGAGGTAGTTCCAGTTGGTATGCTACTCTTCCCCGCTTCGCTCGGGGCAATCTTCCCTCGGGTATGGAATCTCCTTACCCCTTTCATTGGTGTCACTCGGAGATAAACATATTCTCCAGGCTCAAAGCTCACTTCCCGATGCTTTGGGTCATAGTAACTCTTCTGTCGAGACTTGGCGGCTCTCAGACGGTCTTGAATCTCTTTGACTTGCTTTCCCGCTTCGAGCATCAAGTCGGTGCCAAAGAGACGACTGTCCCCTGTCCGCGACCAGTTCAAGGGGGTACGACATTTCCGCCCATATAATGCTTCAAAAGGTGACATCTTGACACTGGTCTGATAGCTGTTATTGTATGAGAATTTCGCATACGTGATACGTCCAAAACGTATCTATAATTTATGCTTGCTCCATGCTTCTTTTGTGTGATATTGCTATGATATTGATGAACTTCCATACACTTTTGATCATATTTGGACTAACCTATTAACTCAGTGCACCCTAGTGCCAGTTCCTGTTTTCTGCTATTTTTCTATTTCAGGTTTCCCCCTTATTAAAAGTACCAGAAAAATTCTAGGAAAAATATAGGAAAAATCAGCGTACCGGAAGCTTCGCGAAGAGCCCAGGAGGGGCCAGAGGGGAGCCAGGGGGGCCCAGGAGGCCAGAGGGCGCGGCCAGGCCCCTGGAGCCCCTGTCCCACCTCTGGCTGCCCCCTTTCGCCTATTTATTCCCCGTGACGAGAAACCCTCGGGGACGGAACCCTTTTTCGCGATATGTCCTCGGATCCGCCGCTGCCGCGCTTCCAAGATCGGGAGCACCAGAAGACCTCTTCCCGACACCCTGACAGAGGGAGGAATCATCCGGGAGCTTCGCCACCACCATGGATGCTTCCCGGATGAACCGTGAGTAGTCCACCTTGGACCATGGGTCCATGATCAGTAGGTATGTGATGTTCTCCTCCCCTCTTTGTTCTTCATGGATTAGACCTCGTGAGCTGCCCTACATGATCGAGGCGCATATGTAATCTTTCTGCTGTTGCTATGATGAGTTTGCTGGGATCCGATGGATTATGAGATTATGTTCAGATTGTGATTGAGTTATATATTTGATTCTCTTCTTTTATATTTATGTTCTTGAGTAACTCTTGCATGTTCTCCGTTGCTGTTTATTGCTTTGGCCAAGTAGTAGGTAGTGACTCCAAGAGGGAGCGTTATGCATGATTGTGGGTTCATGCCCCCCGATGACTAGCTTGAGTGACAGAAAAATGAGTCTAGGGGATGTGTTGTTGCCACAAGGGGGAAAAACGGTGCAAGGATTGTTTACTTTACGCAAAGTTCTTTAATGCAGTTGTCCCTTGCTTTGAGTTTACACTTTGGGTGGGATTCGCAACATAATACCAGCGAGATGATTAGTGGGTAGATGCAGATGGATTTCGGTCTACTTGTCTTGGCGTACCGCCCGTGCTTTTGAGCCTCTTCCTTTTTGTTTTGCATAATTAGCATTGGTTTGCGCACATAATCCTGTCAATTGCGCAGCTGTAATTTGTTTACCTCGCATGGATATTTTATCGTCTTTTGGGAGAGAGACATCACTAGTGAACATCATGAGATCCCGGTCCATCTTCCACCACTGTTTACACTATCAATTTACTTTCAGTATTTACTTTTCAGTTGCTATCACTATCATTATTATCCCGTGCGTTTTATCCTTTGTAAACAACAAGGCCGGAGGAATTGACAACTCCTCTGTACTCATTGGGAGCAAAGCTATCTGTTGTGTGTGCAGGTCCAGGAAAAGCAAGTGATTATCATAAAACAGCGCCTCACTTGCCGAACCACCTACTTGTCGACCTTGGAGTCCTACTGGAGACAATCTAAACCTTAGAATCTTTGCTAAGGGAAAGTTGCCGCTATCTACATCTCACCTTATACTTGGGGTAACCAACGGGGGCGAGAAGTTATCTCGTGTATCAAGCAAATTTCTGGCGCCGTTGCCGGGGACTCCATTCTTCAAGATAGGGGAGTTGCACACTATCTTTTATCTTTGCTTTGTAGTCTTGTTAGTTTACCTTTCAGTTTTTGCTTTAGTGTCTTTTATCAAAAATCAAAAAATAGTTATCTTGCTTGCTGCTACTATGGGTTCCTCTGAAAACACCAAGTTGTGTGACTTCACTAGTCACAACAACAGTGACTTTATCTGCACTCCTATTGCTACACCTGCTACTTCAACACCTTCTTATGAGATTAAACCTGCTTTGCTGAACCTTTTTATGATAGATCAATTCTCTGGTGCTAGAGATGATGTTGCTTTGCATTTAAATAATTTTATTGAGCTTTGTGATATGAAAAAGTACAAAGAAGTAGATGGTGATATTGTTAAGCTTAAGCTTTTTCCTTTCGCTTTGAGGGATGAAGCTAAAATCTGGTTTCAATCCTTGCCTAAGAATAGCATAGATTCTAGGGATAAGTGCAAGGATCTTTTTATCGGGAAGTACTACCCCCTGCTAAGATTATCCAGTTGAGGAGCTTTATTATGAATTTTAAACAATTGGATAATGAACACGTTGCCCAAGCTTGGGAACACATGAAATCTCTTGTTAAGAATTGCCCTACGCATGGTTTGACTACTAGGATGGTTATCCAGACTTTTTATGCAGGCTTGAACTTGACCTCGCGGAACTTGTTAGATTCGGCCGCGGGAGGAACCTTTATGTCAAATACACTTGGTGCTGCCACAAAACTTCTCGATGAGATGATGACCAATTATTCCCAATGGCACACCGAAAGAGCTCCAATAGGTAGGAAGGTAAACTCTGTCGAGGAGATCTCCTCCCTGAAAGTGCAATATATCGACCAAAGGGGGGGGTGAATGGGAGATTTTCAATTTTACTACCAAATTTTGGTTTTCTTCAGGACTGAAGCAATCATGAAGCTGAAGAAGTAACCAAAATCATGAAGAAATAAAACTTCACAGAATGTAATCATTAGGGCAGCTCATCATAACGCAACAGAAATGAATCAATTCAGATAAGCAGAAGTGCTTCAGATGCATAGTATGAAGACAAAGAGCAGAGGGAGAGCTGAAGCATAAGAAGTCAACATAGCAAATACTGAAGCTTAAGAGGTTGAAGAGATAGCACCAGAGATTGAAGACATTGGTTTGGTAGACCAGTTCAAGTTGCTGTGACAACTCTACGTCTGGTTGTAGAGGCTGAGATTCAACTTAGAAGACATAGTCTTCACCTTGTTCTCCTTGAACTAGAGTCCTCAGACTCCGTCCAATAACTCAGGTGAGTCTTCAAGGTAGACTCCCGAAACCTTCACAGACTCAGTCACTCAGGGAAGTCACAATTTCATCTTGACTTCCTCAGACCGAAGACTTCTACACCGGCTGGAAGATCACAGTCTTCAAGAGTAAAAATCTTCGAATCACTCGAACCGACTTCCTCAGAAATGCTCAACTACTCCGGCTGGTGGTTATCCTCACATAGGTTCTTCAGTTTCCTCAGAGGTGGGTTGCTCTCAAATGACAAGTGTCAGTTTTTCTCTCGGAGCACCCGACCCACAAATGGGGCTGGGGGTGGCTATTTATAGCCGCGGAGCAACCCGAGGTGAAAGGACATAAATGCCCATGCATGCAATTACTCTCATGCCCTCGGAAATGACCGTTGCTAGACAAGTTCTAGCCTCTGACCACGCAACACGTGGCACGGTCAAAATATTCTCTCTCCTCAAGTTTTTCAGAAGAGTCGCACTGGCGATCTTCAGACTCCTCAACCGAAGTTAGTTACCTCAGTGTTCTGAAGAACAACGTCTCAGACACCCGAGGACTGAACTTCTACTGCAGGAGATTTCCTCAGGGTTTTTCTTCAGGATTCCTAGTTGAGAAATTCCTCATACCTTCGGAACTCGTTTTCTTCAACCCCTCCAACAGTGCGGTGTTTTCCTACGACTCAAGAAGTATAAAAAAGTCTTAGCGAAGACTACGCTTCAACTTCGTCTTCAGCGCGAACGTCCTCAGGATCGTCCTCAGCTTCAGCTTCAACCAAACGCTTCAGGATCCTGATTCCTCAGGATTTCGCGCAACTTCATTCTTCAGGAAACGCACCGATTTCTCCAATGTTCCTCAACATTTTAGGGGGTCGACATTGGTGGTTAAACACTTCATCAGGGATTGTTCTCCTGTGTATACTCACAAACACATCAGTCCCTTAACTGTTTTTCATGAAACTCCAAAACCTCAAGGGGAGGGCACTTAATGCACTTACAATCTCCCCCTTTTTGGTGATTTGATGACAATCAGGTTAGGCTTCAACGTGGATAAAATTATGAGTTTGAAGAATAAAAACTTTGAAGAAAATTTCTATCATTAAGCTGGATATAATGAAGCTCCCCCTGAGGATATGCATATGAGTTGAAGAATTTTTAATATCTAAAGCATTTTGAGGTATATGAGGAGCTCCCCCTATATCCAGGCATTTTTGAAGCAGTGCATGTTATGAAGTGTTTGAGGAATTTAAACAACGCACTTAGAGAGGTGTTTGCAAAGATAATTACATGCATATATGATAAACTTGAGGAAATAGCATGAGGTAACTGAAGAATAGTATCAGGCAAACACCAAAATAACAGTTTACAACTCGTTACAAGAAAATCTGAAGAACGAGAGTTGTAACTGAAGAACCTCCTAACTAAAACCCGCTTGAAGACTAACAAATTTCTCCCCCTTTGTCATAAAATGAACAAAAAGGGAAAAACTGAAGCTAACTCCCCTTTGAAGATGCTTCAAGGCTGAAGTGAGTCACGCCTGAGGCAATCCGTAGCAGTGTGAGGGCAGCCAGCAGTGTCTTCAGCTTCTTCCGCAGTCAACTCCAGGTTTGAAGAATAAGAATCCATGGCCGGAGGAGGAGTTGTGCAGCGTCTGAATTGCCTCGGGGGTTTGATTGCAGGAATCGGAGGCTTTTGAAGATCCAGATTTGCAAGGTCTTCAGGGGTGATTACTTCTTTCATCAAGGCATCAAGATGTTGATATGTATGATGAGTGTACTGATGCACTTTCTTCACTGAAGAATGTGTCTGAGCCATGTAACTGAGGATTTCGGTAAACTGACGCTTCACCCAATCATGATTTCGGTCAACCTTCTGATGAAGACTAATCAGAAGTTCTCAGTCTGTCATCACTCGAGCCTGAGTCGTGTCCTCAGTAGACGCATGCGTTCTTGTTTCATCAGTAGTGCGAGACTGAGGATGATGAATGTTTCCACCAAGGGAATTGGTCGGGAGAACTTCATAGAATATGCCTTTGCCCTTATCATTTGAAGCAATCGTATGCTGAAGCACTTCGACAGGCAGAAGATATGTCCGATGATTCGGGTGATCAGGTTGGAAATCAATACTAGTCGAGGCTCGGATGAGCTTCATGATCCATGGCGCGTATGGCTTCAGGATATGAGGATTCTGTGCTGCATCCACCAGAGTTCTGAAGAAGAAGTCAGGAACATTGATTGGCCCAGACATGAAGAGGTTGTGGAGTATGTTCTTCATGATGCCAATGACTTCTTCAGCAGAGGATTCATAGCCTTTAATGGGGTAGAAGGTCTTCGCCAGAATCCGATACAGTGTACTTGGCAGATACAGAAGCTCAGAAACTGGAAACTTTGTGCGAGCTGGGGTTTCAGGTGCCTGAGGCTTCATAAGCATGTTCATCAGGTCATCTCGAAGAATTTGAGACCCATAGGAGCAAGCAGTTGGGTAAGTGCACTAAGGCAACTCAAGAACGGCAATTGCTTCAGGAACAGTGATGGTGTAGTGATGATGCTCAGTCATCCACTCGAGGACCCAGGTGGTGATATCCAGAGGATCTCCTGAAACATACAAAGTTGCATAAAACGGAAGTACAAGCTCTTCGTTCCAGTGTATGCATTCGGAGCAGAACTGAAGAAACTTGGCATGATGTAGATCCTGAAGCACACTGTTGAAGCAGGGAAGGGCTTCCATATCCATGAGAGGAATATGCTTGTGAGGAAACATTTTGTTTTTCTTATAGAGAACTGAAGCATAATAGTTCTTCTGAGTGGCAGTCCAGAACCTCAGCAGCTTTCGAGGTGGAGCAGAATGATATGGATTGTGAATCCCCTCTTGGAATAAATTCATGGCATTGAAGAAATCAGTAGCATCGAAGCTTGGGGTATCATCAGCTTCAAGGTCACGGAAGAATGGTTTCTTCTGCTTCGGACACAAGGACCGAGCTTGAACTGGGCCTTGAGGTGGTGGAGGCGCTTGAGGCACTTCAATCTGAAGAGAGGCTTGAGGCTGAGGCGGAGGTGTTGAGGCTTCAGGCACAGACCTGTTGAGGTCCTTGGGAAGACGAGGGGATGTTGCCTGTTTGTCTTCAGAGCCATCCTTTGAGGCTTCAGGATGAGCATTTGTATTGTTTTCTGCTTCAGGAGGAGCATTTGTGTTGTGCTCGGCTTCAGCTTCAGTTTCAGCGGCAGGGGGAGCTGTCTTAAGATCAGCAGTGGTTGTGTCCGCAACATCAGTATCAGCAGCAAAATTTGTGGGAGCACTTGTGGCTACTGGTTCATCAATATCAGACGCTGAGGATGATGCACCAACTGATTCTTCAGACTGCTGAGAAGTATCAGGAAGCACCTCGGTCACGGTGGGGGAGTGAGGCTCAGGTGAGAAGATAGTATGAGTGGGCGAGTTGGTCAGCCCATAATCCTCATCATGGACGCGAGGAGTTCCATGATCCATAATGTCGACGTCCATGTCCTCAACTTCAGTGATAGTCGGTGGCGGTGGGGACGGAGGAGTTGGAACAATGGGTGTTGCAGCAGGGGGTGGAGTGAAGACGATTAAGCTGCGCTGTGGATTTGGAGGTGGAGTTGAGGCAGCAGTAATGAGAACGGTGGTATCAGCGGCCTTTGATGCCGGAGGAGCTGAGGAAAGTGGTGTAGCATCAATGGGGTCCTCAACAGTAGGCTTCTTCGCAGCAGGTGGAGTTGAGGGTTGGGCTTCAGGTAGGCGCTTGAGGCTTTTGGCAGAGGCAGCAGGGGGTACTGAGGAAGCAGGCTGTCGAAGCTTCATCAACTTTTCCATCTGCTGAGACATCCGTTCCTTGGATTTGCCTATATAAGCACGGTTGGCAGCGCACTCAGTGTTGAGGCGTTGAACTTCACATTGATGCTCTATAAACTCCTGAGGAGTAACATCAGTGATAGGTTTCTTTTTGAAGTCACTGAGGACTTTCTTCAGTTTGGCCTTCAACTGTTTCTGAAGATCACGTTGATGAATCTCATTTATGAGGAACTGTTGAACATAGAACTTGATGTCTTTAGGAATGTTCAAATCATCAAGAGGAGTGTCAGGCTTGACAGACCAAATTTCAATGTATTCCAAGATCTTCTTGGGATCAAGGAGAAGCGGGATTTCTGAACCCGTTGCTTCAGCTTTGCGTCTGGCCGCAACACGCACATACTCAATCTTATCTGCTTCATTGGCGACGAAGCCGGCCAAATCCTCAAATTCATCTTCATCATCAGAGGTTTGAGGAGTATGATGAATGGCGCCACGCATAGCAGTTTTCTTTGGTGAGGGGCGTGGGCCGCGTTGAAGAACAGTTTTGGTCTTCAGCTGAGACTGAGGCATTGTGGTTGAGGCCTCACGAGTATGATCAGATTCATCAGTACGAATCTGTGAGGAGGGAGCAGCACCATCCGTGCGTTGACATGAGGAACCAATAAATTGAGGTGTAACTGAGGACTTCGGACTGGGCTTCATGCCAGGAGCATTTTTGCGGTGCTGAGGCGGAGGTTGTGGCCTTGGTTGAGAGTGATCCTGAGGTGGAATCTGTACTGATGCAGTCAAGTCACGGACCAGATCCTTGACACGGCTGCGACTGCGCTTGAGGTATTGCTCATATGCCTCAGGAAAGTCATCCGGGGTGTGCATTGTTGTGGGATCAGGAGTGACGCCTGGTGCAGGTGGAGGTCGAGCCTTGATAGCCAAGGTCTTCAGCGGCGGATTGACAGCAAACATTTCCTCATGTTGAGGATTAAGCCATTGATATGCCACCCAACGCTTGGCCCATTCTCTTGTGATCTTCTGGACCCTTTTCTTGCGATCTTCAGCAGTTTCACATTCGGGAGTCTTTAGCTTCTCATAGAGCTCAGGAGGTAGGTCTTTAGCAGTATCAGTGAGCTTACGCCGAGGAGCCATTTTCTTCTGTGGTGGAGACTGAGGAATGGTTCGTTCAAGCTGAGCTGCAAATGAAGTGAGACTATGAGAACCATACGATTCCTCAGCAGACATGTACCTGTGACAGAGTTAAGTTGCGAGGGAAGTGGGTACGGTTATATGCGTTCATGAGGAATAGGCTGAGGAAAGAAAATTAATGAGGCATATGAATAGGTCTCAGAAATCTAGCAGTACATTTGAGGATTAAATGGCTTGAGGACACAACAGTACTGAGGAATGAGACACTGAGGAATAGGCATACCAGAACTGAGGCGAATGCTAAGGAACCACGCGTCTTTGTCCCCGGCGACGGCGAACTCCGGCGACGTTAGCACGAGAGCTTGAGGAGCTCAAGGGCGGCGCGAGAGTGAGAGAAGCGGTGGGGGGAAATGACCGGGGGGGGGTAGAGTGCTATTTATAGAGGGGTGAAAGATGAGGGGTTGCGAAATTTGTGGACCAGATTGCCCCTGATTGTTGGGATCCTCAGTGGATATTCTAATGGTGGATAAGCACGACATGCGGTAAAATCGCAACAAGTTGAAGACAGTTTTAACTGTAAATCCTTGATTTTAGGAACTTGAGGACAAGGGCTGAGGATGAAGACAAATGGTCTCAGGCTGATGATGAAGACTAATGGTCTCAGCCTGAGGAATACAAGATTTTCGGATGAACGCATATGAGATAGACAGATTAGATAAGTGAGCACAGAGAGACGTGTCCGATCACGTTCACCTAGATGAAGAAGCAAAAGCTGAAGAATAATAACTATAGGTGAACGTTATTGAGGACAAACACGTAAATCATCAGTAATGAAGATTTCAAATCCTGAGGAAGATGAGGAACAACAAATCCTGAGGTGTTTGGGCGGTGGCGCTACCCACCTTATAGGGAATGAGACACTTGATACCATACAATTGTCGTATGGATCTTGAGTCAATTCCACGTTAATTTCTTCACACTTAGCAAGGTAGTTCCTCATGATTTGAGGAGTACAACACATCGTGTGTTGTACATCAGGATTCTTCAATATTGTTTAAGCGTTAGGATGTGTGTCCATTCACTGGACGTTTGAGGAATCTAAGATATTTAGGTCACACCTCAGAGTGCTAAATCGCTTCTCATCCAAAGGCTTAGTGAATATATCAGCAAGTTGGTCTTCAGTCTTCACGTGGCTGATGACAATGTCTTCCTTCAATACATGATCCCGAAGAAAGTGATACCGAATCTCAATATGCTTTGTCCTCGAGTGTTGTACTGGATTCTGAGAGATCTTGATGGCGCTCTCATTGTCACATAGTAGTGGTACTTTCTTCAGGTTGATGACGTAGTCCTTCAGAGTTTGCTTCATCCAAAGAAGTTGTGAGCAGCTAGCACCAGCAGCAGTGTATTCAGCTTTAGCAGTGGAGAGGGATACGCAGTTTTGCTTCTTCGATGACCAGCACACAAGAGAACGTCCGAGGAAATGACATGTTCCCGAGGTAGACTTCCGATCCACTCGATCTCCAGCATAATCTGAGTCTGAGTACCCAACGAGATCCAGCTGTGTGCCTTTTGGATACCATAAGCCTAGCGACGGGATGTGAGCCAAATATCGAAGAATTCGTTTCACCGCTTGGTGATGCGATTCCTTAGGTGCCGCTTTGAATCGGGCACACATGCAAACGCTCAACATTATATCAGGCCTAGATGCACATAGATATAGCAGAGAACCTATCATGGAGCGGTATACCTTTTGATCGTAGTCCTTGCCATTTTCATCAGGGCCAAGTTGTCCATTTGTGGGCATCGGTGTCTTGATGCCCTTGCAGTCTTGCATCCCGAATTTCCTCACGCACTCCTTGAGTTACTTCTCCTGAGAGATGAAGATGCCGTTGCGTTGTTGACGAATTTGGAGCCCTAAGAAGAACTTCAGTTCGCCCATCATGGACATCTGATACTGTTCACTCATCAAGAATGCAAATTCTTCAATGTATTTCTTGTTAGTGCATCCAAATATTATGTCATCAACATAAATTTGACATATGAATAATGCATCATCATATCGTTTTCTGAAAAGAGTTGGATCGAGGGAACCAGATTTGAAGCCCTTGCTGATGAGGAAGTCCCTTAGGGTGTCATACCAAGCCTGAGGGGCTTGCTTCAGTCCATAGAGGGCTTTCTCCAATCTGTAGACCATATCAGGTTTCTTTGCGTCTTCAAAACCTGGAGGTTGAGCAACATATACTTCTTCCTCGATATTACCATTGAGGAAAGCACTTTTCACATCCATTTGATATAACTTGATATTATGATGGTTAGCGAATGAAAGCATAATACGAATGGACTCAAGTCTAGCAACAGGAGCGAAGGTTTCACCGAAGTCGATCCCCTCGACTTGTGTATATCCTTGAGCTACGATACGAGCTTTGTTTCTGATGACTTGTCCATCTTCATCGATTTTGTTGCGGTAGATCCAGTTCGTGCCGATGACATTGTGAACTCGAGGATCAGGACGTTTGACTAATTCCCAAACATCATTCAGTTTGAACTGAAGAAGTTCGTCTTGCATAGCCTGAATCCATTCCGCTTCTTGGAATGCTTCGGTGACTTTGGTGGGCTCTAAAATTGATACAAACGAGAAATGCCCACAAAAGTTAGCTATACGATTAGCTCTTGCTCGAGTAAGAGGACCTGGTAGGTTCATGTCAGCGAGAATTCTGTCCACTTGAACTTCATTTGCCACACGAGGAAGTCGAGTAGGATGATCTTGAGGTGCATCTTCGTCACTGTTGTCAGATTCATTTGCATCTGCTTCAGGTGCTTCAGGAGCTTCAGGGGTCAGGAGCCCCAGGATCAGGATCGTCATCAGGATTATTTGCATCAGGATTTGGATGTTCTTCAGGAGCAGGAGGTATGTAGATTTCTTCAGGATGATCCACAGGAATGATATCACCAGCACCCATCTTCTTGATCTGTTCTTCAGGTGGTGCTTCATCTAAATCATGTGGCAGGTGCTCTCTTTGGGAGCCATCAGATTCATCAAATCGCACGTCTACAGTCTCCACAATTTTATAATGACTAATATTGAAGACTCTGTAGGTGTGAGAGCTGATACCATAACCAAGCATGAAACCCTCACATGCTTTGGGTGCAAATTTGGACTAGTGATGAGGATCACGAATCCAGCAAGGTGCACCGAATACCTTGAAGTAACTCACATTGGGTTTCTTACCGACCATTAACTCGTATGATGTTTTATTGAAGAACTTGTGAAGATACACTCGATTGACGATGTGGCATGTAGTGTTGACTGCTTCAGCCCACCACTTGAGTGGAGTATTGTACTCAGCCAGCATCGTGCGAGCCATCTCGATGAGGGTTCGGTTCTTCCTCTCAACAACTCCATTTTGCTGAGGAGTGTAAGGTGCAGAGAATTCATGAGTGATTCCCAAGTCTTCGAGGAATTCTTCCACACCAAATTTTTTGAACTCAGAGCCGTTGTCGCTTCGAATGTGCTTGATCTTCAGGTTGTAGTTGTTCATGACTCGCAGGGCGAAGCGCTTGAGGATTGTTGGGGTTTCTGACTTATAGAGAAGAAAATGCACCCAATTGTATCGTGAGAAGTCATCAACAATAACAAGACCATACATATTACCTCCAAAGCTTGAATACTTTGGAGGACCAAATAGATCCATGTGAAGCATTTCCAGAGGTCTTGTAGTAGTCATGATGGTCTTGGCAGGATGCTTGGCCTTGGTCATCTTTCCATGTTCACACGCACCACACAGCCGGTCCTTTGAGAATCTGATTTCCTCAATCCCTAGAACATGTTTCTTCAGCACCAGTTTCTGGAGATTCCTCATTCCGGCGTGGCCGAGTCTTCGATGCCATATCCAGCATTCTGAAGCTCGAGCCATGAGGCATGTAACAACCTGAGGACCTTCAGAGAAATCTAAAATATATAGATCACCTTTCCTAACTCCACTGAAGACAATGGAGTTATCGTTAACCATATAGACAATACAACCATATTTTCCGAAGACAACAACGAGATCAAGATCACAGAGCATATATACAGACATCAACTTGTATCCAAGTGATTCAACAAGCATGACTTTATCAATGTGTTGGTGTCGTGAGATAGCCACTCTGCCGAGACCCAATACCTTACTTTTACCTTTATCAGCAAAGGTGATGGTTTTCTTTGAAGGACTCAGTGATGATTCCATAATAAGGCTTCTGTGACCAGTCATGTGATTTGTACATCCACTGTCCATCACCCTGTTCAGTCTTTCCCTGCAAAGGAATTAGTATCTCATACAGCAAGTTATGAGCCAGTCTCAGTTTGAGGATTTTATGGTTCCTCATAATTAATTCCTCAGGATGTTCCTCAGGATTGATTCTATGAAACCAAACAATATAAATATCCTTCAACTGACTCAAACGATGTTGTCCTGGGCATATGATCTGCAGAATTTGTAATTGCCTCAGGACATGTCCCTGCAAGGATGATTAGTTCTTAACCACCCACATCTTAATGGGTGGTCTTGAGGCACATGAGGACTGGTGAGGGTGATGAGACCTAATGGGGTGTGAGATGGTGGCATCAGGATAAACAAATGAATAAGCATTCTTATGAGGAGCTTCCCTGTGAACAAAATGGTTAGCAGATACATGATTATAATCATTTCCTTTTGAGGTATCGTCCTTAGATGATATCCTCAGCCCATTTGCATCTGCATTCACAGGAAGGTTAGTGATGAGGTCCTTCTGAACACAGATCTGCTTGACTGGAGGACCGTTCCTGCAGTTAGTTCCGATGTATCTGGCAAATACCTCACCATTAACATCCTTAAACAGTTTATAGTTTGAGTCAAAAGCCTCAATCATCACATCAGAAGAAACAGCATCATAACCAGATAGAGTATAGGGATCAGGAGGAGGCATCTTTGCCCGAACCCAAGTGGTCTCTGGATATTGTTCAGGTTTCTAGTAAGACCCATCAGGGTTGAGTTTCCGAGTGAATGCGACACCTTCTTTCCTTGGGTTCCTGTTGAGGATCTGTTTCTTGAGGATGTCACAAAGAGTCTGATGTCCTTTCAGGCTCTTGAACATGCCGGTTTCCAGTAGACTCTTCAACCTAGCATTTTCTTCAGCAATGTCTATGGTATCCTCAGATGAGGGGTTAGATACCACAGAGGCAATAGAGATAACAGAGTCTGAAGACATTGAGGAACTAGGCACAGAGATGATACAATCATGTTCAATGCATTTTAAACAGGGAGGATTAAATCCTTCTTGTGGCATGATGATCTGTTGGGAGAGGAGTGAATCATTTTCTTTCCCCAGATCGTCATGAGACATCCTTACGCGTTCAAGTTCTTGTTTCCTCATGAGGAACTCATCAGCTAGCTTTTCATGATCGGTAAGGAGTGCCTCATGACGATTGAACAAGTCATCAAACTTTGACTGAAGAATTTTTCATTCATCAGTCAACTTTTGAGTATTCGTCATTTCCTCAACCAACATATCATCACTCTTGTTTAGTGAGATCTGGATATTTTCAAGTGCACGTTGTTTCTTAGATGCAAGTTTAGCAAGTTTAGCATAGTTTTCATCAGGTTCTTCATCAGAGGGATCATCTGATGATGAGTAAGAAGATACCTTGGAGGACTTGGCCATGAAGCAGAAGGCAGGGGTTGTGTCTTCAGCTTCATCATCAACATGTGATAGACCATATTCCTCAGTGCTGAAGATTGACTTGGATACAAGCGACGTGGCAAGAGCCAGACCGGCCACACCCTTAGATTCTTCAAATTCTTCTTCCTCAGCATCAGGGTTGGAACCAAATTCCTCCGAGTCCAATTCTTTGCCGAGATATGCGCGAGCCTTACGGGAATTTCTATTCCTGTATCCAGCAGACTTTGAGGATCTTGAGGATTTCTTCTTTGTCTTTTCATCAGAACTGTCATCTTTCCATTTCTTCTTCTTCTTCAGTCTAGCTTCCTTTTCCCATAGAGGACACTCAGCGATGTAATCCCCAGGTTTCTTGCACTTGTGGCAGACTGTCTTTCTTGCTTCGACAGAGTCATCATCTTTGCTTTTTCTTGAGGAAGATCTTGAGAAATTTCCGAAGCGATTCTTCTTCGTGAATCTTTGGAACTTTCTGGTGAGGAGAGCAAGTTCACGGCTAAGAGTTTCAGGATCATCAGTATCAGCCTCAGACTCTTCATCAGAGGACACTCTTCGTGCTCTAGCTTTTAGCGCGCGGACCTTAGGCGTGGAGCTGTATAAATATCGTTTTTCAGAGAGCTTCAGTTCATGAGCATTGAGGCGCTCGAGAATGTCCGCTGGATCCAGAGTCTTGAAGTCAGGCCTTTCTTGAATTATCAGCGATAGGAACTCAAATGAGTCATCCAGTGACCTCAGTAGTTTCTTCACAACTTCATGATCTGTGATATCAACGGCACCCAGTGCTTCAAGTTCATTGGATATGTCAGTGAGTCTATCAAAGGTTTGTTGCACGTGTTCATTGTCCAGCCTCTTGAACCTGTTGAAGAGACTGCGGAGTGTATCAACCCGTGAGTCTCGTTGAGCAGAGACTCCTTCATTGACTTTAGACAGTCTTGTCCATATCTTCTTTGCAGTATCCAGACCATTGATACGGTTGAACTGAGCCTTGTTGAGATGACCACCAATGATGCTTCGAGCTTTTGCATCAAGCTGCCAGTTCTTCTTGACAACTTCATGAGAAGTCATCAGATTTGCTTCAGGAATGCCTTGATCAACAATATCCCACAGATCCTTGTCAATGGCTTCAAGATGCATCCTCATCTTGTTCTTCCAGTATGGATAGTCTGTCCCGTCGAAGATGGGGCAGTTTGAGGCAACGCTCATTGTACCTGAGGTCGACATAATTAAACTCCAGGTGGTTAAACCGAATCACACAGAACAAGGGAGTACCTCGCTCTGATACCAATTGAAAGTGCAATATATCGACCAGAGGGGGGGTGAATGGGAGATTTTCAATTTTACTACCAAATTTTGGTTTTCTTCAGGACTGAAGCAATCATGAAGCTGAAGAAGTAACCAAAATCATGAAGAAATAAAACTTCACAGAATGTAATCATTAGGGCAGCTCATCATAACGCAACATAAATGAATCAATTCAGATAGGCAGAAGTGCTTAAGATGCATAGTATGAAGACAAAGAGCAGAGGGAGAGATAAAGCATAAGAAGTCAACATAGCAAATACTGAAGCTTAAGAGGTTGAAGAGATAGCACCAGAGATTGAAGACATTGGTTTGGTAGACCAGTTCAAGTTGCTGTGACAACTCTACGTCTGGTTGGAGAGGCTGAGATTCAACTCAGAAGACATAGTCTTCACCTTGTTCTCCTTGAACTAGAGTCCTCAGACTCCATCCAATAACTCAGGTGAGTCTTCAAGGTAGACTCCCGAAACCTTCACAGACCCAGTCACTCAGGGAAGTCACAATTTCATCTTGACTTACTCAGACTGAAGACTTCTACACCGGCTGGAAGATCACAGTCTTCAAGAGTAAAAAGCTTCGGATCAGTCGAACCGACTTCCTCAGAAATGCTCAACTACTCAGGCTGGTGGTTTTCCTCACATAGGTTCTTCAGTTTCCTCAGAGGTGGGTTGCTCTCAAATGACAAGTGTCAGTTTTTCTCTCGGAGCAGCCGACCCACAAATGGGGCTGGGGGTGGCTATTTATAGCCGCGGATCAACACGAGGTGAAAGGACATAAATGCATATGCATGCAATTACTCTCATGCCCTCGGAAATGACCGTTGCTAGACAAGTTCTAGCCTCTCACCACGCAACACGTGGCACGGTCAAATTATTCTCTCTCCTCACGTTTTTCAGAAGAGTCGCACTAGCGATCTTCAGACTCCTCAACCGAAGTTAGTTACCTCAGTGTCCTGAAGAACAACGTCTCAGACACCCGAGGACTGAACTTCTACTGCAGGAGATTTCCTCAGGGTTTTTCTTCAGGATTCCTAGTTGAGCAATTCCTCAGACCTTCGGAACTCGTTTTCTTCAACCTCTCCAACAGTGCGGTGTTTTCCTACGACTCAAGAAGTATAAAAAAGTCTTAGCGAAGACTACGCTTCAACTTCGTCTTCCGTGCGAACGTCCTCAGGATCGTCCTCATCTTCAGCTTCAACTGAACGCTTCAGGATTCTGATTCCTCAGGATTTCGCGCAAATTCATTCTTCAAGAAACGCACCGATTTCTCCAATGTTCCTCAACATTTTGGGGGGTCGACATTGGTGGTTAAACACCTCATCAGGGACTGTTCTCCTATGTATACTCACAAACACATCAGTCCCTTAACCGTTTTGTCATCAAACTCCAAAACCTCAAGGGGAGGGCACTTAATGCACTTACACTCCCTAAATGAAAAAGTTGAATTGATCATGTCTTTACTTACCAAGCAATCTCCTATTGATCCTCAAAATGTTCCTTTAAATTCTTTGATTGCTCAGGATCAAGTAGATGTGAACTTTATCTCTAGAAACAACTTCAACAACAATGCTTATAGGTGTAACTTTGGTAGCAATCCTAGACCGTTCCCCTCCAACAACTATGGGAACAACAACACTTACCCTAGCACCAAAACTCCACCTCTGAATTAGAGATTATGCTTAAAGACTTTATCACTACCCAAAAAGCCTTCAACAAGAGTGTAGAGGAAAAACTAGACAAACTAGATACCCCTTGTAAAAATTGGCGAATAAACCAGCGGCCACCAGAACGGTCTTGACAACACGGATCTGGGACATTGCTGAGGTAACTCGTCCTCTTGCTCAAGAAGGCCGTTAGCACAGCTCAGAACTTGGAGCAGGGCGATAAGAAGAAAGAAGAGGTCCCCTAAGACGGGCGAGAAAACAGCTCAGAACATAGGGTCTCCACTGCGAAAAGAAACTCATGAACTGCCCGAGACGGCTGGAAAGAAGGTCAGAACACGGGCCTGTTGTTGAAAGAGAAAATGCAAAGGAGGCATCCACCCCGGACGGCCGACCAGGAATCAGCACAGAACCAGGTGTGGTGCCATTTATCGAGAAAAGAAAGCAAGGGTCCGTCTGAGTCACCTACACCAAAACGGGGAATATGGAAGCATCATCAACAGAAATCCGAACGAAAATCGAAGAGATCTCATAATTATACATAGCATTACAACAACATACATGGCAACGAGTAAAGGATAGCATAACGAGTACTGCTCACATGGCAGTTGACAACATGCATGGCATAACGATAGGAGCGATCATACTGCTACTCGACCTCGCTCTAGCCGTCAAAGCTGTCCTCAGAATCGGAACTAGTGATGTGGATCGTGCTGCGGGTAGTGACGTCAAGACGGCGACGCTGACCAGAAGACTCTCCCTCAGGAGGAGGAGGAGTACGCTGTCTAAGCATAGGGGAAGTAGGGGTAGCAGTCAACGCAGCCCAATCCTCTGGGCTCTCGCGCCGAGCAACTACCGAAACAGCTGGAGTCTGTGGTGTGAGTGAAGGTGGAATAGGCGGAGCTGGCACCAGGGTAAAGGTGGAAGGCGGGGGAGGTGGTGACTAAGCAATGTTGATAGAAGCGAGTGCCTCCCGGGAACGAGCCAACTACTCTGCAAGACTAATGATCAACTCGTACTAAGCGACCATATAGCTAGAGAGATGGAAGGCGGTCCGGTCGCACTCTGAGTCTGGTGGAAAAAGAACCTGCCCTGAGGGGGCCATGGTAGGGTAGTGAGAAAGACCTGGGTGAGCCTGCATCCCGACTTCCTGCTGACGCATGTCGACGAGAGCATCAAGTGAAGCATAGAGGATGGCCTGCTCTGGGTGGAAGCGGGGTCCTCCCTTCACGGAACGCGAAAGGCTGCCGATCGCGGAACTCGTGAAAAGGAACACCTTAGCGCGGTACTCGTGCACGAAGTCAGCCAGCTTCTCGCAGTACACCTGGAACACCGGGTCTTCTCCCTGTGGATACAGTCGAAGCCAAACTCGACAGAGCAGCGACGGAAAGCCTGTCGGGGATGACTCGTACTCAAAAGGGTATGGAACTGGTGCCATCTACACTCACAGGGTTAGCCATTAGTAATAAAACCAATGCATCTACATGCTATGCATCAACCAATGCATCAATCAAGGTGCACAGATCAAGCAAGACTCTAGACTGACGTTACTCTAGAGCATGGCCTAACTAGCGTGTCCTACAGTCAGCGCGGCTCTGATACCAATCGTTGTGGCACCCCGGCTCAGAGCAACCGGTTTACCTTACATTGCCAGCCTAGAGATCAAGTCTTCTGCCAATGCACAACATATTGGTACAGATACAACTGCTTCATTAATAATTATACAGGTACAAAGTTTCGGGGATACAAACTGCTACGAGGCATGGCGGCACATCTCGTGCGGAAACACTATCAACATTATTTATGTCACAACTCAAGGCCTCAATACGATCGACGAAGAACTCTATAGTAGCGGAATAACGGGGTGATGGAGCTCCACTCCACAAGGACACTGCTGGGACACGGCCTAGTTCGCTAAGTACGTCACAACCAACTCTTCGGGTTGTACGGCTTCTCTTGCGACTGGCATGACACGCTAGGTTAGTACATTGAATATACTTGAAAGATCACAACAGCCAAGTCATCAGGACAAACAATAGCATGGCAAGAATGCAAACAATAACATGGAAAACATGGCAAGTTAATATTTAGAGCAAGGATAAATCATAACTCACGATCACCACATGACCGTGCCGCTTACCTCCGAGTCATCCCGACTCGGCATCCGGGTCATCTCATGACCAATCATCATACGGGTCGTCGCACGACCACTCAACGGGTTAGGTGTCCTTCTGTTACCACCCAACCAATCCGGTCATCACATGACCAGCAACTCAGCATCGTTATTATTATGCAGGTTTGTGTTGACCATCGTGTGACCTAGTACGAATTGTGTCCCATGACCGAGGACTCGGCTATTCGAATAGATTGTGACTCTGCAGAGTTTGTGCACTTTACCCACACTATGGAGTTCTTCCTCCACCCAGCACCCGGGAACTTGTCCCACATGACCCTTGGAACTCATTCCGCAATAGTGAGCTAGGACTTCTCCAACGAAACATGCCTACCGCGTAACCTCCCTACGGTATCACCGACACACTGTCTTGGGTATCCATGTGTCCTCCCGACACTGACCATCACATGGCCCTGAACATCAAGTGGTCCATAAACTTTGTCCCCCCCCCGCAGGGACCCCCGGGTAAATAACTCTGGATGTCGAGATTATCACCACCTACTTGATCAGTGTAGCGTGCGTGCATAACCTCCCCTCTTTGGTGATACCCGTAGAAGGCACAATGATAGCCCAAGCTAAGGCCTGCCCATACAGACAAATGTGGCCGCACGAATAAAGCTCGGTTCGGTGGCACTTGGTCAACGGTTATTATGTTCATTAGATTCCAATGCTTAGTTCTTGCGACAGGAAAGGTACATAGCAACATGGCATGAACATAAGGCTACCATCAAGCATGTGCAACAACTAGCATGGCATGATATGAACTAAATGAACATGGCATCCAAGTATGAACATGATCATCACATGAACAATTCCGGCATAAGCATGACCAAATGAGCATGGTGATAATATGAACTAGGGTCGCATGGAAATGATCAATAGACATGGCATGTTTATAACAATTCATTTATCATAGTTTGATTAACTTAATTAGCAAGTAAATTAAAGGTAAAATCCAAGTTTAAGGACCCAAATTATCAAATGGCAACTCAAGCTCCTCATGACCAGAATGTTGTGGCTTGCCTTGGTCAAATGGAGTTTCCTAGAACTCGTGGTCTCCTGCAACCACTTGGTCACCTTCTGAAAATAAAAACAATTGGCAAAGCAAAATAAGTCAAATGCATAAACTTCCTGTCCAATGGACCTAGACAAAGAGTCAAGTCTCCAAACTTTGCCAAATTGAAGAGGAGCTCAAGACAAAAATTTAACAAAAAGAATCAACTCAATTGGCCTTGTGGTTTAGGAGTTATGAGTGGTCAAAGTTGGGTAAAAATTCATATTTAAAAAGGTTTAAATCAATTTCTGGGAAAAACTCTGGATAAGCCACGTCGAAGGCGGAAACCTGCGCGGGCGTCTCCACTTATACTGGTTCGGAGGGGGTTAGTGCGGCTGACGGGTGGGGCCAGGGTGTCGGGTTAAAACAAACAGAGAGAGGGACAGAGGCCGCGGCTCCGGCATTGGTGGTTCGCCGACGAGCAGGCCTCGGAGGTGACCTAGGGCTAGGGGAAGGGACGCAGGAGACCAAGGCGAGCAACCACGTAACCGGAACTCCGCGAATGGTGGCCGGACGGCTTCGCTAGCGTCTTCTCCAGCTACGGTGGCGGTGAGGGTCCAATGTGTTCTCCGGCCTGGGGCCTCCCCGGCTGGTCTCCTCTGTGTTTGAGCTCTATAGGAGTAGTGCGGGGTGGGTTGTGGTGCCTAGAAGCAGAGGGCAAGGGCCAATTTATAGGGGGAGCTCAGGATTCCGTCGAGGTTGCCGCCGAGCAGAAGCTGTTGGAGCAGCGCTCGTGTGGATGAGCTCGGGCTGTTCTTGGCGGCTCTGGGAGGTTCTAGTGGAGGCGCAGTACGCGTGCGTGCGCTCCCCAATGCCCTCCGTCGACGGAAAGCACGGGGCAGCAGCAACCATGGCGTTGCGGCGTCCTGAGTCGACGAAACGGGTGGCGCGACTTTGAGGGGTAGGTGGCGCACGGGTGGTACGGCGATGCTATGGACGCGCAGACGCGTGTCCCCTGGTGGAATCATGGCGACGACGGCGAGGTCTACGGCGGGCGGCGGGCTTTCGGCGGGGCCAGGTGGCTCACGGGTGTACGGTGGGGGTTGCGGACACGAGTATCCGGCCGCGGGCGCTCGGGGTGAGGCGTGCCCGTGATGGCGACAGCACGACCATGGCCAGAGCACGTCTGTGGCCGGCAGTGCGCGTGCTCACCCTGGGCATGCGTGCACTGAGCGTGCAAACGATGTCCTTGGCGTGTAACCAACGTCCAGTAGTGTAAGTGAGGTATTGGGAGACTTGCAGGTGGGCTCAGGCACCTGCCATCTCCAAAATAAGATTTCTGCAGAGAACTTTGAGAATTTCTCCAGGGAGTTTGGCTAGGCTTTTGGGGCTGAAACTTGGTGTGCAGGGGTTATCTAGGAGGGTGTGGTAAAAGTTTCAAAGAAAATGGCGAAGTCTACAAGGCACTTGCTTCACAAAGTAACTCTCTGACCAGAAATGGAAAAGAATTTCTATAGGGATAATTTTGTACTGAACTTGCTTATGTTTTTTCATAGCATCATGAGGCATGACCCCATTGTTTAGCACAAAAAGTTTCAAGGCCATAGGAATAGCAGAGGTGAGGCTAGCTTCAAAAAGGAGGGGGAAATGAGCTAATTCCCTCAATGAAAAAGGAATTTCTTGAGGAATGAAAATATGTCAAGGGCATGGATGATCAAAGCTTGATCATAACCATGAGGGGGAGGGGTTTAGAGCTCACTTGGCCTAGGAAGAAAATTTAGGCCCAAGTGAACAAGGCCAACAGAGCTGAAAAACTCAGGCAAATAAAATCCAAATCCAGAAAGCCAGCAAACAAAATTGCAAACAAAAGAGGGCCAAAATCCAGGGTGTCACATAAAAGATAAGAACCAAATATATTACTCAATCACAATCTGCACATGGTCTCATAATCCATCAGATCCCAGAAAACTCAGCATAGCAACAGCAGAAAGAATTACATATGTGCCTTGACCATGTAGGGCAGCTCACAAGGTCTAATCCATGAAGAACAAAGAGGGGAGGAGAACATCACATAGCTACTGATCATGGACCCATGGCCCAAGGTGGACTACTCACGGATCATCCGGGAAGCGTCCATGGTGGAGGAGAAGCTCCCGGACGTCAATCCTCCCTCCGGCAGGGTGCCGGGAAGAGGTCTGTTGGCGCTCCCGATCTTGGAAGCGCGGCAGCGGCGGAACAGAGGCGAGATCGCGAAAAAGGGTTCTGTCTTCGGAAGTTTCCCATGACAGAGAATATATAGGATAAAGGGGGCAGCCAGGGGCCCACCAGGGGTCCAGGCACCCCCCTGGCGCGACCTCTTTGTAGAGCGCGCCGGGAGGGCGCCTGGGCCCCTAGTGGGTCCCATCTGGCCCCTCCTTGTTGATTCCAGAAGCTTCCGATGCGCTGATTTTTTATTGTATTTTTTCGGAATTTTTGGAGCATTTTTAATATAGGGGAAACCTGAAATAGAAAATAGCAGAAAACAAGAACTGGCACTGGGGTGCACTGAGTTAATAGGTTAGTCCAAATATGCTCAAAAGTGTATGAAAGTGTATATAAAACATAGAAATATCACACAAAACATGCATGGAGCAAGAAGAAATTATAGATACGTTTGGGACGTATCAACATCCGGAACTTGCACTGGGTGCACTGAGTTAATAAGTTAGTCCAAATATGATCAAAAGTTTATGAAATTGTATATAAAACATAGCAATATCACACAAAAATGCATGGAGCAAGCTGAAATTATAGATACGTTTGGGACGTATCAACATCCCCAATCTTAATTCCTGCTCGTCCTCGAGTAGGTAAATGATAACAAGCATAATTTTTGTGGTGACATGCTAACAACCATATAAGAACTTTGTAAGTAAAGCAATCAAGGTATGTAATTCAACTCAAGTCATAACAGGCAAGAGTCTATAGTAGCATTGAAACAAGCAACATAAGAACATAAAGTTGCAAGAACTCTTTCTGTCCGTGACTTGAATGTCTCCAGATGGTGTTTGCGTGCAAGAAGTGGGAGATGGGAATACGAGAAAAAATATGTATTTGTTTATAACTCAATCTACTAAAGTTTCACACTTAGTCTTATTTGGAATCTTATCTTGACTCGTCCCCGACCACTAGCCAGGTACAAGTCAATTTGATCCAGTCCCTTTCGATATTTTGAGCACTCATGCAATGGATGAGCGTAAGCCTGAGAGTTGACACTTAGGATCCAAAAGAGAGAGATAAGGTGGAGGAAGAAGACAAAAAGAGTCTGAAAGGCTCACATCAATGAGGACAATCGTAGGTGAGAGAAGGTCAAATGATAGATATGATGTGAGGACTAGGGATTGCCATGCAACGGATGCACATATGAGCTAAGAAAAACTGCACACACAACAAATAACTTTGCTCCCAATGAGTACAAAGAGGTTGTCAATCTCTCCGTCCTTTCTGTTTACAAAGGATCAACACAACAGATAATAGGTAGTGATAATTGCGACTGGAAAGTAAAAACAAGAAATAAATTGAGCGTGTAAACAGTGATGAGAATATGGACCTGGGTCTCATGATGTTCAATAGTGTTGTCTCTCTCCCAAACGACGATAAACGTGCTATGCGAGGTAAACAAATCACAGCTAGGTAATTGACAGGATTACGGGCGCAAACCAATGCTAACTATGCTACAAAGAAAGGAAGAGGCTCAAAAGCATGGGCGGTACGCCAAAACAAGTAGACCAAAATCCAACTGCATCTACTACTAATCAACCATCTTGAGATATCTATCCAGAACATCTCGCTGGTATTAAGTTGCGAGCCCCACCCAAAGTGTAAACCCAAAGCAACAGACAACTGCATTAAAAGAACTTTGCGTAAAGTAAACAATCCTTGCAATCGTGGTTACAAGCACCATTGTTTTCCCCCTTGTGGAAACAACACATCCCCTAGACTCATGTTTCTGTCACTCAAGCTAGTCATCAGGGGGCATGAACCCACAATCATGCATAACGCTCCCTCTTGGAGTCACTACCTACTACTTGGCCAAAGCAATAAACAACAACGTAGAACATGCAAAAATTACTCAAGAACAAAGATATAAAAGATAAGAACCAAATATATTACTCAATCACAATCTGAACATAGTCTCATAATCCATCAGATCCCAGCAAACTCAACATAGCAACAGCAGAAAGAATTACGTATGTTCCTTGATCATGTAGGGCAGCTCACAAGGTCTAATCCATGAAGAACAAAGAGGGTAGGAGAACATCACATAGTTACTGATCATGGACCCATGGTCCAAGGTGGACTACGCACGGATCATCCGGGAATCATCCATGGTGGAGGAGAAGCTCCCGGAAGTCAATCCTCCCTCCGGTAGGGTTCTGGGAAGAGGTCTGCTGGCGCTCCTGATCTTGGAAGCGCGGCGGCGGCGGAACAGAGGCGAGATCGCGAAAAAGGGTTCTGTCTTCGGAAGTTTTGTCAGGGGGATGGACCAAGCCCATAACCCGGCATTAGATCTATGGGCCGACTCGCCTACGGAAGGCCCAGAAGAGAAGACCCGGCCACGGGCCTGCTGCGACAAGGGAAGAAGATCGAAGCCGTAGAAGGAATTCGAATTACCTTTTATAGAACATAACATATTTGTTAAGTAGAATAGGACTCCACCTCATGTCGGAGTCGGACTCGCGGAATCCCGGGACCCAGCGCCTTTATATGCCGAGGTGCATGGGATCCAGGGCCAGAGAACAATCTCAACCTAAGATAGGAATAGACACTTGTCGGCGTAACCTAGATCTCATCGAGACTAAGTTTACGAGCCGACTCTCTTGTAATCGATCAAACGACTCTTATTTCGAGGGTCGTAACCAATAATAACTAGAGAAGATGATACCCCACGTGTTGCTGCGGGAATCAGTTGCAATATATTTTGAATGATTGATTGCATGAAACATGAATAGTTGAATTAATAGTATATAAACTAAAGTATAAAAATATATTTTATGTATTGTATTTTATTATTGCGTAGTTAAAAACATTTATTAAATATAATTAATGTAATATAATGAAAAAATACATGCATGTTGAGTGAGTTGGCATGTGTCATTATATTGATGTAGGCATGAGATCAACTAATAACGAAGAACTTGTTCTCATGCATATTGTGTTGAGTCTTTGATGATGTGACATGTATGCATGTTTAAAGTGATGTAATATAATAGGAAAAAAATCCATACATATTGAGGGAGGTTGCATGTGTCATTAAATGGATGTGTGCATGAGATCAATTAATAATGAAGAACTTGTTCTCATGCATATTGTGGTGGGCCTTTGATGAGGTGGCATGCTTGCATGTTGAGATAGATAAGATAGTGGGCATGATCTATTATAGTATTATAGATAAGAAGCAGGAGTAGGCTTTTACCTCGAGACAAAGAGGGGCCGAAACCTGGTTAAATCTTCGAGTCTCTTGTCCATGCTGACTCTCTCCATGAAATCGCCTCGCAGAAAAAGTCCCATGTCAAGTTCGACTCTTCGGACATCTGCCGTGACTTTCCCACGACAGTTGGCGCCCACCGTGGGGCCTACGATTGCATGTGTTGAGATTCTGGAGGGAGCCCTGCAAGGCATGGAGGGATTCATCGTTGGACGGATCACCAGAAGCCAACACGGGAAGCTCAGCATCGATGACTCTACCTGGGTCCTGATGGCGTGGAAGTGATAATGGCTTCCCGCCCTTCGTTGGTTACCCCAAGTGGAAGGTGAGATGTAGGATAGCAGCAAAATTCCCCTATGTAGAGGATAGGGTTTATCTCCCGTAGGACTCCGGCGATGATAAGTAGGTGGCAAGAAAACAATGGCACCGTTTACGACAAACGTTGCTTCCTTGACCTGGACCAGCACACGACACAAATAACTTTGCTCCCAACGAAGTTCAGAGAGGTTGTCAATCTCTCCGGTCTTATTGTTTACAAAGGATCAAACACAAGAGATAATGATAATGATAGAAACTGAAAGTAAATACTGAAAATGCAATAAGCTTGTAAACAGTGATGAGAATATGGACCGGGGTCCCGTGATGTTCACTAGTGATGTCTCTCTCCCAAAAGACGATAAAACTTCTATGCGAGGTAAACACATTATAGATGGGAAATTGACAGAATTATAAACGCACCGCAATGCTAACTATGCTACAAAAGAAAGGAAGAGGCTCATAAGCATGGGCAGTACGCCAAAATAAGTAGACCGAAATCCATCTGCATCTGATACGTCCAAAACGTATATATAATTTCTGCTTGCTCCATGCATGTTTTGTGTGATATTGCTATGATCTAGATACACTTTCATACACTTTTGATCATATTTGGACTAACCTATTAACTCAGTGCACCACAGTGCCAGTTCCTGTTTTCTGCTGTTTTTCTATTTCAGTATTCCCCCATATAAAAAGTGCCAGAAAAACTCCGGGAAAAATATAGGAAAAATCAGCGTACAGGAAGCTTCGCAAAGAGCCCGAGTGGGGCCAGAGAGGAGCCAGGGGTGGCCCAGGCGGCCACCCGGCGCGGCCCCACCCCTGGCCGCGCCAGGGGGGCGCCTGGGGCCCCTGGTCCACCTCTGGCTGCCCCCCTTCACCTATATATTCTCCGTCACGGGAAACTTCAGAAAAGATAACCCTTTTTCGCGATCTCGCCTCTGTTCCGCCGCCGCCGCGCTTCCGAGATCGGGAGCACCAGAAGACCTCTTTCCAGCACCCTGCCGGAGGGAGGGTTGACCTTCGGGAGTCTCCTCTCCACCGTGGATGATCCTCGGATGTCTCGTTAGTAGTTTTCCTTGGACCATGGGTCCGTGATCAGTAGCTATGTGATGTTCTCCTCCCCTCTTTTTTCTTCATGGTTTAGACCTCGTGAGTTGCCATACATGATCGAGGCACTTTTGTAATCTTTCTGCTATTGCTATGCTGAGTTTGATGGGATCTGATGGATTATTTGATTATGTTCAGATTGTGATTGAGTAATATATTTGGTTTTTATCTCTTATATTTTTGTTCCTAAGTAATTCTTGCATGTTCTCCGTTGCTGTTTATTGCTTTGGCCAAGTAGTAGGTAGTAACCCCAAGAGGGAACGTTATGCTCGATTGTGGGTTCATGCCCCCCGATGACACGCTTGAGTGATAGAAACATGAGTCTATGGGATGTGATGTTGCCACAAGAGGGAAAACAACGGTGCTTGTAACCGCGGTTGCAAGGATTGTTTACTTTACGCAAAGTGCTTTTTAATGCAGTTGTCTGTTGCTTTGGGTTTACACTTTGGGTGGGGCTCGCAACTTAATACCAGCGAGATGTTCTGGATAGATATCTCAAGGTGGATGATTAGTAGTAGATGCAGTTGGATTTCGGTCTACTTATTTTGGCGTACTGCCCGTGCTTTTGAGCCTCTTCGTTTCTTTTGTAGCATAGTTAGCATTGCGGTGCGTCCATAATCCTGTCAATGGCCCTTCTGTGATTTTTTTACCTTGCATAGCAGTTTTATCGTCTTTTGGGAGAGAGACATCACTAGTGAACATCACGTATCCCGGTCCATATCCTCATTACTGTTTCGACGCTCATTTACTTTTCTTCTTTTACTTTCAGTTGCTATCATTATCCTTTGTGTTTGATCCTTTGTGAACAACAAGACCGGAGAGATTGACAACCTCTCTGAACTTCGTTGGGAACAAAGTTATTTGTGTCTGTGTGCAGGTCCGCGTCAGTAGCGCCGCTGACACCTACTTATCATCTCTGGAGTCCTACTGGAGACAAACCTTGGTATATTTACTGAGGGAAATTTGCTGTTGTGCTGCATCACGCCTTCCACTTGGGGCTCACCAATGAAGGGCGAGAAGACTACACCCGTCAACTCTCGCGCCATCAAGCAAATTTCTGGCGCCGTTGCCGGGGACTCCGAGTGCTAAGATAGGGGAGTTGCACACTACCCTTTACCTTTGTTTTTTTAGTCTTGTTAGTTTACCTTTCAGTTTTTATCTCAGTGTCCTTTATGAAAAACCACAAAAATAGTTGCTACCTTTTTTCCTTTGTCTTGCTTTGCCTATTTATGCTATCCTCACAATGGGTGATGAGCCACCCAAATATGGTAGGATGGACATGTTTCACTTGGATCGTCTTCGATCAATTTGTGCTCGCCCTAAAAACCCGACCGACTTGGTTGAGGGAAAATCATTGGATGAGCATGCTCATTATACGCGGCATCGCCTATCTTAGAAAGGGAAAAACTTATGGGACCAAATACAAACTTCTTATTGCCATGCTAAACTTTTGTGCCACATTTATGATTTTACTTGTTGTTCTAATGTAGATCATAAACACCTCCCTTTCCAATGTGAGTTTAATGAAAATGAGATCTTATCTTCTTATGCTAAAGGTGTTTATGATTACTTTGATGTTGAAAAGATTGAATAGTTTGTTGCTTTTAAAGGTGCCTATGAGATTGCTTCTTTGATTGAAAAATATCACGATACTATTTTCGAGTCTGAAAACTTTGCAGTTCTAGCTTATTGCTTCGAGAATTATACTTCCAATTCTTATATTGAGGATTTTAAAAATAAAATGTTTTCTGCCCAAGAAGAGGCCAATGATTTCATTGAGGAGGAATCCCATGATTCCGAGGACTCACTTGAAATATCCCTTTCTGAAAATTTTGATACTTGCTTTGTTGATGGCCAAGATACCACTATGGATGATGCTGACAAAAATGAACTCTCTATAGTTCCTTATTTTAAGCATGAAATTGTTGCTATTGCACCCAAACTTGATTGTCCTATTATCCTTTTGAAATCTCCAAATCCAGAGAACTTTTCTCTTATCAAGGCTCAATGTGATGGGTTGCATTTATCTTATAATCCTAAAGACCGTGTTGAAAACTATACATGTGTGCTTGCAGTTCATGAACAACATGATTTATGTGATAGTTATATTCTTGATGTTGTTCATGATACTACTGAAAATTATTTTGAGAGAGGGAAGTTTGGTTGTAGAAACGTCCATATTACTAAAACTCCTCTCTTTATGCTGAAAGTTTTGAAGATGTTCCTGTTCCACCTTTCTATGCATGTAACTTTGTGCTTCTTTGACTTATTTTCTTACAAGATGCCTATGCATAGGAAGTGGGTTAGGCTTAAATGTGTTTCATATTTGTTTCTTGATGATCTCTTTTGCTTCAAATTCTTATTCTTATGAGAGCACCTTCTACAATCTTTAAGCCTAGCTAATGGCTTTAAAGAAGTGCTTTCGGAAGGAAGCCCGCAACGAATTTAGGTTTTTCTTTTTTCTTTTGTTGTGTCTTGATGTTTTTTACTACTGTAGCAACATCATTGTATCTTTATTTTTCAGCTTTGTGCCAAGTTATAGCCTCTTATGATAAGGGAAGCAAAAGTTGTGACATGCTGCCCAGAAAACAGATTCTGTCCCTTGACAGAAAAATTCGAATCAAATCACCAGATCATCTTTTTGATCTGAATTTTTTTTACAGCGTGCTCTATACAATTTTGAAACTTTCGTATGTTCTGAGTTTTTTTATTTGAGTTGCAGAAGTGCCCCTAAAAAATTCTTTACTACCTGCTGTTCTGTTTTTCACAGATTCTTCCACGTTTTACCTCTCTTCACTTTTGCAAACCTTAAGCTTGCTTTTTCTTTGCAAAAACCTTTTGGAACTCTTGAGAAACAGTAGCTCTTCAAGAATATCTTTATATCTAGTGGGGAAAATTTATGATGAGCTTATGATGAGTTGTGTATGAAGGGAGTTTTCAAGTGTGCGATGGAAGTTGATGAAAGAAGATCCAGGAGTGTCAAGCGCTCAAGCTTGGCGATGCCCCCATGCATCCCCAATAAATATTCAAGGAGACTCAAGCGTCTAAGCTTGGGGATGCCCCCGTGCATCCCCTTCTTAATCAACAATCATCAGTTCGTCCTTCGTCTCACTATATTTTTATCACTTCATGCGCTATGTGCTATGCTTGGAGCGTCTCGCTCTTAGGTTTTATTTTTAGTTTTATTTAGCTTTGCTTGCTGTTCATAACAAGGTAGACCCCGTCTTACTTTGTGTGGGAGAGAAACAGGCTCCACTTTCAAAATCTGGAACACATCATAGGATTTTTCCTGCCTATCTTTTTGCTGTTGTGTGTTCTTTATCTTTTCGTAGCTGTTGCCATGTTTAATTTTAGTCTTAGTTTGTCTTTAGAAAGAGCCTTGGCTTTTGTTTAGTTTGTTGCTGGAACTCTTTTTAGTTTTCATGTTTATCTTGTTAAAGAGAGTTGGTTGTTGCACTCAGTTGTGTTTTGTCTTGGAAGTAGGTAATTGAGGTTGCTATTTACTACTAGTAGTAACTTGCAATAGTTTTGAGGTATTGTTGTGAGTAATGTTTGAACTTTTGGTGTCAAGAGCTCTAGCCTATTAGTGATAGGTGTCGTATTTTAGGAAATCCGTGTGTATTTTCAAAACCTACAAAACTAGTTGAGAACTCTAGCTACTAGATGGATCACTAATCTTTGGAGGGATCGAATATTAGCATTGCGGTGCGTTCATAATCCTGTCAATTGCCCTTCTGTAAATTTTTTACCTTGCATAGCAGTTTTATCGTCTTTTGGGAGAGAGACATCACTAGTGAACATCACGTATCCCGGTCCATATCCTCATTAATGTTTCGACGCTCATTTACTTTTCTTCTTTTACTTTCAGTTGCTATCATTATCCTTTGTGTTTGATCCTTTGTGAACAACAAGACCGGAGAGATTGACAACCTCTCTGAACTTCGTTGGAAACAAAGTTATTTGTGTCTGTGTGCAGGTCCGCGTCAGTAGCGCCGCTGACACCTACTTATCATCTCTGGAGTCCTACTGGAGACAAACCTTGGTATCTTTACTGAGGGAAATTTGCTATTGTGCTACATCACGCCTTCCACTTGGGGCTCACGAACGAAGGGCGAGAATACTACACCCGTCAACTCTCGCGCCATCAGCATCTACTACTAATCATCCACCTTGATATATCTATCCAGAACATCTCGCTGGTATTAATTTGCGAGCCCCACCAAAAGTGTAAACCCAAAGAACCAGACAACTGCATTAAAAGAACTTTGCGTAAAGTAAACAATCCTCGCAACCGCGATTACAAGCACTGTTGTTTTCCCCCTTGTGGCCACATCACATCCCATAGACTCATGTTTCTGTCACTCAAGCGTGTCATCAGGGGGCATATACCCACAATCGAGCATAACATTCCCTCTTGGAGGCACTACCTACTACTTGGCCAAAGCAATAAACATCAACGGAGAACATGCAAGAATTACTTAGGAAAAAAATATAAGAGATAAAAATCAAATATATTACTCTATCATGATCTGAACATAATCTCATAATCCATCAGATCCCATCAAACTCAGCATAGCAACAGCAGAAGAATTACATATGTACCCCGATCATGTAGGGCAGCTCACGAGGTCTAAACCATGAAGAACAAAGAGGGGAGGAGAACATCGCATAGCTACTGATCACGGACCCATGGTCCAAAGGAAACTACTCACGTCACATCCAGGAAGCGTCCATGGTGGAGGAGAAGCTCCCGGAGGTCGATCCTCCCTCTGGCAGTGTGCCGGGAAGGGTCCTGACGGTGCTCCCGATCATGGAAGCGCGGCGGTGGCGGGACAGAGGGGAGTTTGCGAACTAGGCTTCTGTCTTCGGAGTTTCCCCGTAACGGAGAATAAAATAGGCGACGGGGGCAGCCAGGGGGCCACCAGAGGACCAGGCGCCCCCTGGCGCGGCCAGGCCCCTGGCCGCGCCAGGTGGTCGCCTGGACACCTGGTGGTGGTCCTTTGGCCTTACTTTGGTGATTCTGGAAGGCTCCGTTGCGCTGATTTTTTTATCACATTTTCCCAAGTTTTTGGAGCATTTTTAATATGGGGAAACCTGGAATAGAAAAACAGCAGAAAACAGGAACTGGCACTGGGGTGCACTGAGTTAGTAGGTTAGTCCAAATATGATCAAAAGTGTATGAAAGTGTATCTATATCATAGCAATATCACAGAAAACATGCATGGAACGAGCAGAAATTATCGATACATTTGAGACATATCAACATCCCCAAGCTTAATTCCTGCTCGTCCTCGAGTAGGTAAATGATAATAAACATAATTTTTGTGGTGACATGCTAGCTACCATATAAGAACTTTGAAAAGTAAAGAAATCAAGGTATGTGATTCAATTCAAGTCATAACATGCATGAGTCTATATTAGCATTGAAACAAGCAACAAAAGAACATTAGGTGCAAGAGCTCTCGCGGTCCCTGACTCGAATGTCTCCAAATGGTGTTTGCGTGCAAGAAGGGGGATATGTTTACGTGCAAGAAGGGGGATAGGGAATACGAGAAAAAATTATTTTTGTTGAGAACTCAATCTACTAAAGTTTCACGCATGGTCTTCTTTGAAATCTTATCTTGACTCGTCCCGAGACCACTAGCCAGGTACAAGTCAATTTTATCCACTCCTTTTAGATATTTTGAGCACTAATGCAATGGATGAGCATAAGCACGAGAGTTGACACTTAGGATGGCAAAGAGAGAATATGGTGGAGGAGGAAGACAAAAAGGTGAGAAAGGCTCACATCAACGAGGAAAATCATAGGCGAGAAGGCCAAATGATAGATATGATGTGAGGAGTAGGGATTTACATGCAACGGATGCACATGTGAGCTGAAAAGCTCTCCAATGGAACTAGTGGGGGTGCATCTAACTTGCTCGCTCATGAAGACCTAGAGCTCTTTTGAGGAGGCTCATCTTTGGAATATGCAAGCCAAGTTCTATAGTGTGAAGGTCCACACATAGCTATATGCATGATCATCTCTATGGAGTACAAGTGTGGATCTTTCAAAAGGATAGTAGTGTTGCCCCTTTCTCTCTTTTTATTTCGTTTTTCGTTTTTCTAATTTTTTAATTTTTTTGGTGGCCTCTATGGCTCTTTCTATTTAACCCTCATTTTACCTCTTTGGGATCTTTTATTTTGTCCACTTTGGGATATTTTCCTCACTTAATGGAAACACTCTAATTTACAAGAGGGTATAGAAGATATTTCACACTTTACAAGGTACTCAAATCATAAAGAAGATGTAGCTATCATGATGTATGCAATGTATGCCTCTGCCAGTGTAGCAGGAACATGATTGACATGAAGATCAAGTCATGAAGAGGTGTATGTTGCATGGAAATATATATCGGAAAGGCTATGGAATTGCCTTGATAGGTAGTTATGGTGGCTGTTTTGAGGAAAGATATAAGGAGGTTTATGATGAGAGAGTGTATCATGCCAAGGGTTTGGATGTACCGGCGAAGGTGGATGCCAACTCCCGGAGTGAGAAGAAGGCAATGCACGGCACAGGAGAGGCTAGCAAATATGAGAAGGTGGAAGTGTCAACTTTCAATACTTACATTAGTCCGAAGAACTCATGCAATTATTATCAGTAAATCTAAATCTAATAAGGAGGTTCACAAAGAGACAAGTACCCCGAGGAGGAGTGTATGGGGGTTTGGTTATCCTTGCGCATCCTCGACTCATGGTACGTGAGTGTACTCTAATATTCGATCCCTTCAAAGATTAGCGATCCATCTAGTAGCTAGAATTCTCAACTAGTTTTGTAGGTTTTTGAAAATAAACATGGATTGTCCAAAATAAAACACCTATGACTAATAGGCTAGATCTCTTGACACCAAAAGTTCAAACATTACTCACATCAAAACCTCACAACTATAGAACGTTACTACTAAAATTAAATAGCAACCTCAATTACCTACTCTCAAGACAAGACACAACTTAGTGCAACAACCAAATCTCTTAACAAGATAAAAATGAAAAACACAGAGAGTTCCAGAAACAAACTAAAAAAAAGCTAAGTCTCTTGCTAAAGACAAACTAAAACTAAACATGGCAGTAGCTACGAAAAGATAAAGAACACACAACAGCAAAAAGATAGGCATGAAGAATCCTATGATGTGTTCTAGATTTTGAAAGTGGAGCGTTTTTCTCTCCCACACATAGTAAGAAGGGGTCTAACTTGTTATAAAAAGCAAGCAAAGCTAAAGAAAACTAAAAATAAAACCTAAGAGCGAGACACTCCAAGCATAGCACATAACGCATGAAGTGATATATTATAGTGAGACGAAGGACGAACTGATGATTGTTGATGCAGAAGGGGATGCACGGGGGCATCCCCAAGCTTAGACGGTTGAGTCTCCTTGAATATTTATTGGGGATGCATGGCGGCATCCCCAAGCTTGAGCGCTTGACACTCCCGAATCTTCTTTCATCATCTTCCATCGCACACTTGAAAACTCCCTTCATACATAACTCATCATAATCTGATTAGAGAGGTTAGTACCCTTAAAAATTAATTTTTCCCCACTGGATATAAAGATATTCTTGAAGAGCAAATATTTATCAAGATTTCCAAAAGGTTTTTGCAAAGAAAAAGCAATCTTAAGGTTTGCAAAATTTAGGAGAGAAATCGTGGCAGAATCTGTGAAAAACAGAACAACAGATAGTAAAGAATTTTTTAGGGATACTTCTGCAAATAAAATAAAAAAACTCATAACATACGAAAGTTCCGTGATTATATAGCGAACGCTGTGTAAACAATTCAGCTCAAAAAGATGAACTGATGATTTGATCCGATTTTTCCCGTCACGAAGATAGAATCAGTTTTCTGGACAGCATGTCACAACTTTCACTTCCCTTGTCATATGAGGCTATAACTTGGCACAAAGCTTGAAAATAAAGATACAATGATGTTGCTACAGTAGTAACAATCATGAAGACCACTAAAAACAGAAGTAAAAACATCTTGGGTTTCCTCCCAACAAGCGCTTTCTTTTACGCCTTTAAGCTAGGCATAAGGCAAAAGAAGAATCAAGTTTTATCAAGAGAAAGAGAATAGCTAGCCCGTGGGGGGCAGCAGTGGGGAATCTTGGACAATGGGCGAAAGCCCGATCCAGCAATATCGCGTGAGTGAAGAAGGGCAATGCCGCTTGTAAAGCTCTTTCGTCGAGTGCGCGATCATGACAGGACTCGAGGAAGAAGCCCCGGCTAACTCCGTGCCAGCAGCCGCGGTAAGACGGGGGGGGCAAGTGTTCTTCGGAATGACTGGGCGTAAAGGTAACTTGATTCAAAAGGTAACTTGATTTTCTTTCTAGGGAAGTTTTCCATCCCATTTTTGAGAGGGAATTGAAATTTTATATTCCCCTCTTTCATGTCAATGATAGCACCAACTGTGCGGAGAAAAGGACGTCCCAAAATAATTGGACATAAAGGTTCACACTCTATATCCATAATAATAAAATCAACGGGAACATAGTTTTCATTGACAATGATAAGAACATTGTCGATCTTCCCCAAAGGTTTATTTACGGAAGAGTCGACAAGACGAACACCAAAAGAATAAGAATCAAAAGGTTTCAATTCAAACATATCATACACTATTTTGGGCATGACGGAGGTACTAGCTCCAACATCACATAAAGCATAGCAAGAGAAGTTATTTAATATAATTTTGATCATAGGGTCCCAAGCATCATCTAGCTTCCTAGGTATGGATGCTTCTATCCTAAGCTTCTCCTCCCTAGCTTTGATGAGAGCATTTGTGATATGCTCCGTGAAGGCAAGATTAAGTTTGCTAGTGTGGGGGTCTCTAGACATTTTGTGTAGTAAGCTAATAAATTCTGAGAGGGTGCAACTATCAAAATCAATATCACTACTATCAAAGGTGGTAGTAGTGTCATCTAGGCTCACTTGTTTGAAACCCTCTATGTTCATAGGGGTTTCTTCTTCTACAGTTTAGGTATTAGCATCACCGTTAATAGGTCCAATGGGACCAGGAGTGCATTGGGTGCTAATAGTTTCGGTGTCCTCAACACTTTGGATAGTGGCAACTGTTTGGTGTGTAGGAAGGCTCTTAATTCTATCCTCTTCCTCTTTTTCTCTAGCCCATCTTTCTTTAAGTTTAGCCATCATCCTAATATTTTCATTAATTTGTAATTGGATAGCATTAACAGGAGTGGCCTTTCTCTCCTCAAGGGGATAGGTTCTAATTTTTAACATCTCAACATCAAGGGCTAAGATGTCTACCTTCAAACAAAGATTATCTAATTTAGCTAGCTTTTCTTCCACATTCTTGTTGAAGGCTTTTTGGGTAGTGATAAGTTCTCTAAGCATGTTTTCTAATTCAGAAGTGGGGTTCTTGTTGCTAGGGTAAGTGTTGTTGTTCCCATAAGTGGATGGAAACGGTCTAGGATTACTAGCAAAGTTGACCCTATAAGCATTATTATTAAAGTTGTTTCTACCAATGAAGTTCACATCTACTTTTTCTTGAGCAACCAAATAATTTAATGGAACATCATGAGGATCAATAGAGGGTTGCTTGGTAAGTAGAGACATAATTAAATCAACTTTATCAGTTAGGGAGGTAATTTCCTCGACAGAATTTACCTTCCTACCTGTTGGAGCGCGTCCGGTGTGCCATTGGGAATAGTTGGTCATCATCTCATTGAGGAGTTTGGTGGCAGCATCGAGTGTAGTTGACATAAAGGTTCCTCCCGCGGCCGAATCTAACAGGTTCCGCGAGGTAAAGTTCAAGCCTGCATAAAAAAGTCTGGATAACCATCCAGGTAGTCAAACCATGTGTAGGGCATTTCTTAACAAGATATTTCATACGTTCCCAAGCTTGGGAAACGTCTTCATTATCCAATTGCCTGAAATTCATAATGTTACTCCTCAACTGGATAATTTTAGCAGGTGGGTAGTATTTCCCAATAAAAGCATCTTTGCACTTATCCCAAGAATCTATGCTATTGCTAGGCAAAGATTGAAACCAGATTTTAGCTTCTCCTCTTAGAGAGAAAGGAAAAAGCTTGAGCTTAACAACATCACCTTCTACTTATTTATACTTTTGCATATCACATAATTCAACAAAATTATTGAAGTGTAAAGCAGCATCATCTCCACCACCACAGAGTTGATCTCTCATAACAAGGTTTAGTAAATTAGGTCTAATTTCATAAGAGGTAGCTGAAGTGGAAGGTGTGGAAATAGGAGTGCAGATAAAGTCTTTGTTGTTGTGACTGGTGAAGTCACACAACTTGGTGTTTTCAGTGGAACCCATAGTAGCAGCAAGTGTGGCAGATTTTTTTATAATTTTTGATATAAGACATAAAGATAAAAACAGAAAGGTAAACTAACAAGACTAAAAAGTAAAGGTAAAAGGTACTGGGAAACTCCCCAATCTTATCACTCGGAGTGCCCGACAATGGCGCCAGAAATTTGCTTGATGGCGTGGAAGTGATAATGGATTCTTGCCCTTCGTTGGTTACCCCAAGTGGAGGGTGACATGTAGGATAGCAGAAAATTTCCCCTATGTAGAGGATAGGGTTTATCTCCCGTAGGACTCCGGCGATGATAAGTAGGTGGCAAGAAAACAATGGCACCGTTTACGACAAACGTTGCTTCCTTGAACTGGACTTGCACACGACACAAATAACTTTGCTCCCAACGAAGTTCAGAGAGGTTGTCAATCTCTCCGGTCTTGTTGTTTACAAAGGATCAAACACAAGAGATAATGATAATGATAACAACTGAAAGTAAATACTGAAAAGGAAATAAGCTTGTAAACAGTGATGAGAATATGGATCGGTGTCCCGTGATGTTCACTAGTGATGTCTCTCTCCCAAAAGACGATAAAACTGCTATGTGAGGTAAACAAATTACAGATTGGCAATTGACAGGATTATAAACGCACCGCAATGCTAACTATTTACAAGCTCATAATCATGGGCAGTACGCCAAAATAAGTAGACCGAACTCCATCTGCATCTACTACTAATCATCCACCTTGAGATCTCTATCAAGAACATCTCGCTGGTATTAAGTTACGAGCCCCACCCAAAGTGTAAACCCAAAGCAACAGACAACTGCATTAAAAGGACTTTGCGTAAAGCAAACGATCCTTGCAACCGCGGTTACAAGAACCGTTGTTTTCCCCCTTGTGGCCACTACACATCCCCTAGACTAATGTTTCTGTCACTCAAGCGTGTCATCAGGGGGCATGTACCCAAAATCGAGCATAACGTTCCCTCTTGGAGTCACTACCTACTACTTGGCCAAAGCAATAAACAACAACGGAGAACATGCAAGAATTACTTAGGAACAAAAGTATAAGAGATAAAAACAAAATATATTACTCTATCACGATCTGAACATAATCTCATAATCCATCAGATCCCATCAAACTCAGCATAGCAACAGCAGAAGAATTACATACGTGCCTCGATCATGTAGGGCAGCTCACGAGGTCTAAACCATGAAGAAGAAAGATGGGAGGGTCCGGCTCCGGCCTCCTCGACGGTCCCTTCACACTCAGGGTGAGCTCACACCCATTTCCCCTCTCTCCTCGACACATCCCGTGGCCTGGAGCACCGAGGCCGTCGCACCAGAGCTCCGGCCGCCGCTGCACCTCATCGCCGGCGACGTTCCGGCGCCCCCTAGGCCTTCCCGTGGACACGAGTCGACGCGGACGAGCACGGGCATCAGTTCGATGCCCTCCCCGTGCCAAGCAGTGGCAAGGAAGCCACTCCGGCGAGCCTTCGCCGTGTGCTACGGTCGCCGCAGGCTAAACGCCGGTGGGCAGTTTAATTAGCGCTAATTGACCCCCCTAAACCCTATTACAGGTGGGACCAGCCCCCCCTAAATCTTAATTAAAATTAAACTAAACAGGGATTTTGTACTGTGCCTCTGACAGTATGGTCCCACATGTCAGCCCCCCTGGTGACATCAGCATTGCATCATGCTGATGCAATAAGTGGGATTTCTCTGTTGAATTTAATTCCAGAAATTGCAGAAAATGCATAAAACTTCAAAAAATCATAGAAAAATAAATACAACTCCAAATTAAACATATAATATATGAAAAATGATCAGCAGAAAATTCTCTATCCAAATTTCCAACTTTCAAATTTGTTTGAGTTGATCTTAAATTGGGACCAGTAGCTTTTTCTATTTGGCTTAATTGGAATTAATTCAAATAAAATGCAAATGCTATTTCAACTTTAACCATTGCAATGCAAACCATTTCACTTGAACATCAGAGGCATATCATACACATGTCAAGATGGTTTAGAAAGATCAAACAATGGCAAATGTAATTTGGCTAATTTGAAAACCATATATGGAGTTTGAATTTGCATTTCAAATGCAATACACTTCATTTAAATCAAATGTGCCACAAATCAGTACCCTTCACATCATGGAACAAGTATATTATGTGCTTGTGCATTTACTTCCGAAGTTTTCCCCCTTTGTTGATGATTGCCTCCGGTGACAGACGTTCCGAGACGGTGATCACCCCCGAAGAAGAAGGCCACCGTTAAGACCCGTGTATCGTCAGCAAGGCAAGCAAACCCCATTGATCATGTCTATAAAAACCCATTTCCCTCTCAGTCTCTCTTATGCATGTTTATGAGATCACCTTGGTATCGATTCTACCGCATAGTTGAACCCATATCCGATGCATGACCTATCATCTTGTCACAGTAGTAAGCAAACCACAATCCTAGCTGACATAGGAGTTGATTGATATCATGTGGCCCCTGCAACTATTAAGGCTTATTGCATGCTTAGAGGTTAATTTGAGGTTACAATGATATGTGAGTCGGAATGATTGTGTTCATGTTATTGATAAAGGTGAAACTGTGTCGGTGAATCCACCCTAATACAAGGTGAACGATGAGAGGCTGTGTAGGAGTACACAGTGGGTTGTCTCGTTGAACACCGCCTTAAGCACCGAGTTCTTGTATGGTAATCCAAGACAAAGAGTACAACCACACATTGGGCTCACTGACCCCTCTCGGCCTAGTACCTTGATCCGTGTTGACGTCCAGGAGTCACATTAGTTCGGGCTTTCCATTTGGCATATTCATAGAAAAAGAGTGAGTGAAGTGTTGCATCATCTTAGATATGTGGGTGGATCTGTGAGGCAGTCAAACCATCTGTCAGAGGTGCCGTCTCGGTTGCCTACATTGTCTGGGTCCGTATCTTTGATCCGGCCGGACTCTCGAGCGGTGACAAACTTAGATAGTCCACTCCTGTAATAGACCGGTTGTGAGCGAAGTGTCGTGGTGAACATCCTCGCAGTCACCTCTTGAACGGTGGCGAGCAAAAGGCGGTAACCGATGGTCATGTGTGTGTAGTTTACACCCTTGCAAGGTTAACAAAACTATTTGAATATCCGCGTCCGCGGTCAAGAACTACTTGGAACCTGTACCTGATTATTAGACAACTTGAATGCCTACTTCTAAAACTCGCAAGATAAGCGTGAGTGCTTCGGTGTGCTCCTCGTGGGGAAGTCGAGGAAGTAACCATAGTGGTGTATTGGTTGGAGACTTGGTAGTGGGCTCGTGTACGCTTCTTACCTCAAGTCTGGTACTCGTAGTACAGGACTAGACAAGTCAAAGCTGGCACTTCTGCATGTTGAAACCCCACCTCCTTTACCTTGAAACTTGAGAATGAGTAGTATAGTTCTGATGTAAGTCTTGCTGAGTACGACTTTGTACTCACGTTTGCTTATTCTATGTTTTAGATGAGAACCCGGACCCCGATGGAGTCACCTTCGTGAAGCTCGACGTTGCCCATTGTAGTATAGTTCCAGACATCAGTCTGGTCCCTCGTGGAAGGGCATGTACGTTGAACAAGGCTTCTCTAAGCCATTTGTTAATCTTGTCTGTACTCAGACCTAATTTTCTTCCATTGTATGATGTAATGTTGATCACAGACATGTGATCTTTGTATGCTCTATGTGTAGGTCAATAAAGAAGTACTTTGTAGAGTTATGTGATGATACATGCTGTTCATACTAGATATGTGTGATGCGTGTATGATTATAACATGCATGTCTTAGTATGGGTTTTCGAGACCTTAGTTGTGATCTGGCTGGCGGTCTTTTATACACCAAGTGACCCTTAGATGTGCGCAGCTTGGGGCATCGCGATGCGATTGCTCGTGACTCTGTCACGTGCACACTTTGATGTATGATCGAGCTCGCCCTAGACCCCGACTATGGGATCGGGCTGGAGTAAGTGTATGTAAGAGACTAAGAGTTAGGATTCAATCGATAACATGGTTGAGGCGAATTGTCTATGAGTATGGGATTCACCTCCCATAAGCATTTAGACTTGTGAGCGAACAATGAGGACCCATCTCAGTTGATCATCCGACCTGGATGGGATGCCCCTCACGTTCGATGCTTTCTGAGAGTGTTCTGTGCTTGGCCTTGTCTGCTTAGACAAGTGGGTACGGCTCTCGGCTCTCCATGTGATGGCATCGTGACTGGAATTACATACGCATATTCCGTGTCCCGACATCCGCCATCGCCAACAAGCTTGAGGGGACCAGAATTCCTGTGTCGGCACCATGCCGGGATGGGGAAGTGCCCCCGGATTCATCTCCATCGACGTTGCTTCCTCCCTCCATGATGCGGGAGTAGTTCCTCCCCGGGGCTTAGGTTTCTACCAGTAGCTATGTGGTCTTCTCTCTCTCCCATGATGTGACCTTGATTGTGATCATAGGCTATGTTAATCTAGGATGATCCCATGATGTTTCCCCTTATTCTATGTATTGGATTGATGTACTCACTTGATCTTATCTAGTATAATCCCCGAGACCATGGTGACAGTGGTCTATTGGACATGGGTTAGAAGAATATTTTCATGAGTGATTTCCTCTTTTGTGTGTGGATTGAAGATTGAGAGTCTCTTGGTGCTTGTATTTGACTATCCTTGAGATATGTTGTGGTGATTGTGGTACTCTCTTTGGATGGCCGCGGTGACATTGGGAAATCCATAGATTGAGAACTACGAACTTTGAGGTGTGCTTTTGTAGCCCTACATAATTCTCGTCCTCTCTTGACCACAAAGGAATGACCTCTGAGTGCGTCTCCATTGCATGTTTTATGGGAAATATCAAGTGATTAGATTACGTTAATGTTGTTGGGAGTTGCCAGTAGTGAAATTATGAAGCCTAGGCCTTGTTTTCCACCATTTCAATACCGTTTGTGCTCACGTTTACTACATGTTTGCTTGCTGCACTTTTTATTACAGATTTATATTACCTTGCTTTTCCACACCTATCACTCGTATTTTACCATCTCTTCGCCAAACTAGTGCACCTATACAACTCCTAGTTGTATTAGGTGTGTTGGGGACACAAGAGACTTCTTTTATCTTAATTGCAGGGTTGGTTGAGAGAGACCATCTTCAACCTCTACTTCCCTGAGTTCGATAAACCTTAGGTCATCCACTTGAGGGAAATTGCTGTTGTCCTACAAACCTCTGCGCTTGGAGGCCCAACATAGTCTACAAGAATAGAAGCGTGCGTAGACATCAAGCTATTTCTGGCGCCATTGCCGGGGAAGTAAGTTTGAAGGTATATCTTTAGATCTTGCAATTAAATATTTTCTTTTCTTGTTTTTATTTTCACTAGTTATGCTTATGGGAAACTTCACTCTTAGTTCGCTGTTTTGGGAAGGCCGCTTTACCACGCCCGTGGTAGAGAAGTCTCCTCCACATACTGAATGCATCCCGTTCAAAATACCACTTGGGATAGTTGAAATAATTATTAATGATTGTTATGATGGGACAGTCAATCCTAGTATTCATTTGTTGAAACTTAAAGAACTTTGTGAGTTATTTAAGATTTCAGGTTTGACAAGAGGTCAAGTAATGAAGAAATTATTTTCCTTGTCACTGAATGGAAAAGCATTGGAATGGTATAGGCTACTATATGATTCTCACCTATGGGATTGGGAAGAGATCCAGTCTCTCTTTTACTCCAAGTTTTATCCTCTTCATGAAGTTCATGAGAATAGGAATTATGTTTATAATTTCTATCCTCATGACGGAGAGAGCATATCTCAAGCTTGGGGGAGACTGAAAACTTTAATGCTAAAATGTCCTGACCATGGGCTCCCCAAAGATATAATTATTACTAATTTTTATGTGAGGCTCTCTCGACAGGATAAAGACTTGCTCAATGCTTCCTCTATGGGTTCTTTCACAAATGAAAAGATTGATGCTAAATGGGAACTCCTTGAAAGAATTCAACGCAATACTGAAGAATGGGAGATCGACAAAGGTAAAGAGTCGGGTATAAATTATGAGTATGATTGCATTAAGTCCTTTGTTGAAACTGCAAGTTTTAATAAGTTTAGTGCTAAGTTTGGGCTTCATTCTCAACTCCTTGTTGATTTCCTCAAATCTTTTGCTTCACATCTTAATATGCCTAAGGAGAATTGGATCAAGCATCATGAACCCTTTAAAGAGATTTGCAAAGAAAATTAGATTGTTCATGATGATTGCAACATGCATGATCCAATTCCTGAAAATGAAGTTTTATATAAGCATGTTAATTTTTGTGGAGTGGATAGACTTTCTGAAAGGCCTATGATTGAAGAAGAGAAGTATTGTAAGCAACATAAGCATGAAAGAACAATCACTTGGGTCAAAGATTTAAATGAAATTGCTAGAGAATTGTGTGACCTTTATCCTTTTACTTGTGAACTTTGCTGCATAGAGGGTCACTTTAATTTTCAATGCATGAACTTTCAAAGCAAAACTGTTAATCAGTTGTTATAACATGATCACTTCCGATCTTTATGATGAAATTATGTTATTTTTGATGTGCGAAGAGTTATCAGAAAAGACTTCTTGGCTAGATTTTAATGCCTTAGGAATTAGCAACACTTTGCAAAATTGCCATCTCTATTGTGTTGTTAATTGCCATGAAAATGATTACATAAGTAATATTAGAAAGGAGGGAACTTTACCAAAGTATAAAAATGTCTCTTATATCTCTACTAATAAAAAGGAGAGTTCCTCCCAAGTTACCCCTATTGTTTCTAATGATAAACCAGGATATGTGGAGAAGATTCATCTCCAACCACTCCCTCCTAAGGTAAATAAGAAGAAAAAGAAGAGGAGGAGGAAGAGGAGCAAGAAGGAAGAAGAATGGGTATCAACCTGGCCTGAGCATATTCCTCGCATCAATTTTATCCTAACGGACAAACAAATTTGGAGGACGGTGAGCTTGATTGCATTCATTATTATCTTGATGTTAAGTCCGTAGGCACTATTGAAGATGATTTTGATTATGATATGCATGTTACTTTTTGTGATTGGGAAAATGATGATAATGCTACTTATGATCTTGAAAATCTTTTTGGTACTAACTCTGAGATTGATGATATGGAAAGCTCTAAGCTTGGGGATGATAGGATTGCAAGTCCTTTACCCATTAGTGATGTGGTAATTGATAATTCTTGTGCTAGTAAGAAGAAAGACAACATGTTTACAAATATAGTTTCTAGCAATGATAATGCTCTTATCTACTATGATGATGTTATAACTCCTATCTTTAGTGATTTTAAAGGTACCTATGACATAAGGAGAAATTATCCTGATGAAACTTGTCATAATCATGGAGGGAATTACTCCCTTTTTTAACACCATCTTCCTAATACACAATTAATCTATAGTGTTCAAGTTGTTTATGATAGTCCTACTCCCACTATTACCAATGAGAAAGATTATGCTTATGTGGAGAGTAAGAGTACCCTTTTGCATATGGATCATGGTAACAATGCTTTATGTGATACTTATATTGTTGAGTTTATTCATGATCCCACTGAAAATTATTATGAGAAGGGAACATATTCTTATAGATATTTCGATAATATCAAGTTTCCTCTCTTTATGTTGAAGGCTTTGAAGTTGCACTTATTTTTCCTTCCTATGTTAATATCTTTATGCTTCAATGAGTTTTTCCTCTACAAGATCCATTTGCATAGGAAGCATGTTAGACTTAAATGTGTTTGTTGTTTGATTCTTGATGCTCTCTTTTGTTCTTCAACTCTTATTCCTTATTCCTATGAGAGCATCATTAAAATCTTAAGCCTATCTTTATGGCTATAAAGAAAGAGCTCTAGGGAGAAAACCCTTGTTATCTTTAGTTTGAGTTTTTACTTTCAGTAATTAGTGGTCTTGATGATTGTTACTACTGTAGAAACATCATTGTATCTTTATTTTAAATCTTCGTGCCAAGTCTAGCCTCCGATTGCAAGAATGTTCAAAAGTTGTGACATGTTGTCCAGAAAACAGATTCTGTCCTTGGACGGAAAAATTAGCCTAAAATCACCAGATCATCTTTTTGATATGAATTGTTTTCACAGCGTGCTCCATACAATTGACTTTCGAGCGTCTGTTCTGAGTTTTTTGATTCGAGTTGCAGAAGTACCCCTAAAAAATTCTCTACTACCTACTGTTCTATTTCACAGATTCTGCCACGTTTTGTCTCTTCTAACTTTTGCAAACCTTAAGCTTGCTTTTTCTTTGCAAAAACCTTTTGGAAATTTTGAGAAACAGTATATATTCAAGAATATCTTTATATCCAGTGGGAAAAATTATTTATTAAGGGTACTAAATTCTCTAATCAGCTTATGATGAGTTATGTATGAAGGGAGTTTTCAAGTGTGCGATGGAAGATGATGAAAGAAGATTCGGGAGTGTCAAGCGCTCAAGCTTGGGGATGCCCCCATGCATCCCCAACAAATATTCAAGGAGACTCAAGCGTCTATGCTTGGGGATTCCCCCGTGCACCCCCTTCTCCATCGACAATTATCAGTTCGTCTCTCGTTTCACTATATTTTTATCACTTCATGCGTTATGTGCTATTCTTGGAGCGTCTCGCTCGTAGTTTTGTTTTTAGTTTTCTTTAGCTTTGTTTGCTGTTCATAACAAGTTAGATCCCGTCTTACTTTGTGTGGGAGAGAAACACGCTCCACTTTCAAAATCTAGAACACATCATAGGATTCTTCATGCCTATCTTTTTGTTGTTGTGTGTTCTTTATCTTTTCGTAGCTACTGCCATGTCTAGTTTTAGTCTTAGTTTGTCTTTAGAAAGAGCCTTGGCTTTTATTTAGTTTTTTTTTTCTGGAACTCTATTTAGTTTTCATGTTTATCTTGTTAAGAGAGTTGGTTGTTGCACTGAGTTATGTCTTGTCTTGAGAGTAGGTAATTGAGGTTGCTATTTAATTTTAGTAGTAGCTTAAAATAGTTTTGAGGCATTGTTGTGAGTAATGTTTGGACTTTTGGTGTCAAGAGCTCTTGCCTATTAGTGATAGGTGTCGTATTTTGGGCAATCCGTGTTTATTTTTAAAACCTACAAAACTAGTTGAGAACTCTAGCTACTAGATAGATCACTACTCTTCTGAGGAGTCGAATATTAGAGTACACTCACGTACCATGAGTCGAGGATGCGCAAGGATAACCAAACCCCCATACATTCCTCCTCGGGGTACTTGTCTCTTTGTGAACCTCCTTATTAGATTGAGAGTTACCGATAATAAGTGCATGAGTTCTTCGGAATAATGTGAGTATTCGAAAGTTGACACTTCCACCTTCCCATATTTTTCTAGCCTCTCATGTGACGTACATTGCTTTCTTCTCACTCCGAGAGTTGGCGTCCACCTTCACCGGTACATCCAAACCCTTGGCATGATACGCTCTATCATCATAAACCCCCTTATATCCTTCCTCAAAACAGCCACCATACCTACCTCTCAAGGCTTTCCATAGCCTTTCCGAGATACATTGCCATGCAACATCCACCTTGTCATGACTTGATCTTCATGTCATACATGCAACTTGCTTGATCGATGAGCCGCGTGCTAGTTGGGCCTTGCCCTAATCATTGCTACATGACGCGCTAGTATCATCCTGCTACACTGGCAGAGGCATACATTTGCATACTTCATGATAGTTACATCTTCTTTATGATTTGAGTACTTTTGTGAGGAAAGATCTTCTATACTTCTTGTAATATATAGAGTGTTACCCCTAAAGTGAGGAAAAGATCCCAAAGTGGACAAATTAAAAGATCCCAAAGAGGACAAATGAGAGAAATAGAAAGGGCCATTGAGGCCACCAAAAAATACAAAAAAATAGAAAAAAGAGAAAAAGAAATAAAAAGAGAGAAGGGGGCACACTACTATTCCTTTTGAGAGATCCACACTCGTACCCCCTCTTATATCTTGTACTCCATAGATATTATCATTCATGCATATAGCTATGTGGGGACCTTCACACTATAGAACTTGGCTTGTATATTCCAATGATGAGCCTCCTCAAATGAGCTCTAGGTCTTCTTGAGCAAGAAAGTTGGATGCACCCCACTAGTTCCATTGGAGAGCTTACCTTAGCTCACATGTGCATCCGTTGCATGACAATCCCTACTCCTCACATCATATCTATCATATGGCCTTCTCTCGCCTATGATTGTCCTCATTGATGTGAGCCTTTCACGCCTTTTTGTGTTCCTCCTCCACCATATTTCTCTCTTTGCCATCCTAAGTGTCAACTCTCGTGATTACGCTCATTCATTGCATGAGTGCTCAAAATATCGAAAAGGAGTGGATCAAATTGACTTGTACCTGGCTAGTGTTCTGGGGACGAGTCAAGATAAGATTCCAAACAGGACCAAGTGTGAAACTTTAGTAGATTGATTTCTCAACAAAAATATTTTTTCATCTCGTATTCTCTATCCCCTTTCTTGCACGCAAACACCATTTGGAGACATCCGAGTCACAGACAGCGAGAGCTCTTGCACCTAATGTTCTTTCGTTGCTTGTTTCAATGCTAATATAGACTCTTGCCTTGAATCACATATCTTGATTGCTTTACTTTTAAAAGTTCTTATATGGTTGCTAGCATGTCACCAAAGAAATTATGCTTGTTATCATTTCCCTACTCGAGGACGAGTAGGAATTAAGCTTGGGGATGTCGATACGTCCCAAATGTATCTATAATTTCTGCTTGCTCCATGCATGATTTGTGTGACTTTGGCATGTTTTTCTTGAACTTTCATACACTTTTGATCATATTTGGACTAACCTATTAACTCAGTGCACCCAGTTGACAGTTCCTGTTTTCTGCTGTTTTGTATTTCAGGTTTTCCGGCCATTAAAAGTGCTCCAAAAATTCCGGAAAAATTATATAAAAAATCAGCATCCCGGAAGCTTCCGGAATAACCAAGGCAGGCAGGAGGGCCACCACTAGGGGCCCAGGAGGGTGCCTGGCGCGGCCCCACCCTAGGTCGCGGCACCTGCCCTCCTGGATGCCCTGTGGCCCCCCTCGGTGCCCCCCTTGGCTCTTATTTATACACCCGTCGCAAAAACCCTGATTCCGAACCCCTTTTCTCCAGAAGCGATTCCGATCTCCGCCGCCATCGCCAACAAGCTTCGGGGGACCAGAATTCCTGTGCTGGCACCCTGCCGGGATGGGGAAGTGCCCCGGATTCATCTCCATCGACGTTGCTTCGTCCCTCCATGATGCGGGAGTAGTTCTTCCCCGGGGCTGAGGTTTCTACCAGTAGCTATGTGGTCTTCTCTCTCTCCCATGATGTGATCTTGATTGTGATCATAGGCTATGTTAATCTAGGATGATCCCAAGATGTTCCCCCTGCTTCTATGTATTTGTCGGGACCCGGGGTTTGCATATGTAATTCCAGTCACAATTCAATCATATGGAGAGCCGAAAGCCATACCCACTTGTCTAAGCAGACAAGGCCAAGTACAAGACACTCTCGGAAACCTCGAACGTGAGGGGCATCCCATCCAGGCCGGATGATCAACTGAGGTGGGTCCTCATCGCCCGCTCACAAGTCTAAATGATTATGGGTGGTGAAATCCCATACTCATAGACAAGTCGCCTCAACCATATTATCGATTGAATCCTAACACTTACATAAACATACTCCAGCCCGATCTCTTAGTCGGGGTCTCGGGCGGGCTCAATCATACAACAAAGTGTGCCACATGACATAGTCATGAGCAATCGCATCGCGATGCCCCAAGTTGCGCACATCTAAGGGCCACTTGGTGTATAAAAGACCGCCGGGGAGAGAACAACTAAGGTATCGAATCCCACACATGACATGCACGATATAAACATACACGCAGGATGCATGCCAAGTGTATAACAGCAGGCAACACAACATGAACTCTACAAACTCATAGTTTTATTGCATCTGCTATACAGAGCAGATATAGTAGTGTTACAAGCAGAGATCACATAATTGTGACCCAACATTACATCATACAACACCGGAAGAAAATTATGTCTTAGTAAAGACAAGGTTAAAAAATGGCTTAAGAAGCCTTTAAGAAAAACACAACGACCCTCCAGAGGGACCAGGCTGCTGTCTGGGACTACATTGCTTCGTCGGCGTCGAGCTTGAGGGGGAGGCCACCTTCAGGGTCAGTGGTCTCGTCTCTAAAACATAAAATAAGCAAACGTGAGTACAAATTCGTACTCAGCAAGACTTACGTCAGAACTATACTACTCATGCTCAGGTATCAAGGTAAAGGCAAGTGGGGTTGAAATGCAGAAAGCTTTGACTTGGCTATCCTGTACTACGACTACATAGAGTTGAGATGAGAGGCGCACACGAGTCCATCTAATCTTGATCACCACATCAATACACAACCATGGATCCTTCCTCGACTTCCCCACGAGGAAGCAACCCAAAGCACTCACACTTATCTTGCGATTTTTAGAGTTTCCATTTGAGTTGTCTAATAATCAAGTAAAGATCTCCAAGTAGTCCATAACCGCGGACACGGCTATTCGAATAGTTCATTAACCCTGCAGGGGTGTACTTCTTCACATACGTAGCTACCACTTACCGCCTAGAACTCGTCACCTTCAAGCGATGTCGGCGAGGATAGTACCACGACACTTACCTCACGGTTCCAACTCTAGTCCAGGGAATCGCCTATCTGAGTATGTACCCCAATCGGGAATCCGGCCGGGGTTTCCGTTCAGGATCCAGACGATGTATGGACGGTCCGACAAGCCCACCTCGACGGATGGTGCTGCGCTTGCCTAAAACCGTGCTACGTTATGAAAGCAAATAGAATAACAATTAACCCATGCGAATCCTGGACCATAGTCGGGGTGAGTTAATAGGTCGAGCGGGGTCAATGAGCCCAACATGTGGTAGTAATCTATGTCTTGGATCACAACACAAGAACTCGGGGCCTAGGGCAGTGTAAATGAGACAACCCACTGTGTACTCCTACACAGCCTCTCATTGTTCACTTATATTAGGGTGACTTCATCAACACGTTACCACCTTGTTGCATGTGTTCACTACCATCCCGATACATCACCCAGATGGATCATCTTCATTGCAAACAACTCTAGCAAGGCATAGCATAACATTTATGAATGGCCACATGATGAACACAAACAAAACTTGTATCTGCTAGGTTGAGGTTTGCTTAATACTGTGTCAACAATGATAGGTCATGCAAAGGATGGGTTCAACTAGCGGTAGAACGGTAACATGTGAATCACCTAATCATGCATAAGAGAACAAGATGGAAACTGGGTTTTTATAGATATGATCAAAGGGGGTTTGCTTGCCTTATTGTCGAGACTCGGGGGTGCCACTCTTCGGAGAAAACAGGAACTACGTCCGACGATGGATTTATCGAGGAGAAACAAACACCGAGACAACAACAATGTAAACATCACATTGCAATGCACATTCAAGAAATGAATCATGGCATGGTACTGATGTGATCTAGGTTCAATTTGCAACAAGTTAATTGAAGTTGATTTGAATAAGAAATTCAAATTCAAACTCCAAATGTTGTTCAAATTAGCCAAAGTTGCATTTGCTAATGTTTGGATATGAAAAACCATGTTGTCATGTGTATGATATGCCTCTGATGTCCATGTGATAAGGTTGGCATTGCAAAGATTTAATTTCAAATGATTTAAACATTTATTTTGTATTATTCCAAATAACCCAAATAGCTAAATGCTACTGGTCCATCATCATAGATGTGTTTTCACCTATGAAAATATGATATTTGGAATCCTTGCATTTTTCTGATGATTTTTCATATATTACACTTTTGATTTGGAGTTATGGTTTATAGTTATTCAATTTCAAAGATTTAATCATTTTCTGGAATTTTCTAGAATTAAAATAAACAGAGAAAATCACTTATTGCATCAGCATGATGCAATGCTAATGTCATGGGGGGGGCTGACATGTGGGGCCACATGGTCAGTGACACAGTGCTAAACTCCTCTGTTTATTTAATTTTTTGATTTAATTAGAGGGGGCTGGCCCCACCTGTTAGTGGCCTAAGGCCTAAATAAACAGGGGTTAGCCCCCTAATGACAGTGCCACGTCGGCACGGCCGGCGGTTAGCCGCCGGTGGCCAAACCGCACGGCGGCGCTCACTGTAGGGGGCCCTCCGGCCACCAGGGGGCTCGCGAGGGGCACCACCCGGCTCCCCGTGGCCTCGTGCACGCACTGGTGCAGGCCAGGGAACTCAGGGCGGCCTAGAGCCCTGCCGGCGACGAGGGAGCACGGCCGCCGTGCTCGGGTCCGACGGGAACGGTGACTGGGGCGACGGCTGTGACCACGGGGAGAGGGGAAAGACGGCGAGCCTCACCCTGAGACTGTAGAGGAGCACGGCGAGGTCGGAGGAGCTGCGCCGGCGTCGAATTTGGCGATGTGCTCACGGCTGCCGGCGGCAAGTCGGAGAAGGGGGCGTCGTCCTCGGGGGCTCGTCGGCTCGATTGAAGGCGGTGATCGACGAAGACGGCGACGATGGTCACGGCGGACACCTCGGCTTGGCAGTAGGAGGCCGTTGGCCGCGTCTGGGCACAGCGGCGGCGACGACTTCTCTCGGGTGCGGCGGCGAAAAAAGGCGAGGCGAGAGAGGAGAGGTCCAGGGAGAGGGGGAAATGGAGGAGCAGATCTTGGGCGTCTCCACGGCGCCGATTAAGGGGAGGGGGCAGCCAGGCAGCTGCCTAGCGTCCATGCCGGGCTCGCCGGCGAGCTACCTGCCTGCCTGGCCAGGGGTTGAAGACGCATGTACCCCTGTCGGGCTGGGCCGGCTAGCTGGGCCAGGTGGGCCAGGTAAGTGGCCGCTGGCCCTTTTTGTTTCTTTTTCTTTTTCTGCTTTATGTTTTTATTTGTTTTTCTCTGAAAAAAAATACCAAAGAATTTTTAAAAATCCCCAAATAATTGTCTTGGACATATGTGACATACTACTAGTCACTCCCAAGATTTGAAGATTTTTGGAATTCAAATAGCATTTAAATTTAAGTTCCAAGCCTCTGTTTGAATATTTGAAAAATCCATGAGCATGGGTTTGACTCCAAATCATTTTTAAAATGATCACACTCATTTATAGGACTTTTCAAAAATGTTTGGAGGAATTTTGGAAAAACTTTTTATCTGTCCTTTTTATTTAAATATTTTTTGAGGCTTTTCCAAATCCCCAATTATTAAACCAAGAATTTAAACATGATGCAATTATTCTAGTAATAAAAGCACATACCAAAACTAGGGTTGTGACAACTCGCCCCCACTCAAAAGAATCTCGTCCTGAGATTCAGAAGTAGTCGGGAAGAGTGTGGGGTATTCAACTCGAAGATGATCTTCTCGTTCCCAGGTGGCTTCGTTCTCAGAATGGTTGGACCACTGCACTTTGAGGAACTTAATCTTCTGACGTCGGGTGGTATGCTCAGCTTCATCGAGGATACAGACGGGATACTCTCGATATGACAGGTTTTCTTGGAGATCAGGCGTTTCGTGGTCTACTTCGCAGATGGGGTCCTTGAAGCAACGCCTGAGTTGAGATACATGGAAGACATCGTGAACCTGAGAAAGATGCGGCGGTAGTTCAAGTTGGTAGGAAACTTCTCCACGTTTAGCTAGAATGCGAAAGGGGCCTATGTAACGTGGGGCCAATTTGCCTTTGATACCAAAGCGATGGGTTCCCTTCAGAGGAGTAACCCGAAGGTAAGCCTTCTCGTCCATCTTGTAGCTCTCTGGCCTATGATGACGATCATAATAGCTTTTTTGACGAGACTGGGCTGTTTTCAATTGCTCACTAACAATGCGAACCTTCTCTTCTTCTTCCTGGATCATATCCGGTCCAAAGAATTGTCTTTCACCGGTTTCTGACCAGTTCAATGGTGTCCGACATTTTCGTCCATAGAGAAATTCAAAGGGTGCCATGCCCAAGCTAGATTGGAAGCTGTTGTTATAAGCAAACTCGGTGAATGGAAGAGATTTCTCCGAATTCTTTCCGAATGAGATAACACAGGATCTGAGCATGTCTTCGAGAACTTGATTGACTCTTTCTACTTGACCACTTGACTGGGGATGAAAGGCGGTGCTAAAGGAGAGATGGGTTCCCATAGAATTTTGAAAACTTTCCCAAAATCAAGAGGTGAAAAGACTTCCACGGTCTGAATTGATTTCCAAAGGAACACCATGGAGCGAAACGATCCGAGAGACATATAAATCCGCTAACTGGCTAGCAGTTATACTCTCGCGAACAGGAAGGAAATGAGCAACTTTGGAAAGACGGTCAATAACCACGAAGATGGCATTGTTACCCTTCTGAGACTGTGGAAATCCAGTGATGAAATCCATACTGACTTTATCCCATTTCCACTCAGGAATGGCTAAAGGTTGAAGAGTACCAGCAGGTCTTTGATGCTCTGCTTTCACACGACGACAAACATCGCACTCAGCAACAAATTGAGCGATTTCTCGCTTCATCCTAGTCCACCAAAATCTCTGGCGTAGATCTTGATACATCTTAGCACTACCAGGATGAATCGAGACAGGGGTGTCATGAGCTTCCATAAGGATCTGCTGCCTTAGATTCCTATTATTCAGAACTACCATCCTATTCTCGAAGTACACAGTACCTTCATGGTCTAGGGTAAAACATTTGGCCTTACCGCTAGCAATGTTCTGTTTGATATATCGGATACCTCGAGCACGTTGTTGAACAACTTTGATTTGATCTTCAAGGGTTGGTTTCACAATCAAGGTGGAAAGGAATCCATGAGGAACAATCTCGAGATTGAACTTTCGAAATTCCTCATAGAGAAGTGGTTGATACTGTTGTAACATGAGGTTGTTACAATACGACTTACGACTTAGTGCATCAGCCATGACATTGGCTTTGCCTGGGGTGTAAGAGATACTTAAGTCATAATCTTTTATCAACTCTATCCAGCGTCTTTGCCTGAGGTTAAGATTTGGCTAGGTGAATATGTATTTGAGGCTTTGGTGATCGGTATAGATTTCACAACGATTACTAAGGAGGTAATGTCGCCAAGTCTTCAGGGCATGAACTACGGCAGCGAGTTCAAGATCATGGGTAGGATAGTTCTCTTCATGTGGCCGCAACTGGCGTGAGGCATAAGCTACCACATATCTGTCTTGCATAATTATGCATCCTAACCCTTGCCGTGAAGCATCACAATAGATTTTGAAATCCTTTTTGCTGTCTGCAGGTGCAAGTACGGGTGCAGAAGTCAATCTTCTTTTTAGCTCTTGAAAGCTTTCCTCGCACTTGTGAGTCCATAGGAATTTCTTATCTTTCTTGAGGAGTTCAGTTAGAGGCTTTCCAACTTTGGAGAAGTTCTCAACGAAGCGGCGACAATAGCTTGCTAGGCCAAGAAAACTCCTAACTTGCTTAACGAATTCAGGTGGAGTCTAGTCAAGGACGGCCTGAACTCTCGCGGGATTGACAGCAACACCTTTTGCAGAAATCACGTGGCCTAAGTAGGTCACCTCTGGAAGCCAGAATTCACATTTGGAGAACTTGGAATAAAGGCGATGCTCTCTAAGTTTCATCAATACCAGCCTAAGATGTTCTGCGTGCTCTTCTTCGTTCTTCGAGTAGATGAGAATGTCATCAAGATAAACCACAACAAATTTATCTAAGTACTCCATGAAGATCGAATTCATCAAGCGCGAAAAAGTGGCTGGGGCATTGGTTAAACCGAAGGACATGACGGTGTACTCGTAAAGACCATAACGAGTAGTGAAAGCTGTTTTGGGAATGTCCTCGTTTCTGATTTTGATTTGATGATAACCTAATCTCAAATCCATCTTGGCGAAGACAGAGGATCCAGCAAGTTGATCATAAAGATCATTGATCCTGGGAAGTGGGTACTTGTTCTTTATCGTCGCTAGATTTAGCGGGCGATAGTCTACGCACATCCTTTCTGTTCCATCTTTCTTCGTTACGAACAGAACGGGGCAACCCCATGGCGATGAGCTAGGGCGGATGAAGCCTTTTTCAAAAGAAGCTTCAAGTTGGATTTTAAGCTCAGCTAACTCATGTGGGGCCATTCTATATGGACGTCTCGAAATTGGGGCTGTTCCTGGTATAAGATCCACTATGAATTCCACACACCTGTCGGATGGCATTCCCGGCAGCTCTTCTGGAAAGACATCCTGAAAATCACAAAACTATCAGAATATCTTCAAGGTTAGGAAGGGGATGTTAATTCAACGAATATAGCTGGGTTTCTGAACCTTGAGATGAGAAATGGACTATCTTGCCGGAAGGATGAGTGAGTTGAACTGATTTAGTGGCACAATCAATCTTGGCACAGTGTTTTGACAACCAATCCATGCCTAAGATGATATCGATATCTGAAGATTTGAGGGCTATGAGAGAAGCAAGGAATACAACATCCTCAACAGCAATTTCATTGTCATGACTTACCCTACTGGTACGCCATGTGGATCCTGGAGTTTTAATCATGAAAGGGGTAGGCAACTCCTCGAATGAAATGTCATGCAGGAGTGTGAAATTTTCAGATAAAAAGGAATGAGAAGCTCCATAATCAAATAGAACAGAAGCGGCTTTGGAGTTAACAGGAAGTGTACCGAGTACAACCTTAGTATCCTCTTGGGCTTCTTTGATGGTGGCATGGTTCACACGTCCGTATTCAACAATTGCGGGCTTGGCTTTGGAAGGCTTTGGTGGCTTAGCTTTGGCTTTAAGTTTTGGAGGAGGAGGAACATTCTCATGCAATGAACACTGTCGTGAAATGTCGCTAGGATTACCACACTTGTAGCACAAACGGGTGTTAGATTGTGGAGTTTGTATGGCAAGCTCTCTACTATATTTCTGGGTTTTCTTGCTTTGTGGAGATGGTCTTGGAATCAAGTGCGAAGGAAGGGCACTAGTTGGGATCCAAATTCGACGTTTCTAAGAACCCAAACTAGAAGAGGAAGAAAGATCACGATCACGCTTGCGAGACTCTTCAAAGACCTCATTTCCTTGCTTAGCTCTGAATGATCTATTGACCAAATCCTCGAAGTTGACAAATTCAAGGAGATTGAGATCATGACGAGGGATAGGGCTAAGTCCCTTGCGGAACCTTGCTTGCTTCTTGGCATCGGTTGATATCTTCTCAGGGGCATAACGAGAAAGGCGATTAAACTCAGTCCTGTACTGATGAACAATCATATTTTCCTGAGATAGGTTGCAGAACTCTTCCCTTTTTCTTTCCATCAGCTCATCCAGAATGTGGTACCCTTGGAAGGCATCACGGAACTCCTGCCAAGTCACTACGTGACCATCAGGCTGCATAGCAACAAAACTTTCCCACCATTCACCAGCAGCACCTTCCAGAAAGTATGCCGCGAACATCACACGATCATCTGGAGAAACATGCGCCGTCTCGGGCTTACGCTCGATAGAACGGAGCCAATCATCGGCATCAAGGGGCTCAGATGAACATCGGAATACCGGCTGGTTCAAAAGGATAAAATCCTGGATGGATATTACCGCATCTCGCTGAAGAGAAGTATTCTTCTCAATGAGCTCCAAAAGGCGTGTTTGATCACGTCGATTTCGCTCAGCCTCCATCATGATTTCCGCTGCAGAAGGCGGTGAAGGAGGATCATCATCACCACTTTGATTACCATGACCATATTAAACACATCTAGTCCCACCTGACATTCTATGTGATAAAAATCAACAATCAGAGTAGGATTTATGATGGAATCAAAGAAAAGATGATATAATTTAAGAGCGGAGAAGATTGTAATGCAAAAGAATTGGAATCACTGAAAACACGGGACAAATCGGACAGCATAACGGCTGTACCGGGGTGGAAAAATGAATCAATCTGCAAGAATGATCAGAACCTTCTCAAAAGGCTTGATGGAATGGTGACTCTAGACGACCAAAACAATCCTACAGCTATGGAGAGTCAAACAACGAGATGTTCTAGTATAGACATAGAAGAGCCTAGTCCTATCTTCCCGTAGAAAAGATGAGGGTGACTCAGAACTCAGATCGATGAGGGTAAGGAGAAAAATGAAGCCTTACGTTGTTCCCTTATACCCAAAGTAACTATATAACTATAGAATGCTAGAATCGACTTCGGCCAAGGTTTAGTAATCCTACAGGCAGTCCTGCTCTGATACCAAGTCTGCCGGGACCCGGGGTTTGCATATGTAATTCCAGTCACAATTCAATCATATGGAGTGCTGAGAGCCATACCCACTTGTCTAAGCAGACAAGGCCAAGTACAAGACACTCTCGGAAAGCTCGAACGTGAGGGGCATCCCATCCAGGCCGGATGATCAACTGAGGTGGGTCCTCATCGCCCGCTCACAAGTCTAAATGATTATGGGTGGTGAAATACCATACTCATAGACAAGTCGCCTCAACCATATTATCGATTTAATCCTAACACTTACATAAACAGACTCCAGCCCGATCTCTTAGTCGGGGTCTCGGGCGGGCTCAATCATACAACAAAGTGTGGCACGTGACATAGTCACGAGCAATCGCATCGCGATGCCCCAAGCTGCGCACATCTAAGGGCCACTTGGTGTATAAAAGACCGCCGGCGAGAGCACAACTAAGGTATCGAATCCCACACATGACATGCACGATATAAAAATACACGCAGGATGCATGCCAAGTGTATAACAGCAGGTAACACAACATGAACTCTACAAACTCATAGTTTTATTGCATCTGCTATACAGAGCAGATATAGTAGTGTTACAAGCAGAGTTCACATAATTGTGGCCCAACATTACATCATACAACAACGGAAGAAAATTATGTCTTAGTAAAGACAAGGTTAACAAATGGCTTAAGAAGCCTTTAAAAACACAACGACCCTCCAGAGGGACCAGGCTGCTGTCTGGGACTACATTACTTCGTCGGCGTCGAGCTTGAGGGGGAGGCCACCTTCAGGGTCAGTGGTCTCGTCTCTAAAACATAGAATAAGAAAACGTGAGTACAAATTCGTACTCAGCAAGACTTACGTCAGAACTATACTACTCATGCTCAGGTATCAAGGTAAAGGCAAGTGGGGTTGTAATGCAAAAAGCTTTGACTTGGCTATCATGTACTACAACTACATAGAGTTGAGATGAGAGGCGCACACGAGTCCATCTAATCTTGATCACCACATCAATACACAACCATGGATCCTTCCTCGACTTCCCCACGAGGAAGCAACCCAAAGCACTCACACTTATCTTGCGATTTTTAGAGTTTCCATTTGAGTTGTCTAATAATCAAGTAAAGATCTCCAAGTAGTCCATAACCGCGGACACGGCTATTCGAATAGTTCATTAACCCTGCAGGGGTGTACTTCTTCACATACGTAGCTACCACTTACCGCCTAGAACTCGTCACCTTCAAGCGATGTCGGCGAGGATAGTACCACGACACTTACCTCACGGTTCCAACTCTAGTCCAGGGAATCGCCTATCTGAGTATGTACCCCAATCGGGAATCCGGCCGGGGTTTCCGTTCAGGACCCAGACGATGTATGGACGGTCCGACAAGCCCACCTCGACGGATGGTGCTGCGCTTGCCTAAAACCGTGCTACGTTATGAAAGCAAATAGAATAACAATTAACCCATGCGAATCCTGGACCATAGTCGGGGTGAGTTAATAGGTCGAGCGGGGTCAATGAGCCCAACATGTGGTAGTAATCTATGTCTTGGATCACAACACAAGAACTCGGGGCCTAGGGCAGTGTAAATGAGACAACCCACTGTGTACTCCTACACAGCCTCTCATTGTTCACTTATATTAGGGTGACTTCATCAACACGTTACCACCTTGTTGCATGTGTTCACTACCATCCCGATACATCACCCAGATGGATCATCTTCATTGCAAACAACTCTAGCATGGCATAGCATGACATGTATGAATGGCCACATGATGAACACAAACAAAACTTGTATCTGCTAGGTTGAGGTTTGCTTAATAATGTGTCAGCAATGATAGGTCATGCAAAGGATGGGTTCAACTAGCGGTAGAACGGTAACATGTGAATCACCTAATCATGCATAAGAGAACAAGAGGGAAACTGGGTTTTTATAGATATGATCAAAGGGGGTTTGCTTGCCTTATTGTCGAGACTCGAGGGTGCCACTCTTCGGAGAAAACAGGAACTACGTCCGGCGATGGATCTATCGAGGAGAAACAAACACTGAGACAACAACAATGTAAACATCACATTGCAATGCACATTCAAGAAATGAATCATGGCATGGTACTGATGTGATCTAGGTTCAATTTGCAACAAGTTAATTGAAGTTGATTTGAATAAGAAATTCAAATTCAAACTCCAAATGTTGTTCAAATTAGCCAAAGTTGCATTTGCTAATGTTTGGATATGAAAAACCATGTTGTCATGTGTATGATATGCCTCTGATGTTCATGTGATAAGGTTGGCATTGCAAAGATTTAATTTCAAATGATTTAAACATTTATTTTGAATTATTCCAAATAACCCAAATAGCTAAATGCTACTGGTCCATCATCATAGATGTGTTTTGCATCTATGAAAATATGATATTTGGAATCCTTGCATTTTTCTGATTATTTTTCATATATTACACTTTTGATTTGGAGTTATGGTTTAAAAGTTATTGAATTTCAAAGATTTAATCATTTTCTGGAATTTTCTAGAATTAAAATAAACAGAAAAAATCACTTATTGCATCAGCATGATGCAATGCTGATGTCACAGGGTGGGGGCTGACATGTGGGGCCACATGGTCATAGACACAGTGCTAAACTCCTCTGTTTATTTAATTTTTTTATTCAATTAGAGGGGGCTGGCCCCACCTGTCAGTGGCCTAAGGCCTAACTAGTCAGGGGTTAGCCCCCTAATGACAGTGCCACGTCGGCACGGCCGGCGGTTAGCCGCCGGTGGCCAAACCGCACGGCGGCGCTCACTGGAGGGGGCCCCTCCGGCCACCAGGGGGCTCGCGAGGGGCACCACCCGGCTGCCCGTGGCCTCGTGCACGTGCTGGTGCAGGCCAGGGAACTCGGGGCGGCCTAGAGCCCTGCCAGCGACGAGGGAGCACGGCCGCCGTGCTCGGGTCCGACAGGAACGGTGACTGGGGTGACGGCTGTGACCACGGGGAGAGGGGAAAGACGGCGAGCCTCACCCTGAGACTGTAGAGGAGCACGGCGGGGTCGGAGGAGCTGCGCCGGCGTCGAATTTGGCGATGTGCTCACGGCTGCCGGCGGCAAGTCGGAGAAGGGGGCGTCGTCCTCGGGGGCTCGTCGGCTCGATTGAAGGCGGTGCTCGACGAAGACGGCGACGATGGTCACGGCGGACACCTCGGCTTGGCAGTAGGAGGTCATTGGCCGCGTCTGGGCACAGCGGCGACGACGAATTCTCTCGGGTGCGGCGGAGAAAAAAGGCGAGGCGAGAGAGGAGAGGTCCAGGGAGAGGGGGAAATTGAGGAGGAGAGCTTGGGCGTCTCCATGGCGCCGATTAAGGGGAGGGGGCAGCCAGGCAGCTGGCTGGCGTCCATGCCGGGCTCGCCAAATTAAAATCCAAACTCCAAATGTATTATAATTGGTCCAAGTTGCATTTGCTAATGTTTGTACTTTGTAAACCATGTGATCATGTGTGTGAAATTCTTCTGAAGTGTAAGTGATCATCTTTGCATTTCAATGGTTGAAGTTGGAATAGCAATTGTATTAAATTTGAATTAATTCCATTTAAACCAAATAGCAAAAGCTACTGGTCCCATTTTAAATTCAACTCAAACATAGCTGAAAGTTGTATATTTGGATAGATTAGTTTTTGCTGATAATTTTTCACATATTATTTGTCCAATTTCGAGTTAATATGAATTAATTATGAATTTCCAAAGTTTATTCAATTTTCTGACTTTTCTGTAATTAGATTAATCAATTTAATTGATTTACTGTGTCATCATGACGTCAGTGTGACGTCACGGGGCTGCTGACGTGTTGGTCCAGGCAGTCAGTGGGGGGGGTTAATTAACCCGTTCTGTTAAACTAACTGGGGTTAGTTAGTGGCCAAGGGGCCCACTGTCATAGGCTCAAGGGGTGGGATTAGCGGTTAATCAGGGGCCCTAATGGCCAAGCCGGCCGGCGGTTAGCCGTCGGTGCCACTGGGCATGACGGAGGCTCGCCGGCGTGCGCGAGAGGGGCGGAGGAGGGCACGGGCAGGTGCCTCTCGCTTGTGCGCAACTAGCAGCACACGCGGGGCACACTGGGAAGGCCCAAGGCCTTGCCGGCGACAAGCTCACGGCGGCCGGAGCCACTGGACGGAGGAACTTGGCGGCCAGGGCACGGGGAGATGCGCTAGAGGGGCCAAAAGGAAGAGGAGCTCACCCCGGAGTCTATGGAGTCGACGGCGAGAGCTGGGAGGGCGCGGTGGCAACGTATTTCTCGACGAGGTCCACGGCGGCCGGCGGGGACTTGGCGGAGGTGGCGTCGACTACGGGGCCTCCCGGCTCGATTGCTTGCGCTTGGAGATGAAGACGACGGCTGTGGTTCTGCGGGACATCATGGCGGGGCGGCTCGAGGTCGTTGGCGACGCGAGCGGTTGGCGGCGCTCTCCGGCGAGCTTCGGCCGGTGAGGAAATCGACGATGGGAAGGACAGAGAGGAAGCGCCGAGCGTGGGAAAAGGAGTGGGGGAGTCTGGGCGTCCTCGTGGAGAGTCTGGAGGCGAGGGGGAGTCCTAGAAGGGCCTAGGCGTCACGGTGGCGTCGCGGCGTGCTCCCCTGCCTCCAGCGAGCTGCTTGGCAGTGCGGGGGAGGAAGACGACAAGGTGGCCGTGGGCTGGGCCGGGGTTCAGTTAGTTCGGCCCGAGGCCATAGGGGTGGGCTGGGATTCCTTTTCTATTTTCTTTCTGTTTCTGTTTTCTTTTTCTTCTTTTGATTTGCTCTGGTAAAATAATAAAGGAATTTTAGAAAAATGCCCAAATAATTTTAAAAGACTTGGGTGACCTGTAGAAAACCACATCCAAGTTATGGGCATTTTTGAAATTCAACCCATTTGAATTTCAAATCAAATAGGGGTCAAATTTAATTTCCAGGGCACATTTTGAATTTTTGAAGATTCCATGGGCATGGGAATGAACCCAAACCACTTTTAAAATGATCACCATCACTTATAGGAATTTTCCAAATATTAAAATGGTTTTTGGAAAAAGATTTTTATCTGGCCATTTGAATTAATTTCTCAGGGCTGTCTTTTCCACATTTTTGATTTTCTTTTGAAAATTTCACATGATGCAACGTAGCTCTTGATCCTAGAACATACCTAACTTGGGGTTGTGACATTATTGCTCTCCATAAGCCAGCCTCGGTGAAAGGAGTTCAACGACTCACAGGGTGCGTAGCCGCCTTGAGTCAGTTTATAAGCCGTCTCGGAGAAAAAGCGATTCCACTATAGCGACTCTTACGAAAGTCGGAGAAATTCGTGTGGGATGATGAAGATGATCAAGCCCTGGAAGCATTGAAGAAACAACTGTCCCAGACCTCGATCCTGGCAGCTCCCAAGCCAAAAGAGCCGATGCTACTCTATATTTCATCCAACAACCGAGCAGTCAGTGTCGTGGTTGTGGTTGAACTTATGGAAGCTGGCAAAGAGCACCCTTTACAGAGACCAGGGTATTATGTTAGTGAGGTTTTGACTTCATCAAAGGAACGCTACCCTCACTAGCAGAAGTTGGTCCTTGGTGTGTTCATGGTGAGTCGGAAGCTCAAGCATTACTTCCAGGAGCACCCCATAACTGTTGTCACCTCAACACCGCTTGCATATATCATCCAAAACCGTCAGGCCACGGGAAGGATTGAAAAGTGGGCTATAGAGTTGGGGGCTTATCACATCAAGTTTGAACCACGCATGGCCATCAAGTCCCAATAACTAGTCGACTTCATCAATGATTGGACGGAAATCCTAGCACCTCCAGAGAAGCCGATCACAAAATATTGGACGATCCACTTCGATGGGAGTCGGCAGCTCCAAGGGTCAGGAGTCGGCGTGGTCCTCACTTCTCCCAAGGGAGAGAAATTATGCTATGTCTTACAGCTACAGTTCACTTGCACCAACAATGCAACAGAATATGAGGCCCTACTCCATGGGCAGCGGCTCGCTCGTGAGATGAGCATAAGCCGGATACAATGCTATGGTGATTCTGACGTTGTTTCTCAACAAGTATCATGAAAGTGGAACTCGAAGGACGCCATCATGGCAGCTTATCGGCGATAGGTGGAAAGACAAGCCGGTTTGTTTGTTGGGTACCAAGTGGACTACGTGGAACACAAGATAAACGAAGTTGCAGACGCTCTGTCTCCGCTCGGCTCTCAACGAAAGCCGGTTCCACCAAATGCGTTTCTTCACGTCCTGAAAAAGTCGTCCGTACAAATACCAACTGTAACATCAATTTTCTAAATTCGGATGTTAATAGATCATCATATGCATCTCATGTTGTTTCCGCATTTTTTTTCTGGAGTTTTAAAATATTTTAAACATTTTTCAACACATGGTAGTTCGCTGGAGAGGATATAAAATGACTTATCCCCATTTTTAATTGTTGGAAAATAGTTTAAAATATTTTTGGAGACATTTTAAATTTACTTTGGGGTTATAAATAATTTCTACAAATATTTTGGGAATTTATTTATGCTCCGGAATTTTTTAAATCATTTTTGGAGTTTTTCGGTATTTTTTAAATTGTCGGAAAAGTATTTAAAAATATTTAAAAATAAGTTGCAAAGTTTTTAATTTTATTGAATATTTTGGTAATGCCAAAAATTCAATTTTATTATTTTAATAGTTTTGGTGAAAACGGAAATTAAAAATAATTATCCATTATTTTCCTAAAATTGTTTCGGGCCTAATGGGCCTGTACTGTTTTTTTTACGCCCAGTCGATTTTCGAATTGGTTTCGGATTTAAAAAATATATTTCACGGATCGGGTTATAAATTCGCCCGCGGACCCGCGGGCTAGGGTTTTCGCCCGACCCTTCAACCGCCGCCGCCGCCTCGGACCACCGCCGTCCCGCGCCGCCGCCGTCCGCCGCCGCCGCCCGGAGTTCGCCGCCGTCCTCGCGCCGCCGAGGCCAGATCTAGGTCAACCGGCGCCAGGGGCCCGATCGAGTTTTTTTAGCTTATTTTATTTACGGATATGTCCTTTTTGCAGATTGGACCCCGATGCCACCCCGGTACCGTTTTCGCGGTTACTTTTTAACCGTAGCTCGGAATCAAGTGATTCCAGTTATGTTGCGACCGTGTCAAAAAGTTCTAGCCAGTAGACTAAGTTTTGCAGAAGTTTGAAGTTTTCAAATTTGAATCCCAAGCAGATTCAAATTTGAACTTCCGGTAGCCGTATCTTTTTAACGGTGCGCCTGTTTGCGCCATTTCTTTTTGCGTTAGTTTTATTTTGTCGAGTACTTTCAGTTTAGCTTCTGTTAGGCAAGTTTTGCTACTGTTATTTGTATGTTTATTACTGTTTGTGCATATTTGTGTTGAATATATGTTGATTGGTGCTATGTTTGCTCGTATAGATTGTCCGGAGTGTGCCACATCATTTTGTGAGGATTGTGATCGTCAGGAACAGGAAGAAGGCAAGTGATGCTTTGATAATACTCATACCTATAATTTTCTGTATGCATTATGTTAAGACTATCACCCTATTGCATGATAGGTAGTTTACTTTACTGTTGATGCAAAACCAGTTAGGATAGCCACATGTCTTGACTTGTATTTGTAGATCAACCTAGCACGTGTTGTTATTTTATTGCTATGCTTTGTAGACGTGGTTTGGGTTTTGAGAATTCATGGAGTTCATGTGAGCTATTTAATAATTTGTGTAGCAACTTTATAATAAATAGAAATCACTTCTGGACGGGCGGATTGCATCCTGGTGGCTGTGCCTTGTCTAAGGACAGTGCCGAGGTTAAATGCACCCAATGATTGTTTTGGTGGTGAACCGGGTGCGTCATGGTGTCTACCCTCTGAACGCAGTGGGCGCCGTCCAGGCTCAAAAAGATCATACATGCAATATTACTAGTATCTTCCGTGTACATCCACTGGCTATATGGGCTCTGTCTTAGCATGAGTACGTTGTGGGGAACCTGACCCTGGTAGCTAGCTGATGTAGATGTGTGTTAGGTGTACCGTCTACCAAAGGGTGGAGGAAACCTCTTCGGAAAGTCTTCGTCTCAATCTTCGGGTTGGGTCCAGTGGGGAACGTGTACAACCTCTGCAGAGCGTATAAACTGATTATGATTAGCCGTGTCCACGGTTACGGACGAACTTTGAGCAACTAGTCAGTACTGTTGATGAATGATCTTGACAGATGAACACTTAATAATAATTTGGTGGAAACGATTAGCATGGGTTGCTGTTTGCTTCAGTTAGATTTCAACTTAAAATTTTGACTAGTTTAGTTCAGGAGAAAATTGGCTTTCTGCAAAACAAAACCATAAGCCTTTCCTTTGACTCACCTTGCATATAGTTGTAGGTCCTTTATATATACCTCTTCCGTGTCACTTGCTGTACAAATCAGATGTACTGACCCGTTGTCGGGCTGTAACCTTCGGTGTTGCAGGTTTTTCAGAAGACCAGTAAGGTGTGTTTAGGGTTGCGGGTCTACACTCAGCATGTTCGCTTGTGGATTTTGATGGGACTCCTTGTTATTTTCTTTTGCTTCCGCTATATTTATGTTGAATAAGCTAGCCTTGAGCTTTGTAACTTGTTATTTACTTTATTCTGGATCATACGTTGGTATAATGATGCACTTGTACTTTGATATACATCTATGATACTGTGTGTGCCAGCGAGTTCGATCCAGGGACTGGCACTTGATCACAGAGACTTCAATTCTATGTGAATTGGGTCGTTACAGATGGTATCAGAGTAGTGTGTTGACTGTAGGACGTGACCCTAGAAAATGTATTAGTTAAGCCATAGGAATGAAAATATTACTTTACATCACTCTGTCTTGTACTTACTTACCTTCTCTATCTTGTATTCATACCTGTTCTAATCTTGCCTGTCCTCTCTTTGATTATAGATGACCACTTTGTCATACCACGCTATGGCGTTTGGACCTGAGCTCAGGGGGATTTGCCATTACCTGAACATCTACGCGCCAGTCTTTCAGCCGGACATAGTGGAGACAAGGGGAGCTGATGACTACTAGCAAGTGGAGACATTTCTCCTAGGAAGCATGACGGAAGAAAGGGTGATCACGGAGTCATTCGAGGTGCATGCCTCGGAGAAGGAGCAGTGTGTGCGCATAGCCGCTCACATGGCTCTTGGACGCATCGTTGAGCGGTATGCCGGCTAGCTAAAGGGTACGGTGTACGAGAAGATGACCAGGATTCTTCCATCGGGGAACATATGGCCAAAGAAGTTCAAGTATGTGTCGGGAACCATTTGGCCAGGTACAACTACCTACTTCATCCAGAGCCTGGAGAAGCACATCCACAACCTGGAGAAGAGCACTCAGTCGGATCTCTACACCATCAGTGAGTTGCAGCAGAAGAACACGAAGCTCAAGAGGGACACCAACAAGCTGAAGAAGGAGAGGATGGAGATGCAAGCGGAGATCAAGAGGCTGAAGGAGAAGATGAAGGCCAATGGAGTTGAAGAACAAGAAGAGGAACCAGAAGTGGAGACCTCGGCAGAAGAAGATGAACCGAGTCCCAAAAGGCGCAACCGCATTAGCGGGCGCGAATACCGCATGCTGTTTAGCAAAGACAGCATTCGGAATTACCTCACCAGAAATTAGTTTACTATCGTTATCGTGTTAGTGTATTTGACCATGTCGACTTATTCGGTATGGAAATACTAGGTTGCTTGAAATACTCTTATATAATTTGTGGTTGTGTTGAGGATCTTATATCAGTTATGCAATATATTTTAAACTATATGGTGTGATATGTGATGGTTTTTCGTATGAGTGCATTTGGTTGATGATTGTTATATGTTTGATGGGATGGTGATATTGTTTGGTGAAGTTGATTGGTGATATATGTATTGTATATATAATGCTTGCCATGATCATCATATGCATATGGGTAGGACTATATTTCCCTATCTACTTTCTGTCTACAACTTACCTATTCATACCCAACAAATGTCGCCGAGACGTGATCCCACGGGGAGTGGGAACGACAACAATGAAGTGCCAGCTTACATGCAGCAGTTACTTCAAGGACAAGCTCAGTTGATCCCAGTTGCTCACTCAGAACATGGGCAACAACAACGCACCACCACCACCTGTGGACACGCTTGCGAGGTTCCTGAGGTTGAATCCTCAGAGGTTCTCTAGCACTCCTGAACCCATAGTGGCGGATGACTGGCTTCGTTCAGTGGGCCGGAACATGGAGACAGTTGGCTGTACTGAGGCAGAGAGAGTGAGGTTTGCCTCACATTTGTTGGAGGGTCCTGTCGCAGCATGGTGGGACAACTACTTGGTGACTTATCCCATCGTCACCATCATTTGGGCGCAGTTTCAGTCTGCCTTTCGCGCCGCACATGTTTCAGCAGGCGCCATGAGCTTGAAGAAGAAGGAGTTCCGCAGCTTGCGTCAGGGAGGCCGTTCAGTGGCCGAGTATGTTGAGGTGTTCAACAAGCTTGCAAGATATGCTCCAGATGATGTCAGGAATGATGCAGAAAGGCAGAAGAAGTTCTTGGAGGGGCTGAATGATGAGTTGGGAGTCCAGTTGACAGTGGCTACCTTTTCTAACTGCTAGGGGCTCATAGACAAAGCTATTGTGTTGGAAGGCAAGCAACAGGCCATTGAGAACCGCAAGAGGAAGTACAACAACAACAATGGTGGCAAGTATAACTCTGGACCGCATCAGAAGCCACACAATTCTTATGGTGGCAATGGAGGACATAACCATGGACATAACCACAATGGTGGGAATGGCCATGTTCACAGTGGAGGACACAACCATCATGGTGGGAATGGTCACAACCATAATGGCCACAACCACCACAATGGTAACAGGAATGGCAATGGCAACGGAAGGAATAATGGGAATGGGAGAAGCAATGGAGCCAATGGACGCAATGGAAAGAACCGTCAGAATGGCCAGGCACCAAAGGACTTGAGTCACATCAAGTGTTTCAAGTACAAGACCATGGCACACTATGCCACAGACTGCCCAGAGTCGAAGCCCAATGGGAATGGAGTCGTCAAGCCCAATCCTTTCAACAAGGGGCATGTGAACCATGTCAACGTGGAGGAGATTTATGATGAGCCTGATGCTGTGATTTGTAAGTTCTTTATCAATTCAGTACCCGCACTTGTTCTTTTTGCTTCTGGTGCATCGCATTCTTTCATATCGAGGGTATTTGTGGATAAGCATGAGTTACCTACCGTAGTTCTTAAGTCATCTATGCTCATAAGTTCACCGGGAGCGGAGATGTCAGCCAGTTTGGGATGCTATTAGATGAGCCTAGCCATAGGGAAGCATGTTTTTCCTACAGATTTGATTATATTGAAGTCACAAGGTTTGGATGTTATATTGGGCATGGATTGTCTAGCCAAGTACCAAGGTGTTATTGATTGTGCCAGTCGGTCCATCACTCTCCGTACACCGAATGGGCAGATGATCAGATATGTGTCCAAGTATAAGCATCAGCACGCCAGGTGAATTCTCTTAAGGGGGGTAGCCTGGATGATGTGCGTGTTGTGAGGGATTATCCGAATGTGTTTCCAGAGGATTTGCCAGGTATGCCACCGGATAGGGAGATTGAGTTCCTTATTGACTTAATACCAGGCACTAGGCCTATTGCTAAGAGACCGTATAGGATGCCCTCTAATGAACTTGCAGAGTTGAAGGAACAGATTAGAGAGTTGCAAGCAAAGGGCTTCATTCGCCCAAGCTCGTCACCTTGGGGATCTCCAGTGTTGTTTGTTGAGAAGAAGGATGGAACCCAGAGGATGTGTGTGGATTACCGTTCTCTGAATGATGTTACTATCAATAACAAGTATCCTTTACCTGTGATTAATGATCTATTTGACCAGTTGGAGGGAGCTTGTGTATTTTCTAAGATTGATCTTCGTTCTGGTTATCATCAAGTGAAGATTCGGGAGAAGGATATTCCGAAGACTGCTTTCACTACAAGGTATGGATTGTATGAGTATACCGTTATGTCATTTGGATTGACTAATGCTCCTACATACTTCATGAATATGATGAATAAGGTGTTTATGGAGTTCTTGGATAAATTCGTTGTGGTGTTCATTGATGATATATTGGTATATTCCAAGAATGAGCAAGAGCATGAGGCACATCTGCGTTTGGTACTGGAGAAGCTCAGGGAGCACAAATTGTATGCCAAGTTCAGCAAGTGTGAGTTTTGGTTGGAGGAGGTAGGATTCCTTGGACATGTTGTGTCAGGAGAAGGAGTAGCTGTGGACCCATCCAAGGTTTCAACAGTTACAGAATGGGAGACACCCACGACAGTTGGAGACATTGGCAGTTTCTTGGGGCTTGCAGGATATTATAGGAGGTTCATTGAGAATTTATCCAAGCTTGCAAAACCAATGACGGAGTTGTTGAAGAAAGAGAATAAGTTTGTTTGGAGCGAGGATTGTGAAACCAGCTTTCAAGAGTTGAAGAAACGGTTAGTAACTGCACCTGTTTTATGTTTGCCTGATATACATAAGGATTTCCAAGTATATTGTGATGCATCTCGTCGAGGACTTGGTTGTGTTTTGATGCAAGGGGGTAGAGTTGTTGCTTATGCTTCACGCCAGCTTAAGAACCATGAGCAGAACTATCCTACACATGATTTGGAGTTAGCTGCAGTTGTTCATGCATTGAAAACATGGAGGCAATATCTTGTTGGTAATCATTGTGATGTTTTTACTGATCATAAGAGTTTGAAGTATATCTTTACTCAGAAGGAGTTGAATCTCAGGCAGAGTAGATGGCTGGAGCTTATTAAGGATTATGATTTGAACGTGCAGTATCATCCTGGTAAAGCAAATGTTGTTGCTGATGCATTGAGCCGTAAGATTCATATCAATGTTGCTAATGTTGAGGATATGCCACTTGAGTTATGTGAGCAGTTAAAGAATCTCAGGTTGGAGATAGTTCCTAAGGTATATGTGGCAACATTGGAGGTGAAGCCAAATCTGTTGTAAAGAATCAGAGAAGCTCAGAAGGGTGATGCAGAAATTAAGGAGATAAAGGAGAATATGACCAAAGGGAAAGAAGAGGGTTTCCGTGAGGATGAGCATGGAGCCATTTGGTTTGAGAAGCACATTTGTGTACCGCAAGATGCAGAGATCAGGAAGTTGATTCTTCAGGAGGCACATGATTCACCTTATTCTATCCATCCCGGGAATACCAAGATGTATTTGGACTTGAGGGAGAGATTTTGGTGGCCTAGCCTGAAGCGAGAGATAGCCCAGTATATTGCATTGTGTGATGTTTGCCAAAGAGTCAAAGCTGAGCATCAGAAGCCAGCAGGATTGTTGCAGCCTTTTCCTATACCATATTGGAAGTGGGATCAGATAGGTATGGACTTTATTACTGGTTTACCCAGGAATCGGTCAGGATATGATTCTATTTGGGTGATTGTTGATCGTTTGACCAGGGTGCTCACTTCATTCCGGTGAAGACAACTTACAATAGTGCCAAGATAGCCAAGATTTATATGTCCAGGATCGTGTGTTTTCATGGAGTTCCAAGCAAGGTTGTGTGATAGAGGTACTCAGTTTACTTCGAAGTTTTGGCGTCAGTTGCATGAGACTTTGGGCACTAGGCTGGAGTTCAATACAACGTTCCATCCTCAGACAGATGGGCAGACCGAGAGAGTCAATTAGATGTTGGAGGATATGTTGAGAGCTTGTGCGTTGGATTATGGCTCGAGTTGGGATGACAACTTACCGTATGCTGAGTTCTCCTACAACAATAGTTACCAGGCTAGTCTTCAGATGGCAGCATTCGAGTTACTGTATGGCAGGAAGTGCAGGACTCCGTTGATGTGGGATGAGGTAGGAGAGCGTCAGTTTTTCGGACCTGACCTGATCAGAGATGCTGAGGAGAAAGTCAACTTGATCCATGATAGACTGAAGATAGCATAGTCTAGGAAAAAGAGGTATGCAGATGCGAAGCGCAAGGATGTAACCTATGAAGTTGGAGACCGTGCATATCTCAGAGTTTCACCAATTCGTGGAATCAAGAGGTTTGGAATCAAGGGCAACTTAGCACCACGTTTTGTGGGGCCTTACAAGATCTTGGAGCGCAAAGGAGAGGTAGCTTATCAGTTGGAGTTGCCAGAAGTTTTGTCAGGAGTTCATGATGTGTTTCACGTATCCCAACTGAAGAAGTGTCATGCAGAGATGGCAGATATTCCTATGAGAGATACAGTGCCACGGGAGGCAATTCAGTTGGAGAGTGACTTGACTTATGAGGAGAAACCTGTGAAAATTCTGGAGACTGCAGAAAGAGTTACCCGCACCAAGACAATCAAGCTATGCAAAGTTCAGTGGGATCATCATACCGAGGAAGAAGCCACTTGGGAGCGAGAAGAAGTTTTGAAGCAAGATCATCCACACCTCTTTGCTAGCCAGCCCGAATCTCGAGGACGAGATTCATCTTAAGGTGGGTAGGTTTTGAAGCAAGATCATCCACACCTCTTTCCGCATTTTTTCTGGAGTTTTAAAATATTTTAAACATTTTTCAACACATGGCAGTTCGCTGGAGAGGATATAAAATGACTTATCCCCATTTTTAAATTGTTGGAAAATAGTTTAAAATATTTTGGAGACATTTTAAATTTACTTTGGGGTTATAAATAATTTCTAAAAATATTTTGGGAATTTATTTATGTTCCGGAAATTTTAAAATCATTTTTGGAGTTTTTCGGTATTTTTAAATTGCCGGAAAAGTATTTAAAAATATTTAAAAATAAGTTGCAAATTTTTTTTTTATTGAATATTTTGGTAATGCCAAAAACTCAATTTTATTATTTTAAAAGTTTTGGTGAAAACGGAAATTAAAAATAATTATTCTTTATTTTTCTAAAATTGTTTTGGGCCTAATGGGCCTTCTGTTTTTTTTACGCCAGTCGTTTTTCGAATTGGTTTTGGATTTAAAAAATATATTTCGTGGATAGGGTTATAAATTCGCCCGCGGACCCATGGGCTAGGGTTTTCGCACGACCCGTCAAGCCGCCGGCGCCCGTTTCGCCGCTGTCCGCCGCCGCCTCCCGGAGTTCGCCACCATCCAAGCCGAGGTGAGTCGCCGCCGTCCTCGCGCAGCCGCCTCCGCGCCGCTCGCGCTGGCCACCGTCGTGTCGGGCCGCCGCCGCTCGCCGGCGGAGAGCGCGGCCAGATCTAGGTCAACAAGCGCCAGGGACCATATCGCGTTTTTTCATCTTATTTTATTTACGGATAGGTCCTTTTTGCAAATTGGACCCCGATGCCACCCCGGTACCGTTTTCGCGGTTACTTTTTAACCGTAGCTCGGAATCAAGATATTCCAGTTGCGTTGCGACCATGTCGAAAAGTTCTAGCGAATAGACTAAGTTTTGCAGAAATTTGAAGTTTTCAAATTTGAATCCCAAGCAGATTCAAATTTGAACTTCCGGTAGCCATATCTTTTTAACGGTGCGCCCGTTTGTGCCGTTTCTTTTTGCGTTAGTTTTATTTTGTCGAGTAATTTAAGTTTAGCTTCTGTTAGGCAAGTTTTTCTACTGTTATTTGTATGTTTATTACTGTTTGTGCATATTTGTGTTGAATATATGTTGATTGGTGCTATGTTTGCTCGTATAGATTGTTCGGAGTGCGCCGCATCGTTTTGTGAGGATTGTGATCGTCAGAACAGGAAGAAGGCAAGTGATGCTTTGATCATACTTACACCTATAATTTTCTATATGCATTATGTTAAGACTATCACCCTATTGCATGATAAGTAGTTTACTTTACTGTTGCTGCAAAACAAGTTAGGATAGCCACATGTCTTGACTTGTATTTGTAGATCAACCTAGCACGTGTTGTTATTTTATTGCTATGCTTTGTAGACGTGGTTTGGGTTGTGAGAATTCATGGAGTGCATGTGAGCTATTTCATAATTTATGTAGCAACTTTATAATAAATAGAAATCACTTCTGGACGGGCGGGTTGCATCCTGGTGGCTGTGCCTTGTCTAAGGACAGTGTCGGGGTTAAATGTACCCAATGGTTGTTTTGGTGGTGAACCGGGTGCGTCATGGTGTCTACCCTCTAAACGCAGTGGGCGTCGTCCAGGCTCAAAAAGATCAAACAGGCAATATTACTAGTAGCTTCCGTGTACAACCACTGGCTATATGGGCTCTGGCTTAGCATGAGTACGTTGTGGGGAACCTGGCCCTGGTAGCTAGCTGATGTAGATGTGTGTTAGGTGTACCGGCTACCAAAGGGTGGAGGAAACCTCTTCGGAAAGTCTTCTTCTCAATCTTCGGGTTGGGTCCAGTGGGGAACGTGTACAACCTCTGCAGAGCGTATAAACTGATCATGATTAGCCGTGTCCACGGTTACGGACGAACTTTGAGCAACTAGTTAGTACTGTTGATGAATGATCTTGACAGATGAACACTTAATAATAATTTGGTGGAAAATATTAGCATGGGTTGCTGTGTGTTTCATGTAGATTTCAACTTAAAATTTTGACTAGTTTAGTTCAGGAGAAAATTGGCTTTCTGCAAAACAAAACCATAAGCCTTTCCTTTGACTCACCTTGCATATAGTTGTAGGTCCTTTATATATACCTCTTCCGTGTCACTTGTCGTACAAATCAGATGTACTGACCCGTTGTCGGGCTGTAACCTTCGGTGTTGCAGGTTTTTCAGATGACCAGTAAGGTGCGTTTAGGGTTGCGGGTCTACACTCAGCATGTTCGCTTGTGGATGTTGATGGGACTCCTCGTTATTTGCTTTTGCTTCCGCTATATTTATGTTGAATAAGCGAGCCTTGAGCTATGCAACTTGTTATTTACTTTATTCTGGATCATATGTTGTAATAATGATGCACTTGTACTTTGATATACATCTATGATACTGTGTGTGCCAAGGAGTTCGATCCAGGGACTGGCACTTGATCACAGAGACTTCAATTCTATGTGAATTGGGTCTTTACACCAACAGAGCAAGATATAGCAGATCCGGACCCAGAACCGGCTCTGGTGGCTGCAATACATGCTACCACCTCATGGGTTGTACCATATTTGTACTACAAGACCCGGGGAATCCTACCAGCTGATGAGGTAGAGGCTAGACAATTCATCAGGAGAAGCAAATCTTTTATACTCATCAACGGCGAGTTACATCGGCGAAGCCCTGTATATGTCTTTCAGAGATGTGTGTCACCAGAAGAAGGTAGAGAAATCCTCAATGAGATACACTCTGGAGACTACGGGAATCATGCCGGCTCTCGTTCGATGGTGGCTAAAGCCTATAGACACGGATTCAACTGGCTCACAACACATGCGGATGGAGAGGATATAGTCAAGAAGTGCGATGGATGCCAATGCTACGCAAAGCAAGCACATGTGACAGCTCAAGAACTCAGGATGATCCCAATCACTTGGCCCTTTGTGGTGTGGGGGCTTGATATGGTGGGACCTTTCAAAAGGTCACCCAACAAGAATACACATTTGTTGGGGGCAGTTGACAAATTCACCAAGTGGGTTGAGGAAGAGCCGGTTAGCAAATGCGACGCAGAGATGGCACTCAAATTCTTGAAAAAGATAATATACAAATTCGGCTATCCCCACAACATCATCACTGATAATGGGTCTAACCTATCAAAGGGGGTTATGCAGTGATTCTGTCAAAGAGAACACATCCGATTCGACCTTGCGTTAGTGGCTCATCCACAAATCAATGGACAAGCCGAGAGAGCCAACCAAGAGTTGCTCTGGGGCATCAAACCCCGACTCTTTGTTCCTTTGGAGAGGACGCCGGGTTGCTGGGAGGAAGAATTTCCCTCAGTATTGTGGAGTATCAGGACGACTCCTAACAGGTCAACAGGCTACACGCCCTTCTTCCTGGTTTATGGAGCCGAAGTCGTTCTCCCAAGTGACATTTGTCACGACTCACCACGAGTCATAGCTTATGTGGAAGCCGAGAATGATAAAGCAAGGCAGGACGCCTTGGACTTTCTTGATGAAAAATGAGAGCTAGCAGCAGCTCAATCGGCTATCTACCAATAAGATTTGCGACGATATCATAGCCGTCGTATCAGAAGTCGAACTTTCCAGGAAGGTGACTTGGTGCTCCGCCTCATCCAGAAGAAAGACGGAATGAGCAAGTTGTCCTCTCCATGGGAACGACTTTCATCACAATCAAAATAATAAAGTCGATCTTAATTTCATTTAGGACATCGCCATAATGAAACACATAAAGTCGACTTTCGTCTTAAACAGTCTATCACCGTAAACTCTATTCTATCGCACCAGGCTTTCGCCACATCTCAAAGTCGACTTCGTCACACCGGCTCTCGCCACATTTATGCATACAATCAAATTTCATATTGCATAGTCTTTGATACATATTGCATCATATCGCATCATATTACATATTGCATCATAAATTACATATTTTTTATAATTTTCTCAGAGACCTGGGGGCTTGATCAACCCTTTATCGGCTCTGAGCATGTATATTGTTTTGATAAGGCGAAGCGGGGGGCTTGATGATACTCATCGACTCCTACCAGAAAAGCCGACATATATATGTAAAACTTCACATGTGTTTGCTTAGATAATGGGAAAATAGGGGAGTTCGATGGTTCCTATCAACTCTTAAAACCAAGAGAAACCCCGGCATACACATGAAAAGGCCACCCACGCCATTCGGCCTGTACAGCTCAGAGCTTACATAACTAACGCGCAACCGGCTGGACTAAATTTCGGGGTTTACATAAAACACTTACCGAATCTAGTCCTAAGAGCCGGGCACGCTAGTCATTGAAAAGCCGGATCTACAGAGATGTTTCGACTCTTCAACCAATAATCTCTCTCAAATGAGAGAAGATGAGGTCTGAGTCGACTTCTATTAGCCATTACAATTCTTTCTTGAATATAAAGTATCCTATGATCACAATTTTATCTCACAGATAAAAGTTAGACCTATGTGACTCGGCACAAGCACTCAGGTGCATATACCGACTCATGGGGACTACACTTCAAAAAATCTTTTCAAAGACCCGACACGATGCAATGATGTTTGTGCGGACTCTTGGGGACTACACTTCGAAGTTTCTTCTCAAGCAAAGACTCGGTACAACACCCAGATGCATACACCGACTCTTGTGGTGTATGACTTCGAAAAATACATATATGACCTGGTATGGCACACAAACGTGACCACACCAACTCATGGAGGCTACAAGTCGATCTATCCTATGCGTCGATTACTGATACACAACTATTCTGAATCGACTCAGGGGGCTACAGATACAGACATCATCAAAAAATATCGGCTCTCATGCATTGAGCAAAAAACATTCAAAGTTTGGTATCAAACCGACTTACAAATTGGATAGGAAATTAAAAATTTCATTCATCAAATGACCGAGTCTTACATCAAAAGAGGAAATCTTACATTAAAGAAGATTAAAGGCCAGACTCGGCAAGATACTACTAAGAAAAATCTACAACTTCAGTCATCATCTTCAGAGCCGGCTTCATCTTCAGTTGAAGAGATTTGGACTTCTTCATTATTGTGGAATTCTTCAACACTGCTACTGGAACTCTCCATACAGCATCAGGCTCGGTCATCATCCGAGTCAAAGATTCTAGCCCACAAGGTTTCACCACCATCATATCTGAAGACAATAGTATCTCCTCTTGAGATGTTCCTAGAGCGAAGAAAAGTTTTCCAACCTTTCTCAAAAAAACATAGAGTTATGGCTAGAAAATCAAGTAGCCACCCAGACAGGTCCATGAGGACATCCCTCAGAGCGGAACCAAAGATCCGAGGGCCTTGAATCAATCACAAGCTGAGAAAAAGACTCAGGAAGCTTGATCCAACGACGAATCGTCTAAACATGAATCAAGAACTCACCCCTCTCCGGGGAAGAAGGTGGAGATTCAGATGGAGAAGCAGCACGCGTTCCTCTTCTTCTACCTCTGCCATGGCCACGACCTCGCCCACGGCCACGACCGCGGCCATGGCCTCGACCACGAGTGCCTGCGCTGGAACCAGGATCATCGCCGTCAAAGGAACACGAGCACCTAGCTAGGGAGCCATGGAAAGATAGAAGAGGAAGAAGAAGATGCGAGCACTTGAAGGATAAGCTACCCAATGGCTATTTATAGCAGTTCCGAGGAGAGAATCAATCAATACCATAATGACCTCGTTGAACTACCCATGGTAGATGACATTTATGGAAAGACTCCTCGATTCCCACTACAACATCAATACCTTCAACTGGCGTTTCATGCAGCGTGATCATAAATACCATACTGGATCTTTGCTGAAAAAGTCAAAAGAAATTTGTAGTTGGAAGATGAAACAAAGAGATAAGAAAAAATGGGCACTAACTCCTCGCGAATCTCAAAAGGATATTGTTGGGACCCGGGGTTAGCGTATGCAAGACTCGCTACAACACAATCATATGGAGAGCCGAGAACTGTACCCACTTGTCTAAGCAGACAAGGCCAAGCACAGAACATTCTCGGAAAGCATCGAACGTCAGGGGCATCCCATCTAGGACGGATGATCAACTGAGATGGGTCCTCATCATCTGCACACAAGTCTAAATGATATGGGTGGTAACTCCCATACTCATAGACAAGTCGCCTCAACTATACTATCGATTGTATTATAACCTTTACATAGACTTACTCCATCCCGATCACTTAGTCGGGGTCTAGGGCGGGCTCGATCATACATGAAAGTTTCCACGTGACGGAGTCACGAGCAATCGCATCGCGATGCCCCAAGCTGCGCACATCTAAGGGCCACTTGGTGTATAAAAGACTGCCAGCCAGATCACAACTAAGGTCTCGAAAACCCATACTAAGACATGCATGTTATAATCGTACACGCAGCACGCATGCCTTGTATGAACATCAGGTATCATTGCAATTCTCTACAAAGTATACAACTTTATTGATAACTCTTACAGAGTGCACACATAGATCATGCGACCGTCATCCAACATTACAACAAGCATGCGGAAGCAAAGTAGGTCTGAGTACAGACAAGTTTAACAAATGGCTTAGAGAAGCCTTATCTATAAACAAGCCCTTCCATGAGGGGCATTCGTCTGACTGGGACTACACTATCTTGATCAATCGTCGAGCTCTAGGAAGAATCCACCTTCGGGGTCAGCGGGTTCATCTAAAACATAGAATAAGCAAACGTGAGTACAAAGTCGTACTCAGCAGGACTTACGTAGGAGCTATACTACTCATGCACATGTATCAAGGTAAAGGGAGGTGGGGTTCATAAGCAGAAGTGCCAGCTTTGACTTGGCTAGTCCTGAACTACAAGTACCAGACTTGAGGTAAGAAGCGTACACGAGTCCACTACATGTCTCCAACCAATTACACCACTATGGTGCCTTCCTCGACTTCCCCACGAGAAAGCACACCATAGCACTCACGCTTATCTTGGCAAGTTTTATAAGTATCCAGTTCAACTTGTCTAATAATCAAGCTAAGCTTTCCAAGCAGTCCCTTAACCGCGGGCGCGGCTATTGAATAGTTTTGTTAACCCTGCAGGGGTGTACCGCTACAGACACATGATCATCAGTTACCGCCTTTGTACTCGACACCGTTCAAGAGGTCCCGGCAAGATGCGCACCACAACTATTACCTCATAGCCGATCTAGTCCAAGAAAGCTGCCTCTCTGGGTTGGCTACCACTATCGTGAACCCGGCCGGTTTACCAAAGTGGACCCAGATGATGTGTGCGTGGTGCATAAGCCGGTCTCGGTTGAGCCGTTCTCTCACTTAGCAGCCAGGCCACAAACCTACCAGAACTCCGAACTACTTCGACATCTGGACATCGAAAGGGATGAGTTAGTAGGTTGAGAGGGGTCAGTGAGCCCAATGTATGGTTGTACTCTTCATCTTGGATCACCACACAAGAACTCGGACTTAGGGCGGTGTTCAACGAGACAACCCACTGTGTACTCCTACACAGCCTCTCATCGTTCACCTTGTATTAGGGTAGATTCACCAACACATTTCCACCATCATCAGCATGATTGCTACCATCCCGACTCACATAACAGTATCAACATTGTATCACTCTAAGCATGCAATAAGAAGTAACAATTGCAGGGGCCACATGGTATCAACCAACTCCTAGATTTGCTAGGATTGTGGTTTGATTACTACTGTGACAAAAGATAGGTCATGCAAAGGAATGGGTTCATCTATGCGGTAGAAACGTAGCATGGTAATCATCCTAAACAATGCATAAGCGAGACTGAGAGGGAAGTGGGATTTTATCGACATGTTCAATGGGGGTTTGCTTGCCTTGCTGACGAGGTTCAGGTTCAGGGTCTTCAACGAAGGGGGCAGCCTCCTGTTCTGGTTCCACTTCTACTCGACAAACAACAAACAAGGAAGCAAAGTAAATACAATGCACAAGCACATGGTTGAAGGTTGAAACTTGATGTATATGCTTCTGATGTGTGAGGGAATTCCATTTAAAAGCAGTGTATTGCAAATGAATTGAAAATTCAAACTCCATTTTGAATTTAAAAGGAATTCATATGCATTGTTCTCTCTGTTCCCCCATTTTAAAATGGTCAAACACGAAGACAAAGTGCATATTCAGAATCCTTGCATTTTTCTGATAATTTTACATATATTATATGTTTAATTTGGTGTTAAAATGAATTAGTTATGAATTTCCAAAGTTTAATTCATTTTCTGGATTTTCTGGAATTGTTTTAAATAGAAAATTATTTAATGCATCAGCATGACCTCATGCTGGCGTTAGGGGGCCACTAACCAGGGGGTCCCACCCGTAAGTGTCACTGTGTGTTAATTAAACCGTTTTGATTTGATTTAAACTAATCTAGTGATTAGTCAGGGGCTGGGCCCACATGTAAGTGTCTCTGGGGGGGGATTAGCACTGAGCTAATGAAATCCACGTCATCTCGCCGGCGGCGAGTCACCGGTGACCAAATCCCGCGGAGGCGCTGCTCGGGATGCTGATTCCGTGGTCCAAATCGAGCGACGCAGCCACTGGGACGCAGCCCTTGGTGATGCGCATCGAATGGGACCAAGAACAGGGCCTGGGGGGTACGGCATCTTCGTCGGCGACGAGCTCTAGCGGCGGAGAAGCCACTGGCTCGAGGTGAAGCTCGATGTGGTGCGCCATTTGAAGCGGCCGTAGGTGCAAACGGAGAAGCGGAGCAAGGCGAACATCAAAGACATGGCCGTGGGTTCGTTTGGTTCTCGGTTGCTCGCCGACGAGCAGCACGGCGGCGAGGTGCTTCGGCGTCCATGGTAAAATACGGCAGAGAGGAGGAAGGAGACGATGGGCTAGCTCAGGAGAACCAGTAGCTCACCCTAAACTCAACGGAGGCAGTGGCGCGGTCGGAGATGCTTCACGGTGGTCGGAATCGAAGAAATCGCGCGGCGGCTCCGGCGAGATGAAGACGACGATTGCGACGGCTCCACGCTCGATTAGGTCACCATCTTCTCCAGCTTGGCGTGGATGACGGCGTTGCACAAGGTGGACACGGTCTCCTGGCTTGTCTCCGGCGTTGGCTGCGTTTCCCATCGACGACGAATTACGGTGGCGCTAGGTTGGTTTGGGGAAATCGCATAGGGGGCGGGAGAGACTGCGGAGGGAGGGGGAATGAACGTGGCGGTTTCCAGAGCGTCTCCAGGCGCGGCTAGAACGCTCGGGAGGGCGCCAGGCAGGCAGGCCGGCGCTCGCCGGCGTCGGCATGCCTCCACCGAGGTGCTTGTCGACGCGGCGGGAAGACGACAACGGGGGGCTGCGGGCTGGGCCAGGCTAGTGGGCCGCGGGCGATGAGTTGTGCCGAAATGGCCAGGTGAGCTTTTCTGTTTTTATTTCTTTTTTTTTATTTCTGCTATTTGTTTTGGCACTGCTAAATAAATAGCAAACCATTTTATAAAATGCTAAAACTTTTTACATGGCCTCATAATATATTAGGCTAGCCACTTGTAAAGTTTGAACATTTTTTAAAATTCAACTTATTTGAACTTTAATTCAAATAGGGGTTTAAATTTAAATCCATGCTCCTGTTTGAATATTTGAAAAATCCATGAGCATGGGGTTGGTCCCACATCACTTGATATGTGATCACACTCATTTATGAGACTTTTCATAAATTCAAAAGGAATTTTTGGAGCAACTTTTATTCTGGACATTTGAATTAAATTCATCTGGGGGTTGTTCCTTCTCCCATTTGAGTTTGAATTTGAATTCCATTTGATTTTCTTTGATGAATGCAAGGTGAATTTGATCCTAGCACATTACCTAATAGACGGTTCTGACAGATATGAGAGTCGGTCAAATCCAAGTAGGGATTCGGCAACCAGGATGATAACAAGAAGATTGCTGCAAATACTAAAGCATCACATCAATCATGGGGGCTAATGTCAGGGGGATGGACAAAGCCCATAACCCGACATTAGATCTATGGGCCGACTCGCCTACTGAAGGCCTACAAGAGAAGACCCGGCCACGGGCCGGCTGCGACAAGGAAAGAATATCGAAGCCATAGAAATAATTCGACTTACCTTGTATAGCACATAGCATATTTGTAAAGTAGAATAGGACTCCACCTCGTGTCGGAGTCGGACTCATAGAATCCTGGGACCCGGTGCCTTTATAAGCCGAGGTCCATGGGATCCGGGGCCAGAAAACAATCTCAACCTAAGATAGGAATAGACACTTGTCGGCGTAACCTAGATTTCCTCGAGACTAAGTTTACGAGCCGACTCTCTTGTAATCGATCAATCGACTCTTCTTCCGAGAGTCGGAACCATAATAATAAGAAGTAGGAGTAGGCTTTTACCTTGAGACAAAGAAGGGCTGAAACCTGGGTAAATCACCGAGTCTCTTGTCCATGCCGACTCTCTCCATGAAATCGCCTCGAAGCAAAAGTCCCATGTCAAGTTCAGCTCTTCGGACATCTGTCATGACTTTCCCACGACAAGTTTCCCGTGACGGAGAATATATAGTCGAAAGGGGGTAGCCAGGCGGCCACCAGGGGTCTAGGCGGCCCCCTAGCCGGGCTTCTCTGTAGGGCACGCCGGGAGGGCGCCTGGGGCCCCGGTGGGTCCCCTCTGGCCCCTCATTGGTGGTTCCGGAAGCTTCCGATGCGCTGATTTTTTATCGTATTTTTCCGGAATTTGTGGAGCATTTTTAATACAGGGGAAACCTAAAATAGAAAACATCAGAAAATAGGAACTGACACTGGGGTGCACTGAGTTAATAGGTTAGTCCAAATATGATCGAAAGTATATGAATGTGTATATAAAACATAGCAATATCACACAAACACATGGATGGAGCAAGCAGAAATTATAGATACGTTTGGGACGTATCACCAGGGTAGCACCCATGGTCTGCTCGACAAACTTGGCAGCTTTGGAACATCTCATGGTCAAAAAGCCCTGAGCCAGAGCAAATTCCGTCGTCACTACAGTATAGTTGTCCCTCTTCATAATTTCGGCAAACTCAGCCATCCCAGCTTTCTCTGCTTCGAGATTTGTATTATACTAGATGACCCGTTGCGCCAAATGGCGTAGAGTCCCAGTTGAAACCATGTAATCGTGGAAAGAACTTGCATTTTGAAAACCGATTCAGGTAAACTGTGAATCGGAACGGAAGTGTTGAAAATGTTGTAGTTCATAATGGTACAAACATTTCATGAATTGCGTTAATTGTATCAAATATGATTCAACACGTAACATATATATTTCTCAAACGGACTGCCATCTTGGTGAATCATTCTCTTTGCTTTTGATCCATATATGTACAAACTGTAAAACCCCACCATAAAACAAGTCGAAATGCTACAACATCTACAATCACAACAGAAGGAAACAAGCCCACGGTTGAAATTCGACAGAGTTTCCTCTGTACCAGAGGACATCCACGACAGACAGTTGAATAACATTAACCAAACATGGATCACAAAGAATATATAATCAACCCAATGGTCAAAGAGGTCCTCTCTTAAAATCCATGCACAAAACAGTGGACATGAACAACATAATTCACATAGATTGAACATGTTACTTGTTTCTTGCATACATAATATTGCTATAATTAGAGTCTTAAGAGTAGGGTACAGAGTTCAGCGTTAACCGTTTTGCAGCAAAATAGAACAAAAGCAACAAAATACATATTATAATCTTCGAAGGATCGTTGTTTGCAATTACATATAACAATTGGCTAAAAACCCTTTCGAATGCTTCGAAGCTTCTTTTCTGAGCTGATAAGTTTGCGTTTTAGCTTTTTCACCACTTCCTCAATGTTGTCCAGCGGTGCGTTGATGAATTGATCCTCTAGTTCTTTTCCACATGATTTATTTAAAGTTGTTATGTTGCATATTTGATTGGAAAAACCATGCATTTATATTGCTAGAACAAACCAGCCCATGGCATTCTTTTTGTTGTTATATCTGGCCATCATGAGCTTGGTCTTCATGGACTTGTGTTTTTTTTGCATTTTCTTCTTCTTCTTTTCAGCCATCATCACTTCATGCTTAAGAGACTCATTTTCCATCTTTAGTTTTTGCATGGAGCTATAGTTGTAGTCTCTTACTTCTGTTTGAACTGCCTGCTTGATGTATCCAATTGCTTCCATAGCAGCTGTGTCCTCGGACATATTGTACTGCAAAGACTGGACTCCAGGAATAGCCATGCGACTGTTGTTGTTTTCAACGGATTCTTTAGATATGTGAAAGTAAACCGTCACGCAGACCCTCCCGTTGTCACATGGTTTGCATCGATACTCTGCCGGTGGTAAGAGAACCCTAGAAAGGATATGGTTGAGCGGTCTGCTGGCTGGTGTGTAGGTGGAAAGCAAAAGAATTGTTTATAGGGTGGGTGAAGGTAGCTGGCAAGAAGGGAATCCAATGGTGCAAAAAAAGGACAGGAAAGAGGGGGTGATGTTTCTTCAGCTGGACTAATGGGCCGTGGACCAGTGTATTTCTGAGTGGTGGGCTAGCAGGCAAAAAAGCAGGGGTATATGGCCCAGTCATCATATTATTTAGTAAAACCAAACTAAAATAGTAGCTAAAGAGAAGCTAATGCAACAAAGATGATAGATGTCTATAAAAATTACATTGTGCAAACAAACCATTGCAAGGGGTAAGGGAACAAGCAAATTAACGCATCCAATATACGAGCATCAAAGAGATTTGAAACCTAGGAGCCAGCATAATAGGAAATGATAGACAACGAATTCATAAATAATAACAGGATTTCGACTGATAATATAGGGGATGTTTTGTTTGTGAATTGTCTTCGCATGTTCACCGGAACTGGAAACGAACATGATTCTTAAAGCATGCTTAGTAGGGAGCATTCCATTACATAGAAGTCCATGCAAGCAACACACACTCACGAGCTCGTATTCTGGTTGGATTAGGAGCAGCGTAGTGAAGCATTGTTTGATGGTGAAGCCACTCGTGTAACAACATCATCATTTTCTTGCAATGTCACCTAGGAGGAATTAAAAACAGACGATAGATAGCCTACAAAAAGAATAGAATTTTCAGAAGAAGGCAACGCAGACAGAGTGGAACATACAAAACGGATCTACAAAGCAATAAAGTCCTCACCTATAGATAAGGTACTCTGCGCATGCAGCGTACAACGGTTACTGCCTTGATTTCTTTGGCAGAGAAGCTCCTTTCCCAGTAGTAGAGCTCCTTAAACAGGAAACATAGTTCAGGTTAACCAATGTGATTGTATAACTGGTGCTCAAGGTTCTGTAAGAATGCGGATGGTAGTAGAAGCACCTTTTGGGTTTTGTTTGTTGAGCTGGGTCATCCTTGTCATCTTTTTCGTCAGCAGCAACCGAGGAAGGCTCACCTTCGTCATCACAATTGGCCTGGTGTGTGAAGCAGAAGTGAGCATATGTATGGATGGTTAATAATTTCTAGAGATAAGAACAAGCCATACCTTAGCTGTATGTTTTGTTAGATCATTTTTGGTGGGAGTGCTTTGGAACAGGGCGCGCCTGGCACTTGCAGTTGGGCATGGCGATTTGCTAGAAAAACACAACATAGATCAGAGGTAGAAGGAAACAATCAAGAACGACGCGAAGGTCACAATGGGCTATCAAAAGTAGTACCCTGATGATGCAGTTGTAAGGAGGCCACCAGTAGTTTTTGAAGCAGGAGTGTACACCTATACAAAAGAGTAAGCAAAACATACCTGAATCAGCATGTTCATTCCCGAACTGTATGCAGAGCAAAGAGACATGAAGGAAAACCAACGACATACCTCATTATTGGGTGTGTGATAGCCCAGGGAAAGTGTTCCTGAAGAGCAACCTGGCTGTGTGTGATGGATTGTTGGTGTTTTTGGCGTGAACATTCCGGAAGGAGTGTGAGGATCAATCAACAAAGTAGAAGATGATGGTACAAATGTCGCAGGATCACGGTCAAATGCAGTTGAACTGAGCTCAGGTTTGAAAGTCTCCATAATCCTGACAACTTGGAATGATAGTTGCTCACTACTTGCCGCAAAGCTCCTTTTTGAAATTGACACGAGGATCTTATATTTCTGCTCAACAATGTGGGTAACCTCTGGTGGAGCAATCCTATCAACCATGGGTATACGGGCAATTTCTTCGATGGTTGAATAACCTGGATTTCTCAACTTTAGTAACGTGAAGAGTGGTTTTCCTACAACTTCCTTTCCAACCTTGTCAAAGAGCATGAACTCAGCCTCGGCTGTATCATCGCTTGCAAACACCGAGACACAGTAGCTGCACACAACATGAGATAAAAATGATTCCAGCTAGCATCTAAAGGAAACATGAACACATGGCTAGGAAGAAGCATACGTTGGGTTAGCTTTGATGGCAATGCAGATAGGATTTGAGCAACGGTACTGTGACCCGGTCAAGGTTGAGGTCTTGTTACATGCAACACAAGAGAAGAACCACCAGCCCTGGCTAGAATTGAGCCTTCGGACGGTAACAGTACAAATGAACCTTTTATCCTGCATGGATCATGTAGGTAAACGTTGCTGCAGCGAGTGGAAGGTGAAGAAGATAGGTTTAAATCATGTAGAGAAAGGAGTGCACCTCATTTTCAAAAGGGTCAAGGCAGAGGAGCTCTGAGACAGTCACCTCGATTGGATCACTGTAGACACGAGCAGGCAGTGCGGCAACATTCGAGGTGGCAGCGTCATCAACCAGTTTGAAATCTGTACCCAGCCTGTTCGAGTTTGTCATCAGAAGATAGTTAGCATTACATTGACAGGAAAGCTAAAGCGAATGTACCTATGGAACTGGAATAATTTACCTTTTGCGAAAGTCATTGATGACTGGCAAGTCTTCATCAATGTACCAGCGGCATGAAGAGCTTCCACTTAGTCCTTTAGTGCCTGCATAATCATTTGATGATAAAGAAAAGATATTAGACAAGGGATAAACATAGGATCAATAGCACAGGCAATGCAAATGAATCACCTTGATTCATTTTAGGCAGGGTTCCCACGAAAATTGCAATGACAACTTCTTCTTCATTTCTTGCACGCAACGCCTCTTCTTCAAACTCAAGTGCTTGATTACCCCAGAGGACAAGTTTTATTTCCTTTCCCCTGCAGATTACATTAAATAGATAAAGTGAGTGAATAGAAAGAACACATGAGTAACTTAGAGGTTGAAACGTACAAAAACAATGGACGTTGCACTTACTGTAATTCAACAAGGAGAATGGTCCTTGTGCTAGATGGTTCTTCTTGGTGCATCGATAGAATAGGAACAACATCAGAAAGAGCAGTGATCCTTCCAATGGCATCTTGAAGACAAGAAGAGGTAAATCATAAGATGCAGGAGAAGGGTGAATTATCACCTCATGTTATTAGGCATAGAATATTAAGGCTCACCAATGAAACGCACAGTGTAACAACCCACATGTAATAAGCTCAAGCAACATGTAATTTATTTTCCTCTGTTGGATTTTTAACTTGGCATGGTGGAGGTGTATGTCATTTCATGTGGTGATTTTAATTGGCATTGGGATTGGAGTCATGTTGAGTTGTTTTTCTTTGCATCCAAAGTGGTTCAAGAAGGACATTGATGGAATTTTCCTTGTCACATGCTCACTCCACTTGACCCCAAACTTGGCCTAGCCATTTCATTTGCTATTGCAGGGGTTTTAAAATCCTCAAGGCATTTTTACCACCACCAAAAACAGTAGCCCTAGTTCAAAGTGTTTTTGAATTCAAAAAGGGGCCACATTTTTGTTGTTGCCAAAGTTGGTCAAACCAATTTTGAAAAATCTAGAAAAATGCAAGGATTAAGAATTTCAAGCTCATGGAATTTTGAACCTTTTGTTTTTCTCTCAAAAACTCTCCAAAGGCTTTTTCTATTTAGTTTTGAATAGAAAAAGGGTGCTGTTTTACCTTTGGGAATTTTTCACTGCATGCAGGTTGATCAAACAAATTTTGGGTGATCAATCATCTTTTTAGGGGATTTTAGAAAATATTTGGAAATTTTTTTCCTTCCCCTATCTTTTCCTTCTTCTTTTTCTTTCTCTGCTTCTCTTTTTCTTTTGGAAAAGGGCCTGCCTTCCTCCCTTTCATTTCCAGCCCAGCTTGGGCCGCCCGAATTCAGCTCACCAGGGGGCAGCTCCCGTTTTTTTTTCCTTTTCCTCTCTCCCCCAGCAGCGGGTCCCACTCGTCATCCCCCTCCTCTCACCATTTCTCCCCCCACGCACATGGCATGCCATGGAGGAGAGGCTCTCCTGGAGCCACGTCTCCTCCTCCCCCTCTCCTATATCTGCCCCCTCTCCTCTCCCCGAAACCCTAGTCCTCTTCCTCCTCCCCTTGCGCCGCCACTCCTCTTCCCCTTCCTCCCATCTCTCTCTCTCTATCTCTGGAGCCGCCATGGACAGGAGGTCCATGGCCTGAAGCTGCTACACCGCGCAGCCACGCTCGCCAAGACGCCGACGACCTTATCCCCCGATCAGTCCGACGCCGTCGACCCCGCTGTGAGCCGCGACGTCTCCCCCTCCCCTGTTCCTCGTGCGCGGAACGTAGGCGTCGTGTGTGTGCCGCCGTGGCCGCCATGTTTTTCGTCGTAGCTAGATCGCGGTAGGATGCAGGACGAGGCGTAGTTAGCACCAAAAACGGAACCTTGGCAGCCCCAGCTATGCCAGTGAGCGCTTCGGCGAGTTCCAGAGCCGGCGTGGGCTACGCGGTTGTCGCCGGAAGTCACCGCCGCGGCCTGTCTGAAGTTCAGAGTCAGGCGCCTTCAGGTTTCAGAGAATTGCTACTCCGTTTTGGCGCCTCATAGGGCTCGGTTGGCCTGTCCTGACATGTGTAGCAGTGGTAGCGGAGTGGTCACACGGCTGGGTTTCGGATCGATCGATCCAGTGCTCGAATCCCATCCAGCGTGATATAAGGCCGGCTTTTTGCTTCTCTTTTGTGTTGCCTTGCTCTGAACTCTGCGCTGCAGCTGGTCTCTGAAGATTTCTTCAGAGGTGACCGTAGCCCCTTTGCAACGAGTTGATAGCGCTGGCCTAGTGGTGCGACCAGCGCCGTGCACCCCAAGGGTGGTGGGTTCGAGTCCCCCCCCCAGGTGGGTTATCCCAGCCTTTTTTTTGCGTTTTTGCGGTGTCACCAAGAGGCAGCCCCTGCCAGGGGCAGGTTCCCGTGGGCTGCTGGCTAGGCGGGGCTGGGCCAGGATGGCTGCGAGCCAGCCCAGCAGTGGAGAGGCCGAACCCTCCTCTTTTCTTTTTTTCCTGTTGCCTAACTCTTTTTTTTCTTTTCCACGTTTGGCAACTTCAAACTTTGTTTTCTTTCAAATCCCAATCAAATGCAACTTGTTGTATTTTGTTTCGGAGTAGAATTCCAAGTTCTTGTGGTGGCAACACTTTGTGTTTTGAGCAACATAAATGATAATATATGAGATTGCCCATATATATATGTGCCACCTTTATTTATTTATTTTTATTTTTATCAAGTCCTTAGCTTTTGTCTCGTGGTGGCCATGCCACCAATCCGTGATCTTTATCCTTTAAACAGCCCCGATCATATTGTTGTATGAAGTGGCTGCTCTCCGACCCCCCCCCCCCCTTTTTTGAAAACCTGTCCGGTGTCAACTTTCTTCGACACCTTGTCGTCGCCGGAATCGATGTTACTTCTCACGTTGTTTTATTTTATATTATATGCTTTTGATGTTCATGTCATGTTGGCTTGCTACTTACACCAAAATAAGGCTAGGACCAAAGCCATCTGCATGTAAATAAATTGCATGTGAAGTGGTTGACGTGTCGTCACCACCTCCATTTAAATTGACTAGATAGGGTCACAGCATGTCAAATTAAACTTGCTCATGTCATCCTTGCCTCTGCATTGCACCCGTTACTTACTTGTGTACCTTTTCCTGCCGGTACCTTACGTTAGCACCTGAGACCGCCGAGGAGACTTACGTGGAGCTGTCCGACACCGAGTCCGAGAGTACCGTGGGTGCTGCTTCGACTACCTTACCAGGCAAGGGGGAGATCTGTGTCATTACTTTATAACTTTCTGCTCATGCCTAGCTGTAGATCTAGAACGTTGTTGCTTGATACTATCTACCTTATATGCCATTTTAAACCCATACAGCCATGATCCCCACAACCCAGCAAACCATTGTACTGCTAAGTTACCGCTGCTCAGCCAATGCTTAGTATGGATAGAAAACTTGCTGCTTACCTTATATATTTATGGTTGGGATATCATGCTATAAAAGAAGTTGGTTGATATTTATTATTGTTAAATGATGTTAATTTATATTTGACGAAAGGTGGAAGGGTGGACTATTCCCGTCTGGTGCTTTGTTCCATTTGAGTCACATAGGACCCGAGTTCCGAGTATTGTGTTTCTTGACGAGCGTGCCTAATCGTGTGTGGGGTTTTATGGGGCCCCCTTGTCTTACCTACCTAGCTTCGTACAATTCTAGTGGTGGCCCAAGCTGATTTTACTTTGTCTCGTGTGTGTGTTGGTTGGCGCCCCAGCTGTTTTCGAAACAACCCGGGCCAGCGGAGACATAGATTCTCTGTTGGTCCAAAAACAGGGAGCTAGGGGCTGTTCACATAGTTTGGACAGTTAACCCGACCTCATCCAGACGGTAGAGGCCGATTCGAGAGCGTGGCCAGCTCTGGAGTTGGGTGTCGACTCACCGGGGGCCACCCGGAGTTGTGTGTTGTTAGTTAGAGGGACTCTGACGTTCCGGAGTTTCAGGCGCTTACCTAGCCAAGTGGAAACCGGGCGTACATGCGACGTCTATAATGGACAGTTGGTACACCCCTGCAGGGTAAATCTTTTCGAAAAGCCGTGTCCGCGGTTATGGACTACTTGAGACCTACTCCTTGTTCATAGAAAAACATCAGTTATAATCATGCTGTAAAACTTGACAAACCGTGTGCGTGCCTTGGTTGTCTTTCTTCGTCCAGGGGGGCCGAGAGGGAAACGAGGTTGTGTTATGTTTGCGTAAGTAGGTGATAGAACGTGTAGCCACCATATATGCTAGTACGGCTGCAACCTGTCTATGTCTTTACCTTCCTTGTAGCGTTAGTTATTCCGTAATGACATGTTCTCACCCCCGTTTACATTTCTGCATTTACCACTTTGCCTGATCGGCCGCTGCAGTGGACTACTACCTCGACCCCAGCACCAAACGTTACTTCGTGGAGGTGCCCCCGGAGGACGACGACGAGTACGAGTACCCCGAACCGTAGGATCCTATAGTTGGGTTCAGACGATCCCGTGGGTGGATATTCATGTGCAGCCCTCTCTAGGGCAATTTGGATCTTGACCGTACCGGGTCCATACTTTGCTTCCGCTTGATGTATTGATGAGATGTACTCATGATGATGTTGTATTATTAGACAGTGGCGTTGTATGCCCTGTTCTAATTATCTATCTATATATATTTCTATTCTGTTAGAGTTATGCTTATATACCTGTTGTCGAGAATCCGACAGCGACACGAGCGCGAGTGTCGTGCGTCGGTGGCGTTTGATGCGCTTCTAACTCCGACCGGACGCGAAAGCGACTAGTTAGAGTTAGTACCGCATCAGGGGCCTTACAACTTGGTATCAGAGCAGGACTGACTGGAGGACCCTTTACTGGCCGAAGTTGAGTCTAGAAACTATTTTGGTAGTTATATAGGAAAAATTTCGGAGAGTAGGACCTCTTTCTGTTTTCTCCTTATCCCACCCTCCCACCCTTTTTTCCGTGAGGAAGAGAAACGATGTTTTCTCTCTGCAACTTATCCCCTTTCAAAACAATCTAGGTTCTCGTTTACATGAGGTTCCGATTCCTCTATAATTTTTTGCTAGCGACGTGATGTGTTGGCGTCTTTGAGACCACTGAGCCGCCACTTGGGGTTGACTGCTCTACCTCGCTTACGGCGTACCCCAGGTGAACCGTCCTTACAGGATTGGAGGGCATCCTATGGTAATATGGATGTGGTGTCTTTCCCCTATGGACGACCGTGATGGCGGGCCGCTCAGGGCAGAAGTCTCATTGTCCAGGTTTCCAACCGATCGTATATATTGTTGTGTGCTCGCTAGCAGATTATTATCTTGGATTCGGATGATCTTGGTTTGGGAATTCCAGTAGCACCTAGCTATCGACTTCCGGGTTAACCTTGGTGGAATTTCAGCCTTCGGCTTTCTCATACCTCGTGAGGAAGTTTTGTTGCCAATGTTGCTTTAACTTCTGGTTACTTCAATGATTCGATCATGTTCTCATAAGTGTTCCTGTATACAGGATGCCAAGAGCGAACATGCCTCCGCCAGAGAACCCTATCCTTGGGGAGGCTGTAGCCGCAGTGGCTCAGGGCACAGCTGCGATCCTTCAGATGCTGCAGAACCAGGGTGCTCAGAGGAATGACCGACCACAGTACACTACACTGCAGCAGTTCCTTGCGATCAGCCCTCCCAGGTTCTCCGAGGCTCGAGACCCGCTGGAGGCGGATGACTGGATAGCAGAAATCAAGAAGCACTTCAATGCCAACGCCGTCAGACCCGTCGACTACGTCACCTTCGCCTCCTTCCAGCTTGAGGGTGCCGCAGGCAGTTGGTTCTCGACGTACAAGGCCAACAAGGGTGATGCAGAGATCACGTGGGAGGAATTCGTCAGGGATTTCAGAGCTGCACATATTCCCAGTGGACTGATCGAGAGGAAGCGCGAGGAGTTCTTAGCTCTGAGGCAGGGGGACAGGTCTGTGCAGGAGTATAACCTGGCCTTCGTCAGGCTTGCCAGGTACGCTCCAGAGGAGGTCTCGTCAGAGGCCAAGCGCATTGCCAGGTTCCGCGGTGGTCTAGCCGCGGACATCAAGTATGCGCTCACCTTGTCCACGCCAAGCCTGTTCTCAGAGTTCGTCGACCAGGCTATCAGACAGGAGTCAGCTGAGGCAGAGCGTTCCGCAGAGAAGAGGAAGCAGAGAGAGCACAGTTCAGCAGTGATGGTCCACAAGAAGGCCAAGTCCTGGGTTGCAGAGCCGCAGCCTCAGCCGCAGCGCCAGCAGTTTCAGCAGAGGGGGGCAGTTGTCCGCACTTTTGCCCGCCCTCCCGTCCCAGTGCAGCACGGACCTCGCTCTACTCCACCCTACGCGAGGCCGCCTGCTCCACAGGGCCAGACCAGGCCAGATATCACGTGTTTCAAGTGTGGCAAGCCGGGCCACAAGTCTCCACAGTGCACCGACCCTCGTTACGCCCGACTGCCTCTGCCTCCACCTCGCTCTACACCGAGCAACGCGATGGTGCGGGCCCAGCCACGAGCGCTCCGTGTGAACAACGTGACTGTGACAGAGGCTCAGCAGTCGCCCGAGATTGTGCTTGGTAGGTAACTTGTTAATTCTGTTCCTGCGACCGTGTTGTTTGATTCTAGAGCTTCCCATTCCTTCGTCTCCCAGAAGTTTGCTCACGATCAGATCCTTGCCTTGGAGGATCTTCCCAGTTTCCTCCTGATTGTGTCACCAGGTGCAAAGTTCACCACTTCTATCCGTGCTCCTTTTGTGACAGTCTCAATTCAGGGATGCCGTTTCCCAGCCTTTCTCATCGTTTTGCCAAGTTCAGACATTGATGTCATTCTGGGTATGGATTGGCTTGTGCAGCACAAGGCCAAGATTGATTGCCCGTCCAAGACCGTGTTGCTGACGCACGATTCAGGCGCAGAGGTTTGGTACACTTGTGGCTCGATAGTGGGATCAGCACAGTTGTACGCTCTGAACGCTGGAGTTGCTCCATTGATCGAGGAGGTCAGAGTTGTTCGAGAGTTTCCGGATGTCTTTCCAGAGGAGTTGCCAGGTATTCCACCCGTCCGTGCTATTGAGTTCGTGATCGAACTAGAACCGGGTACACAGCCGATATCTCGGCAGCCTTACAAAATGTGTCCGGAAGAGCTGATTGAGTTGAAGGAGCAGCTTGTTAAGCTTGAGAAAGATGGGCTCATTCGTCCGAGCACGTCACCTTGGGGTGCCCCGTGTCTTTTTGTGAAGAAGAAAGATGGTACTAGTCGGTTGGTTCAAGACTACCGTGGTATCACAAGAAGACGATCAAAAACAAGTACCCTTTGCCCAACATCAATGCCCTATTCGAGCAATTGCATGGAGCAACGGTGTTTTCAAAGCTTGATTTAAAAATGGGGTACCACCAGATTCGTGTCCGTGAGGAGGACATTCCCAAGACAGCCTTCCGCACTCGTTATGGACTGTACGAGTTTACGGTCATGACGTTTGGCTTTTCTAACGCACCTCCGACGTTCATGAGGGCCATGAACTATCTGCTCCTCTACCTCGACGACATCCTTGTCTTTTCCAAGTCAGAGGCTGAGCATGAGGAGCATCTCAGATTGGTGTTGCAGAAGTTGAGAGATCACCAGTTTTATGCCAAGTTCTCAAAGTGCAAGTTCTGGATGAATAAGGTCAACTTCCTTGGCCATGTCATTTCCTCAGAGGGCATTGCCGTTGACCCGGACAGAGTCCGGACGATTCAAGATTGGACTCCGCCGAAGAATGTCAAGCAACTGAGGAGTTTTCTCGGACTTGCCAGCTATTGCAGGAAGTTTGTCGAGAATTTCTCCAAGATAGCAAAGCCGATGACGGAGTTGTTGTGCAAGGGCAAGAAGTACATTTGGTCACAGGCTTGCTAGACATCTTTTGATGATTTGAAGTTAAGACTGACCACAGCTCCGATCCTTACACCGCCAGACGAGTCACAGCCGTTTCAAGTGTTCTGTGACGCCTCGTTGAATGGCCTTGGCGGAGTGTTGATGCAGGGAAAGAATATTGTGGCTTACACCTCCAGATAGTTGAAGCAGGCTCAGAGGAATTATCCGACCCACGATCTTGAGCTGGCTGCAGTGATTCATGCGTTGGTTACTTGGCGACACCTCCTCCTAGCGAGGAAGGTTGATGTGTTCACTGATCACAAAAGCTTAAAGTACTTGTTCATGCAGCCTAACCTGAACTTGAGGCAAAGGAGATGGCTCGAGACTATTACTGAGTACTCCATGGATATTCAGTATACGCCTGGCAAGGCAAATGTCATAGCCGATGCGTTGAGCCGCAAGGGTGATTGCAACAGTGTCCAGGTGCAGAAGATAAACCCTGATTTGTGTGAGTCCTTTCGAAGGCTCAATCTCGAGCTAGTTCCAGCAGGCTATCTAGCCAACCTTGTGGTAGAGCCCACTATCCGTGAGAAGAGTCGTGAAGCTCAGTCTGGTAGCTTGATGATTCAGAAAGTCAAACAGGGTGTTGCCGCCTCAGTTCCGAAATACGGTTGCTTTTCAGTGCATAATGACGGCACCGTGATGTTCGAGGAGAGAGTTGTTGTTCCCAAAGAAGGAGGTCTCAGAGAGGTCATCTTGAAAGAAGCCCATGACTCAAAGCTGTCTATCCACCCTGGTAGCACTAAGATGTATCAGGACCTCAAGCAGAGCTTTTGGTGGACTCGTATGAAGCGGGATGTTTCCCGTTTTGTCTCCCAGTGTGATGTGTGCAGGAGAGTGAAAGCACAGCATCAGAAGCCTGCAGGGCTTCTTCAGCCAATTGAAATTCCAGAGTGGAAATGAGATCACATTGAGATGGATTTCATCACCGGTTTTCCTCTGTCGCAGAAGAACAATGCCATCTTTGTCGTCATTGACAATCTCTCCAAAGTTGCCCACTTCTTCCCAGTGAAGGACTCCATTTCAGCAGCTCAGTTGGCGGACTTGTACACCGCAAGAGTTGTGTCTTTGCATGGCATCCCCAAGAAGATCAGTTCAGATAGAGGCAGCCTGTTCACCTCTAAATTCTGGCAGGCCTTCCAAAAAGCGATTGGTACGACAGTGTTGTTCAGTACCGCGTATCACCCTCAGACTAGTGGGCAGGTTGAGCGTGTGAACTAGATTCTCGAGGACATGTTGAGGGCATGTGTGATCTCGTTTGGCATGAAGTGGGAAGAATGTTTGCCGTATGCTGAGTTCTCTTACAACAACAGCTATCAGGCAAGTCTGCAAGCAGCGCCGTTTGAAGTCTTGTATGGCCGCAAGTGCAGGACACCGTTGAACTGGTCCGAGACGGGTGAGAGGCAGCTGTTTGGTCCAGATGTGATACAAGAGGCGGAGGACAGAGTGAAGATTGTCGGGAGAACCTAAAGGCAGCACAGTCTAGGCAGAAGGCCTATTATGACAAGAAGCACCGTGGTGTTGACTTCAAAGTTGGTGACTTCGCTTACCTCAAAGTGTCTCCACTTCGGGGCACTCACCGCTTTGGGATCAAAGGCAAGTTGGCTCCCAGGTTCGTTGGTCCGTTCCGCATCCTCGAGACTCGGGGACCTCTCGCGTTCCACCTTTAGCTGCCAGACAACTTGGCTATGGTGCATGATGTGTTCCACCTGTCTCAGTTGAAGAAGTGTTTCAAGCAGCCAGAGCAGGCAGTGGACTTGGGCGAGATCCAACTCAGTGCGGATCTTTCTTACTCAGAGCGTCTAGTCCGTGTTCTTGACTCGTCCGAGCGCAAGACTCGCAACAAGACCGTCAAGTTCCTCAAGGTGCAGTGGGCACATCACTCGGAGAAGGAGGCAACGTGGGAGCGTGAAGATCATCTCCGTTCTGAGTATCCCGAGATTTTTCTTGCTTAGATCTCGGGACGAGATCCTATGTTGGTAGGAGAGAGCTGTAACAGCCCACATGTAATAAGCTCAAGCACCATGTAATTTATTTTCCTCTGTTGGATTTGTAACTTGGCATGGTGGAGGTGTATGTCATTTCATGTGGTGATTTTAATTGGCATTGGGATTGGAGTCATGTTGAGTTGTTTTTCTTTGCATCCAAAGTGGTTCAAGAAGGACATTGATGGAATTTTCCTTGTCACATGCTCACTCCACTTGACCCCAAACTTGGCCTAGCCATTTCATTTGCTATTGCAGGGGTTTTAAAATCCTCAAGGCATTTTTCCCACCACCAAAAACAGTAGCCCTAGTTCAAAGTGTTTTTGAATTCAAAAAGGGGCCACATTTTTGTTGTTGCCAAAGTTGGTCAAACCAATTTTGAAAAATCTAGAAAAATGCAAGGATTAAGAATTTCAAGCTCATGGAATTTTGAACCTTTTGTTTTTCTCTCAAAAACTCTCCAAAGGCTTTTTCTATTTAGTTTTGAATAGAAAAAGGGTGTTGTTTTACCTTTGGGAATTTTTCACTGCATGCAGGTTGATCAAACAAATTTTGGGTGATCAATCATCTTTTTAGGGGATTTTAAAAAATATTTGGAAATTTTTTTCCTTCCCCTATCTTTTCCTTCTTCTTTTTCTTTCTCTGCTGCTCTTTTTCTTTTGGAAAAGGGTCTGGCTTCCTCCCTTTCATTTCCAGCCCAGCTTGGGCCGCCCGAATTCAGCCCACCAGGGGGCAGCGCCCGTTTTTTTTTTCCTTTTCCTCTCTCCCTCAGCAGCGGGTCCCACTCGTCATCCCCCTCCTCTCACCTTTTCTCCCCCCACGCACATGGCATGCCATGGAGGAGAGGCTCTCCTGGAGCCACGTCTCCTCCTCCCCCTCTCCTATATCTGCCCCCTCTCCTCTCCCCGAAACCCTAGTCCTCTTCCTCCTCCCCTTGCGCCGCCACTCCTCTTCCCCTTCCTCCCATCTCTCTCTCTCTCTCTCTGGAGCCGCCATGGACAGGAGGTCGGAGGTCCATGGCCTGAAGCTGCTACACCGCGCGGCCACGCTCGCCGAGACGCCAGCGACCTTATCCCCCGATCAGTCCGACGCCGTCGACCCCGCTGTGAGCCGCGACGTCTCCCCCTCCCCTGTTCCTCGTGCGCGGAACGTAGGCGCCGTGCGTGTGCCGCCGTGGCCGCCATGTTTTTCGTCGTAGCTAGATCGCGGTAGGATGCAGGACGAGGCGTAGTTAGCACCAAAAACGGAACCTTGGCAGCCCCAGCTATGCCAGTGAGCGCTTCGGCGAGTTCCAGAGCCGGCGTGGGCTACGCGGTTGTCGCCGGAAGTCACCGCCGCGGCCTGTCTGAAGTTCAGAGTCAGGCGCCTTCAGGTTTCAGAGAATTGCTACTGCGTTTTGGCGCCTCATAGGGCTCGGTTGGCCTGTCCTGACATGTGTAGCAGTGGTAGCGGAGTGGTCACACGGCTGGGTTTCGGATCGATCGATCCAGTGCTCGAATCCCATCCAGCGCGATATAAGGCCGGCTTTTTGCCTCTCTTTTGTGTTGCCTTGCTCTGAACTCTGCGCTGCAGCTGGTCTCTGAAGATTTCTTCAGAGGTGACCGTAGCATCCAGTGCAGGGTTATCAAAAAACCCGAGCCCCTTTGCAACGAGTTGATAGCGCTGGCCTAGTGGTGCGACCAGCGCCGTGCACCCCAGGGGCGTGGGTTCGAGTCCCCCCCCAGGTGGGTTATCCCAGCCTTTTTTTTTGCGTTTTTGCGGTGTCACCAAGAGGCAGCCCCTGCCAGGGGCAGGTTCCCGTGGGCTGCTGGCTAGGCGGGGCTGGGCCAGGATGGCTGCGAGCCAGCCCAGCAGTGGAGAGGCCGAACCCTCCTCTTTTCTTTTTTTCCTGTTGCCTAACTTTTTTTTTTCTTTTCCACGTTTGGCAACTTCAAACTTTGTTTTCTTTCAAATCCCAATCAAATGCAACTTGTTGTATTTTGTTTCGGAGTAGAATTCCAAGTTCTTGTGGTGGCAACACTTTGTGTTTTGAGCAACATAAATGATAATATATGAGATTGCCCATATATATATGTGCCACCTTTATTTATTTATTTTTATTTTTATCAAGTCCTTAGCTTTTGTCTCGTGGTGGCCATGCCACCAATCCGTGATCTTTATCCTTTGAACAGCCCGATCATATTGTTGTATGAAGTGGCTGCTCTCCGACCCCCCCCCCTTTTTTGAAAACCTGTCCGGTGTCAACTTTCTTCGACACCTTGTCGTCTCCGGAATCGATGTTACTTCTCATGTTGTTTTATTTTATATTATATGCTTTTGATGTTCATGTCATGTTGGCTTGCTACTTACACCAAAATAAGGCTAGGACCAAAGCCATCTGCATGTAAATAAATTGCATGTGAAGTGGTTGACGTGTCGTCACCACCTCCATTTAAATTGACTAGATAGGGTCACAGCATGTCAAATTAAACTTGCTCATGTCATCCTTGCCTGTGCATTGTACCCGTTACTTACATGTGTGCCTTTTCCTGCCGGTACCTTACGTTAGCACCTGAGACCGCCGAGGAGACTTACGTGGAGCTGTCCGACACCGAGCCCGAGAGTACCGTGGGTGGTGCTTCGACTACCTTACCAGGCAAGGGGGAGATCTGTGTCATTACTTTATAACTTTCTGCTCATGCCTAGCTGTAGATCTAGAACGTTGTTGCTTGATACTATCTACCTTATATGCCATGTTTTAAACCCATACAACCATGATCCCCACAACCCAGCAAACCATTGTACTGCTAAGTTACCGCTGCTCAGCCAATGCTTAGTATGGATAGAAAACTTGCTGCTTACCTTATATATTTATGGTTGGGATATCATGCTATAAAAGAAGTTGGTTGATATTTATTATTGTAAAATGATTATAATTTATATTCGACGAAAGCTGGAAGGGTGGACTATTCCCGTCTGGTGCTTTGTTCCATTTGAGTCACATAGGACCCGAGTTTCGGGTATTGTGTTTCTTGATGAGCGTGCCTAATCGTGTGTGGGGTTTTATGGGGCCCCCTTGTCTTACCTACCTAGCTTCGTACTATTCTAGTCGTGGCCCGAGCTGATTTTACTTTGTCTCGTGTGTGTGTTGGTTGGCGCCCCAGCTGTTTTCGAAACAACCCGGGCCAGCGGAGACATAGATTCTCTGTTGGTCCAAAAACAGGGAGCTAGGGGGCTGTTCACATAGTTTGGACAGTTAACCCGACCTCATCCAGACGGTAGAGGCCGATTCGAGAGCGTGGCCAGCTCTGGAGTTGGGTGTCGACTCACCGGGGGCCACCCGGAGTTGTGTGTTGTTAGTTAGAGGGACTCTGACGTTCCGGAGTTTCAGGCGCTTACCTAGCCAAGTGGAAACCGGGCGTACATGCGACGTCTATAATGGACAGTTGGTACACCCCTGCAGGGTAAATCTTTTCGAAAAGCCGTGTCCGCGGTTATGAACTACTTGAGACCTACTCCTTGTTCATAGAATAACATCAGTTATAATCATGCTTTAAAACTTGACAAACCGTGTGCGTGCCTTGGTTGTCTTTCTACGTCCAGGGGGACCGAGAGGGAAACGAGGTTGTGTTATGTTTGCGTAAGTAGGTGAATAGCCGAATTATGACACGTTGTCAACGTACTTCTTGGATCTCGTCTCTATTCTGATAGAACGTGTAGCCACCATATATGCTAGTACGGCTGCAACCTGTCTATGTCTTTACCTTCCTTGTAGCGTTAGTTATTCCGTAATGACATGTTCTCACCCCCGTTTACATTTCTACCTTTACCGCTTTGCCTGATCGGCCGCTGCAGTGGACTACTACCTCGACCCCAGCACCGGACGTTACTTCGTGGAGGTGCCCCCGGAGGACGACGATGAGTACGAGTACCCCGAACCGTAGGATCCTATAGTTGGGTTCAGACGATCCCGTGGGTGGATATTCATGTGCATCCCTCTCTAGGGCAATTTGGATCTTGACCGTACCCGGTCCATACTTTGCTTCCGCTTGATGTATTGATGAGATGTACTCATGATGATGTTATATTATTAGACAGTGGCGTTGTATGCCCTGTTCTAATTATCTATCTATATATATTTCTATTCTGTTAGAGTTATGCTTATATACCTGTTGTCGAGAATCCGACAGCGACACGAGCGCGAGTGTCGTGCGTCGGTGGCGTTTGATGCGCTTCTAACTCCGACCGGACGGGAAAGCGACTAGTTAGAGTTAGTACCGCATCAGGGGCCTTACACACAGGCGGCCCACTTGGGGCTGGGATGTCTTCGAATGGAAGTAAGTTGTAGGTACAAAATGGGTAATCAGCCTCTAAACCAGGGCGTAGCACAGCGCGACTGTATCGAGTGAATTGGATCATGTATGGGCTCTCAACAGCCCTGTAAGTAGGCTTTGAGGCATTGACCAGAAATTTAGTCAGCATATAAACTTTGCCTTCTTCTATCTCATGCTGGAGGTGTTCTGCCACCTGAGGTGGTATCTGAACATACATGTGATTGCCCTGTAAATGAAATGAGAGGGTTAGAGCACTGCTTTTCTTGTAGCATGGTTGAGCGTTGTGTAGCGGGGTATCTAGACAATATACCTTACTATCAAGAACAACCAAATCCATGTGCATGATCGGGCCATGGTCAGTTCCTCCACGGTAAAGCCACATGCGAGAAACAAGAACAGAAACAGTCCAACTCTTGCTCTTGCTGTGTATCTCAGAAAGCAGTTGGTGCGCCATCTACCAAGATAAATAAAGGTTAATTATAAAGATGCAGGTCATAAATAGAGCAAGCCTCACTGAATAAACGTTGTTGTACAATAATGCATCAAAATTGCAAGCAAGGCACCAGAGTAGTAGGAGAACATACCTAATATCACAACATGATAAATGAACATTGAAACTCAGCATTATAACACGCCTCATGACTATCATTGAAGAGACTGGAAAATCTCAGTGAAAATGATATTTCTAGTTTCACAGCCAGACACCCCATCCTCATCTTCTATGAGAATTTTTAGATTTTTCTTTGAAGTCACACGCGAGACTGCTACGTACAGCTGGCCATGAGTAAAAACAGGACTCTTGAGGTATAAACCCACCGCCGAAAGAGTTTGACCCTGGCTTTTATTAATCGTCATAGCATAGGAAACTCTAACAGGAAACTGACGACGGTGCAAAGTAAATGGCCATTTAGGATCCTTACTGGTTAAACAAATCCTAGGGATGTACACAACATCTCCGATGTTAGATCCGGTCATAACAATAGCTTCTATTACCTTTTCACCAAGGTTAGAAACAACAAGTCGAGTCCCATTGCAAAGACCATTTGCTTGGCTTAGATTTCTTAAGAGCATGATAGGAGCACCTTTTTTTAGCAGCAGCTTATGTTGCGGAAAGTTGTTTATTTTTATCGTGTTCAAGTACTCAATAGGATAGAAAGCATCAATATTTTGCATTGCATCTGTAGAATTTCCAATGGAATCATAACTCAAGTACTCTCGCTCAGCAGAAGGTAATAGGGTAAGCACATGATCATTAACCTCTTGAGCTAAATCATTTGTTGTTGTTAATATAGCTCTTTCGCGAAGGTATTTTGGTTTATAACAATTTGCAGTAAAATCAGTGTAAATAGATTCAACAATAGCACCTATCACATTACTATCTGAATGGATCAACATATCATCGGGGATTGTTATCCAACTTGGTTCAGGTTCTCCTTGGCGAGCCACGGATGGCACCGTGCCATCACCAATGCTTAATATCCATTCAGAAAAGGAAGCTGTCTCAGCCTGTAAAGCAACATCTCACGTTTCAATAGATAAACGCATGTTTATATTAAGATGTAGCACCTCTGTATAATTCCACAAAGGCGAATTTGTTATGGAAGCGTTTATAACCTGCGAGCGAGTCCCTCCTTCAATGACCGGTAAAATCTTCCTTAAATCACCACCTAAAACCATTATCTTACCGCCAAACGGCACATCAGCTAGAGAAGGATTCTCGGCAGATAAAATGTCACGTAAACTACGGTCCAATGCTTCAAAACATTTACGATGTGTCATCAAAGCCTCATCCCAAATGATGAGTGAGGCTGTTTCAATTAAGTCTGCTAATTTACTGAACCTTTTTATGTCACATGTTCCATTCTCATCTAAAGAAATTGGTATTTTAAATCTAGAATGAGATGTCCGACCTCCGGGCAAAAGAAGGGAAGCAACTCGAGAGGACGCAACCGTTAGTACAATCCTTTCCTTACCTCTAAGATAAGCAACTATAGCATTCCAAAGAAAAGTTTTTCCAGTCCCACCGTATCCAGACACAAAGAAAATACCTGGGTTTCCAGAGACAACCCTATCAATAATGCATCTATAAGCAAGTAATTGGTCTGGATTTAATCTTTGGTACATGGTTTCAGCTCTTCTAAGCTCAGCGTCAGGATCGTCACAAAGTTCGTCATCTATCATCCCATTGTCGGTAAGGTTATCATCATAGTGAGTTTGCAAGGGAAAGTTGTGATCTAGAATATTAGAGCCATTCCTAGCAAATAGCACAGCCAATTTTTCAAGCAACATGTCTTTTAGCTCATCAGAAAGTACTACATAGCTATCATCGTGATGAGATCGTCGTATAGCGTGTTGTATATCTTCAGCCAAGTGTACCCAATATTTTTGGAAGAAAGCATTTTCATCATTAACTCCGCAATGCACAAGTATTGTAACAAAGAGTTTACGGAGCTGCTCCCCCATACCCCATGTCAAAGCCTCGTCAAATGCACTATACCATTCTAAATCATCTCCGAGTAGTCCCCTAGCCATGCATGCCTCTCTAAAAGTGGTATACACAGTTCCATTGTAAGTTCTAACATCAGCATAAGATCGGGCACCTTTCACAATCATTAGCAGCATTCTAAAATAATATAATTCACCACTTGAAGGATGTACATAGTAAACTCTACCAATTCTATAAATGGATGTTTTTGGAACCCACATATTCTTGTCCGACAACCAAGTCCACATAGTTGGAAAATCACAGTAAGAGACCTAGCGCTAGCATGAGTTCTATTGGCCACAAACCATTCTGTTAACATTGTTCTTTGTAGCCATGAATTTCCAGCAACTAATTGTAGGTTGACCTTTACGTTAAAGCGTATTACATGCTGATCTAATAGGTGTACAGGAAGCCTCTCAACCGAAGGCATTTTACTATGTATGTCAAATCCATATATCCTCCAGCAGCAATCTTGATCACAGATATAGCGACATTCTCTGTATTCCATGATCTCATCAATCTCAACAGAATTTCTTTGTTTTATCCTTTCAAACAGAGTCTTTGAAAAATCAGGACCCTTTGTTACATATTTGTAAAGATATTTGATAACGTGTGTTTTATTGCACCATTCAACATTTAGATGTCCTTGGTATTTTTTAAGCATGGCTAGATTATAAGGTACCACATGCCTATTGTCAAGCCTTACTCTATTTTTCATCACAAAACGGCCATCGTCTGGACGACTATAAATAGGAAAACCACTCTCATCTATCGAAGTTCCTAGCTGGAATGGTTTAGGGAATTTCTTTGAACATAATCCATTCTTCATACAAGGGCCCCCTGCCTACTGCATCAGCAACCCCTTGCATGTTTTCTGCCTTGAGATCATTGTTAGCTTTGATAATAAATTGCAACCTGCACTCGTCTATACAGGCACGTGCATCTACAATGGCCTGGGATGACAAAAGACCACAACAAAGGTATGGATTATGTTGTTCTGGCCTATAGTGAAGGCAATAGCAATAGTAATCCTGCATGGTTAACTTAGTTCTCTTGGTGTTGTCATTGGGGTTTGAACCAATATAACGAACGCCTAACTGGAACCCTCGTTCTGCATATGGAAAGAGCAGAGGGTATTGCAAAGGCATGTACGTAGTTTGCAAGGACTAAATCTGCTGCAACTTATCATCTCTACCATGAATTATTATGTCACGAGAAGAAGCCTCTACCGTAAACTCACCAACCAACAAAGCGGCAAGCTCATCCGTCGTCGGAAGACTAAACTAGGGGCTGTCAGATTCTCCAGGAGCAATTAAACGTATACTGATCTCAGCATGGTCATTATCCCTTAGTATCTCCCGAGCAGCACGACAAGTTTTCACAAGAGAATTATGTTCATCAAGCATATGGATTAGGCCCTCAACAATAGACTCATCTAAAGCACCATCAACCTTGTCATCCTTACTTAAAGCCTTTATTCTGTTCGCGATATCATTCTGGGTATCATATATATAGAGTTCAGCATATTTTGGGCGATCTCCATTCTTAGGTATAAGGGATCCTATTCGATGACAAACTTGACCATTTATTTTATAAATATTTGGACCATTACCGTCATTCAAAGAACGATCAACTGTAGTTCCCATGGAGGTAAAAGCAAAGAGACAATTGTATTGGCGAATCTTTTTAATAAACTCCTTAGAACGCGAAGTGCCATTGTATCTCAGGAGGTCAGCTAGAAACAAGGGTGGTTTTTTAAAAGGTGGAAAATAGACCTTGCCAGCCCTACAACATTTGTTGTAAACAACTCGCCTCAAGGTGATAGCTGACTCCGATTTCACCCTCTCCTCAAACCAGAAAGCTGCGCCACACCTAACGCATTTGTAATCAGGGCCGCCGTAGAAAGACCTATATCGGTACCCAGCTAGGAAAGTAATCAATTTTTTAGTATAATCACCATATAACAAACGTAGTACGGTCGAGTACAGAACAACGAAAGTAATACCTTTTAACAACTCAGATTCTTCGGGTGTGAACCCAACCCAACCAGGACTTAACAACGATACGAAAGGTGCGGCTGTAAAGAAGGAGCGATGCAGGGCTTAAAAAACTAACAAGAAAAGGCTGTGTAACCGTACGGTAGAAAGCATAGGCGGAGGTTCAGACCTGGTATACGTCCCTTAAGCCTATCCACAATATTCTTACACTTCTTCCTATTATGGGCTGCTACCTCCGGACTAAGAACCGGAAAGAAACCATCATCTACAGTAATGGACAAACCGTACAGAAAATTTAGGTCAACTATGCGTTGTTTACATGGGAGCCATTTTCAAAAGCAACAAAGGAAAAGGCAGTAAAGCATCCGCACATTTTCGCTTAGGTAATCCCGAAGAGATGTAGGTAAAAGGCGCCGCAGGGAAGCAGAGTTTCCTACGAACGCGTTTCTAAGATGGTTGAGCACTTGTTGAACCACCCTGTTTTTGCCGTTTTGGAGATTGTTTGGCACTGGTCAAACCAGCACGAGGATATTGCGAAGATGCTTGAGTATTGTGTGAATCACAATGTTGACGGAGAGAGCGGCGTGGAAGCATGTTCTATTCAGTAACGTGCAAATGACCGATGCAAATCATACTATAAGAGCAGCAAAGTAACAAGAGTAAGGAAATAGGGAAAGCCCAAGAACCACTGGGCTAGGCAGAACAACTACGTTGGTGTAACAGGAACAAACATGTGTAGAAAGGTAAACCGCAACAAGGGAAAAAGCATGAAGTTTGAGTGTGAAGACTTGAGTAAACAAGTAGCATGAATTAGCTAAGCAGAATGTAAGGAGGATAGCAGATGGGAATATAGCAACGACCAGTCGAACGGATAGGTATAGCAAGCGATAAAAATGCACACATCCTGGTCACACGCAACCACGGAAATACACGGAACACAACACCAGGTAATATCTGGAATACAGTAGCAATCAGGAATCAACCCACAATAATAGGATGTTACAGTAAAGCATAAAAGAGGGTGCCCGCAGAGAATACAGCTAGTAAAGAACCTCTTTGAGCAGGATGCAAAGGCAGCAGGTAGAACTTCAAAGACTACAAAAGACAGAAAAAGAGGAAATTTTAGAAAGAGACAGGACTACATAAATCTTTGAACAAGCATACCCATGCCAACATATAACGGACATAAATATTGAAGCCTACAAACATGATAATTTGTTTAGATGACCATATAAAACAGTAGTGGATGCTCGTATTAAGATGCAAATACATTCTTTTAGGTGTTGTATTAATAAATCTACTCCAACCACTTATGAAGGGTTATATCTTGCAGCAAGCCAAGAAAGAACACAGTGTACATATACATCTTAAGAAGGAATTTAAGAAATTTACTTAAAAGAGTGGCAGGGCATAATCATGTACCAATGCAATGTTCAGTACAAAGAAGAAGTGGGGGCAGCAAATAGAGGAATATATCTTCCTGAAGCATGTCCATCTATGGTTATAGAGATTAAACCGTCACATGTAGGTACCCACGCATACTTAAGAGAACAGACAAAATAGCAAGAAATAAAAGCAGACCACTTTGAATAAAGCATATATATACCACTTGAGTCACCTAACTTGGATCAAAGATACCTCTAGCTAAACCCAAGTAAAATCCAAGTAAATAGCACAAACCACCTAGCTTGGAACAAAGCATAAATAAACCACCCGAGAGATCCAAGCTAAATAATATAACCCAAATAAATGCAACCATCTGCCTGCCGACATAAACCAAACGAAAGACAAACCTCAATAAGGAAAATAGATAACAGCGAAATCACCTAGCCTGGATCAAAGGTGCCTTTAGCTAAATCCAAGTAAAATCCATGTAAACAACACAAACTACCTATCTTGTAACAAAGCATATATAAACCACTCAAGAGATCCAAGGTAAATAATATAAACCAAAATAAAGGCAGCCATCTGCTCGCCGCTATCAACCAAACGAAACACAAACCTCAATATAAATTAAACAAAAACACAAGGTGATCTAAAATAAGTAATAGAATAATCTTATTACGGGAAAAAGTGGAAGGTAACCATTGCTCACAAATGAACCGAGCAAAACCTGAGCGATTAGACCAAACGCGTAATAGTTCAGGCAAGAGGCCGAGGAGCACCGTACACGAACAATGATGATTATCACACAGAGAAAAAAGAGCAACATAGTTACCCAAGCCGACGAACAGAGACAGACGGTGGAATGTGCAGATCGACGAGGAGGGCAGGCCGGACGGCAGTGAAACAACCTGACCAAAACGAAAAGATCAATGCAAACGCGGCTGAAGCATTTCACCGAACACCTTACATGCATAGACACCACGTGCGAGCCAACCTGAATGCAGACAGAAGGAATCACCTATATCCAGAGCAGCCAAGAACGTGAATGTCGAACCAACCTGCGCACGAAGCAAGCAAGGAAACAAATAACAAATTAGAGACGCACTCGGCAGCAATTCACAAGAAGATGGGAACAAGAACGGAGCAACCTCAACCAGCAAGCAACATGCATGGAAACAGCCCCATGCTCATAGCTCGCAGCAACGGGAAGGTGAACGGAGTGGAAGCACCGGAGGTGGAGAAGCCAAATGCGAGGATTACACGGCGAGAAACAACGGGCGAGCGAGTCGGAGTAGGCGGGAGAAGACAAAAGCGAAGTAAGAGAAGGATAAAAAGGCGAGCTCTCCGTCGGGCAACGAAAACAACTGTCACAGGGCACCAACATACCCGCGAGCCGCCAGGTGACATGTGGCACCCACGACCCCGCGAGCCCACAGGCAGCGATAGAAGAAAATAGGAGCCGGTGAAAAAAGACGCAAAGACAAGAGGAGGGTGTACGACGACGCGCGCCGACGCCGCGAGCGCGGACTGTTTAGCGGTCATCCCACAAAACTCACAGTGGTCAGCGAACCACCCCCAAAAAGCAGATGGGACACAACACCTCACACGTTCAACGGGCTCACAAAATGCACCACAATAAGCACACACACACACCACCGACGAGCGGGACCAGGCAGAAAAAGGGACCACCTTCCATACACATTGCAGCCCAAGAACATCAGCCAAGGGAACAACGCAGCACCAAGAACACACGAGCCCACGCAGCACAGTCTCTCCATACGCCCGCGAGAACAGCGGGACGTGCACGCGGCGCGGAAGGACGGGCTCATTTTTTACCTCGCCAAAACGAACCCAGGCACGGTAAAACGGGAACGACCCCACCCGTCATCTCGTAATCGGCATGCATGAGCGAGCGAGCACATAACGGCGCAGCCCATGGTCATCCAACAACCAGTAGCGATTCCAATGGCAGATCCAACGGCTATCGAGCAGTGGCACCGGGAAAGGCTTGTGGAGGGGAGCTGGCTAGGATCCTTTAAGAGTTAAATGCTGCAGAAACAAGTCAGCATAAACTCAATTCGTAAGAAAGCAAACACTCATCCTCAGAAACCACTTGCAACTTACCGGCTAGAGTCTCGCTGAAAAGAGCGAACCTTCCAGCACAATATTCCTCCGCAGCTTTCACAGCCTTCTGAGTTGCCTCAAGCTCTGTCTTATGGGCCTCCTCTTCTTTCGAACGCAGCTCAGACAACTTTTCTAGATCAGACTGGAGCTTTGTAATGTTGGCTTCATTTTCCTTTGCAGCTACTTGCAAGTAATGCACCTATTTTTTCAAAGCACTCTTTTCCTTGGCACGCTTTTCTATTTGCTCAATCTCCTTCTTCATTTTATTCACGAAATCTTCATTCTCCTTGACCTTGGCATCAAAATCTTTCTTTGCAGCCTCTGCACAATGCCAATGAATGAGGTTTCTAAGTCAAGCAAAGAGTTCTTTTTGAACAATTCGAGACAAAGTAGCTTACCATTATCTTCAGCATTTTGTTTTTTCAGCTTGCTATGCTCTTCTAGCAGCATCTCGTATGATCTCTTCATGGCTGCGTTCTCCTCTTGTAATTTCACAAAAGAAGAACCCAGTTTGCAAGCCTCCTAATACAGGAGAAGAATCAAAATTAGCGAAGTCTCTCAACAAAAGACTCCGAATAACTTCAAGAAGTTACTCGAAGCCTTGGGGGCTACACCCACTTGGTGCACTAAGAAGTGCTCTCACTGGAAATTTAAAAATCAAAAGTCTCCTAGAAAAAGACTTCGAATAACTTCGACAAGTTACTCGGAGCCTTGGGGGCTACACCAAGTGGGTGCACTATGAAGTTCTCCCACAGGAAGTTCATAAAATTAGCGAAGTCTCTTAACAAAAGAATCCGAATAACTTCAAGAAGTTACTTGGGGGGAGAAAAAGATACACTTGCAAACATTTATTCATTATAGCATAAGTTTCATCACAATAATCATCATAGATAGGAGACAAAGTATCATCAAAATAAATTTCCTCATCAAAACTTGGGGGGGGGGGGCTAAAAAGATCATCTTCATCAAACGTACCTTCCCCAATATTATAACTTTGCATATCATTAGCATCAAAGGTATTCAAAGAAGACCTACTAGTAACATTAGAATCATGAAGAGAGTGAAAATAAATTTCCATAGGTTTTTTGATTTTCTCTTCAAACACTTCATGACCCAATTCAAGGTAGAGCTCATAAAGCTCTCTCATTTTTCTGTTGTTTTCCATAAGCCTAACGAGTGGAAATAAAAACAAGAAACGAAAATAATTAATTGAAAGATCTAAAGATATACCTTCAAACCTTACCTCCCCGGCAACGGCGCCATTAATAGCTTGATGTCTACACACGCTTCTATTCTTGTAGACTATGTTGGGCCTCCAAGCGCAGAGGTTTGTAGGACAGCCACAATTTCCCTCAAGTGGATGACCTAAGGTTTATCGAACTCATGGAAGTGGAGGTTGAAGATGGTCTCTCTCAAGAAACCCTGCAATTACGATACAAGAAGTCTCTTCTGTCCCCAACACACCTAATACAACTAGGAGTTGTATAGGTTCACTAGTTCGGCGAAGAGATGGTAAAATACGAGTGATAGGAGTGACAAAGCAAGGTAATATAAATCTATAATAAAAAGTGCAACAAGCAAACATGTGACAAAAGTGAGCACAAAAGGTGTAACAATGGTGGAAACAAGGCCTAAGCTTCATACTTTCACTAGTGTCAACTCCCAACAACATTAACATAGTCTAATCACATGATATTTCCTATAAAACATGCAATGGAGACGCACTCGAAGGTCATTCCTTTGTGGTCAAGAGAGGACGAGAATTATGTAGGGCTACAAAAGCATACCGCAAAGTTCGTAGTTCTCAATCTATGGATTTCCCAATGTCACCGCGGCCATCCAAAGAGAGTAGCACAATCACGACAACATATATCAAGGATAGTCAAAGACAAGCACCAAGAGACTCTCAATCTTCAATCAACACACAAAAGAGGAAATCACTCATGATAATATTCTTCTAACCCATGTCCAATAGACCGCTGTCACCATGGTCTCGGGTATTATACTAGATAAGATCAAGTGAGTAAATCAATCCAATACATAGAGAAAGGGGAAATATCATGGGATCACCCTAGATTAACATAGCCTATGATCACCGGTCGAAGTATGCTCCGGAATGGTATCCATGACAGAAAAATCAGTTACTCCGCATGTGCTGACATCCTCATAAGTCTCTACATTCTGATCCTCAACTCCAGGAAGCGACTCGGAACCACTCGGAAGGATACTGCAAAACAAGGCAGGTAAGAAGATTGAAAAATGGACAAAATACCAAGTTAAGAAAAGAATAGAAACATTACTTGCGAGCAGCCTTCAAAGCATGCCTCGGGGGAGCTACAACAGCTTTGGCAGAGCCAGTTTCAGTACCTTTTGTCTTCCCAGCATTAACATCAACCCACGAAGGGTTAATTTTCTTGCCACCAAGAGTGGTAAGAGTTTTCTTGGGCTTCAAAGGAGCAACATTTCCATGACTTGAACACAGTGCAGGGAGTTTACTGCTGCCCTCTTCACCACTCGGAGGAAGAGACCCCTTGCGACTCCGAGTAAGGCCCTCCCGCGTCGAGTCACGATTTTGATTTCTCTTTGACCGCAACTCGGAAGAAACCTGAGAAGGAGCCACCTTGGACTCCAGCTCCTCTCCGACCTCAACCCCGGCTCCCGTGCCAGTATTGTTGTCTTCCTCTAATTCAGTAGGATGTTCGGGAGCCAAAGGAATAGGGGAGTGAAACGAAGCAATGTATGACTACAAAGGGACAAAACTCTGATTAGAACTAAAACACACAAAATAGCTACAAAGGGGAGGCTGCAAAATAAAACAGGCTTACTAGAGTAGGAGGATGCTCACTATCGAGAGGCAATATCCCTCGGCCTAACTTCTGTGCAGCATGGGTCACACTGGTGATGACTCTCATTCTTTGCTCAAACTCGTCCTGCAACATCTCGGCATTGTTGTACCGAGTGCTATCAGTCATCCCAGTGTAGGCCCACATTCCTCGAGCTCGGGCTTGGAGATGATGTACCCTCTGAGTTACGAAGGTAGAAATTGTTGGGAAACGTAGTAGAAAACAAAAAAATTTGGCCTACGAATCAAGAACCCAAGATCATCCAAGAAGATTGCATACAAGGTTATAGGTCATGGCTCACCAACCAATGTAGCGGAAGTAGAGTTGGTGAAGACCGTTGGTGTAGATGCCCACAGCTAGGAATTTCAATGACCTCCCAACCGCGGGGATATCGATCCTGCGTACCGTTCCACGATCCGTTGCGCGATCTATCCCGTGAACCGTCCCGCGATCCGTCCCGATCAAGTCCCACGAACAAGTCCCTCGAACATGATCTCCGAGGAAGAAGAAGGACCTCGAAGAAGGATCAAAGGTATGATCCCTCTACCGGTATCCACACATCCCGATGTAGCAATCCAGCAGCGCTCCGCCGTCCAGAGAAGAATGCCACCGAGAGAAACTAGAGGGAGAAGATCCTAGCGGCATCCGGACTAGAACGATCTAGACCGAAGAGAATTAGAGGCGCGTGGGATTTAGCTGGGGCAGCCTTGGGGCTTTTCTGGTGTGTCTTTGGGGCTACCCCTGCCCCCAAATATATAGGTGGAAGCCTGGGGTCGCAACTTGGGCGAGGGTTCTCCCCAAAGTCGGTTTTGGCCACCAGGAGGAGTCCAACACGGATTCCAGTACGAAACGCCACGGACTACAGCGTCTAGGGGGGAAACGCCAGGGACCCTCGCGTTTTTCCCTGGCCCCAAAGGAAAGTCTATTTCCCACCGACCTACGGCCTTGTGGACCTTCCTACTTGGCCTAGCTTTGGTTTCCGCGTTTTGGAGAGTTCCATAACCCTCCAGATACTTCCATGAGCTCCCGAGAACCTCCCGAAACATTTCTAGAAGTACCGGAATAATTTCCCGATGTTTCGTAACCTTTCCACAACTATTACCAAATGTTGCAAAACCTTCCGAGACTATTACGGATGTCTTTTTACTACTTCAAGACTCTTCTTGAATGTTCCGAAATCATCCGAGACCGTTCACGAATATTCTGAAACCATTTGGCACAACCTAGAACACTTCTAGTGCTACACGGAAACACTTCCGGTTCCACCCGAAAAAATTTTGGTACCCTTTCTCTTTTCGTCTCCTAGTTCTCTAACAGAATACTACTCGTTAAGTGTGTGACCCAATAGGTTCGGTATAATGCGGACATGACTGAGAACATCTTCCGGACATAGGTCAACAGCCTTTTGTCAATAGCCAATAATCAACAGCGGAGCCATGGACACTCATGTTGACTCCCGCACATACACGAATAAACTTCGATTGAACCTTTATGTTTAGTCATGTACCATTCCCTTTGCTTCGTGATATATGCCAAAGTTAGAGGAGAGATGTTTGGCACCCATGTGTAACAACTTCTTGAACACAAGCCACTTGTTATCCTCTTTGCTCGTTTGTCTCTATTTCTCGTTATTGTATTCCGGTATCCCCGTGATTAAATCACAATGCGTCTGGCCAGACTAGAATGGATATCGTCATACCGAGTGGGCCCAAAGTCAATATCTCTTCATCGTGGAGGAGCAAATCCCATTCTTGAACTATCACAGCCACTAGCCACACCATCTGACATACCCAGAACTTATTTTACTACTTCCCATTTACGGGAGGATTCATCTAAGAACCAAAGCATGTCTTCCTGTGTGAAGCAACTCGATACTCTCATGGTCTAAGGAATTACGTATATGATAACATTTCATGATATGACTTATAACGTAGTTACGATGTGATCTCTAAGTATATCATTCAATACTGGGGTCGGTTCAACATCATTGTTCTGCTAACAATATGTTCCCATTGATACTGACATCCTTGTTACAAGACCAATGTCCATGATTAAGAAAACGTAATCATCAGTTAGCACATGAGCTGGTCTTAGAGGCTAAACCAGGAACTCTTGGTGTTTACATTTCCACACATGCAAGTGAGTTTTCTTCTGAATCTCATAGTCAGGGTCATTGCAATTATAGCACAGAAATATAAATATTAATTACGAACATGGAAATATATATAATAACATTTTATTATTGCCTCTAGGGAATATTTCCAACAGCAATCAGATCCATGGCATCAAGGCCATTCTTCTTCAGCCTCACAATCTCTCGCGTCAAAGGAAGGGCTTGATCTTTGTCAACATTCGTCAGTCGGGGATTCCATCCCTGGGAATGGGCCAGTCTCACGTCCGAGTAAGGAGGCAACATACGAATACCGGCCTCTGTTCCCACCTTATAGTAAAACCAAGTATTTTGCCAATTCTTTACAGAATCAGGTATACTAGAAGGGAAATACTGGTCCCTGCTTCTTGGCAAGAAATAAGCCACCGCACAAATGATTCATCTTCTTACCACCACCTTCCCCGGATTTCTTCACTTTTTGAGGTTTGATGGCGTAGATGAAGCGGAAAAGGTGCAAGTCGGGTTCTATGCCTATGTATCCCTCGCATAGGGTAAAAAATCTAGATAGCAAGGTGGTAGCATTGGGCACAAGATGGTGGAGTTGGGATCCAGTAATCGCAAGAAAATCCAGCAAAAAAGGATGAGGGGGCAGAGAAAATCCCCGATCCACGTGGGAGAGGATAAACACTAGCTCATCCTCCTGAGGAAGGGGTTCTTCTTCCCCAGGAGATGGAATGCGACAACCATGGCGAGGAAGCATACCGGAGTCTTGGTAGACTTGGAGCATCTCCGCCGTAACGATGGAAGGAAGACACTCCCCCGCAGACATGGCTCCAGCAGGGCGCCACTGCTGGAGAAGCGAAGCTGCGGGAGAAGCATAAGCGGTCGGCGAGGAAGAGGTAGGAAGCTCTGCCGTCGACATGGAAACGAAGAGGAGATAGGAAGAAGAAGAACATACAGGGCGAGAGAAGATGTGATTCCAGATGTGTTTCTCCGTGGCGGAATGGACATATATAGCAAGGGAGCCCCGCCTGACACGCGTGAATCTAGCACTTCATAATGAGGACCGTTGCGGTTCCCCAAATCCAGCCCAATTAATAGTGCTCGGTTATTAGTATAATAACTGACCAGCGCAGAAATCGAGGCGATGGATCTGACAAGACATCCCACTTGCCCTGAAAAGAAGATTCTCTGACAAGGAAGATTTGTCTCCCTTGAGACGTAACAGATTTAATGCAAAGTCCAAGACTGCTTTGCCTACTCGGAAAGAAACTAGCTCCACGTCAAGGAGAGAAGTTATTTGGAAACCTCTCCGCTTACATCTCGTCCAAGTAAGTCATTACTCGGATAAGAACATCATGAACCGAGTAAGACATCACTCGGAAACCTTTTCCGAGTAAGCTACCACTCGAAGAAAGTCATTTCCAAAACAACTGAGTAAGTTGTCACTCGGAGAGTCAAAGAAGGCAGACAATACCCAAAAACTTAAAGCAGTGACAGGATGGGATACCACCTGAAGCTAAGTAACGATTTAGGAAGGAACTGCATTCTGGAGCGCACAACATACGGAAAATCTTGTATTCAGTAATTGCTCGAGAAAAGTTCCGAGTAATTAATTCACTAGTGGTCCGTCTTTGACGTAGATTACCAGATTGCTAGTAAGATAAGGCGCTCGGGGTAAAGGGTTGATATCCCATGTGGTATGATCTACGATGCTTTAGAATATCCAACTTTAGAAATCTTGTTCATATGGAGTTTAAGGCCTTTTACTCCGAGACACGCCCTCCGAGGCCTCACTCCACCTCTTCCGAGAGACGCTTGAGTGTCGCCAGATTTTTCCGTAACTTCCCCGACCCATATTTGAGGGAAAAGTTCAAATATCAATAAAGTCCTTATGGGCCTCTTATTGAGTTTAATATTCACATACCTCATGAATCTTTATGACATCGGCTGCCTCAATCATGAGTGCCCGAAAGCACTTAGGGGCTACTGTAGTGGTCATACCAAAGGTATACCCTTAAGCATTAGGAATCAAGGGCTACCCTTAGCATCATGATCTCCCAAGAATACCCAAGAAAATAAATGAAATAGACGAATCATAGAGAGTTTGAAAAAACACAGGGACATAGGTCACAACGCCTCCGAGTAATCCGCCACTCGGAAGAAGAGATGGTCTCTGAGTAATCAGTTACTCGGAAGAGGCGATAGTCTCCGAGTAATCAGTTACTCGGAAAGCGGATAGGCTCCGAGTAATCAGTTACTCGGAAGAAGGAATCGACGAGCTATTCACTACTCGGAAGAAGGAAGAGCAACGGGCGCGGAGCATTAAAGCCAGAGGCATTTCTCCTTCTTAATTAGCAGTAATGATCAGTCTGTTTCTTGTAATAAGTATAGGCGTTTATACCTGTAATTATGACCCATTTACCAGGGTAATGAAGGGGCAGAGGCGCACTCTATATAAGCCTCCCCCTCATCCTAGGGAGAGTTACGCGCACATCAAACTCAAACTTTGAGAAAGAACACCCCAGTCAGCCTGGGACAGGACTAAGGTTTTTTATCTCAAAGGAAATATGCAAAAGGGGAGCCTATGGTCTCTGCGTACAGATTCCTATAGCTCCAATACCACCCCTATATCTATTGTCAGTATTATATCCACGACATCCATAGCCTTTCCAAGATATATTGCTATGCAACATCCACCTTCTCATGACTTGATCTTCATGTCATACATGTTCCTGCTACACTGGCAGATGCATACATTTGCATACATCATGATAGCTTCATCTTCTTTATGTTTAGTACTTTTTTAAAGTGTGAAAGATCTTCTATACTCCTTGTAAAATAGAGTGTTACCCCTAAGTGAGGAAAAGATCCCAAAGAGGACAAATTTAAAAGATCCCAAAGAGGACAAATGAGAGTTAAATAGAAAGAGCCATTTAGGCCACCAAAAAAATACAAAAAATAAAAAAGAAGAAAAGGGGGCAACACTACTATTCCTTTTCAGAGATCCACAATCGTACTCCCTCTTATACCTTGTACTCCATAGAGATGATCATACATACATATAGCTATGTGGGGACCTTTACACTATAGCACTTGGCTTGTATATTCCAATGATGAGCCTCCTCAAATGAGCTCTAGGTCTTCTTGAGCAAGCAAGTTGGATGCACCCCCACTAGTTCTATTGGAGAGCTTTCCATAGCTCATATGTGCATCCGTTGCATGGCAATCCCTACTCCTCACATCATATCTATCATTTCGCCTTCTCTCGTGTAACACCCCGGGTGTCACACGATAGTAATCCTTTTTGTTTGAGTAATTAACAATTGATTAGCAAGTCATTAATCTCCCGTGAATCATGCAGGAGGTCAAATTCAAACTCCATTTGAGTTTTCAAAGAAAAGTGGAAATAAAACTTAATCCAAAAAATATTGCAACCACTTTTATTAATTGCCCAAAAGTACATGAAAATTGATCAGAAAAATATAATGAATTCGAATACGCTATCCGTATACCAACCACACCCCTCTAACACAACGAACATCGACATACCCCCCTCCGGGCCGTCTGTCAATAATCACCCGGAGCCGGCATTTCATCCCCGTATGAATTCCCGCTCCGAGCAACGCGCATTGCACTGCGTTAGAACACCGTTTACATTGCATCTGTCATGCATTTTTTGTATATTCTTGTTTTATATTTACTGTCCCCCCCCTTATTCTCCGGTAGACCCCGCTGTTGTCGACTACACCGCTGCTGGGTACGACTACTTCGTCGACGACCCTACTTCTACCGTCGAGCTTCCAGGCAAGCAGAGCCATTCTCTTCCCCAGATATCGCCTACCTTTCCGTACTTTTCTTGCACTAGGAATTACTGCTGCTGCTACGTTACAATCCTATTCAAGTGCATAACCTGGTTTTGTCGCCCCTTGATGTACCTTCCTTTATCCTATGTTGCCTATTATATATATTATATTCAGCAGTGAGCCCTGCGCATTGTTAGCTAGGATTAGATAGAGGGTCGTGATCACTCCGGGGAGTGAACGCAGATATAACTTATTACAACTGCACAGGTACGGTACAATGCAGACACTGCCTCTGGCCTCTACCCCGGCTCTGCCGAGCCACCATAAAGTGTGAGCTATCGAGGAGTGATCCTTGTACTCCACTCGTTGCTGAATCTGTATAGCCTCTCTAGGTACCTGAGAAACGGTTGTCCTTCAGGTAAGAAGTCGGACGACCCAACGGTGCCCGCTAGCGGTATTGCGACGGGACGACAGGGAGGGTACAACCAGTGTACCGGTGTGCTTGGCCCCTGATCGTTGGCTGCGAGAGTTACCAAACCACGAAAGTCGAGCTCTTCCAGGAGCACACGCGAGACAAGGTAAGGAGTCGGTTCACCTTGTTGGTAACCGCAGAGACTTGGTGGGACGACAGGGCAGACACCGATGTACTGGCGGTCCTGACTGCTATCGTTGTCCACGGGTCAGTTAAGTAGTGGCAACGATAGCGGTTGTCCCGCAAGTTAATAAAATTCTAAATGGTTCGGTTGATGACTTGAGAGCCCTGTTGGTCTGTACGCACTACCTTCACATGGGATAAGGAGTTATGGGCTCCCCTGCGTCGTAGTTCATTCGAAAGCTCTTCAGACGTCAGCAGTATTGCGGTCTGATTGCCAGGAAGTTCTGTGTCTTCTTTACTCGCGAGTGGTGTTTGCTTTTGCTTCCCGTCCAGCCTCGCACCGTGCAGGAGCGTGCAAGGGTGAGGGTCCTAGACCCCTTGGCGCATAGGATATAGTCCGGCGGATGGCCTCTCTGTTGAGCCTAGGATGGGCTGCGGCGTGTCGGATAGCTTTGGTGGAGCGTTCCCTAACAAGGTTCCCGCCACCCTGGAGATCCGAGCATGCAGGCTGAACAGTAGTGCACCCCTGCAGGGAGTTTAATCTATTCGAATAGCTATGTCCACGGTAACAGGACGCTTTATGATGAAGCTGGATCTTACCACTACAAACTATTATTATTCAACTGTATGGTTCCGGGTTTTCTTCCTCGCTGGGATGTCGAGGATGGGATCTCGGAGGCATTGTTAATTATTACAACTTACTATTATACAATGCTGCAGCAACTTCTGCTGCATTGTTATTTTATGCTTTATATTGAACTGTTGGCTATTCTCTTCTCATGCTACAAGACTCGTCAGAAGATGCTACTCTTCGTTAGGTCTAGCTTCTTACCCTTATTCTTATTTCTATCTTGCAGTTCACCATATAGCCTCCCCTTTCCATTTGATACAATGCATAATACTTAGTAGCGGACGTAAGACTCGAAGGTATGCTAGATACTCACCTTTGCTTTATTTCCCCTTTTCGTTTTGCCTGATCGGCCGCTGCAGACGACGTTGGAGCCCAGGATCAGGAGTACCCCGGAGGCGGCTACTACGACGTCGATTTCCCCGTCGACCATGAGTAGTTCGGTGGATCCCAGGCAGGAGGCCTCGCCTTTTCGATCTGTATCTCTGATGTCATTTGTGCTAGCCTTCTTAAGGCAAAGCTTGACTAACTATGTCTGTACTCAGATATTATGGCTTGTAAGACTTATGTATTCGGATCCTCGAGATTCCTGGTATTGTAACATATTGATTTATCCTTTTGTGTTTAGTGTTGTGCTGTGATATTCCCACCGTGGCACCCTAATCTCAGTCGTGTACCCTGCGTGTATGATTACTGTACACGGATTGATTTTGGGGGCGTCACAAGTTGGTATCAGAGCCGACTGCCTGTAGGACACCCCCTTCCAACTCCTTGGTCGAAGTCAAGTATAGTCTTTGCAAAACTACTTTACTAACAGCGTCGTGTGGCTTATCGGCCCACGTCGCAAACTGGGTGGTATTCGGATCTTTTTCTTCGCATCTTTACTCTGGGACTCTGATCTCTCTTCTCTTTCGGGTTAAAGATTTTGCTAACTCTGACTTTAGGTTCTCGTACCTCCTTCCTTTCGGAGAGCCCTACATTCCAGATGGTCTCTTACTTCTTCAGAAGATGTCGAAGATACTCTTCGATAAATTCCTGAGTCCGTATGTGCCCATCGCCCTTTCAATCCCCTTCCACCGATAGGTTTTGTTCACATTGCGGATAATTCCTCACACTTATCGAGGATCCGTTCATCCCCAGTGGTTCCTGTGATTCCAAAAATACTTTGAAATACTATTCGTTCTCGCGATAATCCTCGACAGCCTACTGCTTTGGAGATTCTTCTTACCTGCTAGCACTATGATTAATCCCGTTTGTCTTGTAGCCTTTGTTGAACTCCCTTGGCATTGCCATTCTGATCTGTTGAACCATCGTGTGTGCTAGTGCACATAATCATCAGTTGATCCCTATGAATCCATTCTTCTGGCTCAGACGTCATTCCCGACATGAGATGGTTCTCGGTAAATAAAACCTTAATTGATTAATAGTCAAGCTTCTATTCAGCTTATTCATGTTTGATCGATGTATCTGAATCTTATACACCAATATGGAAGTCATAATTCCTTTGTATTTAAGAATCAAATTATTTTTATGCTTCTATCTCCAATGCCTTGGAATTCTTTCTTCTTATGGTTTAGTACCGATACTCGCCCCAGACTCTCTGTACGCCGCGTGACCTTTTTGGTGGATTACTAACTGTCGTTCCCTTGTGTCCTAAATCATTGACGAGCTTCCCGTGATACGAAATGCATTTGGCGAACGGTATCATGTGTTCTGTGTCATCAGCCTTCTGCTTTGAAACTTGTATATCTTGTTCCTGTTGTTTGTCGTATAGATTCGTAAGATTTCCCTATGGGTTGTATCTATGTTTCAACCATCTGTGTGAACCCCGGAAACTTCTGCGGGTCATCCTCTACTGGTGTTATGCCAGATAAATTTCCTACTCTACAACTTCATCGAAAGAGAGAAGTGATTGAAATGTTATGCATTGAAGAAGTGGGAGTCGACCTTGAACTTGTGTTCATGCCCATGGATATGATGTAGAACTGATCATCAAAGCTTCTCGTAAAGATAAATATCTCCTAGGTATAAATTCTTCTACACCTATGATCCACCATTATACCTTTGAGTATTACCCCTGGTATCTCGAGGATATCATACCTTTGCACTACATCTTATGAGTTGTGATGAAACAATGCCTATCCCTGTCATCGCCATTTCACGGTTCTGGGTTGTCGTCAACCGAGAACACCGCTTACCTTTTGCTCCACCACCCCTTTTGTTTGGTGGTGTTGCTATTCAATTGCATTCTCTTGAAATCTCTCGACGTAAAGTGTCGTGGTCATCATCAGCATTTTTGCCTCTTCCAAGTGTTAATTGGATTCATCGTGTGAAATTTCATCCTTTCCCCTCGATGATTTATGTTATCATCGACGAACATCCTTGACTCTTTGCCAATACAAACTTGGTCATGTATATCTTGCCATGTTTTCCCTCGGGAAAGATTTACGCCTGATACTTGTGTATCATCACAATTTTCTTTCCCTTGGTCTGTTTAACCTTTATTTTAATATAAATTATCCGAGCAGTGCTAATTCCCTTCTAACACTTTGGTGTACTACTTTGCTCGTACAACCTGTTACTACTGTTGATAACATTTTTGTAACCGCCGATGGACAAGAACTTTGCCTATTGGTCCGCCTCGTCTTAACGAGCAGGAAGATGGTTCTCTTCGTCCCTCGCCCTTGGTACCGACATTGCTGCCGACATAGCTGACAAGTTGTTCTCTGACTTACCTTGCAACATGATCGCATTGTTTTTCACCACCCTTCTTATACAATGTGGAACCATAACCCACAGTTCCACAGGATCGAAACCTGACTCTCTTGTACCTTTCTGTTCTCGAGATTATTCCTCTTGCTTGACCTCGTATGCAATTCACGAATCCTATACCTTGTGATATTCAGTTTGATATCAGACGCGGTGCTTATGCCTGATGCCCTGGACCCCTTTTCATCCTCCGTTATCATCGTCGAATGCTTGCATATTCGCTTGAAGCTTCTCATACCTTCTTTTGTTTTCTCTTGATGTATTTCCCTGAGTATAAACTTGGAAGATACATTGTACCCCATTCCCTTGGTCAGCATTGGCTTGTCAGAACCCCAACTAGGGTAAGTGCTAGGGCTTGTTTGACCCTTTTGCATCATGAAAAATTCAAAAGAAATTCAAAAATGGGGAAGCAGAAAGCCCTGAGAATTTTTTTGAAATGGCCAGATAAAAATCTTTTTCCAAAAATCATTTGAATGTTTGGAAAATTCCTATAAATGATGCTGATCATTTTAAAAGTGGTTTGGGTATTTTCCCATACTCATGGAATTTTCTAATATTCAAATAGTGCCCTGGAAATTAAATTTGACCCCTATTTGATTTGAAATTCAAATGTATTGAATTTCAAAAATGCTCAAATTCTATAAGTGACTTGCTACTGGTCACCTAGGATTTATAAAATTGTTTGGGAATTTTAATAAATTGCTCTACTATTTATTTTGGGGCAAAACCAATTATAGAAAAGATAATAGCAGAAACAAAACAAAGAAAATTAGAAAAAAAAGGAAAGAGGCCCAGCCAGCAGGCCTAGCCGGCCCAACTCGGGGAGGTGGCCCAGCCCGGGGGCACCACCGTCTTCTTCCCCGAGCCAGGCAGGAAGGGCGCTGCGTGGCGTCCATGCCGGCGTCGCCAGGCCTCCCACGGCTCCCTTCCGTGCTCATCCGGCGACGTGGAGACCCGGAGAAGCCCCAAGACCTTTTCCCCCCTCTCTCTGGTCGCCTGCACCTCCTCCTCGTCGAGATCCTGCGCGACACGAAGCTCACCGCCGGCCACCCCTGCGAGAAGACGTGGCCACCGTGCCCCTCGGGCTGCACCAAGCTGTCGAGAGAGATCCCCGCGGCCGTCTTCGTCTTCGCACCCGGTCAATTGGCGCCGAGAGGCTTCCACGACGACGCCACCTCCAACTTTCCACCGCCGGCCGCCGCGAGCTTCGTTGACGAATTCCGGCGCAACCAGTTCGCCCCCGGCCTCCTCTCCAACCTCTTCGTCCTCCCCGTGCTCTGGTGAGCGAAACCCCCCTAACTCCTGCCTTTTCTGCGCTTCCAGTCATCGTGCCCGTCGAGCCGAGCTCCGGCTGCCGCCGCACCTCCACGCCGACGAGACTACGGCCACCCCCAGCCCTTCCCGTGGGCACGAGGTGATGCGGACGTGCACGAGGGGCACTCCGGTGCAATCCCCGTGCCAAACCGTGGCCGGAAGGCCCCCCGGGAGTGTCACCGCCGTGCCCAGTAGCCGCCGCCGGTTAACCGCCGGTGGGCGGTTTAGTTAAGGACTAATCCCCCTGCTAATGAACCCTAGGGCCACTGACAAGTGGGCCCTGCCCCTAATTAAGCCTCTGCTAACTTTTTCAAACCGGGGATTAACCCCCTGAGGCTGACACTCTGGCCCCACTGGTCAGCCCCCCCTGTGACATCACCCTGAGCTCAGCATGACGCAGTAAAGAATTTCCAGAAAATAGAAATGTAATAATTTTATCCAGAAAATTCCAGAAAATTGTTTAAACTTTGGAAATTCATAAGTAATTCATTTTAACTCCAAATATAACAAATAATATGTCTAAAATTATCAGAAAAATCTAAGGATTATGAATATGGGCTCTGTTTTCATGTTTGACCATTTTAAAATGGGTGAAAAGTGCAAAACATCCATATGGCTTTAATTCAAATTCAATTTTGAAGCACATTTGCAAATGACTTTGCATTTGACTTCTTTGAAATGGAATTGTACCCATATTGTGACCAAGAACATCACCATTTCAATATTGATCATGTGTTTGAGCATTGCAAATAAATTTATACCTTGTTTGATTGTTTGCTCGATAGACGTGCAACCGGAACCGGAGGCCACCCCCTTCGTTGAAGACCCCGATATCGAACCTCGTCAGCAAGGCAAGCAAACCCCATTGATCATGTCTATAAAATCCCAATTCCCTCTCAGTCTCGCTTATGCATGTTTAGGAGATCACTTTGTATCGATTCTACCGCATAGTTGAACCCATATCCGATGCATGACCTATCATCTTGTCACAGTAGTAAGCAAACCACAATCCTAGCTGACATAGGAGTTGATTGATATCATGAAGCCCCTGCAACTATTACAGCTTATTGACGGCTTAGTGTTACATGAGGTTGCTTTTGATGTGAGTCGGGATGATGATGAACATGGTGTTGATGAAAGTGAAACTGTGTCGGTGAATCCACCCTAATACAAGGTGAACGATGAGAGGCTGTGTAGGAGTACACAGTGGGTTGTCTCGTTGAACACTGCCTTAGGCATCGAGTTCTTGTATGGTAATCCAAGACAAAGAGTACAACCACACATTGGGCTCACTGACCCCTCTCGGCCTAGTACCTTGATCCGTGTCGACGTCCAGGAGTCACATTAGTTCGGGCTTTCCATTTGGCATCTGCATAGAAAAAGAATGAAGGAATGGTTGCATCATATAGATATGTGGGTGCACCTGTGAGGCAGGAAAACCATCTGCCAGAGGTGGCGTCTCCGTCACTTACATTGTTTGAGTCTGTTTCGTTGATCCGGCCAGGCTCTCGAGCGGAGGCAAACTCAGATAGTCGACTCCTGGAATAGACCGGTTGTGAGCGAAGTGTCGTGGTGACCATCCTCACTGTCACCTCTTGAGCGGTGGCGAGACCTGGCGGTAACCGATGGTCATGTGTGTGTAGTTTACACCCTTGCAAGGTTAACAAAACTATTCGAATAGACGCATCCGCGGTTAAGGACTACTTGGAACCTGTACCTGATTATTAGACAACTTGAATGGATACTTATAAAACTCGCAAGATAAGCGTTAGTGATATGGTGTGCCTCCTCGTGGGGAAGTCGAGGAAGTAACCATAGTGGTGTATTGGTTGGAGATGTAGTGGACTCGTGTACGCTTCTTATCTCAAGTCTGGTACTCGTAGTTCAGGATTAGCCAAGTCAAAGCTGGCACTTGTGCATGATGAAACCCCACCTCCCTTTACCTTGATACTTGAGCATGAGTAGTATAGATCTGATGTAAGTCTTGCTGAGTATGACTTTGTACTCACGTTTGCTTATTCTATGTTTTAGATAAGAACCGGACCCCGATGGAGTCAACTTCGTGAAGCTCGACGTTGGCTAAGTTAGCATAGTCCCAGATAGCAGTCTGGTCCCTCGTGGAAGGGCATGTTTGTTTACAAGGCTTCTCTAAGCCATTTGTTAAACTTGTCTGTACTCAGACCTAATTTTCTTCCGTTGTATGATGTAATGTTGATCACAGACATGTGATCTTTGTATGCTCTATGTGTATATCAATAAAGAATACTTTGTAGAGTTATGTGATGATACCTGCTGTTCATACTAGGCATGTGTGCTGCGTGTATGTTTATAACATGCATGTCTTAGTATGGGTTTTCGAGGCCTTAGTTGTGATCTGGCTGGCGGTCTTTTATACACCAAGTGGCCCTTAGATGTGCGCAGCTTGGGGCATCGCGATGCGATTGCTCGTGACTCTGTCACGTGCACACTTTGTTGTATGATCGAGCCCGCCCTAGACCCCGACTAAGTGATCGGGCTGGAGTAAGTCTATGTAACTGTTAGGATCCAATCGATAACATGGTTGAGGCGACTTGTCTATGAGTATGGGATTCACCACCCATAAGCATTTAGACTTGTGAGCGGACGATGAGGACCCATCTCAGTTGATCATCCGGCCTGAATGGGATGCCCCTCATGTTCGATGCTTACTGAGAACGTTCTGTGCTTGGCCTTGTCTGCTTAGACAAGTGGGTACGGTTCTCGGCTCTCCATGTGATTGTATCGTGACTGGAATTACATACGCTAACCCCGGGTCCCGACAGACTTGGTATCAGAGCAGGACTGTCTGTAGGCTTATCAAACCCTTGGTCGAAGTCGAGTCTAGCATGATATAGTTATATAGTTACTCTGGGTATAAGGGAATAACGTAAGGCTTCTTTTTCTCCTTATCCTCATCGATCTGAGTTCTGGGTCACCTTATCCTTTCTACGGGATGATAGGACTAGGCTCATCTATGTCTTTACTAGAACATCTCGTTGTTTGCCTCCTTGTAGCCGTAGGACAGTTGTGGTCGTCCAGACTCATCGTTCTGTTGAGTTCCTTGAAGAAGTTCTGTCCAAATTCTTCGAGGTTGTTTCATTTTCCATCCCGGTGTAGCCGTTATGCTGCCGGATTTGTTCCAAGTTTCTATGAATCATTGCCTTCGCATTATAATCTTTCCGCCTTCCTCATGTCTTGTTATCCTTGAATCCATCATTCAACCTGTTTTGATTGTTGATTTTTATCACACAGGATGTCAGGTGGAACTCGTAGTGCTGTTCGTCGGAATCGAGACCGTGTTCGGAATCGAAATGATGATGAACCCCTACCACCGCCTTCTGCGGCGGAAATCATGATGGAAGCTGAGAAGAATCAACGTGATCAAACACGCCTTCTGGAGCTCATCGAGCAGAATACCTCACGTCATCGTAATGTGGTTGTGAGCATTCAGGACTTCATCCTCCTCAAGCCATCGGTATTCCGATGTTCTTCTGAGCCCCTTGAAGTTGATGATTGGCTCCGTTCCATCGAGCGTAAGCTTGATACTGCACATGTTGCTCCCGATGATCGAGTTATATTCAAGGCATACTTTCTGGAAGGTGCTGCCGCTGAATGGTGGGAGAACTATGTTGCTATGCAGCCAGATAGTCACGTAGTGACTTGGCAGGAGTTCTGTGTTGCCTTTCGAGGGTACCACCTTCTGGATGAGTTGATGGAGCGCAAGAAGGAAGAGTTCTGCAATCTCACTCAAGGAGAGATGTCCATGCATGAGTGTGTGAGAGAGTTCAACCGTCTTGCCCGGTATGCCCAAGATGAGATCACCACCGATGCCAGAAAGCAGGCAAGGTTCCGTAAGGGACTTAGCCCCATCCTTCGTCATGATCTCAACCTCATCGAATTTGCCACCTTTGAGGATTTAGTCAACAGATCCTTCAGAGCTGAGCATGGCAATGAAATTTTCGAGGAGTCCCGTAAGCATGCTCTTGAGCTTGCTCCTTCTTCAAGTTCAGCCCCTCAGAAACGCAGAATTTGGATTCCAACCAGAGCCATACCTCAAAACCTTCTCCAGAGGCCATCACAAAATATATGCCATCCACCCCAACACATTATTCCACCCCGGAATGATGGTGTGCAACCAAGTAATCCCACTCCCAACATTTCAGACAGGGTATGCTTTAAGTGTGGTCTTCCAGGCCATTACTATCGTCAATGCCCTCAGGTCTTGATGGCACCACGTCATTCTCGACCCAAACCTCCAAAGAAACCAACCACCAAAGCTTTTCCAGCAAAGCCTTCATCCACTAGTAGTGGTTGTGTGAACCAAATCTCAGTGCAGGAAACCACTGATGCTTCTGACGTCATTCTTGGTACACTCCCAGTCAATCATGTCCCCGCCTCTGTTCTTTTCGATCCAGGAGCTTCTCATTCATTCATGTCGGAGAGTTATGCACTTCGTCATGAGTTTCCTTTTGAAGAAATGTTTTCTCCAATGATCATTCAAACTCCTGGTTCAAAGTGGAAAACTAATAGAGTAAGCCATGGCAATCAAATTGCAATTGAGGGTATAGTATTCCTTGCTTCACTTATATCCCTCAAGTCTTCGGACATTGATGTCATCCTAGGAATGGATTGGTTATCAAGGCAGAATGCTTTCCTTGATTGTAAAACCAAATCAGTCAAACTCACCCACCCTTCAGGCCAGACCATTGACTACATATCACCCAGCTCTAGAATCCAGATGCATACTTTGAATGTGCTTCCCCTTCCAGACCTTGAAGATGTTCCGGTGGTTCGTGACTTCCCGGAAGTCTTTCCTGAAGAGCTGCCGGGAATGCCACCCGACAGGTGTGTAGAATTCATAGTGGATCTTATACCAGGCACAGCCCCAATTTCGAGACGCCCATATAGAATGGCCCCACATGAGTTAGCTGAGCTAAAAACCCAACTTGATGCTTCGTTGGCAAAAGGCTTCATCCGCCCTAGCTCATCGCCATGGGGTTGCCCCGTTCTGTTCTTAACGAAGAAAGATGGAACAGAAAGGATGTGTGTAGAATATCGCCCGCTAAATCTAGCGACGATAAAGAACAAGTACCCACTGCCCAGGATCAATGATCTTTATGATCAACTTGCAGGATCCTCTGTCTTCTCCAAGATGGATTTGAGATTAGGCTATCATCAAATCAAAATCCGAAATGAGGACATTCCCAAAATGGCTTTCACTACTCGTTATGGTCTTTACGAGTATACCGTCATGTCCTTCGGTTTAACCAATGCCCCCGCCACATTCTCACGCTTGATGAATTCGATCTTCATGGAGTACCTAGATAAATTTGTTGTGGTTTATCTCGATGATATTCTCATCTACTCGAAGAACGAAGAAGATCATGCCCAACACTTAAGGTTGGTATTGTTGAAACTTAGAGAGCACCGCCTGTATGCTAAATTCTCCAAGTGTGAATTTTGGCTACCAGAAGTGACCTACTTAGGCCACGTGACTTCTGTGAAAGGTGTTGCAGTCAATCCCGAGAGAGTTCAGGCCGTCCTTGACTGGACTCCACCTGAATCGGTTAAGCAAGTTAGGAGTTTTCTTGGCCTAGCAAGCTATTGCCGCCGCTTCGTCGAGAACTTTTCTAAAGTTGCAAAGCCTCTTACTGAACTCCTCAAGAAAGATAAGAAATTCCAATGGAATCCCAAGTGCGAGGAAAGCTTTCAAGAGCTAAAAAGAAGATTGACTTCTGCACCCGTACTTGCACCTCAAGACACCAAAAGGGATTTCGAGATCTATTTTGATGCTTCACGGCAAGGGTTAGGATGCATACTTATGCAAGATCGACATGTGGTAGCTTATGCTTCACGCCAATTGCGGCCACATGAAGAGAACTATCCTACCCATGATCTTGAACTCGCTGCCGTAATTCATGCCCTGAAGACTTGGCGACATTACCTCCTTGGTAATCGTTGTGAGATATATTCCGACCACCAAAGCCTCAAATACATTTTCACCCAGCCAGATCTTAATCTCAGGCAAAGACGCTGGATAGAGTTGATAAAAGATTATGACTTAGGAATTCTTACACCCCAGGCAAGGCCAATGTCATGGCTGATGCACTAAGTCGTAAGTCGTATTGTAACAACCTCATGTTACAACAGTATCAACGACTTCTTCATGAGGAATTTCGAAAGCTCAATCTCGAGATTGTTCCTCGTGGATCTCTTTTCAACTTGGTGGCGAACCCAACCCTTGAGGACCAAATTATAGTTGCCCAAAGACGTGCACGAGGTGTACGCCGGATCAAGGAGAACATTGCTAGCGGAGTTGCTAAATGTTTCTCCAAAGATAGTAAAGGAACGGTATTCTTTGAAAATCGTTTGGTAGTACCTAAGAATAGGGATCTAAGGCAACTCATCCTCAAAGAAGCCCATGACACACCCCTCTCGATTCATCCCGGTAGCACAAAAATGTACCGAGATCTACGCCAGAGATTTTGGTGGACCCGGATGAAGAGAGACATTGCTCGATTTGTTGCTGAATGTGATGTTTGTCATCGCATTAAGGCAGAACACCAAAGACCTGCTGGCACACTTCAACCTTTGCCTATTCCAGAGTGGAAATGGGACAAAGTCGGTATGGACTTCATCACCGGCTTTCCAAAAACCCAGAAAGGAAATGATGCCATCTTCGTGGTCATTGATAGACTTTCCAAAGTTGCTCACTTCCTTCCCGTTCGCGAGTCTATAACTGCTAGCCAGTTAGCGGACTTTTACATCTCTAGAATTGTGTCTCTTCACGGTGTTCCTTTGGTGATCAATTCACATCGTGGTAGCCTTTTCACCTCTAAATTCTGGGGAAGCTTTCAGAGTGCTATGGGAACTCATCTATCCTTTAGTACAGCTTTCCATCCTCATTCTAGCGGTGAAGTTGAAAGGGTTAATCAAATCTTGGAAGACATGCTCAGAGCTTGTGTTATCTCATTCGTAAAGAATTGGGAGAAATCTCTTCCATTCGCCGAATTTGCTTATAACAATAGTTTTCAATCTAGTCTGAACATGGCTCCTTTTGAACTCCTCTATGGACGACGATGTCGAACACCCCTTAAGTGGTCAGAAACCGGTGAAAGACAACTCTTTGGACCAGATTTGATCAAGGAAGCAGAAGATCAAGTTCGCATTGTTCATGATCGTTTGAAAGCCGCTCAATCTCGTCAGAAAAGCTACTATGATCGTCATCATAGAAAGGAGAGCTACAATCTGGATGAGAAGGCGTACCTTCGGGTTACTCCTCTGAAGGGAACCCAACGATTCGGTATCAAAGGCAAGTTGGCCCCACATTACATCGGACCTTTCTGCATTCTAGCTAAACGTGGAGAAGTTGCCTACAAACTTGAACTACCCCCTCACCTTTCCCGAGTACATGATGTATTCAATGTGTCACAACTCAGGCGTTGCTTCAAGGACCCCATCCGCGAAGTCGACCATGAAACGCTTGATCTCCAAGATGACCTTTCTTATCGAGAGTACCCTGTTCGTATTCTTGATTCAGTAGAGCGTGTCACTCGTCGTCAGAAGATCAAGTTCCTCAAAGTGCAATGGTCAAATCACTCCGAGAAAGAAGAAACATGGGAGAGAGAAGACCGCCTCCGTGCCGAGTTCCCCACCTTCCTCCCGACGACTTCTGAATCTCGGGACGAGATTCTTTTGAGTGGGGTGAGTTGTCAGAACCCCAACTAGGGTAAGTGCTAGGGCTTGTTTGACCCTTTTGCATCATGAAAAATTCAAAAGAAATTCAAAAATGGGGAAGCAGAAAGCCCTGAGAATTTTTTTGAAATGGCCAGATAAAAATCTTTTTCCAAAAATCATTTGAATGTTTGGAAAATTCCTATAAATGATGCTGATCATTTTAAAAGTGGTTTGGGTATTTTCCCATACTCATGGAATCTTCTAATATTCAAATAGTGCCGTGGAAATTAAATTTGACCCCTATTTGATTTGAAATTCAAATGTATTGAATTTCAAAAATTCTCAAATTCTATAAGTGACTTGCTACTGGTCACCTAGGATTTATTAAATTGTTTGGGCATTTTAATAAATTGCTCTGCGATTTATTTTGGGGCAAAACCAATTACAGAAAAGATAATAGCAGAAACAAAACAAAGAAAATTAGAAAAAAAAGGAAAGAGGCCCAGCCAGCAGGCCTAGCCGGCCCAACTCGGGGAGGTGGCCCAGCCCGGGGGCACCACTGTCTTCTTCCCCGAGCCAGGCAGGCAGGGCGCTGCCTGGCGTCCATGCCGGCGTCGCCAGGCCTCCCACGGCTCCCTTCCGTGCTCATCCGGCGACGTGGAGACCCGGAGAAGCCCCAAGACCGTTTCCCCCCTCTCTCTGGTCGCCTGCACCTCCTCCTCGTCGAGATCCTGCGCGACCCGAAGCTCACCGCCGGCCACCCCTGCGAGAAGACGTGGCCACCGTGCCCCTCGGGCTGCACCAAGCTGTCCAGAGAGATCCCCGCGGCCATCTACGTCTTCGTGCCCGGTCAATTGGCGCCGAGAGGCTTCCACGACGACGCCACCTCCAACTTTCCACCGCCGTCCGCCGGTAGCTTCGTTGAGGAATTCCGGCGCCACCAGTTCGCCCTCGGCCTCCTCTCCAACCTCTTCGTCCTCCCCGTGCTCCGGTGAGCGAAACCCCCCTAACCCCTGCCTTTTCCGCGCTTCCAGTCATCGTGCCCGTCGAGCCGAGCTCCGGCTGCCGCCGCACCCCCATGCCGACGAGACTACGGCCACCCCCAGCCCTTCCGGTGGGCACGAGGTGATGCGGACGTGCACGAGGAGCACTCCGTTGCAATCCCCGTGCCAAACCGTGGCCGGAAGGCCCCCCCCCCCCCGGCGTGTCGCCGCCGTGCCCAGTAGCCGCCGCCGGTTAACCGCCGGTGGGCGGTTTAGTTAAGGACTAATCCCCCTGCTAATGAACCCTAGGGCCACTGACAGGTGGGCCCTGCCCCTAATTAAGCCTCTGCTAACTTTTTCAAACCGGGGATTAACCCCCTGAGGCTGACACTCTGGCCCCACTGGTCAGCACCCCCTGTGACGTCACCCTGAGCTCAGCATGACGCAGTAAAGAATTTCCAGAAAATAGAAATGAATTAATTTTATCCAGAAAATTCCAGAAAATTGTTTAAACTTTGGAAATTCATAAGTAATTCATTTTAACTCCAAATATAACAAATAATATGTCTAAAATTATCAGAAAAATCCAAGGATTATGAATATGGGCTCTGTTTTCATGTTTGACCATTTTAAAATGGGTGAACAGTGCAAAACATCCATATGGCTTTAATTCAAATTCAATTTTGAAGCACATTTGCAAATGACTTTGCATTTGACTTCTTTTAAATGGAATTGTACCCATATTGTGACCAAGAATATCACCATTTCAATATTGATCATGTGTTTGAGCATTGCAAATAAATTTATACCTTGTTTGATTGTTTGCTCGATAGACGTGCAACCGGAACCGGAGGCCACCCCCTTCATTGAAGACCCCGATATCGAACCTCGTCAGCAAGGCAAGCAAACCCCATTGATCATGTCTATAAAATCCCAATTCCCTCTCAGTATCGCTTATGCATGTTTAGGAGATCACTTTGTATCGATTCTACCGCATAGTTGAACCCATATCCGATGCATGACCTATCATCTTGTCACAGTAGTAAGCAAACCACAATCCTAGCTGACATAGGAGTTGATTGATATCATGAAGCCCCTGCAACTGTTACAGCTTATTGCATGCTTAGTGTTACATGAGGTTGCTTTTGATGTGAGTCGGGATGATGATGAACATGGTGTTGATGAAAGTGAAACTGTGTCGGTGAATCCACCCTAATACAAGGTGAACGATGAGAGGCTGTGTAGGAGTACACAGTGGGTTATCTCGTTGAACACTGCCTTAGGCATCGAGTTCTTGTATGGTAATCCAAGACAAAGAGTACAACCACACATTGGGCTCACTGACCCATCTCGGCCTAGTACCTTGATCCGTGTCGACGTCCAGGAGTCACATTAGTTCGGGCTTTCCATTTGGCATCTGCATAGAAAAAGAATGAAGGAATGGTTGCATCATATAGATATGTGGGTGCACCTGTGAGGCAGGAAAACCATCTGCCAGAGGTGGCGTCTCCGTCACTTACATTGTTTGAGTCCGTTTCGTTGATCCGCCCGGGCTCTCGAGCGGAGGCAAACTCAGATAGTCGACTCCTGGAATAGACCGGTTGTGAGCGAAGTGTCGTGGTGAACATCCTCGCTGTCACCTCTTGAGCGGTGGCGAGACCTGGCGGTAACCGATGGTCATGTGTTTGTAGTTTACACCCTTGCAAGGTTAACAAAACTATTCGAATAGCCGCGTCCGCGGTTAAGGACTACTTGGAACCTGTACCTGATTATTAGACAACTTGAAAGGATACTTATAAAACTCGCAAGATAAGCGTGAGTGCTATGGTGTGCCTCCTCGTGGGGAAGTCGAGGAAGTAACCATAGTGGTGTATTGGTTGGACATGTAGTGGACTCGTGTACGCTTCTTATCTCAAGTCTGGTACTCGTAGTTCAGGATTAGCCAAGTCAAAGCTGGCACTTCTGCATGATGAAACCCCACCTCCCTTTACCTTGATACTTGAGCATGAGTAGTATAGATCTGATGTAAGTCTTGCTGAGTACGACTTTGTACTCACGTTTGCTTATTCTATGTTTTAGATAAGAACCGGACCCCGATGAAGTCACCTTCGTGAAGCTTGGCGTTGACCTTGGTAGCATAGTCCCAGACAGCAGTCTGGTCCCTCGTGGAAGGGCATGTTTGTTTACAAGGCTTCTCTAAACCATTTGTTAAACTTGTCTGTACTCAGACCTAATTTGCTTCCGTTGTATGATGTAATGTTGATCACCGACATGTGATCTTTGTATGCTATATGTGTATATCAATAAAGAATACTTTGTAGAGTTATGTGATGATACCTGCTGTTCATACTAGGCATGTGTGGTGCGTGTATGTTTATAACATGCATGTCTTAGTATGGGTTTTCGAGACCTTAGTTGTGATCTGGCTGGCGGTCTTTTATACACCAAGTGGCCCTTAGATGTGCGCAGCTTGGGGCATCGCGATGCGATTGTTCGTGACCCTGTCATGTGCACACTTTGTTGTATGATCGAGCCCACCCTAGACCCCGACTAAGTGATCGGGCTGGAGTAAGTGAATGTAAGAGTTAGGATCCAATCGATAACATGGTTGAGGTGACTTGTCTATGAGTATGGGATTCACCACCCATAAGCATTTAGACTTGTGAGCGGACGTTGAGGACCCATCTCAGTTGATCATCCGGCCTGAATGGGATGCCCCTCACGTTCGATGCTTACCGAGAACGTTCTGTGCTTGGCCTTGTCTGCTTAGACAAGTGGGTACTGTTCTCGGTTCTCCATGTGATTGTATCGTGACTGGAATTACATACACTAACCCCGGGTCCCGACAGGTTCACACGTTCAAGATTTTCTGAGGTGGATGGATTAGCGGTGGAAACCTTCGGGGGTGGTCTGGCACGAACAGTGGGGTTTCCTTTGGCATGGGGTGGAGCATTTTGGTTGACGGGGCACTCACGACAATAGTGACCAGGCTGGCCACATCTAAAGCAGGCTCCAAAGATAGTGCGGGGAGCTGGGTTGTTTGGTGGAGCTGGTGGACGAGGTGGCACAAGGGATGGCCTCGGTGGGTTGTTTTGGGGAAACAAACTGTTAGGAATCCAGATCATGCGCTTCTAAGGGCGTGAACTGGAAGAAGGGGCAAGTTCAAGAGCATGCTTGCGAGACTTCTCAAAAACTTCATTGCCATGCTCAGCTCTAAAGGATCTGTTGACTAAATCCTCAAAGGTGGCAAACTCAAGGAGGTTGAGATCATGACGAAGGATGGGGCTAAGTCCCTTGCGGAACCTTGCCTGCTTTCTGGCATCCGTGGTGATCTCGTCATGGGCATAACGAGCAAGACGGTTGAATTCCCTCACATACTCATGAATGGACATCTCTCCTTGATTTAGATTGCAGAACTCTTCCTTCTTGCGCTCCATCAACTCATCCAGAATGTGGTACCCTCGAAAGGCAACACAGAACTCCTGCCAAGTCACTACGTGACCATCTGACTGCATTGCAACATAGTTCTCCCACCACTTAAGAGCAGCACCTTCCAAGAAGTATACCGCGAAAATAACTCGGTCATCGGGAGCAACATGTGCAGTATCAAGCTTATTCTCGATGGAACGGAGCCAATCATCAGCTTCAAGGGGCTCAGAAGAACATCGGAATACCGGTGGCTTGAGGAGGATGAAGTCCTGAATGCTGACCACCACATTACGATGGTGGGCGGTATTCTGCTCGATGAGCTCCAGAAGGCGTGTCTGATCACGTCTATTCCGCTCAGCTTCCATCATGATTTCCGCCGCAGAAGGCAGGGGTGGAAGTTCATCATCATCTCGATTCCGATCACGGTCTCGATTCCGAAGAACAGCACTACGAGTTCCACCTGACATCCTGTGTGATAAAAAATCAACAATCAGAACATGTTGTACGCTTCTTATCTCAAGTCTGGTACTCGTAGTTCAGGATTAGCCAAGTCAAAGCTGGCACTTCTGCATGATGAAACCCCACCTCCCTTTACCTTGATACTTGAGCATGAGTAGTATAGATCTGATGTAAGTCTTGCTGAGTACGACTTTGTACTCACGTTTGCTTATTCTATGTTTTAGATAAGAACCGGACCCCGATGGAGTCACCTTCGTGAAGCTCGACGTTGGCTAAGTTAGCATAGTCCCAGACAGCAGTCTGGTCCCTCGTGGAAGGGCATGTTTGTTTACAAGGCTTCTCTAAGCCATTTGTTAAACTTGTCTGTACTCAGACCTAATTTGCTTCCGTTGTATGATGTAATGTTGATCACAGACATGTGATCTTTGTATGCTCTATGTGTATATCAATAAAGAATACTTTGTAGAGTTATGTGATGATACCTGCTGTTCATACTAGGCATGTGTGCTGCGTGTATGTTTATAACATGCATGTCTTAGTATGGGTTTTCGAGGCCTTAGTTGTGATCTGGCTGGCGGTACTTTATACACCAAGTGGCCCTTAGATGTGCGCAGCTTGGGACATCGCGATGCGATTGCTCGTGACTCTGTCACGTGCACACTTTGTTGTATGATCGAGCCCGCCCTAGACCCCGACTAAGTGATCGGGCTGGAGTAAGTCTATGTAAGAGTTAGGATCCAATCGATAACATGGTTGAGGCGACTTGTCTATGAGTATGGGATTCACCACCCATAAGCATTTAGACTTGTGAGCGGACGATGAGGACCCATCTCAGTTGATCATCCGGCCTGAATGGGATGCCCCTCACGTTCGATGCTTACCGAAAACGTTTCTGTGCTTGGCCTTGTCTGCTTAGACAAGTGGGTACGGTTCTCGGCTCTCCATGTGATTGTATCGTGACTGGAATTACATACGGTAACCCCGGGTCCCGACATGGCTGAACCATGTACCGATCCAACCCCCCCTCAAGTTTCCCCCCTATACTATACGTAAGTACGATGAAGCCCCAGAATGAAGGATGACAACCCGTCGAGATGCACTGATGCAGAGAAATGAAGACGTCAACTTGAAGGATTAACTTCTTCGAGAAGGACAACAAGCACCAGAAGAATCGTTAGAATACGAAACCGAAACCTTAACCCTTACCCTACTTTTAATTCTCGGGACGAGAATTCTTTGTAGTGGTGGAGATTTGTAACACCCCGGGTGTCACACGACAGTAATCCTTTTTGTTTGAGTAATTAAAAATTGATTAGCAAGTCATTAATCTCCCGTGAATCATGCAGGAGGTCAAATTCAAACTCCATTTGAGTTTTCAAAGCAAAGTGGAAATAAAACTTAATCCAAAAAATAATGCAACCACTTTTATTAAATGCCCAAAAGTCAGTAGGTCACAATAAAACAGCAATGATATTTTAAACATATCAAACAATAGCTAATACAACCCCAAATTAATTCCTTTTAAATAAAAGAAAATGAAAATGGATTTTTATCATCAACAAACTTTTTGTGGAAGTATACTAAAGTGTAACAACAATTATGAAACAAGTTTCACATCTTTATAAAATCTAAAGCTACCTAAACTAAAAAAAAACAGAAAAGAATTACAAGAGAAAACAGAAAAGCAAAAAATAGAAAACCCTTATACCCCGCACTAGGAAACGCTCGCAGGCCGAGCCCACCCCCTTCCTTCTTCTTCCTCCTACTGTTCACGCACGCACGCCATGGACACGCACGTAGCCCCCTCGCACGTGCTCAGCAGCGGCTTGCCGCCGTGGCCTCCTTGGAGGATAAGGGAGACGCCCAACCACCCCTGGAAACCCTAGCCCCTCACTTCCCCTCCCCGTCTCTCTCCCTCTCGAATCGAGCTCGCATCTGAGCTCTCGGCCGCCACCGTCCCGCCATTGGCGCGGCCACTAGCCGCATCTCGCCTCGCCGGTGTGTCCGAAAGCTTCGTGGGACTCGTCTTCGTCGACCACGCCCGCTACCTCGAGCCTCTGGCCTCTGCATCGCCGCCGACGTGCGCCTCTTCACAGTCACAGCCATCGGGCGCCACCACTCGATCCGCCGCCGGTGGTCCTCCCCGAGCCCACTGCCGACCCAACAGCTTGATGTGAGCCCCTCCCCCAGTTTCCCCTGTACCCATCGAGCCCATCGTCGTTGGCGCCATACGCCACTTTGGCCGGCCTTGCCTCGGTTCACGCTCGACCTCCCCAGTACACGTAGCGTAATCTCCCTGACCGCGCTCTGCACACCGCGCGCCGACCGGCCCTGGCCGCGCATGCACCTCGCCGTGCCCTGCTTCTTCCCACGCGCTGCCCTGTTATGGCTGCTGCTGGCCATGGCCGGCCGTGGCCTAGCCGTGCGTGTGTGCGTGCCCGCGTGCCCTGTCCTGCGCTCGGCCGCGCTCCCGCATGCACGCGCTCCCTCTCGCCCCCATGCCCCCGCTCGCCCTAGCTTCTGGCCATGGTCGTGTGTGAAGTGTGCGTGCGCTGTGAGCAGGTGCAGGTGTGTGTCCTTCGGCCCTCTGCTGATGGTTAGTACTGGTGAACACTACATTTGCCACCCCTTTGACAGCAACAAACAACAGCAAAACCAGTCCAAACCTAGCTACAAATAATATGAATATGAAGTAGACATAACCCTCTTTGATTTGTTAAATTGGTTCGAATTCAGAAAATGCACGGATTAAATACTATAAAAATCACAAATGTGCAAAAATCTGTGATGTGCTAGTATAATTAAGGCCGAGGACATATGTGTAAATAAAAACAATTTGAGTTCATAATTAGGTGCCCGGGATTTGCAAATAAGTTCTTTTCCATTAATTAGAATTAAGATTAAATAAATCTCCTAATTAAATAGTCATTGACATGTGAGCCCCCCACTGTTTAAATAAATAAATAATTTTATTTGACCACAGTCCATGACAATGGCCCCCACCTGTCAGTGTTGACTCAGTCAACTTTACTATTCTGGATAAGGTTGATTATTTAATAAATGTAATTCAGAAAATCATACAAAATAAACCGTAAGTCAGATGGGAAAACTTTATACATGAAAATTAATCAGAAAAATATAACAAATATGAATACGCTATCCGTATACCAACCACACCCCTTAAAACAACGAACATCGACATCCCCCCCTCCGGGCCGTTTGTCGATAATCACCCGGAGCCGGAATTTCATCCCCGGATGAAGTCCCGCTCCGAGCAACGCGCATTGCACTGCGTTAGAACACCGTTAACATTGCATCTGTCATGTCATGCATTTGTTTGTATATGCTTGTTTTATATCTACTGTTCCCCCACCCTTTATTCTCCCGTAGACCCTGATGTTGTCGACTACACCGCTGCTGGGTACGACTACTTCGTCGACGACCTTACTTCTACCGTCGAGCTTCCAGGCAAGCAGAGTCATTCTCTTCCCTAGATATCGCCTACCTTTCCGTACTTTTCTTTCACTAGGCATTACTGCTGCTGTTACGTTACAATCCTATTCAACTTCATAACCTGTTTTTGTCGCCCCTTGATGTACCTTCCTTTATCCTATGCTGCCTATTATATATATTATATTCAGCATTGAGCCCTGCGCATTTTTAGCTAGGATTAGATAGAGGGTCGTGATCACTCCGGGGAGTGAACGCGGATACAACTTATTACAACTGCACAGGTACGGTACAATGCAGACACCGCCTCTGGCCCCTACCCCGAAACTCCACACACTCGAGATCCTAAAGTTTGAAAGGGGATAAGTCAAGAGTAAAACACTTACGGCACTTGTCCTGACCAGAGCAAAGGTAAGGAGTAAAAAGATCCTACTCTCCGATAACTAACTTAGTAACTACATAATAGTTTTTTGTCTAGACTCGACTTCGGCCAGAGAAGGGATCCTACGGTCGGTAATGCTCTGATACCAAGTTGTGAGGCCCGATATGCGGTACTGTTCCAGATCTAGATGTTTCCATCCAGATCCGGGGACGAAGCACATATCGGTCCCACCGCGACATATGACGAAGTCATATGCCCCGGATTTCCAACATGATATCACAACATTACAGATACAAGGATACAACATCTCATACAATCGACACAAAACTGCCTAAATACAATACAACAGCGGAAGATTCATGTCTGGGTACATACTAGAATCAAATGCCTACTGGCAAAGAGAAAACATCGATCCCCATAACCACACGGGTCCAGGCCCCCCCGCCGGGATCCGCCTAACTAGTCGTCGTCGAGTCTCCACGTGAAACGTCGATCACCAAACCTGTTGTCGATCAAGAACCCTAAAAAGAGTTTGGGGGTAGTATCATGAGTACAGAGGTACTCAGCATCCAACTGTAGTGGTCATCTGACCCAGCATGGACTTCATCACTCGTCATTCTAGGAATACTAGTAGTTTACGGTAAGGAAGGGGTAAGTGGTGAGGTTGCTGCCGCACTAGCATTTATGAAGTGGCTAACGATCTAGAGAGTAAGATAAGAAGCCAAGCATTCGATGAGGAATCGCCTCCAACAAGACTTGCTATCAACTACTACGCAAACATAACACCTATCCTATCCTTGTCCTCCTCTTCGCATCCTGACGAAGAAGAAGCAGTCAAGGCACACACACGTTGATCAAGTTATATTAAGATTATCTCAGTTGTTGTTGTCTATGAACAAGGAGTAGGTCTCCAGTCGTCCATAACCCTGGACACGGCTTCTCGAAAAGATTTAACCATGCAGGGGTGTACCAACTTCCCATTACAACGCTCCGCACGCACGTCCATCTCTCTCAGTTGCTACCCATCACAGGCAACCATTTTATGATTTAGTTCCAAGATATCCGAAACGACAGGTCCCTCTAACTAACAACGAACAAATCCGGGTGGCGCCCGGTGAATCGACATCCATCTCACGAGCCGGCCGCTCTCTCGATCTGGTCTCTACCGTCTGTCGCAGGTTTGGATAGTCGGTTAATCACACATGGGAAACCGGGTCCTCAGCCGGACAAGATGGGCTAGCAAGGGAACTAAGTCCTCACTGGTCCGGGTTGGTTTAAAAACTACTGGCAGCTGACCAGCACACACACGGTTTCAAATGGTAAATCAGCTTGGGCCACCACTAGAAATGCTCGAAGCTAGGTAGGTAAGAAAAGGGGACCCCATAAAATCACAAACGCGGTTAGGCACACTCAGTCTTAAAACCAATACCCGGAACTCGGATCCTAGGTGACTCTAATGGAACAAAGCGTCGGGGCGGGATAGCCTAGACCTTCCATCCTTCGTCGAATATAGTCAACATTATATAATCATATCATCAACAACAATATAATAAGGTGATATCCCAAACCAAGGAGTAACAGGGTAACATCGTAGCATCCTAAGCATGCATACTAAGTAGGGGCTGAGCAACGAGCAATAGTAACATAGCAGTACAAGGTTTGCTGGGAAGGGACATGGCTGTATCGGTTTGAAGGAGGCTGTAAACATGTGGTAGGATCAAACATCGAACCTAACCTAGACTAGCATGCAAACCGCTGGTTGAAATAGAATGGATCATAAGTAATGTATAGTCCTTGCCTGTTGATAAGTCGGGTTCCGAAGGTGTAGTCGATCGCAAGCTCGCATCGTCTCTGAAGGTACCCGTGGAAGCACACAAGATGATAAACACTGGAAAGCAATCACCGAGCAAGTATCTATTACTACGAGGCAAACACGAGAAAGCATCAACAAGAAGGCTACATGAGACATCGCACCTACCGTCGAGAGCGGTTACTAACAGTTTAAGTGGGGTATCGGTCACACACGACGAATACCGCACGTTTACGGTGGTTCAAGTTGCTTAGCTACAGGTGATCAACCAACGGTTATTAACATGGCAACTCAAGCAAGCAGGGCACATAACCATGGAAAGAGGTGAAGCACAAAGTAAACTATCTATGCTAGTCAATTTAAGTGAGGCACAAGCTAAACATGGCATAACACTAAGTGCCGCACGATGATTAAAACATTTGGTATTGTTCTGTTCTAAACCATATTTTAGGTTGGTTAACAGAAGAAAACAATAGCATAAACACAAATTACTCATAAAACACAAAGTACACGAAAAACTAATCAAGTTACATATAAGGCACACTCCAAACGGAGTTACGGTTAAAAAGATATAAGGAAAACAAGTTACGGGCATAATCTGCCAACATCACGAAGCACACTTTAGAGCAATGCATAAACAGGATAATCGATGCAAACATGCTCACAGATGATATGGAAATAAAGTATCATGACAGGGAAGGCATGGCAAAAAGTATCATGCAAAAAGGCATCATATATCAAAAGATATTAAGCAAACAACATGGCATCGCAAAGTAACAGACTTTGTGAAAATCAGAGGTGGCTGTCAAAAACAGCAGCATAGCAACTTTGGAGCTCAATAACTATATGACCAGCAAGAATATCATGACAAATCAATACATGTAATGGAAGTAGACATGATGCTTAACAATATACAATTGGAATCACTCAATTCCGATAAACGGTCGCGACACACTCGTCGACCAAAGTTGCAATTAAATATAAATAGCAGCACTCTAACAGCAGGGTAGCTAATTTGGAGAAAGAGACATTCATGATACAACAAGAAATTATGGCATGTGAATTCATTTAACTGAAGTAGAAACAATGCTTACCGCAACGCAAAAGGAATCACTCAATTCCGACGTACGGTTGCGAAGCAACCGTCGCCCGAAGTTTCAACAAATTAACAGTTTCAGCAAGTTTAACAGCAGCAGTTGCAATTAACGATCTGATGCCCTGTTTAGCACACAATTACACAATCAAGATGACATCAAATTTGAGGCACGGCGGACGGCCAGCCGGCGAGGTCGCCGGAGGCAGAGGCGGCAGTGACGGCTTCCAAGCCCAGATCGGGCCCAGGCGGCGCCCTGGCAGGCTGGGGGTGGCCTTGCGGGGCCCGGAACACCTGGAAGCTGCGGTTGGGAGGCTCAGGCGCGATCTGAGTCGTTGGAAGCCAGATCTGACGGCTCAGATTTGCCTGGGGCTAGGGTTTCGCGAATCTGAGGCTAGAAGGCAGAATTTTGGGGCAAATTTGAGGGGGTGGATGCAATTTTCCATTAGGGTAAACCCTAATTGGGTGGTGGGAGGCTGGTGGTCTTTATATAGGGCCGGTTGGCTGGCCAGTTGACACAAACGCCCTCGGTACCCCTCTCGCGTGTCCGGTGATTGCGTTCGTGACCGCCGAGACTCCGTATGGACTCCGATTCGGATGAAACTTCGACCTACGCACTCAGCGCGTCGAGCCCGTCGATCGTACCTCACTATGGTGACATTCCGACAACATTTTTCGACACCCCAATAAAATAATCCGTTTATTAAATAAACGGGGATTTCTTTCCGTTGGCTGCAGCTGGTCTAGTGCGGTTTTCGCGACGGTGATCGGGCGAAACCCGGTGTCGCAAAGGTCGAGTGTCAGGGTGGGAAAGGCCGGTCTCCGTCCGATACGAGATAAGAGGGGGAAAAATAATCGTCGATCGATAAATCGGGGATGCAAACACCGCAAACAAATCAGACAATCAAACAATTCACACCGGAAACAAAATTTTTAATTTTTGTGAAATCTGGGTTGTTACAGACGATAAGGCAAGCACCGATGTACTGGTGGTCCTGACTGCTGTCATTGTCCGCGGGTCAGTTAAGTCGAGGCAACGATAACGGTTGTCCGGCAAGTTAATAAAATGCTAAATGGTTCGGTGGATGAATTGAGAGGCCCGTTGGTCTCTACGCACTACCTTCACGTGGGATAAAGGAATGGGCTCCCCTGCGTCATAGTTCATTCGAAAGCTCTTCAGACGTCAGCAGTATCGCGGTCTGATTGCCGGGAAGTTGTGTGTCTTCTTTACTCGCGAGTGGTGTTTTCTTTTGCTTCCCGGCCAGCCTCGCACCGTGCAGGAGCGTCCAAGGGTATAGTCCGGCGGATGGCCTCTCTGTTCAGCATAGGATGGGCTGCGGCGTGTCGGATAGCTTTGGTGGAGCGTTCCCTAACAAGGTTCCCACCACCCTGGAGATCCGAGCGTGCAGGCTGAACAGTAGTGCACCCCTGCAGGGAGTTTAATCTATTCGAATAGCCGTGTCCACGGTAATAGGACGCTTTATGCTGAAGCTGGATCTTACCACTACAAACTATTATTATTAAACTATATGGTTCCGGGTTTTCTTCCTCGCTGGGATGTCGAGGAGGGGATCTCGAAGGCATTGTTAATTATTACAACTTATTATTATACAATGATGCAGCAACTTCTACTGCATTGTTATTTTATGCTTTATATTGAACTGTTGGCTATTCTCTTCTCATTCTACAAGACTCGTCAGAAGATGCTAGTCTTCGTTAGGCCTAGCTTCTTACCCTTATTCTGATTTCTATCTTGCAGTCCACCATATATAGCCTCCCCTTTCCAGTTGATACAATGCATAATTTCTTAGTAGCGGACGTAAGACTCGCGGGTATGCTAGATACTCACCTTTTCTTTATTTCCCCTTTTCATTTTGCATGATCGGCCGCTGCAGACGACGTTGGAGCCCAGGAGCAGGAGTACCTCGGAGGCGACTACTACGACGTCGAGTTCCCCGTCGACCAGGAGTAGTTCGGTGGATCCCAGGCAGGAGGCCTCGCCTTTTCGATCTTTATCTCTCATGTCATTTGTGCTAGCCTTCTTAAGGCAAAATTTGACTAACTATGTTTGTACTCAGATATTATGGCTTGTATGATTTATGTATTCGGATCCTCGAGATCCCTGGTATTGTAACATATTTATTTATCCTTTTGTGTTTAGTGTTGTGCTGTGATATTCCCACCGTGGCCCCCTAATCTCAGCCGTGTACCCTGCGTGTATGATTACTGTACACGGAATTATTTTGGGGGCGTCATATCTCGCCTATGATTTTCCTCATTGATGTGAGCCTTTCACACCCTTTTTTGTCTTCCTCCTCCAACATCTCTCTCTTTGCCATCCTAAGTGTCAACTTTCATGCTTACGCTCATCCATTGCATGAGTGCTCAAAATGTCGAAAGGGAGTGGATCAGTGTCACAACCCCAAGTTAGGTATGTGCTAGGGTAAGCTTAGGCCTTTGCATCATGATAAAAATTTCAAAAGAAATCAAAATGGGAGAGAGAACACCCCCCAGATGAATTAATTCAAAAGGCCAGATAAAAAGTTTCTCCAAAAATTCCTTTTGCATTTTTGAAAAGTCTTATAAATGAGTGTGATCACATATCAAGTGATGTGGGACCCACCCCATGCTCATAGATTTTTCAAATATTCAAACAGGAGCATGGAATTAAATTTAAACCCCCATTTGAATTAAAGTTCAAATGATTTGATTTTTAAAAAGTGCCAAACTTTATAATTGGCTACTCTATTATAATATGAGGCCATATAAAAAGTTTCAGCATTTTTAAAAATGCCTAGCTATTTATTTTAGCATGGCCAACATATTACAGAAAAGAAAAATAGAAGAGAAAATAAAGAAAAAAGAAAGCTAGCCCACCCGGCCAGGCCACAGGCCCAACTCACCGCCCCCTGGCCCAGCCCGCACCCTTCTGTCGTCTTCCACGGCAGGCACGCACACAGGTGCGTGGCGACCATGCCGGGGTCGCCGACGACGCCGTGGCGACCTGCCTGCTTCCCCGACGACAAGAACGAGTCCAGGAGCCTCCCCTGGACACCCTATCCCTTTCCCCCTCCTCTGGTTCACCTCCTCGCCCTCTTCCCCTCATTCTCGCCATCGACCGAGCGCCACCGCAGAGCGCGCTGCCGTGCCGGCGTAGCCATCATCGCCGGAGAGCCAAGCAACCCTGTCCAGAGTGTTCGCAGCAGACCTCTTCGCCAAGGTGGAGAACATCAAGAGCTCGGGTGCCCAGCAAGCAACGCCATGGCCACCGTTTTGCTCCGGCCACCGTGGATCCTCTCCGTCGAATTCGCCACCCCCGCGGCTCCTTTCACTCCGGTGACTGCACAATCCTAATCGGGGTGAGCTCCTCTTCGAAATCCCCCATTCCACGCTATATTTTGTGCCTCGTCGCCGGATCCCCATCGAGATCCTCTCCGGCCGCCGCCCGAGTCGCCGTCGGCGAGGTTCTAGCCACTCCCGAGTCCCCCTGGCTCCACGCGATGCGGGTGAGCGCGGACTGCATCCCCGTGGTCTTCCCGTTGAGAATGGAAGCCGGAAACCCCCTGTCCGTGCACGCCGCCGCGTCTGCGAGTCACCGGCGACTCAACGCCGGCGGGATGACGTGGCCCCGGGCTAATTAACCTAACCTAACCACTAAACCCCCTAATCCCCTATGACAGGTGGGGCCCCCAGCCCCCTAATTCCTCTATGTTTAGTTTAAACAGAGGGATTAACCCCCACAAAGATAGGCAGGTGGGCCCCTGTTGTCAGCCCCCCCTGTGACATCAGCATTGCATCATGCTGATGCAATAAACCAATTTCCAGAGAATTAAAATAATCCAGAAAAATCCAAAAAATCATTTAAACTTTAAAAATTCATAGAAAATTCATATTAACTCCAAATTGGACAAATAATATATGAAAAATGATCAGGAGAAAATAAGCTATCCAAAAATCTAACTTTCAACTTTGTTTGAGTTGAATTTAAATTGGGATCAGTAGCATTTGCTATTTGATTTAAATGGATTTAAATCAAATTCAATTCAAATATTTTTGCAACTATAACCATGGCAACATGCTACATTTCAATCACACATCAGAGGCATATCATACAAATTTCAAAATGATTCAAATTGATCAAACAATGTCACATGTAGCTTGGCTAAGTTTCAATTCAAATTGGAGTTTGAATTTGCAATTCAATTTGCAATATACTCCATTTAAATGGAATTACTTCACACATCAAAGCATATACATCAAGTTTCAACCTTCCATCATGTCATTGTGCATTGTATTTACTTTGCTACCTTGTTTGATGTTTGTCGAGTAGAGGTGGAACCAGAGCAGGAGGCTGCCCCCTTCGTTGAAGACACCGTTATCGAAACCTCGTCAGCAAGGCAAGCAAACCCCCATTGATCATGTCGATAAAATCTCAATTCCCTCTCATGTCTCGCTTATGCATTGTATATGATGATTTCCATGCCGCGTTTCTACCGCATAGATGAACCCATTCCTTTGCATGACCTATCATTTTGTCACAGTAGTAAGCAAACCACAATCCTAGCAACTGTAGGAGTTGATTGATATCATGTGGCCCCTGCAATTGTTACTGCTTATTGCATGCTTAGTGGTACAATGAGGTTGCCTTTGATGTGAGTCGGGATGATGATAAACATGGTGTTGATGAAAGTGAAATGTGTTGGTGAATCTACCCTAATACAAGGTGAACGATGAGAGGCTGTGTAGGAGTACACAGTGGGTTGTCTCGTTGAACACCGCCTTAAGTCCGAGTTCTTGTGTGGTGATCCAAGAAGAAGAGTACAACCACACATTGGGCTCACTGACCCCTCTCATCCTAGTACCTCACCCCGTTCGAACCCCAAGAGTCGCAGTAGTTCGGAGTTCTGGTAGGGCTGTGGCACGGTCTGCGAAGTGGATGAACGTATTTTCAAGACCGGCTTGGGACCCTTCACACATCGTTTGAGGCTGTACTGGAACCTCGGCCGGACTTCCATACGGATCCCCCTCAGATAGGCGACTCTCTGGACTAGAATGGAGCTGTGGGAGAAGTGTTGTGGTGAACATCCTCGCCGACACCCCTTGAATGGTGTCGAGGCCAAAGGCGGTAACTGATGGTCATGTGTGTGTAGTAGTACACCCCTGCAGGGTTAACAAAACTATTCGAATAGCCGCGTCCGCGGTTAAGGACTTCTTGGAAATCTTAGCTTGATTATTAGACAACTTGAACTGGATACTTCTAAAATACACCAAGATAAGTGTGAGTACTATGGTGTGCTTCTCGTGGGGAAGTCGAGGAAGTTACCATAGTGGTGTAATTGGTTGAAGAGATGTAGTGGACTCGTGTACGCTTCTAACCTCAAGTCTGGTACTCGTAGTTCAGGACTAGCCAAGTCAAAGCTGGCACTTCTGCAAGTGAAACCCCACCTCCCTTTACCTTGATACATATGCATGAGTAGTATAGCTCCTATGTAAGTCTTGCTGAGTACGATTTTGTACTCACGTTTGCTTAATCCATGTTTTAGATGAAACCACCGACCCCGATGGTGACTTCTACCCGAAGCTCGAAGAATGAAGACTCAGACCAAGACCAAGCTAGTGTAGTCCCAGTCAGACGACTGGTTCCCTTGTGGAGGGCTTGTTTTTAGATAAGGCTTCTCTAAGCCATTTGTTAAACTTGTTTGTACTCAGACCTACTTTGCTTCCGCTTGTCTGTTGTAATATTGGATCACATGCTTGTGATCTCTGTGTGCACTCTGTAAGAATTTCAATAAAGTATATACATTGTAGAGAATTGCAATGATACCTGCTGTTCATACAAGGCATGTGTGCTGCGTGTATGTTTATAACATGCATGTCTTAGTATGGGTTTTCGAGACCTTAGTTGTGATCTGGCTGGCGGTCTTTTATACACCAAGTGGCCCTTAGATGTGCGCAGCTTGGGGCATCGCGATGCAATTGCTCGAGACTCCGTCTCGTGCACACTTTGATGTATGATCGAGCCCGCCCTAGACCCCGACTAAGTGATCGGGCTGGAGTAAGTCTATGTAAGGGTTATAATACAATCGATAGTATGGTTGAGGCGACTTGTCTATGAGTATGGGAGTTCACCACCCATATCATTTAGACTTGTGCGCGGACGATGAGGGCCCATTTCAGTTGATCATCCGGCCTGGATGGGATGCCCCTCACGTTCGATGCTTTCCGAGAACGTTCTGTGCTTGGCCTTGTCTGCTTAGACAAGTGGGTACGGTTCTCGGCTCTCCATATGATTGTGTTGTAGCGAGGCTTGCATAAGCTAACCCCAGGTCCCGACAGACTTGGTATCAGAGCAGGACTGAATGTAGGATTATCAGTCTTGGCCGAAGTCGAGTCTAGCCTTCTATAGTTATATAGTTACTCTGGGTATATAAGGGAACAACGTAAGGCTTCTTTTTTCTCCTTACCCTCATCGTTCTGAGTTCTGAGTCACCCTCATCTTGTTCTACGGGAAGATAGGACTAGGCTCACTTCTGTCTGATTAGAACATCTCGTTGATTGCCTCCTTATAGCCGTATGATTGTTGTGGTTGTCCAGAGTCTCCGTATTTTGAGTTCCTTGAAGAAGTTCTGTCCAATTCTTCGAGGTTGTTTCATTTTCCATCCCGGTGTAGCCGTTATGCTGCTGGAATTATCCCGTGTTTCTTTGAATCATTGCCTTTGCATTATAGTCTTCTCCTTCTGAAATCATATCCTTTTATCCTTGACTCCATCGTACAACATGTTCTGATTGTTGATTTTTTATCACACAGGATGTCAGGTGGAACTCGTAGTGCTGTTCTTCGGAATCGAGACCGTGATCGGAATCGAGATGATGATGAACTTCCACCCCTGCCTTCTGCGGCGGAAATCATGATGGAAGCTGAGCGGAATAGACGTGATCAGACACGCCTTCTGGAGCTCATCGAGCAGAATACCGCCCACCATCGTAATGTGGTGGTCAGCATTCAGGACTTCATCCTCCTCAAGCCACCGGTATTCCGATGTTCTTCTGAGCCCCTTGAAGCTGATGATTGGCTCCGTTCCATCGAGCATAAGCTTGATACTGCACATGTTGCTCCCGATGACCGAGTTATTTTCGCGGTATACTTCTTGGAAGGTGCTGCTCTTAAGTGGTGGGAGAACTATGTTGCAATGCAGTCAGATGGTCACGTAGTGACTTGGCAGGAGTTCTGTGTTGCCTTTCGAGGGTACCACATTCTGGATGAGTTGATGGAGCGCAAGAAGGAAGAGTTCTGCAATCTAAATCAAGGAGAGATGTCCATTCATGAGTATGTGAGGGAATTCAACCGTCTTGCTCGTTATGCCCATGACGAGATCACCACGGATGCCAGAAAGCAGGCAAGGTTCCGCAAGGGACTTAGCCCCATCCTTCGTCATGATCTCAACCTCCTTGAGTTTGCCACCTTTGAGGATTTAGTCAACAGATCCTTTAGAGCTGAGCATGGCAATGAAGTTTTTGAGAAGTCTCGCAAGCATGCTCTTGAACTTGCCCCTTCTTCCAGTTCACGCCCTTAGAAGCGCATGATCTGGATTCCTAACAGTTTGTTTCCCCAAAACAACCCACCGAGGCCATCCCTTGTGCCACCTCGTCCACCAGCTCCACCAAACAACCCAACTCCCCGCACTATCTTTAGAGCCTGCTTTAGATGTGGCCAGCCTGGTCACTATTGTCGTGAGTGCCCCGTCAACCAAAATGCTCCACCCCATGCCAAAGGAAACCCCACTGTTCGTGCCAGACCACCCCCGAAGGTTTCCACCGCTAATCCATCCACCTCAGAAAATCTTGAACGTGTGAACCTGTCGGGACCCGGGGTTAGTGTATGTAATTCCAGTCACGATACAATCACATGGAGAACCGAGAACAGTACCCACTTGTCTAAGCAGACAAGGCCAAGCACAGAACGTTCTCGGTAAGCATCGAACGTGAGGGGCATCCCATTCAGGCCGGATGATCAACTGAGATGGGTCCTCAACGTCCGCTCACAAGTCTAAATGCTTATGGGTGGTGAATCCCATACTCATAGACAAGTCACCTCAACCATGTTATCGATTGGATCCTAACTCTTACATTCACTTACTCCAGCCCGATCACTTAGTCGGGGTCTAGGGTGGGCTCGATCATACAACAAAGTGTGCACATGACAGGGTCACGAACAATCGCATCGCGATGCCCCAAGCTGCGCACATCTAAGGGCCACTTGGTGTATAAAAGACCGCCAGCCAGATCACAACTAAGGTCTCGAAAACCCATACTAAGACATGCATGTTATAAACATACACGCACCACACATGCCTAGTATGAACAGCAGGTATCATCACATAACTCTACAAAGTATTCTTTATTGATATACACATATAGCATACAAAGATCACATGTCGGTGATCAACATTACATCATACAACGGAAGCAAATTAGGTCTGAGTACAGACAAGTTTAACAAATGGTTTAGAGAAGCCTTGTAAACAAACATGCCCTTCCACGAGGGACCAGACTGCTGTCTGGGACTATGCTACCAAGGTCAACGTCAAGCTTCACGAAGGTGACTTCATCGGGGTCCGGTTCTTATCTAAAACATAGAATAAGCAAACGTGAGTACAAAATCGTACTCAGCAAGACTTACATCAGATCTAAACTACTCATGCTCAAGTATCAAGGTAAAGGAGGTGGGGTTCAACATGCAGAAGTGCCAGCTTTGACTTGGCTATTCCTGTCTCCAAACAATACACCACTATGGTTACTTCCTCGACTTCCCCATGAAGAAGCACACCACAGCACTCACGCTTATCTTGCGAGTTTTAAAAGTATCCATTCGAGTTATCTATGATCAAGTAGAGGTTTCCAAGTAGTCCATAACCGCGGACACGGCTATTCGAATAGTTCATTAACCCTGCAGGGGTGTACATCTTCACACCCGTGTCATCACTATTCGTCTCGTTCTTGTCATCCTTCAAGCGGATGTCGGACGTGGATGAAACCAAGGCACTACCCTCACATCACCTTCTCTAATCCAGGAGCCGACTACCTGAGTTTGTCACCGCTCGAGAGTCCGTTCGGTTCCACGAAACGGACTCAGATAATGTAAGGGACCGAGACGCCACCTTTGACAGATGGTTTCACTGCCTCACAGGTCCACCACATATCTATACATAAATCAAATGGAAAGCCCGAATCTAGTGTGACTCCTGGACTGGATCGGGTACGTAAAGAGGCCAAACGGGGCTCCCATAAACCCTACATGTGGTCATACTCTTTTTCTTGGATCACAAAACAGGAACTCGGGGGCCTAGGGCAGTGTTCAACGAGACAACCCACTGTGTACTCCTACACAACCTCTCATCGTTCACCTTTGCTTAGGGTGGATTCACTTTCATCAACACCATTGTGTTCAAACCATCCCGACTCACAATCATAACATCCTCATTGTATCACTAAGCAGCAAAAGCAGTAACAGTTGTAGGGGCCACATGCTCATCATTCAACTCCTATATCTGCTAGGATTGTGGTTTGCTTAATACGGTGACAGAATGATAGGTCATGCATCGGAATGGGTTCAACTATGCGAAAGAACGTGTCTCGGTGATCTCCTAAACATGCATAAGCGAGACTGAGAGGGAATTGGGATTTTATAGATATGATCAATGGGGTTTGCTTGCCTTGCTGACGAGGTTCAGTATCGGGGTCTTCAACGAAGAGGGTGGCCTCCGATTCCAGTTGCACGTCTATCGAGAAAACAATCAAACAATGGTATAAATTTATTTGCAATGCATCAAACACATGATCAATATTGAAATGGTGATGTTCTTGGTCACAAAGTGTGTACAATTCCATTTAAAAGAAGTCACATGCAAAGTCATTTGCAAATGTGCTTCAAATTTGAATTTGAATTAAAGCCATATGGGTGTTTTGCACTGTTCACCCAATTTTAATTGGTCAAACATGAAAACAGAACCCACATTCATAATCCTTGGATTTTTCTGATATTTTTAGACATATTATTTGCTATATTTGGAGTTCATATGAATTAGTTATGAATTTCCCAAGTTTAATTCATTTTCTGGATTTTTCTGTAATTATTTTAAATCTTTTCTATTTCTGGAATTTGATTTATTGCGCCAGCATTGTGTCAAGCTGACGTCAGGGCTGCTGACTGGTCAACCTGACGTGTGGGACCCGCAGGTCAGTGAGACTGGCTTAAAACCCGTTTAATTAGATTTAACAGGGGGTTAAGGGGGGGGGGGCTGGCCCACATGTCACTGGGCGTGGGTTAGATTAGGGGGGTCATTAGTGCTAACTAATCCAGCCACGCCGGCGGTTAGCCGCCGGTGGCTACAGTGCGCGGCGGCGCTCGCGGGGACGGTGATCCCGGCCACCAAATGGCACGGGATTTGCTCCAGGATGCGTCTCGCGCTCGCGCGCGTCTAGGGGTGCAGGAGGGGGACCTCTAGGAGGCACGTGGCCACGGCGGCGATGACTTTGCGCGGCGGCCGGCCACTGACCACGGTGAGAACGACGTGCAGTGCACGGGGATGAGCTCATGGAGAGGGGTCCGAAAGAGGAGCTCACCCTGAGCATGGAGCGGAACTCGGGGAAGCCGGGGAGAGCGAGGTGATGGCGAATTCCACGCCGGAATCTATGGCGGCCGGCGGCGTATTGATGACGATGGCGTCGCCTGTTGGGGCTATACTTCAAATTGGATCCACGGCTTGAAGGAGTCGAAGATGGCGGATCTGATGGACAGCTCGGCGTCGCTTGGGAGGGTCGTTGGCCACGGTTGCTCACAGCGCTGCGCCCCGGCGAGTTCTCTGACGGCGGAGAAATCGCGAGAGGGAGAGGAGGGAAGAGAGCGGAGAGGGGGGAGGAATGGAGGAGGCGTCCAGGGGAGGCTTCTGGACGCGCAGATGGCGTCGAGGAAGCTGCTGCGTGGCGCCGACGGCCACGGCGGCCACGGCATGCCGGGCACGTAGCTGTGTGCTCGTGCCCGGTAAGACGACAACGCCAGGTGGGCTTGGGCCGTGGGGGGGCTAGTTGGACCTGCGGCCTGGCCGGATGGGCCTGCTTTTCCTTTCTAATTTTCTTTGTTTTGTTTGGTTTTTTTTCTTTTCTGTAATTGGTTTTGTCCAAAAATAAAATAGCAGAGCAATTTTGTAAAATGCCCAAACATTTTTATAAATCCTTGGTGACCAGTAGCAAGTCACTTGTAGAGTTTGAGAATTTTTTAAATTCAATATATTTTGAATTTCAATTCAAATAGGGTTATTTTAATTTCCAAAGCCACTGTTTGAATATTAGAAAATTCCATGTGCATGGGATTGATCCTAAATCACTTTTAAAATGATCAGCAACATTTATAGGAATTTTCCAATCATTCAAAAGATTTTTGGAAAAAGATTTTTATCTAGCCATTTCAAATAAATTCTCAGGGCTTTCTGCTTCCCCATTTTTGAATTTCCTTTTGAAATTTTTATGATGCAAAGGGACAAGAAAACCCTAGCACTTACCCGAGTTGGGGTTCTGACAGAACCATATCTCAGCTGAGAAAACTGATGGTACTTCTGACGTCATTCTTGGTACGCTCCCAGTAAATTTTGTTCCCACTTCTGTCCTTTTTGATCCAGGAGCATCTCAATCATTCATGTCGGAAAGTTATGCACTTCGGCATGATGTATCCTTTGAAGAAATGTTCACCCCTATGATCATTCAAACTCCTGGTTCCAAATGGCAAACTAATAGAGTAAGCCATGGCAATCAAATTGCAATTGAGGGTTTAGTATTCCTTGCTTCACTCATAGCCCTCAAGTCTTCAGACATTGATGTCATCCTTGGTATGGATTGGTTATCAAGACAACATGCTTTTCTTGATTGTAAAACCAAGTCAGTTAGACTTACACATCCTTCAGGCCAGACAATAGTTTACTCCTCACCAAGAACAAGAACCCAGGTGCATTCTTTGAATGTGCTTCCCCTTCCCGACCTTGAAGATGTTCCGGTGGTTTGTGACTTCCCGGATGTCTTTCCTGAAGAGATGCCGGGAATGCCACCCGACAGATGTGTAGAGTTCATAGTGGATCTTGCCCCAGGAACCGCACCAATTTCCAGATGCCCATACAAAATGGCCCCACGTGAGTTAGCTGAGCTTAAAACCCAACTGGAAGATTTGTTGGAAAAAGGCTTCATCCGCCCTAGCTCATCGCCATGGGGTTGCCCCGTTCTTTTCGTAACGAAGAAAGATGGAATAGAAAGGATGTGCGTAGACTATCGCCCGCTAAATTTAGCGACGATAAAGAACAAGTACCCACTGCCCAGGATCAATGATCTTTATGGTCAACTTGCAGGATCCTCTGTCTTCTCCAAGATGGATTTGAGATTAGGTTATCATCAAATCAAGATCCGAAACGAGGACATCCCAAAAACGGCTTTTACTACTCGTTATGGTCTTTACAAGTACACCGTCATGTCCTTTAGTTTAACCAATGCCCCCGCCACTTTTTCACGCATCATGAACTCGATCTTCATGGAGTATTTGGACCAGTTCGTCGTGGTTTACCTCGATGACATCCTTATATACTCGAAGAACGAAGAAGAACATGCCGAACACCTAAGGCTGGTATTGATGAAACTTAGAGAGCATCGCCTGTATGCTAAATTCTCCAAGTGTGAATTTTGGCTACCAGAAGTGACCTACTTAGGCCACGTGATTTCTGCAAAAGGCATTGCTGTGAATCCCGAGAGAGTTCAGGCCGTCCTTGACTGGACTCCACCTGAATCGGTTAAGCAAGTTAGGAGTTTTCTTGGCCTAGCCAGCTATTGCCGCCGCTTCGTCGAGAACTTCTCTAAAGTTGCAAAGCCTCTTACTGAACTCCTCAAGAAAGATAAGAAATTCCTACGGACTCCCAAGTGCGAGGAAAGCTTTCAAGAGCTAAAAAGAAGATTGACTTCTGCACCCGTACTTGCACCTCCAGACACCAAAAAGGATTTCGAGATCTATTGTGACGCATCACGGCAAGGGTTAGGATGCATACTTCTGCAAGATCGACATGTGGTAGCTTATGCTTCACGCCAGTTGCGGCCACATGAAGAGAACTATCCTACCCATGACCTTGAACTCGCTGCCGTAGTTCATGCCCTAACAACTTGGCGACATTACCTCCTTGGTAATCGTTGTGAGATCTATTCCGACCACCAAAGCCTCAAATACAAATTCACCCAGCCAGATCTTAATCTCAGGCAAATACGCTGGATTGAGTTGATAAAAGATTATGACTTAGGAATTTCTTACACCCCAGGCAAAGCCAATGTCATGGCTGATGCACTAAGTCGTAAGTCGTATTGTAACAACCTCATGTTACAACAGTATCAACCACTTATTCATGAGGAATTTTGAAAGCTCAACGTCAAGATTGTTCCTCGTGGATCTCTTTTCAACTTGGTGGCGAAACTTCCCCTTGAGGATCAAGTCATAGTTGCCCAAAGGCGTGCACGAGGTGTTCGTCGGATCAAGGAGAACATTGCTAGCGGAGTTGCTAAATGTTTCTCCACAGATAGTAAAGGAACGGTATTCTTTGGAAATCGTTTGGTAGTACCTAAGAATAGGGAACTAAGGCAACTCATCCTCAAAGAAGCCCATGACACACCCCTCTCGATTGATCCCGGTAGCATGAAAATTTACCGAGATCTACGCTAGATATTTTGGTGGACTAGGATGAAGAGAGACATTGCTCGATTTTTTGCCGAATGTGATGTTTGTCGTCGCATTAAGGCCGAACACCAAAGACCTGCTGGCGCTCTTCAACCTTTACCTATTCCAGAGTGGAAGTGGGACAAAGTCGGTATGGACTTCATCACCGGCTTTCCAAAAACCCAGAAAGGAAACGATGCCATATTCGTTGTCATAGATAGGCTTTCCAAAGTTGCTCAATTCCTTCCCCTTCGCGAGTCTATAACTGCTAGCCAGTCAGCGGACTTGTATGTCTCTAGAATTGTGTCTCTTCATGGTGTTCCTTTGGAAATCAATTCTCATCGTGGTAGCCTTTTCACCTCTAGATTCTAGGGAAGCTTTCAGAGTGCTATGGGAACTCATCTCTCCTTTAGTACAGCTTTTCATCGTTAGTCTAGCGATCAAGTCGAAAGGGTTAATCAAATCTTGGAAGACATGCTCAGAGCTTGTGTTATCTCATTCGGAAAGAATTGGGAGAAGTCTCTGCCATTCGCCGAATTTGCTTATAACAATAGTTTTCAATCTAGTCTGAACATGGCTCCTTTTGAACTCCTATATGGACGACGATGTCGAACACCCCTAAACTGGTCAGAAACCGGTGAAAGACAATTCTTTGGACTGGATATGATCAAGGAAGCAGAAGAGCAAGTTCGCATTGTTCGTGATCAATTGAAAGCAGCCCAGTCTCGTCAGAAAAGCTACTATGATCGTTATCATAGGAAAGAAAGCTAAAATCTGGATGAGAAGGCTTACCTTCGGGTTACTCCTCTGAAGGGAACCCAACGATTCGGTATCAAAGGCAAGTTGGCCCCACGTTACATCAGACCTTTCCGCATTCTCGCTAAACGTGGAGAAGTTGCCTAACAACTTGAACTACCTCCGCACCTTTCCCGAGTACATGATGTATTCCATGTGTCACAACTCAGGCGTTGCTTCAAGGACCCCATCCGCGAAGTCGACCATGAAACGCTTGATCTACAAGATGACCTTTCTTATCGAGAATACCCTGTTCGTGTTCTTGATTCAGCAGAGCGTGTCACTCGCCGAAAGAAGATCAAGTTTCTGAAAGTTCAGTGGTCACACCACTCCGAGAAAGAAGCCACGTGGGAAAGAGAAGACCGTCTCCGTGCCGAGTACCCCTCCTTCCTCCCGACGACTTCTGCATCTCGGGACGAGATTCTTTTGAGTGGGGGCGAGTTGTCACAACCCCAAGTTAGGTATGTGCTAGGGTAAGCTTAGGCCTTTGCATCATGATAAAAATTTCAAAAGAAATCAAAATGGGAGAGAGAACACCCCCAGATGAATTAATTCAAAAGGCCAGATAAAAAGTTTCTCCAAAAATTCCTTTTGCATTTTTGAAAAGTCTTATAAATGAGTGTGATCACATATCAAGTGATGTGGGACCCACCCCATGCTCATAGATTTTTCAAATATTCAAACATGAGCATGGAATTAAATTTAAACCCCCATTTGAATTAAAGTTCAAATGATTTGATTTTTAAAAAGTGCCAAACTTTATAATTGGCTACTCTATTATAATATGAGGCCATATAAAAAGTTTCAACATTTTTAAAAATGCCTAGCTATTTATTTTAGCATGGCCAACATATTACAGAAAAGAAACACAGAAGAGAAAATAAAGAAAAAAGAAAGCTAGCCCACCCGGACAGGCCGCAGGCCCAACTCGCCGCCCCCTGGCCCAGCCCGCACCCTTCTATCGTCTTCCACGGCAGGCACGCACACAGGTGCGTGGCGACCATGCCGGGGTCGCCGACGACGCCGTGGCGACCTGCCTGCTTCCCCGACGACAAGAACGTGTCCAGGAGCCTCCCCTGGACACCCCTATCCCTTTCCCCCTTCCCTGGTTCACCTCCTCTCCCTCTTCCCCTCGTTCTCGCCACCGTCCGAGCGCCGCCGCAGACCGCGCTGCCGTGTCGGCGTAGCCATCATCGCCGGAGAGCCAAGCAACCCTGTCCAGAGTGTTCGCAGCAGCCTCTTCGCCAAGGTGGAGAACATCAAGAGCTCGGGTGCCCAGCAAGCAACACCATCGCCACCGTTTTGCTCCGGCCACCGTGGATCCTCTCCGTCGAATTCGCCACCCCCGCGGCTCCTTTCACTCCGGCGACTGCACCATCCTGATCGGGGTGAGCTCCTCTTCGAAATCCCCCATTCTGCGCTATATTTTGTGCCTCGTCGCCGGATCCCCATCGAGCTCCTCTCCGGCCGCCGCCCGAGTCGCCGTCGGGGAGGTTCTAGCCACTCCCGAGTCCCCCTGGTTGCTCCACGCGACGCGGGTGAGCGCGGGCTGCATCCCCGTGGTCTTCCCGTTGAGAATGGAGGCCGGAAACCCCCTGTCCGTGCACGCCGCCGCGTCTGCGAGTCACCGGCGACTCAACGCCGGCGGGATGACGTGGCCCCGGGCTAATTAACCTAACCTAACCACTAAACCCCCTAATCCCCTATGGCAGGTGGGGCCCCCAGCCCCCTAATTCCTCTCTGTTTAGTATAAACAGAGGGATTAACCCCCAAAGAGACAGACAGGTGGGCCCCTGTTGTTAGCCCCCCCTGTGACATCAGCATTGCATCATGCTGATGCAATAAACCAATTTCCAGAGAATTAAAATAATCCAGAAAAATTCAGAAAATCATTCAAACTTTGAAAATTCATAGAAAATTCATATTAACTCCAAATTGGACAAATAATATATAAAAAATGATCAGGAGAAAATAAGCTATCCAAAAATCCAACTTTCAACTTTGTTTGAGTTGAATTTAAATTGGGATCAGTAGCATTTGATATTTGATTTAAATGGATTTAAATCAAATACAATTCAAATATTTTTGCAACTTGAACCATGGCAACATGCTACATTTCAATCACACATCAGAGGCATATCATAGACATTTCAAAATGATTCAAATTGATCAAACAATGTCACATGTAGCTTGGCTAAGTTTCAATTCAAATTGGAGTTTGAATTTGCAATTCAATTTGCAATATACTCCATTTAAATGGAATTACTTCACACATCAAAGCATATACATCAAGTTTCAACCTTCCATCATGTGATTGTGCATTGTATTTACTTTGCTACCTTGTTTGATGTTTGTCGAGTAGAGGTGGAACCAGAGCAGGAGGCTGCCCCCTTCGTTGAAGACACCGTTATCGAAACCTCGTCAGCAAGGCAAGCAAACCCCCATTGATCATGTCCATAAAATCCCAATTCCCTCTCATGTCTCGCTTATGCATTGTATAGGATGATTTCCATGCTGCTTTTCTACCGCATAGATGAACCCATTCCTTTGCATGACCTATCATTTTGTCACAGTAGTAAGCAAACCACAATCCTAGCAACTGTAGGAGTTGATTGATATCATGTGGCCCCTGCAATTGTTACTGCTTATTGCATGCTTAGTGGTACAATGAGGTTGCCTTTGATGTGAGTCGGGATGATGATAAACATGGTGTTGATGAAAGTGAAATGTGTTGGTGAATCTACCCTAATACAAGGTGAACGATGAGAGGCTGTGTAGGAGTACACAGTGGGTTGTCTCGTTGAACACCGCCTTAAGTCCGAGTTCTTGTGTGGTGATCCAAGAAGAAGAGTACAACCACACATTGGGCTCACTGACCCCTCTCATCCTAGTACCTCACCCCGTTCAAACCCCAAGAGTCGCAGTAGTTCGGAGTTCTGGTAGGGCTGTGGCACGGTCTGCGAAGTGGATGAACGGGTTTCCAAGACCGGCTTAGGACCCTGCACACATCGTTTGAGGCTGTACTGGAACCTCGGCCGGACTTCCATACGGATCCCCCTCAGATAGGCGACTCTCTGGACTAGAACGGAGCTGTGGGCGAAGTGTTGTGGTGAACATCCTCGCCGACACCCCTTGAATGGTGTCGAGGCCAAAGGCGGTAACTGATGGTCATGTGTGTGTAGTAGTACACCCCTGCATGGCTAACAAAACTGTTCTAATAGCATCGTCCGCGGTTAAGGACTTCTTGAAAAGCTTAGCTTGATTATTAGACAACTTGAACTGGATACTTCTAAAATACACCAAGATAAGTGTGAGTACTATGGTGTGCTGCTCGTGGGGAAGTCGAGGAAGTAACCATAGTGGTGTAATTGGTTGAAGAGATGTAGTGGACTCGTGTACGCTTCTTACCTCAAGTCTGGTACTCGTAGTTCAGGACTAGCCAAGTCAAAGCTGGCACTTCTGCAAGTGAAACCCCACCTCCCTTTACCTTGATACATATGCATGAGTAGTATAGCTCCTATGTAAGTCTTGCTGAGTACGATTTTGTACTCACGTTTGCTTAATCTATGTTTTAGATGAAACCACCGACCCCGATGGTGACTTCTACCCGAAGCTCGAAGAATGAAGACTCAGACCAAGACCAAGCTAGTGTAGTCCCAGTCAGACGACTGGTTCCCTCGTGGAGGGCTTGTTTTTAGATAAGGCTTCACTAAGCCATTTGTTAAACTTGTCTGTACTCAGACCTACTTTGCTTCCGCTTGTCTGTTGTAATGTTGGATCACATGCTTGTGATCTCTGTGTGCACTCTGTAAGAATTTCAATAAAGTATATACATTGTAGAGAATTGCAATGATACCTGCTGTTCATAAAAGGCATGTGTGCTGCGTGTATGTTTATAACATGCATGTCTTAGTAGGGGTTTTCGAGACCTTAGTTTTGATCTGGCTGGCGGTCTTTTATACACCAAGTGGCCCTTAGATGTGCGCAGCTTGGGGCATCGCGATGCGATTGCTCGAGACTCCGTCTCGTGCACACTTTGATGTATGATCGAGCCCGCCCTAGACCCCGACTAAGTGATCGGGCTGGAGTAAGTCTATGTAAGGGTTATAATACAATCGATAGTATGGTTGAGGCGACTTGTCTATGAGTATGGGAGTTCACCACCCATATCATTTAGACTTGTGTGCGGACGATGAGGACCCATTTTAGTTGATCATCCGACCTGGATGGGATGCCCCTCACGTTCGATGCTTTCCGAGAACGTTATGTGCTTGGCCTTTTCTGCTTAGGCAAGTGGGTACGGTTCTCGGCTCTCCATATGATTGTGTTGTAGCGAGGCTTGCATAAGCTAACCCCGGGTCCCGACAATTAGTTTGACTTGTACCTGGGTAGTGGTCTGGGGACGAGTCAAGATAAGATTCCAAAGAAGACTAAGTGTGAAATTTAGTAGATTGAGTTCTCAAAAAATAAATATTTTTCTCTCTCGTATTCCCATCCCCCACTTCTTGCACGCAAACACCATTTGGAGACATTCGAGTCATGAACAGCGAGAGCTCTTGCACATTTATGTTCTTATGTTGCTTGTTACAATGCTAATATAGACTCTTGCTTGTTATGACTTGAATTGAATTACATGCCTTACTTGCTTTACTTAAAAGTACTTTTATGGTTGGTAGCATCTCACCACAGAAATTATGCTTGTTATCATTTAACTACTCGAGGACGGGAAGGAATTAAGCTTGGGGGTGTTCATACGTCCCAAATGTATCTATAGTTTCTTCTTGCTCCATGCATTTTTTGGGTGATATTGCTATACTTTTGATGCACTTTCATACACTTTTGATCATATTTGGACTAACCTATTAACTCAGTGCACCCCAGTGCCAGTTTCTGTTTTCAGCTGTCTTTTTATTTCAGGTTTTCCAATTAAGTACAATGCCAGAAAAATTCCGGGAAAATATATAAAAAATCAGAGCAACAGAAGCTTCCACAGTCCTGCAGGAGGGCCGAAGGGGACCCACCAGGGCTCCAGGCGCCTTGTGGGTGCGGCCTAGGGTGGGGCCGCGCCAGGGGGGCGCCTGGACCCGTGGTGTCCTTCCTGGCTGCTCCCCTTCGCCTATATATTTCCTTTGTCCCGAAACCCCGGAGGACAGAATACTTTTTTGCGATCTCGCCTCTGTTCCGCCGCCGCCGCGCTTCCAAGATCGGGAGCACCAGAAGACCTCTTCCCGGCACCCTGCCGGAGGTAGAATTGACCTCCGGGAGGTTCTCCACCACCATGGACGCTTCCCAAATAATCCATGAGTAGTCCACCTTGGAACATGGGTCCATGATCAGTAGCTATGTGATGTTCTCTCCCCCTCTTTGTTCTTCATGGATTAGATCTTCTGAGCTTCCCTACATGATCAAGGCACATATGTAATTCTTTTTGTTGTTTCTATGTTCAGTTTGCTGGGATCTGATGGATTATGAGACTATGTTCAGATTGTGATGAGTAATATATTTGGTTCTTCTCCTTTTATATTTTTGTTCTTGAGTAATTCTTGCATGTTCTCCGTTGTTGTTTATTGCTTTGGCCAAGTAGTAGGTAGTGACTCCAAGAGGGAGCGTTATGCTTGATTGTGGGTTCATGCCCCCTGATGACTACCTTGAGTGACAGAAACATGAGTCTAGGGGATGTGTTGTAGCCACAAGGGGGGAAAAACGGTGCTTGTAACTGCGGTTGCAAGGATTGTTTACTTTACGCAAAGTTCTTTTAACGCAGTTGTATATTGCATTGGGTTTACACTTTGGGTGGGACTCGCAACTTAATACTAGCGAGATGTTCTAGATAGATATCTCAAGGTGGATGATTAGTAGTAGATGCAGATGGATTTCGGTCCACTTATCTTGGCGTACTGCCCATGCTTTTGAGCCTCTTCCTTTCTTTTGTAGCATAGTTAGCATTGCGCTGTGTTTTTAATCATGTCAATTGCCCAGCTGTAAAATTTTTACCTTGCATAGTTGTTTATCATCTTTTGGGAGAGAGACATCACTAGTGAACATCATGGGACCCCAGTCCATATTTCCACCACTGTTTACACCCTCAATTTATTTCTTGATTTTACTTTCTAGTTGCAATTATCATTACTATTATCTTTTGCGTTGATCCTTTGTAAATGGCAAGGACGGAGAGATCAACAATCCTCGTTGGGAGAAAAGTTATTTGTTGTGTGTGCCGGTCCAGGTAAAGTAAGCAACCTTGAGTTGTGAACGGCGGTATTGTTCACTTTACCACCTACTTGTCGACGTTGGAGTCCTACTGGTCGATCTCAACCTTGGTATATTTGCCAAGGGAAATCTTGCTACTACGCTACATCTCAAGCTTCCACTTGGGGTAACCAACGAGGGGCGAGCATTACTTCCTCGCTAGCATCATGGCGTCGACTCCGTCCTCTACATTGACTAAGGCTGTGGAGTTGACTTCGTCCTCTACTTCGACTACAGTTGCAGCGTCGACTCCGTCCACTGCATCGACTATGGCCGCGGCGTCGACTCCGTCCGCTACATCGACTACGGCTGTGGCGTCAACTCCGTCCGCCGCATCGACTATGGCCGCGGCATCAACTTCGGTCGCAACATCGACTACGGCCGCGGCATCACACCGCACCTACGAAGGATCACAAAACACTAAGTCCCTCTACTACGAGTCGAATTTTTTCGGTTTTTCATATTTTTAACTTGCTCCGGCCACACTAGACACCCGTGATCTAGCTTACATCTACTTGCAGCAAAGAGTATATCTGACCCCTCGAGACAACTCAACGACTCGGGGGGCGCACACGCACTAATTTTGTAGAAAATTGATGACAGAAATACAAAGTCGTCATCACGCAAATTCTCCTGCGCCGAGCTCCATCGTACGGGCCATCCCGTACCAAAATCCATCGCGCAGGTATCAGCACGTCAACTGCTTCTTGGCCACATGCCGCGCAACTTCATCAAGCCGACTTCAGCCCATTGCACCCAACACTCGAGGGTTGCACCATACATGCCAAGAAATTGACATTGGGGTTAGCTTTAGAACAACTTGAGCCTATTCCCGACTCTACAAGTCGCACATAGCCTCGGGCGCTACTCCCATCGGGAGCGCTGCCGCGGACCCAACGAATTTCATCACGCCGGTCAAACAAGAAGACGGGGTTAGCTTCAAAGCAACAACATGATGTCCTCCATAAGGACTGTCATGACATTATCTCAAGATATCCTTATGCTCATGCTCTGGAATGCATCTTCTCAAAATTCCATCCGCACTGTAACATCCCAATACTGACAAAAATCCAGAAAAAATTGCATTTTTATTTTCCCATTGGGGATGAAAATTTGCACATTTATTCTTTGCCATAATCCATGTGACAGAAAATGCCAAAGCATTTTTCGTGTTATGTAAAAGGATTATTTCCATTTGTTCTTTTTCCAGTCTTTGCCATTTCTCTTCTATCTTTTGTTAAAAGAATAAATGTAGAAATCCTCCTAGCCACTGGGCCTCATTCTCTCCTTCTCCTAAGCCCATCCCCAAAACTGCAGCCCAACCGAGCCCTTCACCTTTTTTCCTCAGTCCACCCCCTGATCCCATCTGTCACCCCCTCCTCCTCTGCTTTTCCCCCTCTCCCTCTCACAGCCATGACCGTGGAGAGGAGGAGAGCTCGTCCCAGCCAACCAAGCGTCCTCCTTGGACCCTTTATCTAGCTGCCCCTTCTCGCCCCTGAGGAACCCTAGCCCTAGCCTCACCCTTTCCCTACCAGCGCCACCATCTCCCATCTCCTCCACCTTCCCTTCTGCAGCCGCCATGGGAGCCCGAGCCCGAGCTCGAATTCATGATCCCGGTGTCCCGATCGCCCCTGCCATCGACGAGCTCGACCTCCTGGACCACCAAGCGCGTCTCCAAGCGTCGGAGTTGAGGCCGGCATGCCTCGGCTCTTCCCTGTCTTCATTGTCTTGAAGGGTTCGTTGCACAGAAAACAAAATTTTTCCTACGCATAAACAACAAACATGCCAAGATCTAATCTAGGAGATGTAAGCAACGAGTAGGATGTCTTAGAAGAACTCACCCTCGAAGACCGAAAACGTTACAAGATCAAATCTCGTGGATGATGTAGTGGTTCACTTGCCGATATCAAGATCGTGATGATGTACGCTGAGCGTCTCCGTGATCGGTCACACGTACAGCTTGATGACGACCTCCATTCCCTCGATCTAGCGGGGCAGCGGAAGTATAGGACCCCCCGGAAATCCAGCAGCACAACGACGTGGTGCTGTGAAGAATCCCACGGTCAGGGCTTCGCCAAGCGGAAGACCATGGAATGGAGCAGCGGGTGGAGAGGAAGGGAGGTGAGACAAGTGTGTGTAGAGGAGGAGCCCTCACCCTCCTTTTATAGGGGAGGAGTAGGCAGCCCAAAGGGGTGGGGCGCCCAACTCATGGTGCCCCCACCTTTTCCCCTCTTGATGTGAGTGGAAGCCACACTCACACCCACCCATGCTCCCTTAATTGTCCACTTGGAAAATCCAAAGGTTTTCTTTAATAAGTAAATAAAACATTTATATTTATTTATTTAATATTTGTTAATCCTATTAACAAACATTTGCACATTGCACCTCGAATCATTTGTTAATTCCATTAACAACCATTCGACAAAAAACAATTTCAATTTTACCCGAAACAATTTCGGTGATGTCCAAAACATTCTTCGATATTCCATATCCTCTCAAAAATGCGTCATCAAACCTTAAGTGTGTCACCCTACGGTTCGCGAATAATACAGACATGATCGAGACACCTCTCCGATCAATAATCAACAGCGGGATCTGGAGATCCGTGATGACTCCTGTATATTCAACGATGAATCTTGTGATCGTGTGAACCATCAACGTCGTAACTAATTCCCTTTGTCTCGCGATATTTTACTTGTCTGTCAGAACCCTTTGTTAGGTATGTGCTAGGGTTAGCTAGTGCCTTTGCATCATGTCAAATTTTCAAAGGAAATTAATTTCAAAATCAAAATGGGAGAAGGAACACCCCCCAGATGAATTAAGTCAAAAGGCCAGATAAAAATCTTTTCCAAAAATTCATGTTAGAGTTTTGAAAAGTCATATAAATGAGTGTGATCACATATCAAGTGATGTGGGACCCACCCCATGCTCATAGATTTTTCAAATATTCAAACAGTACCTTGGAATTAAAGAAATCCCCCTATTTGATTTAAAATTCAAATCATTTGAATTTTAAAAATGTTGAAAGTTTATGAGTGGCTAGTCTATATTATTATGAGGCCACATAAAAGTTTTCAGCATTTAATAAAATGTTTAGCTATTTAATTTAGCCAAACAGAACAAATGTCAGAAGAGAAAACAGAAAGAAAAAGAAAAAGGAAAGGGCTCACCTGGAAGCAGCCCGACTTAACCCCCCCAGCCTCCAGCCGGCCCAGCCCAGCCCACCTAGCCCTTGTCGTCTACCTCCACGATGACAAGCAGCTCGGTGGCCGGCATGCCGTGGCCACCGACGCCCCCGACGAGCTGCCTGCTTCCCCGCCTTCTTCCGCGTGTCCAGGAGAAGCCTCTAGACGTCCTCGTCACTCTCCCTCTCTCGCCGCACTCTCTCAAGTTCCCTTTGCGTTTCCCCCTTTTCCCCCAGGAGCAGCCGCCGTTCGTCGACGCAAGAAACCGTAGCCAACGCCGGAGATAGGCGAGGAGAACCTGTCCATCGTGCGCAGCGTCGCCGTTTACCCCGATCTGGAGAAGATGGCGTCCTAATCGAGCCCGAGGACGATGCACGCTTCACCGAGAGCTCGCCGGACCCGCAAGCCGCCGTCGTCGATTACTCCGGCCACAGAGCTCCTCCGACCACACCACCGCCTCCACTGCAACCGTGGTGAGCTTCTGCTTCACCCCATCTACTACACGGCCACCCTCTTGTCCCGTACCGTGTTTTTCCATTAAGGCCGGAGCTCCTCGCCGCCGAGATCCATGGAGACGACCCCCTGTTGCGCAATCGAGCCCGCCTCCTTGTCTGATGTCTTCGCAGTGCTCCAAAGCTTCGATTGCGACCATGTCTGCTTCTGTTGGTGCACCGTAGCGACTTCCACCCCGGACCCGTGCCACAGCCGCCGCCCGAGCACGTCGTCGACGAGCTTCCGGCGACTCCCGAGCCTCCCCGTGTGTGTGGGATGAACTGCGCGTGCATGGGCTCCATTTTGGTTGCCTTGGATTGCCAAATGGTGGCCTGTGCCGCCGTCTTGCGCAACGCCGCCGCGTCGGTTGGTCGCCGGCGACTAGCCGCCGGCAAGCCTGACGTGGCCGGGGTGGTTAACCACTAAACCAACCCCCCTGGGTCACTTACAGGTGGGCCCAGCCCCCTCTAATCCTCTCTGTTAGATTAATCTAACAGGGAAATTAGATGTGAGGCTGACAGCCCTGGCCCACTGGTCAGTTTGACCGGGGTCAAAACCCCCTGACGTCATGCTGACGCAGTGCTGGCGCAATAAAGGTTTTTCTATTTTAAAAGAATTCCAGAAAATCCAGAAAATACCCCAAACTTTGGAAATTCATAGAAAATTCATATTAACTCCAAATTGGACAAATAATATATGAAAAATGATCAGGAGAAAATTATCTTTCCAAATATGCAACTTTCAACTATGTTGGAGTTGATTTTAAAATGGGACCAGTAGCATATGTCATTTGGTTTATTTGAATTTAATTCAAATTCATATCAATTGATCTTGCAACTTGGACCATGGAATTAAGCTACAATTCAACCACACTTCAGAGGCATATCATACACATTTGAAAATGTTTCAAAATGGTCAAACTATATCACATATAACTTGGTTAATGTTGAAATCAAATGTGGAGTTTGAATTTGCATTTTAAATGCAATATATTCCACTTAAATGGAATTGCCTCACACATCAAAACTTATACTTCAAGCTTTAACATTCAATCATGTGCTTGAGCATTGCATTCATATTGATTGCTACTTCGTGCTTTGTTTGTCGAGTAGAGGTGGAACCGGAGCAAGAGGTCACCCCCTTCGCTGAAGATCCAGAGACCGAACCTCGTCAGCAAGGCAAGCAAAACCCCATTGATCATCTCGATAAAAGCCCACTTCCCTCTCATGTCTCGCTTATGCATTGTATAGGATGATCACCATGTTATGATTCTACCGCATAGATGAACCCATTCCTTTGCATGACCTATCTTTTGTCACAGTAGTAAGCAAACCACAATCCTAGCAAATGTAGGAGTTGAATGATATCATGTAACCCCTGCAATGTTACTGCTTATTGCATGCTTAGTATTATACCATGTTGTTACTGTGATGTGAGTCGGGATGGTAGTGATCATGTTGATGATGGTAGAAAAGTGTTGGTGAATCGACCCTAATACAAGGTGAACGATGAGAGGCTGTGTAGGAGTACACAGTGGGTTGTCTCGTTGAACACCGCCCTAGTACGAGTTCTTGTGTGGTGATCCAAGATGAAGAGTACAACCACACATTGGGCTCACTGACCCCTCTCAACCTATTAACTCATCCCTTTCGATGTCCAGATGTCGCAGTAGTTCGGAGTTCTGGTAGGCTTGTGGCCTGGATGCGAAGTGAGAGAACGGCTCAGCCGAGACCGGCTTATGCACCACGCACACATCGCTTGGGTCCACTTCGGTAAACCGGCGGGGTTCACGATAGTGGTAGCCAACCCAAGTAGGCGGCTTTCTTGGACTAGATAGGCTATGAGGTAACAGTTGTGGTGAGCATCCTCGCTGGCACCCCTTGAATGGTGTCGAGATCAAAGGCGGTAAATGATGGTCATGTGTGTGTAGCGGAACACCCTTGCAAGGTTATCAAAACTATTCGAATAGCCGCGTCCGCGGTTATGGACTACTTGGAAAGCTTAGCTTGATTATTAGATAACTTGAACCGGATACTTCTAAAACACACCAAGATAAGTGTGAGTGCTATGGCGTGCTTTCTCGTGGGGAAGTCGAGGAAGGCACCATAGTGGTGTATTGGTTAGAGAAAGTAGTGGACTCGTGTACGCTTCTTACCTCAAAGTCTGGTACTCGTAGTTCAGGATTAGCCAAGTCAAAGCATGTAGGAGATATGCCCTAGAGGCAATAATAAATGTTATTATTTATCTCCATGTTTGTAATTATGTTTATATTCCATGCTATAACTGCAATGGTTCTCGAGTCTGCAATAACCACGAGGCTCGGAGGAAGACTCATATGCACGTGTGGAATAATAAACGGATAAAATATATATTCCTAGTCTCGCCTCTAAGACTAGCTCAAGTGTTGCATGATGGTTCTGTTTTCCTGATCATGGGCATTACTATGCCGGCAACTTTGAGGGCACAATGTTAGAAGAACATTTGTGTTGAATCGACCAAGATTGATGTTATGCTATGAGATACATTCATCACCAGTTAATGGATTATAACACAGAGAAAGTTGAGCGTTTGCATAATTCCTTAGACCATGAGAGTATCGAGTTCCTTCGTACTTGCTTCGTGAACTTTGGGGTTTGTTAAACGTCATCTGTAAAAGGGTGGCTATTACGGCGGCTTACGGGTTCACGGAAAAGTATGACCAGGAACTAGGTAGCTCAAGATTGGGATTTGCTCCTCCGTCGATGGAGAGATATTCTTCGGGCCCTCTCGGTGTTACAGTATCCACCATCGTCTGGCCAGACACAGTGTGATTTGATCACAGGGATGCCGGAACACGGGAACGAGAAAAGAGAACAATACCGGAAACGAGGTAACTGGCATAGTGGACAAGTTGTTGATTCACGGGGATGCCGATAAGTCTCACCTCGGGTGTTTGTAACATATCGCGAAGCAACAGGAATAGCACACGGCAACTGGAGGTTCACTCGAATATTTATTCGTGTGGGTATAGGGGTCAATATTGGTGTCCACGGCTCCGATGTTGACCATTGATCGGAAAGCGTTCTGGGTCATGTCTATACTTCACCGAACCTATAGGGTCACACGCTTAAGGGTCATCTATGTGCTGAATACTAGACAGGGAGTCTGAGAGAAAGTCACCGAAAAGGTTTCGGAGAAAACGGAAAAGTTCCGGAGAGAGAACACCGGAATAGTTTCGGTAAAACCGAAAAGTTTTTTCGGAGTGAACCACTAAGCCGAAAAGGTTTCGGTAAGCACCTGGTACTTTTGGAGGGTGCCAGAATTGTTCTGGTAACTTCTGGAATTTTTCTGGAGAAAAGAATAAAATATTTTTTTCGGAAATATTTCGGAGCTGCCGGAAATGTTCCGGAGCTGCCGGAAATGCTTAGGTTGCTTTTCGCAGATGAAAATCACTAATCCGGAATTGTTTCGGAACGCGACCAAAATCATTTTAGTGGGTATTGGAATTATTCTAAGACCCACAGAAATATTTTTGGATTTTTCGGACGCGAAAAAGTGGTGTCATGAATAGTAAAAAGTACTACTTGGGATATTTTTGGAAAGCCTTCTAGAAGGACTTGGCAGCCAAGAAAGCCCCCTTGGGTTTCCTATAAATAGAGGTGTGAGGGCAGCCCCATATGCTTGATCCAAGCTCTCCCTTGAGTTCTATACAAATGCCATGCATGATCTGGCTTTCTCTCTCCCTCCCAGCGAAATAGTTTCGTAGAGCCGAAAGGCTGTCTGGGTTCCGGCAGGAACTAGTTCTGGACGGCGAAGCCCTGCCGGATAGCTGACACCGTATGTGTGCAACCCCGTAGAGAGGTCGTAGTTTCGATCTTTTGCCCGAAGAGCTGTCCAAATTATCGTTCGAGTTTCAAGGGTCCTCCCGAAGGGCTGTCCGAGTTACCGATCGAGTTTCGAGGGGCCTCCCGAAGGGCTGTCCGTGACACCGTCCGAGGGACTGTCCGACCGCCTCCTGGAGCGCTGTTCGAGGAGCAGACGAGGGAGAACATCCTCGCGGTTGGGAGGTTGTAAATCCTAGCTGCGGGGATATGCACCGACGATCTACATGGACTCTACTTCCGCTGCGCTACGAGTCGGTAACGATCAGATCAAAAACCTTGTATGCAGTCTCCATAGTGGTCCTGGGCTGTTCGTAGTGCGGAAATTTTTTGTTTTCTGCCGCGTTCCCCTACAAAGCAGGCATTTCCGCAAGTGAACCCCACCTCCCTTTACCTTGATACATGTGCATGAGTAGTATAGCTCCTATGTAAGTCTTGCTGAGTACGCCTTTGTACTCACGTTTGCTTAATCTATGTTTTAGATGACGCCACTGACTCCGAAGGTGGCTTCTTCATCGAGCTGGACGACTGAAGTTAAGCTAGTCTAGTCCAAGTCAGCAAACTGGTTCTCTCGTGGAGGGCTTTGTGTTTAAATAAGGCTTCTTAAGCCATTTGTTAAACTTGTCTGTACCTAGACATAATTTGCTTCCGCTCTGTGTTGTAATGTTGGATCACATGTATGTGATCTCTGTGTGTACTCTATAAGAGTTATAAATAAAATGTACACTTTGTAGAGAATTGCAATGGTACTTGCTGTTCATACAAGGCATGTGTGCTGCGTGTATGTTTATAACATGCATGTTTTGTATGGGTTTTCGAGACCTTAGTTGTGTTCTGGCTGGCGGTCTTTCATACATCAAGTGGCCCTTAGATGTGCGCAGCTTGGGGCATCGCGATGCGATTGCTCGAGACTCCGTCTCGTGCACACTTTGTGGTATGATCGAGCCCGCCCTAGACCCCGACTAAGTGATCGGGCTGGAGTAAGTCTATGTAAGAGTTTTGAGATAGTCGATAATATGGTTGAGGCGACTTGTCTTTGAATATGGGAGTTCACCACCCATATCTTTAGACTTGTGTGCGGACGATGAGGACCCATCTCAGTTGATCATCCGGCCTGGATGGGATGCCCCTCACGTACGATGCTTTCCGAGAATGTTCAGTGCTTGGCCTTGTCTGCTTAGACAAGTGGGTGCGGTTCTCGGCTCTCCATATGACTATGTCTTAGTTGTAGTTGCATACGCTAACCCCGGGTCCCGACAGACTTGGTATCAGAGCAGGACTGACTGTAGGACTAGTAGCCTTGGCCGAAGTTGAGTCTAGCATTCTATAGTTATATAGTTACTCTGGGTATATAAGGGAACACCGTAAGGCTTCTTTTTTATCCTTACCCCCTTCGTTCTGAGTTCTGAGTCACCCTCATCTTATTCTACGGGAAGATAGGACTAGGCTCTCCTCTGTCTGATTAGCACATCTCGTTGTTTGCTTCCTTATAGCTGTAGGAAAGTTGTGTCAGGTTTTCCTAGCATTGTTATAATGCTGATTTCTTACATCGTATTATGTAAGTGTTGTTTTTCGTTATTGAAAGAAATTGTCATTTCTTACAATTACAGCCATTATGCTGTCCGAGTCATTCCAGGTTTATCTCATAATCTGATGCATTTGCAAACTCCTTTCTATTTCAGATGGCAGATCTTCCCCCTCGGCAGATTGTTCGTTTGACCAGGTGCCTCGGTGTGCGTGGCCATCCCGCCATCGAGGAGCATATTCATGTATTACCCTGCTGAGAGAGGAGCACACCATGCTGAGAGAGACTTCATTCCGCTATATCCCTGCTGCACTTCCAGGAGAAGAGGGATATTACACCGGACTCTACTCAAATCACTCCGCAGAGGATCCAGCACTCCAAGTGACTGCTAGGTTTGCTAGTGACAGAGATCGTGATGCACGTGCTCTCCGTTTTGAGCTCCACGCTACTCGAGTTCGTTTGTACCGAGAACTGACCCTCTTGGAACCTTTTGTGAGCGTGGGATCAGTTGAGTATGATGCGATCTATCCAGTGAGGACCCAGATGCCTTCTCGAGTTGCTTGGCCCGAGATTGGAGGCATTTTTCCACCTCGTAGTCCTTTGCTTCCACCCTACACTGGACCTAGGCCCCATCCTTGCCCAAATGGATATCAGGGTCCACAAGCCTCCGTGTTTTCCGATGGTCACCTCCAGCTACCGGGATACGCGGGTAACTTTTATGAGGACTACTATGGAGATGGAGATGAGTGAGACCGCCTGTGGTCTTACTTAGTGAGGGTGTAGTAGTATCCTAGTATATTGTAAGCAAGGTGTCGAAGTTCCAGAGGCTTAGATAAATAATGTATAGGAAGTCAGAGTGCCTCTGAAGGATGTATCATCTTCATCACGTTTGTATTAGCTTAGTGCTTGTACTTAAACGATGTATGGTTTGTATGACAGCTTGTGAATATATGGCTTGTATGCTTTTATCACCATGTTGTCAAGATGATTACTTCCTTTGCTCTGTAATCCTTCCAGTACTTCAATACCTTGATTAGACTCTTCAATCAACTCTGTTTGACTTTGGTTTTTCACCTTCAGGATGTCTCAAGGAACCCGTCGCCAGGTTGGTCGTAACCAAGGTCGTGGGAACAACCAGGAGGAAGACAACCTTCCACCCCCACCCACGATGGCACAAGTTCTGATGGAAGTCGAGAGGAACCGCCGTGACTCTCACCACCTGCTGGAAGTCATTGCACGCAACACCATTCAGCAGCGCAATGAGCTGGTGTCCCTGAACGACTTCATCCGGCTTCATCCCCCGGTTTTCAGTTACTCCACCGAGCCCCTTGACGCCGATGACTGGCTTCGCAGCATCGAGAGGAAGATCCAAGCCGGCCATGTTGCAGATGGCGACAAGGTCAATTATGCCACCTATCACCTTGAAGGTGCAGCTAGCTCTTGGTGGGAGAACTTTCTGAATATGCGCCCCGTTGGACCACCTGCATCTTGGGAGGAATTCTGCACCTCTTTCCGCGAGCACCATATCCCCAAGGGTCTCATGGACCGCAAGCATGAGGAGTTCTGTAACCTCACTCAAGGCAGAAGGACCGTGGACGAGTTTAGTCGTGAGTTCAACCGACTTGCTCGTTATGCAATTGAAGAAGTCTCCACCGACTCCAAGAAACAAGAGAGGTTCCGTCATGGCCTCAACAGTGGACTCCGTCGTGAGCTCAACCTTCATGATTTTGCCACCTTCCAGGTCCTTGTCAACAAGGCCATCAAGGCAGAGGACATGAACACCCCCAACAATTTCCGCAAACACCCTAGAGAGGAAGGTTCATCCAGCTCTGGCTCGCAAAAGCGCAAGATCTGGATCCCCAATAGCATGTTCCGCCAGAACAACCCACCGAGGCCATCCTATGCGGCGCCTCGTCCACCCACCCAGTTCCACACAGCTCCACCAAACAACCCAGCTCCACGCACTGTTTTCGGAGCTTGCTACAAGTGTGGTCAGGCAGGCCACTACTCTCGCGAGTGCCCCCAGAACCAGGTCCGGAACCAGAATGCTCCACCACGTGCCGGAGGCAACAACAATAACAATGGTCGTGGAAAGCCACCCCAGAAGGTCTACACCGCCAAACCCGCTCCTCCCGCCACTCGTGGACGTCTGAACCAGGTTGCCGCTGAAGAGACTGACGACACCACTGACGTCATTCTTGGTACGCTCCCAGTCAATTTTGTTCCTACTTCCGTTATTTTCGACCCAGGAGCATCTCATTCATTCATGTCGGAAAGTTATGCACTTCGTCATGAGTTACCCTTTGTTGAATTGTCCACCCCAATGGTTATTCAAACTCCAGGGTCAAGATGGCAAACTAATAGAGTAAGCCATGGTAATCAAATAGCAATTGAGGGTTTAGTATTCCTTGCTTCATTCATAGCCCTCAAGTCTTCAGACATTGATGTCATCCTTGGCATGGATTGGCTATCAAGACAGAATGCCTATCTGGATTGCAAGGGTAAATCCGTGAAACTCACCCACCCTTCAGGCACAACCGTTAAATATACCTCACCCAGAACAAGAAACCAAGTGCATTCCTTGAATGTACTTCCCCTTCCCGAACTTGAAGATATTCCGGTGGTTCGTGACATCCCGGATGTCTTTCCTGAAGAGCTGCCGGGCATGCCACCCGACAGGTGTGTAGAGTTTATAGTGGATCTTGTTCCAGGAACCGCACCAATTTCCAAACGCCCATATAAAATGGCCCCACATGAGTTAGCTGAGCTAAAAACCCAACTTGATGCTTCGTTGGCAAAAGGCTTCATCCGCCCTAGCTCATCGCCATGGGGTTGCCCCGTTCTGTTCGTAAAGAAGAAAGATGGAATAGAAAGGATGTGCGTAGACTATCGCCCGCTAAATTTAGCGACGATAAAGAACAAATACCCACTGCCCAGGATCAATGATCTTTATGATCAACTTGCAGGATCCTCTGTCTTCTCAAAGATGGATTTCAGATTAGGTTATCATCAGATCAGAATCCGAAACGAGGACATTCCAAAAACGGCTTTTACTACTCGTTATGGTCTTTACGAGTACACCGTCATGTCCTTTGGTTTAACCAATGCCCCCGCCACATTCTCACACTTGATGAATTCGATCTTCATGGAGTACCTAGATAAATTTGTTGTAGTTTATCTCGATGATATTCTCATCTACTCGAAGAACGAAGGAGATCATACCGAACACTTAAGGCTGGCATTGATGAAACTTAGAGAGCATCGCCTGTACGCTAAATTCTCCAAGTGTGAATTCTGGCTACCAGAAGTGACCTACTTAGGCCACGTGATTTCTGTAAAAGGCATTGCTGTGAATCCCGAGAGAGTTCAGGCCGTCCTTGACTGGACTCCACCTGAATCGGTTAAGCAAGTTAGAAGTTTTCTTGGCCTAGCCAGCTATTGCCGTCGCTTCGTCGAGAACTTTTCTAAAGTTGCAAAGCCTCTAACTGAACTCCTCAAGAAAGATAAGAAATTCTTATGGACTCCCAAGTGCGAGGAAAGCTTTCAAGAGCTAAAAAGGAGATTGACTTCTGCACCCGTACTTGCACCTCCAGACACCAAAAAGGATTTCGAGATCTATTGTGACGCATCATGGCAAGGGTTAGGATGCATACTTCTGCAAGATCGACATGTGGTAGCTTATGCTTCACGCCAGTTGCGGCCACATGAAGAGAACTATCCTACCCATGACCTTGAACTCGCTGCCGTAGTTCATGCCCTAACAACTTGGCGACATTACCTCCTTGGTAATCGTTGTGAGATTTATTCCGACCACCAAAGCCTCAAATATATTTTCACCCAGCCAGATCTTAATCTCAGGCAAAGACGCTGGATTGAGTTGATAAAAGATTACGACGTAGCAATCTCTTACACCCCAGGCAAAGCCAATGTCATGGCTGATGCACTAAGTCGTAAGTCGTACTGTAACAACCTCATGTTACAGCAGTATCAACCACTTCTTCGTGAGGACTTTCGCAAGCTCAACCTTGAAATTGTTCCTCATGGCTATCTTTCTACCTTGGTGGCGAAACCAACTCTTGAGGATCAAATCATAGTTGCCCAAAGGCGTGCACGAGGTGTTCGCCGGATCAAGGAGAACATTGCTAGCGGAGTTGCTAAATGTTTCTCCACAGATAGCAAGGGAACGGTTTTCTTTGGAAATCGTTTGGTAGTACCTAAGAATAAGGAACTAAGGCAACTCATCCTCAAAGAAGCCCATGACACACCCCTCTCAATTCATCCCGGTAGCACAAAAATGTACCGAGATCTACGCCAGAGATTTTGGTGGACTAGGATGAAGAGAGACATTGCTCAATTTGTTGCCGAATGTGATGGTTGTCGTCGCATTAAGGCAGAACATCAAAGACCTGCTGGTACACTTCAACCTTTGTCTATTCCCGAGTGGAAATGGGACAAAGTCGGTATGGACTTCATCACCGGCTTTCCAAGAACCCAGAAAGGAAACAATGCCATCTTCGTTGTCATAGATAGGCTTTCCAAAGTTTCTCACTTCCTTCCGGTTCGCGAGTCTATAACTGCTAGCTAGTTAGCGGACTTGTACATCTCCAGAATTGTATCCCTTCACGGTGTTCCGTTGGAAATCAATTCTGATCGTGGTAGCCTTTTCACCTCTAGATTTTGGGGAAGCTTCCAACGTGCTTTGGGAACTCATCTCTCCTTTAGTACGGCTTTCCATCCTCAGTCTAGCGGTCAAGTCGAAAGGGTTAACCAAATTCTTGAAGACATGCTCAGAGCTTGTGTTATCTCATTCGGAAAGAATTGGGAGAATTCTCTTCCATTTGCCGAATTTGCTTATAACAATAGTTTTCACTCTAGTCTGAACATGGCTCCTTTTGAACTCCTTTATGGACGACGATGTCGAACACCACTAAACTGGTCTGAAACCGGTGAAAGACAATTTTTTGGACCGGATATGATCAAGGAAGCAGAAGAGCAAGTTCGCATTGTTCGTGATCAATTGAAAGCAGCCCAGTCTCGTCAGAAAAGTTACTATGATCGTCATCATAGGCAAGAGAGCTACAATCTGGATGAGAAGGCTTACCTTCGGGTTACTCCTCTGAAGGGAACCCAACGATTTGGTATCAAAGGCAAGTTGGCCCCACGTTACATCGGACCTTTCCGCATTCTAGCTAAACGTGGAGAAGTTGCCTACCAACTTGAACTACCTCCGCACCTTTCCCGAGTACACGATGTATTCCATGTGTCCCAACTCAGGCGTTGCTTCAAGGACCCCATCCGCGAAGTCGACCACGAAACGCTTGATCTCCAAGATGACCTTTCTTATCGAGAATACCCCGTACGTATTCTTGATTCCGCAGAGCGTGTCACTCGTCGTCAGAAGATTAGGTTTCTGAAAGTGCAATGGTCACACCACTCCGAAAGAGAAGCCACGTGGGAGAGAGAAGACCATCTCAGTGCCGAGTATCCCTCCTTCCTCCCGCAGACTTCTGAATCTCGGGACGAGATTCTTTTGAGTGGGGGCGAGTTGTCAGAACCCTTTGTTAGGTATGTGCTAGGGTTAGCTAGTGCCTTTGCATCATGTCAAATTTTCAAAGGAAATTAATTTCAAAATCAAAATGGGAGAAGGAACACCCCCCAGATGAATTAATTCAAAAGGCCAGATAAAAATCTTTTCCAAAAATTCATGTTAGAGTTTTGAAAAGTCTTATAAATGAGTGTGATCACATATCAAGTGATGTGGGACCCACCCCATGCTCATAGATTTTTCAAATATTCAAACAGTACCTTGGAATTAAAGAAATCCCCCTATTTGATTTAAAATTCAAATCATTTGAATTTTAAAAATGTTGAAAGTTTATGAGTGGCTAGTCTATATTATTATGAGGCCACATAAAAGTTTTCAGCATTTAATAAAATGTTTAGCTATTTAATTTAGCCAAACAGAAAAAATGTCAGAAGAGAAAACAGAAAGAAAAAGAAAAAGGAAAGGGCTCACCTGGAAGCAGCCCGACTTAACCCCCCCAGCCTCCAACCGGCCCAGCCCAGCCCACCTAGCCCTTGTCGTCTACCTCCACGACGACAAGCAGCTCGGTGGCCGGCATGCCGTGGCCACCGACGCCCCCGACGAGCTGCCTGCTTCCCCGCCTTCTTCCGCGTGTCCAGGAGAAGCCTCTGGACGTCCTCGTCACTCTCCCTCTCTCGCCGCACTCTCTCAAGCTCCCTGTGCGTTTCCCCCTTTTCCCCCAGGAGCAGCCGCCGTTCGTCGACGCAAGAAACCATAGCCAACGCCGGATATAGGCGAGGAGAACCTGTCCATCGTGCGTAGAGTCGCCGTTTACCCCGATCTGGAGAAGATGGCGTCCTAATCGAGCCCAAGGACGACGCACGCTTCACCGAGAGCTCGCCGGACCCGCAAGCCGCCGTCGTCGATTACTCCGGCCACAGAGCTCCTCCGACCACACCACCGCCTCCACTGCAACCGTGGTGAGCTTCTGCTTCACCCCATCTACTACACGGCCACCTCTTGTCCCGTACCGTGTTTTGCCATTAAAGCCGGAGCTCCTCGCCGCCGAGACACATGGAGACGACCCCCTGTTGCGCAATCGACCCCGCCTCCTTGTCTGACGTCTTCGCAGTGCTCCAAAGCTTCGATTGCGACCATGTCTGCTTCTGTTGGTGCACCGTAGCGACTTCCACCCCGGACCCGTGCCACAGCCGCCGCCCGAGCACGTCGTCGACGAGCTTCCGGCGACTCCCGAGCCTCCCCGTGTGTGCGGGATGAACTGCGCGTGCATGGGCTCCATTTTGGTGGCCTTGGCTTGCCAAATGGTGGCCTGTGCCGCCGTCTTGCGCAACGCCGCCGCGTCGGTTGGTCGCCGGCGACTAGCCGCCGGCAAGCCTGACGTGGCCGGGGTGGTTAACCACTAAACCAACCCCCCTGGGTCACTTACAGGTGGGCCCAGCCCCCTCTAATCCTCTCTGTTAGATTAATCTAACAGGGAAATTAGATTTGAGGCTGACAGCCCTGGCCCACTGGTCAGTTTGACCGGGGTCAAAACCCCCTGACGTCATGCTAACGCAGTGCTGGCGCAATAAAGGTTTTTCTATTTTAAAAGAATTCGAGAAAATCTAGAAAATACCCCAAACTTTGGAAATTCATAGAAAATTCATATTAACTCCAAATTGGACACATAATATATGAAAAATGATCAGGAGAAAATTATCTTTCCAAATATGCAACTTTCAACTATGTTGGAGTTGATTTTAAAATGGGACCAGTAGCATATGTCATTTGGTTTATTTGAATTTAATTCAAATTCAAATCAATTGATCTTGCAACTTGGACCATGGAATTAAGCTACAATTCAACCACACTTCAGAGGCATATCATACACATTTGAAAATGTTTCAAAATGGTCAAACTATATCACATATAACTTGGTTAATGTTGAAATCAAATGTGGAGTTTGAATTTGCATTTTAAATGCAATATATTCCACTTAAATGGAATTGCCTCACACATCAAAACTTATACTTCAAGCTTTAACTTTCAATCATGTGCTTGAGCATTGCATTCATATTGATTGCTACTTCGTGCTTTGTTTGTCGAGTAGAGGTGGAACCGAAGCAAGAGGTCACCCCCTTCGCTGAAGATCCAGAGCCCGAACCTCGTCAGCAAGGCAAGCAAAACCCCATTGATCATCTCGATAAAATCCCACTTCCCTCTCATGTCTCGCTTATGCATTGTATAGGATGATCACCATGTTACGATTCTACCGCATAGATGAACCCATTCCTTTGCATGACCTATCTTTTGTCACAGTAGTAAGCAAACCACAATCCTAGCAAATGTAGGAGTTGAATGATATCATGTAACCCCTGCAATGTTACTGCTTATTGCATGCTTAGTATGATACCATGTTGTTACTGTGATGTGAGTTGGGATGGTAGTGATCATGTTGATGATGGTAGAAAAGTGTTGGTGAATCGACCCTAATACAAGGTGAACGATGAGAGGCTGTGTAGGAGTACACAGTGGGTTGTCTCGTTGAACACCGCCCTAGTACGAGTTCTTGTGTGGTGATCCAAGATGAAGAGTACAACCACACAATGGGCTCACTGACCCCTCTCAACCTATTAACTCATCCCTTTCGATGTCCAGATGTCGCAGTAGTTCGGAGTTCTGGTAGGCTTGTGGCCTGGATGCGAAGTGAGAGAACGGCTCACCCGAGACCGGCTTATGCACCACGCACACATCGCTTGGGTCCACTTCGGTAAACCGGCCGGGTTCACGATAGTGGTAGCCTCCCAAGTAGGTGGCTTTCTTGGACTAGATAGGCTATGAGGTAACAGTTGTGGTGAGCATCCTCGCTGGCACCCCTTGAATGGTGTCGAGATCAAAGGAGGTAAATGATGGTCATGTGTGTGTAGTGGTACACCCTTGCAAGGTTATCAAAACTATTCGAATAGCCGCGTCCGTGGTTATGGACTACTTGGAAAGCTTAGCTTGATTATTAGATAACTTGAACCGGATACTTCTAAAACACACCAAGATAAGTGTGAGTGCTATGGCGTGCTTTCTCGTGGGGAAGTCGAGGAAGGAACCAAAGTGGTGTATTGGTTAGAGAAAGTAGTGGACTCGTGTACGCTTCTTACCTCAAAGTCTGGTACTCGTAGTTCAGGATTAGCCAAGTCAAAGCTGGCTTTTCCGCAAGTGAACCCCACCTCCCTTTACCTTGATACATGTGCATGAGTAGTATAGCTCCTATGTAAGTCTTGCTGAGTACGCGTTTGTACTCACGTTTGCTTAATCTATGTTTTAGATGACGCCACTGACCCCGAAGGTGGCTTCTTCATCGAGCTGGACGACTGAAGTTAAGCTAGTCTAGTCCCAGTCAGCAGACTGGTTCCCTCGTGGAGGGCTTTGTGTTTAAATAAGGCTTCTTAAGACATTTGTTAAACTTGTCCGTACCCAGACATAATTTGCTTCCGCTCTGTTTTGTAATGTTGGATCACATGTATGTGATCTCTGTGTGTACTCTATAAGAGTTATAAATAAAATGTACACTTTGTAGAGAATTGCAATGGTACCTGCTGTTCATACAAGGCATGTGTGCTGCGTGTATGTTTATAACATGCATGTTTTGTATGGGTTTTCGAGACCTTAGTTGTGTTCTGGCTGGCGGTCTTTCATACATCAAGTGGCCCTTAGATGTGCGCAGCTTGGGGCATCGCGATGCGATTGCTCGAGACTCCGTCTCGTGCACACTTTGTGGTATGATCGAGCCCGCCCTAGACCCCGACTAAGTGATCGGGCTGGAGTAAGTCTATGTAAGAGTTTTGAGATAGTCGATAATATGGTTGAGGCGACTTGTCTTTGAATATGGGAGTTCACCACCCATATCTTTAGACTTGTGTGCGGACGATGAGGACCCATCTCAGTTGATCATCCGGCCTGGATGGGATGCCCCTCACGTACGATGCTTTCCGAGAATGTTCAGTGCTTGGCCTTGTCTGCTTAGACAAGTGGGTGCGGTTCTCGGCTCTCCATATGACTATGTCTTAGCTGTACTTGCATACGCTAACCCCGGGTCCCGACATTGTCCGAGATCCGATCATCGGTATCAACCATACCTTGTTCGATCTCGTTACCGACAAGTACTCTTTTACTCGTTCTGTGATATGACATTCTTGTGACCTAGTCACGTGCTTGCAAGCGGTGTCACTGTGATATCACCGAGAGGGCCCAGAGTATATCTCTCCATCATTTTGGATGGACAAATCGCACTCTTGATCCATGAGCCTCAACTAACACTTTCCGAATACCTAACACCACCTTTATAGTCACCCTGTTACGGTGTGACGTTTGATGTCATCAAAGTACTCTTTCGGTATTAGCGATTGACATGATCTCATGGTCTAAGGAATAAGATTACTTCGAATGCAAGATATAACAATATAAACTAAATGACTTGATCGTATTGTTATACTTAGTTTGGGTCTATGTTCATCACATCATTCTCCTAATGATATGATCCCGTTATTAACAACATCCAATGTTCATGATCAGGAAACCTTGATCATCTGTTAATCAACGAGCTAGTTAAAAGAGAGGCTTTACTAGGAACCATTGTTTGTTTATTAAACACACATGTATCAACGTTTCCGGTTAATACAATTCTAGCATGAGAAATAAAAGTTTATCATAAACAAGGAATAATATAATAAACACTTTATTATTGCCTCTCGGGCATATTCCCTTCAGTCTCCCACTTGCACTAGAGTCAATAATCTAGTCAATATGTAAGAACTTAACACCTATGGCATTCCAGTGTTATTACCATGCTTTGCATGTGGTAAACTCCATCAAAAGATCTGACATGTTCAGGTCCATTTGTATTTGCATGTCTTTGCGTCTTACACGCATCACTCATTCTCTAATGAGATGGCTTTGTATATATCTGGTCACCTGGTGAGACCTTAATTCCTTAGCTTAAACTAATGTTGCTAACATTGTAAAAATGTAGCTTCATAGTGTCAGCATTCTTGGAAATTCACCAAGTTCAATAAAGAAATCCTTGACGCAAAATACTTCTTGTATTTGTTGTCAGCACAACGATATACTTATATCCTTTGTAGTAGTATTCCTCATAATACTTCAATTTTGAAACTCATTCAAATCCAGGCTGGAACTTTCTTCCAGCCTATTTTCCACCTTTCAACACATATTCTAATTGAGATAAACCTATTTGGATAGATGACAAGACCATTAGTGTAACATATTACAGTTAATAGTTTGTCATTACTACATAGGAAGACACATCCTTAACTTTTTCTAAAAATACTTAAGGATCTTTTCCCACTGTTGTCCAATCATCATATGATTATCCTGGTATAACACTTTATAGCATAGGACTCATCTGGTTGTGTACATATCATGGAACACATGACTTAGAAATCTCAATTTCAATTATGCTCATCATGCGTCAAAACACTTGAATATTGCTCAACTCTTTTCCATGCGGCAAGAACCCTTTCTTGTCGTTTCGATATTGACTTACTTCAATACTTCATCTATGTACTTTTGCTCAACAATATCAGGCGCTTCAATCCATCTCTATAGATATTGATGCTCAAAATATTGTTTAGCCTAAGCCTTTCATCAATATGAAATCTTATCCTTGTTTAATTTAAAATACATATTTTCTAATCAACTATATGTCATCTACACAGAGTGTTAGAAATATGTCTTAGCGCTCCCACTTAATTTCTTGTAACTCTACAAGCATCTTCACCGTGTATGATGGAATCAAAACTCTTTTGATAACTTCATTAAAGTAAAGATTCCAACTACGTTATGCTCATTTCAACCATTGAATTGTGCATACCTTTCTAGCAACCTTTTTGAATTTTACAAAACATTCAGACTGTGTCACATACACATCCTTGATCAACCTTCCTAGATAGGAAAGGTGTTTTGTTATTCAACTTCCATATCAACATATGTAACTTTTGCTAGAACTATCCCTAAAGACTAAAGAATCACTAAGAAAGATCAAAATCTTGGCATAGTCAACTCTTTGAACTTTGTCGCAAATACCTTTTCGACAAGTCGAACTTTAAATGGATGTAAACATCCATGTCTTGTAGCTATATAGATCCGTTTGCGATTTTTCTGGCTTTATGCCTTCAAAAAGACTACCAAGTCACATACTTGACATTCTTGCATCGATACTATCTCGGATATAATGGCTCATAGCCAGTTTACGAAGTCACGGCCCATCATTTGCTTCCTTTATAAGTTGTAGGTCCGTTGTTGTCTAAAAAACAACACTTAAACCACAAGTTGGTCTAAGTACAAAGTTTTACGACCTTCATGGTTCAGTTTGCAAACTCTTTCGAAGTTTCTGCAGCACATGCAGTGTCTTCCACTTAGTCAAAATAGGAAACCCTGGAACAACTTCCAATGCTACGCTACTCTTGATATGATAACGATGATTCTCTAATCTCGTTGAGCTGCACTGTCCTCCCACTCACTTACTTCGCAAGAACCACTTTCTTGTAAAATCTACCCTTTCCGACAAACAACATTTGTCTTTGGTTCAGTGATAGGAGAAATACCCAACTGTATTTTTTTTTGGGATAACCTTATAAACATATATTTATCCGATTTTGGTTGTAAACATTTTACACATGCTATGCATACCAAAATGTAAGAAAAGACAATTCGGGTCACTACCCAAGCCATAACCCATATGGTGTCACTTTCATCGGATCATGATGGCGCTCTTTTCAGTGTAAAAGCGGTAGACTCTAATGCATAAACTACAAAAATATAATGGCATTTATTTATCTTACCATGTCTAACAAGGTTCGAATATGTATCTCGAACACTCCATACTTCTATGGGATTTTCGGGAAGGATAAGTTGTAGAACAATTCTGCAACTCCTCAGATGTTCTCCTAAACTCGTAACTCAAATTTTTATTCTTTATGATCCAATCATAAATACTTGATTCTCTTGTTATGATGATTTTTCACTTCATACTAACAATACTTTGAACTAATTCAAAATATAAAATTCCTTTCTCATTAAATAGATATGCTCATGTATCTACTTAAATCATCAGGAAATTTTATGAATGAAAAAGTAATCCACCACACACGGCTACACATAATGGACCATATACATCAATATGTATAATCTCCACTAAATGAGTCGTCCATTCTATTTGGCTTATGAACGGAGTTTTAGTCATCCTTTTGGAAGTGGTCATACAAGCGTCAATTTATTAAAAAAACAAAAATGACTTCGGAAGTCCATCAACATGGATTTCCTTCATGTTTTCCTTTCCAATATGAACTAAAATGGCAGTGTCACAATTTAAGTGAAATCCTTTAGTTTTACGTCTTGCGACGTTTAGCATACAGTTTTATAGATGTTTATTTTACCAACACGACTTATATTGACTCATCCATCAAATATGGAACATGGTTATAGTTTCAACAACTTACTTGTTCTCACAAAAAATAGAACAAAATAACAACTTATTAAGTTCTTAAAATAAATCTTGAAGGTTTTTGGTTCGATGCGACGATGAACACAATAACACTTTATTTTCGTTCTTGTCGTGATCGATTCCACATCTTTTACTAGTTCCTTTAGGCCATTGTATTTCTTGTATTGCATTGCTTTGTATGACAATTCATACCAACCAATCAAGTATCGAAATACCCAAGAAATACTTTGTTAACTAGTAATACATCTATAACTTTGTATATCATGCATATACTCCTGAGCTGGACTTTTCCAGTATTTTTCATTTCTGCCATATACTTCTGCAATTCTATTTTCAGTATTCCCTTTCCTTTACTGAAGACTCATTCAAATCAAACAATGCCAGTCGAACTAGCACATTTTCCTTGGCGTGTTAGTCATATACTATCACCCATGGAGTCATACTTTGAAGTTGATTGTTTTTCTAATATCACCATATTATTAAACATTCTTCGAGATTCCACTCTTAGCATCTTCAAGCATAGTAAACGATTTTACCCATACTTTAATCCATCCCATCATAACAATTTTTTGATGGAGCTACTAAAGCTCTAAGGAAGGAATTTAGAGGATAATATTAGTGCCCAACTGTTGGTAGATTCAAACGCCCAGCGTCTTCAATCCTTGCATATATTCAAATAATATAAGCACACATTGTCACAGTAAATTATACTCAGTCACGTTGCAACAAACAGGGTTCTAGATATCAATATATCTTTCACTCCTCGCTTGTTTCTGAAAACAATTCTTTTCAGCTCCTAGATCACCTTGATTCTCAAAACATTCTTTTAAGATTAGGTATTTTGGAAGCAAGCACGACACTAGATACTAAGTCCGAATCATTTGCTCTTTCGATTAATCAATTATTAATCATGTGGAGCTAGGTAGGTATTACCAAAAAATTACAATAGGACTCAATTTTAAATTTCACAAATATGGAACCAGTCCGTAAAGGTTTTTCCAGATCAAAACAGTTTTATCTCAATTAACAATCTAAGTGTAAGGTAATTCTTGGATGCCAATGACTACTACAAAATATGCAAATTCTCTTTGATTGGTTGTTCATGATAAAATAAGTTCAAGTTAATTCAAAATTACCACCTGAACTCCCACTCAAAAAAAAACATCCCTCTAGTCGTTTTAGTGATTACACAAACCAAATTCACTACACCAAAACCGATCATCACGTGAGATGATGTAGCTGCAAAGGCGAACATCGACATGTTCATCATATCATCCATATGACTTATGCTTTACCTTTCGGTTCGTGTTCCGAGGCCATGTCTGTACATGCTAGGCTCGCCAAGAAGAACCGTAGTATTTTGCGTGTGCTCCGAGTCCATGTCTGTACATGCTAGGCTCGTCAACACCCGTTGTATGTGAACGTAGAGTCTATCACACCCGATCATCACGTGGTGTCTCGAAACGACGGACTTTCTTAACGGTGCATACTAAGGAAGAACACATTATTATCTTGATATTAACTGAGAGGGATCATCTTATAATGCTATCGACGTGGTCTAAGAAAAATAAGATGCATAAAAGGATTAACATAACACGCATGGATAATGTGATATGATATGGTCCTTCTTGCACTTGATCTCCATCTTGTGCATCATGGTATGATCTTCATCATCCCACCGGCGTGGCACCAAGGTCCATGGCACCTCCATCTTGAATGTCCATCAAATTACAACATATCACATGGATATGATATATAGCACGCAGGCCATAAATAATAAGACAACCATATGGCTCCTGCCGGTATGTCAATAACTTACAAAATAGATCATCTCATACATCAAATTTTGTAACATTGACCATATCACATCACATGCCCTGCAAAAACAAGTTAGACGCCCCTAATTTATTTAAGCATGTTTTACGTGGCTTTGGGATTTCGAAGATAGAACCGGTCATATCTACAAACAAGAAACCACAACGGTGATAAACAAATTATTAGCAACCCGTTGTCGATTAGATCCTAACTATAGTGAGAGAGACAGACACCCGCCAGCCACTTATGCAATACAAGTTGCATGTCTGTCGTGGAACAAGTCTCATGTACGCGGACATGTACGGTTAGTCCGGGCCGCTTCATACCACTATGCCACTAGGATCCAAAAATACAAAAGGAGGCAATAACATGATCATCAACGCCCGCATACACATATGTGTTCTACTCGTACAAACCATCTACGCATAGACGTGGCTCTGATACCACTGAAGGGTTCGTTGCACAGAAAACAAAAAATTTCCTACGCATAAACAACCAACATGCCAAGATCTAATCTAGGAGATGTAAGAAACGAGTAGGATGTCTTAGAAGAACTCACCCTCGAAGACCGAAAACGTTACAAGATCAAATCTCGTGGATGATGTAGTGGTTCACTTGCCGATATCAAGATCGTGATGATGTACGCTGAGTGTCTCCGTGATCGGTCACACGTACAGCTTGATGACGACCTCCATTCCCTCGATCCAGCGGGCAGCGGAAGTAGAGGATCCCCCGGAAATCCAGCAGCACAACGACGTGGTGCTGTGAAGAATCCCACGGTCAGGGCTTCGCCAAGCGGAAGACCATGGAATGGAGCAGCGGGTGGAGAGGAAGGGAGGTGAGACAAGTGTGTGTAGAGGAGGAGCCCTCACCCTCCTTTTATAGAGGAGGAGTAGGCAGCCAAAAGGGGTGGGGCGCCCAACTCATGGTGCCCCCACCTTTTCCCCTCTTGATGTGAGTGGAAGCCACACTCACACCCACCCATGCTCCCTTAATTGTCCACTTGGAAAATCCAAAGGTTTTCTTTAATAAATAAATAAAACATTTATATTTATTTATTTTATATTTGTTAATCCTATTAACAAACATTTGCACATTGCACCTCGAATCATTTGTTAATTCCATTAACAACCATTCGACAAAAAACCCTTTGGACTATTTCAATTTTACCCGAAACAATTTCGGTGTTGTCCAAAACATTCTTCGATATTCCATATCCTCTCAAAAATGCGTCATCAAACCTTAAGTGTGTCACCCTACGGTTCACGAATAATACAGACATGATCGAGACACCTCTCCGATCAATAATCAACAGCGGGATCTGGAGATCCGTCATGACTCCTGTATATTCAACGATGAATCTTGTGATCGTGTGAACCATCAACGTCGTAACTAATTCCCTTTGTCTCGCGATATTTTACTTGTCCGAGATCCGATCATCGGTATCAACCATACCTTGTTCGATCTTGTTATCGACAAGTACTCTTTTACTCGTTCTGTGATATGACATTCTTGTGACCTAGTCACGTGCTTGCAAGCGGTGTCAATGTGATATCACCGAGAGGGCCCAGAGTATATCTCTCCGTCATTTTGGATGGACAAATCGCACTCTTGATCCATCAGCCTCATCTAAAACTTTCCGAATACCTAACACCACCTTTATAGTCACCCTGTTACGGTGTGACGTTTGATGTCATCAAAGTACTCTTTCGGTATTAGCGATTGACATGATCTCATGGTCTAAGTAATAAGATTACTTCGAATGCAAGATATAACAATATAAACTAAATGACTTGATCGTATTGTTATACTTAGTTTGGGTCTATGTTCATCACATCATTCTCCTAATGATATGATCCCGTTATTAACAACATCCAATGTTCCTGATCAGGAAACCTTGATCATCTGTTAATCAACGAGCTAGTTAAAAGAGAGGATTTACTAGGAACCATTGTTTGTTTATTAAACACACATGTATCAACGTTTCCGGTTAATACAATTCTAGCATGAGAAATAAACGTTTATCATAAACAAGGAATAATATAATAAACACTTTATTATTGCCTCTCGGGCATATTCCCTTCACGTCTTCCCGCGGACCGGCGACCGCGGCTTCTCCCTCATTTCTCATCGTCAAGCCGTCGCCTTCCCCGAGCTGTTCGACTCCTCCACTCCTCCCCTCGTGAGCCCCATGCTTCCTCCCTTCTCCTTTTACTCGCACATAACCGTAGGTACTCGTCGTTCTGCTTTGTGGCCGCGCGCTTGCCGTGTTCGTTGCAGTGTCGTCGTGTGCTCGTTGCGGCCCCGTTCGCCCGGGAGCGCGAGCGGAGCATGCACATAGCCTAGTACCCACACCAGCGCCTGCTCGCCCCACGCCTAGGCTGTACCTATTTCCCTTGTGTAGAGTCCGCCTGTTGCCATAGCCAGATTTCTGCAGCCACCACCGTCTTCCGTGCAGGTCGCCGGCAGCCAGTCTGGGTCGTGGCCGGGGCACATGCACGCGTGCTGTGGCATGCTCAAGGCCATGCCTTTGGCACCCAAGAGCCCGCCTAGTGCGGCTCTTCCTCTCTCGGCTCGCTCTCTGCAGTGTCCCAGAGTCGCCCATCAGTTTCGTCAGGAACGAGTGTAGTTTTGTTCAGAGTTTCAGCTAGCCACCCATGTCTGTTTAGTTTTAGTTGCAGCGTCCAGTCGAATGTCAGCAGTAGCATTAGATCAGTGTTTGGTCCCCATGGTTGCAACGTTGAGGTGCTGGGTTCAAGTCCCAACAGCCTCCTTTTTATTTCCTCTTTTATCTATATTGCTCTGTCCTGTAGTATAGTTTGTGTAGTTCTTGTTTCCTGTCAAGAATAGTTGGCATAGCGCAGTGGTCGTAACTGCTCGTATCTATCTGTGCGGTCCCTGGTTCGAACCGCGTTGGGAACGAATTAAGGGAGCGACTAATTAGCGGGTACGCCTCCGCGGAGGTCACTTTTTGCGCGCTCCGGTGTCGCCACGTGTCACGTTTTGGACGCACAGCGCAGGTCACATTCAGCCACAATTTTCCACGTAGCCACAGTCCTGCCATAGCTCAGTTTTTCAGCCACAACCCAGTTTTCAGCCAAAGTCACAGTTTTTTCAGCCACGGCCACAGTTTTTTCAGCCACAGCTCCCTGCCACGGGCAGGTCAGATTCAGCCACAATTTTCCACGCAGCCATAGTCCTGCCATAGCTCAGTTTTTCAGCCACAACCCAGTTTTCATCCAAAGTCATAGTTTTTTTAGCCACGGCCACAGTGTTTTCAGCCACAGCTCCCTGCCACGGGCCATTTTTCAGCCACAGCCATGCCACAGGTCCATGCGCAGCCACTGGAGAGTCCTTGCGTAGCCACAGTTGTTATTCGTGCGGGACACAGTAAAAACGCGTCACGTGTCGAATCCAGTGAACGCCTAAAGTGACCTCTGCGGGGGGGGGGGGGGGGGTGGGGCGGGAGGGTGCCCGCTAATTAGTGATTGACCCGAATTAAATCCCATTTTTTTTGTTTCCCTGTTTGTGTGCATCATTTGTAGTTGGGCTCGGACCAACTACTTGACTTTCCCGTGGGCGCCTGATAGGCTAACCCGCGAAACTGTTGGGCCAATTCAGCCAAAGGCAGCCCGGTGGAGTTTTCACTGCTTTTTCTTTCTCTCGATAAATTCAAATTTGTTTGAATCCATCCAATCTGCCTCACTTTTGCAACGCTTGTAAAATGTGCATCCTTGCTCCAAATTTGACATATCACACTACAAAAAATATGTCAACTTGTGACCTTCTGTTAGTGACCCTAGAAGAAATGGTCGTAAATCTACGACCATTTGAGACCAATTGGTCATAAGCTGTTTGGGGGGCTCCAAACCCTAAACCATAACGACCATTTTGGTCAGAAAAGGTCGTAATTTCCTTACACGAAATGGTCGTAAAGCAAACAGCACTGGTCCGCTTCCTTATTTCTAGTTGATCACGACCAATATAGATGGTCAAAGCCTTGTAAATTGTGGTGCATTGCTATGACTAGGCGCCACCTCATCAGTTTTGCCTATGTGTCATGTCCACGTGTCAATTTTTGTCCTAGGTTGTGAAGCAGCCTAAATTTCTGTCATTCCCAAAATTCCCAAAAAATTCTGATAAATTCTTTGGATCATATCTTCCTAAAATATGTCAAAAACCTTCCTTTCCTAGTTAAAAAATAATTCAGGAATATTCATTTTCCTATCATGTTCGATCAGCTAGAAGCTTTGTGAAGGAACTACTAGCTAGGCATATCCTAATGAGTTGAATTTTTTCCACATCTTCTATATGCCCAAATAATAGCCCTCCACAAAATCTGAGCCCCATCTAACAATCCATGTGAGCTCACCATCCAATCTTTGTTTCAGGTAAATATTTTCAGTTTGTGAAGTAACTATAATTTGTATTGCTTTATAATTGCTAAAAATGTACCAGGACATGACCCTGCTTATAGAACCTCCCTACACGAAATTTTAGCTCATTTAATTTAGCCAATTTCCCTCAATATTGTTCCCAATTTTCTGTTCAGTGAAGAGCATTGTGAAGGAAGTACCATTTTTATTTATCCAAATGGTATGAAATTTTTACAGTGCCTTCATATGCCCAAATTATCATCCTCCTCCAAATTTCACCTCAAATCAATCATCTATGTGAGCCCAGCTTCAATTTCTATTTTCTGTACAGATTAGCATATTGCAAAGCAAGTGATCTCTAGACCCCTCCTATTGCCCTCAAACTTTTTGTGCAATATTTAATATCTAAATCATTGCCACATGCCAATATTCAGCTCCATTTTCCTAGTAAATCTTCCTCAGAAAATTTCCAAAGTTTCTATCCAGAGAGAAGCTTTGTGAAGGAAGTACCAGCTAGGTTTATCCAAATGATCTGAGATTTTTCCAAATCTTGCATATGCTCAAATCATCACTCTCCAAAAAATTTGAGCTCTATCCAGCAATCCATGTGAGCTCATCATCCAATCCTTTATTCTGGTCATATTTTTAGTTTGTGAAACAAATATATTTTATATTGCTTAATTATTTCTGAAACATTACGAGGGCATGTTACTACCTATATAACTTTCCTCCACAAAATTTGAGCTCATTTCATTTAGTCAATTTCTCTCAATAATTTTCCCAACTTTCTGTCTAGAGAAGAGAGCATTGTGAAGGAAGTACCACTTTGGCATGTTCAAATGGTATCAAATTTTTACAGTGTTTTCCTATGACCAAGTTACCATCCTCCACTAAATTTTAGCTCAATCCATTCATTCATTTGAGCCCAGCTTCAACATCCATGTTTCTGTCCAGTGTGGTACTTTGCAAAGCAAGTGCCACCTAGGCTCCTCCAATTGAGCTGCAAATTTGCGAAGACAGTCTCCTTAGTAGATGATCATCCTCGGCCAAAACTCAGGCCCATTCTCCATGTGCATTTCCCCCACCGCTAATCAAACACTTGGCTTCTAATTCATGTTTGAGCTTAGTTCAGTGTGACGCCCCCAAAATCAGACCGTGTACAGTAATCATACACACAGGGTACACGACTGAGATTAGGGTGCCACAGTGATAATATCACAGCACAACACTAAACACAAAAGGATAAAAAAATATATTACAATAGAGAGGGTCACGCGGACCCGAATATATCAGTCATACAAGCCATAATATCTGAGTACAGACATAGTTAGTCAAGTTTTGCCTTAAGAAGGCTAGCACAAATCACATCAGAGATACAGAACGAAAAGGCGAGGCCTCCTGCCTGGGATCCACCGAACTACTCCTGGTCAACGGGGAACTCGACGTCGTAGTAGGCGCCTCCGGGGTACTCCTGCTCCTGAGCTCCAACGTCGGCTGCAGCGGCCGATCAGGCAAAACAGTAAAGGAAATAAAGCAGGTGAGTATCTAGTATACCCGCGAGTCTTACGTCCGCTACTAAGCATTATGCATTGTATCAACGGAAAGAAGAGGCTGTATATAGTGGACTGAAAGACAGAAATTCAGAGCAAGGGTAATAAGCTAGGCCTATCGAAGACTAGCATCTTCCGACGATGTCTTGCAGCATGTGGTAAGAATCAGCCAACAGTTTATATAAAGCATAAAGTAACAATGCAGCAGAAGTTGCTGCAGCATTGTATAATAATAAGTTGTAATAATTAGCAATGCCTCCGAGTTCACCTCCTCGACATCCCCGCGAGGAAGAGAACCCGGAACCATATAGTTTAACAATAGTTTCTAGTGGTAAGATCCAGCTTCAGCATAAAGCGTCCTGTTACCGTGGACACGGCTATTCGAATAGATTAATCTTCCCTGCAGGGGTGCACTTGTGTTACGCTACACGCACGGATCTCCAGGGTGGCGGGAACCTTGTTAGGGAACGCTCCACCGAGGCTATCCGACACTTCATAGCCCATCTTTCAAACTCAACAGAGAGGTCATCCGCCGGACTATATCCTATGTACGCGGGGCTTTGGACCCTAACCCCGACGTACTCCTGCACGGTGCGAGGCTGGCCGGTGAAGTTAAATCAAAGAAAATACAAATCACACTGCCGCGGCAAATAAGACAACACCACATCCCGGCGCAGGCCGCGGTACTGCTGACGTCTGAAGAGTCCTCGGACGACACTACAAAGTAGAGGAGCCCATAACTCGTAATTCCCACGGGTAGGTAGTGCGTACATGGCATATAGCCAACTCAAGACATTCACTGAACCATTTAGCATTTTAATTAACCTGCGTGACAACCGTTATCGTTGCCTCGACTTAACTGACCCGCGGACAACGACAGCAGCCAGGACCACCAGTACATCGGTGCCTGCCCTGTCGTCCCACCAAGTCACTGCGGTTACCAACAAGGTCAACCGTCTCCTTACCTTGTCTCGCGTGTGCTCCTGGAGGAGCTCGACTTTCGTAGTTTGGTAACTCTCGCGGCCAACGATCAGGGGCCAAGCACACCGGTACACTGGTCGTACCCTCCCTGCCGTCCCGTCGCAATACCTCTCGCGGGCACCGTTGGGTCGCCCGACTTCTTACCTGAAGGACAATCGTCGTTCAGGACCCTATGGCGGTAAGACAAAGTCAGCCTTGAGTGGAGTACCAGGATTACTCCTGGATAGCTCACCCTTGAGGTGACTAGGCATAACCCAGATAGGGGCCTTTGACGGTGTCTGCTTTGTACCGTACCTATGCAGTTATAATATTTGTATCCGCGTTCACTCCCCTGAGTGATCACGGCCCTCTATCTAATCCTAGCTAGCAATGCGCAGGGCTCACTGCTGAATAATGCATAATAATAATAATAATAATAATAATAGGCAGCATAGGATAAAGGAAGGCACATCAAAGGGCGACAAAAATCAGGCTATGCAATTGAATAGGATTGTAATCGTAGCAGCAGCAGTAACAATGCCTAGTGCAAGAAATGTACGGAAAGATAGGCGATATCTGGGGAAGAGAATGGCTCTGCTTGCCTGCAAGCTCGACGGTAGTAGTAGGGTCGTCGACGACGTATTCATACTCAGCAGCGGTGTAGTCGACGGCAGCAGCGGGGTCTACCGGAGATTAAGGGGGGGAAGAAACAGTAAATACACAGCAAGCATATACAAACAGATGCATGACATGACAGATGAAATGTTATCGGTATTCTAACGCAGTGCAATGCCCGTTGCTCGGAACGGAAATTCATCTGAGGATGAACTACCGGATAGGGTGTCCGGAGGGGGAAGGATCAAGCCGGAGGTGTCGTGGGTACCGGACAAATTTAAGGGGGTGTATCCGTGATATTTGATCCATTCCGAACAACATTCGTGTTCGGAATAAATTCATCCGGGCACTCTAACAGTACCGGACAATCTATCGGACAGACGGTCCGGAGGGGGGATGTTCGATGTTCGTTGTGTTAGAGGGGTGTGATAGGCATACGGATAGCGTATTCGTATTCGTTATATTTTTCTGATCAATTTTCATGTATAAAGTTTTTGAATCCGAGTTACGGTTTAAAAGTTATTGAATTTCAAAGTTTTAAATCATTTAAATGATTTTCTGAATTTCTTTTATTATTTATTAAACATTATCCAGAACATTATCCAAAACAGTGCTGACATGTGGGACCCACATGTCAGCCTCTGTTATTTATAAAACATTTAATTAAATCCGAAAAGCCTCTGGACCCACATGTCAGTGACTCAATTTATCCAAATTCATTTTAATTATTAATATGACAGTGGGTCCCAGATGTCATTGACACATGTTTATTATTAATCATTTCATTTAAACTAACCAAGGCCTCGGGCCCAGCTGTCATAGAGTCAAATTATTCTAACAGCTATTTTAATCTAATAGAGGTTAATTAAGTGGATGGACCCACATGTAAGTCACAGAGGGATCTATTAATTGAATAGGTTAATTAGAAAGGCCTGGCCCACATGTAAGTTTCTTAAGGGGGAGCATTAGCCTTGGTTAATCCTCTGGCGGGCGGGACCCACCTGTCGGCGGCACAGGTGGTCGCCGGAGACTCGCCGGAGACAGACTCCGACGAGGTCGAGCCTGCGCACGCCACAGGGCACAAGAGAAGGTGCGGCTGGGCTCCTTCGAACGAGCGTTGAGCCGCAATTTGATGGGTGGTGGTGCCGTGGCCTGGGGGCGACTGAAACGTCGCCGACGACGAGGAAGGAGGCGGTTGCGCTCGGGCGTCAATGGCGACTCACTGTGCGGGGTGCAAACGATCGAGCTAACGCGACAAAACGGGCCTACGGCTCACGGGGATCACGCCGGTGCAGTTGGCGCGGGCTAAAGCTCATTGGAGCGAGCGCACGTTCATCCTCGGCGGAGACGTGCTCGGCTCCAATGGCGGCGGCCAGTACAGGGGGAGAGAGGGGGCGCGAGTACATGGGGAAGGTGACCCAGCTCACCCTGAGACGGTAGAGGAGTGCAGCGGGCTTGGGGGAGGCGCGACGAGGCCGGAATCGAAGACGAGGTCGCGGCGGCCGGAGCGGGGAACGAAGACGAGGGCGAGGCGAGGGAGGGCTCCCGGCTCGATTCCTTGCTGGACTTGATGAAGACGACGACGGTGCAGAGGTTGGACACGGTGGCGTAGGCTGTAGTGGCCGTTGGCCGCGTGCGGCCACGGCAACGGCGACGGCGGCGCTCGATAAATTTTCCCCGACGATGGCGAGAGGAGAAAGAGGAGGGGAATGGGGTGGGGGACGTGTCCAGGGAGTGGGTGGGGGTGTTCTTATCACGTCCGAGGCGCCGCGGAGATGGGGGCGGCTGGCAGAGCTCCCGGCCACGGCGAGCTCGCCACGGCGACGGGGCAGGTGACGGAGGGGACGGGGGCAGGTGGAGAAGGAGGTGGGCCGGGTGGTGGGCCTCGCCCCAGGCGAGCTATAATGATTTTCCAATTTGTTTTGTTTTGCTGTTAATTCTATTTCTTTCTGTAATTGATTTATTAACCCTAGCATTTTTGTAAAAGGTTATTGGTGTTTGTAAATTAGGGCTACATATTACTGAGGTGCCACAAAAGATTTTGCAGCAAAATAAAATCATTAGATATTTCTTTTAATTATTAAATGCCCAAAGTAAGGGTTTTAACCTACTGTTTGAATTGTTTGGAATTTTCTGTAACTACAAATATTACCAAAGTTGGTCCAACATGATTGTAATGATTTTAGGCAATTTACAAAAATAGTTTTATGATTTTTGGAACAACTTTAATTGAGCACTTTTGTTTTATTTTTCACTCAAGGAAGTTTCAACTAGGGTTTGGTTTCTTGATGAGAAAGATGCATTGGGCTTTGGGTTTTGATTACCAACCAGCATGGTTTGAAAAGAGCAGAAGCAAAGTTTGATTAAGGACAGGGGATAACAGTGATTAACAAACAGTGATGGTCAACAGTGATGATGATTACTGTTATAGAAACTGAGGGTGTTACAAATCTCCCCCACTACAAGAATTCTCGTCCCGAGAATTTAAGTGGTAGCGAGGAAAAGGTCGGGGTATTCATCGCGAAGGCGATCTTCGCGTTCCCAGGTGGCTTCATCTTCAGAATGATTCGACCACTGGACCTTGAGGAACTTGACGGTCTTGTTGCGAGTTCGACGCTCAGACTGATCGAGAATGCGGCTCGGATGTTCTTGATAAGTCAAGTCTTGTTGCAGCTCGATCATATCATGCTCCACTTCGCGGATAGGATCCTTGAAGCAGCGACGGAGTTGCGACACGTGGAAAACATCGTGGAGTTGGGAGAGGTTCGGCGGCAATTCCAACCGGTATGCCACGGGTCCACTCCTGGAAAGGATACGGAACGGGCCAATGTAGCGAGGAGCGAACTTGCCCTTGATACCGAAGCGATGAGTGCCCCTCATGGGAGTGACACGGAGGTAAGCGTATTCACCAGGTTGATACTCCATTTCACGGTGTTTGCGGTCATAGTTGCTCTTCTGACGAGACTGTGCGGCCTTGAGATTTTCTTGCACTATGCGAACTTGTTCTTCAGCTTCTTGGACAAGATCCGGTCCGAAGTAGGGTCGTTCCCCAGTTCCTGACCAATTCAGGGGGGTTCGACATTTACGTCCGTATAGAACTTCGAAGGGGGCCATCTTCAAGCTAGCCTGATAGCTATTGTTGTACGAGAATTCCGCGTACGGGAGGGCATCCTCCCATTTCATGCCGAAAGAAAGGACACAAGCGCGAAGCATGTCTTCCAGCACTTGATTAACTCGTTCAACTTGGCCTTGCGACTGGGGGTGATAAGCGGTGCTGAGATTCAGACGAGTCCCGAAAGCTTCCATGAAACTATTCCAGTATCGTGAGGTGAAAATGCTGCCACGGTCTGAACTGATCTCCATCGGAATACCGTGGAGTGACACAATTCGGGAGATATACAAGTATGCTAACTGACTAGCAGTGATCGTCTCCTTGACCGGCAGGAAGTGTGCAATCTTGGAGAATCGGTCGATGATGACAAAGATGGCATCGTTAACTTTCTGTGACTTAGGAAAACCCGTGACGAAGTCCATTTCGACTTTGTCCCACTTCCAATCAGGAGGAGGGAGTGGTCGCAGCCAACCAGCAGGTTTCTGATGTCCGGCTTTGACGCGACTGCAAACGTCACACTGAGAAACATAGCGGGCGATGTCTTGCTTCATGTAAGGCCACCAGTACCGTTGACGAAGGTCTTTATACATCTTGGTACTGCCAGGGTGGATTGACAAGGGAGAATTATGGGCTTCTTCCATGATATCCGGACCACAGTTAATGAGGGGCGGGCTCACAGGAACTACTAAGCGGCCCTTGAAGTACACAGTATCACCATCATTGGCATCAATGGTAAAAGAGGAGGGCTTTCCTTCTGCGATGTCCTGCTTGATCTTCACAATGTCATGGGCCAGAGATTGTCTACTCTTGATGAGGGCGTCGAGTTTTGACTAGAGAACCAGGTTATTGACGTAACCTTGAGGAACAATCTCGAGGTTCAACTTGCGAAACTCTTCATACAGAAGTGGTTGTTGCACCTGAACCTCAAGTTCAGAACAGTAAGCTTTGCGGCTCAAGGCATCGGCCATCACATTAGCCTTGCCTGGGGTATACGAAATATCCATGTTGAAGTCGGCTATTGTCTCGAGCCATCGTTGTTGACGAAGATTCAGGTCTGGCTGAGTAAACATGTAATTCAGACTTTGGTGATCGGTGTAGACCTCGCAACGATTACCGACGAGGTAATGTCGCCACAGCTTCAATGCATAAATTACTGCTGCCAATTCGAGATCATGTGTTGGGTATTTGTCTTTGTGAGTACGCAACTGACGAGAGCCATAAGCAATCACCTTGCGCTCTTGCAATAGGACACAGCCTAATCCTTGACGAGACGCGTCGCAATATATCACGAAGTCCTTCTGAGTATCAGGGGGAGCGAGCACCGAGGGAGAAGTTAGCTTGTCCTTGAGTGCTTGAAAAATTTCTTGACATTTATCTGTCCACTCAAACTTGACGCCTTTGTGAAGCAGAGTAGTCAGAGGCCTGGCAATCTTGGAGAAATTCTCGACGAAACGGCGGCAATAGCTAGCGAGCCCGAGAAAACTGCGGACTTGCTTGACGATCTTAGGAGGGGTCCAGTCAAGAATAGCCTGGATACGTTCTGGGGTGACGGCAATGCCATCCTTGGAAATCACATGCCCAAGGTAGGTTACTTCGGGAAGCCAGAACTCACACTTAGAATACTTAGCGTAGAGTTTGTGTTCTCGAAGCTTCTCCAGTATAAGACGAAGGTGTTCAGCATGTTCTTCTTCATTCTTGGAATATATCAATATATCATCCAGATAAACCACGACGAACTGGTCGAGGTACTCCATGAAAATATAATTCATCAATCTGGAGAAGGTGGCTGGAGCATTGGTTAAGCCAAAGGACATGACGGTGTACTCGTATGAACCATAGCGAGTAATGAAGGCAGTCTTCGGAATGTCCTCATCACGGACTCGGATTTGGTGATAACCCAACCTCAAGTCGAGTTTAGAAAACACCTTGGATCCGGCAAGTTGATCATACTGATCGTTGATCCGGGGAAGTGGGTATTTGTTCTGGATGGTGGCTTGGTTAATGGGCCGATAATCTTGGACCAATCGTTTTGTCCCATCGCTCTTCTTGACAAAGAGCGAAGGTGCTCCCCAAGCTGAGGAACTGGGGCGAATGAATCCTTTCTGAAGTGCCTTGTCGATTTCCTCCTTAAGTTCAAGGAGTTCATGTGGCGGCATATTGTAAGGACGCTTGGCAATAGGAACAGTGTCTGGCTTCAAGTCGATGACGAATTCAACTTCTCTGATCGGGGGTATTCCCGGCAGTTCTTCTGGGAAGACGTCGGGAAAATCGCGAACGACCGGAACGTTCTCGATGCCTTTCAAAGGTGAGACATTCAAAGAATTCATCATAAAGATCTGTGTTTCAGCATTACGGGTAACTCGGGCGGTGTGGTTAACAATCCCACCGGAGGGGTGAAAAAGCTGGACAGACTTGGTGCCACAATACAGTGCGGCATCGTGAAATTTCAACCACTCCATTCCCAGAATGAGGTCTATGGTGGAAGACTTCAGGAGGATGGGCGACGCAAAGAATTCAACTCCTTCGATTTCAATGGTGGTGTTTGGCACTATCATGGTGGTTCGGCATTGGCCAATCGGGGTGCGAACAACCATCGGTGGTTTCATCGTTTCGTACTTGAAGTTATGCGAAAATGCAAATGCTTCCGACATGAATGAATGCGATGATCCTGTATCAAATAAAACAGCAGCAGGTACGGAATTAACGAGAAGGGTACCCATCACGGTAGCGGGTTGTTGCTGAGCTTCTTCAACATTGACATGGTTAGCATGTCCCCGATAATAAGCAGCAGACCCAGTATTATAGTTGGGGGTCCGGTTGTTGCCACGACCATTTCCACGGCCAGCGGGGTGAACTACCAGTTGCTTCTGTTTCTGGGGGCACTCCCTGGAAAAAAGCCCCGGTTGGCGGCACGTGAAGCATAATCCATCCTGAGGACGAAGGGGTGTAGCATTGGGTGGTGCAGGCAGAGCTCTTGGCATCTGCGGTGGTGGAGGCAGACGGGGTGCAGCATAAGACGACCTTGGAGCAGGGACAGCTACATGAGTCACACTGGTAGGGAGCCAGATACGACGCTTCTGCGTTGCGCCCGAAGATGATCCAACGTCACGATAACGCTTCAGAGAGTTCTTGTGCTCCATCTGGGCAGTCTCGACGGTGATAGCCTTGTTCACCATGGTGGCGAAGTTGGCGAAATCATGAACGGCAAGAGCGAGCCTGAGTTCTGGGTTGAGGCCACGACGGAACTTCTGCTGCCTGCGAGCATCAGTGGTGATCCGTCCTTCCGCATAGCGAGAGAGGTTGAGGAACTCGCGCTGATAGGCTTCAACAGTCATGTCGCCCTGAGTGAGGTTACGGAATTCTTCCGCCTTACGATCCATGATCCCCTGAGGAATGTAGCGGGCGCGAAAAGCAGACTGAAAGTCATCCCAAGTGATGACTTCTTCAACTGGCAGGGGACGCTTGTGGGTGCTCCACTACTGAGCAGCGGCGCCTTTAAGATGATAAGACGCAAAGTTCACATAGTCGGCTGGATCGACATTAGCTGAACAGTGTTGCGCAACATAGTGGGGTTGAGGCGGGTGAAGTGGTGCAGAGTCACGGTGGCATGCTGATGGTGCTGCCCATTCTCATTCGGCTGGGGGAACTGAGCCATGATATTCTGCATGAACTGACGGTTCATCTCGAACTGCTGCATCATCGCGGCCATGTAATCCGGCGGCGGAGGTGGGTCGTTGGCAGCACGACCACGACCACGACCACCACGACCAGCCATCCTGCTAGAATTTAACAAGGGTATTTCAGCGATGAAAATTTAGCGAGATACCGGAATTAAGCCTGAAGTAAAAACGACAACGAAAAGGGGGCGCAGATATATAAAGGAGTAGTCATATAAGAAATACACATTCGCACACAGAATCAATCGAAAATCGGGCAGCGTAACATCGTAGAAATTAAGGAAAAAGGACTCTCTAGGCGGCGCGCAGACCGCGGTAAGGTTTACACGACGCGACATAGATTCCACTATGTCAATCACGCCGCAAGAAAACTGTTGGCCACAGGAGTTGATGCCAGAGAACGCGCGGCCTGCCCAGAATGAGAATGGGATCCGCGGTCCGGGACCTGGGGTATGAGTCCTGCGAAACGACTCAATCAATGGGGGAAACACCAAAAACGCCGGGTGGAATCAAGAGAATGTGATCCTAATGTCAGATTTTGTAAAACTTACCAGCAAGGATAAGAGAGCAGATTCCCAAAGCATAGGTAAGGAGAAAAGGATCCTAATACCATAGATATCACACGTAGTGACATCGATGTGGGCCCGTAAGCCAAATATTAAGTTAGCAAAATAGTTTTTCAAAGTCTAGACTCAACTTCGACCAGGTAGTGGTGGGGTGGCTTCCTACAGGCAGTCGGCTCTGATACCAACTTGTGACGCTGAAAGTGCAATCTTGCCCTTAATCATATTTTGATGTTGATGACAATGTACATATAGGGGACTAATAATATTTGTCAAGTATATCTCAGGTATTAGCCCTCGGATCATTGTTGCGGTGGATCATGGACCATTGATATTATCAATATCTCGGGATATAGAACCAACGAAGTTGAAGCGTAAGCGTTTCCGGTTTATCTTGAGTATAGGGATCCCCGCACTATTAAGAGGGGATCATTGGGGCTGTGGTTAAGATTTGCTCAAATCACTTTAAAACATCACACCACATACTAAATCTGAAAGTTAACTGTGTCCTAACTTTCGGACGTCCGACAGATTTCGGACGTCCAACATTTCACGATTTCGGACGTCCGTCTTGTTTCGGACGTCCGACATCCCACTCGCGAGTACTTGTGCCGAGGTCAGTAGACCTGCAAAAACATGCCCGGACTTCCGACGTGATTCGGACGTCCGACATATCGGACGTCCGAAACCTGTCGGACGTCCGAAACTTGGCATTACACACTATGCCCCACATGGTCAGTAGGCCTCCCAAAGTTGGACGGATTTCCGACGGCCTTCGGACGTCCGACATGTCGGACGTCCGAACCCCGCCGGACGTCCGGTACCTGTGTCACTGGCTACTACCTGGCATTCATCAAGAACATTTCGGACGTCCGATATATTTCGGACGTCCGACATTTGAATTTTCAGACGTCCGAAGTCTAACGGACGTCCGACATTTTCACTGCCAAATGCTCCACGACCATTTCGGCCTTTGGACTATAAGTACTCCCTCTCCCCCTCTAGAGAGGGTTGACCACTTCACTTTTCACTCACCCAAGAACACAAGTGCTCCCTCTCACTCTCTCCTCCACCAAATCTCAGATCCCGGAGAGATTCTTGAGAGTTCTTGTCGGATCTTCCAACCCGTGATAGATCCGGCCCTTCCCCATCTTTCAACCAAAGCAAATCGCGTTTTGAGCAAGTCTTGAGCTTTCCCCATTGATCTTGTTACTCTTGGAGGTTGGAGACTCCTAGGCGGGTAGGAGTTCTTCGGAGAAAAATCGACCATTGTGACTACCCCCGTTGAGTTTGTGAGGGTTTGGTGACCACCTTTAAGGTCAACTGGTAGTGGTTGGGAATCACCTTCGTGGTGATATCTCAAGGGGAATAGAGTGAGCCTTCGTGGCGTTGGTGTGCCTTCGTGGTTTCACCCACTCTCTCCAAACGGTGAGTAGCTTCCCTCCAAGGAAGTGAACATCGGGATACATCGTTGTCTTCGCGTCATTCGGTTATCCCTACTCTTTTTCCTTTTACTTGAACTACCTTGTTGGTACCTTGTAGTTTATCCCTCTCTTGCTTTATTATATTGTGCTTGTTGTTTACCTTATCTTATATAGGTCACCCTTGCAATTGTTAGGCACATCTTTATCTTCCGCATTATTGCCTAAAATTGATAAGTAGTGTTAAAATTTATGATATAACCTATTCACCCCCCCCTGTAGGTCTATCTCGACCCTTTCCATTGGTATCAGAGCCTCGTGCTCTAATCTTGTGGCTTAACCGCCCTAGAACGAGATGACCAAGGACGGCAACCCCGAAGGTTCGGGTACCGACGCGGTGGAGGTAATCGCAGTTGCTGCGGGTGCCGCTCGTTTGGAAGCTGAGAGATTGACTGCCGAATGAATAGCATCCGCAACACTTACGATTCCCCCCTCCACGGGGAATGTTTCCGTTGACCTTGAGGATCCTAAGTTGTTCACTTCAAGTGATCTAGTACAAGCTCTAGAAAAACAAAAACGGGATATGGAAGCCGAATTTGCAAAGATGAAGGCTTCGGCATCGGAGACACAAACATCAAGTGGTGTGGCTCCAAGGCCCCCACAAGCGGCCTTTGTGTACCCCGGTTCCGAACTTCCTTTGCAAAGAGGTGGTCCCTACCAATGGGACTATCCTACCCCCAAGCTTGTGGAACCTAAGTATAATTTCAATGGCAATCCGCCGGTACTAACCGAGACTACTAACTTTTTGGATTGGAAAAGTCTTATGGCAGATTATCTTAGGTTCGTGTGTGAACCAATGTGGAACCTCATCGACTCCGGGAAAGGTTACTATCCTGTTGATCCAAACAACCTTACACCCAGTGAAGTGTTTGACCGACACCTCAACCTTGCGGCCATTGGGTTCTTGAAAAGAGGAATGGATGAGTTGACTCGAGCACCATTTCTTCATATCACCAATGCCAAGGAACTTTGGGATACTCTTCTCATCGCCAAGTCCGGCACCAGATTTTTTCAAATGAGAAGATATGAGACCGCCAAGAATGCATTGCACAACCTTCACATGAAGAAAGATGAGACGCCCCAACAACTCCATATGCGTCTCATGGTTCTTGCCGCTCATGTCCATTCCTTCACTTGTGATAAGTCCAAGGATGGATATCAAATCACCAACCGCTACCTTGTGGACAAGATGTTGAATGCTCTCATGGTATACTCACATCAAATGGTGTGGGAATTGAGGCGTATGCCCGACTTCTTCACAATGACGCCGGATGATGTGATTGCCACTTTCTTGCAATATGAAGAACACCTGAAGGAGTCCAAGAGACTACTTGCCACATATGGTGGTCCATCCTCAAACCTTGCTCTCAAGGCCAAGCTTACCCAAGAAGATGTTGATGATGAAGAAGATGAGTATGTGTATGAAGATGATGAGGACTCCGATGGATGCCCCTCATATGATGATATGGCTCTCTTTGTTAAGAGATTCACTAAAGGGGAGTTCAAAGGAAGGTTTCAAAAGAAGAAGAAAAGGCCATGCTATAACTGTGATGAGGTGGGACACTTTGCGGAGGCTTGCCCCTATGAGAAGAGAGAAGACAAGCCTCGTTTCCCTAGGAAGGAAGTTGCCAAGAAGCTACCTAACCCCGTCAACAACAAGTTCAAGAAGAAGTTGGGGCGAGCTATGGTGGCTCAAGAGGAGTCCGACCCCGATGATGTCGGTGGTGTTGCCGGAGTTGCTCAAGATACTCAAAAAACATTGAAGGTCCTCAACAAGGATGGTGATGTTGTTCACTACAACTATATGAGCGACTACACCGGCAATGCCCACAAGTGCCTCATGGCCAAGTTGGTTGATGATGCTTCCTCCTCTTCGGGCAAGATCAAGGTAACGCCTTATGATGAGTCTTTCATGCTCTCTTCCGAAACACCCAATGATGAATTTCATGATGCGGAAGGAGATGATGCAAATAATGCATGTAATGATGTGTTGTTTCATAAAGTGAACAAAATGATGAGCACCCTCAATGGCAAGAAGCTCATGATGTTTCAATTGCTTATGGATGTGGTGGGTAAGCACACCACAACCATCGATGAGCTTGAAACCCTCCTTACAGAGGAAAGGGAGAACTATACTCTCCTTGAGCGGAAGATTGACTTTGAGGAGGCTCGTAATGATAACTTGTGCAAAGTTGTTCAAACATCAAATGACTTAAATGACAAACATGTTGCTTCCTTGAAAAAGGCTAATGAAATTTGTAAGGAACTTTCTAATGATATGAGAAAGCTTGTCGAGCTAAACACATCTCTTTCTAAGGATGTTGAGGTACTCACCTTGTCTCTCAAGACCAAAGATGATGAACTCACCACCCTTAAGAAGAATCTTGAGACTCACAAACTTGCTCACATAAAAACACTTACTAAGATGTCTCCTCCTACCATTGTACATGTTGATGCTTGTGCTACTAACTCTACTCTTGATCAAGCATCTCTCATTGAGGAGAACTTAGATCTTCATGCTCAACTAAAGAAGGGTCTCTTGACTTGTGCCCAAGGTGAGAAAAACCTAAATGATGTACTAAGTCATCACAAGGAATCCATTGCTAAGGAAGGACATGGCTTTGATCCAAGTACTAGTGTGACAAAGGATGTCACCCTTAGCAAGGGAACAACTCCTCAAAAGGTGATCTTTATTCGTGAAGGGCACAAGGACAAGGGAAAGAAGAAGGTTGATGAGGTTGGTGTTGTGAGTGGGAAGGCCACTAGGGGCAAGCCCACTCCCAACAAGAAAAAGGAGAAGATGCCTCCATCCTATGTGCTCCGTAAGGCAAAGGATGGAGATGTGTATGCCAAATTTATTGGACCCCGTAATGCTTTTCGTTTCTATGCTATTTGGGTTCCAAAGACCCTTGTTACTAACCTTAGAGGTCCCATTGCGAAATGGGCACTGTAGGAGATATGCCCTAGAGGCAATAATAAATGTTATTATTTATCCCCATGTTCCTAATTATGTTTATATTCCATGCTATAACTGCTATGGTTCTCGAGTCTGCAATAACCACGAGGCTCGGAGGAAGACTCATATGCACGTGTGGAATAATAAACGGATAAAAAATATATATTCCTAGTCTCGCCTCTAAGACTAGCTCAAGTGTTGCATGATGGTTCTGTTTTCCTGATCATGGGCATGACTATGCCGGCAATTTTGAGGGCACAATGTTAGAAGAACATTTGTGTTGAATCGACCCGAATTGATGTTATGCTATGAGATACATTCGTCACAAGTTAATGGTTAATAACACAGAGAAAGTTGTGCGTTTGCATAATTCCTTAGACCATGAGAGTATCGAGTTCCTTCGTACTTGCTTCGTGAACTTTGGGGTTTTGTTAAACGTCATCTGTAAAAGGGTGGCTATTACGGCAGCTTGCGGGTTCACGGAAAAGTATGACAAGGAACTAGGTAGCTCGAGATTGGGATTTGCTCCTCCGTCGTTGGAGAGATATTCTTAGGGCCCTCTCGGTGTTACGGTATCCACCATCGTCTGGCCAGACACAGTGTGATTTGATCACAGGGATGCCGGAACGCGGGAACGAGAAAAGAGAACAATACCAGGAACGAGGTAACTGGCATAGTGGACAAGTTGTTGATTCACGGGGATGCCAATAAGTCTCACCTCGGGTATTTGTAATATATCGCGAAGCAACAGGAATAGCACACAGCAACTAAAGGTTCACTCGAATCATTCTTCGTATGGGTATAGGGATCAATATGGATGTCCTCGGTTCCGCTATTGATCATTGATCGAAAAGTGTTCCGGTCATGTCTATACTTCATCGAACCTACAGGGTCACACGCTTAAGGGTCATCTATCTGTTGAATACTAGACAGGGAGTCTGAGATAAAGTCACCGGAAAGGTTTCGGAGACGGCGGAAAAGTTCCGAGAGAGAAAACCGAAAAGTTGTTTCGGGGTAAACCACTAAGCCGAAAAGGTTTCGGAGAGCACCTGGTAATTTTGGAGAGTGCCAGAATTGTTCTGGTAACTTCTGGAATTTTTCTGGAGAAAAGATTAAAATATTTTTTTCGGAAATATTTCGGAGCTGCCGGAAATGTTCCGGAGCTGCCGGAAATGCTTAGGTTGCTTTTCGCAGATGAAAATCACTAATCCGGAATTGTTTCGGAATGCGCCCAAAATCATTTTAGTGGGTGTTGGAATTATTCTAAGACCCACAGAAATATTTTCGGAATTTTCGGACGCGAAAAAGTGGTGTCATGAATAGTAAAAAGTACTACTTGAGATATTTTTGGAAAGCCTTCTAGAAGGACTTGGGAGCCAAGAAAGCCCCCTTGGGTTTCCTATAAATAGAGGTGTGAGGGCAGCCCCATATCCTTGATCCAAGCTCTCACTTGAGTTCTCAACACATGCCATGCAATTATCTGGCTTCTTCTCTCCCTCACACGAAATAGTTTCGTAGAGCCGAAAGGCTGTCTGGGTTCCGGCAGGAACTAGTTCTGGACGGCGAAGCCCTGCCGGATAGATGACACCGTATGTGTGCAACCCCGTAGAGAGGTCGTAGTTTCGATCTTTTGCCCGAGGGGCTGTTCGAGGGTCCTCCCGAAGGGCTGTCCAAAATTATCGTTCGAGTTTCAAGGGTCCTCCCGAAGGGCTGTCCGAGTTACCGATCGAGTTTCGAGGGGCCTCCCGAAGGGCTGTCCGTGACATCGTCCGAGGGACTGTCCGACCGCCTCCCTGAGCGCTGTCCGAGGAGCAGACGAGGGAATACATTCTCGCGGTTGGGAGGTTGTAAATCCTAGCTGCGGGGATCTGCACCGACGATCTACATCGACTCTACTTCCGCTGCGCTACGAGTCGGTAACGATCAGATCAAAAACCTTGTATGCAGTCTCCATAGTGGTCCTGGGCTGTTCGTAGTGCGGAAATTTTTTGTTTTCTGCCGCGTTCCCCTACAGTGGCATCAGAGCCGTGCTATGCGTAGATGCATGTTGCGATCTAGAATACATAGAGATGTATGGGTATTGCATAATATAATTTTGGAGTAGATCAGATCTATTGCTGAAAATTATTTATGCGGGTGGAAGATGAAATCTGTTACCCGATGTTCTTGTTGCTTCCCTGGAATTTGTGTATTTCTGATCTCAATAACAGTATGGTGGAGTTTCAAAGTTCTGGCAATCTGCGATCCTGATTGATCAAAGAAGTGCTAACAGTTCGTTGAATTCCACCATAGTTAGAGAAAGAAGAAATTCTGCAGACTAAAGGGCAATGCAGATATGATCTGCACGGGGATCACGCGTATGACGAAGTTCAGTATGGGGCTCGAGATTTTATTATCTCGTGTTTCATACACCCCGCAAAGTTAATCTAGCGACTTGAATAATCATGCTTGATGATAAACGTTGGTAGCTGCGGTTTAAGTCAAAACCTTAGAAGCCACGTAAAATAAAATTTTGCATAAACCGATTAGAGGCGTCTAACTTGGTTTTGCAGGATGTGCATGTGATGTGGTATAGCAAAGCTCATATTAATTTGATTATGTATGAGATGACTATATAATGTAAATTTATTAACATGACCTGCGTGTCATGATTCGGCATGATGGCTGGAGCCATATGATTGTCACTTTAATGACCTGCGAGTCAACCTTATGTAATGCACTTATTTTATTAGCTATAAAGATAGCAATATTATTTGGTGCATCGACAAGGTGGTGGCAAACTTCGCGAAGGTGAACTCCAACGCAAATGCCAAAGACGAAGAAATACTTGACTTCTCCGTCAGAATGGGCTATACCATATCATGCAATTATGAATTACCTGAGATGTTTATCCCTTAAGTTGCACCCTTCTTGATTGCGCGGTAGTCGCTTTTTATTAGGGTGATCTCTCACTTAAAATATCAAGTAGTTAGTGTTCTCCCAAATGTAGCACCGTCACAGCATCTATCCTTTCGGGGTGCGCCATGGATGCATGGGTACGAACGATTGGAGAAATGTAAGGCGGGTGAGGTCAGACCTCGCAGCAAGATCACTTGGTTGTCTTGACGTTCATGGCAGGATCGTCCTGAGCTCGGAACACATGCATCGAAAGATGAACAAGAGTCACATAGAGATGTGATCGGCAAGTTGGCCTACCAAATCAAAATCCTCGTCATGAGATGATGATTCTATGGCGTTGTATTGATATTTGGATCTTGAATCACTCATAATCAATTTTGAGAGATATTGATTTGAGTGGGAGCGCATTTTAGAATTAACTTGTTTAATTCTAAGTGCAATTAATTATGAACACTGTCTAAGTATAATTTGCTAATAGTTGTAGAATAATGGCTCGCGTTTCCACCTTCCCTATTAAAATTGAATAAGCTGTTAAATATCTGGTTAAAACTTTACGGTTGGTAACGTAATGCGAGGATTGTCCTCAAGAGTGCCGAGAAGGATTTTGTCCTATCGCATGCTTTCGGTGTCCTCCCGCTAATGCTATGGATGATGTGACTCTCGTCCTTCGATCCAAAAGCTAGAATTCCATTGTGGTCAAGTGCTATACGTTTGCTTCCATAAGACCCGAACTTCACAAGTTTGGGATAGTTATGTAATATTCATGGAACTGAAAATTGTTTTCAGATACAGACAAAGGCTAAAAGATATGAGATATCCAAAGCAATATTTGTTTGCAAAGTATTAGTAAAGTGTTTACTGGGCATTTGACTGATAAGAGAGGGATCCAGAAGAACGCCTGTCATATGATGAAGGTGAATAAAACAAACAACTTAAAGAGAAAGGAAATGTCCAAAGGGTGTTAGTATGACTCACATGCCTAGGAAGTCCGGGGCTAACGCCACTCTTAAAGTTGGGTGCTTCTTCTGAGAGTAGGAGAAATATATTGAAAGTTAAACTGTTAAAAGTATAAGGGAAAAAAGAAAGAAGACTGGAATGTCCAGCTCATGTATAAAAGTCATGAAAGTTATTGATGTATGGAAGGCTGGTCAAAAATAAATAGTTCTTGGGAATTGTGATTAAACAGTTAGTCCATAATTCTTGGGTATTATGATTAAAAGTTGATCACAGGAATACCCGCTCGATTGCATTCTGTTGCAACTCGATGCAAGAACCACTACGGCCTAAAAGACTTGCCAGTAATGAGGTTTAGATACGCGCTGGGAACATAGTAAAAGTTACTATACCTTCCATCGGTGTATCACCATCTGTATTTATTTTCATAATTCGTTTTAGAGTTTTATACACTCTAGCCCATTGCATAAAGTATGTTGCAAGAAGGTTGTTCATAAAAGAACAATTGTTGTTCAGTATTATGAATAACATAAAGGGCCATGCTTCCATCGGGGATGGGATGTATGTTACGAATATTGATGGTAATATGATACATCCATAACAATGACGCTAAATGTCGAAAGACTAAAAGAATACCACATATGTGTGGCACTGCATTTGGTCACATTGGAGAAACCCGCATGGAGAAATTCCATAATGATGGATTTTGAAGTCATTTGATTATGAATCATCTCACACTTGCAACTTTCGTCCGAAAAGTTAAGTGACTGAAATACCGTTCACAGGCCATGAGGAACGAACAACAAACTTATTGGTGATCATACATTTGATGTGTGTAGTCCGATAAATGTTGTTAGTAGTGGATTTATCTATCTTCAGAAAAGACTCAAGTAGATATATGGATATTTACTTGATGAGACGTAAGTCTAGATCTTTTGAAATCATTCGAAAGGTTTTCAAAAATGAAGTGAAAGTTATTGTGACAAGAAAATTATGTTTCTACAATTCGATTGCAGAAAGGAATTTTTGAGTTACAAGTTTAGCCAATGTCTGATGAGTTGTGAAAAGAGCTTTCATAACTTGCACCTCCCGGAACACCACTGCAAGTGGAATGTCCTTGAAGATGTAATCAAACCATTTATGACATGGTAAGATCAAAGATGACATAAATCAATTTGCCATTATTCCTTTTAATGTAATGCTTTAGAGACTACGGCTTTTACACTGAAAGGAGCGCCATCAGGTCTGTTGAAATGACGCCATGGTATGGTACGCCCAACCATGTTTTATCTTTTCTTAACATTTGGAATATGGGGATTGTGTAAACTGTTTACAAACCTATTCCAAATCAGACAAGTGCTACTTTGTAGGTTATCCCAAATTATTGGGAATTCCTCCACCACTATACCGAGGCAAAAGGTTTTGCCACAAAGAACGGTATGCTTTTATAGAGAATGGTTCTTGAAAAAAGGTGAGTGGGAGGACAGTGCAACTCGACGAGATAACAGTATCTTCGTCATCAGATCAAAGGAAAGGAACCTTGGAAGTGATTCCAGAGTTTCCTACTGCAACTGATACGGAAGCCTCTACATGAGATGTATGGACTTCGGTCAAACTTGCAACTGAGCCACGTAGGCAAAACTCGTGCAAACCTCTCAGGTGCGCAAACGAGATATTGTTGTTAGACAACAACATACCTACGATAATCAAGGAAGCGATGATGGGCCCTGACTCCGGAATTGGCTAAATGCCAATACAAATCCGAGATAGTTTCCATATACGTAATTCAAGATTGTATCTTGATGGACCATTCGGAAGACTTAGAGTCTAACGAATATTAATGGAACTATAAACTGATACGGATAAAAATGTTTTATCCATAAAGCTCGACTTGTTGCTTATAACAATTTCAAGGAATTAACTACGGCGAGATTGTCTCTCCGTAGCGATGCTTAAAGTCGGTTCGGGTTAAACTAGCAATTAATACGTATTTCATTCATGAGATATGAAACATGGATGCCAAAAGGATTTCCATGAGATGGAAATACTGCCTTGGAGATACAGTCCAAGGTATTTTGTCAGTCCAGAGGATGCTAGTAAGTATGCAAACTTCAGAGTTCCTGCGATGGACAAAAGAGAGCATAATGGAGTTGGAATCTTCGTTTTTGATGAAATAGTCAAAAGAGTTTGATTTCATCGATGGATAACGAAGATGCTTGTGATTGCAAGAAAGTAAGTGGGAGCATAATAATATTTCTAAAAACCTTGTGTGTGCTTGACACATTGTTAATTGGAAATAATATAAATTTCTTGACATGAATTAGGACTTCATTGAAAATAGTTTTTTGATGAAGTGCTTGGGTTAAGTAGCCTTGATATTAGGCATAATTATCTGAGAGATAGAATTGCCTAATAGGGCTAAGCCAAAATACATACTGACAAGATGCCAAAACAATTTAGCATTAAAAACGACAAGGAGTGATTCTTGCCAAAGTCACATGGAAAGAGTTTTTGCAAGACTCAGTGTCCCAAAACACTGATGAGCAAATTACATGATGGAGATTCCACACACCTTCGTGTTGGGATTAATCATGTATTCCATGGTATGTAAAACAACCAGATATGTCCAATACTCCAAAGTTGTTGCGAGTATAGATACCAAAGTGATCAAAGAACTGATCGTGGGACAACAGTGAAAAATGTCATTGAGTACTAAAGTAGCACTGATGACATGTTTTCTCGCAAGAAGAGATTATGAAGTACTTGTTGTAAGTAATTACATCGATACGGTCTTCATCAATGCTCCATGCGATTTTCGATTTGAGTTAAAGTTTTTTTGTGTGTAATACACAATATGGTGGCACAGTAAGTTGGAATTGTTCATAACAGGTTACTGTGGCGAAATTCTATAACAAATGGCTATGTATGTTGCTGCTTTAGAAGCAACAAAGAAAATGTTGAATCATATAGTTCATTCATGAACTTAGTATGGTTCCAATATGGCTTTTGTCAATGGAACACTATTGAAGATAGTTGCTCCATAGCTCAGTCTGAGGAATCAAGGTTCGACCAGTGATTCGCATATATACAAAGCCAAGTCCACACAAAATATGAATTTTGTGAAAGCGTGAAAACGCGAGGATATGCAAAGATACACACGGAGTTGAAATTGTCAGATCCGTTGGACATCAGGCTATACCACATGTGAAGCATATTTTACACCAGTATGCCGTAGGTGTAAAGTGCATTAGCATTGACTAGATTATTGACTCTAGTGCAAGTGGGAGTCTGTAGGAGATATGCCCTAGAGGCAATAATAAATGTTATTATTTATCCCCATGTTCCTAATTATGTTTATATTCCATGCTATAACTGCTATGGTTCTCGAGTCTGCAATAACCACGAGGCTCGGAGGAAGACTCATATGCACGTGTGGAATAATAAACGGATAAAAAATATATATTCCTAGTCTCGCCTCTAAGACTAGCTCAAGTGTTGCATGATGGTTCTGTTTTCCTGATCATGGGCATGACTATGCCGGCAATTTTGAGGGCACAATGTTAGAAGAACATTTGTGTTGAATCGACCCGAATTGATGTTATGCTATGAGATACATTCGTCACAAGTTAATGGTTAATAACACAGAGAAAGTTGTGCGTTTGCATAATTCCTTAGACCATGAGAGTATCGAGTTCCTTCGTACTTGCTTCGTGAACTTTGGGGTTTTGTTAAACGTCATCTGTAAAAGGGTGGCTATTACGGCAGCTTGCGGGTTCACGGAAAAGTATGACAAGGAACTAGGTAGCTCGAGATTGGGATTTGCTCCTCCGTCGTTGGAGAGATATTCTTAGGGCCCTCTCGGTGTTACAGTATCCACCATCGTCTGGCCAGACACAGTGTGATTTGATCACAGGGATGCCGGAACGCGGGAACGAGAAAAGAGAACAATACCAGGAACGAGGTAACTGGCATAGTGGACAAGTTGTTGATTCACGGGGATGCCAATAAGTCTCACCTCGGGTATTTGTAATATATCGCGAAGCAACAGGAATAGCACACAGCAACTAAAGGTTCACTCGAATCATTCTTCGTATGGGTATAGGGATCAATATGGATGTCCTCGGTTCCGCTATTGATCATTGATCGAAAAGTGTTCCGGTCATGTCTATACTTCATCGAACCTACAGGGTCACACGCTTAAGGGTCATCTATCTGTTGAATACTAGACAGGGAGTCTGAGATAAAGTCACCGGAAAGGTTTCGGAGACGGCGGAAAAGTTCCGAGAGAGAAAACCGAAAAGTTGTTTCGGGGTAAACCACTAAGCCGAAAAGGTTTCGGAGAGCACCTGGTAATTTTGGAGAGTGCCAGAATTGTTCTGGTAACTTCTGGAATTTTTCTGGAGAAAAGATTAAAATATTTTTTTCGGAAATATTTCGGAGCTGCCGGAAATGCTTAGGTTGCTTTTCGCAGATGAAAATCACTAATCCGGAATTGTTTCGGAATGCGCCCAAAATCATTTTAGTGGGTGTTGGAATTATTCTAAGACCCACAGAAATATTTTCGGAATTTTCGGACGCGAAAAAGTGGTGTCATGAATAGTAAAAAGTACTACTTGAGATATTTTTGGAAAGCCTTCTAGAAGGACTTGGGAGCCAAGAAAGCCCCCTTGGGTTTCCTATAAATAGAGGTGTGAGGGCAGCCCCATATCCTTGATCCAAGCTCTCACTTGAGTTCTCAACACATGCCATGCAATTATCTGGCTTCTTCTCTCCCTCACACGAAATAGTTTCGTAGAGCCGAAAGGCTGTCTGGGTTCCGGCAGGAACTAGTTCTGGACGGCGAAGCCCTGCCGGATAGATGACACCGTATGTGTGCAACCCCGTAGAGAGGTCGTAGTTTCGATCTTTTGCCCGAGGGGCTGTTCGAGGGTCCTCCCGAAGGGCTGTCCAAAATTATCGTTCGAGTTTCAAGGGTCCTCCCGAAGGGCTGTCCGAGTTACCGATCGAGTTTCGAGGGGCCTCCCGAAGGGCTGTCCGTGACATCGTCCGAGGGACTGTCCGACCGCCTCCCTGAGCGCTGTCCGAGGAGCAGACGAGGGAATACATTCTCGCGGTTGGGAGGTTGTAAATCCTAGCTGCGGGGATCTGCACCGACGATCTACATCGACTCTACTTCCGCTGCGCTACGAGTCGGTAACGATCAGATCAAAAACCTTGTATGCAGTCTCCATAGTGGTCCTGGGCTGTTCGTAGTGCGGAAATTTTTTGTTTTCTGCCGCGTTCCCCTACAGGCACCTCTAACCAAAGCCTAAACATGTGTGTAGGGTGCTTTCTCCGGTGGAGTCAAATGGGTGATGGATAGTGGATGTACAAATCATATGACCGGAGAAAGTCGTTTGCTCAAGGATTTCATGGATGCAATACAACCTTATATGAGCATTGTCTTTGGTGGTGGTTCCAAGGGAAAGGTACTTGGGTTGGGCAAGGTGGCTATCACTAATGACATGTCACTTGCCAATGTCATGCTTGTACAATCCCTTCAATATAATTTGCTTTCCGTTCGTCAATTAGCTTCCGTTGGTTATGATACACTATTTGGTCTAACAAGTGTGAAAGTCTTTAGGAGAGATACTCTCAAAGTGGCCTTTGTTGGAGAGTTGGATGGCAACCTTTATACGGTTGATTTCTCGAAAGAGAGCACTTACCATGCAACTTGTCTAATGGCCAAGGCCGACAAGGGGTGCCTATGGCATCGCCGGCTAGCCCATGTCGGCATGAGAAACTTAAAAGATCTCCTAAAGGGTGAACACGTCCTCGGACTAACGAACGTATCTTTTGAGAAAGATCGTGTGTGTAGTGCATGCATAGCCGGGAAGCAACATCAAGCAAAGCACACCCCCAAGAATGTTGTGTAAACTTCAAGGCCCTTGGAGCTCCTTCATGTGGATCTCTTCGGGCCTCCATCATGGGATAGTCTTGGTGGAAAGAAATATGGTCTTGTCATTGTCGACGATTACTCAAGATACACGTGGGTGTTCTTCCTCAAGTCCAAGGACGAGACGAAGGCCACCTTCATCGACTTTGCCAAGCAAGCCCAAAGAAAATACAACATGGCTATCTTGGCAATAAGAAGTGACAATGGCTCCGAGTTCAAGAACTACACCTTGGAAGAATTCTTGAGTGATGAGGGGATTGAGCACCAATATTCCGCACCATATACCCCTCAACAAAATGGTGTAGCCGAGAGGAAGAACCGCACTCTTGTGGAGATGGCCCGGTCCATGTTGGATGAGTACAAGTCTCCTTATAGCTTTTGGGCCGAAGCCATCAACACCGCATGTCATGCGTCAAACCGGCTCTTCCTTCGCAAGATATTGATGAAGACTCCATACAAACTTCTAACCGGACACAAGCCAAACGTCAAATACTTCCGTGTATTCGGTTGTAAGTGTTTCTTTCTCAATAAGAAAGATCGGTTAGCTAAGTTTCAATCCAAAACAATTGAGGGTATATTTGTTGGGTATGCTTCAAACTCTCACGCCTATAGAGTCTACAACAAATCCACCGGGTGTGTTGTGGAAACTTGTGACGTGGAGTTTGATGAATTTAACGGCTCCCATGGGGAGCAAGTTGATCTAAGTGATGTAGGTAATAATGAAGATTCCTCTCAAGATATTTTGGCTATGGGCATTGGAGATCTTGTGCCCATTGCTCAAGTGCCTAGAGATGATGAGGTTGGTGATGGGCCAAGTGTTCCCCCAACACAAGCACCTCCTCCTACCACTCAAGATTCAATTTCTCATGATGAGCCCATTATCCAAGAACAAGAACAAGACCCTCCACAACCCGATGTGGCCACACAACCACGTGTTGATGATGCGGTTGAACCACAAGAAGATCATCGTGACCGCATTCACTTTGGAGAAAATGATGATAGTGATGATGGTTCCTACCTTGATGATGAACCTAATGTATATCATGAACCGGAATGGGTGGAACCTCTTGAAACTCCAACATCCATCATGCCCGTGGTGGCAAGACGTGTTGAAGTGGACAAGATTCTCACGGGTTTGGGGCAAGGTATAGTTACTCGTAGTCAATTAATGAACTTTTGCGCGCACTTCTCGTTTGTGTCTAGCATTGAACCACTTAGGGTTGAACATGCCCTTGCGGATGCGGATTGGCTCATTGCAATGCAAGATGAGCTCACTAGTTTCACCCGGAATGAAGTGTGGTCTCTCGTGGAGAGGCCCTCCGGTCAAGATCATAACATCATTGGAACTAAGTGGATCTTCAAGAACAAACAAGATGAACATGGTACTATCATCCGCAACAAGGCAAGGTTAGTGGCTCAAGGGTACTCCCAAGTTGAAGGCTTGGATTTTGATGAGACCTTTGCACCCGTTGCCCGTCTTGAATCTATACGCATGTTTCTTGCTTATGCCGCATTCAATGGATTTCCATTATTTCAAATGGATGTGAAGAGTGCTTTTCTTAACGGTCCGCTACAAGAGGATGTATATGTAGCACAACCACCCGGCTTTCTTGATCCTCATCACAAGGACCACGTGTATAAAGTTCATAAGGCATTATATGGTCTTAAGCAAGCCCCTCGGGCTTGGTATGACCATCTTAGGAAGTTTCTACTCGAGGAAGGATTTGAGAGGGGGATCATTGATGCCACTCTTTTTACCAAGAGAACAAATGGTGAGTTGCTCATATGCCAAATCTATGTAGATGACATAATATTTGGTTCTCCTAATCCATCTTTGTGCAAGTGGTTCTCGGAAACTATGACCAAGAATTTTGAGATGTCAATGATGGGGAGCTTGAAGTATTTCCTTGGCTTTCAAATCGAGCAATTTGCCGAAGGAACCTTCATCTCCCAAACAAAGTACATTCAAGACATGCTCGTGAAGTTCGGTATGAAAGATGCCAAGCCATGCAAGACACCCATGCCAACCAAGGGTTATCTAGATCAAGACCTTTCCGGTATTCCATTTGATGCTACTCTTTACCGTTCTATGATAGGGTCGTTGCTTTACCTTTGTGCATCTAGACCGGATATTATGCTTAGCGTAGGAATGTGTGCAAGATATCAAGCCTCTCCTATGGAGAGTCATCATTTGGCGGTTAAGCGCATTCTTAGATACCTTGTTCATACTCCGTTGTTGGGCCTTTGGTACCCCAAGGAAGCTAAGTTTGATCTCTTGGGGTACACGGATGCGGATTGGGCCGGAGACAAAGTGGATCGGAAGTCAACCTCCGGTTCATGCCAATTTCTTGGGCGCTCATTGGTAAGTTGGCACTCGAAGAAGAAAAATTGCGTCTCCCTCTCCACCGCCGAAGCCGAGTATGTTGCCTCCGCAAGTTGTGCCACTCAAATCCTATGGATGAGGCAAACTTTGAAGGATTATGGACTTATCTATAAGAAGGTACCCATCTTATGTGACAATGAAAGTGCTATCAAGATTGCCAACAACCCTTGTCAACATCCTCGCACCAAGGATATTGACATTCGTCATCACTTCATACGGGATCATATTCAAAAGGGTGATATTGTTCTTGCACATGTGGGCACCGACAAGCAACTTGCCGATATCTTCACCAAGCCATTGAATGAAGCAAGGTTTTGCCAACTAAGAGGTGAACTTGGTATCTTGGAACGTTATAGCTTTACGTCTTAGGGGTATCTTGCTCTCATTCATACACATAGCTAGTAACTTGTCTAGATGTAGGCATGTATGTAGGGGGAGAAACTCAATCAATGTGTTCTCAACTCTCTACGTGATGCATACATGAATTTACACATCAACAATCTGCATGCTCACTACAGTGAGACCATGTGTACCGGTTAACGATGGAGTAGTGTCTTTGGACCCAAGGTACATCTTCGCGGTGTCAAAGCACAATATACTCAAACATGGTGACTTCGGTCACCGCCCTTCTCATGGAAGGCTTGCTTGATCATCGCTGTGTGTCTATGCCTTTATTGGATCTATATTTATGCATATGTGATATACACTATTGTAGTCCCTCTCATAGTCATATCTTGCCAAAATAAAATTTTATTTCAAACTTCGGACGTCCGAATTTTTTTTCGGACTTCCGAATCTCCTCTGGTATCCTAGTCAGTGGACCTCACTTCCGATGTCGGACTTCCGTCCGCTTTCGGACGTCCGACACGTCGGGCTTCCGACGTACGTCGGATTTCCGACCATTCCTGTAGGTCTGCCCGCTCCCAGTCACAGCCCACCTGGTCACAGCCAACATCGGATATCCGACGCTTTTCGGACGTTCGCCACAACGGACGTCCGAAACTCGACGGACGTCCGAAATTCCCAATCCTATATAACCTGGCCGTCAGGCCGAGGGGGGCAGTTATCTCCCACTCAGCCACCCTCGTCCCAGCCCTGTCCGCCGCCGCCTTCACTCCGCCTCGCCGCCGGCCGCCCCGGCCTTCTCTGGCCTTCTTTCCTCCGGATCCGCGCACCCCAGGTACTTCTCCGCCTGATCTATCTTTCTGTCCAATTCGTTTTGCGGTTGGTGCCCGGATTTGTGCCTCATTTTGCATCTCACCATCTAGGGTTTCGTGATGGTGCGGATGAAACGGACCGCTCACAAGGATGACGGTGCCTCTTTCTCTCGTGGTGGATCTGAGGACTCCGATGAGCGTGCCCGCCCTCGTTGCCAGGCTCGTCATGGGAAGCAGCCCCAATATGCCGAGCCTTCGTCTGAGGGTGACCGCACCCCAAGTGAGGATGCCCTCAACTTTGAGGATGAAGTTGCTGCTAATAGTGATGAAGAGATTGATGAGGAGTTTGAAGAAGAGTTTGTTGCCGATGATCCTCCTGCGGTTGTGGTTCGCCGGGCTGCTCCCTCCTCCAAGGTCAAGCTTGGTGTTCGTCGCAAGCCTAGGGGCTCCTCCTCGGCATCTAGGGCTCCTGATGATGCGGCCCCAGATGTTGCCCCTCCTGAGGCCCGGGTTCACATCTCTTGTGACCCTCTCGTCTCATTTGGTCGCGTCATGATTGACTACTCCAAGATGCCGCTTGAGGACTACCGGAGGCTTCGGCGTGTGAGTCAGTTTGCTGCTCTTCCAGACTGTGAGGACAACCGGTTTCAGACCAATGTTCAGGCCGACATTTTCACATCAATTGCTCTCAAACAAGGTCTGGCCAACTCCCATGCGTGCATTCCGCTCGCCTTCATCCGGAATCACTCGTCCCGCTTTCCGGGTGTTGTGGACATTATTGATTCCATGGGTCTCACACATATATTTGGCCTTAGACGTAATTGGAACCAGACTGCTATCCTTCAGTTTTATGCCACGTGCCTCTTTCAGAACCAGGAGGTCACCTGGATGACGGGTGAGCATCGATACACTGCCTCATTCACTCAGTTCGCAAAGGCTCTTGGTCTTCGCTCCTCTGGCCACCGCATTCATGTTGACAAGGAGAAGCCGAAGGGGATCGATGACTGCCTCTGTTTTGTCAAGTCTGGTCTCAAGGGTGATGACTGCAAGAGGAAGCCGAATGATGTCTCCATTTGGCGGCCGCCCTATCACTTTCTGTATCAGTGTGTGCTCCGGACCTTGTATCCCAAGTATGGAGACAAGACTCACTGCAACAGCACTGCCATCTCCCTGATGTGTCTCATGGCGGCGTCTCCTCGCCCGTGTCTGGATGTTCCACACTACCTCTGGCACGAGATTCGCTTGGCCAGTTTGCAGGTTCGCCGTCACTTCCCACATGCTCCTTTCATCATGGCATGCATTCAGTCTGTTGTGCCATCCCGCCTGGAGATCACTCACGAGCACACCATGTGGACCATTCCGGAGCATATGTACTTCACCGCACTGGATGTTCAGATGTCTCGACCTATCCCGGTCCACTCCACTGTTGGTGGTGCTATGCGCCGTCAGTCGTCCGAGCAGGCTCCTATGCGCCGCATTTCACAGTTTTTGGGCAAGGCCCAAGCTGCTATGATGAGGGCCATCTCGTTCAACTGCAAGTCCAACCACACCGTGGTCACTCGCCTTGTCCAGTCCAAGAACTCCCTGAAGGCCCGTCTGCGCGCCACTGGTGAGGCCAATGTCAGTGATGATGAGCCTCTTCCCGATGCTCCTCCGGCTGATCTTGGCTTCGACTTCCCCGCGTGCCCGGAGTGGGCTGACTTCTTCCCTGATGCTCCCGGGGCTAGCGGCAGTGGGACTCACTAGTCGGTCTTCGCTCGTCTTGCCCCTTTTGTGGTACTTGTTGCCAAAGGGGGAGAGACATATGCTACTCACTTTTATTTATGATGTTTAGGTGTTGATTATGAGTCGAGTCCGAGAGATTGTTTGGTGTGTTAAAACTTTATGGATTCTATGTCTGTTGATCATTATACCATGTTATGTCGTTTATGTGAACCTTGTGTTTGGTGTTATGCATGATATCGTCTTATGTGTCTTGGCATAAATCTTATTGGCTTATGATGTTGTGGTCATATATGGGTTATCTTGTGCTTGCAATTCACATTGTCATCTTCATATATTGCGAGCGTCAAATGATATGATTTATGGTTGTAATCTTGCCACATAATCATGGTGATTGGACTTCTCTCAATTTGTGCATCTTGCTTAAAGACAAGAATCCTTTATGCACACATTGAGGGGGAGTTCGTAATAAAACTTGCTCCCACTAAAGCTAAAAGTGTATATCTTTGGGAGCTATATGTATGTTGTCATCAACTACCAAAAAGGGGGAGATTGAAAGTGCAATCTTGCCCTTAATCATATTTTGATGTTGATGACAATGTACATATAGGGGACTAATAATATTTGTCAAGTATATCTCAGGTATTAGCCCTCGGATCATTGTTGCGGTGGATCATGGACCATTGATATTATCAATATCTCGGGACATAGAACCAACGAAGTTGAAGCGTAAGCGTTTCCGGTTTATCTTGAGTATAGGGATCCCCGCACTATTAAGAGGGGATCAGTGGGGCTGTGGTTAAGATTTGCTCAAATCACTTTAAAACATCACACCACATACTAAATCTGAAAGTTAACTGTGTCCTAACTTTCGGACGTCCGACGGATTTCGGGCGTCCGACATTTCACGATTTCAGATGTCCGTCTTGTTTCGGACGTCCGACATCCCACTCGCGAGTACTTGTGCCGAGGTCAGTAGACCTGCAAAAACATGCCCGGACTTCCGACGTGATTCGGACGTCCGACATGTCGGACGTCTGAAACTTGGGATTACACACTATGCCCCAATGGTCAGTAGGCCTCCCAAAGTTGGACGGATTTCCGACGGCCTTCGGACGTCCGACATGTCGGACGTCCGAACCCCGCCGGACGTCCGGTACCTGTGTCACTGGCTACTACCTGGCATTCATCAAGAACATTTCGGACGTCCGATATATTTCGGACGTCCGACATTTGAATTTTCAGACGTCCGAAGTCTAACGGACGTCCGACATTTTCACTGCCAAATGCTCCACGGCCATTTCGGCCTTTGGACTATAAGTACTCCCTCTCCCCCTCTAGAGAGGGTTGACCACTTCACTTTACTCTCACCCAAGAACACAAGTGCTCCCTCTCACTCTCTCCTCCACCAAATCTCAGATCCCGGAGAGATTCTTGAGAGTTCTTGTCAGATCTTCCAACCCGTGATAGATCCGGCCCTTCCCCATCTTTCAACCAAAGCAAATCACGTTTTGAGCAAGTCTTGAGCTTTCCCCATTGATCTTGTTACTCTTGGAGGTTGGAGACTCCTAGGCGGGTAGGAGTTCTTCGGAGAGGAATCGACCATTGTGATTACCCCCGTTGAGTTTGTGAGGGTTTGGTGACCACCTTTAAGGTCAACCGGTAGTGGTTGGGAATCACCTTCGTGGTGATATCTCAAGGGGAATAGAGTGAGCCTTCGTGGCGTTGGTGTGCCTTCGTGGTTTCACCCACTCTCTCCAAACGGTGAGTAGCTTCCCTCCAAGGAAGTGAACATCGGGATACATCGTTGTCTTCGCGTCATTCGGTTATCCCTACTCTTTTTCCTTTTACTCTCACTACCTTGTTGGTACCTTGTAGTTTATCCCTCACTTGCTTTATTATATTGTGCTTGTTGTTTACCTTATCTTATATAGGTCACCCTTGCAATTGTTAGGCACATCTTTATCTTCCGCATTATTGCCTAAAATTCATAAGTAGTGTTAAAATTTATGATATAACCTATTCACCCCCCCCTCTAGGTCTATCTCGATCCTTTCAGACGCCCCCAAAATCAGACCGTGTACAGTAATCATACACACAGGGTACACGACTGAGATTAGGGTGCCACGGTGATAATATCACAGCACAACACTAAACACAAAAGGATAAACAAATATATTACAATAGAGGGGTTCACGCGGACCCGAATATATAAGTCATAAAAGCCATAATATCTGAGTACAGACATAGTTAGTCAAGTTTTGCCTTAAGAAGGCTAGCACAAATCACATCAGAGATACAAAACGAAAAGGCGAGGCCTCCTGCCTGGGATCCACCGAACTACTCCTGGTCAACGGGGAACTCGCCGTCGTAGTAGGCGCCTCCGGGGTACTCCTGCTCCTGAGCTCCAACGTCGGCTGCAGCGGCCGATCAGGCAAAACAGTAAAGGAAATAAAGCAGGTGAGTATCTAGTATACCCGCGAGTCTTACGTCCGCTACTAAGCATTATGCATTGTATCAACGGAAAGAAGAGGCTGTATATAGTGGACTGAAAGTCAGAAATTCAGAGCAAGGGTAAGAAGCTAGGCCTATCGAAGACTAGCATCTTCCGACGATGTCTTGCAACATGAGGTAAGAATCAGCCAACATTTTATATAAAGCATAAAGTAACAATGCAGCAGAAGTTGCTGCAGCATTGTATAATAATAAGTTGTAATAATTAGCAATGCCTCCGAGTTCACCTCCTCGACATCCCCGCGAGGAAGAGAACCCGGAACCATACAGTTTAATGATAGTTTCTAGTGGTAAGATCCAGCTTCAGCATAAAGCGTCCTGTTACCGTGGACACGGCTATTCGAATAGATTAATCTTCCCTGCAGGGGTGCACTTGTGTTACGCTACACGCACGGATATCCAGGGTGGCGGGAACCTTGTTAGGGAACGCTCCACCGAGGCTATCCGACACTTCATAGCCCATCTTTCAAACTCAACAGAGAGGTCATCCGCCGGACTATATCCTATGTACGCGGGGCTTTGGACCCTAACCCCGACGTATTCCTGCACGGTGCGAGGCTGGCCGGTGAAGTTAAATCAAAGCAAATACAAATCACACTGCCGCGGCAAATAAGACAACACCACTTCCCGGCGCAGGCCGCGGTACTGCTGACGTCTGAAGAGTCCTCGGACGACACTACGAAGCAGAGGAGCCCATAACTCGTAATTCCCACGGGTAGGTAGTGCGTACATGGCATATAGCCAACTCAAGACATTCACCGAACCATTTAGCATTTTAATTAACCTGCGTGACAACCGTTATCGTTGCCTCGACTTAACTGACCCGCGGACAACGACAGCAGCCAGGACCACCAGTACATCGGTGCCTGCCTTGTCGTCCCACCAAGTCACTGCGGTTACCAACAAGGTGAACCGTCTCCTTACCTTGTCTCGGGTGTGCTCCTGGAGGAGCTCGACTTTCGTAGTTTGGTAACTCTCGCGGCCAACGATCAGGGGCCAAGCACACCGGTACACTGGTCGTACCCTCCCTGCCGTCCCGTCGCAATACCTCTCGCGGGCACCGTTGGGTCGCCCGACTTCTTACCTGAAGGACAATCGTCGTTCAGGACCCTATGGCGGTAAGACAAAGTCAGCCTCGAGTGGAGTACCAGGATTACTCCTGGATAGCTCACCCTTGAGGTGACTAGGCATAACCCAGATAGGTGCCTTTGACGGTGTCTGCTTTGTACCGTACCTGTGCAGTTATAATATTTGTATCCGCATTCACTCCCCTGAGTGATAACAGCCCTCTATCTAATCCTAGCTAGCAATGCGCAGGGCTCACTGCAGAATAATGCATAATAATAATAATAGGCAGCATAGGATAAAGGAAGGCACATCAAAGGGCGACAAAAATCAGGCTATGCAATTGAATAGGATTGTAATCGTAGCAGCAGCAGTAACAATGCCCAGTGCAAGAAATGTACGGAAAGATAGGCGATATCTGGGGAAGAGAATGGCTCTGCTTGCCTGCAAGCTCGACGGTAGTAGTAGGGTCGTCGACGACGTAGTCGTACTCAGCAGCGGTGTAGTCGACGGCAGCAGCGGGGTCTACGGGAGATTAAGGGGGGGAAGAAACAGTAAATACACAACAAGCATATACAAACAGATGCATGACATGACAGATGAAATGTTATCGGTATTCTAACGCAGTGCAATGCCCGTTGCTCGGAACGGAAATTCATCTGAGGATGAACTACCGGCTCCGGATGATTACCGGATAGGGTGTCCGGAGGGGGAAGGATCAAGCCGGAGGTGTCGTGGGTACCGAACAAATTTAAGGGGGGTGTATCCGTGATATTTGATCCATTCTGAACAACATTCGTGTTCGGAATAAATTCATCCGGGCACTCTAACAGTACCGGACAATCTATCGGACAGACGGTCCGGAGGGGGGATGTTCGATGTTCGTTGTGTTAGAGGGGTGTGATAGGCATACGGATAGCGTATTCGTATTCGTTATATTTTTCTGATCAATTTTCATGTATAAAGTTTTTGAATCCAAGTTACGGTTTAAAAGTTATTGAATTTCAAAGTTTTAAATCATTTAAATGATTTTCTGAATTTCTTTTATTATTTATTAAACATTAACCAGAACATTATCCAAAACATTATCCAAAACAGTGCTGACATGTGGGACCCACATGTCAGCCTCTGTTATTTATAAAACATTTAATTAAATCCGAAAAGCCTCTGGACCCACATGTCAGTGACTCAATTTTTCCAAATTCATTTTAATTATTAATATGACAGTGGGTCCCAGATGTCATTGACACATGTTTATTATTAGTCATTTCATTTAAACTAACCAAGGCCTCGGGCCCAGCTGTCATAGAGTCAAATTATTCTAACAGCTATTTTAATCTAATAGAGGTTAATTAAGTGGATGGACCCACATGTAAGTCACAGAGGGATCTATTAATTGAATAGGTTAATTAGAAAGTCCTGGCCCACATGTCAGTGCCTTAAGGGGGAGCATTAGCCGTGGTTAATCCTCTGGCGGGCGGGACCCACCTGTCGGCGGCACAGGTGGTCGCCGGAGACTCGCCGGAGACAGACTCCGACGAGGTCGAGCCTGCGCACGCCACAGGGCACGAGAGAAGGTGCGGCTGGGCTCCTTCGAACGAGCGTTGAGCCGCAAGTTGATGGGTGGTGGTGCCGTGGCCTGGGGGCGACCGAAATGTCGCCGACGACGAGGAAGGCGGCGGTTGCGCTCGGGCTTCAATGGCGACTCGCTGTGCGGGGTGCAAACGAACGAGCTAACGCGACAAAACGGGCCTAGGGCTCACGGGGATCACGCCGGTGCAGTTGGCGCGGGCTAAAGCTCACTGGAGCGAGCGCACGTTCATCCTCGGCGGAGACGTGCTCGGCTCCAATGGCGGCGGCCAGTACAGGGGGAGAGAGGGGGCGCGAGTACATGGGGAAGGTGACCCAGCTCACCCTAAGACGGTAGAGGAGTGCAGCGGGCTTGGGGGAGGCGCGACGAGGCCGGAATCGAAGACGAGGTCGCGGCGGCCGGAGCGGGAAACGAAGACGAGGGCGAGGCGAGGGAGGGCTCCCGGCTCGATTCCTTGCTGGACTTGATGAAGAGGACGACGGTGCAGAGGTTGGACACGGTGGCGTAGGCGGTAGTGGCCGTTGGCCGCGTGCGGCCACGGCAACGGCGACGGCGGCGCTCGGGAAATTTTCCCCGACGATGGCGAGAGGAGGAGGAGGGGAATGGCGTGGGGGACGTGTCCAGGGAGTGGGTGGGGGTGTTCTTATCACGTCTGAGGCGCCGGGGAGGTGGGGGCGGCCGGCAGAGCTCCCGGCCACGGCGAGCTCGCCACGGTGACGGGGCAGGTGACGGAGGGGACGGGGGCAGGTGGAGAAGGAGGTGGTCTAGGTGGTGGGCCTCTCCCCAGGCGAGCTATAATGATTTTCCAATTTGTTTTGTTTTACTGTTAATTCTATTTCTTTCTATAATGATTTATTAACCCTAGCATTTTTGTAAAAGGTTATTGGTGTTTGTAAATTAGGGCTACATATTACTGAGGTGCCACAAAAGATTTTGCAGCAAAATAAACTCATTAGATATTTCTTTTAATTATTAAATTCCCAAAGTAAGGGTTTTAACCTACTGTTTGAATTGTTTGGAATTTTCTGTAACTACAAAAATTACCAAAGTTGGTCCACATGATTGTAATGATTTTAGGTAATTTACAAAAATAGTTTTATGATTTTTGGAACAACTTTAATTGAGCACTTTTGTTTTATTTTTCACTCAAGGAAGTTTCAACTAGGGTTTGGTTTCTTGATGAGCAAGATGCATTGGGCTTTGGGTTTTGATTACCAACCAGCATGGTTTGAAAAGAGCAGAAGCAAAGTTTGATTAAGGACAGGGGATAACAGTGATTAACAAACAGTGATGGTAAACAGTGATGATGATTACTGTTACAGAAACTGAGGGTGTTACATTCAGTCTCCTCGTGAGATTCTTCTGTTGTATTCTTCTTCCTAACACCTACCGGGGGAGTGCCCAACCCACTAGACATGCCTAGGCCGGCTAGAACGCCTAGCAACGCCATGGTCACGCGGTGACCACGCGGCTGGCATGCCATTATGCGCTCTGGAGTTGGGGCCCTCAGCCACCGTGCAAACCACGACGTCTCTCTACCACACCATGTATCTCTGATTAAATAGATACTTATGTACCTAGAAATGATTTTTGGAAATAATAAAGAGCAAACTATAAGGCTTCTTTAGTTCAAATTTGACCCGCTTCCAACTGAATCTGCAGACATTTGTCTTTTTCAGGAGAGGTGGATAAAATCATTTATCATGAAAACATTTGGTCAATTATTAATAAAATCTGGTCTAGTATTTTACAAAAATGGAGTGGTTCAAATTCACACCAAATATTTGGTAGCTTCTTCCCAAAACAACCCTACTTTTGGCACTCGGAAAATGAAAAATGGATTTTTTCGTACAACGAAAATGAAAACTTCCTTTGGAAAACTTGTTTCCCATTCCAATATGCACCCATTTGCACAAAATGAGATCATTTGGGAAAACTATCCTTTGAAACTAGCACTAACATCGGTCATTTGGCTTGAAAGCCATGAATCTTCATACTCGATAACTCATTTTGAGAAGAATTTTTTAAGATATTTGAATTATTTCAAGTTTGTTGGTTTGTATGGTTACTAGTACATAAATTAGGATGCAACGTGAAGGTTTTACATTTTTTTGATTTTTCTTGAATTTGAAATGCGCATTTCAAAATATGGTCAAAACAGCGGCCATGACCGATCCTAGCTAGTGGTTGAATCTTGGAAAACTTTTGGTGTTTCTCTGATTAAATAGATACTGTTGTAACTAAAAATATTTTTTGGAAAATATTATGAGCAAACTATGAGGCATCTGTAGTTCAAATTTGACCCTCTTCCAACTGAATCGGCGCAAATTTGTTTTTTTCACGAGAGGTGGATAAAAACTTTTGACACCCAAACATTTGGTCAATTGTACATTAAATATGGGCTAATATTTGATAAAAATGGAATGGTTCAAATTCACACCAAATATTTGGTAGCTTCTTCACAAAAAAACCATACTTTTGGCACTCAGAAAATGAAAAATGGATTTTTCGTACAAAGAAAATGAAAACTTCCTTTGGCAAACTTGTTGCCCATTCCAACATGCACCCATTTGCATAAAATGAGATCATTTGAGAAAACTATCCTTTGAAACTAGCAGTAACATCGGTCATTTGGCTTGAAAGCCACGAACCTTCATACTCGATAGCTCATTTTGAGAAGACTTTTTTAAGATATTTGCATTATTCCAAGTTTGTTGGTTTGTATCGTTACTAGGACATAAATTAGGATGCAACACGAAGGTTTTACATTATTTTTTGAATTATAAATGCCCATTTCAAAATGCGGTCAAAACGGTGGGCATGACCGTTCCTAGCTAGTGGTTGAATCTTGGAAAACTTTTGGTGTTTCTCTGATTAAATACATACTTAGGTACCTCAAATGATTTTTTTAAAAAAATCATGAGCAAACTATGAGGCAACTGTAGTTTAAATTTGACCCTCTTCCAGCTGAATCTGCAGAAATTTGTCTTTTTCAGAAGAGGTGGATAAAATTATTTATCATGCAAACATTCGGTCAATTGTTAATAAAATATGGTCTAGTGTTTTAAAAAAATGGAGTGGTTCAAATTCACACCAAATATTTGGTAGCTTCTTCACAAAACAACCCTACTTTTGGCACTCGGAAAATGAAAAATAGATTTTTCGTACAACGAAAATAAAAACTTCCTATGGCAAACTTGTTGCCCATTCCAATATGCACCCATTTGCACAAAATGAGATCATTTGGGAAAACTATCCTTTAAACTAGCACTAACATCGGTCATTTGGTTTGAAAGCCACGAACCTTTATACTCGATAGCTCATTTTGAGAAGACATTTTTAAGATATTTGCATTATTCCAAATTTGTTGGTTTGTATCGTTACTAGGACATAAATTAGGATGCAACGCGAAGATTCTACATTTTTTTTTATTTTAAATGCCCATTTCAAAATGTAGTCAAAACGACGGGCATGACCGTTCCTATCTAGTGGTTGAATGTTGGAATTTTTTTGGTGTTTCACTGATTAAATAGATACTTTTGTAACTAAAAATATTTTTTGCAAAAAATCATGAGCAAACGATGAGGCAGCTGTAGTTCAAACCAGACCCACTTTCAGCTGAATCGGCGCAAATTTATCTTTTTCACGAGAGGTGGATAAAATATTTTGACACTCAACCATTTGGTCAATTGTACATTAAATATGGCCTAATATTTCATAAAAATGATTTGGTCCAACTTTGCAACAAATATATGGTAGGTCCTTCGCAAAAAAACTCATTTTTAAACAATAAAAAAATGAAAAATAAATTTAACCCATGTACTACATTTTGATTGGTCCATGGGCTTGTCACACGGATCATGCATCAGGCACCGTTGGATTTTCTGGATCCAACGGCAGCCCTCATCCCCTCACCCTCTCACCCCATCCACCCACCCACACAACCGCTAAAAAAATCCACCCACCCACACATCACGATCCCCTCTCTCGCTCGTCTCCCCCGCACCACTCCTCGCCGCCACGCCGCCTCGGCCGCCTCCCCACGCCCCTCCCAACGCCCCTCATCCCCCCGCACCGCCGCGCAGCCTCAGCCGCCTGCCCCCGCGATCCTCCTACAGCGGCATCTCCGCCCTTCCTTATCCAGAGCGCTGCGGGCGGCAGATCCAGGACGGCGTGGAATCCGAGCAGGCGACCCCCCCTCCTCCCCGCGCCTCACCGGCGGCGGATCAAGGCGGTCCTTCCCCTACCGCGCTCGCTGCTCACCTCGTCCCCTGCTGACGCTCCCCTGATCCCTCCCGGATCCACCACTGGCAGTCACCTCCGACGCTAGGGTTTCGGCCGCCGCGCAGCCGGCGTTGCTCCGATGACTTGGTTGAGTCCCTCCACTCCTCCTCTTCACATCCCTCCCTCCATTACTCACCGCGTTTCTTCTCCCCCTCATATCCAGCAAGCTCGAACAACGGGACACCATAGACGGGGTGGTTTCTTCGTCCCCTGCACTAACCCCATTTAGCCGCCATCGCCGGAGTCCGCCGCACGCAGCCGCCGTCTTGAGGAGCCTCCTGTGGTTGATTTTGACTCACCATCGACAGGATCCAGCAGTTGCTAGAAGAGGTACTGGATACGTCGTGCCGCCGTCTTGTTTCAGCGTTGGTTTATTGAAGTAGAGCAGTAGTTTTGGACGGTTAATTTGTGCTGATGGATTGTGTAGTGTAATACTAGTACAAGGTCATGGCGTGGCCTGATGGATGGTTTCTCCACTAGTAACAAGTCATGGTGCGGCTAGTTTTTGTTGATGGATTGGTCTAGTGTACTAGCACTGTACCAGGTCATGGCGTGGTGATGAATTGTTTTGTCCACCCCTAGATGCTGGGCTGCGATTTGTGCTAGGTTGGTTAGTGTAGTTATCCTAGCTTGGTGAATTAACTAGATTCTAGTTCTGAAGTTAATTAAAAAAGATGTGAGATTTAAACTGGAGCTGCACCGGTAAACTAATTTGGAATTTTGCTGGAGCCGGCACCTGCAACATCTTCATGCATGAGGTACAGTATAGATTTTTCTCCGTTCGGTTCAGTAGCTGCTAAACTCAGATGCCTGAATTTTTTCCTGCTCTGTCGAATTGTTCTGTGTTGATTGAATTCGGAGTTTGCTGTTCTACAGCAGCTGTGAATGCTTCATCTAAATTGCCGTTTGATTCGTTCATCGATGTCGGTAGTTAGTGCGTTTGATTGAGCACATCAGGCTTAGAACTGAGCTCCATGAAGTGGAATTGCAGACACGTGTCCCAATTTGTAAAATCTTCTATAAACTTAATTTGTAAACTGAACATTGTTACTGGCATCAATTGCTACTGCATATTGTTTAAATTAATGGTTTCAATTTGACTCCAATTAAATTACTGGTTTAAGTTAGGATATGTTGTCAGTAATTTCTACTGAACATTGCTATCCCTCTAGTTCAGCCTGAATACAGCGGAGTGTATGGCCAAGATTACACAATTTGCTTGTTTGCTGCTGGTCTGAACCCATTTGCATGCTTGACTGAATTTTACTGTTAAAATCTAAGGTTTAAAAAATGCACTGCTAGTACTCCTTTCTTCTTGCTTAGCTGCTGCCTTAGCACTTCTAGTGTGTGTCTGTTCCGAATGCATGGTCATCCTGGAGTACAAGTGTAGCATGGAGTGCTAGATTAATAGGGCAGCTTGACTGCATTTGTTTGCACATATCCTGCACTAGTATATTATGCTTTCTTAACATTTAGCAAGTGATACAAAGGAAGTAATGTTTATGAATGTGTTTAATTTTCAATAACAGTAGCAGTAGCAGTAGCTATAGTGTTACACAATTATACTCCAATATTCCCATGATTGCACAAGATTACACAAGACATATACTCCAATATTCCTTTTCATTTTCTTTGTCCCTTCTATTGCATTTCTTCTATAATGGCTTTAGTGTCGGCAACTAACTGGGTGTCCATAGATAGACCAATGATTTGTCTTCCCTCATTGCGACGACGGTCCTTGTGCAAGTGGGGGATCTTGTATTTATTTCCTCCTTTGTCTTTGATAACTTCAATCACAAAAGATGAATGTAAATGGGGTTAGCAAATAATTATATCAAAAGTAATCAAAAAGATACTCCATTGTATTTGATTACTAAGAAAAGATGAATGTAATTAAATGTTGTTGTTCATTACTAACTGGTTTTTTTTGTATATGTGCAGATTATGAGGAGCACAAGTGATGGGCAGATTCAGATTTAGAGCAAGTTCTAGGAAGATTCAGACTACAACAGGTATTGCCAAGACCACTACATTTGATTCAGATTCATTTGATTCAGAACAAGTACTCAGATTCATTTGATAGGAATGTATTTTGAGTTTGAGTTTGCAAATCTACATACAGGAGAAATGTACAGTTTCAGAATGTACAGTTTCAGACTTTCAAAATGTACAGTTTCAGTTTCAGAATGTACAGATTTTTTAATCTATCCTAGTCTATTGCTAATCAGATTCTAGTCTAAATCTAATAGTAAAGAGCCATTAATTCTAGTCTGTTTACATTCAGTTTATAAACATTACATACACTAGCAGTTTGTATTGGTTATAATACTTGTGCTAATTTGATTCAAACTGCTCCTCTTCACTTCATGGCCAATTAAAATGATCCATCAACCAAACCAAACCAAACCAATCGTAACAGAATTCATTTGCAGTTTGCACATGTAATGCATAATTTAGTGTGCACAAATTCATTGTCCCTCGACAAGTAATTGTAATTACTCCACGAGCTTGGTTTGGTTTGTACAATTTTGTTTGCATGTTTGTAGGAGCTTTGTTTGCATGTTTGTTAAAATACTCTAGCAAATTGCAACTGAATTTGTTTTGTGCAGCAGCAGAGGCTCACCAGCGGAGGCAGACTAATGCAGCAGGAGAGACGGAGTCGGGAACGACAGCAACATAACTGCAATCTAGCCTCTGTTAGTGTTTCGTGGCAATCTCCAGGATGAAGTCGAAAGAAAGATAGTCCTAGCTCACTGGTGCTAGTTATTCTTTATAGCTAGTTTTGTTTTTTGTGGATGGATACCTAATGTGAAATATGTTTGATTGTAAACTGACGTGAATAATGTTATTGTAATGGGCTAAGTTTGGTGATTTGCTCTATTTGAAGAATTACTTCTATTTTCTGTCTGTTTCAATTTAAATATTTGTTTTATTTACTGCAAAAATTAAAATCTGAAGAATATGACCTTGACAATTGGGACCCACCTGATTAGTGGAGTGACAAAATAAAATTATACCTGTTCAGCCAAAAGGCCAAAGTACAAAAAATAAGGCTGAATTGTTGGGCTTGGACCGTTTAGCTGACCAAAATTGGCAGGAAAAAAAAATATATGGGCTGAATTAATGGGCTTGGCCCATATAGACGGCTGAACTGGACCAGGCTGATTCTAATCTACGACCTTTTCATTTGGTTGCTATTTTGCCACGTCAGCTTGCCACGTTGGATCTGACGTGGCCTGGCCAATAAGCCAATGACCAAACCAATTGGTCACAACATCTACGACCTTTGGTTTGGTCACAATCATCTATGACCATTTCAGGAAAAAAGGTCACATTGTCCGCTTTGCGACCCTCAGCTTTTGACCAACTGATTTTGGTCACAAAAAGGTCACAAATGAAGAACAGTGACCTTCCAGTGACCAATATGTAGGGTCACAAGTTAGCATATTTCTTGTAGTGTCATATATGTTTTTGGGCTAGAAAATATGAGGAACAAGATGGTGTTGTTCATATTTCCATTTGAGCTAGCATTATTTGGTGATGGTGTACTTTGCACATAATCGCTCATATGTTGCATATGACGCAATCTTTCTTCTTTTCCCTTGTTGTTGAGATCCGATGACCGTAGTTGCCGAATTAAACCCCATTTTTTTGTTTCCCTGTTTGTGTGAAACAGTTGTAGTTGGGCTCGGCCCAACTACTTGTCTCGCCCGTGGGCGCCTGATAGGCTGACCCGCGAGGTTGTTGGGCCAATTCGGACGAAGGTAGCCCGGTGGAGTTTTCCCTCCTTTTTCTTTTACTTGATAAATTCAAATATGTTTGAATCCATCGAATCTGCCTCATTTTTGCAATGCTTGTAAAATGTGCATTCTTGCTCCAAATTTGACATATCATATATGTTTTTGGGCTAGAAAAATATGTAGAACAAGATGGTGCTATTCCTATTTCCATTTGAGCTATAATTATTTGGTGATGGTGCGTTTTTCACATAATCCCTCATATGTTGCACATGGCGCAGTCTTTCTTCTTTTCCCTTGTTGTTGAGATCCGATGACCGTAGTTGCCGGTAGCGTAATCTTGCGTTGTATTTCATTGCCTGAAATAGATTACATTAGTTGCATCATATTATGCCATGTCATCTGCATCTATTTAATTTAAGGAATCCCATTTCGAGGTCTATCTTCTTGAGTGGGCAATTTTTATTCATGTCTTGTTCATCCTTTGCTTATGCCATGATCATGCATTATAATTGCTATAACATAAGGATCCTTCGAATCTATTGATCACCCACCTAATGCATAAGAAGGTTTTCGGTAGCATTGCACCCTTGCTTCCCGATGTTTCATGTAAACTTGCACGTCCTTATGTTCATGCCATGCTATTAAAATTACATGCATCATACTTGATCATGCTTGATTGTGCATTGCTTGTTGTTGATTGCTCTGTAGTGATAGTGGAATCAATGTTGATTGCCATTTCAGTGTTTACTTCTTGTGTGCTCCCACGGATACTCTCGGTGACGTTGCGAGCTTGCGATCGACTACATCTTCGGTGCCGACATCTCAACATGTAAGGGGGAGCATATATCATGCTTATAACTTTCAGCTCACTTGTGCCTAGGTATAGGATAGAACGATTGCTTGATCCTACCACCTCATATTTATGCCTCTCAAATAAAACCCAAACAGCCATGTCCTCCACATCCTAGCAAACCATTGTTTGGCCATGTACCTTGCTTGCTTAACCACTGCTTAATATGCATGCTTAGGATGCTATCAACTTTATCATGTTACTCCTTGGATTGGGCTATCACATTATTATATTGTTGTGGAGGATATGATTATTATAATGTTGAATATATTCGACGAAGGATGAAAGGTCAGGCAATCCCGCCTTGCCGCTTTGTTCCATTCGAGTCACCTAGGATCTGAGTTCCGGGTATTGTGTCACTTGACGAGCATGCCTAATCGTGTGTGGGATTCTATGGGGTCCCCTTTTCTTACCTACCTAGCTTCAAATAGTTCTAGTGGTGGCCCAAGATGATTTACCATTTGCAAACCATGCATATGTCTGTCGGGTCGCTCTTAGCAGACTTTTTCTTTGAAACATACCGGGCCAGTGGGGACATGGTTTCCCTGTTGGTCCAACTTGTCCGGCAGAGGACCTGGCCTCATGTGAGAATTTACTGGCAATCCAAACCTGCCACAGACGGTAGAGGCCGACTCGAGAGCGCGACCGACTTTTGAGTTGGATGTCGACTCACCGGGGGCTACCCGGAATTGTGCGTAGTTAGTTAGAGGGACTCTGACGTTCCAGAGTTTCAGGCGTTCACATAGCCAAGCGGAAATTGGGCGTACATGTGACACCTATAATGGGCAGTTGGTACACCCCTGCAGGGTTAAATCTTTGCGAGAAGTCGTGTCCACGGTTATGGACGACTTGAGACCTACTCCTTGTTCATAGACAACTACAACTGAGATAATCTTAATAACTTGATCAAAGTTTGTGTGCCTTGACTGCTTATTATTCATCGGGTGATGAAGGGGAGGACAAGGATAGGATAGGTGTTATGTTTGCGTAAGTAGATGATAGCAAGACTTGTTGGAGGCATTCCTCATCGAATGCCTGGCTTCTCATCTTGCTCTAAATAGATCGTTAGCCACCTCATATATTGCTACTGCAGCTGCAACCTCACCACTACGACCATCTTACCGTGAGAACTTAGTTACAAGACTTGTTGATATAGCTCACCCCTTTCTTCTCTATTTTACGCACGTTATGCAAACTATCTTCGACTACGGAGGATCTCGACGACCCTTCTTCTGGACGCCTTCGCGGAGACTCGACGACGACTAGTTAGGAGGATCCGGGCGGAGAACCTGGACCCGTGTGGACGTGGGAATGGTGTGTTTTATCTTTTCCACTAGGCATTTGATTGTAGTCTGTACTCAGACATGTATCTTCCGCTGATGTATTGTATTAAGGCAGTTGAATGCCGATTGTATGAGATGTTGTATCCTTGTAGCTGTAATATTGTGATATCATGTTGGAAATCTGGAGCATATGGCATTGTCATATGTCGCGGTGGGACCAATGTGTGCTTAGTACCCGGATTTGGATGGAAACATCTAGATCTGGAACAGTACCGTATATTGGGCCTTAAAACTTGGTATCAGAGCCTTATCGACCGTAGGATCCCTTTACTGGCCGAAGTCGAGTCTAGAAAAAAACTATTTTGTACTTACTAAGTTAGTTATCGGAGAATAGGATTCTTGTACTTCTTATCCCCTCCCTCTGGTAAGGAAGTGCGGCGTAATCTTTTCTCCTTCAGCTTATCCTCTTCAAAACCAAATTTAGGTTCTCGTTTAGGAGATTTAGTCGGACCAATACTTTATCAGCAGCGGTTGGTCGGCGTACTTCAGACTGGCTGAGCATGGCTCGTGGGTTGTCGCTTTACATCGACAAATGCGCGGCCCACGTGAAACAGTTGAACCGGTTTGCCTGGTTATTATCCAACTAATGGATTTGGAACCGTTTGTCCGCTTTGGTTATTATCCAACTAATGGATTTTGAACCTCCCGCTTTGGTTATTATCCAACTAATGGATTTTGAACAGTGTGTGGATCCTCCTCTGTCCCGTCTCGTTGTTTAGGTTTTCGCACCTTCCTAAGTGATGTTATTGTAGAAATGCTGGTATAGTATTTTTTCGATTCGGATTCTCATGTTCGCGCTTTCAATAACACCTAGGTAATCTTATTCCAAAAACCTTGAGTTTCTTCCTTGAGTGGATTCATTTTTGTTGCGATATCCCCTCATTTAATCCGAGCTTGCTCTCGATAAGTTTCCCGCACCTTCGTAAGTTTCTTCTTCAATATCTGCAATCTCGAGTCAGGCTGTATCCTGATGGAAGTATCATCGTTGTCATGATGAGCAGAGCCTATGTTGTTGGTGTCGAGAAGTTTCACCTCTCTTTCGATCTTCCTTCTTTCAACATCTCATTCCCTCCCCCCCAGGTTATGCCGGATCTCTGGACGAGATCCTCTATTGGTGGTCGCTAGTTGTAACAACCCAAAACTGACAAAAATACAGAAAAAATTGCATTTTTATTTTCCCATTGGGGATGAAAATTTGCACATTTATTCTTTTCCATAATCCATGTGACAGAAAATTCCAAAGCATTTTTCGTGTTATGTAAAAGGATTGTTCGTGTTATGCAAACAATAGATCTAATTTATTTGGACAAAGAACATGCAGCAAGCACAACCAAATATTTTATTCCCACTTGTTTGAGGTTGCATCTAACAGGTTCTCCATTAGAAATTGATCTGCAGCTCCCAGCTTGGTCTGCTGCATGTGCTTTGTGTGATCGATCTATAGTTCTATACTGCTTTGCTTCCTCTAATGTGTGTATCTAGCCCAGGTATGCAGCCCCCCTTTTAGAATTTATTATTGTTCTAATTTGAATCCTCGTATTGTGAGAAGGAAGCTACTGTAACAGCCCAGTTTTCACAAAAATTAAAAATTTTGTTTTCGGTGTGAATTGATTGATTGCCTGATTTGTTTGCGGTGTTTGCATCCCCGATTTATCGATCGGCAATTATTTTTCCCCCTCTTATCTTGTATCGGACGGAGACCGACCCTTGCCACCCTGACACCTGACCTTTGCGACACCGGGTGTCACCCGATCACCGTCGCGAAAAACGCACGAGACCAGCCGAAGCCAACGAAACGAAAACCCCGTTTAATAATTAAACGGGATATTTTTATAGCGCGCCGGAAAGTGTTCTCGGAATGGTTCCAGCGCGAGGTGAACGCCACCGGCTCGATGCGCTAATCGCGCAGTTCGAAGTTTTACCCGAATCAGAGGTACTGCGGAGCCCCGGCGGTCAAAAACATAAAAAACGCGCGCACGAGAGAAAAAAAACCGGGGATGTTTTTGCAAACGGCCAGCCACCGGGGCTATATAAAGACCACCACACTCCCACCCCTTTCTAGGGTTTCCCTAGTCCAAAATTGCAGCCACCCCCTCCACATTGCCCCAAAAATACCCCATTTTCGCAATTTAGCCATTTTTTTCGTCCAACCCTAGCCCCAACTGATCCCGGCCGTCCGATCGGGCGATCGGAGGGCTACGGGCGCGCCACGTCAGCACCCAGCCTCCTCTCTCCAACCTCTCTCCTCCGCGCCTCCCACCGGTGCGCGCACTGGAGCCGCCTCCTCCTCCAGGTGCCTCCGCCGTGCCCCCTCATCACGCCGCCTGGCCGGAGCGCCACCGGCAGCCTCCCGCACGGGATCGGGACGTGCCCGATTCGGCGCCTCCCACCAACCGCCAGCTGGGCCCATCTCGCCCCCAGCGGCCCAGCACCCGAGCTAGCCCAGCCGCCCCCTCCAGCCCAGCGCCTCCATGGGCTCGGCCCACTGGTGAGGCAGCCCCTTCTGTTATTTATTTTTCTTTTATTTTTTTGTGTTGTTGGGCCTGGTCAGTAGCTTTCGGCCCATTGCATGTTTTTTTATATATTTCTGGGCTTTTTAATTATCTGTTAATTGTTGTGATGTGGCGGTAGCTATATCTTTTCAACGGTAGCTCCGATGGAGACGCTTTCTACATGAAAGTTGCTCCGTTTTGCGCGTAGATTAAAAAAATGTTGCTTGTTGCCATGTTTGACTTTGTTTACATGCTGTTTTGCTGCTAATTACAACTGCTTGCCACTCTAAACTGTAATTGCAACAACTTTTTAATCGTTTCTCCGTTTGGAGTGTTCTTTATATGTAACTTGACTAGAATTGCATGTAGATTGTGTTTATGCTGTTCTTGCTTGCTAATAAAAATAATAAAATGTTGTTTAGGGCAAAACAGTACCAAATGCAAGAATTATCGTGGGTCCGTAATAGTTGGCATGTATAGGTTTTACCCCCACTTAAAGTGACTAGATTAGATAGTTTATTTATGCTTCACCTCTTGCCATGTTTGTGTGCTATGCCATGCTTCTGTGCTTGCCATGTTAACAACCTTTTGCTGACCTGTAGCTAAACAACTTGAACCACCGTAAATGTGCGGTATCGTCGTGTGTGACGAGTACCCCACTTAAATTGTTAATAACCGCACCCGACGGTAGGTGCGATGTCTCGTGTTGTCTTTTTGTTGATGCTTGCTCGTGTTTGCTTCGTAGTAATAGATGCTTGCTCGTCGATTGTCTTTTCCAGTGTTTCCTTCTTGTGTGCTTCCGCGGGTACCTCTCGGAGACGATGCGAGATTGCGATCAACTACACCTTTGGAACCCGACTTATCAAAAGGCAAGGACTATACATTACTTATGATCCATTCTATTTCAACCAGCGGTTCGCATGCTAGTCTAGGATAGGTTCGATGTTTGATCCTACCACATGTTTACAGCCTCTTTCAAACCGATACAGCCATGTTCCCTCCCAGCAAACCATGTACTGCTACGTTACTATTGCTCGTTGCTCAGCCCCTGCTTAGTATGCATGCTTAGGATGCTACGATGTTACCCTGTTACTCCTTGGTTCGGGATATCACATTATTATATTATTGTTGTTGATGATACGATTATTATAATGTTTCCTATATTCGACGAAGGATGGAAGGTCTAGGCTATCCCGCCCCGACGCTTTGTTCCATTCGAGTTACCTAGGATCCGAGTTCCGGGTATTGGTTTTAAGACTGAGCGTGCCTAACCGCGTGTGGGATTTTATGGGGTCCCCTTTTCTTACCTGTCTAGCTTCAAACATTTCTAGTGGTGGCCCGAGCTGATTTACCATTTGAAACCCCGTGTGTGTGCTTGGTGGATCCCCTCGCAATTTTTAAACAACCCGGACCAACGGAGACATGGTTTCCCTGTTGGTCCACCTTTGACCGGCGAGGGCTCGAGGCCTCACGTGAGGTGTCTCGGTAACCCAAACCCTGTTGAGACGGAAGAGTCCGATCCGAGAGCGTGGCCAGCTTTTGGATTGGGTGTCGACTCCCCGGGGGCCACCCAGATTTTTTCGTTGTTAGTTAGAGGGACCTGTCGTTTCAGATCTCTTGGAACTAAATCATAAAATGGTTTCCTGTGATGGGTAGCAACTGAGAGAGATGGACGTGCGTGCGGTGCCTCGTAATGGGCAGTTGGTACACCCCTGCAGGGTTAAATCTATTCGAGAAGCCGTGTCCACGATTATGGACGACTTGAGACCTACTCCTTGTTCATAGACAACAACAACTGAGATAATCTTAATATAACTTGATCAACGTGTGTGTGCCTTGACTGCTTTTTTTTCGTCGGGATGCGAAGAGGAGGACAAGGATAGGATAGGTGTTATGTTTGCGTAGTAGGTGGATAGCAGACTTGTTGGAGGTGATTCCTCATCGAATGCTTGGCTTCTTATCTTACTCTCTAGATTGTTAGCCAGTTCATAAATGCTAGTGCGGCAGCAACCTCACCACTTACCCCTTCCTTACCGTAAACTACTAGTTGTCCTAGAATGACGAGTGATGAAGTCCTTGCTGGGTCTGATGACCACTACAGTTGGATGCTGAGTACCTCTGTACTCATGATACTACCCCCAAACTCTTTTCAGGGTTCTTGATCGACAATAGGTATGGTGATCGATGTTTCACGTGGAGACTCGACGACGACTAGTTAGGCGGATCCCGGCGGAGGGCCTGGACCCGTGTGGTTATGGGAATCGATGTTTTTCTCTTTGCCCGTATGCATTTGCTTGTAGTCTATACTCAGACATGTATCTTCCGCTGTTGTATTGTATTTAAGGCAGTTGTATGCCGATTGTATGAGATGTTGTATCCTTGTATCTGTAATGTTGTGATATCATGTTGGAAATCCGGGGCATATGGCTATGTCATATGTCGCGGTGGGACCGATATGTGCTTCGTCCCAGGATCTGGATGGAGACATCTAGATCTGGAACAGTACCGCATATCGGGCCTTACAGCTACCGTGAGAATCATGGGAAAAGAGAAGGTATTGTCCCATTTTGGTGGTAAAACAAGCTGATGGATTGCCTTTTCTCTTTAATAAAACTGAGCAGCAATAGCAACAAAAACTAGTACTAAGCAAAGGCTAGCCGTTGGATGAGTTTTGTATGGTGGATATAGGCTATGTCAGGTCCTGACTTTGCAAGAGCAAAGTTAGAGGAGCCGGCTCCATAGTAGAGGAGCAGAGGCGTCAATTTGAATGGAGCCATCTGAACCGGAATACGAAGCCGGTATCCAAAAGAAAAAATTGATGGGAACAGCCGGTACTAAAGTCCTTTTTCTTTTTTGAAAAGTAAAATATATTTTGGAACGGAGGAAATAGGATGCATAATCAAAGCATTTCTTTAAGGAATTTTTCAGCTTCATTTGCTTATAGCTGAGAGCCTAAGAGGGGCATTTTCATCCGCAACCAGCTCCAATTCCCAAGGTAGAAAACCATCTTCTCCTCCCTTCGAGGAATCTTCATTTGTCTCTTTCTCTCAACGCTAGTCGCCGTATCCTCCCTCATCCTCATTTTGTGCATATGTGCCAAATGATGATGGGAAACAATCCCACATCTGCTCTTCTCACGCGTGGATTTCGCGTACGCTAGAGAAATATCCCCAGTGGTCTCTCTCCCTTGGATATTATCTCCCGAACAACCAAACAAAGCCTCAATGTTTATAATGTTTAAAATACAAACTATCTCTCAAATCATTCCTAGTGAAACATATTGCCCTACAAGAAGTGAACTAGTAGCCTTAACTAAAGCATATACCTCAAAGTTGCTCTTCCTATGCTTAGAAAAACATGTGTTGTTGAATTTCTTGACCCTATCATTAATCTCATTCAAAACTGATGTAATCTCCTTATTTATGTTGGATGAAACCTCTTGTCAGTCAGACGCAATCAACAGATGATGGACATTCAGATCTTTCATTAGAGATAGGGATTCGTTGCATGCATGCGCTTCTGGACTGGCAAGATCTACAAGACCAGCATAAACGACTGTCGGTGCGCCAAGACACTTGCTTGTATTATACCTACAAATGGCTGACGCAACTTCATAATCTCCAGGACGTGAGATTCTTGCGTACATATTGATCTTAACAACATGGTCCTTTGATGGAATCCACTTCTTAACTCTCACTACTCGGCTTTGATTTTGTGAGCAGTCAGTGGAAGTGATCAGCACTTCAAGATCTTTGAGATATCTATTTATAAAGCACATCGTTGTAAATGGACTTTGGAACTGTTCTTCATGAATGTCTCTTCTCCTTGCCCAGCAAAGCGACCACAATGTAATCAAGACCCTAGCTAGATCATGTTGTTTCATTATTTCGAATAACCAGAACAACGAAGCTTATGGTCCTAGGTTTTGTTGGAGATCATATGCTTGAGGGCTTCTTCATCTCCTTAGGCACATGCGCATCTTGCCATAGAGCACTCGATCAATGATAGACACCACGAATCAAACGGCGAGTTGCATATGGAGCACATCAGCGACGAGGCCATTTTCCTTCCATGACGGGCTGAACTAGTTGGGAGTGAAGTATGCGCTAACCTCCACACAGAAAACAAAAACTTCAAGCGAGTTTTTTTAATTTTCCATAGATAAGTCCATGCCCTGCCTCCACCTCCTTATTTGAGTGACTCAGTTGACGCTCAAGCCAATCGACTCTTTTTGACTTGATTGAGGAGATCATGTGAGAAAAAGAACTCCTCGCTTATCGTAATATCAGGCCTAGAAGTCTTCCTGTTTCTTTGAGCTAAGAGAAATGTTCATGATAACAACCACATATGGAGCAATAAGGTGTTCCAACAACGCTTGCATGTCCCATGTTCTAGAATCTTAGTCGATCATATCAGCCACCCGTGAGGGTGGATTATTAGAGCTAGCACAAATTGTTAGAATATTGGGCCCATTTGTCGGCAGCCCATATAAGAAAATCCTAAAATCTCAAATTAGCCCATGTGCATGGCAGAATTTTGGAGGTGCTAAGAGCATCTCCAGCCGTTCGCCCCCCCGGACGATTTGCGGCGCTATTTTTAGCGCCGCTTGGGGGGCACTTGCGCGGCGATAGGTCCTGGGGGGCCAGCTACCCAGCCGCAGCCCCAAGATGACCCCCAAGTATCGGCCAAATTCAAACAAAAAACGACCAAACGCATTTAATTTAGAGGAAGTTCGACTGAATTCATAATATTCGGGCGATTTATACATAAAAGATAAAAAAAATACTACGCTAGCCTACTGATCGAAGAAGAAGGAGTAGAGCGCCTCCATTGACGATTCCGGGCCGCCTCCTCCTCCAGCAGCGCCGCCAGCTGCACCGCCGATGACTGACTAAAGTGGTTGCTGAAGATAAGCATCATGCATATGGAATTAACTTGAAGAATAGGCATGAGGTAAATCAAATGTGTCAAGCAACCACACAAGTTTAAGTTTACAACTCATTACAAAAATCGATTGAAGAACGAGAGTTGTAGCTTGAGGAATCTAAAATAAGGACCCACTTGAAGACTAACTCAATTTTCTCCCCCTTTGTCATTAGATGAACAAAAAGGAGAGGACCTGAGACTAACGCCCCGACCAGAAGGTTTCAAGGCTGAGGTGAATCAGACCTGAGGAAAAAAGTTGATGTATGAGGACAGGCCGCAGTGTCTTCAGCTTCCTCAGTCGTGATCTCTTGATTTGAAGAATACGAGTCCATCGCCAGAGTTGGAGTTGGGCAGCGACGAAACTGACGAGGAGGCCTGATCTCAGAAAGCTTAGGATGTTTGAGACCGATCTGTTTTATTTCCTCATGAGTGATTACTGCGTCAAGGATGGCATCAACTCGCTGAAACGTGTGATGAGCATACATATGCGTCTTCTTCTATGATGTATGCATCTGAGCCATATAAGTGAGGATTTCAGCAATTTGACGCTTGGTCCAATCGTGATTCCAATCAAATTTCTGATGCAAGTTGATAAGGAGTTCCCTGTCAGTCATCACTCGAGCTTGAGCTGAGTCTTCAGTTGAGGCATTGGTGCCAGCTTGCTCAGTGGTGCGGGACTGAGGATGACGAATGCCTCCGAGGGAGTTGGTTGGAAGGAGTTCCTCATAGAACATACCTTTGCCCTTTGAGTCAGTTGAGGCAATGGTGTGCTGAAGCACTTCAACTGGAGGCAGATGAGTGCGATGACTAGGATGATCAGGCATATAGTTGATACTTGTCTTGGCACAGATCAGCTTCATGATCCATGATGCATATGGTTTCAGGGTATAAGGATTTTGGGAGGCGTCAACCCTAGTCCTGAATAACAAATCTGAGATGTTGATGGGAGCAAACATGCAGAGCTTGAACAATATGTTCTTCATGCATCCAATGACTCCTTCAGCTGTGGATTCATAGCCGTAGAGTGGGCAGAAGAACTAGGCAAAAATTCTGTACAGAGTGTTGGGAAGGTATTGAAGCTCAGTGACGAGGAATTTTGTTCGTGCATCATCAACATATTCATCAAGTCATCACGAATAATAGTTGAGCCATATGTGCTTGGAACTGAGGCACCAGAGACTGGCAACTTAAAAAATTCAATAATTTCGGGCACTGTGGTAGTCTGATGCTGATGCTCAATCATCCATTCAAGAATCCAGGTGTTGATGTATTGAGGATTTCATGATACATATAGTGTGGCGTAGAACTGAAGCACAAGTTCCTCATTCCAATGAATGCACTCATAGCAGAACTGAAGAAGCTTGGCGTGATGCAAATCTTGAAGAGCACTATTGAATCAGGGTATGTCCTCCATATACATATGAGGAATGTGCTTACGAGGAAATACCTTGTTCTACTTGTATAGGACTGAGGCATAATAATTTTTCTGTGAGGTAGTCCAGAACCTCAGCAAGTTGCAGGGCGGTGCAGTGAGATAGGGGTTTTGAATCCCTTCCTGAAAATAGCTCATGTTGGCAAAGAAAGCATCAATTGAAGCGTGGGCGTTCATCAGCAGAAATGTTGCGGTAGAATGGATGCTTATGTTTCATGCACAGAGAAAGTGCAGATGTTTGGCCTTGAGCAGGTTGCTGCAGAGGTGAAGGCTGAGGCACTTGAGGCGCAGGGGGGATGACCTCAGCTTCCGCTGTAGTATCAGGCCAGGTTTCAAAGACGCAACTGGGGCTTGAGGAGAGGTGGCCTGTTTGTCAGCCGCGCTGTCCTTAGAGGCTTCAGGATTATCATTGGTGTTGTGCTCTGCTTCAGTTTCAGTAGCCGGTGGATCACTTTTAGCATCAGGTTCTGCATCAGCTTCATCAGGATGAGTTGTGGCTTCATGAATAGAGTCCTCAGAATCTGGCGTTGTGTCTGGAAGGACTTCAGTGACGGTTGGAGAGTAGGGCTCAATTGAGAACACAGTGTGAATGGGGGAGTTATGATGCTCCAGATCATATGTGTCATCCATGATACGAGGAGTCCCATATCACCAATGTCAATGTCTTCATCCATCGCTTCAGTGATGACAGGTGGAGGCAGTGACTGAGGAGTTCGAAGAATCGGGGTTGAGGCAGTGGAAGCAACCATCTAGGAAGGAGGAGTGAAGACAAGTAAGCTGCACTTAGCATTCCTAAGAGGACTTGAGGCAGCAGAAGGAGATACAGTTGTATCAGGACGACGTGGAGGAGCTGAGGAAATGGGAGCAACATCAATGGTCTCCTCAGCAGTGGAATCAGCAGGTGTGGGCCTCTTGGTTGCAGGAGGTGTTGCAACAGTGGCCTCAGGCTTGCGCTTTGAGGGTCGTGATGATGAGGGTCGTAGTGGGGGTGAGTCATTAGGCTGTCCAACTGGATGCACTGAGGCAACTGGAGGAACTGAGCCAGGTTTGTTGTGACTTTTGACCATGTGGTCAACCTGCCTTGAGAGGCGCACCTTGGACTTGCCAATATAGGCACATTTCTGATTGTCTTCATCAATGAGCTTTTGCACCTCAGCCTAATACTTGATGAATTCTTCAGGAGTGACTGTGGTAACATGTTTCTTCTTGAATTCACGATGTACTTTCTACATCTAGCGATTTAGATTTTTCTTGAGGTCGTGATGATGAAGCTCATTGATGAGGAACTGCTGCAGATAGAACTTGATGTCTTTCGGTATATCAAGATCATCAAGAGGAGTGTCAGGGTTTACAAGCCAAATGTCGATAAACTCCAGAATCTTCTTTGGATCAAGGAGAAGAGGCACCTCAGAGCCAGTGGCTTCAGCTTTGCGTCTGGCGGCAGCACGCAGATATTCGATTTTTTATTCCTTAGTGGCAACAAATCCAGCTTCATCCTCAAATTCATATTCTTCATCAGGAATGAGAATAGCGGGGATGGAGCCACGCATGGAAATTTTCTTTGGAGAGGGCCTAACACCTCTTGGAAGGACAGTTTCGGTCTTCAGTGGAGGCTGCGACACAGTTGTTGATGCTTCAGGTGCACTGCCCGATTCATCAGTACGAATCCTTGAGGTAGGAACGGGGCCAGATTTCCGTAGCATGAGGAACTGGGAGCTTGAGGAGCTGCAACAGATGGGACAGTTGGGCCGGACTTCTTGATGCCAGGTTTCTTCTTCTGAGACTTGGCCGCTGGTTGAGGCGAGATATCAACTAAGGCAGCCGGTTTGCATATCATGTTCCGGAGTCTTCAGTTCATCATACAATTCCTGAGGCAAATCACGAGCAGTTCCAGTGTGACGGCGAGGACCCATCTTCTTCAACTGAGGAGACTAAGGAATTGTGAGTTCAGGTTGAGTTGCAAATGAAGTGAGACTATGAGAACCATTCGATTCCTCAGCAGACATGTACCTGTGAAAGAATTAAGTTGCGAGGGAAATGGGGTACGGTCATATGCATTCATGAGGAACGTTTGAGGAAATAAAATTAATTTTTAATAGGTCTCAGTGAAGGGTCAATACTGCTCATGAATAGGATCTTGAGGAAGTGGCAGCAGTACTGAGGCAAATATAAAATTTGAGACTATGAGCATACCAAAAAATGAGTCGGACGATTTGAGGCAAGTTGAGACAGCTGCATGCAGCGATGAGTAACTCCGGCGACGGCGGTGACAGGGTTTGGAGATCTCTAGAGTGGCGGCCCAAGAGAGGAATGAGGCGAGGGGAGAAATGACCGCGGGGGAAGCTATTTATAGGAAGGGTGAAAACCAAACGGTGCGATTTTTGTGGACAGTATTGCTCTTGGCGGTCCGTATTTCAGCGTGTTGAGGTAGATTTGAGCATATCGGATCATTAAGGCTTGCGGTAAAATCGGAACCGATGAGTTAATAAGGCTTCAACAGATGCCTCAGTTTGAGGAAACTGAGGAGTATCAATAGAATGCATATGACAGATGGATGGACTGGATAAGTAAGAACAGAGAAGAAGGGTCCGATCAGAGTCACCTAGTTGAAGAACAAAACTATAGGTGAGTGTTGTTGAGGACAAAGACAAGTTGAAGCAAAGCTTGAGGCAACTGAAGACATTTCATTCCTGAGGAATTTGGACGGTGGTGCTACCCACCATATAGGGAATGAGACTTTTGATGCTATACAATTGTCGTATGGATCATGAGTCAATTTCCACGTTAATTTCTTCACACTTAGCAAGGTAGTTCCTCATGAATTGAGGAGTACGATGCATCGCGTGTTGTACATCAGGATCATCAATATTGTTTCAGTGTTCGTATGTGTGTCCATTCACTGGACATCTGAGGAATCTAAGATATTTAGCTCACACCTCAGGGTGCTAAACCGCTTCTCATCCAAAGGCTTAGTGAATATATCAGCAAGTTGATTTTCAGTCTTCATGTGGTTGATGACGATGTCTTCCTTCCACACATGATCATGAAGAAAGTGATATCGTATCTCAATGTGCTTTGTCCTCGAGTGTTGTATAGGGTTCTGAGAGATCTTGATGGCACTCTCGTTGTCGCATAGCAGTGGCACTTTCTTCAAGTTGATGTCGTACTCCTTGAAAGTTTGCTTCATCCAGAGGAGTTGTGTGCAACTAGCACCAGCGGATATGTACGCTGCCTCAGCAGTGGAGAGTGAGACACGATTCTGCTTCTTCGATGACCAGCACACTAGTGAGCGTCCGAGGAAGTGGCATGTTCCTGAGGTAGACTTCCTATCCACGCGATCTCCAGCATAATCTGGGTGTGTGTACCCGACGAGATCTAGATGTGCGCCTTTTTTATACCATAAGCCTAGCGTAGGGGTGTGAGCCAAATATCGAAGAATTTGTTTCACCGCTTGGTGATGCGATTCCTTTGGTGCCACTTGGAATTGGGCACACATAAAAACGCTCAACATTATATCAGGCCTAGATGCACATAACTATAGGAAAGAACCAATCATGGACCGGTATACCTTTTGATCGTAGTCCCTTCCATTTTCATCAGTGCTAAGTTGTCCATTGGTAGGCATCGAGGTTTTGATGGCTATAGCACCCTCAATGTCTGTAACAGTAATCACTTTGACTGTTGACTATACTGTTACTAATCACTGTTGCTCATCATGCCCTGATATAACTTTGCATTTGATCCTTTCCAAAACCATGGTGGTTGGTATTAAAAACAATGTACCCTCTAGGCCTTGATCATCATGAATCAAAACAAAGTCCAAAACCGTTTTGAATTAATAGTAAAAACAAAAGTGGAAAATAAATTAAACCAAAAATTGTGCAAGCAATTTAATTAAATTCCTAAAAAGCAGTAGGTCATAGAAATATGTGAAAGGGAATTTGTTAAGTTATTTAAATAATGCTAATAATTATAAAAGTAGAAAAGCATCCACTTTTACCCTCTTGTAAATAAATCGGTGAACTAAATGATTTTTATATGGGGTCAAACTTTTTGTAGCAATATTAGGTAGGCTAAAACTAATTGTGGGGTAGGTCTCATATTTTGGAAAATACAAAGCAAACAAAACTAATGAAAACAGAACAGAAAAATAAGTAAAAGAGACAAAAAAATGAAAAAGTAAACTAACCTATACCTCGCCCATGGTCAGAAGCCCGACCCACCCCTCTCCTCTCCCACCCGGCCCAACCGGCCCAGCCCACCCCCTCACTCATCTTCCTACTCCCGTACACAGTGGCGCCGTGGCGGCCATCCACGCCGGCCAGGCCGCGTCCGGTCGTCGTGGCGGCCATCGGACGGTCGCCGTCGGGGATAAGGCTCCCCCTCCACCCCTGGGACGCCCCCAAACGCTAGCACGGCACTGCCCCTCCCTCTTTTCTCTCGTTCTGAACCACCCGAACCCGCCATGGCCGCACCTCCCATGGCCGTCGTGTCCAGCAAACTCCCCGGCGTGGGACAACTTGTCCTGGATCTGACCGTCCATCGTCCTCGTCTCCCACCACAAGCCGTTCGAGCCGAGGCGCCGTGCACGCCGCGAATCAGGTCGTTCCCCAACCACGTCCGTCGCGTCCAAGTCGGCAAATTCATCGCCCCGGTCCATATTCCGGCCACACCGAGCCCTCCGCTGCATTCATTGTGAGCCACCGCATCAAACGCACATTTTTACCCCTCTGTTACCACCACGCGACACGCAACTTGGCCCTCGACCGATTCCCGCCCTTCCTTGCGCCGTTTGGTCACTGGATTTTTCTCCCCGCTCGTCGCCACCACGGCCAGTGGCCAACGCCGGCGTGCACTGCTATCGTGCTGCCATGCTGCTTGCTGCCCCCTCCCCTTCATGCGCGCCCTTGGCTGCCTTGCCGTGCCCGTGCCTAGCTGCGTGCAACCGCGCACCCGCCGTGCCCCCTGCTCCATCCTCGCCGCCGTGGTCGGCTTGTCACCGGCGAGCATGGCCATGGGCAAAGCCCCTATCTCTCTCTCTCTCTCTCTCTCTCTTTGTCCAGTGGACCCGAGGCCAATTAATTAAGTTAACAAAAATAGATGTTAGGCATAACCCCCCTGTTAAGTTATAAGATAATGGTTAACTTAATCCGCCCTATTAAGTCACTTACATGTGGGCCCAATGCCCTGTTAATTAGCCTCTGATTAGATTAAATGGAAATAACCCCCTATGACATTGACAGGTGGGCCCTAGGCCATTAACTTAATGATTAATTAAGTCTGTTAAGTTAAATCAACCTCTGAGTCACTTACAACTGGGTCCCACAGTTTTTGAATTAAATAAAATGATTTAGAAAACGTACTGTCTATGACATGTGGACCCAGTGGCTATTTAAATTTAATAAAATGATTTATTACTACTGTGAGACTGACATGTGGATCCCAGGTGTCAGTTTGACTAGTCAACAGAACTGTTATGGATAATGTTGCTATTTATTAATAAAAGAAATACAGAAAATGTTTTAAATTGATTTAAACTTCAAATATTAATATCTTTTAATATGTATATCAGATAAAAAAACTTTATACATGAAAGTTGATCAGAAAAATGTCATGAATACAAATACGTTACCCATACTCCCACCACACCCCTCTAACATACCGCACAAAAGACATTCCCCCTCCGGTTGCACTGTCCGGTAATCATCCGGAGCCGGCAAAACTTTCCGGATGAAAATAGTCTGAACAGGAAAGCTATTCAGAATGGATCAACGAGCACGGATACACTATCCACATTTCTGTCAGATGCCTCTAACATCGCCGACATAGAACCTTCCTCCTCCGGATCACCTGTCCGGTAATCAACCGGTACCGATGAATCTTCTCCGAATAATTTGCCGCTCCGACGTATGCACCTAGCACTTCGTTAGAACACCGCCAACACTGCGTTTGCCATGTCTTGAATTTGTATTGCTATTATTGTCGTGGATTTACTGTTTCTTCCCCCTCTCTTATTGTCCGATAGTCTCGACGTCCGCTGTCGATGCCCCTGTGATCGACTACGTCGTCGACGACCGTACCCCTACCGTCGAGCTTCCAGGCAAACAGAGCCATTTTCCTTCGCCAGATATCGCCTATCTTTTCCGTACATTTCTTGCACTAGGCATTGTTTCTGCTGCTATTACGTTACATTCCTATTCATTGCATAGCATGACATTGTCGCCCCTTGATGTACCTTACTTTATCCTATGATGCCTATATAAATATAATATTCAGCAGTTGGCCCTGCGCATTGTTAGCCAGGTTTTAGAATAGCGGGCCGTGACCACTCTGGTGAGTGAAAGAGGATACAAAATATTATAAATTCAACAGGTACGGATCAATGCAGATGACCTAGGGAACCTACAACGGCGAGACTCTGCCGAGTCGCTTCGAGTTTGACTTATGAGTGGATGGACTCGTATTTCACTCTCGTCGGCTCAGTAGCATGGCATCACCGGGATGATACGGGTTTACCTCTTTAGTTCATTCCGTTGATGTCTCTGTCGAACCTCTTCAAGTGTACCATCCAGGGTGATTCCTCCTGGTTTCAGTTGATGGTAGGCACTCGAATCAACTGGTGTCCTTAAAGGTAAGGAGTTGGGTGACCCAATGGTGCCCGCGCAGAGATTGTATCGGGACGGCAGGACAGTCGGATACCATCGTGGGCCTGGTCCTTGCTCGTTGGCGGTGAGATACCCTGTAGTATGAAAGTCGAGCTCTTCCTAGCGGGATAAGGTAAGGAGACGGTTCACTTGTTGGTAACCGCAAGAGTTGGTGGGACGACAGGGCAGTGCGGCACCCTGGCTGAGAGGACCAGAACGCCCCGTGCTCCAGACCAGAGATCAAGTCTTCTGGAAAACGACACTGCTTGGTATAGAACTGAACAACTTTCTATTAACCAATAAACGGGTACAAGGAGTCTATTACAATGCTAGTGAAGACACAACTTGCTCCTCAGGCTAGCCTCAGCTCTACACCAAGAAGCAGCATAACTCTCTGGAAGTGGAATATAACTCGGCAGTGGAACAACAACGATAGTGATGAACTCCTATCCACAGGGACACTGGCTGGGACACCTCCTAGCTCGCAAAGACCGGGAACATCGTCCTAAGCATCCAAGGCACGGCCTGCAAATCTGGCATGACACACCAGGTCAGTACATTGAATGTACTTGCAAGCTCACAACATCCAAAGCAACAAGTCAAAACAATGACATGGAATTAGCAGGTTCAATTATCTTAGTGAGTTAAACAGGTGAACAACAATATCATGCAACAGATATCCATCAAGCATGCCATCAACATTAAGACTAACACACACACAATCATCTTTTAAGGTCACATGGACCCCACATGATCATCGCATGATCACATGTCTTACGTCGGAGTCCTTACAGACTCAAGCACCGGGTCACCTCGTGACCAAACCACTTCCACGAGCCGTCGCATGAACCAACGGGTCATCGCATGACCAATCACATCCACGGGTCGCAGCACGACCAAACGGGTCATCGCATGACCAATCACTTACACGGGTCATCGCACGACCAAACGGGTCGTTGCATGACCAATCCACTTACCACAGACATACCACCGAACTCATGTTGATATCATGGTGTGACCTAGTACGAAATGTGTCCATTACCGTGGACGCGGCTATTCGAATAGATTTGTGACTCTCCAGAGTTTGTGCACGTTACCCACACTATGGAGTACTTCCTCCATCCAGTACCTCGGAACTTTTCCCACAGTATCCTTGGAACTCGTACCGTAGGAGTGGACTAGGACTTCTCCAACGAGACCATCCTACCGCGTGTCCCTCTTACCGTATCACAGACATCCCGTCTTGGGTAGCCCTTGTGTCCTCCCGAAACTGACGATCACCTGGTGCATAAATTTTGTCCCCCCGCAGGGACCTATGCGCACATCAACAATCTGGCTGTCAAGACTATCGCCGTTTACCCGGCCAAGGAAACTGCCGCGCATAGCCTTCCCGCTTTGGTGATATGCATAAGAGAACCCACCGGTAGACCGAATCAAGGCCTGCCTATTCAGGCAAATGTGGCTGCACGGATAAGTTCGGTTCGGTGGCACCTGATCAACTTGTCATGAAGCATGTCTCCAACAACAAACACAATAATTAGGTGCAACATGAGTAGCATCAGATCCCAACAATGCATAGCATACTAGCATAATGATTTCAGATATGATCAAACACATTTTAGATGGTGAATTTAACCGTGTTACAAAGATTAAGTTATTAATATGGCAACATTATGAATGTAGTTGAGCATAACTTAGGCATAGCATGAACTAGCATGAGAAACTTAACATGGTGTTGGTAGGTTGTGGTTACGATGATTCAGGACATAACATGGCAAAGGCATAATCAAAGAATAACATGAATGTAACATGGTCAAAACATAGCATAGCAGTAGCATATTCAAGGATATCATGGCAATGCTAACATCAATCATAACGCGGCAACATGATCACGGTCACCGATATAAGCATATCATCAAACAACAATTGTAGAAGCACGTCAAAGATTTTCAAAGGTGCAAAGGGTATTTTGGCTTGCCTTTCACCAGAGTGGTGTGAAGAACTCCTGGTCTTCGACACCGACACACCCTGCAAAAACCGGACAAGAAAGGCATGGCGAAAAAGGGGGGTCAAACCACTTTGACTTGACCAGAAAATAACAACATAAAAACATGGCATGAAACATATGCCAAACTGAAGAGGAGCTGGTTTGGACTTACGGTTGCGGAGATACGGAGGTGGGAAGTTTCGGGGCTGGTTTCTGGGTGGAATACGCTTTCTGAGAAGTGAAAGCGCACTTTTGGCTGAAGCAGAGGGATAATACACTTTCAGCGATTGAAAACGTATTTCAGCCCGAGGGAAACTAGAATACGCCTTCGATCAGGTAAAGCGTACTTCATGCATCAGAAGGGGAAAATACGCCTTCTCTGGAAGAAAACGGATCCAGAGCTCCAACCGCTGACGAGCGGGGCCCGCACGTCAGCTTCCTCTCTCCTCCCGGCCTCCTTCTTCTTCCCCGTGACGGCAACAGAGGAGAGCCTCGGGGCGCTACCGGCGAGGAGAGGCCGCGGTGGCCGGCCCGCGGCTACCCGGCGGGCTCCCGGTGGAGGGCGGCGCCGCCCGCACTCGTTCTCGCGGGCCGGGGAGGGACACGGCGAGCGGAGCACTGACTGCAGCGGACGTCTACCAGGGACGCCCGGGGCGCGGCGTGAGCACGGGGAGGGCTCCGGCTGGGTCCTGGGTGGCGGCGAGGCCAAGGGGGTGCGGGGAGGTGGTCCAGGGGGAGAGGGAATCTCCGGTGGCGCGGGTTTGGCCGGATGGGGGCGGAGGCCGTGGTGCCCGTGGGTAATGGGGAGTGGCTCCGGCGAGAAATCGAGAGGGGGAGCAGGCTAGGAGAGCAGGTGGGGGCTGCTGGTGGTGCTGTGGGTTCCAGGCGTGCGGAGGAAAGTCGTGCGGCACGGCAGGACACGAAGAAATGGCCAAGGTTGCACTAGTGCGCGATGTGGACTCGTCGAGCACGCGCGGAGCGCGCTCAGAGCACGCCATGTGCAATATGAGAGCGCGGCCACCAAGGGGAGATTCAACTGGGTGAGCTTTCTTCGTGGCCAAAGATGTTTAGGGGAGGCTCCTTCGAGTCCTAATCACAGTGGTGTCCCTGGTTGGCCAAATGGGTGGATGTGGTGAGCTCTATCTCAGGGATAAGATTGATGCAACAAACTTGGAACAGAAGCACATCTCACATGGTGGGGTTTGGGGTGGTGCCAGATTGTCCTATGGGATAAGGATAGGAAGGACCAGAGCACTGTGGAGTTTGGGGTCAAATGGGTAAATGCCCATGGCACTTCCTTTGCAAATGTAGCATTGAGGCTGAAGGTGTTTGTACGGTGGTATGGCATGTACATGGCTCCCCTATGCATGATATTTGGCAGAGCTTAATCATACACTAGAGTGAGTATGTGTTCCAAGTTTTAGCTCAAATGGATCAATCTAGCTAGCACTTCCGTTGCAATGTCCAATTAGGCCAGAATGCAAAGTTGAAGCTAGCATCTCATAGGTTTGGTGGAATTGGTTGAGAATTGGTGTACTAGGGTTATTTGGCATGGTGCACATGTATACAAAGTTTCATGGACATTGGACAAGCCTATCTAGCACTTGCTTCACAAGGTGTCCTTCTGGAAAGAAATTTAAACTTGATGGTGCACTCACATGGTGGATGGGATTTTGCTCACATTTGGTTTGGTGGCGTTATTTGGTGGTAGGATAATTCTCAAAAAGTTTCAAGGCAAATGGGATCCCCTATTAAGCACTTGCTTCACAATGCCCCTTTGCTGCACCAGAACTTTAGGAATTTATTGTGGGAGTTAACTAAGCAAATGGTGGTGGAATTTTGTGGATATCAATTACATGATCATATGAGTTTGCACAAAATGTTTCACCTGCAATGGATCAAGAGAAATGGCACTCCCTTCACAAAGCTCCATTCTGCCCCCACAGACAAATGAATTTTTCTAGAGGAAAAATCCACTTGGGCCATGCAATCTTTTTGGATAAATTGGCAATATATGACATCAAGATCATGAGGGAAATATTTGGGGATTTATGGAGCAATATAAATAGGGGTTGCTTCACAAACCTCAAATAATGGGAATATTCCTTTTATTGGAAAAAGGAATATAAGGCTTGAACATATGGTGGCTTGGATGAGGTGGGTCAATGGAATGACATTGGAAAGGCTTGGATCAAGGGTCACTTGAGCATGGAAAGAAAATTATGCTCATGTTCAAGTCCAACGAGGTGCTCAAAATCGAATCCAATAGAAAATCCAGAAATAAATCAGAAAAGTTTTTGGAAAAAGAAAGTTCCAAAATCCAGGGTGTCACAAACCTACCCCCTTAGAAAAATCTCGTCCTCGAGATTTTGTTTCTCAGGGAACCATTGCAAACTTACCATCCTTAGGAAACTTGCTGCTCCTCGGATTTCCTTTTTACCGCAAACTGTTCCCATGGTAGCACCCAATATATCTTTGCTGAGGGGGTTTACTTCACCCGACCTGTAGCTCTAACAGAATGTTCTTCCTTGATACCTCACACCCTTTCATGCTGATTTCCATCCTCATACCTTCTGATTTGTATGATAACGGGATGTCTTGTCATAGGCTGACGATACCCGTACTGTTTCTGGGGTACCTCGGGCTTTATTCGCGGTACAGTCTTGAATCCTTTGCATTGGCCTCTTCGACAAGAGCTTGGCCTTCATCGGGAGTTGGTATATCAGAATGTTTACTATCGGGACCTTGACTGGTGGCACGTGGGGTTGCTTCACATTTCTTTTGGCCTGTCCACCGTGCTCAAGGATTCAGAGTGGGGCACAAATTCTGGACATTCACTTATGCTGAGATTTTCCTGACAGGTGGCCCTATCCGGGTGGAGATAGGTCTGATATGCTTCAATCCGGTTCTTGTATTTAAAATGCCGAGCTGAGCGGGTGACCTTTAATGAAGAAGACTGGTGTATCTCGGCAAGACGGACGATCCCGAACTTGAGGAATTGCTCGGGCTGATGGGCTAGGTACGCGGTAATTTGCCCATACAGAATGGGATTCCTTCGTTTCAGGTGTCCATGGTGATCCACACGACTTCAAATGATCGAGGAAATTTTGACTTGAGGTCCATACAATGCATCCCTTGGCCTTACCCGTCGGCTTGCAAGAGTTGCATACTTTTGACTGCTTACGAGGTGCAATGCGCATTCTAGGGGTATACATTGCAGCAAGGTTTGTCGTATGTCATGTTTGTCTGCCCTAGGTCTTGCTCCTGTGGCAATCACCTTTCTTGTACTGGCTTTTCTTTAGTCAGGGTTCTTTTCTTCTTGCATCATGGCTTATTGTTCTTCTAAAATCTTCCTCTGAGATAGACAGGTTACCATCACCTTTTGTCTCTTGGATTACCATGATAATATTGATTGCCATGAAGGGTATCTCAAGATTGTCCTTTTTCCGGGCCTTTTCGGACAGGAAAAGCTGACCCTCTCGATCGGGGCGAGATTCAATGATCTATTGCTTCCGGTCTTCAGGGGGTGCTTTCATGACTTTGTCAGTCTTTCTGCCAGGGCGAGGTGTGTATCTGATTCTTCTCCTGACTTGTCTCCCAAGAGTTGCGGTTTCTCGCCGACGTTCAAGTGCATAACTCTTTCTCGATTGCAAGTATGGTGGTATCCACACCGGGGTAGCTTGCATACTTGAGAAGGAGGCCCATAAGATGTGCGGGTCGTGACGATGCTGGCGCCTTTGCGGTCCTCGAATAACTAAATTTCTGACATTACCGTTGCAGTCTTGATGGCATGTCGAGGAACACTGTGTAGCTTGTCTGCGAAGCTTGGCCGTGTTTCTTGCTGGGGAAGGTTGGGTACTATTCCTCAGAAGCTTGCTGTGGTGGCGTATCGAGGAAGGCGGGGTGTCATACACGGGAAGCTTCCTCGATAGCTTGCTGAAGAAGGCTGGGTGCCTTGCCTTGGAAGCTTTCTTAATAACTTACTGACGACGATAGGTTGTCTTTTCCCGGAAGTTTGCCTCTTTATACTGTGGATACATCTGTTCCTTATGCTGGAAGTTTCGGCGGCCGATCACTGTAGACGGTCGGGTAGCTTGTGCTGAAATCCATCGGTGGGGCGTACTGAGTACGACTGTGTCTTGCACCGAAAGCTTCACCAGGTGACTTGTGGCGGAAGACTGGGTATCTTGGCCGGGAAGATAAGCGGATGGAGTACTGAGGAAGGCTGGCACACTGTATGTGTCGGTTGTGCCAGGTACCTTGTCACGGGAGGCTGAGGTTCCTTCTGTCCAAAGCTTCCCCTCACTGATGTGGGGACAAAACTGATCACGGTGCCTGAAAATTTTCTGACTGCTGGCTTATCAGAGGAAACACTCTTACAATCATTCCTTTGCTGGATGCGAGCTTCATGATACGTTCTGACCATCTTCGTAATTTGCCGAAATAACTTGCATTGGATGAGATTGTGACTGGTGCTTGCCATGTCTCGGGCGCATATGCTTCTGGGTCACGATTTCTGCTTTCATTGCTTGAATCCTTGTGGCGGTCATAGCTGTTGCAGACTTGATTCAAGAGATGGTTTGGGTAATGTCCCTTCGTGAGCCACATGCTTCCAATGCGATTGGGCATGAGTCTTGTTTGACTTGTTGATTTTCCACATCATCGCGGCCTTTAACTGATCAAATCTTTACGATTGTACTGGTTACAGGAGAAATGTACGCCTGATGCAGAGGATGATTGCCGTATGATTCATACTTGAGCCAGAATGCTTCCGATGCAACCGGGTACGAGCTCTTATTTTCTTGCTTATTTTCCTTATTTCTTTGCGGTCTTCCACTGATGGAATCTTCATAGCCATGAAGGTTACCGGACTGATGCAGACTTGATTCATTCGGGCAGAACTCATACGGGAGCTGAATATTCCTGCTGCAAGACTGTGTGGGTCCTTGATTTGGTGGCTTCCTAATGCTCTGCGGTCTTGTACTGACTCTTCGAGGTATGCGGAGGTTATGAGCAACTTTCCAGCGGGGCGGATAAAGTGACACCAAAGAACCAAACGAAGAACCAACGAAGAAAACCACGGAGCAAAAAGCAAACGAGGAACGGCTCGCTACCTCATCAGCTCTAGCGGTAGTCGATGACCATCCGGACTCCTTGCAAAGAAAAACAGCGAATAACCCAGTAGCCACCAGAACGGTCTTTACAAATCAGATCTAGGACTTGTACTGGAATATCTCAAGCACTGCTCAAGACGGCCGCACCGAAATCAGCTCAGAGCATGAGACAATGTTGATAAAAAGAATGCAGAGGTCCCCTAAGACGGCCTAAAAACAGCTCAGAGCATAGGGTCTCCACTGCGAAAAGAAACTCAACAACTGCCCGAGACGGCCGAAAAGCAGCTCAGAACACGGGTCGGTTGTTGAAAAGAGAAATGTAAAACAGGCATCCACTCCGGACGGCCGATGATGCATCAGCTCAGAACCAACGTGGTGCCAATATCGAATAACAACAAGCAAGGGTCCGTCCAAGTAATCTAACACCTGCCAAAACAGAGTTAGCAGCTGCCAAAGAAACTGAACAAGGAACCAACAACGAGAACCAACTAAGCAGGAGAAGCAATACTGAAAAAGCACTGAGATCACACGCAAGATCTCAACTAATTGCTATACACATCAACATGCAACAAGGAACATGCAACACTACTACTCATGCATCACGGACAACGCGAAGCTCAGGCGTTCTGATCTGACGACGGGTTGCCGGGGGTCGCAGGAGTGGGCGGAGGAGTCAACAACGACAGGGCTGCAGCAAGAGATCTCCTTGCATCCCTTGCATCACGGACTAGCTCTACGAGGACGGCGTACTGGGATATCATGTAGCGGGACATGGTGATCACCGCCGCATCGGCTTCCGCCAAAGGGCGAGGAAACCTTACTTGCTGTGGAGTCGCCCCCAAGGTGGGGTAAAAATGGAAGGGCGATTCTACTGCATCGCACTTTCCTGGTGGCGTCGGCCTAACAGTCCTGCCAACGCGGAAAGTTGATGGCACGATCCGGGGTAGAAGCGGGTCCACCCTGGAAGTTGTAGGAGCGCACGCTGATGGGGATGGTGGTTATCACGTAGACGTTGGCACGGTACTCAAGGAGCTGCCCTCCGATCGGCGTCTGGGACACTTGGTACCTTGGAATCTCTCCATTGGGGTAGAGAGTCCACCATACGTCTGCAAGGAGGTAGTCAAAGTTGGTCGCGGACGAGGATCCTGTGTAGCCCACCGGGTATTCCGCCATCTACACTCGTCAGATCAGATCATTAGCAAAAAAATACCGTCTATATGCAGGAAACAAATGCAGCAGGCAATAGCATCACACAAGCAAGCTATACTCTAGCTCTAACGTCAATCTAACGTTTGCGCGGACTAGGGTGTCCTATAGCCAGTCCTGCTCTGATACCAAGCCTGTGGCACCCCGGCTCAGAGGACCGGAACGTTCTGTGCTCCAGCCCAGAGATCAAGTCTTCTGGAACACGACACTGCCTGATATAGAACTGAACAGCTTTCTATTAACCAATAAAAGGGTACAAGGGGTCTATTACAATGCTAGCGAAGACACAACTTGCTCCTCAAGCTAGCCTCGTCTCTACACAAAGCAGCACTATAACTCTCTGGCAGCGGAATATAACTCGGTAGAGGAACAACAACAGCGGTGATGAACTCCAATCAGCAGGGACACTGACTGGGACACCTCCTAGCTCGCAAACACCGAGAACGTCGTCCTACGCATCCAAGGGACGTCCTACAAACCTAGCATGACACGCCAGGTCAGTACATTGAATGTACTTGCAAGCTCACAACATCCAAAGCAACAAGGCAAAACAATGACATGGCATTAGCAGGTTCAAGTATCTTAGTGAGTTAAACAGGTGAACAAAAATATCATGCAACAGATATCCATCAAGCATGCCATCAACATTAAGACTAATGCACAGACAATCATCGTTTAAGGTCACGTGGACCCCACATGATCATCGCATGATCACGTGGCTTACCTCAGAGTCCTTACAGACTCAAGCACCGGGTCACCTCATGACCAAACCACTTCCACGGGTCGTCGCATGACTAAATGGGTCATCGCATGACCAATCACTTCCACGGGTCGCAGCACGACCAAACGGGTCATCGCATGACCAATCACTTACACGGGTCGTCGCACGACCAAACGGGTCTTCGCATGACCAATCCACTTACCACAGACATACCACCGAACTCATGATGATCTCATGGTGTGACCTAGTACGAACTGTGTCCATTACCGTGGACGCGGCTATTCGAGTAGATTTGTGACTCTAAAGATTTTGTGCACGTTACCCACACTATGGAGTTCTTCCTCCATCCAATACCTCGGAACTTGTCCCATGGGATCCTTGGAACTCGTACCGCAGGAGTAGACTAGGACTTCTCCAATGAGACTGTCCTACCGCGTGTCCCTCTCACCGTATCACCCACATCCCGTCTTGGGTAGCCCCTGTTACCTCCCGACACTGACCATCACATGGCCCTGACCATCGCCTGGTCCATAAACTTTGTCCCCCCGCAGGGACCTGTGCGCACATCAACAATCTGGATGTCAAGACTATCGCCGATTACCCGGCCAAGGCAACTGCCGTGCATATCCTTCCCTCTTTGGTGATACACATAAGAGAACCCACCGGTAGACCGAATCAAGGCCTGCCCATTCTGGCAAATGTGGCTGCACGGATAAATTTGGTTCGGTGGCATATGATCAACTTGTCATGAAGCATGTCTCCAACAACAAACACAAGTATCAGGTGCAACATGAGTAGCATCAGATCCCAACAATGCATAGCATACTAGCATAATGATTTCAGATATGATCAAACACATTTTAGATGGTGAACTTATCCATGTTACAAACATTAAGTTATTAACATGGCAACATTATGAATGCAGTTGAGCTTAACTTAAGCATAGCATGAACTAGCATGAGCAACTTAACATCGTGTTGGTAGGTTGTGGTTACGAGGATTCATGACATAACATGGAAAAGGCATAATCAAAGCATAGCATGAATGTAACATGGTCAAAACATAGCATAGAAGTAGCATATTAAAGGATAGCATGGCAATGCTAACATCAATCATAACGCGGCAACATGATCAAGGTCACCGATATAAGCATATCATCGAACAACAATTTTAGAAGCACGTCAAATATTTGCAAAGGTGCAAAGGGTATTGTGGCTTGCCTTTCACCAGAGTGGTGTGAAACACTCCTGGTCTTCGACACCAACACACCCTGCAAAAATCGAACAAGAAAGGCACGGCGAAAAAGGGGGTCAAACCACTTTGACTTGACCAGAAAATAACAACATAAAAAAATGGCATGAAACCTATGCCAAACTGAAAAGGAGCTCGAGACAAAAACAGCGCAAAAAGAATCGCCTCGTTTGGACTTAGGGTTACGGATGTACGGAGGTGGGAAGTTTCGGTGCTGGTTATTGGGTGGAATACACTTTCTGAGCAGTGAAAGCGCAGTTTGGGCTGAAGCAGAGGGAAAATACGCTTTCGGCGATTGAAATCGTATTTCTGCCCGAAGGAAACCAAAATACGCCTTCGATCAGGGAAAGCGAACTTCGTGCATCAGAAGGGGAAAATACTCCTTCTCTGGAAGAAAACGGGTCCAGAGCTCCAGCTGCTGACGAGCGGGGCCCGCACGTCAGCTCCCTCTCTCCTCCCCGCCTCCTTCTTCTTCCCCGTGACGGGCAACAGAGGAGGGCCTCGGGGGCGCTGCCAGCGAGAAGAGGTCGTGGTGGCCGGCCCGCGGCTACCCAGCGGGTTCCCGGTCGAGGGCAGCGCCACCCGCACTGGTTCTCGCAGGCCGGGGAGGGCCACGGCGAGCGGAGCGCTGACTGAAGAGGATGTCTACCAGGGACGCCCGGGGCGCGGCGTGAGCACGGGGAGGGCTCCGGCTGGGTCGTGGGTGGCGGCGAGGCCAAGGGGGTGCGGGGAGGTGGTCCACGGGGAGAGGGAAGCTCCGGTGGCGCGGGCTTGGCCGGATGGGGGCGGAGGCCGTGCTGCCCGTGGGTAATGGGGAGTGGCTCCGGCGAGCAATCGAGAGGGGGAGTAGGCTAGGAGAGGAGGTGGGGATGCTGGTGGTGCTATGGGAGGGCTCGGGGTACGCCATTTTTAGCCAAGGCGAGATGCCCGTGGCCGTGAGATGCCAAGCGAACGCGACCGCGGCCGGAGTGAGATGGCGGGCACGAGAGGGTTCCAGAGAGCTCGGGAGGGGGGGGTGTGGCGCAGGCGTGCGGAGGAAAGTCGTGCGGCGCGGCAGGACACGAAGAAATGACCAAGGTTACACTGGTGCGCGATGTGGACTCGTCGAGCACGCGCGGAGCGCGCTCAGAGCATGCCATTTGCAGTCTGAGAGTGCGGCCAGCAAGGGGAGATTCAACTGGGGGAGGTTTCTTCGTGGCCAAAGATGTCTAGCGGAGGCTCCTTTGAGTGCTGATCATAGTGGTGTGCCTGGTTGGCCAAATGGGTGGATGTCGTGAGCTCTATCTCAGGGATAAGATTGATGCAGCAAACTTGGAGCAGAAGCACAGCTCACATGGTGGGGTTTGGGGTGGTGCCAGATTGTCATATGGGATAAGGATAGGAAGGACTAGAGCACTGTGGAGTTTGGGGTCAAATGGGTAAATGCACATGGCACTTCCTTTGCAAATGTAGCATTGAGGCTGAAGGTGTTTGTACTGTGGTATGGCATGTAAATGGCTCCCCTATGCATGATATTTGGCAGAGCTTAATCATACACTAGAGTGAGTATGTGTACCAAGTTTTAGCTCAAATGGTTCAATCTAGCTAGCACTTCCTTTGCAAATGTCCAATTAGGCCAGAATGCAAAGTTGAAGCTAGCATCTCATAGGATTGGTGCAATTGGATGAGAATTGGTGTACTGGGGTTATTTGCCATGGTGCACATGTATACAAAGTTTCATGGCCATTGGACAAGACTAGCTAGCACTTGCTTCACAAGGTGTCCTTCTGACCAGAAACTTAAACTTGATGGTTCACTCATATGGTGAATGGGATTTGGCTCACATTTGGTTTGGTGGAGTTATTTGGTGGTAGGATAATTCTCAAAAAGTTTCAAGGCAAACAGGATCCCCTATCATGCACTTGCTTCACAATGCCCCTTTGCTGCACCAGAACTTTAGGAATTTATTGTGGGAGTTAACTAAGCAAATGGTGGTGGAATTTTGTGGATATCAATTACATGATCATATGAGTTTGCACAAAATGTTTCACCTGCAATGGATCAAGAGAAATGGCACTCCCTTCACAAAGCTCCATTCTGCCCCCACAGACAAATGAATTTTTCTAGAGGAAAAATCCACTTGGGCCATGCAATATTTTTTGAGAAATTGGCGAGATATGACATCAAGATCATGAGGGAATTATTTGGGGATTTATGGAGCAATATAAATAGGTGTTGCTTCACAAACCTGAAATAATGGGAATATTCCTTTTATTGGAAAAAGGAATATAAGGCTTGAATATATGGTGGCTTGGATGAGGTGGGTCAATGGAATGACATTAGAAAGGCTTGGATCAAGGTTCACTTGAGCATGGAAATAAAATTATGCTCAAGTTCAAGTCCAACGAGGTGCTCAAAATCAAATCCAATAGAAAATCCAGAAATAAATAAGAAAAGTTTTTGGAAAAAGAAAGTTCCAAAATCCAGGGTGTCACAGGCAGGCAACGATGTACTGGTGGTCCTGGCTGCTGTCGTTTTCCGCGACTCACCTAGATAAGGGGCAACGATAATGGTTGTCCCGACAGATAATAATAAAATTCTTAACGGTTCAGGTGGATGACTTGAGAGGCCGCAAAGGCTTGTACGCACTACCTTCACGTGGGATTACAGTGTGGGCCCTCCGCGTTGTGGACTCGTTCAAAATCTCTGAAAGACGTCTACAACATTATGGCCGGGACTGATCTTCACCTGTGGTGTACGGATCTCCCGCCTCACACCGACCCGGAGAGCGAGGGGCGATGGCCCAAGACCCCCTTGTTCTTAGGACTTTAGACCGACGGGGACCTCTCTGATGAGCCGTAGGATGGGCCACAGCGTGTCGGATAGCCTAGGTAGGGCATTCCCTAACAAGGTGTACGCCACCCTAGAGATCCGAGCGTGCAGGCTGAACAGTAGTGCACCCCTGTAGGGAGTTTGATCTATTCGAATAGCCGTGTCCACGGTAACAGGACGCTTTATGCTAAAGCCAAAGCCTACTACTACAAACTACTACTATTAAACTGTTGGTTCCGGTTTCTCTTCCTTGCAGGGAAGTCGAGGAGGGGATCTCGGAGGCATGTATAATTGTTAATAATTACAACTTACTATTATACAATGATGCAACAACTTTTGTTGCATTGTTACTTTATGCTTTATTTGAAATGTTGGCTATTCTCTTCTCATGCTGCAAGACTCGTCGGAAGATGCTAGTCTTCGATAGGCCTAGCTCCTCATCCCTATTCTGATTTCTACCTTGCAATCCACTATATACAGCCTCCCCTTTCCATTTGACACAAATGCATAAATGCTTAGTAGCGGACGTAAGACTCGCAGGTATGCTAGATACTCACCCTTGCTTTATTTCCCCTTTTTGTTTTGCCTGATTGGCCGCTGCAGTCGACGTTGTAGCCCAGGAGCAGGAGATCCCCGATGCCGACCAGCGCAACGTGAAGATCCCCGATGCCTTCTACGACATGGAGATCCCCGATGACTAGGAGTAGTTTGGAGGTTCCTAGGCAGGAGGCATTGCCTTTTCGATCGAGTGTTGATTTTCTGCTAGCCCTCTTAAGCCAACCTTGTATCCTTGTGTCCGTACTCAGATACTTTTGCTTCCGCTAATTTTGTGCTCTCGAGTTGTTGTATTCGAGCCCTCGTGGCCCCTGGCTTGTATTAAACAGCTTGGTTTTATTTGTAGAGTTGTGTTGTGATATCTTACTGTGAGTCCCTGATCTCGATCGTGTACCTCGCGTGTATGATTACTGTACACGACTTGATTTTGGGGGCGTCACAAGTTGGTATCAGAGCCGACTGCCTGTAGGTAACCCCCTTCCAACTCCATGGTCAAAGTCGAGTCTAGTCTTTGCAAAACTACTTTACTAACAGTGTCATTTGGCTTATCGGCCCACGTCGCAAATTGGGTGGTATTAGGATCTTTTTCTCCGCACCTTTACTCTGGGACTCTATCTCTCTCCTCTTTCGGGTTAAAGGATTTACTAACTCTGACTTTAGGTTCTGGCACCTCTGTCCTTCCGGAGAGCCCTTCACCCATGCCACCGATAATTCCGTATGGATAATTGCATCCACCTCTCGATCTGGGAATCACCATTCCCTTGTACTTAAGCATCAAATTATTCCGGTGCTTCTATCATCTGTTGCCTTTGCATTCTTTCTCCTCCTCGTTGAGTGCCGATACGCACATCAGATTCTTTGCGAACCATCCGACCTTTCGTGGATTATTATCCGACTAATCTTACATGATTTCTTCCATGTGTCGAATTGGATTCATCATGTGAAATACCATCCTTGCTCTCGATGATTTGTGTTATCATCGAGAACCACCTTGACTCCTTGCCAATACAACTTGGTCGAGTATATCGTGCTCTGCTTTCCCTTGGGAAAGATATACACCTGATACTTGTGTATCATCACATTTTCCTTTCCATTGGTCTTTTAACCTTTCTTGCGATCATTATAACCTAAGCAGTGATAATTTCCCTGCTTATGTAAACACCTCGGTGTACAACCTTGTCAGCAACACCTTATTGCCATTGTTGATGACATTTCGCTAACCACCGGGACGAGAACTTTGCCAATTGGTCCGCCTTGTATTAATGAGAAGGAAATGGTTCTCAATGTCAACTGCTCCAGGTACCAATGTTGTTGCCGACATAGGTCATTTGCTGTTCTCTATACATCCTTGCATCATGATCGCGTAATATGCCACCACTCTAAGCCACAGTTCCACAGGACCGAAACCTGACTCTTGTCATCTACCTTGTGATATTCAATCCGGTATCAGACGTAGTGCTTATGCATGATGCTCTGAACCCCCTTTTCGTCACCCATCATCGACATCGAATGCATGTCTATCCGCTTGAAACTTCTCATACCTTGTTTTGTTCTTCTCGATGTATTCCCCCGAGTTTAAACTCGGAGGATACTTTGTACCCCATTCCCTCGGACAACCTCGGTCGATTAACCTTGCACCGGTCTGACCCATTTAAGTTTTATCTCCTAGCCTATTCGTAAGTACGATGAAGCCCCGAAAGAAGGATGACCACACATCGAGATGCACTGATGCAAAGAAATGAAGATGTCAACGAGAGGGATAAACTTCTACGAGAAGGACTACAAGCACCAGAAGAATCGTTAGAATACAAAACCAAAGCTTTACCCCTTACACTACCTTTTAATTCTCGGGACGAGAGTTCTTTGTAGTGGGGGAGATTTGTAACACCCTCAGTGTGTGTAACAATAATCTCTTTGACTCTTGACTATACTGTTGCTAATCACTGTTGCTCATCATGCCTTGATCAAACTTTGCATTTGATCCTTTCCAAAACCATGGTGGTTGGTATTAAAAACAATGTACCATCTAGGCCTTGATCATCATGAATCAAAAAAAAAGTCCAAAACCCTTTTGAATTAATAGTAAAAACAAAAGTGGAAAATAAAGTTAAACCAAAAATTGAGCAAGCAATTTAATTAAATGCCTAAAAAGCAGTAGGTCATAGAAATATGTGAAAGGGAATTTGTTAAGTTATTTAAATAATGATAATAATTATAAACAGTAGCAAAGCATCCACTTTTACCCTCTTTTAAATAAATCAGTAAACTAAATGATTTTTATATGGGGCCAAACTTTTTGTGGCAATATTAGGTAGGCTAATACTAATTTTGGGACAAGTCTCATATTTTGCAAAAATACAAAGAAAACAAAACTAATGAAAATAGAACAGAAAATTAAGTAAAAGAAACAAAAAAATGAAAAAGAAAACTGACCTATCCCTCTCCCATGGGGAGAAGCCCACCCCACCCCTCTCCTCTCCCACCCGGCCCAACCGGCCCAGCCCACCCCCTCACTCATCTTCCTCCCCCCGTACACAGTGGCGCCGTGGCGGCCATCCACGCCGGCCAGGCCTCGTCCTGTCACCGTGGCGGCCATCGGACGGCCGCCGTCGGGGATAAGGCTCCCCCTCCACCCCCGGGACACCCCCAAACCCTAGCACGCCACTGCCCTCCCTCTTTTCTCTTGTTCTGAACCACCCAAGCCCGCCATGGCCGCACCTCCCATGGTCGCCGTGGCCAGCAAATGATATGTCCCAAACGTATCTATAATTTCTGCTTGCTCCATGCATGTTTTGTGTGACTTTGCCATGTTTTTCTTGAACTTTCATACACTTTTGAACCTATTTGGACTAACCTATTAACTCAGTGCACCCAGTTGCCGGTTTCTGTTTTCTGCTGCTGTTTTTGTATTTCAGGTTTTCCGGCCATTAAAAGTGCTCCAAAAATTCCGGGAAAAATATATAAAAAATGAGCACAACAGAAGCTTCCGGAATCACCAAGAGAGGGTAGGGGCGCCACCACCAGGCAGCCAGGAGGGAAGGTGGCGTGGCCCCACCCTGGGCCGCGCTAGGTACCCTCCTGACTGCCTCGTGGGTCCCCTCGACACCCCCTTCGCCTATATTTACCCCTCAGGGTGGAAACCCCAAATACGGTCTCCTCTTTCGCGATCTCGCCTCTGTTCCGCCGCCGCCGCCGTTTCTAGGTCGGGGCTGGCTGGAGAAGCTGCTCCGGCACCCTGCTGGGAGAAGCTACCCCCTCCGAGAGACCCTTCATAGCCATGGACGCCTCCCGTATGTACCGTGAGTAGTTTCCCTTGGACCATGGGTCCGTGACCAGTAGCTATGTGATCTATCTCTCCCCCTTTTGTGCTTCCACTTTCGAGTCCTCGTGAGCTGCCTCACATGATCGAGGCATCTATGTAATTTCTGTTGTTGCTATGCTGAGTTTGTTGGGATCTGATGGATTATGAGACTATGTTCAGATTGTGATGAGTAATATATTTGGTTCTTCTCGTTTATATTTTTTTCTTGAGTAAATTCTTGCATGTTCTCCGTTGCGGTATTTGCTTTGGCAAAGTATTTTATTTGCAACTCCAAGAGAGAGCGTTATGCTCGATTGTGGATTCAGCCCCTTGATGTCTAGCTTGAGTGACAGAAACATGAGACTAGGGGATGTGATGTTGCCACCAGGGATAAAACAACGGTGCATGTACCTGCGGGTGCAAGGATTGTTTACTTTACGCCAAGTTCTTTTAATGCAGTTGTCTGTTGCTTTGAGTTTACACTTTGGGTGGGATTCGCAACTTAATACCAGCGAGATGTTCTGGATAGATATCTCAAGGTGGATGATTCGTAGTAGATGCAGATGGATTTCGTTCTACTTACCTTGGCGTACTGCCCATTTCTTTTGAGCCCTTCCTTTCTTTGCAGCATAGTTAGCATTGCGGTGGCTTCATAATCCTGTCAATTTCCCAACTGTGATTTGTTTACCTCGCTAGCACTTTTATCGTGTTTTGGGAGAGAGACATCACTAGTGAAAATCACGGGACCCTGGTCCATCTTCACATTATTGTTCACACCCTCAATTTACTTTCAGATTTTACTTTCCTTTGCACCTTTTATCTCTTGCGTTGATCCTTTGTAAACTACAAGGCCAGAGGAATTGACAACTCCTCTGTACTCGTTGGGAGCAAAGTTATTTGTTGCTGTGTGCAGGTCCACAACAACACCCTAGTCAGGAAGTAATTTCTGGCGACGTTGCCACCTACTTGTATCTCCTGAGTCCTACTGGTTCGATAACTTTGTATCTTCACCGAGGGAAACTTGCTGCTGCACTGCATCTCAAACCTTCCACTTGGGGTAACCAACGAGGGGCGAGTAGCCATCAAGAAAATTTCTGGTGCCATTGCCGGGGACTCAAGTCTACAAGATAGGGAGTTGCACACTATCTTTTATCTTTGCTTTTTAGTCTTGTTAGTTTACCTTTCAGTTTTTACTTTTGTGTCCTTAATCAAAAGTACCAAAAATACCTGCTGCTACTATGGGTTCCAATGAAAACACTAAGTTGTGTGACTTCACTAGTCACAACAACAATGACTTTATCTGCACTTCTATTGCTCCACCTGCCACTTCAGCACCTTCTCTTAAGATTAAACCTGCTTTGCTTAACCTTGTCATGAAAGATCAATTCTCAGGAGCAGGAGAAGATGCTGCCTTGCACCTAAACAACTTTATCGAGCTCTGCGACATGCAGAAATACAAGGAAGTGGATGGAGACATCGTCAAGCTGAAGCTTTTTCCTTTCTCTTTGAGAGGAAGAGCCAAGGAGTGGCTACAATCTTTGCCCAAGAACAGTATCGATTCTTGGATTAAATGCAAAGATGCTTTTATAGGGAAGTACTATCCCCCTGCTAAAATTATTCCATTGCGGAGTAACATTATGAATTTCAGGAAATTGGATAATGAACACGTTGCCCAGGCTTGTGAACGTATGGAGACGCTTGTCAAGAACTGCCCCACACATGGACTGACTACCTGGATGGTTATCCAGACTTTTTATGCAGGCTTGAACTTCACCTCGCGGAACTTGTTAGATTCGGCCGCGGGAGGAACCTTTATATCAACCACGCTTGGTGCTGCCACAAAGCTACTTGATGAGATGATGCTGAACTACTCGCAATGGCACACCGAGAAATCTCCAACCGGTAAGAAGGTAAACTCTGTCGAGGATATCTCCTCTTTAAATGAAAAGGTTGACCTTATCATGTCTCTACTTACCAAGAAACCTTCTATTGATCCTCAAGATGTTCCTTTAAATTCTTTGGTTGCTCAGGAGCACGTAGATGTCAATTTTGTCTCTAGAAACAACTTCAACAATAATGCTTATAGGAGTAACTTTGGTAGCAACAATCCTAGGCCTTTCCCATCCAACAACTATGGGAACAACACTTATCCTACCACCAGAAACTCCACTTCAGAACTAGAGACCTTGCTCAAAGACTTTATCACTACCCAGAAAGCCTTCAACAAGAGTGTGGAGGAGAAATTAGATAAATTAGATAATCTTTGTTTGAAGGTAGACAACTTAGCCCTTGATGTTGAGATGTTAAAAATTAGAACCTCTCCCCTTGAGGAGAGTAAGGTCACTCCTATTAATGTTATCCAGTTACAAATCAATGAAAATATTAGGATGATGGCTAAACTCAAAGAGAGATGGGCTATAGAAAAGGAGGAAGAAGACAGAATTAGGAGCCTTCCTACCTACCACACAGTAGCTACTATCCAAGTAGTTGAGGATGTCCAAACTGTTAGCACCCATCACACCCCTAGTCCCACTGGACCTATCAATGTTGATGCTACCACCTCAACCATAGATGAAGAAACCTCTATGAACATAGAGGCTTTCAAACAAGTGAACCTAAATGATATCACTACCTCCTTGATAGATAGTAGTGACACAGACTTTGACAACTGCACTTTACCTGAAGTTAATTGTTTCCTACACAATATGTCTAGAGACCCCCACACTAGCACACTCAATCTTGCCTTCACAGAGCATATCACCAATGCTCTAATCAAAGTTAGGGAGGAGAATCTTAGACTAGAAGCCTCCATACCTAGGAAGCTAGAAGATGGTTGGGATCCTATCATAAAAATTAAATTGAATAACTTCTCTTGTTGACGAGGGGGTGACCCCACGACTCCTACGGATAATCCTACCTGGTGTCCCGGAAGACAGAAGGCCCATGAAGATACAGCCTCGGTCCGCTAATTGGCACCGACGTAGGAGTCTGCGACTCACAAGGAAGGTGCGAAAACCTGCCGTACGGAGCAAGCTAGGGTTAGGAAAGCTTACTTGTAAACGTAGATGAACTCCCCAAGACCTAGCCCAGTATATAAGGGCTAGGAGGGGCGACACCAAAGGGAAACAAATATCATCTGTAACCCTAGCCTTGAGCGCTCCAGCCTTGGCATCCACTGTAATCGCATCTCCCCCATCAATAATATCGAGCAGGAGCGTGCCTTCCTGTTTGCCGACGAGCTATCGTCCAACCTGTGCCTCTCATGACTAACCCAGGGTCCCTGACCATGGGATTTGCCGGGGTTGATCCCCGTCAATTGGCGTCGTCTGTGGGAACCGCGCAGGATGGGAACGCGATCTCGGCGGCCTCATCATCATCAGCATTCATCGACTCGACGACTCTGGAAAGATCTGATCTGTTCGAGTCCCTCGGATTCACGGCCCACCTCCCGGCCCTCCAGCCAGTCATTACCAATCTACACTCCGGCATCAATCTGATCTTCGGAACGTATCAGATCTACATCAACCATTGGGGTACTCTCCGCCTCACCGATGGCACCCGCGCACCCACGGCAACACCTGCAGCAGTGACCGGGGATGACACCGCCCGCACGGCCAACCTATCTGGCAGCCGTAGCTACCCACCCAACTCAAGGCTCCACGCCACTCGAGACCGCTCAAGTGGAGCCCTAGCATGGAGAAAGACCATCACACGTATCAGCAAGGAGGAGGCAGGGACACCATCGCAGGTGTTCATGGCAGAAGTTGGCGCACCGGCGTCAGGTAACAACGGACGAGTCGACGACCCAGGCACTCGTCAAGACACCCCAACCACCAGCAAGGCGGCAGGTCCCGGCAACACCAGTCAGATGGTCGTACAGCTAGGAGAACCGGGTCCATACCAAGGAAAGTCCCGGTGGAACAAGGACCCAGCAATCAAAAAAGCAGTCTGCCTCCAAGCAGCAAGCACCCGGCCAAAGCAACCAGCCATCACGCAGCAGGCAGCAAACCCAGGTTGCAACGGCAGACAAACCACCCAAAGAAAAAATATACTTGTCCAAGGAATCAATGGAAATGGTAAAGGAAGCAGTCGCCCGCGGCAGGCTACTACCACCAAATGCCTCAAGGTAAGAGCTAAGGGCATACAACAAGCTAGCGGGCGAGCTAACCCAGCGGACGAGACAGTGGCGCCTAGCCATGGAGAAGCAAGAAAAGGCAGAACTCGAAAAGAAAAGCAGTCGCAGACAACCTCCCAGAAGTGACTCACCAGGCCGCGACTTCCCCACCCGCAAGAGATCGAAACTCAACAATCTGCGGAGGACAGAAAGGGCGAGAGTGGTGCGGAAACTTGAAGACGACTTCAGATTAGAGGAAGACGACGACGAAGAAGAGCCCCTCACTTCGGCAGAAGCACTCATGAGCGCCCAGGACTACCTGTCCCGTGCCCAGAAAAGCAGAAAGGGCAAGACGGATCGCTACACGTCCATTGATTTGCAGATAATGAAGGACGCCATCGATGCCTCGGTGCTTAAGAAATCCATCACAAAACGGCAGACTCGCGAGAGGACACCGGACAGGGACCCCAGTTCACCAGACGACGACGACGACAGTAATGACGACAGGCGCAGGCGCTCCGACAGGTACAAGAAGCAAGACAGCGACGACAACAACAGGCGCCGCAGCACTCGACGAGATGCGCGAGAAGACATCACACAGAACAGAGTCAACCGCAGCAGGCGAAGACGCGCAACACGCGAGGAGTACTCGGACGAAGAGGCTTCCGACGAGGAAATCGAGCCATGTGGAGCACTATGCTTCACACGCGCCATACGTGAGACGCGAATGCCAAACGGGTTCAAACTGAACTCCACGACACTAAAGTACAACGGACTCGAGGAGCCAGAGGCATGGCTCGACGACTACCTAACAGCAGTCAAGTTTCAGAGAGGAACCAACGTCACGGCAATGCAGTACGTACAACTCATGCTCGAGAGCTCCGCTCGACATTGGCTAAAGAATCTCCGGCGCGTATCCATCAGCTCCTGGAGCCAGTTCCGAGGAGCCTTCATAGAAAAGTTCAAATCCACATACAAGCGACCAGCCTCACTCGAGGAACTGCGGGCATGCAAACAAGGAACGAGGGAGACCCTACGAGCATACATCGAGCGATGGACGATACTCAAGAATTCAACGGAAGACATCTCGGATGAAAGTGCGATCGACGCATTCAGGCGAGGCCTTCAGCTGGGATAGATGAAAGTCCGAACACTCGCACGGCTGTTAGAACTAGCCAACAGCTGGGCGGACGAAGAAGACTCTGTTCGTAATGAAACAGAAACCCACACTACACGATCAGAGTACGACTACGACTACAACGGAGATAGAGGAGCCGACAGAAGAAGGAAGCGACCCAGACGGAACTTCTACGACAACAGAGGACCTGACATGGTCGCCGCCGGTTTCTCGGACGATCGGAACGGCAGGCACCGCGATGGCAACAGACCACAACGACGAGACAACCAAGAAGACGAGCCCCAGGCTCAGAAACGAGAATGGAGGACAAGGCACCCACGCGACGGCACTCGCGCATTCCGCTCCGCCAAAGAACAAGTCGACGGACTGTGTTCTATACACGGATTCAGAAACAAGCGAGGAGAGCTCAGATCGTCCCACACCCTCAGGAATTTTAGAAGCTTCAACGAGTTGGCCGAGGAGAAAAGCCGCTCCGCGGCCGCAACAGTGCGACCACTCGCAAGCATAGCAGTCGGGCCAGTCGCCCACAACGCGCCACCGGCCCCCCCTCTGCCAACAAGACAGGTGGCCTCCATCCAGGAACGACAAAGGACACCAGAAGAGGAAGACCAGTACCCAGAAGCCCACGGGAGGATCTACATGATACAAGAAGGAAGGCCTTCCAACAGGCAGCAGAAACAAGTCACCAGACAAGTCTTCCTGGCAACCTCCACACACACGGCCAGAGTACCTGCGCGGGTCGGAGACAGAAATCGCCTTCTCTCGGGATGACCACCCGCCAGTCGTTCCCCAACCAGGGCACGCCGCGCTAGTACTCGAGGCTAGAATCGTAAATTACGACATGTCGCGAGTATTCATGGACGGCGACAGTGGGATCACCATCATCTTCACCTGAACACTCGATGACATGCTCATCCAAAACAACGCACTCAAGTCCTCAGGCACAACCTTCCATGGGATCGTACCAGGAAAAGCAGTCTACCCCCTCGGAAGGATAAGCCTGGAGGTAGTCTTCGGGAACGCGACAAACTTCCGCAAGGAAACGCTGGACTTTGAAGTGGTCGACTGGAAGTCGCATTACCACGCAATCCTCGGGCGACCAGCTTTCCCTCGCTTCATGGCCGTACCCCATTACGCCTACCTCAAGCTGAAGATGCCAGGCCCACACGGGGTCATCACAATCAGCGGAAGTTTCGTCATATCCGACCGCTGCGACAAGGAATTCCACAAGATAGCAGAAGCCTTCGTAGCGCACCAAGGCAGCAGGACCACGGGACTCGCAGAAGAAGCGCTCCCGTAGAAGGAAAGGAACATCGCCCGAAGAACCCAGGCACTCAGAGACAAAGCTACCAGGCCTTTAAAGCCACTACATCATCGTTCTAAGCAAAAGGGATCTGTCTTCAACAGAACCCCCCTACTCTTTGTAAGAGACAGCAGGAAAAGTATTACATAAATATTTTTCACCAAAATCTGTTGGCACTCGGGGGCTCGCCGAAGCAGCCACCCATCGAGGCGTCCTCCGCAATCGCGGCACATTACCTTGGCACTCGGGGGCTCGCCGAAGCAGCCACCCCCCGAGGGGTCCTCCGCAATCGCGGCACATTAACTTGGCACTCGGGGGCTCGCCGAAGCAGCCACCCCCGAGGCGTCCTCCGCAATCGCGGCACATTAACTTGGCACTCGGGGGCTCGCCGAAGCAGCCACCCCCCGAGGCGTCCTCCGCAATCGCGACACATTAACTTGGCACTCGGGGACTCGCCGAAGCAGCCACCCCCCGAGGCGTCCTCCGCAATCGCGGCACATTAACTTGGCACTCGGGGGCTCGCCGAAGCAGCCACCCCCCGAGGCGTCCTCCGCAATCGCGACACATTAACTTGGCACTCGAGGGCTCGCTAAAGAAGCCACCACCCGAGGCGTCCTCCGCAATCGCGGAACATTAACTTGACACTCGGGGGCTCGCCGAAGCAGCCACCCCCCCCCCCCCCCCGAGGCGTCCTCCGCAATCGCAGCACATTAAATTGACACTCGGGGGCTCGCCGAAGCAGCCACCCCCCGAGGCGCCCTTCGCAATCGCGGCACATCAACTTGGCACTCGGGGGCTCGTCGAAACTGCCACCCCCCGAGGCGCTCCTCGCAACCGCGATACACAAAAACTTTTACACTCGGGGGCCTGCCGCGGCAATCCTCTGGAATGTCCCCCGCAACTACAACGTAGACGACCCCCCGCGACACAACCAAGACAACATACAACCAAGAAGAAGCATATACAACGAAGGTAAGCACCTAATCTTTAAGCTCCAACTTCGCCTTAATAAGTGCACCCAGATGGCGGTCGTTCTCTTCGCAAACTCACCTCACAACCTGGCGCGTTGGTTTATCTACAGCCATGTAGTGCTCATTCATCGGATGATCCCTACCGCCCAGAGGACCCGCCACCACCTGAGCAAAATCCACCCTCGGCCAATGACTATGGACCAAACACAAAGCAGCTCGGGCTCCAGCACGAATCTTATGATCCATCACTCGACGTAACTCGGCAGGCTGAGAAAATACGCGACAGAGCCTCTCAAGGGACGAAGGAACCACCTCCAGCGGATAGAACTCAGCATGGATACACCCCAATACCGCTGGCAGTATTTGAGAGCATCCGGCACCCGCTCAACTCGGAGACGAAGCAAAGCAAACGCTCGACCACGAGCCCCATCCGCCCAAAAGGGTTTGCTTGCCTGCACTATGGGATCATCAAGCCGTGACATCTCCGACTGAACGACCCTCTCTTCATCACGAGATCGCCCGGCCAGCACTTTGAAAGTCAAAAATCACGATCAAGACAGAGACAGCAAAACCTCCTAAACGGAATCGAGCAACCAAGCAAAGGCGAAACTCACCCCGCAGGAGGTCAGACAACTTCACCACCCACGAAGCAAGGTTCTCAACCATGGCCTCGGCACGCTCGCGCCGAGTACGCTGAACGGCAACAGATCCCTTCAGTCGAACAATCTCCCGCTCAACGTCCTTCAGTCACAAGCAAACGGACTCGTAGGCACCCTCACGAGCGTTATCCTTCAGCGAATTCCAAGGACGAAGAACGCCCGAAGGGCCTACCGCAGGATGAACAAAACAAAGACATCAAAAAGCAGCAACAGGAAACAGCCAAGCAGTCACTCAGATAAAGGTACCAAAAGATTAACCATCACAACGGAGTCACGAATTACAGACAAAGTTTCAAAGCGACGAAACACTACTATGCCTCCCCCTCACCTACGACAGGGGGATCCTGAGCATCTACAACCTGTTGCAGGCGACGAGCCAGTTTATCGGCTCGGTCGTCTTGCTCATCAGAATAGTCCGGGATGGCCTCAACCAAGGAATCATCAATGGAAATCCCATGTCCCATAAGGAAGACAAGGGCCGTGGAAGAACCACTCACCACGCTCTCCGCAACCAGCTCCACCATACACTTCCCGTCCGGGCCGAATGCAGCCACCCGAGCGACCAGGCCATCAGGCACCTTTGAACCCTCCGGCATAAGGTGCTCGTCCGCAAGACCCACAAGATCGGAAGCCCGGGTGCAGACGTCCCCAACCACTGCAGCAGCATCTGCAACAACATCTACAGCACCTTGGAGAATTCCAGACCCTGACGCAGCAGCCTCCATCGGCTTCGCACCTATAGCAGCTGCACCAAGCAAAGAAACATCATCACGGGAAGACAGTAGGAACGGCAAGACCAATGGTGGAATGCCAAACTTACACACAAGCGAGTCCGCCAAGGCGCGAAGACGTTTTCCCTCGACTGCTTCCACCCGCGCACGCACGTCCTCAGCCTGACGAAGGCGAACCAACTCCTCATGTTGACCGTGCAACTCCGCCTCCTTGGAAGCCAAGGTAGCCTTAAGAATGGAAACCGTCCTCTCCGCCTTCTCGGCTTGCTTCTCGGCAGCCTGGCGACGGTCTGCAAGGCAAGACAATACTCAGATCAAAAGACGCAGGGGCCAAAGCTCAGCAGCGCAAGAATGAAAACTCACCATCCATAGAAGACAAAGCATCCTGGGCAGTATCATGGGCCCGTTGCCAACGCTCAGCATCAATCATCAAACGCTCATAGTGTTGGAAAAAAGGCTGCAAAATCCAGACAATCAGTTGATAAGGAAAGACAAGACTACAAGCAACTGCAAGCAGTTACTTCTAGCCTCGGGGGCTACTCCCATCGGGAGCACTGCCGTGCCCCCAATGATAAATTCGCACAGGCACAAACCAACTCACCAGCTTGGAGACGTGGTCGAAAACACGAGCCTTTTCTTCAATCGCCAGATCAAGCCGACCAAAGTAGGGAGGACAAATCTCAGTTGGCTTGCACTCAAGAGAAACAGCACCAGGCGCCTCAGAAGAGGGCACACCAGGAACTACACCCGCAGTCGGAACGGCAGGAGTCGCCGTCGGCCCAGATTGACCAGCAGCACCCGAGAGGTCCTCAAGATGCTTGGTTGCCGCCCCAGAGCCCGTCGACTTCAAGTCAGTAGTAGTTGCGCTGGTGCACGAAGCAGCCGGAGAAGGCGCAACACTACAAGACAAGCATTATTAGACGAAGGAAAAAGGAAAAGGGAACGGGCAAAAATCCAGCAGATTCTTACCCGACACGCGCAGCACGAGGGCTCCCCAGCCTCCCAAGCCTGACCCTCTTCATAGCAGCGGCCGGAGTAGCAGCCAAAGGGGAAGGCCTAGCAAATGGAGCAGCTGATGGGACAGCATCACCCAATGCATCATGACCTTCAACGTTCAATGGGCGCGACCGCTTCACGCGAAAGGGACTAGAATCTTCACTATCTCCAGCTTCGACCAGCACAGTTTCAGCATCGACAGTTGGCGCAGCATCATCAGCTGCGGAAGCACCAGGTTCTTCAAGAATGTTGGCGTCCTCCGGCTGCGGAGGATTACACGGCACCAGAGCATGGCCCTGCAAGGCAAGTAATGTCAACAACAAAGCAAAACTAGGTACTTGTCCAAACAAACGAATGAACACGGACACCAACCGGCGGCGGAGAATGATCAGAAGCATACGGAAGGACAAGGCGCATTTCCGAAATACTCGAGCACTTGGTCACATGTTGGATACGAGTCAGCAAAGCATCTCGTCGAGTCACCGAGCCCCTCGTACTGCCACATAGGACGAGTTCGATGCTGCAATGGTTGAATTCGCCTCCCCACAAAAACAGAGATGAGCTGACCACCAGTCAAGTTATCCTTCAACACAGCAATCCTCTCCAACGGAGTCAGCTCGGACGACTCCACCTCGGTCAAGGAATGAGACCACGAAGGCTGTCTGACCACCCACGTTCCCGGATTGAAAGAAGCAAGACCAAATTGCTGACCAACAACGCAGCGATCCTTCAGATAAAACCAGCCTTTTCGCCAGCCGCTACCGAAATCGATCTTCTCCAAGTCAAAATACGAATGTTTATCCCCAATGGAGATACCCACCCGACCCACGGCGTACTTAGAGTTCGTCCTTTTTATACTAAAAAGGCGCCTCCAAAGTCCCCAATGGGATAAATCCCCAAGAAGGCCTCACAAAGAGTGATGAAACACGCAATGTGCAAAATTCCGTTGGGAGTCAGGTCATGCAACTTGAGCCGATAGGAATATAGCAAGCCGTGAACGAAAGGATGCAGCGGAAGAGAAAACCCGCGGTGGAAGAAAGCCTGGAAGCATACCCATTCGTCCGCCGCCGGCGCCGGAATCGACTCTTCACCAAGGAGACGCACATCACCCTCCACCACCACGCCGTCAGCAACCAGCGCATCCAGATCCCCGACCCCGAACGTGGACCGCTCCCACTTGCCGGACATCTTGGCAGACTCTACAGCAGTACGGGGGCGCTTGGTCATAGATCCCGGAGCAGCTCGCAGAGGAGAAGAGATGAAGGCTCAAGAACAAGAAGGAAACAAAGAAAGAGGAGGAAGGCAACAGCTGGGTAAAACCTACGATTTACCCAGCCGCAAGGTATTTAACTCAAGAGCCTAGCAAGAAGGGCCACCGTCCAACCTTATCGCCCAGCACACGTGGCATGATCCCATAAACAGACGAAAAGTATGGAAAATCCAACCGGCGCAGTAACAACACTGCCCACTACGCACGCAAAAAGAGGACCATGATCGCGCGACGCGAAAATTTCGGCGGGACAGCGCCAAGTCATTTCCTTCGGCAGGCTGCAGTGGTCAAAAACTCCAGAGGACCACGCTAACGTCATATCACAGAAAGACGTACTGAGTACGCCAGCAAGGCTCAGAGATTCCATCTTTCAGATCTTTTTCCCGATGAAGAAAAACATCTTACTCCCATCGGGAGAGAACATCATGAGAGTCCCAGGTGCTCCCCCACCCAAAAGTCAGCAATGTGCTCAGTGACCACTCGCACTCACGAGAGTCTCTGTAACGCCCCGGCCACACCCACCGGTTCCCGGCGTATCTGGGCTCCCACAGACCAACACTAGTCTTTCCTGCGCACTTTGTCCTCACTCGTGCGCACCCGGGAACAACTTCCCGGTCGGTCACGCATCCTCAAATCGCTCCAAGCCAAACACGCTTAACTTTGGAATTCTTTGGATCTGGGCTCCCAGAAAAGAAGGTGCACCTTGTTGATATGAGTAGCCTATCATTCCTATTAAGCCAGGATGTCACATACACCCCCACTCAAAGGAACCGATGTCCTCATCGGCCCACAGGAACGTTCCCTCTTGGCACACGTCTGTGCGTCCAGTTTCGACACATGTCCCACATGTTCGCGCACTGACCCACACACGCCCGTATAACCGCAAGGGTCGGCTCTGATACCATTTGTAACGCCCCGGCCACACCCACCGGTTCCCGGCGTATGCCTGGCGGGATCTAGACTGTCCCCACAGACCAACACTAGTCTTTCCTGCGCACTTTGTCCTCACTCGTGCGCACCCGGGAACAACTTCCCGGTCGGTCACCCATCCTCAAATCGCTCCAAGCCAAGCACGCTTAACTTTGGAATTCTTTGGATCTGGGCTCCCGGAAAAGAAGGTGCACCTTGTTGATATGAGTATCCTATCATTCCTATTAAGCCAGGATGTCACAGTCTCGTGTGCTCCCTCAACCCGACACAAGACAAACATTCACTCGCCAAGATCATACGGCGCTAGTCTCAGGTGCTCCCTCACCTCAAGAGCCGAAACGGCATTCGAGTGACTACTCGCGAAGAACTCCCCGTCTGAGCACTCGAAACAAGCTCCACGGGTGAATGAGTGAACAAATCGCTTGATGTTTTGTTCCAAGCGGGTGCAATACTATTAGGCTCCGCGCCTCAAAAACACACATTCCTGGAACACGATACACTGTGCCCAGATGCCACGCAAGATTAGCGTGTAGGTAAGATCCCGCTGCGAAGTTCGTCCGGGTTGGGACTTGTCGAAGAGCGATTTCACTCCCAACCTTTTCCATGCGCTGCGCATGATAGAAAAAGCCGGGCGGACGCGCCTTAGGCTATGCACATTACTGGCGGCAAATGAACATCGTAAGACCTGAAGCGACAGGACTTTTGCTCGGCACCAGTGTTCCAAGCTCACGTCAAGGGACGTGGGTTTGATTGGGCTACTGCGGTATTTGCCCTAGTGCAATTCACCAAGGCTCGACCAGTCGACTCCTTGGGCCCTTTCAGCTTAGCATCCCCCGAAACAGGTTTTTTCATGGCTACCAGACTGCCAGCGACCCGTGGTTGTACCGCGCATACAAATAACTGACAAATGGATGTACTCGAGTCCCCCAGGCACTCGGGATCTACTAACGAGGGGGTGACCCCACGACTCCTACGGATAAGCCTACCTGGTGTCCCTGAAGACAGAAGGCCCATGAAGATACAGCCTCGGCCCACAAATTGGCACCGACGTAGGAGTCTGCGACTCACAAGGAAGGTGCGAAAACCTGCCGTACGGAGCAAGCTAGGGTTAGGAAAGCTTACCTGTAAACGTAGATGAACTCCCCGAGACCTAGCCCAGTATATAAGGGCTAGGAGGGGCGACGCCAAAGGGCAACCAATATCATCTGTAACCCTAGCCTTGAGCGCTCCAGCCTTGGCATCCACTGTAATCGCATCTCCCCCATCAATAATATCGAGCAGGAGCGTGCCTTCCTGTTTGCCGACGAGCTATCGTCCAACCTGTGCCTCTCATGACTAACCCAGGGTCTCTGACCATGGGATTTTCCGGGGTTGATCCCCGTCACTTGTTATGCTCTTTGGGATGTTGAAGAAGTACCTCTGTTATGCCCAAAAGAATGTATGATATGCTTGAATTGAAACCTTTTGATCCTTGTTCTTTTGGTGTTCGTCTTGTTGATTCTTCCGTAAAGAAACCTTTGGGGAAGATCGATGATGTTCTTATCATTGTCAATGACAATTATGTTCCCATTGATTTCACTATTATGGACATTGAGTGTGAGCCCTCTTGTCCAATTATTTAGGGACCTCCTTTTCTTCGCACAGTTGGTGCTATCATTGACATGAAAGAGGGAACTATCAAATTCCAATTCCCTCTCAAGAAAGGGATGGAACATTTTCCTAGGAAAAAGATTAAGTTACCTTTTGAGTCCGTGACACGGGCTAGTTATTCTCTTGAAAAGACTTGATCTTCTGCTTTAAGCCTAGCTAATGGCTCTAAAGAAGCGCTTTCGGGAGGCAGTCCGCAACGAATTTAGGTTTTTATTTTTGCTTTTGTTCTGTTCTTAGTGGTCTTGATGATTGTTACTACTGTAGCAACATCATTGTATCTTTACCTTTCAAGCTTTGTGCCAAGTTTAGCCTCATACGACAAGGGAAGTAAAAGTTGTGACATGCTGTCCAGAAAACAGATTCTGTCCTCGTGACTAGAAAAATCAGAGAAAAATCCCAGTTCATCTTTTTGAGCTGAAATTTTTACACAGCATGATCTATACAATGAAGAAACTTCCGTATGTTCTGAGTTTTCTTATTTGAGTTGCAGAAGTACCCCTAAAAAATTCGTTTCTATCTGCTGTTCTGTTTTTCACAGATTCTGCCACGTTTTGTCTCTCTTCACTTTTGCAAACCTTAAGCTTGCTGTTTCTTTGCAAAAACCTTTTGGCAAGCTTGGGAAACAGTAGCTCTTCCTGGAAATATTTATTTGCAGTAGAGGAAAATTATTTTATTAGGGTACTAACCTCTCTAATCAGCCTACAATAAGTTATGTATGAAGGGAGTTTTCAAGTGCGCGATGGAAGGTGATGAAAGAAGATTCAGGAGGGTCAAACGCTCAAGCTTGGGGATGCCCATGTGCACCCCAATAAATATTCAAGGAGAGTCAAGCGTCTAATCCTAGGGATTCCCCCGTGCATCCCCTTCTTCGTCAACAGTTATCAGTTCGTCTCTCGTTGCACTATATTTTTATCACTTCATGCATCATGTGTTATTCTTGGAGCGTCTCGCTCTTAGGTTTTGTTTTTAGTTTTCTTTTTCTTTTTTTGCTGTAGTAACAAGTTAGACCCCAACTTACTCTTTTGTGTGGGAGAGATTCACGCTCCGCTTGAACTAGAACTCCTCATAGGATTTGCATGCTTATTCTTTTAGCTGTGAGTTGTTCTTTTTCTTTTCTTAGTTGTTGTTCTGTTTAGTTGTAGTGCTTTAGTTTTTCTAGAGCTTTTATTTTTGTCTTAGGTTGAACTTTCTATAGGTTGCATGTTTTATCTTGTTAGAGAGTTTTCCTATTGCATTGAGTTCTGTGTCTTGACTGAAAGTAGGTAGTTAACGTTGATGTTCTCTTTGTAGTAGTAACTTGCAATAGTTTTGAGGTATTGACTAGAGTAATGTTTGAACTTATAGTGTCAAGAGCTCTTGCCTATTAGTGATAGATGTCGTATTTTGGGCAATCCGTGTGTTTTTTGAAAACCAAAAACCCCTGTTGAGAACTCTAGCTACTAGATGGATCACTAACCTCTGGAGGGTTCGAATATTAGACTACACTCACGTACCATGAGTCGAGGATGCGCAAGGATAACCAAACCCCCATACACCCCTCCTCGGGGTACCTGTCTCTTTGTGAACCTCCTGATTAGATTGAGAGTTACCGATAATAAGTGCATGAGTTCTTTGGACTAATGTGAGTATTCAAAAGTTGACACTTCCCCCCACCTATACTTTTTCTAGCCTCTTCGGTACCGTGCATTGCCCTTTCTCACCTCGAGCGTTGGCACATACTTCGCCGGTGCATCCAAACCCTTGGCACGATACGCTCTGTCATCATAAGTCTCCTTATATCTTTCATCAAAACAGCCACCATACCTACCTACAAGGCATTTCCATAGCCTTTCCGAGATACATTGCCATGCAACATCCACCTTCTCATGAATTGATCTTCATGTCATACATGCTACTTGCTTGATCGATGAGCCGCATGCTAGTTGGGCCTTGCCCTAATCATTGCTACATGACGCGCTAGTATCATTGCATATCCTGCTATCCTGGCAGAAGCATACATTTGCATCATGATAGTTACATTTTCTTTATGTGAGTACCTTTGTAAAGTGTGAAAGATCTCCTATATTCTTGTAAAATATACAGTATTTCCCATAAAGTGAGGAAAAGATCCCAAATAGGACAAAATCAAAAGATCCCAAAGATGAAAAATGAGAGTTAAATAGAAAGAGCCATTGAGGCCACTGATACGTCCAAAACGTATCTATAATTTCTGCTTGCTCCATGCATGTTTTGTGTGATATTGCTATGATCTAGATACACTTTCATACACTTTTGATCATATTTGGACTAACCTATTAACTCAGTGCACCACAATGCCAGTTCCTGTTTTCTGCTGTTTTTCTATTTCAGTTTTCCCCATATAAAAAGTGCCAGAAAAATTCCGAGAAAAATATAGGAAAAATCAGCGTACAGGAAGCTTCGCGAAGATCCCGAGTGGGGATAGAGGGGAGCCAGGGGTGGCCCAGGCGGCCACCCGGCTAGGCCCCACCCCTGGCCGCGCCAGGGGGGCGCCTGGGGCCCCTGGTCCACCTCTGGCTGCCCCCCTTCGCCTATATATTCTCCGTCACGGGAAACTTCAGAAAGGAGAATCCTTTTTCGCGATCTCGCCTCTGTTCCGCCGCCGCCGTGCTTCCGAGATCGGGAGCACCAGAAGACCTCTTCCCGGCACCCTGCCGGAGGGAGGGTTGACCTCCGGGAGTCTCGTCTCCACCATGGATGCTCCCCGGATGTCTCATGAGTAGTTTTCCTTGGACCATGGGTCCGTGATCAGTAGCTATGTGATGTTCTCCTCCCCTCTTTGTTCTTCATGGTTTAGACCTCGTGAGCTTCCCTACATGATCGAGGCACTTTTGTAATCTTTCTGCTATTCCTATGCTGAGTTTGATGGGATCTGATGGATTATGAGATTATGTTCAGATTGTGATTGAGTAATATATTTGGTTTTTATCTCTTATATTTTTGTTCCTAAGTAATTCTTGCATGTTCTCCGTTGCTGTTTATTGCTTTGTCCAAGTAGTAGGTAGTAACCCCAAGAGGGAACGTTATGCTCGATTGTGGGTTCATGCCCCCGATGACACGCTTGAGTGACAGAAACATGAGTCTAGGGGATGTGTTGTTGCCACAAGGGGGAATACAACGGTGCTTGTAACCGCGGTTGCAAGGATTGTTTACTTTACGCAAAGTGCTTTTTAATGCAGTTGTCTGTTGCTTTGGGTTTACACTTTGGGTGGGGCTCGCAACTTAATACCAGCGAGATGTTTTGGATATATATCTCAAGGGGGATGATTAGTAGTAGATGCAGTTGGATTTCTGTCTACTTATTTTGGCGTACTGCCCGTGCTTTTGAGCCTCTTCCTTTCTTTTTTAGCATAGTTAGCATTGCGGTGCGTTCATAATCCTGTCAATTGCCCTTCTGTAATTTGTTTACCTTGCATAGCAGTTTTATCGTCTTTTGGAAGAGAGACATCACTAGTGAACATCACATATCCCGGTCCATATCCGCATTACTGTTTCCACGCTCATTTACTTTTCTGCTTTTACTTTCAGTTGCTATCATTATCCTTTGTGTTTGATCCTTTGTGAACAACAAGACCGGAGAGATTGACAACCTCTCTGAACTTCGTTGGGAACAAAGTTATTTGTGTCTGTGTGCAGGTCCGCGTCAGTAGCGCCACTGACACCTACTTATCATCTCTGGAGTCCTATTGAGACAAACCTTGGTATCTTTACTGAGGGAAATTTGTTGTTGTGCTGCATCACGCCTTATCAACTCTCGCGCCATCAAGCAAATTTCTGGCGCCGTTGCCGGGGACTCCGAGTGCTAAGATAGGGGAGTTGCACACTACCCTTTACCTTTGTTTTTTAGTTTTGTTAGTTTACCTTTCGGTTTTTATCTTTGTGCCTTTTATCAAAAATCACAAAAAAACTGCCACACTTGCTGCTGCTATGGGTTCCACTGAAAACACCAAGTTGTGTGACTTCACTAGTCACAACAACCAAGACTTTATCTGCACCCCCATTTCCACACCTGCCACTTCAGCTACCTCTTATGAAATTAAACCTGCCTTGCTAAACCTTCTTATGAGAGATCAATTATCTGGTGCTGGAGATGATGCTGCTTTACACTTGAAAAATTTTGTTGAATTATGTGATATGCAAAAGTATAAAGAATTGTAGAAGGTGATATTGTTAAGCTCAAGCTCTTTCCTTTCTCTTTAAGGGGAGACGCTAAAATCTAGTTTCAATCTTTCAGTGGAAAAGCATAGATTCTTGGGATAAGTGCAAAGATGCTTTTATAGGGAAGTACTACCCACCTGCTAAAATTATCCAATTAAGGAGTAACATTATGAATTTTAAGAAATTGGATAATGAACACGTTGCCCAAGCTTGGGAACGAATGAAATCTCTTGTTAAGAAATGCCCTACACATGGTTTGACTACCTAGATGGTTATCCAGACTTTTTATGCAGGCTTGAACTTTACCTCGCGGAACCTGTTAGATTCGGCCGCGGGAGGAACCTTTATGTCAACTACCCTTGGTGCTGCCACGAAGCTTCTCGATGAGATGATGACCAATTATTCCCAATGGCACACCGAACACGCTCCAACAGGTAGGAAGGTAAACTCTGTCGAGGAAATTACCTCCCTCAATTAAAAAGTTGACTTAATTATGTCTCTACTTACCAAGCAACCCTCTATTGATCCTCATGATGTCCCTTTAAATTCTTTGGTTGCCCAAGAACAAGTAGATGTGAACTTTATTGCTAGAAACAACTTCAACAACAATGCTTATAGGGGTAATTTTGCTAGCAATCCTAGACCGTTTCCATCCAACTATGGGAACAACAACACCTACCCTAGCAACAAGAATCCCTCTTCTGAATTGGAAAACATGCTTAGATACTTTATCACTACCCAAAAATCCTTCAACAAAAATGTAGAGGAGAAATTAGCTAAATTAGATAATCTCTCTTTGAAGGTAGAAAGCTTAGCCCTTGATATTGAGATGCTTAAAATTAGAACCTCTCCCCTTGAGGAGAATAAGGCCACTCCTATTAATGCTATCCAATTACAAATTAATGAAAATATTAGGATGATGGCTAAACTTAAAGAAAGGTGGGCTAGAGAAAAAGAGGAAGAGGATAGAATTAAGAGCCTTCCTACACACCACACAATTGCCACTATCCAAATTGTTGAGGACACCCAAACTATTAGCAACCAATGCACTCCTAGTCCTTTTGGACCTATTAATGGTGATGCTAATACCTCAACCAAAGATGAAGAAACTCCTATGAACATAGAGGGTTTCAAACAAGTGAGCCTAGACGACACTACTACCACCTTTGATAGTAGTGATATTGATTTTGATAGTTGCACCCTCTCAGAAGTTATTAGCTTGCTACACAAAATTTCTAGAGACCCCCACACTAGCACACTTAATCTTGCCTTCACGGAGCATATCACAAATTCTCTCATCAAAGCTAGGGAGGAGAAGCTTAGAGTAGAAGCCTCCATACCTAGGAAGCTAGAGGATGGTTGGGACCCTATGATCAAAATTAAATTAAATAACTTCTCTTGCTATGCTTTATGTGATGTTGGAGCTAGTACCTCCGTTATGCCCAAAAGAATATTTGATATGTTTGAATTGAAGCCCTTTGAGCCTTGTTCTTTTGGTGTTCGTCTTGTTGATTTTTCCATAAAGAAACCTTTGGGTAAGATCACGATGTTCTTATCATTGTCAATGACAACTATGTTCCCGTTGATTTTATTGTTATGGATATAGACTGTGAACCTTTGTGTCCAATTATTTTGGGACGTCCTTTTCTTCGCACCGTTGGTGCGGTTATTGACATGAAAGAGGGGAATATAAAATTCCAATTCCCAATCAAAAAGGGGATGGAACACTTCCCTAGAAAGAAAATCAAGTTACCTTTTGAGTCCGTTACACGGGCTAGTTATTCTCTTTCTCTTGATAAAACTTGATTCTTCTTTTGCATTATGCCTAGCTTAAAGGCATAAAAGAAAGCGCTTTCGGGAGGCAGCCCGCAAGGAATTTAGGTTTTTATTTTTTCTTTGTTGTGTCTTGATGTTTGTTACTACTGTAGCAACATCATTGTATCTTTATTTTTCATCTTTGTGCCAAGTTATAGCCTCTTATGATAAGGGAAGCAAAATTTGTGACATGCTGTCCAGAAAAGAGATTCTGTCCCTTGACAGAAAAATTCGAATCAAATCACAAGTTCATATTTTTTATCTGAATTTTTTTGACAGCGTGCTATATACAATTATGAAACTTCCGTATGTTCTGAGTTTTTTTATTTGAGTTGCAGAAGTGCCCCTAAAAAATTATTTACTACCTGCTGTTCTGTTTTTCACAGATTATGCCACGTTTTGTCTCTCCTAACTTTTGCAAACCTTAAGCTTTCTTTTTCCTTTGCAAAAACTTTTTGGCACTCTTGAGAAACAGTAGCTCTTCAAGAATATCTTTATATCCATTGGGGAAAAATTATTTTATTAAGGGTACTAACCTCTCTAATCAGCTTATGATGAGTTATGTATGAAGGGAGTTTTCAAGTGTGCGATGGAAGATGATGAAAGAATATCCAGGAGTGTCAAGCTCTCAAGCTTGGGGATGCCCCCATGCATCCCCAATAAATATTCAAGGAGACTCAAGCGTCTAAGCTTGGGGATGCCCCCGTGCATCCCCTTCTCCATCAACAATCATCAGTTCGTCCTTCGTCTCACTATATTTTTATCACTTCATGCGTTATGTGCTATGCTTGGAGCGTCTCGCTCTTAGGTTTTATTTTTAGTTTTCTTTAGCTTTGCTTTCTGTTCATAACAAGTTAGATACCGTATTACTTTGTGTGGGAGAGAAACACGCTGCACTTTCAAAAACTAGAACACATCATAGAATTTTTCCTGCCTATCTTTCTCTGTTGTGTGTTCTTTATATTTTCGTAGCTACTGCCATGTTTAGTTTTAGTCTTAGTCTGTCTTTAGCAAGAGCCTTGGATTTTGTTTAGTTTGTTGCTGGAACTCTTTTTAGTTTTCATGTTTATGTTTTTAAAGAGAGTTGGTTGTTGCACTGAGTTGTGTCTTGTCTTGAAAGTAGGCAATTGAGGTTGCTATTTAATTCTAGTAGTAACTTGCAATAGTTTTGAGGTATTGTTGTGAGTAATGTTTGAACTTTTGGTGTCAAGAGCTCTAGCCTATGAGTGATAGGTGTCGTATTTTGGGCAATCTGTGTTTATTTTAAAAACCTACAAAACCATTTGAGAACTCTAGCTACTAGATGGATCACTAATCTTTGGAGGGATCGAATATTAGAGTACACTCACGTACCATGAGTCGAGGATGCACAAGGATAACCAAACCCCCATACACTCCTCCTCCGGGTCCTTGTCTCTTTCTGAACCTCCTTATTAGATTGAGAGTTACCGATAATAAGTGCATGAGTTCTTCAGACTAATGTAAGTATTGAAAGTTGACACTTCCACCTTCCCATATTTTGCTAGCCTCTCCCGTGTCGTGCATTGCCTTCTTCTCACTCCGAGAGTTGGTGTTCACCTTCGCCGGTACATCCAAACCTTTGGCATGATACGCTCTGTCATCATAAACCTCCTTATATCTTTCCTCAAAACAGCCACCATACCTACCTATCAAGGCATTTCCATAGCCTTTCCGAGATATATTGCCATGCAACTTCCACCTCTTCATGACTTGATCTTCATGTCATACATGTTCCTGCTACACTGGCAGCGACATACATTGCATACATCATGATAGTTACATCTTCTTTATGATTTTGAGTACCTTGTAAAATGTGAAAGATCTCCTTTACCTTCTTGTAAAATAGAGTGTTGCCCTTAAGTGAGGAAAAGATCCCAAAGTGGAAACAATAAAAGATCCCAAAGAGGACAAATGAGAGTTCAATAGAAAGAGCCATTGAGGCCACAAAAAAATACAAAAAAATAGAAAAAAGAGAAAAAGAAATAAAAAGAGAGAAAGGGGCAACACTACTATCCTTTTGAGAGATCCACACTAGTACTCCCTTTATATCCTTGTACTCCATAGAGATGATCATTATGCATATAGCTATGTGGGGACCTTCACACTATAGAACTTGGCTTGCATATTCCAAGGATGAGCCTCCTCAAATGAGCTCTAGGTCTTGATGAGCGAGCAAGTTAGATGCACCCCCACTAGTTCCATTGGAGAGATTCCTAGCTCGTATGTGCATCCGTTGCATGGCAATCCCTACAGCTCACATCCGTTGCATGGCAATCCCTACAGATGCACCCCCTTCTTGCACGCAAACACCATTTCGAGACATTCGAGTCACGGACAGAGAGAGCTCTTGCACCTTTTTTTTCTTTTGTTACTTGTTTCAATGCTAATATAGACTCTTGCATGTTATGACTTGAATTGAATTTCTAACCTTGATTGCTTTACTTTTCAAAGTTCTTTTATGGTTGCTAGCATGTCACCACAGAAATTATGCCATTATCATTTACCTACTCGAGGACGAGCAGGAATTAAGCTTGGGGATGTTGATACATCCAAAACGTATCTATAATTTTTGCTTGCTCCATGCATTTTTGGTGTGATATTTCTATGATCTAGATACACTTTCATACACTTTTGATCATATTTGGACTAACCTATTAACTCAGTGCACCACAGTGCCAGTTCCTGTTTTCTGCTGTTTTTCTATTTCAGTTTTCCCCCATATAAAAAGTGCCAGAAAAATTCCGGGAAAAATATAGGAAAAATCAGCGTACAGGAAGCTTCGCGAAGAGCCCGAGTGGGGCCAGAGGGGAGCCAGGGGTGGCCCAGGAGGCCACCCGGCGCGTCCCCACCCCTGGCCGCGCCAGGGGGGCGCCTGGGGCCCCTGGTCCACCTCTGGCTGCCCCCCTTCGCCTATATATTCTCCGTCACAGGAAACTTCAGAAAGGAGAACCCTTTTTCGCGATCTCGCCTCTGTTCCGCCGCCACCGCGGTTCCGAGATCGGGAGCACAGAAGACCTCTTCACGGCACCCTGCCGGAGGGAGGGTTGACCTCCGGGAGTCTCCTCTCCTCCATGGATGCTCCCCGGATGTCTCGTGAGTAGTTTTCCTTGGACCATGGGTCCGTGATCAGTAGCTATGTGATGTTCTCCTCCCCTCTTTGTTCTTCATGGTTTAGGCCTCGTGAGCTGCCCTAAATGATCGAGGCACTTTTGTAATCTTTCTGGTATTGCTATGCTGAGTTTGATGGGATCTGATGGATTATGAGATTATGTTCAGATTTTGATTGAGTAATATATTTGGTTTTTATCTCTTATATTTTTGTTCCTATGTAATTCTTGCATGTTCTCCTTTGCTGTTTATTGCTTTGGCCAAGTAGTAGGTAGTAACCCCAAGAGGGAACGTTATTCTCGATTGTGGGTTCATGCCCCCCGATGACACGCTTGAGTGACAGAAACATGAGTCTAGGGGATGTGCTGTTGCCACAAGGGGGAAAACAACGGTGCTTGTAACCGCGGTTGCAAGGATTGTTTACTTTACGCAAAGTGCTTTTTAATGCAGTTGTCTGTTTCTTTGGGTTTACACTTTGGGTGGGGCTCGCAACTTAATACCAGCGAGATGTTCTGGATAGATATCTCAAGGTGGATGATTAGTAGTAGATGCAGTTGGATTTCGGTCTACTTATTTTTGCGTACTGCCCGTGCTTTTGAGCCTCTTCCTTTCTTTTGTAGCATAGTTAGCATTGCGGTGCGTTCATATTCCTGTCAATTGCCCTTCTGTAATTTGTTTACCTTGCATAGCAGTTTTATCGTCTTTTGGGAGAGAGACATCACTAGTGAACATCACGTATCCCGGTCCATATCCGCATTACTGTTTCCATGCTCATTTACTTTTCTGCTTTTACTTTCAGTTGCTATCATTATCCTTTGTGTTTGATTCTTTGTGAACAACAAGACCGGAGAGATTGACAACCTCTCTGAACTTCGTTGGGAACAAAGTTATTTGTGTCTGTGTGCAGGTCCGCGTCAGTAGCGCCGCTGACACCTACTTATCATCTCTGGAGTCCTACTGGAGACAAACCTTGATATCTTTACTGAGGGAAATTTGTTGATGTGCTGCATCACGCCTTCCACTTGGGGCTCACCAACAAAGGGCGATAAGACTACACCTGTCAACTCTCGCGCCATCAGCCACCAAAAAAATAAAAAATAAAAGAGAAAAATAAAAAAAATAAAAAGAGAGAAGGGGGCATACTACTATTCCTTTTGAGAGATCCACACTAGTACTTAATATCCTATCCCTTGTACTCCATAGAGATCATCATCATGCATATAGCTATGTGGGGACCCTTCACACTATAGAACTTGGCTTGTATATTCCAATGATGAGCCTCCTCAAATGAGCTCTAGGTCTTCTTGAGCAAGCAAGTTAGATGCACCCCCACTAGTTCCCTTGGAGAGCTTTTAGCTCACATGTGCATCCGTTTTATGGCAATCCCTACTCCTCACATCATATCTATCATATGGCCTTCTCTCGCCTATGATTGTCCTCATTGATGTGAGCCTTTCACACCTTTTTGTCTTCCTCCTCCACCTTCTTTTTGTTTCGCCTTTTACGTGTCAACTTTCTTGCTCACGCTCATCCATTGCATGAGTGCTCAAAATATCGAAAGGGAGTGGATCAGTTTGACTTGTACCTGGCTAGTGGTCTGGGGACGAGTCCAGATAAGAATCCAAAGGAGACCAAGTGTGAAACTTTAGTAGATAGTTGTTCTCAACAACCTTATTTTTTCTCTCGTATTTCCCTATCCCTTGCTTGCACGCAAACACCATCTAGAGACATTCGAGTCACGGACAGCGAGAGCTCTTGCACCTTTTGTTCTTTTGTTGCTTGTGTCAATGCTAATATAGACTCTTGCTTGTTAAGACTTGAATTGAATTGCGTGCTTTGATTGCTTTACTTAAAAGTTCTTTTATGGTTGTGTGTCATGTCACCACAGAGATTATGCTTGTTATCATTTACCTACTCTAGGACGAGCAGGAATTATGCTTGGGGATGTTGATACGTCCCAAACATATCTATAATTTCTGCTTGCTCCATGCATGTTTTGTGTGACTTTGCCATGTTTTGCTTGAACTTTCATACACTTTTGAACCTATTTGGACTAACCTATTAACTCAATGAACACAGTTGCCAGTTTCTTTTTTCTGCTGTTTTTGTATTTCAGGTTTTCCGGCCATTAAAAGTGCTCCAAAAATTCTGGGAAAATATATATAAAAAATCAGCGCAACAGAAGCTTCCGGAATCACCAAGAGAGGGAAGGGGGGCCACCACCAGGCAGCCAGGAGGGAAGGTGGCGCGGCCCCACCCTGGGCCGCGCCAGGGACTCTCCTGACTGCCTCGTGGGTCCCCTCGACGCCCCCTTCGCCTATATTTACCCCTCGGGGTGGAAACCCCTAATACGGACTCCTCTTTCGCGATCTCGCCTCTGTTCCGCCGCCGCCGCCGTTTCTAGATCGGGGCTGCCTGGAGAAGCTGCTCAGGCACCCTTCCGGGAGAAACTACCCCCTCCGGGAGACCCTCCATAGCCATGGACGCCTCCCGTATTTACCGTGAGTAGTTTCCCTTGGACCATGGGTCTGTGACCAGTAGCTATGTGATCTATCTCTCCCCCTTTTGTGCTTCCACTTTCGAGTCCTCGTGAGCTGCCTCACATGATCGAGGCATCGATGTAATTTCTGCTGTTGCTATGCTGAGTTTGTTGGGATTTGATGGATTATGAAACTATGTTCAGATTGTGATGAGTAATATATTTGGTTCTTCTCTTTTATATTTTTTTCTTGAGTAAATTCTTGCATGTTCTCCGTTGCGGTATTTGCTTTGGCCAAGTATTTTATTCGCAACTCCAAGAGAGAGCGTTATGCTTGATTGTGGGTTCAGCCCCTTGATATCTAGCTTGAGTGACAGAAACATGAGACTAGGGGATGTGATGTTACCACAAGGGATAAAACAACGGTGCTTGTACCTGCGGGTGCAAGGGTTGTTTACTTTACGCAAAGTTCTTTTAATGCAGTTGTATGTTGCTTTGAGTTTACACTTTGGGTGGGATTCGCAACTTAATACCAGCGAGATGTTCTGGATAGATATCTCAAGGTGGATGATTCGTAGTAGATGCAGATGGATTTCGGTCTACTTACCTTGGCGTACTGCCCATTGCTTTTGAGCCCTTCCTTTCTTTGCAGCATAGTTAGCATTGCGGTGCCTTCATAATCCTGTCAATTGCCCAACTGTGATTTGTTTACCTCGCTAGCACTTTTATCGTCTTTTGGGAGAGAGACATCACTAGTGAAAATCACGGGACCCTGGTCCATCTTCACATTATTGTTCATACCCTCAATTTACTTTCAGCTTTTACTTTCCTTTGCACCTTTTATCTCTTGCGTTGATCCTTTGTAAACGACAAGGCCGGAGGAATTGACAACTCCTCTGTACTCGTTGGGAGCAAAGTTATTTGTTGTTGTGTGCAGGTCCACGACAACACCCTAGTCAGGAAGTAATTTCTGGTGACGTTGCCACCTACTTGTATCTCCTGAGTCCTACTGGTTCGATAACCTTGGTATGTTCACCGAGGGAAACTTGGTACTGCACTGCATCTCAAACCTTCCACTTGGGGTAACCAACGAGGGGCGAGAAGCCATCAACAAACTCCCCAGCGTGGGACAACTTGTCCTAGAGCTGCCCGTCCATCGTCCTTGTCTCCCCACACAAGCCGTTCGAGCCAAGGCGCCGCGCATGCCCCAAATCGGGCTGTTCCCCAACCACGGCCGCCGCGTCCCCGTCTGCAAATTCGTCGCCCTCATCCACCTTTCGGCCAGACCGAGCCCTCCGCTACATTCACTGTGAGCCACCGCATCAAACGCACATATTTACCCCTCCGTTAGCTCTCTCGCTCGCCGTGGCCGCCGAGCCCTTGCTCCGGCCGCCGCCTCGTTCACCGATGTCGTTGCTGCGGTGCTTCACCGGCTGTTTTGTGACCACCACGCGACACGCGACTTGGCCCTCGACTGATTCCCGCCCTTCCTTGCGTCGTTTGTTCACTGGAGTTTTCTCCCCGCTCGTCGCCGCCACGCTGTCGTGCTGCCATGCTGCTTGCTGCCCCCTCCCCTCCATGCGCGCCGTTGGCTTCCTTGACGCGTCTTGCCTAGCTGTGTGCGACCGCACACCCGCCGTGCCCCCCTGCTCCGTCCTCGCCGCCGTCGTCCTGCCCCCCTACACCCCTCTCTCTCTCTGTCTAGTGGGCCCAAGGCCAATTAATTAAGTTAACAAAAAAGCTGTTAGGCATAACCCCCTGTTAAGTTATAAGATAATGGTTAACTTAACCCCCCTTGTTAAGTCACTTACATGTGGGCCCAATGCCCTGTTAATTAGCCTCAATAGATTAAATGGTAATAACACCCTATGACATTGACAGGTGGCCCCTAGGCCATTAACTTAATGATTAATTAAGTATGTTATCTTAAATCAACCTCTGAGTCACTTACAGTTGGGTCCCACTGTTTTTGAATTAAATAAAATGATTTAGAAAATGTACTTTCTATGACATGTGGACCCAGTGGTTATTTAAATTTAATAAAATGATTTATTACTACTGTGAGACTGACATGTGGGTCCCAGGTGTCGGTTTGACCAGTCAATATAATTGTTATGGATAATGTTGCTATTTATTAATAAAAGAAATCCAGAAAATGTTTTAAATTGATTTAAACTTCAAATATTAATATCTTTTAATATGTATATCATATCAAAAAACTTTATACATGAAAGTTGATCAGAAAAATGCCACGAATAAAAATACGCTATCCATACCCCCACCACACCCCTCTAACATACCGCACACGAGACATTCCCTCTCCGGTTGCATTGTCCGGTAATCAACCGGAGCCAGTAAAACTTTCCGGATGAAAATAGTCTAAACATAAAAGTTGTTCAGAATGGATCAACGAGCACGGATACACTATCCACATCTCTGTCAGATGCCTCTAACACCACCGACATAGAATCTTCCGCCTCCGGATCATCCGTCCGGTAATCAACCGGTACCGATGAATCATCCCGGAATAATTTTCCGCTCCGACGTAAGCACCTAGCACTGCGTTAGAACACCGCCAACACTGTGTTTGCCATGTCTTGAATTTGTATTGCTATTATTGTCGTGTATTTATTGTTTCTTCCCCCTCTCTTATTGTCCGATAGTCTCGACGTCCGCTGCCGATGCCCCTGTGATCGACTACGTCATCGACGATCGTACCCCTACCATTGATCTTCCAGGCAAGCAAAGCCATTTTCCTTCCCCAGATATCGTCTATCTTTTCCGTACATTTCTTGCACTAGGCATTGCTGCTGTTTCTATTACGTTACATTCCTATTCATTGCCTAGCCTAACATTGTCGCCCCTTGATGTACCTCCTTTATCCTATGTTGCCTATATAAATATAATATTCAGCAGTTGGCCATGCGCATTGTTAGCTAGGTTTTAGAATAGCGGGTCGTGATCACTCTGGTGAGTGAAACCGGATACAAAATATTATAACAGCAACAGGTACGGATCAATACAGATGCCCCAGTAAACCTACAACGGCGAGACTCTGCCGAGTCGCTTCGAGTTTGACTTACGAGTGGATGGACTCGTATTTCACTCTCGTCGGTTCAGTAGCGTAGCATCACCGGGATGATATGAGGTTTACCTCTTTAGTTCGTTCCGATGATGTATCTATCAAACCTCTTCAAGTGTACCATCGAGGGTGATTCCTCCTAGTTTCACTTGATGGTAGGAACTCAAATCAACTGGTGTCCTTAAAGGTAAGGAGTCGGGTGACCCAACTGTGCCCACGCAGGGATTGTATCGGGACGGCAGGACAGTCGGATACCATCGTGGGCCTGGTCCTTGCTCGTTGGCCATGAGATACCCTATAGTACGAAAGTTGAGCTCTTCCAAGAGCATATGCGAGATAAGGTAAGGAGACAGTTCACAATATTGGTAACCACAAGAGTTGGTGGGACGACAGGGCATGCACCGATGTACTGGTGGTCCCGACTGTTGTCATTGTCCGCGACTCACCCAGATAAGGGGCAACGATAACGGTTGTCTCGACAGATAATAATAAAATGATTAGCAATTCAGGTGGATGACTTGAGAGGCCGCAAAGGGTTGTACGCACTACCTCACGTGGGATTACGGTGTGGTCCCTCCGCGTTGTGGTCTCGTTCGAAAGCTCTGAAAGACGTCCAGTTCAGCATTGTGGTCGGGACTGATCGTCACCTATGGTGTACGGATCTCCCGCATCACACCGAACCGGAGAGCGAGGGGCGACGGCCCAAGACCCCCTTGTTCTTAGGACTTTAGCCCGACGGGGACCTCTCTGATGAGCCGTAGGATGGGCCTCGGCGTGTCAGATAGCCTCGGTGGGGCATTCACTAACAAGGTGTACGCCACCCTGGAGATCCGAGCGTGCAGGCGGAACAGTAGTGCACCCCTGCAGGGAGTTTGATCTATTCGAATAGCTGTGTCCACGGTAACAGGACGCTTTATGTTGAAGCCAGATCCTACTACTACAAACTACTACTATTAAACTGTTGGTTCCGGTTTCTCTTCCTTGCAGGGAAGTCTGGGAGGGGATCTCAGAGGCATGTATAATTGTTAATAATTACAACTCACCATTATACAATGTTGCAGCAACTTCTGCTGCATTGTTACTTTATGCTTTATTTGAATTGTTGGCTATTCTCTTCTCATGCTGCAAGACTCGTCGGAAGATGCTAGTCTTCGATAGGCCGAGATCCTCATCCCTATTATGATTTCTACCTTGCATTCCACTATATACAGCCTCCCCTTTCCATTTGACACAAAGGCATAAATGCTTAGTAGCGGACGTAAGACTCGCGGGTATGCTAGATACTCACCCTTGCTTTATTTCCCCTTTTTGTTTTGCCAGATTGGCCGCTGCAGTCAACGTTGGAGCCCAGGAGCAGGAGATCCCCGATGCCGACTAGCGCAACATGAAGATCCCCGATGCCTTCTAGGACATGGAGATCCCCGACGACCAGGAGTAGATTGGAGGTTCCTAGGCAGGAGGCCTTGCCTTTTCGATCGAGTGTTGATTTTGTGCTAGCCCTCTTAAGGCAACCTTGTATCCTTGTGTCTGTACTCAGATACATTCGATTCCGCTAATTTTGTGCTCTCGAGCTGTTGTATTCGAACCCTCGTGGCCCCTAGCTTGTATTAAACAGCTTGGTTTTATTTGTAGAGTTGTGTTGTGATATCTCATTGTGAGTCCCTGATCTCGGTCGTGTACCTTGCGTGTATGATTATTGTACACGAGTTGATTTTGGGGGCGTCACAATGCCTTTGCGGTCTTGCATGCCTAATTTCCTCAAACACTCCTTGAGGTACTTATCCTGAGAGATGAAGGTTTCGTTGCATTGCGGACGAATTTGAAGTCCTAAGAAGAACTTCAGTTCACCCATCATCGACATTTGATATTTTTCACTCATGAGAAAAGCAAATTCTTCACTGTATTTCTTGTTAGTGCATCCAAATATGATGTCATCAACATAAATTTGAAAAATAAATTGTGCATCATCATATTTGAAGCCCTTTCTGATGAGGAAGTCTCTCAAGGTATCATACCAAGCCCCGTCTTGCTTCAGACCATATAGGTCTTTCTTTAGATTATACAGCATGTCTGGATTCTTTGAGTCTTCAAACCTGGAGGTTGAGCAACATATACTTATAACTCGATATTACCATTGAGAAATGCACTTTTCACATCCATTTGATATAACTTGATATTATGATGGTTAGCGAAAGCAAGCATGATACGAATAGATTCAAGTCTAGCAACAGGTGCGAAGGTTTCACCAAAATTAACACCCTCAATTTGGGCGTATCCCTGAGCAACAATTCGTGCCTTTTCTGATGATTTGTCCATCTTCATCGAGCTTGTTGCAGAAAATCCACTTGGTGCCGATGACGTTGTGAATCCGAGGATCAGGCCTCTTGACCAGTTCCAAAACATCATTCAGTTTAAACTGAAGAAGTTCATCTTTCATGGCATGAATCCATTCCTCTTCTTGGAATGCATCAACGACTTTAGTGGGCTCTGAAATAGATACGAATGCAAAATGCCCACAAAAGTTAGTTATTTTGTTTTCTCTGGCATGAGTGAGTGGACCTGTTACATTGACGTCGGTGAGAATTTTGTCAATTTGAACTTTATTCGCCACACGAGGAAGTCGAGGTCGACGACCTTGAGGTGAGTCATCATCACTTTCGTCAGACTCATTAGCATCAACTTCAGGTGCATCAAGAGTGTCAGGAGCATCAGGGTTGATGTCGTCATCAGGATCATTTGCTTCAGGATTTGGGTGTTCTTCAGGAGCTGGAGGTATGTGAGTTTCTTCAGCATGGTCTACGGGCATGATCTCTCCTGCACCCGTCTTTTTGATCAGTTCATTAGGAGATGCTTCATATAAAACAGGTGGCAAGTGCTCCTTTTGCGAGCCGTCAGATTCATCAAACCGCACATCTACAGTTTCAACCACCTTGTGATGATTAATGTTGAAGACTCTGTAGGTGTCCGATTTGAAACCATAACCAATCATGAAACCCGCATATGCCTTTAGTGAAAATGTAGACTAATGATGAGGATCACGAATCCAGTAAGGTGCACCAAAGACTTTGAAGTAACTCACATTGGGTTTCTTACCAACCAATAGCTCGTATGAGGTTTTCTTCAGAACTTATGAAGATACACCCGATTGACGATGTAACATGCAGTGTTGACAGCTTCAGCCCACCATTTGAGCGGAGTGTTGTACTCAGCAAGTGATGCGCGAGATATGATAACGGCTTCTCGCCCTTTGTTGGTTACCCCAAGTGGAAGGTGAGATGGAGCATAGTGGAAAATTTCCCTTGGTGAAGATACCAAGGTTGAGATCGACCAGTAGGACTCCAAGGTCGATAAGTAGGTGGAGTGAACAATGGCGTTGTTCACAACCTCAGGTTGCTTACTTTACCTGGACCTGCACACAAATACAAATAACTTTGCTCCCAATGAAGTTCAGAGAGGTTGTCAATCTCTTCGTCCTTGTTGTTTACAAAGGATCAACGCAACAGATAATGATAGTGATAATTGCAACTAGAAAGTAAAACAAGAAGTTGTCAGAACCCTCTGTTAGGTAATGTGCTAGGATCAAAGTCCTCTTGCATCATGTTAAAAATTTCAAAAGAAGTCATTGAAATCAAATTCAAAAGCAAAATGGGAGAAGAAACCCCCCCAAATGAATTAATTCAAAAGGCCAGATAAAAATCATCTCCAAAAATTCATGTTAGAATTTTGAAAAGTTTTATAAATGAGTGTGATCACATATCAAGTGATGTGGGACCCACCCCATGCTCATGGATTTTTCAAATATTCAAACAGTGCCTTGGAATTAATCAAAAACCCCTATTTGATTTAAAGTTCAAATTATTTGAATTTTAAAAATGTTCAAAATTTATAAGTGGCTAGTATATTATTTGGTGAGGCCATATAAAAATTATGAGCATTTAATAAAATGCCTAGCTATTTATTTAGCACAGCAAAACAAAAATACAGAAGAAAAACAAACAGAAAAAGGAAAAGGCAAAGTGGCCCACTTACCTGGGCCTCCCCGGCCCAACTTACCGTCCCAGCAGCCCAGGCCCGCAGCCTCCTTGTCGTCTTCCCCCAGCGCGGCAAGCACCTCGCTGTAGGGTATGCCGACGCAGGCAGCAGCTGCTAGCCTGCCCGGCGCCTCCCCACGCCTCCTTCTCGTGCCTGGAGACGCCAAGAAGCAGGCCACGTCCTTTCCCCCTCGCAGAGCCCAGCTCCCCTTCCTCCTCCTCGTCTGTTCTTCGCGCCGCGATCCCTAGCAGAGAGCACCGACGTGCACCTCCGTGGCCACCATGGCCTAGAGCCCGGGAGACCTTGTCCATCGTCTTCCCCGTCCACGACTCCGTCGAGCTGCAGCAAGGAATCGAGCCAAGGCCCAGAGAAGGAGATGCCCGCCTCAAGATCTTCCTCGCCGGACCCGTGCGTCGTCGTCGTCAAATTCCCCGGCTACCCAATGTCCCAGGCCTCGTCGTCTTCTCCGATAGCTTCAGGGTGAGCTTCTTCACCTTTCCCCTAAGGCCACAGCGTCTCGTTTTCCCCACAGACGATTCCGCCATGAATCCCGAGCTCACTCGCCGCAATGGTTGAGCTAGACCTCGCCCGCGTGCTCCCCACGGCGCCCCAGTGCGCGCGTTTGACTCACGGGCGTTCTAGCTTTCGAACGCGCCAAGTCCCAGATCAAGCCGTGCCCCCTAGCCTCGTCTACGACCTCGCCGGTTCTCTGCTTCCGCCGGAGTAGTCGCCGCCGTCGCTCCCGACCTCCCCTCGAGCCCTAACTTGCACCGTTCGACGCGCGGCAACCCCAGCAACCCAGCCATGGCCTCCCCTTCCTCTCCTGTGGCCCCTAACCGATTCCGGGAAGGGCGCCGCCGTGGCCAGGCCACCGGCGTCAAGCCGCCGGTGGGTTAACCCCTAACCCCGTGCTTAATCCACCCCCAGTGAGACCGACAAGTGGGCCTAGGGCCCTTAATCCCCCCCGGTTAGTTTAAACTAACCGGGTTAATTAACCCAGTGACTGACACCCCGGCCCCACAGGTCAGACCCCCCCCCCCCACGTCACACTGATGTCACAGTGACGCAATAAAAGAATTTTCCAGAAATAAAAGAAATCAGAGAAATTACGGAAATTCCAGAAAAAGGATGAAACTTTGGAAATTCATAGAAAATTCATATTAACTCCAAATTTAACAAATAATATATGAAAAATGATCAGGAGAAAATAAGCTATCCAAATATCCAACTTTCAACCATGTTTGAGTTGAATTTAAAATGTGATCAGTACCATTTGCTATTTGGTTTAAATTGAATTAAATCAAATTCATTTCAAATGCTTTTGCATTTTGAACCATAGCAACATAACACATTATACTTTAACTTCAGAGGCATATCATACACTTTTCAAAATGTTTTAACTTGATCAAACAATGTCATGTGTAACTTGGCTAAAATGAATTCAAATTGGAGTTTGAATTTGCAATTCAATTTGCAATATACTCCATTTAAATGGAATTGCTTCACACATCAAAGCATATACATCAAGTTTCAACCTTCAACCATGTGATTGTGCATTGTATTTACTTTTCTACCTTGTTTGTTGTTTGTCGAGTAGAGGTGGAACCGGAACAGGAGGCTGCCCCCTTCGTTGAAGACCCCGAACCCGAACCTCGTCAGCAAGGCAAGCAAACCCCCATTGATCATGTCGATAAAATCCCACTTCCCTCTCATGTCTCGCTTATGCATTGTATAGGATGATTACCATGCTACGTTTCTACCGCATAGATGAACCCATTCCTTTGCATGACCTATCTTTGTCACAGTAGTAGGCAAACCACAATCCTAGCAAATGTAGGAGTTGATTGATATCATGTGGCCCCTGCAATTGTTACTGCTTATTGCATGCTTAAAGTGATACAATGATGTTACTGTTATGTGAGTCGGGATGGTAGTGATCATGTTGATGATGGTGGAAAGGTGTTGGTAAATCTACCCTAATACAAGGTGAACGATGAGAGGCTGTGTAGGAGTACACGGTGGGTTGTCTCGTTGAACACCGCCCTAAGTCCGAGTTCTTGTGTGGTGATCCAAGATGAAGAGTACAACCACACATTGGGCTCACTGACCCCTCTCAACCTATTAACTCATCCCTTTCGATGTCCAGATGTCGCAATAGTTCGGAGTTCTGGTAGGTCTGTGGCCTGGCTGCTAAGTGAGAGAACGGCTCATCCGAGACCGGCTTACGCACCACGCACACATCATCTGGGTCCACTTCGGTAAACCGGCCGGGTTCACGATAGTGGTAGCCAACCCAGGAAGGCGGCTTTCTCGGACTAGATCGGCTATGAGGTAACAGTTGTGGTGAGCATCCTCGCCGACACTTCTTGAACGGTGTCGAGTACAAAGGCGGTAACCGATGATCATGTGTGTGTAGCGGTACACCCCTGCAGGGTTAACAAAACTATTCGAATAGCTGTGTCCGCGGTTAAGGACTGCTTGGAAAGCTTAGCTTGATTATTAGACAACTTGAACTGGAAGTCCTTTCTCGCGGGGAAGTCGAGGAAGGCACCATAGTGGTGTAATTGGTTGGAGAAAGTAGTGGACTCGTGTACGCTTCTTACCTCAAGTCTAGTACTCGTAGTTCAGGACTAACCAAGTCAAAGCTGGCATTTCTGCAATTGAACCCCACCTCCCTTTACCTTGATACATGTGCATGAGTAGTATAGCTCCTATGTAAGTCTTGCTGAGTACGACTTTGTACTCACGTTTGCTTATTCTATGTTTTAGATGAACCCACTGACCCCGAAGGTGGCTTCTTCATCGAGCTCGACGACTGAAGATCAAGCTAGTCTAGTCCCAGTCAGACGACTGGTTCCCTCGTGGAGGGATTGTGTTTAAATAAGGCTTCTTAAGCCATTTGTTAAACTTGTCTGTACTCAGACATACTTTGCTTCCGCTTGTCTGTTGTAATATTGGATCACATACTTGTGATCTCTGTGTGCACTCTGTGAGAGTTATCAATAAAATGTATACTTTGTAGAGAATTGCAATGATACCTGATGTTCATACAAGGCATGTGTGTTGCGTGTATGTTTATAACATGCATGTCTTTGTATGGGTTTTCGAGACCTTAGTTGTGATCTGGCTGGCGGTCTTTCATACACCAAGTGGCCCTTAGATGTGCGCGCTTGGGGCATCGCGATGCGATTGTTCGAGACTCCGTCTCGTGCAGACTTTGTGGTATGATCGAGCCCGCCCTAGACCCCGACTAAGTGATCGGGCTGGAGTAAGTCTATGTAAGAGTTATGAGATAGTCGATAGTATGGTTGAGGCGACTTGTCTTTGAATATGGGAGTTCATCAACTATATCATTAGACTTGTGTGCGGACGATGAGGACCCATCTCAGTTGATCATCCGGCCTGGATGGGATGCCCCTCATGTACGATGCTTTCCGAGAACGTTTTGTGCTTGGCCTTGTCTTCTTAGACAAGTGGGTACGGTTCTCGGCTCTCCATATGACTATCTCCTAGCGGGACTTGCATACGCTAACCCCGGGTCCCGACATAAGTAAATTGAGGGTGTAAACCGTACCAGCCCGGGATTTTCGCCGAAATTAAAAAAAATTTGTTTGTGGCATTATTTTGTTGATTGCTAGAAATGTTTGTAGTATTTGCTTCGCCAATTTATTAATTGGTGATTATATTCTCCCCCACCCTCTTTCTCGTATCGGATGCGGGACCGAACCTTTCCACCACGGAACACGACCTTTGCGACACCGGGTGCACCCGAGCACCGTCGCAACTTCCGGCACAAGACCAACCATCGCCATCGGAACGAAAACACCATTTAATAATTAAATGGATTATTTTATTGGGCGCCGGAAAATATTCTCGGAACATTATCGAAGTGAGGTAGAATCCATAGGATCGTCACGCTAAGCATGTGGCTCGAGATTTCGCCTGAATCGGAGGTCGTATGGACTCCCCGCGGTCAGAAACGTGGAGTATGGGACGCGAGAGAGAAAATCTGAGGGTGTTTGCATAAACCTGCCATCCAGGCCATCCTATATAAAGACCACCTCTCTCCCCTAGCCCTTCTAGGGTTTCCCCTAACACAAATTTCCAGCCACCCCCTCCATTTAGCCCAGATCTATCCCGGATTAGCCCCAAATCTCGAAACCCTAGCTCCCATACATCCCAGCCGTTGGATCTGCAAATCGAGGGTCGAGAGGCAGCCACGTCACCCTCCTAGCCTCCAGATTGAATCGGGCCCCGCAAGGACGAGCCATCCACCGATGGGCCCGCTCCGGCCCGGATCTCACTGTCGCCATTCTCCCGTGGCTGCCCGAGCACCTGCCGAGCCGCCACCACCTTGCTCCGTCCGGTGAGCCATCCGCGCGCCGGCGAGTAGCACCGCTGCTGGCCGCCCTTCAGGCCAGCCCCGAGCCCCTCCTCTTCTCCTTTCTCCTCTCCTCCTCCTCCTCCTCCTCCTCCTCGCCTCTCTCTCTTCTCCTCGCAGCAACCGCGCCATGGACGCCAACCAGAGGTTGCCGCCGCCACGGAGCTCGCGCCGCCGCCCCTTTGATGTCGTCGCCGGTCGGATCTCCTCCTCCTGCGGCCGGATCCGGACGTGCCGCGTCCGTCCTTGCCGTCGGGACCTCGCTGAAGTTGCCCAGCCACCGCCGCCGTGGCTCGGCTCGTCCCGAGAACGAGACGCACCGCGTCCTTGCCCCTGCGTCGTTGACCTCCAGGTGGGCCGGCCTCAGCCGAGCGGCCCAGCTAGGGCGAGCCAAGCCCAGCCCGAGACCGCTGCCTCCATGCTACATCCCGCCCAGGGCGTAGCGCCCCTATCCAGCGCCCACGCCTGCGACTTGGGCCAAGCCCACGAGGTGAGGCCCTAGTTTCCTTTCTTTTCCTGCGCATTATTGGGCTTGGCCCAATATTTTTGCCTGTTGTGTAGTGACATGGGCGTGTGATAGTTATCTTGCGCCGCCTCTGTTTAGCACGTTTGCTGTAGATTCGGCCCAATGCACCTTTGTTTTCCTGTTTGGATAGATTAATTGGCAGATTATTGTTGTAATTTGCGATAGCTATATGTTTTCAACTGTAGCTCGGTTTGCGACGTGTTTTATATGAAAGTTGCTCCGTTTTTCATGTAGATTATTAAAATGTGCCCATTTTACATGTTTTCACTTACTTCATGGTGTTTCATTGCTATTTACATGACATGCCACCGCAAAGTGTTTATTTAATAACTTTTTAACCGTTTCTCCGATAAAAATGTTCTTTACATGTAACTTGACTACAATTTCATGTAGATTGTCTTTATGGTATTGTTTGTTGTTGCTAACCAACCTAAAATAAGGTTTAGGTCAGAACAGTACCAAATGCTTTAATTGTCGTGGGGTACTTAGTGTTATGACATGTTTAGGATTTTGCCTCACTTAACTTGACTAGCATAGATAGTGTACTTTGTGTTTCACCTCTTTCTATGTTTGTGTGATATGCTATGCTTGAGTGAGATGCCATGTTAACAAACTTGCTCATGTTGTGTATCTAGACAACTTGAACCATTCTAAATGTGCGGTATCGTCTTGTGTGACAAATACTCCACTTAACCTGCAAGTAACCGCTCTCGACGATAGATGTGATACCGTAGTGTGTTGTCTCGTGTTTTCTTCTTATTGATGCTTGCTCGTGATTGCTTCATAGTAATAGATGCTTGCTCGTCGAATGCCTTTTCCAGTGTTTACCTCTTGTGTGCTTCCGCGGGTACTCTCGGAGACGATCCGAGTTTGCAATCGACTACACCTTCGGCTTTGTCTTCTCATCAGGTAAGGGGGATCATATATCATGCTTATAAATTTCATCTCACTTGCGCCTAGGTGTAGGATAGAACGGTTGCTTGATCCTACCACTTCATAATCATGACTCTCAAATAAACCCAAATAGCCATGTCCTCCACATCCTAGCAAACTTTGTTCGGCTATGTTACTATTGCTCGCTGCTCAGCCACTGCTTAATATGCATGCTAGGATGCTATCAACTGTTATCCTGTTACTCCTTGGATTGGGCTATCACATTATTATATTGTTGTTGATGATATGATTATTATAGTGACTATAGTCGACGAAGGATGGAAGGTCTAGGCTATCCCGCCTCAACGCTTTGTTCCATTCGAGTCACCTAGGATCCGAGTTCCGAGTAATGGTTTTAAGACTGAGCGTGCCTAACCGCGTGTGGGATTTTATGGGTTCCCCTTTTCTTACCTACCTAGCTTCAGACATTTCTAGTGGTGGCCCAAGCTGATTTACCATTTAAAAACCGTGTGTGTGTCTATCGGGTGGCTCCTGGCAGATATTCTTTAAAACAACCTGGGTCACGGGGGACATGGTTTCCTTGTTGGTCCAAACCATGTCCGGCTGAGAACCCGGCATCATGTGAGAATTTACCGGCAATCCAAACCCGCGACAGACGGTAGAGACCAGATCGAGAGCGCGGCCGGCTCCTGAGCTGGATGTCGACTCACCGGGGGCCACTCGGATTTGTGCGTTGTTAGTTAGAGGGACCTGTTGTTTCGGATCTCTCGGAACTATATCATAAAATGGTTGCCTGTGATGGGTAGCAACTCAGAGAGATGGGCGTGCGTGTAGAGCCTTGTAATGGGCAGTTGGTACACCCCTGCAGGGTTAAATCTTTTCGAGAAGCCGTGTCCATGGTTATGGACGACTTGAGACCTACTCCTTGTTCACAGACAACAACAACTTAGATAATCTTAATAACTTGATCAATGTGTGTGTGGCTTGATTGCTTCTTCTTCGTCGGGATGCGAAGGGGAGGATAAGGATAGGATAGGTGTTATGTTTTCCTAAGTAGCTGATAGCAGACTTGTTGGAGGCGATTCCTCATCGACTGCTTGGTTCTCATCTTACTCTAAAATAGATCGTTAGCCACTCATATATTGCTAGTGTGGCTACAACCTCACCACTACCCCCATCTTACCGTGAGAAGTTAGTCACAAGATTTGTTGATATAGCTCACCCCTTCTTTTCTCTTTTACGCACGTTATGCAAACGATCTTGGACTTTAGAGGAGCTCGACAACCCTTCTTCTGGACGCCTTCGTGGAGACTCGACGACGACAAGTTAGGCGGATCCCGACGGAGAGCCTGGACCCGTGTGGCTAAGGGAATAGTGTGTTTTACCTTTGCCAATAGGCATTTGATTATAGTCTGTACTCAGACATGTATCTTCCGCTGATGTATTGTATTAAGGCATTTGTATGCCGATTGTATGAGATGTTGTATCCTTGTATCTGTAATGTTGTGATATCATGTTGGAAATCTGGGGCATATGGTAGTGTCATATGTCTTGGTGCGACCAATATATGCTTCTCCCCCGGATCTGGACGGAAACATCTAGATCTGGAACAGTACCGCATATCGGGCCTTACAACTTGGTATCTGAGCCTTACCTACCATAGGATCCCTTTTCTGGCCGAAGTTGAGTCTAGACAAAAACTATTTTGTAGTTACTAAGTTAGTTATCTGAGAGTAGGATTGTTTTTCCTCCTTACCCATGCTCTGATCAGGACAAGTGTCTTAAGTGTTTTATTCTCGCCTTATCCCCCTTCAAACTCTAGGATCTCGAGTGCGTGGAATATCGAAATCATTACAATGCCTTGCTTGAAGCGTATTGTCTCGATTCCGATCTCAGGTTCGGAAATCCCGTATTACCTTTAGTTTATCCGACTCTGGTTTAAATCTTGGTCATCCGTTGACTTCAGTCCTCTTTCCTAGTATCCTCGCGATTTGAGTGAGAGTACTTCCCTTTACCGTCATTTTGAATTGTCGTTCTTCCTTTTGATCTCCTGATGGATTCGATCTTTGACGTCGCCATCTCCCTGCGGAAAGTTTCTCGATGGAAGTTTGACGTCGACATGGAGCAGGGTCCCATGTTGGTGGTGTTGAAGATTGCCGACTCTCTTTTTCTCTCCCCTCTCTACTCCCCCGATCCTCCAGGATCTCGGGACGAGATCCCTTGTTGGTGGTGTTGTATTGTAACAGCCCGGGATTTTCGCTCAAATTAAAAAATTTGTTTGTTGCATTATTTTGTTGATTGCTAGAATTCTTTGTAGTATTTGCTTCGCCAATTTATTAATTGGTGATTATATTCTCCCCCCCCCCCCCCCCGTTCTTTCTCGTATCGGATGCGGGACCTAACCTTTCCACCACGGCACACGACCTTTGCGACATCGGGTTCACCCGAGCACCGTCGCAACTTCCGGCACAAGACCAGCCATCGCCATCAGAACGAAAAACCCCATTTAATACTTAAATGGATTATTACTTTGGGCGCCATAAAATATTCTCGGAACGTTATAGAAGTGAGGTAGAATCGTAGGCTCATCGCACTAAGCGCGTGGTTCGAGATTTCGCCTGAATCGTAGGTCATATGGACTCCCGGCGGTCAGAAATGTGGAGTATCGGACACGAGAGAGAAACCCCGAGGGTGTTTGCGGAAACATAGCCATCCATGCCATCCTATATAAAGACCACCTCTCTCCCTAGCCCTTCTAGGGTTTCCCCTAACACAAATTTGCATCCACCCCCTCCATTGAGCCCAGATCTGCCCCAAATTAGCCCAAAATCTCGAAACCCTAGCTCCTAAACATCCCAGGCCGTTGGATCTGCATATCGATGGTCCAGAGGCAGCCACGTCACCCTCCCAGCCTCCAAATCGAATCGGTCCCCGCACGGCCAAGCCATCCGCCGTTGGGCCCGCTCCGGCCCGGATCTCACTGCCGCCGTTCTCCCGTGGTCGCCCGAGAACCTGCCGAGCCGCCGCCTTGATCCGGCTGGTGAGCCACCCACGCGCCGGCGAGCAGCACCCCCGCTGGACGCCCCTCAGGCCAGCCCCGAGCCCCTCCTCTTCTCTTTCCTCCTCTCATCCTCCTCCTCCTCCTCGCCTCTCTCTCTTCTCCTCGCAGCAACCGCACCATGGACGCCAACCAGAGGTCGCCGCCGCCACGGAGCTCGCGCCGCTGCCCCTTGGATGTCGCCACCGGTCGGATCTCCTCCTCCTGCAACCGGATTCGGCCGTGCTGCATCCGTCCTTGCCGTTGGGACCTCTCCGGAGTTGCCCAGCGACAGCCTCCGTGGCTCGGCTCGTCCCGAGCATGAGACGCATCGCGTCCCTGCCCCTGCGTCGTTGACCTCCAGATGGGCCGGCCTCAGCAGGGCGGCCCATCTAGGGCGAGCCAAGCCCATCCCGAGAGCGCGGCCTCCACGCTAGATCCCGCCCAGGGCATAGCGCCCCTATCCAGCGCCCACGCCTGGGACTTGGGCCAGGCCCGCGAGGTGAGGCCACAGCTTTTCCTTTTTTTCTTTCCTACGCATTATTTGGATTGGCCCAATATTTTTGCCTGCTGTGTAGCGCCATGGGCGTGTGATAGTTATCTTGCGCCGCCTCTGTTTAGCCCGTTTGCTGTAGATTCGGCCCAATGCACCTTTTTCTGTTTGGACAGATTAATTGGCAGATTATTGTTGTAACTTGCGGTAGCTATATCTTTTCAACCGTAGCTCGGTTTGCGACATGTTTTATATGAAAGTTGCTCCGTTTTTCGCATAGATTATATAAATGTGCTCTTTTGACATGTTTGCACTTATCTACATGTTGTTTAATTGCTATTTACATCGCATGCCACTGTAAACTGTTTATTTAATAACTTTTTAACCGTTGCTCCGATAAAAATGTTCTTTACATGTAACTTGACTAGAATTTCATGTAGATTGTTTTTATGCTATCGTTTGTTGTTGTTAACCAACCTAAAATATGGTTTAGAGCATAACAGTACCAAATTCTTTAATTGTCGCGGGGTACTTAGTGTTATGACATGTTTAGCATTTTACCTCACTTAAATTGACTAGCATAGATAGTTTACTTTGTGCTTCACCTATTTCCATGTTTGTGTCATATGGCATGCTTGAGTGAGATGCCATGTTAATAACCTTGCTCATGTTGTGTAGCTAAACAACTTGAACCATTCTAAATGTGCGGTATCATCGTGTGTGACAAATACTCCACATAACCTGCTAGTAACCGCTCTCGACGATAGATGAGATACCGTAGTGCGTTGTCTCGTGTTGTCTTCTTGTTGATGCTTTCTCGTGATTTATTCATAGTAATAGATTCTTGCTCGTCGAATGCCTTTTCCAATGTTTACCTCTTGTGTGCTTCCGCGGGTACTCTCGGAGGCGATGCGAGTTTGCGATCGACTACACCTTCGGCTTCATCTTCTCATCGGGTAAGGGGGAGCATATATCATGCTTATCACTTTCAGCTCACTCGCGCCTAGGTGTAGGATAGAACGATTGCTTGATCCTACCACTTCATAATCATGCCTCTCAAATAAATCCAAACAACCATGTCCTCCACATCCCAGCAAACCTTGTTCGGCTATGTTACTATTGCTCGTTGCTCAGCCACTGCTTAGTATGCATGCTAGGATGCTATCAGCTGTTATCTTGTTACTCCTTGGATTGGCCTATCACATTATTATATTGTTGTGGATGATATGATTATTATAATGTTGACTATACTCAACGAAGGATGGAAGGTCTAGGATATCCCGCCCCGACGCTTTATTCCATTCGAGTCACCTAGGATCCGAGTTCTGGGTATTGGTTTTAATACTGACCGTGCCTAACCGCGTGTGGGATTTTATGGCGTTCCCTTTTTCTTACCTACCTAGCTTCAAATATTTCTAGTGGTGGCCCAAGCTGATTTACCATTTGAAAACCATGTGTGTGTCTGTCGGGTAGCTCCTGGCAGATATTCTTTAAAACAACCTGGGCCAGCGGGGACATGGTTTCCTTGTTGGTCCAACCTGTCCGGCTGAGGACCCGGCCTCATGTGAGAATTTACCGGCAATCCAAACCTGTGACAGACGGTAGATACCAGATCGAGAGCGCGACCGGCTCTTGAGCTGGATGTCGACTCACCGGGGGCCACCCGGATTTGTGCGGTGTTAGTTAGAGGGACCTGTCGTTTCGGATCTCTCGGAACTAAATCATAAAATGGTTTCCTGTGATCGGTAGCAATGGAGAGAGATGGGTGTGTGTACGGAGCCTTGTAAGGGGAAGCTGGTACACCCCTGCAGGGTTAAATCTTTTCGAGAAGCCGTGTCCACGGTTATGGACGACTTGAGACCTACTCCTTGTTCATAGACAACAACAACTAAGATAATCTTAGTAACTTGATCAATGTGTGTGTGCCTTGACTGCTTCTTCTTCGTCGGGATGCGAAGGGGAGGACAAGGATAGGGTAGGTGTTACGTTTGCGTAAGTAGCTGATAGCAGACTTGTTGGAGGCGATTCCTCATCGACTGATTGGTTCTCATCTTACTCTAAAATAGATCGTTAGCCACTCATATATTGCTAGTGCGGCTGCAACCTCACCACTACCCACATCTTATCGTGAGAAGTTAGTTACAAGACTTGTTGATATAGCTCACCCCTTCTTTTCTCTTTTACGCACGTTATGCAAACGATCTTGGACTTCAGAGGAGCTCGACGACCCTTCTTCTAGACGCCTTCGCGGAGACTCGACGACGACTAGTTAGGCGGATCCTGGTGGAGAGCCTGGACCCGTGTGGTTACGGGAATAGTGTGTTTTACCTTTGCCAATAGGCATTTGATTATAGTATGTACCCAGACATGTATCTTCCGCTAATTTGTTGTATTAAGGTAGTTGTATGCCGATTGTATGAGATGTTGTATCCTTTTATCTGTAATGTTGTGATATCATGTTAGAAATCCAGGGCATCTGGAAGTTTCATATGTCGCGGGGGGACCGATGTGTGCTTTGTCCCCGGATCTGGACGGAAACATCTAGATCTGGAACAGCACCGCATATCGGGCCATACATAAACAGTGGTGTAAATATGGGCCGGGGTCCCATGATGTTCACTAGTGATGTTTCTCTCCCAAAAGACGATAAACGACAATTGACAGGATTAAAAACGCACTGCAATGCTAACAATGCTACAAAATAAAGGAAGATGCTCAAAAGCATGGGCGGTACACCAAGATAAGTAGAACGAAATCCATCTGCATCTACTACTAATCATCCACCTTGAGATATCTATCTAGAACATCTCGCTGGTATTAAGTTGTGAGCCCCACCCAAAGTGTAAACCCAAAGCAACAGACAACTGCATTAAAAGAACTTTGCATAAAGTAAACAATCCTTGCAACCGCGGTTAGAAGCATCATTGTTTTCCACCTTGTGGCAAAAACACATCCCCTAGACTCATGTTTCTGTCACTCAAGCTAGTCATCAGGGGGCATGAACCCACAATCAAGCATAACGTTCCCTCTTGGAGTCACTACCTACTACTTGGCCAAGGCAATAAACAGCAACCGAGAACATGCAAGAATTACTCAAGAACAAAAATATAAAAGGAGAAGAACCAAATATATTACTCATCACAATCTGAACATAATCTCATAATCAATCAGATCCCACCAAACTCAACATAGCAATAGCAGAAAGAATTACATATCTTCCTTGATCATGTAGGGAAGCTCACCAGGTCTAATCCATGAAGAACAAACAGGGGGAGAGGACATCACATAGCTACTGATCATGGACCCATGGTCCAAGGTGGACTACTCACGGATCATCCAGAAAGCGTCCATGGTGGTGGAGAAGCTCCCGGAGGTCAATCCTCCCTCCGGCAGGGTGCCGGGAAGAGGTCTTCTAGTTCTCCCGATATTGGAAGCGCGGCGACGGTGGAATGGATGCGAGATCACGAAAAAGGGTTATGTTCTCGGGGGTTTTGGGACGAGGGAAATATATAGGCGAAGGGGGGCAGCCAGGAGGGCCACCAGGGGTCCAGGCGACCCTCTGGTATGGCCCCACCCTAGGCCTCGCCCATAGGGCGCCTGGAGTCCTGGTGGGTCCCCTCCGGCCCCCCTTCGGGACTCTGGAATCTTCCGTTGCGTTGATTTTTTATATATCTTCCCCGGAATGTTTCTGGCATTTTACGTAATGGGAAAACCTGAAATAAAAAGACATCGGAAAACAGAAATTGGCACTGGGGTGCACTGAGTTAATAGGTTAGTCCAAATATGATCAAAAGTGTATCAAAAGCATAGTAATATCACCCAAAACATGCATGGAACAAGCAGAAATTATAGATACGTTTGGGACATATCAACATCCCCAAGCTTAATTCATGTTCGTCCTCGAGTAGGTAAATGATAAATAGGATAATTTCTGTGGTGACATGCTACCAACCGTAAAAGAACTTTTAAGTAAAGCAATCAAGGTATGTAATTCAATTCAGGTCATAACAATCAAGAGTCTATATTAGCATTGAAACAAGCAACATAAGAACACAAAGGTGCAAGAGCTCCCGCTGTCCGTGACTCGAATGTCTCCAGGTGGTGTTTGCGTGCAAGAAGTGGGGGATGGGAATACAAGAGAGGAAAAATATTTATTTTTTGAGAACTCAATCTACTAAAATTTCACACTTGGTGTCGGGACCCGGGGTTAGCGTATGCAAGTACAGTTAAGACATAGTCATATGGAGAGCCGAGAACCGCACCCACTTGTCTAAGCAGACAAGGTCAAGCACTGAACATTCTCGGAAAGCATCATACGTGAGGGGCATCCCATCCAGGCCGGATGATCAACTGAGATGGGTCCTCATCGTCCGCACACAAGTCAAATGATATGGGTGGTGAACTCCCATATTCAAAGACAAGTCGCCTCAACCATACTACCGACTATCTCAAAATTCTTACATAGACTTACTCCAGCCCGATCACTTAGTCGGGGTCTAGGGCGGGCTCGATCATACCACAAAGTGTGCACGAGACAGAGTCTCGAACAATCGCATCGCGATGCCCCAAGCTGCGCACATCTAAGGGCCATTTGGTGTATGAAAGACCGCCAGCCAGAACACAACTAAGGTCTCGAAAACCTATACAAAGACATGCATGCTATAAACATACACGCAGCACACATGCCTTGTATGAACAGCAGGTACCATTGCAATTCTCTACAAAGTGTACAATTTTATTGATAAGTCTTATAGAGTACAAACAGAGATCACATACATGTGATCCAACATTACAACACAGGCGGAAGCAAATTATGTCTGAGTACAGACAAGTTTAACAAATGGCTTAACAAGCCTTATTTAAACAGAAAGCCCTCCACGAGGGAACCAGTCGTCTGACTGGGACTAGAATAGTTGGTCTTCAGTCGTCCAGCTCGATGAAGAAGCCACCTTCGGGGTCAGTGGCATCATCTAAAACATAGATTAAGCAAACGTGAGTACAAAGTCGTACTCAGCAAGACTTACATAGGAGCTATACTACTCATGCACATGTGTCAAAGTAAAGGGAGGTGGGGTTCACTTGCAGAAGTGCCAGCTTTGACTTGGCTAATCCTGAACTACGAGTACCAGACTTTGAGGTAAGAAGCGTACACGAGTCCACTACTTTCTCCAACCAATACACCACAATGGTGCCTTCCTCGACTTCCCCACGAGAAAGCACGCCATAGCACTCACACTTATCTTGGTGTGTTTTAGAAGTATCTGGTTCAAGTTATCTAATAATCAAGCTAAGCTTTCCAAGCAGTCCATAACCGCGGACGCGGCTATTCGAATAGTTTTGTTAACCTTGCAAGGGTGTACCACTACACACACATGACCATCATTTACCGCCTTTGATCTCGACACCATTCAAGGGGTGCCAGCGAGGATGCTCACCACAACTTTTACCTCATAGCCGATCTAGTCCGAGAAAGCCGCCTACTTGGGTTGGTTACCACAATCGTGAACCCGGCCGGTTTACCGAAGTGGACCCAAGTGATGTGTGCGTGGTGCATAAGCCGTTCTCGGATGAGCCGTTCTCTCACTTAGCATCCAGGCCACAGACCTACGAGAACTCCGAACTATTGCAACATCTCGACATCGAAAGGGAATGAGTTAGTAAGTTGAGAGGGGTCAGTGAGCCCAATGTGTGGTTGTACTCTTCATCTTGGATCACCACACAAGAACTCGTACTAGGGCGGTGTTCAACGAGACAACCCACCGTGTACTCCTACACAACCTCTCATCGTTCACCTTGTATTAGGGTCGATTCACCAACACTTTTCTACCATCAAACATGATCATTCCCATCCCGACTCACATCACAGTAACAACATGGTATCATACTAAGCATGAAATAAGCAGTAACATTGCAGGGGCCACATGATATCAATCAACTCCTACATTTGCTAGGATTGTGGTTTGCTTACTACTATGACAAAAGGATAGGTCATGCAAAGGAATGGGTTCATCTATGCGGTAGAAACGAAGCATGGTGATCATACTAAACAATGCATAAGCGAGACATGAGGGGGAAGTGGGATTTTATCGACATGATCAATGGGGGTTTGCTTGCCTTGCTGACGAGGTTCGGGTTCTGGATCTTCAGCGAAGGGGGTAGCCTCCTGCTCCGGTTCCACCTCTACTCGACAAATAAAGCACGAAGTAGAAATCAATATGAATGCAATGCTCAAGCACATGAATGAATGTTGAAACTAGAAGTATAAGTTTTGATGTGTGTGAGACAATTCCATTTAAGTGGAATATATTGCATTTAAAATGAAAATTCAAACTCCACATTTGAATTCAACTTAGTCAAGTTGCAAGTGACATGGTTTGATCATTTTGAATCATCTTCACTTGTATAAGATGTGCTTCTGATGTATGGTTGAAGTATATCATAATTCCATGGTCCAAGTAGCAAAATCATTTGGTTTGAATTTGAATTAATTTCAAATAAAGCAAATGACATATGCCACTGGTCCCATTTTAAAATCAACTCAAACAGAATTGAAAGTTGCATATTTGGAAAGATAATTTTCTCCTGATCATTTTTCATATATTATTTGTCCAATTTGGAGTTAATATGAATTTTCTATGAATTTCCAAAGTTTGGGGTATTTTCTGGAATTTCTGGAATTATATAAATCATTTTGCTTTTCTGGAAATTCAATTAAATCATTTATTGCGCAAGTGCTGACGTCAGGGGGGGTTGACAAGTGGGGCCACCTTGTGAGTGGCTGGGGTTAACTAACCCGTGGATTAACTTAATCCAGTGGCTTAATTAAGCCACTGGGCCCACTGGTCAGTGACCAAGGGGGTCACTAACTGGGTGATTAGTGGTTAACCCACCGGCGGCTTGACGCCGGCGACTGGAACCACGGCGGCGACTCGCCGGAGTGAGCTAGGGGCCACAGGAGGGCAAACGGAGGGCACCAACTTGCTCCTGGAGGTCGTCCGCGTCTTCTGGAGGCAACAGGGGGTCGCGGGGAGGTCGGGAGCGACGACGGCGACGACTCCTGCGGAAGCAGAACCACGGCGAGGTTGCAGATGTGGTTGTAGTGCACGGTTTGAGCTGTCCTTGCGTGCGTTCGAAAGCTGGAACCACTGGGAGTCAAACGCGCGCGCTGGACGCGATGATGGGGCACAGGGGCGACCTCATCGTCGTCCATGGCGGCGAAGTACTTTGGCATCCATGGCAGAAACGGATAGAGAACGAGAGGGAGGGCACTAGGTTAGGGGAAACGGTGAGAAGCTCACCACGAATGCGACGGGATGGCTAGTGGGCTCGGGGAAGCTCGGAGCTGGCCGGAATTTGAGGACGATTCGCGGCGGCCGGAGTTGGGGAAGATGAAGCTAGCGTCACGTCCAGGGGCTCTTCTTCTCGATTGGCTGCACTCCTTGGCGTAGAGGACGACGGCGAAGCAGATGGACAAGGTGGCGCGGCTGGTCGACGGCGTTGTCCACGAGTTCTTCTCGTCGGTGCTCCGGCAGGGTCTCGGGTGGCGATGGATTCGAGCACGGGAGGAGGAGGAGGAAGCTCTGGAGGGGGGAATGGACGTGGCGTGCTCCAGGGCGTCTCCAGGTGCGAGAAGAGGCCACGGGGAGGCTTGGAAGCTCGACGGCGTCGAGGTGTCGTCCCCAGCTAGCTCGGTGGCATTCCACCGAGCAGCTTGGAGGCGCGGGACGGGGAAGAAGACCCCCATGCCCTTTTGGGCCGGCTGGGCTGGGGGTGGGCCGGCTTCGCCTAGGCGCCAGGTAAGTTTCCTGCTCCTTTTCTGTTTAATCTTTCCTTTCTTTTCTGTAATTTTTGTTTTGATTTTGGTAAAAATACCAAATCATTTTATTAAATGCTGAAAACTTTTATGTGGCCTCATAATAATATAGGCTAGCCACTCATAAACTTTCAACATTTTTAAAATTCAAATGATTTGAATTTTAAATCAAAAAGGGGTATTTCTTTAATTCCAAGGTACTTTTTGAATATTTGAAAAATCTATGAGCATGGGGTGGGTCCCACATCACTTGATATGTGATCACACTCATTTATAAGACTTTTCAAAACTCTAACATGAATTTTTGGAGAAGATTTTTATCTGGCCTTTTGAATTAATTCATCTGGGAGTGTTCCTTCTCCCATTTGGATTTTGAATTTGATTTCCAAGATTTCCTTTTGAAATTTTGACATGATGCAAGGTTACTTTGATCCTAGCACATTACCTAACAGACGGTTCTGACAACTCGCCCCCACTCAACAGAATCTCGTCCCGAGATTCAGAAGTCTGCGGGAGGAAGGAGGGGTACTCGGCACTGAGACGGTCTTCTCTTTCCCACGTAGCTTCTCTTTCAGAGTGGTGTGACCATTGCACTTTCAGAAACCTAATCTTCTGACGACGAGTGACACGCTCTGCGGAATCAAGAATACGAACGGGGTATTCTCGATAAGAAAGGTCATCTTGAAGATCAAGCGTTTCATGGTCGACTTCGCGGATGGGGTCCTTGAAGCAACGCCTGAGTTGGGACACATGGAATACATCATGTACTCGGGAGAGGTGCAGAGGTAGTTCAAGTTGGTAGGCAACTTCTCCACGTTTATCAATAATGCGGAAAGGTCCGATGTAACGTGGGGCTAACTTGCCTTTGATACCGAAACGTTGGGTTCCCTTCAGAGGAGTAACCCGAAGGTAAGCCTTCTCATCCAGATTGTAGCTCTCTTGCCTATGATGACGATCATAGTAGCTTTTCTGACGAGACTGGGCTCCTTTCAATTGTATCCAAAGAATTGTCTTTCACTGGTTTGTGACCAGTTTAAAGGTGTTCGACATCGTTGTCCATAAAGGAGTTCAAAAGGAGCCATGTTCAGACTAGATTGAAAACTATTGTTATAAGCAAATTCGGCAAATGGAAGAGACTTCTCCCAATTCTTTCCGAATGAGATAACACAAGCTCTGAGCATGTCTTCAAGAATTTGGTTAACCCTTTCGACTTGACCGCTAGACTGAGGATGGAAAGTTGTACTAAAGGAGAGATGAGTTCCCATAGCATTCTGAAAGCTTCCCCAAAATCTAGAGGTGAAAAGGCTACCACGATCAGAATTGATTTCCAAAGGAACACCATGAAGGGATACAATTCTAGAGATGTACAAGTCCGCTAACTGGCTAGCAGTTATAGACTCGCGAACCGGAAGGAAGTGAGCAACTTTGGAAAGCCTATCTATGACAACGAAGATGGCATTGTTTCCTTTCTGGGTTTTTGGAAAGCCGGTGATGAAGTCCATACCGACTTTGTCCCATTTCCACTCGGGAATAGATAAAGGTTGAAGTGTACCAGCAGGTCTTTGATGTTCTCCCTTAATGCGACGACAAACATCACATTCGGCAACAAATTGAGCAATGTCTCTCTTCATCCTAGTCCACCAAAATCTCTGGCGTAGATCTCGGTACATTTTTGTGCTACCGGATGAATTGAGAGGGGTGTGTCATGGGCTTCCTTGAGGATGGGTTGCCTTAGTTCCTTATTCTTAGGTACTACCAAACGATTTTCAAAGAATACCGTTCCTTTGCTATCTGTGGAGAAACATTTAGCAACTCCGCTAGCAATGTTCTCCTTGATCCGGCGAACACCTCGTGCACGCCTTTGGGCAACTATAATTTGATCCTCAAGAGTTGGTTTCGCCACCAAGGTAGAAAGATAGCCATGAGGAACAATTTCAAGGTTGAGCTTGCGAAAGTCCTCATGAAGAAGTGGTTGATACTTTTGTAACATGAGGTTGTTACAATACGACTTACGACTTAGTGCATCATCCATGACATTGGCTTTGCCTGCGGTGTAAGAAATTACTACGTCGTAATCTTTTATCAACTCAATCCAGCGTCTTTGCCTGAGATTAAGATCTGGCTGGGTGAAAATGTATTTGAGGCTTTGGTGGTCGGAATAGATCTCGCAACGGTTACCAAGGAGGTAATGTCGCCAAGTTTTTAGGGCATGAACTACGGCAGCGAGTTCAAGGTCATGGGTAGGATAGTTCTCTTCATGTGGCCGCAACTGGCGTGAAGCATAAGCTACCACATGTCGATCTTGCAGAAGTATGCATCCTAACCCTTGCCGTGATGCGTCACAATAGATCTCGAAATCCTTTTTGGTGTCTGGAGGTGCAAGTACGGGTGCAGAAGTCAATCTTCTTTTTAGCTCTTGAAAGCTTTCCTCGCACTTGGGAGTCCATAAGAATTTCTTATCTTTCTTGAGGAGTTCAGTTAGAGGCTTTGCAACTTTAGAAAAGTTCTCGACGAAGCGACGGCAATAGCTGGCTAGGCCAAGAAAACTCATAACTTGCTTAACCGATTCAGGTGGAGTCCAGTCAAGGACGGCCTGAACTCTCTCGGGATTCACAGCAATGCCTTTTGCAGAAATCACGTGGCCTAAGTAGGTCACTTCTGGTAGCCAGAATTCACACTTGGAGAATTTAGCATACAGGCGATGCTCTCTAAGTTTCATCAATACCAGCCCTAGGTGTTCGGCATGTTCTTCTTCGTTCTTCGAGTATATAAGGATGTCATCGAGGTAAACCACGACGAACTGGTCCAAATACTCCATGAAGATCGAGTTCATCATGCGTGAGAAAGTGGCGGGGGCATTGGTTAAACCAAAGGACATGACGGTGTACTCGTAAAGACCATAACGAGTAGTAAAAGCCGTTTTGGGAATGTCCTCGTTTCGGATTTTGATTTGATGATAACCTAATCTCAAATCCATCTTTGAGAAGATGGAGGATCCTGCAAGTTGATCATAAAGATCATTGATCCTGGGCAATGGGTACTTGTTCTTTAACGACGCTAATTTTAGCGGGCGATAGTCTACGCACATCCTTTCTGTTCCATCTTTCTTCGTTACGAACAGAATGGGGCAACCCCATGGCGATGAGCTAGGGCGGATGAAGCCTTTCTCCAACAAAGCTTCCAGTTGGGTTTTAAGCTCAGCTAACTCACGTGGGGCCATTTTTTACGGGCGTCTAGAAATTGGTGCGGTTCCTGGGGCAAGATCCACTATAAACTCTACACATCTGTCGGGTGGCATGCCCGGCAGCTCTTCAGGAAAGACATCCGGGAAGTCACGAACCACTGGAATATCTTCAAGCTCGGGAAGGGGAAGTACATTCAAAGAATGCACTTGGATTCTTGTTCTGGGTGAGGTGTAGTTGGCTGTTTGGCCTGAAGGGTGGGTGAGTTTCACGGATTTGCCTTTTCAATCCAGGTAGGCATTCTGTCTTGATAGCCAATCCATGCCAAGGATGACATCAATGTCTGAAGACTTGAGGGCTATGAGTGAAGCAAGGAATACTAAACCCTCAATTTCCATTTGATTACCATGGCTCACCCTATTAGTTTGCCATCTTGACCCTGGAGTTTGAATAATCATTGTGGTGGACAATTCAACAAAAGATAACTCATGAAGAAGTGCATAACTTTCCAACATGAATGAATGAGATGCTCCTGGGTCGAAAAGAACGGAAGTAGGAACAAAATTGACTGGGAGCGTACCAAGAATGACGTCAGTGGTGTCGTCAGTCTCTTCGGCGGCAATCTGGTTCACACGTCCACGAGTGGCGGGAGGAGCGGGTTTGGCGGTGTAGACCTTCTGGGGTGGCTTGCCACGGCCATTGTTGTTGTTGTTGTTGCCTCCGGGACGTGGTGGAGCATTCTGGTGTTGGAGCTGGTTCTGGGGGCACTCTCGAGAATAGTGGCCTGCCTGACCACACTTGTAACAGGCTCCGAAAACAGTGCGGGGAGCTGGGTTGTTTGGTGGAGCTGGGTGGAACTAGGTGGGTGGACGAGGCGCCACATAGGATGGCCTCGGGGGGTTGTTCTGGCGGAACATACTGTTCGGAATCCAGATCTTGCGCTTCTGGGAGCCAGAACTGGATGAACCATCATCTCTGGGGTGTTTGCGAAAGTCGTTGGGGGTGTTCATGTCCTCTGCTTTGATGGCCTTGTTGACAAGGACCTGGAATGTGGCAAAGTCATGAAGATTGAGCTCACGACGGAGTCCAGTGTTGAGGCCACGACGGAACCTCTCTTGTTTCTTGGAGTCGGTGGAGACTTCTTTGGTAGCATAACGAGCCAGTCGGTTGAACTCACGACTAAACTCATCAACGGTCCTTCTGCCTTGAGTGAGGTTACAGAACTCCTCACGCTTGCGGTCCATAAGACCCTTGGGAATGTGATGCTCGCGGAAGGACGTGCAGAACTCCTCCCAAGATGCAGGTGGTCCAACGGGACGCATATTCAGAAAGTTCTCCCACCAAGAGCTAGCTGCACCTTCAAGGTGATAGGTGGCATAGCTGACCTTGTCACCATTTGCAACACGGCCTGCTTGGAGCTTCCTTTCGATGCTGCGAAGCCAGTCATCGGCGTCAAGGGGCTCGGTGGAGTAACTAAAAACCGGGGGATGAAGCCGGATGAAGTCGTTCAGGGACACCGACTCATTGCGCTGCTGAGTGGTGTTGCGTGCGATGACTTCCAGCAGGTGGTGAGAGTCACGGCGGTTCCTCTCGACCTCCATTTGAACTTGGGCCATCGTGGGTGGGGGTGGAAGGTTGCCTTCCTCCTGGTCATTCCCACGACCTTGGTTCCGACAAACCTGGCCACGGGTTCCTTGAGACATCCTGAAGGTGAAAAATCAAAGTCAAACAGAGTTGATTGGAAGAGTCTAAACAAGGTATTGAAGTACTGGAAGGATTACAGAGCAAAGGAAGTAATCATCTTGACAACATGGTGATAAAGCATACAAGCCATATATTCACAAGCTGTCATACAAACCATACATCGTTTTAGTACAAGCACTAAGCTAATACAAACGTGATGAAGATGATACATCCTTCAGAGGCACTCTGACTTCCTATACATTATTTATCTAAGCCTCTGGAATCTTAGACACCTTGCATACAATATACTAAGATACTACTACATCATCACTAAGTAAGACCACAGGCGGTCTCACTCATCTCCATCTCCATAGTAGTCCTTGTAAAAGTTACCCACGTATCCCGGTAGCTGGAGGTGACCATCGGAAAACACGGAGGCTTGTGGACCCTGATATCCATTTGGGAAAGGATGGGGCCTAGGTCCAGTGTAGGGTGGAAGCAAAGGACCACGGGGTGGAAAAATTCCTCCAATCTCGGGCCAAGCAACTCAAGAAGGCATCTGAGTCCTCACTGGGTAGATCACATCATGCTCAACTGATCCCACGCTCACAAAGGGTGCCAAAAGTGTCAGTGCTCGATACAGACGAACACGGGTGGCGTGGAGCTCAAAACGGAGAGCGCGTGCATCACGATCTCTGTCACTAGCAAACCTAGCAGTCACCTGAAGTGTTGGATCCTCTGCAGAGTGATCTGAGTAGAGTCCGGTGTAATATCCCTCTTATCCTGGAAGTGCAGCAGGGATATAGTGTGCTCCTCTCTCAGCAGTGTCATACATGAGTATGCAGCATCCTGCACAGCCATGTTCTCGGTAACGCCAATGCCATGTCCAAAGTGGATAGGCTGGGTGACTCCAACGTGGTGCGGATAGATCCGGACAATGCAGTGGAACTGCGTCTGGTTGAAGTCGTGAAACTGCTCCTCAATGGTGTACTCAGGGTACCATCGATATCCCACATAGGACATCATCTCGATCAACGTGGCGGGATGGCCACGCACACCGACGCACCTGGTCAAACGAACAATCTGCCGAGGGGGAAGATCTGCCATCTGAAACAGAAAGGAGTTTGCAATTGCATCAGATTATGAGATAAACCTGGAATGACTCGGACAGCATAACGGCTGTAATTACAAGAAAAAGACAATTTCTTACAACATGGAAACAGCACTTACATACGATGTAATAAAACAGGGAGCATAACCACTCTAACAAACCGATCACAACCTTCCTACGGCTATGAGGAAGCAAACAACAAGATGTTCTAATCAGACAGAGGAGAGCCTAGTCCTATCTTCCCGTAGAATAAGATAAGGGTGACTCAGAACTCAGAACGAAGGGGGTAAGGAGAAAAAAGAAGCCTTACGTTGTTCCCTTATATACCCAGAGTAACTATATAACTATAGCAAGCTAGACTCAACTTCGGCCAAGGCTACTAGTCCTACAGTCAGTCCTGCTCTGATACCAAGTCTGTCGGGACCCGGGGTTAGTGTATGCAAGTACAGTTAAGACATAGTCATATGGAGAGCCGAGAACCGCACCCACTTGTCTAAGCAGACAAGGCCAAGCACTGAACATTCTCGGAAAGCATCGTACGTGAGGGGCATCCCATCCAGGCCGGATGATCAACTGAGATGGGTCCTCATCGTCCGCACACAAGTCAAATGATATGGGTGGTGAACTCCCATATTCAAAGACAAGTCGCCTCAACCACACTACCGACTATCTCAAAACTCTTACATAGACTTACTCCAGCCCGATCACTTAGTCGGGGTCTAGGGCGGGCTCGATCATACCACAAAGTGTGCATGAGACAGAGTCTCGAACAATCGCATCGCGATGCCCCAAGCTGCGCACATCTAAGGGCCACTTGGTGTATGAAAGACCGCCAGCCAGAACACAACTAAGGTCTCGAAAACCCATACAAAGACATACATGTTATAAACATACACGCAGCACACATGGCTTGTATGAACAACAGGTACCATTGCAATTCTCTACAAAGTGTACAATTTTATTGATAACTCTTATAGAGTACAAACAGAGATCACATACATGTGATCCAACATTACAACACAGGCGGAAGCAAATTATGTCTGAGTACAGACAAGTTTAACAAATGGCTTAAGAAGCCTTATTTAAACAGAAAGCCCTCCACGAGGGAACCAGTCGTCTGACTGGGACTAGAATAGTTGGTCTTCAGTCGTCCAGCTCGATGAAGAAGCCACCTTCGGGGTCAGTGGCATCATCTAAAACATAGATTAAGCAAACGTGAGTACAAAGTCGTACTCAGCAAGACTTACATAGGAGCTATACTACTCATGCACATGTGTCAAAGTAAAGGGAGGTGGGGTTCACTTGCAGAAGTGCCAGCTTTGACTTGGCTAATCCTGAACTACGAGTACCAGGCTTTGAGGTAAGAAGCGTACACGAGTCCACTACTTTCTCCAACCAATACACCACTATGGTGCCTTCCTCGACTTCCCCACGAGAAAGCACGCCATAGCACTCACACTTATCTTGGTGTGTTTTAGAAGTATTTGGTTCAAGTTATCTAATAATCAAGCTAAGGTTTCCAAGCAGTCCATAACCGCGGACGCGGCTATTCGAATAGTTTTGTTAACCTTGCAAGGGTGTACCGCTACACACACATGACCATCATTTACCGCCTTTGATCTCGACACCATTCAAGGGGTGCCAGCGAGGATGCTCACCACAACTGTTACCTCATAGCCGATCTAGTCCGAGAAAGCCGCCTACTTGGGTTGGTTACTACAATAATTACCCGGCCGGTTTACCGAAGTGGACCCAAGTGATGTGTGCGTGGTGCATAAGCCGGTCTCGGATGAGCCGTTCTCTCACTTAGCATCCAGGCCACAGACCTACCAGAACTCCGAACTATTGCGACATCTGGACATCGAAAGGGAATGAGTTAGAAAGTTGAGAGGGGTCAGTGAGCCCAATGTGTGGTTGTACTCTTCATCTTGGATCACCACACAAGAACTCGTACTAGGGCGGTGTTCAACGACACAACCCACCGTGTACTCCTACACAGCCTCTCATCGTTCACCTTGTATTAGGGTCGATTCACCAACACTTTTCTACCATCAAACATGATCATTCCCATCCCGACTCACATCACAGTAACAACCTTGTATCATACTAAGCATGCAATAAGCAGTAACATTGCAGGGGCCACATGATATCAATCAACTCCTACATTTGCTAGGATTGTGGTTTGCTTACTACTGTGACCAAAGGATAGGCCATGCAAAGGAATGGGTTCATCTATGCGGTAGAAACGAAGCATGGTGATCATCCTAAACAATGCATAAGCGAGACATGAGAGGGAAGTGGGATTTTATCGACATGATCAATGGGGGTTTGCTTGCCTTGCTGACGAGGTTCGGGTTCTGCATCTTCAGCGAAGGGGGTAGCCTCCTGCTCCGGTTCCACCTCTACTCGACAAACAAAGCACGAAGTAGCAATCAATATGAATGCAATGCTCAAGCACATGATGAATGTTGAAACTTGAAGTATAAGTTTTGATGTGTGTGAGAAAATTCCATTTAAGTGGAATATATTGCATTTAAAATGCAAATTCAAACTCCACATTTGAATTCAACTTAGTCAAGTTGCAAGTGACATGGTTTGATCATTTTGAATCATCTTCACTTGTATAAGATGTGCTTCTGATGTATGGTTGAAGTATATCATAATTCCATGGTCCAAGTAGCAAAATCATTTGGTTTGAATTTGAATTAATTTCAAATAAAGCAAATGACATATGCCACTGGTCCCATTTTAAAATCAACTCAAACAGAATTGAAAGTTGCATATTTGGAAAGATAATTTTCTCCTGATCATTTTTCATATATTATTTGTCCAATTTGGAGTTAATATGAATTTTCTATGAATTTCCAAAGTTTGGGGTATTTTCTGGAATTTCTGGAATTATATAAATCATTTTGCTTTTCTGGAAGTTCAATTAAATCATTTATTGCGCAAGTGCTGACGTCAGGGGGGGGGCTGACAAGTGGGGCCACCCTGTCAGTGGCTGCGGTTAACTAACCCGTGGATTAACTTAATCCAGTGGCTTAATTAAGCCACTGGGCCCACTGGTCAGTGACCCAGGGGGTCACTAACTGGGTGATTAGTGGTTAACCCACCGGCGGCTTGACGCCGGCGACTGGAACCACGGCGGCGACACGCCGGAGTGAGCTAGGGGCCACGGGAGGGAAAACGGAGGGCACCAACTTGCTCCTGGAGGTCGTCCGCGTCTTCTGGAGGCAACAGGGGGTCGCGGGGAGGTCGGGAGCGACGACGGCGACGACTCCGGCGGAAGCAGAACCACGGCGAGGTTGCAGATGTGGCTGTAGTGCACGGTTTGAGCTGTCCTTGCGTGCGTTCGAAAGCTGGAACCACTGGGAGTCAAACGCGCGCGCTGGACGTGATGATGGGGCACAGGGGCGACCTCATCGTCATCCATGGCGGCGAAGTACTTCGGCATCCATGGCGGAAACAGATAGAGAACGAGAGGGAGGGCGCTAGGTTAGGGGAAACGGTGAGAAGCTCACCACGAATGCGACGGGATGGCTAGTGGGCTCGGGGAAGCTCGGAGCTGGCCGGAATTTGAGGACGATTCGCGGCGGCCCGAGTTGGGGAAGATGAAGCTAGCGTCACGTCCAGGGACTCTTCTTCTCGATTGGCTGCACTCCTTGGCATAGAGGACGACGGCGAAGCAGATGGACAAGGTGGCGCTGCTGGTCGACGGCGTTGTCCACGAGTTCTTCTCGTCGGTGCTCCGGCGGGGTCTCGGGTGGCGATGGATTCGAGCACGGGAGGAGGAGGAGGAAGCTCTGGAGGGGGGAATGGACGTGGCGTGCTCCAGGGCGGCTCCAGGTGTGAGAAGAGGCCACGGGGAGGCTTGGAAGCTCGACGGCGTCGAGGTGTCGTCCCCAGCTAGCTCGGTGACATTCCACCGAGCAGCTTGGAGGCGCGGGACGGGGAAGAAGACCCCCGTGCCCTTTTGGGCCGGCTGGGCTGGGGGTGGGCCGGCTTCGCCTAGGCGCCAGGTAAGTTTCCTGCTCCTTTTCTGTTTAATTTTTCCTTTCTTTTCTGTAATTTTTGTTTTGACTTTGGTAAAAATACCAAATCATTTTATTAAATGCTGAAAACTTTTATGTGGCCTCATAATGATATAGACTAGCCACTCATAAACTTTCAACATTTTTAAAATTCAAATGATTTGAATTTTAAATCAAAAAGGGGTATTTCTTTAATTCCAAGGTACTGTTTGAATATTTGAAAAATCTATGAGCATGGGGTGGGTCCCACATCACTTGATATGTGATCACACTCATTTATAAGACTTTTCAAAACTCTAACATGAATTTTTGGAGAAGATTTTTATCTAGCCTTTTGAATTAATTCATCTAGGTGGTGTTCCTTCTCCCATTTGGATTTTGAATTTGATTTCCAAGATTTCCTTTTAAAATTTTGACATGATGCAAGGTTACTTTGATCCTAGCACATTACCTATCAGAGGGTTCTGACACTTAGTCTTCTTTGGAATCCTATCTTGACTCATCCACTACTGGAAAACAGGACATTAATGACGCATCTATTTTTGCTACTAATGGCGCACATCCGGTGTGCCATTACTAGCACGCCATTACTAACTTATAGTAATGGCACACATTTTATGCGCCATTACTATCTTAGATAATACTGGCGCACCAGGAAATGTGCCATTAACAGCTTCCATGTGCGCCACTGTTATACCAATAGGATGTGTTGGGAATGTGCCCTAGAGGCAAATAAAATATGTTTTATCGAGCATATTCCATTAGTTCATAATACGTTTGATACTATGTTATAACTGTATTAAGCGGAAACATTAATACATGTGTGGTATACAAACAACCAGGTCCCTAGTAAACCCTAGTATACTAGTCCATTGGGCAATTGATGATCAAGGTTTCCTGATCATGAGACAATGGCGTCTGTTGACAATGGATTCGTATCATTGGATAATGATATGATGGACATACACCCACCAGAAGTGTTGCGATGTGATCAAGTCACATAGTTCGACATTGCGATAACTATAACGTAGTGACCAGATCCTTTGACCGTAATGATCATATGTAATTGTCATCTATGAGGAGACTTTGATTTGTATCCCACCGCCTGACTGAAATATGCTGGCCATAACGGTGCACTTTGGGTATTCCGAAATAGATGGTTGATGAGTATGCAAATAGATCAAAGCGGGATTTGTCCATCCGTGTGACGGATAGGTACTCTGGGCCCACTCGATGATATTGCATCATAAAGTTTGCAAACGTGTGACTAGGTCACGGGGTTGTAATATCACGGGAACGAGTAAACTTGTTTGTTGAGAACGAGAACGAACTAGGTATATTGGATACCGATGATCAAACCTCGGACAAGCAAAGTACCATAGGACAAAGGGAACAGGCACACGGTTAACGGATCCAACAGCGATTGAAGTTCATTCGATGGAAGCGCAGGGGCTATCAAGGATTGAAACAAGGTCCAGTTGATTAGTCATTGATCAATGAGAATTTTCTCGATCATGTCTGTTGTTTCCCGGACCGTAGGGTGTTACACTTAAGGGTACTCGATGCAGTAAGGATTGATTCGGGATCACCGGAGAAATTGGAGAGAACATCGGAATTGTTCCGATGAAGGCCGGAAGTTGTTCCGGGTATTTTGAAAGTTTCAAAATATATTTAATAATGTTTAATATATGTTTTATTATTTAATTATCTGAATTAAATATTAAAATGTATTTAAATATAATTAAAAATGGAAGAAAAGGCATATGGGCCTCATAGGGCCCATTAGGGGGAGAGGGAGTCCTCCCCCATGGGCCGTGGCGCCATGAGGGGGCCCACCCCCCTAGGGCTGCGCCAAAACCCCCTCCCTTGGATTAGTCCCACTCCGGAAGTGGAGGGGGGGTGGCACCCCTCCTTGGCCTATATAAGGAGGGGTAGGGTGCCCTTTTTTCTTCATACAAATTGATTTGAGACAAGTTTCTCTCATTTATCTCTCCCTCTTTTCTCCTTCCTCGAGTGGACTCCCCTTGTTTGGAGTCTACACTTGGTTGGGGATTTCTCCACTATACGCACGTCGTCGTGCTGCTGGAATCGGGATCCAAATCCATCTTCTTTCCGCTGCTCTACTGGTTCGGATCCCGGAGGGACGTCGGGTATACTGTATGTGTATAATCCCGTGAGGCACTACACTTGTGGTGCTACTTCATCGTCGTGGCCGTATCGCAAGGTCTTCATCGACAACGTTCCGATGGGGACGTAATCCCTTCATCGGCCTACAAGGATCGGGTGGCTACAGGAGTCATCGTGGATCTGCGCGGCATCGGGGATTGCCGGTACGACTACACCAACCACGTTCATGCGGGAACGTTTCCCGATTAACGGACTACATACTGGTATGTGATCTATTTCTGTCCGTTACTTGCATCAGCATAGCATAGGTCTTGGGTATGGGTCTCATAGGTTATGAAAAATTTGTGTTTTCTGCCCGGAACCCCAACAGTGGTATCATGAGCAAGGCTATGCTTAGATGTATTGTACGGATAGAACACATCTAGTATGTGGGCATCAATTCTCCAATTGTTACCCTCTCACGTGTACTCTTTTAGCGTTGCGGCAATGTTTGATGAAGCGGCCCCCGACCGACCTTACGCGTTTACGCGAGACTGGTTCCACGCTTGACATATGGCTTGTATCATATAAAGTGGCTGGGGGGGTGTCTGTCTCTCTGCATTAGCGATGTGAAGATGTTTGCAACGGAGGGCCCCGACAGGGGTGTAATAGAGACAATTGCGGGATTGGTGTTGTGGCTTGTTTTCGCAGGATAGAAAGAGGTTCTTTTCTCGAAACCCCTAGCAGCCACGTAAAACTTGCAAAAGATAAAGTAGAAAGGCGTTTTCAACTTTAATTTGCATGTCGGGGGGGAATCATAGCATGTATGATTTATGTTCCATCCTTTTTTGCTTATATGTTAGATATACGACGGTAGCATAATAGGATGATCCCTCACTAAAACCAACATAGTGTCCTTACCCTAGTGAGCACCACCTGGAAAGTTCTACATTATGGAGGCACCACGTGTCACACGTGTGTCAAACATTTTTTCGTTCACATGAGGTGGGTGTAGCAAGCCTGGCATATGTATATGATATGGCCTTGCATGACACAGCAAAAAATCACATAGGGTGTGGTGGCGAGCCTGGCATATGTATATGATATGGCCTCGGGACACAAGAGACCGAAAGGTCGAGCATGAGTCACATGAATGATGTGATTGGCATGATGGCCTACCTTGAACAACATACTGATGGCCGTGACGATCGGGGGAGGTATGGTGTTCAAGGATCGTGTAATCACTTAGAATAAACTATGAGGGATGTTTGTCTTAGTGGGAGTTCCAGAATTGTTTTTGAAACATGAACTCCATATTATGAACTTAATCTTCATGTATTAGCAAATATCATTGTAGATAACGTCATACCAATGTTTAGAACTATGGCTCTTTTAGTATGATAGAACTTAAGGTAAATGGGTCTTACTTCATTGATGTGTACCAACACCATTAGAGACATACTCATTAGTAATGACTAGCTAAACATAATACGAAAAACTGCTAGGAGATACACCTGACAACTCCGTAATCAAGAAAGATGATGATGAGTATCGCCCTCACCGTCACTTATGAATGACTGTCCAATACACCATAATTCATTCTATGGAATCTGAATTGTGAATGCATGTTAACCAACACGTATGACGTGCTAGGTGAACTTGAAAGCACTTGGTCACAAATCAGAGTAATGGAATATGAGTATATGGACGGGGTTTCTTTCAACTATGGTGGAAGGAACAACCTGATGAGAAAGTCACTTGGAAAATGTATAAGATACATGGAACACCTTGTGTATAACTTGGACTACTGAATGACTGGTTACTTTGCGATAACTGGGGAGTTGCATCCGCTTCCTCCCAGTTACAAAGACCATGTGTGGACTATGTCATGAAGGAGAATCGTTCACCTGTCATGAGGTCATGGTTAAAGTCAAGAACTTTAAGAGTAGAACCAATGCAGGAATGGTCATTGACGGAGAAGGTATATTTGATATACGAGTTATAAATGTCTTTCCCACGAAACACTAATTGCGGTTGATTAAGTATTCGATGCTTGAACTTACTGCTTGAGAACGGCTTGTAAGGGATGAGGTGACAATGTGTGCTGACGGCAATCAAGATAGTTGATGGTCGACAACACTCTCCCTCTACATCTATCAATTGATTAATATATGAATAAATTTTATGATCGTTTGAATGAGGACTTTATTAGTGTGTCTTGCATCTCGCGAAGACAATTATTCATATTAGTGAGAAATAAGTCAGTTGTTCTCCTTTTATGAATGATATCTCTTATGGTCACATTACGATTATGAATGAGTTATTCTTATATCGATGATCGTTGTTTGATCATTTATAAGAAATATTTTAATGCCAATAAATATCCAGGCTTAATAATGACACTACAGTTTAAGTCATGAATGGTATGATGATGTCTTAAGATACTTGATCTCTTGACACATACAAACCATGCCTTTTAGGTGAGATGACTAAAACCTCACATTCTGGTAAACGGAATGTGTACTGATTGTTGAATATCATACATTGTGATGTATCGTATGTCAGCATGTGGTGAATTTCATTATTTCGTATGTGGACTTAGATGAATATTTGTATTCACTAATGAAACATGAGTCTGAAATAATTTGAAGGGATTTCAGAGTAAAGATGGATATTAAATTAACAAGAAAGACAAGTCTCTACGATTTGATCAAAGTGACAAATGTTTTGAGTTAGTCTTGGGCATAAAGACTTGTGTGAAAGTTGTTCCACAAATTGCAATGTCTTGATACACTTCAATATGATTGATGTGCCTGAACATTGTGATCATATTCTATCAAAAAGTGTATGGTTTAAGTTATCTCTTACCATGTTACGTTATTATTGTTTAGAGTTATTAATTTAATATCCAAACGCTCACTTCAGCATAGGGAACCATCTGAGTTCGTGGAAACCAACACCATATATGTCATGGTGTGTTGTGGTTTCTAGGAAGCTTGATTTATGGAAGATAAATTATCTTTGTAGTGTATCCTTAGACAACTATGGATGCATCTTCCACAACTAGAACCAAAAGGGGCAAAACTTGTATTGCTATGTTTGGTGTTTGTCAAGAATTGTTCTTGATAAATGTGGTAATGGAAGAAAAGTGAAAGTTCAACCAAGGTAATTGACCTTGCCTCCAAATGTCAGAGTAGTGCAACGGAATATGTTCTGGAAGCAAAGCTCTACAATAAGAGGAGAAACTAATGATAATGATCATGATCTTCTGATGGGAGCTTTTACTGAGAAAGGTAGGATTCAAGAATATATATTTGCCCCTGGTGCAAAATGATATTCATGATTCACTTGTCATGTTAATGGAACAAGACATTCCTACGAACTACAAAGAAGCGATGGTGGACCTAAGTACGAGATATGACTATGAGTCATGAAATCCTATGTTGAGTTACATCTAAGATTGCTTGAATCTTATCAAGTAAGGAGGTTACTTGATATTCACAATAACTTCAGAGTTATGAGGAATAAATGTGAACATCAAAGGGACGTCAAGATTGGTTTGTCACAAAGATTGTTTCTGACAAATTCAATGGGTTGACTACAATGTGTAGCAAAGCTTGAGTCAAAGGGATATTCACTACGATTGATCCAGGATTGTTATCAATACCGTGACTTCCTCAAATCATGTATTTGAAGAAGTGTTGTAATTGGTACAACAAGAAGGTTTTGGAAAAACATATGGATACTAGTGTCTCGTAAACTGAATTCTCATTTTGATGGATGATCAAAGGATTTTGGACTTAACCAAAATATCGAGGAAACATGCATTTGCATGAAACTGAGTGGGAGCTGAATAGTTTCCTAAACTTGATATATGTAGACGACATATTTTGAGTGGGAGCTATGGGAGTATTATCCTAGACTTATATGTAAATGACATATTTGAGTAGGAGCCATGTGGTTAGTATCCTGAACTTAATATGTGTCTGACATATCTAAGTGGGAGCCATGTGGATGTTATCCTTGTCTTATATGTGGCCGACATATTTGAGTGGGAGCAATATGAGTGTTATCCTATAACTTAATATGTGCATGACATATTTGAGTGGGAGCATGATAACATCTCATATATGGATAACATATTATGAATGGTGCAGTTGGTGTTAATGATTATTTGAATCTTTCATAAATGAAGATGAATAAGTATTAAGAATTGAAGATCTATTAAGATAGATATGTGTTTAATAACATTGAGTCATAATACTTTCCTGGATAAGATTCTGAAGGAGTTCAGAATGGGACAAGTCAAGAAGTGGTCCTTACTTGTATATCCAAGAGAAGTGTTGAGTTAATCTCAGTACAAGAACAATGTGTCACAACCCCAAGTTAGGTATGTGCTAGGATCAAGTGTTCCTTTGCATCATGAAAAAATTCAAAAAGAAAATCAAATTTAGGGAAAAGAAAAGCCCTGAGAATTTAAATCAAAAGGCCAGATAAAAATCTTCTCCAAAAATTCATGTTAGATTTTTGAAAAGTCTTATAAATGAGTGTGATCACATATCAAGTGATGTGGGACCCACCCCATGCTCATAGATTTTTCAAATATTCAAACAGTGCCTTGGAATAAAAGAAATACCCCTATTTGATTTAAAATTCAAATTATTTTAATTTTAAAAATGTTGAAAGTTTATAAGTGGCTGGTCTATATTACTATGAGGCCATATAAAAGTTTTCAGCATTTAATAAAATGTTTAGCTATTTTAGTTAGCTAAACAGAACAAATGTCAGAAGAAAACAGAAAAAGGAAATAAGAAAAAGGAGCAGGAAGCTTACCTCTCGCCCAGGGCGAGGCCCAGTAGACGGCCCAGCAGCCTTCTCCCTTGTCTTCTACCTCCCCGCGCCCCTAAGGTGCTCGGTGGAAGGCCACCGACGCCACCGACGACGCCACCGCGACGCCTCGCGGCTTCCAGAGCCTCCCCCTCCTCCTAAGCGCGCCACGGAGCTTCCCACGACGCCCCCGTTCCTTTCCCCCTCCTCTGGCTCTCTCTCCACCCCTCCCTCGTCGGAAATCCGCAATGCCCGAGCGCTACCGCGGAGCGCGACGCCGTTCCCACGCAGCCAACGACGTCAGGACACTGCACCGCCATGTCCCTAGTCTTCGTCGTGGTCGTCTTCATCTCGGAGCGCAAGGAATCGAACCCTTAAGCCTCGAGCATGCCGTCCCCTTCATCTTCTTCACCGCCGGCCGCCGCGGAGTCTTCGCCGGAATTCGTCACCATCAACAACCCTACGACCTCGCCGTCCTCTCCAGTAGCTCCAGGGTGAGCTCCTGCCTCGATTGATCCCTCCCGTGGCTCTCCTCGTGCCTCCCCTCGCAAGTTCACCGTTAACCGAAGCTCCGGCCGCCGCCTCCGTCGTCGTAGCCATGGCCACCGGCCTCCCCACGTTGCCCCGATGGAACAAGTGGACGCGTGACGTCTTGCTGAGTCTCCCAGTGCCCGTAGCCCCTCTTCCCGTGCCTTAGCCGCCGTTCTCGTCGAGGCCAGCACTCCGGCCGCCGCGGGATTCGTCGCTGCCGTGGCCTCGAGCCTCCTCGGGTCCCCAGGCTAGCACCGCTGGATGCGGGCGTGCACGAGGAGTGCCCCCGTGCAAATCCCGTGTTCCCCCGAGCCCCAAATCGCATTCCGGCGTGCCTCCGCCGTGAACCGAGGTCGCCGCCGGCGACACTCCGGCAGGCCCGGATTAATTAAACTTAATCACCCCCCTAATGACCCCCCTAGCCTATGACAAGTGGGCCCAGTGGCTTAATTAAGCCACTGGTTAAGTTAACCAGCCGGTTAATTAACCCCTGAGGCTGACACCCTGGACCCACATGTCAGCCCCCCCCCTGACGTCAGGCTGACACAGTAAATCATTTAAATGAATTTCCAGAGATTAATTGAATTAAAGAAATTCCAGAAATTCCAGAAAATGCAATAAACTTTGGAAATTCATAATTAATTCATCCTAACTCCAATTATAGCAAATAATATATGAAAAATGATCAGGAGAAAATTATCTATCCAAATATGCAACTGTCAACTTTGTTTGAGTTGATTTTAAAATGGGACCAGTAGCATATGTCATTTGATTTATTTGAAATTAATTCAAATTCAAATCAAATGCTTTTGCAACTTGGACCATGGAATTATACTACAATTCAACCGCACATCAGAGGCATATCATACACATTTGAAGAAGGTTCAAAATGATCAAACAATGTAACATGTAGCTTGGCTAAGTTTGAATTCAAATTGGAGTTTGAATTTGCAATTCAATTTGCAATATACTCCTTTTAAATGGAATGCTCAACACATCAGTACCTTGAACATCACCATTGCAATATTATTCATGAGATTGTGAATTGTACATTATATTGATCCTATGATTGTCATGTTGCTGATAGAAGTGGATCCGGAGCTCGAGATCACCCCCTTCGTTGAAGACTCCGTTATCGAAACCTCGTCAGCAAGGCAAGCAAACCCCCATTGATCATGTCGATAAAATCCCACTTCCCTCTCATGTCTCGCTTATGCATTGTTTAGGATGATCACTATGATAACGTTTCTACCGCATAGTTGAACCCATATCCGTTGCATGACCTATCATCTTGTCACAGTAGTAAGCAAACCACAATCCTAGCAGATGTAGGAGTTGGTTGATATCATGTGGCCCCTGCAACTGTTACTGCTTATTGCATGCTTAGTGGTACAATGAGGTTTCTTATGATGTGAGTCGGGATGATGATAAACATGGTGTTGATGAAAGTGAAACGTGTTGGTGAATCTACCCTAATACAAGGTGAACGATGAGAGGTTGTGTAGGAGTACACAGTGGGTTGTCTCGTTGAACATCGCCTTAAGTCCGAGTTCTTGTGTGGTGATCCAAGAAGAAGAGTACAACCACACATTGGGCTCACTGACCCCTCTCATCCTAGTACCTCACCCCGTTCGAACCCCAAGAGTCGCAGTAGTTCGGAGTTCTGGTACGGCTGTGGCACGGTCTGCGAAGTGGATGAACGGCTTTTCAAGACCGGCTTGGGACCCTGCACACATCGTTTGAGGCTGTACTGGAACCTCGGCCGGACTTCCATACGGATCCCCCTCAGATAGGCGACTCTCTGGACTAGAACGGAGCTGTGGGCGAAGTGTTGTGGTGGCATCCTCGCTGTCATCTCTTGAACGGTGACACGCAAAAGACGGTAACTGATGGCACGTGTGTGTAGCGGTACACCCCTGCAGGTTTAACAAAAACTATTCGAATAGCCGCGTCCGCGGTTAAGGACTGCTTGGAGAGCTGTGCTCGATTATTAGACAACTTGAACTGGATACTTCTAAAACACACCAAGATAAGCGTGAGTGCTATGGTGTGCTTCTCGTGGGGAAATCGAGGAAGTATCCATAGTGGTGTAATTGGTTGAAGAGTTGTAGTGGACTCGTGTACGCTTCTTACCTCAAGTCTGGTACTCGTAGTTCAGGACTAGCCAAGTCAAAGCTGGCACTTCTGCAAGTGAAACCCCACCTCCCTTTACCTTGATACATATGCATGAGTAGTATAGCTCCTATGTAAGTCTTGCTAAGTACAATTTTGGACTCACGTTTGCTTAATCTATTTTTTAGATGAACCCACCGACCCCGATGGTGATTTTTACCCAAAGCTTGAAGAATGAAGACTCAGACCAAGACCAAGCTAGTGTAGTCCCAGTCAGACGACTGGTTCCCTCGTGGAGGGCTTGTTTTTAGATAAGGCTTCTCTAAGCCATTTGTTAAACTTGTCTGTACTCAGACCTACTTGCTTCCGCTTGTTTGTTGTAATGTTGGATCACATGCTTGTGATCTCTGTGTGCACTCTGTAAGAGTTATTAATAAAGATGTATACTTTGTACAGAATTGCAATGATACCTGCTGTCCATACAAGGCATGTGTGTTGCGTGTATGTTTATAACATGCATGTCTTTGTATGGGTTTTCGAGACCTTAGTTGTGATCTGGCTGGCGGTCTTTTATACACAAAGTGGCCCTTAGATGTGCGCATCTTGGGGCATCGCGATGCGATTGTTCGAGACTCTGTCTCGTGCACACTTTGATGTATGATCGAGCCCGCCCTAGACCCCGACTAAGTGATCGGGCTGGAGTAAGTCTATGTAAGGGTTATAATACAATCGATAGTATGGTTGAGGCGACTTGTCTATGAGTATGGGAGTTCATCACCCATATCATTTAGACTTGTGTGCGGACGATGAGGACCCATTTCAGTTGATCATCCGGCCTGGATGGGATGCCCCTCACGTTCGATGCTTTCCGAGAACGTTCTGTGCTTGGCCTTGTCTGCTTAGACAAGTGGGTACGGTTCTCGGCTCTCCATATGATTGTGTTGTATCGAGGCTTGCATACGCTAACCCCGGGTCCCGACAGACTTGGTATCAGAGCAGGACTAACTGTAGGATTATCAGCCTTGGCCGAAGTCGAGTCTAGCATTCTATAGTTATATAGTTACTATGGGTATATAAGGGAACAACGTAAGGCTTCTTTTTCTCCTTACTGTCGGGACCCGGTGTTAGCGTATGAAAGTCCAGTTAAGACATAGTCATATGGAGAGCCGAGAACCGCACCCACTTGTCTAAGCAAACATTGCCAAGCACTGAACATTCTCGGAAAGCATCGTACGTGAGGGGCATCCCATCCAGGCCGGATGATCAACTGTGATGGTTCCTCATCGTCCGCACACAAGTCTAATGATATGGGTGGTGAAACCCCATATTCAAAGACAAGTCGCCTCAACCATACTATCGACTATCTCAAAACTCTTACATAGACTTACTCCAGCCCGATCACTTAGTCGGGGTCTAGGGCGGGCTCGATCATACCACAAAGTGTGCACGAGACAGAGTCTCGGACAATCGCATCGCGATGCCCCAAGCTGCGCACATCTAAGGGCCACTTGGTGTATGAAGGACCGCCAGCCAGAACACAACTAAGGTCTCGAAAACCCATACAAAGACATGCATGTTATAAACATACACGCAACACACATGCCTTGTATGAACAGCATGTACCATTGCAATTCTCTACAAAGTGTACATTTTATTTATAACTCTTATAGAGTACACAGAGATCACATACATGTGATCCAACATTACAACATAAAGCGGAAGCAAATTATGTCTGAGTACAGACAAGTTTAACAAATTGGCTTAAGAAGCCTTATTCAAACATAAAGCCCTCCACGAGGGAACCAGTCTGCTGACTGGGACTAGACTAGCTTAACTTCAGTCGTCCAGCTCGATGAAGAAGCCACCTTCGGGGTCAGTGGCATCATCTAAAACATAGATTAAGCAAACGTGAGTACAAAGTCGTACTCAGCAAGACTTACATAGGAGCTATACTACTCATGCACATGTATCAAGGTAAAGGGAGGTGGGGTTCACTTGCAGAAATGCCAGCTTTGACTTGGCTAGTCCTGAACTACGAGTACCAGACTTGAGGTAAGAAGCGTACACGAGTGCACTACTTTCACCAACCAATTACACCACTATGGTGCCTTCCTCGAATTTCCCACGAGAAGGCACGCCATAGCACTCACACTTATCTTGGTGTGTTTTAGAAGTATCCGGTTCAAGTTATCTAATAATCAAGCTACGCTTTCCAAGTAGTCCATAACCGCGGACGCGGCTATTCGAATAGTTTTGTTTAACCTTTCAAGGGTGTACCGCTACACACACATGATCATCATTTACCGCCTTTGATCTCGACACCATTCAAGGGGTGCCAGCGAGGATGCTCACCACAACTGTTACCTCATAGCCTATCTAGTCCAAGAAAGCCACCTACTTGGGTTGGCTACCACTATCGTGAACCCGGCCGGTTTACCGAAGTGGACCCAAGCGATGTGTGCGTGGTGCATAAGCCGGTCTCGGGTGAGCCGTTCTCTCACTTAGCATCTAGGCCACAAGCCTACCAGAACTCCGAACTACTGCGACATCTGGACATCGACAAGGATGAGTTAATAGGTTGAGAGGGGTCAGTGAGCCCAATGTGTGGTTGTACTCTTCATCTTGGATTACCACACAAGAACTCGTACTAGGGCGGTGTTCAACGAGACAACCCACCGTGTACTCCTACACAGCCTCTCATCGTTCACCTTGTATTAGGGTCGATTCACCAACACTTTTCTACCATCATCAACATGATCATTCCCATCCTGACTCACATCACAGTAACAACATGGTATCATACTAAGCATGCAATAAGCGGTAACATTGCAGGGGCCACATGATATCAAACAACTCCTACAGTTGCTAGGATTGTGGTTTGCTTACTACTGTGACAAAATGATAGGTCATGCAAAGGAATGGGTTCATCTATGCGGTAGAATCGTAACATGGTGATCATCCTAAACAATGCATAAGCGAGACATGAGAGGGAAGTGGGATTTTATCGACATGATCAATGGGGGTTTGCTTGCCTTGCTGACGAGGTTCGGGTTCTGGATCTTCAGCGAAGGGGGTGACCTCTTGCTCCGGTTCCACCTCTACTCGACAACAAAGCACGAAGTAGCAATCAATATGAATGCAATGCTCAAGCACATGAATGAATGTTGAAACTTGAAGTATAAGTTTTGATGTGTGAGGAAATTCCATTTAAGTGGAGTATATTGCATTTGAAATGCAAATTCAAAATCCACATTTGAATTCAACTTAGCCAAGTTGTATGTGATATAGTTTGATCATTTTGAATTATTTCAAATGTGTATGATATGCCTCTGATGTGTGATTGAAAAGTAGCATGTTGCCATGGTTCAAGTTGCAAAAATATTTGATTTGAATTTGATTTAATTTCATTTAAATCAAATAGCAAATGCTACTGATCACATTTTAAATTCAACTCAAACAGAGTTGAAAGTTGCATATTTGGAAAGATAATTTTCTCCTGATCATTTTTCATATATTATTTTTCCAATTTGGAGTTAATATGAATTTTCTATGAATTTCCAAAGTTTGGGGTATTTTCTGGAATTTCTGGAATTCTTTTTAATTAGAAAAGCTTTTATTGCGCCAGCACTGCATCAGCATGACGTAGGGGGTTTTGACCCCGGTCAAACTGACCAGTGGGCCAGGGCTGTCAGCCTCTCTGGGATAAATCCCTGTTAATTTAAATTAACAGAGAGATTAGAGGGGTTCTGGGCCCACCTGTAAGTGACTCTGGGGGTCATTAGGGGCTGGATTAGGCTCAGGGTTAGGCTAACCCACCGGCGGCTAAACGCCGGCGGCCTGGCCACGGCGGCGCTGCGCGGATCTGCTGTTCCCTTGGTCCAAACGAAGCGCCGAGACCACGGGAGCGAAGCCCGTGTTCTCGCACGTCTCCTGGTGCACGCCAGCATCCAAGACGACGACCCCAGTGATGGCGGTGACCTCGCCGGCGGCAACAGAAACACGGGGAGGAGGCAATCGTCGCCACGGTGCTCCAAATCCAGCAATCTTGAGCTTGTTCGACGCGTTAGACCACAGGGAAGACGTCGGACATGCTCTTGGGTACGTGTGCTTCACGGATGCTCGCCGACGACGACCGCGGCGGTGAGGTACCTCGGCTTCCATGGAGGTGCTAGCTACGAGACGCAATACGAGGCAAAATATGGGGCTTTGGAGCGCCTTCTCACCAGGAGCTTGATGGAGTCGATGAAGATCTCGGGGAGGACGTGGTGGCGACGGATTCAACGGCGAGCTCCCGCGGCTCCGACGAGATGGCGACGGCGATACCGGTGGCTTCAGGGGCTCCGGCTTCGATTCCTTTTTCACGGTGATGAAGACGACGGTGGGGAGCTCAATGGACAAAGTGGGGAAGCTCTTCGTCGTCGTTGGCCACGGTCTCGCACTACGGTGGCCGGCGGCGATCTCTCGGGGCGGTTTGGAAACGAAGCAGAGAGAGGAGGAGAGCGAACGCGAGGAGAGGGGAAAGGTGCAGGCAACCGTTCCGCGTCTCCTGGCGAGGAGATGAGGTCCAGGGGGGTTGGAAGCCTCTCGGCGTCGAGGTGGCGCCCGGTGCTTGCTCTGCCTCCACCGAGCTGCTTGGCTCGGCGGGGAGGTAGAAGACAAGGCGCCCCCGGGTGGGCTGGGCCGGCCAAGGCGAGTTGGGCCTCGCCTGTGGGCAACAGGTAGGTTTTTCTTTTTCCCTCTGTGTAATCTTTCCTTTCTTTTTCTGTAATTTGTTTTGGCTCTGATAAAAATACCAAACCATTTTATTAAATGCTGAAAACTTTTATATGGCCTCATAATAATATAGACTAACCACTTATGAAGTTTCAACATTTTTAAAATTCAAATGATTTGAATTTTAAATCAAATAGGGGGATTTCTTTAATTCCAAGGTACTGTTTGAATATTTGAAAAATATATGAGCATGGGGTGGGTCCCACATCACTTGATATGTGATCACACTCATTTATAAGACTTTTCAAAACTCTAACATGAATTTTTGGAAAATATTTTTATCTGGCCTTTTGAATTAATTCATCTGGGGGGTGTTCCTTCTCCCATTTGCTTTTGAATTTTGATTTCAAGGATTTCTTTTGAAATTTTGACATGATGCAAAGGTACTAACTAACCCTAGCACATACCTCACAGAGGGTTCTGAAAACTCGCCCCCACTCAAAAGAATCTCGTCCCGAGATTCAGAAGTCTGCGGGAGGAAGGTGGGGTACTCGGCACTGAGACGGTCTTCTCTCTCCCACGTGGCTTCTCTTTCAGAGTGGTGTGACCATTGCACTTTCAGAAACCTAATCTTCTGACGACGAGTGACACGCTCTGTGGAATCAAGAATACAAACGGGGTATTCTCGATAAGAAAGGTCATCTTGGACATCAAGCGTTTCATGGTCGACTTCGCGGATGGGGTCCTTGAAGCAACGCCTGAGTTGGGACACATGGAATACATCGTGTACTCGGAAAAGGTGTGGATGTAGTTCAAGTTGGTAGGCAACTTCTCCACGTTTAGCAATAATGCGGAAAGGTCCGATGTAACGTGGGGCCAACTTGCCTTTGATACCGAAACGTTGGGTTCCCTTCAGAGGAGTAACCCGAAGGTAAGCCTTCTCATCCAGATTGTAGCTCTCTTGCCTATGATGACGATTATAGTAGCTTTTCTGACGAGACTGGGCTGCTTTCAATTGATCACGAACAATGCAAACTTGCTCTTCTGCTTCCTTGATCATATCCGGTCCAAAGAATTTCCTTTCACCGGTTTCAGACCAGTTTAGTGGTGTTCGACATCGTCGTCCATAAAGGAGTTCAAAAGGAGCCATGTTCAGACTAGATTGAAAACTATTGTTATAAGCAAATTCGGCAAATGGAAGAGAATTCTCCCAATTCTTCCCGAATGAGATAACACAAGCTCTGAGCATGTCTTCAAGAATTTGGTTAACCCTTTCGACTTGACCGCTAGACTGAGGATGGAAAGCTGTACTAAAGGAGAGATGAGTTCCCATAGCATTCTGAAAGCTTCCCCAAAATCTAGAGGTAAAAAGGCTACCGCGATCAGAATTGATTTCCAAAGGAACACCGTGAAGGGATACAATTCTGGATATGTACAAGTCCGCTAACTGGCTAGCAGTTATAGACTCGCGAACCGGAAGAAAGTGAGCAACTTTGGAAAGCCTATCTATGACAACGAAGATGGCATTGTTTCCTTTCTGGGTTCTTGGAAAGCCGGTGATGAAGTCCATACCAACTTTGTCCCATTTCCACTCGGGAATAGACAAAGGTTGAAGTGTACCAGCAGGTCTTTGATGTTCTGCCTTAATGCGACAACAAACATCACATTCGGCAACAAATTGAGCAATGTCTCTCTTCATCCTAGTCCACCAAAATCTGTGGCGTAGATCTCGGTACATTTTCGTGCTACCGGGATGAATTGAGAGGGGTGTGTCATGGGCTTCTTTGAGGATGAGTTGCCTTAGTTCCTTATTCTTAGGTACTACCAAACGATTTTCAAAGAATACCGTTCCTTTGCTATCTGTGGAGAAACATTTAGCAACTCCGCTAGCAATGTTCTCCTTGATCCTGCGAACACCTCGTGCACGCCTTTGGGCAACTATGATTTGATCCTCAAGAGTTGGTTTCGCCACCAAGGTTGAAATATAGCCATGAGGAACGATCTCAAGGTTGAGCTTGGGAAAGTCCTCATGAAGAAGTGGTTGATACTGCTGTAACATGAGGTTGTTACAGTACGACTTACGACTTAGTGCATCAACCATGACATTGGCTTTGCCTGGGGTGTAAGAGATTGCTACGTCGTAATCTTTTATCAACTCAATCCAGCGTCTTTGCCTGAGATTAAGATCTGGCTGGGTGAAAATATATTTGAGGCTTTGGTGGTCGAAATAAATCTCACAACGATTACCAAGGAGGTAATGTCGCCAAGTTGTTAGAGCATGAACTACGGCAGCGAGTTCAAGGTCATGGGTAGGATAATGCTCTTCATGTGGCCGCAACTGGCGTGAAGCATAAGCTACCACATGTCGATCTTGCAGAAGTATGCATCCTAACCCTTGCCGTGATGCATCACAATAGATCTCGAAATCCCTTTTGGTGTCTGGAGGTGCAAGCACGGGTGCGGAAGTCAAACTTCTTTTTAGCTCCTGAAAGCTTTCCTCGCACTTGGGAGTCCATAAGAATTTCTTATCTTTCTTGAGGAGTTCAGTTAGAGGCTTTGCAACTTTAGAAAAGTTCTCGACGAAGCGACGGCAATAGCTGGCTAGGCCAAGAAAACTTCTAACTTGCTTAACCGATTCAGGTGGATTCCAGTCAAGGACGGCCTGAACTCTCTCGGGATTCACAGCAATGCCTTTTGCAGAAATTACGTGGCCTAAGTAGGTCACTTCTGGTAGCCAGAATTCACACTTGGAGAATTTAGCGTACAGGCGATGCTCTCTAAGTTTCATCAATACCAGCCTTAAGTGTTCGGCATGATCTCCTTCGTTCTTCGAGTAGATGAGAATATCATCAAGATAAACCACAACAAATTTATCTAGCTACTCCATGAAGATCGAATTCATCAAGCGTGAGAATGTGGCGGGGGCATTGGTTAAACCAAAGGACATGACGGTATACTCGTAAAGACCATAACGAGTAGTAAAAGCCGTTTTGGGAATGTCCTCGTTTCGGATTCTGATCTGATGATAACCTAATCTCAAATCCATCTTGGAGAAGACAGAGGATCCTGCAAGTTGATCATAAAGATCATTGATCCTGGGCAGTGGGTATTTGTTCTTTATCGTCGCTAAATTTAGCGGGCGATAGTCTACGCACATCCTTTCTGTTCCATCTTTCTTCTTTACGAACAGAACGGGGCAACCCCATGGCGATGAGCTAGGGCGGATGAAGCCTTTTGCCAACGAAGCATCAAGTTGGGTTTTTAGCTCAGCTAACTCATGTGGGGCCATTTTATATGGGCGTTTGGAAATTGGTGCGGTTCCGGGAACAAGATCCACTATAAACTCTACACACCTGTCGGGTGGCATGCCCGACAGCTCTTCAGGAAAGACATCCGGGAAGTCACGAACCACTGGAATATCTTCAAGTTCGGGAAGGGGAAGTACATTCAAGGAATGCACTTGGTTTCTTGTTCTGGGTGAGGTATATTTAACGGTTGTGCCTGAAGGGTGGGTGAGTTTCACGGATTTACCCTTGCAATCCAGATAGGCATTCTGTCTTGATAGCCAATCCATGCCAAGGATGACATCAATGTCTGAAGATTTGAGGGCTATGAGTGAAGCAAGGAATACTAAACCCTCAATTGCAATTTGATTACCATGGCTTACTCTATTAGTTTGCCATCTTGACCCTGGAGTTTGAATAACCATTGGGGTGGACAATTCAACAAAGGGTAACTCATGACGAAGTGCATAACTTTCCGACATGAATGAATGAGATGCTCCTGGGTCGAAAAGAACGGAAGTAGGAATAAAATTGACTGGGAGTGTACCAAGAATGACGTCAGTGGTGTCGTCAGTCTCTTCGGCGGCGATCTGGTTCAGACGTCCACGAGTGGCGGAAGGAGCGGGTTTGGCGGTGAAGACCTTCTGGGGTGTCTTGCCACGACCATTGTTGTTGTTGTTGCCTCCGGCACGTGGTGGAGCATTCTGATGCTGGAGCTGGTTCTGGGGACACTCGCGAGAGTAGTGGCCTGCCTGACCACACTTGTAGCAAGCTCCGAAAACAGTGCGTGGAGCTGGGTTGTTTGGTGGAGCTGGGTGGAACTGGGTGGTTGGACGAGGCGCCGAATAGGATGGCCTCGGTGGGTTGTTCTGGCGGAACATGCTATTGGGGATCCAGATCTTGCGCTTCTGGGAGCCAGAACTGGATGAACTGTCATCTCTAGGGTGTTTGCGGAAATCGTTAGGGGTGTTCATGTCCTCTGCCTTGATGGCCTTGTTGACAAGGACCTGGAAGGTGGCAAAATCATGAAGGTTGAGCTCACGACGGAGTCCACTGTTGAGGCCACAACGGAACCTCTCTTGTTTCTTGGAGTCGGTGGAGACTTCTTCAATTGCATAACGAGCAAGTCGGTTGAACTCACGACTAAACTCGTCCACAGTCCTTCTGCCTCGAGTGAGGTTACAGAACTCCTCACGCTTGCGGTCCATGAGACCCTTGGGGATGTGGTGCTCGCGGAAAGAGGTGCAGAATTCCTCCCAAGATGCAGGTGGTCCAACGGGACGCATATTCAGAAAATTCTCCCACCAAGAGCTAGCTGCACCTTCAAGGTGATAGGTGGCATAGCTGACCTTGTCGCCATCTGCAACATGGCCTGCTTGGAGCTTCCTCTCGATGCTGCGGAGCCAGTCATCGGCGTCAAGGGGCTCGGTGGAGTAACTGAATACCGGGGGATGAAGCCGGATGAAGTCGTTCAGAGACACCAGCTCATTGCGCTGCTGAGTGGTGTTGCGTGCAATGACTTCCAGCAGGTGGTGAGAGTCACGGCGGTTCCTCTCGACCTCCATCAGAACTTGGGCCATCGTGGGTGGGCGTGGAAGGTTGCCTTCCTCCTGGTCGTTCCCACGACCTTGGTTACGACCAACCTGGCCACGGGTTCCTTGAGACATCCTGAAGGTGAAAAACCAAAGTCAAACAGAGTTGATTGAAGAGTCTAATCAAGGTATTGAAGTACTGGAAGGATTACAGAGCAAAGGAAGTAATCATCTTGACAACATGGTGATAAAAGCATACAAGCCATATATTCACAAGCTGTCATACAAACCATACATCGTTTAAGTACAAGCACTAAGCTAATACAAACGTGATGAAGATGATACATCCTTCAGAGGCACTCTGACTTCCTATACATTATTTATCTAAGCCTCTGGAACTTAGACACCTTGCTTACATATTACTAAGATACTACTACATCCTCACTAAGTAAGACCACAGGCGGTCTCACTCATCTCCATCTCCATAGTAGTCCTCATAAAAGTTACCCGCGTATCCCGGTAGCTGGAGGTGACCATCGGAAAACACGGAGGCTTGTGGACCCTGATATCCATTTGGGCAAGGATGGGGCCTAGGTCCAGTGTAGGGTGGAAGCAAAGGACCAAGGGGTGGAAAAATTCCTCCAATCTCGGGCCAAGCAACTCGAGAAGGCATCTGAGTCCTCACTGGATAGATTGCATCATACTCAACTGATCCCACGCTCACAAAGGGTGCCAAGAGCGTCAGTGCTCGGTACAAACGAACACGAGTGGCGTGGAGCTCGAAACGGAGAGCGCGTGCATCACGATCTCTGTCACTAGCAAACCTAGCAGTCACCTGGAGTGCTGGATCCTCTGCAGAGTGATCTGAGTAGAGTCCGGTGTAATATCCCTCTTCTCCTGGAAGTGTAGCAGGGATATAGCGGAAAGAAGTCTCTCTCAGCATGGTGTGCTCCTCTCTCAGCAGGGTAATACATGAATATGCAGCATCCTGCACAACCATGTTCTCGGTAACGCCTATGCCATGTCCAAAGTGGATAGGCTGGGTGACTCCAACGTGGTGCGGATAGATCCGGACGATGCAGTGGAACTGCGTCTGGTTGAAGTCGTGGAACTGCTCCTCGATGGTGTACTCAGGGTACCATCGATATCCCACATAGGACATCATCTCGATCAACGTGGCGGGATGGCCACGCACACCGAGGCACCTGGTCAAACGAACAATCTGCCGAGGGGGAAGATCTGCCATCTGAAATAGAAAGGAGTTTGCAAATGCATCAGATTATGAGATAAACCTGGAATGACTCGGACAGCATAACGGCTGTAATTGTAAGAAATGACAATTTCTTTCAATCATGAAAACAGCACTTATATAATATGATGTAAGAAATCAGCATTATAACAATGCTAGGAAAACCTGACACAACTTTCCTACGGCTATAAGGAAGCAAACAACGAGATGTGCTAATCAGACAGAGGAGAGCCTAGTCCTATCTTCCCGTAGAATAAGATGAGGGTGACTCAGAACTCAGAACGAAGGGGGTAAGGAGAAAAAAGAAGCCTTACGTTGTTCCCTGATATACCCAGAGTAACTATATAACTATAGAATGCTAGACTCGACTTCGGCCAAGGCTACTAGTCCTACAGTCAGTCCTGCTCTGATACCAAGTCTGTCGGGACCCGGTGTTAGCGTATGCAAGTCCAGTTAAGACATAGTCATATGGAGAGCCGAGAACCGCACCCACTTGTCTAAGCAGACAAGGCCAAGCACTGAACATTCTCGGAAAGCATCGTACGTGAGGGGCATCCCATCCAGGCCGGATGATCAACTGTGATGGGTCCTCATCGTCCGCACACAAGTCTAATGATATGGGTGGTGAAACCCCATATTCAAAGACAAGTCGCCTCAACCATACTATCGACTATCTCGAAACTCTTACATAGACTTACTCCAGCCCGATCACTTAGTCGGGGTCTAGGGCGGGCTCGATCATACCACAAAGTGTGCACGAGACAGAGTCTCGGACAATCGCATCGCGATGCCCCAAGCTGCGCACATCTAAGGGCCACTTGGTGTATGAAGGACCGCCAGCCAGAACACAACTAAGGTCTCGAAAACCCATACAAAGACATGCATGTTATAAACATACACGCAGCACACATGCCTTGTATGAACAGCAGGTACCATTGCAATTCTCTACAAAGTGTACATTTTATTTATAACTCTTATAGAGTACACACAGAAATCACATACATGTGATCCAACATTACAACATAAAGCGGAAGCAAATTATGTCTGAGTACAGACAAGTTTAACAAATTGGCTTAAGAAGCCTTATTCAAACATAAAGCCCTCCACGAGGGAACCAGTCTGCTGACTGGGACTAGACTAGCTTAACTTCAGTCGTCCAGCTCGATGAAGAAGCCACCTTCGGGGTCAGTGGCATCATCTAAAACATAGATTAAGCAAACGTGAGTACAAAGTCGTACTCAGCAAGACTTACATAGGAGCTATACTACTCATGCACATGTATCAAGGTAAAGGGAGGTGGGGTTCACGTGCAGAAATGCCAGCTTTGACTTGGCTAGTCCTGAACTACGAGTACCAGACTTGAGGTAAGAAGCGTACACGAGTGCACTACTTTCACCAACCAATTACACCACTATGGTGCCTTCCTCGAATTTCCCACGAGAAGGCACGCCATAGCACTCACACTTATCTTGGTGTGTTTTAGAAGTATCCGGTTCAAGTTATCTAATAATCAAGCTACGCTTTCCAAGTAGTCCATAACCGCGGACGCGGCTATTCGAATAGTTTTGTTTAACCTTTCAAGGGTGTACCGCTACACACACATGATCATCATTTACCGCCTTTGATCTCGACACCATTCAAGGGGTGCCAGCGAGGATGCTCACCACAACTGTTACCTCATAGCCTATCTAGTCCAAGAAAGCCACCTACTTGGGTTGGCTACCACTATCGTGAACCCGGCCGGTTTACCGAAGTGGACCCAAGCGATGTGTGCGTGGTGCATAAGCCGGTCTCGGGTGAGCCGTTCTCTCACTTAGCATCCAGGCCACAAGCCTACCAGAACTCCGAACTACTGCGACATCTGGACATCGACAAGGATGAGTTAATAGGTTGAGAGGGGTCAGTGAGCCCAATGTGGGGTTGTACTCTTCATCTTGGATTACCACACAAGAACTCGTACTAGGACGGTGTTCAACGCGACAACCCACCGTGTACTCCTACACAGCCTCTCATCGTTCACCTTGTATTAGGGTCGATTCACCAACACTTTTCTACCATCATCAACATGATCATTCCCATCCCGACTCACATCACAGTAACAACATGGTATCATACTAAGCATGCAATAAGCGGTAACATTGCAGGGGCCACATGATATCAAACAAGTCCTATAGTTGCTAGGATTGTGGTTTGCTTACTACTGTGACAAAATGATAGGTCATGCAAAGGAATGGGTTCATCTATGCGGTAGAATCGTAACATGGTGATCATCCTAAACAATGCATAAGCGAGACATGAGAGGGAAGTGGGATTTTATCGACATGATCAATGGGGGTTTGCTTGCCTTGCTGACGAGGTTCGGGTTCTGGATCTTCAGCGAAGGGGGTGACCTCTTGCTCCGGTTCCACCTCTACTCGACAACAAAGCACGAAGTAGCAATCAATATGAATGCAATGCTCAAGCACATGAATGAATGTTGAAACTTGAAGTATAAGTTTTGATGTGTGAGGAAATTCCATTTAAGTGGAGTATATTGCATTTGAAATGCAAATTCAAAATCCACATTTGAATTCAACTTAGCCAAGTTGTATGTGATATAGTGTGATCATTTTGAATTATTTCAAATGTGTATGATATGCCTCTGATGTGTGATTGAAAAGTAGCATGTTGCCATGGTTAAAGTTGCAAAAATATTTGATTTGAATTTGATTGAATTTCATTTAAATCAAATAGCAAATGCTACTGATCACATTTTAAATTCAACTCAAACAGAGTTGAAAGTTGCATATTTGGAAAGATAATTTTCTCCTGATCATTTTTCATATATTATTTGTCCAATTTGGAGTTAATATGAATTTTCTATGAATTTCCAAAGTTTGGGGTATTTTCTGGAATTTCTGGAATTCTTTTTAATTAGAAAAGCTTTTATTGCGCCAGCACTGCATCAGCATGACGTAGGGGGTTTTGACCCCGGTCAATCTGACCAGTGGGCCAGGGATGTCAGCCTCTCTGGGATAAATCCCTGTTAATTTAAATTAACAGAGAGATTAGAGGGGTTCTGGGCCCACCTATAAGTGACTATTGGGGTCATTAGGGGCTGGATTAGGCTCAGGGTTAGGCTAACCCACCGGCGGCTAAACGCCGGCGGCCTGGCCACGGCGGCGCTGCGCGGATCTGCTGTTCCCTTGGTCCAAACGAAGCGCCGAGACCACGGGAGCGAAGCCCGTGTTCTCGCACGTCTCCTGGTGCACGCCAGCGTCCAAGACGACGACCCCAGTGACGGCGGTGACCTCGCCGGCGGCAACAGAAACACGGGGAGGAGGCAATCGTCGCCACGGTGCTCCAAATCCAGCAATCTTGAGCTCGTTCGACGCGTTAGACCACAGGGAAGACGTCAGACATGCTCTTGGGTACGTGTGCTTCACGGATGCTCGCCGACGACGACCGCGGCGGTGAGGTACCTCGGCTTCCATGGCGGTGCTAGCTACGAGACGCAATACGAGGCAAAATATGGGGCTTTGGAGCGCCTTCTCACCAGGAGCTTGATGGAGTCGATGAAGATCTCGGGGAGGACGTGGTGGCGACGGATTCAACGGCGAGCTCCCGCGGCTCCGACGAGATGGCGACGGCGATACCGGTGGCTTCATGGGCTCCGGCTTCGATTCCTTTTTCACGGTGATGAAGACGACGGTGGGGAGCTCGATGGACAAAGTGGGGAAGCTCTTCGTCGTCGTTGGCCACGGTCTCGCACTACGGTGGCCGGCGGCGATCTCTCGGGGCGGTTTGGAAACGAAGTAGAGAGAGGAGGAGAGCGAACGCGAGGAGAGGGGAAAGGTGCAGGCAACCGTTCCGCGTCTCCTGGCGAGGAGATGAGGTCCAGGGGGGTTGGAAGCCTCTCGGCGTCGAGGTGGCGCCCGGTGCTTGCTCTGCCTCCACCGAGCTGCTTGGCTCGGCGGGGAGGTAAAAGACAAGGCGCCCCCGGGTGGGCTGGGCCGGCCAAGGCGAGTTGGGCCTCGCCTGTGGGCAACAGGTAGGTTTTTCTTTTTCCCTCTGTTTAATCTTTCCTTTCTTTTTCTGTAATTTGTTTTGGCTCTGATAAAAATACCAAACCATTTTATTAAATGCTGAAAACTTTTATATGGCCTCATAATAATATAGACTAACCACTTATGAAGTTTCAACATTTTTAAAATTCAAATGATTTGAATTTTAAATCAAATAGGGGGATTTCTTTAATTCCAAGGTACTGTTTGAATATTTGAAAAATCTATGAGCATGGGGTGGGTCCCACATCACTTGATATGTGATCACACTCATTTATAAGACTTTTCAAAACTCTAACATGAATTTTTGGAAAATATTTTTATCTGGCCTTTTGAATTAATTCATCTAGGGGGTGTTCCTTCTCCCATTTGCTTTTGAATTTTGATTTCAAGGATTTATTTTGAAATTTTGACATGATGCAAAGGTACTAACTAACCCTAGCACATACCTAACAGAGGGTTCTGACACTTACCCTCATCGATCTGAGTTCTGGGTCACCCTTACCTTTTCTACGGGATGATAGGACTAGGCTCATCTATGTCTGACTAGAACATCTCGTTGTTTGCCTCCTTATCGCCGTAGGATGGTTGTGGTTGTCCAGAGTCTCCATGTTTTGAGTTCCTTGAGGAAGTTCTGTCCAATCTCCTCAAGGTTGTTTCATTTTCCATCCCGGTGTAGCCATTATGCTGCCGGATTTATCCCGTGTTTCTTTGAATCATTGCCTTTGCATTATTATCCTTTCCGCCTAAATCATATCCTTTTATCCTTGCCTCCATCGTACAACCTATTCTGATTGTTGATTTTTATCACACAGGATGTCAGGTGGAACTCGTAGTGCTGTTCTTCGGAATCGGGACCGTGATCGGAATCGAAATGATGATGAACTTCCACCACCACCTTCTGCGGCGGAGATCATGATGGAAGCTGAGCGGAATAGACGTGATCAAACACGCCTTCTGGAGCTCATCGAGCAGAATACCGCCCACCATCGTAATGTGGTGGTCAGCATTCAGGACTTCATCCTCCTCAAGCCACCGGTATTCCGATGTTCTTCTGAGCCCCTTGAAGCTGATGATTGGCTCCGTTCCATCGAGCGTAAGCTTGAAACTGCACATGTTGCTCCCGATGACCGAGTTATTTCGCGGTATACTTCTTGGAAGGTGCTGCTCTTCAGTGGTGGGAGAACTATGTTGCAATGCAGCCAGATGGTCACATAGTGACTTGGCAAGAGTTCTGTGTTGCCTTTCGAGGGTACCACATTCTGGATGAGTTGATGGAGCGCAAGAAGGAAGAGTTCTGCAATCTAAATCAAGGAGAGATGTCCATTCATGAGTATGTGAGGGAATTCAACCGTCTTGCTCGGTATGACCAAGATGAGATCACCACCGATGCCAGAAAGCAGGCAAGGTCCCGCAAGGGACTTAGCCCCATCCTTCGTCATGATCTCAACCGCAAGGTTCCGCAAGAACATGTTGTGATATGATTTATGAGTAAATCATTGAACAAAGAGTTAAGTTTATCCTTCAGTGTCTGAAGAGGACTGAGGATACATCTCAAATTTGTAAAGGATAGTGGACTTGACCATAAATGTTATGTTGGTTCAAGTTTTGACACTAACCTAGAAAATTGAGATATCATACTAATGAATGCCTAAGTTGAAAGAAACATGGTTAGACATCAAAGTTGCATACAATGCACTAAGGATTGAATCTACATTGATGTGGCTGCTTTAGAAGTAGCAGGAGTTATATTATGGCTTAAGAAGTTCGACCTCTGATTGAGTGAGTTTCAAGTGTGCATGACTATGGGAAAGTCCGCGTGACCTACCGGATGTCATTGCTATGACACAGCAAACGAAGTCTCACTTCACCGCCAAATATATATATACCTCATCATTATAGTGGATAATGAAGGAACTTCAAATTAGGTGACATTATGATTTGCAAAAGGACATACGGTTCTGAATGGTACCCAGACCGTTGATACAACCTCTTCCACGGGCAAGCATGATCAATAAGGAGTTATGATCCAGAGAAAATGCAACTAGATTATTTGTACTCTAGTGCAAGTGGGAGACTGTTGGGAATGTGCCCTAGAGGCAAATAAAATATGTTTTATCGAGCATATTCCATTAGTTCATAATACGTTTGATACTATGCTATAACTGTATTAAGTGGAAACATTAATACATGTGTGGTATACAAACAACCAGGTCCCTAGTAAACCCTAGTATACTAGTCCATTGGGCGATTGATGATCAAGGTTTCCTGATCATGAGACAATGGCGTCTGTTGACAATGGAGTCGTATCATTGGAATATGATATGATGGACATACACCGACCAGAAGTGTTGCGATGTGATCAAGTCACATAGTTCGACATTGCGATAACTATAACGTAGTGACCAGATCCTTTGACCGTAATGATCATACGTAATTCTCATCTATGAGGAGACTTTGATTTGTATCCCACCGCCTGACTGAAATATGCTGGCCATAACGGTGCACTTTGGGTATTCCGAAATAGATGGTTGATGAGTATGCAAATAGATCAAAGCGGGATTTGTCCATCCGTGTGACGGATAGGTACTCTGGGCCCACTCGGTGATATTGCATCATAAAGTTTGCAAACGTGTGACTAGGTCACGGGGTTGTAATATCACGGGAACGAGTAAACTTGTTTGTTGAGGACGAGGACGAACTAGGTATATTGGATACCGATGATCAAACCTCGGACAAGCAAAGTACCATAGGACAAAGGGAACAGGCACACGGTTAACGGATCCAACAGCTATTGAAGTTCATTCGATGGAAGGGCAGGGGCTATCAAGGATTCTAACCAGGTCCAGTTGATTAGTCATTGATCAATGAGAATTGTCTCGATCATGTCTGTTGTTTCCCGGACCGTAGGGTGTTACACTTAAGGGTACTCGACGCAGTAAGGATTGATTCGGGATCACCGGAGAAATTGGAGAAAACACCGGAATTGTTCCGATGAAGGCCGGAAGTTGTTCCGGGTATTTTGAAAGGTTCAAAATATATTTAATAATGTTTAATATATGTTTTATTATTTAATTATCTGAATTAAATATTAAAATATATTTAAATATAATTAAAAATGGAAGAAAAGCCATATGGGCCTCATAGGGCCCATTAGGGGGAGAGGGAGTCCTCCCCCATGGGCCATGGCGCCATGAGGGGCCCACCCCCCTAGGGCTGCGCCAAAACCCCCTCCCTTGGGATTAGTCCCATCCCAGAAGTGGAGGGGGGGTGGCACCCCTCCTTGGCCTATATAAGGAGGGGTAGGGTGCCCTTTTTTCTTCATACAAATTGATTTGAGACAAGTTTCTCTCATCTCTCTCTCCCTCTTTTCTCATTCCTCGAGTGGACTCCCCTTGTTTGGAGTCTACACTTGGTTGGCGATTTCTCCACTATACGCACGCCATCGTGCTGCTGGAATCGGGATCCGAATCCATCTTCTTTCCGCTGCTCTACTGGTTCGGAGCCCGGAGGGACGTCGGGTATACTGTATGTGTATAATCCCGCGAGGCACTACACTTGTGGTGCTACTTCATCGTCGTGGCCGTATCGCAAGGTCTTCATCGACAACGTTCCGACGAGGACGTAATCCCGTCATCGGTCTACAAGGATCGGGTGGCTACAGGAGTCATCGTGGATCTGCGCGGCATCGGGGATTGCCGGTACGACTACACCAACCACGTTCATGCGGGAACGTTTCCCGCTTAACGGACTACATACTGGTATGTGATCTATTTCTTTCCGTTACTTGCATCAGCATAGCATAGGTCTTGGGTATGGGTCTCGTAGGTTATGAAAAATTTGTGTTTTCTGCCCCGAACCCCAACATGATGCACCATTGATGTACTCATTGTGTGCGCCACTGCTTATCGAATAAATTAAAAAGGACACGTGAGCCTGGGTGTGGCAGGCGGTGAATCTGAATTTTTTTAGTTGCGGTGGATCACCCGTTCAAAAAAAAGCTGCAATGGATCTGGGTTGACCGTTTCAAACAATGCCACTTTATTATATTACAAATCAGATTTATGACCTAAATGAAAAAATAAAACCAAAAATTCTAAACTTTGCAGCTAGGACCCTACAAAAAAAGAAAAAAACTCAATCAAGTCCTTTTGAATCGGTGGCGCCGGTGTTGTTGCGGTCAGCGCCCAGGACTCGACGGTGGCGGCCGTGACGAGCGCGAGGAGGCGAGGAGAGTGGCGGAGGAGCGGCATCTTGTCGGTGGGCTGCGCATCGGAGATGACGGAGAGGCAGGGATGGCGTCGAGCTGGACCGTCTTGTCGGTGGGCCGCGCATCAAAGAGCCGGAGGAGGCAGTGGTTATCCATGCCCTGCAACCAGGAGATGAAGGAGGAGCAAGGTCAGAACTGGATCTGCAAGTACATACGAATGGGAAGACAAACAAGATGCTGGTAGCGGCCGACCCCAAGTTATGGCCCTGGCCTGGGCGACGGCGGCGAGGAAGGGGAGCGCGGTGCATTGGCCTTGGTGAGCGCGTCGGCGTCGAGAGCGGCGAGGAAGAGCTTGACGGCGGTGGCGGGGTGCTAGTCGTCGGAGTAGTCGACGCCGAGGGAGTAGACGAAGGGGGGGTCAGGGCGTGGAGGCGCGCTGGCCACCAGTGGTGGCGGGCCTTGGTCTTGGACAAGACGGACTCACTTGTGAACCCCGCGGCGAACGGATCCGGCGCGTCGGTGGGGCCCCTCTGGTGGAGGACCCGTCGTGCAGGCGCTTGCGCTGGTCTCCGACCTCCTTCCCCATGCGCCCGGGCGGCGCTCTCACGCATCCCGTCCCGCAGCCGCCACCGCAGCCCTCGTCGAGGAGAGGATGGATATTGCCTGCTTCCTGCGTGCCTTGAGGTAGTCCCGTCGGGTCCCTTGCTCTGCGGCCGCCCTGGATCTCTGGCTCGTTGGTGGTGGTGGTGGCCGCGTCGCTCGCTGGTGGTGGTGGTGGCTGCGTCGATCGCTGGTGGTGGTGGTGGACGAGCCAACCCAGCGTACTGCTTTCTAGTACTACTCCAACAGTCCAGCTCCGAGCTTAGCTTAGTGGGGCGTGTTGGTGCGTGCGGTGGGAGGGGATTGAGAAGAGAGAAAGGGTGGGGTTGTGTTGGTGCGTGCGGTGGGTGGCAGGGTGGGACCAGGCATGTGCGAGGTGCGGTGGGAGCCAGGGTGGGGTTGTGGGCATGTGCGAGAGGTGTCAGCGCTTGCCAATGGCGCATTGCTATGGTGCGCCACTCACATCCATTTTTGAACATAGTAATGGCGCATTTTTAAAGGTGCGCCATTGCTATGTTAACTTACTAATGGCGCATCTATTAAAAGTGCGCCATTACTAAGTTTAGGAATGGGTCAAACCTTGGTCAAACATAGTAATGGCGCATTTTTTATCAGGTGCGCCATTGCTATTTTGGTTACTAATGGCGCACTATGTATAGGTGCGCCACATATACAATGCGCCATCAATGTCCATATTATTTATAGCCTGTTTTCTAGTAGTGATCCCTAGACCACTAGCCAGGTACAAGTCAAACGGATCCACTCTCTTTCGATATTTTGAGCACTAATGCAATGGATGAGAGTAAGCAAGAAAATTGACACTTAGGACGGCAAAGAGAGAGATGGTGGAGGAGGAAGACAAAAAAGGTGTGAAAGGCTCACATCAATGAGGACAATCATAGGCGAGAGAAAGCCAAATGATAGATATGATGTGAGGAGTAGGGATTGTCATGCAACGGATGCACATATGAGCTACGGAAAGCTCTCCAATGGAACTAGATGGGTGCATCCAACTTGTTTGCTCACGAAGACCTAAAGCTCATTTGAGAAGGCTCATCATTGGAATATACAAGCCAAGTTCTATAGTGTAAAGGTCCCCACATAGCTATATGCATATATGATCATCTCTATGGAGCACAAGGTATAATAGGGAGTACGATTGTGGATCTCCCAAAAAGAATAGTAGTGTTGCCCCTTTCTCTCTTTTTATTTTCTTTTTCTCCTTTTTCTATTTTTTTGTATTTTTTGGTGGCCTCCATGGCTCTTTCTATTTAACTCTCATTTGTCCTATTTGGGATCTTTTAAATTTTGTTCTCTTTGGGATCTTTTCCTCACTTAGGGGCAACACTCTATTTTACAAGGAGTATAGAAGATCTTTCACACTTTACAAAAGTACTCAACATAAAGAAGATGAAGCTATCATGATGTATGCAAATGTATGCCTCTGCCAGTGTCGCAGGAAAAAGTATGTCATGAAGATCAAGTCATACGAAGGTGGATGTTGCATGGCAATATATCTCAGAAAGTATATGGAAGTGCCTTGATAGGTAGGTATGGTGGCTATCTTGAGAAAAGATATAAGGAGGTTTATGATGACAGAGCGTATCATGCCAAGGGTTTGGATGCACCGGCGAGGTAGACGCCAACTCTCGAAGTGAGAAGAGGGCAATGCACGGTACCGAAGAGGCTAGCAAATATGAAGCTGGAAGTGTCAACTTTCGGATACTTATATTAGTCTGAAGAACTCATGCACTTATTATCGGTAACTCTCAATCTAATCAGGAAGTTCACAAAGAGAGAAGTACGCCGAGGAGGAGTGTATGGGAGTTTGGTTATCCTTGCGCATCCTCGACTCATGGTACGTGAGTGTACTCTAATATCCGATCCCTCCAAAGATTAGTGATTCATCTAGTAGGTAGAGTTCTCAACTAGTTTTTGTAATTCTTGAAAATAAACACGGATTACCCAAAATACAACATCTATCACTAATAGGCTAGAGCTATTGACACCAAAAGTTCAAACATTACTCACAACAATACCTCAAAACTATTGCAAGTTACTCCTACAATTGAATAGCAAACTCAATTACCTACTTTAAGTCAAGACACAACTCAGTGCAACAAGTCAACTCTCTAAACAAGATAAACATGAATACTCAAGAGAGTTCCAGCAACAAATTAAACAAAATCTCTTAAAAATATAAGCATGAAAACTAAGAGCTAAACATGACAGTAGCTACGAAAAAATAAAGAACACAACAAAAGAAGATAAGCATGAAAATTATATGATGTGTTCTAGTTTAAGTGGAGCGTATTTCTCTCCCACACAAAGAAAGTTGGGTTCTAACTTGTTATGAACACCAAGCAAATCTAGAAAAAATTAAAAAGAAAACTAAAGAGCAAGACGCTCCAAGCATAGCACATAACACATGAAGTGATAAAAATATATTGGAACGAAAGACAAACTGATAATTGTTGGTGGAGAAAGGGATGCACGGGGGCATTCCCAAGCGTAGACGCTTGAGTCTCCTTGAATATTTCTTGAGGATGCATGTGACATCCCAAGCTTGAGCGTTCGACACTCCCGGAGCTTCTTTCATCATCTTCCCTTGCACACTTGAAAACTCTTTTCATATATAACTCATCATAAACTGATTAGAGAGGTTAGTATCCACAATAAAACAATTTACCTCTACGGAAAATAAAGATTTTTTTGAAGGGCTACCGTTTCTCAAAACCGCCAAAAAAAATTCTATACTCTTATAAAAAACTGAGTTGATGGTGATAGTGTTTCTGCCGTCAGGTGTTTTAGGCCGTTCGATATCTGCATGTAACGCGTACGAGATGAGCTATGTCATTTTTATAATAAAAAACGCCCGGCACCCGCTTCACATTTGCAACGAAGCCCTTGGCCTCTCCTTCCAGCCCACCCTTCCCCGACCTCACCCAAACACAGAGCCATGGAATCGATCCATCTCAAAAGGGGGAAATCCATGGAATCGAACTGGGCGGTGGCCGCTGCCCATGCGCACACCGCGGGCGCAATCCTCCCCAATGCCTCTCCCGCCTACTCTTTGCCGTAGCAGCCCTGACACCCATCACCTCCTCTCCCCTCCTCCGAACGGGTCTCCGCACGTTCGCCGTTGGCGCCGTCTGTCCCCGACACCTCTCCTGGTTACTCCTCTGCCGTAGAATCATCTCCCACCACCGCCTCCTCCTACTCGTATTTTCTTGTCCCTCCCCCAGCTCCTGCATCTTCGAGCCATGCATGTACGCCGGCTACGCACCGCACATCCTGGCCGGCAGCGCCACCACCTACTGTTCTCCCCCCTTCTCCGCTGACGTGCTCCACGTCCGAACTTTTCAAGTATGTATGCGCTGCTCCAGAGGGCCTCTACACCTTCTGCAACTGGGCACCAGCCACGAGGTTCTTCACACCCGCGTCCTCCTCCATCCAGACTCCATCTCTGAGATGGTGTGATGGATGACGTGGATGTACTATGCTCAGCTACTGCCTCTCTTTTCCCATCTTCAGACTGAACGTACAAATGTATGGGTGTTGGTGACTACTGAAGAGTAATATCTTCGCTGTCTCTTATTAATTCTTGCTCCATCTTTGTTAGACAATGTTACTTGTGTAGTTGCATATGTGTGATAGACTGATAGTGATATGGTGTGAAGCCTCCGAGATACTGTATCATTTTTCTGAAAACTAGCTATGCCCATAGCATTGTCTACTCTGTAACAATGTTTGGTTTCAATTTCTTATATAGATTCTTCTTCTAGAATGAAACTGAAAGTATTGCAAAGGAAACACAATAGTTACATGAAAATATGAATAAGACAATCCATAGTTACTGTTAAAGGATTTGAGTTCGATATCATGTAGGCCATAATATTGTGTTAAAAAAGTTGAAGTACAAGTTGGCATCAAAACTGGAAGCTGCATGCCATTGTATGGCTCTATAAATTGTCCGTCGGTTTCTTTTGATATGTATATCTCCATCTCTTGTTGTGCATTTTATTTCTTTGCTCGGTAGCAAATGTATTGCAAGTGATGCTCATTGTTTTCTACTCTGTCTAAATATACTATAGATTGTTATGTACGCAGTACTCCCTCCGTCCCATAATATAGTAACGTTTTTTGAGCTAGAGGGAGTAGTAGGGATGGTTGCAGAGCTAATATTGTTGGCACATATGTTTTGAGAAAACGACTAAAATAAGCCAAGAAGGCTATACTATGATTGACAAATGATTCCATGGTCTGATACATGACTAAGGTATGTAACTATGTAGGTCAAACTGGATGTGCGTCATGTCTGAAATATTTATTTCTGTATAAAGATTCATGTTTCTTGTGCATATGTAGCAAAGTATTTAGTCAAGCACTTATACTTCATTCCTATTTGTCCTAGAATCATTTATAAGTGTGTGCTCAAAGATACAATATGTATGTTATTTGGATGTATTAATGACCACCATTTCTCTTCACATTTAATTTAAGTCGGGTGTGCCTAATAGCATGAAATAAGCAGTGTTGAATCGTTGGATGAGAGGTAATATTATAGCTTGTTTTGTTTTACAACTGTTCCAGGGAAAGGAGAAGTTCTGTTGCAGTAGTTGTTCTAAACAGGAAGTGATAATATGTATTGGAGATCATCGGTTGTGCTGGTGATTTGGGAGTTATGGCGTGCATACAGCCGTCGTATATTTTACAATTCAAAGTTATCGATTGTACCATCGCATGCCTTGCCATTGACGAAGCGGTGTTTGGAAGGAGGCCGGCACATGGCACATCATTTTGTTATAGTAGTCTAACTTAGTGGGCTATCAATCATCTGTGTTTTCTCTTCTGCTTTTCATATGTTCGTACAATATGTATTTCCTTCTATCAATAAAATCAACAACTCTCATGTTGGGTCATCAAACTGGAACCTATATCTCAGTTGGATCTTGCAATCACGTCGAGTCACTAATGTTGCTTTCTACCAATAAAATCAACAACTCTCAATCTGGTATCGGAGCAAATTGAGCAAATTGCAGTGTGAGTTATTCATGTACATGCAATACTTTTTGAACCTGTATGTGTGTTTGTAACAAAGAATTTCTATTTTTTTTTCATGTCATTTCTTCTGGCCAGTTGCTGATTGTGATATGTTTGTTTGACTATAATACACTTAGCAAACTGTTTTAGCAATATTTAGTATTGACTGGTCACACTTGAAGTATTGCAGAATGCTATGTGATGTGATACAGAGTGGTTGGTAATGCTACAAGATCAATTTATTTGAGATGCCATTTACAATTATATTTTCCTATGAGTGATAAGATATGATAATGTGTAGCATGGCCGGGTGACGGAACAGGAAATGTACTAACAGGTTGTGCCAATCGGACTAGAGCCAAATGATGAAGTCAGTAGTCGCCGCACCTCCATTGCATAGATTCATGGGACAACCACTGATATTGGCTCTTGACTATAAATTTTACGTAAATAGCTTTTCACTTTGTCTTGTGACACCGTAGCGTAGCCACGGACATCTTACTAGTTGCAAAGAAAAAACTAGCGCAAGACCTGCAAAACTGAGAGGTAAAACGTAGCAGAATCTATGAAAAACAGACCAGTGGGTAATAAATAAATTTTTTTGGGTACTTCTGCAACTCAAATCAAAAAACTCAGAACAGACGCCCAAAAGATAACTGTATAGAGCATGCTTTCAAAACAATTCAGATCAAAAAGATGATCTGGTGATTTATCGTGAATTTTTCCGTCCAAGGACAGAATCTGTTTTCTGGACAGTATGTCACAACTTTTGAACTTTCGTGCATTCGGTGGCTAAACTTAGCACAAAGCTTGAAAATACAGATACAATGATGTTGCTACAGTAGTAACAACCCTCAAGACCACTAAAAACATAAGTAAAAACATCTTGGGTTGCCTCTCAACAAGCGCTTTCTTTTACGCCTTTAAGCTAGGCAAGAAGCAAAAGAAGAATCTAGTTTTATCAAGAGAAAGAGAATAGCTAGCCCGTGTAACGGACTCAAAAGGTAACTTGATTTTCTTTCTAGGGAAGTGTTCCATCCCCTTTTTGAGAGGCAATTGAATTTTTATATTCCCCTCTTTCATATCAATGATAGCACCAACGGTGCGAAGAAAAGGGCGTCCCAAAATAATTGGACATAAAGGTTCACACTCAATGTCCATAATAGTAAAATCAACGGGAACATAATTGTCATTGACAATGATAAGAACATCGCCAATATTCCCCAAAGGTTTCTTTACGGTAGAATCAATGATACGAACACCAAAAGAACAAGGATCAAAAGGTTTCAATTCAAACATATCATACATTCTTTTGGGCATACGGAGGTACTAGCTCCAACATCACATAAAGCATAGGAAGAGAAGTTATTCAATTTAATTTTGATCATAGGATCTCAACCATCTTAAAGCTTTCTAGGTATGGAGGTTTCTACTCTAAGCTTATCCTCCCTAGATTTAATGAGAGCATTAGTGATATGCTCCGTGAAGGCAAGATTTAGTGTGCTAGTGTGGGGTCTCTAGACATTTTGTGTAGAAAGCTAATAACTTCTGAAAGGGTGCAACTATCAAAATCAATGTCACTACTATCAAAGGTGGTAGTGGTGTCATCTAGGCTCACTTGTTTGAAAGCCTTTATGTTCATTGGAGTTTCTTCTTCTACGGTTGAGGTAATAGCATCACCATTAATAGGTCCAACAAGACTAGGAGTGTGTTAGGTGCTAAAAGTTTGAGTATCCTCAACAACTTGGATAGTAGCAACGGTGTGGTGTATATGAAGGCTCTTAATTCTATCTTCTTCCTCCTTCTCTCTAGCCCATCTTTCTTTAAGTTTAGCCATCATCCTAATATTCTCATTAATTTTCATTTGGATAGCATTAATAGGAGTGGCCTTCCTCTCCTCGAGGAGAGAAGTTCTAATTTTAAGCATCTCAACATCAAGGGCTAGGTTGTCTACCTTCAAAGAGAGATTATCTAATTCGTCTAATTTTTCCTCTACACTCGTGTTGAAGGCTTTTTGGGTAGTGATAAATCCCTTAAGCATGCTCTCTAATTCAGAAGTGGAGTTCTTGTTGCTAGGATAAGTGTTGTTATTCTCATAGTTGTTGGATGAGAACGGTCTAGGGTTGCTAGCAAAATTACTCCTATAAGCATTGTTTTCGAAGTTGTTTCTAGAGATAAAGTTCACATCTACTTGTTCTTGAGCAACCAAGGAATTTAAAGGAACATCATGAGGATCAATAGGAGCTTGCTTGGTAAGTAAAGACATGATCAAGTCAACTTTTTCATTTAAGGAGGAAATCTCCTCGACAGAGTTTACCTTCCTACCTTTTGGAGCTCTTTCGGTGTGCCATTGGAAATAGTTGGTCATCATCTCATTTAGTAGTTTTGTGGCAGCACCAAGTGTTGTTGACATAAAGGTTCCTCCCGCGGCCGAATCTTACAGGTTCCGCGAGGTAAAGTTCCAGTAGTCAAACCATGTGTAGGGAATTTCTTAACAAGAAATTTCATACGTTCCCAAGCTTGGGCAACGTGTTCATTATCCAATTGCTTAATATTCATAATATTACTCGTCAATTGGATAATTTTAGCAGGTGGGTAGTACTTCCTAATAAAAGCATCCTTGCACTTATCCCAAGAATCAATGTTATTCCTAGGCAAGGATTGAAACCAAATTTTAGCTCCTTCTCTGAAGGAGAAAGGAAAAATCTTTAGCTTTAACAATATCACCTTCTACTTCTTTATAATTTTGCATATCACAAAGCTCAAAAAAATTATTTGTGTGCAAAGCAACATCATCTCCAACACCGGAGAATTGATCTCTCATAACAAGGTTCAGCAAAGCAGGTTTAATTTCATAAGAGGTTGTTGAAGTAGCAGGTGTAGCAATAGGAGTGCAGATAAAATCATTGTTGTTGTGACTAGTGAAGTCACACAACTTAGTATTTTCAGTGGTACCCATAGTAGCAGCAAGCAGGATAAGCAATTTTTGTGATTTTTGATAAAGGACACAAAGATAAAAACTGAAAGGTAAACTAACAAGACTAAAAAGCAAAGATAAAAGATAGCGCGCAACTCCCCTATCTTGAAGATTGGAGTCCCCGGCAACGGCGCCAGAAATTTGCTTGATCCACGAGAGATGATAACGGCTTCTCGCCCTTCGTTGGTTACCCCAAGTGGAAGGTGAGATGTAGCATAGTGGAAAATTTCCCTTGGTGAAGATACCAAGGTTGAGATCGACCAGTAGGACTCCAAGGTCGAAAAGTAGGTGGTAAAGTGAACAATGGCGCCGTTCACAACCTCAGGTTGCTTACTTTACCTGGACCTGCACACAAATACAAATAACTTTGGTCCAAACGAAGCTCAGAGAGGTTGTTGATACGTCCCAAATGCATCACTATTTTATATAGTAATTCTTTCCTATTCACTGATATATTTCATGTTATGATGCTATTCTTATATTGTTTTGGCTTGTTTTACACAGTTTGCAACTTTCCGATGCCGAAGCAGCAGACGCAGGATTCAGCGGTAAAAAGTGGACGCTGAGTTGCTGATAACCCACAACTGCAGGGGATCGAGATAGTCTTCGCGGGTAAGAAAAACCCAATTTATAGATTCGACTCAAGGGGAGCCAAAGAATATCCACAAGATTTAACAGTGGGGTTGTCAATTCCACCGCACCTAAGATACACTTACTTGCAACAAGATATGAATAGTAACTGCGATATGGAAGTGATGATAACAACGGAAATAGTGGTGGTGAAACAGTAATAGTAAAACAACGAAAGTAAACAACTAGTAACCAGCGGAATTAAAAACATTGTAGGCTAGGGAGATGGATGGTTGGGCGCTGCATGGATAAGTCACATCATGCATTTAACTTGGGGCAAGGCACACAGAAAAGCAATGATCATCTAGGCATAAATCAAACATCAGGCATGTACCCCATAGGTAGTTGTACATGCTTGCAATAAGAACTTGCACAACATCTTTTGTCCTACCACCCCGCTACGAACGGGGCCAAAAGGAACTTATGGAGATTAAGGTGCTCCTATCAAAGAGCACCGGAACAAAGCATTAACAATCAATGGATACATAGAATTAATCCTCAAATTATAGTCCATCCCCTTTGGTGTCCCAAGCTGTCACTGATACACGAGATAGCTTCTCGTCCCTCGTTGGTTACCCCAAGTGGAAGGTGAGATGCAGATAGTAGCAAGTTTCCCTTAGCAAAGATGCTAAGGTTGAATATCGACCCAGTAGGACTCCAACAGATACAAGTAGGTGGTGAAGTGAACAATTGGTGCCGTTGACAATCTAAGGATTGCTAACTTCACCTGGACCTGCGCACACAGCAAGTAGCTTTGCTCCCAAAGAGTATAGAGGAGTTGTCAATTCCTCTGGACTTGTTGTTTACAAAGGATGAAACGCACGGGATAATAATGATAGTGATAGCTGCGGAAAAGTAAATACTGAAAGTAAATTGAAGGTGTAAAAAGTAGTAGAAATATGGACCGGGGTCCTATGATGTTCACTAGTGATGTCTCTCTCCCAAAACACGATAAAATAGCCATGCGAGGTAAACAAATCACAGCTGGGCAATTGACAGGATTATGTGCGCAAACCAATGCTAATTATGCTATGAAGAAAGGAAGAGGCTCAAAATCATGGGCGGTATGCCAAGACAAGTAGACCGAAATCCATCTGCATCTACCCACTAATCATCCACCTTGAGATATCTATCCAGAACATCTCGCTGGTATTAAGTTGCGAATCCCACCCAAAGTGTAAACCCAAAGCAACAGACAACTGCATTAAAAGAACTTTGCATAAAGTAAACAATCCTTGGAACCGCGGTTACAAGCACCATTGTTTTCCCCCTTTTGGCAACAACACATCCCCTAGACTCATGTTTCTGTCACTCAAGCTAGTCATCAGGGGGCATGAACCCACAATCAAGCATAACGTTCCCACTTGTAGTCACTACCTACTACTTGGCCAAGGCAATAAACAGCAACGGAGAACATGCAAGAATTACTCAAGAACAAAAATATAAAAGGAGAAGAACCAAATATATTACTCATCACAATCTGAACATAATCTCATAATCCATCGGATCCCAACAAACTCAGCATAGCAACAGTAGAAAGATTACATATGTGCCTCGATCATGTAGGGCAGCTCACGAGGTCTAATCCATGAAGAACAAAGAGGGGGAGAGGACATCACATAGCTACTGATCATGGACCCATGGTCCAAGGTGGACTACTCACAGATCATCCAGAAAGCGTCCATGGTGGTGGAGAAGCTCCCGAAGGTCAATCCTCCCTCCGGCAGGGTGCCAGGAAGAGGTATTCTGGTGCTCCCGATCTTGGAAGCGCGACGGTGGCGGAACAGAGGAGAGATCGCAAAAAAGGGTTCCGTCCCCGAGGTTTTCTCGTCACGGGGAATAAATAGGCGAACGGGGGCAGCCAGAGGTGGGCCAGGGGATCCAGGCGCCCCCCTGGCGCGGCCAGGGGGGGGGCCGCGCCCTCTGGCTGCCTGCGGCCCCTTGGCTCCCCTCTGGCCCCTCTAGGGCTCTTCGCGGAGCTTCCGGTACGCTGTTTTTCCTATATTTTCCCGGAATTTTTCTAGTACTTTTAATCAATGTTCAAGATATCGCTTATCGTATACTTATCGGTCGATCCAAGAGAAGAGATAAATCGGCTTATCGGCCGATTTATCGGTTATATTGGTCGACCATTTATCGGTAAGGTTTTTCTTAAAACTCAGATTTTCCTAAAGAAAATAATTTAAAACACTCTATATTAATATTACACACACACGTGAGAAATAAGTGTTTAAAGCATTCAAAATATGTTATATTAGTGTACAAGTAATAATATTACACTTATATACACACAAGCACACATGTTCATCGCTGGAGCGGTTGTTGGAGCACCCAAAACTTATCGCTATCGTGGGGGATTTGTCAAGTGTCGTTTTGTGGCTCGCGGGGACGAAGCGGGGTTTTTTTTTTGCGATTTCAGATAGCCGGATCCTGCAATTTATCGGTGAAAATCGGTCTAACAACCGATAAATCAGCCGAACCGATTAATTAGAGGGATACGCGCTTATCGTATCGGTGGAACCCCGATAAGCGATATATCGGCCGATATATCGGAATATCGGCTTATATTTGTAACAGTGCTTTTAATAAGAGGAAACCTAAAATAGAAAAACAACAGAAAACAGGAACTGGCACTGGGGTGCACTGAGTTAATAGGTTAGTCCAAATATGATCAAAAGTGTATGGAAGTTCATCAATATCATAGCAATATCACACAAAAGAGGCAACGACCAAGCAGAAATTATAGATATGTTTTGGACGTATCAACATCCCCAAGCTTAATTTCTGCTCGTCCTCGAGTAGGTAAATGATAACAAGCATAATTTATGTGGTGACATGCTAACAAACATATAAGAACTTTTAACTAAAGCAATCAAGGCATGTAATTCAATTCAAGTCATAACAGGAAAGAGTCTATATTTAGCATTGAAACAAGTAACATAAGAACATAAAGGTGCAAGAGCTCTCGCTGTCCGTTACTCGAATGTCTCCAAATGGTGTTTGCGTGCAAGAAAGGGGATAGGGATATACGAGAAAAAGTACTTTTATTGTTGAGAACTCAATCTACTAAAGTGTCACACTTGGTCTTCTTTGGAATCTTATCTTGACTCATCCCCACACCACTAGCCAGGTACAAGTCAAAATGATCCACTCTTTTTTGACATTTTGAGCACTCATGCAATGGATGAGCGTAAGCAAGAAAGTTGACACTTAGGATGAAAAAGAGAGAATACGGTGGAGGAAGTCAAAAAGGTGAGAAAGGCTCACATCAATGAGGACAATCATAGGCGAGAGAAAGCCAAATGATAGATATGATGTGAGGAGTAGGGATTGCCATGCAACGGATGCACATATGAGCTAAGGTAACCAATGTAACTAGTGGGGGTGCATCCAACTTGGTTGCTCAAGAAGACCTAGAGCTCATTTGAGGAGGCTCATCATTGGAATATACAATGCAAGTTCTATAGTGTGAAGGTCCCCACATAGCTATATGCATGAATGATAATCTCTATGGAGTACAAGATATAAGAGGGAGTACGATTGTGGATCTCTCAAAAGGAATAGTAGTGTGCCCCCTTCTCTCTTTTTATTTATTTTTTCCATTTTTTTTCTATTTTTTTGTATTTTTGGTGGCCTCAATGGCTCTTTCTATTTCTCTCTCATTTGTCCTCTTTGGGATCTTTTGATTTTGTCCTCTTTGGGATCTTTTGATTTTGTCCTCTTTGGGATCTTTTCCTCACTTTAGGGGCAACAATCTATATATTACAAGAAGTATAGAAGATCTTTCACACTTTACAAGGTACTCAAATCATAAAGAAGATGTAACTATCATGATGTATGCAAATGTATGTCTCTGCTAGTGTAGCAGGATATGCAATTATACTAGCGCGTCATGTAGCAATGATTAGGGCAAGGCCCAACTAGAATGCGGCTCATCGATCAAGCAAGTAGCATGTATGACATGAAGATCAAGTCATGAGAAGGTGGATGTTGCATGGCAATATATCTCGGAAAGGCTATGAAAATGCCTTGATAGGTAGGTATGGTGGCTGTTTTGAGGAAGGATATAAGGAGGCTTATGATGACAGAGCGTATCGTGCCAAGGGTTTGGATGTACCGGAGAAGGTGGACGCTAACTCTCGGAGTGAGAAGAAAGCAATGCACGGCACAGAAAAGGCTAGCAAAATATGGGAAGGTGGAAGTGTCAACTTTCGAATACTCACATTAGTCCGAAGAACTCATGCACTTATTGTCGGTAACTCTCAGTCTAATAGGAGGTTTCACAAATAGACAAGTACCCCGAGGAGGAGTGTATGGGGGTTTGGTTAACCTTGCGCATCCTCGACTCATGGTACGTGAGTGTACTCTAATATTCGACCCCTCAAAAGAGTAGTGATCCATCTAGTAGCTAGAGTTCTCAACTAATTTGTAGGTTTTTTTTAAATAAACACGGATTGCCCAAAATACGACATCTATCACTAATAGGCTAAAGCTCTTGACACCAAAAGTCCAAACATTACTCAAAACAACACCTCAAAACTATTGCAAGTTACTACTACAAAAGAATAGAAACCTCAATTACCTACTTTAAGTCAAGACACAAAACTCAGTGCAACAGGCAAACTCTCTAAACAAGATAAACATGAAAACTCAAGAGAGTTCCAGCAACAAACTAAACAAAATCTCTTAAAAAGATAAGCATGAAAACTAAGAGCTAAACATGACAGCAGCTACGGAAAAGATAAAGAACAAACACAACAAAGATAAGCATGAAAAGTCCTATGTTATGTTCTCAATTTTGGAAGTGGAGCGTGTTTCTCTCCCACACAAAGAAAGTTGGGTTCTAACTTGTTATGAACAGCAAGAAAAGCTAAATAAAACTAAATATAAAACCTAAGAGAGAGACGCTCCAAGCATAGCACATAACGCATGAAGCGATAAAAATATAGTGAAACGAGAGACGAATTGATAATTGTCGATGGAGAAGGGGATGCATGGGGGCATCTGTCGTGGGAAAGTCACGGCAGATGTCCGTAGAGTCGGACTTATCGTGGGACATTTGCTACGAGGCGAATTCAAAGAGGGAGTCGACATTTGTGTTGGCTACTAAGTCAGAAGTAGTCTGGTCAAGCCGTCTCTTGGTTTGCTGATTCTGATTTTGGGATGTTTTGCCACCATTCTTGTTCTGGACGGCTTTGTCCTGCTGAGGTTCAGCATCCTTGGTTTTTTCAGACTCGGCGTATTTGATGACTGCATTCATGAGCTCTCCTATATCCTTGACTGTCCTCTTGAGTCGGCCAAGTTTGTGGACCAGGGGCTCGAACTTGCAGTTCCTCTCGAAGATGATGACGGTTGTTTGGGCTGTGATAGTGTCCGAAGAGTGGATTAATTCTGCAACCCGTCGCGCCTAGATCAGGGTCGACTCTTCTTCCTTTTGGACACAATGCTCCAAGTCGACAATCGTGGCGGCTCGCCAGCATGTGCCTTGGAAGTTCTGGATGAATTTTTCCTTGAGGTCCGTCCAGGAGGTGATTGTCAGAACCCCAACTTGGGTAAGTGCTAGGATTTTAGTTTCCCTTTGCATCATGTGAAAATTTCAAAACAAATTCAAAAATGGGGAAAAGAAAAGCCCTAAAGAATTTAATTAAATGGCCAGACAAAAATTGCTTCCAAAAATTTCTCTGGTATTTTTGAAAATTCGTATAAATATGCATGATCACATATAAAGTGAAGTGGGTCCCACTTCATGCACCAAGCTTTGCCAAAAATTCCAAATAGGGCTTGGAAATTAAATTTGACCCCTATTTGACTTGAAATTCAAATGTATTGAATTTCAAAAATGCCCAAATCCTAAGAGTGACTAGCTACTGGTCACCTAGTATTTATAAAATTAGTTGGGCATTTTTATAAAATGCTTTGGTATTTTTACCAGAGAAAAACAAAAGAAGAAAAAGAAAACAAAAAAGAAATAACAGAAAATAGAAAAAGGAAAGCTAGCCCACCCCGGCCAGGCCGCAGGCCCAACTCACCGTACCCCTATCCCATCCCACGACCACCTTGTCGTCTTCCTCCCCCGCACTGCCAAGTAGCTCGCTGGAGGCAGGGGATCACGCCGCGACGCAACTGCGACGTCTCGCGGATTCCAGGCCATCTAGGCATCCTCCCCTCGCCACAGAGACGCCACGCACGCGCTCTTTCTTTCCCCCTCTCTCCGCTCTTCGTCCCGCCCTCCTCTGCCCGATTTCGTCGTGGACTGTAGCTCGCCGGAGAGCGCCGACACGCGCAACCGTGGCCACCGGCAAGCTCGAGCCACCCCACCTTGTCCAGAAGGACCGCAACGCTCGTCTACGTCGACTGCTGCAATCAATTGAACCAGGGATCCTCCGAAGCCGACTCCATCTTCGCCGATTCGCCGCCTGCCGTCGTAGACCTCGTCGGGAAATTCGTCGCCACCAGGACCTCCCCTGCCACGTCGTGCTTCCCTTCGTCCTCAGGGTGAGATCCTCTTTCTCCCCAGCCCTCCCGCGCTTCTGCTCGTGGCTCGATTTACCGTTTCCGTCGAGGCCAGTGGCCCAGCCGCCGCCTCGTCGTCGTGTTCTTGGCCACGGGCCTCCCCGCGTTGCCCCGATGGCACAAGTGGACGCGCGACGTCCCAAGCTATGCGCCCATGCCTCCAGAACCCTCTCCCGTGCCTGAAATCACCATCCCGGCGATGCTCCGGCAGCTATAGTGTTGTCGCCGGCGAGCCCTAGCCATTAGGGCTGATGAACCTCCTAACCCCCCCTAAACCTCAATGACAGGTGGGGCCCAGCCCTAATAACCCCTCTGTTTATAAATAAACATGGGATTAACCCCCACTGAGGCTTACAGGTGGGCCCCTGTTATCAGCCCCCCCTGTGACATCAGCACTGTGTCATGTTGACACAATAAACAGATTTCTCTGTTTATTTGGATTCAAAGAATTCCAGAAAGATCCAGAAATTGTTTAAAACTTCAATAAATCATAGAAAATTCATATTAACTCCAAATTAAACATATAATATATGAAAAATTACCAGAAAAATGCAAGGATTATGAATATGAAACTTCTTATGTTTGACCATTTTAAAATGGGTAAACAGTAGCAAACATGCATATGGCATAATTTGAATTTGAATTTGAAGTTTGAATTTGCATTCCAAATGCAATATACTTCAATTAAATTGAATTTGCCACAAATCAGTACCCTATACTTCATGTCACAACAATATCATGTGCTTGTGCATTTACTTTCGAAATTGCCCCCCCCTTTGTTGATGTTTGTGCCGGTAACAGACTTTCCGAGACGGTGATCAACCCCGAAGAAGAAGACCACCGTTAAGACCCGTGTATTGTCAGCAAGGCAAGAAAACCCCATTGATCATGTCTATAAAATCCCACTTCCCTCTCAATCTCTCTTATGCATGTTTAGGAGATCACCTTGTATCGATTCTACCGCATAGTTGAACCCATATCCGATGGATGACCTATCATCTTGTCACAGTAGTAAGCAAACCACAATCCTAGCTGACATAGGAGTTGATTGATATCATGTGGCCCCTGCAACATTTACTGCTTATTGCATGCTTAGTGGTACAATGAGGTTGCTTTTGATGTGAGTCGGGATGATAGTGAACATGGTGTTGATGAAAGTGAAACTGTGTTGGTGAATCTACCCTAATACAAGGTGAACGATGAGAGGTTGTGTAGGAGTACACAGTGGGTTGTCTCGTTGAACACCGCCTTAAGCCCGAGTTCTTGTATGGTAATCCGAGACAAAGAGTACAACCACACATTGGGCTCACTGATCCCTCTCGACCTAGTAACTTACCCCGATCCAAGTCCAGGAGTCACACCTAGTTCGGGTTTTCCATTCGGCATATGCATAGAACGATAAAGGAAATGAAATGTGGCATTCATGGTAGGGCTTGTAGAACATGGCTTGTCAAGCGGAGAACCATCCGTCGAGGTGGGCTTGTCAGTCGTGCCTACATGGTTTGAGTCCTGGCTGGAAGCTCGGCCGGAACTTCAGTTGGGTTTGGAACTCAGACAGTTGACTCCTTGGACTAGAACGGAGCTATGGGCGAAGTGTTGTGGTGAACATCCTCGCCGACACCCCTTGAATGGTGCCGAGACCTGGCGGTAACCGTTGGTCATGTGTGAGTAGCGGTACACCCCTGCAGGGTTAACAAAACTATTCGAATAGCCGCGTCCGCGGTAATGGACTACTTGGAAAGCTGTGCTTGATTCTTAGACAACTTGAATGGATACTTCTAAAACTCTTAAGATAAGCGTGAGTGCTATGGTGTGCTTACTCGTGGGGAAGTCGAGGAAGTACCCATAGTGGTGTATTGGTTGGAGACTTGGTAGTGGACTCGTGTACGCTTCTTACCTCAAGTCTGGTACTCGTAGTTCAGGACTAGCCAAGTCAAAGCTGGCACTTCTGCATGATGAAACCCCACCTCCCTTTACCTTGAAACTTGAGCATGAGTAGTATAGTTCTGATGTAAGTCTTGCTGAGTACGACTTTGTACTCACGTTTGCTTATTCTATGTTTTAGATGGAAACACGGACCCCGATGGAGTCACCTTCCTGAAGCTCGACGTTGACTAAGTTAGCATAGTCCCAGACATCAGTCTGGTACCTTGTGGAAGGGCATGTATGTTTACATGGCTTCTCTAAGCCATTTGTTAAACTTGTCTGTACTCAGACCTAATTTTCTTCCGTTGCATGATGTAATGTTGATCACAGACATGTGATCTTTGTATGCTCTATGTGTAAGTCAATAAAGATACACTTGGTAGAGTTATGTGATGATACCTGCTGTTCATACTAGGCATGTGTGCTGCGTGTATGTTTATAACATGCATGTCTTAGTATGGGTTTTCGAGACCTTAGTTGTGATCTGGCTGGCGGTCTTTTATACACCAAGTGGCCCTTAATTAGATGTGCGCAGCTTGGGGCATCGCGATGAGATTGCTCGTGACTCTGTCACGTGCAAACTTTGTTGTATGATCGAGCCCGCCCTAGACCCTGACTAAGTGATCGGGCTAGAGTTTGTTTATGTAAGGGTTATGATTCAGTCGATAACATGGTTGAGGCGACTTGTCTATGAGTATGGGATTTCACCACCCATAATCATTTAGACTTGTGAGCGGGCGATGAGGACCCATCTCAGTTGATCATCCGGCCTGGATGGGATGCCCCTCACGTACGATGCTTTCCGAGAGTTTTCTGTGCTTGACCTTGTCTGCTTAGACAAGTGGGCACGGCTCTCGGCTCTCCATGTGATTGTATCGTGACTGGAATTACATACGCATACCCGGGGTCCCGACAGTGATGGAATTCTCTGGGAGATTTTTGAACCATGTGCGAGCCGGTCCTTCCAACATAATTGTGAGATAACGGGCACACACTCCTTCGCTGGCTTGCAGCATGTCCATGGCTAGATCATAACTTTCGATCCAAGCTGTCGGGTCCATGTCAGCTGTATAATTTGCAATCTTGCGTGGGCCTTTGAATTCTGATGGCAGGCGTGTATTACGATGAGCCGGCACAAGGCATAGATTTCCCACGGATCTTCTGATGAACTCGGCGTCTTGGTCTTGGGGTGGAAGCTGAACCATCTGCTCTATCCGGCGTTCGGGGTAGAGGTTAGATGGTATGTCTTGGATCCTTATTGCCCCCGGCGGGTCTGGTGGCGGGGTGTGGCGCTGGCGATGACTGCTCGAGCCGGATGGCGCTGGTGAGTCTGCTTGCCGGCTCACACTGCGATATGGTGTTTCGTGTAGGTATTGAAATCCCTGTGAGTACTGTGCTTGCTGTGTGATTGCGGTTTTGAGCAGATCGATCGCCCCTCGGGTGGCCTGGTCTACCGGGGTGTCTCCATGCATCGGCACGCTAGCGAGGTACCGTGTCGCCGCCATCACGTTGGCCATGGGGTTATTGTTGTGACCTGGGGGTGTATGGAACCGTTCCTGCCGCGGCGAGGGGACACGTTGCCATGGTGGTGTGTACCCTAGAGGAGTCGACTCGTTTGTGTCCTGGAATAGCCTCCGATCCGGGAGGTCAACTAGGATCCGACTCGTGGGCCCTGCAGGGCGTGTGTTGGCGAGACTCAATCTCCGTGCTTCTATCAGTTCTGACTCATGTCGCAAGCGTCGGGATTCTTGGGTGAGTTGCGTTTCTCTCTCCACCATCTGGGAGTTCTGGGAGTTAATTTCCCTTCGGATTCTCATCACCTGGGCCTTGAGTCCATTTACCTTGGTCCTCCAAGCTTGCTGGTTTTCAGGTGTTATTGGCGCAGCTAAGGCTTCATCCAAGGCATTAAGTGCATCTGAAAGGGCTTCTACTCCCGTAAGAACTTATGGTTGTTCCCTATCCGGGTTAGGGTCTGTGTTGTGAGTCGTCTCCACGTTTAGGTTCTGCGCTGCACCTTGAGCCGGTTGGTTTCCCTACTCTTCGGTGCCTGCCATGAACACTGTCACGCAATATGGCGACTCGTACTGTGGAAAGTCGGGATTGTATTCGGCCGTTCCCGTGCCGAGTCTGTTACTCCCGGCGGATCGGATGGAACCGGTATCTGAGTAGCTTGTTTCACTGGGGTGTGAGTCAGCGTCAGATGCTTCTCCCGTGGTGTTGGGTGTTAGAGGCTCGACAGAGCACGCCCGCTCCGGAGATCGAGTGAAGAACCCAACAAAGGTGTGCCTTGAGCTGGCATGTTGTCGACTCGAGGTTTCCAGGGGGACTTCGGGATCCGGCTCTGGATCAAATCCGTCCGTCCTTCCGATGAAGACGTGAAAGCTTCGATCGAAACCCGATAACCGGATTCGACGGAATCGGCATCAGGCCGCCAAGTTGAGTCGTCGAAGCAGAGCTTTCCGCGCCGGCTTCTGGTGATTGGCCCAGTCACAAGTCCTTCGATGCCTTGCAGAGCTCCCGTTAGAATCTCAACATCTACGAGCGTAGGCCCCACGGTGGGTGCCAACTCTCATGGGAAAGTCACGGCAGATGTCCGTAGAGGTTGACTTATCGTGGGACCTTTGCTGCGAGGCGAATTCAAAGAGGAAGTCGACATTGCCACAAGACTCGGCGAATTACCCAGGTTCGGCCCCAACGGTGCGGTAAAGACCTACTCCTGCTTTATGACTATATGGGGATCGACTCCTCAATAGGAAGAGTCGGTCGTATCGATTAAAGTGGTGATGTTTCGCAGGCTTAGTCTCATGGAGATTTAGGCTCTCCAGCGAGTTGTCTAAACCTGGCTTGATGTAAGTTCTCGCTCTGGCTCCCGTGGTCCTCGACTTATAAAGATGCCGGGTCCCGGGATTCCTAGAGTCCGACTCCTATACGATGTGGAGTTCTATTTTTCTTTACAAGTTTTCTACGTGCTATACAAGGTAAGTCGAATTCCTTCTAGGGCTTCAATCTTCACGCTTGGCACGTCAGACTCCTGGTCGGGTCTTCTTTATGGGCCTTCATATGTAAGCCGGCCCAGAGGTTCCTAATGCCGGGTCTATGGGCTTGATCCATCCCCCCGACAGCATCCCCAAGCTTAGACGGTTGAGTCTCCTTGAATATTTCTTGGGGATGCATGGGGGCATCCCCAAGCTTGAACGCTTGACACTTCTTAATCTTCTTTCATCATCTTGAAAACTCCCTTCATACATAACTCATCATAATCTGATTAGCGAGGTTAGTACCCATAATAAAATAATTTTTCTCTACTAGAAATAAATATAATATTGAAGGGATAATGTTTCTCAAGATTTCCAAAAAGTTTTTGCAAATAAAAAGCAAGTTTAAGGTTTGCAAAACGAAGAAAAGGCGAAACAGGACAGAATCTGTGAAAAACAGACCAGCAGGTAGTAAAGAATTTTTTAGGGATACTTCTGCAACTCAAATCAAAAAACTCAGAACATACGAATGTTCCGTAATTGTGTAGATCACGCTGTGTAAAAAATTCAGCTCAAAAATATGAACTGGGATTTTTCTATGATTTTTCTAGTCACTGGGACAGAATATGTTTTCTGGACAGCATGTCACAACGTTCACTTCCCTTGTCATATGAGGCTATAAATGGCACAAAGCTTGAAAAGTAAAGATACAATGATGTTGCTACAGTAGTAACAATCATCAAGACCACTAAAAACAGAATAAAAACATCTTGGGTTGCCTCCCAACAAGCGCTTCTTTAAAGCCATTAGCTAGGCTTAAGGATTATAGAAGATGCTCTCACAAGAATAAGAATTTTGAAGCAAAAGAGAGCATCAAGAAGAAAATATGAAACAAATTTAAGCCTAACCCACTTCCTATGCATGGGAAAATTGTAAGAAAATAAATCGTGAAAGCACAAAATAACAAGCATAGGAAGATAAAAGAAGAACAACTTCAAAACTTTCAACATGAAGAGAGGTGTTTTTGTAACAAAGTTTCTACAATCAATCTTTCCTCTCTCAAAATAATTTTCAGTAGTATCATGAACAACATCAAGAATATAACTATCACATAAATCATGTTGTTCATGACCTACAAGCACACGCGTATTTTTTTCAACACGAATTTTAGGATCATAAGATAAATGCAACCCATCACATTGAGCCTTAATAAGAGAAAAATTCTCCGGAATATGAGTTGGAGATTTCAAAAGGATAATAGGAGAATCAAGTGTGGGTGCAATAGCAAAAATTTCACGCTTAACATGAGGAACTATAGAAAGTTAATCTCCGTAAGCATCATCCATAGTGGCATCACGACCATAAGCATAGAAGGCATCAACTTCATCAAAAATGGATATTTCAAAAGAATCCATAGGATCATAGCACTCATATAAGGTAAGATTCAAAGAGTTACTCTCATTAGAAGCTAAACATGGATGGCTCCATTCTTCCTCCTTTTTTCGTCACTCTCCTCCTCTTTTTCATCCAACGAGCTTTCAGGTTCAACAATTTCTTCTTCCATAGAGTCCTGCAAAACATTAGTCTCTTCCTTTGGGGGAGAGATTCTCTCAAGATGATCAGCAATATAATAATTTGCATCATAATTTTCCAAACAATAGTTAAGTATAGCAAGAATCTCAGATTTGTAAGGGGCATCATCAATATTTTTAAGAAGAGAAGTAATTTCATAGGCACCCTTATAAGCAACAAATTCTTCTATTTGCTCTGCATCATCAAAATCATAATTTCTCTTAGCATAAGAAGCTAAGGTTTCATCATCATTGTACTCACATTGGATAGCAAGGTGTTTGTGCCTCATAAAGCAACAAGATTCATCCCTGCAAAAAGATATATTATATATTGAGCACAAGTTTCTAGCATAGTCATACAACTGGTGTATTTGTTTCCATAAGTGTATCCCCTTTTGAGACAAGCGGTGTTCCTTGTACCACTTTTGTTGATCCTTGATGAATCCTCCATGCCAATAAGATCTGGTTTCAAAGAAGTCAGACATTGATTGGCAAGTAAGGAACTAGACATACTATATTTTTTTAGATTTTTGATAAAGGGCACTAAAGCAAAAACTGAAAGGTAAACTAACAAGACTAAAAAGCAAAGATAAAAGATAGTGTGCAACTCCCCTATCTTGAAGAGTGGAGTCCCCGACAACGGCGCCAGAAATTTGCTTGATACACGAGATAGCTTCTCGTCCCTCTTTGGTTACCCCAAGTGGAAGGTGAGATGCAGATAGCAGCAAGTTTCCTTTAGAAAAGATGCTAAGGTTGAATATCAAACCAGTAGGACTCCAACAGATACAAGTAGGTGGTGAAGTGAACAATTGGCGCCGTTGACAATCTAAGGATTGCTAACTTCACCTGGACCTGCACACACAACAAATAGCTTTGCTCCCGACTAGTACAGAGGAGTTGTCAATTCCTCCGGCCTTGTTGTTTACAAAGAATGAAACACATGGGATAATAATGATAGTGATAGCTGCGGAAAAGTAAGTACTGAAAGTAAATTGAAGGTGTAAACAGTAGTAGAAATATGGACCGGGGTCCTATGATGTTCACTAGTGACGTCTCTCTCCCAAAAGACGATAAAATAGCCATGCGAGGTAAACAAATCACAGCTGGCAATTGACAGGATTATGTGCGCAAACCAATGCTAATTATGCTATGCAGAAAGGAAGAGGCTCAAAAGCATGGGCGGTACGCCAAGACAAGTAGACCGAAATCCATCTGCATCTACCCACTAATCATCCACCTTGAGATATCTATCCAGAACATCTCGCTGGTATTAAGTTGCGAATCCCACCCAAAGTGTAAACTCAAAGCAACGGACAACTGCATTAAAGAACTTTGCGTAAAGTAAACAATCCTTGCACCCGCAAGTACAAGCACCGTTGTTTTCCCCCTTGTGGCAACAACACATCCCCTAGACTCATGTTTCTGTCACTCAAGCTAGTCATCGGGGGGCATGAACCCACAATCAAGCATAACGCTCCCTCTTGGAGTCACTACCTACTACTTGGCCAACTCAATAAACAGCAACGGAGAACATGCAAGAATTACTCAAGAACATAAATATAAAAGAGAAGAATCAAATATATAGCTGAATCACAATCTAAACATAATCTCATAATCCATCGGATCCCAGCAAACTCAGCATAGCAACATCAGAAAGATTACATATGTGCCTCGATCATGTAGGGCAGCTCACGAGGTCTAATCCATGAAGAACAAATAGGGGAGGAGAACATCACATAGCTACTGATGATAGACCCATGGTCCAAGGTGGACTACTCACGGTTCATTCGGGAAGCATCCATGGTGGTGGAGAAGCTCCCGGAGGTGGTTCCTCCCTCCGGCAGGGTTCCGGGAAGAGGTCTTCTGGTGCTCCCGATCTTGGAAGCGCGATGGCGGCGGAACAGAGGAGAGATCGCAAAAAAGGGTTCTGTCCCCGAGGGTTGCTCGTCAAGGGGAATAAATAGGCGAAAGGGGGCAGCCAGAGGTGGGCCAGGGGCTCCAAGCGCCCCCCTGGCGCGGCCAGGGGTGGGGCCGCGCCCTCTGGCCTCCTGGGGCCCCCTTGGATCCCCTCTGGCCCCTCTCGGGCTCTTCGCGATGCTTCTGGTATGCTGATTTTTCCTATATTTTTCCCGGAATTTGTCTGGTACTTTTAATAAGGGGGAAACCGGAAATAGAAAAACAGAAGAAAACAGGAACTGGCACTGGGGTGCACTAAGTTAATAGGTTAGTACAAATATGATCAAAAGTGTATGGAAGTTCATCAATATCATAGCAACATCACACAAAAGAGGCAAGGAGCAAGCAGAAATTATAGATACGTTTTGGACGTATCAGTCACCTTTGGGATCGCCGGTTCCGGACTATAACAAGTGCATACAACTCATAGATATGATCAAGAACACAAATATATTCATGAAAACACATAGGGTTCAGATCTGAAATCATGGCACTCGGGCCCAAAGTGACAAGCATTAAGAGCAACAAATTGAAGCAAAGATGATAAACAACAATCTAGATGATAGGCAACATGCCCAAACAATCTGTTGAACTATTACATGATCTAACTCATCCAATCCCTACCATCCCCTTTGCCTACAGCAGGGAATTACTCACACATGGAAGGAGAAGTCATGGAGGGAGGATAGAGTGGTGATGATGATGACGATGGCGATGAAATCCCCTCACTGGAGTCCAAAACAGCCTCCAGATTAGCCCTCCCAGAGAAGAACAGAGGATGGTGGCGGATCCGCGACGTGAATTGGGAAAACGACTTCTGTTTCGGGATTTCTCCGTCACGGGAATAAATAGGAGCCTCGGTAGGGCACCATAGGAGGGTGAGACTCCCAGGCGGCCAGAGGGCGCGGCCCCACCCCTGGCCGCGCCAGGGGGGCGCCTAGGGCCCCCTTGGCTTCCCTCTGGTCCCACTTCTGGCACAATGGCCCCTCGGGTGCGTGGATTTTCTGTGTTTTTTCTGGGAATTTTCTGAGACGTCCAAAAATTCATTTTCCTGCACACAATAAAACCATACAGGCAGCTCTGCTGAAAAAAGTGTTAGTCCGGGTTAGTTTCATCCAAATCATGCAAGAATGAGGGAAAAACAATAGCAAAAGTTTTTGGAAAAGTAGATTCGTTTGAGACGTATCAACTCCCCCAAGCTGAGCATATTGCTTGTCCTCAAGAAATTCAGTTCAACGAACTGGACGTGACAAAGAAAACTTTGACAAACTCTTTTGATTCAATAAATGTACATAAGAATGTACTATGAAAAGAATTTAGCAAGTATCAAAACAATGCTATGAGGACAATGCACGAAGCAATCCTTCTTTCAAGTGATCAATCACAAACAATTAAAAGTAAATAATACGCTACTAAATATCAAGACAGGATTAAAATGTACAAAGCTTGAACATTCTGGAGTGGTATTTCGATAGCCTCCATGAGTGAAGCAAAACATAAATGCAGAAACTCCTCCGGAGTTTTAAAGGAGACTAGAACTAAGAACTTCAGAATAAGTAATACCACAATCATGCAAAAGACAATGTAGTACTTTGGGATAATGCACATTATACTCAGAATGAAAATTATGCTCTCCTAGTTGGTTCTTTGAAGAAGGAAGGTGGAGACTCTCGAACCGTGGACTTTGATGGAAAGGTTGAAAACCCGTGGTTGGAAGCAAAGACTAAACATGTACCAGAGCTCTTGATTTTGAAAATAGAGTTAAAAAGTGTTTTGGGAGGTGCATGTTTCGTCAACGAATGCTAGTAGACAACTCAATCACCTCTTACGCTAGACATGTTTCGAGGAACGGCTCCCAAGATGGAGACGATCACATCCCCTTAATCTCCTTTTTTTATCACTGCCAAAGTTTTCTGATTTCTCATAGACAAAGCGTGAAGGAGGGTTTGTTGGTTGTGATTATCTTTTGTGAGCTGGGCGCACTCATGCCAGTCCCTCCTCGTATTAGGGGTTTGCAGATTATACATGCAATCCCGGAGTAAAACATGTCTAACATAAGACGGTCATGAATTACCTACTACTTCCTCATGAGCTAAAACAGAGGCACAACAAAGGAGTGCTTTTGAATAATTTCGAGATGGTACAAGAAAGTCTTCATTAGGATGGCTGGTAAATACCACATAGGAAGGTATGGTGGACTCATATGGAAAAACTGGTTTCAAGGATTTTGAATGCACAAGCAGAAATCCGCTTAGTGCGAGCGAAGGCTAGCAAAAGACTGGGAAGCGACCAACTAGAGAGCAATAACAGTCATAATCATGCAGAGCGACAAAGTGACATTGAATTGGGCATGAAAATGATATAACTATTCTGAAATTCACAGATCATCAAGGCATAGTAGAATTTTCAATCATAAGCATGTGTAAGCATGTGCCAAGTCAATCCAAGAATTCTCCAAAGGGAAATACCACTACAGTATGCTAAACTATGAACAATGCAATGCATGTAAATCATTTCAACAACACATTATGTACTCTAGCTATTTGGGATTAGCCAAAAGGAAAGCATGAACGTTGGGAAAGCATTGTAAACATAGCACTATGTCGCTACAAACTGGTCTCTATATCATAAGTACAAGCATATGTACAAAAGTAGAAACAAGAAGAGTTCATACCGGTTTTCCTTGTTTCATCCCTTTCGTCGATCTTCGTCATCACTTCCTCGTCGCTTGCACGATTGGACGTAGGAAAATATAATCAAGTGCAAATGCCATCACGGACTCGAGCTGAACTCTGCATCAAAGCAAACTAAAGAGTGAAAAGAAAATATTTTTGGATTTTTTCAAAGATTTAACAAAAGAAAAGAGAAAATAGAAATCTTTTTGTTGTTTTTTCAAAATAAAAGAACAAAGAAGACCGGGCAAAAACTCCGAAAAGATCAAAGCGAATAAAATGAAAACGGACAATACAATGGAAAGGTGAGAAGGGAACGTACTCCCCCAAGCTTAGGCTTTTGGCCTAAGTTGGTAGCAGCTACTGCCGCCAAGAGCCTCCTGCTCCGGGGTGATGGTAAGTCCAGGAGTCGTATGAGCCCTCCGTTGCGTACACCGAAGTCCTCAGATCTTCCCATGAGGAAGGCCCTGCGCTCCAAGCGGAAGAAGATCCCTCGCCATGCTCGGTGAAGGTCTCTCCGTGGAAAGGTGGGAACTCACCATGCTCCTCCTCATCGGGCACAACCCCCTCCATGGGGTTATGCGGCTGGTAATTAGCCATGAACTCATCGAACTGAATCTCGTTGAAGGACCATCCATTCCTGCGAGTGTTATCAAACAAAAGTGGTGCAGGTAGACGGATCTCACGAGTAATGGTCCTTTCAAACCTCAAAATATAAGCAAGGTTACCAAACTGAGAAGTCATGGTAACAAAATTATGCCTCTTCATAGCAGCAAGATCGAGACTCACTTATGAAAAGGGAACATCATCAGGACACGGGGTGCGCTCAAGAGACACAAGGATAAGTGTGGCATAAACGCCGCCATATAAATCGCCCTTGTTACTATTCGTAACAAGGCGCCGAGAAATCAAGGCACCCACATTATACTCATTCTTATCAGAGAGGGCGTTCGGATAAATAGAGAAATCTGGTGCAGAACCATTGCTCGTGTTGTCACGAGCTAACACCCCTCTAGCAACAAAATACGCAAAATACCTGAGGTGTGGAAACAGAATGCTGGAAATCTTCGTACGCCGAATGTCGGTCTCCTCCTGGCACCAAAGGGAGTTGAAGAGGGTCCTCAACCCGGAAGGCTGCATGGTCATCTTAGTTGTCTGACCAACGTTCGGCACACCTATTATATCACAAAACAGTGCCAAAGACATGGTTATGAGATCATTATAAAGTTTGAAATCAACGGTTCCAGCATGATGGTTATAACAAAAACTGTTAACAAAGCAGGAGGTAATCTTTTTGTATTGTACCACACGGCATAAATCTAGCCGTGTCAAACCTACATTCGCACAAAGGCCATAAAATTCCTCCTTAATTCCTGCAGCTATAAGAAAATCATCGCACATATACATCATTGCGCATCTTGGATTTGTGTCTTCCAACAACTCAAGGGGCACATGATCTTCATTGTAGCTCACCCTAACTGTTGAGGGTGAAGCTGCAGCTCTAGTGACTCGATCGGAGCGCTCGGGCTTCTTCTTCCCAATCCACCCCTTTGCTTTTCCAAAGAAACTCATTTCTGAAATTTTTGAAAATTCACAAAAACAAGGATTTAAACAAAGTGAGTTGAGGCAGACTACTCTACTCATGTACCTAAGGCATAAACTTGCATCAAAACTTGGAAAATAAAATTCTACACAAGCATGCAAGCTCATATGAACAACACCAAGAGTTACTAAATACTCACAAATGAGGCCACCAATCAAAAATCTAATTGGAGGGGTGAAGGAGTTTCATACCAGGGAGTATTTTCTCAAAATCTCAGCTCGAACGGTGGGCTGTAGAGAGAGATCCAAAATCGCCTCCAAGAACAGCAAGAACGCAAGAACTGGAGCAGAGCTCGTGTTTTTGGAGAGAGAGGAAGGAGGGGAAGAAGACATACCTGAAGGTGGGGCATGTAGGCCCCAGGCGCCCTGTGGGCGCGGCCAGGGGCCAGACCGCGCCAGCAGGCCGCCTGGGCCACTGGTGGCCCCCCTCGTCAGCCCCAGGTGCCTTTGGGTCACCCCCGGCATGGAAATTTTTAATATAATTTTTCTGGAATTTTTCTGGCAACTTCACTGTTGAAATTGTTCCGAAGTTCAAAAAGCTGCGAAACTTTCTGAAAACTTTGAGCAGTGATTAGAGTTGTGAAGTTTCAAAAACATATAAACTTGGTACATCTAGTAGAATAAAAGCTAAAATAAATGCAAACATAACAACCTCTACTTTTTACTCATATAAAACTCATTTAATAGCAAGGTTGATCAAGTCCTACTACCAAACTAGCAATACATAAAGTAAAAAGTTTCACTTACTATGAAGCATTCATGGTACCTTTACTTTAATGGATATTGTCCCCACCATAATGGTTTTGTATTTGTGGTGCACATGTAGAGGACAATCCCAATCACCAATCTTCACGGTCTCGATATTCTCTATAGAGTTGAGGCCATGCCTTTTGTCAATCTTCTTCGGAAAATACACCGTGTGTTCTTTATAATTCACATTGAAAGTGACCTTTCCTTTATTGCAACCAATAATGGCACCTGCGGTGTTAAGAAAAGGTCTACCAAGAATAATAGACATGCTCCCATCCTCGGGCATGTCAAGCACAACAAAATAAGTAAAGATTAAACAATTAGCAACTTCAACGGGAACATCCTCACAAATACCTATGGGAACAACTGTTGACTTGTCAGCCATCTGAAGAGAGATATCTGTAGGGATTAGTTTTTCTAAACATAATCTCTTGTAAAGAGAAAAGGGCATAACACTCACTCCTTCTTCAAGATCACATAATGCAGTCCTGACATAATTATTCTTTATGGAGCAAGGAATGGTGGGTATACCTAGATCACCAAGCTTCTCAGGAATCTTGCCACTGAAAGATTAGTTAGCAAGCATAGTAGATATTTCTTCATTAGGAACTTTTCTCTTATTAGTAACAATATCTTTCATATATTTCGAATAAGGAGGTAACTTAATAGCATCAGTAAAAGAAATTTGAAGAAAAAAATGTTTCATACACTCACAAAACTTATTGTAATGCTCTTCTTCTTTAGTTTTGAGAGACTTACCTGGAAAGGTCATGGGTTTCTGTACCCAAGGTTCTCCTTCATTCCCATGTCTTCTTGCGATAAAATCTTCTCTAGTGTATTTCTTACGTTTGTTGGGTGCTTCTTCTTCTCGAACTTCGGGTGGATCATTCTTTTCACCATCCTTTTCAGGCTCAGCATCGTCTTCAGTCTCAGCATCAGAGGTATATATACTATTTGGATCATTGGAATTTTTAGCTTCTTTGTGCTTCTTCTTCTTATTCTTCTTCGGAGAGCTAACAATTTCTTCCTCCTGTATTTGAGAATCTTGCTCGATCCTCTTAGGATGCCCCTCCGGATAGAGAGGATCTTGAGTGCTAGTTCCTCCTCGGGTTTTAATCCCGAAGGCCTGTATATCCTGTTTGGCATTATTAGCAAGCAAAACTTTTTGCACATTAGAAATTTGATCAAGCTGAGTTTGAACCATATGAAAATGCTTCACAAGACATTTAACATCATTAACTATTCTTCCTAGAACATCAAGCAAACTTTTGATAGCAAGGGAATTATCATACAACTGACTTTGTATCCTCTCATTAAAGTGATTTTACTTCATAATAAAATTATCAAGCTCATCTAAACATTGATCAGGAGGCTTACCATGAGGAATGTCACTTGCATTGAAATCTAAAAGAGAGTGTACCTCTACCATTGGAGGGTTAGTGGTCGGCTAACACAACTTCTCAATGGGGGGTAGATTCTTCACGTCTTCAGTTTTAATACCCTTCTCTTTAATAGACTTCTTGCTTCTTGCATATCTTCGGGGCTTAGGACAAGCATGCCCCTTTTCTTTGGTTGTGGAGGTGGTTCAGGGATGGACCAATCTTCGTGGTTCTTGGCAATCTTGCCCATTAATTCTTCTGCATCGTCCGGCGTTCTTTTCCTGAAAACACACCCAGCACAACTGTCCAAATAGGATCTAGATTCATCAGTTAGACCAGCATAAAATATATCAATTAATTCATTCTTAGGGACTCCATGTCCCGGTCTATCCTGGATCAGACTGCAATACCTCCCCCAAGCTTTAGGGAGGTTCTCATGCTGCAACTGTTTAAGGTTATAAATTATTCGTAAAGCAGCATGTTGCATATGAGCAGGAAAGTACTTATCAACAAAAGAGTGAGCTAAGTCTTGAGGACTCCTATTGGAACCACATGGTAGTGCATCGTACCACGCTTTAGCACCTTCGTTTAAAGAGAAATGAAAAAGCTTAGTACCATAAAATTTCGTATCTTCTCATCTGTAGTAAACAAGCCACCTAACTCAGTGAGTTTGGTCAGGTGTGCAATAGCATCATCATTTTCTCTGCCATAAAAGAGGTCAGATTCAACCATAGATATAAGTGAAAGATCAACAGAGAAATTATAATCAGGATCATTGATGCATATAGGAGACGTAGAAAATTCTGGATCCGGAACGGTCTTTTTCTTCATGGAATGTATTTCGAGATGTTTCTTAATAGCATCAGGGTCAGAGTCGACGAACTCTGTTAGCTCCCTGCATAAATCATCATAAAATATTATATAATCATCATCAAGGAGTCTCTCCTTGAGTTTAATCAAATCCGGATAAGTGTAAGTTCCATCAAAAGAATAGCAAGTATCAGAAATTTCAATTCCAGATTATTTTTTGCAGCAGCGATCTGTTTCTCAAGAGCATGACTAAGTGAACCAATATCATCAAGAGTAGTAGAAGAATCATCAAAAGTATCGGGCATAGTAACAGATTCAGTAGAGGCATCATGTGGTGAAGGTGAAGCAAACTTACTCATAACTGAAGGTGAATCAAGTGTAGCACTAGTGTTCAGAACAATACCTTTTCTTGTACGGGATGGTAAGATTGGGACCTTGGGGTCTTCTTTCTTACCCATAGCGGATAAATTGCAGCAGGTAAAATACTTCAAGTAGACTTGTGAATAAAGCTATGCTCCCCGGCAACGGTGCCAGAAAACAGGCTTGATAACCCACAACTGCAGGGGATCAAGATAGTCTTCGCGGGTAAGAATAACCCAATTTATATATTCGACTCAAGGGGAGCCAAGGAATATCCACGATCTTTAACAGTGGAGTTATCAATTCCATCGCACCTGAGATACACTTACTTGCAACAAGATATTAATAGTAACTGCGATATGGAAGTGATGATAACAACGGAAATAGTGGTGGTGAAACAGTAATAGTAAAACAGCGAAAGTAAACAACTAGTAACCGGCAGAACTAAAAACACTATAGGCTAGGGAGATGGATGGTTGGGCGCTGCATGGATAAGTCACATCATGTATTTAACTTGGGGCAAGGCACACAGAAAAGAAATGATCATCTGGGCATAAATCAAACATCAGGCATGTACCCCATAGGTAGTTGTACGTGCTTGCAATAAGAACTTGCACAACATCTTTTGTCCTACCATCCCGCTACGAACGGGGCCAAAAGGAACTTATGTAGATTAAGGTGCTCCTTTCAAAGAGCACCGGAAAAAAGCATTAACAATCAATGGATACATGGAATCCTCAAATTATAGTACATCCCCTTTTGTGTCCCAAGCTGTCACCTTTGGGATCGCCGGTTCCGGACTATAACAGGTGCATACAACTCATAGATATGATCAAGAACACAAATATATTAATGAAAACACATAGGGTTCAGATCTGAAATCATGGCACTCGGGCCCAAAGTGACAAGCATTAAGAGCAACAAGTTGAAGAAAAGATGATAAACAACAATCTAGATGATAGGCAACATGCCCCCAATAATCTGATAAACTATTACATGATCTAACTCATCCAATCCCTACCATCCCCTTTGCCTACAGTAGGGATTTACTCACACATGGAAGGAGAATTCATGGAGGGAGGTTAGAGTGGTGATGATGATGACGATGGCGATGATATCCCCTCACCGGAGGCCAAAACAGCCTCCAGATTAGCCCTCCCGGAGAAGAACAGAGGGTGGCGGCGGCTCCGCGACGTGAACTGGGAAAACGACTTCTGTTTCGGGATTTCTCCGTCACGGGAATAAATAGGAGCCTCGGTAGGGCACCAGAGGAGGGCGGAGGCTCCCAGGCGGCCAGAGGGCTCGGCCCCACCCCTGGCCGCGCCAAGGGGGCGCCTGGGGCCCCCTTGGCTGCTGATGGTGGTGAAGTTAATAGGTTTAGTTGGGAATGCCTCCCTTGTTAACCGCGCCAATAAACGATTCTGGATAACCCACAAGTCTAGGGGATCAATTGTAGCTTTTCGATAAATAAGAGTGTCGAACCCAACGAGGAGCAGAAGGTGCTGATAAGTGACACTGGATAAGGAAAGGCTGCACACACTCAAAGGTAAATATTTAGGGGTTTTTGGTTTAAGCAACAGAAAAGTAAAAGACAAGCAAAGTAAACTGGGTAACTGAGGAGTAGCAAGTGGCCCAATCCTTTCACAAGGATAAGCCTAGGAACTAAACTTATAAAAGCTAAAGCGTTCTCGAGAACACATGGGAGAGATAGCCAAGTTACTTTCATCATACTCCGCCAAGTAATATGTATTGTGTTGATAAGTGCCGGTGGGTGGATCAATGCTAGTACACCTTCTAGACTAAGATAAGTGTACTCTTATGATTACACACCTTGCAATCATCCGCAAATACAAGGTAGTAATTAAGGCATAAGCCTAACCACAACATTACGATCAAGGATCCATAACTCCCTTGTGCAAAAGTGTGCGAACTGGGGTTCAGGTTTCTGTCACTCCGGCAACCCACCATAAGCATCCTTTGTGCACAATGTATTCCTCTTGGCCCATGAAAGGTGAAGTGTTAAGTGTTCGACTCACATAACACCACTAGAGAAATAACAACACAACTTAAGTATCAAACAACACATAACACTTCAACATCATATGACTACTAACAACTAGACTTCTCCCGTGTTCTCAAGAACTAAAGTAACTACTCACAAGACATAAAAGAGATCATGATCAGAGGTGATAGATGGTTGGCAAAAAATCTGGACACAATGATATTTCTCCAACAAAATTCAATAGCATTCACCACAAAGTTGTAATCAACACCAACAGAGTAGAGAGGATAGATAGTACGGATTACAACACAAGTTGCAATTGTGAGATGAGATGGGATGGAGATGGAGATGGTGCTGATGTTGGGGATGATGTTGATGATGATCTCAATGATGCCCGTGACGATGATGATGATGATGGCGACGATCTCCCCTTCCGGGAGGTGATCTCCCCGCCGAAGATGGCTTTTCTCCTTTGTAGGTTTCCGCCACGTGGCGGCGGAGAAACACGGAAAATCTTCTCTTTTTAGGGTTTCTACCCCAAGGGGGTCTTATAGGCGAGAGGGGGCAACGAGGGGGACCACCAGGAATCCAGTAGGGTGCCTGGCGCGGCCAGGAGGGGGGCCGCGCCAGGCACCCTTCTGGCTGCCTGGTGGGTCCCCTCACCTCCATCCTCGGTGACCCCAAGTCAATCTTCATAAAAACACTCCCCGTAAATTTTCATCGCATTTGGACTTGATCTGATTCAGCAACTTGGTGTCCAATTTTCACCGCTGAATTCTGGTTCTTCTGCTTCGGCACCGGAAAGTTGTAAACTGTGTAAAACAAGCCAAAACAACATAAGAACAATACATAAAAGTGGAATATATCAATGAATAGGATGAAATTACAATATAAAATAGTGATGCATTTTGGACGTATCAACTCCCCCAAGCTTAGACCTCACTTGTCCCCAAGCGATTACTGAGCTCGGTAAACCTGTCCACAAGGTTAGAGAGTTAAGCGTCGATAAAAGAATACGGACAATAAGCATCAAGATTTCTCACCAAACTGAAGCATCCTCTACAGCAAACTCAACTCATAAGGTCCTTATGAGAAAGTTGTAACAATTATAACATAGTAGGACCTGGAAAACTCATCAAATCATGGCAAACATAGCCTTGGTCAAGGAACAAGTAATAAATTTTACTTTTTCTCCTTCACTTATAATGGAACCAGTTGAAGCTTTGGAAAGAACATGTTATCAGTCAAGAAGTGCACATGTTAACACAAAGGAAGATGTTTATTAAGCATAAGCTTTTGCAAACAACTCACTTATCAAAAGATAATGTCAACAAAGATGTAACATGCTAACTTTCAATGCAGCTTTGTATGCAAGAATCTTTATTAACATCAAGTGTCTGTTTTCTCTCAAGAAGGAAGGAAGTAGGAAGGACTAACTCAGCACAAAATAAAGGATAAACCCCGTGCAAAAGGGTAAGCAGGGAAAACTCATGTGCCATCTCTAGATCAAACAGAATAAAAACAAGCCTTTGGGAGGTGCATGATCCGTCAATGACTGCTGATAGATAACTCACTCACTTCATGATTTGGACAAGTTTTGAGGAACGGCTCCCATGTGGGGAGGATCACATCCCCTTAAATTCCTTTGTTTATCACTCATAAATGGGCGAAGGAACTTGTGCGTTAGTATTTATCTTTTACGAGCTGGGCACTCATGCCAGTCCCTTCTCGTATTAGGGGTTTGCAGATTAGGCATGCAATCCCAAGATAAAACTTGTCCAAATTAAGAAGATCATGGGTTGCCCACCACTTCCTCATGAGCTGAATCAGTGGCAGAAAACAGAAGATTTTGAACATCTAGAGATAGCACATAAATTATATACTTTAGGAGTGGTAGTGGAATACCACAAATAGGAAGGTATGGTGGACCCAAGTGGAAGATGTTGGTTTCAGGGTATGTAAGTACAAGCAGAATTCCGCTTAGTACAGAGTTTTGGCTAGCAAGGCTTTGAGAGACCAGACAATTGATGACAACTTAGATGCAAGCAATACAAAGCATAAACATTAAAACTAGCATGAAACATCAAGTTGTATTCCTTGTCAACATAACACTTCAAGCATAATAACACAAAGGTTTTGGCTATGTCGCTACTTTGAGAAAAAACATGCTTGTTATTATGACCAAAGCTATACTTTCCAGGATTTAAATAAATCTTTCGAAGCCATACCTGATATAAGGTCAATACTCCCCATAAGAATCAGCTCATAATGTCGATTGTGTGAAGAGAATACCGAGTGCAGCAAAGAAACCAATAGACTTCTCATTAGTATTCCTTCATAGACGACCCCACACTCACGGATACAAAGCTCTCCACAAAAGGAGTGATAGACCTCAAAGCAACACCTATTTCATAAAGTAACTTCCCTAGACATGATACGACTCTACTTGACTCCTAAAGACAAAGATAAAGATAAAGATACCCGGCACTCCCCCAAGCTTCGAACAAGCTAAGGGGATGCCATTACCCAAGGAGTTTTACTCCTCATCCTGTTGTGGTTGTTTCTTCAGATCCCTGATGACATGGCGAAGGGTTCGGTTCTCTGAATCCAAGACTTCCACTTGTACTTTTAGTACAAGGAAATCTTCAAAGAGTTGGTTGGTGATGCGGTAGGCCTCGGAGATGGTGGAAAGCATGCGTTGATCTTCAAGTGAAGTGGAGGGCTGATACGTCCAAAATGTATCGATAATTTCTGCTTGCTCCATGCATGTTTTGTGTGATATTGCTATGATCTAGATACACTTTCATACATTTTTGATCATATTTGGACTAACCTATTAACTCAGTGCACCCCAGTGCCAGTTCCTGTTTTCTGCTGTTTTTCTATTTCAGTTTTCCCCCATATAAAAAGTGCCCAAAAATTTCGGGAAAATTCAGATAAAAAATCAGCGTGACGGAAGCTTCGAGAAAAGCCCGGGAGGGGCCAGAGGGGGGCCAGGGGGGCCCAGGCGGCCACCCGGCGCGGCCCCACCCCTGTCCGCGCCAGGGGGGCGCCTGGGGCCCCTGGTCCACCTCTGGCTGCCCCCCCTTCGCCTATTTATCCCCCGTCACGGGAAAACTCCAGAACAGGAACCCTATTCCGTGAACTCGTCTGTGTTCCGCCGCCGCCGCGCTTCCAAGATCGGGAGCACCAGAAGACCTCTTCCCGGCACCCTGCCGGAGGGAGGATTGACCTCCGGGAGTCTCCTATCCACCATGGATGCTCCTCGGATGTCTGGTGATTAGTTTTCCTTGGACCATGGGTCCGTGATCAGTAGCTATGTGATGTTCTCCTCCCCTCTTTGATCTTCATTGTTTAGACCTCGTGAGCTGCCCTACATGATCGAGGCACCTTTGTAATATTTCTGCTATTGCTATGTTGAGTTTTATCGGATCTGATGGATTATGAGATTATGTTCAGATTGTGATAGAGTAATATATTTGGTTTTTATCTCTTATATTTTTGTTCCTAAGTAATTCTTGCATGCTCTCCGTTGTTGTTTATTTCTTTGGCCAAGTAGTAGGTAGTGACTCCAAGAGGGATCGTTGTGCTAGATTGTGGGTTCATGCCTCCCCGATGACATGCTTGAGTGACAGAAACATGAGTCGTGTTGTTGCCACAAGGGGGAAAAAACGGTGCTTGTAACCGCGGTGACAAGGATTGTTTACTTTACGCAAAGTTCTTTTTAATGCAGTTGTCTGTTGCTTTGGGTTTACACTTTGGGTGGGGCTCGCAACTTAATACCAGCGAGATGTTCTGGATAGATATCTCAAGGTGGATGATTAGTAGTAGATGCAGATGGATTTCGGTCTACTTACTTTGGCGTACTGCCCGTGCTTTTGAACCTCTTCCTTTATTTTGTAGCATAGTTAGCATTGCGGTGCATTCTTAATCCTTTCAATTGCCTTTCTGTAATTTGTTTACCTCGCATAGCATTTTTATCTTCTTTTGGGAGAGAGACATCACTAGCGAACATCACGTATCCCGGTCCATATCCTCATTATTGTTTCCAAGCTATATTTACTTTTCTGCATTTACTTTCAAGTTGCTATCATTATCCCCTTGCGTTTTATCATTTGTGAACAACAAGACCGGAGAGATTGACAACCTCTCTGAACTTCGTTGGGAGCAAAGTTATCTGTGTCTGTGTGCAGGTCCGCGTCAGTTGCACCGCTGACACCTACTTATCATCTCTTGATTCCTACTGGAGACAAACCTTGGTATCTTTACTGAGGGAAAACTTGCTGCTGTACCGCATCACGCCTTCCACTTGGGGCCTACCAACGAAGGGCGAGAAGCCGTCATCAATGGCCCTGAAAGTTTAAGAGAAAGATCATATTGAGGTTGGACAGATCCCACCATGATGGGATTGCTTGGACCTCCTTGTCGTTGTGCAGTGATAGTCTTGACTTCCTCTCTCACGGAGCGCTCCATCTCCGCTTGTCTTGCGGCAATTTCTTCTTCGGTAGCCCAAATCAACGTGCTTCCCTTGATTAATATCCTTCTGGACTTGACGTAGACGCCATCCCAAGAAGTCCTCTCCGCTCGAGCCACAAGAAGACATCTATAGCAACAGCTTTTCACCCTGGCAGAAACAGACCGAGAAGGAAAACACACGAAATAGCGAGATACGATGTCGGGGCTATCCGAGAAAATATATAGCAAAAATTTCTGCAGCAGAAGGAAGGTTTCAAGCCTAGGTGGAGTCGGAGTCTAGGGAACCCAGGAGGGTGCCTGGCGCGGCCAGGAGGGGGGCCACGCCATGAGGCCTCCTGGGCCCCCTGGAGCTCCTCTACGGCTACACTCGGGCTTGGAATTTTCCTAATTTTGCAAAAACTTTGAAAGTAAACTTTATTGACGTTCGCGGTGTTTTATTACCATAATTCATACATTTTCTTTTTCTGCTCCTGCCGGAGTCTGAAACTGGCTGCAACATGTTCTTCGTGAGTCTTTGTATATATCATGTTTGCGTCCACATTGATTGGATCACCTGCCATATAATGTTTGAGTCTTTGTCCATTCAAAACTTGAGGTTTGGTGCCTTCGAAATTATTGATCTTGATTGCACCAGACCGATATACTTCTTCGATATGAAAAGGTCCTTCCCATCTGGAAAGTAGTTTACCTGGAGAAAACCTGAAACGATATCTAAACAACAAAACTTTATCACCAACATTAAATTCATGTTTCAGAATTCTTTTATCGTGCCACTTCTTTACCTTTTCCTTGAACATTTTAGCGCTCTCATAAGCTTCACTCCTCCACTCATCTAGAGAAGTCAAGTTCATGAGACGCTTTTCACCAGCTAACTTTGGGTCAGCATTTAGCTCTTTGACAGCCCAGAAAGCCTTGTCCTCTAACTCTAATTGTAAATGGCAAGCCTTGCCATAGACCATTTTATACGAAAACATGCCCATGGGGTTTTTGTAAGCAGTTCTATACGCCCACAAAGCATCTCCTAACTTCTTTGAAAAGTCCTTTCTAGAACTGTTTACTGTCTTCTGTAATATCAACTTGATCTCCCTATTGGTGAGATTAACTTGCCCACTAGTTTGAGGGTGGTACGGTGATGCAATCCTATGATTGACATCGTACTTGGCTAGAGCTTTCCTAAAAGCTCCATGCGTGAAGTGCGACCCTCCATATGTCATGAGGTACCTTGGTACTCAAAACCTAGGAAAAATTACATCCTTGAGCATTTTCAAAGATGTCTTGTGATCAGCAATCTCAGTGGGGATTGCTTCAACCCACTTGGTTACATAATCAACAGCAACTAAGATGTGTGTGTACTTGTGTGAAGGAGGAAAAGGACCCATAAAATCAAAACCCCAGTAATCGAAAGGTTCGATCACTAGTGAGTAATTCATAGGCATCTCATTTCTCCTACTAATGTTACCAACTCTCTAACACTTATCACAAGATAGAACGTACCTTCGGGCGTCCTTAAAAAGAGTAGGCCAATAAAAACCTGATTGTAAAACTTTATGTGCGGTCCTTTCACCGGCATGTTGTCCTGTCGGGACCCGGGGTTAGCGTATGCAAGTCCAGTTAAGACATAGTCATATGGAGAGCCGAGAACCGTACCCACTTGTCTAAGCAGACAAGGCCAAGCACAGAACGTTCTCGGAAAGCATCGTACATGAGGGGCATCCCATCCAGGCCGGATGATCAACTGAGATGGGTCCTCATCGTCCGCACACAAGTCAAATGATATGGGTGGTGAACTCCCATATTCAAAGACAAGTCGCCTCAACCATACTATCGACTATCTCATAACTCTTACATAAACTTACTCCAGCCCGATCACTTAGTCGGGGTCTAGGGCGGGCTCGATCATACCACAAAGTGTGCACGAGACAGAGTCTCGAGCAATCGCATCGCGATGCCCCAAGCTGCGCACATCTAAGGGCCACTTGGTGTATGAAAGACCGCCAGCCAGATCACAACTAAGGTCTCGAAAACCCATACAAAGACATGCATGTTATAAACATACACGCAACACACATGCCTTGTATGAACAGTAGGTATCATTGCAATTCTCTACAAAGTATACATTTTTATTGATAACTCTTATAGAGTGCACACAGAGATCACAAACATGTGATCCAACATTACAACACAAGCGGAAGCAAATTATGTCTGAGTACAGACAAGCTTAAGAAATGGCTTAAGAAGCCTTATTTAAACACAAGCCCTCCACGAGGGAACCAGTCGTCTGACTGGGACTAGACTAGCTTGATCTTCAGTCGTCCAGCTCGATGAAGAAGCCACCTTCGGGGTCAGTGGGTTCATCTAAAACATAGATTAAGAAAACGTGAGTACAAAGTCGTACTCAGCAAGACTTACATAGGAGCTATACTACTCATGCATATGTATCAAGGTAAAGGGAGGTGGGGTTTCACTTGCAGAAGTGCCAGCTTTGACTTGGCTAGTCCTGAACTACGAGTACCAGACTTTGAGGTAAGAAGCGTACACGAGTCCACTACTTTCTCCAACCAATTACACCACTATGGTGCCTTCCTCGACTTCCCCACGAGAAAGCACGCCATAGCACTCACACTTATCTTGGTGTGTTTTAGAAGTATCCAGTTCAAGTTGTCTAATAATCAAGCTAAGCTTTCCAAGCAGTCCATAACCGCGGACGCGGCTATTCGAATAGTTTTGTTAACCCTGCAGAGGTGTACCGCTACACACACATGATCATCATTTACCGCCTTTGTACTCGACACTATTCAAGAAGTGTCGGCGAGGATGCTCACCACAAATTTTACCTCATAGCCGATCTAGTCCAAGAAAGCCGCCTACTTGGGTTGGTTACCACTATCGTGAACCCGGCCGGTTTACCGAAGTGGACACAAGTGATGTGTGCGTGGTGCATAAGTCGTTCTCTCACTTAGCATCCAGGCCACAGACCTACCATAACTCCAAACTATTGCGACATCTTGACATCGAAAGGGATGAGTTAATAAGATGAGAGGGTTCAGTGAGCCCAATGTGTGGTTGTACTCTTCATCTTGGATCACCACACAAGAACTCGGACTTAGGGCGGTGTTCAACGAGACAACCCACCGTGTACTCCTACACAGCCTCTCATCGTTCACCTTGTATTAGGGTAGATTCAACAACACTTTTCTACCATCAAAATCATGATCACTACCATCCTGACTCACATAACAGTATCATCATAGTATCATTCTAAGCATGCAATAAGCAGTAACAATTGCAGGGGGCACATGATATCAATCAACTCCTACATTTGCTAGGATTGTGGTTTGCTTACTACTGTGACAAAATGATAGGTCATGCAAAGGAATGGGTTCATCTATGCGGTAGAAACGTAGCATGGTAATAATCCTAAACAATGCATAAGCGAGACATGAGAGGGAAGTGGGATTTTATCGACATGATCAATGGGGGTTTGCTTGCCTTGCTGACGAGGTTCGGGTTCGAGGTCTTCAACGAAGGGGGCAGCCTCCTGCTCCGGTTCCACCTCTACTCGACAAACAACAAACAAGGTAGCAAAGTAAATACAATGCACAAGCACATGATGAAAGGTTGAAACTTGATGTATATGCTTTGATGTGTGAGGCAATTCCATTTAAATGGAGTATATTGCAAATTGAATTGCAAATTCAAACTCCAATTTGAATTCAAACTTAGCCAAGTTACATGTGACATGGATTAATCAATTTGAATCATTTGGAAATGCGTATGATATGCCTCTGAAGTGTGGTTGAAAAGTAGCATCATTCCATGGTCCAAGTTGCAAAATCATTTGAATTGAATTTGAATAAATTCCAAATAAATCAAATGACATATGCTACTGGTCCCATTTTAAAATCAACTCAAACATAGTTGGAAGTTGCATATTTGGGTAGTTTATTTTCTCCTGATCATTTTTCATATATTATTTGTTAAATTTGGAGTTAATATGAATTTTCTATGAATTTTCAAAGTTTGGGGTATTTTATGGAATTTTCTGAATTTCTTTAATTCTTTTTATTCTGGAAAAATCATTATTGCGTCACTGTTGCGTCAAGCTGACGTGGGGGGGGGGGGGGCTGACATGTGGGCCAGGGTTGTCAGCCTCTGGGTTAATTAACCCGGCTGGGTTAACTGAACCAGTGGCTTAATTGAGCCACGGGCCCACTTGTCATCGGCTCTGGGGGGTCATTAGGGGGTGGATTAGCGAGGGGGGTTAGGCTAACCCACCGGCGGCTAAATGCCGGCGGCCTGGCCACGGCGGCGCTGCATGGATCCACTTCTCCCGCCCACCATTCGATGTGCTGAGACCACGGGAACGTAGCCCGTGCTCTCGCGCGTCGTCTGGTGCACGCGGGCGACCTCGGGGGTGACCAGGGCGACAACGGTGACCTCGCCGGCGGCAACAGAAGCCCGGCGGAGAGACAAACGTCGCCATGGTGCACCAAATCCAGCAGGCGCTAGCTCATTCGACGCGTGAGGCCACAGTGAAGACGACGGATAAAAAGACGAGCTCGATTGCGTAACAGGTGGTCGTCGCCATGGCTCCCGGCGGCGAGGAGCTTCGGCCCTCATGGTGGATTGTGCTAGAGAGGAGGAGGAAGACGTTGGGATGGCTCGGTTGAACCATGAGCTCACCGTGAGTCCAACGGAAGAGGTGGCGAAGTCGTAGGAGCTCGGGGCTGGCCAGAATTGAAGAAGTCGTGGGGCGGCTCCGGCGAGACGATTGCGAAGATTGCGACGGCCTCGGGCTCGATTAGGACGCCAGCTTCTCCAGATCGACGAAGACGACGACGCTGCGCACGGGGGACATGGTTGCTGGCCTTCTTGTAGACGTTGGCCGCGGCTTCTCACGACGATGAACGGCGGAGGCTTTCGGATGAAATGGGGAAAACGTGTAGAGCGCGAGAGAGGCAGCTGCGAGAGGGGGAGAGTGACAAGGACGTCCAGGGGCTTCTCCTGGACACGCGGAAGAGGGCGGGGAAGCAGCTGCGTGGACGGGCGGCGTCGGCATGCCCTCCAGCGAGCTTCTTGCCTCGCTGGGGGAAGACGACAAGGAGAGCCGCAGGCTTGGGCTGCTGGAACGGTATGTTGGGCCGAGAGGCCCAGGTAGGTGGGCTCTTTTCCCCTTTTCTATTTCTTGTTTCTTTTTCCTTTTTGTAATTTGTTTTGTTTAGCTAAATAAAATAGCTAAACATTTTATTAAATGCTATAACTTTTTATATGTCCTTATAACAATATAGACTAGCCACTTATAAAGGTTGGCACTTTTTAAAATTCAAATGATTTGAATTTTAAATCAAAAAGGGGTTTTTCATTAATTCCAAGGCACTGTTTGAATATTTGAAAAATCCATGAGCATGGGGTGGTTCCCACATCACTTGGTAGGTGATCATACTCATTTTTAAGACTTTTCAAAAATCAAACATGAATTTTTGGAGAAGATTTTTATCTAGCCTTTTGAAATATTTCATCTGGGGGGTGTTCCTTCTCCCATTTTGATTTTGAAATTGAAATTCCTTTGATTTCTTTCATGAATGCAAAGTGAAATTGATCCTAGCACATTACCTAACAGAGGGTTCTGACATGTCCTCCATAGGGACTATTGTGACATTGTCAAAGAATGTCCTGCTGCTCGTGCTCCGGTATACACCTTCTTACGATCCCGTCCGCACCTTCTTTGTAAAGATGTGGATCATCCCAAAAGTAGTGCCTCAAATCCGTGAAGAATTTCTTCCTCTGCTGAAATGTATAACCTGGAGGCAAAAACTTTGCAACGATAAAATTAGCATAATCTGCAAACCAAGGGTCGGAATGAGATTGTACTTTTACAACAGCAAGCTGTTCATCTGGGAAACTGTCGTTGACTGGAATAGGATCGTGCGGGATATCTTCCATCCATGAAAGATTATCCGCCACCGGATTGTGTTCTCCTTTTCTATCGACAATCTGCAAATCAAATTCTTGAAGAAGGAGTACCCATCTAATGAGTCTTGGTTTGGCGTCCTTTTTCTGCATAAGATACGTAATGGCAGCATGGTTAGTATGAATAATAACTTTAGAATCAACAATATACTGCCTAAACTTATCACAAGAAAACACCACTGCCAAGAATTCCTTCTCGGTAGTAGCATAATTCTTTTGAGCACTATCAAGTGTCTTGCTAGCATAGTAGATGACATTCAGCTTCTTGTCAACTGTCAGGACCCGGGGTTAGCGTATGCAAGACTCGCTACAACACAATCATATGGAGAGCCGAGAACCGTACCCACTTGTCTAAGCAGACAAGGCCAAGCACAGAACGCTCTTGAAAAGCATCGAACGTGGGGGGCATCCCATCCAGGCCGGATGATCAACTGAAATGGGTCCTCATCGTTTGCACACAAGTCTAAATGATATGGGTGGTGAACTCCCATATTCATAGACAAGTCGCCTCAACCATACTATCGATTGTATTATAACACTTACATAGACTTACTCCAGCCCGATCACTTAGTCGGGGTATTGGGCGGGCTCGATCATACATCAAAGTGTGCACGTGACGGAGTCACGAGCAATCGCATCGCGATGCCCCAAGCTGCGCACATCTAAGGGCCACTTGGTGTATAAAAGACCGTCAGCCAGATCACAACTAAGGTCTCGAAAACCCATACTAAGACATGCATGTTATAATCATACACGCATCACACATGTCTAGTATGATCAACAGGTATCATTGCAATTCTCTACAAAGTTTACAACTTTATTGATAACTCTTACAAAGTGCACACAGAGATCACGAGACCGTGATCCAACATTACAACAAGCATGCGGAAGCAAAGTAGGTCTGAGTACAGACAAGTTTAACAAATGGCTTAGAGAAGCCTTATTTATAAACAAGCCCTTCACGAGGGAACCGGCGTCGGCATGCGCTCCAGCGAGCTGCTTGCCGCGTCGGGGAAGACGAAAAGAGGAGGCTGCGGGCTGGGCTGCGGGGAAGGTAAGTTGGGCCTAGGGCCCAAGGTGAGTGGCCTTCTTTCTCTTTTCTATTTTTCTGTTTGTTTAATCTTTCCTTTGTTTATTTTCTTTTCTGTAATTTGTTTGCCCAAATAAATAAAATAGTTAGGCATTTTTATAAATGCTCAAAATTTATATTTGGACTTACATGACCAGTAGCTAGTCATTCCCAACTTTTGAACATTTTTGAAATTCAAAATATTTGAATTCAAATTCAAATAGGGGTGTTTATTTAATTCCATGCTCCTGTTTGAATATTTGAAAAATCCATGAGCATGAGAATGCTACCACATCACTTTATATGTGATCATACTCATTTATGTGACTTTTCAAAAATATAAAAGGAATTTTTGGAGCAACTTTTATTCTGGCCATTTGAATTAAATTCATCTGGGGGGTGTTCTCTCTCCCATTCCAATTTCTTTTGAAATTTTTAACATGATGCAAAGTGAGACTTGATCCTAGCACATACCTAACAGAGGGTTCTGACAACTCGCACCCCACTCAAAAGAATCTCGTCCCGAGATTCAGAAGTCTGCGGGAGGAAGGAGGGGTACTCGGCACTGAGACGGTCTTGTCTTTCCCACGTGGCTTCTCTCTCAGAGTGGTGTGACCATTTCACTTTCAGAAACTTAATCTTCTGACGACGAGTGACACGCTCTGCTGAATCAAGAATACGAACGGGGTATTCTCGATAAGAAAGGTCATCTTGGAGATCAAGGGTTTCATGGTCGACTTTGCGGATGGGGTCCTTTAAGCAACGCCTGAGTTGTGACACATGGAATACATTATGTACTCGGGAAAGGTGCGGGGGTAGTTTAAGTTGGTAGGAAACTTCTCCATGTTTAGCAAGAATGCGGAAAGGTCAAATGTAATGTGGGGCCAACTTGCCTTTGATACCGAATCGTTGGGTAACCTTCAGAGGAGTAACCCGAAGGTAAGCCTTCTCATCCAGATTGTAGCTTTCTTGCCTATGATGACGATCATAGTAGCTTTTCTGACGAGACTGGGCAACTTTAAATTGATCACAAACAATGCGAACTTGCTCTTCTGCTTCCATGATCATATCCGGTCCAAAGAATTGTCTTTCACCAGTTTCTGACCAGTTAAGGGGTGTTCGACATCTTCGTCCATAGAGGATTTCAAAAGGAGCCATGTTCAGACTAGATTGGAAACTATTGTTATAAGCAAATTAGGCGAATGGAAGAGAATTCTCCCAATTCTTTCCGAATGAGATAACACAAGCTCTGAGCATGTCCTCGAGAATTTGGTTAACCCTTTCGACTTGACCACTAGACTGAGGATGGAAAGCTGTACTAAAGGAGAGATGAGTTCCCATAGCATTCTGAAAGCTTCCCTAAAATCTAGAGGTGAAAAGGCTACCACGATCAGAATTGATTTCCAAAGGAACACCATGAAGAGACACAATTCTAGAGACATACAAGTCCGCTAACTGGCTCGCAGTTATAGACTCGCGATCGGTAAGGAAGTGTGCAACTTTGGAAAGTCTATCCACAACAACGAAGATGGCATCATTTCCTTTCTGGGTTTTTGGAAAGCCAGTGATGAAATCCATACTGACTTTGTCCCATTTCCACTCGGGAATAGGCAAGGTTGAAGTGTACCAGTAGGTATTTGATGTTCTGCCTTAATGCGATGACAAACATCATATTGGGCAACAAATCGAGCAATGTCTCTCGTCATCCTAGTCCACCAAAATCTTTGGCGTAGATCTCGGTACATTTTTGCGCTACCGGGATGAATTGAGAGGGGTGTATCATGGGCTTCTTTGAGGATGAGTTGCCTTAGTTCCCTATTCTTGGGTACTACCAAACGATTTCCAAAGATTATCGTTCCTTTACTATCTGTGGAGAAACATTTAGCATCTCCGCTAGCAATGTTCTCCTTGATCCGGCGAACACCTCTTGCACGCCTTTGGGCAACTATGATTTAATCCTCCAGAGTTGGTTTCTCCACCAAGGTAGAAAGAAAGACATGAGGAACAATCCTAAGTCATAATATTTTATCAATCCAGCGTCTTTGCCTGAGATTAAGATCTGGCTGGGTGAATATGTATTTGAGGCTTTGGTGTTCGGAATAGATCTCACAATGATTACCAAGGAGGTAATGTCGCCAAGTTGTCAAGGCATGAACTACGGCAGCGAGTTCAAGATCATGGGTAGGATAGTTCTCTTCATGTGGACGCAACTTGCGTGAAGCATAAGCTACCACATGTCTATCTTGCATAAGTATGCATCCTAACCCTTGCCGTGAGGCGTCACAAAAGATCTCGAAATCCTTTTTGGTGTCTGGAGGTGCAAGTATGGGTGCAGAAGTCAATCTCCTTTTTAGCTCTTGAAATCTTTGCTCCAACTTGGGAGTCCATAGGAATTTCTTATCTTTCTTGAGGAGTTCAGTTAGAGGCTTTGCAACTTTAGAAAAGTTCTCAACGAAGTGGCGACAATAGCTTGCTAAGCCAAGAAAACTTCTAACTTGCTCTACCGATTCAGGTGGATCCAGTCAAGGACGGCCTGAACTCTCTCGGGATTCACAACAATGCCTTTTGCAGAAATCATGTGGCCGAAGTAGGTCACTTCTGGTAGCCAAAATTCACACTTGGAGAACTTGGCATAAAGGGGGTGCTCTCGAAGTTTCATCAATACCAGCCTAAGATGTTCGGCATGTTCTTCTTCGTTCTTCGAGTAGATGAGAATGTCATCAAGATAAACTACAACAAATTTATCTAGGTACTTCATGAAGATCGAATTCATCATGCGCGAGAAAGTGGCGGGGGCATTGGTTAAACCGAAGGACATGACGGTGTACTCGTAAAGACCATAACGAGTAGTGAAAGCCGTTTTGGGAATGTCCTCCTTTCGGATTTTGATTTGATGATAGCCTAATCTCAAATCCATCTTGGAGAAGACAGAGGATCCAGCAAGTTGATCATAAATATCATTGATCCTGGGAAGTGGGTACTTGTTCTTTACCGTCGCTAGATTTAGCGGGCGATAATCTATGCACATCCTTTCTGTTCCATCTTTCTTCGTTACATACAAAACGGGGCAACCCCATGGCGATGAGCTAGGGCGGATGAAGCCTTTTGCCAACAAAGCTTCAAGTTGGATTTTAAGCTCAGCTAACTCACGTGGGGCCATTTTGTATGGGCGTCTGGAAATTGGTGCGGTTCCTGGCATAAGTTCCACTATGAACTCTACACATCTGTCGGGTGGCATTCCCGGCAGCTCTTCAGGAAAGACATCCGGGAAGTCACTGTCGTCGATTAGTAACAACAGATGCCATAGGGATGGCTAAAGAGAGGGGAAGACTCGAGGGAGAAAGATTTCGATGGTGCCAGAATCGGGTTGGGCACAAGCACGTTGAAGAACACCACGATATATCCAGGTTCGGGGCTCTCCGGAGAGATAACACCCCTACTCCTGCTTGTCTACTTGCTATAAATGATCTCACAAATTACAATCAATGCTCATGGAGCTGCTCAGAGGAAGAAGAGACCTGCCGTGGGCATGGCTCTCCTCTGCTTCTCTACGGGTTCTACTGCGTGAAGTAAATGCGAATGGGGGAGTCCCTCTCACAGGAGGGGTACCCCTGGCTCTTATAGTGCGAGCTCGGGGTACTACGGTCATTTCAGTCGGGGGCTGGCCCCAGCTTTCATTCTCTCGTCGGCTGGGGTCCACCGACTGCAAATCTCTGGTTGATCCGGACTTGTCAAGCGGCTGCCCATGCTGTAGCTTCTAGGTAATGATGATGAACAATGGAGCTACGTCCTCTGATCTCGTCGTCCTGTCTCCGGATTCAGAGGAAAAGGGTTACAACACTCCTCTGACAGATCGGCGAAGTGACTTGGCTTACTGCCATCCGGATCTCTCGGGATCCAGCATTTATGACCTTGTACCAGAGGCGTCCGACCTAAACCAGGTCAACTCTTGAGCCGATTGAGGAGTGTGCCGATTGCGCCTGCGCCGACTGCTTGCATTCGGCATGGTCGATTTCTTGGGAGCAATCGACCATGAGCCTGCCTAGCTCGGCCCAGCAACAGCCCAATCGGCCTCCTCCTTGTCCTGAAATGCTGCGTTCGCCTGGGTGACCCTACCCGGGTATCATTCCCCCGACACTAGCCCCTAAAGCTGTAAGGGTCCCACGGTTACTTGACTGCGGGGCCCTTGCAGTTTTTCTTTTCTCATTCTTGCACTTTGATTGCTCTGGCCTCATCGGACATCTCGATCCGATCTGAACGCTCAGATCGGAGATTCTTCCCGGCTGACCAGCTCAATAATGGTTTGATACAACTTCTCTGACCTCGGCTACCAACTCGCCGATTGCTCTCGTGCTCCTCTGATAAATGGTCCGTTGCCAAACCTTGGCCGAGATGAGATCTGGCTTACCCGATTGCTTCCCCCAACGGTTACTTTTGACCAACCTCTGACCAACCCACTACGCACGTCGCTTCCGATTCCTCGGGGCAGTTAATGCTCCAGGCCCCACGACCCACGCGCGAGGGGATGTTACTGCACCCGCCTCGCATTCTGCGCCGTGATCTTCTGCGCCTATCCAGACCAACCTCCTCTTGATACACGCGGCCACACCGGGCCACACGCGCCGCACCTGCGATCCCACTCGCCCCCGCCGCCCATATAAGCCACTGGGGGAGAGGCTCCTCGGGCTCATCTCCTACTTCTTCTTCAATATCTTTCTCTTCTCCGCGCCGCCACAGTGCCTCTACTCCGTCAACCTTGGTCCAGCGTGCTCGTGGCGCCGCGACACCGCACCGGCTCTCTGCGATTGCTTGCGCCCTTCGCCGCCGCCGCGCCTCCGTTCGCCAGCGTCTGCTGTCGGATCCCTCTCGCCCTTCTCCCCGGATTCCTCTTTCACCACGCTGGAAGACGCCATGGCCGCCGCGGACGAGAAATCCGCCGCCAGCCGCGGCCGGTGGAAGGGCTCCACCGTCAACGACGACGAGATTCGCCGGCTCCTTCATGCGCGCAAGATGCCGGCCGGCATCCAGTTGTCAGAACCCTCTGTTAGGTAATGTGCTAGGATCAAAGTAACCTTGCATCATGTCAAAATTTTCAAAAGGAATATTTGAAATCAACTTCAAAATCAAAATGGGAGAAGGAAACCCCCCCAGATAAATTAATTCAAAATAAAAATCTTCTCCAAAAATTCATGTTAAATTTTTGAAAAGTCTTATAAATGAGTGTGATCACATATCAAGTGATGTGGGACCCATCCCATACTCATAGATTTTTCAAATATTCAAACAGTGACTTGGAATTAATAAAATAACCCTATTTGAGTTCAGATTCAAATTAATTGAATTTTAAAAATGTTGAAACTTTATAAGTGGCTAGTCTACATTATTATGGGGCCACATAAAACTTTTCAGCATTTAATAAAATGCCTAGCAATTTATTTTAGCTCAGCAAAAAAAAGACAGAAAAGAAAAACAGAAAAGGAAAAAGAAAGCAGAAACACCTTACCAGACGCCCAGGCGAAGCCGGCCCACCCAGCCCAGCCGGCCCAAAGGGGCACAGGGGTCTTCTTCCCCGCCACGCGCCTCCAAGCTGCTCGGTGGAATGCCACCGAGCCAGCCGTGGACGCCACCTCGACGCCTTCGAGCTTCCAGGCCTCCCCGTGGCCTCTTATCGCACCTGGAGACGCCCTGGAGCACGCCACGTCCATTCCCCCCCTCCACGAGCTCCCTCCCCTCCTCTCTCACCCGACTCATCGCCGCCCGAGAAGGACGCCGGAGCGCCGGCGAGCCCCCATGTGTCCATCGACGCCGAGAAGCCCCCGGAGCCTGTCCATCGTCTTCCTCGTCGTCGTCTTCATCGACCTGCAGAAGAAGGCGAGCCCGGAGCCCTCCTAGCCAGCGAATTCGAGCTCGAGCCGCCGCCGGAGCCGAAAGAGATCGCCGTTGAGTCCGTCGCCGTCGAGCCACCCCAGCCATCGCCACCACCTCTGTTGAGTTCCCGGTGAGCTCATGACCAAAACCCCTCACTTTACCCCCTCGATTGCTTCCTCTAGCCATGGTTGCCATGAGAGCCGAAGCTCCTCGCCGCCGGGATCCATGGATACGTCCAACGGCTACGCCATCGAGCTCTCCGTGTTGTCCATCACGTTCCCCGTGCTCCTCCTCGTCGAACCAGCCTAGCCCCGCCTCAATTCGTGCCTTGTAACGAAATCCCGATCACGGCCGTAGCTCCGTCGCCGCAAAGCTCGACGCCGGCGTGCGTAGAGAGCCTCCCAGGCTTCCCTTTCGGTCTCCATCGACGCGTGACACCGAGAGCTTCGTCTCAGTGGTCGAAGCGCGCGATTTGGACCACGGGAGCGCCCTACCCGTGCAACGCCGCCGTGCTGGAAAGTCGCCGCCGTTTAGCCGCCGGCAGCCCGCCGACGTGGCCTTGATCAGGGCTTTACCCCACCTGGGTTAAGTGACCCTAGGTCACTGACCAGTGGGCCCAGTGGCTTAATTAAGCCACTGGATTAGATTAACCAACCGGTTAATTAAACCCAGCCACTGACAGGTGGGACCCCCTTGTCAGCCCCCCCCCCTGACGTCAGCCTGGCGCAATAAATTGTTTTAATGAATTTCCAGAGATTATTTGAATTAAAGAAATTCCAGAAATTCCAGAAAATACCCCAAACTTTGGAAATTCATAGAAAATTCATATTAACTCCAAATTGGACAAATAATATATGAAAAATGATCAGGAGAAAATTATCTTTCCAAATATGCAACTTTCAACTATGTTGGAGTTGATTTTAAAATGGGACCAGTAGCATATGTCATTTGAATTATTTGGAATTAATTCCAATTCAAATCAAATGATATTGCAACTTGGACCTTGGAATTATGCTACAATTCAACCACACTTCAGAGGCATATCATACACATTTCCAAAAGGTTCAAAATGATCAAACAATGTCACATGCAACTTGGTTAATTTTGAATTCAAATTGGAGTTTGAATTTGCAATTCAATTTGCAATATACTCCATTTAAATGGAATTGCCTCACACATCAAAGCATATACATCAAGTTTCAAACTTCCATCATGTGATTGTGCATTGTATTTACTTTGCTACTTTGCTTGTTGTTTGTCGAGTAGAGGTGGAACCGGAGCAGGAGGCTGCCCCCTTCGTTGAAGACCCAGAGTCCGAACCTCGTCAGCAAGGCAAGCAAACCCCCATTGATCATGTCGATAAAATCCCACTTCCCTCTCATGTCTCGCTTATGCATTGTTTAGGATGATCACCATGATTCGTTTCTACCGCATAGATGAACCCATTCCTTTGCATGAACTATCATTTTGTCACAGTAGTAAGCAAACCACAATCCTAGCAAATGTAGGAGTTGTTTGATATCATGTGGCCCTTGCAAATTTTTATCGCTTATTGCATGCTTAGTTTGATACCATGTTGTTACTGTGATGTGAGTCGGGATGGGAATGATCATGTTGATGATGGTAGAAAAGTGTTGGTGAATCGACCCTAATACAAGGTGAACGATGAGAGGCTGTGTAGGAGTACACCGCCCTAGTACGATATCTTGTGTGGTGATCCAAGATGAAGAGTACAACCACACATTGGGCTCACTGACCCCTCTCAACTTACTAACTCATCCCTTTCGATGTCCAGATGTCTCAATAGTTCAGAGTTCTGGTAGGTTTGTGGCCTGGATGCTAACTGAGAGAACGGCTCATCCGAGACCGGCTTATGCACCACACACACATCACTTGGGTCCACTTCGGTAAACCGGCCGGGTTCACGATTGTGGTAACCAACCCAAGTAGGCGGCTTTCTCGAACTAGATCGGCTATGAGGTAACAGTTGTGGTGAGCATCCTCGCCGACACTTCTTGAACGGTGTCGAGTACAAAGGCGGTAAATGATGATCATGTGTGTGTAGCGGTACACCCCTGCAGGGTTAACAAAACTATTCGAATAGCCGCGTCCGCGGTTATGGACTGCTTGGAAAGCTTAGCTTGATTATTAGACAACTTGAAATGGAGACTTCTAAAACACACCAAGATAAGTGTGAGTGCTATGGCTTGCTTTCTCGTGGGGAAGTCGAGAAAGGAACCATAGTGGTGTAATTGGTTGGAGAAAGTAGTGGACTCGTGTACGCTTCTTACCTCAAAGTCTGGTACTCGTAGTTCAGGATTAGCCAAGTCAAAGCTGGCACTTCTGCAAGTGAACCCCACCTCCCTTTACCTTGATACATGTGCATGAGTAGTATAGCTCCTATTTAAGTCTTGCTGAGTACGATTTTGTACTCACGTTTGCTTAATCTATGTTTTAGATGATGCCACTGACCCCGAAGGTGGCTTCTTCATTGAGCTGGACGACTGAAGACCAACTAGTCTAGTCCCAGTCAGACGACTGGTTCCCTCGTGGAGGGCTTGTGTTTAAATAAGGCTTCTTAAGCCATTTGTTAAACTTGTTTGTACCCAGACATAATTTGCTTCCGTTTGTGTTGTAATGTTGGATCACATGTTTGTGATCTCTGTTTGCACTCTATAAGAGTTATCAATAAAATTGTACACTTTGTAGAGAATTGCAATGGTACCTGCTGTTCATACAAGGCATGTGTGCTGCGTGTATGTTTATAACGTGCATGTCTTTGTATGGGTTTTCGAGACCTTAGTTGTGTTCTGGCTGGCGGTCTTTCATGCACCAAGTGGCCCTTAGATGTGCGCAGCTTGGGGCATCGCGATGCGATTGTTCGAGACTCCGTCTCGTGCACACTTTGTGGTATGATCGAGCCCGCCCTAGACCCCGACTAAGTGATCGGGCTGGAGTAAGTCTATGTAAGAGTTTTGAGATAGTCGATAGTATGGTTGAGGCGACTTGTCTTTGAATATGGGAGTTCACCACCCATATCATTAGACTTGTGTGCGGACGATGAGGACCCATCTCAGTTGATCATCCGGCCTGGATGGGATGCCCCTCACGTACGATGCTTTCCGAGAACATTCTGTGCTTGGCCTTGTCTGCTTAGACAAGTGGGTACGGTTCTCGGCTCTCCATATGACTATGTCTTAGCTGTACTTGCATACACTAACCCCGGGTCCCGACAGACTTGGTATCAGAGCAGGACTGACTGTAGGACTAGTAGCCTTGGCCGAAGTCGAGTCTAGCTTGCTATAGATATATAGTTACTCTGGGTATATAAGGGAATAACGTAAGGCTTCTTTTTTCTCCTTACCCCCTTCGTTCTGAGTTCTGAGTCACCCTCTTCTTATTCTACGGGAAGAGAGGACTAGGCTCTCCTCTGTCTGATTAAAACATCTCGTTGTTTGCTTCCTTGTAGCCGTAGGAAAGTTGTGATCGGTTTGTTAGAGTGGTTATGCTCCCTGATTTATTACATCGTATGTAAGTGTTTTTTCCATGTTGTAAGAAATTGTCTTTTTCTTGCAATTACAGCCGCTATGCTGTCTGAATCATTCCAGGTTTCTTCAAAATCTGATGCATTTGCAAAATTCTACCCTCCTTTTCGGTTGTCCTTTTAGAAGAACTTCTAGGTGGCATTCCCGACAGTTCCATAGAGTTTGATGTAGGTTTTCTTCTAGAAACCTATAGTGTTTCATTTGCAGCTCTTTCTCCCACTTTAGATGTCTTCTAGTGAGAAGAACCACACTAACTATCGTGTTGGGGGACTTTTCTACTCTGACATATCTGTTGTAGCCCCTAGTAAGCCATGGTCATCCTCAGGAAAACTATCCAGTAACCCAACTCTTTAAACCTAGCCACCCGATAGATGTGTAGAGTTTATAGTGGATCTTGCCCCAGGAACCGCACCAATTTCTAGACGCCCATACAAAATGGCCCCACGTGAGTTAGCTGAGCTTAAAACCCAACTGGAAGCTTTGTTGGAGAAAGGCTTCATCCGCCCTAGCTCATCGCCATGGGGTTTCCCTGTTCTGTTCGTAACGAAGAAAGATGGAACAGAAAGGATGTGCGTAGACTATCGCCCGCTAAATTTAGCGACGATAAAGAACAAGTACCCACTGCCCAGGATCAATGATCTTTATGATCAACTTGCAGGATCCTCTGTCTTCTCAAAGATGGATTTGAGATTAGGTTATCATCAAATCAAAATCCGAAACGAGGACATTCCCAAAACGGCTTTTACTACTCGTTATGGTCTTTACGAGTATACCGTCATGTCTTTTGGTTTAACCAATGCCCCCGCCACTTTCTCACGCATGATGAACTCGATCTTCATGGAGTATTTGGACCAGTTCGTTGTGGTTTACCTCGATGACATCCTTATATACTCGAAGAACGAAGAAGAACATGCCGAACACCGAAGGCTGGTATTGATGAAACTTAGAGATCATCGCCTGTATGCTAAATTCTCCAAGTGTGAATTCTGGCTACCAGAAGTGACCTACTTAGGCCACGTGATTTCTGCAAAAGGCATTGCTGTGAATCCCGAGAGAGTTCAGGCCGTCCTTGACTAGACTCCACCTGAATCAGTTAAGCAAATTAGGAGTTTTCTTGGCCTAGCCAGCTATTGTCGTTGCTTCGTCGAGAAATTTTCTAAAGTTGCAAAGCCTCTAACTGAACTCCTCAAGAAAGATAAGAAATTCCTATGGACTTCCAAGTGCGAGGAAAGCTTTCAAGAGCTAAAAATAAGATTGACTTCTGCACCTGTACTTGCACCTCCAGACACCAAAAAGGATTTCGAGATCTATTGTGACGCATCACGGCAAGGGTTAGGATGCATACTTGTGCAAGATCGACATGTGGTAGCTTATTCTTCACGCCAGTTGCGGCCACATGAAGAGAACTATCCTACCCATGACCTTGAACTCGCTGCCATAGTTCATGCCCTAACAACTTGGCGACATTACCTCCTTGGTAATCGTTGTGAGATTTATTCCGACCACCAAAGCCTCAAATAAATTTTCACCCAGCCAGATCTTAATCTCAGGCAAAGACGCTGGATTGTGTTGATAAAAGATTACGACGTAGTAATTTCTTACACCCCAGGCAAAGCCAATGTCATGGCTGATGCACTAAGTCGTAAGTCGTATTGTAACAACCTCATGTTACAACAGTATCAACCACTTCTTCATGAGGACTTTCGCAAGCTCAATCTTGAGATTATTCCTCATGGCTATCTTTCTACCTTGGTGGTGAAACCAACTCTTGAGGATCAAATCATAGTTTCCCAAAGGCGTGCACGAGGTGTTCGCCGGATCAAGGAGAACATTGCTAGCGGAGTTGCTAAATGTTTCTCCACAGATAGCAAGGGAACGGTATTCTTTGAAAATCGTTTGGTAGTACCTAAGAATAGGGAACTAAGGCAACTCATCCTCAAAGAAGCCCATGACACACCCCTCTCAATTCATCCCGGTAGCACAAAAATGTACCGAGATCTACGCCAGAGATTTTGGTGGACTAGGATGAAGAGAGACATTGCTCAATTTGTTGCCGAATGTGATGTTTGTCGTCGCATTAAGGCAGAACATCAAAGACCTGCTGGTACACTTCAACCTTTGTCTATTCCCGAGTGGAAATGGGACAAAGTCGGTATGGACTTCATCACCGGCTTTCCAAGAACCCAGAAAGGAAACAATGCCATCTTCGTTGTCATAGATAGGCTTTCCAAAGTTTCTCACTTCCTTCCGGTTCGCGAGTCTATAACTGCTAGCCAGTTAGCGGACTTGTACATCTCTAGAATTGTATCCCTTCACGGTGTTCCTTTGGAAATCAATTCTGATCGTGGTAGCCTTTTCACCTCTAGATTTTGGGGAAGCTTTCAGAATGCTCAGAGCTTGTGTTATCTCATTCGGAAAGAATTGGGAGAAGTCTCTTCCATTTGCCGAATTTGCTTATAACAATAGTTTTCAATCTAGTCTGAACATGGCTCCTTTTGATCTCCTTTATGGACGACGATGTCGAACACCACTAAACTGGTCAGAAACCGGTGAAAGACAATTCTTTGGACCGGACATGATCAAGGAAGCAGAAGAGCAAGTTCGCATTGTTCGTGATCAATTGAAAGCAGCCCAGTCTCGTCAGAAAAGCTACTATGATCGTCATCTTAGGCAAGAGAGCTACAATCTGGATGAGAAGGCTTACCTTCGGGTTACTCCTCTGAAAGGAACCCAACGTTTCGGTATCAAAGGAAAGTTGGCCCCACGTTACATCGGACCTTTCCGCATTATTGCTAAACGTGGAGAAGTTGCCTACCAACTTGAACTACCTCCGCACCTCTCCCGAGTACATGATGTATTCCATGTGTCCCAACTCAGGCGTTGCTTCAAGGACCCCATCCGCGAAGGCGACCATGAAACGCTTGATCTCCAAGATGACCTTTCTTATCGAGAATACCCCGTTCGTATTCTTGATTCCGCAGAGCGTGCCACTCGTCGTCAGAAGATTAGGTTTCTGAAAGTGCAATGGTCACACCACTCTGAAAGAGAAGCTACGTGGGAAAGAGAAGAACGTCTCAGTGCCGAGTACCCCACCTTCCTCCCGCAGACTTCTGAATCTTGGGACGAGATTCTGTTGAGTGGGGGCGAGTTGTCAGAATCCTCTGTTAGGTAATGTGCTAGGATCAAAGTAACCTTGCATCATGTCAAAATTTTCAAAAGGAATATTTGAAATCAACTTCAAAATCAAAATGGGAGAAGGAAACCCCCCCAGATAAATTAATTCAAAATAAAAATCTTCTCCAAAAATACATGTTAGATTTTTGAAAAGTCTTATAAATGAGTGTGATCACATATCAAGTGATGTGGGACCCATCCCATACTCATAGATTTTTCAAATATTCAAACAGTGCCTTGGAATTAATCAAATAACCCTATTTGAGTTAAAATTCAAATTAATTGAATTTTAAAAATGGTTAAACTTTATAAGTGGCTAGTCTATATTATTATGGGGCCACATAAAAATTTTCAGCATTTAATAAAATGCCTAGCTATTTATTTTAGCTCAGCAAAACAAATGACAGAAAAGAAAAACAGAAAAGGAAATAGAAATCAGAAAAACCTTACCAGACGCCCAGGTGAAGCCGGCCCACCCAGCCCAGCCGGCCCAAAGGGGCACAGGGGTCTTCTTCCCCGCCCCGCACCTCCAATCTGCTCGGTGGAATGCCACCGAGCCAGCCGTGGACGCCACCTCGACGCCTTCGAGCTTCTAGGCCTCCCCGTGGCCTCTTCTCGCACCTGGAGACGCCCTGGAGCACGCCACGTCCATTCCCCCCCTCCACGAGCTCCCTCCCCTCCTCTCTCACCCGATTCATCGCCGCCCGAGAAGGACGCCGGAGCGCCGTCGAGCCCCCGCGTGGCCATCGACGCCGAGAAGCCCCCGGAGCCTGTCCATCGTCTTCCTCGTTGTCGTCTTCATCGACCTGCAGAAGAAGGCGAGCCCGGAGCCCTCCTAGCCAGCGAATTCGATCTCGAGCCGCCGCCGGAGCCGAAAGAGATCGCCGTTGATTCCGTCGCCGTCGAGCCACCCCAGCCATCGCCACCACCTCTGTTGAGTTCCTGGTGAGCTCACGACCAAAACCCCTCACTTTACCCCCTCGATTGCTTCCTCTAGCCATGGTTGCCATGAGAGCCGAAGCTCCTCGCTGTCGGGATCCATGGAGTCGTCCAACGGCTACGCCATCGAGCTCTCCGTGTTGTCCATCACGTTCCCCGTGCTCCTCCTCGTCGAACCAGCCTAGCCCCGCCTCAATTCGTGCCTTGTAACAAAATCCTGATCACGGCCGTAGCTCCGTCGCCGCAAAGCTCGATGCCGGCGTGCGTACAGAGCCTCCCAGGCTTCCCTTTCGGTCTCCATCGACGCGCGACACCGAGAGCTTCGTCTCAGTGGTCGAAGCGCGCGATTTGGACCACGGGAGCGCCCTCCCCGTGCAGCGCCGCCGTTTAGCCGCCGGCAGCCTGCCGACGTGGCCTTGATCAGGGCTTAACCCCACCTGGGTTAAGTGACCCTAGGTCACTGACCAGTGGGCCCAGTGGCTTAATTAAGCCACTGGATTAGATTAACCAACCGGTTAATTAAACCCAACCACTGAAAGGTGGGACCCCCTTGTCAGCCCCCCCCCCTGACGTCAGCCTGGCGCAATAAATTGATTTAATGAATTTCCAGAGATTATTTGAATTAAATAAATTCCAGAAAATACCCCAAACTTTGGAAATTCATAGAAAATTCATATTAACTCCAAATTGGACAAATAATATATGAAAAATGATCAGGAGAAAATTATCTTTCCAAATATGCAACTTTCAACTATGTTGGAGTTGATTTTAAAATGGGACCAGTAGCATATGTCATTTGAATTATTTGGAATTAATTCAAATTCAAATCAAATGATATTGCAACTTGGACCTTGGAATTATGCTAAAATTAAACCACACTTCAGAGGCATATCATACACATTTCCAAAAGGTTCAAAATGATCAAAAAATGTCACATGCAACTTGGTTAATTTTGAATTCAAATTGGAGTTTGAATTTTCAATTCAATTTGCAATATAGTCCATTTAAATGGAATTGCTTCACACATCAAAGCATATACATCAAGATTCAAACTTCCATCATGTGATTGTGCATTGTATTTACTTTGCTACTTTGCTTGTTGTTTGTCGAGTAGAGGTGGAACTGGAGCAGGAGGCTGCCCCCTTCGTTGAAGACCCAGAACCCGAACCTCGTCAGCAAGGCAAGCAAACCCCCATTGATCATGTCGATAAAATCCCACTTCCCTCTCATGTCTCGCTTATGCATTGTTTAGGATGATCACCATGATTCGTTTCTACCGCATAGATGAACCCATTCCTTTGCATGACCTATCATTTTGTCACAGTAGTAAGCAAACCACAATCCTAGCAAATGTAGGAGTTGTTTCATATCATGTGGCCCTTGCAAATTTTTATCGCTTATTGCATGCTTAGTTTGATACCATGTTGTTACTGTGATGTGAGTCGGGATGGGAATGATCATGTTGATGATGTTAGAAAAGTGTTGGTGAATCGACCCTAATACAAGGTGAACGATGAGAGGCTGTGTAGGAGTACACGGTGGGTTGTCTCGTTGAACACCTCCCTAGTACGAGTTCTTGTGTGGTGATCCAAGATGAAGAGTACAACCACACATTGGGCTCACTGACCCCTCTCAACTTACTAACTCATCCCTTTCGATGTCCAGATGTCGCAATAGTTCCGAGTTCTGGTAGGTTTGTGGCCTGGATGCTAAGTGAGAGAACGGCTCATCCGAGACCGGCTTATGCACCACGCACACATCACTTGGGTCCACTTCGGTAAACCGGCCGGGTTCACGATTGTGGTAACCAAACCAAGTAGGCGGCTTTCTCGGACTAGATCGGCTATGAGGTAACAGTTGTGGTGAGCATCCTCGCCGACACTTCTTGAACGGTGTCGAGTACAAAGGCGGTAAATGATGATCATGTGTGTGTAGCGGTACACCCCTGCAGGGTTAACAAAACTATTCGAATAGCCGCGTCCGCGTTTATGGACTGCTTGGAAAGCTTAGCTTGATTATTAGACAACTTGAACTGGATACTTCTAAAACACACCAAGATAAGTGTGAGTGCTATGGCTTGCTTTCTCGTGGGGAAGTCGAGAAAGGCACCATAGTGGTGTAATTGGTTGGAGAAAGTAGTGGACTCGTGTACGCTTCTTACCTCAAAGTCTGGTACTCGTAGTTCAGGATTAGCCAAGTCAAAGCTGGCACTTCTGCAAGTGAACCCCACCTCCCTTTACCTTGATACATGTGCATGAGTAGTATAGCTCCTATTTAAGTCTTGCTGAGTACGATTTTGTACTCACGTTTGCTTAATCTATGTTTTAGATGATGCCACTGACCCCGAAGGTGGCTTCTTCATCGAGCTGGACGACTGAAGACCAACTAGTCTAGTCCCAGTCAGACGACTGGTTCCCTCGTGGAGGGCTTGTGTTTAAATAAGGCTTCTTAAGCCATTTTTTAAACTTGTCTGTACCCAGACATAATTTGCTTCCGTTTGTGTTGTAATGTTGGATCACATGTTTGTGATCTCTGTTTGCACTCTATAAGAGTTATCAATAAAATTGTACACTTTGTAGAGAATTGCAATGGTACCTTCTATTCATACAAGGCATGTGTGCTGCGTTTATGTTTATAACATGCATGTCTTTGTATGGGTTTTCGAGACCTTAGTTGTGTTCTGGCTGACGGTCTTTCATACACCAAGTGGCCCTGAGATGTGCGCAGCTTGGGGCATCGCGATGCAATTGTTCGAGACTCCGTCTCCTGCACACTTTGTGGTTTGATCGAGCCCGCCCTAGACCCCGACTAAGTGATCGGGCTGGAGTAAGTCTATGTAAGAGTTTTGAGATAGTCGATAGTATGGTTGAGGCGACTTGTCTTTTAATATGGGAGTTCACCACCCATATCATTAGACTTGTGTGCGGACGATGAGGACCCATCTCAGTTGATAATCCGGCCTGGATGGGATGCCCCTCACGTACGATGCTTTCCGAGAACGTTCTGTGCTTGGCCTTGTCTGCTTAGACAAGTGGGTACGGTTCTCAGCTCTCCATATGACTATGTCTTAGCTGTACTTGCATACACTAACCCCGGGTCCCGACACCAGTGGCGTGCCCCCGGCAAGGAGATCATGCCGGAACCGCGCACTGGCGAGCATGTGTTTTTTGCGGCGCACTTCGAGCGCGGCTTCGGGCTCCCGGTGAGCACCTTTTTCCGCGAGTTCTTGGACTTCCACCGACTGCAACCACACCACCTCGCCGCCAACTTCATCATGCCGATGTCGGGATTCGTCACCCTTTGCGAGGGCTACCTCGGCGTCCGGCCGAGCATCGGGCTGTGGAAGCGCCTCTTCCACCTCCGAGGTCACATGGCTCGGACCGGGAGGCTTCTACCGAATCCAGATGGAGACGAGCAGATTCATGAGACCGCCATGACCGACTGCGGCGGGTGCATCCTTTACTCAAGCAAACAAGGCTATGAATCCCCTGCCATCATCCAACCGGTCAAGGATTGGCAGACCACTTTCTTCTACGTCCGATCTCCTGACGACGGCCCCGACCTCATCAACTTACCCGAGTTCCAGCTTGCTCCTCCGGTGGAAAAATACCAGTGGTCAACCAAGCTTGGGGTCGGCGACTGCGACATTGATGCTCAAGTAGCTCGGATTGCGCAGCATGAGCAAGATGGCCTTAAGGCCTACGACCTCGTCGCCACCTGGCTCCAGGTCCGAGTGCTCCCGCTTCAGCGCCGAGTGCATCGTATCTGTGATATGGCAACTTGGAGGGATCCCACTCGGATCTGCACCAAGAAACTGAGCAACCGAGCGCTGCGCCTCCGACTAAAAGCACTCACCACAACTCCCTTGCTAAAACCATTCCGATTCGGCCTGAAGTGTCTTCACCGCGGAATCACTCCTTCCGAGGTATGCTCCGATTTCTTTCTCTGTTCGCCCGATTGCTTGATTTCTCATTTTCTCTGCTGATGCTCTGCTTCTTTTTCAGTATTTTATTGCGACTGCTTTGATGCAAGACGACCAGGTTGCTGGCGAATTCGCCCCTGATCGCGAGGAGGAGGACCTAGTCGATTTCGAAAATGACGACTCCCCCGCCTCCGATTCTGACGCCGAGGACAACCCCGCCGATGCCGGTGCCGCCGACCAAGGGGGTATGCATGATTCCTCCTTCGAAAGATTTCTGGATGAATGGAGTGATGACGACAACACCTCAAAGATTGGAGGTTCCGGTGCAGATTCGCATCTCAACCCCAAGAAGGCACCACTCAAACGCCCCCGAGCTGACGGCCCGTCAACTGGTGCCGCACCGAGCAAGAGCGCGAAGACAACGGTGGCCGCTCCGAGAGGGAAGGCTACTCAGATTGGGCGCACTCGGGCTCAGCCGGCTGGGAAGGTTCCCGGTGCCAAGCCCAAGGTCGGCCCCGTCCTAAAGGAGATTCCTCTGGACATTCCACCTCTGCGCTTCCGGATGCCCCGAGGAGCGCCGATGACTGCGGGGTAATTATTTCTCCTCCCTTTTCTTCCTCTACATCCTCCTTTCCTTTTGTTGCTTATCTCTATTTTCTTCCCAGGGCTGCTATTGACTTGGATGACATTGACCGGGATGTCCCTGCCGTCACCGGCCCAGCTCCTTCTGCCACTTCCGTTCATGCTGACACTACCAGCAAACGGCCGCTGATTGCTCCTCTCTCGGCCAAGGACGCCAAGCGCAAGGCTAAGAAACTTTGCGCCGACCTCGCCAAACCTCCGAGCAAGCCGCCCAGCAAGCCTCTGCCCAAAGCCTCCGTGGCTCCAAAAGACATCGTCGACCTGGAGTCCACCGATGCCGAGGGTCTGCAATCGGATCCTCCGATTGCTCCTTTCCCGCCGAGGTCCTCTGGTATGATCCTCAATGCCACCGCTATGACCACTCCACCGATCGTGACGGTGTCTCCAATTTGAACAACTGCTCCGACAACAAGTACTACTGCTCCACCAGCCGCCTCGACGCCACACTTGACTACTGCTGCTTCCAAAGCTATAATCCTCCAGCCGAAGTCGACGACGCCCTCGACGACCTCCTCTGCTACCCCCGAATCACAGATGCACTAGGTGGAGCATTTCTGAATGGCATATTCTCGCACCCATTCTGCCGAATCCGAGCCTGAGGCCTCACGCCGCTTTCCCTTCGCCTCTCATGGGACCATGGCTTCCGCTTATGACCGAGTAAAGGCTCTCTCCACCGGCGTGCTTCAGGAGCTCGAGCTCGTCAACCGCAATCACACTGTAAGTTCTCTTTTCCGAGTGGGGGCGCGCAAGCGCACCCACTGGGTGTAGTCCCAGAGATTCGGGCCGATTGCGTGCAATCGGCTCGGATCTTCTTTCGACTTTTGCATTCTTAGACCTTCCTCAGATCGGTGGATCTGCCCTCGAGTGGGTGCGCGCGAGTGCACCCATTGGGTGTAGTCCCCGAGATTCGGGCCGATTGCGTGCAATCGACTCGGATCTTCTTTCGACTTTTGCATTCTCAGAACTTCCTCAGATCGGTGGATCTTCCCTCGAGTGGGTGCGCGCAAGCGCACCCACTGGGTGTAGTCCCCGAGATTCGGGCTAATTGCATGCAATCTGCTCGGATATTCTCTCGAATTTTGATCTCTTCAGCTTTCTTACTGATTCTTCTTTTAATGCCTAGGCTGCTTCTAAGGAAAAACGTAAAGTTTTTGACACCTTGCTTGAGTCTTATGCCGCTAGCTTGCGACTCCTCGCCTCTGCCCAGCTTCAGGTGAACCAGCAAATCGCCAAGGTCACCGAGCTGATAGGTAATTCTGCTGATTCTCGCCTGATTGATTTCATTTCTCGATTCTAATTTCCTCCTCCGACCTGCTTTGCAGCTGATGCCGCCTCTTTGCCTACCATTACTGCTCTTCAGGGCCATGTGGCCGAGCTGGTGGAGCAGCTCGACCGAAAAGGACCCGAGCTTTCTGCTGCTCAGAAAGAACTTGAACGCCTTCGAGCTGCTGAGGCTGGTTTATCTCGTACTGCCGAGCGGCAGTGAGATGAAATGGCTGCGCTCAGACTCAGCCATCAGACGGAACTGGAAATGGTGATCTCGGCCCAGGCTAAGGCTGCTGAAATCTTGCGCTCCGAGCGCGATGCCACGGTGACAGCTCGGACTGCCGTGCAGGCTGAAAGGGATGATGCCGTGGCCAAGCTGAATGTTATGACATTGCGCCATAATGATGAGCTAACCAAGGCCTGACGCGAGGCCCGGACTAATCTCGAGGGGCTTCGCGAGATGGATTCTCTTCTTTCTGGTGAGAAATCTCTCTTGTCTCCGCTCCCCTGATGATCTCCTCTCCTTTGCATTTTCTCATATTTATCCTCCCTATACAGAGCACTGGCCTGCTTCCGAGTCTGCCACTCAGCGCACGGTTTCTGAAGAGAGACGAGTTCGAGCTGAAGAGGGCTGGCCTGTGAGGACCGAGGCTGAAGGGTGGAGTCCATGGGAGTTCATCATTGCCACTGAAGCTCGTATCCCGGTCATCCTTGGCAGCGTCTTCTCATTCAAACTAGGCGTCCAAAAACTTGCTGAGCTGCTTTGGGGACCTGCCGAACTGAGACAGGCACTCAGGCGCATGCGCCATGGTGAAGGATTTTCAGCGAGCCCTCATGACTCCGACGACGAGGGTTCGGAGCACGGTGATGCTCCGACTGCCACTCACGATCAAGTGTTACTGCTGCTGAAAGCCGCTCCCCGCCGAGTCGAGGCTTTGCTGGGCTCAGCTGCCCGGACTGGCACCGAGATGGCGCTTCAGACTGTGCTGAGCTGGTATCCCAAGCTGAGCCTAGCTCGTCTTTACACCATGCGAGATGGGGCAGCCGACCTCCTTGAGAAGGCCTATACTCACGTGAACCGTCTTTCCACAGCCATGGCCGGGTGGTTCCCTCATACGGAGTATACCCTTGTTCTCGATGATGCCGGAACGCCGATTGCGCCGCTTCCTATCACTGCTCTGGCTGATGATAGCCCTTCTGCTGGCGGTCGTGCCCGAGGAGGTTAAGGCAGCCAACCTGCACGCTCTTCAAGCTCTTATCTCAATCACGATGATTTGTCCGACAGCGACTCGTCCCATACTTTACCTAAGGACACCTCAAAACGGACAAACGCCAAGTCAGCTGATGTCGGGCCTTCCAAGGCACGGCAGGCCCCGATGGGGCCTAAGCAATCGGAGGCGACTGCTGTGCCAGAGGGTCCGACTGCGCCGGAGCAAGCAATTCCGACCGTTACATCAGTGCCAACTACCGCTCCGACTGCTTCGACCGCGCTGCCGACCTCCACTGTTCCCAACGCTTAGCTAGTGAATCTTATGTCTTTTACTGCAGCTTTTGCCAGACTTTGCTGAATTTCAAGGACACCCACTGGGATGTTGTGATGTAATAAACTTATTCGTCCTTGAGCCTTTTATCTTAGCTTATCGCAAAACTTTCTTATGTGATCAGCTTCCTGCTTTTCGCTTTATCGTTTTTTCTCTTTGCCATCTTCCCTTGAGGTCATGAATCCATGTTTGCCACCAGCCGACGTGCGGTCTGATGTCGGCGCACAAGATCATACCCCTCTAGGATTTGTTCATTGAGGCTGAACTGTTCTAGCGTTAGCGCGGAAGGATTCTGCATAGATTTAGTTAGCCGATTGCTCCATGCCGATTGCTTGGTGCATCGATCGGGGACGCAATCGGCGGATGGCGCCGCTGGCCATGATCTTATTTTTAGAGTGTTTTTACGCTTGAGATGTGGTACTGCAGGTCCGACCAGCTGCTGCTTCATCGATGCCATAGTCAATTTATGATTTGTGCTCGTGTCGCATGCTAGCGTGACCTCGGCCCTGTAGTTCTCACATTTTTCTTTCTCTTATACTTGCGACCGCGCGGTCGGTCGGTCCCTGAGTGAGGCTTTTCGGCATATCTCGGGAACGACAAGGCTTTACCTCTTGAGGCTTGCCCAAAAACGAAAAGCTCATATAAAGACAATCGAATGTCATCTCTCAGACGCATGACAACTTTACTGATTGGATGCCTGATAGCATGAATACATTCGTATGACTTCAACTTTAAAACGGGCATAATAGCTCGGCGTTCCAGGTACGCTGTGCCTCCACTCCTGAAGTATCTTTGTGACGAGTGCCTTTCGTGCAATCGATGAGGTAATATGCATTGTTCTTGAGTGCGCGGCTAATGAGGAATGGTCCCTCCCAGGGTGATGTCAGCTTGTGCTGCCCATCTGACATCTGAATTCGGCGTAGCACCATGTCACCCTCTCGAAAGGCGAGAGGACGAATCTTCTTGCTGTGGTAGTGCCGCAACTTCTTCTGGTAGACTGCCGATCTGGACAAGGCCAGCAGGCAGGTTTCTTCCTTGAGATCGACGCCGTCTTCTCGTGCTAACTTGGCTTTTTCCTTGGTGTACAAGGCATGCCGAGGTGAATCAAACTCGATGTCGGACGGGATGATTGCTTCTGATCCATATACTAGGAAGAGAGGAGTGAATCCAGTCGACCTGTTTGGCATGGTCCTTAAGCTGAACAATACTGCTGGGAGTTCTTCAATCCAAGCTTCGGGTGCCCTCTCAAGTGGCTCCACCAATCGGGGTCTGATACCCGGCAGGATGAGGCCGTTTGCTCTTTCTACTTGACCATTCGACTGAGGATGTGCAACGGATGCAAGATCAAGCCGAATACCCTGCTGAGATGCATATCGAGCCAGTGCGCCCTTTGCAAAATTGGTGTCATTGTCGGTGATGATGCTATTGGGCACACCATATCTGCACACGATGTCGGCCACAAAACGGACCGCCGTCGGACCATCCAGCTTCTTGATCGGGCGGGCTTCAATCCACTTGGTAAATTTGTCCACTGCGACCAGGAGATGTGTCATGCCACTTCGGGCTCTCTTGAACGGACCAACCATGTCCAAACCCCACACTGCAAATGGCCATGCTATTGGGATTGTCTTCAATACTGATGCTGGCTGATGACTTTTTGCCTTGAACCGCTGGCAGCCCTTGAAATATTTCACCAGGTTCTCAGCTGCTGCATGCACAGTCGGCCAGTAGAAACCAGGTCGGAAATCTTTGTTGACAATGGCTCTTGCTGACGCATGATGACCGCATTCACCTTGGTGGATGTCTCTGAGCAATTCCAGGCCTCTGTCTTCTTCTACACGTCTATGAAAGACCCCGGTTGCACTCTTGCGTACTAGCTCGTTGTTGATTATTGTGTATGCCCAAGACCGGCGACCGATTTGTCTTGATTCGGCTTCGTCTTCTGGAAGAACTCCGTCCACCTGGAAATCTCTAATCGGCTGTGCCCATGCCGGAGCGGTGAAAACTGTCATGACCATTGCATGCTGTGGTGCGACTACTTCTTCTGGCTCGGCCTCTTGTACTTCTGTCATCTCGGAGTCAATCTTCGAGCTGACGATTTCAACCTCTGGCTTGTCGTCGGCAGCCCCTGGTATTTCTTGCTCTACTGAGACCGGGGCCTCAGGATCTACTGGCTCTTCCCTTGAAACTGGTACCTTTTGCTCGGCATCGGCAGCCCTTGATGTCGACGGCTCGGATAAGCTCCCGACACCTGATGCTGCTGCTGTTATTGCTTTCAATTTCTTCTTCTTGCCGAGGTCGTCAGCCCCTAGATCACAATCGGCAGCATCTGGATTTGCATGGCCTGCTGATTCCTCCGCTTCCTGGGCGCCTGACTGCGGCTTCAGCGTAGGAAACTCGACGAGCTCACGGAGGAACTCGACGAGCTCGCCTTCCTATTTGTTGATAAGTCTTGCTCCGACCACAACAAACTTAGCTGGGTCGGAGGGATCTAGAGCAACCTTCTTGCTGTCCTTGGATGCCTGGAAAGCTGTCTCCTCATCTGTTCGCTTGGCTGGGCCGACTGGGAGAGGAGCCTTGCTCTGAGCTTGGGCCATTTCCACCACCTTGTTGAGTTGGCGCTTCTCTTCGACCACCACCAAGGAATCGGCCAGGTTTGCACCGGTGGATGAACACTCAAGAGACTTCCTGAAGTCCCCGGCAACAGTGATGATGCCATTCGGACCTGGCATCTTCATCTTCAGGTAAGGCTCATATGAGTTAAGCATGAACTTGGCGATTGCAGGCAATCCCAAGAGGACATGGTATGGGCTGCTGAGGTCGGCGACCTCGAACCAGATCGGCTCTCTTCTGAAGTTCTCCTCTGTCCCAAAGATCACATCCAGCTGAATGCGACACATGGGAGTGCATGACAAGCCAGGGAAAATCCCATGGAAAGTCGTCCGACTGCGCTCCAGGTCTCTCTCCGTAAGTCCCAACTTGACCAGTGTGTCCCTGTACAGGATGTTGATTGTACTCCCTGGATCAATGAGCACTCGGGAGAACAGACATGAAAACTTTGGTGCCGCAAACAGGGCATCCACCACGAGCGGATAGGTGCCTGGATTCGGCATGATGCTTGGGTGATCTTCCCTGCCCCAGGTAATCTTGCAATCAGACCAGTGCATATATTGGGGAATCGGGGGCATTGTGGCATTGACCTCCTGAGCTCGGGCCCTCTGACTGCCCTTGTCACTTGACTCGCTGGTAAAAATCATATATGCGGCATCTTGCCACGGAAACTGGTTCTGCGCCTGAGGTGGTGCTCTGTTCTGAGGTGGTGGGGGGGGTGGAGGTGGTAATGCTTCCCCCTTTGCTATGCGCTTGACAAAATCACATTGCCGAGTGGTATGCGCCGCTGGCTTGCCTGGACTGCTGTGCATCTTGCACGGCTGATCTAGCATGTCCTCGAATGTGTACTTGGGCTTCATCGGCCATTGCGGCTTCGCATTCGGCTTCATCTTCCGACTACCACTTGCAGCCCCTTGTTCGTCTTGATCCTGAACAGCGGCCACTTGCCGACTGCCGTACTGAGAATCTGGCTGCTCATCTTTCCTCTTTCCACTGTTTTGCTGGTTGTTGTTGTTGTTGTTCCGATTGATATCTCTGCGCTCTCGCCGACTGAGCCCATGGTTCCCTGTTTCTGCCGCTTGCGCAACCCCTTGTGTTTGAACCACACCGCCGACGCCGAGCTGAATAGGCTCGCGCATCGCCGAGTCGGAGATAGCAAAAGCGTTGGCTACCTTCATGAGCTCGGCCAGTGATGAAAAATCTTTGCGGAGCAGTTTGTGCTTCAGCATTGATCCCGCCAGACACCCATCAGTGAAATACTGGATGGCCTGGATCTCATGGACTCCTTCACATGAATTCTTCAGCTTGATCCACCGAGCCAAATACTCTCGGAGCGGCTCATCCTTGCCTTGGACGCATAAAGCAAGCTGCCGAGGAAGATGCGGCCGATCATACGTGCCGGTGAAGTTGCGAATGAAAGCTTCCGAAAAGTCCTCCCAGCAGTTGATGTTGTTGTTGGGCAGACTGTTCAACCATGTCCAAGATGACCCCTGTAGCATCAGAGGAGCGTAGCGTACAGCTACACGCCGACTTCCGCCGGCAATGCCGAATGCGGTCATGTAATCTGTCAGCCAGTCCTCTGGCTTAACAGAGCCATTGTACTTGGGGGTGTCTCTGGACAGGGTGAATCCCTTGGGGAACTGCTCGGTCCGAATGCGATGCCCGAAGCATGCTTGGCCGGCTGCTCCCTCCTCTTCTTGCTGCGCATCCCTTTCCAACAGCTCGATGTGATGCCTTGCATCATTCTGGCCGATCTGACGAGCACCCAGCCGATTGCTGATTGCTGGCCTTGCTTCTGGCTGACGAGGTGGGTCATTGCGCCTGCTGCTCACGGCTGGCTCTTCTGCTCTGCGGTTCATGACTGGAGGACCCCGGTGCTTCTGAGCCTGCTCTCACGTCGGGACTGGCCTGGCTGCTTGTTTTGCCGCGACGCATTCGGCCGCTGGCTGACCTCTGGAGCTGGCCTCGCAGTCCTTCTCGATGCTTCAGGGCCTGCCCCCGGATTGTCCAACGCCGCCTGCTGCTGCTGCTTGGCCGACGCCAGCAGCTCGCGCATTCGGCGAGTCTGCTGACGTCGCTCTTCGCCTTCCAGATCTTCCAACTCGTTTGCAATCTGCTCGGCAGCTCGCAAATTCTTCTCGGGGGTGTTGTATGCTGGTCGCTGGAAAAATGCCGACGTCGCCGGCTGCTCGGCTCCTGACAGCTCTCTGCCGACGGCGCGGACTCTGCTCCTGAGATCTTCTAGGACTGTGGGTGCAATCGGCCGCCGCTGGTTGGCGTGAGCTGCGTTGTACTCTCTTGTGATAGCTCCCAGCCTACGCTCTTCTACCAGCACGTGCTCAGCCCTGCGAGCGAGGGCAAGCCGTGCTGTCTCCAGATCAGTGTGAACTTGGTCGGGATCACCATTCCTGTTCACGGGTGTGTACAACACATCCCGCAACGCACAAGTGCCGACTCTTTCTGCGGCGTCCGCCGCCTCCTTGGCCTTCCTAGCCGCACTCGCTGCGCCTTGATTGCTTGACACAGTTGTTCCTGCCATCATCACAGCCGCATGCACACGCGACTCTTCTCCGCTGGGAGATGCCGTGCGGCCCCTGGTCGGGAGTGGATCCGTGGCACTGGAGAAGACGTGCACCTCTCTGGGATACGCCTCGGGGAATCAGCTGACGAAGAGGGACGATGGCTACCGATCTGCAGCGATACGTCGGGCGGCAGGAGTGTGCCGACCCCAAACCGTGCATCATAATACACCACAAAGTCCACTGCCCCATGCCTAAAGATCAGGCCGGAGGCGTGGCTCATGCTCGACGACGAGGAAGATCCCGTCTGGATCAGAACTCCAGTCGACGCCTCGGTCTGCCCCACGGTGGGCGCCAACTGTCGTCGATTAGTAACAACAGATGCCATAGGGATGGATAAAGAGAGGGGAAGACTCGAGGGAGAAAGATGTCGATGGTGCCGGAATCGGGTTGGGCACAAGCACGGTGAAGGACACCACGATGTACCCAGGTTCGGGGCTCTCCGGAGAGATAACACCCCTACTCCTGCTTGTCTGCTTGCTATAAATGATCTCACAAATTACAATCAATGCTCATGGAGCTGCTTAGAGGAATAAGAGACCTGCCGTGGGAATGGCTCTCCTCTGCTTCTCTACGGGTTCTACTGCTTGAAGTAAATGCGAATGGGGGAGTCCCTCTCACAGGAGGGGTACCCCGGGCTCTTATAGTGCGAGCTCGGGGTACTACGGTCATTTCAGTCGGGGGCTGGCCCCAGCTGTCATTCTCTCGTCGGCTGGGGTCCACCGACTGCAAATCTCCGGTTGATCCGGACTTGTCAAGCGGCTTCCCATGCTGTAGCTTCTAGGTAATGATGATGAACAGTGGAGCTACGTCCTCTGATCTCGTCGTCTTGTCTCCGGATTCAGAAGAAAAGGGTGACAACACTCCTCTGACAGATCGGCGAAGTGACTTGGCTTACTGCCATCCGGATCTCTCAGGATCCCGCATTTATGACCTTGTACCAGAGGCGTCCGACCTGAACCAGGTCAACTCTTGAGCCGATTGAGGAGTGTGTCGATTGCGCCTCGGCCGACTGCTTTCATTCGGCATGGTCGATTGCTTGGGAGCAATCAGCCATGCGCCTGCCTAGCTCGGCCTAGTAGCAGCCCAATCAGCCTCCTCCCTGTCCTGAAATGCTGCTTTCGCCTGGGTGACCCTTCCCGGGTATCATTCCCCTGACAGTCACGAACCACCGGAATATCTTCAAGGTCGGGAAGGGGAAGCACATTCAAAGAATGCATCTGGGTTCTCGATCTTGGTGAGGAATAATCTATTGTCTGGCCTGAAGGATGGGTAAGTCTAACTGACTTGGCTTTACAATCAAGAAAAGCATTTTTTCTTGATAACCAATCCATACCAAGGATGACATCAATGTCTGAAGACTTGAGGGCTATGAGTGAAGCAAGGAATACTAAACCCTCAATTGCAATTTGATTACCATGGCTTACTCTATTAGTTTGCCATCTTGACCCCGGAGTTTGAATTATCATTGGGGTGGACATTTCAACAAGGGACAACTCATGACGAAGTGCATAACTTTCCGGCATGAATGAATGAGATGCTCCTGGGTCGAAACGAACGGAAGTAGGAACATAATTGACTGGGAGCGTACCAAGAATGACGTCATAAGTGTCATCAGTCTCTTCAGCTGATATCTGGTTCACACGTCCATGATTGGTGGGAGGAGCGGGTTTGGTGGTGAAGACCTTCGGGGGTGGCTTGCCACGACCATTGTTGTTACCTCCGGCACGGGGTGGAGCACTCTGATTCTGGATCTGGTTCTGGGGATAGTCGCGGGAGTAGTGACCTGCCTAACCACACTTGTAGCAGGCTCCAAAGACACTGCGGGGAGCTGGGTTGTTCGGTGGAGCGGGTAGAACGAAGCTGGTGGACGAGGCGCCACATAGGATGGCCTCGATGGGTTGTTCTGGCGAAACATGCTATTGGGGACCCAGATCTTGCACTTCTGAGAGCCTGAGCTGGATGAACCATCGTCTCTAGGGTGTTTGCGAAAGTCATTGGGGGTGTTCATGTCCTCCGCCTTGATGGCCTTGTTGACAAGGATCTGGAAGGTGGCGAAGTCATGCAGGTTGAGCTCACGACAGAGTCCAGAATTGAGTCCACGGCGGAACCTCTCTTGCTTCTTGGCGTCGGTGGATACCTCTTCAGTAGCATAATGAGCCAGTCGGTTGAACTCACGACTAAACTCGTCAACAGTCCTTCTGCCTTGGGTGAGGTTGCAGAACTCCTCACGCTTGCGGTCCATAAGACCCTTTGGAATGTGGTGCTCACGCAATGAAGTGCAGAACTCATCCCAAGTTGTGGGCGGTCCCGCAGGACGCATGTTCAGGAAATTCTCCCACCAAGAGCTAGCTGCACCCTCGAGATGGTAGGTGGCATAGCTGAACCTGTCACCATATGCAACATGCTGCCTGGAGCTTCCTCTCGATGCTGCAAAGCCAGTCATCAGCGTCAAGGGGCTCGGTGGAGTAGCTGAAAACCGGGGGATGAAGCCGGATGAAGTCATTCAAGGACACCAACTCGTTGCGCTGCTGAGTGGTGTTGCGGTCAATGACCTTCAACAACTAGTGAGAGTCTCCGCGGTTCCTCTCAACAATCAGAACCTGAGCCATCGTGGGTGGCGGTGGAAGGTTGCCTTCCTCCGGTTCATTTCCACGACCATGGGCACGACCAAGCTGGCCACGGGTTCCTTGAGACATCCTGAATGGGAAAACCAAAGTCAAATAGAGTTGATTGGAAGAGCCTAAACAAGGTATTGAAGGTACTGGAAGAATCACAGAGCAAAGGAATTAATCATCTTGACAACATGGTGATAAAAGCATACAAGCCATATATTCACAAGCTGTCATACAAACCATACATCGTTTTAGTACAAGCTCCAAGCTAATACAAACGTGATGAAGATGATACATCCTTCAGAGGCACTCTGACTTCCTATGCATTATTTATCTAAGCCTCTGGAACTTAGAACACCTTGCGTACAATATACTAAAGATACTACTACATCCTCACTAAAGCAAGACCACAGGTGGTCTCACTCATCTCCATCTCCATAGTAATCCTCGTAAAAGTGACCCATGTAACCCGGTAGCTGAAGGTGACCATCGGAAAACACGGAGGCCTGTGGACCCTGATATCCATTTGGGAAAGGATGGGGCCTAGGTACAACGTAGGGTGGAAGCAGAGGACCACGGGGTGGAAAAATGCCTCCAATCTCGGGCCAAGCAACTCGAGAAGGAATCTGTGTCCTGACTGGGTAGATAGCATCATACTCCACTGATCCAACACTCACAAAAGGAGCCAGGAGTGTAAGTGCTCGATACAGACGGACACGGGTGGCGTGAAGCTCAAAACGAAGGGCACGTGCATCACGATCTCTATCACAAGCGTGTCGAGCGGTGATCTGAAGCAAAGGATCCTCCAAGGAGTGACTTGTGTACAATCCGGTGTAATATCCCTCTTCTCCTGGAAGTGCAGCAGGGATATAGCGGAATGATGTGCCTCCAAGCATAGTGTGCTCCTCTCTCAGCAGGGTAATACATGAGTATGCATCATCCTGCACAGCCATGTTCTCAGTCACACCATTGCCATGTCCAAAGAGGATAGGCTGAGAGACTCCACTGTGGTGCGGGTAGATCCTGACAGTGCAGTGGAACTGAGTCTGGTTGAAGTCAAGGAACTACTCCTCAACGGTGTACTCAGGATACCATCGATAGCCAATGAAGGACATCATCTCGATCAGCATGGAGGGATGGCCACGCACACCGAGGCACCTAGTCAAACGAACAATCTACTAAGGGGGAAGATCTGCCATCTGAAACAGAAAGAAGGAGTTTGAAAATGCATCAGATTATGAAGAAACTTGGAATGACTCGGACAGCATAACGGCTGTAATTGCAACAAAAGACAATTTCTTACAGCATAGAAACAACACTTACATACGATGTAAGAAATCAGGAAGCATAACAACTATAGCAAACCGAACACAACTTTCCTACGGCTACAAGGAAGCAATCAACGAGATATTCTAGTAAGACATAGATGAGCCTAGTCCTATCTTCCCGTAGAATAAGATGAGGGTGAATCAGAACTCAGAACGATGAAGGTAAGGAGAAAAAAAGAAGCCTTACGTTGTTCCCTCATATACCCAGAGTAACTATATAACTATAGAAGGCTAGACTCGACTTCGGCCAAGGCTGATAATCCTACAGTCAGTCCTGCTCTGATACCAAGTCTGTCAGGACCCGGGGTTAGCGTATGCAAGACTGACTACACCACAATCATATGGAGAGCCGAGAACCGTACCCACTTGTCTAAGCAGACAAGGCCAAGCACAGAACGCTCTCGGAAAGCATCGAACGTGAGGGGCATCCCATCCAGGCCGGATGATCAACTGAGATGGGTCCTCATCGTCCGCACACAAGTCTAAATGATATGGGTGGTGAACTCCCATATTCATAGAAAAGTCGCCTCAACCAAACTATCGATTGTATTATAACACTTACGTAGACTTACTCCAGCCCGATCTCTTAGTCGGGGTCTAGGGCAGGCTCGATCATACATCAAAGTGTGCACGTGACGGAGTCACGAGCAATCGCATCGTGATGCCCCAAGCTGCGCACATCTAAGGGCCACTTGGTGTATAAAAGACCGCCAGCCAGATCACAACTAAGGTCTCGAAAACCCATACTAAGACATGCATGTTATAATCATACACGCAGCACACATGTCTAGTATGAACAGCAGGTATCATTGCAATTCTCTACAAAGTGTACAACTTTATTGATAACTCTTACAGAGTGCACACAGAGATCACGAGACCGTGATCCAACATTACAACAAGCATGCGGAAGCAAAGTAGGTCTGAGTACAGACAAGTTTAACAAATGGCGTAGATAAGACTTATTTATAAGCAAGCCCTTCACGAGGGAACCAGTCTGCTGACTGGGACTACACTAGCTTGGTCTTCAATCGTCGAGCTCGAGGAAGAATCCACCTTCGGGGTCAGTGGGTTCATCTAAAACATAGAATTAGAAAACGTGAGTACAAAGTCGTACTCAGCAAGACTTACGTAGGAACTATACTACTCATGCACATGTATCAAGGTAAACGGAGGTGGGGTTTCAATGCAGAAGTGCCAGCTTTGACTTGGCTAGTCCTGAACTACGAGTACCAGACTTGAGGTAAGAAGCGTACACGAGTCCACTAGATATCTCCAACCAATTACACCACTATGATGCCTTCCTCGACTTCCCCACGAGAAAGCACGCCATAGCACTCACGCTTATCTTGGCAAGTTTTATAAGTATCCGGTTCAAGTTGTCTAATAATCAAGTTAAGCTTTCCAAGCAGTCCTTTACCGCGGACGTGACTATTCGAATAGTTTTGTTAACCCTGCAGGGGTGTACAACTACACACACATTACCATCAGTTACCACCTTTGATCTCGACAACATTCAAGGGGTGTTGACGAGGATGTTCACCACAACTGTTACCTCATAGCCGATCTAGTCCAAGAAATTCGCCTACCTGGGTTGGCTACCACTATCGTGAACCCGGCCGGTTTACCGAAGTGGACCCAGAATATGTGTGCGTGGCGCATAAGCCGGTCTCTGCTGAGCCGTTCTCTCACTTAGCAGCCAGGCCACAAACCTACCAGAACTCCGAACTACTTTGACATCTGGACATCGAAAGGGATGAGTTAGTAGGTTGAGAGGGGTCAGTGAGCCCAATGTGTGGTTGTACTCTTCATCTTGGATCACCACACAAGAACTCGGACTTAGGGCGGTGTTCAACGAGACAACCCACTGTGTACTCCTACACAGCCTCTCATCGTTCACCTTATATTAGGCTAGATTCACCAACACATTTCCACCATCATCAACATGATTGCTACCATCCCGACTCACATAACAGTATCAACATTGTATCACTCTAAGCATGCAATAAGCAGTAACAGTTGCAGGGGCCACATGATATCAATCAACTCCTACATTTGCTAGGATTGTGGTTTGCTTACTACTGTGACAAATGATAGGTCATGCAAAGGAATGGGTTCATCTATGCGGTAGAAACGTAGCATGGTAATCATCCTAAACAATGCATAAGCGAGAGTGAGAGGGAAGTGAGATTTTATCGACATGATCAATGGGGATTGCTTGCCTTGCTGACGAGGTTCGGTATCGGGGTATTCAACGAAGGGGGCAGCCTCCTGTTCCAGTTCCACCTCTACTCGACAAACAACAAGCAATGGAGCAACATAAATACAATGCTTAAGCACATGGTTGAAGGGTTAAACTTGATGTATATGCTTCTGATGTGTGAGGGAATTCCATTTAAAATAAGTATATTGCATTTGAGTTGCAAATCCAAACTTCATATTTGAATTTAAAAGGGTTCATATGCATGTTTGCTTCTGTTCCCCCATTTTTAAATGTTCAAACATGAAAACAAAGAGCATATTCAAAATCCTTGCATTTTGTGATAATTTTACATATATTATATGTTTAATTTGGAGTTAAAATGAATTAGTTATGAATTTTGAAAGTTTAAAGCATTTTCTGGAATTTCTGAATTGTTTTAAATCAATTAAGCATTTACTGCGTCGGCATGACAGCATGCTGGTGTTAGGGGGCCACTGACCACTGGGTCCCAAATGTCAGTCTCTGTTTGTTTAAATAAAACAGTTTAAATTGATTTAAACTAACAAGGGGGATTAACAGGGGCTGGCGCACATGTCTGTCTCTCTGCAAGTTGGGCCAGGGTGATTAGCTTAGGGGGTTAGCTCTAATGGTGCCGCCGGCGAGCACTGTTCGCCGGAGTTGCTCGGGTTTGCGATTCAGTGCACGGGAGAGGGCATGGAGGCCATGGCTAGGTTCCTGCGGTTCCCGCGCGTCGAACGGTGCAAGCTAGGGCTCGAGGGGAGGTGCAGAGCAAGGACGACGACGAACTTGGCAGCGACAGAGAACCGGCGAGGTCGGAAGTTGGGCTAGAGGCCACGGATTGAAGCTGGGATGGGCGCGTTAGATTTCTAGAGCACATGGGAGTCGAACGCACGCACTGGGGCAACGCCAGGGGCACGAGAGCGAGCGCTAGCTCAACCGGGGCGGCGAGCTTGCTCGGCTCTCATGGCGGATTCGGATAGGAGGTAAGTGGGGCGCTACAAAGTTAGGGGAAATGGGCAGGAGCTCACCCTGGTTCTGATGGAAGAGACGGCGAGGACGGGGAGGCTGTGTGGCCGGAGAATTTGACGACGGCGACGCACGGGTCCGGCGAGGAAGATCTTGAGGCGGGCGTCTCCTTCCCTGGGACTTGGCTCGATTCCTTGCTGCAGCTCGACGGAGTCGTGGACGGGGAAGACGATGGACAAGGTCTCCCGGGCTCTAGGCAATGGTGGCCACGGCGGTGCACGGCGGCGCTCTCTGCTAGGGTTCGCGGCACGAAGAACAGACGAGGAGGAGGAAGGGGAGCTGGGCTCTGCGAGGGGTAAAGAGAAGCGGTCGTCCACGGCGTCTCTCTGGCGCGATAAGGACGTCTGGGAGGCCTCCATGCAGGCAGGCTGCTGCCGCCGGCGTCGGCATGCGCTCCAGCGAGCTGCTTGCCGCGCCGGGGAAGACGACAAGAGGAGGCTGCGGGCTGGGCTGCGGGGAAGGTAAGTTGGGCCTGGGCCCAAGGTGAGTGGGCTTCTTTCTCTTTTCTATTTTTCTGTCTGTTTAATCTTTCCTTTCTTTATTTTCTTTTCTTTAATTTGTTTGCCCAAATAAATAAAATAGTTAGGAATTTTTATAAATGCTCAAAATTTATATTTGGACTTACATGACCAGTAGCTAGTCATTCCCAACTTTTGAACATTTTTGAAATTAAAAATATTTGAATTCAAATTCAAATAGGGGTATTTATTTAATTCCATGCTCCTGTTTGAATATTTGAAAAATCCATGAGCATGAGAATGCTACCACATCACTTTATATGTGATCATACTCATTTATGTGACTTTTCAAAAAATGCAAAAGGAATTTTTGGAGCAACTTTTATTCTGGCCATTTGAATTAAATTCATCTAGGGGGTGTTCTCTCTCCCATTCCAATTTCTTTTGAAATTTTTAACATGATGCAAAGTGAGACTTGATCGTAGCACATACCTAACAGAGGGTTCTGACATCAACCCTTTGTCCTAAAACAACTCCAACAACAAAATCACTTGCATCACACATAATTTCAATGGGAAAATTCCAGTCAGGTGGTTGTACTATAGGAGTGGTTATCAAGGCTTTCTTAAGAACTTCTAAAGCTTCCTTACAATCTTCATCAAATACAAAAGGAGAATCCTTCTGGAGAAGATTGGTAAGGGGTCTCGAGGTCTTAGAAAAGTCCTTGATAAATCTTCTATAGAAACCAGCATGATCTAGAAAACTACGAATACCTTTGATGTCCCTTGGATAGGACATCCTTTCAATAGCTTCAATCTTTGCCTTATCCACTTCAATTCCCCTTTCGGAAATCTTGTGTCCAAGAACTATCCCTTCGTTAACCATGAAATGGCACTTCTCCCAATTGATCACCAAATTCGTTTCTTCACATCTCTTCAAAACTTTATTAAGATTGTGGAGACAGTGGTCAAAGGATTTTCCATAGACGGAAAAGTCGTCCATGAAAACTTCTACAATCTCCTCACAGAAACCATGAAATATTGCAGACATACACCTCTGAAAAGTAGCAGGTGCATTACACAAACCAAAAGGCATACGCTTATAAGCATAAGTACCGTAAGGACACGTAAAGGTGGTCTTCTCTTGATCCACTATGTTAACGTGAATCTGGGAGAAGCCAGAATACCCATCAAGATAGCAGAAGTGGGTGTTTTTAGACAGCCGCTCGAGCATTTGATCAATAAATGGCAGAGGATAGTGGTCCTTCCTGGTGGCCTTGTTCAACTTCCTGAAATCAATACACATTCTATATCCAATAATAGTCCTCTGAGGTATTAGTTCATTTTTATCATTAGGAACAACAGGCATACCTCCTTTCTTAGGAACACAATGAACGGGACTTACCCACTTACTATCAGCTATAGGATAGATGATACCTACGGCTAGAAGTTTGAGAACCTCCGTCCTAACCACGTCCTTCATCTTGGGGTTCAATCGTCGTTGATGATCAACAACTGGTTTAGCATCGGGCTCGAGATTTATAGTATGTTGGCAAATGGATGGACTAATACCCTTGAGATCATCAAGAGTATAGCGAATAGCACCTCGGTGTCTGCGGAGCGTCTCCAATAATCGCTCTTCTTCATACCCTGAAAGGTTAGAATTGATAATAAAAGGATATACTTTCTTTTCATCTAAACAAGCATACTTGAGCGTATCAGGTAGTGGTTTTAGATCAAACATCGGGTCTTCTTTTGGTTGCGAGAGGGTTCCTAAATGTTCAACCGGGAGTTTGTGCTTCAGGATAGGAGTTTGTCTTAAAATATGTCTTCTAGTTCATCCCTCTCCTGCATATGTATGTCATTCTCGTGGTCTTCTATAAATTGTTGCAAAGTATCATCAGGAGGAATAGCAATAGAAGCAATTTCTTCAATAATTTTGTCATTACTTGACAAGTCAGTACCAAGAGGCTGCATAGAAAACTTAGAAGAATTAAATTCATACGGCTCACCGTTGAATTCAACAGAAACTTTCCTTTCTTGCAATCTATTATAGCTCCACAAGTGTTGAGGAAGGGCCTACCAAAGATAATAGGGCAAAAACTATCTTGCACTGAACCAAGAACAAGAAAATCAGTAGGATATTTTACCTTCCCACAGAGTACTTCAACATCTCTCACAATCCCAACTGGAGAGATCGTTTGTTTATTCGCAAGATGAATCGTGACATCAATGTCCTCGATCTCACACGGCTGAATCTCGTGCATGATCTCTTGATAAAGTGTGAAGGGAATAGCGCTGACGCTAGATCCCAAATCACATAGCCGATAGTAATTTTATCTCCTATTTTGACAGATACAACTGGTGTACCTGAAATTGGGCCTCTGTTCTTGGCTGTGAAAATGTTAGTGGAAACAACACAAAAACTAATAGTGGATTCTTCAATATCACTGGTTACTAGATCCTTGACCATTGCAACTTGAGGCTTGACCTTCATCATGTCCTCAGGTTCGTCAGTGTTCCTTCCGTTTTTGTTTAGAATACCTGTAACAAAAGAGTGCTCCTTTATCCTTGAGGGATAAGGAGGCTGTTCATACACAACTGCAGGTAAAACAGGATCAGTAACATTAATCTCAATAGGTGACTCCTTGAAAGGTTTATGATGTTGACTCTCCTTCTTAGAAGAATCAATAAGAGGAGCAAAGTCCTTGAAAAATTCAACGATTAGCTGGAAATCAAGACCAATTTTAGAGAAAAAGGTATTAAAGTAATCAGTCTTCACATAACTCTCAATATAGTCATGCTCATAGCTTATAGCGGGTTCAATACCTTTATCAATTTCCCAGTCTTCTGTGTTCTTCTGGATCCTTTCTATAAGATCCCATTTTTCTTCCATACTTCTGGTCTGGAATACCCCGCTAGAGGAGGCATCCAACATCTCCCTGTCCTGACGAGAAAGCCTGGCATAAAAATTTGCAAGTATAATTTCCTTGGGGAGCTCATGGTTTGGGCATTTGAGCATCAGGGACTTCAGTCTCCCCCAAGCTTGAGCGATGCTCTCTCCGTCGCGAGACCAAAAGTTGTAGATGTAGTTCCTGTCTTGGTGAATTTCACGAAGAGGATAAAACTTTGCATAAAAGAGAGACATAAGCTCTGGCCATTCAAGCAGATCAGAGTTATCGAGTAGCTTATACCAATCTGAAGCTTTATCTTTGAGTGATACGGAGAATAGTTTCTTCATGAAGAACTCCATTGTTACACCTACAAGCTTAAATAAAGAACATAATTGTGATAAATATAGCAGGTGTTCTCCCGGATGTCCTTCTCCTGTATAACGATTAGCCAAGACATAATCAATAATACCAGATGGTATTTTATAGGGCACAATTTCAGTAGGGGTAGGAGTGACCACCACAGTCGTGGGGCGGCTCCTTACCAGCAACGAACCAACAGTAGAAGAGTTCATAAGGACTGAAGGTAACAACAGAAAAATAAAGGTTTCCTTACCGGCTTCACTTACCAATAGCGCTACGCTCCCCGGCAACGGCGCCAGAAAAGCTCGTTGATGGCGGTGAAGTTAATAGGTTTAGTTGGGAATGCCTCCCATGTTAACCGCACCAATAAACGATTCTTGATAACCCACAAGTCTAGGGGATCAATTGTAGATTTTTGATAAATAAGAGTGTCGAACCCAACGAGGAGCAGAAGGTGCTGATAAGTGACACTGGATAAGGAAAGGCTGCACACACTCAAAGGTAAATATTTAGGGGTTTTTAGTTTAAGCAACAGAAAAGTAAAAGACAAGCAAAGTAAACAGGGTAACAGAGGAGTACCAAGTGGCCCAATCCTTTCACAAGGATAAGACTAGGAACTAAAGTTATAAAAGCTAAAGCGTTCTCGAGAACACGTGGGAGAGATAGCCAAGTTACTTTCATCATACTCCGCCAAGTAATATGTATTGTGTTGATAAGTGTCGGAGGGTGGATCAATGATAGTACACCTTCTAGACTAAGATAAGTGTACTCTTATGATTGCACACCTTGCAAGCATCCGCAAGTACAAGGTAGTAATTAAGGCATAAGCCTAACCACATCATTACGATCAAGGATCCATAACTCCCTTGTGCAAAAGTGTGTGAACTGGGGTTCAGGTTTCTGTCACTCCGGCAACCCACCATAAGCATCCTTTGTGCACAATGTATTCCTCTAGGCCCATGAAAGGTGAAGTGTTAAGTGTTCGACTCATATAACATCACTAGAGAAATAACAACACAACTTAAGTATCAAACAACACATAACACTTCAACATCATATGACTAGTAACAACTAGACTTCTCCCGTGTTCCCAAGAACTAAAGTAAGTACTCACAAGACATAAAAGAGATCATGATCAGAGGTGATAGATGGGTGGCAAACAATCTGGACACAATGATATTTCTCCAACAAAATTCAATAGCATTCACCACAAAGTTGTAATCAACACCAACAGAGTAGAGAGGATAGATAGTACGGATTACAACACAAGTTGCAATGGTGAGATGAGATGGGATGGAGATGGAGATGGTGCTGATGTTGGGGATGATGTTGATGATGATCTCGATGATGCTCGTGACGATGGTGATGATGATGGCGACGATCTCCCCTTTCGGGAGGTGATCTCCCCGGCAGAATCTGCCCGCCGGAGATGGCTTTTCTCCTCTGTAGGTTTCCGCCCCGTGGCAGCACCAAAACACGGAAACTCTTGTCTTTTTAGGGTTTCTACCCCAGGGGGTCTTATAGGCGAGAGGGGGCACCGAGGGGGCGCACCAGGCATCCAGGAGGGTGCCTGGCGCGGCCAGGAGGGGGGCCACGCCAGGCAACCTTCTGGCTACCTGGTGGGTCCCCTCACCTCCATCCTCGGTGATCCCCGGTCAATCTTCATAAAAACACTCCCCGTAAATTTTCATCGCATTTGTACTTGATCTGATTCAGCAACTTGGTGTCCACTTTTCACCGCTGAATTCTGGTTCTGCTGCTTCGGCACCGGAAAGTTGTAAATTGTGTAAAACAAGCCAAAACAACATAAGAACAATACTTTAAAGTGGAATATATCAATGAATATGATGAAATTAGAATATAAAATAGTGATGCATTTTGGACGTATCAGCTTCCCTCTGGTCCTACTTCTGGCACAATGGCCCCTCGGGTGCGTGGATTTTCTGTGTTTTTTCTGGGAATTTTCTGAGACGTCCAAAAATCCATTTTCCTGCGCACAAGAAAACCATACAGGCAGCTCTGCTGAAAACAACGTTAGTCCGGGTTAGTTTCATCCAAATCATGCAAGAATGAGGGCAAAACAATAGCAAAAGTGTTTGGAAAAGTAGATACGTTTCAGACGTATCAGTTGCTGAAGCAGAAGACCTCCAAATTACCTGAAAAATGACGGAGGCCATTTTCCAGAAGAATGACGGGGACACGCAAAAAGGAGACAAGAGGGGGGCCACCAGGAGCCCAGGCGCCCCCTGGAGCGGCCCCACCCCTGGCCGCGCAGGGTGGCCGCCTAGACCCCTGGGGCCACCCCAGGCTCCCCCTATGGCCTATTTATCCCTCGTCTTCTGAAAACCCTAAAGAGAGGAGTTTCACAAATTCCACCGCCACTCCGTGGCGGAAACCAACAGAGGAGAAAAGACATCTCTGGCGGGCATATTCCGCCGGGGAGAACTCCTCCCGGAAGGGGAGATCATCGCCATCGTCATCACCATCGTCATGGGCATCATCGAGATCATCATCGACATCATCCCCAACATTAGCACCATCTCCACCATCATCCAATCTCATATCACAAGTTCAACTTGTGTTGTAATCCGTACTATCTATCCTCTCTACTCTACCGGTGTTGATTGCTACCGTGTGATGAATGCTATTGAGTTTTGTTGGAGAAATATCATTGTGTCTAGATTGTTTATCATCTATGTATCCCCACTGATCATGATCTCTTTTATGTCTTGTGATTAGTTACTTTAGTTCTTGAGGACATGGATAAGTCTAGTTGTTAGTAGTCATATGAAGCTGAAGTAATATGTGTTGTTTGATATTTAAGTTGTGTTGTTATTTTCCTAGTGGTGTTGTGTGAGTCGAACACTAAATACTTCGCCTTATTAAGGACCTAGGGGAATGCATTGTATATAAAGAATGCTCACGGTGGGTTGCCGGAGTGACATAAACCTGAACACCAGTTCGCACGCTTTTGCACAAGGGTACAATGGATCATCGATCGTATTGCTATGGTTAGGCTTTTGCCTTAATTACTATCTTGTATTTGCGGATGCTTGCAAGATGTTTAATCATAAGAGTGTACTTATCTTAGTCTACAGGGTGTACTAGCTAGATCCACCCACTCAACACTTATCAACACAACACATAGTACCGATGCGGAATATGGCGAAATTACGTGACTGTTTTTCCCGTGTGTCCTCAAGAACACTTTTAGCCTTATTAAGTTCAGTTTCTAGGCTAATCCTTTTCTCAAAAGGATTGGGCCACTTGTTACTCCTCAATGCCTTTCACTTTGCTCGCTTTTACCTTTTTGTTGCTTCTATCGAAAACCCCTAAAAAGGTATCTTTCGGTTCCTGCAGCTATTTCTTTACCAAAGTCACTTACCAATATCTTCTGCTCCTCGTTGGGTTCGACACTCTTATTTATCGATAACGCTACAAATGATCCCCTAAAATTGAGGGTCATCAAGTACTGTTTTCTGGCGCCGTTGCCAGGGAGCGTAGCGGGGTATTTCAAACAAGGAGCATTGAAGAAAAATGGAATATCATTGAGAGGATCCAGAAGAACACCAAAGACTGGGAAATCGAGAAAGGTATTAAACCCGCTATAAATTATGAGCATGATTACATTGAGAGCTATGTGAAAATTGATTATTTTAATACATTTTTCTCTAAGATTGGTCTTGATTCCCAGCTTATGGTTGATTTTTGTAAGAACTTTGCCTCTCACATTGACTCTTCTAAGGAGGAGAAGGATCAGTATCATAAACCCTTTAAAGAATTACCTTTTGATATTCATGTTGCTGAACCTATTCTGCCTGCAGTTATGTATGAAAAGCCCCCTTTTCCTACAAGGATGAGGGAGCACTCTTATGTGACAGGCATAATAAATAAAAGTGAGAGACGAACTGACGAACCTGAGGACCTGATCAAGGTCGATCCTCAAGTTGCGGTGGTTAAAGATTTAGTTACTAATGATGTTTCAGATTTCATTATAAATTTTTGTGTTGTTTCAACTAACATTGTTGCAGCCAAGAATAAAAGCCCAATTTCAGGTACACCAGTTGTATCTTTCAAAATAGGAGATCACAATTATTATGGGCTATGCGATTTTGTAACATCCCAAAATTCTCCGAATTTTGGAATGTTAATAAATTAAATAGATAATGATTGTTTGCTTGATGTGTTTGATTTTTCCCTAGGAATTAAAACTTTCTGGAGTTTATTGAATATTAAAATGAGAGGGAATAAAATGACTTTCCCTAATATTCACCGTTGGTGTTTTTGGAATTTATTATTTAAAAACAAAACCAACAAAATAAAATGAGAGAAGGTAATATGACTCCTTCAACTTACTAAAAGTTTGGAAAAAAAGGTTTTAAATCTTTATGGGAATTCTTTTGTTTATTCAAAATATTTTTCAACTAAAGGAAAATTCATTGAGAGGATATAAAATGACTTATCCCCTTTTTAAATAAAGTTGGAAATATTTAGAATACTATTTTAAAGTTTTTAAATTTTATTTTGAGTATTATAAATAACTCTAAAATTAATTTAGAGATGTTATAATGCCAAGAGAGTTTTTATTTCACTGAAATGATTTATTAAATATTTTAAAAGGGTTGAAAAAAGTATTTCAAAGGGAGATTTTATTTTACCAAATTATTTATTGGGTTAACAATTTTAAAATTTATATTTTGTTATTTAGAAATGGTTTGTCAATGTTTTTGACCAAATAAAAATATTTTAAAAGGTTTATTGGATTTTATTTGATTTATGAAAAGTATTTTATATTTAAATAAAGTATTTAGAAAAGGTTTTTATTTTTATTTTCCTTTTTGGAAAATATTTTCATTTTATAATTTTCTTTGTATTATTTGATGAATTTAGAATTTTATTTCATATTTTTCCGAGTTACGGTTATTTTTAATTTTTTTGTTTGAATTTTGGTTTGTAACGAAAAAGGAAAAGTCCGCAGGCCGGCCCAATAGTTTTTTTTTCGCTCGCAGGCGCATCAGAGCCCAACTCGGATCGTTTTTTTTTCTTTTTCTCTGGTTATATAATGTTTTCCTGATTTCTTTTTTTTTGTTTTCTTTTTTTTTGGAATTCTGAAACCCTAGCGGCGGGTCCCGCAACGCCGCCGTCGGGACCACCGCCGCCGCCGCCGTTTCACCGCCCCGCCGCCTCGGCCCGTCAGCCGGCCGCCGCCGTCGCCCCAGCGCGCCTCCCCGCCCGACCCCGCCGCCCGCGCCGCCCTTGCCGCAGCCGCCGGCCGCCCTAGCGCCGCCGCTGCGCCACGCCGGGGGCCGATGCGCCGCCCAGGCCCGCACCGGAGCAGCTTCGGGCCGGCCGCAGCCTCCACGGCTGGAGCTGCGCCGCGCCACGAGCTCGCCGGCCACCGCGCCCTTGCGCACCTACCGGCCTCCTCCGCGCCTCCCCTGCCTCCTCTCGCCGCCCCACTGCCCCAAGTCGCCGGAGCCGCGCCAAGTCGCCGGAGAAGACGAACCTCGCCGGAGTTCCTCCGGTCAAATCTGGGTCGAGGACCCGATTGCTTTTTCTGGAAAAATTATAATTGCGAACGGGTCCTTTTGGCAGAAAAACCTCCCGTACTCGCACCGGCGATATCTTCTACACCGTAAGTCGGAACGAGGTGAAACTTTTTGCAACGCGTTCGTGTTGTTCTGTACTTTAGCATGGTATAAAGTTTTGCACACTTTACACACTTTTGAATTTGAAGTTATTAAAATTCCGGTGGCCGTATCTTTTATACCGTTGATCCAAATCGAGTGATTCTTTTTGCGTTGGATCACTCGTTCCATGTACCTTCTGTTTATATCATGTGTACACAAAAATTCATAAGTTTATTGATCTGTTCAAATTCAAATTCAATTCCATGTTGCAATTGCTATGACCTGCGTTGTAGTATTCCGTTTCACGTGATTCTTTTTGCATATTGGATCATATGAGACATCTTATCGGCAATATCCACATACCATTTATATTGCTATGATCTTTACCTTGAATTCATGGCCTTGATCATACTCCTTGTATCGACAACTCTTTATCCGTTGACTCTCTCGAGTTCACGTTCCACCGATCACCTTCGGCACATCCACACCTTTGCGCTTCAAAACCTTTTTGTTTTGTTACTAACACCTTTGTGATTGTTTTGTTGATCTTATGTTTTGTCATTGTGGTGTGATTGCTTATTGAGTTCTTTCGTTGACGATAGATTGCTCGGAGTGTGACGAGTAGAGTTGACTGGAACGTGAGAGCGAAGATCTTCATCGAATGTATAAGGCAAGTGATACTTTGATCATACTCATACCTATATTTTCTATATGCATTATGTTAGGAAATACCACTCTATTGCATGATAGGTAGTTTACTTTACTGTTGCTGCAAAACCAGTTAGGATAGCCACATGTTTTGACTTGTCTACTGTAGATCAACCTAGCCGTGTTGTTACTTTATTGCTATGCTTTGTAGACGAGGTTGGGCTGTGAGAATTCATGGAGTGCATGTGAGCCATTTTAATAAACTGTGTAGCAACTTTATAATAAATAGAAATCACTTCTGGACGGGCGGGTTGCATCCCGGTAGTTGTGGCTCGGTTGAGGACAATGCCGGGGTTAAATGCACCCAATGGTTGTTTGGCGGTGAACCGGGTGCGTCACGGTGTCTACCCTCTCACGCAGTGGGCGCCGTCCAGGCTCAAAAAGATCAGACATGCAATATTACTAGTAGCTTCCGTGTACAGCCACTGGCTATATGGGCTCTGTCTTAGATGAGTAAGTTGTGGGGAACTTGGCCCTGGTAGCTAGCTGATGTAGAATTGTGTTAGGTGTACCGGCTACCAAAGGGTGGAGGTAACCTCTTCGGAAAGTCTTTGTCTCAATCTTCGGGTTGAGTCCAGTGGGGAACGTGTACAAACCTCTGCAGAGCGTATCAACTGATCATGATTAGCCGTGTCCACGGTTACGGACGAACTTTGAGAAACTAGTCAGTACTGTTGATGAATGATCTTGACAGATGAACACTTAATAATAATTTGGTTGGGAGAAGAGTAGCATGGGTTGCTGTGTGTTTCAGGTAGAACTCAACTTAAAATTTTGACTAGTTTAGTTCAGGAGAAAATTGGCTTTCTGCAAAACTAAACCATAAGCCTTTCCTTTGACTTACCTTGCATGTAGTTGTAGGTCCTTTATATAAACTTTTCCGTGTCACTTGCCGTACAAATCAGATGTACTGACCCGTTGTCGGGTTGTAACCTTCGGTGTTGCAGGTTTTTCAGACGATCAGTAAGGTGCGTTTAGGGGTTGCGAGTCTACACTCAGCATGTTCGCATGTGGCTGTTGATGGGACTCCACGTTATTTTCTTTTGCTTCCGCTATATTTATATTGTTTAAGCTAGCCTTGAGCTATGCAACTTGTTATTTATTTACTCTGGATCATACGTTGTATTAATGATGCACTTGTACTTTGATATACATCTATTATACTGTGTGTGCCAGCGAGTTCGATCCAGGGACTGGCACTTGAGCACAGAGACTTCAATTCGGTGTGAATTGGGTCGTTATAGATGGTATCAGAGCAGTGTGTTGACTGTAGCTTCGTGACCCTAGAAAATGGATAGGAAACGACATAGGAACAAAAATATTTTATCACTCTTTGATTACTTACTCTCTGGACTAGTATTTCTCATCTATTATTCATCTTCTAAAACTTCTCATCTTGTTTTACTATGAATACCCTCTGAGTTGCTTACCCTTGGAAGACAAGACATTTGAGAAGAACATCATCACCCTCGGGGATCAATTGGAGTTATGATTATCGGAACTAGAAGGAATAACCTACGGTGATCAATAAGTTTGACACTGTGAGACGAACCTTTAAGATCAGCTTAGCTGAGAAGGATGAAGCTTAGAATTAGACCACCACCTTTTATGTGAAGTTAGATGAACGAATTTTCGCGTAGTATGACGAGATCGTATGTCTTGCACATATGACCTTACTCTAGGTGTTGTTTGTGTGTTTTGACTGTAGTGACTGTATTGTTTGTTGTTATGTGTTACTGTCGAACGTACGTGGTTTGCCTCTTTTTGTTTGAGTGCATATGTTTGGTGCTATCTCTAGTTGTTTTCTTGTCGGTGTTATAGTTTTGCCCTAACCCTTGTCGTATGGGCTTAATAGATGGAGTATGAACTAGGACTCGCCTTTTCTGGGGCGATGTCGAGACTGAAGGTGGAGCAATGGATTCGCAGTATGGAGTAACACACGAAGATAAACAAGGTTGGAAGTGAGCACATGGTCCCCTATGCTGTTGAGTACTTTGTAGAAGAGGCTGCTACTTGGTGGAGAATGCACCAAGCGATTGACGAATCACGAAGGAAAATTACTTGGAAGGAGTTCACAAGGATTTTGTTGGGGTCCCGCCTCGTCACCCCGATGCAAAGGACGGTAAACCTTAAGAGGCACCATGCCTGTACAATTTGCGGAGAAACAGGGCACTCCTATGAAGGACACCAAGATGGATGTCCCCATTGTGAGGAAATCCACTCGGGTGAATAATGCCCCACTGCACAAGTCACATGTTTTACGTGTGAAGGAACTGATCATTACCCCGCTCAGTGTCAATTTTTCATCGTGACACAACAAGTGGTTCAACATCAAAAGGAAGAAATGAAGAAAGCTATCCAAGAATTGAAGGAAGCACCCGTGAAAAAGAAAAAGAAGGACATGAGCCACGTTCAGTGTTTCTGGTGCAGGAACATGGGACACTACAGCGATATGTGTCCAGAATTGAAGGGGAAGGAGAAGTTGTGAACGTGGAAGCGAAGATGATGACTCGAAGAAGCTTATGTTTTGCATTTGTAGAACAGAATAGTCGTGGTGTGCACCAGTGTACGTTACCTTTTAATGGTAGTTGGAGAGGTGTATCGATGCGTGTTTGCTATGGATTGACTAGATGTTTTATGTCATGATTGTTTTGTTAAGTTTTGTCTTGTACCTTGTGATCCTGTTATGTCTTGTTTTGATTGATGTTGTGTGTGGCCCTTGTGTTTCTTTTATGCGAGTAGAATAAGTTTACGTTACCTTAGACCCCTTATCTAATTAGTATGCTTCAAGACTAAAGAAGACACAACAACAACAAGAATAAATTGACGAGTGACTCGACGATACGAAGATTCTTCGTCAATGCAAAACTGAAGCTGCCGTCATTGAAGACCTGAAGACTTGAAGACCTGGAAGATTCAAGTTTCTACCGTTAGAACGTTATGTGAGCTGTCATTTCTTGTTTTACCGACAGCTACACATAAAAACTTATGTTTCAAAACTAGTGTGATGTTTGTATGGGTATCTCTCCCTATCTCTCTCTACCTCGCTATCTACATTCTGTTCCCTCTCACCTTGTAACACCCTCAGATGCCTGTAACAGTAATCATCATCACTGTTGATCATCACTGTTGGATTATCACTGTTTGATCTCCCTTGTACCTGATAAAACTTTGTGAGGCTCATGATCAAACACCCCATGCACCATTTACTTGAGCCCTTGGGATCATATCCCCAAGCCAAATGCACCTTACTCATCTAACAAACCAAACCCAAATTGAAACTACCTCAAATTGAAAATTAAAACAAAAGTGCTCAAATAAAGTTGTTCCAAAAATCATGGAACTATTTTTGTAAATTGCCTAAAATCATTACAATCATGTTGGACCAACTTTGGTAATTTTTGGAGTTGCAGGAAATTGTAAACAATTCAAACAGTAGGTTAAAACCCCTACTTTGGGCATTTAATATTTAAAAGAAATACCTAATGAATTTATTTTGCTGCATAACTTTTTGTGGCACCTCAGTAATATATAAAACTAATTTCCAAACACCAATTATATTTTTCAAAAATGCTAGGGTTAACAAATCAATTACAGAGAAGAAATTGAATTAGCAGAAAACCAGAAAATGGGAAAAACGCAATAACCCGCCTGGGGCGAGGCCCACCCGGGCCCAGCCCCCTCCTCTCCTCTCTCTTCCTCCCACCTGCTCCCGTACCCCCCCCCCCCCGGCGTGGACACGCCATGGCCACTGTGGCCATGCGCCACACCCCACCTGCTCCCCCTCCCCCCCTCTGGATAAGGAGACCTCCCCCTGGACCCTAGCCTTCCCTCCCCCCTCCATTCTCCCTCCCCACGCACCCGCCCTCCTCTCCCGTGCGGCGTCGAGCGTGGCCGTGGGCACGGCGGCGACGCCCGCGCGGCCACCCTCCTTCCCCGACCGTGCGAACACGTCTGGGAGGCCCGCCTAGCTCCTCCACTTCGCCCCCAACCTCAAGCTCGAGCCGTTGTCCAGCGGGCCTCGCGAATCGAACCGCAGCTCCACCACGACCTCGCCGGAATCTCCGTCAAATTCGTCGCCAACTGCCCTCCCCTTGAGCCCAGACCCCTCCCCTTCGCTCCCCGGTGAGAACGCCGCTGTTTTCCCCCATCTTGCGCTCGAAACGGTCGCCTCAGTCGCTCTCCCCGCGCGTGCGTGCTCCGGCCGCCGCTGTGTGCCATCGCCGGCGTCACTAGGGTCCTCCCGGCTCACACAGCGCGCGCACTTGGGTTCCTGGTTGAGCCCAGGTTCGATTTGGCCGGGTTAAGCGATCCTTTACGCCTCGTGTGGTCATTCGCCATTAGGGCCGAGCGGCGTCCCCGCCATTAGCGTTGTGGAGCTCCCCTCCGGCCGTGGTTGCTGCTCCTGACGCCACCGGTTGACGCGCGGGACGGCGCCCTCTCGAACGAGCCAGAGCGGGCGTGCTCTGGTGCACCACCGCGGCCGCAGGCGCTCGCCGGAGTCGCGCCGGTGATGGCCACCGGCTCCCTGTGGTTAGTGGTTCGTTAACCACTAACCCCCCCCCCCTCCCCTCACTCCATGACAGGCGGGCCCTGCCCCCCCCCTAATGAAAAACTATTAGAGGAATAAAACCCCCCTGTGGCCATTGACATGTGGGCCCTTGGCCCTTTTAACTAAATTAAAATGATTGGTTAGCCACTGTGCCAATGACACAGGGGCCCCACCTGTAAGCATTTATAATAAATAGAAATTGATTTATTAATTTTGTTAGTATGACATGTGGGTCCAGAGGCATTTTCTAATTTAATTAAAAGTTTTATAAATAACAGAGGCTGACATGTGGGTCCCACATGTCAGCACTGTTCTGGATAATGTTGTGGATAATGTTTTGGATAATGTTTAAATGAATAATAAAAGAAATCCAGAAAATCATTTAAATTGGTTTAAAATTTGAAATTCAATAACTTTTAAACCGTAACTCGGATTCAAAAACTTTATGCATGAAAGTTGATCAGAAAGATACAACGAATACGAATACGCTATCCGTATGTCTACCACCCCCCTCTAACACAACGTACATCGAACATTTCCCCTTCGGACCGTCTGCCCGATAAATTGTCCGGTACTGTTAGAGTGCCCGGATGAATTTATTCCGAACACGAAAGTTGTCCGGAATGGTTCAACTAACACGGATACACCCCCCTTATGTTGTTCCGGTAACCACGACACCTCCGGCTTGATCTTTCCCCCTCCGGACACCCTGTCCGGTAATCACCCGGAGATGGTAGTTCATCCTCAGATGAATTTCCGCTCCGAGCATATTGCATTGCACTACGTTAGAACACCGATAACATTTCATCTATCATGTCATGCATATTTTGTATATCATTGCTGTGTATTTACTGCTTTCCCCCCCCCCTTAATCTTCGGTAGACCCCGCTGCTGTCGTCGACTACGCCGCTGCTGAGTACGACTACGTCGTCGACGACCCTACTACTACCGTCGAGCTTGCAGGCAAGCAGAGCCATTTTCTTCCCCAGATATCGCCTATCTTTCCGTACATTTCTTGCACTAGGCATTGATACTGCTGCTGCTACGATTACAATCCTATTCAACTGCATAGCCTGGTTTTTGTCGCCCCTTGATGTACCTTCCTTTAATCCTATGCTGCCTATTATTACTTATGCATTATTCAGCAGTGAACCCTGCGCATTGTTAGCTAGGATTAGATAGGGGGCCGCGATCACTCAGGGGAGTGAACGCGGATATTAATATTATAACTGCACAGGTACGGTACAATGCAGACACCGTCTAAGGCCCCTATCTGGGTTATGCCTAGTCACCTCAAGTGTGAGCTATCAAGGAGTAATCCTTGTACTCCACTCGAGGCTGACTTTGTCTTACCGCCATAGGGTCCTGTAAACGGTTGTCCTTCAGGTAAGAAGTCGGGCGACCCAACGGTGCCTGCGAGAGGTATTGCGACGGGACGACAGGGAGGGCACGACCAGTTTACCGGTGTGCTTGGCCCCTGGTCGTTGGCCGCGAGAGTTACCAAACCACGAAAGTCGAGCTCCTCCAGGAGCACACGCGAGACAAGGTAAGGAGACGGTTCACCTTGTTGGTAACCGCAGTGACTTGGTGGGACGATAGGGCAGGCACCGATGTACTGGTGGTCCTGGCTGCTGTCGTTGTCCGCGGGTCGGTTAAGTCGAGGCAACGATAACGGTTGTCATGCAGGTTAATTAAAATGCTAAATGGTTCAGTGAATGTCTTGAGTTGGCTATATGCCATGTACGCACTACCTACCCGTGGGAACTACGAGTTATGGGCTCCTCTGCTTCTTAGTGTCGTCCGAGGACTCTTCAGACGTCAGCAGTACCGCGGGCTGATTGCCGGGAAGTGGTGTTGTCTTATTTGCCGCGGCGTGTGATTTGTATTTGCTTTGATTTAACTTCACCAGCCAGCCACGCACCGTGCAGGAGTACGCTTGGGTTGGGGTCCAAGGCCCGGCGTACTTAGGATTTAGACCGGCGGATGACCTCTCTGTTGAGTTTGAAAGATGGGCTATGAAGTGTCGGATAGCCTCGGTGGAGCGTTCCCTAACAAGGTTCCCGCCACCCTGGAGATCCGTGCGTGTAGCGTAACACAAGTGCACCCCTGCAGGGAAGATTGATCTATCGATAGCTGTGTCCACGGTAACAGAACGCTTTATGCTGAAGCTGGATCTTACCACTAGAAACTATTATTATTAAACCGTATGGTTCCGGGTTTTCTTCCTCGCGGGGATGTCGAGTAGGTGAACTCGGAGGCATAGTTAATTATGATTACAACTTATTATTATACAATGCTGCAGCAACTTCTGCTGCATTGTTACTTCCATTTCTGTTATATAAACTGTTGGCTGATTCTTACCTCTTGCTGCAAGACATCGTCGGAAGATGCTAGTCTTCGTTAGGCCTAGCTTCTTACCCTTGCTCTGAACTTCTGTCTTCAGTCCACTATATACAGCCTCTTCATTCCGTTGATATCATGCATAATGCTTAGTAGCGGACGTAAGACTCGCGGGTATACTAGATACTCACCTGCTTTATTTCCTTTACTGTTTTTCCTGATCGGCCGCTGCAGCCGACGTTGGAGCCCAGGAGCAGGAGTACCCCGGAGGTGCCTACTACGACGTCGAGTTCCCCGTTGACCAGGAGTAGTACTGTGGATCCCAGGCAGGAGGCCTCGCCTTTTCGTTCTGTATCTCTGATGTGATTTGTGCTAGCCTTCTTAAGGCAAAACTTGACTAACTATGTCTGTACTCAGATATTATGGTTTGTATGACTTATATATTCGGGTCCGCGTGACTCCCTCTATTGTAATATATTTGTTTATCCTTTTGAGTTTAGTGTTGTGCTGTGATTTTATCATCGTGGCACCCTAATCTCAGTCGTGTACCCTGTGTGTATGATTACTGTACACGGTCTGATTTTGGGGGCATCACACACCTCAAACCCTACACTAAAGGAGCTACTACAATGGCTGCTAATATCAAGGCTGGAATAAAGATGGATGCAACCAAGGATGCGCTCAATTTAACCCCTTGTGCCCAGATCTTACAACAAGAGAGCACAATCTTGCTAAAGGAAGAACTCTGGAGGAAGTTGTAGTCCACCAGTGCACGTTTTATAGAAGTTTGCGCAAACCTGAGTGTTAAGGAAACGATAGCTCTTTTGCTTGGCTTGCAGAACCATGGACTTATCTGAACCCAGTTCAAGATCAAGAGGACTTCTGCAATGCTTGTGAGAATGACCGAGTGTTAGACTGCGAGATTCGCTAAACCATATACAAGGTAATGATTTGGGTGCGTAATGGATTGATCACCATGACGACTACTCTTATTATTTGCTCTTGCTATGCGGGATAGTAAATCTTGAGTGACTTACCTATAGCAGAGAGACGACGATGCTAAGCCTAAACCATAGAATGGTACGATGTGTGACCCCAGTAGAAGTGTACCGTTTGTGTTATACGGTGAGGATGAACCAAGACCATTTGCTGCAGGTATCCCGTAGAAATATTCATGAGGACCACCATGAGAAAATCAATAGTTGTTTAGTAGTGGCGCCTGACCTGTCAGCCATGAAGTCTCAGTATTTGGAAGACCACTCTCTTGCTAAGGGACGGAAACCTCAAAGGAGGAATTCGTGAAACCTCAAGGACCGCAGGTGAAACCTGTACGAGGAATGTCATCGATGGATTAAGATACTTGAAGCCCACACTTGTGATGAAGAATTCAATGCCCCAACTGAGTATGAAGATTATGTGTGAGGAGCTCGCTGAGGGAGCAAGCTTTTGAAGACCAAGACGCATTCCTTTTAAGGGTGTTAGCACCCTGGACCGTTGGAGGATCAATTGACTGTCATGAAGACCCGAACCCTAACCTTTCTCTTTCTAGCCTTTTCGAATCTCGAGGACGAGATTCCTTTTAAGGGTGGTAGTGTGTAACATCCCAAAATTCTCCGAATTTTGGAATGTTAATAAATTAAATAGATAATGATTGTTTGCTTGATGTGTTTGATTTTTCCCTAGGAATTAAAACTTTCTGGAGTTTATTGAATATTAAAATGAGAGGGAATAAAATGACTTTCCCTAATATTCACCGTTGGTGTTTTTGGAATTTATTATTTAAAAACAAAACCAAAAAAATAAAATGAGAGAAGGTAATATGACTCCTTCAACTTACTAAAAGTTTGGAAAAAAAGGTTTTAAATCTTTATGGAAATTCTTTTGTTTATTCAAAATATTTTTCAACTAAAGGAAAATTCATTGAGAGGATATAAAATGACTTATCCCCTTTTTAAATAAAGTTGGAAATATTTAGAATACTATTTTAAAGTTTTTAAAATTTATTTTGAGTATTATAAATAACTCTAAAATTAATTTAGAGATTTTATAATGCCAAGAGAGTTTTTATTTCACTGAAATGATTTATTAAATATTTTAAAAGGGTTGAAAAAAGTATTTCAAAGGGAGATTTTATTTTACCAAATAATTTTTTGGGTTAACAATTTTAAAATTTATATTTTGTTATTTAGAAATGGTTTGTCAATGTTTTTGCCAAATAAAAATATTTTAAAAGGTTTATTGGATTTTATTTGATTTATGAAAAGTATTTTATATTTAAATAAAATATTTAGAAAAGGTTTTTATTTTTATTTTCCTTTTTGGAAAATATTTTCATTTTATAATTTTCTTTGTATTATTTGATGAATTTAGAATTTTATTTCATATTTTTCCGAGTTACGGTTATTTTTATTTTATTGTTTGAATTTTGGTTTGTAACGAAAAAGGAAAAGTCCGCAGGCCGGCCCAATAGTTTTTTTTTCGCTCGCAGGCGCATTAGAGCCCAACTCGGATCGTTTTTTTTCTTTTTCTCTGGTTATATAATGTTTTCCTAATTTCTTTTTTTTTAGTTTTCTTTTTTTTTGGAATTCTGAAACCCTAGCGGCGGGTCCCGCAATGCCGCCGTCGGGACCACCGCCGCCGCCGCCGTTTCACCGCCCCGCCGCCTCGGCCCGTCAGCCGGCCGCCGCCGTCGCCGGAAATCGCGCCGCCACCCCAGCGCGCCTGCCCGCCCGACCCCGCCGCCCGCGCCGCCCTTGCCGCAGCCGCCGGCCGCCCTAGCGCCGCCGCTGCGCCACGCCGGGGGCCGACGCGCCGCCCGCGCCCGCACCGGAGCAGCTTCGGGCCGGCCGCAGCCTCCACGGTCGGAGCTGCGCCGCGCCACGAGCTCGCCGGCCACCGCGCCCTTGCGCACCTGCCGGCCTCCTCCGCGCCTCCCCTGCCTCCTCTCGCCGCCCCACTGCCCCAAGTCGCCGGAGCCGCGCCAAGTCGCCGGAGAAGACGAACCTCGCCGGAGTTGCTCCGGTCAGATCTGGGTCGAGGACCCGATTGCTTTTTCTGGAAAAATTATAATTGCGAACGGGTCCTTTTGGCAGAAAACCCCCCGTACTCGCACCGGCGATATCTTCTATACCGTAAGTCGGAACGAGGTGAAACTTTTTGCAACGCGTTCGTGTTGTTCTGTACTTTAGCATGGTATAAAGTTTTGCACACTTTGCACACTTTTGAATTTGAAGTTATTTCAAATTCAAATTCAAATTCCGGTGGCCGTATCTTTTATACCGTTGATCCAAATCGAGTGATTCTTTTTGCGTTGGATCACTCGTTCCATGTACCTTCTGTTTATATCATGTGTACACAAAAATTCATAAGTTTATTGATCTGTTCAAATTCAAATTCAATTCCATGTTGCAATTGCTATGACCTGCGTTGTAGTATTCCGTTTCACGTGATTCTTTTTGCATATTGGATCATATGAGACATCTTATCGGCAATATCCACATACCATTTATATTGCTATGATCTTTACCTTGAATTCATGGCCTTGATCATACTCCTTGTATCGACAACTCTTTATCCGTTGACTCTCTCGAGTTCACGTTCCACCGATCACCTTCGGCACATCCACACCTTTGCGCTTCAAAACCTTTTTGTTTTGTTACTAAAACCTTTGTCATTGTTTTGTTGATCTTATGTTTTGTCATTGTGGTGTGATTGCTTATTGAGTTCTTTCATTGACGATAGATTGCTCGGAGTGTGACGAGTAGAGTTGACTGGAACGTGAGAGCGAAGATCTTCATCGAATGTATAAGGCAAGTGATACTTTGATCATACTCATACCTATATTTTCTATATGCATTATGTTAGGAAATACCACTCTATTGCATGATAGGTAGTTTACTTTACTGTTGCTGCAAAACCAGTTAGGATAGCCACATGTTTTGACTTGTCTACTGTAGATCAACCTAGCCGTGTTGTTACTTTATTGCTATGCTTTGTAGACGAGGTTGGGCTGTGAGAATTCATGGAGTGCATGTGAGCCATTTTAATAAACTGTGTAGCAACTTTATAATAAATAGAAATCACTTCTGGACGGGCGGGTTGCATCCCGGTAGTTGTGGCTCGGTTGAGGACAATGCCGTGGTTAAATGCACCCAATGGTTGTTTGGCGGTGAACCGGGTGCGTCACGGTGTCTACCCTCTCACGCAGTGGGCGCCGTCCAGGCTCAAAAAGATCAGACATGCAATATTACTAGTAGCTTCCGTGTACAGCCACTGGCTATATGGGCTCTGGCTTAGATGAGTAAGTTGTGGGGAACTTGGCCCTGGTAGCTAGCTGATGTAGAATTGTGTTAGGTGTACCGGCTACCAAAGGGTGGAGGTAACCTCTTCGGAAAGTCTTTGTCTCAATCTTCGGGTTGAGTCCAGTGGGGAACGTGTACAAACCTCTGCAGAGCGTATCAACTGATCATGATTAGCCGTGTCCACGGTTACGGACGAACTTTGAGAAACTAGTCAGTACTGTTGATGAATGATCTTGACAGATGAACACTTAATAATAATTTGGTTGGGAGAAGAGTAGCATGGGTTGCTGTGTGTTTCAGGTAGAACTCAACTTAAAATTTTGACTAGTTTAGTTCAGGAGAAAATTGGCTTTCTGCAAAACTAAACCATAAGCCTTTCCTTTGAGTTACCTTGCATGTAGTTGTAGGTCCTTTATATAAACTTTTCCGTGTCACTTGCCGTACAAATCAGATGTACTGACCCGTTGTCGGGCTGTAACCTTAGGTGTTGCAGGTTTTTCAGACGATCAGTAAGGTGCGTTTAGGGGTTGCGAGTCTACACTCAGCATGTTCGCATGTGGCTGTTGATGGGACTCCACGTTATTTGATTTTGCTTCCGCTATATTTATATTGTTTAAGCTAGCCTTGAGCTATGCAACTTGTTATTTATTTACTCTGGATCATACGTTGTATTAATGATGCACTTGTACTTTGATATACATCTATTATACTGTGTGTGCCAGCGAGTTCGATCCAGGGACTGGCACTTGAGCACAGAGACTTCAATTCGGTGTGAATTGGGTCGTTACAGATTTGGGATCAAGTGCTAGAGCTATTCCTTATTCACTCTATCAGGAGATCATGGGTGAGATTTCACCATGTGAACTTGAAGAGGTTGATGTTACTATTTATCTAGCAAACAAAGAAACTATCTCTCCCATTGGAATTGTGAGAGATGTTGAAGTCCTATGTGGAAAGGTAAAGTATCCTACCGACTTTCTCGTACTTCGTTCAGTTCAGTTGTCATTCTTATCCTTTGCTCAAAAGGATTGGGCCACTTGTTACTCCTGAGTTCCTTTCACTTTGCTCTCTTTTACCTTTTTATTGCTTATATCGAAAACCCCTAAAAAGCTATCTTTCAGTTCCTGCAGCTATTTCTTTACCAAAGTCACTTACCAATACCTTCTGCTCCTCGTTGGGTTCGACACTCTTATTTATCGAAAACGCTACAAACGATCCCCTACAGTTGGGGGTCATCAGTTGTCAATCTCTCCGGCCTTGCTGTTTACAAAGGATCAACGCAACAAATAATGATAGTGATAATTGCAACTAGAAAGTAAAACAAGAAGTAAATTGAGGGTCTAAACAATGGTGGAAATATAGACTGGGGTCCCATGATGTTCACTAGTGATATCTCTCTCCCAAACGATGATAAACGTCTATGCAAGGTAAAAAATTTACAGTTGGGCAATTGACAGTATTAAAAACGCACCGCAATGCTAACTATGCTACAAAAGAAAGGAAGAGGCTCAAAAGCATGGGCGGTACGCCAAGATAAGTAGACCGAAATCCATCTGCATCTACTACTAATCATCCACCTTCATATATCTATCCAGAACATCTCGCTGGTATTAAGTTGCGAGCCCCACCCAAAGTGTAAACCCAAAGCAACAGACAACTTTATTAAAAGAACTTTGCATAAAGTTATCAATCCTTGCAACCGCGGTTACAAGCATTGTTGTTTCCCCCCTTGTGGCAATAGCACATCCCCTAGACTCATGTTACTGTCACTCAAGCTAGTCATCAGGGGGAATGAACCCACAATCAAGCATAATTCTCCCTCTTTGAGTCACTACCTACTACTTGGCCAAAGAAATAAACAGCAACGGAGAACATGCAATAATTACTCAAGAACAAAAATATAAGAGGAGAAGAACCAAATAAATTACTCATCACAATCTGAACATAATCTCATAATCCATCAGAACCCAGCAAACTCAACATAACAATAGCAGAAAGAATTACATATGTTCCTTGATCATGTAGGGAAGCTCACAAGGTCTAATCCATGAAGAACAAAGAGGGGGAGAGGACATCACATAGCTACTAATCATGGACCCATGGTCCAAGGTAGACTACTCACGGATCATCCGGGAAGCATCCATGGTGGTGGAGAAGCTTCCGGAGGTCAATCCTCCCTCCGATAGGGTGCCGGGAAGTGGTCTTCTGGTGCTCCCGATCTTGGAAGCGTGGCGGCGGCGGAGCAGAGGCGAGATCGCGAAAAAGGGTTCTGTCCTCTGGGGTTTTGGGATGAAGGAAATATATAGGCGAAGGGGGCATCCAGGAGGGCCACTAGGGGTCCAGGCGCTCCCCCTAGGACGGCCCCACCCTAGGTCGCACCCACAGGGCGCCTGGAGCCCTGGTGGGTCCCCTCCGCCCCCCTTCGGGACTCTGGAAAGTTCCGTTGCGTTGATTTTTTATATACTTTTCCCGGAATTTTTGTGGCATTTTACGTAATGGGAAAACCTGAAATAGAAAGACAACAGAAGACAGAAACTGGCACTGGGGTGCACTGAGTTAATAGGTTAGTCCTAATATGATCAAAAGTGTATGAAAGTGTATCAAAAGCATAGCAATATCACCCAAAACATGCATGGAGCAAGCAGAAATTATAGATACGTTTGGGACGTATCAGCAAGCATTGTTCGTGCCATCTCGTTGAGGGTTCTATTCTTCCTCTCAACAACACCATTTTGCTGAGGAGTGTAAGGTGTGGAGAGCTCATGAGTGATGCCCATCTCATCGAGGAATTCTTGTACGCCAGTATTCTTGAACTTGGTGCCATTGTCGCTTCGGATGTGCTTGATCTTTAGATCGTAGGTCTTCATGATGCGCTAGGCGAAGCACTTGAAGACAGCTTGAGTCTGTGACTTGTCGATAATAAAATGCACCCAAGTGTATCGTGAGAATTCATCAACAATAACAAGACCATACACATTTCCTCCAAAGCTTGAGTACTTTGGAGGACCAAAGAGATCCCTATGAAGCAGTTCTAGAGGACGTGTAGTCATCATGATGGTCTTGGCGGGATGCTTGGCCTTGGTGATCTTTCCTGCTTCACAGGCACTGCAGAGATGATCCTTGATGAATCTGATTTCCTCAATCCCGAGGGCATGTTTCTTCCGCACCAGTTTTTCAGATTCCTCATCCCAGCAAGTCTGAGTCTTCGATGCCATAGCCAGAACTCTGTGGCTCCTGCAAGCAGGCATGTAGTGACCTGAGGACCTTCAGAGAAATCTACAATATACATGTCACCCTTTCTAACTCCTCGGAAGACGATGGAGTTATCACTAAGCATTTAAACAACGCATCCATACTTTATAAAGAGAACAACGAGATCAAGATCACATAGCATGGACACATACATCAGGTTGTATCCGAGGGATTCAACCAGCATGACTTTATCAATATGTTGGTTTCGAGAGATAGCAACTCTGCCGAGACCCAATACCTTACTTTTACCTTTATCAGCGAAGGTGATGGTTTTCTTTGATGAGGGACTCAGATATGATTCCATGAGGAGGCTTCTATCACCAGTCATGTGATTAGTGCACCCACTATCCATAACCCATTCAGTCTTGTCAGATGACTTTCCCTGCAAAAGAATTAGTATCTCATACAACAGGTTAATTATGAGACAGTATCAGTTTGAAGAATTAGGACTCCTTAGAATTAATTCCTCAGGATGAATTCCTCTGGATTTATTCCTCATAATCAATGAGTTTTAACTTTCTTCAACCGGCTCAACCGATTTCGTCCTCAGCATATAATTTGCAGAAAGTTATGCTTGCCACAGGACGCATTCCTGCGAAGAATATTAGTTCTTCTTTACCACCCACATTCGAATGGGTGGTCTTGAAGCGTATGAGGAACGACAAGGATGATAGTGCCCAATGTGATGATGGTTAGTGTTCATATTCTTGTGTTGAGCTTCCCCATGAACAAAATGATTAGATGTGACATGTTGATATTCAGGGCCTTTTGAGGTATTGTCCTCATACAACACCCTAAACTCATTTGCATATGCATTCACAGGGAGATTAGTAATGAGTTCCTTCCGAACCGAAATCTGCTTCATCGGAGCACCATTCCTGCAGTTAGTCCCAATGTATCTGGCGAATAATTCACCATTTACATCTTTAAACAGTTTGTAGTTTGAGTCAAATGACTCAATCACCACGTCTAAGGAAGCATTATCATAACCAGATAGAGTATAGGTATCAGGAGGAGGAATTTTTGCCAGAACCCAAGTGGTTTTTGGTATTGTTCTAGCTTCCAGTAATAGCCATCAGCATTGAGGTTTCGAGTGAAGTCGACGCCTTCTTTCCTCGGATTCATGTTGAGGATCTGTTTCTTGAGGACGTCGCAGAGGGTCTGATGCCCTTTCAGACTCTTGAACATACCAGTCTCCAAGAGATTCTTCAACCTAGCATTTCCTTCAGCAATATCTATGGTATCCTCAGATGAGGGGTTATATACCACAGAGGCAGTTGATATAATAGATTCTGAATACATTGAAGAGCTAGGAGATGCAGTGATACAGTCATTTTCAATGCACTTTAAGCAAGGAGGAATGAACCCTTCTTGAGGCATGATGATATGTTGGGCGAGAAGTGAGTCATTTTCTTTCCTCGCATCATCATGAGACATCCTCACCTTTTCAAGTTCTTGCTTTCTCATGAGGAACTCATGAGCCAGCTTCTCATGATTGGTGAGTAGAGCCTCATGGCGACTGAACAAATCATCAAACTTTGACTGGAAAGTCTTAGATTCAGCAGTCAACTTCTGAGATTTCTCCATTTCGTCAACCAACAGATCATCACTTTTATGTAGTGAGTTCTGCATTTTCTCAAGGGCACGTTGTTGCCTTGAGGAAAGTTTAGCATAGTTTCCATCAGGTTCCTCATCAGTAGCATCATCACAGGAAGACTGAGAGGATACCTTCGAGCTTTTCGACATGAAGCAGAAGGCGGGTGTAGTGTCTTCACCCTCATCACGAACGCTGTGAGTTACTGATTCCTCAGTGTTGAAGATTGACTTGCTTACTACAGCCGTGGAAAGAGCCAGACTAGCAACACCTTATGATTCCTTAGATTCTTCTTCCTCAGCATCAGGATCAGAGTTTGATTCCTCAGAATCCAACTCTTTTCCGAGGTAAGCTCGAGCCTTGCGAGAGCTGTTGTTCTTGTAACCCGCAGATTTTGAGGAACGTGAGGATTTCCTCTTTGTATTTTAATCGGAACTGTCATCTTTGTTCTTTTTCTTCTTCTTCAGCTTAGCTTCCTTTTCCTAGTGAGGAAATTCAGCAATGTAATGGCCCAGTTTCTTGCATTTGTGACACACCCTCTTTCTTGAGTCGACTGAGTCATCATCTCTGCTTTTTCTTGAAACCGTTCTTGAGGAATTTCCAAAGCGGTTCTTCTTCGTGAAATTCTGAAACTTTCTGGTGAGGAGGGACAATTCCCGACTGAGAACTTCAGGATCATCAGAGTCAGCTTCAGATTCTTCATTAGAGGACACCTTACGTGTAACAGCCCGGAAATTCCACCCTAATGAAAAAAATTGTTTGTTGCTTTATTTGGTTGCTTGTTTGAATTGTTTGTAGTATTTCCTTCGCTAATTTATTAATCGGTGACTTTATTTCCCCCCTCCTTCTCGTATCGTCAAGCGTGACCGACCCATCCACCTGGCACACGACCTTTTGCGACACCAGGTTTCACCCGAGCACCATCGCAACTTCCGGCATAGGACCAGTCATCGCCATCGGAACGAAAACCCCGTTTATTTAATAAACAAATTATTTTATTGGACGCCAGAAAATGTTCTCGGAATGGTATCGAAGTGAGGTAGAAGTGACCGGCTCTCCGCGCTGAGTGCGTGGCTCGAGGTTTCGCCAGAATCAGAGGTTGTATGGACTCACGACGGTCAGAAACGTGAACATCTGACGCGCGAGAGAGAAACCGAGGGCGTTTGTGTAAACTTGTCAACCAGTCAGCCTATAAATAGACCACCACTCTCTTCCACCTATTTGAGGGTTCCTCCTAGTCCATGTTTGCAGCCACCCCCTCCAAAGACTCAGATCATCCTCCACCTAGCCCCAATTTCGATAAACCCTAGATCTAAGATGCCCCTGACCGTCAGATCTGAAATTGGGCGCTCCATATCTCGCCATGTCGCCCAATGGAGCCAGCACCAACCCTCACCACGCCCGGGCCCCGCACGTCCCGCTCCGCCGCGCCGCCGTCCCGCCTCGGGCCCGAAACAGGCCAAGCCACCGCCTCCTGGCCTTCACCGTCGCCGGTCGCCCCCACCTCCACGCCGGCGAGCCATCGCGCCGGCCGCCACCCTGGCGACCACAGCGAGCTGCCTCGCCGCCCCGGTCACCTCTCCTCCTCCCGCGCCTCCTTTTCTTCCTCCTCCCTTCTCACCTCCGTCCTCTCCCTCTCCCCTGCAGGTCGAGCCGCGTCGCCCCTCTATCGCCGCGCCATGTAGGCCACGAGAGCGCAGCCGCTGCCACTTGGACCTCGCCGCGGCCGCCCTGCACCCTACCGGCGATCGGATCTGCCGCCCCCGCTCCGGCACGCGCCTCCTCGCGCTGCCTCGGTCCTCCGCCGCGCCGCTCGTCGCCGTATGGCAAGGCCGCCGCCACGTTCATCCCCTGCTCGGGATCGATCCCGATCGAGACTAGCGAGCCGCCGCGGCCCACCTCACCACTAACCGCGTGGGCCGGCCTACCCCGCGCGGCCCACCTCCTCAGCACCGGCCCGAGGCCTACCCTTGCCCTAGGCGACCACGGTCTATCCGCTGACACCTCGAGTTGGGCCAAGCCCCATTGGTGAGCAGCCCACCAAGACCCCTTCCCTTTTTTTCAGCCAAATCCTTTATTTCCTGTTATTTTGTCATATGTTGCGATGAGATTTGCGAGAGAACCGTAGGTCGTATGAGTTTTCCTTTTGATGTGCTATACAATGTTGCTTTAGGAAGTTTATTCATTTGAGGTCATTTGAGTGATGTAATTTCTTGTCAAACACTGCTACCTGTTGTTTACTACTGCAACTGTTATTTTTATGCGATGTTTGGTTGATGATTGCCTCGCATCCATGCATCGTATGCATATGCTTATTTGAGATGAATTTCTCAGAATCATGTCTACTTTAACACCATGCTCTCACTTTTCATGTTATATTGCTGTAGGTTGCATTTATATTTCCTCAAAGTGGTGCACTTGTTAATATGTCATCCATGTTTGCATATTGTTGCACTTTGTTAGCCTTATAGTTATTGATTCATGTCTCCTATGATTTGACCACAATGGGATGAATCGCTCCTTGTCATGTATACTTTCATGCCATGCATTGCTATGACATGATATCTTTATTGTTCATGTAGTTCTTGAGCGCCCAAAGTGGCTAGTTGCTGTTTTCTGTCAACTAACTTGAAAAACTGCTAAGTCTGGAGTATGGTTTAGCTGCCTTGCATGCTTTATATCTTTTCATCCATGGGTATTTTGACCACAAGTGCCATGTATGAATTGTTTAGCATCATGTAGGCTCCATGTTCATATATTTCATGGTCATGTTTCTGTAGATTTTCTAGCAGCTTTGCTACTTTTTGTAGAGCATGTTTATAACAGTTTTCCATGACCCCTGTTTTACACTAAGTTTGTAAACTAGATTAGCTCTCTTGCATCCTTTGCTAAATATTTATCCACGATTATTTTGGGCATAAGTACAATGTATGAACTCATGAGCATCATGTAGCCTAGCTGTAGATACATTGCATGTTCAATTTGAGGATTGTTTGCTACTGCTTTACCTGTTGTCAAGTAAGCATGTTATTAAACTTTTTCCATGTTTTCCTGATTTCACTAAGTCCTAAACCATGTCTTTCTTGTCATGTCTACTGTAAGTCCATATCATTTTGGTGTATGTTTGCAATCAGTAGCATGTTGTTCCATTTCTCTCAAGTGTGTTACTTGTTGTTGGCAGATTGTGTTCATAACTTGTGTTGCTTGTATCTATTTAACCGTAACTCCGTTTGGGGTGTTCTTTACATGTAACTTTATTATAATTTCATGTAGATTGTGTTTATGCTATTGTTTGCTGTTTTTAACCAATCAAAAATATGGTTTAGGGCAGAACAGTACCAAATAATTTAATTGTTGTGGGGTACCTAGTGATATGCCATGTTTAGGATTTTGCCTCACTTAAATTTACTAACGTAGATAGTTTACTTTATGCATCACCTCTTGCCATGTTTGTGCGACATCCCATGCTTGAGTGAGATGCCAGGTTAACAACCTTTGCTCATGTTGTGTAGCTAAACAACTTGAACCATTCTAAATGTGCAGTATCGTCGTGTGTGGACGATACTTCACTTAACCTGTTACTAACCGCTCTCGACGATAGATGTGATACCGTGGTGCGTTGTCTCATGTTGCCTTCTTGTTGATGCTTGCTCTTGATTGATTCGTAGTAATAGATGCTTGCTCGTCGATTGCCTTTCCAGTGTTTCCCTCTTGTGTGATCCCGCGATTACTCTCGGAGACGATGCGAGCTTGCGATCAACTACACCTTCGGAATCCGACTTATCAACAGGAAAGGACTACACATTACTTATGATCCATTCTATTATAACCAGAGGTTTGCATGCTAGCATAGGTTAGGTTCGATGTTTGATCCTACCACATGTTTATAGCCTCTCTTAAACCGATACAGACATGTCCCCTCCCAGCAAACCATGTACTTCTATGTTACTATTTCTCGTTGCTCAGTCCCTGCTTAGTATGCATGCTTAGGAAGCTACGAATGTTACCCTGATACTCCTTCGATTGGGCTATCACATTATTATATTGTTTTGGATGATGTGATTATTATAATGTTTACTATACTCGACGAAGGATGGAAGGTCCAGGCTATCCCACCTCGATGCTTTGTTCCATTCGAGTCACCTAGGATCCGAGTTCCGGGTATTGGTTCTAAGACTAAGCGTGCCTAACCGTGTGTGGGATTTTATGGGGTCCCCTTTTCTTACCGACCTAGCTTCAAACATTTCTAGAGGTGGCCCAAGCTGATTTGCCATTTGCAAACCGTGTGTGTGTGTCTGTCGGGTCGCTCCTAGCAGACTTTTTCTTAAAACGAACCGGGCCAGTGGGAACATGGTTTTCCTATTGGTCCACTTGATCAGCTAGGATCCGGGCCTCAGTGAGTGCACCGGTAATCCGACCTGCGTCAGCCGGAAGAGTCTGATCCGAGAGTGCTGACAGCTTTTGGATTACGTGTCGACTCCCCCGGGGCCACCCAGATTTGTTCGTTGTTAGTTAGAGGGATTATGACGTCCGGTTCTCTCGGAACAACTCTTCAATGAGTGTCTTTAATGGGACCGACTGAGATTACTTGGCGTGCATGCGGAGCCTTGTAACGGGCAGTTGGTACACCCCTGCAGGGTTAAATCTTTTCGAGAAGCCGTGTCCACGGTTATGGACGACTTGAGACCTACTCCTTGTTCATAGAAAACAACAACTGAGATAATCTTAATGTCAGAATCCCAACTTAGGTATGTTCTAGGATTTTACAAAATGATTTGTATATAAAAACAAATCAAAACAAATTAACAGAAAAGTCTCGCCACCGGCCACCGTGGTCGTCTCCGACAAATTGCGCCGCAGCCAGTCACCCTCCGGCCTCCTCGAGCTCACCATCGTGCTTATGGTGAGACGCCGCTTCGAACCAATCTCTACGCGCTTCCTCCCGTGGCCCCAATCTCCGGTTCCACCACGGCCAGCCTACGGCGCCGCCCGAGCACGTCGTCGGCGACGTTCCGGCAGCCCCGTGGCCTCCCCGTGTGCATAGCACAACGCGGACGAGCACGGGGTGCACTCCCTTGGTATTCCCGTGCCAAGCAGTGGCCGTGAACAATGTTCCGGTGTGCCACCGCCGTGCCTAGTGGCACCGGCGACGAGTGATGGCTTCTCGCCCCTCGTTGGTTACCCCAAGTTGAAGGTTTGATGTAGCACAACGACAAGTTTCCCTTAGCGAAGATGCTAAGGTTTAGATTGTCTCCAGTAGGACTCAAGAGATACAAGTAGGTGGTAAAGTGAACAATGGCGCCGTTCAGAACCTAGGTTGCTAACTTCACCTGGACCTGCACACAGATACAAATAACTTTTCTCCCAACGAGTTCAGAGGAGTTGTCAATTCCTCTGGCCTTGCTGTTTACAAAGGATTAACGCAAGAGATAATAATGATAGTGATAGCAACGGAAAAGTAAATACTGAAAGTAAATTGGTAGTGTGAACAATAATGTGAAGATAAACCGGGGTCCCGTGATTTTCACTAGTGAAGTCTCTCTCCCAAAAGACGATAAAAATGCTAGCGAGGTAAACAAATCACAGTTGGGCAATTGACAGGACTATGAAGGCACCGCAATGCTAACTATGTCGCAAAGAAAGGAAGGGCTCAAAAGCAATGGCAGTACGCTAAGGTAAGTAGACCGAAATCCATATGCATCTACTACGAATCATCCACCTTGAGATATCTATCCAGAACATCTCGCTGGTATTAAGTTGTGAATCCCACCCAAAGTGTAAACTCAAAGCAACAGACAACTGCATTAAAAGAACTTTGCGTAAAGTAAACAATCCTTGCACCCGCAAGTACAAGCACCGTTGTTTTATCCCTGGTGGCAACAGCACATCCCCTAGTCTCATGTTTCTGTCACTCAAGCTAGACATCGAGGGGCTGAACCCACAATCGAGCATAACGCTCTCTCTTGGAGTTGCAAATAAAATACTTGGCCAAAGCAAATACCTCAACGGAGAACACGCAAGAATTTACTCAAGAACAAAATATAAAAGAGAAGAACCAAATATATTACTCATCACAATCTGAACATAGTCTCATAATCCATCAGATCCCAACAAACTCAGCATAGCAACAGGAGAAATTACATAGATGCCTCGATCATGTGAGGCAGCTCACGAGGACTCGAAAGTGGAAGCACAAAAGAGGGATAGAAAGATCACATAGCTACTGGTCACGGACCCATGGTCCAAGGGAAACTACTCACGGTACATACGGGAGGAGTCCATGGCTATGGATGGTCTCCTGGAGGGGGTAGCTTCTCCCGGCAGGGTGCCGGAGCAACTTCTCCAGGCAGCCCCGATCTTGAAATGGCGGCGGCGGTGGAACAGAGGCGATATCGCGAAAAAGGAGTTCGTCTTGAGGGTTTCCGTCACGGGGGGTAAATATAGGAGAAGGGGGGCGTCGAGGGGACCCACCAGGCAGCCAGGAGGCCTCCAGGCGCGGCCTAGGGTGGGGCCGCGCCAGGGACCCTCCTGGCTCCCTGGTGGTGGCCCCCCTTCGCTGCTTTGGTGTTTCCGGAAGCTTCCGCGACGCTGATTTTTTATCTGATTTTCCTTGATTTTTTTGGAGCATTTTAATGGCCGGAAAAACTGAAATACAAAAACAACAGAAAACAGCAACTGGCAGCTGGGTGCACTGGGTTAATAGATTAGTACAAATATGTTCAAAAGTGTATGAAAGTTCAAGCAAAACATGGCAAAGTCACACAAAACATGCATGGAGCAAGCAGAAATTATAGATACGTTTGGGAGGTATCAACATCCCCAAGCTTAATTCCTGCTCGTCCTCGAGTAGGTAAATGATAACAAGCATAATTTATGTGGTGACATGCCACACAACCAAATAAGGACTTTTAAGTAAAGCAAACAAAGCATGCAATTCAATTCAAGTCTTAACAAGCAAGAGTCTATATTAGCATTGACATAAGCAACGAAAGAACAAAAGGTGCAAGAGCTCTTGCTGTCCGTGACTCGAATGTCTCCAAATGGTGTTTGCGTGCAAGCAAGGGACTGGGTAGAAAGAGAAAAAAGGTTGTTGAGAACAACTATCTACTAAAAATTTCACACTTGGTCTCCTTTGGATTATTATCTGGACTCGTCCCCAGACCACTAGTCAGGTACAAGTCAAACTGATCCACTCCCTTTCGATATTTGGAGCACTCATGCAATGGATGAGCGTGAGCAAGAAAGTTGACACCTAAAAGGCGAAATAGAAAGAAGGTGGAGGAGGAAGACAAAAAGGTGTGAAAGGCTCACATAAATGAGGACAATCATAGGCGAAAGAAAGCCATATGATAGATATGATATGAGGAGTAGGGATTGCCATACAACGGATGCACATGTGAGCTAAGGTAAGCTCTCCAATGGAACTAGTGGGGGTGCATCTGACTTGCTTGCTCAAGAAGACCTAGAGCTCATTTGAGGAGGCTCATCATTAGAATATACAAGCCAAGTTCTATAGTGTGAAGGTCCCCACATAGCTATATGCATGATGATGATCTCTATGGAGTACAAGGGATAGAAGATAAAGTACTAGTGTGGATCTCTCAAAAAGAATAGTAGTATGCCCCCTTCTCTCTTTTTATTTTTTATTTTCTCTGTTTTCTATTTTTTTGTATTTTTTTGGTGGCCTCAATGGCTCTTTCTATTTTTTTTTATTTTTTTGGTGGCCTCAATGGCTCTTTCTATTTCTTTGGGATCTTTTAATTTTGTCCTCTTTGGGATCTTTTGATTTTGTCCTCTTTGGGATCTTTTGATTTTGTCCTCTTTGGGATCTTTTCCTCACTTTAGGGGCAATAGTCTATATTTTACAACAATATAGGAGATCTTTCACACTTTACCAAGGTACTCACATAAACAAAATGTAACTATCATGAAGTATGCAAATGTATGCCTCTGCCAGTGTAGCAGGATATGCAATGATACTAGCGCATCATGTAGCAATGTTTAGGGCAAGGCCCAACTAGTATGCGGCTCATCGATCAAGCAAGTAGCATGTATGACATGAAGATCAAGTCATGAGAAGGTGGATGTTGCATGGCAATGTATCTCGGAAAGGCTATGGAAATGCCTTGTAGGTAGGTATGGTGGCTGTTTTGAGGAAATATATAAGGAGGCTTATGATGACAGAGCGTATTGTGCCAAGGTTTTGGATGCACCGGCGAAGTATGCACCAACTCTCGAGGTGAGAAAGGGCGATGCACGGTACCGAAGAGGCTAGAAAAAGTATAGGTGGGTGGAAGTGTCAACTTTCGAATACTCACATTAGTCTGAAGAACTCATGCACTTATTATCGGTAACTCTCAATCTAATTAGGAGGTTCACAAAGCGACAGGTACCCTGAGGAGGAGTGTATGGGGGTTTGGTTATCCTTGCGCATCCTCGACTCACGGTACGTGAGTGTACTCTAATATTTGAACCCTCCAGAGGTTAGTGATCCATCTAGTAGCTAGAGTTCTCAACAGGGGTTTTTGGTTTTCGAAAAACACACGGATTGCCCAAAATACGACATCTATCACTAACAGGCAAGATCTCTTGACACCATAAGTTCAAACATTACTCTAGTCAATACCTCAAAACTATTTCAAGTTACTACTACAAAGAGAACAACAACTTTAACTACCTACTTTCAGTCAAGACACCGAACTCAGTGCAACAGGCAAACTCTCTAACAAGATAAAACATGCAACCTATAAAAAGTTCAACCTAAGACAAAAGAAAAGCTCTAGAAAAAAAAACTAAAGCACTACAACTAAACATAACAACAACTAAGAAAAGAAAAAGAACAGCTCACAGATAAAAGAATAAGCATGCAAATCCTATGAGGAGTTCTAGTTCAAGCGGAGCGTGAATTTCTCCCACACAAAATAGTAAGTAAGCTGGGATCTAACTTGTTACTACAGCAAACAAAGCTAAAGAAAACTAAAAAAGAAAAAAAAAACCTAAGAGCGAGACGCTCCAAGAAAAGCACATAACGCATGAAGTGATAAAAATATAGTGCAACGAGGGACAAACTGATGATTTTTGATGGAGAAGGGGATGCACGGGGGCATCCCCAAGCTTAGACGCTTGAGTCTCCTTGAATATTTGTTGGGGATGCATGGGGGCATCCCCAAGCTTGAGCGCTTGACACTCCCGAATCTTCTTTCATCATCTTCCATCGCGCACTTGAAAACTCCCTTCATACATAACTCATTGTAGACTGATTAGAGAGGTTAGTACCCTAATAAAATAATTTTTCCTCTACTGCAAATAAGAATTTACAGGAAGAGCTACTGTTTCTCAAGATTTCCAAAAAGTTTTTGCAAAGAAAAAGCAAGCTTAAGGTTTGCAAAAGTACGGAGAGACAAAACGTGGCAGAATCTGTGAAAAACAGAACAGAATATAGAAACAATTTTTTTAAGGGTACTTCTGCAACTCAAATAAAAAAAACTCAGAACAAACGGAAGTTTCGTAATTGTATAGAGAATGTTGTGTAAAAAATTCAGCTCAAAAAGATGAAATGGGATTTTTCTGTAATTTTTCTAGTCACGAGGACAGAATCTGTTTCCTGGACAGCATGTCACAACTTTTACTTCCCTTGCCGTATGAGGCTAAACTTGGCACAAAGCTTGAAAAATAAAGATACAATGATGTTGCTACAGTAGTAACAATCATCAAGACCACTAAGAACAGAACAAAAGCAAAAATAAAAACCTAAATTCGTTGCGGGCTGCCTCCCGTAAGCGCTTCTTTAGAACCATTAGCTTGGCTTAAAGATTATAAAAGGTGCTCTCATGAGAATAAGAATTTGAAGCAAAAGAGAGCATCAAAAAGCAAATATGAAACACATTTAATCCTGACTCACTTCCTATGCATAGGCATCTTGTAAGAAAATAAATCAAAGAAGCACAAAGTGACATGCATAGGAAGGTGGAAAAAGAACAACTTCAAAACTTTCAACATGAAGAGAGGTGTTTTAGTAATATGGAAGTTTCTATAACCAAACTTTCCTCTCTCAGTAATTTTCAGTAGTATCATGAACAACATCAAGAATATAACTATCACATAAATCATGTTGTTCATGACCTACAAGTACATGTGTATAGTTTTCAACACGGTCTTTAGGAACATAAGATAAATGCAACCCATCACATTGAGCCTTAATAAAAGCATAATTCTCTGGAATATGATTTGGAGATTTCAAAAGGATAATAGGACAATCAAGTGTGGGTGAAATAGCAAAAATTTCATGCTTAACATGAGGAACTATAGAAAGTTCATATCCGTAAGCATCATCCATAGTGGCATCACGGCCATAAGCATAGAAGGCATCAACTTCATCAAAAAGGGATATTTCAAAAGAGTCCATGGGATCATAACACTCATATAAGGTAAGAGTCAAAGAATTACTCTCATTAGAAGGTAGACGTGGACGGCTCCATTCTTCCTCCTTTTGTTCGTCACTCTCCTCCTCTTTTTCATCCAAGGAGCTTTCAGGTTCAGCAATTTCTTCTTTCATAGAGTCCTGCAAATCATTAGTCTCTTCCTTTGGGGGAGAGATTCTCTCAAGATGATCAGTAATATAATAATTTGCATCGTAATTTTCCAAACAATAGTTAAGTATAGCAATACTCTCAGATTTGTAAGGGGCATCATCAATATTTTAAAGAAGAGAAGTAATTTCATAGGCACCCTTATAAGCAACAAATTCTTCTATTTCCTCTGCATCATAAAAATTATAGTTTCTCTTAGCATATGAAGCTAGGTTTCATCATCATTGTACTCACATTGGAAAGCAAGGTGTTTGTGCCTCATAAAGCAACAAGATTCATCCCTGCAGAAAGATATATTATATATTGAGCACAAGTTTCTAGCATAGTCATACAACTGGGGTATTTCTTTCCATAAGTGTATCCCCTTTTGAGACAAGCGGTGTTCCTTGTACCACTTTTGTTGATCCTCGGTGAATCCTCCATGCCAATAAGATCTGGTTTCAAAGAAGTCAAACATTGATTGGCAAGTAAGGAACTAGACATACTATTTTTTGGATTTTTTGATAAAGGACACAAAGATAAAAACTGAAAGGTAAACAAACAAGACTAAAAATCAAACGTAAAAGATAGTGTGCAACTCCCCTATCTTGTAGACTTGAGTCCCCGGCAACGGCGCCAGAAATTTTCTTGATGGCTTCTCGCCCCTCGTTGGTTACCCCATGTGGAAGGTTTCATGTAGCACAACGGCAAGTTTCCCTTAGCGAAGATGCTAAGGTTTAGATTGTCTCCAGTAGGACTCAAGAGATACAAGTAGGTGGTAAAGTGAACAATGGCGCCGTTCACATCCTAGGTTGCTAACTTCACCTCGACCTGCACACAGATACAAATAACTTTGCTCCCAACGAGTTCAGAGGAGTTGTCGATTCCTCTGGCCTTGCAGTTTACAAAGGATTAACGTAAGAGATAATAATGATAGTGGTATCAACGGAAAAGTAAATACTGAAAGTAAATTGGTAGTGTGAACAATAATGTGAAGATGGACCAGGGTCCCGTGATTTTCACTGGTGATGTCTCTCTCCCAAAAGACGATAAAAGTGCTAGCGAGGTAAGCAAATCACAGTTGGGCAATTGACAGGATTATGAAGGCACCGCAATGCTAACTATGCTGCAAAGAAAGGAAGGGCTCAAAAGCAATGGGCAGTACCCCAAGGTAAGTAGACCGAAATCCATCTGCATCTACTACGAATCATCCACCTTGAGATGTCCATCCAGAACATCTCGCTGGTATTAAGTTGTGAATCCCACCCAAAGTGTAAATTCAAAGCAACAGACAACTGCATTAAAAGAACTTTGCGTAAAGTAAACAATCCTGGCACCCGCAAGTACAAGCACCGTTGTTTTATCCCTGGTGGCAACAGCACATCCCCTAGTGTCATGTTTCTTTCACTCAAGCTAGACATCAAGGAGCTGAACCCACAATCGAGCATAACGCTCTCTCTTGGAGTTGCAAATAAAATACTTGGCCAAAGCAAATACCGCAACGGAGAACATGCAAGAATTTACTCAAGAACAAAATATGAAAGAGAAGAACCAAATATAGTACTCATCACAATCTGAACATAGTCTCATAATCCATCAGATCCCAACAAACTCAGCATAGCAACAGCAGAAATTACATAGATGCCTCGATCATGTGAGGCAGCTCACGAGGACTCGAAAGTGGAAGCACAAAAGAGGGAGAGATATATCACATAGCTACTGGTCACGGACCCATGGTCCAAGGGAAACTACTCACGGTACATACGGGAGGCGTCCATGGATATGGATGGTCTCTCGGAGGGGGTAGCTTCTCCTGGCAGGGTGCCGGAGCAGCTTCTCCAGGCAACTCCGATCTTGAAATGGCGGTGGCGGCGAAACAGAGGCGAGATCGCAAAAAAGGAGTTCGTCTTGAGGGTTTCCGTCACGGGGGGTAAATATAGGCGAAGGGGGCGTCGAGGGGACCCACCAGGCAGCCAGGAGGCCTCCTGGCGCGGCCTAGGTTGGGGCCGCGCCAGGGACCCTCCTGGCTCCCTGGTGGTGGCCCCCCTTCGCTGCTTTGGTGTTTCCGGAAGCTTCCGCGACGCTGATTTTTTATCTGATTTTCCTGGATTTTTTTGGAGCACTTTTAATGGCCGGAAAACCTGAAATACAAAAACAGCAGAAAACAGCAACTGGCAGCTAGGTGCACTTGGTTAATAGATTAGTCCAAATATGTTCAAAAGTGTATGAAAGTTCAAGGCAAACATGGCAAAGTCACACAAAACATGCATGGAGGAAGCAGAAATTATAGATACGTTTGGGACGTATCAACGAGCCGCCGGCGAGCTGGGTTAACTAACCCTTAATCACCCACTAACTAAACCCAACCCTCACTGACAGGTGAGCCTGCCCCCTTAAAACCAAATTTAAATTAACCCCCCCCACGTGAGCATGACCTCATGCTGACGCCATAATCCTTTTCCATTTAAAGAAAATTCAGAAAATCCAGAAAAAGAGATAAACTTCAAAAATTCATAGAAAATTCATCCTAACTCCAACTTGAACAAATAATATATGAAAAATTATCAGAAATATGCAAGGATTATGAATATGAAATTTTTTTACACGTTTGACGATTTTAAATGGTTGAACAGAAGCAAATGTGTATATGGCATAATTTGAATTCAAATTTGGAGTTTGAATTTACAAATCTTTTGCAATACACTTCAATTAAATGGAATTTGCCACAAACTAGTACCATGTACATCATGTCATAACTTATCATGTGCTTGAGCATTTTACTTCCGATGTTGTCCCCCTTCGTTGATGATTGCTATCGATAACAGCGTTTCCGAGACGAAGGTCATCCCTGAAGCAGAAGATCGATAAATTATGTATCGTCAGCAAGGCAAGCAAACCCCATTGATCATGTCGATAAAAACCCATTTCCCTCTCATTCTCGCTTATGCATTGTTTAGGAGTTTACCATGATACGTTCTACCTCATAGTTGAACTCATTCCGATGCATGGCCTATCATTTTGTCACGGTAGTAAGCAAACCACAATCCTAGCAGATCTAGGAGTTGAATGTTGATCATGTGGCCCCTGCAACTGTTACTTCTTATTGCTGCTTAGTGTTACAATGAGGTTACTTTTTTGTGAGTCGGGATGGAATGATCATGTGAATGTTGGTGTTAGCGTGTTGGTGAACTTGACCTAAACAAGGTAAACGATGAGAGGTTGTGTAGGAGTACACAGTGGGTTGTCTCGTCGAACACCGCCTTAAGCCCAAGTTCTTGTGTGGTAATCCAAGACAAAGAGTACAACCACACATTGGGCTCATTGGCCCCTCTCGGCCTATTACCTCAATCCGTGTTGACGTCTAGGAGTCACACTAGTTCGGGCCTTCAATTTGGCATATGCATAGAAAAAGAGTGAGTGAAATGTTGCATCATTTAGACATGTGGGTGGATCTGTGAGACAGTGAAACCATCTCCTGATGGTGTCTCGGTTGCCTACATTGTCTGAGTCTGTATCGTTGATCCGGCTGGACTCTCGAGTGGAGCTACTCAAATAGTCGACTCCTGGAATAGACCGATTGCGAGCGAAATGTCGTGGTGAACATCCTCGCTGGCACCCCTTGAATAGTGATGAGTACTTGGCGGTAACTGATGGTCATGTGTGTGTAGTTTACACCCTTGCAAGGTTAACAAAACTATTCGAATAGTCACGTGCACGGTAATGGACTACTTGGAGACCTATGCTTGATTATTAGACAACTTCAACAGTAACTCTAAAATTTCCAAGATAAGTGTGAGTGCTATGGCGTGCTTCCTCGTGGGGAGGTCGAGGAAATATCCATAATGGTGTATTGGTTAGAGACTTGGTAGTGGACTCGTGTACACTTCTTACCTCAATCTGGTAATCGTAGTACAGGACTAGCCTAGTCAAAGCTGGCACTTCTGCATTGAAACCCCACCTCCATTTACCTTGAAACTTGAGCATGAGTAGTATAGTTATGATGTAAGTCTTGCTGAGTAGGACTTTGTACTCACGTTTGCTTATTTTATGTTTTAGATGAAACCCCTGACCCCGATGGAAGCTTCTTCGTGGACTAAGCTAGTATAGTTCCAGACAGCAGTCTGGTCCCTTGTGGAAGGGCTTGTATGTTGAACAAGGCTTCTCTAAGCCATTTGTTAATCTTGTTTGTATTCAGACCTAATTTTCTTCCGTTGTTTGATGTAATGATGGATCATAGTCATATGATCTTTGTCTGTACTCTATCTATGCCTTCTCTGTTTAGCAGATGCAATAAAGATGTATACTTTGTAGAGTTCATGTGATGAGTACCCGTTGTTTACACTAGACATGTATGTTGAGTGTTTGTTTATAACATGCATGTCTTAGTGTGGGGTTCGATAGCTTAGTTGTGTTCTTGCCGGCGGTCTTTCTTACACCAAGTGGCCCTGAGATGTGCGCAGCGTGGGGCATCGCGATGCGATTGCACGTGACTCCGTCACGTGGCACACTTCATTGTACGATCGAGCCCGCTTGAGACCCCGACTAACTGATCGGGTTGGAGTCTGTTTATGTAAGTGTTATAATTCAATCGATAATATGGTTGAGGCGACTTGTCTATGAGTATGGGATTTCACCACCCACAATCATTTAGACTTGTGAGCAGATGATGAGGACCCATATCAGTTGATCATCCGGGCCTGGATGGGATGCCCCTCGCGTTCGAGCTTTCCGAGAGTGTCTTGTTCTTGGCCTTGTCTTCTCAGACAAGTGTATACGTCTCTCGGCTCTCCATATGATTGAGTTGTGACTGGAATTACATATGCAAACCCCGGGTCCCGACAGACTTGGTATCAGAGCAGGCCTGTCTGTAGGATTATCAAGCCTTGGTCGAAGTCGAGTATAGCATTCTATAGTTATACAGTTACTTTGGGTATAAGGGAACATATCAGAGCAGGACTGTCTGTAGGATTATCAAGCCTTGGTCGAAGTCGAGTATAGCATTCTATAGCTATATAGTTACTTTGGGTATAAGGTAACAACATAAGACTTCTTTTTTTCTCCTTATCCTCATCGATCTGAGTTCTGAGTCACCCTCATCTTTTCTAAGGGAAGATAGGACTAGGCTCGTCTATGTCTTACTAGAACATCTCGTTGATTGCTTCTTTGTAGCCGTAGGACTGTTGTGGTCGTATAGAGCCATCATGTTGATGAGTTCCTTGAAGAAGTTTTGTTCAATCTCTTCAAGGTTGTCTCATTTTTCATCTCGGTGTAGCCGTTATGCTGCCTGATTTATTCCGTGTTTCTAGGAATCATTGCCTTCTTGCATTACAATCTTTTCCTCCTAGTCATGTCCTCTTATCTTTGTTTCCACCGTAAAACCTGTTCTGATTGTTGATTGTTATCACACAGGGTGTCAGGTGGAACTTGTAGTGTTGTTCGTCGCAATCGAGATCGTGTTCGGAATCGAAATGATGATGAATCTCCACCACCGCCTTCTGTGGAGAAAATCATGATGGAAGCCGAGCGGAATTGACGTATTCAAACACGCCTTTTGGAGCTCATCGAGCAGAATTCCGCTCATCAGTGTAATGTGGTTGTCAGCATTCAGGACTTCATCCTCCTCAAACCACCAGTATTCCGATGTTCTTCCGAGCCCCTTGAAGCTAATGATTGGCTCCGTTCCATCGAGCGTAAGCTTGATACAGCGCATGTTTCCCCCAATGATTGAGTTATATTCGCGGCATACTTTCTGGAAGATGCTGCTGCTGAATGGTGGGAGAACTATGTTGCGATGCAGCCTGATGGTCACATAGTGAATTGGCAGGAGTTCCGTGATGCTTTTCGAGGGTACCACCTTCTAGATGAGTTAATGGAGCACAAGAAGGAAGAGTTCTGCAATCTGACTCAAGGAGAGATGTCTATTCATGAGTATTTGACGGAGTTCAACCGTCTTGCTCGTTATTCCCAAAATGAGATCACCACCGATGCCAGAAAGCAGGCAAGGTTCCGTAAGGGACTTAGCCCCATCCTTCGTCATGATCTCAACCTCCTTGAATTTGTAAACGTTGAGGATTTAGTTAACAGATCCTTCACAGCGGAGCATGGCAATGAAGTGTTCGAAGAGTCTCGCAAGCATGCTCGTGAGCTTGCTCCTTCTTCAAGTTTAGCCCCTCAGAAACGCCGAATATGGATTCCAACTAGTGACATACCTCAAAACCTTCTTCAGAGGCCACCATCCAATATATTCCATCCACCTCGATACATTGTTCCTCCAAGGAATGATGGTGTGCACTCAAGTAATCCTGCTCCCAGCAATTGAGGCGGGATGTGTTTCAAGTGTGGTCTGCCAGGCCATTAATTTCGTCAATGCCCTCAGGTCTTGATGATACCATGTCGTCCTAGTCATAATCCTTCAAAGAAATCCACCACCAAACCCTTGCAAGCAAAAACTTCAGGCCCTGGTAGTTGTTGTGTGAACCAAATATCAGTTGAGGAAGCTATTGATACTTCTGACGTCATCCTTGGTACACTCCCAGACAATCATGTTCCCGCCCCCGTTCTTTTCGATCCAGGACCATCTCATTCATTCATGTCGGAGAGTTATGCACTTCGGCATGAGTTCCCTTTTGAAGAAATGTTTTCTCCAATGATAATTCAAACTCTTGGTTCCAAATGGAAAACTAATAGAGTAAGCCATGGCAATCAAATTGCAATTGAGGGGTTAGTATTCCTTTTTTCTCTTATAGCCCTCAAGTCTTCAGACATTGATGTCATCCTAATAATGGATTGGTTATCAAGACAGAATGGTTCCCTTGATTGTAAAAGCCAAATCAGTTAAAATCACCCATCCTTCAGGCTAGACAATTGACTACACCTCACCCAGCTCTAGAATCCAGATGCATACCTTGAATGTGCTTCCCCTTCCTCACCTTGAAGATATTCCGGTGGTTCGTGACTTCCCGGGTGTCTTTCCTGAAGAACTGTCAGGCATGACACCCGACAGATGTGTAGAATTCATAGTTGATCTTATGCCAGGCACCGCCCCAATATCTAGATGCCGATATAGAATGGCCCCTCATGAGTTAGCTGAGCTTAAAATCCAACTCGAAGCTTTGTTGGCAAAAGGCTTCAGCCTCCCTAGCTCATCGCCATGGGGTTGCCCCGTTCTGTTCGTAACGAAGAAAGATGTAACAGAAAGGATGTGCGTAGATTATCGCCCGCTTAATCTAGCGACGATAAAGAACAAGTATCCACTGATGACCCTCAACTTTAGGGGATCGATTGTAGTGTTCTCGTGGGTAAGTTAACCCAATTTATTGATTCGACACAAGGGGAACCAAAGAGTATTTATAAGCTTTGACAGTTGAGTTTTCAATTCAACCGCACCTGAAATATACTTGCTTGCAACAAAGTATTAATAACAACTGTTATATGATAGCAATAGTGATGATAGTGAAAGTAAAACAGCGAAAAGTAACAACTAGTGACCAACAGGATTAAAACATTGTAGGTAGGGATATGGATGGTCGTGCGCTGCATGAATAAGAATGAACATGTAATAGATTCTAACACGGGGCAAGGCACATAGAAAAGTAATGATCATCTAGGAAAATATCAAACATTAGGCATGTACCCCATAAATAGTTGTGCGTGCTTGTAATAAGAACTTGCACAACATCTTTTGTCCTACCATCCCGCTACGAACGGGGCCAAAAGGAACTTATGGAGATTAAGGTGCTCCTGTCAAAGAGCACCGGAACAAAGCAATAAACTCAATGGATACATGGAATCCTCAAATTATGGACCATCCCCTTTGGTGTCCCAAGATGTCACCTTTGGGATCGCCGGTTCCGGACCATAATAGGTGCATTCAACTCATAGATAGGATCTCGAACATAAATAAACTCATAAAACATAAGTGGTTCAGATCTGAAAACATGGCACTCGGGCCCAAAGTGACAAGCATTAAGAGCAACAAGTTTTAGCAAAGATGATAAACACCAAAGTAGATGATAGGCAACATGCCCCCAACAATCTGACGAACTATTACATGATCAATATCATCCAATCCCTACCATACCCTTTGCCTACAGCAGGGAATTACTCACACATGTGAAGAGAAGTCATAGAGGAAGGATGGAGTGGTGAAGGTGATGACGATGGCAACGATCTCCCCTCTCCGGAGGCCAAATCAGCCTCAAGATTATCCCTCCCGAAGAAGAATAGAGGTTGACGGCGGCTCCGCGACGGGTTCTAGAAAATCGACTTCTGTTTCGGAGTTTCGCCATCAAGGGAATAAATAGGAGTCGAAGTAGGGCACCAGGGGAGGGGGCAGTCGCCCAGGCGGCCAGAGGGTGCGGCCCCACGCCTGGCTGCCCTCTGGCCCCCCTTCTGGCTCTGTGCTCCTTCGGGTGCATGGATTTTTTGGTATTTTTCTGGGAATTTTCTGAGATGTCCAAAAATCCATTTTCCTTCACACAATAAAACCATACAGGAAGCTCTGCTGAAAACAGCGTCAGTCCGGGTTAGTTTAGCTCAAATCATGCAAGAATGAGGGCAAAGAAATAGCAAAAGTGTTTGTAAAAGTAGATACGTTTGAGACGTATCAACTCCCCCAAGCTTAGCCTATTGCTTGTCCTCAAGAAATCCAGTTCAACAAACTGGACGCGACAAATAAAACTTTGAGAAACTCTTTTGCTTCATAAGATGTATATAAGCCGGTACTACGAAAAGAGTTTACCAAGTATCAAAACAATGCAATGAGGACAATGCATGAAGCAATCCTTCTTTCAAGTAACCAATCACAAACAACCTAAAGTAAACAATATGTTGCCGAAAATCAAGACAAGATCACAATGCACATAGCCTGAACATAACAGAGTGGTATCTCGCTAGCCTCCATGAGTGAAGCAAAACATAAATGCAGAAACTCCTCCGGAGTTTTAAAGGAGACTAGAACTAAAAAATTCAGACTAGCAATATAACAAGCATGCAGAAGACAATGTAATACTTTGGGACAATGGGACAATGCATGTTACACTAAGAATGAAAATTATGCTCTCAATAGTTGGTGCTTTGAAGGTAGAATGTGAGACTCTCGAACCGTGGATTTTTATGGCAAGATTGAAAACTCGTGAAAGGAAGCAAAGACTAAACATGTGCCAGAGCTCTTAGTTTTGAAAACAGAGACAAAATTATTTTTGAGAAGTGCAACTTTCCAGTCAACGATGAACGGTAAAGGTCTCTCAATATCTCCCATGCCAACCATATTAATGTTTTATGCTTACACTTGTTCCCTTATCCATAAATCCTTTGATGGTCTATGGAACCTTTTATTTTGCCTCAAGAATGGAAAGAGGATATCGTTTCATCTATCATTAGCAGCATTTGGTCCATTTCATCCCATCATCAAGTATGGGGGAGGTGTAACTCTCTTTTTTATATATATTTGACTAGTTAAAACTTCCGTCAAAATATTTTTGGCATGGTAGATACTGATTTTCCCTCACTGCACCATGAGCTTGTACGGTTACAAAAGGGAAGCTTTTGAATAAATTTCGAGATGGCACAAGAAATTGTAAGTTAGGAGTGGCCGGTAAATACCACATATAGGAAGGTATGATGGACTCAAGTGGAAAAACTGGTTTGAAAAGGAGTTTGGATACACAAGAAGAATTCCGCTTAGTGTGAGCGAAGGCAAGCAAAAGACTGGGAAGCGACCAACTAGAGAGCAATAATTGTCATAATCATGCAGAGCGACAAAGTAACATTGAATCGGGCATGAAAGTGATATGACTATTCTGAAATAAAAAGGTCATCAAGGCATGATAGACATTATAGTCATAAACATGTGTGAACATGTGCCAAGTCAATCCAAGAATTCTCCGAAGGGAAATACCACTTCAATATGCCAAACCATGAAAAATGCAATGCATGTAAATCAATCCAACAACTAATTCTGCACCCTAACTATTTGAGATCAGCCACAAGGAAAGCATGATGTCAGAACACTCTGTTAGGTATGTGCTAGGGTTTAGCATCAACTTGCATTCATGTTAAAAATTTCAAAAGAAATTGAAATGGGAGAGAAAAACCCCCCAGATGAATTTAATTCAAATGGCCAGATAAAAAGTTGCTCCAAAAATTCCTTTTGCATTTTTGAAAAGTCTCATAAATGAGTGTGATCACATATAAAGTGATTTGGATTCAAACCCATGCTCAAAGATTTTTCAAATATTCAAACAGGAGCATGGAATTAAATAAATACCCCTATTTGGATTTGAATTCAAATATTTTGAATTTTAAAAATGTTCAAACTTTACAAGTGGCTAGCCTATTATATTGTGAAGCCATATAAAAAGTTTCAGCATTTTATAAAATGTCTAGCTATTTAATTTAGCTAAGACAAATCAATTACAGAAAAGAAAAGGAAAGAGAAAATAGAAAAAAGGCTTACCTGGCAAAGAGGCCCAACTTACCGAGGCAGCCCAGCCCAGGGGCAGGCCTGTCTTCTTTCTCGCACCAGCCAGGCTGCTGCCGTCGTGGCGACCATGCCGGCGACGCCCTGGCCACCTCCTGCTTCCCTCCCTCCTCACATGCACGCCGTGGCAACGCTGAAGAGCCCGCACACCTTCCCCCCCCCCCTCTGGATTCGTCGTCTTCCTCTCTCCCGCAAGATCCCGTGCAAGCCCGAGACGACCACCTCGCCGCCGTCGTGCCCGCACGCGGCCACCGTGCTCCTCACGCCGCCGCACCTTGTCTAGACGCTTCACCGACGTCGACTCCTCCGATCCACGCCCTCAATCGAAGCTCAGCTCCACCGAGGACGACGCCCCCTTCAAGTATCCGCCGCCGACCGCCGAGGAGGAAACCTCCAATTACTCCGCCGTCGAGCTCTGTGCGGCCCCGCCGTCTTCTCCATCCAAACCGGGGTGAGCAGAGCTCTCGTTTTCCACCATCCCCGCCTCCTCCCGTGCCCTCTTGCGTGATTCCGGCGAGGTCAGGGCTCGGACCTCCGCCGTGGTCGAAGCCCTCGAGCACCAGAGCCCCCGCTTGGCCCCCCAATGGCACCAGAAGATGCGCGGCTTCGTGCAGCGCACGCCAGTGCCTCTAACTCCCCTCCCTGTGCCCTCTAGCCCAAGTCCGGCGAGAACTCCGGCGAACCCCGAGCCGGCGACGCCATTAAACCCAAACCCCCAAGCTTAACCCCACTAATCCCCACCCTGGGCCACTGACCAGTGGGCCCAGGTCCCTAATTAACCACGGGTTAATTTAAACAACAGATTAATTTAACCCCTCCCACTGACAGCCCGGACCCACCTGTCAGCAGCCCCCCCCACGTCAGCCTTGCGTCAGCATGACGCCATAATTGGTTAAATTGATTTATTTAATTCAGAGAATTCCAGAAAAAGGGTTAAACTTTGAAAATTCATAACTAATTCATTTTAACTCCAAATTAAACATATAATATATGTAAAATTATCAGAAAAATGCAAGGAATGTGAATATGGACTTTTTTTCATGTTTGAACAATTTAAATTGGGTGAACAGTGGAAAACATCCATATGCATTTAATTTGAATTGAAATTTGGAGTGGTTTTGCAAATGACTTTGCAACACCCTTCTTTTAGATGGAATCATCCACACATCAGAAACTTTACCTCACCTTTACAACATCACTTCATGCTAGAACATGTCAAATGAACATTCATGGATTCAAATGCATTTGAAATTCATCGATAAATCAAATGGAGTTTGAATTTGCAATTCAATTGCAATATACTCCTTTTAAATCGAATAACTCACACATCAGTGACACATACATCAAGTTTCAACCTTCAACTCATGTGTTTGAGCATTGTCTTATTATTGTTTCGATGTTTGTGTTGTTTGTCGAATAGAGGTGGAGCCGGAACCCGAGACCACCCCCTTCGTTGAAGACGCTGTTACTGAATCTCGTCAGGAAGGAAAGCAAACCCCCATTGATCATGTCTATGAAATCCCACTTCCCTCTCAGTCTCGCTTATGCATTGTTTAGGATGATTACCATGCTACATTTCTACCGCATAGATGAACCCATTCCGTTGCATGACCTATCATTTGTCACAGTAGTAAGCAAACCACAATCCTAGCAAATGTAGGAGTTGGTTGATATCATGTGACCCCTGCAACCGTTACTTCTTATTGCATGCTTAGAGTTACAATGAGGTTAATATTTTGTGAGTCGGGATGGTAGAAATCATGTTGATGATGGTGGAAATGTGTTGGTGAATCTACCCTAATACAAGGTGAACGATGAGAGGCTGTGTAGGAGTACACGGTGAGTTGTCTCGTTGAACACCGCCCTAAGTCCGAGTTCTTGTGTGGTGATCCAAGATGAAGAGTACAACCACACATTGGGCTCACTGACCCCTCTCAACCTATTAACTCATCCCTTTCGATGTCCAGATGTCACAGTAGTTCGGAGTTCTGGTAGGTTTGTGGCCTGGCTGCTAAGTGAGAGAACGGCTCAGCCGAGACCGGCTTATGCACCACGCACACATCATCTGGGTCCACTTCGGTAAACCGGCCGGGTTCACGATAGTGGTAGACAACCCAGGTAGGCGGCTTTCTTGGACTAGATTGGCTATGAGGTAACAGTTGTGGTGGCATCCTCGATGTAACCTCTTGAACGGTGACACGCAAAAGGCGGTAAGTGATGACATGTGTGTGTAGCGGTACACCCCTGCAGGGTTAACAAAACTATTCGAATAGTGGCGTCCGCGGTTATGGACTGCTTGGAAAACATAGCTTGATTATTAGACAACTTGAACTGGATACTTATAAAACTTTCCAAGATAAGCGTGACTGCTATGGCGTGCTTTCTTATGGGGAAGTCGAGGAAGGCAACATAGTGGTGTAATTGGTTGGAGATGTAGTGGACTCGTGTACGCTTATTACCTCAAGTCTGGTACTCGTAGTTCAGGACTAGCTAAGTCAAAGCTGGCACTACTGAATTGAACCCCACCCCCCTTTACCTTGATACATATGCATGAGTAGTATAGTTCCTACGTAAGTCTTGCTGAGTACGACTTTGTACTCACGTTTGCTTATTCTATGTTTTAGATGAACCCACTGACCCCGAAGGTGGATTCTTCCTCGAGCTCGACGACTGAACACCAAGCTAGTGTAGTCCCAGTCAGCAGAATGGTTCCCTCGTGGAGGGCTTGTGTTTAAATAAGGCTTCTTACGCCATTTTTTAAACTTGTCTGTACCTAGACATAATTTGCTTCCGCATGCTTGTTGTAATGTTGGATCACGGTCTCATCATCTCTGTGTGCACTCTGTAAGAGTTATCAATAAAGTTGTATACTTTGTAGAGAATTGCAATGATACCTTCTGTTCATACTAGACATGTGTGTTGCGTGTATGATTATAACATGCATGTCTTAGTATGGGTTTTCGAGACCTTAGTTGTGATCTGGCTGGCGGTATTTTATACACCAAGTGGCCCTTAGATGTGCGCAGCTTGGGGCATCGCGATGTGATTGCTCGTGGCTCCGTCACGTGCACACTTTGATGTATGATCGAGCCCGCCCTAGACCCCGACTAAGTGATCGGGATGGAGTAAGTCTATGTAAGGGTTATAATACAATCGATAGTATGGTTGAGGCGACTTGTCTATGAGTATGGGAGTTCACCACCCATATCATTTAGACTTGTGTGCGGATGATGAGGACCCATCTTAGTTGATAATCCTGCCTGGATGGGATGCCCCTCACGTTCGATGCTTTCAGATAACGTTCTGTGCTTGGCCTTGTCTGCTTAGACAAGTGGGTACGATTCTCGGCTCTTCATATGATTGTGTTGTAGTGAGTCTTGCATACGCTAACCCCGGGTCCCGACACAAGAACACTTGGAAAGCATTGCAAACATAGCACTATGTCGCTACAAGCTGGTCTCTAGATCATAAGTACATGAATATGTACAAAAGTAGAAACAAGAAGAGTTCATACATGTTTTCCTTGTTGCTTCCCTTTCGTCGATCTTCGTCATTACTGCCTTGTCACTTGCACGACCGAACGTGGGAAATATAATCAAATGCCATCACGGACGCAAGCTGAACTCTGAAAACAAAGCAAACTAAAGAGAGAAAGGAAATATTTTTGGGTTTTTTAAAGGTTAAACGAAAACAAAACAAAAGAGAAATCTTTTTGTTGTTTTTGCAAAATAAAAGAACAAAGAAGAACGGGTAAAAACTTCGAAAAGATCAAAGCAAACAAAATAAAAAAATGGATAATATAATGGAAAGGTGAGAAGGGCACGTACTCCCCCAAGATTAGGCTTTTGGCCTAAGTTGGCTGCAGGTACTTCCCCCAGGAGCCTCCTGCTTCGGGGTAAAGGTAAGTCCAGGAGTCGTATGAGCCCTCCGGTGCGTACACCGAAGTCCTCGGGTCCTCCCATGAGGAAGGTCCTGCGCTCCAAGCGGAAGAAGACCCCTCGCCATGTTCGGTGAATGTCTCTCCCTGGAAAGGTGGGAACTCACCATGCTCCTCCTCGTCGGGCACAACCCCCTCCATGGGGTTATGCAGCTGGTAATGAGCCATGAACTCATCGAACTGAATATCATTCAAGGACCATCCGTTCCTGAGGTGTGGAAACAAAATGCTGGAAATCTTCGTACGCCGAATGCCGGTCTCCTCCTGGAAACAAAGGGAGTTGAAGAGGGTCCTCAAATTGGAAGGCTGAGTGGTCATCTTTGCCGTCTGACCAGCGTTCGGCACACCTATTATATAACAAAATTGTGCCAAAGACATGGTTATGAGATCATTATAAAGTTTGAACTCGACGGTTCCATCATCATGGTTATAACAAAAATTGTTAACAAAGCAGGAGGTGAGCTTCTTGTATTGTACCACACGGCATAATGCTAGACGTGTCAAACCTGCATTGGCACAAAGCCCATAGAATTCCTCCTTAATTCCTGCAGCTGTAAGAAAATCATCGCACGGATACATCATTGCGCATGCTGGACTTGTGTCTTCCAACAACTCCAGTGGCACATGATCTTCATTGTAGATCACCATAACTGCTGAGGGTGAAGCTGAAGCACTAGTAACTCGATCGGAGCGCTCGGGATTCTTCTTCCCAAGACACCCCTTTGCTTTTCCTAGCAAACTCATTTCTGAAATTTTTGAAAATTCACAAAAACAAGGACTTAAACAAAGTGAGTTGAGGAAAACTACTCGACTCACTTACCTAAGGCATAAACTTGAATCAAAACTTGGAAAATAAATTTCTACACATGCATGCAAGCTCATCTAAACAGCACCAAGAACTACTAAATACTCACAAATGAAGCCACCAATCAAAAATCTATTTGGAGGGGTGGAGGAGTTACATACTGTCGGGACCCGGGGTTTGCGTATGTAATTCTAGTCACAACTCAACCATATGGAGAGCCGAGAGTCGTACCCACTTGTCTAAGCAGACAAGGCCAAGAACAGAACACTCTCAGAAAGCATCATACGTGAGGGGCATCCCATCCAGGCCGGATGATCAACTGAGATGGGTCCTCATCGTCCGCTCACAAGTCTAAATGATTATGGGTAGTGAAATCCCATACTCATAGACAAGTCGCCTCAACCATATTCTCGATTGAATTATAACACTTACATAAACAGAATCCAGCCCGATCACCTAGTCGGGATCTCGGGCGGGCTCAATCATACAACAAAGTGTGCCACGTGACAGAGTCACGAGCAATCGCATCGCGATGCCCCAAGCTGCGCACATCTAAGGCCCACTTGGTGTATAAAAGACCGCCGGCAAGAACACAACTAAGCTATCGAACCCCACACTAAGACATGCACGTTATAATCATACACGCAGCATACATGTCTAGTGTAAACAGCAAGTAATCACAACATGTACTCTACAAACTCATAGTCTTTATGACTTCTGCTAAACAGAGCAGACATTGTAGTTGTATTACAAGCAGAGATCACATGAATGTGATCCAACATTACATCAAACAACATCGGAAGCAAATTATGTCTTAGTAAAGACAAGGTTAACAAATGGCTTAAGAAGCCTGAAAGAAAAGTACAACGACCCTCTAGAGGGCACAGGCTGCTGTCTGGAACTATACGACCTGGTCCACGTCGAGCTCGAGGTAGAGGCCACCATCAGGGTCAGTGGTCTCGTCTCTAAAACATAGAATAAGCAAACGTGAGTACAAAGACGTACTCAGCAAGACTTACATAGGAACTATACTACTCATGCACATGTATCAAGGCAAAAGGAGGTGGGTTTCATTGCAGAAGTGCCAGCTTTGACTTGGCTAGTCCTGTACTACGAATACCAGAAAGAGGTAAGGAGCGTACACGAGTCCAAGTAACAAGTCTCCAACCAATACACCACTATGGATACTTCCTCGACTTCCCCACGAGGAAGCACGCCATAGCACTCACACTTATCTTGGCAAGATTTAAGAGTAACCGTTCAAGTTGTCTATGATCCATTAAAGGTCTCCAAGTAGTCCAATAACCGCGGACACGGCTATTCGAATAGTTCATTAACCCTGCAGGGGTGTACTGCTACACACACGCCTCGTCAGTTACCTCCTGGGGATGGACCCTTCAAGTGAGTACCGGCGAGGATGCTTCCACGACACTTCACTCACGGCACCATCTCTAGTCCTAGGAGTCGCCTATTTGAGTTGGGACCACGATCGGAATCCAGACAATTTTTTCGACGCGGACTCAAACGTTGTGTGACCGCCATCAAGCTCAACTCGATCATGATCACTTGATTCAACGTGCCCACAACCTACGCCAACCACTTACCTTGGTTCCACCTGCTTGAGATCGTTAAAGGGTGAACTACTTGCGACTCCTGGACTTAGTCCGGGGTGAGGTACTAGGCCGAGAGGGGTCAGTGAGCCCAATGTGTGGTCGTACTCTTAGTCTTGGATAACAACACAAGAACTCGGGCTTCAGGAAGTGTTCAACGAGACAACCCACTGTGTACTCCTACGCAGCCTCTCATCGTTCACCTTGTTTAGGGTAGATTCACCAACATGTTACCACCACCATTCACATGATCACTACCATCCCGACTCACAACAAAGTAGCCTCATTGTACACTCTAAGCATGCAATAAGCTGCAACAGTTGCAGGGGCCACAAGATATCAACCAACTCCTACATCTGCTAGGATTGTGGTTTGCTTACTACTGTGAAAAAATGATAGGTCATGCAAAGGAATAGGTTCAACTAGCGGTAGAACGGATCATGGTGACATCCTAAACATGCATAAGAGAGAAGGAGAGGGAACTGGGATTTTATCGACATGATCAAAGAGGGGGTGCTTGCCTTGATGACGATCACGATGTAACACTCTTCTGACGTGAGGTTGAACTCGTCTCCGAGATCAACTCTACCGAGAATAAGCAATCACCGAAGCACTGGACGTAAAGCACAATCAAGATAATACAATGCACATTCAATGTCACAACCCCAACTTAGGTAATGTGCTAGGGTTTAATTGTGCCTTTGCTTCATGCAAAAATTCAAAAGAAAATTCAAAAATGGGGAAAAGAAAGCCCTGAGAATTTAAATCAATTGGCCAGATAAAAATCCTTTTCCAAAAAACTTTTGAACATTTGGAAAATTCCTATAAATGATGCTGATCATTTTAAAAATGGTTTGGGATCAATCCCATGCACATGGAATTTTCTAATATTCAAACAGTGGCTTTGGAAATTAAAATCACCACAACTTGATTTGAAATTCAAAAGGTTTGAATTTCAAAAATGCTCAAAACCTAGGGGTGGCTTGCTTCTGGTCATCTAGGGTTTTTGAAAATAGTTGAGCATTTTTATAAAATGCCTAGGTATTTAATACTGAGGCAAAACAAAATTACAGAAATAATGAAAAAGAAAAGCAAAGGGAAAGCTTACCTGTCGCCCACCAGCGAGGCCCACCTCCTTGGCCACGGCCCAGCCCAGCCACCCCGTCTGTCGTCTTCCCCGCCGACGCCAGAGCAGGCAGCTCGCGCCGTGGCGAGCATGCCCACGGCCGCCGAGCCACCTAGACCTCCCCTGGCTCCCTCCTCACGTCACGCAACGCCAGAAGCCCCCTCGAGCTCGTCCTCCCCATCCACGGGTCGCCCCTGTTCCTCTTCCTCGCGGATCTCGCGCAAGCCCGAGCACAGCAAGCGGACGCCGGCGAGCTACTGCGTGGCCAACAGCCTCCTCACGGCGAACAAGCGTGTCCATAGCAGCCCCCACCGCCGTCTTCACGAAGTCGTGCCACCAATTTTGGTCAAGATTCACCGGAGGCGTCGTCGTCTTCAACATCCCGTCGCCGGAGCCGAAGAAGACCGCCGTCGATTGCGTCGTCTACGCGTGCTCCCAGCCTTCGCCGTCACCACCAACTGCTTCAGGGTGAGCAGGCGGTATTTTCCCCTCTCTCCTAGCTCTTTTTCGAGCACCCCAGCGCGAGTTCCCCATCATTCGTCGCCGGCCGCCGCGCCATTCGTCGCCGGCGAGTCCCTGGTCCTCCCCACGCCTCCCCGAGCCTTCCTTTTAACCGCGGCGTCGTGGTGGTCAGTTTGGTCCAAACCCCGTGCCAAAGCGACGCCAAAGCCGCACTCCGGCGAGCCCTCCGCCGTGTTGTGCCCACCGGCGTCAAGCCGCCGGCTGGATTAGCCATTAGGGCTAAGTACCAGCTTAACCACCCCCCACAGTGACCGACAAGTGGGGCCAGCCACAAATTAACCCCTCGGGTTAATTTTAAACAGGGGGTTAACCCCCACTTTGGCTGACAGGTGGGGCCCCTAGTCAGTTTGACTGGTCAGCCCCCCTGCTGACACAATAAATCAAAAAGAATTAAAATAACCAGAGAAAATTCCAGAAAAGGCTTTAAACTTCAAAATTCATAAGTAATTCATATTAACTCCAAATTTAATAAATAATATGTCTAAAAATATCAGAAAAATCCAAGGATTATGAATATGGACTTTGTTTTCATGTTTGACCATTTTAAAATGGGTGAACAGTGGCATATGTGCATATGAACCTTTTCAAATTCAAATTTGAAGTGATTTTGCAATTGACTTTGCATTCCACTTCTTCTAAATAGAATCACCCACACATCAGAGACTTTACCCCAACTATACCACATCACTTCATGATCAACTTTTCAAATGAAGTTTCATGCATTCAAATGCATTTGAAATTCATCGATAAATCAAATGGAGTTTGAATTTGCAACTCAATTGCAATATACTCCTTTTAAATAGAATTGTCCACACAATGCAACCATGAACATCACCATTACAATCTTATTCATGTGAGTGTGCGTTGTACATTACTCACCAAAGATAATTTAGCAAAAATAAATTGGACTGGATGTACTAAATGTTGCTTTTGTGGGGCACAAGACACAGTCGAACATTTATTTATTTCATGTCCTTTTGCTAGATTATTATGGCGTACAGTAAACTTCACATATAACATTACTCCCCCAACTAACATTACAAATATGTTTGGAAACTGGTTGAATTGTGTGGATCGTATATCCAAGGCCAGAATTCGCATTGGTGTTTCGGCCTTATGTTGGTCAATATGGAGATGCAGAAATGACATTGTCTTTAATAGAAACAAATCTTTCAATTTCTTGCAGGTTATTCATATGGTGGCGCATTGGGTGCAACTATGGGCGTTCCTACTACCGCCAGATCAACGGGATATTATGGCTACTGGATGCAATCGTCTGCTGACGGTCGCACGGGATATCTTCAGCCGGGCTGGCTGGCAGCATACTAGTAGACTACATGATGCTTAGTTGTCATATGTATGCAGTTTCTTTATTTCGCTGGTTGATTCATGTATCAACTTTAAGCGATCCTTAAGTTTGTAATAACTTTGAATGGTACTCTTTTAATAAATGGCTGTGTGCATCGACCGATGCAGAGGCCGGGGCGAAATCCCCTTTTCGAAAAAAAAAACATTATGTTGATCCTATGATTGTCATGTTGCTGATAGAAGTGGAGCCGGAAACCGAGGCCACCCCCTTCGTTGAAGACACCGTTATCGAACCTCGTCAGCAAGGCAAGCAAACCCCCATTGATCATGTCGATAAAATCCCACTTCCCTCTCATGTCTCGCTTATGCATTATTTAGGATGATCACCATGATAACGTTTCTACCGTATAGTTGAACCCATATCCTTTGCATGACCTATCATCTTGTCACAGTAGTAAGCAAACCACAATCCTAGCAGATGTAGGAGTTGGTTGATATCATGTGGCCACTGCAACTGTTACTGCTTATTGCATGCTTAGTGGTACAATGAGGTTGCTTATGATGTGAGTCGGGATGATGATAAACATGGTGTTGATGAAAGTGAAATGTGTTGGTGAATCTACCCTAATACAAGGTGAATGATGAGAGGCTGTGTAGGAGTACACAGTGGGTTGTCTCGTTGAACACCGCCCTAAGCCCGAGTTCTTGTGTGGTGATCCAAGACGAAGAGTACTACCACATGTTGGGCACATGGACCCCCGCTCAACCTACTATCTCACCCCTTCTCAGTTCAATGAGTCGCATTAGTTCGGAGTTCTGGTAGGTCTGTGGCACGGTCTGCGAAGTGGAAGAACGGCTATTCAGACCGGCTTGGGACCCTGCACACTTCTTCTGGGACCACATCGGTAAACCGGCCGAGTTCACGATGTCGATTCCAGCCCAGATAGGCGTCTCCATTGAATTTGAATTGTCTGTGAGGTAAAAGTTGTGGGAATTATCCTCGCCGGCACCTCTTGAACGGTGTCGAGTACAAAGGCGGTAACTGATAGTTTCATGTGTGTAGCAGTACACCCCTGCAGGGTTAGCAAAACTATTCGAATAGCCGCGTCCGCGGTAAGGGACTACTTGGAGAGTTGCGCTCGATTATTAGACAACTTGAACTAGATACTTCTAAAACTCACAAGATAAGCGTGAGTGCTATGGTGTGCTTCTCATTGGGAAGTCGAGGAAGTAACCATAGTGGTGTAATTGGTTGAAGAGATGTAGTGGAATCGTGTACGCTTCTTACCTCAAGTCTAGTACTCGTAGTTCAGGATTAGCCAAGTCAAAGCTGGCACTTCTGCAAGTGAAACCCCACCTCCCTTTACCTTGATACATGTGCATGAGTAGTATAGCTCCTATATAAGTCTTGCTGAGTACGATTTTGTACTCACGTTTGCTTAATCTATGTTTTAGATGAACCCACCGACCCCGATGGTGACTTCTACCCGAAGCTCGAAGAATGAAGACTCAGACCAAGACCAAGCTAGTGTAGTCCCAGTCAGACGACTGGTTCCCTCGTGGAGGGCTTGTTTTTAGATAAGGCTTCTCTAAGCCATTTGTTAAACTCTTCTGTACTCAGACCTACTTTGCTTCCGCTTGTCTGTTGCAATGTTGGATCACATGCTTGTGATCTCTGTGTGCTCTCTGTAAGAGTTATTAATAAAGATGTATACTTTGTAGAGAATTGCAATGATACCTGCTGTTCATGCAAGGCATGTGTGCTGCGTGTATGTTTATAACATGCATGTCTTAGTATGGGTTTTCGAGACCTTAGTTGTGATCTGGCTGGCGGTCTTTTATACACCAAGTGGCCCTTAGATGTGCGCAGCTTGGGGCATCGCGATGCGATTGTTCGAGACTCTGTCTCGTGCACACTTTGATGTATGATCGAGCCCACCCTAGACCCCGACTAAGTGATCGGGCTGGAGTAAGTCTATGTAAGGGTTATAATACAATCGATAGTATGGTTGAGGCGACTTGTCTATGAGTATGGGAGTTCACCACCCATATCATTTAGACTTGTGTGCGGACGATGAGGACCCATTTCAGTTGATCATCCGGCCTGGATGGGATGCCCCTCATGTTCGATGCTTTCCGAGAACGTTCTGTGCTTGGCCTTGTCTGCTTAGACAAGTGGGTACGGTTCTCGGCTCTTCATATGATTTTGTTGTAGCGAGGCTTGCATACGCTAACCCCGGGTCTCGACATTCAATATGCAAAACATACCATGTCAATGTACTGATGTGATCTATGTTTAACTTGCAACATGTTAATTGAAGTTGATTTGAAAAGTAAATTCAAATTCAAACTCCAAATGTATTTAAATTGGTCCAAGTTGCATTTTCTAAAGTTTGTTCATTGGAAACCAATTGGTTATGTGTGTGAAATTATTCTGAAGTGTAAGTGATCATCTTTGCATTGCATTGGTTGAAGTTGGAAAGAACATGGCATTTAATTTGATTTAATTCCATCTAAACCAAATAGCAAAAGCTACTGGTCCCATTTTAAGATCAACTCCAACATAGCTGAAAGTAGGAAATTTGGATAGAGGATTTTCTCCTGATCAATTTTCATATAAAAATCATTTCAATTGGAGTTACGGTTTAAAAGATATTCAATGTCAAAGTTTTGAATATTTTCTGGAATTTCTGATTTAAATTAAATCATTTTGGATTTACTGCGTCAGCATTGCATCATGCTGACGTCAGTGGCGTTGACTGGTCCAGCTGACCAGTGGGGCCCGGCTGTCAGTGGCTGGGGGGTTAAATCCCGGTTTAAATTAAACCGGTTGGTTTAATTAGCCGCTAGGGTGCCCACTATCAGCCTCTGTAGGGGGGGGGGGTAACAGCTGGGTTAGGGGGCTAATGGCTCGGGCGGCCGGCGGCATGACGCCGGTGCCACTGCGCACGGCGGCGCCTTGCCATAGTCGACCTCCCGGGCACGGGGAGGCACGGGGAAGGCACCCGCAGGTAGCCCGCGGCCTCCCGCACCTGATGGTGCACACGGGGCACCAAGGGGGGGCTCGTGGCCACGCCGGTAAGCAAGCCCGCGGCGGCGAGCCCACGGCCAGGGTGGGGACGGCGATGCATGGAGCGGGGAGGAGCACTGCGAGGGGGAAACGAGGCGGCGGCTCACCAGGAGTTCGATTGTGGGCACGGCGAGGCGGAAGAGTTGCTGGCGGCGGCGAATTCGACCATGGCGTCCTCGGTGGCCGGCGGCGAGGAGTTGAAGTGTGCGTCGTCTCCAGTGAAGCCTGGCTTGAATTGATGATGCAGGTTGACGAAGACGATGGAGGCAGAGCTTCTGGACACGGAGGTGTGGTGAGGGGAGCAAGGTCGCCGCACAGGCGCACGAAGATGGCCGACGGCGAGCTTCGGTTGCGCGTGAGAAAAGGAGAGGGAGAGAGATATGAGGACCAGAGAGAGGGGGGAGAAACTGGGCGTCTCCAGGCGTCCACGGGGAGGAGATAGGGGCCAGGGGAAGCAGGACGTGGCCCGGGCGACGGCATGCTCGCCACGTCGGCGAGCTGCCTGCCTTGCCACGGGTAGAAGACGACCCTGCCCCTGGTGGGCTGGGCCGGCTTCTAGCCAGGCTGGGCCAGGTAAGGTGGGCTTTTGCCCTTTTTCTTTGTTTTTCTTTTATTTATTTCTGTTATTTGTTTTGCTCTTTTTTTTAAAAATAGCTAGAGCATTTAATAAAATTCCCAATCATTTTTATAAAACCTAGATGACTCTATAGAAGTCAACCCCAAGTTTTGGGAATTGTTGAAATTCAAATTATTTGAATTCCAATTCAAATAGACAATTGATTTAATTTCCAAGCCACTATTTGGATTTTTGAAAAATCTATGAGCATGGGATTAATCCCAAATCACTTTTAAAATGATCACACTCATTTTTAGGATTTTTCAACATATCCAAAACAATTTTGGAAAAATATTTATTTCTGGCCTTTTTATTAAATTCATTTAGGGCTTTTCTTTTCCCCATTTCTTTTTCTTTTGCAATTTTTTTCATGATGCAAAAATGCTAGCTTAGAAAAGCACAAACCTAAATTAGGGTTCTGACAACTCGCCCCCACTCAAAAGAATCTCGTCCCGAGATTCAGAAGTCGTCGGGAAGAGTGTGGGGTACTCAGCTCATAGACGATCCTCTCGTTCCGAGGTAGCTTCTTTCTCTGAATGATGTGACCACTGCACTTTGAAGAATCTGATCTTCTGGCGTCTGGTGCTACGCTCGGCTTCATCAAGAATACGAACAGGGTACTCTCGATATGAAAGGTTATCTTGGAGATCAAGCGTTTCGTGGTCTACTTCGTGGATGGGGTCCTTGAAGCAACGCCTGAGGTTAGAGACGTGGAAGACATCATGAACCTGGGAGAGGGGAGGGGGTAGTTCCAATTGGTAGGCAACTTCTCCACGTTTAGCGAGAATGCGAAAGGGGCCGATCTAACGTGGGGCCAACTTTCCTTTGATACCGAAACGATGGGTACCCTTCAGAGGAGTAACCCGAAGGTAAGCCTTCTTATCTAGATTGAAGCTTTCTTCCCTATGATGACGATCATAATAACTTTTCTGACGAGACTGGACTATTTTCAATTGATCACGAACAATGCGAACTTGCTCTTCTGCTTCCTTGATCATATCCGGTCCAAAGAATTTCCTTTCACCGGTTTATGAACAGTTTAGGGGTGTTCGACATTTCCGTCCATAGAGAAATTCAAAAGGATCCATGCCCAAACTAGACGGGAAGCTATTGTTATACGCAAATTCGGCAAAAGGAAGAGAATTCTCCCATTTCTTTCCGAAAGAGATAACACAAGCTCTGATCATGTCTTCGAGAATTTGATTTACCCTTTCTACTTGACCACTGGACTGCGGGTGATAAGCGGTGCTAAAGGAGAGGTGGGTTCCCATAGCATTCTGGAAACTTTCCCAAAATCGAGAAGTGAAAAGACTACCACGGTCTGAATTGATTTCCAAAGGAACACCGTGAAGTGACACGATTCGGGAGACATACAAGTCTGCTAACTGGCTAGCAGTTATATACTCGCGAACGGGAAGGAAGTGAGCAACTTTGGAAAGTCGGTCAATGACAACGAAGATGGCATCATTTCCTTTCTGGGTTTTTGGAAAGCCGGTGATGAAGTCCATACCGACTTTGTCCCATTTCCACTCGGGGATAGGAAAAGGTCTAAGAGTACCAGCAGTTCTTTGATGTTCTGCCTTAACGCGACGACAAACATCACATTCAGCAATGAACTTAGCAATTTCTCTCTTCATCCTAGTCCACCAAAATCTCTGGCGTAGATCTCGGTACATTTTTGTGCTACCGGGATGAATCGAGAGGGGTGTGTCATGGGCTTCTTTGAGGATGAGTTGCCTTAGTTCCCTATTCTTAGGTACTACCAAACGATTTCCAAAGAATACCGTTCCTTTACTATCTGTGCAGAAACATTTAGAAACTCCGCTAGCAATGTTCTCCTTGATCCAGCGAACACCTCGTGCACGCCTTTGGGCAACTATGATTTGATCCTCAAGAGTTGGTTTCGCCACCAAGTTGAAAATGAATCCATAAGGAACAATCTCAAGATTAAGCTTTCGTTGTTCCTCATAGAGAAGTGGTTGATACTGTTGTAACATGAGGTTGTTACAACAAGACTTACGACCTAGTGCATCAGCCATGACATTGGCTCTGCCTGGGGTATAAGAAATTCCTAAGTCATAATATTTTATCAACTCAATCCAGCGTCTTTTCCTGAGATTAAGATCTGGCTGGGTGAATATGTATTTGAGGCTTTGGTGGTCGGAATAGATCTCACAACGATTACCAAGGAGGTAATGTCGCCAAGTTGTCAGGGCATGAACTACGACAGCGAGTTCAAGATCATGAGTAGGATAGTTCTCTTCATGTGGACGCAATTGGCGTGAAGCATAAGCTACCACATGTCGATCTTGCATAAGTATGCATCCTAACCCTTGCCGTGAAGCATCACAAAAGATCTCGAAATTGAAAGTGCAATGTATCGACCAGAGGGGGGGTGAATGGGAGATTTTCAATTTTACTACCAGATTTTGGTTTTCTTCAGGACTGAAGCAATCATGAAGCTGAAGAAGTAACCAAAATCATGAAGAAATAAAACTTCACAGAATGTAATCATTAGGGCAGCTCATCATAATGCAACAGAAATAAATCAATTCAGATAAGCAGAAGTGCTTCAGATGCATAGTATGAAGACAAAGAGCAGAGGGAGAGCTGAAGCATATCATATCAAATACTGAAGCTTAAGAGGTTGAAGAGATAGCACCAGAGATTGAAGACATTGGTTTGGTAGACCAATTCAAGTTGCTGTGACAACTCTACGTCTGGTTGGAGAGGCTGAGATTCAACTCAGAAGACATAGTCTTCACCTTGTTCTCCTTGAACTAAAGTCCTCAGACTCCGTCCAATAACTCAGGTGAGTCTTCAAGGTAGACTCCCGAAACCTTCACAGACTCAGTCACTCCGGGAAGTCACAATTGCATCTTGACTTCCTCAGACTGAAGACATCTACACCGGCTGGAAGATCACAGTCTTCAAGAGTAAAAAGCTTCGGATCACTCGAACCGACTTCCTCAGAAATGCTCAACTACTCAGGCTGGTGGTTTTCCTCACATTGGTTCTTCAGTTTCCTCAGAGGTGGGTTGCTCTCAAATGATAAGTGTCAGTTTTTCTGTCAGAGCAGCCAACCCACAAATGGGGCTGGGGGTGGCTATTTATAGCCGCGGAGCAACCCGAGGTGAAAGGACATAAATGCCCATGCATGCAATTACTCTCATGCCCTCGGAAATGACCGTTGCTAGACAAGTTCTAGCCTCTCACCACGCAACACGTGGCACGGTCAAAGTATTCTCTCTCCAGACTCCTCAACCGAAGTTTAGTTACCTCAGTGTCCTGAAGAACAACGTCTCAGACACATGAGGACTGAACTTCTACTGCAGGAGATTTCTCTCTCTTCAGGAGAACTGCACTTGCAGTCTCCAGACTCCTCAACCAAAGACAAATTCCTCAGTGTCCTGAAGAACAACGTCTCAGACACCCGAGGAACTGAACTTCTACTGTAGGAGATTTCTTAGGGTTTTTCTTCATGATTCCTAACTGAGCACTTCCTCAGACCTTCGGAGCTCGTTTTCTTCAACCCCTCCAACAGTGCGGTGTTTTCCTATGACTCAAGAAGTATAAAAAGTCTTAGCGAAGACTACGCTTCAACTTCGTCTTCAGCGCGAACTTCCTCAGGATCGTCTTCAGCTTCAGCTTCAACCGAACGCTTCAGGATCCTACTTCCTCAGGATTTCGCGCAACTTCATTCTTCAGGAAACACACCGATTTCTCCAATGTTCCTCAACATTTTGGGGGGGGGGGTCGACATTGGTGGTTAAACACCTCATCAGGGACTGTTCTCCTGTGTATACTCACAAACACATCAGTCCCTTAACCGTTTTGTCATCAAACTCCAAAACCTCAAGGGGAGGGCACTTGATGCACTTACAATCTCCACCTTTTTGGTGATTTGATGACAATCAGGTTAAGCTTCAACGGGGATAAAATTATGAGTTTGAAGAATAAAAAAAACTTTGAAGAACATTTTTAACATTAAGCTGAATATAGCGAAGCTCCCCCTGAGGATATGCATATAAGTTGAAGAATGTTTAATATCTAAAGCATTTTGAGGTATATGAGGAGCTCCCCCTATATCCAGGCATTTTTGTAGCAGTGCATGTTATGAAGTGTTTGAGGAATTAAACAACGCACTGATAGAGATGTTTGCAGAGATAATCACATGCATATATGATAAACGTGAGAAAATAGCATGAGGTAACTTAGGAATAGTATCAGGCAAACACCAAAATTACAGTTTACAACTCGTTACAAAAAAAACTGAAGAACGAGAGTTGAAACTGAAGAACCCCATAACTAAAACCCGCTTGAAGACTAACAGATTTCTCCCCCTTTGTCATAAAATGAACAAAAAAAGGGAAAAACTGAAGCTAACGCCCCTTTGAAGTTGCTTCAAGGCTGAGGTGAGGCACGCCTGAGGCAATCCGTTGCAGTGAGAGGACATCCAGCAGTGTCTTCAGCTTCTTCAGCAGTCATCTCCTGGTTTGAAGAATAAGAATCCATAGCCGGAGGAGGAGTTGTGCAGCGTCTGAATTGTCTTGGGGGTCTGATGGCAGGAATCGGAGGCTGTTGAAGCTCCAACTTGGCAAGATCTTCAGGGGTGATTACTTCTCTCATCAGGGCATCAAGATGTTGATATGTATGATGAGCATACTGATGCACTTTCTTCACAGAAGAATGCGTGTGAGCCATATAGCTGAGAATCTCAGAAAACTGACGCTTTACCCAGTCATGATTTCTATCAACTTTCTGATGAAGACTAATCAGAAGCTCTCGATCAGTCATCACTCAAGCCTGAGTTGTATCCTCAGTTGAGGCATGAGTTCTTGTTTCATCAGTTGTGCGAGACTGAGGATGACGAATATTTCCACCGAGGGAATTGGTCGGGAGAACTTCTTCATAGAAGATGCCTTTGACTTTGTCATTTGAAGAAATAGTATGCTGAAGCACTTCGACAGGCGGCAGATAAGTCCTGTGATTCGGGTGATCAGGTTGGAAATCAATTCCAGTCACTGCTCGGATTAGCTTCATGATCCAAGGCGCGTATGGCTTCAGGATATGAGGATTCTGTGCAGCATCAACTAGAGTTCTGAAGAAGAAGTCTGGAACATTGATTGGCCCAGACATGCAGAGGTTGTGAAGTATGTTCTTCATGACACCAATGACTTCTTCAGCAGTGGATTCATAGCCTTTGATGGGGCAGAAGGTCTTCGCCAGAATCCGATACATTGTACTCGGCAGATACTGAAGCTCAGAGACTGGAAACTTTGTGCGAGATGGGGCTTCAGGGGCCTGAGGCTTCATGAGCATGATCATCAGGTCATCTCGAAGTATTTGAGACCCATAGGAGCAGGCAGCAGGGGAAGTGCACTGAGGCAACTCAAGAATGTCAATTTCTTCAGGAACAGTGATGGTGTAGTGATGATGCTCAGTCATCCACTCGAGGACCCAGGTGTTGATATCCAGAGGATTTCCTGAAACATACAACGTGGCATAAAACTGAAGCACAAGCTCTTCATTCCAGTGTATGCATTCAGAGCAGAACTGAAGCAGCTTGGCATGATGCAGATCCTGAAGCACATTGTTGAAGCAAGGAAGGGCTTCCATATCCATCAGAGGGATGTGCTTGTGAGGAAACAGTGTGTTTTTCTTGTAGAGCACTGAAGCATAGTAGTTCTTCTGAGTGGCAGTCCAGAACCTCAGCAGCTTTCGAGGTGGAGCAGAGTGATACGGATTTTGAATCCCCTCTTGAAAGAAACTCATGGCATTGAAGAAATCAGTAGCATCAAAGCTTGGAGTATCATCAGCTTCAAGGTCACGGAAGAATGGTTTCTTCTGCTTCGGACACAAGGACCGAGCTTGAACTGGGCCTTGAGGTGGGGAAGGCGCTTGAGGCACTTCAATCTGAAGAGTAGCTTGAGGCTGAGGCGGAGTCGCTGCAGAGGCATCAGGCACAGATGTGTTGATGTCCTTGGGGAGACGAGGTGATGTGGAATGTTTGTCTTCAGAGCCATCCTTGGAGGCTTCAGCATTTGTACTGGTTTCTGCTTCAGGAGGGGCAGTTGTGCTTTGGTCGGCTTCAGCTTCAGTTTCAGCAGCAGGTGGGTCTGGCTGAGGATCAGCAGTTGTAGTGTCAGCTGCATCAGTATCAGTGGTGGTGTGTGCTGCAGCATCAGTATTAGCAGCAGAATTTGTAGTGTCATCAGCATCAGACGCTGAGGACGATGCACCAACAGAGGCTTCAGACTGCAGAGAAGTGTCAGGAAGCACCTCGGTCATGGTGTTGGAGTGAGGTTCAGGTGAGAAGACAGTATGAGTGGGTGAGTTTGTCAGCCCATAGTCCTCATCATGAATGCGAGGAGTTCAATCATCCATAATATCAACGTCCATGTCTTCAACCTCAGTGATAACTGGTGGCGGTGGGGACGGTGGAGTTGGAACAAGGGGTATTGCAGCAGGGGGTGGAGTGAAGACTATTAAGCTGCGCTGAGGATTTTGAGGTGGATTTGAGGCAGCAGTGATATGAATGGTGGTATCAGCGGGCTGTGTTGTAGGAGGAGCGGAGGAAAGGGGTGTAGCATCAATGGGGTCCTCAACAGCAGGCTTCTTTGCAGCAGGTGGAGTTGAGGGTTGTGCTTCAGGCGTGCGCTTGAGGTTTTTGGCAGAGGCATCAATGGGGACTGAGGAAGCCGGCTGTCGAAGCTTCATCAACTTGGTCATCTGTTGTGAGATCCGTTCCTTGGATTGACCAATATAAGCACGATTGTCAGCGAACTCAATGTTGAGACGTTGAAGTTCGCATTGATGCGCAGTAAACTCCTGAGGAGTAACTTCAGTGATAGGTTTCTTCTTGCAGTCACTGTGGACTTTCTTCAGTTTGGCCTTCAACTGTTTCTGAAGATCACGTTGATGAATCTCATTTCTGAGGAACTGTTGAACATAGAACTTGATGTCTTTCGGAATGTCCAAATCATCAAGCGGAGTGTCAGGCTTAACAGACCAAATTTCAATGTACTCCAAGATCTTCTTGGGATCAAGGAGAAGCGGGATGTATGAACCCGTTGCTTCAGCTTTGCGTCTGGCCGCAGCACGCACGTATTCAATCTTATCAGCTTCAGTGGCGACGAAGCCGGCCAAATCCTCAAATTCATCTTCATGATCAGAGGATTGAGGAGTATGATGAATGGCGCAACGCATAGCAGTTTTCTTTGGTGAGGGGCGAGGGCCGCGTTGAAGAACAGTTTTGGTCTTCAGCTGAGGCTGAGGCATTGTGGTTGAGGCCTCAGGAGCATGACCAGATTCATCAGTGCGTGTCCTTGAGGAGGGGGAAGCCCCATCCGTGCGTTGACATGAGGAGCCAACAACTTGAGGCTTAGCTGAGGTCTTCTGAGAAGGTTTCATGCCAGGAGCCTTTTTGCGGTGCTGAGGCAGTTGTTGTTGTCTGGGTTGAGACTGATCTTGAGGCGGAATCTGTATTGAAGCAGTCAAGTCACGGACCAGATTCTTGACACGGCTGCGAGTGCGCTTGAGGTACTGTTCATGTGCAGCAGGAAAGTCTTCAGGAGTATGCAGTGTTGTGGGATCAAGAATGACTCCAGGAGCTGGTGGAGGTCGAGCCTTGATACCCAAGGTCTTCAGTGGCGGATTTACTGCAAACATTTCCTCATGCTGAGGATTAAGCCATTGATAGGCTACCCAACGCTTGGCCCATTCCCTCGTGATTTTCTGTACCCGTTTCTTACGTTCATCAGCGGTTTCACGTTCAGGAGTCTTCAGCTTTTCATATAGCTTCGGGGGCAAGTCTTTAGCGGTATCAGTGTGCTTACATCGAGGAGCCATTTGCTTCAGCGGTGGAGACTGAGGAATTGTACGTTCGAGCTGAGCTGCAAATGAAGTGAGACTATGAGAACCATACGATTCCTCAGCAGACATGTACCTGTGACAGAATTAAGTTGCGAGGGAAGTGGGGTACGGTTATATGCGTTCATGAGGAATAGGCTGAGGAAAACAAAGGAATGAGGCATAGGTATAGGTCTCAGAAAGCTAGCAGTACATTGGAGAATTAACTGGTTTGAGGACACAACAGTACTGAGGAATAAGACGCTGAGGAATAAACCACTGAGGAATAAGCATACCAGACTTGAGGCGAATGCTGAGGAACAATGAGTCTTCGTCCCTGGCGACGGCGAACTCCGACGATGTTAGTGCTCGAGCTTGAGGAGCTCAAGGGCGGCGGCGCGAGAGTGAGGGAGGCGTTGGGGGGTAAATGACCGAAGGAGGGGGTAGAGGGGTATTTATAGAGGGGTAAAAGCTGAGGGGTTGCGAAATTTGTGGACCAGATTGCCCCTGATTGTTGGGATCCTCAGTGGATATCTTGATGGTGGATAAGCACGACGTGCGGTAAAATCGCAACAAATTGAAGACAGTTGTAACAAAAAATCCGTGATTTGAGAAACTTGAGGACAAAGGCTGAGGATGAAGACAGATGGTTTCAGGTTGAGGAATACATGATTTCCGGATGAACACATATGAGATAGACAGATTAGATAAGTGAGCACAGAGGGACGGGTCCGATCACGTTCACCTAGATGAAGAAGCAAAAGCTGAAGATCAATAACTATAGGTGAACGTTGTTGAGGACAAACACGGTAATCATCAGAAATGAAGACTTCGAATCCTGAGGAAGCTGAGTAACAACACATCCTGAGGAAGTTGAGGAACACCAAATCCTGAGGTGTTTGGGCGGTGGCGCTACCCACCTTATAGGGAATGTGACACTTGATACCATACAATTGTCGTATGGATCTTGAGTCAATTCCACGTTAATTTCTTCACACTTAGCAAGGTAGTTCCTCATGAGTTGAAGAGTACGACGCATCGTGTGTTGTGCTTCAGGAGTCAGGTCTTGAAGCACATAAGTATAGCAGAGAACCAATCATGGAGCGGTATACCTTCTGATCGTAGTCCTTGCCATTTTCATCAGGACCGAGGCATCCGTTTGTAGGCATCGGGGTCTTGATACCTTTGCAGTCTTGCACCCCGAGTTTCCTGAGGCATTTCTTGAGGTACTTCTCTTGAGAGATGAAGGTGCCATTGCGTTGCTAACGAATTTGAAGCCCTTGCTGATGAGGAAGTCACGCAATGTGTCATACCAAGCCCATGGGGTTTGCTTCAGTCCATACAGAGCTTTCTTCAATCTGTACACCATATCAGGCTTCTTTGCGTCTTCAAAACCTGGAGGTTGAGCAACATATACTTCTTCCTCGACATTACCATTGAGGAAAGCACTTTTTACATCCATTTGATATAGCTTGTGATTATTATGGTTAGCGAATGCAATTGTTTTCTTCGATGAAGGACTCAGAAAAGATTCTATGAGAAGATTTATGTCACCAGTCATATGATTCGTGCATCCACTATCCATAATCCATTCAGTTCTCCCCGAAGAATTTTCCTACAGAAGAGTTAGTATCTCACACAACAAGTTATGAGCCAGCATCAGTTTGAAGAATTTGTGTATTCTTCAGGACTGTATTCCTCAGGATTTTAAGCCTCAGGATTTCAGTATAACAATATTCTTCAGCTGACACATAATTTTCGTCCTGGGCATAGGATCTGCAATATGGTTAGTTTGCCTCAGGACGCGTTCCTATAGAAGAGATTAGTTCTTCTTAACCACCCACATTCGCACGGGTGGTTTTGAAGCATTTGAGGAACGACGAGGAGAGTATTGCCTCACGAGTGAGGTATCAGGATAATCATAGGAGTAAGCATTCTTGTTCTGAGCTTCCCTATGAACAAAGTGATTAGATGAAACATGCTCATATTCATGACTTTTTGAAGAATTGTCCACTGAGGACATCCTCAACTCATTTGCATCTGCATTCACAAGAAGGTTAGTGATGAGGTCCTTCTGAACCCAGATCTGCTTGACTGGAGGACCGTTCCTGCAGTTAGTTCCGATGTATCTGGCGAATACCTCACCATTACCATTCTTAAACAGTTTATAGTTTGGGTCAAAAGACTCATTCATCACAACTGAAGAAACAGTATCATAACCAGATAAAGTATAGGTATCAGGAGGAGGCGTCTTTGCCCGAACCCAAGTGGTCTCTGGATATTATTCAGGTTTCCAGTAAGACCCATCAGGGTTGAGTTTCCGAGTGAATGCGACACCTTCTTTCCTCGGGTTCCTGTTGAGGATCTGTTTCTTGAGGATGTCACAAAGGGTCTGATGTCCTTTCAGACTCTTGAACATGCCGGTTTCCAGTAGACTCTTCAACCTAGCATTTTCTTCAGCAATGTCTATGGCATCCTGAGATGAGGGGTTAGATACCACAGAAGCAATAGAAATAACAGAGTCTGAAGACATTGAGGAACTAGGCACAAAGATGATACGATCATGTTCAATACATTTTAAACAGGGAGGATTAAATCCTTCTTGTGGCATGATGATCTGTTGGGAGAGGAGTGAATCATTTTCTTTCCTCAGATCGTCATGAGACATCCTTACGCGTTCAAGTTCTTGTTTCCTCATGAGGAACTCATGAGCCAACTTTTCATGATCGATAAGGAGTGCCTCATGACGATTGAACAAGTCATCAAACTTTGACTGAAGAATTTTTGATTCATCAGTCAACTTTTGAGTCTTCGTCATTTCCTCAACCAACATATCATCACTCTTGTTTAGTGAGATCTGAATCTTTTCAAGTGCACGTTGTTGCTTAGATGCAAGTTTAGCAAGTTTAGCATAGTTTTCATCAGGTTCTTCATCAGAGGGATCATCTGATGATGAGTAAGAAGATACGTTGGAGGACTTGGCCATGAAGCAGAAGGAAGGGGTTGTGTCTTCAGCTTCATCATCAACATGTGATAGACCAGATTCCTCAGTGCTGAAGATTGACTTTGAGACAAGCGTCATGGAAAGAGCCAGACCGGCCACACCCTCAGATTCTTCAGATTCTTCTTCCTCAGCATCAGGGTTGGAACCAGATTCTTCCGAGTCCAATTCTTTTCCGAGATATGCGCGAGCCTTACGGGAGCTGCTATTCCTGTATCCAGCAAGCTTTGAGGATCTTGAGGATTTCTTCTTAGTAGTTTCATCAGCACTGTCATCTTTCCCTTTCTTCTTCTTCTTCTTCAGTCTAGCTTCCTTTTCCCACAGAGGACACTCAGCGATGTAATGCCCAAGTTTCTTGCACTTGTGGCAGACTCTCTTTCTTGCTTCGACAGAGTCATCATCTTTGCTTTTTCTTGAGGACGATCTTGAGGAATTTCCGAAGCGATTCTTCTTCGTGAATCTTTGAAACTTTCTGGTGAGGAGAGCAAGTTCACGGCTGAGGGTTTCAGGATCATCAGTATCAGCCTCAGACTCTTCATCAGAGGACACTCTTCGTGCTCTAGCTTTTAGCGCGCGGACCTTAGGCGTGGAGCTGTATAAATCTCGTTTTTCAGAGAGCTTCAGTTCATGAGCATTGAGGCGCTCAAGAATGTCCGTTGGATCCAGAGTCTTGAAGTCAGGCCTTTCTTGAATCATCAGTGATAGGAACTCAAATGAGTCATCCAGTGACCTCAGTAGTTTCTTCACAACTTCATGATCTGTGATATCAGCGGCACCCAGTGCTTGAAGTTCATTGGATATGTCAGTGAGTCTGTCAAAGGTTTGTTGCACGTGCTCATTGTCCAGCCTCTTGAACCTGTTGAAGAGATTGCGGAGTGTATCAACCCGAGAGTCTCGTTGAGCAGAGACTCCTTCATTGACTTTAGACAATCTTGTCCATATCTTCTTTGCAGTATCCAGACCACTGATACGGTTGAACTGAGCCTTTTTGAGATGACCACCAATGATGCTTCGAGCTTTTGCATCAAGCTGCCAGTTCCTCTTGACAACTTCAGGAGCAGTCATCACATTTGCTTCAGGAATGCCTTGATCAACAATATCCCACAGATCCTTGTCAATGGCTTCAAGATGCATCCTCATCTTGTTCTTCCAATATGGATAGTCTGTCCCGTCGAAGATGGGGCAGTTTGAGGCAACACTCATTGTACCTGAGGTCGACATAACTAAAACTCCAGGTGGTTAAACCGAATCACACAGAACAAGGGAGTACCTTGCTCTGATACCAATTGAAAGTGCAATGTATCCACCAGAGGGGGGGTGAATGGGAGATTTTCAATTTTACTACCAGATTTTGGTTTTCTTCAGGTCTGAAGCAATCATGAAGCTGAAGAAAATCATGAAGCTGAAGAAGTAACCAAAATCATGAAGAAATAAAACTTCACAGAATGTAATCATTAGGGCAGCTCATCATAATGCAACAGAAATAAATCAATTCAGATAAGCAGAAGTGCTTCAGATGCATAGTATGAAGACAAAGAGCAGAGGGAGAGCTGAAGCATATCATATCAAATAATGAAGCTTAAGAGGTTGAAGAGATATCACCAGAGATTGAAGACATTGGTTTGGTAGACCAGTTCAAGTTGTTGTGACAACTCTACGTCTGGTTGGAGAGGCTGAGATTCAACTCAGAAGACATAGTCTTCACCTTGTTCTCCTTGAACTAAAGTCCTCAGACTCCGTCCAATAACTCAGGTGAGTCTTCAAGGTAGACTCCCGATACCTTCACAGACTCAGTCACTCCGGGAAGTCACAATTTCATCTTGACTTCCTCAGACTGAAGACATCTACACCGGCTGGAAGATCACAGTCTTCAAGAGTAAAAAGCTTCGGATCACTCAAACCGACTTCCTCAGAAATGCTCAACTACTCAGGCTGGTGGTTTTCCTCACATTGGTTCTTCAGTTTCCTCAGAGGTGGGTTGCTCTCAAATGACAAGTGTCAGTTTTTCTGTCGGAGCAGCCAACCCACAAATGGGGCTGGGGGTGGCTATTTATAGCCGCGGAGCAACCCGAGGTGAAAGGACATAAATGCCCATGCAATTACTCTCATGCCCTCGGAAATGACCGTTGCTAGACAAGTTCTAGCCTCTCACCACGCAACACGTGGCACGGTCAAAGTATTCTCTCTCCAGACTCCTCAACCGAAGTTTAGTTACCTCAGTGTCCTGAAGAACAACGTCTCAGACACATGAGGACTGAACTTCTACTGCAGGAGATTTCTCTCTCTTCAGGAGAACTGCACTCGCAGTCTCCAGACTCCTCAACCAAAGAAAAATTCCTCAGTGTCCTGAAGAACAACGTCTCAGACACCCGAGGAACTGAACTTCTACTGCAGGAGATTTCTCAGGGTTTTTCTTCAGGATTCCTAACTGGGCACTTCCTCAGAACTTCGGAGCTCGTTTTCTTCAACCCCTCCAACAGTGCGGTGTTTTCCTATGACTCAAGAAGTATAAAAAGTCTTAGCGAAGACTACGCTTCAACTTTGTCTTCAGCGAGAACTTCCTCAGGATCGTCTTCAGCTTCAGCTTCAACCGAACGCTTCAGGATCCTACTTCCTCAGGATTTCGCGCAACTTCATTCTTCAGGAAACACACCGATTTCTCCAATGTTCCTCAACATTTTGGGGGGGTCGACATTGGTGGTTAAACACCTCATTAGGGACTGTTCTCCTGTGTATACTCACAAACACATCAGTCCCTTAACCGTTTTGTCATCAAACTCCAAAACCACAAGGGGAGGGCACTTGATGCACTTACAGAAATCCTTTTTGGTGTCTAGAGGCGCAAGTACGGGTGCAGAAGTCAATCTTCTTTTTAGCTCTTGAAAGCTTTCCTCGCACTTGGAGGTCCATTCGAATTTCTTATCTTTCTTGAGGAGTTCAGTTAGAGGCTTTGCAATTTTGGAGAAGTTCTCGACGAAGCGGCGACAATAGCTTGCTAAGCCAAGAAAACTCCTAACCTGCTTAACCCATTCAGGTGGAGTCCACTCAAGGACGGTCTGAACTCTCTCGGGATTGACAGCAATGCCTTTGGCAGAAATCACGTGGCCTAAGTAGGTCACTTTTGGTAGCGGGGGCATTAGTTAAACCGAAGGACATAACGGTGTACTCATAAAGACCATAACGAGTTGTGAAAGCCGTTTTGGGAATGTCCTCGTTTCGGATTTTGATTTGAAGATGACCTAATCTCAAATCCATCTTGGAGAAGACAGAGGATCCAGCAAGCTGATCATAAAGATCATTGATCCAGGGAAGTGGGTACTTGTTCTTTATCGTTGCTAGATTTAGGGGGTGATGTCTACGCACATCCTTTCTATTCCGTCTTTCTTCGTTACGAACAGAAAGGGGCAACCCCATGGCGATGAGCTAGGGCGGATGAAGCCTTTTGCCAACAAAGCTTCAAGTTGGATTTTGAGCTCAGCTAACTCACGTGGGGCCATTCTATATGGGCGTCTGGATATTGGGGCGGTTCCTGGGATCAGATCTACCACAAACTCTACAGACCTGTCAGGTGGTATGCCTGGCATCTCTTCTGGAAAGACATCCGGGAAGTAAAGAACCACCGTAATATCTTAAAGATCAGGAAGTGGAAGCACATTTAAAGAATGCACCTGGGTTTTAGAGCTTGGTGAGGTGTACTTGATTGTCTGGCCTGAAGGATGGGTGAGTTTAACCGACTTGGCTTTACAATTAAGGACAGCATTCTGTCTTGATAACAAATCCATACGTAAGATCACATCAATGTCTGAAGACTTGAGGGCTATAAGTGAGGCAAGGAATACTAAACCCTCAATAGCAACTTCATTTTCATGACTCACCATGGTGTGTGCCATCTGGATCTAGGGGCTTGCACAACTAAGGGGGTGGATAACATCGAAAAAGAGATGCCATGTGACAGTGCAAAATCCTGGGATATGAATGAGTGAGATGCTCCTGGGTCAAAAAGAACCGAAGCTGGGGTGGAATTGACAGGAAGGGTTCCGAGTACAACATCGGTTGACTTGTGGGAATCCAGAATGGATACATGATTCACATAACCATGTTCATAGGCAGGAGGCTTGACATTGGAAGTTTTGGGTGGTGTCTTACCACGACGAAAGGCTTGCTTTGGATTAGGTGTGGTGGCTACATGATTTTGAGGACACTGTTGAACATTGTGGCCTGATTGTCCACATTGGAAACAAATGCCACGTGGAATGAAAGGAACATGAGCACTTGATTGTCCAACAAAATTCCAAGGAGGAAGATTGGGTTGAGGTGGACGATATATGGTGGTTGGGGGTCTAGAAGCACTTACAGCATGACTGACATCACTGAAGGGAATCCATACACAGTGTTTCCGAGAACCTGAGCTATAAGATGGTGCAAACTCACGATCATGCTTACGAGACTCTTCGTACAACTCATTTCCATACTCATCCTTGAAGGATTTGTCGACCAAGTCTCTGAAGTTGACGAACTCGTGAAGATTCAGGTCATGACGAAGGACGGGCCTAAGTCCCTTGCGGAACCTTGCTTGTTTCTTGGCATCGGTGGATACTTCTTCTTCTGCATAACGTGCTAGACGAGTGAACTCAGTCCGATACTCATGAACAGACATCTTTCCTTGGGTCAGATTGCAAAATTCTTCTCTCTTGCGCTCCATTAGCTGATCCGGAATATGATATCCTCGGAAGTCATCAGAGAACTCTTGCCAAGTCACCACATGACCTACTGGTTGCATTGCTATGAAGTTCTCCCACCATTGAAGAGCAGCACCTTCCAAAAAGTATGCCGCGAATAGCACACTATCACCAGAAGCAACATGGGTTGTCTCAAGCTTACGCTCGAGGGAATGAAGCCAATCATCGGCATCAAGGGGCTCGGAAGAACATCGGAATACTAGCGGGTTGAGGAGAATGAAGTCCTGGATGGTAACAACACTATGAAACTGATGAGAAGTGTTCTGCTCAATACGCTCGAGAAGACGTGTCTGATCACGACGATTCTGCTCAGCCTCCATCATGATTTCCTCTGTAGAAGGCGGTGGTGGAGGATCTTCATCATCTCTATTACCGGGACTCAAATCAACACAACAATTTCCACCTGACATTCTGTGTGATAAGAATCAACAATCAGAATAGGATTTAGGACACAATTCTATGCTAAGATAAAAAACTATAATGCAAAGGCTTCAAAGTCACAAACGGACAGCATAACGGCTGTGCCAGGATGAAAAATGAGACAACCAGCAAGATAACAACATCACTTCCAAAGAAGCACTATGGAATGATGACTCTGGAAAACAACAACACACCTACAGCTAAAAAGAAGCAAACAACGAGATGTCCTAGTAAAGACATAGATGAGCCTAGTCCTATCTTCCCGTAGAATAAGATGAGGATGACTCAGAACTCAGATTGATGAGGGTAAGGAGAAAAAGAAGTCTTACGTTGTTGCCTTATACCCAAAGTAACTATATAACTATAGAATGCTAGACTCCACATCGTCCAAGGGTTTGGTAATCCTACAGACAGTCCTGCTCTGATACCAAGTCTGTCGGGACCCGGGGTTTGCGTATGTAATTCCAGTCACAACTCAACCATATGGAGAGCCGAGAGTCGTACCCACTTGTCTAAGCAGACAAGGCCAAGCACAGAACACTCTCGGATAGCATCGTACGTGAGGGGCATCCCATCCAGGCCGGATGATCAACTGAGATGGGTCCTCATCGTCCGCTCACAAGTCTAAATGATTATGGGTAGTGAAATCCCATACTCATAGACAAGTCGCCTCAACCATATTCTCGATTGAATTATAACACTTACATAAACAGACTCCAGCCCGGTCACCTAGACGGGATCTCAGGCGGGCTCGATCATACAACAAAGTGTGCCATGTGACAGAGTCACGAGCAATCACATCGCGATGCCCCAAGCTGCGCACATCTAAGGGCCACTTGGTGTATAAAAGACCACCGGCAAGAACACAACTAAGCTATCGAACCCCACACTAAGACATGCACGTTATAATCATACACGCAGCATACATGTCTAGTGTAAACAGCAGGTAATCACAACATGAACTCTACAAACTCATAGTCTTTATAACTTCTGCTAAACAGAGCAGACATTGTAGTTGTATTACAAGCAGAGATCACAGAGGGCACAGGCTGCTGTCTGGAACTATACGACCTGGTCCATGTCGAGCTCGAGGTAGAGGCCACCATCAGGGTCAGTGGTCTCGTCTCTAAAACATAGAATAAGAAAACGTGAGTACAAAGACGTACTCAGAAAGACTTACATAGGAACTATACTACTCATGCACATGTATCAAGGCAAAAGGAGGTGGGGCTTCATTGCAGAAGTGCCAGCTTTGACTTGGCTAGTCCTGTACTACGAATACCAGAAAGAGGTAAGGAGCGTCCACGAGTCCAAGTAACAAGTCTCCAACCAATACACCGCTATGGATACTTCCTCGACTTCCCCACGAGGAAGCACGCCATAGCACTCACACTTATCTTGGCAAGTTTTAAGAGTAATCGTTCAAGTTGTCTATGATCCATTAAAGGTCTCCAAGTAGTCCAATAACCGCGGACACAGCTATTCGAATAGTTTATTATCCCTGCAGGGGTGTACTGCTACACACACGCCTCATCAGTTACCGCCTGGGGATGGACCCTTCAAGTGAGTAACGGCGAGGATGCCGCCGCGACACTTCACTCACGGCACCATCTCTAGTCCTAGGGAGTCGCCTATTTGAGTTGGGACCACGATCAGAATCCAGCCGATTTTTCCGATGCGGACTCAAACATTGTGTGACCGCCATCAAGCTCAACTCGATCATGATCAACTTATTCAACGTGCCCACAACCTACGCCAACCACTTACCTTGGTTCCACCTGCTTGAGATCGTTAAAGGGCGAACTACTTACGACTCTTGGACTTGGTCCGGGGTGAGGTACTAGGCCGAGAGGGGTCAGTGAGCCCAATGTGTGGTCGTACTCTTAGTCTTGGATAAAAACACAAGAACTCGGGCTTAAGGCAGTGTTCAACGAGACAACCCACTGTGTACTCCTACAAAGCCTCTCATCGTTCACCTTGTTTAGGGTAGATTCACCAACACGTTACCACCACCATTCACATGATCACTACCATCCCGACTCACAACAAAGTAGCCTCATTGTAAATCTAAGCATGCAATAAGCTGTAACTGTTGCAGGGGCACAAGATATCAACCAAATCCTACATCTGCTAGGATTGTGGTTTGCTTACTACTGTGAGAAAATGATAGGTCATGCAAAGGAATAGGTTCAACTAGCGGTAGAACGGATCATGGTGACATCCTAAACATGCATAAGCGAGAAGGAGAGGGAACTGGGATTTTATAGACATGATCAAAGAGGGGGTGCTTGCCTTGCTGACGATCACGATGTAACACTCTTCTGATGTGAGGTTGAACTCGTCTCCGAGATCAACTCTACCGAGAAGAAGCAATCACCGAAGCACGGGAGTTAAAGCACAATCAAGATAATACAATGCACATTCAATATGCAAAACATAACATGTCAATGTACTGATGTGATCTATGTTTAGCTTGCAACATGTTAATTGAAGTTGATTTGAAAAGTAAATTCAAATTCAAACTCCAAATGTATTCAAATTGGTCCAAGTTGCATTTGCTAAAGTTTGTTCATTGGAAACCAATTGGTCATGTGTGTGAAATGCTTCTGAAGTGTAAGTGATCATCTTTGCATTGCATTGGTTGAAGTTGGAAAGAACATGGCATTTAATTTGATTTAATTCCATTTAAACCAAATAGCAAAAGCTACTGGTCCCATTTTAAGATCAACTCCAACATAGCTGAAAGTTGGAAATTTGGATAGAGGATTTTCTCCTGATCAATTTTCATATAATAATCATTTCAATTGGAGTTACGGTTTAAAAGATATTCAATTTCAAAGTTTTGCATATTTTCTGGAATTTCTGATTGAAATTAAATCATTTTGGATTTACTGCGTCAGCATTGCATCATGCTGACATCAGTGGCGTTGACTGGTCCAGCTGACCAGTGGGGCCCGGATGTCAATGGCTGGGGGGTTAAATCCCGGTTTAAATTAAACCGACTGGTTTAATTAGCCGCTAGGGGGGCCACTGTCAGCCTCTGTAGGGGGGGTTAAGAGCTGGGTTAGGGGGCTAATGGCTCGGGCGGCCGGCGGAATGACGCCGGTGCCATTGCGCATGGCGGCGCCTTGCCAGAGTCGAGCTCCCGAGCACGGGGAGGCACGGGGAAGGCACCCGCAGGTAGCCTGCGGCCTCCCGCACCTGATGGTGCACACGGGGCACCAAGGGGGGGCTCCTGGCCACGCCGGCGAGCAAGCCCGCGGAGGCAAGCCCACGGACAGAGTGGGGACGGTGATGCACGAAGAGGGGAGGAGCACTGCGAGGGGGAAACGAGGCGGCGGCTCACCAGGAGTTCGATGGTGGGCACGGCGAGGCGGAAGAGTTGCTAGCGGCGGCGAATTCGACCATGGCGTCCTCGTTGGCCGGCGGAGAGGAGTTGAAGTGTGCGTCCTCTCCAGTGAAGCCCGGCTAGAATTGACGATGCAGGTTGACGAAGACTATGGAGGCAGAGCTTCTGGACACGGCGGTGTGGCGAGGGGAGCAAGGTCGCCGCGCAGGCGCACGAAGATGGCCGGCGGCGAGCTTCGGTTGCGCGCGAGAAAAGGAGAGGGAGAGAGAGATGAGGACCAGAGAGAGGGGGGAGAACCTGGGCGTCTCCAGGCGTCCACGGGGAGGAGATAGGGGCCAGGGGAAGCAGCACGTGGCCCGGGCGACGGCATGCTCGCCATGGCGGCGAGTTGCCTGCTTTGCCACGGGTAGAAGACGACCCTGCCCCTGGTGGGCTGGGCCGGCTTCTAGCCAGGCTGGGCCAGGTAAGGTGGGCTTTTGCCCTTTTTCTTTGTTTTTCTTTTATTTCTTTCTGTTATTTGTTTTGCTCTTTTTTAAAAAAAATAGCTAGAGCATTTAATAAAATTCCCAATCATTTTTATAAAACCTAGATGACTCTATAGAAGTCAACCCCAAGTTTTGGGAATTTTTGAAATTCAAATTATTTGAATTCCAATTCAAATAGACAATTGATTTAATTTCCAAGCCACTATTTGGATTTTTGAAAAATCTATGAGCATGGGATTAATCCCAAATCACTTTTAAAATGATCACACTCATTTTTAGGATTTTTCAACATATCCAAAAGAATTTTGGAAAAAGATTTATTTCTGGCCTTTTTATTTAATTCATTTAGGGCTTTTCTTTTCCCCCATTTCTTTTTCTTTTGCATTTTTTTTCATGATGCAAAAATTCTAGCTTAGAAAAGCACAAACCTAAATTAGGGTTCTGACACATACCAGGGAGTATTGCCCAAAATCTCAGCCCGAATGATGGGTCGTAGATAGAGATCGAAATTCTGGACGGAGAGAAGCAAGAACGCAAGTTCCAGGTGCAGAACTCGTGTTTTGGGGAGGAACGAAAGAGATAGGAAGAAGACTCACCTGAAGGTGGGACCTATGGGCCCCAGGCGCCCTGTGGGCGCGGCCAGGGGGCTGGCCGCGCCAGCTGGCCGCCTGGGCCACTGGTGGGCCCCCTGGTCAGCCCCAAGTGCCTCTGGGTCACTCCCGGCATGGAAATTTTTAATATAATTTTTCTGCAATGTTTCTGAAAACTTCACTGTTGAAAATTTTCCGAAGTTCAAAAAGATGCGAAACTTTCTGAAAACTTGAAGCAGTGATTATAATTGTGAAGCTTCAAAAACATATAAACTTGGTACTGCAAGGAGAATAAAAGCTAAGGCAAATGAAAACATAACTAGCTCTACTTTTTACCTATATAAAACATGCCCACTAGCAAGTTTGATCAAGTCTTACCAACGAACCGGCGATATATAGAGTAGAAAGCTTCACCTCTCATGAAGTGATCATTGCACCTTTACTTTAATGGACATTGTCCCCACCATGATGGTTTTGTATTTGTGGTGCATGTGTAGAGGACAATCCCATTCTCCAATCTTCACGGTCTCGATATTCTCTATTGATTTAAGGCCATGCCTTTTGTCAAATTTCTTTGGAAAATACACCGTGTGTTCTTTATCGTCTACATTGAAGGTGACCTTTCCTTTATTGCAATCAATAATGGCACCTGCGGTGTTAAGAAAAGGTCTACCAAGAATAATGGACATGCTCCCATCCTCGGCCATGTCAAGCACAACAAAATCAGTAAGAATTAAACAATTAGCAACTTCAACTGGAACATCCTCACAAATACTAAGTCCTGGAGAGCTAACAATCTCGTCTTCTACTTGCACTTGAGAATCTTGCTCGATCCTCTTCGGATGCCCCTCAGGATAGAGTGGGTCCTGGTGTGTGTTCCACCCCTGGTTTTGATGCCATAAGCTTTTATGTCATGTTTGGAATTGTTAGCAAGAAAATCTTTTTGCACATTAGAAATTTGTTCAAGCTGAGTTTGAACCATATGAAAATGCTTAACAAGACATTTAACATCATTAACTGTTCTTTCAAGAACACCAAGTAAACGTTTGATAACAAGAGAATTATCATGCAACTGGCTTTGTATCCTCCTATTAAAATTGTCATGCTTAATATTAAAATTATCAAGCTCATCTAAGCATTGGTCGGGAGGCTTACCTTTAGGGATGTCACTTTCAGTAAAGTCTAATAGAGAGTGTACCTCTACCAAGGGAGGGTGAGTAGTAGGTTCACACAACTTCTCGATAGGCGGTAGATTCTTCACGACTTTGGCTTTAATACCTTTCTCCTTAATAGACTTCTTTGCTTCTTGCATATCTTCGGGGCTCAGAACAATCATGCCCCTCTTCTTTGGTGGTGGAGATGGTTCAGGGACGGACCAATCTTCATGCTTCTTGGCAATCTTGCCCATTAATTCTTCAGCATCGGCCGGTGTTCTTTCCCTGAAAACACAACCAGCACAACTATCCAGATAGGACCTGGATTCATCGGTTAGGCCAACATAAAATATATCAAGTAACTCATTCTTTGGGACCTCATGTACCGGTCTTGCCTTAATTAAGTCACAATACCTCCCCCAAGCTTTAGGGAGGTGCTCATCCTGCAACTGTTTAAACTTATATATTCTTTGCAAATCAGCATGTCGCATATGAGCAGGAAAATATTTATCAACAAAAAATTGAACTAAGTCTTGAGGACTCTCAATGGAACCATAGGGTAGTGCATTGTACCAGGATTTAGCATCTTCTTTTAAAGAGAAAGGAAAAAAGCTTGGCCACATAGAAATTTCGTATCTTCTCATCAGTAGTGAATAGGTCACCTAACTCAGCAAGTTTGGTCAAGTGTGCTATAGAATCATCATTTTCTCTGCCATAAAAAGGGCCAGCCTCGACTGTAGATATAAGTGAAAGATCAACAGAGAAATCATAATCAGGATCAGTGATGCATATAGGAGATGTGGAAAATTTAGGATCAGGAATATTCTTGTTCTTCATGGAGTGCTTTTCGAGTAGCTCCTTAATAGCATCAGGGTCAGAGTCGGTACACTCTCTGAGTTCCCTGCAAAGATCATCATCAGAGTAATATAATCATCATCAAGGATCATCTCCTTGAGTTCATCCAAATCTGGGTAACCAAAGGTTCTGCAAGTAGGAATATAGGTAGCAGGAGTCTTGGTCTCGGGTTCTACTGCAGCCTTAGCAGTCTGAGTTTCAATATAGTGACCAAGAAAATTATCATCATCAAGAGTAGTGGAAGCATCATCAAAAGTATCGAACATAGTAACAGACTCAGTAGAAGTAGCATGTGGTGGTAGTGGTGAAGCAAACTTACTTATAACGTAAGGTGAATCAAGCGTAGCACTGGTACTCAGAACGGTACCTTTTCTTGTAGTGGATGGTAGGATCGGAACCTTGGTGACGGGGATGTACCCCGGAAAATCCCATGGTCAGGGACCCTGGGTTAGTCATGAGAGGCACAGGTTGGACGATAGCTCGTCGGCTAACAGGAGGATACGTTCCTGCTCGATATTATTGCTTGGAGATGCGATTACAAGGGAGGCCAAGGCTAGGGTTAAAGATTGCGTCTTGGCCTGTCTCGACGTCTCCCCTCCCAGACCTTATATACTAGGCTAGGTCTCGGGGAGTCCGTCTTGGATTACAGATGAGGTTTCCTAACCCTAAGTTTGTACCGCACGGCAGGTTTCGCACCTTCCTTACGAGTCGTGGACTCCTACGTCGGTGCCACTAGTAAGCCAAGGCTGGGCCCAGGCGGCATCTCTGTGGGCCTTCTGTCTTCGGGTACACCGGGTAGGCCCATCCATAGGAGTCGTGGGGTCACCCCCTCGTTAGTAGCCCCCGAGTGACTGGGGGACTCGAAGAGTCGCGCAGGGACTCGAGTCCATTCTTGCGTCGTTTCGATGTATGCACGGTTCAACCGCAGGTCGTTGGCAGTCTAGGGCCATGACAAAACCTGTTTTGAGGGATTGCTAAGCTGAAAGGGCCCAAGGAGTCGACTGGTCGACCCTTGGTGAATTGCGCTAGTGGCAAAAATCGCAGTAGCCCAATCAAGCTCACGTCCCTCGACATGAGCTTGGAACACTGGTGTCGAGAAAAATTCATGCCGCTGCAGGTCTTACAGTGATCAGTTGACGCCAGTAAGGTTTGTAGCCTAGGCGCGTCCGCCCGGCTTTTTCTATCATGCAAGTGCATGGAAAAGACTGGGAGTGAAATCGCTCTGCGGCAAGTCCAAGCCCGGCCGATCTGCGCAGCGGGGTCTTACCTACACGCTAAGCTTGCATGGCATCTGGGCACAGTGTGTCGTGTTCCAGGAATATGTATTTTTATCGAGGCACGGAGCCTAGTTAGTAATGAACCCACTTGGAATAAACAATCAAGTGAGGTGATTTAGCGGTCGCTCGTGGAGCTTTGTCGAGTGCTCGGGCGAGGAGTAATGTAGAGGAGTATTGGCTCGGGAGGTTTTCGAGTGTTCGGGTATTCAAAGTTCTGCGAGTAATCAGTCGAGTATCGCCTTCTCTATCATGGTGAGGGAGCACCCGATACTCTGGAACTGTACGGTCTGGCGAGTGCAGGTCTTTTTATCTCGTGTCGTGGTGAGGGAGCACCCGAAACTCTCATGGGTGCGAGTAATCACTCGAGCACGTCTTTTCTTCTAGGTGAGGGAGCACCCGAAACTCGCATGGATGCGAGGAATAACTCGAGCACGTCTTTTCTTCTAGGTGAGAGAGCACCCGAAACTCTCATGGATGCGAGTAATCACTCGAGCACGTCTTTTCTTCTAGGTGAGGGAGCACTTGAAACTATCATGAGTGGATACGCTCCCGATGGGAGTAAAATATATTTTGAAAAATGTATTTGAGTTAGTAAAAACGGTGCTTGCAGGCTGCATTTTCTTTTTTCCCTGCCACTTTGATTTACCGTTTCTTGGTAAGGATGACGATCTCCTTGCTGGAGGACCATCAAAGATGATCTGTCTGTGAACCGTCATGTCTTCGTGACCGGTCATAATGATGGCTTTTTGTGGCGTGCTGCAGCCGCCTGTGGAGTTACCGATGCGCGCATTGAAAACGCGCGAGATTTGACGCGTCCAGCATACTGTGCCTCCCGTGTGAAGGCATCTTTGTCTCGGAATTCGAATCGCCTGGCGCGCTTGGTCTTTGAATTAATTGCTTCCGTCGTCTGGGCTTCTGCCTTCCCTTGAGTTTGTACTATAAATAGACCCATCTTGTTCACTTGGCAGCAATGTTCGTCCTTTTCCCATCTTGCTCCTCTTCTTCATCTTCTCATGGGGCCAAAGCGAGGTGTAGGTATGACTAGCCGCGGTTGGGTTCGCCGTGGCCGCGGTGGTCGTGCTCCGCGTTCTTCTCGCGGTCGCTGTCGTGGTGCAGTGTTGATGCCTTCCTCCTCTTCTTCAGAGGAGGGTGTTTGGTGCTATGACTTTCTCCTACGTGTTCGTGGCCGGAACGCTGCTCGCATTCTTCTTCCCTAAGAATTTGCTGCCATTGTTTCTGAGCGTAGCCTGGATGGCCTGCTTCTTCGTCTTCAGGGTTGCTCCCGGCCTCCTTCTTATGTTGAGTCGGAGACCGATAGTTCCCGCTTGATTTTTCTTGGTTTTGGCTGGAAGTCGTTTTCTCGGCGTTTGAACTTGCGCGATGGTGATACTCTTTGTTGCCGTTTTGATGGTGAAGATACTCTCACCATCCACGCTTTTGACCCGAGCGGCAATCGCATGGATCCGTCCTGGCAGGAGAGAAGCAGCGACAATTCCGGAAGGTCGGGAAGTCCTACACCCATGTCTTCAACGGCTTCATCCTCTGGCGACTCCTCGGGTGGTGATGTTGTGTCTTCCAGCTCTGGAGTGGACCTCGACGTCAAGCCATCGATCAAGCAGGCACGCCAGGCGACCTTGCAGAACTGGAGGCAGCGGCGTCATCTTGGTCAGCAGCTCGGGTGGAGCTGGAGAAGAAGTTGGTGGAGCAGGAGAAGAAGCTGGTGGAGCATCCGCTTCGGTGCTCTGCAAATAAGTCGAGCTTCAACTTTTGTTATTTCATTGACATCATGAGTTGGCTGCTTTGACTCCTCCTTTGTCTGTGATGATGCTCACCGTATTGGCGCCAATCTCCCCGGTATGGGCACACATGTAGAAGTCGTAATTCCTTGGGTGATTGGTGCTAAAGTCTTGTCGGCTGCTTGTTTCTTTGTAACTAGGTTAGTTCTCCATGTAATAAAGATTGTCTTCGAGTAATGAGAGCTGCCATCTATCCAATGTACTCGGGTCTTGTAGTGTGTTCGAGTCCTTTGCAATGTGACATGTCTTCGAGTCCTTGTTGTATGAGCTGTTTGTGAATTCTTTCAACGAGAGCTGTCTTTGAGTCCATCACCCCTTGTACTGTGGATTCTATCGGGTGCGCGACAGCGCTCCCGATGGGAGTAGCCCCCGAGGCTACGTTTGAGTCGGAGAGTCGAACGTAGGCTGAGATTTGTTTCCTTTGTCGTTCTTCCATTAATTTTCGTCTTTTATCGGGTGCGCGACAGCGCTCCCGATGGGAGTAGCCCCCGAGTCTTTAGGTGATCGTTGGTGATCAGGTGAAGACTAAAGGATTGTCTGTGTCCTGTGCTCCATCCATATTTCTTCAAAGTACTTGGTGTTTCCATCTGGTTGTAGCCGTGTCTTCCCGTTGATTCGGAACAGTTTTCAGCAGGTGGGCCTGTCGGGGATTTTGCTTCGACCCTTTTAAGTTACGGGCTTTGGGAGAAATGATAGCGTCTCTCGGGGGGAGCTGGTACTCGAGCCCCCGAGTGCTTGAAATAAAGATCGTGTGAGCGACGATAGCGTCTCTTCGGGGAGTTTGTGCTCGAGCCCCCGAGTGCTTTGGGTAAAGATCGCGTAGGCGACGATAGCGTCTCTCGGGGGGAGTTTTGTACTCGAGCCCCCGAGTGCTTTGGTAAAGATCGCGTGAGAGACAATAGCGTCTCTCGGGGGGAGTTTTTTACTCGAGCCCCCAAGTGATTTGGGTAAAGATTGCGTGAGCGACAATAGCGTCTCTCGGGGGGAGTTTTGTACTCGAGCCCCCGAGTGCTTTGGGTAAAGATCCGTGAGCGACAATAACGTCTCTCGGGGGGAGTTTTGTACTCGAGCCCCCGAGTGCTTTGGGTAAAGATCGCGTGAGCGACAATAGCGTCTCTCGGGGGAAGTTTTGTACTCGAGCTCCCGAGTGCTTTGAGTAAAGATCGCGTGAGCGACAATAGCGTCTCTCGGGGGGAGTTTTGTACTCGAGCCCCCGAGTGCTTTGGGTAAAGATCGCGTGAGCGACAATAGCGTCTCTCGAGGGGAGTCAGTACTCGAGCCCCCGAGTGCTTTGTGGTGGTAGCATTTGGGCAACATCATTTTATTGCGTCGAAGGGTTACATGAGCTGCCAGTTGAGCATGACTGGTGGAGACTATGGGTAGAACAGGTGTAGGTTCGCTACGTTCCATGGATTTCCCACGTCCTCGTTAGTCTTCGGGTTCTTTAGTCTATAGGCGTCTCCTCCTATTACTTCTGAAATTATGAACGGTCCTTCCCATTGGGGGCAAGCTTGTGGACTTTCTCTTGTATGAGCCGTAGGATAAGGTCGCCTTTGTTGAACGTTCTGGTGCGCAAGCGACTGCTTTGGTAAGTACGCAGCTTGTCCTGATACCCCTTTGACCTTGCTAGGGCTATGTCTCTTGCTTCGTCTGTTGTGTCCTTGTCATCTTGTAGTGCTTCTTCTGCTTCCTCTTCCTCGTACCCCGAGATCCGGGGTGCCCCGAATTTGAGGTCATGTGGTAGCACTGCCTCCGACCCGTACACCATGAAGAAATGTGTGTACTGGGTTGCGGTATTTGGGGTAGTGCGTAGGCTCCATAGTACTGCGGGGAGTTCTTCTACCCAGATTCCTGCGGCCTGCTCGAGTGGTGCAAGGAGCCGTTTTTTTATTCCTCCGCATACTAGGCCATTTGCTTTTTCCACCTGGCCGTTGGACTGTGGGTGCGCGACTGATGCGTAGTTGATTTTGATACCCATTTATTCGCAGAAGTTCTAGAATTCTGCCGCTGTGAAGTTCGTACCATTGTCCGTGATGATGTTGTGTGGTACTCCGAACCTGAAGATGATTGATTTGATAAAGTTTACTGCCGTGAGGGCTGTGGAGCTGGTGATTGGGGCTGCTTCGATCCATTTGGTGAACTTGTCGACTGCTACTAGTAGGTGTGTTCTTCCTCCCTTTGATGATTTCTTGAGCGGACCCACCATGTTGAGTCCCCAGGTGGCGAACGGCAATGATAATGGTATGGTCTTGAGTTCTGAGGCTGGAGCGTGCGATCTGCTGGCGAATTTTTGACAGGCGATGCAACGCCGCACTATGTCTTCTGCGTTTTTCATGGCAGTGGGCCAATAAAACCTTTCTAAGAATGCTTTGGACACGAGCACTCGACTGCTCGCGTGGTGCCCGCAGGTACCCTCGTGGATTTCGAGCAGTAGGGCTTTGCCGTCTTCTTCGTCAATGCACTTTTGGAGTATCTGGGTGATACTTTGCTTGTATAACTGTCTGTTGATCACTGTGAATGCTTTGGATCGACGACTGATGCGCCGGGCTTCTGTGATGTCTTGCGCTAGCGTGCCTTCGATTAGGAACCGGAGGAACGGTTTCGTCCACGCCGGTCCTTCGAGTGTTGTTGGATCTGTAGATTTGATCGCTTGGCTGCTGCTGCCTTCGGAAGGACTCGCTGATGCCACCAGTGCAGGCTCAGTGGTGTCGTCATCTACAGCAGCCTAGGGTGCTGCTGTTTTTACCTTGATGGATCTTTGGCTGATGCTTTCGAGGAAGACACCGGGTGGTACTGGTCCTCGAGTCGAGCCGATGTTTGCGGGTTCGTCGGCTTCGGTGTTGTTTGTTCTGGGGATATAATTGAGCTCGCAACCGTCGAAGCTTCCTTTGAGCGTGTTGTAGAGCTTCTGATAGGCCGCCATGTTGTCGGCTACTGCATTGCAGTCTTTCATCGCCTGCTGGATGACAAGGTTGGAGTCTCCGTAGATTACAAGGCGAGTGGCACCGCATGTTTTGGCCATGCGCATGCCATAGAGCAGTGCCTCATATTCGGCTTCGTTGTTGGAGGCGTGGCTGAAGTTGATCTAGAGGACGTATTTGAGTTTTGTTCCTTTGGGAGAGACCATAATGACTCCTGCTCCGGCTCCTTGCTGGTGTCTGTACCTCCGTCCACTCGACCAGGAAGTCTGGGGGTACTTGGGACTTTATTGCTGTTGGGTGCTTGAACTGCAGGTCCCGTGGGCTGAGCTCAATGTTCCACTCGGCGACTCGCCCAGTCGCTCCAGGGTTGTTGAGGATGTCTGCGAGTGGTGCGCTACTCACGATTGTGATAGGGTGTTCGTCGAAGTAGTGCGACACCTTTCTTGAGGTCGTGATGATGGCCAGTAGTAGCTTCTGGTAATGCGGGTACCGCTGCTGGGATTTTGTCAAGAGAATGCTGAGGTAGTAGATCGGCCTTTGTATGCTCTGGACCTTGCCTTCTTCTGTGCGCTCGACAACGAGTGATGTGCTTACCACGCTGCCGTGTGCTGCCACATAGAGGTACAACTTTTCTTCTTCTTTGGGTACCGCCACGATCGGTGGGGTCGAGAGTGTCTTCTTCAGGTCCTCGAATGCTTTGCGGGCTTCTTCGGTCCACTCGAATTTCTCCCCTTTTCTGAGCAACTGGTAGAATGGCAGTGTGCGCTCTCCCAATCTGCTGATGAAACGACTCAAGGCTGCGAGTCTTCCGGTGAGCTGCTGTACACCTTTGATGTCGGTTGGCTCCTGCATCCTGGCGATTGCTTGAACTTTCTCGGGGTTCTCTTCGATTCCTCGAGCGGAGACCATGTACCCGAGCAACTTCCCGGTTGGGATGCCGAATGCGCACTTCTTCGGGTTGAACTTGATTCTGTACTTGTTGTGCGCGGCGAAGGTCTCGCGCAGGTCGTCAAATAGCGTGTTTGCACTGTAAGTTTTGATGACGATGTCGTCAACATAGACTTGCACGTTTCTTCCGATTTGCTCTTTCAAGCAGGCTTGCATCATCCGCTGGTATGTGGCACCGGCGTTCTTGAGTCCGAAGGGCATTGTCCTGTAGAAAAATACGCCGTAAGGGGTGATGAATGATGTATTCTCTTCGTCTTATTCCTTCATTCTGATCTGATTGTATCTTGAGTAGGCGTCGAGGAACGATAGTAGATCGCATCCTGCTGTCGAGTCGATTATCTGATCGATTCTTGGCAGGGGAAAGTGATCCTTTGGGCAGTGTTTGTTGACTGGCCCGTAGTCGACACACATTCGCAGCACGTCTGTGTCTTTCTTAGGGACCAGCACTGGGTTGGCGATCCAAGTGGCCTTCTTTGTCTCTCGGATAAATTGGGCGTCGAGTAATCGGTTGACTTCCTCCCCGATTGCTCTGCGCTTGGGTTCTCAGAATCTTCGTAGTGCCTGCTTCACTGGCTTGGTGTTTGGCTTGATGCGCAGCGCGTGTTCCACGAACTCGCGCGGTACTCCTGGCATGTCGGCTGGGCACCAGGCAAAGATTTCGCATTCTTCACGGAGGAAAGCGATGAGGGCAGTCGCTTGCTCTTCCGGGAGGTGGGCGTACAAGCGGACTGTTTTTTCTGGGTCCGTCGGGTGCACCTGGTGGGTGACCGTGTTGCTGTCGATCCTGAAGTCTCGCCCATACTCTTTTGACTCGCTTCGACTTGCTAGTGGAAAGATACTTTTGTCTATCGCCATGGCTGTTTCTGCGAGTTCTTGCTCGGCTCCAAAGGTGTCGGAAACTTTGTGGAAATCGCGATCACATTGGTCTGATTTGATGAAGCTCCCGTTGACTGTAATGACGCCCGCGGATCCTGGCATCTTGAGTTTGACGTAGGCGTAGTGCGGAACCGCCATGAATGGCATGAATGCTGGACGTCCCAGTATGGCGTGGTACTGCGACTTCCAGTAGAGTAGTTCGAACTCGAGGGTGTGTCTTGAGAAATTGCGTCTGCTGCCAAAGAAGACTTCGAGTTCGATTATTCCAAGGGAAGTGGCCGCTTCTCCTGGGACTACTCCATATAGCATGGTGCTTGATTTTTTCCATACTGATCGTGGGATCAGCATCTTGTGTAGGGTGTTGACGAAGATTATGTTCATGCTGCTGCCTCCGTCCATGAAGATTTTGTCCATTTCGTACCCTCCGATTTGGGCATCGAGTACCAGGGGCGCGTGCCTCGGCCTTGGGACTGCAGGTGGGTGATCGCTCTGGTAGAATGTGATCCTGGTTTCTGCGTCGTGTAGCTGGTAGACTTCGACTGTTTTGAGGTTCTTGGCTGCTCTGGCTTGCAGGGTGTAGGCGTCCTGTTGGGTTTGTGATATCTTGCCTTCTTGGATCGTGTACACCTGTTCTTGGGTCGGGTTGGATCGTCTTTCGGGACTTGGAGTCGGCGACTGCTCGGTTCGAAGGGTGCGCTTGGCTTCTCGCTGTTTTTCCTCCTTGAGGCTGTCGGCGAGTTCGGTGAACAGGCGGAAGTTTTCTAGAGTGTAACCTGATCTGATGTATCCCCGGTCGTCTTTGAAGCAGTGGATCGTGCAGGGTCCTTCTAGCTGCTCCTTGACCGTGAGTTTGCTGGATCCGGCGTGCCGTTTCCTCCTTGAGATTCAGAAGAACAGCGCGTGATCCGCCGGGTGCTCGTGGACTCGTGGATCGATTTCGATCCCTACGCTCAGATTCTGGTTCTTTATGAGGTTGGAGAAATCGTCTGGTCTTCGATCTGGGTCGTAGTATTCGCCGGTCTGAGTCTCAGAGTCATTGTCCTGGCGAGCGACAGCTGTCCGCATGGTAGCGGGTCGTTGATGGCTTCTCGCCCCTCGTTGGTTACCCCAAGTGGAAGGTTTGATGTAGCACAACGGCAAGTTTCCCTTAGCGAAGATGCTAAGGTTTAGATTGTCTCCAGTAGGACTCAAGAGATACAAGTAGGTGGTAAAGTGAACAATGGCGCCGTTCACAACCTAGGTTGCTAACTTCACCTGGACCTGCACACACATAAAAAATAACTTTGCTCCCAACGAGTTCAGAGGAGTTGTCAATTCCTCCGGCCTTGTTGTTTACAAAGGATTAACGCAAGAGATAATAATGATAGTGATAGCAACGGAAAAGTAAATACTGAAAGTAAATTGGTAGTGTGAACAATAATATGAAGATGGACCGGGGTCCCGTGATTTTCACTAGTGATGTCTCTCTCCCAAAAGACAATAAAAATGCTAGCGAGGTAAACAAATCACAGTTGGGCAATTGACAGGATTATGAAGGCACCGCAATGCTAACTATGATGCAAAGAAAGGAAGGGCTCAAAAGCAATGGGCAGTATGCCAAGGTAAGTAGACCGAAATCCATCTGCATCTACTACGAATCATCCACCTTGAGATATCTATCCAGAACATCTCGCTGTTATTAAGGTGCGAATCCCACCCAAAGTGTACACTCAAAGCAACAGACAACTGCATTAAAAGAACTTTGCGTAAAGTAAACAATCCTTGCACCCGCAAGTACAAGCACCGTTGTTTTATCCCTGGTGGCAACAGCACATCCCCTAGTCTCATCTTTCTGTCACTCAAGCTAGACATCGAGGGGCTAAACCCACAATCGAGCATAACGCTCTCTCTTGGAGTTGCAAATAAAATACTTGGCCAAAGCAAATACCGCAACGGAGAACATGCAAGAATTTACTCAAGAACAAAATATAAAAGAGAAGAACCAAATATATTACTCATCACAATCTGAACATAGTCTCATAATCCATCAGATCCCAACAAACTCAGCATAGCAATAGCAGAAATTACATAGATGCCTCGATCATGTGAGGCAGCTCACGAGGACTCGAAAGTGGAAGCACAAAAGAGGGAGAGATAGATCACATAGCTACTGGTCACGGACCCATGGTCCAAGGGAAACTAATCACGGTACATATGGGAGGCCTCCATGGCTATGGATGGTCTCCCGGAGGGGGTAGCTTCTCCCGGCAGGGTGCCGGAGCAGCTTCTCCAGGCAGCCCTGATCTTGAAACGGCGGCGGCGGCGGAACAGAGGCGAGATCGCGAAAAAGGAGTTCCTCTTGAGGGTTTCCGTCACGGGGGGTGAATATAGGCGAAGGGGGGCGTCGAGGGGACCCACCAGGCAGCCAGGAGGCCTCCTGGCGCGGCCTAGGGTGGGGCCGCGCCAGGGACCCTCCTGGCTCCCTGGTGGTGGCCCCCTTCGCTGCTTTGGTGTTTCTAGAAGCTTCCGCGACGCTGATTTTTTATCTGATTTTCCTGGATTTTTTGGAGCACTTTTAATGGCCGGAAAACCTGAAATACAATTACAGCAGAAAACAGCAACTAGCAGCTGGGTGCACTGGGTTAATAGATTAGTACAAATATGTTCAAAAGTGTATGAAAGTTCAAGAAAAACATGGCAAAGTCACACAAAACATGCATGGAGCAAGCAGAAATTATAGATACGTTTGGGACGTATCAACATCCCCAAGCTTAATTCCTGCTCGTCCTCGAGTAGGTAAATGATAACAAGCATAATTTATGTGGTCACATGCCACACAACCAAATAAGGACTTTTAAGTAAAGCAATCAAAGCATGCAATTCAATTCAAGTCTTAACAAGCAAGAGTCTATATTAGCATTGACATAAGCAACAAAAGAACAAAAGGTGCAAGAGCTCTTGCTGTCCGTGACTCGAATGTCTCCAAATGGTGTTTGCGTGCAAGCAAGGGAATCGGAAGAAAGAGAAAAAAGGTTGTTGAGAACAACAATCTACTAAAAAGTTCACACTTGGTCTCCTTTGGATTCTTATCTGGACTCGTCCCCAGACCACTAGTCAGGTACAAGTCAAACCGATCCACTCCCTTTCGATATTTTGAGCACTCATGCAATGGATGAGCGTGAGCAAGAAAGTTGACACCTAAAAGGCGAAACAGAAAGAAGGTGGAGGAGGAAGACAAAAAGGTGTGAAAGGCTCACATCAATGAAGACAATCATAGGCGAAAGAAAGCCATATGATAGATATGATGTGAGGAGTAGGGATTGCCATGCAACGGATGCACATGTGAGCTAAGGTAAGCTCTCCAATGGAACTAGTGGGGGTGCATCCAACTTGCTTGCTCAAGAAGACCTAGAGCTCATTTGAGGAGGCTCATCATTGGAATATACAAGCCAAGTTCTATAGTGTGATGGTCCCCACATAGCTATATGCATGATGATGATATCTATGGAGTACAAGGGATAGAATATGAAGTACTAGTGTGGATCTCTCAAAAAGAATAGTAGTATGCCCCCTTCTCTCTTTTTATTTTTCTTTTCTCTTTTTTCTTTTTTTTGTATTTTTGGTGGCCTCAATGGCTCTTTCTATTTAACTCTCATTTGTCCTCTTTGGGATCTTTTAATTTTGTCCTCTTTGGGATCTTTTTATTTTGTCCTCTTTGGGATCTTTTGATTTTGTCCTCTTCGGGATCTTTTCCTCACTTTAGGGGCAATACTCTATATTTTACAAGAATATAGGAGATCTTTCAAAATTTACAAAGGTACTCACATAAAGAAAATGTAACTATCATGAAGTATGTAAATGTATGCCTCTGCCAGTGTAGCAGGATACGCAATGATACTAGCGCGTCATGTAGCAATGTTTATGGCAAGGCCCAACTAGCATGTGGCTCATCGATCAAGCAAGTAGCATGTATGACATGAAGATCAAGTCATGAGAAGGTGGATGTTGCATGGCAATGTATCTCGGAAAGGCTATGGAAATGCCTTGTAGGTAGGTGTGGTGGCTGTTTTGAGGAAAGATATAAGGAGGCTTATGATGACAGAGCGTATCATGCCAAGGGTTTGGATGCACCGGCGAAGTATGCGCCAACTCTCGAGGTGAGAAAGGGCAATGCACGGTACCGAAGAGGCTAGAAAAAGTATAGGTGGGTGGAAGTGTCAACTTTCGAATACTCACATTAGTCCGAAGAACTCATGCACTTATTATCGGTAACTCTCAATCTAATCAGGAGGTTCACAAAGAGACAGGTACCCCGAGGAGGAGTGTATGGGGGTTTGGTTATCCTTGCGCATCCTCGACTCATGGTACGTGAGTGTACTCTAATATTCGAACCCTCCAGAGGTTAGTGATCCATCTAGTAGCTAGAGTTCTGAACAGGGGGTTTTGGTTTTTGAAAAACACACGGATTGCCCAAAATACGACATCTATCACTAATAGGCAAGAGGTCTTCACACCATAAGTTCAACCATTACTCTAGTCAATACCTCAAAACTATTGCAAGTTACTACTACAAAGAGAACAGCAACTTTAACTACCTACTTTCAATCAAGACACAGAACTCAGTGCAACAGGCAAACTCTCTAACAAGATAAAACATGCAACCTATAGAAAGTTCAACCTAAGACAAAAGAAAAGATCTAGAAAAAAAACTAAAGCACTACAACTAAACATAACAGCAGCTAAGAAAAGAAAAAGAACAGCTCACAGATAAAAGAATAAGCATGAAAATCCTATGAGGAGTTCTAGTTCAAGCGGAGCGTGAATCTCTCCCACACAAAAGATTAAGTAAGCTGGGATCTAACTTGTTACTACAGAAAACAAAGCTAACGAAAACTAAAAACGAAACAAAACCTAAGAGCGAGACGCTCCAAGAAAAGCACATAACTCATGAAGTGATAAAAATATAGTGCAACGAGGGACAAACTGATGATTGTTGATGGAGAAGGGGATGCACGGGGGCATCCCCAAGCTTAGACGCTTGAGTCTCCTTGAATATTTGTTGGGGATGCATGGGGGCATCCCCAAGCTTGAGCGCTTGACACTCCCGAATCTTCTTTCATCATCTTCCATCGCGCACTTGAAAACTCCCTTCATACATAACTCATTGTAGACTGATTAGAGAGGTTAGTACCCTAATAAAATAATTTTTCCTCTACTGAAAATAAGAATTTCCAGTAAGAGCTACTGTTTCTCAAGATTGCCAAAAAGTTTTTGCAAAGAAAAAGCAAGCTTAAGGTTTGCAAAAGTACGGAGAGACAAAACGTGGCAGAATCTGTGAAAAACAGAACAGCAGATAGAAACCAATTTTTTAGGGGTACTTTTGCAACTCAAATCAAAAAACTCAGAACATACGGAAGTTTCGTAATTGTATAGAGCATGCTGTGTAAACAATTCAGCTCAAAAAGATGAACTGGGATTTTTCTGTGATTTTTCTAGTCACGAGGACAGAATCTGTTTCCGGGACAGCATGTCACAACTTTTACTTCCCTTGCCGTATGAGGCTAAACTTGGCACAAAGCTTAAAAAATAAAGATACAATGATGTTGCTACAGTATTAACAATCATCAAGACCACTAAGAACAGAACAAAAGAAAAAGGAAAAACCTAAATTCGTTGCGGGCTGCCTCCCGAAAGCACTTCTTTAGAGCCATTAGCTAGGCTTAAAGCAGAAGATCAAGTCTTTTCAAGAGAATAACTAGCCCGTGTAACGGACTCAAAAGGTAACTTAATCTTTTTCCTAGGGAAATATTCCATCCCTTTCTTGAGAGGGAATTGGAATTTGATAGTTCCCTCTTTCACGTCAATGATAGCACCAACTGTGCGAAGAAAAGGACGTCCCAAAATAATTGGACAATAAGGTTCACACTCAATGTCCATAATAGTGAAATCAACGGGAACATAATTGTCACAACCCAAGTTTAGGTAAGTGCTAGGGTTTGTTTGTGCTCTTTGCATCATGCAAAAATTTAAATGAAATTCAAAAATGGGGAAAAGAAAAGCCCTGAGAAATTAATTCAAATGGCCAGATAAAAATCTTTTTCCAAAAATCATTTTAATATTTGGAAAATTCCTATAAATGATGGTGATCATTTTAAAAGTGGTTTGGGTTCATTTCCATGCCCATGGAATATTCAAAAATTAAAAATGTGCCCTGGAAATTAAAATTGACCCCTATTTGATTTCAAATTCAAATATTTTGAATTTCAAAAATGCTCAAATTCTACAAGTGACTTTCTACTGATCACCTAGGATTTTTTAAAATATTTGGGCATTGTTATAAAATGCTATGGTATTTATACCAGAGCAAAACAAATTACAGAAAAAAGGAGAAAAAAAAGAAAGGAAAAGAGCCCACTCACCTGGGCCTAGTGGCCATTTCGGCCCAGCCCAAAAGGGCAGACTCGTCTTCTTCCCTGGACACCCGAGCACGCCACTGCGTGGCATGCATGCCGGCGACGCCCGTGGCCACCTCCTGCTTGGACAGCGCAGAGGCCCTCCCCTCCTCATATCCTCGCCTGGAGAAGGCCCTGGAAGCCTCCTCCATTCCTCCCCTCTCTTCGCTCGCTCTCCCCCTCTCCCTCTCTCGTTTCTAAGCGCACCCGAACCCACACTGGAGCGCCGCCGCTGTGTGCTCGTGGCCAACGACGTCGAGGAGGCAAATCGGCGTGTCCATCGCGTTCCCCGTCGTCGACTTCGTCACCAAGCCAACTTCCGAGTGCTGGAGAGCTCCGACGACGGAAATCGGGCTTTCTTCCTCCGCTAAGGCCGCCGCACGCCGGCGAGGAATTCGTCGCCTCCGGAGCTCCTGCGACCCTGTCGTCTTCTCTGTTAGCACTGGGGTGAGCTTCCCCTTCTTTTGCCCCTTGCAGCACTCCTCCCCGTGGACGAAATCACCGCACCCTTCGAGCTCAACTCCGACCGCCGCGCGCAAGTCGTCGCCGGTGGAGTTTCCGGCAGCCCAAGAGTTCCCCATCTGCTCCATTCGACGCGGGCGAGAACGAGGAGCACGCCAGTGCCCTCCATTTGGCTGTTGGAGCCCTGCACCGCCGTCCCGTGTGGGCGCCGCCACGTCCGGTGTCGGCGGAGGCTAGCCGCCGGCCTCTGCTGACGTGGCTGGGCGATTAGTGTTTAACTAACCCCTAACCCACCCCCACAGAGACAGACAAGTGGGCCCCAGGCCCCCTAAACCTCTATTAGTGTTAATTAACAGAGGGGTTAACCCCTGTGACACTGACAGTGGTGGCCCACTGGTCAGCCCCCCTGTGACATCAGCATTGCTTCATGCTGATGCAATAAATGGAATTAAAAGAATTAAAAGAATTACAGAAAATCCAGAAAAATAGCCAAACTTCAATAAATCATAGAAAATTCATATGAACTCCAAATTTAACATATAATATATGAAAAATTATCAGAAAAATGCAAGGATTAAGAATATGCAATTTGTTTTCATGTTTGACCATTTTAAAATGGGTGAACAGTAGCAAATGTGTATATGGCTTAATTTGAATTTGAATTTGGAGTTTGAATTTGCAAATCCTTTGCAATACACTTCAATTAAATTGAATTTGTCACAAACCAGTACCATATACATCATGTGACAACATAAACATGTGCTTGTGCATTTACTTTCAAAGTGGTCCCCCCTTGTTGATGATTGCCTCCGATGACAGACGTTCCGAGACGGTGATCACCCCCGAAGAAGAAGACCACCATTAAGACCCGTATATCGCCAGCTAGGCAAGCAAACCCCATTGATCATGTCTTTAAAATCCTACTTCCCTCTCAGTCTCTCTTATGCATGTTTAGGAGATCACTGAGACACGTTCTTTCGCATAGTTGAACCCATACCGATGCATGACCTATCATTTTGTCACTGTATTAAGCAAACCACAATCCTAGCAGATTTAGGAGTTGAATGATGAGCATGTGGCCCCTACATCTGTTACTGCGTCTTGCTGCTTAGTGATACAATGAGGATGTTATGATTGTGAGTCAGGATGAAATGAACACAGTAGTGCTGATGATAACGTGTTGGTGAATCCACCCTAAACAAAGGTGAACGATGAGAGGTTGTGTAGGAGTACACAGTGGGTTGTCTCGTTGAACACTGCCCTAGGCCCCGAGTTCCTGTTTTGTGATCCAAGACAAAGAGTATGACCACATGTAGGGTTTATGGGAGCCCCGTTTGGCCTCTTTACGTACCCGATCTGGTCCAGGGGTCACACTAGTTTCAAGCTTTCCATTTGATTTATGCATAGATATGTGGGTGGACCTATGAGGAAGTGAAACCATCTGTCAAAGGTGGCGTCACGGTCCCTTGCATTATCTGAGTCCGTTTCGTGGAACCGGCCGGACTCTCGAGCGGTGAAAAACTCAGGTAGTCGACTCCTGGATTAGAGAAGGTAATGTGAGGGTAGTGCCTTGATTTCATCCACGTCCGACACCCGCTTGAAGGGTGACAAGAACGAGGCGATAAGTGATGACACGCGTGTGAAGATGTACACCCCTGCAGGGTTAATAAACTATTCGAATAGCCGTGTCCGCGGTTATGGACTACTTGGAGACCTTTACTTGATCATAGACAACTTGAATGGATACTTATAAAACTCGCAAGATAAGCGTGAGTGCTATGGCGTGCTTCCTCGTGGGGAAGTCGAGGAAGTATCCATAGTGGTGTATTGGTTGGAGACTTGGTAGTGGACTCTTGTACGCTTCTTATCTCAAGTCTGGTACTCATAGTACAGGACTAGCCAAGTCAAAGCTGGCACTTCTGCATGTTGAACCCTACCTCCTTTACCTTGAAACTTGAGCATGAGTAGTATAGTTCTGATGTAAGTCTTGCTGAGTACGACTTTGTACTCACGTTTGCTTATTCTATGTTTTAGATGAGAACTCGGACCCCCGATGGAGTCACCTTCGTGAAGCTTGACGTTGACCTTGGTAGTATAGTTCCAGGCAGCAGTCTGGTCCCTCGTGGAAGGGCATGTATGTTGAACAAGGCTTCTCTAAGCCATTTGTTAAACTTGTCTGTACTCAGACCTAATTTGCTTCCGTTATTTGATGTAATGATGGATCATATTCATATGATCTTTGTTTGCTCTATGTGTAAGTCAATAAAGAAGTACTTTGTAGAGTTATGTGATGATACCTGCTGTTCATACTAGACATGTGTGCTGCGTGTATGATTATAACATGCGTGTCTTAGTATGGGTTTTCGAGACCTTAGTTGTGATCTGGCTAGCGGTCTTTTATACACCAATTGGCCCTTAGATGTGCGCATCTTGGGGCATCGCGATGCGATTGCTCGGGACTCTGTCACGTGGCACACTTTGTTGTATGATCGAGCCCGCCCTAGACCCCGACTAAGTGATGCGCTTCCAAGAGGGACCAGACTGCTGTTTGGGACTATACTACCAAGGTCAACGTCGAGCTTCACGAAGGTGACTCCATCGGGGTCCGGGTTCTCATCCAAAAGATAGAATAAGAAAACGTGAGTACAAAGTCGTACTCAGCAAGACTTACATCAGATCTATACTACTCATGCTCAAGTATCAAGGTAAAGGGAGGTGGGGTTTAAACATGCAGAAGTGCCAGCTTTGACTTGGCTAATCCTTAACTACGAATACCAGACTTGAGGTAAGAAGCATACACGAGTCCACTATCCAAGTCTCCAACCAATACACCACTATGGTTACTTCCTCGACTTCCCCACGAGGAAGCACACCATAGCACTCACGCTTATCTTGCGAGTTTTAGAAGTATCCATTCAAGTTATCTAATAATCAGGTACAGGTTCCAAGTAGTCCATAACCGCGGACGCGGCTATTCGAATAGTTTTGTTAACCTTGCAAGGGTGTAAGCTACACACATATGACCATCGGTTACCGCCAGGTCTCGCCACCGTTCAAGAGGTGACAGCGAGGATGTTCACCACGACACTTCGCTCACAACCGGTCTATTCCAGGAGTCGACTATCTGAGTTTGCCTCCGCTCGAGAGCCCGGCCGGATCAACGAAACGGACTCAAACAATGCAAGTGACCGAGACGCCACCTCTGGCAGATGATTTTCCTGTCTCACATGTGCACTCACATGTCTATATGATGCAACCATTCCTTCATTCTTTTTCTATGCAGATGCCAAATAGAAAGCCCGAACTAATGTGACTCCTGGACGTCGACACGGATCAAGGTACTAGGCCGAGAGGGGTCAGTGAGCCCAATGTGTGGTTGTACTCTTTGTCTTGGATTACCATACAAGAACTCGGTGCTTAAGGCGGTGTTGAACGAGACAACCCACTGTGTACTCCTACACAACCTCTCATTGTTCACCTTGTATTAGGTGGATTCACCGACACAGTTTCACTTTCATCAACACCATGTTCACCATCATCCCGACTCACATCAAAAGCAACCTCATTGTACGACTAAGCATGCAATAAGCTGTAACAGTTGCAGGGGCCACATGATATCAAACAACTCCTATGTCAGCTAGGATTGTGGTTTGCTTACTACTGTGACAAGATGATAGGTCATGCAAAGGATATGGGTTCAACTATGCGGTAGAATCAATACAAGGTGATCTCCTAAACATGCATAAGCGAGACTGAGAAGGAATTGGGATTTTATAGACATGATCAATGGGGTTTTTCTTGCCTTGCTGACGATACACTGGGTTTAACGGTGGTCTTCTTCTTCGGGGGTGATCACCGTCTCGGAAAAGCTGGTACCGGAAACAATCATCAACAAGGGGGGACAACTTTGGAAGTAAAATGCACAAGCACATGACATTGTTGTGACATGAAGTAAAGGGTACTGATTTGTGGCAAATTCAATTTAATTGAAGTATATTGCATTTGGAATGCAAATTCAAACTTCAAATTTGAATTCAAATTAAGCCATATGCACATTTGCTACTGTTGCCCCATTTTAAAATGGTCAAACATGGTTGAAAGTTGCATATTTGGATAGAGAATTTTCTGCTGATCATTTTTCATATATTATTTGTCTAATTTGGAGTTAATATGAATTTTCTGTGAATTTCCAAAGTTTAATGTATTTTCTGCCTTTTTCTGAATTTCTTTAAATTCTTTTTAATCTGGAAACTGTTTATTGCATCATGCTGATGCAAGCATGACATCAGTGGGGGGGCTGACATGTGGGTCCACCCTGTCAGCCTCAGTGGGGGTTAACCCCTGTTAGTTTACTTAACAGAGGGGTTAGTTAGCAGCTAGGGCCCACTGGTCAATGGGTGTAGTGTTAGCTTACGGGGTGATTAACTCCTAAACTAAACCACCCACCGGCGGCGGCCACCGTGCACGGCGGCGACACGCCGGGGTGGCCTTCCGGCCACGGTTCGGCACGCGGAAGGCACCGCGGTGCAACCCGCGCTTGCCCGCTTCACCCTGCAGGCACAGGGGAGCCTAGGGGGCACCGCAGCACCACCGACGACGAGCTTCCGCGGCGGTCCGAAGCACTGTGAAGACGAACCCTACGAAAAACGGCGCGGGCTTTGGCGTGCGTTGGTGCGTTCAACTCCTGGAGGTGCAGGAGCAAGATAGACACGGTGGTGCGGGAAAAAGGGGTAAAGGCGCGAGCTACAGACCAGCCATGGCGGCGGTCGTCCTCGGCTCCCATGGCGGATCACAAATGGGGTAGGGATTGGAGGCGTGGATAGGGGGATTTTGCTCACCGTGATCCGGGGAGAAAGATGGTGCAGACGACGGAGGCGTGGAGGTACAGGTGGCGGCGAATTCTTCGTTGAGATCCCGCGGTGGCCGGCGGCGGGATGTTGAGAATGGCCTCGTCGTTGGGGAAGATGGGCTCGAATTGGAGGCACGGCTTGATGAAGACGACGGTGGGGTCTTCACTGGACACGACGGCTTGCCGGGAGGGGTCCGTTGGCCACGCCTGGGCGGCGACGTGCTCTACGGGGCGCTCGGGAGCTTCGCCGGAGAGAGAGAGGGAGGGCCAGAGAGAGGCAAGGTGTGCGGGGGAGGGAGTGAGCAGCTGCGTGGCGTGCTCGGGTGCGTGAGGGAGAGGCCTAGGAGGCTCTCCTCGTCGGTGGCCGTCGACGCGTGCCCCCATCTCTCCAGCGAGCTGCTTTGGGGGCTGGGGAGGAAGACGACACGCCATGGTGGGCTGGGCCGTGGGCAACAGGTGAGTGGGCCTCTTTTCTTTTTCTATTTTTCTTTCTGTTTTGTTTTTCTTTCATTTGTTTGCTCTGATAAATAAATACCAAAGTATTTTTATAAATGCCCAAATATTTTATGTGGCCTCACAATATATATAGCAAGTCACTTATAACTTTTGGGCATTTTTGAAATTCAAACAATTTGAATTTCAATTCAAATAGGGGTTTTATTTTAATTCCAAGGCACTTATAATATATTTGAAAAATCGGTGAGCCTTGAGTGGGACCCACTCCACTTTATATGTGATCTCACTTATTTCTAGGACTTTTCAAAAATATCACAGTGATTTTTGGAGCAATCTTTTATCTGGCCATTTAATTAAATTTCTCAGGGCTTTTATTTTCCCCATTTTTGAAATTTTTGCATGATGCAAAGGGCACAAGCAACCCTAGCACTTACCCTAGTTGGCGTTCTGACAACTCGTCCCCACTCAAAAGAATCTCGTCCCGAGATTCAGAAGTCGTCGGGAGGAATGAGGGGTACTTGGCACGGAGGCGGTCTTCTCTTTCCCACGTTGCTTCTTTCTCGGAGTGATGTGACCATTGCACTTTGAGGAACTTGATCTTTTGACGACGAGTGACACGTTCTGTTGAATCAAGAATACGAACAGGGTACTCTCGATAAGAAAGGTCATCTTAGAGATCAAGCGTTTCATGGTCGACTTCGCGGATGGGGTCCTTGAAGCAACGCCTGAGTTGTGAAACATGGAATACATCATGTACTCAGGAAAGGTGAGGGGGTAGTTCAAGTTGGTAGGCAACTTCTCCACGTTTAGCAAGAATGCGGAAAGGTCCGATGTAACGTGGGGCCAACTTGCCTTTGATACCGAATCGTTGGGTTCCCTTCAGAGGAGTAACCCGGAGGTAAGCCTTCTCATCAATATTGTAGCTATCCTCTCTATGATGACGATCATAGTAGCTCTTTTGACGAGACTGAGCAGCTTTCAAACGATCACGAACAATGTGAACTTTCTCTTCTTCTTCCTTGATCATATCCGGTCCAAAGAATTGTCTTTCACCGGTTTATGACCAGTTTAAAGGTGTTCGACATCGTCGTCCATAAAGGAGTTCAAAAGGAGCCATGTTCAGACTAGATTGATAGCTATTGTTATAAGCAAATTCGGCGAATGGAAGAGACTTCTCCCAATTCTTTCCGAATGAGATAACACAAGCTCTGAGCATGTCTTCCAAGATTTGATTAACCCTTTCGACTTGACCACTAGACTGAGGATGGAAAGCTGTACTAAAGGAGAGATGAGTTCCCATAGCATGTTGCAAGCTTCCCCAAAATCTAGAGGTGAAAAGGCTACCACGATCAGAATTGATTACCAAAGGAACACCGTGAATAGACACAATTCTAGAGACGTACAAGTCTGCCAACTGACTAGCAGTTATAGACTCGCGAACCGGAAGGAAGTGAGCAACTTTAGAAAGCCTATCAATGACAACGAAGATGGCATCATTTCCTTTCTGGGTTTTTGGAAAGCCGGTGATGAAGTCCATACCGACTTTGTCCCATTTCCACTCTGGAATAGGCAAAGGTTGAAGTGTGCCAGCAGGTCTTTGGTGTTCAGCCTTAATGCGACGACAAACATCACATTCGGCAACATATCGAGCAATGTCTCTCTTCATCCTGGTCCACCAAAATCTCTGGCGTAGATCTCAGTACATTTTTGTGCTACCGGGATGAATCGAGAGGGGTGTGTCATGGGCTTCTTTGAGGATGAGTTGCCGTAGATCCTTATTCTTAGGTACTACCAAACGATTTTCAAAGAATACCGTTCCCTTGCTATCTGTGGAGAAACATTTAGAAACTCCGCTAGCAATGTTCTCCTTGATCCGGCAAACACCTCGTGCACGCCTTTGGGCAACTATGATTTGATCCTCAAGGGTTGGTTTCGCCACCAAGTTGAAAAGAGATCCACGAGGAACAATCTCGAGATTGAGCTTTCGAAATTCCTCATTAAGAAGTGGTTCATACTGTTGTAACATGAGGTTGTTACAATACGACTTACGACTTAGTGCATCAGCCATGACATTGGCTTTGCCTGGGGTGTAAGAAATTCCTAAGTCATAATCTTTTATCAACTCTATCCAGCGTCTTTGCCTGAGATTAAGATCTGGCTGGGTGAAAATATATTTGAGGCTTTGGTGGTGGGAAAAGATCTCACAACGATTACCAAGGAGGTAATGTCGCCAAGTCTTCAGGGCATGAACTACGGCAGCGAATTCAAGATCATGGGTAGGATAGTTCTCTTCATGTGGCCGCAACTGGCGTGAAGCATAAGCTACCACATGTCTATCTTGCATAAGTATGCATCCTAACCCTTGCCGTGAAGCATCACAATAGATCTCGAAATCCCTTTTGGTGTCTGGAGGTGCAAGTATGGGTGCAGAAGTCAATCTTCTTTTTAGCTCTTGAAAGCTTTCCTCGCACTTGGAAGTCCATTGGAATTTCTTATCTTTCTTGGGAAGTTCAGTAAGAGGCTTTGCAACTTTGGAGAAGTTCTTAACGAAGCGGCGACAATAGCTTGCTAGGCCGAGAAAACTCCTAACTTGCTTAATCGATTCAGGTGGAGTCCAGTCGACAACGGCCTGAACTCTCTCGGGATTGACTGCCACACCTTTCGCAGAAATCACGTGGCCTAAGTAGGTCACTTCTGGTAGCCAAAATTCACACCTTGAGAACTTGGCATAAAGTCGATGCTCTCTAAGTTTCATCAATACCAACCTAAGATGTTTTGCGTGCTCTTCTTCGTTCTTCGAGTAGATGAGAATGTCATCAAGATAAACTACAACAAATTTATCTAGGTACTCCATGAAGATCGAATTCATCAAGAGCGAAAATGTGGCGGGGGCATTGGTTAAACCGAAGGACATGACGGTGTACTCGTAAAGACCATAACGAGTAGTGAGAGCCGTCTTGGGAATGTCCTCATTTCGGATTTTGATTTGATGATAACCTAATCTCAAATCCATCTTGGAGAAGACAGAGGATCCAGCAAGTTGATCATAAAGATCATTGATCCTAGGCAGTGGGTACTTGTTCTTTATCGTCGCTAGATTTAGCGGGCGATAGTCTACGCACATCCTTTCTGTTCCATCTTTCTTCGTTACGAACAGAACGGGGCAACCCCATGGCGATGAGCTAGGGCGGATGAAGCCTTTTGACAACGAAGCATCAAGTTGGGTTTTTAGCTCAACTAACTCATGTGGGGCCATTCTATATGGACGTCTGGAAATTGGGGCTGTGCCTGGTATAATATCCACTATGAATTCTACACACCTGTCGGGTGGCATTCCCGGCAGCTCTTCAGGAAAGACATCCGGGAAGTCACGAACCACCGGAATATCTTCAAGGTCTGGAAGGGGAAGCACATTCAAAGTATGCATCTGGATTCTAGAGCTGGGTGATGTGTAGTCAATGGTCTGGCCTGAAGGATGGGTGAGTTTAACTGACTTGGCTTTACAATCAAGGAAAGCATTCTGCCTTGATAACCAATCCATTCCTAGGATGACATCAATGTCTGAAGACTTGAGGGCTATAACAGAAGCAAGGAATACTAAACCCTCAATTGCAATTTGATTGCCATGGCTTACTGTATTAGTTTGCCACTTTGAACCAGGAGTTTGAATGATCATTGGAGAAAACATTTCTTCAAAGGCGAACTCATGACGAAGTGCATAACTCTCCGACATGAATGAATGAGAATCTCTTGGATCGAAAAGAACGGAGGCGGGGACATGATTGACTGGGAGTGTGCCAAGAATGACGTCAGAAGCATCAGTGGTGTCCTCAACTGAGATTTGGTTCACACAACCACTACTAGTGGATGAAGGCTTTGCTGGAAAGGCTTTGGTGGTAGATTTCTTTGGAGGCTTATGTCGAGAATGACGTGGTGCCATCAAGACCTGAGGGCATTGACGATAGTAATGGCCTGGAAGACCACACTTAAAGCACACCGTGTCTGAATTGCTAGGAGTGGGATTACTTGGTTGCACATCATCATTCCGGGGAGGAAAAATGTGTTGAGGTGGATGGCATATATTCGGTGGTGGCCTCTGGAGAAGGTTTTGAGGTATGACACTGTTTGGAATCCAAATTCGGCGTTTCTGAGGGGCTGAACTTGAAGAAGGAGCAAGCTCAAGAGCATGCTTGCGAGACTCCTCGAAAATTTCATTGCCATGCTCAGCTCTGAAGGATCTGTTGACTAAATCCTCAAAGGTGGAAAATTCGATGAGGTTGAGATCATGACGAAGGAAGGGGCTAAGTCCCTTACGGAACCTTGCCTGCTTTCTGGCATCGGTGGTGATCTCATCTTGGGCATACCGAGCAAGACGGTTGAACTCTCTCACATACTCGTGAATGGACATATCTCCTTGGTTCAAATTGCAAAAGCCTTCCTTCTTGCGCTCCATCAACTCATCCAGAAGGTGGTACCCTCGAAAGGCAACACAGAACTCTTGCCAAGTCACTAGGTGACCATCAGGCTGCATCGCAACATAGTTCTCCCACCATTCAGCAGCAGCACCTTCCAGAAAGTATGCCGCGAATATAACTCGATCATCGGGAGCAACATGTGCAGCATCAAGCTTACGCTCGAGGGAACGGAGCCAATCATCAGCTTCAAGGGGCTCAGAAGAACATCGGAATACCGGTGTCTTGAGGAGGATGAAGTCCTGAATGCTCACAACCACATTGCAATGACGTGAGGTATTCTGCTCGATGAGCTCCAGAAGGCATGTTTGGTCACGTTGATTCTTCTCAGCTTCCATCATGATTTCCGCCGCAGAAGGCGATGGTAGAGGTTCATCATCATTTCGATTCCGAACACGTTCTCGATTCCGACGAACAGCACTACGAGTTCCACCTGACATCCTGTGTGATAAAAATCAACAATCAGAACAGGTTGTACGACCACAACAATCAGCATAACGGCTACACCGGGATGGAAAACAAGACGACCTCGAGGACATTGAACAGAACTTCCTCAAGGAACTCAAAACACGAAGACTCTAGACGACCACAACAATCCTACGGCTACAAGGAAGCACTCAACGAGATGTTCTAGTAAGACATAGATGAGCCTAGTCCTATCATCCCGTAGAAAAGATAAGGGTGACAAAGAACTCAGATCGATGAGGGTAAGGAGAAAAAGAAGTCTTACGTTGTTCCCTTATACCCAGAGTAACTATCTAATTATAGAATGCTAGACTCGACTTCGATCAAGGGTTTGATAATCCTACGGACAGTCCTGCTCTGATACCAAGTCTGTCGGGACCCGGAATAGGCGTATGTAATTCGAGTCACGATACAATCACATGGACAGCCGAGAACCGTACCCACTTGTCTAAGCAGATAAGGCCAAGCACAGAACGCTCTCGGAAAGCATCAAACGTGAGGGGCATCCCATCCAGGCCGGATGATCAACTGAGATGGGTCCTCAACGTCCGCTCACAAGTCTAAATGCTTATGGGTGGTGAATCCCATATTCCTAGACAAGTCGCCTCAATCATGTTTTCGATTGGATCCTAACTCTTACATAGACTTACTCCAGCCCGATCACTTAGTCGGGGTCTAGGGCGGGCTCGATCATACAACAAAGTGTGCACGTGTCATAGCCACGAGCAATCGCATCGCGATGCCCCAAGCGGCGCACATCTAAGGGCCACTTGGTGTATAAAAGACCGCCAGCCAGATCACAACTAAGGTCTCGAAAACCCATACTAAGACATGCATCTAATAATCATACACGCATCACACATGTCTAGTATGAACATCAGGTATCATCACGTAACTCTACAAGTACTCTTTATTGATATACACATAGAGCATACAAAGATCACATGTCTGTGATCAACATTACATCATACAACGGGAGCAAATTAGGTCTGAGTACAGACAAGTTTAACAAATGGCTTAGAGAAGCCTTGTAAACATACATGCCCTTCCACGAGGGACCAGACTGCTGTCTGGGACTATACTACCAAGGTCAACGTCGAGCTTCACGAAGGTGACTCCATCGGGGTCCGGGTTCTCATCTAAAACATAGAATAAGAAAACGTGAGTACAAAGTCGTACTCAGCAAGACTTACATCAGATCTATACTACTCATGCTCAAGTATCAAGGTAAAGGGAGGTGGGGTTTCAACATGCAGAAGTGCCAGCTTTGACTTGGCTAATCCTGAACTACGAATACCAGACTTGAGGTAAGAAGCGTACACGAGTCCACTATCCAAGTCTCCAACCAATACACCACTATGGTTACTTCCTCGACTTCCCCACGAGGAAGCACACCATAGCACTCACGCTTATCTTGCGAGTTTTAGAAGTATCCATTCAAGTTATCTAATAATCAGGTACAGGTTCCAAGTAGTCCATAACCGCGGACGCGGCTATTCGAATAGTTTTGTTAACCTTGCAAGGGTGTAAGCTACACACACATGACCATCGGTTACCGCCAGGTCTCGCCACCGTTCAAGAGGTGACAGCGAGGATGTTCACCACGACACTTCGCTCACAACCGGTCTATTCCAGGAATCGACTATCTGAGTTTGCCTCCGCTCGAGAGCCCGGCCGGATCAACGAAACGGACTCAAACAATGCAAGTGACCGAGACGCCACCTCTGGCAGATGGTTTTCCTGTCTCACAGGTGCACTTACATATCTATATGATGCAACCATTCCTTCATTCTTTTTCTATGCAGATGCCAAATGGAAAGCCCGAACTAATGTGACTCCTGGACGCCGACACGGATCAAGGTACTAGGCCGAGAGGGGTCAGTGAGCCCAATGTGTGGTTGTACTCTTTGTCTTGGATTACCATACAAGAACTCGGAGCTTAAGGCGGTGTTCAACGAGACAACCCACTGTGTACGCCTACACAACCTCTCATTGTTCACCTTGTATTAGGGTGGATTCACCGACACAGTTTCACTTTCATCAACACCATGTTCACCATCATCCCGACTCACATCAAAAGCAACCTCATTGTACGACTAAGCATGCAATAAGCTTTACCAGTTGCAGGGGCCACATGATATTAAACAACTCCTATGTCAGCTAGGATTGTGGTTTGCTTACTACTGTGACAAGATGATAGGTCATGCAAAGGATATGGGTTCAACTATGCGGTAGAATCGATACAAGGTGATCTCCTAAACATGCATAAGCGAGACTGAGAAGGAATTGGGATTTTATAGACATGATCAATGGGGTTTTTCTTGCCTTGCTGACGATACACTGGGTTTAACGGTGGTCTTCTTCTTCGGGGGTGATCACCGTCTCGGAAAAGCTGGTACCGGAAACAATCATCAACAAGGGGGGACAACTTCGGAAGTAAAATGCACAAGCACATGACATTGTTGTGACATGAAGTAAAGGGTACTGATTTGTGGCAAATTCAATTTAATTGAAGTATACTGCATTTGGAATGCAAATTCAAGCTTCAAATTTGAATTCAAATTAAGCCATATGCACATTTTCTACTGTTGCCCCATTTTAAAATGGTTAAACATGATTGAAAGTTGCATATTTGGATAGAGAATTTTCTGTTGCTCATTTTTCATATATTATTTGTCTAATTTGGAGTTAATATGAATTTTCTGTGAATTTCCAAAGTTTAATGTATTTTCTGCCTTTTTCTGAATTTCTTTAAATTCTTTTTAATCTGGAAACTGTTTATTGCATCATGCTGATGCAAGCATGACATCAGTGGGGGGGCTGACATGTGGGTCCACCCTGTCAGCCTCAGTGAGGGTTAACCCCTGTTAGTTTAATTAACAGAGGGGTTAGTGAGCAGCTAGGGCCCACTGGTCAGTGGGTGTAGTGTTAGCTTAGGGGGTGATTAACTCCTAAACTAAACCACCCACCGGCGGTTAACCGGCGGCGGCCACCGTGCACGGCGGCGACACGCCGGTGTGGCCTTTCGGCCACGGTTCGGCACGCGGAAGGCACCGGGGTGCTCCCCGCGCTCGCCCGCTTCACCCTGCAGGCACAAGGGAGCCTAGGGGGCACCACAGCACCACCGACGACGAGCTTCCGCGGCGGTCTGAAGCACTGTGAAGACGAACCCTACGAAAAAAGCGCGGGCATTGGCGTGCGTTGGTGCGTTCAACTCCTGGAGGTGCCAGGAGCAAGATAGACACGGTGGTGCGGGAAAAAGGGGTAAAGGCGCAAGCTACAGACCAGCCATGGCGGCGGTCGTCCTCGGCTCCCATGGCGGATCACAAATGGGGTAGGGATTGGAGGCGTGGATAGGGGGATTTTGCTCACCGTGAACCAGGGAGAAAGATGGTGCAGACGACGGAGGCGTGGAGGTACAGGCGGCGGTGAAGTCTTCGTCGAGATCCCGCGGTGGCCGGCGGCGGGATGTTGAGAATGGCCTCGTCGTTGGGGAAGATGGGCTCGAATTGGAGGCACGGCTTGATGAATACGACGGTGGGGACTTTACTGGACACGACGGCTTGCCGGGAGGGGTCCGTTGGCCACGGCTGGGCGGCGACGTGCTCTGCGGGGCGCTCGGGAGCTTCGCCAGAGAGAGAGGGAGGGCCAGAGAGAGGCAAGGTGTGCGGGGGAGGGAGTGAGAAGCTGCGTGGCATGCTCGGGTGCGCGAGGGAGAGGCCTATGATGCTCTTCTTGTCGGTGGCCGTCGACGCGTGCCCCCAGCTCTCCATCGAGCTGCTTTCGGGGCTGGGGAGGAAGACGACACGCCCTGGTGGGCTGGGCCGTGGGCAACAGGTGAGTGGGCCTCTTTTCTTTTTCTATTTTTCTTTCTGTTTTGTTTTTCTTTCATTTTTTTGCTCTGATAAATAAATACCAAAGTATTTTTATAAATGCCCAAATATTTTATGTGGCCTCAAAATATATATAGCTAGTCACTTATAACTTTTGGGCATTTTTGAAATTCAAACAATTTGAATTTCAATTCAAATAGGGTTTTTTTTTAATTCCAAGGCACTTATAATATATTTGAAAAATCAGTGAGCCTTGAGTGGGACCCACTCCACTTTATATGTGATCTCACTTATTTCTAGAACTTTTCAAAAATATCACAGTGATTTTTGGAGCAACCTTTTATCTGGCCATTTAATTAAATTTCTCAGGGCTTTTCTTTTCCCCATTTTTGAATTTTCTTTTGAAATTTTTGCATGATGCAAAGGGCACAAGCAACCCTAGCACTTATCCTAGTTGGGGTTCTGACAAGTGCGACTCGTCAAGTGGTGTCTCTTCGTAGAATCCTCGCGCATGTCTTCTAGGTCGTCGATTTCTTCTTCGTTGTTGATGATCTTGACGATCGCTGATCTCGAGCTCGGAGTCGGCGTCTTGTTGTGCGGCGGGTGCCTAGGTGGCGGTGGGTCCTCGTGTGGTCGAATTGTCCTCTGCTTCATGTTGTAGCTCGTCGATCGGGATCTCTCGCGCCTTCCTTTTGGGTCGTCGACTTCTCCTTCGCTGGCGGTGGGCTCGGTTGCCGCCATAGTATTGGTCTTGGCACAGCTACAGGCCGGGTGATCTCGATGGGACGGCAGAGATGTTTGCCGTGATCTTGAATTCTCCAGGTGGATTGCATCTGGTTCTTGCTCTTGAGTTGTGGCTTGTTGAAGACAGAACCGCCGAGATCATAATTCCAACCTGTGTAGTTCCCACAGACAGCGCCAATTGACAGGGATGTACCCCGGCAAATCCCATGGTCAGGGACCCTGGGTTAGTCATGAGAGGTACAGGTTGGACGATAGCTCGTCGGCTAACAGGAGGATACGTTCCTGCTCGATATTATTGCTTGGAGATGCGATTACAGGGGAGGCCAAGGCTAGTGCGCACAAGGCTAGGGTTACAGATTGCGTCTTGGCCCGTCTCGACATCTCCCCTCCCAGCCCTTATATACTAGGCTAGGTCTCGGGGAGTCCGTCTTGCATTACAGATGAGGTTTCCTAACCCTAAGTTTGTACCGCACGGCAGGTTTCGCACCTTCCTTACGAGTCATGGACTCCTACGTCGGTGCCACTAGTAAGCCAAGGCTGGGCCCAGGCGGCATCTCTGTGGGCCTTCTGTCTTCGGGTACACCGGGTAGGCCCATCCATAGGAGTCGTGGGGTCACCCCCTCGTCACTTGGGGTCTCCTTTCTTACCCATAGAGGATGAAGTGTGGCAGGCAGGATACTTCAAGTAGACTTGTAAATATTGATATGGTCCCCGGCAACGGCGCCAGAAAACAGTACTTGATGACCCTCAACTGTAGGGGATCGATTGTAGTGTTCTCGCGGGTAAGTTAACCCAATTTATTGATTCGACACAAGGGGAACCAAAGAGTATTTATAAGATTTGACAGTTGAGTTCTCAATTCAACCGCACCTGAAATATACTTGCTTGCAACAAAGTATTAATAGCAACTGTGATATGATAGCAATAATGATGATAGAAAAAGTAAAACAGCGAAAAGTAACAACTAGTGCCCAGGAGGATTAAAACACTGTAGGCTAGGGAGAGATCAAGAGGAAGAACAATAGTCCAAGTGACGATCAAGAGAAGCATTCTCACTCAAATAGTGAGGATACTAGGCAAGAGGACTGAAGTCAATAGACGACCAAGATGTTTACCCAGAGTCGGAAGAACTAAAGGTACTACAAGATTTCCCAAACCACGAGATCGGAATCGAGACCATACGCTGCAAGCAAGGCATGGTAATGGTTCCGATACTCCACACACTCGAGATCCTGGAGTTTGAAGGGGATAAGACGAGAGTAAAACACTTACGACACTTGTCCTGGCCAGAGCAAGGGTAAGGAGTAAAAAGATCCTACTCTCCGATAACTAACTTAGTAACTACAAAATAGTTTTTGTCTAGGCTCGAATTCGGACAGAGAAGGGATCCTACGGTCGGTAAGGCTCTGATACCAAGTTGTAAGTCCCGATATGCGGTACTGTTCCAGATCTAGATGTTTCCATCTGGATCCGGGGACGAAGCACATATCGGTCCCACCGCGACATATGACAATGCCATATGCCCCGGATTTCCAACATGATATCACAACATTAAAGCTACAAGGATACAACATCTCATACACTCGGCATACAACTACCTTTAATACATTACATCAGCGGAAGATACATGTCTGAGTACAGACTAAAATCAATTTCCTAGTGGCAAAGGTAAATCACACCATTCCCGTAACCACACGGGTCCAGGCTCTCCACCGGGATCCACCTGACTAGTCGTCGTCGAGTCTTCGTGAAGGCGTCCAGAAGAAGGGTTCGTCGAGCTCCACTGAAGTCCAAGATCGTTGCGTAACGTGCGTAAAAGAGAAAAGAAGGGGTGAGCTATATCAACAAGTCTTGTAGCTAACTTCTCACGGGTAAGATGGGGGTAGTGGTTGAGGTTGCAGTCGCACTAGCAATATATGAAGTGGCTAACGATCTATTTAGAGTAAGATGAGAACCAAGCATTCAATGAGGAATCGCCTCCAACAAGTCTTCTATCAGCTACTTACGCAGACATCACACCTATCCTATCCTTGTCCTCCTCTTCGCATCCCGACGAAGAAGAAGCAGTCAAGGCACACACACGTTGATCAAGTTATTAAGATTATCTCAGTTGTTGTTGTCTATGAAGAAGGAGTAGGTCTCAAGTCGTCCATAACCATGGACACGGCTTCTCGAAAATATTTAACCCTGCAGGGTGATGGTACGATTCCTCGCCCCCTCCTTGGTTACCCAAAGTGGAAGGTTGAGATGTAGATAGCAGCAATTTCCCTCGGTGAAGATACCAAGGTTCGTTTACAACAGGACTCCAGCAACGATAAGTAGGTGGTTCGGCAAGTGATGCGCCGTCTGAAAAGAATCACTTGCTTCTCCTGGACCTGCACACACAACAGATAACTTTGCTCCCAACAAGTTCAGATAGGTTGCCAATCCCTCCGACCTTGTTGTTTACAAAGGATAAAAAGGCACGGGATAATAATGATAGTGATAGCAACAGAAAAGTAAATCAAGCAGTAAATAAATAGTGGGTGTAAACAGTATTGGAAATATGGACCGGATTCCTACGATGTTCACTAGTGACGTTTCTCTCCCAAAAGACGATAAAATAGCCATGCGAGGTAAACAAATTACAGTTGGGAAATTGACAGGACTATGTGCGCAAACCAATGCTAACTATGCTATAAAGAAAGGAAGAGGCTCAAAAGCATGGGCGGTACGCCAAGACAAGTAGACCGAAATCCATCTGCATCTACCTACTAATCATCCACCTTGAGATATCTATCCAGAACATCTTGTTGGTATTAAGTTGTGAATCCCACCCAAACTGTAAACTCAAAGCAACAGACAACTGCATTAAAGAACTTTGCGTAAAGTAAACAATCCTTGCACCCGCAAGTACATGCACCATTGTTTTCTCCCTTGTGGCAACAACACATCCCCTAGACTCATGTTTCTGTCACTCAAGCTAGTCATCAGGGGGCATGAACCCACAATCATGCATAACGCTCCCTCTTGGAGTCACTACCTACTACTTGGCCAAAGCAATAAACAGCAAAGGAGAACATGCAAGAATTACTCAATAACATAAATATAAAAGAGGAGAATCAAATATATTACTCAAACACAATCTGAACATAGTCTCATAATCCATCGGATCCCAGCAAACTCAACATATCAACAGCAGAAAGATTACATATGTGCCACGATCATGTAGGGCAGCTCACGAGGTCTAATCCATGAAGAACAAAGAGGGGAGGAGAACATCACATAGCTACTGATCATAGACCCATGGTCCAAGGTGGACTACTCACGGTTCATCCGGGAAGCATCCATGGTGGTGGAGAATCTCCCGGAGGTGGTTCCTCCCTCCGTCAGGGTTCCGGGAAGAGGTCTCCTAGTGCTCCCGATCTTGGAAGCGCGGCGGCGGTGGAACAGAGGAGAGATCACGAAAAAGGGTTCTCGTTTCGGGGGTTTCGCATCACGGAGAATATATGGGCGAAGGGGGCAGCCAGGGGGGCCACCATGGGTGCAGGCGGCCCCCTGGCGCGGCCCCACCCTAGAGCGTGCCGGGAGGGCACCTGGGGCCCTGATACGTCCAAAACGTATCGATAATTTCTGCTTGCTCCATGCATGTTTTATGTGATATTGCTATGATCTAGATACACTTTCATACATTTTTTATCATATTTGGACTAACCTATTAACTCAGTGCACCCCAGTGCCAGTTCCTGTTTTCTGCTGTTTTTCTATTTCATTTTTCCCCCATATAAAAAGTGCCAGAAAAATTCGGGAAAATTAAGATAAAAAATCAGCGTGACGGAAGCTTCGAGAAAAGCCCGGGAGGGGCCAGAGGGGGCCAAGGGGGCCCAGGCGGCCACCCAGCGCGGCCCCACCCCTGGCCGCGCTAGGGGGCGCCTGGGGCCCCTGGTCCACCTCTGGCTGCACCCCTTCGCCTATTTATCCCCCGTCACAGGAAAACTCCAGAATAGGAATCCTATTCCGCGAACTCGCCTCTTCTCGGCACCCTGCCGGAGGGAGGATTGACCTCCGGGAGTCTCCTCTCCACCATGGATGCTCCCCGGATGTCTCATGAGTAGTTTTCCTTGGACCATGGGTCCGTGATCAGTAGCTATGTGATGTTCTCCTACCCTCTTTGATCTTCATTGTTTAGACCTCGTGAGCTGCCCTACATGATCGAGGCACCTTTGTAATATTTCTGCTATTGCTATGTTGAGGTTGATCGGATCTGATGGATTATGAGATTATGTTCAGATTGTGATAGAGTAATATATTTGGTTTTTATCTCTTATATTTTTGTTCCTAAGTAATTCTTGCATGATCTCCGTTGCTGTTTATTGCTTTGTCCAAGTAGTAGGTAGTGACTCCAAGAGGGAGCGTTGTGCTAGATTGTGGGTTCATGCCTCCCCGATGACATGCTTGAGTGACAGAAACATGAGTCTAGGGGATGTGCTGTTGCCACAAGGGGGAAAACAACGGTGCTTGTAACCGCGGTTACAAGGATTGTTTACTTTACGCAAAGTTCTTTTTAATGCAGTTGTCTGTTGCTTTGGGTTTACACTTTGGGTGGGGCTCGCAACTTAATACCAGCGAGATGTTCTGGATAGATATCTCAAGGTGGATGATTAGTAGTAGATGCAAATGGATTTCGGTCTACTTACTTTGGCGTACTGCCCGTGCTTTTGAACCTCTTCCTTTCTTTTGTAGCATAGTTAGCATTGCGGTGCGTTCTTAATCCTGTCAATTGCATTTCTGTAATTTGTTTACCTCGCATAGCATTTTTATCATCTTTTGGGAGAGAGACATCACTAGCGAACATCACGTATCCCGGTCCATATCCTCATTATTGTTTCCAAGCTATATTTACTTTTCTGCCTTTACTTTCAAGTTGCTATCATTATCCCCTTGCGTTTTATCATTTGTGAACAACAAGACCGGAGAGATTGACAACCTCTCTGATCTTTGTTGGGAGCAAAGTTATCTGTGTCTGTGTGCAGGTCCGCGTCAGTTGCGTCGGTGACACCTACTTATCATCTCTGGAGTCCTACTGGAGACAAACATTGGTATCTTTACTGAGGGAAAACTTGCTGCTGTACCGCATCACGCCTTCCACTTGGGGCCTACCAACGAAGGGCGAGAAGCCGTCATCAAGAGCAATTTCTGGCGCCGTTTCCGGGGACTCCAAGTGCTAATATAGGGGAGTTGCACACTACCCTTTACCTTTGTTTTTCAGTCTTGTTAGTTTATCTTTCAGTTTTTATCTTTGTGTCTTTTATCAAAATTTACAAAAAAAAATTATCTTACTGTTAGTAGTCCTCCTTGTTTAGATGAACATGTTAGGACTAGGTTCTTTGCGGGAATCGGAAGTTCTCGATTTCCATCAAAGGGATGGAGAAAATATGAAGAAGGCATGGGATAGAATTTCTAAAGCACATAAAAGAGTTATGCCTTGGATATCTATAAAAATTGTGCTTAGAAATTTTTACCATGGTCTTTTTAAGTGGTGTCAACACTCTCTTGACATTATAGCTGAGGGAGATTTTCTAGAGTGTGATGAAGATAGAGCTCTTGAGATTTTGCATAGTCTATCTAGTTATTTTGTTTATGATCGTAGTGTTGATATTGTAATAGATAGACTTTCCACTATTGAAAAAAGACTGGATGCTCTAGATTTGGGGAAATTATAGGAACTTAAGTCCAACAAGAAAGAAATGTTGGAGATAGATGATGATTGGGAGCTCTTTGTTAGGATTAGCATCTCTAACCAAAGCTTCCTTGCTTTTTGTGATATTGGATCCGCAGTTTCTACTATGCCAAAATAATTTATGATTCTTTGAAACTGGATATGAATATATTATCATCTTATCATGAACATTCTAATGGAGATATACCAGAGGTTAAAGGAAAGGTAAAAGAAGTCCAAGTTGCATTCCTTCATAGGACTGCACCAATGGATTTATTCATCATGGAGCCAAACCAAAGTAACATTGTGCTCGGAAGAGACTTCCTCCGTGCTATGAAAGGCTTCATTGATATTGGTAATAGGCACATACTCTTACGCGGTATGGCGAAAGGTAAGTATATCTTCCCTAGCAAAAAGAAGAAGGAACTTATTGAAAATCAATTTGAGGATTTTTATGATTCTGATCTTGGGTGCCCTTGATTCTTCTTTTTGAATCATGCCTAGCTAATGGCTTTAAAGAAGCGCTTTCGGGAGGCAGCCCGCAATGAATTTAGGTTTTTCTTTTTGCTTTTGTTGTGTCTTGATGATTGTTACTACTGTAGCAACATCATTGTATCTTTACTTTTCAGCTTTGTGCCAAGTTATAGCCTCTTACGGCAAGTGAAGTAAAAGTTGTGACATGCTGTCCAGAAAACAGATTCTGTCCTCGTGACCAGAAAAATTCCAGACAAATCCCAGTTCATCTTTTTGAGCTGAATTTTTTACACAGTATGGTCTATACAATTACGAAACTTCCGTATGTTCTGAGTTTTTTTATTTGAGTTGCAGAAGTGCCCCTAAAAAATTCTTTACTATCTGCTGTTCTGTTTTTCACAGATTCTGCCACGTTTTGTCTCTCCTTACTTTTGCAAACCTTAAGCTTTCTTTTTCTTTGCAAAACTTTTTGGAACTCTTGAGAAACAGTAGATCTTCAAGATTATCTTTATATGCAGTGGAGAAAAATATATTTATTAAGGGTACTAACCTCTCTAATCAGCTTATGATGAGTTATGTATGAAGGGAGTTTTCAAGTGTGCGTTGGAAGATGATGAAAGAAGATCCAGGAGTGTCAAGCGCTCAAGCTTTGGGATGCCCCCATGCATCCCCAATAAATATTCAAGGAGACTCAAGCGTCTAAGCTTGGGGATGCCCCCGTGCATCCCCTTCTCCATTAACCATCATCAGTTCGTCCTTCGTCTCACTATATTTTTATCACTTCATGTGTTATGTGCTATGCTTGGAGCGTCTCGCTCTTAGGTTTTGTTTTTAGTTTTCTTTAGCTTTGCTTTCTGTTCATAACAAGTTAGATCCCGTCTTACTTTGTGTGGGAGAGAAACACGCTCCACTTTCAAAATCTAGAACACATCATAGGATTTTTCCTGCCTATCTTTTTGCTGTTGTGTGTTCTTTATCTTTTCATAGCTACTGCCATATTTAGTTTTAGTCTTAGTTTGTCTTTAGCAAGAGGTTTGGCTTTTGTTTAGTTTGTTGCTACAACTCTTTTTAGTTTTCATGTTTATCTTGTTAAGAGAGTTGGTTTTTGCACTGAGTTGTGTTTTGTCTTGAAAGTAGGTAATTGAGGTTGCTATTTAATTTTAGTAGTAGCTTAAAATAGTTTTGAGGCATTGTTGTGAGTAATGTTTGGACTTTTGGTGTCAAGAGCTCTTGCCTATTAGTGATAGGTGTCGTATTTTGGGCAATCCGTGTTTATTTTTAAAACCTACAAAACTAGTTGAGAACTCTAGCTACTAGATAGCTCACTACTCTTCTGAGGAGTCGAATATTAGAGTACACTCACGTACCATGAGTCGAGGATGCGCAAGGATAACCAAACCCCCATACACTCCTCCTCGGGGTACTTGTCTCTTTGTGAACCTCCTCATTAGATTGAGAGTTCCCGATAATAAGTGCATGAGTTCTTCGGACTAATGTAAGTACTGAGAGTTGACACTTCCACCTTCCCATATTTTGCTAGCCTTTCCCGTGCCGTGCATTGCCTTCTTCTCACTCCGAGAGTTGGTGTCCACCTTCGCCGGTACATCCAAACCCTTGGCATGATACGCTCTGTCATCATAAGCCTCCCTTTATCCTTCCTCAAAACATCCACCATACCTACCTATCAAGGCATTTCCATAGCCTTTCCGAGTTACATTGCCATGCAACTTCCACCTCTTCATGACTTGATCTTCATGTCATACATGTTCCTGCTACACTGGCAGCGACATACATTGCATACATCATGATGGTTACATCTTCTTTATGATTTTGAGTACCTTGTAAAGTGTGAAAGATCTCCTTTACCTTCTTGTAAAATAGAGTGTTGCCCTTAAGTGAGGAAAAGATCCCAAAGTGGACACATTAAAAGATCCCAAAGAGGACAAATGAGAGTTAAATAGAAAGAGCCATTGAGGCCACCAAAAAAATACAAAAAAATAGAAAAAAGAGAAAAAGAAATAAAAAGAGAGAAAGGGGCAACACTACTATCCTTTTGAGAGATCCACACTAGTACTCCCTTTATATCTTTGTACTCCATATAGATGATCTTTATGCATATAGTTTGGAGAGCTTCTTAGCTCGTATGTGCATCCATTGCATGGAAATCCCTACTCCTCACATCATATCTATCATTTGGCATCTATTGCCTATGATTGTCCTCATTGATGTGAGCCTTTCTCATCCTTTTTGTCTTCCTCCTCCACCATATTTCTCTCTTTGCCATCCAAAGTGTCAACTCTCGTGCTTACGCTCATCCATTGCATGAGTGCTCAAAATATCGAAAAGGAGTGGGTCAAATTGACTTGTACCTGGCTAGTGGTCTGGGGACGAGTCAAGATAAGATTCCAAAGAGGACCAAATGTGAAACTTTAGTAGATTGAGTTCTCAAAAAAAATACTTTTTTCTCGTATTCCCTATCCTCGTTTCTTGCACGCAAACACCATTTGGAGACATTCGAGTCACGGACAGCGAGAGCTCTTGCACCTTTTGTTCTTTTGTTACTTATTTCAATGCTAATATAGACTCTTGCCTGATATGACTTGAATTGAATCTCTGACCTTGATTGCTTTACTTTTCAAATTTCTTTTATGGTTGCTAGCATGTCACCACAGAAATTATGCTTGTTATCATTTACCTACTCGAGGACGAGTAGGAATTAAGCTTGGGGATGTTGATACGTCCAAAACGTATCGATAATTTCTTCTTGCTCCATGCATGTTTTGTGTGATATTTCTATGATCTAGATAAACTTTCATACATTTTTGATCATATTTGGACTAACCTATTAACTCAGTGCACCCCAGTCCCAGTTCCTGTTTTCCGTTGTTTTTCTATTTCAGTTTTCTCCCATATAAAAAGTGCCAGAAAATTTCGGGAAAATTCAGATAAAAAATCAGCGTGACGGAAGCTTCGAGAAAAGCTCGGGAGGGGCCAGAGGGGGGCCAGGGGGGCCCAGGCGGCCACCCGGCGCGGCCCCACCCCTGGCCGCGCCAGGGGGGCGTCTGGGGCCCCTGGTCCACCTTTGGCTGCCCCCCTTCGCCTATTTATCCCCCGTCACGGGAAAACTCCAGAACAGGAACCCTATTCCGCGAACTCGCCTCTGTTCCGCCGTCGCCGCGCTTCCCAGATCGGGAGCACCAGAACACCTCTTCCCGGCACCCTGCCGGAGGGAGGATTGACCTCCGGGAGTCTCCTCTCCACTATGGATGCTCCCCGGATGTCTCGTGAGTAGTTTTCCTTGGACCATGGGTCCGTGATCAGTAGCTATGTGATGTTCTCCTCCCCTCTTTGATCTTCATTTTTTAGACCTCGTGAGCTGCCCTACATGATCTAGGCACCTTTGTAATATTTCTGCTATTGCTATGTTGAGTTTGATCGGATCTGATGGATTATGAGATTATGTTCAGATTGTGATAGAGTAATATATTTTGTTTTTATCTCTTATATTTTTGTTCCTAAGTAATTCTTGCATGCTCTCCGTTGCTGTTTATTGCTTTGGCCAAGTAGTAGGTAGTGACTCCAAGAGGGAGCGTTGTGCTAGATTGTGGGTTCATGCCTCCCCGATGACAAGCTTGAGTGACAGAAACATGAGTCTAGGGGATGGCCTGTTGCCACAAGGGGGAAAACAATGGTGCTTGTAACCGCGGTTACAAGGATTGTTTACTTTACGCAAAGTTCTTTTTAATGCAGTTGTCTGTTGCTTTGGGTTTACACTTTGGGTGGGGCTCGCAACTTAATACCAGCGAGATGTTCTGGATAGATATCTCAAGGTGGATGATTAGTAGTAGATGCAGATGGATTTTGGTCTACTTACTTTGGCGTACTGCCCGTGCTTTTGAACCTCTTCCTTTCTTTTGTAGCATAGTTAGCATTGCGGTGCGTTCTTAATCCTGTCAATTGCCTTTCTGTTATTTGTTTACCTCGCATAGCATTTTTATCGTCTTTTGGGAGAGAGACATCACTAGCGAACATCACGTATCCCGGTCCATATCCTCATTATTGTTTCCAAGCTATATTTAGTTTTCTGCATTTACTTTCAAGTTGCTATCATTATCCCCTTGCGTTTTATCATTTGTGAACAACAAGACCGGACAGATCGACAGCCTCTCTGAACTTCATTGGGAGCAAAGTTATATGTGTCTGTGTGCAGGTCCGCGTCAGTTGCGCCGCTGACACCTACTTATCATCTCTGGAGTCCTACTGGAGACAAACCTTGGTATCTTTACTGAGGGAAAACTTGCTGCTGTACCGCATCACGCATTCCACTTGGGGCCTACCAACGAAGGGCGAGAAGCCGTCATCAGGCCCTGGTGGGTCCCCTTTGGCCCCTCCTTGGTGATTCTCGAAGCTTCCGAAGCGCTGATTTTTTATTGGATTTTCCTGAATTTTTGGAGCACTTTTAATATGGGGGAAACCTGAAATAAAAAAAAAGCAGAAAACAGGAACTGGCACTGGGGTGCACTGAGTTAATAAGTTAGTCCAAATATGATCAAAAGTGTATGCAAGTTCATCAATAACATAGCAATATCACACAAAAGAGGCATCGAGCAAGCAGAAATTATAGATACGTTTTGGACGAATCAACATCCCCAAGCTTAATTCCTGCTCGTCCTCGAGTAGGTAAATGATAACAAACATAATTTCTGTGGTGACATGCTAACAACCATATAAGAACTTTTAAGTAAAGCAATCAAGGCATGTAATTCAATTCAAGTCATAACAGGCAAGAGTCTATATTTAGCATTGAAACAAGCAACATAAGAACATAAATGTGCAAGAGCTCTCGATGTCCGTGACTCGAATGTCTCCAAATGGTGTTTGCGTGCAAGAAAGGGGATAGGGATATACGAGAAGAAGAAAAAAGTATTTTTGTGTTGAGAACTCAATCTACTAAAGTTTCACACTTGGTCTTCTTTGGAATCTTATCTTGACTCATCCCCAGACCACTAGCCAGGTACAAGTGATACGTCTCAAACGTATCTACTTTTCCAAACACTTTTGCCATTGTTTTGCCCTCATTCTTGCATGATTTGGACGAAACTAACCCGGACTAACGCTGTTTTCAGCAGAGCTGCCTGTATGGTTTTATTGTGTGCAGTAAAATGGATTTTTAGACGTTCCAGAAAATTCCCAGAAAAATACCAGAAAATCCATGCACCCGAAGGAGCCAGAAGCCAGAAGTGGGACCAGAGGGGAGTCCTGGGGGCCCCAGGCGCCCCCCTGGGCGCCTCCCCCCTCCTCTGGTGCCCTACCGAGACTCCTATTTATCCCCGTGACAAGAAAACCCCAAAAAAGAAGTCGTTTTCCCAGTTTCCGTCGCGGAGCCGCCGCCACCCTTTGTTCTTCTTCGGGAGGGCTAATGTGGAGGCTGATTTGGCCTCCGGAGAGGGGAGATCGTCGCCATCGTCATCACCATCACCAATCCATCCATCCTCCGAGACTTCTCTTTACATGTGTGAGTAATTCCCCACTGTAGGCAAAGGGGATGGTAGGGATTGGATGAGTTTGATCATGTAATAGTTCGTCAGATTGTAGGGGGCATGTTGCCTATCATCTAGATTGGTGTTTATCTTCTTTGCTTCAACTTGTTTCTCTTAATGCTTGTCACTTTGGGCCCGAGTGCCATGTTTTCAAATCTGAACCTTATGTGTTTTCATGAATATATTTTTGTTCTAGATCCTATCTATGAGTTGTATGCACCTATTATAGTCCGGAACCGGCGATCCCAAAGGTGACAGCTTGGGACACCAAAGGGGATGGTCCATAATTTGAGGATTCCATGTATCCATTGAGTTTATTGCTTTGTTCTGGTGCTCTTTGACAGGAGCACCTTAATCTCCATAAGTTCCCTTTGGCCCCGTTCATAGCGGGATGGTAGGACAAAAGATGTTGTGCAAGTTCTTATTGCAAGCACGTACAACTACCTATGGGATACATGCCTATTGTTTGATATTTGCCTAGATTATCATTGCTTTCTGTGTGCCTTGCCCCGTTTTAGAATCTATTATATGTTCACTCTCATCCATGCAGCGCCCAACCATCCATCTCCCTATCCTACAGTGTTTTCAATCCTGCTGGTCATTAGATGTTACTTTTGTTGTTACTTTTTCTGTTGCCACTATCACCATCATATTACCATTACCATTACCATTTATCTATTGTTGCAAGCAAGTATATTTCAGGTGAGGTTGAATTGACAACTCAACTGTCAAAGCTTATAAATACTCTTTGGCTCCTCGTGTGTCGAATCAATAAATTGGGTTAACTTACCCGCGAAGACTATCTCGATCCCTTACGCCTGTGGGGCATCAAGCAGCGTTCTCTGGCGCCGTTGCCGGGGAGCATAGCAATATTTAAAAGTCTACTTGAAGTATCCTGCCTGCTGCACATCATCCTCCATGGGTAAGAAAGGAGACCCCAAGGTTCCGATCTTACCATCCCGTACAAGAAAAGGTACTGTTCTTAACACTAGTGCTACACTTGATTCACCTTCTGTTATGAGTAAGTTTACTTCACCACCACTACATGATGCTTCTATTGAGTCTGTCACTATGTCCGATACTTTTGATGATGCTTCCACTACTCTTGATGATGCTACTTTTCTTGGTCACTATATTGAAACTCAGACTGCTAAGGCTGCAGCAAAATCCAAGACCGAGACCCCTGCTACCTATATTCCTACCTGCAAAACCTTTGGTTACCCGTGCTTAGATGACCTCAAGGAGAGAATCCTTGATGATGATTATGTTACTCTTGATGATTATTTTTGCAGGGAACTCATAGAGTGAGTCGACTCTGACCCTGGTGATGTTAAGGAGTTGCTCAAAAAGCACTCCATGAAGAACAAAGTTATTCCTGATTCTCAATTTGCCACGTCTCCTATATGCATCACTGATCCTGATTATGATTTCTCTGTTGATCTTTCACTTATAACTACAGTCGAGGCTGACCCCTTTTATGGCAGAGAAAATGATGATGCTATAGCACACTTGACCAAACTCGCTGAGCTAGGAAACCTATTCACTACTGATCAGAAGATACGAAACTTCTATGTGGCCAAGCTTTTTCCTTTTTCTTTGAAGGAAGACGCTAAATCATGGTACGATGCACTACCCTATGGTTCCATTAAGAGTCCTCAGGACTTAGTGCAATTATTTGTTGATAAATATTTTCCAGCTCATATGCAACATGCTGCTTTGCAAAGAATCTACAACTTTAAACAATTGCAGGATGAGCACCTCCCTAAAGCTTGGGGGAGGTTTTGTGATTTACTTAAGGTTATGCCGGGACATGGAGTACCCAAGAATGAACTGCTTGATATATTTTACGCTGGTTTAACCGATAAATCCAGATCCTACCTGGATAGTTGTGCTCGTTGTGTTTTCAGGGAAAGAACGTCGGACGATGCAGAAGAATTAATGTGCAAAATTGCCAAGAACTATGAAGATTGGTCCGTTCCTGAACCACTTCTACCACCGAAAAAGAGGGGCATGCTTGTTCTGAACCCCGAAGATATGCAAGAAGCAAAGAAGTCTATAAAGGAGAAAGGTATTAAAGCCGAAGACGTGAAGAATTTACCGCCTATTGAGAAGTTGTGTGAGCCTACTCGCCCTCCCTTGGTAGAGGTACACTCTCTATTAGACTTTACTGAAAGTGACATCCCTAAAGGTAAGCCTCCCGACCAATGCTTAGATGAGCTTGATAGTTTTATTATTAAGCAAGACCATTTTAATAGGAGGTTACAAAGTCAGATGCATGATAATTCTCTTGCTATCAAAAGTTTATGTGATGTTCTAGAAAGAACAGATAATGATGTTAAATGTCTTGTTAAGCATTTTCATATGGTTCAAACTCAGCTTGAACAAATTTCTAATGTGCAAAAAGATTTGCTTGCTAATAATGCCAAATAGGACATACAAGCTTATGGCATCAAAACTAGAGGTGGAACACACACCCAGGACCCACTCTATCCTGAGGGGCATCCAAAGAGGATCGAGCAAGATTCTCAAGTACAAGAAGAAGACGAGACTGTTAGCTCTCCGAAGAAAAAGAAGAAGAAAAAACACAAGGAGGCTGACAATCCCGATGATCCTATTACAAGTGAAAAGCCAGCTATTGATCCTAACAGCATATCTACCTCCGATGCTGAAACAGAAGACGATGCCGAGCCTGAAGAAAAAGACGCTGAGAAGGATGATTCTCCCAAGGTAAGAGAAGAAGAAGCACCCGATAAACGCAAGAGGTATTCTAAAGAAGACTTCATCGCAAGAAGACATGGGAAGGAAAGAGAACCATGGATACAAAAACCCATGCCCTTTCTAGGTAAGTCCCTCAAATCTAAAGAAGAAGAGCATTATAATAAATTTTGTGAATGGATGAAACCTCTTTTTCTTCAAATTCCTTTGACTGATGCTATTAAGTAACCTCCCTATTCGAAATATATGAAAGATATTGTTACTAATAATAGAAAAGTTCCTAATGAGGCAATATCTACTATGCTTGCTAACTACTCTTTCAGTGGCAAGATTACTAAGAAGCTCGGTGACCCAGGTATACCCACCATTCCTTGCTCCATAAAGAATAATTACGTCAGAACTGCTTTATGTGACCTTGGTGCAAGAGTGAGTGTTATGCCTTTCTCTCTTTACAAGAGGCTTTGTTTAGAGAAACTGATCCCTACAGATATCTCCCTTCAGATGGCTGACAAATCAACAGCTGTCCCAATAGGTATTTGTGAGGATGTTCCCGTTGAAGTTGCTAACTGTTTGATCCTTACAGATTTTGTTGTGCTTGACATGCCCGAGGATGGGAGCATGTCCATTATTCTTGGTAGACATTTTATTAACACCGCAGGTGCTATCATTGATTGCAATAAAGGAAAGGTCACTTTATACGTTGATGATAAAGAACACACGGTGTATTTTCCAAAGAAGATCGACAAAAGGCATGGCCTTAACTCTATAGAGAATATCGAGACCGTGAAGATTGGAGAATGGGACTGTCCACTACATGTGCACCACAAATACAAAACCATTATGGTGGGGACAATGTCCATTAAAGTAAAGGTGCAATGATCACTTCATAAGAGGGGAGACTTCTTGTTCTATATATCGCCGGTTTGTTGGTAAGACTTGATCAACCTTACTAGTGAGCTTGTTTTATATAGGTAAAAGGTTAAGCTTGTTATGTTTTCATTTGCTTTAGCTTTCATTCTCTTTGTTGTACCAAGTTTTATGTTTTTGAAGCTTCACAATACTAATCACCGCTTTAAGTTTTCAGAAAGTTTTGCAGCTTTTTGAACTCCGAGAAATTTTCAACAGTGAAGTTTTCAGAAAAATTCCAGAAAAATAAAAATAAAAATTTCCATGCCGGGAGTGACCCAGAGGAACTTGGGGCTGACCAGGGGGGCACCAGTGGCCCAGGCGGCCAGCTGGCGCGGCCTGCCCCCTGGCCGCGCCCACAGGGCGCCTGGGGCCCACAGGCCCCACTTCCAGGTATGTCTTCTTCCTCCTCCTTCTTCTCTCTCCAAAAACACGAGTTCTACACTTTGTTCTTGCGTTCTTGCTGTTCTTGGAGGAAATTTTCGATCTCTCTCTACAGCTCACCATTCGAGCTGAAATTTTGAGCAAATACTCCCTGGTATGTAACTCCTTCACCCCTCCAATTAGATTTTTGATTGGTGGCTTCATTTGTGAGTATTTAGTAGCTCTTGGTGTTGTTTATGTGAGCTTGCATGCATGTGTAGAATTTTATTTTCCAAGTTTTGATGCAAGTTTATGCCTTAGGTAAGTGAGTTGAGTAGTTTGCCTTAACTCACTTTGTTTAAATCCTTGTTTTTGTAATTTGTCAAAAATTTCAGAAATGAGTTTGCTAGGAAGAGCAAAGGGGTGGCTTGGGAAGAAAATGCCTGAGCGCTCCGATCGAGTTACAAGAGCTGCAGCTTCACCCTCGACTGCTAGGGTGAGCTAAAACGAAGATCATGTGCCCTTAGAGTTGTTTGAGGGCACAAATCCAGCACGTGCAATGACTTTCCCGTGCGATGAATTCCTTGAAGCTGCAGGAATTAAGGAGTTCTATAATCTTTGTGCTAATGCAGGTCTGACGCGGCTCGCAATGTGCCGTGTTACTCAGTATCAAAAACTCACCTCCTGTTTCATTAACAGTTTTAGATATAACCTTGATGCTGGTTTTGTTGAGTTTAAAATTTACAATGATCTTTTGACCATGCCTTTGGAAAAGTTTTGTGAAATAATAGGTGTTCCGAACGTTGGACTGACGGCGAAGATGAGCTCTCAGCCCTCCGAGCTGAGAACCGTCTTCAACTCTCTCTGTAGCATGGATACGAGGGATATTCATCGGTCAAAGATCTCCAGCATCTTATTCCCACACCTCAGGTAGTTTTCGTATTATATTGCTAGAGGGGTGTTAGCTCGTGACAACACGAGCAACATATCTGCGCCGGATATTGCTATCCTAGCAACCGCCCTCTCAGGGAGGTTTGATTATAATGTGGGTGCCTTAATTGCTCGACGCCTTGCTATGAACGGTAACAAGGGAGATTTATTTGGTGGCGTTTACGCCACACTTATCATGGAGTCTCTTAATGGCACCCCAGACCCCGATGATAAGCCTTTTACTTATTTAAGTTTTGATCTTGCTACTATGAAAAGGCATAAGTTTGTTACCATGACTTCCGAGTTTGGTAACCTTGATTATATCTTGCATTTCGGGGACACCACGAAACGCAAGATCCGTCTACCTGCACCTCTTTTGTTTGATTTTTCTCGCAGGAACGGATGGTCCTTTGATGTTATCCAGATCGATGAGTTCGTGGTCCAGCATCAGTTTCATAACCCCATGGAGGAGGTTGTGCCCGACGAGGAGGAGCATGGTGAGTTCCCACCTTTCCAGGGGGAGACCTTCACCCAGTTTGGTGAAGGGTCTTCCTCTGCTTGGAGCGCGGATCCTTCTTCGTGGGAGGATCCGAGGACTTCGGTGTACGCACCGGAAGCCTCATACGACCCTTGGACTCACCAGTACCACCCTGGAGCAGGAGGCTCCTGGGGACATTAGCTGCTACCAACTTAGGCCAAAAATCCTAAGCTTGGGGGAGTACGTGCCCTTCTCACTTTTCCATTGTATTATCCATTTTATTCTCTTTGATCTTTTCGAAGATTTTTCCCGTTTTTTCTTTCTTTCTTTCTTTGCAAAAACAACAAAAATATTTTCTCTTTTCCTTGCCCTCTTTTAACCTTTAAAAAAATCCAAAAAGATTTCTTTTCTTTCTTTAGTTTGCTTTGTTTTCAGAGTTCAGCTCGAGTCCGTGATGGCATTTGATAATATTTCCCACGTTCGATCGTGCAAGTGACAAGGCAGTAATGACGAAGATCGACGGAAGGGAAGCAACAAGGAAAACCGGTATGAACTCTTCTTGTTTCTACCTATGTACATATGCATGTACTTATGATCTAGAGACCAGCTTGTAGCGACATAGTGCTATGTTTACAATGCTTTCCCAGTGTTCATGCTTTCCTTGTGGCTAGTCTCAAATAGCTAGAGTACATAATGTGTTGTTGAAATGATTTACATGCATTGCATTGTTCATGGTTTGGCATACTGAAGTGGTATTTCCCTTCGGAGAATTTTTGGATTGACTTGGCACATGTTCACACATGCTTATGACTAAGAAGTCTATTTTTGCCTTGATGATCTTTTTGTTTCAGAATAGTTATATCACTTTCATGCCCGATTCAATGTTGCTTTGTCGCTCTGCATGATTATGACAGTTATTGCTCTCTAGTTGGTCGCTTCCCAGTCTTTTGCTAGCCTTCGCTCGCACCAAGCGGATTTCTTCTTGTGCTTCCAAACTCCTTTTCAAACCCAGTTGTTCCATTTGAGTCCACCATACCTACCTATATGTGGTATCTACCGGCCACTCCTAACTTAGACTTTCTGTGCCATCTCGAAATTTATTCAAAAGTTTCCCTTTTGTAACCGTACAAGCTCATGGTGCGGTGAGGGGAAATCAGTATCTTTCATGCCAAAAATATTTTGACGGAACTTTTAACTAGTCAAACAAAAAAAATATGAGAGTTACACTTCCCCCATACTTGATGATGGAGTGAAATGGACCAAATGTTGCTTATTATAGATGGAACGATATCCTCCTTCCATCCTTGAGGCCAAATAAAAGGTTCCGTAGACCATCAAAGGATTTATGGATAAAGGAATATGTGTAAGAAAAAGGCATTATATATGGTTGGCATGGGAGATATTGAGATACCTTTACCGTTCACCGTTGACTGGAAAGTTGCGCCTCTCAAAAATGTTTTATCTCTTTTTTCAAAACCAAGAGCTCTGGCACATGTTTAGTTTTTTCTTCCTTTCACGGGTTTTCAACCTTGCCATCAAAAGCCACGGTTCGAGAGTCTCCCCTTCTTTCTTCAAAGCACCAACTATGAGAGCATAATTGTCATTCTTAGTGTAACATGCATTGTCCCGAAGTATTACATTGTCTTCTGCATGCTTGTGTTATTGCTAGTCTGAAATACTGAGTTCTAGTCACCTTTAAAACTCCGGAGGAGTTTCTGCATTTATGTTTTGCTTCACTCATGGAGGCTAGCGAAATGCCACTCAAGTATGTTCAAGTTATGTGCATTGTGATCCTGTCTTGATTTTCAGCAGTATATTATTTACTTTTAGTTGTTTGTGACTGATCACATGAAAGAAGAATTGGTTCGTGCATTGTACTTATAGCACTGTTTCAATACTTGCTAAAATCTTTTCGTAGTACATGCATATATACATCTAATGAAGCAAAAGAGTTTGTCAAAGTTTTCTTTGTCGCGTCCAGTTCGTTGAACTGAATTGCTTGAGGACAAGCAATATGCTAAGCTTGGGGGAGTTGATACGTCTCAAACGTATCTACTTTTCCAAACACTTTTGCTATTGTTTTGCCCTCATTCTTGCATGATTTGGACGAAACTAACCCAGACTAATGTTGTTTTCAGCAGAGCTGCCTGTATGGTTTTATTGTGTGCAGGAAAATGGATTTTTAGACATTCCAGAAAATTCCCAGAAAAATACCAGAAAATCCATGCACCCGAAGGAGCCAGAAACCAAAAGTGGGACCAGAGGGGAGTCCTGGGGGCCCCAAGCGCCCCCCTGGCGCGGCCAGGGGTGGGGCCGCGCCCTCTAGCCTCCTGGGTGCCTCCCCCCTCCTCTGGTGCCCTACCGAGACTCCTATTTATCCCCGTGACGAGAAAACCCCAGAAAAGAAGTCGTTTTCCCATTTTCCGTCGCGGAGCCGCCGCCATCCTCTGTTCTTCTTCGGGAGGGCTAATCTGGAGGCTGATTTGGCCTCCGGAGAGGGGAGATCGTCGCCATCGTCATCACCAACACCAATCCATCCATCCTCCATGACTTCTCTTCACATGTGTGAGTCATTCCCCGCTGTAGGCAAAGGGGATGGTAGGGATTGGATGAGTTTGATCATGTAATAGTTCGTCAGATTGTTGGGGGCATGTTGCCTATCATCTAGATTGGTGTTTATCTTCTTTGCTTCAACTTGTTGCTCTTAATGCTTGTCACTTTGGGCCCGAGTGCCATGTTTTCAGATCTGAACCTTATGAGTTTTCATGAATATATTTGTGTTCTAGATCCTATCTATGAGTTGTATGCACCTATTATGGTCCGGAACCGGCGATCACAAAGGTGACAGCTTGGGACACCAAAGGGGATGGTCCATAATTTGAGGATTCCATGTATCCATTGAGTTTATTGCTTTGTTCCGGTGCTCTTTGACAGGAGCACCTTAATCTCAATAAGTTCCCTTTGGCCCCGTTCGTAGCGGGATGGTAGGACAAAAGATGTTGTGCAAGTTCTTATTGCAAGCACGTACAACTACCTACGGGATACATGCCTATTGTTTGCTATTTGCCTATATGATCATTGCTTTTCTGTGTGCCTTGCCCCGTGTTAGAATCTATTATATGTTCATTCTCATCCATGCAACGCCCAACCATCCATCTCCCTAGCCTACAGTGTTTTCAATCCTGCTGGTCATTAGTTGTTACTTTTGTTGTTACTTTTGCTGTTGCCACTATCACCATCATATTACCATTACCATTTATATATTGTTGCAAGAAAGTATATTTCAGGTGCGTTTGAATTGACAACTCAACTGTCAAAGCTTATAAATACTCTTTGGCTCCCCGTGTGTCGAATCAATAAATTGGGTTAACTTACCCGCGAAGACTATCTCGATCCCTTACGCCTCTGGGGCATCAACAAGTCAAAATTATCCACACCTTTTCGATATTTTGAGCACTCATGCAATGGATGAGCGTAAGCAAGAAAGTTGACACTTAGGATGGCAAAGAGAGAATATGGTGGAGGAGGAAGTCAAAAAGGTGAGAAGGGCTCACATCAATGAGGACAATCATAGGCAAGAGAAAGCCAAATGATAGATATGATGTGAGGAGTAGGGATTTCCATGCAACGGATGCACATATGAGCTAAGGTAAGCTCTCCAATGGAACTAGTGGGGGTGCATCCAACTTGCTTGCTCAAGAAGACCTATAGCTCATTTGAGGAGGCTCATCATTGGAATATACAAGCCAAGTTCAAGAGTGTGCAGGTCCCCACATAGCTATATGCATGAATGATAAATTCTATGGAGTACAAGATATAATATGGAGTACGAGTGTGGATCTCTCAAAAGGAATAGTAGTGTGCGCCCTTCTCTCTTTTTATTTCTTTTTCTCATTTTTTCTATTTCTTGTATTTTTTGGTGGCCTCAATGGCTCTTTCTATTTCTCTCATTTGTCCTCTTTTCCTCTTTGGGATCTTTTGATTTTGTCCTCTTTGGGATCTTTTCCTCACTTTAGGGACAACACTCTATATATTACAAGAAGTATAGAATATCTTTCACAATTTACAAAAGTACTCAAATCATAAAGAAAATGTAACTATCATGAAGTATGCAAATGTATGCCTCTGCCAGTGTAGCAGGATATGCAATGATACTAACGCGTCATGTAGCAATGATTAGGGCAAGGACCAACTAGCATGCGGCTCATCGATCAAGCAAGTAGCATGTATGACATGAAGATCAAGTCATGAGAAGGTGGATGTTGCATGGCAATATATCTCGGAAAGGCTATGGAAATGCCTTGATAGGTAGGTATGGTGGTTGTTTTGAGGAAGGGTATAAGGGGGTTTATGATGACAGAGCTTATCATGCCAAGGATTTGGATGTACCGGCGAAGGTGGACGCAAACTCTCATAGTGAGAAGAAAGCAATGCACGGCACAGGAGAGGCTAGAAAAATATGGGAAGGTGGAAGTGTCAAATTTCGAATACTCACATTAGTCCGAAGAACTCATGCGCTTATTATCGGTAACTCTCAATCTAATAGGAGGTTATCAAAGAGACAATTACCCCGAGGAGGAGTGTATGGGGGTTTGGTTATCCTTGCGCATCCTCGACTCGTGGTACGTGAGTGTACTCTAATATCCTATCCCTCCAAAGAGTAGTGATCCATCTAGTAGCTAAAGTTCTCAACTAATTTTTTTAAGTTTTGAAAATAAACACGGATTGCCCAAAATACGACATCTATCACTAATAGGCTAAAGCTCTTGACACCAAAATTCCAAACATTACTCAAAGCAATACCTCAAAACTATTTCAAGTTACTACTACAAAAGAATAGCAACCTCAATTACCTACTTCAAGTCAAAACACAAAACTCAGTGCAACAGGCAAACTCTCTAAACAAGATAAACATGAAAACTCAAGAGAGTTCCAGCAACAAACTAAACAAAAGCTCTTAAAAAGATAAGCATGAAAACTAAGAGCTAAACATGGCAGTAGCTATGAAAAAGATAAAGAACACACACAGCAAAGATAAGCATGAAGAATCCTATGTTGTGTTCTAGATTTTGAAAGTGGAGCGTGTTTCTCTCCCACACAAAGAAACTTGGTTCTATCTTGTTATGAACAGCAAGCAAAGCTAAAGAAAACTAAAAATAAGGCCTAAGAGCGAGACGCTCCAAGCATAGCACATAACACATGAAGTGATAAAAATATAGTGAAACGAAAGGCGAACTGATAATTGTTTATGGAGAAGGGGATGCACGGGGGCATCCCCAAGATTAGACGCTTGAGTCTCCTTGAATATTTCTTGGGGATGCATGGGGGCATCCCCAAGCTTGAGTGCTTGACACTCCTGAATCTTCTTTCATCATCTTCCCTCACGCACTTGAAAACTCCCTTCATACATAACTCATCATAATCTGATTAGCGAGGTTAGTACCCATAATAAAATAGTTTTTACTCTACTGGAAATAAGGATATTCTTGAAGACATACTGTTTCTCAAGATTGCCAAAAAGTTTTTGCAAAGAAAAAGCCAGCTTAAGGTTTGCAAAATGAAGAAAAGGCAAAACATGATAGAATCTGTGAAAAACAGACCAGCAGGTAGTAAATAATTTTTTAGGGATACTTCTACAACTCAAATCAAAAAACCCATAACATACGAAAGTTCCGTAATTGTATCGATCACTCTGTGTAAACAATTCATCTCAAAAAGATGAACTGGGATTTTTCTGTGATTTTTCCCGTCACGAGGACAGAATCTGTTTTCTGGACAGCATGTCACAACTTTCACTTCCCTTGTCATATGAGGCTATAATTGGCACAAAGCTTGGAAAGTAAAGATACAATGATGTTGCTACAGTAGTAACAATCATCAAGACCACTAAAAACAGAAGAAAAACAAAAAGGAAAACCTAAATTCGTTGCGGGCTACCTCCCGAAAGCGCTTCTTTAAAGCCATTAGCTAGGCTTAATGCAAATAGGAGGAATCAAAGAGCATCATAATAATCGGAGATGTAAATCGATTCAAATGGTTCCTCAACAAGTTCATCCTTGTTTCTTTTAGGAAAGGGGTACATACCTTTTGCCTTCCCACGTAGGCGTATTTGTCCCTTACCTATATCAATGAAGCCTTTTACGGCCCGGAGGAAATTCCTCCCAAGCACCATGTTTCCTTGGGTTGGCTTAATGACGAAGAAATCAACCATTGCAATCCCTTTAAGGAATGTCGCTGGTACATCTTTTATCCTTCCCTGGATCTCAGAAATATCTCCATTAGCATGTTCATTATAGGATGACAAATTGTCCATGTTAAATTTTAAAGAATCATAAACAACTTTTGGTATAGTAGAAACCATGGATCCAATGTCACAGAAAGCAAGGAAGTATTTATTAGAGATGTTAATTCTAACAAAGGGTTTCCATTCACCATCTAACTCATAAACATCTTTCTTATTTGGCTGGGGTTCCTTTACTTCTCTCAAGTCTAGAGCATCCATTCTCTTTTCAATAGTAGCAAGTTTGTCTATAACAGTATCAAGACTATGATCATAAACAAAGTAACTAGATATACCATGTATAATTTCAAGAGCTCTAGCTTCATCACAAGCTAAGAAATCTCCTTCGGCTATAATATCAAGAGAGTGTTTGCACCATCTAAAAAGACCATGGTAAAAATTTCTAACCATAATTTTTATAGGTATCCAAGGCATAATTCTTCTATGTGCATCAGAAATTCTGTCCCATGCCTTCTTAATATTTTATCCATCGCTTTGATGGAAATCTAAGGCCTCCGATTCCCTCAACGCACCAAATCCTAACATGCTTGACTAAACAGAAAGGATAACTAAAAGCAAGATAACTATTTTTTTGATTTTTGATAAAGCACACTAAAGCAAAAACTGAAAGGTAAACTAACAAGACTAAAAAGCAAAGATAAAATATAGTGTGCAACTCCCCTATCTTGAAGTGCGGAGTCCCCGGTAACGGCGCCAAAAATTTCTTTTGATGGTACGATTCCTAGCCCCCTCGTTGGTTACCCAAAGTGGAAGGTTGAGATGTAGATAGCAGAAATTTCCCTCGGTGAAGATACCAAGGTTTGTTTACAACAGGACTCCAGCAACGATGAGTAGGTGGTTCGGCAAGTGATGCGCCGTCTGAAAAGAATCACTTGCTTCTCCTGTACCTGCACACACAACAGATAACTTTGCTCCCAATGAGTTCAAAGAGGTTGTCAATCCCTCCGGCATTTTTGTTTACAAAGGATAAAAACGCACGGGATAATAATGATAGTGCTACCAACAGAAAAGAAAATAAAGCAGTAAATAAATAGTGGGTGTAAACAGTATTGGAAATATGGACCGGGGTCCTATGATGCTCACTAGTGATGTCTCTCTCCCAAAAGACGATAAAATAGCCATGCGAGGTAAACAAATTACAGCTGGGCAATTAACAGGATTATGTGCGCAAACCAATGCTAACTATGCTATAAAGAAAGGAAGATGCTCAAAAGCATGGGCGGTACGCCAAGACAAGTAGACTGAAATCCATCTGCATCTACCTACTAATCATCCACCTTGAGATATCTATCCAGAACATTTCGCTGGTATTAAGTTCTGAATCCCACCCAAAGTGTAAACTCAAAGCAACAGACAACTGCATTAAAGAACTTTGCGTAAAGTAAACAATCCTTGCACCCGCAAGTACAAGCAACGTTGTTTTCCCCCTTGTGGAAATAGCACATCCCCTAGACTCATGTTTCTGTCACTCAAGCTAGTCATCGGGGGGCATGAACCCACAATCATGCATAACGCTCCCTCTTGGAGTCAATACCTACTACTCTGCCAAAGCAATAAACAGCAACGGAGAACATGCAAGAATTACTCTAGAACATAAATATAAAAGAGGAGAATCAAATATATTACTCAAACACAATCTGAACATAGTCTCATAATCCATCGGATCCCAGCAAACTCAGCATAGCAACAGCAGAAATATTACATATGTGCCTCGATCATGTAGGGCATCTCACGAGGTCTAATCCATGAAGAACAAAGAGGGGAGGAGAACATCACATAGCTACTGATCATAGACCCATGGTCCAAGGTGGACTACTCACGGTTCATCTGGGAAGCATCCATGGTGGTGGAGAAGCTACCGGAGGTGGTTCCTCCCTCCGACAGGGTGCTGGGAAGAGGTCTTTTGGTACTCCCGATCTTGGAAGCGCGGCGGCGGCGGAACAGAGGAGAGATCGCGAAAAAGGGTTCCCGTCATGGGGCTTTCACGTCACGAGGAATAAGTAGGCGAAGGGGGGCAGCCAGGGTGGCACCAAGGGTCTAGGCGGCCCCCTGGCGCGGCCCACCCTAGGGCGCGCCGGGAAGGCGCCTGGGGCCCTGGTGGGTCCCCTCTGGCCCCTCCTCGGTGATTCCCAAAGCTTCCGAAGCGCTGATTTGTTTTATTGGATTTTTCCTGAATTTTTGGAGCACTTTTAATATGGGGGAAACCTGAAATAGAAAAATAGCAGAAAACAGGAACTGGCACTGGGGTGCACTGAGTTAATAAGTTAGTCCAAATATGATCAAAAGTGTATGGAAGTTCATCAATAACATAGCAATATCACACAAAAGAGGCATGGAGCAAGCACAAATTATAGATACGTTTTGGACGTATCACAGGGGTGTGCCAACTTCCCATTACAAGGCTCTGCACGCACGCCCATCTCTCTCAGTTTCTACCCATCACAGGCAGCCATTTTATGATTTAGTCCCGAGAGATCCGGAACGACAGGTCCCTCTACTAACAACACACAAATCCGGGTGGCCCCGGGGGAGTCGACACCCAATCCAAAAGCCGGCCACGCTCTCGGATCGGACTCTTCCGTCTGGCCAAGGTCGGGGTTAGTCTCACCTGAACAGAAGGGGACTTCCCTAGCTCACCAGTGTGGACCAATAGAGAAACCATGTCTCCGCTGGCCCAGGTTGTTTAAAAACTGCGTGGGGATCCACCAAGCACACATACGGGGATTCAAATGGTAAATCAGCTCGGGCCACCACTAGAAATGTTTGAAGCTAGGTAGGTAAGAAAAGGGGACCCCATAATATCCCACACGCGGTTAGGCACGCTCGTCAAGAGACACAATACCCAGAACTCGGGTCCTAGGTGACTCGAATGGAACAAAGCGTCGGGGTGGGATAGCCTAGACCTTCCATCCTTCGTCGAATATAATCAACATTATAATAATCATATCATCCACGATAATATAATAATGTGATAGCCCAATCCAAGGAGTAACAGGATAACAATTGATAGCATCCTAGCATGCATACTAAGCAGTGGCTGGGCAGCGAGCAATAGTAACATAGCCGAACAAGGTTTGTTGGGATGTGGAGGACATGGTTGTTTGGGTTTATTTGAGAGGCATGAATATGAAGTGGCAGGATCAAGCAATCGTTCTATCCTACACCAAGGCGCGAGTGAGCTGAAAGTTATAAGCATGATATATGCTCCCCCTTACCTGATGAGAAGACGAAACCGAAGGTGTAGTCGATCACAAACTTGCATCGTCTCCGAGAGGTACCCGTGGAAGCACACAAGAGGTAAACACTAGAAAATGCAATCGACGAGCAAGCATCTATTACTACGAAGCAATCACGAGCAAGCATCAACAGGAAGGCAACACGAGACAACGCACTACGGTATCGCATCTATCGTCGAGAGCGGTTACTAACAGGTTAAGTGGAGTACTCGTCACACACGACGATACCGCGCATTTAGAATGGTTCAAGTTGTTTAGCTACACAACATGAGAAAGTGTTGTTAACATGGCATCTCACTCAAGTATGGCATGTCACACAAACGTGGCAAGAGGTGAAGCATAAATAAACTATCTAATCTAGTCACTTTAAGTGGGGGGTAAAACCTATACATGGCAAACTATTGTGGACCCCACGATAAAAATGGAATTTGGAATTGTTTTGACCTAAAGCATATTTTATATTTTTTTTATTAGCAAGAAAGAGCAACAAATTCAAGATCTACATGCAATTCTAGTCAAGTTACACGTAAGGAACCTTTTAATCATAGCAGCGGTTGAAAAGATGCGGCATATTTTATTTATAGTGGCATGCGATGTAAATAACATGCAAAATAACATGTAGGCAAGTTCAAACATGGCAGGGAGCAACATTTTAATAATCTACATGCAAAATGGAGCAACTTTCATGTAGGACACGTTGCGATCCGAGCTACCGTTAAAAATATATCGTCATCGCAAAAATACTATATAATCTGCCATTTTTATAATTTACAGAAATAAATAAAAAGGCCAGATATTCCACATGGGCCGGACCAGGGCCGCGCTAGCTAGTTAAAAGTCGCCAGGGCGCTACGCAGAGACATGGGCTGAGCCCATCTAACGCAACAGGGGAAAATCAGACAAAAAAGGGAAGGGCGGCTCTCACCGTACTGGGCTTGGCCCAGGAGGCGACTCGGCGGAGGTTAGTAGGCTGCGCCCACGGGCGAAGGGGCGCCATGGGCCGAGGGTGTGGACTGGGCCACTTGGGGGCGCTGGGGTTGGGCGATTCGCTGGGCAGCTGGAGCAAACCGACCCACGCGGGCGACATCGGCGGCGGATCGGATCGATCCCGATCCCGCTCGGGAGGCAGCCGGCGGCGATGGCCTCGTTGGCCGGCGGCGAGCGGCGTAGGGACCGAGCCATGCAGGGGAGCGGAGGAAGAGGCCAAGGAGCATCGGATCGCGTCGGATCCGGTCGCCGACGAGGGGCTTGGGCGCGGCGGCGCGGGCGGAGCTCGGGGGCCGGCCATGGCTGCTCCGGTGGCTCCCGTGGTGGCGCCCTGCGAACGGGAGAAGAGGGAGGTGAGGACGCGCGCGAAGGAGGAGGGCGCGGGTGAGGCAGAGCTCACCAGGGCGACGGCGCGCGGCTCGCCGGCGGCGGCGTCCGGCCAGAGCGCGGCAGCGTGAGGCGGACGGGAGCGGCGGCGCGAGGCTCGAGAGGCCTGGTTCGGTCCCAAGCGGGCTGCGGCGGTGGACGAGGGACTTGCGGGGCCCAGATCCGATTGGGTATGGCTGTGGAGGCGACGTGGAGGCCTCTGGGTCCGTTGGATCTCAGATCCGACGGCTCTGGATGGCTGGGGCTAGGGTTTCATAAATTTAGAGGGCTAGGGGGCTGATCCGAAATTTCAGAGGGGGTGGCTGCGAATTTTACGAGAGGGAAACCCTAGAAGGGCTAGGGGAGAGAGGTGGTCTATATATAGGTGGCCTGGTTGGCAAGTTTACGCAAAAGCTTTCGGGTGTCTCAATCGCGCGTTCGATACTCCACGTTTCTGACCGCCGGGAGTGCATATGACCTCCGATTCGGATGAAATCTCGAACCACGCGCTCAGTGAGGCGAGCCTGTCAGTCGTACCTCACTTCGATACCGTTCCGAGACTATTTTCCGGCGCCCAATAAAATAATCCATTTAATTATTAAATGGGGTTTTTCGTTCTGATGGCGATGGCTGGTCTTGTGCCGGTTGCGACAGTGCTCGGGTGAAACCCCGGTGTCGCAGAGGTCGTGTGCCGTTGGGAAAAGGTTCAGTCACGCATGCCGATAAGAGAAATAGCGGGGAAATATTCACCGATTAATAATTCGGTGAAGCAAATACTGCAAACACTTCTAACAATCAACAAAATAAAGCAACAAACAAAATTTTTCATTTGGCTGAAAATCCAGGGTTGTTACACTAGCCAAGTCAAAGCTGGCACTTCTGCATTGAAACCCCACCTCCCTTTACATTGAAACTTGAGCATGAGTACTATAGTTCTGATGTAAGTCTTGCTGAGTACGACTTTGTACTCACGTTTTCTTATTTTATGTTTTAGATGAAACCCCCTGACCTCGATGGAGGCTTCTTCGTGGATCTCGACGTGGACTAAGCTAGTATAGTTCCAGATAGCAGTCTGGTCCCTCGTGGAAGGGCTTATATGTTGAACAAGGCTTCTCTAAGCCATTTGTTAATATTGTCTGTACTCAGACCAAATTTGCTTCCATTGTTTGATGTAATGATGGATCATAGTCATATGATCTTTGTGTGTACTCTATTTATGTCTGCTCTGTTTAGCAGATGCAATAAAGATGTATACTTTGTAGAGTTCATGTGATGAGTATCTGTTGTTTACACTAGACATATATGTTGCGTGTATGTTTATAACATGCATGACTTAGTGTGGGGTTCGATAGCTTAGTTGTGTTCTTGCCGGTGGTCTTTCTTACACCAAGTGGCCCTGAGATGTGCGCAGCTTGGGGCATCGCGATGCGATTGCACGTGACTTCGTCATGTGGCAAACTTTTTTTGTACGATCGAGCCCGCCCGAGACCCCGACTAAGTGATCGGGCTGGAGTCTGTTTATGTAAGTGTTATAATTCAATCGATAATATGGTTGAGGCGACTTGTCTATGGATTTCACCACCCATAATAATTTATACTTGTGAGAGGACGATGAGGACCCATCTCAGTTGATCATCCAGGCATGGATGGGATGCCCCTCGCGTTCGAGCTTTCCGAGAGTTTCTTGTGCTTGGCCTTTTCTTCTTAGACAAGTGGGTATGGCTCTCGGCTCTCCATATGATTGAGTTGTGACTGGAATTACATATGCAAACCCCGGTTCCCGACACTTAATAACTTGATCAACGTGTGTGTGCCTTGACTGCTTCTTCTTCGTCGGGATGCGAAGGGGAGGACAAGGATAGGATAGGTGTTATGTTTTCGTAAGTAACTGATAGCAGACTTGTTGGAAGAGATTCCTCATCGAATGCTTGGCTTCTTATCTTACTCTCTAGATCATTAGCCACTTCATAAATGCAAGTGCGGCAGCAACCTCGCCACTCCCTTCCTTGTCGTGAACTACTAGTTATCCTAGAATGACGAGTGATGAAGTCCTTGTTGGCTCAGTTGACCACTACAGTTGGATGTTGAGTACTTCTGTACTCATGATACTACCCCCCCCCCCAAACTCTTTTCAGGGTTCTTGATCGACAACATGTATGGTGATCGACGTTTCACGTGGATACTCGACGACGACTAGATAGGCGGATCCCGGTGAAGAACATGGACCAGTGTGGTTATGGGGACGATGTATTTTCTCTTTGCCACTAGGCATTTGATTTTAGTCTATACTCAGACATATATCTTCCGCTGATGTATTCTATTAAGGTAGTTGTATGCCGATTGTATGAGATGATGTATCCTTGTAGCTGTAATGTTGTGATATCATGTTGAAATCCGAGACATATGGCTTTGTCATATGTCATTGTGGGTCCAATATGTGCTTCGTCCTCGGGTCTGGACGGAAACGTCGAGATCTGAAACAGTATCGCATATCGGGTCTTACATTACGTGTCCTTTCTTTTAGCGCGCGAACTTTGGGAGTGGAGCCATACAGGTCCCGTTTCTCAGACAGCTTCAGTTCATGAGCATTGAGTCGCTCGAGGATATCAGCAGGGTCAAGGGTCTTGAAGTCAGGCCTTTTTTGAATCATCAGTGATAGTATTTCAAATGAGTCATCCAGAGATCTCAGTAGTCTCTTCACCACTTCACGATCAGTGATATCAGTGGCACCGAGTGCTTGAAGCTTATTTGATATATCAGTGATCCTGTCAAAGGTTTGCTAAACATGTTCATTATCCAACCTCTTGAATCTGTTGAAGAGGCGATGGATAGTATCAACTCGAGAGTCTCATTGTGTGGAAACTCCCTCGTTGAATTTTGACAGTCTCATCCACATCTTCTTTGAAGTATCAAGGCCACTGATACGGTTGAACTGATCTTTGTTGCGATGTCCACCAATGATGCTTCGAGCGTTTGCATCAAGTTGCTAGTTTCTCTTGACAACATCAGGATGGGTCATCAAGGTGATAGGAGGGATGCCTTGATCAACAATGTCCCAGAGGTCTTTGTCAATGGCTTCAAGATGCATCCTCATCTTGTTCTTCCAGTACGGGTAGTACGTCCCATCGAAGCTAGAGCAGTTCGATGCAACATTAATTGTACCTGAGGTCGACATAACTAAAACTCCAGGTGGTTAAACCGAATCACACATAACAAGGGGGTACCTTGCTCTGATACCAATTGAAATCATAGGTTATCGACCAGAGGGGGTGAATGGGAGATTTTTAAGTTTTCCCGAAGACTTTTGATTTCCTCGGGATTGAGGCAATACGGAACTGAGGAAACTCACAAAATGATGATGATCACCAATTTTACAGAAAGTAAACATGAATGCAGAACATAATTTTTCAATAGAAATAAAGTCTAACAGATGTGCAGACATGCATTAGATGCAAAGCATGAGAAAACAGAATAGAGGAAACACAGAACGAAAGGCATCATGACGAAGTCATCAGGGCAAATATAGAAGTACTGAGTTCGAAGAGATAGCACCAGGGCACAGATGACACCGATTTGGTAGACCATTTCAAGTTGTTGTGACAACTCTACGTCTGGTTGGAGAAGTTGAGATTCAACTCAGAAGACATAGTCTTCACCTTGTTCTCCTTGAACTAAAGTCCTTTGACTCCGTCCAATCACTCAGGTGAGTCTTCAGGGTAGACTCCCGAAACCTTCATAGACTCCATTCACTCGAGAATTCACAATTGTATCTTTAATTCCTCAGAACGATGACTCCTACACTGGCTGGAAGATCACAGTCTTCAAGAGTAAAAATCTTCGAATCACTCGAACCGACTTCCTCAGAACTTCTCAATTACTCAGGCTGGTGATGTTCCTCACTTAGGTTCTTCAGGTTCCTCAGAGGTGGATTTCTCTCAGATGGCAAGTGTCAAGTTCTCTCTCGTAGCAGCCAGCCCGCCAATGGGGCTGTGGGTGGCTATTTATAGCCGACGGGCAAACCCATGTGAAAGGACATAAATGTCCATGCACGAAAATACCATCGTGTACACCCTTCGGACTGTTGGATGGTAAGGTACCAGCGACTCACCACGTGACATGTGGCACGGTCGGAAAATGTTCTCTCTTTCACTCTTCAGGAGAACTGCACTGGAAGTTTCCAGACTCCTCAACCGAAGACAGATTCCTCAGTGTCCTGAAGAACAGCGTCTCTGACACCCTAGGAACTGAACTTCTACTGCATGAGTCTCAGGGTTTTCTTCAGGTTTCCTATTTGAGCAATTCCTGAGAACTTTGAAACTTATTTTCCTCAACCTCTCCAACAGTACGGTGTTTTCCTACGACTCAAGAAAAATAAAAAGCTTAACGAAGACTACGCTTCAACTTTTGCTTCAACTTGAGTTGCCTCGGGATGGCGCACGATTTCCTCAGGATCGACTGGATGCCTCAGGATCCAGATTCCTCGGGATTTCGTGCCTCGGCATTCTTCAGGAAACCACCAGTTTCTTCAATGTTCCTCAACATTTTGGGGGGTCAACAACGGTGGTTAAACTATTCTTCAGGGACTGTTCTCCTATTTAAACTCGCAAACACATCAGTCCCTTAACCGTTTTGTCATCAATACTCCAAAACCTCAAAGGGGGAACTAGATGCACTAATAGTTGGCGACATTCCTTAATGTGTTTCTGTTGGCTATTCGTAGCAAAGGTGCTATCCTACAGAGCGACCTTGCAATAACACGCCTATATGAATCTGAATGTCAAACGTCGCAGTCTATGAGATTTGGGTGATCTCTAGAAAACTCATGAAGAGACTAGGGAGTATGACGCGTATGCTCCACCCGTGAGGTAGGCTACTAGCAGCCACGTACTGGTTAAAACTTTGCTGATAGATGTAGCTTGAAGCTCTAGGCAGAAGTTCAACATAACAGTCTCCGCTGAAACACTGGTATGTAAACAAGAATCGAGGTTTGGCAAAATCTCTAAATGGGAATTTGAGATCTGGTGGGGGATTGTTAGAATATTGGGCCCATTTGTGGGCAGTCCATATAAGCAAATCCTGAAATCTCAAATTGGCCCATGTGCATGGAAGAATTTTGGAGGTGCAATGAGGTGCTAAACTTTAGTACCATACTGCTAGTTGGAGAAGACAAACACCACTTTATAAGGTGGAGTGTTGAGACACTTGGTGTGCTTGAGTGAAGAGAAGGCTCTCTCACGCGCACTCCTCCTCCTCCTCCGCCGCCACCGTCCATCTCGTCCCGACACGCCGCCGGTTGAGGGAATGAGACGAGTAGATGCTTATATTTTTGATGTTCGGGGAAAACGAGTCCTTTGCGTACGTGTACAGTTTTGCCTATCCGGGTCGCTACCGGATCATGGGCTGCTGAACCGACATGAACGTGTGCGACGTGGTCGGCCCACGTTCGTACCCATTAGGGTTTCCCGAGCTGCTCTATATATTGTCGTGTGCTGCGTTGCGCTAACATGTCGAACCAATCTATGTTTTTCCACACCTCGTGCCTTGCACCGCCACTGTAGTTTACTCCATCCCGATCTCCGGCGTGCACCGGCGTTTGGGAGAGCAGGTATCCGAAACCAGTCACCTTTGTGATTGTACGGGAGAGGGGGAATTAGGTTTTTGGGAAGCTCTTTGCGCGACTACTCGTTGCTTCCACCACGAGTCGCCTTCCAGCTAGAGTTGCGGATCGTCTCCACAGGCATCGTCTTCTTCGACCCGTCATCACCAAAATCATCGTCAACAACCTCACCGCTGATCTCGCCGCGATGAACCTATCTGCATCGACTGTTGCCTCCTCTGCAAACGTTCGATACATGTGGCGTATTCTGAACTACGTCTTTACTATGGATATGTTGGCGTATATGTTGTTGTTAATGTTCATGTTGTTTAATACATCTAGTGTATTGGTATTTCACATGTTAGTAGCTGCTGTAGTCATGTCTACTATTTTGGAATTAATCATGAAATTATTGCCTAATTTTCCAACACAAATCGGCCTTAGTTTGTAATCCTTCAGCAACCAATTTTCAAGACAAATGTTCGTATTTGATCGAGAACCAATCCTGTTAATAATTCCAAGAGCCCAGACATATCAACCTTCCACAATTAGCCCCAAAGTTGTGATGACATTGATCCCAAGGTAGCATTCAAAATATCACCCTCAAGATAGTATCTTGCTTTTAGAATTCGTGCACTGAGCGATTCAGGTTCTTGCAGGAGTCTACACGCTTGTCGAGATAGTAAGGCTATGTTAAAAATCTCTATAACTCAAAACCTTAAGACCTCCATAAATTTTAGTTTTGTCATAGTGTTCCATGAAACCTATGTTGTTTTCCTTTCACCTTTTTTGCTGTCCCATCAAAAGAATGGGAATAACTCGTTTATGTGTTCACAGATGTCACGTGTTAGCTTGAAACAGGCCATGGAATATGTTGAAATTGATTGAGCTATAGACTTGATGAGAAGATCCTTTTTTCTGCAGATAAACATTTTTTTCATCCAACGATGCGCCTGTTTCCAATTCTACATTTTAAATATTTGAAACATCCTTCTTTTGATTTCCGTACATCTGTAGGCAGATCCATATGCTTCTATGATTGTGCTTCATTATGAACTTGAAGAGAATCATTGATCTCATTCTGGAGAGATTTAGTTGCACCTTTGCTAAAATAAATTGATGAGTTATGTGTGTTAGTCTTCTAACCCAAAGCATCACAATTTGAAAAGATCACGAACATTAGTTGCACCATACATTGTTGCTTCAAAAAAGCACACCATCATCAGCAAATAGGAGATGACTGGCCTGTGGGTGGGGGACACAACAATTCTATGTACTCTTGTCCCTTGTGCATTTAGTAAACAAAGAAGTCATTAAGTCGTTAACATGAATAGATAATGGTATACATGGTCATATTATCGAACACCTCGTCTGGTATATTCGGGGGAAACCCTAGATCCGGGTCTCCCGAATAGGACGATGACAACATCTTCGGTGTCGTGCTCCCTCGTGAGGGCATCGTTTTGGAGTAGGTGATGGTTGAAGGGGACAAAAGGAGGAGCGGTGTTGCATCTTCAGCATTGATGACAACGGGTCTCGGCGGCGTGGTGCTGTGGGGTCTCGATGTTGAGCACTTGTTAGTGGCGATGTCTAGCGTCGTGGTGGCATCGACAGTAGAAAGTTTTGGCAAGGTCAATGAATGAGTCACTCACGAAAATGGGATGGTGAAAGATGCAGGCGGAAAGTATAGTGTGCGCGTTTTGTATCTACTAGACCGATTGATGCACCCCGCTAGCGAGCGGGCGACTTGATGAGCCATTGAATTACTTAGTGTGTGGTGCGAGATCAGAACACATCATTAAGCTCATAGGGATGATGATAGTGTTTGTTACGAAGATAACTTTGGATGGGTTTATGTATTAATTTTAGAAGGCATTGTGAAATAATATAAAAAATGATTATATGTATCGCTCAATACAAAGGCTGAGAAACCGAGGGTTATCCTCCTTTTCAAAAAGAAAAATCTATACATATATATATATATATATAATAAAGGGAGGTGGCTTTCTTAGTCCATTTTTGTAATTTTGTAAAAAAAAAATCCCTCCCTTTCGAACTAATTAACCCGCAGTCCAGTGTTCCCAGAAAAAAACAATTCGCTGCTCTTTTTGTTTGCTTGTTGGGCCTCTTTCGGTGGGCCAAAAAAATGCGCACAGGAAGCAAATCGACCACGCTTTTCGCACATGTACGTTCGGCTTTGTTGGGCTTATTTTGCTTGGGTCGTAGCCGCTGAAAAAATACGACCGAGCAAATTAAATTGATGGCCACTTTGCCCTTCTAAATAAAATTTCATAATCTGAGGTGCATTTTTTAAATTTGTTGTAATTCTTTTTAAGCGCCCCAGAATAAAAAAAAAGTACCCTTTATCTCTCCTTCCAAAAAAATAAAAATATCTCTCTTTTTATTTTAAGAATCTCTTCTTTCTTCTTAAATTTTTTGAAAAGTGTACCCACAAAAAAACTCTCAAAAAGTGTTAACATGTTTTATTTTTTTGATTTTTTAAATGTGTTTGCGCCTTTTTAAAATATATAAAGTTAATTATATGTAAATCATTGGTATTTTATCATAAGATTAAAAAAATCCGGTAGTTTGAAGCAATCTTTATTTTAATTAAAAAATATTGCTCCAAATATTCCAACAAATTCTTCACATGATTTTAATTTTTTGTGTCATTCATTTCAAAATCCTACATGTATCTAACTCACGAAAAGTGTACCCAAAAAAAATTCATGAAAAGTGTTCACATATTTTGTATTATTTAAAATTATCCGTTTTTAAGCAATCTTTATTTTTATTAACTAATATTGCTCTAATTATCATTAAAAATATTCACACAATTTTAATTATTTGTGTCATTCATTTCAAAATCCTACATGTAGTTAACTCATGAAAAAGTGTACCCACAAAATCACGAAAAGTGTTCGCATGTTTTAAATTTTTGTATTATTTTAAATGTGTTTGCGCCTTTTTCAAATATATAAATTTAATTTTACTTACATCATAGGTATATTATCATATGATTTAAAAAAATCTCGTTGCAACGCACTAGCATTGTCCTAGTATATATAATACTTAGGAGTATTAGCCTAATTGTTGACGTGAGCAGTCTGAGAGGTGACTACGCCAAGAGTCCAAGACGGATGTGTTGAAGCAACCCGGTTGGCCGGTCGGATTGGTAGAAGACTGGACGAAACTCGAAACGAATACCTTCAAGCCATGAGACGTTGGGAATTTGGCGTGCTGACAGCAGTTTCGGTGAAAATCCACAAAAATTCCAGCATTCCAGGCGAGGATTGCTTTTGGCAAGCTACAGTTCCAGGACAGATGGTATCTACACACCTTTTTTGAGCTACTCAACACAACCGAAATTCCTGCGTAATCTAAAGACAAAAACAACATGGAAGAAGAACATAATCAGAACCTAGCAGATTAGTAGAAACAACGCCTTGATCTCTCACACGCGCATACGCTCATTGCTGCTGCTGCCCAGATAGGGGAGTAATGTTAGCTCAAACTGCAAATGTACAACATGGATCAACGGCCAGCTCATGCCCTCAGTATCGATTTCTTCTGTGCTTCTCCTCCTCCTGTCTCAGAGGTACTGTTCATGTATCCTCGCTCGGTTCTCCTCCCACCATAGCCTGGCATGCATCTCGCTGAACTTCTCTCGGCTGCAAAGCAGAAACAGGAGACATGGAATGAGTGAGCATCTTGCCATGATCATACCCTAGACAGTAAACAAACAGGGCCACTGGAACCATTTCACTGAACTTGCGTTGTTATTCTGATTTCTGACTTCCAGCCTTGTATGTTTTCTCTTGCAATTTTAGGGACTTATGGACCTCCTAAAAATGGTTCTTGGATAATCCCATTCACAAGGAAATGAAATAAGGGCATGACAGAAAACAAACCTGAATCGCACTCGGCGGAGTTCTCTGATGCCACCAGGCAAAGCCCGGATGGTAATATATACACCAGGCTGGTCTTCCTCTACCCATTCCCTCTCTTGGTCGCTTGCATTGCTGATGGACACCGAGAGCTCACCGGATCTGTCAACCTCTTCTGGAGATGAGCTCGTCCTCATTGACGCATCCATCGATGAGGTTTCTGTCTTGGCTCCACTTATACTTGACAGCTTCGGCGTCGATGCCAAACCCACTGAATCATAGCACTGGTGTCCATGGTGATGGTGGAGGCCATTACAGTAGTGGTTAGGATGCTGCTCAAGAGAATCAGATGACGAGTAACCCATCGCTCCGCCACCCGATGCCGGTCTCTGTAAAGAACGAGGTAGTCGCTCCTTGTCCAGTGGTGGTGTTACTGGGCTGTCCTCCTTGGAGCTCTGTAGGAAAGAACAGCCATGGGTCAGTGTAAAGGAAATACTACAAGGCAGACATTTAGTGATTGAAAAAGCTTAAGGATAAATTGCACATGTGTCACCTCATCTTCAGACTTTGGAGTAGTGGGGAGAGGAACACTTTGATGGTTAAACCTCTGCACGTTATAAAGTTCCATAACTTTGTCATAATTTTCAGCCCACCATCTTTGCGCTTGCCATTTGTTGAACATCTCGCGGCTGTCGCACACCATTCCACGAAAAGAAAAGAAAAGACACAGCATGAGAAACAGATGCAAACAACTTCTCGAGAAAGGCTAGCAAGCATGCATTTTGTTTCTAGTATTGTTGTTTTTCTATGAATTCGCTTTCCATTTAGTTTTGTATGTTAATATTTTTAGGCATGTAGCTTGTGCAAATCGTTGCTTTATCAAATCGCATGCAAGGAAGATCCAAACTGTCACTTCAATGTACATAATGAAAGAATAAGTAGTGAATCGATAAGCCCGACTGGCTATAGCTGTATAGTACTCTACTTGATTTAAAAAACATAAAGCTGTGAAGGCTTGATGAATACATCGGAATTAAGTCAGCACAGGGGCAGCTAAGAGATATCCTGCATGAATAAAGGATCATCGCAGCAGATATCCTACATGGACACCAGAGAGAATAGAGTGTTTGCTTGTAGGCCACCTGCATGGATCGCAAAAACTTGATAATGAAGGCTTTGCTTCGTTACTGTAACATTCCAGACCATACTAGGAAATCTTTTCCTTTCACAATTTACAAGACCAAAATTGATGCTATCCCATGCTTCTGTTTTTTGCTTCATAAATCATAACGTCTGTGTTGTCTACAACTCTACATAATCATATGGATGCCTGGCAGTACATGTAGGTATTTTTTTTATGGGGTGGTAGTACACGTAGTTATTTTTAGTTCCACTTCGCCACTAGCATCTGTGCAGAGCTCTGTTTCCTCACATGCATACCAACAAGTTTGGACCCACGTTTAACTGATGCAGTGAGCAGCTAACCAACTTCACCTGGCAATCTAAATCCAGAAGTAACAGAACATATGGAGATGTAAAACATTTCCGGATATTGTACGCCATTTAAAAGGGGAAAAAGACGACACGCCATTTGAAGGGAAAGCCTGAGATAGCTGAAATCTCAACATAAGATTACAAACAATCTGTAAAGCAAGAACTGAAACTATGCCATTCCTATGATGGTTGTACATCATGCTGACCTGAAGGGATCATAGGGCAGGACAGTCACACAATGACAAGAGATGGCCCACTACCATCAATTTACTGTGCTGTCCATGCTCCATTAAAAAAGAATTACAAGTGTGTAATGGTTAAGACAATAGATATGTTGGTAGATCTGAAGCACATTAATCGACTGATCCATACGTCAATGGAATGACAAGTAGTGCATCCCGTTACAACGTTGGCAATCAAACTAATGTTACTCCACAAACTACCAAGTTTAAAATTGCCCCTACGTCCGTTTCCGAAAGAAAAAAAATGTCCCTACTTACCTTAGATCTAAACCCAATGAACTAAACAAAACAACACCTGCACCCATGTTAAGGTCCAGCTAGTGTTTCGACGATAAAATATTATTTTATCCCTAATGATACTACTGGGGACCAATCAACATAGCTGGCCATGAGGAGCTCCCCACAAAAACCTTATTCTAAGAATGTTACTATGTTCACAAACAAATCTTAGAACGACTATTATAAGCTTAATCCGAACACTACAAATTTATAATGAGCATATTTTCACATGCACATTTTTAAACTTATAGTGCCAAGACTAAGTTTGCAATGGTGGTTTGTAAGATCTGATTATGAGTGTAACATTGTTGGAACTAAAACTCGAAACATTACCAAAAATGCCTCCAATTGGATGTCTATGTAAGATGCCTCTCCTGATAAGCCGGTGCAGAGAGACCCAACTACATATCAGTAAGACCACAAGCCAAGCAAATGGCCAAAGAAGAGAGAGGATGAGAACTTTTCTGATCCAACACTCATCTTTCCATTCAAGCTTCTTTATTAACTACCTAGTTGAGAGGTAGCTTGTGGGCCTTTCAAGTCTATTGCCTGATAATGCTACCTCTTCCGGGAGCGGAAGAGTCATTGCCAGCACATCAAATGTATGACTTTGATAGCATAAAGTACAAATGTGAAACCTGGACCTGACCGTCATAGTATTGGTAAGTTCATAATTCATAACCAGTTGACACACTGGACCTGCTACACCTCTACCGAGAGCAACTGACATGATCCCGTAAACTCTATAATGTATGGATCAAAATTCTAAATCTGACAAACTCTATAACATGCATGCTGACACATCTAGATTTGAACCTGCTTCGAGCACGTTAGGGGTAAAACGTAGAGTTGAAAATTAGTACCATTTTCTCAAAATGTACCCGGCTGTTCCCATTAGACCTCATCCACTGGTAAATTTAAACGAAAAAGGGATTTTTAAAGTACAGAACACAAAGGAGTGGCAAAAGAGGGCGGCAGATATGTAGAGGAATATCTTGTAGTGTTTTCACATATTGGATTTCCATCCATCCTTAAGTCCAAATAGGATGACTACTGACTAGAGCTCCGCAGAGTAGCAAAAACGCTGCAGTTAAGTGTTCATGTTGGATGGCTCTCCTGATAACACGGCACGGAGGGACCCAAGTACAAATCGATACGAAGACCAAAAGCCAAGCAAATGGCCAAAGGAGATGAGGTGCAGAGCTTTTCAGTTCCAACGTCTCTCCATTAAGCTTCTGTGCCGAATTGCCATATGAGATGTAGCTTGTGGGCCTTTCATGTCTCTATCCCATGATAATGCAACCCCTTGGTGGAGAGGAAGCATCATCGCCAGCACAGCAAATGTATCATTTTGATAGCCTAAAAGTACAAATATGCAAGCTGGACCTGCCCCCACATAGCCACTAGTAAGTTCAAAATTCATAGCACGTTGGTACACCGGACTACTTACTGGAGCTTCTATGATTCTAGCGTGGGCAATTCTAAATCTACCGACTCCGCAACATGGCAATGCTGACACATTTAGAGTTGGGCCTGGCTGGAGCACGTGAGGGGTTAAATGAGGGTATGTTCTCAAGTCAATGCGCCAGATTGTTCCCCGTTGGAGCTCATCCGGTGTGTAAAATCAGAATTAATAATAGGATTTACTGTCTATATATAGGACTGAGAATCCCAAATTTACATTCACATTTGTTTGCTTAAAATGTAAGGTAATACTAAGAAAGATGTTTTCCGGCCAACGATCCGAGTGATGCACTGAGAAAAAATGAAAATGATGCAGGCGCAAGAGAGCACAGACCTGAATCGGATGCGTTTGAGGTCATTGCCACCTTGCGGCAGGGAGACGAACGTGATGAGGACGCCGGGCTCCACCTGCGCCACCCACTCCTTGGCGTTGTCCTCCTTCCCGCCGCCGGCGCCGGCGCCGCCGGCAGATAGCATCTCGTCGTCCTCCTCTTCCTCCTCCTCCTCGTCGCCGGCGGGGAAGTCGGTGCGCGCGCTCATGGACGGCGTGGCGTCCCCGCTGGAGCCGCCGCCCGCGGCGCGTCGGTAGGCGTAGTGGAAGAGGTCGGAGCCCGAGGCGGCGTCGGAGCCCCGGAAGGCGCTGCCGGCGCGGTGGTGGTACGGGTGGTGCCGCCCCGACGCCCCCGCGGAGGAGCCGGCGCAGGGCTTGCAGTGCCGGTACGCGCCCGACGCCTTGAGCGCCATGTCCTTGATCTGAAGTGAACCCAAAGAAAATCCCCCGTCAATTCAGTCCCAGCTCGATCTGATGACAACGACGACGACCTCGAGACAAGAATCCAAAACCTAAAGCCGCGACTTTACAGACAAATTTCGACGACGAATTGAAAGTGTTGCCCATCTCCATCGGATGAAAAAGAGCAGGAGAAACAAAACAAAAATCCACTTTTTTTCAAGTAAAAACCCAGTAGCAAGAGAGCAAGCAAGCACCTGGGCGGTGAGCGCCTTGATGGCCTGCCGCGTGCTGGGCGTGGCAGCGCCGCCCACGCCGGCGTCCTCGTCCTCCGGCGGCTCGTGCAGCGGCGGCAGGCCCGCGCCAGCGCCAGCGCCGCCGCCGAGGTGCCTGGAGCAGGCGATGCACGTGAGCATCCCGCCCCCCTTCCGCCGCCGGCGAGCACGCACGCCCCTCTGACTGACCGACTGACGGACAACGACGGACCCTCAAGCACGTCCGGGAAAGCGAAACCGGGAGCGGAGCGGCGTGCGCCCTTAAATGGGGGCGGCAGGGCACACGGCGACACGGAGCACGACGTGGCGAGCGAAGTACACACGAACACGCGCACGGGCAGGGCACGGCGCGAGGCGCACCTCCGATCTCGAGCTCGAGTTAAGGGGGCATTAATGGCGGGATTAGTATATCGTGGTTAATGGCAGGAGCCGGACTGCGGCACGAGCCAAGTGGGATTTAATTTATGGAGCGGATCGACGGACGGACCCATCAATGTGAGGCTTCCCCTGACACGGTGGTGGGTGGCGGGGCCGGAGGGCGCGCGGCCGTGTGGGTGTGGCCACTAGTTGCCATGCCAGCAGAGAGTGAGTGAGTGAGTAGTGCTACAGCGGCGGCAGGGATAAAAGTTGAAACTTTTTCTTGTGTTTCCGCGGCGAGGCGATCCGGGGTGAAAAGGTGAAGCGACTTGCGGTTGTCCGTCTGTCGTTTTTTCCTTGGGATTCATTCATGTGTGTGGCGAGAGAGATTGATTTTGAGTTGAGTTTTTGACCCTCGCATTTGATTCGTCTTGGGAGTCGTGCCACACAGCTCCAGCGATCTTCTGAATCTTTTTTGCTTGACTCCTTTCCCCCTTCGGCGCCTGGTTTCGGATCATATTCTGCTGGTTTGCTACCGTTGCCACGATGCTTTGGGTACTTGTGCCTGCCTCTGTAGGCGCCTCCTCGGTGGACTCTACGCACAAGGTAAACCAGAGGAACAGGAAAACAAAAAAAAATAGCTTACCACTTAGAGCATCTTCAGCCGCCCCCCCAAGACGACGCTATTTGCACCGAATGGAGGAAAATCGCCCAGTCGCGACCCCAAGGACCCAAATAGCGCCGGATTAGGCTAAAATTGAGTCCGACGATCCCAAGCCAAACCCGGCGCGTTGAGGGTCGCTTGATGAAAGAAAAGCGCGCGAACTCAAGAATCTTCCGCGCGCGTCCTTCCCACGGCCCCACCTGTCTACGTCTTTCCCACGCGGCGTGCTCATCCTCTCGCCTCGTCTTCCTCGCTCCTGACGCCGCCGCAGGGGAATCAATGCGGCGTCGGAGTCCAGTCCAATCGCCGCTACAGTGGGAATCAAACGCCGCGGAGTAGTCCAATCGTCGCCGCGCGTCCGTCGCGTGTCCCGCCACATGCACTCCCTCCCCCCCCCCCCCGCCGCTATATAAAGCAGGCTCGCCGTCGAGGGACATCGCACACTCTGCTCTTCTCCTTCCCTCCCCGCTCGCCACACTCTACTTCCTCTCGGCTCGCCGCACTCCGCTCTTCATGGACCGCAATCCCAGCAACATGATGAACGGCAACCGCCGTGTCCTCACCCGCGCTGAGGCGATCCTCCTGTCCCAGGGGAACTACCCCTGCCCGCCGGACATGCGGACACCGCGCGGCTGGGTGCTTAGTGTCGTCGGCGTGCCGGTGCCTCAAGGTGCGCAGTTCGACTGGGAAGTCATCGCCATCCGCGCCACAATGACGGAGGCCGAGCTCGTTGACCCAGCGAACGCGGCGGGCAACTTCGCCCGCTGGACGGCGCACTTCGAGGAGCGCCGCAACCAGGCGCTCGCCTCCACCGAAGGGCTGGAACAGGTGTCGGGCCCGATGAGAACCGTCTCGGCCGGATGCTGTGGTGGAGCCCCGAGGAGCGCACGCTCCTCAATGTCCTCTACCACGTCCAGGACGGCAATGAGCCGCGCCTCGAGTACCCGTGAAGGGACGGCGGCGAGCGGCGTCGACGGTGCCGCAGGAGGAGGCGAGCAGTGAAGGCGGCGACCTAGTAGTTTTTTAATTTTCTATCTATGTAATAAATTTAGACCGAATATTATAAATTTCGCTGAATTTCGACTATATTTGATGGAATTTGGCCGAACTTGGAGGGTATCTTGGGGCCGCGGCTGGGTAGCCGCCCGCCCCAAGCCGTTTTCGCCGTCCGAGCGCCCCCAAGCAGCGCTAAAATAGCGCCGAAAATCGGCTTGGGGGAGCGAACGGCTGGAGATACTCTTATGCCAAGTGGTAAAATTTTGGAAGAGATGCAAAAATGTAACCCAAACATTGCAGAATTGGCGTAGGAATAAGAATTTTTCTAAATGGTACTCCAATTCTCATGCGTGTAGCATGAAGTATTTCAATCTTGATGTTTCCAAACTACAATTGTCATTTAAGAAGAAGAAAAATTAAAAACAAACTGAAGCATGAAAGTTGTCAAACTTTAACAATTAAAGTTATCATCCTCGCGTTACTAAACTAACCGTAAAAAACATTCGGAGTTTTAAAAAAATTAAGAACATTCAGATTTATCATGGATTCATGCCACACATTTGGCACTTATCAGGTTTCGAGAATTTTGTACCCCGTATGAATGTCCTCTTTGCCTCCTGTTCGATGGCGTGCATCAATCTTAGCACAATTAAAAAGGTCGCGTCACAGTGCAGATAGCATTTGTTCTAGGGAAATGATTCTCGTCGACCGTTCGATCGAAGCTTCGATCGGCCACGTTCATAGTGCGTTGATGTATTACAGTAGATATATTGATTTAAGAGCATGGACACAAAAATGCTACCACTGACCCTTGATTTTTTTGTGTAACTAAAAATAATGAAGTGTCAAGTGTGGCCGGTGATGATAAGTTGTGAATTTTCCTACAACTGGCAATGATGAAGCTACCACCGGCGACCAAATTTATTGCCGCGAGGTGACGGCAAGTGTGGCCTACGACAATGGTGCCACGATATTTGTTGCAATGGTGCCAAAAAAAAACATGAACGCATGAGAATTATTTTTGTTACAACGGGTGATCTAATTTATTACAATGATAATAAAATTTTGTTGCATGGGACCGACCGACCAAAATTTTGGTCGATCAATCGGCGCTTAGTGCTAGCCTTTGTTCTAACCGTCATGTCGTGTGAACTCTTTCCTCCCGTTAATCCATCACTCTAGGTATCCTCCCGCTCACCTTTTCCACTAACCTTCTCCAGTGCTCTTTTTTTTTGTCCTCTCGTAGTCCGGTATTTTTGCGTGACGGTCGGTTCCTCTTCGCTGGCTTTTTTTTGGACAGTCAACGGGAGAGCTTCCCCACCTAAATTTAATCTCATTCAAAGAAAAGATGATCCCATTTATAAGAAAAAAAACAAATTAAATACTAAACAGATTGACCTTGTTTATGAGGAAAATCGGGTCAAAACCGACACAAGTAACTAGAATACAAGGGGTGAGAACAATATGAAATCTCAGAAGAAGGTACGATCTAGCTAGCAAACGGAAAGACCAACATCATGGAGGACACGAGTGAAAGTGATGTGTCGTCGAGGGAACACAATTCCAATAATAAACAATTATCCTAACGCGCAGACTAAGGCATAGTCTAGTGATGGGCAGGGCCGGCCCTGATGTATGGCCAGAGGGGCGACGGCCCAGGGCCCAAGCCAGAGGGGGGCTCATGATGTACATGTACACATATCATAGCCAGTAGAAAAGAAAAAACTACGAGACAGAAAAAAGAGATGGGCTAGGCCCATGAGATGGAGTTAGAGATTAGCCCGCCATGTTGCCTAATAGGCTAAGAATCATTTATCGGATGCATTGAGAAGGATATCTTGGATAATGTCGATCTTGATTATGCCTTTAATGACTTTGCATCAAGAAACGCCCGAAAAATATTTTCTGACGCACTGGTGTATTATATATTGTTCTCGATGGAGTCGATCAAATTTGATTCTTGTTTGAGGTAATCATGTCATGTTAGTTTCATTTTGCTCTCTTTTTAGTGCATTGCCCAACAATTATTATAGTCAAATCTCAAACCAAAGAGTTTTAATTGAAACTTTACTTTAATATTATGCAAATAAAGTTATATACATATACATGTTTATATATCACGCACACATATATATATGGTCTTAGGATATAGGGGGCCATATCGTCAAGTTCTCCTAGGGCCTCCCAAAACACAGGGCCAACCCTGGTGGTGGGAAGGGATTGATGGCTTCCCGCCCACCCAACTTCAAGGCTCGGTACTTGCAATTTGAGTTTGTTGCACCTATTAAACCGTAAAGGGTGTCATTATAGTCTTTATATCCAAAAATTGTCCTACCGCACCACAGCCGCGTGTTTATTGACCCCTTTGGCGCAACAGAGGAGCGACCACAATCAACAAGTGACATATCACGAACCTTGAGTGGGAGCTCATCCAAAAGAAAAAAGTTCGATTAGAAAGGTGGGAAGGCATAATTGTGTCATCGTTGAGCAAAGATGAATCAAGACGACACCAAGATCATGAAGCTCGCCGCAACACATGACAACCATGGGAGAGTCTTGAGCTAGCATACAAAAGGGAACTGTCGGGACCCGGGGTTAGCGTATGCAAGTCCAGCTAAGACATAGTCATATGGAGAGCCAAGAACTGTACCCACTTGTCTAAGCAGACAAGGCCAAGCACAGAACGTTCTCGGAAAGTACCGTACGTGAGGGGCATCCCATCCAGGGCGGATGATCAACTGAGATGGGTCCTCATCGTCCGCACACAAGTCTAATAATATGGGTGGTGAACTCCCATATTCAAAGACAAGTCGCCTCAACCATACTATCGACTATCTCATAACTCTTACATAGACTTACTCCAGCCCGATCACTTAGTCGGGGTCTAGGGCGGGCTCGATCATACCACAAAGTGTGCACGAGACGGAGTCTCGAGCAATCGCATCGCGATGCCCCAAGCTGCGCACATCTAAGGGCCACTTGGTGTATGAAAGACCGCCAGCCAGAACACAACTAAGGTCTCGAAAACCCATACAAAGACATGCATGTTATAAACATACACGCGGCACACATGCCTTGTATGAACAGCAGTTATCATTGCAATTCTCTACAAAGTATACATCTTTATTGATAACTCTTATAGAGTGCAAACAGAGATCACAAACATGTGATCCAACATTACAACATAAGCGGAAGCAAATTATGTCTGAGTACAGACAAGTTTAACAAATGGCTTAAGAAGCCTTATTTAAACACAAGCCCTCCACGAGGGAACCAGTCGTCTGACTGGGACTAGACTAGCTTAATCTTCAGTCGTCCAGCTCGATGAAGAAGCCACCTTCGGGGTCAGTGGGTTCATCTAAAACATAGATTAAGCAAACGTGAGTACAAAGTCGTACTCAGCAAGACTTACATAGGAGCTATACTACTCATGCACATGTATCAAGGTAAAAGGGAGGTGGGTTTCACTTGCAGAAATGCCAGCTTTGACTTGGCTAGTCCTGAACTACGAGTACCAGACTTTGAGGTATGAAGCGTACACGAGTCCACTACTTTCTCCAACCAATTACACCACTATGGTGCCTTCCTCGACTTCACCACGAGAAAGCACGCCATAGCACTCACACTTATCTTGGTGTGTTTTAGAAGTATCCAGTTCAAGTTATCTAATAATCAAGCTAAGCTTTCCAAGTAGTCCATAACCGCGGACGCGGCTATTCGAATAGTTTTGTTAACCCTGCAGGGGTGTACCGCTACACACACATGATCATCATTTACCGCCTTTGATCTCGACACCATTCAAGGAGTGCCAGCGAGGATGCTCACCACAACTGTTACCTCATAGCCGATCTAGTCCGAGAAAGCCGCCTACTTGGGTTGGTTACCACTATCGTGAACCCGGCCGGTTTACCGAAATGGACCCAAGTGATGTGTGCATGGTGCATAAGCCGGTCCCGGGTGAGCCGTTCTCTCACTTAGCATCCAGGCCACAAGCCTACCAGAACTCCGAACTATTGCGACATCTGGACATCGAAAGGGATGAGTTAGTAAGCTGAGAGGGGTCAGTGAGCCCAATGTGTGGTTGTACTCTTCATCTTGGATCACCACACAAGAACTCGGACTTAGGGCGGTGTTCAACGAGACAACCCACCGTGTACTCCTACACAGCCTCTCATCGTTCACCTTGTATTAGGGTCGATTCACCAACACTTTTCTACCAACATCAACATGATCACTACCATCCCGACTCACATCACAGTAACAACATGGTATCATACTAAGCATGCAATAAGCGATAACATTTGCAGGGGCCACATGATATCAAAAAACTCCTACATTAGCTAGGATTGTGGTTTTCTTACTACTGTGACAAAATGATAGGTCATGCAAAGGAATGGGTTCATCTATGCGGTAGAAACGTAGCATGGTGATCATCCTAAACAATGCATAAGCGAGACATGAGAGGGAAGTGGGATTTTATCGACATGATCAATGGGGGTTTGCTTGCCTTGCTGACGAGGTTCGGGTTCTGGGTCTTCAGCGAAGGGGGCAGCCTCCTGCTCCGGTTCCACCTCTACTCGACAAACAACAAGCAAAGTAGCAAAGTAAATACGATGCACAAACACATGATGGAAGTTTGAATCTTGATGTATATGCTTTGATTTGTAAGGCAATTCCATTTAAATGGAGTATATTGCAAATTGAATTGCAAATTCAAACTCCAATTTGAATTCAAACTTAGTCAAGTTATATGTGACATGGTTTGATCAATTTGAATCATCTTCAAATGTGTATGATATGCCTCTGAAGTGTGGTTGAAATGTAGCATAATTCCATGGTCCAAGTTGCAAAAGCATTTGATTTGAATTTGAATTAATTTCAAATAAACCAAATGACATATGCTACTGGTCCCATTTTAAAATCAACTCCAACATAGTTGAAAGTTTCATATTTGGAAAGATAATTTTCTCCTGATCTTTTTTCATATATTATTTGTCCAATTTGGAGTTAATATGAATTTTCTATGAATTTCCAAAGTTTGGGGTATTTTCTGGAATTTCTGGAATTCTTTAAATCAATTAATCTCTGGAAATTCATTAAATCGATTTAATGCGTCAGGCTGACGTCAAGCTGGCGTCAGGGGGGGGGGGCTGACAAGGGGGTCCCACCTGTCAGTGGCTGGATGATTTTATCCGTTGGGTTAATTCAATCCAGTGGCTTAATTAAGCCACTGGGCCCACTCGTCAGTGACCCAGGGGTGGGTTAGGAGGTGGATTAGCGAGGGGGGTTTGAGCTAACCCGCCGGCGGCTAAACGCCGGCGGCCTGGTCACGGCGGCGACTCGCCGGAATGGGCTAGGGGCCACGGGAGGCTACGGGGAGGACATCAACGGGCGCAGCAACTTCGTCCGCGTCGTCTAGAAGCATCAGGGGTTCACGGGGAGCTCTGAATCGACGGCGGCGATGACTCCGGCGGCAACAGAACGGCGGCGAGGTCGCAGTTGTCGTTGCAGTGCACGGATTGAGTCGATTCGGGGTGCGTTCGAACGCTAGCACACGCATGAGTCAAACGCGTGCACTGGGGCTTCACGACGGGCACTGGAGCGAGGAGAGCGACGACCATGGCGGCGAGGTGCTCGGGTTCCCATGGCGGATCCGGCTAGAGGAAGCAATCGAAGGGGGAAAAGGAGGGGTTTCGGTCGTGAGCTCACCAGGAACTCAGCAGCGCAGACGGTGAGGTGAACGGCGGCGTGATGATGACGAATTCGTCGGAGAGTTCTTGCGGGTCCGACGGCGGCTCGAGTTCGATTCAGGTGGCTAGGAGGGCTCCGGGCTCGCCTTCTTCTGCAGGTCGATGAAGACGACGACGAGGAAGACGATGGACAAGCTCCGGGGGCTTCTCAGCGTCGATGGCTACGCGGGGGCTCGACGGCGCTCCGGCGATCTTCTCGAGCGGCGACGAATCGGGGAGGGAGCTCGTGGAGGGGGGGGAATGGACATGGCGTGCTCCAGGGCGTCTCCAGGTGCGAGAAGAGGCCACGGGGAGGCCTGGAAGCTCGAAGGCGTCGAGGTGGCGTCCACGGCTGGCTCGGTGGCATTCCACCGAGCAGCTTGGAGGCGCGGGGTGGGGAAGAAGACCCCTGTGCCCCTTTGGGCCGGCTGGGCTGGGTGGGCCGGCTTCGCCTGGGCGTCTGGTAAGGTTTTTCTGCTTTCTTTTTCCTTTTTTTTATTTTTCTTTTCTGTCATTTGTTTTGCTGAGCTAAAATAAATAGCTAGGCATTTTATTAAATGCTGAAAAATTTTATGTGGCCTCATAATAATATAGACTAGCCACTTATAAAGTTTCAACATTTTTAAAATTCAAATAATTTGAATCTTAAATCAAATAGGGTTATTTCTTTAATTCCAAGGCACTGTTTGAATATTTGAAAAATCTATGAGCATGGGATGGGTCCCACATCACTTGATATGTGATCACACTCATTTATAAGACTTTTCAAAAATCTAACATGAATTTTTGGAAAAGATTTTTATCTGGCCTTTTGAATTAATTCATCTGGGGGGGGTTCCTTCTCCCATTTGCTTTTGAATTTTGATTTCAAGGATTTCTTTTGAAATTTTGACATGATGCAAGAGTACTTTGATCCTAGCACATTACCTAACAGAGGGTTCTGACAACTCGCCCCCACTCAACAGAATCTCGTCCCGAGATTCAGAAGTCTGCGGGAGGAAGGTGGGATACTCGGCACTGAGACGGTCTTCTCTTTCCCACGTAGCTTCTCTTTCAGAGTGGTGTGACTATTGCACTTTCAGAAACCTAATCTTCTGACGACGAGTGACACGCTCTGCGAAATCAAGAATACGAACGGGGTATTCTCGATAAGAAAGGTCATCTGGGAGATCAAGCGTTTCGTGGTCGACTTCGCGGATAGGGTCCTTGAAGCAACGCCTGAGTTGGGACACATGGAATACATCATGTAATCGGGAAAGGTGCGGAGGTAGTTCAAGTTGGTAGGCAACTTCTCCACGTTTAGCAATAATGCGGAAAGGTCCGATGTAACGTGGGGCCAACTTGCCTTTGATACCGAAACGTTGGGTTCCCTTCAGAGGAGTAACCCGAAGGTAAGCCTTCTCATCCAGATTGTAGCTCTCTTGCCTATGATGACAATCATAGTAGCTTTTCTGACGAGATTGGGTTGTTTTCAATTGATCACGAACAATGCGAACTTGCTCTTCTGCTTCCTTGATCATATCCGGTCCAAAGAATTGTCTTTCACCGGTTTCTAACCAGTTTAGTGGTGTTCGACATCGTCGTCCATATAGGAGTTCAAAAGGAGCCATGTTCAGACTAGATTGAAAACTATTGTTATAAGCAAATTCGGCGAATGGAAGAGACTTTTCCCAATTCTTTCCGAATGAGATAACACAAGCTCTGAGCATGTCTTCAAGAATTTGGTTAACCCTTTCGACTTGACCGCTAGACTGAGGATGGAAAGCCGTACTAAAGGAGAGATGAGTTCCCATAGCATTCTGAAAGCTTCCCCAAAATCTAGAGGTGAAAAGGCTACCGCGATCAGAATTGATTTCCAAAGGAACACCATGAAGGGATACAATCCTAGAGATGTACAAGTCCGCTAACTTGCTAGCAGTTATAGACTCGCGAACCGGAAGGAAGTGAGCAACTTTGGAAAGCCTATCTATGACAACGAAGATGGCATTGTTTCCTTTCTGGGTTCTTGGAAAGCCTGTGATGAAGTCCATACCGACTTTGTCCCATTTCCACTCGGGAATAGACAAAGGTTGAAGTGTACCAGCAGGTCTTTGATGTTCTGCCTTAATGCGACGACAAACATCACATTCGGCAACAAATTGAGCAATGTCTCTCTTCATCCTGGTCCACCAAAATCTCTGGCGTAGATCTCGGTACATTTTCGTGCTACCGGGATGAATTGAGAGGGGTGTGTCATGGGCTTCCTTGAGGATGAGTTGCCTTAGTTCCCTATTCTTAGGTACTATCAAACGATTTTCAAAGAATACCGTTCCCTTGCTATCTGTGGAGAAACATTTAGCAACTCCGCTAGCAATGTTCTCCTTGATCCGGCGGACACCTCGTGCACGCCTTTGGGCAACTATGATTTGATCCTCAAGAGTTGGTTTCGCCACCAAGGTAGAAAGATAGCCATGAGGAACAATCTCAAGGTTGAGCTTGTGAAGGTCCTCATGAAGAAGTGGTTGATACTGTTGTAACATGAGGTTGTTACAATACGACTTATGACTTAGGGCATCAGCCATGACATTGGCTTTGCCTGGGGTGTAAGAAATTACTACGTCGTAATCTTTTATCAACTCAATCCAGCGTCTTTGCCTGAGATTAAGATCTGGCTGGGTGAAAATATATTTGAGGCTTTGGTGGTCAGAATAAATCTCGCAACGGTTACCAAGGAGGTAATGTCGCCAAGTTGTTAGGGCATGAACTACGGCAGCGAGTTCAAGGTCATGGGTAGGATAGTTCTCTTCATGTGGCCGCAACTGGCGTGAAGCATAAGCTACCACATGTCGATCTTGCAGAAGTATGCATCCTAACCCTTGCCGTGATGCGTCACAATAGATCTCAAAATCCTTTTTGGTGTCTGGAGGTGCAAGTACAGGTGCAGAAGTCAATCTTCTTTTTAGCTCTTGAAAGCTTTCCTCGCACTTGGGAGTCCATAAGAATTTATTATCTTTCTTGAGGAGTTCAGTTAGAGGCTTTGCAACTTTAGAAAAGTTCTCGACGAAGCGACGGCAATAGCTGGCTAGGCCAAGAAAACTCCTAACTTGCTTAACCGATTCAGGTGGAGTCCAGTCAAGGACGGCCTGAACTCTCTCGGGATTCACAGCAATGCCTTTTGCAGAAATCACGTGGCCTAAGTAGGTCACTTATGGTAGCCAGAATTCACACTTGGAGAATTTAGCATACATGCGATGCTCTCTAAGTTTCATCAATACCAGCCTTAGGTGTTCGGCATGCTCTTCTTCGTTCTTCGAGTAGATGAGAATGTCATCGAGATAAACCACAACAAATTTATCTAAGTACTCCATGAAGATCGAATTCATCATGCGTGAGAAAGTGGCGGGGGCATTGGTTAAACCAAAGGACATGACGGTGTACTCGTAAAGACCATAATGAGTAGTAAAAGCCGTTTTGGGAATGTCCTCGTTTCGGATTTTGATTTGATGATAACCTAATCTCAAATCCATCTTGGAGAAGACAGAGGATCCTGCAAGTTGATCATAAAGATCATTGATCCTGGGCAATGGGTATTTGTTCTTTATCGTCGCTAAATTTAGCGGGCGATAGTCTACGCACATCCTTTCTGTTCCATCTTTCTTCGTTACGAAGAGAACGGGGCAACCCCATGGCGATGAGCTAGGGCGGATGAAGCCTTTCTCCAACAAAGCTTCCAGTTGGGTTTTAAGCTCAGCTAACTCACGTGGGGCCATTTTGTATGGGCGTCTAGAAATTGGTGCGGTTCCTGGGGCAAGATCCACTATAAACTCTACACATCTGTCGGGTGGCATGCCCGGCAGCTCTTCAGGAAAGACATCCGGGAAGTCACGAACCACTGGAATATCTTCAAGTTCGGGAAGGGGAAGTACATTCAAAGAATGCACTTGGGTTCTTGTTCTGGGTGAGGTATAGTTGACTGTTTTGCCTGAAGGGTGGGTGAGTTTCACGGATTTTCCTTTGCAATCCAGGTAGGCATTCTGTCTTGATAGCCAATCCATGCCAAGGATGACATCAATATCTGAAGACTTGAGGGCTATGAGTGAAGCAAGGAATACTAAACCCTCAATTGCAATCTGATTACCATGGCTTACTCTATTAGTTTGCCATCTTGACCCTGGAGTTTGAATAATCATTGGGCTGGACAATTCAACAAAGGGTAACTCATGACGAAGTGCATAACTTTCCGACATGAATGAATGAGATGGTCTTGGGTCGAAAAGAACGGAAGTAGGAACATAATTGACTGGGAGCGTACCAAGAATGACGTCAGTGGTGTCGTCAGTCTCTTCAGCGGCGATTTGGTTCACACGTCCACGAGTGGCGGGAGGAGCGGTTTTGGCGGTGTAGACCTTCTGGGGTGGCTTGCCACGACCATTGTTGTTGCCTCCGGCACGGGGTGGAGCATTCTGATTCTGGATCTGGTTCTGGGGACACTCACGAGAATAGTGGCCTGCCTGACCACACTTGTAACAGGCTCCGAAAATAGTGCGTGGAGCTGGGTTGTTTGGTGGAGCTGGGTGGAACTGAGTTGGTGGACGAGGCGCCACATAGGATGGCCTCGGTGGGTTGTTCTGGCGGAACATACTGTTTGGGATCCAGATCTTGCGCTTCTGGGGGCCAGAATTGGATGAACCATCGTCTCTAGGGTGTTTGCGAAATTCGTTGGGGGTGTTCATGTCCTCTGCCTTGATGGCCTTGTTGACAAGGACCTGGAATGTGGAAAAGTCATGCAGGTTGAGCTCACGACGAAGTCCAGTGTTGAGTCCGCGACGGAACCTCTCTTGTTTCTTTGCGTCAGAGGAGACTTCTTCGGTAGCATAACGAGCAAGTCGGTTGAACTCACGACTAAACTCGTCAACAGTCCTTCTGCCTTGAGTGAGGTTGCAGAACTCCTCACGCTTGCGGTCCATAAGACCTTTGGGAATGTGGTGCTCACGGAAGGACGTGCCGAATTCCTCCCAAGATGCAGGCGGTCCAACGGGACGCATATTCAGAAAGTTCTCCCACCAAGAGCTAGCTGCACCTTCAAGGTGATAGGTGGCATAGCTGACCTTGTCGCCATCTGCAACATGGCCTGCTTGGAGCTTCCTCTCGATGCTGCGAAGCCAGTCATCGGCGTCAAGGGGCTCGGTGGAGTAACTGAAAACTGGGGGATGAAGCCGGATGAAGTCATTCAGGGACACCAGTTCATTGCGCTGCTGAGTGGTGTTGCGAGCAATGACTTCCAGCAGGTGGTGAGAGTCTCGGCGGTTCCTCTCGACCTCCATCAGAACCTGAGCCATCGTGGGTGGGGGTGGAAGGTTGCCTTCCTCCTGGTCATTCACACGACCCTGGTTACGACCAATCTGGCCACGGGTTCCTTGAGACATCCTGAAGGTGAAAAACCAAAGTCAAACAGAGTTGATTTGAAGAGTCTGAACAAGGTATTGAAGTACTGGAAGGATTATAGAGCAAAGGAAGTAATCATCTTGACAACATGGTGATAAAGCATACAAGCCATATATTCACAAGCTGTCATACAAGCCATACATCGTTTTAGTACAAGCACCAAGCTAATACCAACGTGATGAAGATGATACATCCTTCAGAGGCACTCTGACTTCCTATACATTATTTATCTAAGCCTCTGGAACTTAGACCCTTGCGTACAATATACTAAGATACTACTACATCCTCACTAAGTAAGACCACAGGCGGTCTCACTCATCTCCATCTCCATAGTAGTCTTCATAAAAGTTACCCGCGTATCCCGGTAGCTGGAGGTGACCATCGGAAAACACGGAGGCTTGTGGACCCTGATATCCATTTGGGCAAGGATGGGGCCTAGGTCCAGCGTAGGGTGGAAGCAAAGGACCACGGGGTGGAAAAATGCCTCCAATCTCGGGCCAAGCAACTCGAGAAGGCATCTATGTCCTCACAGGGTAGATAACGTCATGCTCGACTGATACAACACTCACGAAGGGTGCCAAGAGTGTCAGTGCTCGATACAGACGAACACGGGTGGCGTGGAGCTCGAAACGGAGAGCGCGTGCATCACGATCTCGATCACTAGCAAACCTAGCAGTCATCTGAAGTGCGGGATCCTCTGCAGAGTGATCTGAGTAGAGTCCGGTGTAATATCCCTCTTCTCCTGGAAGTACAGCAGGGATATAGCGGAAAGAGGTCTCTCTCAGCAAAGTGTGCTCCTCTCTCAGCAGTGTCATACATGAGTACGCAGCATCCTGCACAGCCATGTTCTCGGTAACGCCAATGCCATGTCCAAAGTGGATAGGCTGAGTGACTCCAACGTGGTGCGTATAGATTCGGACAATGCAGTGGAACTGCGTCTGGTTGAAGTCGTGAAACTGCTCCTCGACGGTGTACTCAGGGTACCATCGATATCCCACATAGGACATCATCTCGATCAACGTGGCGGGATGGCCACGCACACCGAGGCACCTGGTCAAACGAACAATCTGCCGAGGGGGAAGATCTGCCATCTGAAACAGAAAGGAGTTTGCAAATGCATCAGATTATGAGATAAACCTGGAATGACTCGGACAGCATAACGGCTGTAATTGTAAGAAATGACAATTTCTTCCAATCATGAAAAACAGCACTTACATACGATGTAACAAAACAGGGAGCATAACCACTCTAACAAACCGATCACAACTTTCCTACGGCTATGAGGAAGCAAACAACGAGATGTTCTAATCAGACAGAGGAGAGCCTAGTCCTATCTTCCCGTAGAATAAGATGAGGGTGACTCAGAACTCAGAACGAAGGGGGTAAGGAGAAAAAAGAAGCCTTACATTATTCCCTTATATACCCAGAGTAACTATATAACTATAGCAAGCTAGACTCAACTTCGGCCAAGGCTACTAGTCCTACAGTCAGTCCTGCTCTGATACCAAGTCTGTCGGGACCCGGGGTTAGCGTATGCAAGTCCAGCTAAGACATAGTCATATGGAGAGCCAAGAACCGTATCCACTTGTCTAAGCAGACAAGGCCAAGCACAGAACGTTCTCGGAAAGCATCGTACGTGAGGGGCATCCCATCCAGGCCGGATGATCAACTGAGATGGGTCCTCATCGTTCGCACACAAGTCTAATAATATGTGTGGTGAACTCCCATATTCAAAGACAAGTCGCCTCAACCATACTATCGACTATCTCATAACTCTTACATAGACTTACTCCAGCCCGATCACTTAGTCGGGGTCTAGGGCGGGCTCGATCATACCACAAAGTGTGCACGAGACGGAGTCTCGAGCAATCGCATCGCGATGCCCCAAGCTGCGCACATCTAAGGGCCACTTGGTGTATGAAAGACCGCCAGCCAGAACACAACTAAGGTCTCGAAAACCCATACAAAGACATGCATGTTATAAACATACACGCAGCACACATGCCTTGTATGAACAGCAGGTATCATTACAATTCTCTACAAAGTATACATCTTTATTGATAACTCTTATAGAGTGCAAACAGAGATCACAAACATGTGATCCAACATTACAACATAAGCGGAAGCAAATTATGTCTGAGTACAGACAAATTTAACAAATGGCTTAAGAAGCCTTATTTAAACACAAGCCCTCCACGAGGGAACCAGTCGTCTGACTGGAACTAGACTAGCTTGATCTTCAGTCGTCCAGCTCGATGAAGAAGCCACCTTCGGGGTCAGTGGGTTCATCTAAAACATAGATTAAGCAAACGTGAGTACAAAGTCGTACTCAGCAAGACTTACATAGGAGCTATACTACTCATGCACATGTATCAAGGTAAAAGGGAGGTGGGGTTCACTTGCAGAAATGCCAGCTTTGACTTGGCTAGTCCTGAACTACGAGTACCAGACTTTGAGGTAAGAAGCGTACACGAGTCCACTACTTTCTCCAACCAATTACACCACTATGGTGCCTTCCTCGACTTCCCCACGAGAAAGCACGCCATAGCACTCACACTTATCTTGGTGTGTTTTAGAAGTATCCAGTTCAAGTTATCTAATAATCAAGCTAAGCTTTCCAAGTAGTCCATAACCGCGGACGCGGCTATTCGAATAGTTTTGTTAACCCTGCAGGGGTGTACCGCTACACACACATGATCATCATTTACCGCCTTTGATCTCGACACCATTCAAGGAGTGCCAGCGAGGATGCTCACCACAACTGTTACCTCATAGCCGATCTAGTCCGAGAAAGCCGCCTACTTGGGTTGGTTACCACTATCGTGAACCCGGCCGGTTTACCGAAATGGACCCAAGTGATGTGTGTGTGGTGCATAAGCCGGTCCCGGGTGAGCCGTTCTCTCACTTAGCATCCAGGCCACAAGCCTACCAGAACTCCGAACTATTGCGACATCTGGACATCGAAAGGGATGAGTTAGTAAGCTGAGAGGGGTCAGTGAGCCCAATGTGTGGTTGTACTCTTCATCTTGGATCACCACACAAGAACTCGGACTTAGGGCGGTGTTCAACGAGACAACCCACCGTGTACTCCTACACAACCTCTCATCGTTCACCTTGTATTAGGGTCGATTCACCAACACTTTTCTACCAACATCAACATGATCACTACCATCCCGACTCACATCACAGTAACAACATGGTATCATACTAAGCATGCAATAAGCGATAACATTTGCAGGGGCCACATGATATCAAACAACTCCTACATTTGCTAGGATTGTGGTTTGCTTACTACTGTGACAAAATGATAGGTCATGCAAAGGAATGGGTTCATCTATGCGGTAGAAACGTAGCATGGTGATCATCCTAAACAATGCATAAGCGAGACATGAGAGGGAAGTGGGATTTTATCGACATGATCAATGGGGGTTTGCTTGCCTTGCTGACGAGGTTCGGGTTCTGGGTCTTCAGCGAAGGGGGCAGCCTCCTGCTCCGGTTCCACCTCTACTCGACAAACAACAAGCAAAGTAGCAAAGTAAATACGATGCACAAACACATGATGGAAGTTTGAATCTTGATGTATATGCTTTGATGTGTAAGGCAATTCCATTTAAATGGAGTATATTGCAAATTGAATTGCAAATTCAAACTCCAATTTGAATTCAAACTTAGTCAAGTTATATGTGACATGGTTTGATCAATTTGAATCATCTTCAAATGTGTATGATATGCCTCTGAAGTGTGGTTGAAATGTAGCATAATTCCATGGTCCAAGTTGCAAAAGCATTTGATTTGAATTTGAATTAATTTCAAATAAACCAAATGACATATGCTACTGGTCCCATTTTAAAATCAACTCCAACATAGTTGAAAGTTGCATATTTGGAAAGATAATTTTCTCCTGATCATTTTTCATATATTATTTGTCCAATTTGGAGTTAATATGAATTTTCTATGAATTTCCAAAGTTTGGGGTATTTTGTGGAATTTCTGGAATTCTTTAAATCAATTAATCTCTGGAAATTCATTAAATCGATTTAATGCGTCAGGCTGACGTCAAGCTGGCGTCAGGGGGGGGGGGCTGACAAGGGGGTCCCACCTATCAGTGGCTGGATGATTTAATCCGTTGGGTTAATTCAATCCAGTGGCTTAATTAAGCCACTAGGCCCACTGGTCAGTGACCCAGGGGTGGGTTAGGAGGTGGATTAGCTAGGGGGGTTTGAGCTAACCCGCCGGCGGCTAAACGCCGGCGGCCTGGTCACGGCGGCGACTCGCCGGAATGGGCTAGGGGCCACGGGAGGCTACGGGGAGGACATCAACGGGCGCAGCAACTTCGTCCGCGTCGTCTGGAAGCATCAGGGGTTCACGGGGAGCTCTGCATCGACGGCGGCGACGACTCCGGCGGCAACAGAACGGCGGCGAGGTCGCAGTTGTCGTTGCAGTGCACGGATTGAGTCGATTCGGGGCGCGTTCGAACGCTAGCACACGCAGGAGTCAAACGCGTGCACTGGGGCTTCACGACGGGCACTGGAGCGAGGAGAGCGACGACCATGGCGGCGAGGTGCTCGGGTTCCCATGGCGGATCCGGCTAGAGGAAGCAATCGAAGGGGGAAAAGGAGGGGTTTCGGTCGTGAGCTCACCAGGAACTCAGCAGCGCAGACGGTGAGGTGAACGGCGGCGTGATGATGACGAATTCGTCGGAGAGTTCTTGCGGGTCCGACGGCGGCTCGAGTTCGATTCAGGTGGCTAGGAGGGCTCCGGGCTCGCCTTCTTCTGCAGGTCGATGAAGACGACGACGAGGAAGACGATGGACAAGCTCCGGGGGCTTCTCGGCGTCGATGGCTACGCGGGGGCTCGACGGCGCTCCGGCGATCTTCTCGGGCGGCGACGAATCGGGCGAGAGAGGAGGGGAGGGAGCTCGTGGAGGGGGGGAATGGACGTGGCGTGCTCCAGGGCGTCTCCAGGTGCGAGAAGAGGCCACGGGGAGCCCTGGAAGCTTGAAGGCGTTGAGGTGGCGTCCACGGCTGGCTCGGTGGCATTCCACCGAGCAGCTTGGAGGCGCGGGGTGGGGAAGAAGACCCCTGTGCCCCTTTGGGCCGGCTGGGCTGGGTGGGCCGGCTTCGCCTGGGCGTCTGGTAAGGTTTTCCTGCTTTCTTTTTCCTTTTTTTATTTTTCTTTTCTGTCATTTGTTTTGCTGAGCTAAAATAAATAGCTAGGCATTTTATTAAATGCTAAAAAAATTTATGTGGCCTCATAATAATATAGACTAGCCACTTATAAAGTTTCAACATTTTTAAAATTCAAATAATTTGAATCTTAAATCAAATAGGGTTATTTCTTTAATTCCAAGGCACTGTTTGAATATTTGAAAAATCTATGAGCATGGGATGGGTCCCACATCACTTGATATGTGATCACACTCATTTATAAGACTTTTCAAAAATCTAACATGAATTTTTGGAAAAGATTTTTATCTGGCCTTTTGAATTAATTCATCTGGGGGGGTTCCTTCTCCCATTTGCTTTTGAATTTTGATTTCAAGGATTTCTTTTGAAATTTTGACATGATGCAAGAGTACTTTGATCCTAGCACATTACCTAACAGAGGGTTCTGACAGGAACAGTCTTCGGAAGCGAATGCTGGCGACAGTCGATGGGGTGATGTGGGTGAGGATGAATGAAGGCATAGCAAAGTCTTGAAGTCCCCATAACCTAGCACGAGGTCTGACAATGGCACTGGTAGGGGCTCCCAAGAAACACCTTCAAGAAGGTGTACATGGTCGTCAGTCTTTTCACCCGAAACCTCACCGAGAGTAGATGCATCTCGCAAGACCATGCCTCCAGAGAGGATTACATCCGAAAGTGTGCCACCATAGTCGCTCATACATAGCGGGATTTCTCCAGGAGGACGCAACAGATCTGAAACCACTGCCATCCGGTGTGGAAACTTCATCCTCGCCAAAGCGTTTGATGCTAGCGCCTAGGACGAGATGGGGAAGGGAGGGCAGGCTGGCACCCCACACCAACCACGATGGAGTTCACGCGAACCAAACCCCACACATGGCGGGGTGCAGGGATCTGCCGAGGCACATCAGCCCGTGGCAGATCGAAGCGTTACATGAGGGTTTTTTGCAACAGAGGCATGGCGAAGTGGCGTGAGGTCACAACGCGAGCGCATGGTAACATCTGGAGTGTGGTTGTGGAGGAGGGGGAATACCTTCCCGGTGGATCTAGCAATGTGACACGGGAGAGGGAGGGTCGTGGAGGACGAGGGACTCTAGGCAGCGAAGTCGAGCGGGTCGGGTCGAGCTCGATCCGATGCACACTGGCAGAGGCATGCATCAAACGTAAGGCTCTCAAGGAGGATAAGAAGGTCGAGAGGTTTAACATCTTATCGACATCCAAGAGTAAAAAGCCGAGAACAAATGTTCACATTGAGGATGGTTGACTTGGATCCTAAAGTGGACACAATCGTGCAAGCCTCCGCGTACGGATGTTGAAGCGCATGTCTGTCATTTTGGCGGAGGAAGTGGAGGAGGAGGTCAGACTGCGGTGGAGGCGGTTGCCTCTGCGGACCAGTGATCTTAGTCGGGCCATGGACAACCCAACAAAAAGGACATGTTTTGCCCAGGTTGGTCGGGTTGACATTTCTGTGATCATTTTATTGTGATCTAGCATGTAAAAACAATGAACATCCACCTACTTTTGATTGTGTTCGGGCGTTGAAAATATTTGCTCAATTGGCCATTTGATATCCATTTGAAATTAAGATCTATTTGTTGGAATTGAAACTAAGTGAACATTTAGAGCAACTCTAGCAGAGCTGCCATTTTCTTGTACTGCATAAACCGAATGTGGTTCGCCTTAAAACGAAGATACGGTAAAGAAAAGAAATCGGTAGAATAGATGCGCCATTTGGAACGCCAAATTTCAAATATATTAAAACTTATAACTTCTAGGCTCTTAAGAGAAACTCTAGCAGATCTGCCAAATATAGATACTGCAAAAGTGAGATGGCGCTCGCTCTAAAAGTGATATGCGATACAAAATTAAACTTGGTAGAACTGAAACGCCATCTCGTACGCTATATTTTAAAAAAAATCAACATTAAAATTTTCTCGATTACATTCATAGTCAGAATATCGTCGTAATACGGAAATATATCAAAATAAAAAATGAAACACCGGTGCCGCCGATGCTGGATCAGTGGTCATTGTGGAGGTGGGGGGCGAAACGGCGTCTGCAGGAGGACGTACGAGAGGTATACTCCTCCCGTGTGATGTCACGAGAGTTTACTTCTCGCCCCTCGTTGGTTTACCCAAAGTGGAAGGTTGAGATGTAGTGTAGCGGCAATTTCCCTTAGCGAAGATGCTAAGGTTGAATGTCGAACCAATAGGACTCCAACAAATACAAGAAGGTGGTGAAGTGAACAATGGCGCCGTTCACAACTCAAGGTTGCTTACTTCACCTGGACCTGCACACACAACAAATAACTTTGCTTCCCAACGAGTATATAGGAGTTGTCAATTCCTCTGGCCTTGTTGTTTACAAAGGATAAAATGCACGAGATAATAATGATAGTGATAGCAACGGAAAAGTAAATAAAGCAGTAAATTGCTAGTGGGTGTAAACAGTATTGGAAATATGGGTCGGGGTCCTATGATGTTCACTAGTGATGTCTCTCTCCCAAAAGACGATAAAATAGCCATGCGAGGTAAACAAATTACAGCTGGGAAATTGACAGGATTATGTGCGTAAATCAATGCTAACTATGCTATAAAGAAAGAAAGAGGCTCAAAAGCATGGGAGGTACGCCAAGACAAGTAGACCGAAATCCATATGCATCTACCTACTAATCATCCACCTTGAGATATCTATCCAGAACATCTCGCTGGTATTAAGTTGAGAATCTCACCCAAAGTGTAAACTCAAAGCAACAGACAACTGCATTAAATAACTTTGCGTAAAGTAAACAATCCTTGCACCCGCAAGTAAAAGCACCGTTGTTTTCCCCCTTGTGGCAACAACACATCCCCTAGACTCATGTTTCTGTCACTCAAGCTAATCATCGGGGGCATGAACCCACAATCATGCATAACGCTCCCTCTTGGAGTCATTACCTACTACTTGGCCAAAGCAATAAATAGCAACAGAGAACATGCAAGAATTACTCTAGAACATAAATATAAAAGAGGAGAATCAAATATATTACTCAAACACAATCTGAACATAGTCTCATAATCCATCGGATCCCGGCAAACTCAGCATAGCAACAGCAGAAATATTACATATGTGCCTCGATCATGTAGGGCATCTCACGAGGCCTAATCCACGAAGAACAAAGAGGGGAGGAGAACATCACATAGCTATTGATCATAGACCCATGGTCCAAGGTGGACTACTCACGGTTCATCTGGGAAGCATCCATGGTGGTGGAGAAGCTCCCGGAGGTGGTTCCTCCCTCCGGCAGGGTGCCGGGAAGAGGTCTTCTGGTGCTCCCGGTCTTGGAAGCGCGGCGGCGGCGGAACAGAGGAGAGATCACGAAAAAGGGTTCCCGTCACGGGGGTTTCACGTCACGAGGAATATATAGGCGAAGGGGGGCAGCCAGGGGGTCCACCAGGGGTGCAGGCGCCCCCCTGGCGCGGCCCCACCTAGGGCGCGCTGGGAGGGCGCGTGGAGCCCTGGTGGGTCCCCTCTGCCCCCCCCCCCCTCGGTGATTCCCGAAGCTTCTGTATCGCTGATTTTTTATTGGATTTTCCCGAATTTTTGGAGCACTTTTAATATGGGGGAAACCTGAAATAGAAAAACAGCAGAAAACAGGAACTGGCACTGAGGTGCACTGAGTTAATAGGTTAGTCCAAATATGATCAAAAGTGTATGGAAGTTCATCAATATCATAGCAATATCACACAAAAGAGGCATGGAGCAAGCAGAAATTATAGATACGTTTTGGACGTATCAACATCCCCAAGCTTAATTCCTGCTCGTCCTCGAGTAGGTAAATGATAAAAGCATAATTTCTGTGGTGACATGCTAACAACCATATAAGAACTTTTAAGTAAAGCAATCAATGCATGTAATTCAATTCAAGTCATAACAGGCAAGAGTCTATATTTAGCATTGAAACAAGCAACATAAGAACATAAAGGTGCAAGAGCTCTCGCTGTCCGTGACTCGAATGTCTCCAAATGGTGTTTGCGTGCAAGAAAAGGGATAGGGATATACGAGAAGAAGTATTTTTCTGCTGAGAACTCAATCTACTAAAGTTTCACACTTGGTCTTCTTTGGATTCTTATCTTGAATCATCCCCAGACCACTAGCCAGGTACAAGTCAAAATGATCCACTCCTTTCGACATTTTGAGAACTCATGCAATGGATGAGCGTAAGCAAGAAAGTTGACACTTAGGATGGCAAAAAGAGAATGTGGTGGAGGAGGAAGACAAAAAGGGTGTGAAAGGCTCACATCAATGAGGACAATCATAGGCGAGAGAAAGCCAAATGATAGATATGATGTGAGGAGTAGGGATTGCCATGCAACGGATGAACATATGAGCTAAGGTAAACTCTCCAATGGAACTAGTGGGGGTGCATCCAACTTGCTTACTCAAGAAGACCTAGAGCTCATTTGAGGAGGCTCGTCATTGGAATATACAAGCCAAGTTCTATAGTGTGAAGGTCTCCACATAGCTATATGCATAAATGATAATCTCTATGGAGTACAAGATATAAGAGGGAGTACGAGTGTGGATCTCTCAAAAGGAATAGTAGTGTGCCCCCTTCTCACTTTTTATTTCTTTTTCTCTTTTTCTATTTATTTTTTATTTTTTGGTGGTCTCAATGGCTCTTTCTATTTCTCTCATTTGTCCTCTTTGGGATATTTTAATTTGTCCACTTTGGGATCTTTTCCTCACTTTAGGGGCAACACTCTATATATTACAAAAAGTATAGAAGATCTTTCACACTTTACAAAAATACTCAAATCATAAAGAAGATGTAACTATCATGATGTATGAAAATGTATGCCTCTGCCAGTGTAGCAGGATATGCAATGATACTAGCGCGTCATGTAGCAATGATTAGGGCAAGGCCCAACTAGCATGCGGCTCATCGATCAAGCAAGTAGCATGTATGACATGAAGATCAAGTCATGAGAAGATGGAGTTGCATGGCAATATATCTCGGAAAGGCTATGGAAATGCCTTGGTAGGTAGGTATGGTGACTGTTTTGAGGAAGGATATCAGGAGGTTTATGATGACAGAGTGTATCTTGCCAAGGGTTTGGATGTACCGGCGAAGGTGGACGCCAACTCTCGGAGTGAGAAGAAAGCAATGCACGGCACAGGAGAGGCTAGAAAAATATGGGAAGGTGGAAGTGTCAACTTTCGAATACTCACATTAGGCCGAAGAACTCATACACTTATTATCGGTAACTCTCAATCTAATAAGGAGGTTTGGCAAAGAGACAAGTACCCCGAGGAGGAGTGTATGGGGGTTTGGTTATCCTTGCTCATCCTCGACTCATGGTACGTGACTGTACTCTAATATTCGACCCCTCAGAAGAGTAGTGATCCATCTAGTAGCTAAAGTTCTCAACTAATTTTGTAAGTTTTGAAAATAAACACGGATTGCCCAAAATACGACATCTATCACTAATAGGCTAAAGCTCTTGACACCAAAAGTCCAAACATTAATCAAAACAATACCTCAAAACTATTGCAAGTTATTACTACAAAAGAATAGCAACCTCAATTACCAACTTCAAGTCAAGACACAAAACTCAGTGCAACAGGCAAACTCTCTAAACAAGATAAACATTAAAACTCAAGAGAATTCTAGCAACAAACTAAACAAAAGCTCTTTAAAAATATAAGCATGAAAACTAAGAGCTAAACATGACAGTAGCTATGAAAAAGATAAAGAACGCACACAGCAAAGATAAGCATAAAAAATCCTATGTTGTGTTCTAGATTTTGAAAGTGGAGCGTGTTTCTCTCCCACACAAAGAAAGTTGGGTTCTAACTTGTTATGAACAGGAAGCAAAGCTAAAGAAAACTAAAAATAAAACCTAAGAGCGAGACGCTCCAAGTAAAGCACATAACGCATGAAGTGATAAAAATATAGTGAGACGAGAGACGAACTGATAATTGTTGATGAAGAAGGGGATGCACGGGGGCATCCCCAAGCTTAGACGCTTGAGTCTCCTTGAATATTTCTTGGGGATGCATGGGGGCATCCCAAAGCTTGAGTGCTTGACACTCCTGAATATTCTTTCATCATCTTCCCTCGCACACTTGAAAACTCCCTTTATACATAACTCATCATAATCTGATTAGCGCGGTTAGTACCCATAATAAAATAATTATTTCTCTACTGGAAATATGAGGGAAACCTGAAATAGAAAAACAGCAGAAAACAGGAACTAGCACTGGGGTGCACTGAGTTAATAGGTTAGTCCAAATATGATCAAAATGTATGTAAGTTCATCAATATCATAGCAATATCACACAAAAGAGGCATGGAGCAAGCAGAAATTATAGATACGTTTTGGACGTATCAACATCCCCAAGTTTAATTCCTGCTCGTCCTCGAGTAGGTAAATGATAAAAGCATAATTTCTGTGGTGACATGCTAACAACCATATAAGAACTTTTAAGTAAAGCAATCAATGCATGTAATTCAATTCAAGTCATAACAGACAAGAGTATATATTTAGCATTGAAACAAGCAACATAAGAACATAAAGGTGCAAAAGCTCTCGTTGTCCGTGACTCGAATGTCTCCAAATGGTGTTTGCGTGCAAGAAAGGGAATAGGAATATACGAGACAAAATGTATTTTTGTGTTGAGAACTCAATGTACTAAATTTTCACACTTGGTCTTCTTTGGAATCTTATCTTGACTCATCCCCAGACCACTAGCCAGGTACAAGTCAAAATGATCCACTCATTTTCGACATTTTGAGCACTCATGCAATGGATGAGCGTAAGCAAGAAAGTTGACACTTATGATGGCAAAGAGAGAATATGGTGGAGGAGGAAGACAAAAAGGGTGTGAAAGGCTCACATCAATGAGGACAATCATAGGCGAGAGAAAGCCAAATGATAGATATGATGTGAGGAGTAGGGATTGCCATGCCGTCGACGGCCACGAGAGGTCGTGACGATGAGCTCGCGTGCCGTCGACGGCCGCGAGAGGTCGCCTACCTCGTCGAATCCAGTCCAGGCCCCCCTATAGATGCGGGAGAGGGCGCCACGGGCGCGGCCTGACGTCGACATCGCCGGATCGACGGGAGGAGGCATGGGCGCGGGAGGAGCTGACCTCATCATCATTGCTGATGCGCTTGGCCGACGGGGAGCGGCTCCGCCCACCGCGGGAGCTAGATCCTTCGACTGTCATCATAATATCTCGCCGAAGATAGGAGGAAGGGGAAGAAGGATGAGGCGGCAGAGAAGGGATGGAATACGAGACGACAACCCTATCCCTCCCCCCTCCCCATACATATAACGCACATGGACCGCTTTTGCGGGTCGTCCGCAAAAAAAATTACAGACCGAACGAGATACGGTAGTTATGTTATGCTAAAATAGCCCCTACGCCACAAAAATATGTATATACACGAATCGATAACGGGATGCATATCTGCTAAAATTTCTCTAAGGGTTATAATCGAATAATCGACTCTCATGTGTCTATTTTAGATTAACGTGTAAGATACCTCGTAGGTGCTGTAAAATCTTGAAGGATCCCATTACTGTGTAGTGTCATTTCTTATGTCATGTTTCCCGTCCAGGCGCTCTTTAGTTCGTGTCTTTCGAAGAGAGTACAATCATGGTTGTACCGAGTAAGGAATGGATAGGATAACAGTTGATATTAGAATGATTTCGTTTATATCGGCATTTATACACCATCTCCTGTACAAAAGATTGCCAGCTTCAGAACAAGTATTTATGGTGCAACTCTACCAAACATAGTATAGGATCATCTCATAACTGTTCTTAGAGCATCTTCAACACGGATGCCGTCGGATTCATTTGTGGATCAGAGGATCAATCCGTAAACAGTAATCCACAAACCGGTTATCTAAACATTTCAATCAAAATAGTAAACTCATATAACTTTATGCAAATTAGATGGGTTTTGTTTAAATTTGAATATAATTTAAATAAAATAAATGATATTATGTTCTTTAACCTAGCAAAACTTAAAAAAACTTCGACATTGAACAGGCGTGAAGAACGAGGAGCTCCTGTCCCGCTCGCTAGAGTCGGGGCTCCGGCGTGGGGCGACACTTGAGGATTTCCTGCTGGTGGTGCAACCTTGCTTGTGCGGTCAAGGTAGCCTGCGTTCATATCATCAAAAAAATTATGGCGTCTCCTTCATCTAACTTTGTTTTGCGTTTGTGCCACCGGAAGGCTGCTCGGCGTGTGTCGCCGAGAAGGGTTCATTTGGCCCCAAAATAACACTCATCGTTTAGATAGAAACATTCAAAGTCGGTTTGATGCACTCCATTGGATTATATATATTTTTATTGATCAATGACTAATGAGGGGGTGACCCCACGACTCCTACAGATGATGATACCTAGTGCGTATCAAGACAGAAGGCCCGCTGGAAGCCTCGATCGACCCATGACTGGCCCACTCGAGGCACCGACATAGGAGTCCTTGACGATTATGGAAGCTACCACTTGGCATCCAAGACTAAAAATAGATTAGGCAACTGTCTCTATAAACCTAGATGGACTCCTTGCGACCCAGCCTAGTATATAAAGGCTGAGAGAGGGGACGTCTAGGGCATCAAATATCCAAGAAACACCTCCGGTCCCGAGCGAACTCGCCTCGACCTCCACTATAATCGCATCCATCGTAATACAATCGAGCGGGAAGTAGGGGTTTCACCGATCGAGGGACCTGAACCTGGGTAAATACCTGTCTCATGTTTGCCGATGAGTCGCCAACCTACACATCTCCTTTACGATCTAACTCAGGGCTCCTAACCATGGGATTTGCCGAGGTCAATCCTCGTCAATTGGCGCCGGCCGTGGGAAAGACGCAGGTTGGATCAACGATCTCGTTGGTCTCTTCACCAGCAATCAACGGCTCGTCGACCGCATCAGAACTCGGCACCTTCGCAACTCAAGCAGAATCAAATATGTTCGAGTCCCTCGGCTTCATCGCGCATCTCCCCATCTCGCAATCAGCCTTCGCTGATCTCCGCGCAGGCGTGGATCTGACTTTCGGGAGACTCAAGATCCACATCAACCACTGGGGCACCATTTGCCTCACGGACGACACTCAAACACTCGGAGCAACTACAGCACACAAGGCGACGTCAACCAAAAAAGCAACTCCCACCCACCCGACGACTCCGCGAGTCCTTCGGGCAACCCACCTCACCCCGGTCCACGGCACCACTCGCGACTGCGCGAGCATAGCACTCGCGTGGCAAGAACAGATGGGAAAAAGACAAAGCTGGCGACCTGGATGTCGTTCTAGGTATTCATGGCAGATACCCACGAGCCAACCTCAGATTACAGGAACAAAGAAGATGACCCGAACGGTCACAGGGAAACACGCCCAAACAACAGAAACGGCGATCCCGACAACACTGGTCAGCTCACAGTCACCCTTGGCGAACCAGGAACCATACCAAGAAAAGAACTCAGAAGACAAGATGACCCACCTGAAAGCAGCAGGTTTCCGGCCTTAGAATCCACAAGATAGGATCAACCTACTAAAAAATCTACCTGTCCAAAGAAGAAATCGCCAGAGTAAAAGACACGGTAAAACGCGGTAGACTCCTCCCGGAGAACGCAACCCGTGACGAGCTCAGAGCATACAACAAGCTGGCAATAGATGTCACCAATAAAAATAGTCGATTACGACTCAAATTGGAAAATCAAAGAAAAACTGGAAACGACTCGAGAACTACCAGCAAAGAATCACCCGAGCACTCGAGCGATCTTTCTGATCATAGCTCCCCTTCTCGACGCAAATCCAGATTCAGCAACCTACGATGCACGGACAAGAAGAAAGTCGCCCGCAAACTGGACGATGACTTCAGGCTTGAAGACGATGATGAAGAAGAAAAGCAGCTCACACCAGCCGAAGCCCTAATCACAGCCCAAGCACACCTCCATCATGCTCGAAGTGGAAAAAAAGACAATGCATATCGCAACACCGAGCAAGCACTCAAAGTAATGAGCGACGCCATCTCCACTTCGGCACTCAAAAAGTCGAGCACAAGGAGAAGACTCTGCGAGCAGACGCCAGACATGGACCCCAGCTTGCCCGACGATGAAGACGATAGCAACAACGACCGGTGCAGGCTCCCCGACAAAAGCAAAGACCGAGACAGAGAGGACCGCGTCAACCGACGCAGCGGCGATCAGCGACGGGACACACAAGATGACATCACGCAGAACAAAATCAACCGAGGAAGACGCAGGTGCACAGCTCGCAATGAGTACTCGGACGAGCAAGCATCCGACGATGATCTTGAACCTTGCGGAGCCCTATGCTTCACTCAAGATATACGCGAGACGCCCATACCCAAAGGTTTCAAACTAAACTCCACAACCCACAAGTACGACGGATTAGAAGAACCAGAAGCATGGCTCAACGACTACCTCACAGCCGTGAAGTTCCAGCGAGGAACCAAGACCACAGCAATGCAGTACGTATAGATCATGCTCAAGGGTTCGTCACGTCACTGGCTAAAGAACCTACAGCGGGGCTCTATCAGCTCTTGGAAACAGTTCTGCGGTGCTTTCATCGAGAACTTCAAATCAACCTATAAGCGGCCGGCCTCACTCGAGGAACTGAGAGCTTGAAGGCAGGGAACCAGAGAAACCTTAAGAGCATACATCCAACGATGAACCATACTCAAAAACTCAGCCGAAGACATATCAGACGAAAGCGCAATCGACGCGTTCAGAAGAGGCCTACAACGCATAAACTTAAAAAAAAACTCGGGCAGCTGAAAGTTCGATCACTCGCACAGTTGCTGGAGCACTCCAACAACTGGGCCGACGGAGAAGACTCCGTGCGCAATGAATCGGATGCTCCAATGACTCACACAGACCGCGACTATGACTACTACGCCGGAGACAGAGGTTTCGATAGAAGAAGGAAAAGGCTCAGGCGTAACTTCTACGACGACAAAGGACCTGACATGGTCGCGACTGGCTTCCCAGATGATAGGGACGGCAGACACCACGACGACAATAGAATGCAGCAAAGGGACAACCCGGAGGACCCACCACACGCCCAAAAGAGGGACTGGATACCCAGGCAGCCGCGGGACGACACCCGAACATCTCGCTCGGTCAAAGAACAGCTAGATGAACCATGCACAATACATGGTTTCAAGAACGAGCGCGGAGAAGTAAGATCAAGCCACACCCTAAGAAACTGCAGGCGCTTCACCGAGCTCTCATAAGAAAAGAGCCGGTCCATGGCTCCAACAACGCAACCTCTAGCAAGTGTGGCAGTCGGGCCCATCGCCCACAACGCACCACCGCCACCCGCAGCGCCAGCAAGACAGGTAGCAGCCATCCAGGAGCGGCGCACATCACCTGATGAAAAAGAAGAATACCCAGGGGCGCATGGTCGAATCTACATGATCCAAGAAGGAAGGTCGTCAAACAGGCAGCAGAAGCAAGTCACCAGACAAGTTTTTCTCGCAGTCTCCTCTCACTCGGCTGAAAGGACGTGGATGTCGCCTAGAGGGGGAGTGAATAGGAGCTTAAAATAATTATGGTTTAGGCTTGAACAAATGCGGTATAAAACTTAACGTTTAATTTGCCAAGAAAGAAACCTAAATAAGCTAGGCTCAACTATGTGCACCGACAACTTATACTAAGCAAGATAAACAACTATGTGATAGCAAAAAATATAACAAGAGCTCTATGGCTATCACAAAGTAGGTGCTCAGGAAAATAGGTTGACAAGATGAACAACTTATGGGACAAGCAATGCAACAATAATATGATCAAGCACAAGATAAACAAGCTAATAAGCTTGCTCAATGTAAGGGTAGAGATAACCGCAAGTGGAGCTGATGGAGACAAGGATTTGTTACCGAAGTTCCTTCTCTTGCGAGAAGTACGTCTCCGTTTGGAGAGGGTGTGGAACACAATGCTCACACGAAGCCAACGAGGGCCACCCTATTTCTCCTCACGCTCTCACCAATGCAAGGTGACGTGATTCCACTATAGGACACTTGAGAGCGGTCACCGAACCCATACAAATGGCGACCCTTGAGGGCGGTCACCGAACCCGTAAAAATGCTTGGGGCTATCTCCACAACCGAATTGGAGGCTCCCGTAGCGTCCCGAAGCTTTCCACCACAATGATTGAGCTCCGCAACAACAAGCCTCTAGGCACCAAAGCACCCAAGAGGTACAGGCTCTAGAGTGCCAATGCACTCAAGAGTAGCAATCTTCTCAACTTCACTTACTACAATGAATCCTTAGAGAGAACTCAAACCGATGCACCAAATGCAATGGCAAGAGCACACGAAGTTCTCAAGTCCCCCACTCTCAAATCCCATCAAAGCAACAAAAGCTATGGAGGAATATGAGAGGAAGAACAAGGAGAACACCTAGAACTCCAAGATCTAGATCCACAAGGTTCCCCTCACTTAGAGGAGAGATGGCTTGGTGGAGAATGTAGATCTAGATCTCCTCTCTCTTCTCCCTCAAAAAGGAGCAAGAATCATGGGAGGAATAGAGAGAAAGAAAGCTCAAAGAGGTCAACAATGGGGGGAAGAACTTAAACAAAACCGGTGGGGACAAAGGAGGAAGAAGACCCCTTTTATATGTCCCCATGAAATATGATCGTTATGTGCATTTATGCACATAACCGGTACAACCGGCCTGTACACACCGGTACAACCGGCCAACCATGAGCAGCCCACATTCTACCGAAACCCTAGCTGGCGATGAGATGGCTAGGGCGGTACAACCGCCCATCCGCCCGGTAGTACCGGTAATTAGCTAATTACCGGTACAACCGCGGCACCACCGGTCCACCACCGGCCTAGGTCAGAGGAGAAAGGGCCTTTTCCCGATAGAGTCACCGGTAGTCGGCTCGGTAGTACCGCACCCTGACAAGGGCGGTACAACCGGCCACACACCCGATAGTACCGGTAAATATACATTTACTGGTACGACCGCGGTGCCACTACTGGGCCACCGGCCCGAGGACGGAAGAGAAAGGCATTACACCGGTAGTGCCACCGGTAGCTGGAACGGTAGTACCGCACCCTGAAAAGAGCGGTACAACCGGCCCAGCCGGACCGGTACAACCGCCCGGCAGGAACTGCCAACACCAGGAAAACCAGAACAACCGTAACTTTTGCAAATGAACTCCGATTAAGGCAAACTCAAGCTTGATGGAAAGCTAACGAACAGAGCTGCCTAATCACGACAAATCAGGAAACTCAGCCGTAACCAGGAAATATTTAGAAGTGGCAAGGGATAAATTCCAAACAAATAGAGGTGTGAAACCTCTAACCGAGAAGAACCGGCAAATCTCCCACATCGAAAAACACAAGAGAAGATGCATATAAAATCCGCTTTCGATGAACACGAGCTTGTCATGAGGAAGACCACAAGCTCCAAAACTCACAAAGAGAAAAGCCAAACAAGAACCAATAAAGATTATGCTAAGTATGCAAAGGTTTGAGCTCTCCACGAACGATTTGGCCTAGCCTATAACCCGGTCTCCTAACTACCACCAAGAGACCGGTAAACTAGACACCTATCTATGTCAAACCTTTGTCTTGCTCATAATCCACTTGAGCTTGATGATGATGATCATGCCCGCCTTAAGTTGGAACATCTTCCTTGATTCCGCCGGCTCGATGAAGACTAGTAGATTGCTCCCCCATACTCCATTATGGGTGAACCTCTTTTAGGCACATCTTCACAAGACCATTATCACCCAATGCTCGGCAAGCTCCAAGCATATGATATCTTCGTGATGATCCTCTTGAACTTGCATGCATCAACTTGACCAATCTTTGGATAGCTCCATGAAGAACACCTTGGTCAACACGTAATCTTCATCCTAAAACCTTGAAGCCAACATATGATCTTCAAGCGTTACCTATGGACGAACCTTCAAGTACAACTCAAGGAAACTATTACTCCATAAAGTTTGTCATCAATTACAAAACCAAACATGAGGGCGCATGCCCTTTCACCGGCCATACCAGAGTACCTCCGCGGGTCCGAGACTGACATCACCTTCTCCAGAGAGGATCACCCGCCAGCTATCCCATGCCCAGGGCACGCCGCACTAGTGCTCGAAGCAAGAATCGGAAACTACGACATGTCGCTAGTCTTCATGGATGGTGGCAGCGGAATCAAGATCATATTTACCAAGACTCTAGAAGAGATGTTCATCCAAAACTCAACACTCAAAACTTCAGGCACAACCTTTCATGTAATTGTGCCAAGCAAAGCAGTCTACCCCCTCAGAAAGATAAGCTTGGAAGTGGTCTTCGGCAACGCAAGCAACTTCCGTAAGGAAACACTAGATTTCGAAGTGGTCGACTGGAAATCGTAGTATCACGCCATCCTCGGCCGACCAGCCTTCGCGCGCTTCATGGCGGTGCCGCACTACGCGTACCTCAAGCTAAAAATGCCAGGACCAAGGGGATTCATCACAGTCAACGGAAGCTTCGTCAGATTAGACCGCTGCGACAGAGAATTCCATAAGATATCAGAAACCTTTGGAACACATCACACTCGAGGAATTGACGAGAAGGAAAGAAGCACTCCCTTAAAAAGCCAGAGCACCAACCAAAGACTGGACGAACGGCGCCTCTAAACGAGACTTCAAGCTATCCTAGCAGCAATTTTAAATTTCTAGGGATATCCAGCCGTCGATCCAAATAAAGGGCTGTTTTTTACAACCCCCTTATGTAAGAACACCAGGGAAAGTTTCTAAATATTTTCCCAAGAAGTATCTTACATACAATCTTACTTGGCACTCGGGGGCTCGCTCGCAGCAGCCACCCTCCGGGGTGTTATTCGCTTACGCGACTCCATACTTGGCACTCGGGGGCTCGCTCGCAGCAGCCACCCTCTGGGGCGTTATTTGCTTGCGCGACTTCATACTTGGCACTCGGCGGCTCGCTCGCAGCAGCCACCCTCCAGGGCATTATTCCCTTATGCGACTTCATACTTGGCACTCAGGGGCTCGCTCGCAGCAGCCACCCTCCGGGGCGTTATTCCCTTACGTGACTTCATACTTGGCACTCGGGGGCTCGCTCGTAGTAGCCACCCTCCGGGGCGTTATTCGCTTACATGACTTCATACCTGGCACTCGGGGGCTCGCTCGCAGCAGCCACCCTCCGGGGCGTTATTCGCTTACGCGACTTCATACTTGGCGCTCGGGGGCTCGCTCACAGCAGCCACCCTCCGAGGCAAATGCCCCCACACAACTCCACACTCGACAATGGTTGAAGCCACAAAACATACACCGCGCAAGGAAGAATTTACAAGGACCCTGAAATTCTAGACACCAGGTTCCGACTTCACCTTACAAAGGGAACCCAGAAGACGGTCATTCTCCTCGCACACTTCTTCACAACCAGACTCGCAGGCTCATCCGCCGCCGCGTAATGCTCGTCCATAGGCTCATCTCGACCATGAGGAGGACCTCGAGCTGCCAACATGATATCTACTCCAGTCCAATGACTGTGAACAAAAGTGAAAGCACACCGAGCTCCCGCGTGAATTTGATGATTCACAACCTGACGAAGATCCGCAGGCTGAGAGAACACCCGACACAGCTTCTCAAGACTTGACGGGACATGATCTAAGGGATAAAACGCTGAGAAGATACCACCAAGTACTTTGCAGCAATACTCAAGAGCTCGCGGCACCCAACCAACCCGCAGCTGAAGGACGGCACACAACCGCGCCTGTGCTCTGTCCCTCCAAAAGGGATTTTCAGCTTGCACGGCTGGGTCATCCAAGCGCGACAACTTCGACTGTACATCTGCCTCCTCCTGTCGAGATCGACCAACCAACACTTTACAAGAAGAGAAAAAATCAGCAAGAAGCATAAGATAAAGCACTCGCGTAATCGAGCAGCACCAACAGGAAGTCTCACCCTTCAGCGGATCAGACAATTTCCCCATCTAGACAACAAAGTTATCCAAGACAGCCTCAGCACGCTGATACATCCAAAACGTATCTATAATTTCTGCTTGCTCCATGCATATTTTGTGTGATATTGCTATGATATTGATGAACTTCCATACACTTTTGATCATATTTGGACTAACTTATTAACTCAGTGCACCCCAGTGCCATTTCCTGTTTTTTGCTGTTTTTCTATTTCAGGTTTCCCCCATATTAAAAGTGCTCCAAAAATTCGGGAAAAATCCAATAAAAAATCAACGCTTCGGAAGCTTCGGGAATCACCGAGGGGGGGCACTCCAGGGGGCCGCCTGGACCCTTGGTAGCCCCCCTGGCTGCCCTCCTTCACCCATATATTATCCGTGACGCAAAACCCCCGGGACAGGAACCCTTTTTCACGATCTCTCCTCTGTTCCGCCGCCGCCGCGCTTCCAAGATCGGGAGCACCAGGAGACCTCTTCCCGGCACCCTGTCGGAGGGAGGAACCACCTCCGGGAGCTTCTCCACCACCATGGATGCTTCCCGGATGAACCGTGAGTAGTCCACCTTGGACCATGGGTATATGATCAGTAGCTATGTGATGTTCTGCTCCCCTCTTTGTTTTCATGGATTAGACCTCGTGAGCTGCCCTACATGATCGAGGCACATATGTAATATTTCTATTATTGCTATGTTGAGTTTGCTGGGATCCGATGGATTATGAGACTATGTTCAGATTGTGTTTGAGTAATATATTTGATTCTCCTCTTTTATATTTATGTTCTAGATTAATTCTTGCATGTTCTCCGTTGCTGTTTATTGCTTTGGCCAATTAGTAGGTAGTGACTCCAAGAGGGAGCGTTATGCATGATTGTGGGTTCATGCCCCCCGATGAATAGCTTGAGTGACAGAAACATGAGTCTAGGGGATGTGTTGTTGACACATGGGGGAAAACAATGGTGCTTGTACTTGCGGGTGCAAGGATTGTTTACTTTACGCAAAGTTCTTTAATGCAGTTGTCCGTTGCTTTGAGTTTACACTTTGGGTGGGATTCGCAACTTAATACCAGCGAGATGTTCTGGATAGATATCTCAAGGTGGATGATTAGTAGGTAGATGCAGATGGATTTTGGTCTAATAGTCTTGGCGTACCGCCCATGCTTTTGAGCCTCTTCCTTTCTTTATAGCATATTTAGCATTGGTTTGCGCACATAATCTTGTCAACTGCCCAGCTGTAATTTGTTTACCTCGCATGACTATTTTATCGTCATTTGGGAGAGAGACATCACTAGTGAACATCATAGGACCCCGGTCCATATTTCCAATATTGTTTACACCCACTATTTATTTACTGCTTTATTTACTTTTCCGTTGCTATCACTACCATTATTATCCCGTGCGTTTGATCCTTTGTAAACAACAAGGCCGGAGGGATTGACAACCTCTCTGAACTCGTTGGGAGCAAAGTTATCTGTTGTGTGTGCAGGTCCAGGTAAAGTAAGAAACCTCGGTTGTGAACGGCGCCATTGTTCTCTTTAACACCTTCTTGTATCTGTTGGAGTCTTACTGGTTCGATACTCAACCTTAGCATCTTCGCTAAGGGAAATTGCCGCTATCTACATCTTAACCTTCCACTTTGGGTAACCAACGAGGGGGCGTTAAATCGTACCATTAAAAGCAATTTGTGGCGCCGTTGCCTGGGACTCCACTCTTGAAGACAGGGGAGTTGCACACTATCTTTTATCTTTTCTTTTTAGTCTTGTTAGTTTACTTTTCAGTTTTTGCTTTATTGTCCTTTATCAAAAATCAAAAAATAAGTTATCCTGCTTTTAGTCATCCTTTCTGTTTAGTCAAGCATGTTAGGATTTGGTGCCTTGAGGGAATCAGAGGTCTTAGACTTCCATCAAAGGGATGGAGAAAATATTAAGAAGGCATGGGACAGAATTTCTGATGCACATAAGAGAATTATGCCTTGGATACCTATAGAAATTGTGCTTGGAAATTTTTACCAAGGTCTTTTTAGATGGTGCAAACACTCTCTTGATATTATAGCCGAAGGAGATTTCTTAGCTTGCGCTGAAGCTAGAGCTCTTGAAATTATACATGGTCTATCTAGTTACTTTGTTTTTTATAATGTTATAGATAGACTTGCTACTATTGAAAAAAGAATGGATTCTCTAGACTTGAGAGAAGTAAAGAAACCCCAGCCAAATAAGAAAGATGTTTATGAGTTAGATGGTGACTGGGAACCCTTTGTTAGAATTGGCATCTCTAATCAAGACTTCCTTGCTTTTTGTGACATTGGATCCATGGTTTCTACTATGCCAAAAGTTGTTTATGATTCTTTAAAATTTAACATGGACAAATTTTCATCCTATCATGAACATTCTAATGGAGATATTTCTGAGATCCAGGGAAGGATAAAAGATGTACCAGTGACATTCCTTAAAGGGATTGCAATGGTTGATTTCTTCGTCATGAAGCCAAATCAAGGAAACATAGTGCTTGGAAGGGATTTCCTCCGGGCCGTAAAGGGCTTTATTGATATAGGTAAGTGATACGTCCCAAACGTATCTGTAATTTCTGCTTGTTCCATGCATGTTTTGTGTGACTTTGCCATGTTTTGCTTGAACTTTCATACACTTTTGAACCTATTTGGACTAACCTACTAACTCAGTGCACCCAGTTGCCAGTTGCTGTTTTCTGCTGTTTTTATATTTCAGGTTTTCCGGCCATTAAATGTGCTCCAAAAAATCCGGAAAAATCAGATAAAAATCAGCCTCACGGAAGCTTCCCGGAAACACCAAAGGAGCGAAGGGGGGCCACCACCAGGAGGCCAGGAGGGTCCCTGGCGCGGCCCCACCCTAGGCCGCGCCAGGAGGCTTCCTGGCTGCCTGGTGGGTCCCCTCGACACCCCCCCCTTCGCCTATATTTACCCCTCGGGGTGGAAACCCCTAAGACGGACTACCTTTTCGCGATCTCGCCTCTGTTCCGCCGCCGCCGCCGTTTCTAGATCGGGGCTGCCTGGAGAAGCTGCTCCGGCACCCTGCCGGGAGAAGCTACCCCCTCCGGGAGACCATCCATGGCCATGGACGCCTCCCGTATGTACCGTGAGTAGTTTCCCTTGGACCATGGGTCCGTGACCAGTAGCTATGTGATCTATCTCTCCCTCTTTTGTGCCTCCACTTCCGAGTCCTCGTGAGCTGCCTCACATGATCGAGGCATCTATGTAATTTCTGCTGTTGCTATGCTGAGTTTGTTGGGATCTGATGGATTATGAGACTATGTTCAGATTGTGATGAGTAATACATTTGGTTCTTCTCTTTTATATTTTGTTCTTGAGTAAATTCTTGCATGTTCTCTGTTGCGGTATTTGCTTTGGCCAAGCATTTTATTTGCAACTCCAAGAGAGAGTGTTATGCTCGATTGTGGGTTCAGCCCCCTGATGTCTAGCTTGAGTGACAGAAACATGAGACTAGGGGATGTGTTGTTGCCACCAGGGGTAAAACAACGGTGCTTGTACCTGCGAGTGCAAGGATTGTTTACTTTACGCATGGTTCTTTTAATGCAGTTGTCTGTTGCTTTGAGTTTACACTTTGGGTGGGATTCACAACTTAATACCAGTGAGATGTTCTGGATAGATATCTCAAGGTGGATGATTCGTAGTAGATGCAGATGGATTTCGGTCTACTTACCTTGGCGTACTGCCCATTGCTTTTGAGCCCTTCCTTTCTTTGCAGCATAGTTAGCATTGCGGTGCCTTCATAATCCTGTCAATTGCCCAACTGTGATTTTTTTACCTCGCTAGCACTTTTATCGTCTTTTGGGAGAGAGACATCACTAGTGAAAATCTCGGGACCCCGGTCCATCTTCATGTCATTGTTTACACCCTCAATTTACTTTCAGTCTTTACTTTCAGTTGCCACTATTATTATCTCTTGCGTTGATCCTTTGTAAACAACAAGGCCGGAGGAATTGACAACTCCTCTGTACTCATTGGGAGCAAAGTTATTTGTATCTGTGTGCAGGTCCAGGTGAAGTTAGCAACCTCGGCGCCATTGTTCACTTTACCACCTTCTTGTATCTCTGCGAGTCCTACGGGAGACAAACCCTATCCTCTACATAGGGGAAATTTTCTGCTACGCTACATCTCACCTTCCACTTGGGGTAACCAACGAGGAGTGAGAACTATCCTCACTGTACCAGTAAGGGACAAATACGCCTACGCGGGAAGGAAAAGGTATATACCCCTTTCCTAAAAGAAACAAGGATGAACTTGTTGAGGAACCATTTGAATCGATTTACAACTCCGATTATTATGATGATCTTTGATTCCTTCTTTTACATTAAGCCTAGCTAATGGATGAAAAGAAGCGCTTTCGGGAGGCAGCTGATAACCCACAAGTGTAGGGGATCGCAACAGTCTTCGCGGGTAAGAGTAACCCAATTTATTGATTTGACACAAGGGGAGCCAAAGAATACTTATAAGCCTTAGCAGTTGAGTTGTCAATTCAACCACACCTGAAAAAGAACTAGACAAGATATAAGTAGCAATGGTGTGTTGACGGGTGTAGCCTTTAAGACTTCCCCAATCACCAACACCACAAAGTAGTAACAAAGTAGTAGGAGCAGCAAAGAAAGTAAAAGTAACAACGAAGGCAATGAAGGTGAAAGATGGACCGGGGTTCAAGGTTTCACTAGTGGTACCTCTCAAGCAAAATAACAAGGTGCTGGGTGAACAAATTACAGTTGGGAAATTGACAGAATTTTACAAACTCTAGCCAAAGAACAAACTAGAGCATCCTAGTCTAAGAACCAAACGTAGGCATGTGTTCCGTATGTAGTTGTACGTGCTTACAATAAGAACTTTGCACAACATCTTTTGTCCTACCATCCCGCTACGAACGGGGCCACTTAAGGAACTTATGGAGATTAAGGTGCTCCTGCGGCGGAGCACCGGAACAAAGCATTAACACTTCATGAACACATGTGATCCTCAAATTATAGCCCATCCCCTTTGGTGTCCCAAGCTGCCACCATTGGGATAGCCGGTTCCGGACTATAATAGGTGCATACAACCGTAGATAAGATCTAGAACAACAATTATAATCATGCAACCATAACGTGCTCAGATCTGAGATCATGCTACTCGTGCACTAGTAACAAGCATTAAGAACAAAAAAATGCAGCAACAATAATTCATAAACCACTTAGGGCTGAACAAGGTAACAATTCATCGGATCCCAACAAACACAACACCAATTACATCATATGGATCTCAATCATGTAGGGCAGCTCATGAGAACATTGTATTGAAGATCTAGGGGGAGAGAATACCCCATAGCTACTGCCAAGAACCCGTAGTCCAAGGAGGAACTACTCAAGAAGCATCATGGGGGAAGGAGAGTCGATGAAGATGGCCCCGGGGGCCAAGGCCCTCCCCGGCAGGGTGCCGGAGCAAGATCCTAGTGACCCCCAAAGCTAGTTTTCGATGGCGGCGGAGATCGAAACTGCTTCTAGAAAAAAGTACTTCGATATTAGGGGTTTCCTCCTCGGGGGTAAAAATAGGGGCCGAAGGGGGCACCGAGAGGGGCCACCAGGCAGCCAGGAGGGTGGTGGCCCTCCCTTCCTTCCTTGGTGTTTCCGGAGGCTTCCGGGAGGCTGATTTTTTATATAATTTTTCTAGAATTTTTGGAGCACTTTTAATGGCCGGAAAACCTGAAATACAAAAACAGCAGAAAACAGGAACTGGAAACTGGGTGCACTGAGTTAATAGGTTAGTCCAAATATGCTCAAAAGTGTATGAAAGTTCAAGCAAAACATGGCAAAGTCACACAAAACATGCATGGCACAAGCAGAAATTATAGATACGTTTGGGACGTATCAACATCCCCAAACTTAATTCCTGCTCGTCCTCGAGTAGGTAAATGATAGCAAGCATAATTTCTGTGGTGACATGCCACACAACCATATAAGGACTTTCAAGTAAAGCAATTAAAGCACACAATTCAATTCAAGTCTTAACAAGCAAGAGTCTATATTAGAATTGACAGAAGCAACAAAAGAACATAAGGTGCAAGAGCTCTCGCTGTCCGTGACTCGAATGTCTCCAAATGGTGTTTGCGTGCAAGAAAGGGAATTTGGGAATACGAGAGAGAAAACTTTTTATTGTTGAGAACTATATCTACTAAAGTTTCACACTTAGTCTCCTTTGAAGTCTATCTGGACTCGCCCCCATACCACTAGCCAGGTACAAGTCAAACTGGTCCACTCCCTTTCGATATTTTGAGCACTCATGCAATGGATGAGCGTGAGCAAGAAAGTTGACACCTAAAAGGCGAAACAGAAAGAAGGTGGAGGAGGAAGACAAAAAGGTGTGAAAGGCTCACATCAATGAGGACAATCATAGGAGAGAGAAGGCCATATGATAGATATGATGTGAGGAGTAGGGATTGCCATGCAACGGATGCACATGTGAGCTAAAAGCTCTCCAAGGAAACTAGTGGGGGTGCATCTAACTTGCTTGCTCAAGAAGACCTAGAGCTCGTTTGAGGAGGCTCATCATTGGAATATACAAGCCAAGTTCTATAGTGTGAAGGTCCCCACATAGCTATATGCATGATGATGATCTCTATGGAGTACAAGGGATAGAGGATGAAGTACTGGTGTCGATCTCTCAAAAGGAATAGTAGTGTGCCCCCTTCTCTCTTTTTATTTTTCTTTTTCTCTTTTTTCTCTTTTTTCTATTTTTTTGGTGGCCTCAATGGTTCTTTCTATTTAACTCTCATTTGTCCTCTTTGGGATCTTTTTATTTGTCCTCTTTGGGATCTTTTCCTCACTTTAGGGGAAACACTCTATATTTTACAAGAATATATGAAATCTTTCACACTTTACAAAGGTACTCACATAAAGAAGATATAACTATCATGATGCAAATGTATGCCTCTGCCAGGATAGCAGGATATGCAATGATACTAGAGCGTCATGTAGTAATGATTAGGGCAAGGCCCAACTAGCATGCGGCTCATCGATCAAGCAAGGAAATATGACAATGAAGGATAAGTCATATGAACATGAAGAACTATGGATGTTGCTTGGCAATGTATCTCGGAAAGGCTATGGAAATGCCTTGTAGGTAGGTATGGTGGCTGTTTTTGGGAAAGATATAAGGAGGCTTATGATGACAGAGCGTATCGTGCCAAGGGTTTTGGATGCACCGGTGAAGTATGCGCCAACTCTCGAGGTGAGAAAGGGCAATGCACGGTACCGAAGAGGCTATAAAAAGTATAGGTGGGTGGCAGTGTCAACTTTCGAAATACTCACATTAGTCCGAAGAACTCATGCACTTATTATCGGTAACTCTCAATCTAGTCAGGAGGTTCACAAAGAGACAAGTACCCCGAGGAGGAGTGTATGGGGGTTTGGTTATCCTTGCGCATCCTCGACTCATGGTACGTGAGTGTACTCTAATATTCGAACCCTCCAGAGATTAGTGATCCATCTAGTAGCTAGAGTTCTCAACAGGGTTTAGGTTTTCGAAAATCACACGGATTGCCCAAAATACGACATATATCACTAATAGGCTAAAGCTCTTGACACCATAAGTTCAAACATTACTTAAGTCAATACCTCAAAACTATTGCAAGTTACTACTACAAAGAGAATAGCAACTTCAACTACCTACTTTCTAGTCAAGACACAAAACTCAGTGCAACAGGCAAACTCTCTAAACAAGATAAGCCTGCAAACTATAGAAAGTTCAAGCCTGAACCAATTAAAAGCTCTAGAAGAAAACTCTAAAGCACATGAACTAAACAGGGCAGCAGCTAAGAAAAGATAAAGAACAACTCACAACAAAGACTAAGCATGAAAATCCTATGAGGTATTCTAGTTTAAGCGGAGCGTATATCTCTCCCAATCAAGCATTTTTGGTTCTGACATTGTAATGACCAACAAACAAAACAAAAGATATAAGAAAAGTAAAGAGCAAGACGCTCCAAGCATAGCACATAACACATGAAGTGATAAAAATATAGTGGAACGAGGGACGAACTGATGATTGTTGATAAAGAAGGGGATGCATGGGGGCATCCCCAAGCTTAGACGCTTGAGTCTCCTTGAATATTTCTTGGGGGTTCCGGGCGCATCCCCAAGCTTGAGCTTTTGACACTCCAAGATCTTCTTTCATCATCTTCCATCGCACACTTGAAAACTCCCTTCATACATAACTCATCATAAGCTGATTAGAGAGGTTAGTACCCTATAAAAAATAATTTTCCTCTACTGCAAATAAAGATTTCCAGGAAGGGCTACTGTTTCTCTTGCCTGCCCAAAAGTTTTTGCAAAGAAAAAGCAAGCTTAAGGTTTGCAAAACTGCCAAAAGAAAAAACAGGGACAAAAGCTGAGAAAAACAGAACAGTAGAGAGAAAAGATTTTTTTTTCTAGGCACTTCTGCAACTCAAATCAATAAAACTCAGAACAGAAACCTGAAAGGTAATTGTATGGAGCATATTGTGAAAAAAATCAGATCAAAAAGATGATCTGGTGATTTATCGTGAATTTTTCCGTCAAACAGACAGAATCTGTTTCTGGACATCATGCACCAACTTTTGATCTTTCTTGCGATCAGAGGCTAAACTTGGCACAAATCTTAGAAAGTAAAGATACAATGATGTTGCTACAGTAGTAAAAATCATCAAGACCACTAAGAACAAAAGAAAAACAAAAATAAAAACCTAAATTCGTTGCGGGCTACCTCCCGAAAGCGCTTCTTTAAAGGCATTTGCTAGGCATGAGTGTAACGATGCTCACAAAAGAATAAGAGTTGAAGCACAAAAGAGAGCATCAAAGGAGCAAAGACAAACCACATTTAAGTCTAACATGCTTCGTATGCATGGGCAACTTGAAACAAAATAAATAAATGAAGCACAACGCAACAAGCATAGGAAGGTAAAACATGAGCACCTTCAAGATTTTCAACATGGAGAGGGGTGTTTTCCTAACGTGAAAATTTCTATAACCATATTTCCCTCTCTCATAATAATTTTCAGTATCATCATGAACAAACTCAACAATATAATTATCACACGAAGCATGCTTTTCATGATCTACTAGCACATAATCATGTAGACTTTCTAAGCAAACCTCATCATCATTAAGAACATCCATAGTAGGCAAAAATAGAGGTTTATCATAAGATTTATCAAGATAGCAAGGTTTATCATAAAGAACAATAGCAAAATCATCCTTGCAAGTATCATTCATAGGGGCATCGTGGCCACAAGCATCAATTTCATCAAAAAGGGATATTTCAAAAGAATCCATAGGATCATAGCAATCAATATAGCATTCATCCTCCTTTGGTAAGCATGGAGGGCAATCATATAAAGTAAGAGTCAAAGAGTTACTCTCATTAGTAGGTAGAGATGAGTAGCTACTCCATTCTTCCTCCTTTTGTTCGTCACTCTCCTCCTCTTTTTCATCCAAGGAGCATTCAGTTTCAGCAATTTCTTCTTCCGTAGAGTTCTGCAAAGCATTAGTCTCTTCCTCTTGTGGAGAGAACCTTTTGAGATGGTCAATAATATAATTATTGTCATTAAAATCCTCAAAGAAATAATTAAGTATTTCAAGACTCTCGGATTTGTAAGGGGCATCATCAATATTTTACACAAAGGAAGCAATTTCACAGGCACCCTTAAAGATAACAGTTTCTTCTATTTGTTCTGCATCATAAAAATCATAGTTTCCCTTAGCATAAGAAGCTAAGGTTTCATCATCATTGTACTCACATTGGAAAGCAAGGTGTTTGTGCCTCATAAAGCAACAAGATTCATCCCTGCAGAAAGATAAATTATATATTGAGCACAAGTTTCTAGCATAGTCATACAACTCCTGTATTAGTCCCTATGAGTGTATCCCTTTTTAAGACAAGCGGTATTCCTTGTAATATTTTTGTTGATCCTCCGTGAATCCGCCTTGCCAATAAGATCTAGTCTCAAAGAAAGTAGTCATTAGTAGCAAACAGAGTAATAAGCAAAAGTGTACTTATCAAGTGAACTTATAAGTAAAGCTATGTTCCCCGGCAACGGCGCCAGAAAATAGTCTTGATAACCCAAAAGTGTAGGGGATCGCAACAGTCTTCGTGGGTAAGAGTAACCCAATTTATTGATTCGACACAAGGGGATCCAGAGAATACTTATAAGCCTTAGCAATTGAGTTGTCAATTCAACCACACCTGAAAAAGCACTAGACAAGATATAAGTAGCAACGGTGTGTTGACGGGTGTAGCCTTTAAGACTTCCCCAATCACCAACACCACAAAGTAGTAACAAAGTAGTAGGAGCAGCAAAGAAAGTAAAAGTAACAACGAAGGCAATGAAGGTGAAAGATGGACCGGGGTTCAAGGTTTCACTAGTGGTACCTCTCAAGCAAAAGAACAAGGTGCTGGGTGAACAAATTACAGTTGGGCAATTGACAGAATAGTACCAACTCTAGCCAAAGAACAAACTAGAGCATCCTAGTCTAAGAACCAAACATAGGCATGTGTTCCGTATGTAGTTGTACGTGCTTACAATAAGAACTTTGCACAACATCTTTTGTCCTACCATCCCGCTACGAACGGGGCCACTTAAGGAACTTATGGAGATTAAGGTGCTCCTGCGGCGGAGCACCGGAACAAAGCATTAACACTTCATGAACACATGTGATCCTCAAATTAGAGCCCATCCCCTTTGGTGCCCCAAGCTGTCACCATTGGGATCGCCGGTTCCGGACTATAATAGGTGCATACAACCGTAGATAAGATCTAGAACAACAATTATAATCATGCAACCATAACGTGCTCAGATCTGAGATCATGCTACTCATGCACTAGTAACAAGCATTAAGAACAACAAATTGCAGCAACAATAATTCATAAACCTCTTAGGACTGAACAAGGTAACAATTCATCAGATCCCAACAAACACAACACCAATTACATCATATGGATCTCAATCATGTAGGGCATCTCATGAGAACATTGTATTGAAGACTAGGGGGAGAGAATACCACATAGCTACTGCCAAGAACCCGTAGTCCAAGGAGGAACTACTCAAGAAGCATCATGGGGGAAGGAGAGTCGATGAAGATGGCCCCGGGGGCCAAGGCCCTCCCCGGCAGGGTGCCGGAGCAGGATCCTGGTGACCCCCGAAGCTAGTTTTCGATGGTGGCGGAGATCGGAATCGCTTCTGGAAAAAGTACTTCGATATTAGGGGTTTCCTCCTCGGGGGTAAAAATAGGGGCCAAAGGGGGCACCGAGAGGGGCCACCAGGCAGCCAGGAGGGTGCCTGGCGCGGCCTAGGGCTGGGCCGCGCCATGGACCCTTCTGGAGTCCTGGTGGTGGCCCTACCTTCCTTCCTTGGTGTTTCCGGAGGCTTCCGGGACGCTGATTTTTTATATAATTTTTCCAGAATTTTTGGAGCACTTTTAATGGCCGGAAAACCTGAAGTACAAAAAGAGCAGAAAACATGGCACTTTTAATGGCCGGGAAACTGGGTGCACTGAGTTAATAGGTTAGTCCAAATATGCTCAAAAGTGTATGAAAGTTCAAGCAAAACATGGCAAAGTCACACAAAACATGCATGGCACAAGCAGATATTATAGATACGTTTGGGACATATCAGCAGCCCGCAACGAATGTAGGATTTCCTTTTTTTTTCTTCTGTTTTTAGTGGTCTTGATGATTTTTACTACTGTAGCAACATCATTGTATCTTTACTTTTCAAGCTTTGTGCCAATTATAGCCTCATATGACAAGGGAATTGAAAGTTGTGACATGCTGTCCAGAAAACAGATTCTGTCCTCGTGACTGGAAAAATCACATAAAATCCCAGTTCATCTTTTTGAGCTGAAATTTTTACACAGCGTGATCTATACAATTACGGAACTTTCGTATGTTCTGAGTTTTTTTATTTGAGTTGCATAAGTATCCCTAAAAAATTCTTTACTACCTTCTAGTCTGTTTTTCACAGATTATGTCCTATTTTGCCTTTTCTTCATTTTGCAAACCTTAAGCTTGCTTTTTCTTTACAAAAACTTTTTGGAAAGCTTTATAAACAGTATCTCTTCAAGATTATCCTTATTTCCAGTAGAGGAAAAATTATTTTATTATGGGTACTAACCTCGCTAATCAGATTATGATGAGTTATGTATGAAGGGAGTTTTCAAGTGTGCGAGGGAAGATGATGAAAGAAGATTCAGGAGTGTCAAACGCTCAAGCTTGGGGATGCCCCCATGCATCCCCAAGAAATATTCAAGGAGACTCAAGTGTCTAAGCTTGGGGGTGCCCCTGTGCATCCCCTTCTCCATCAACAATTATCAGTTCGTCTCTCGTTTCACTATATTTTTATCACTTCATGTGTTATGTGCTATGCTTGGAGCGTCTCGCTCTTAGGTTTTATTTTTAGTTTTCTTTAGCTTTGCTTGCTGTTAATAACAAGTTAGAACCCATATTTCTTTGTGTAGGAGAGAAACATGCTCCACTTTCAAAATCTAGAACACAACATAGGATTCTTCATGATTATCTTTGTTGTGTGTGTTCTTTATCTTTTCATAGCTACTGCCATGTTTAGTTCTTAGTTTTCATGCTTATCTTTTTAAGAGATTTTGTTTAGTTTGTTGCTATAACTCTCTTGATTTTTCATGTTTATCTTGTTTAGAGAGTTTGCTTGTTGCACTGTGTTTTGTGTCTTGACTTGAAGTAGGTAATTGAGGTTGCTATTCAGTTGTTGTAGTAGTAACTTGCAATAGTTTTGAGGTATTGCTTTGAGTGATGTTTGGACTTTCGGTGTCAAGATCTTTAGCCTATTAGTGATAGATGTCGTATTTTGGGCAATCCGTGTTTATTTTCAAAACTTACAAAATTTGTTGAGAACTTTAGCTACTAGATGGATCACTACTCTTTTGAGGGATCGAATATTAGAGTACACTCACGTACCATTAGTCGAGGATGCGCAAGGATAACCAAACCCCATACACTCCTCCTCGGGGTACTTGTCTCTTTGTGAAACCTCCTTATTAGATTGAGAGTTACCGATAATAAGTGCATGAGTTCTTCGGACTAATGTGAGTATTCTAAAGCTGACACTTCCACCTTCCCATATTTTTCTAGCCTCTCATGTGCCGTGCATTTCTTTCTTCTCACTCCGAGAGTTGGCGTCCACCTTCGCCGGTACATCCAAAACCCTTGGCATGATACGCTCTGTCATCATAAACTCCCTTATATCTTTCCTTAAAACAACCACCATACCTACCTATCAAGGCATTTCCATAACCTTTCCGAGATACATTGCCATGCAACATCCACCTTCTCATGACTTGATCTTCATCTGATACATGCTAATTGCTTGATCGATGAGCCGCATGCTAGTTGGGCCTTGCCCTAATTATTGCTACATGACGCGCTAGTATCATATCATATCCTGCTACCCTGGCAGAGGCATACATTTGCATACTTCATGATAGTTACATTTTCTTTATGATACGAGTACCTGGCTAGTGGTCTGGGGATGATTCAAGATAAGATTCCAAAGAAGACCAAGTGTGAAACTTTAGTAGATTGAGTTCTCAACACAAAAATACTTTTTTCTCGTATATCCCTATCCCCTTTCTTGCACGCAAACACCATTTGGAGATATTCGAGTCACGGACAGCGAGAGATCTTGCACCTTTATGTTCTTATGTTGCTTGTTTCAATGCTAAATATAGACTCTTGCCTGTTATGACTTGAATTGAATTACATGCCTTGATTGCTTTACTTAAAAGTTCTTATATGGTTGCTAGCATGTCACCACAGAAATTATTCTTTTATCATTTACCTACTCGAGGACGAGCGGGAATTAAGCTTGGGGATATTGATACGTCCAAAACGTATCTATAATTTCTGCTTGCTCCATGCCTCTTTTGTGTGATATTGCTATGATATTGATGAACTTCCATACACTTTTGATCATATTTGGACTAACTTATTAACTCAGTGCACCCCAGTGCCAGTTCCTGTTTTCTGCTGTTTTTCTATTTCAGGTTTCCCCCATATTAAAAGTGCTCCAAAAAATCGGGAAAATCCAATAAAAATCAGCGCTTCGGAAGCTTTGGGAATCACCAAGGGGGTCAGAGGGGACCCACCAAGGCCCCAGGTGCCCTCCCGGCGCGCCCTATGGTGGGGCCACGCCAGGGGGGCGCCTGGACCCTTGGTGCCCCCTTGGCTGCCCCCCTTCACCCATATATTCTCCGTGACGCAAAACCCCCGGGACGGGAACCCTTTTTCGCGATCTCTCCTCTGTTCCGCCGCCGCCACGCTTCCAAGATCGGGAGCACCAGGAGACCTCTTCCCGGCACCCTGCCGGAGGGAGGAACCACCTCCGGGAGCTTCTCCACCACCATGGATGCTTCCCGGATGAACCGTGAGTAGTCCACCTTGGACCATGGGTCTATGATCAGTAGCTATGTGATGTTCTCCTCCCCTCTTTGTTCTTCATGGATTAGACCTCGTGAGCTTCCCTACATGATCGAGGCACATATGTAATATTTCTGATGTTGCTATGTTGAGTTTGTTGGGATCCGATGGATTATGAGACTATGTTCAGATTGTGTTTGAGTAATATATTTGATTCTCCTCTTTTATATTTATGTTCTAGAGTAATTCTTGCATGATCTCCGTTGCTGTTTATTACTTTGGCAAAGTAGTAGGTAGTGACTCCAAGAGGGAGCGTTATGCATGATTGTGGATTCATGCCCCCCGATGACTAGCTTGAGTGACAAAAACATTAGTCTAGGGGATGTGTTGTTGCCACAAGGGGGAAAACAACAGTGCTTGTACTTGCGGGTGCAAGGATTGTTTACTTTACCACCTTCTTGTATCTGTTGGAGTCCTACTGGTTCGATACTCAACCTTAACATCTTCGCTAAGGGAAATTGCCGCTATCTACATCTCAACCTTCCACTTTGGGTGTTAAATCGTACCATCGGACGCTCGCATTTTGAGCGTTAGATCGCAACATCACCCTTGAGATGACTAATCTCACGCTCCGCGTCCCTAAGCCTCAAGCAGACGGACTCGTAGGCCCCCTCGCGGTCATCCTCCTTCAGTAATTTCCAAGACCGAGAAACGCCCGGGGTGGCTGACGAGGGGGTGACCCCACGACTCCTGCACGAAAGGCTACCTGGTGCGTATGAAGACAGAAGGCCCGTTGGGAAGCTACGACAAGCCCACGATTGGCCCAAACAGGCACCGACGTAGGAGTCCGCGACTAACATGGAAGGTGCAACTTGGCGTACAAGACAAAGACTAGAACTAGGAAACCATCTCTGTAACCTAGTACGGACTCCCCGAGACCTAGCCTAGTATATAAAGGCTGGGAGGGGAGACGTCCAGGACAACACAATACGCATCTACTCATCCTGGCCTTGCGAGAACACGCCTTAGCCTCCACTGTAATTTCCTCCTCACACAATAATATCGAGCAGGAAGTGCTTCTCCTGTTAGCCGACGAGCATCGTCCAACCTGTGCCTTCTATATGACTAACCCAAGGTCCCTGACCATGGGATTTGCCGGGGTTGATCCCCGTCAATTGGCGCCGTCAGTGGGAACCTCGGAGGTTGGAATCGCGATCTCGGCGGCCTCATCACCTGCATTCGTCAAAACAGCGACTCCATCAGCACTCATCGACTCCACGGCCCGGGCAGACTCCAATCTATTCGGATCCCTCGGTTTCATGACCCACCTCCCGGCCTTTCGACCGGCCTTCTCCGACCTGCGCACCGGCATCAACCTGATCTTCGGAGCATACCAAATCTACATCAACCATTGGGGAGTCTTCCTTCTCATGGATCGCGCTCGAGCACCCGCGACAACAGACCCTACACCAGCGACCGAAGCAGCACCCGCCCGCGTGGCGACTCCGCGAGTCAGCCACAACTCTCAACCGATTACTCGAGTGGTCCATGGAGGAAACGCAACATGCGCGCAAGCAAGACGACAGTCAAGACGCTGTCCCAAGTGTTCATGGCAGACATCCACAAGCCAACCACATATGACAAAAGCCAAGATGACGACCCGAGCAGTCGCCGAGACAATCGCTCGAACAGCAAAGACAGTGATCCTGACAACATCGCCCAGGTCACCGTCACACTTGGAGAACCAGGAACCATACCAAATAAAACATACAAAGGAACGGAGCATAGCAATCACAGGAGCGATGAGCCAGAAAGCAGCAAGCACCAGACCCCGGGCATGGCGAAAGAGGACCATCACGTAGAAAAAATCTACCTGTCCAAAGAAGCACTCGCCAGAGTAAGGGACGCAGTCAAACGCGGCAAACTACTCCCGGAGAACGCAACACGAGACGAGCTCAAAGCATACAACAAGTTGGCGAGTGACGTCACCAAGAGAACAAGACAGCAACGCTTAGAATTCGAGAAGCAAGGAAAAACTTCCATCGACCCAAGGAACAACCGCAGGCCATCTGCCAGAAGCGACTCCTCCGACTACGACTCCCCCATCCGAGCCAGATCCAGATTCAGCAATCTGAAACGCATGGACAAGAAGAAGGTGGCCCGCAAGCTAAATGACGACTTCAAGCTAAAAGAGGACGACGATGAGGAAGAACAACTCACGCCAGCCGAAGCCCTTTTAACTGCCCAAGAATACCTATCTCGTGCTCAGAAAGGCAAGAAAGGAAACTTAGATCATAACACGACGATGGCACTCAAAATAATGAAAGACGCCATCTCAGCCCCCAAAAGAGCAGGCGCAAGACGACCTCCCCGCGAGCAGACCCCGAACAGGGACCCCAGTTCACCCGACGACGACAGCAGCGATGACTGGCGCAAGCGCCCAAACAAAAACAAAAACCACAACAGCAACAGACGCAACAGCAATCAGCGAGACGCACGTGACGACATAACACAAAGCAAAGTCAACCGTGGAAGACGAAGGCGAGCAGCCCGTGAAGAGTACTCGGACGAGCAAGCTTCCGGCGAGAACGTAGAACCATGCGGAGCACTGTGCTTCACACGGTCCATACGGAAAACAAGGATGCCGAAAGGTTTCAAGCTAAACTCCACAACGCACAAGTACGATGGGCTGGAAGAACCAGAAGCATGGCTCGACGACTACCTAACGACCGTAAAATTCCAGCACGGAACCAATATCACAGCAATGGAGTACATACAACTCATGCTCGAGAACTCGGCACGACACTGGCTGAAGAACCTACCACGAGGATCAATCGACTCCTGGAGGCAGCTCCGCATCGCCTTCATCGAGAACTTCAAGTCCACTTACAAACGACCGACATCACTCGAGGAGCTAAGGGCCTACAAACAAGGATCCAGAGAATCCCTGCGAGCATACATCCAGTGATGGACCATACTCAAAAACTCAGCCGAGGACATATCAAACGAAAGCGCAATCGACGCATTCAGGAGGGGCTTGCAACGCATCGACTTCAAGGAGCAGCTCGGGCAGATGAAAGTCCAAACACTCGCACGACTGCTCGAGCAAGCCAACAACTGGGCAGATGGAGAAGACTCTGTACGGAACGAATCGGAGATCCAGACAGCGCGCTCAGAACGCGACTACGACTACCACACCAGCGATAGAGGATTCGACAGAAGAAGAAAATGCCCGAGGCGCAACTTCTACGACGACAGAGGAACCAATATGGTCGCGGACGGCTTCACGGATGACAGAGAAGGCAGACATCGCGAAGACAGGAGAATACAGCACAGGGACAACCAAGAAGAAGCACCCCAAGTTCAAAAACGGGATTGGAGAACAAGGCAGCCACGAGATGACACCCGAGCATTTCGCTCGGCCAAAGAGCAACTCGACGGACCGTGCACAATACACGGATTCAGAAACGAGCGTGGAGAGCTCAGATCAGGACACACCCTCAGGAACTGCAGGCGATTCATCGAGCTCTCAGAGGAAAAAAGCCGATCTACAACAACAGCAGCACAGCCTCTCGCCAGCGTAGCAGTTGGGACCATCACCCACAACGCACCACCAGCACCCGCAATACCAGCAAGGCAAGTAGCAGTAATCCAAGAATGGAGCACGACACCCGAGGAAGAATAAAAATACCCAGAAGCGCACGGCCGGATCTACATGATACAAGAAAGAAGACCGTCAAACAGGCAGCAGAAGCAGGTCACCAGACAAGTTTTCCTCGCAGTCTCATCGCACCCTGCCGTCCCAGAATACTTACGCGGGTCTGAGACTGAAATCACCTTCTCCCGAGAAGACCACCCTCCAACCATCCCGCGCCCGGAACACGCCGCATTAGTACTCGAAGCAAGAATCGGAAACTACGACATGTCACGGGTGTTCATGGACGGCGGCAGCGGAATCAACATCATATTCACCAGAACCTTGGATGAAATGCTCATCCAAAACTCAGCACTAAAAACTTCGGGCACAACGTTTCATGGAATCGTGCCAGGGAAAGCAGTCTACCCCATTGGAAAAATAAGTCTCGAGGTGGTTTTTGGCAGCACGAGCAACTTCCGTAAAGAGACATTGGATTTCGAAGTGGTCAACTGGAAATCACAATACCATGCCATCCTAGGGCGTCCAGCCTTCGCGCGTTTCATGGAAGTGCCACACTACGCCTACCTCAAGATGAAAATGCCAGGCCGCGAGGAGTGATCACAGTCAGCGGCAGCTTCGTCAGATCCGACTGTTGCGACAAAGAGTTCCACAAAATATCAGAAACTTTCGGAGCACACCAAGCCAGCGGAGCCACAACATCAGAGGAAGAATCCCTACCATAGAAGCAAAAGGGAGCCATAGCAATCTACCATCCTTAGGGCTACTAAGCCATCGATCCAAATAAAGGGGTTGCCTTCAAGCAGCAGCCCCCCCCCCTCGTGTAAGAAACAAAATAAAAATATTGAAAATATTCTTCCAAAAATTATTTCTGCTCATTGGCACTCAGGGGCTCGCCGAAGCAACCACCCCCCGAGGCGTTCTTCGCATACGCGACTCTAAAAAATTGGCACTCGGGGGCTCGCCGAAGCAGCCATCCCCCGAGGCGTTCTTCGCATACGCGACTCTAAAAAATTGGCACTCGGGGGCTCGCCGAAGCAGCCAACCCCCGAGGCGTTCTTCGCATACGCGACTCTAAAAAATTGGCACTCAGGGGCTCGCCGAAGCAGCCACCCCCCGAGGCGTTCTTCGCATACGCGACTCTAAAAAATTGGCACTCGGGGCTCGCCGAAGCAGCCACCCCCCGAGGCATTCTTCGCATACGCGACTCTAAAAAATTGGCACTCGGGGGCTCGCCAAAGCAGCCACCCCCCGAGGCGTTCTTCGCATACGCGACTCTAAAAAATTGGCACTCGGGGGCTCGCCGAAGCAGTCACCCCCCGAGACATTCTTCGCATACGCGACTCTAAAAAATTGGCAGTCGGGGGCTCGCCGAAGCAGTCACCCCCCGAGGCATTCTTCGCATACGTGACTCTAAAAAATTGGCACTCGGGGGCTCGTCGAAGCAGCCACCCCCCGAGGCGTTCTTCGCATACGCGACTCTAAAAAATTGGCACTTGGGGGCTCGCCGAAGCAGCCACCCCCCGAGACGTTCTTCGCATACGCGACTCTAAAAATTGGCACTCGGGGGCTCGCCATAGCAGCCACCCCCGAGGCGTTCTTCGCATACGAGACTCTAAAAAAATTAACACTCGGGGGCTCGCCGCAGCAGCCACCTGTTGACACCGGTTTTTGTACGAAATTAAACATATACAAGATGACCTCAAATGAAGAAGAGCTCTACATGAAAAAGTTGGGTATTTTCGATATGAACAACTTTGTAGTTCGAGCCATGATCATCCGACTCAATCTCGAGGGCCGAAACTATGTTAAAAGCGATAAGATCCTAGCATTCAAAATACTATTTTACCAATTAGGCCTTCAAGACTTCATCAAATGGAAAAATGTTGTACATTGGGCGGCATCGGCTCGTCGAACCGGTCGATTTTGATATTTGAAACATCCAAATCCGAGTTCGTATGAAAACGTTACGGCCGAAACCGTCTGTTGCTGTAGAAAAAGTCTGAGAACTTTCCAGGGAAAATCGGACGTCCGACGGAAAACGGAAATACGACGGGAATCGGACGTCTTACGGGTCAGACGTACGAATGACGACGGACTTCCGATTTTGGCGACGGGATTCGGGAAAACTTTTCAGATTCGCGTTTTTCTCCGACCTGAGATAGAAATCAGCTCAAAACCCTTTCAAGATGGCTCCGAATCAAAAAACGTTCAACATGAAAGTTCTTGGAAATTTCGAGGGCTACAACTTTGATGTTTTGATTTTTTTTCATCCGAAGTCGTTTACAGCCCCAAAATTACCAAAAACCGAACTGTTGTTCCAGGCCCACTTGTAATCCGAGTTCGGTTAAGTTTGAAAGGATTTGGACGGGATTTGAAGTCCTTTTCTTGTACAGAAAGTCCAGCCTCCTCATATATAGATGAGGTGACGGCCGATTGAAACAACACACAATAGCAAACACATCTAAACCCTAATTTCGTCTACTTTTCCACGTATCTTCTCCCTCGTTCTTCGTTTGTTCTTGTTCTTGCAGGGCAACGATCCGCGAGAGCTCTAGGGGCGATAAGGTCGACCTAGGGAAGCCCATAGCCGCCATGCGTCCAGACTTGGTCCCTCCCGGGCGTGTGGGGTTTCGGGTGCTCAAAAGCGTCTGCCGGTTGTCTTGCGTATCGCGCTACCGGACGGATCTCCTTCGACGTGAGTTGCGGTGCATCACCCCCGGCGTCGAGGGTACACGTGACGTGTTCGTGTGACAACACCACCCCCCGAGGCACTCTTCACCTATGCGACTCTAAAAATAGCAAGAGGGGACCCCTCGCCCAAAAACTCTGCAGGCGACAAGACAAACCTATACCACGCAAGTTTTATTTACAGCAGATGAACAAAGGAATGCAAAATAGAACAACAACAAACGTTGCTCAGCAAAGGAACCAACGCCAAGCAAAGGCTAATCCCCAGGCTCTGACTTCACTTTGCACATAGCACCCAATCGATGGTCATTATCCCCGACCACCCACTTCACAACTTCATTTGCAGGCTCATCCGCCACGGCGTAATGGTCGTCCATCGGCTGAGCTCGACCACCAGGAGGACCTCGAGCTGCCAACATAATATCCTTCCCCGGCCAATGACTATGGACAAAGGCAAAAGCACAGCGAGATCCTGCATAAATCTGGTGATTAACTACGCGCCAAAGATCCGCAGGCTGGGAGAACATCCGACAAAGCTTCTCAATAGAAGAAGGAACAGGATCCAAAGGATAAAACTCAGCAAAAATCCTGCCAAACACCTCGCGGCAGTACTCAAGAGCCCGCGGTACCCTCTCAACCCGCATGCTCAGAATGGCGAACACCCGAGCACGCGCCCTATCCATCCAGAAAGGATTGTTCGCCTGCACAACCGGGTCCTCCAGCCGCAACAACTCAGACTGTACTGCCTCCTCTGCCTCGCGAGAACGCCCAGCAAGCACTTCGCAACGAAGAACAAAGATCAGCCGTAGAGCACAAGGAAAAGAACCCGCGTAGCCGAGCGGCCGAAGAAAAAGACAAACTCACCCTTCAGAAGATCAGACAGCTTCACCATCCAAGCTGCCAAGCCCTCCAAGACAGCCTCAGCACGTTCGCGCTTTGAGCGATGGACCGCAACAGCACCTTTCAGCCGAACGATCTCACGCTCGGCCTCTTTCAGCCTCAAGCAAACGGACTCGTAAGAACCCTCACGAGCGTCCTCCTTCAGCAAATTCCAAGCCCGAGAAATGCCCGGGGTGGCCTACCGCAAAGAGAAACAAGTCAAAGGAAACAAGGCAACAAGCAGCACAAGAAAGCAAAGCAAGTCCACGAATCAGATCCGCCGTCCCGCAGGAGGCACATTACAGCTAAAAGTTTTCAAAACAAAAATAGGTTCACCCTACTCATCGGCTGAAGAATTGTTCGCCTCCACGACCAGTTGCAGCTGGCGGGCCATCCGAGTAGCTCGAGCACTCTGCTCGTCCGTGTAATCAGGAAAGGTATCTACGATGGAATCCTCAATGGGGACACCATGACCCAGAAGAACAACAATAGACGTGGAAAGACCAATCACCACGTTCTCACGAACCAAGCCCTCCAGCTGATCACCATCCGGACCGAAGGCAGCAACCAGAGAATCAAGACACCCTCAGGATGCTTCGCCGCATCTGGGAACATATGCTCATGGAGAAGCTTGAGGAGAGTTGAAGCCCGAGCACAAACATCCCCAAAAGCCACAGCAGCGCCCGAGACATCATCTACAGAGCCACGGAGAACACCAGAACCCGCAGCAGCCACCTCCGCCGCCCCAACACTGCAGAGCCTGGGAACAGGGAAAGAGATCAAAAATCCAGCAGCCTCAGAAACAAAAAACAACCCCAGTAAACGGACGTCAGGAAAAATCCGCTCACCAGTCAAAGAATTCGCCAAATCCTGCAGGCGCTCGCACTCAGCCTTCTCAACCTGGAGAAACTGCTCCTCCACTCGCCGCAACCGCTCGAGTTCGCCATGCTGCTCCTGCAGCTCCTTTTCTTTGGATTCCAGAGCATCCTGAAGATCGGCAAGCTCCTTCTTTGCAGCCTCCGCCCGCTTGTCAGCACCCTTCTTACGGCCTACGGAACAAAACATCAGTCAGGAAAAATCAATCAGCAAAGAAACAAAGACCAAGAATCAGGATCTCACGTCTCATAGCAGTCAAGCTCCCCTGGACCGAGTCGTGAGCGCGTCGCCACCGATCAGTTTCAGTCAGCACACGCTCGCACATCCGGAACAAAGGCTGCACCCAAGAAAATACATCAAGACAAGAGCACAGGAAAGAAGAAAATCAAAGACTACAACCAATCACAAATGATTGCTTGAAGCCTCGGGGGCTACTCCCATTGGGAGCACTGCCGTGCTCCCAATATGTATAAGACCAACAAAAGGAAGACCAAAATCATAGACTACAACCACTCACAAGTGACTGCTTGTAGCCTCGGGGGCTACTATAGCAAAGCACAGAAGGGCAAAGAAATCACATACCTGCTCCGCCATACGATCAAAGAACTTTGCTTTATCCTCGGCAGAAAGATCCCGCCTCGCCAATAAGTGCTCCTCAGGAATCACAGGTTTAACGTCCGGAGGAAAGTCCCCTTCAGAAGACGCAACAGCCGCGGCAGGCCCCCCAGACGGAGCAGTCGCAGAAGTTCCCTCCGCGCCTACAGTCACAGGATCCGTCCGAGCACTCGAAGCCGCAGGAGTAGCGGAACCAGCCAGCCGATCAGACGCTGCACCAGAATCAGCCGAAGGAGCAGCGGCGGTACCAGCACTCACAGAGGAAGCAGCCGGAGCAGGAGCAATCCTGCAAACGGTTTATCTTCAGAATACCAGCCAAAGCAAGCAACAAGAAGAAAGACAAAGAGGAAAGCTACACTAACCCAACAGGCACAACCCCCGGACGGAGCAATACACCGAACCTGCGTCTCTTTTGGACAGCTGAGGGAGGACACGGGATAGCAGGATGCGTAGCCGTCGACAATTCATCACCGCCACCCATCGCATCACGACCACTCGCACTCAAAGGGCGAGCGCGCTTGACACGAAGAGGACTTGAATCCCCAGAGTCGTCCGCAACTGGCGGCGGGACACCCGTGGACTCGGCAGGAACAGCACATGAAGCCCCAGAAACACCCCCATCACCCGCAGGCACAGGATCAACATCAACCTCACCAGGTTCATCGAGTATATCCGCATCTTCAGGCTGCGGCGGATTGTTCAACAAAGGGACGTGACCCTACAAGATCAAAACAAACATCAGCAATCAACAGAAACGAGTCAGCAGTACAAAAAATAAATCAAAGACAAGTACCTGAGGAAGAGGCAAGTCAGCAGAGTAAGGACGAACAAGACTCTGCTCCCCAATGCTCGTGCACTTTGTGACTTGCTGAACCCGGGCCAAAAGGTCGTCATCGGAAAACTCCTCGGGTGAACACCTGGTCGAGTCATCAGGCCCAGTGTATTGCCACATTGGACGCACACGATGCTGAAGCGGTTGCACACGTCTCTTGACAAACACGGAGATAAGCTGGCCACCAGTCAATTCATCCTTCAAAGCAGTAATCCTCTGCACAAACGGTTCCACGAGAGACGACTCACGAGCAGACAAAGGATGCGCCCATGAAGATCGCTTAACCGCCCGCGCAGCAGGATCGAAAGGGGGCAGACCAAGCCGCTGACCCTCAACGCATTGGTCCTTCAGATAAAACCAGCTCCTCCGCCACGAAAAGACGGAGTCCGGCTTCTCCAGATCAAAATAGGAAGATTTCTCCTTAATGGAAATACCCACGCCCCCAATGACATATTCAGAATTTGTCCTCTTCACATTGAAGAGATGCTTCCAGAGGCCCCAATGGGGATAGATCCCCAAGAAACCCTCACGGAGCGTAATGAAACAGGCAATGGGCAGAATCCGATTGGGGGTCAAATCATGCAGTTGCAACTGATAGGCGCAAAGCAATCCCCGGAGGAAAGGATGAATGGGAACTGCAAAACCACGGGGGAAGAAACTCTGAAAGCATACCCGCTCATCTGGACGACGCGCAGGAACCTCCTCATCCCCAGGAATCCGGGCGGCATCATGCGCCACCACGCCGTCGGCCACCAGCTCATCCAGATCTGCAGCTCCAAAAGCAGAGCGCTCCCATCTGCCGGTCATCCTCGCCGACTCTTGTGCTGCACTACAGGGACGCTTGGACATGGATCTTAACTAGCAAGCCGCACGAAGAGACAGGCGGAAGGCAAAGAACAATGAAGGAAGAAGAAAGAGAGGAAGGAGAAGGCAATGGCTGGGTGAAAACCTAAACACACCAGACCCCCCGGTATTTAACCAACATCCGGAGCAAGCAAATCGTCACCACTCGTTGTGGAATCCAGCAGACGTGGCACGATCCCACGATAGTCGAGAAACATGGAAAACTCAACCGGCGCACTAACCATACCGCCCACCGCACGTGAAAAACGAGGGCCATCATCACGCAGTCCGAAATTTTCGGGCAACAGATGTCAAGTCACTTCATTTTCACTTGACATGGCGACCCAACCTGTCAGGCGAACCAACAAACGTCACACCTCAGCAACGCATCTCAAGCACGCATCTTCGGTCAGCATCCATATCTTTACAAGATTTTTCATATTATTTCAAAAATATTTTACTCCCATTGGGAGTACCTTTATTCGAGTTCGGGTGCTCCCTCACCCAGAAGGCAAAATGTGCTCGAGTGATCACTCGCACTAGCAAAAACAACATACTCTCAGATTTCGGGTGCTCCCTCACCCCGAAAGCAGTAAAACATTCGAGTGACTACTCGCAAAAGAGACTCAGCAATTCAAAAACCTTGACTTACTCGCGCACTCGAAAACATTCCGATTGGGTGCTTTCTTATTTTCCTCGCCTGAGTTCATTAAAAAACTCCGCGAGTGACTGCTAAAACAACTCACTTGATTGTTTATTCCAAGTGGGTGCGTCGCTAACCAGGCTCCGTGCCTCTACAAAAACAATTATGCCTGGGCTACGACACACTGTACCCATATGACACGCAAGCTTAGCGTGTAGGTAAGACCCCGCTGCGCAGAACGGCTGGGCCGGGACTTGCCGCAGAGCGATTTCACTCCCGATCTTTTCCATGCGCTCACATGATAGAAAGAGCCGAGCGGACGCGCTCAGGCTATGTGCTTAGACTGGCAGCAATTGATCCTATAAGACCTGCAGCGGCATGACTTTTCTTGACACCGGTCGTTCCAAGTTCATGTCGAGGGACGTGAGCTTGATTGGGCTACTGTAATATTTGTCACTAGCACAATTCACCAAGGATCGACCAGTCGACTCCTTGGGCCCTTTCAGCTTAGCAATCCCTCGAAACAGATATTGTCATGGCTCAAAACTGCCAGCGACCCGTGGCGATGCCACGCTTGCAAACAATAAAGCGTAGAAGAATTCGAGTCCCCCAGGCACTCGGGGGCTACTAACGAGGGGTGACCCCACGACTCCTGGTGCGTATGAAGACAGAAGGCCCGCTGGGAAGCTACGACAAGCCCACGATTGGCCCAAACCAGGCACCGAAGTAGGAGTCCGCGACTAACATGGAAGGTGCAACTTGGCGTAGAAGGCAAAGACTAGAACTAGGAAACCATCTTTGTAACCTAGTACGGACTCCCCGAGACCTAGCCTAGTAATAAAGGCTGGGAGGGGAGACGTCCAGGACAACACAATACGCATCTACTCATCCTGGCCTTGCGAGAACACGCCTTGGCCTCCACTGTAATCGCCTCCTCACACAATAATATCGAGCAGGAAGTGCTTCTCCTGTTAGCCGACGGGCATCGTCCAACCTGTGCCTTCTCTATGACTAACCCAGGGTCCCTGACCATGGGATTTGCCGGGGTTGATCCCCATAAGTGGCCTACCGCAAAAAGATAAAAGTGTGAAGCAGAAAGAAAACTACGACAGAAAAGGAACAAGGACCATCAAGTCAAGAGTCAACATCTCCCACCACAAAAGTAGCTTATTACAAGAAGTTCATCAAGCGAGCAGACAAGTAAAAGTTCCCTACTCCGAGCCCTGAGGCTTGTGAGTATCAGCCTCCACAACCAGTTGTAGCTGAAGAGCGAGACGAGTGGCCCGGCGCACTTTGCTCAGTCGTATAACCGGGCAAACTGTCCACCATGGCATCCTCTATGGGAACCCCATGCCCCAAAAGAACAACAAAGGACGTCGCAAGACCACTCACCGTTGTCTCACGGACCAAGCCCTCCAACTGATCGCCATTCGGCCCAAACGCCGGAACCTGCAGGTCAAGGCCCTCGGGCCGATTCTCCTCCTCTGGATACATGTGATCATGGAGAAGCTTTAGGAGAGTAGAGGCACGACCGCAGACATCCTTTACGGCACCAGCGACACTCTCCACGGCATCCACAACGCCACGAAGAGTGCTCGAGTCCGCAGGAGCAGCCGCCGCTATCTCAATGCTCACGGCGCCTGCACCACCAAGAAGCAACAATGATCAATAATCTAAGAGAGAAACCATCGGGAAAGGAGAAGCACCAAGAGCAATATACTCACCTTCCAAGGCACCCGCCAGATCACGAAGACGACCACCTTCAACAGCCTCCACCTGCTGAAACTGATACTCAGCTCGCCGCAGCCGTTCGAGCTCGACATACTGCGCCACAGCTCTCTCTCCTTCGACTCCAAAGCATCTCAAAGTGAGGCAAGTTTCTTCTCTGCGGCAGCATCCCGCTTTTCTGCATCGTTCTTATGACCTACAGTAAAAGGGTCACTCAAGCACCAAACAAGCAAAGATACCACAATCAAAAGGGAAGAAAGCAACTCACGCCGCATGGTGGTCAGGCTATCCTGGGCCGCATCATGAGCACTTCGGGCACGATCAGAATCAGTCAGCACTCGCTCACACATATGAAACAACGGCTGGAACAGAAAGGCACGCAGAAATCAGAATCAAGGGAAGGACGGACAAGCTCAAAGACTACGACCCACCACGAGTGGTTGCCCGCAGCCTCGGGGGCTAATCCCATCGGGAGCGTTGCCGCGCCCCCAATGATAAGCAGAAGCTCAAGGAAAATCAGAGTAAATCAAGTTCAAGACTACGAAAAACCACGAGTGGTTGCCCGCAGCCTCAGGGGCTACTCCCATCGAGAGGACTGTCGCGCTGATACGTCCCAAACATATCTATAATTTATGCTTGCTCCATTGATACATCCTAAACGTATCTACTTTTCCAAACACTTTTGCTATTGTTTTTCCTTCATTCTTGCATGATTTGAACGAAACTAACCCGGACTGACGATGTTTTCAGCAGAGCTACCAGTGCTGTTTTCTTTTGTGCAGGTTTCTAGAAATTTAGGTACGCTGGAAAAATCCCAAAAATATATATAAAAAACAGCGTCCGGAAGCTTCCACCAAGCCAATGGGGGGCCACAGGGCAGCCAGGGGGTTGGCCGCGCCACCTGCCCCCCTGGCTGGGTCCCACACCCCCTGGTGACCTACCTTGGCCCCTATTTATTCTCCCGACGCAGAAACCCCGAAACAGAAGTCGCTTTTCCAATCTACGTCGCGGAGCCGCCGCAACCCTCTGTTCTTCCCCGGAGAGCTAATCTGGAGGCTGAATTGGCCTTCGGTGAGGGGGAAATTGTAACAGCCCAGTTTTTGCAAAAATTAAAATTATTGTTTTCGGTGTGAATTGTTTGATTGTCTGATTTGTTTGCGGTGTTTGCATCCCCGATTTATCGATCGGCGATTATTTTTCCCCTCTCTTATCTCGTATCGGACGGAGACCGACCCTTGCCACCCTGAAACTCGACCTTTGCGACACCGGGTTTCACCCGATCACCGTCGCGAAAACCGCACGAGACCAGCCGCAACCAACGGAACGAAAACCCCGTTTAATAATTAAACGGGATATTTTTATAGCGCGCCGGAAAGTGTTCTCGGAACGGTTCCAGCACGAGGTGAACGCCTCCAGCTCGACGCGTTGATCGCGCAGTTCGAAGTTTTACCCGAATCGGAGGTACTGCGGACCCCCGGCGGTCAGAAACGTGAGCACCGCGCGCGCGAGAGAAAAAACGGAGATGTTTTTGCAAACTGCCAGCCACCGGGGCTATATAAATACCACCACACTCCCACCCCATTTCTAGGGTTTCCATAGCCACAAATGTGCAGCCACCCCCCTCACAAAACTCAATTCTGCCCAATTTGCCCCAAAAATCCCGAAATTTTGCTCCCAGCGGATCTGGACCGTCGGATCGGCCGATCCAACGGCCCGGATCGCGCCACAAGCCCACCTTCTCCCTTCTCTCTCTTCCTCCTCCAGCCGTGGAGCTCCCGAGCCGCCGCCGCAACCCAACTCCGGCCGGCCAGCCCCACTGCCGGACCTCTCTCCTTCCCCCCGTGCCTCTCTCCTTCCTCCTCTCCTCTCCCTTCTCCCTCCTCACCTCTCCTCTCTCTCTGTACCGCAGGCACTGCCGCCCGAGCCGCCATGGATGGTCGGCGAGCCGATCTCCCCTTCGTGCCCCACGGTCGCCAGCCGGATCCAGCCGGGAGCCGCCTCCAGGACCCGCCGCAGCCCCGTCCCTGCGCCGCCCCCTCGTGCCCGGAGCCGGTGCGCCCCTCGCCGGAGGTGCTCCAGCGCCGGCGGCGGCGTGCGGTTCCGCTCGGGAGAGCGCAAGCGCCCGCTTGCTTGGACCAGCGCCAGGTGGGCCGGCAGCCCACTCCAGCAGCCAAGCCGGCCGGCCAGATCCAGGCCCAAGCCGCAAGGCCTCCTATGCCACTGTTGGGCCGCAGCCCATGGGTGAGGGCCCAAAACCCCCTCTCCGTTTTTTTTCTAGACCCTGCTATTTTTTTCACTAAGTCCTGTGTATAACTGCTGTTGATCTGTTTTTGCGATGCTTTTTCCCGTTAATCCGTAGCTCCGATGAACGTGCCCCCAAAACGAAAGTTGCTTAGTTTTGCGTGCTCTAGCATTCGTATGTAGAAATTTTTTGCATTTGAGCTCATCTTGATTGTGTAATTGTGTGTTGAAGTGGGCATCAGGACGTTAAACTGCTACAAATTGCTATCATGTGCTGCTGTTATTATTTTGTTGCAACTTTGCATGATGATTGTGACTCATCCATGAGGCCTATTGCATTGATTCTTTCTCCTATGTGTTAAGCATCATGTGTACTTCATTTCCATGCTTTAACTTGTCATGTTTGGGTGCTTTGGCTACATTAAATCTTGCTCCAAAGTGGTGATCCTGATGTTAATGTGCTGCTGTGCTGAAAACTGTTATTTTGTTGCAACTTCGGTCGACGAGTGTGTCGCGACCGTTTATCGGAATTGGGTGATTCCAATTGCACATTGTTAAGCATCATGTCTACTTTCATACCATGTATTTCTATGTCATGTTGCTGCACTTTTGCATATAGATTTACCCCTGTTTATACAGCACGTGTGCATAGCTTGTCTTGCTTATATCTTTTTAACCGTAACTCCGTTTGGAGTGTGCCTTATATGTAACTTGATTAGTTTTCGTGTACTTTGTGTTTATGCTATTGTTTGCTGTTGTTAACCAACCTAAAATATGGTTTAGGACAGAACAGTACCAAATCCTTTAATTGTCGTGCGGCACTTAGTGTTATGCCATGTTTAGGATTGTGCCTCACTTAAATTGACTAGCATAGGTAGTTTACTTTGTGCTTCACCTTTTATCATATTTGTGTGCTATGCCATGCTTGCTTGAGTTGCCATGTTAATAACCGTTGGTTGATCACCTGTAGCTAAGCAACTTGAACCACCATAAACGTGCGGTATTCGTCGTGTGTGACCGATACCCCACTTAAACTGTTAGTAACCGTTCTCGACGATAGATCCGTATCACGTTGCCGTGTCGTTTGATGTCTTCTTGATCTTGTGTTGCCTCGTAGTAATAGATGCTTGCTCGTTGTTTGCTTTCCAGTGTTTATCATCTTGTGTGCTTTCGCGGGTACCTCTCGGAGATGATGCGAGTTTGCGATCAACTACACCTTCGAAATCCGACTTATCAACAGGCAAGGACTATACATTACTTATGATCCGTTCTATTTCAACCAGCGGTTTGCATGCTAGTCTAGGTTAGGTTCGATGTTTGATCCTACCACATGTTTACAGCCTTTTTCAAACCGATACAACCATGTCCCTTCCCAGCAAACCTTGTACTGCTATGTTACTATTGCTCGTTGCTCAGCCCCTGCTTAGTATGCATGCTTAGGATGCTACGATGTTACCCTGTTAATCCTTGGTTTGGGATATCACATTATTATTTTGTTGTTGATGGTATGATTATTATAATGTTGACTATATTTGACGAAGGATGGAAGGTCTAGGCTATCCCGCCCCGACGCTTTGTTCCATTCGAGTCACCTAGGACCCGAGTTCCGGGTATTGGTTTTAAGACTGAGCGTGCCTAACCGCGTGTGGGATTTTATGGGGTCCCCTTTTCTTACCTACCTAGCTTCAAGCATTTCTAGTGGTGGCCCAAGCTGATTTACCGTTTGAAACCGTGTGTGTGCTGGTGAGCTGCCAGTAGTTTTTAAACCAACCCGGACCAGCGGAGACATGGTTTCCTTGTTGGTCCACCTTTGACCGGCGAGGGCCCGAGGCCTCACGTGAGGCGTCTCGGTAACCCAAACCCTGTTGAGACGGAAGAGTCCGATCCGAGAGCGTGGCCAGCTTTTGGATTGGGTGTCGACTCCCCGGGGGCCACCCGGATTTGTTTGTTGTTAGCTAGAGGGACCTGTCGTTTCGTATCTCTTGGAACTAAATCATAAAATGGTTGCCTGTGATGGGTAGCAACTGAGAGAGATGGACGTGCGTGCGGAGCCTCGTAATGGGCAATTGGTACACCCCTGCAGGGTTAAATCTTTTCGAGAAGCCGTGTCCACGGTTATGGACGACTTGAGACCTACTCCTTGTTCATAGAAAACAACAACTGAGATAATCTTAATATAACTTGATAACCGTGTGTGTGCCTTGACTGTTTCTTCTTCGTCGGGATGCGAAGAGGAGGACAAGGATAGGATAGGTGTTATGATTGCGTAGTAGGTGGATAGCAAGACTTGTTGGAGGCGATTCCTCATCGAATGCTTGTCTTCTTATCTTACTCTCTAGATCGTTAGCCACTTCATAAATGCTAGTGCGGCAGCAACCTCACCACTTACCTCTTCCTTACCGTAAACTACTAGTTGTCCTAGAATGACGAGTGATGAAGTCCTTGCTGGGTCAGATGACCACTACAGTTGGATGCTGAGTACCTCTGTACTCATGATACTACCCCCAAACTCTTTTCAGGGTTCTTGATCGACAACAGGTATGGTGATCGACGTTTCACGTGGAGACTCGACGACAACTAGTTAGGCGGATCCCGGCGGAGGGCCTGGACACGTGTGGTTATGGGATCGATGCTTTTCTCTTTGCCACTAGGCATTTGATTGTAGTCTGTACTCAGACATGTATCTTCCGCTGTTGTATTGTATTAAGGCAGCTGTATGACGATTGTATGAGATGTTGTATCCTTGTATCTGTAATGTTGTGATATCATGTTGGAAATCCGGGGCATATGACTTCGTCATATGTCGCGGTGGGACCGATATGTGCTTCGTCCCCGGATCTGAATGGAAACATCTAGATCTGGAGCCTTACCGACCGTAGGATCCCCTTTCTGGCCGAAGTTGAATCTAGACAAAAACTATTTTGTAGTTACTAAGTTAGTTGTCCGAGAGTAGGATCTTTTTACTCCTTACCTTTGCTCTGGTCAGGACAAGTGACGTAAAAGTTTTGATTCTCGCCTTATCCCCTTCAAACTTTAGGATCTCGAGTGTGTGGAGTTTCGGAACCGTTACAATGCCTTGCTCGCAGCGTATTGTCTCGATTCCGAGCTCAGGTGGGAATTCCTATAGTACCTTTAGCTTCTTCGATTTCGGTTATCATCTGGGTCATCCTTTGCCCTCCGTCCTTTTTCCCGGTGTTTCCACGACTTGCATCAAAAAGCACTATCCCTTTGACCAGGATTTAGATGTCATTCTTCCTCTTGGCACTGACGGTTTTCGTTATTCTGACGATGTCGTCTCTCTGCGAAAATTTATCTCGACAGAAGTTCGACGTCGACATGGACCAGAGTCCCTTGTTGGTGGTGTTGAAGATCGTCGATTCTTTCTCTCCCCCGGATCGTCCTGGATCTCGGGACGAGATCCCTTGTTGGTGGTGTTGTATTGTAACAACCCAGTTTTTGCAAAAATTAAAAAATTTGTTTTCGGTGTGAATTGTTTGATTGTCTGATTTGTTTGTGGTGTTTGCATCCCCCGATTTATCGATCGACGATTATTTTTCCCCTCTCTTATCTTGTATCGGACGGAGACCGACCCTTTCCACCCTAACACTCGACCTTTGCGACATCGGGTTTCACCCGATCACCGTCGCGAAAACCGCACGAGACCAGCCGCAACCAACGGAACGAAAACCCCGTTTAATAATTAAACGGGATATTTTTATAGCGCGCCGGAAAGTGTTCTCGGAACAGTTCCAGCGTGAGGTGAACGCCTCCAGCTTGACACGTTGATCGCGCAGTTCGAAGTTTTACCCGAATCGGAGGTACTGCGGACCCCCGGCGGTCAGAAACGTGAGCACCGCGCGCGCGAGAGAAAACCGGAGATGTTTTTGCAAACTGCCAGCCACCGGCGGTATATAAAGACCACCACACTCCCACCCCATTTCTAGGGTTTCCCTAGCCACAAATGTGCAGCCACCCCCCTCACAAAACTCAATTCTGCCCAATTTTCCCCAAAAATCCCGAAATTTTGCTCCCAGCGGATCTGGACCGTCGGATCGGCCGATCCAACGGCCCGGATCGCGCCATAAGCCCACCTTCTCCCTTCTCTCTCTTCCTCCTCCAGCCGTGGAGCTCCCGAGCCGCCGCCGCAGCCCAACTCCGGCCGGCCAGCCCCACTGTCGGACCTCTCTCCTTCCCCCCGCGCCTCTCTCCTTCCTCCTCTCCTCTCCCTTCTCCCTCCTCACCTCTCCTCTCTCTCTGTACTGCAGGAACTGCCGCCCGAGCCGCCATGAATGGCCGGCGAGCGGAGCTCCCCGTCGCGCCCCACGGTCGCCGGCCAGATCCAGCCGGGAGCCACCTCCAGTTGAGGGTTATCATCCATGCATGTTTTGTGTGATATTGCTATGATCTGGACACACTTTCATACACTTTTAATCATATTTGGACTAACTTATTAACTCAGTGCACCACAGTGCCAGTTCCTATTTTCTGCTGTTTTTCTATTTCAGGTTTTCCCCATATTAAAAGTGCTCCAAAAATTCGGGAAAAAACAGATAACAAATCAGCGCAACAGAAGCTTCTGGAGTCCCGAAGGAGGACCATATGGGACCCACCAGGGGCCCAAGCGGCCACCTGGCGCAGACTAGGGCTTGGTCGCGCCAGGGGGCGCCTGGACCCCTGGTGGCCCCCCTGGCTGCCCCCCTTCACCTATATATTCTCCGTGACGCGAAACCTCCGAGGAGAGAACCCCTTTTCGCGATCTCACCTCTGTTCCGCTGCCGCCGCACTTCCTAGATCGGGAGCGCCAACAGACCTCTTCCCGGCACCCTTCCGGAGGGAGGATTGACCTCCGGGAGCTACCCCTCCACCATGGACGCTTCCCGGATGATCCGTGAGTAGTCTCCCTTGGACCATGGGTCCGTGATCAGTAGCTATGTGATGTTCTCCTCCCCTCTTTGTTCTTCATGGTTTATACCTCGTGAGCTGCCCTACATGATCGAGCCACATATGTAATTTTATGTTGTTTCTATGCTGAGTTTGCCGGGATCTGATGGATTATGAGACTATGTTCGGTTTGTGATTGAGTAATATATTTGGTTCTTATCTTTTATATTTTTGTTCCTAAGTAATTCTTGCATGTTCTCCGTTGCTTTATATTTCTTTGGCCAAGTAGTAGGTAGTGACCCCAAGAGGGAACGTTATGCTCGATTGTGGGTTCATGCCCCCTGATGACACGCTTGAGTGACAGAAACATGAGTCTAGGGGATGTGATGTTGCCACAAGGGGGAAAACAACGGTGCTTGTAACCGCAGTTGCATGGATTGTTTACTTTACGCAAATTGATTTTTAATGCAGTTTTCTATTGCTTTGGGTATACACTTTGGGTGGGGCTCGCAACTTAATACTAGCGAGATGTTCTGGATAGATATCTCAAGGTGGATGATTAGTAGTAGATGCAGTTGGATTTTGGTCTACTTGTTTTGGCGTACCGCCCATGCTTTTGAGCCTCTTCCTTTCTTTGTAGCATAGTTAGCATTGCGGTGTGTTTTTAATCCTGTCAATTGCCCAACCGTGATTTGTTTACCTCGCATAGCAGTTTTATCGTCTTTTGGGAGAGAGACATCACTAGTGAACATCACAGGACCCCGGTCCATATTCTCATCACTGTTTACACGCTATTTTATTTCCTGCTTTTACTTTCTAGCTGCTATCACCATTATCATTATCCCTTGTGTTTGATACTTTGTAAACAACAAGACCGGAGAGATTGACAACCTCTCTGAACTTTGTTGGGAGCAAAGTTATTTGTTTCTGTGTGCAGGTCCACGTCAATTGCGTCGTTGACACCTACTTGTCACTTTTGGAGTCCTACTGGAGACATAAACCTTGGTATCTTCACTGAGGGAAACTTGCCGCTACGCTGCATCTCACCTTCCACTTGGGGTAACCAACGAAGGGCGAGAAGCCACTATCCTCTCTCGCGTATCAAGCTAATTTCTGGCGTCATTGCAGGGGAGTCCAAGTGCCAAGATAGGCTTGAACGTTACCTTGCGGAAGCTGTTAGATTCGGCCGCGGGAGGAACCTTTATGTCAACTACCCTTGGTGCTCCCACAAAACTTCTCGATGAGATGATGACCAACTACTCCCAATGGCACACCGAATGTGCTCCAACAGGTAGGAAGGTAAACTCTGTCGAGGAGATTACCTCCCTAAATGAAAATTTTGATTTGATTATGTCTCTACTTACCAAGCAACCCTCTATTGATCCTCATGATGTTCCTTTAAATTCTTTGGTTGCTCAGGAACAAGTAGATGTGAATTTTATTGCTAGAAACAACTTCAACAACAATGCTTATAGGGGAAATTTTTCTAGCAATCCTAGACCGTTTCCATCCAACTATAGGAACAATAACACTTATCCTAGCAACAAGAACCCCACTTCTGAACTATAAAGCATGCTTAGAGACTTTATCACTACCCAAAAAGCCTTCAACAAGAGTGTAGGAAGGCCACTCCTATTAATGCTATCCAATTACACATTAATGAAAATATTAGGAAGAGGCTAAACTTAAAGAAAGATGGGCTAGAGATAAGGAGGAAGAAGATAGAATTAAGAGCCTTCATATACACCACACCGTTGCTACTATCCAAGTTGTTGAGGATACTCAAACTTTTAGCACCTAACACACTCCTAGTCTTGTTGGACCTATTAATGGTGATGCTATTACCTCAACCGTAGAAGAAGAAACTCCTATGAACATAAAGGCTTTCAAACAAGTGAGCCTAGATGACACCACTACCACCTTTGATAGTAGTGATATTGATTTTGATAGTTGTACCCTCTCAGAAGTTATTACCTTGATGCACAAAATGTCTAGAGACCCCCACACTAGCACACTAAATATTGCCTTCACAGAGCATATCACTAATGCTCTCATCAAAGCTAGGGAGGATAAGCTTAGAATAGAAGCCTCCATACCTAGGAAGCTAGATAATGGTTCGGATCCTATGATAAAAATTAAATTGAATAGCTTCTCTTGCTATGCTTTATGTGATGTTGGAGCTAGTACCTCCGTTATGCCCAAAAGAATGTATGATATGTTTGAGTTGAAGCCCTTTGAGACTTGTTCTTTTGGTGTTCGCCTCGTTGATTCTTCCGTAAAGAAACCATTGGGGAAGATCGACGATGTTCTTATCATTGTCAATGAAAATTATGTTCCCGTTGATTTTACTATTATGGATATAGAGTGTGAACCTTTATGTCTAATTATTTTGGGACGTCCTTTTCTTTGCACTGTTGGTGCTGTTATTGCCATGAAAGAGGGGAATATAAAATTTCAATTCCCTCTCAAAAAGGGGATGGAACACTTCCCTCGAAAGAAAATCAAGTTACCTTTTGAGTCCGTTACACGGGCTAGCTATTCTCTCTCTCTTGATAAAACTTGATTCTTCTTTTTGCTTTATGCCTAGCTTAAAGGCGTAAAAGAACGCGCTTGTTGGGAGGCAACCCAAGATGTTTTTAGTGGTCTTGATGATTGTTACTACTTTAGCAACATCATTATATCTTTATTTTCAAGCTTTGTGCCAAGTTTGGGAAGCAAAAGTTGTGACATGCCGTCCAGAAAACAGATTATGTCTGCTTGACGGAAAAAAATCAAATAAATCACCAATTCATCTTTTTGAGCTGAATTTTGTACACATCATGCTCTATACAATTGTGAAACTTTCGTATGTTCTGAGTTTTTTTATTTGAGTTGCAGAACTACCCCGAAAAAATTCTTTACTATTTGTTGTTCTGTTTTTCACAGATTCTACCACGTTTTGCCTTTCCTTATTTTTGCAAACCATAAGCTTGCTTTTTCTTTGCAAAAACCTTTTGGCAATCTTGAGAAATAGTATCTCTTCAAGAATATTATTATTTCCAGTGGAGTAAAATTATTTTATTAAGGGTACTAACCTCTCTAATCAGCTTATGATGAGTTATGTATGAAGGGAGTTTTCAAGTGTGCGAGGGAAGATGATGAAAGAAGATCCGGGAGTGTCAAACGCTCAAGCTTGGGGATGCCCCCATGCATCCTCAATAAATATTCAAGGAGACTCAAGTGTCTAAGTTTGGGGATGCCCCCGTGCATCCCCTTCTCCATCAACAATCATCAGTTCGTCCTTCGTCTCACTACATTTTTATCACTTCACGCGTTATGTGCTATGCTTGGAGCGTCTCGCTCTTAGGTTTACTCTTTAGTTTTCTTTAGCTTTGCTTGCTTTTCATAACAAGTTAGACCCCAGATTAATTTGTGTGGGAGAGAAACACTCTCCACTCCAATCTAGAACACATCATAGGATTTTTCAGGCATATCTTTCTTCTGTTGTGTGTTCTTTATCTTTCGTATCTGCTGCCATGTTTAGTTTTAGTTTTAGTGTTTTTCTTTAGCAAGAGCCTTGGCTTTTGTTTAGTTTGTTGCCGGAACTCTCTTTAGTTTTCATGTTAATCTTGTCAAGAGAGTTGGTTGTTGCACTGAGTTGTGTCTTGTCTTGCAAGTAGGTAATTGAGGTTGCTATTTAATTGTAGTACTAACTTGCAATAGTTTTGATGTAATGTTGTGAGTAATGTTTGAACTTTTGGTTTCAAGAGCACTAGCCTATTAGTGATAGGTGTCATATTTTGGGCAATCTGTGTTTATTTTCAGAACCTACAAAACTAGTTGAGAACTCTAGCTACTAGATGGATCACTAATCTTTGGAGGGATCGGATATTAGAGTACACTCACGTACCATGAGTCGAGGATGCGCAAGTATAACCAAAACCCCATACACTCCTCCTCGGGGTACTTGTCTCTTCGTGATCCCCCTCATTAGATTGAGAGTTATCGATAATAAGTGCATGAGTTCTTCGGACTAATGTAAGTATTGAAAGTTGACACTTCCACCTCCTCACATTTGCTAGCCTCTTCGGTACCGTGCATTGCCCTCTTCTCACTCAGAGAGTTGGCGTCCACCTCACCGGTGCATCCAAACTCTTGGCACGATACGCTCTGTCATCATAAACCTCCTTATATCTTTCCTCAAAACAGCCACCATACCTACCTATCAAGGCATTTCCATAGTATTTCCGAGATATATTGCCATGCAACATACACCTTCTCATGACTTGATCTTCATGTCATACATGTTCCTGCTACACTGGCAGAGGCATACATTTGCATACATCATGTTAGCTACATCTTCTTTCTGTTGAGTACTTTGTAAAGTGTGAATATCTTCTATACCTTCTTGTAAAATAGAGTGTTTCCCTTAAGTGAGGAAAAGATTCCAAAGTGGACAAAATTAAAAGATCTCAAAGAGGACAAATGAGAGTTAAATACAAAGAGCCATTGAGGCCACCAGAAAAATACAAAAAAAAGAAAAAAAATAACAAGAAATAAAAAGAGAGAAAGGGGCAACAATACTATTCCTTTTGAAAGATCCACACTCGTACTCCCTCTATATCTTTGTGCTCCATAGAGATGATCATTTATGCATATAGCTATGTGGGGACCTTCACACTATAGAACTTGGCTTGCATATTCCAAGGATGAGCCTCCTCAAACGAGCTCTAGGTCTTCATGAGCGAGCAAGTTCGATGCACCCCCACTAGTTCCATTGGAGAGATTTTCTTAGCTCGTATGTGGATCAGTTGCATGGCAATCCCTACTCCTCACATCATATCTATCATTTGGCCTTCTCGCCTATGATTTTCCTCATTGATGTGAGCCTTTCTCACCTTTTTTTCTTTCTCCTCCACCATATCTCTCTCTTTGCCATCCTAAGTGTCAACTCTCATGCTTACGCTCATCCATTGCATGAGTGCTCAAAATATCGAAAAGGAGTGGATCAAATTGACTTGTACCTGACAAGTGGTCTGGGGACAAGTCAAGATAAGATTCCAAAGAAGATCAAGTGTGAAACTTTAATAGATTGAGTTCTCAAAAATAATACTTTTTCTCTCGTATTCCCATATCCCTCTTCTTGCACGCAAACACCATTTGGATACATTCGAGTCACGGACAGCGAGAGCTCTTGCACCTAATGTTCTTATGTTGCTTGTTTCAATGCTAATATAGACTCTTGCTTTTTATGACTTGAATTGAATTACATACCTTGATTGATTTACTTTCAAAGTTCTTATATGGTTGTTAGCATGTCACCACAGAAATTATGCTTGTTATCATTTACCTACTCGAGGACGAGCAGGAATTAAGCTTGGGGATGTTGATACGTCCCAAACGTATCTATAATTTCTGCTTGCTCCATGCATGTTTTATGTGATATTGCTATGATCTAGATACACTTTCATACACTTTTGATCATATTTGGACTAACTTATTAACTCGGTGCACCACAGTGCCAGTTCCTGTTTTCTACTGTTTTCCTATTTCAGGTTTCCCCCATATTAAAAGTGCTCCAAAAATTCGGGAAAATCAGATAAAAATCGGCGCAACGGAAGCTTCCGGAGTTCCAAAGGAGGACCAGAGGGGACGCACCAGGGCCCCAGGCGGCCACCTGGCGCGGCCTAGGACTTGGCCGTGCCAGGGGGCGCCTGGACCCCTGGTGGCCCCCCTGGCTGCCCCCTTCGCATATATATTCTCTGTGACGCGAAACCTCCGAGGAGAGAACCCCTTTTCGCGATCTCGCCTCTGTTCCGCCACCGCCTGATACGCGAGAGAGGATTGCTTCTCGCCCTTCGTTGGTTACCCCAAGTGGAAGGTAAGATGCAGCGTAGCAGCAAGTTTCCCTCGGTGAAGATACCGAGGTTGAGTATCAACTAGTAGGACTCCGGCGATGATAAGTAGGTGTCAGCGACACACCTGACGCGGACCTACACACAACACAATTAACCTTTCTCCCAACGAAGTTCAGAGAGGTTGTCAATCTCTCCGGTCTTGTTGTTTACAAAGGATAAAAAGCACAGGATAATGATAATGATAGAAACTGGAAGTAAAAAGCAATAAAGTAAATGAGCGTGTAAACAGTGATGAGAATATGGACCGGGGTCCCGTGATGTCTCTCTCCCAAAAGACGATAAGACTGCTATGCGAGGTAAACAAATTACATACGGGCAATTGACAGGATTATAAACGCACCGCAATGCTAACTATGCTACAAAAGAAAGGAAGAGGCTCAAAAGCATGGGCAGTACGCGAAAATAAGTAGGCCGAAATCCATCTGCATCTACTACTAATCATCCACCTTGAGATATCTATCCAGAACATCTCGGTGGTATTAAGTTGCGAGCCCCACCCAAAGTGTAAACCCAAAGCAACAGACAACTGCATTAAAACAACTTTGCGTAAAGTAAACAATCCTTGTAACCGCGGTTACAAGCACCGTTGTTTTCCCCCTTCTGGCCACATCACATCCCCTAGACTCAAGTTTCTGTCACTCAAGCGTGTCATCAGGGGGCATGTACCCACAATTGAGCATAACGTTCCCTCTTGGAGTAACTACCTACCACTTGGCCAAAGCAATAAATAGCAACGGAGAACATGCAAGAATTACTTCGGAACAAAAATACAAAAGATAAGAACCAATTATATTACTCTATCACAATCTGAACATAATCTCATAATCCATCAGATCCCATCAAACTCAGCATAGCAAAAGTAGAAAGAATTACATATGTACCTCGATCATGTAGGGCAGCTCACGAGGTCTAAACCATGAAGAACAAAGAAGGGAGGAGAACATCACATAGCTACTGATCACGGACCCATGGTCCAAGGTAGACTGCTACCGACACATCCGGGAAGCGTCCATGGTGGAGGAGAAGCTCCCGGAGGTCGATCCTCCCTCCGGCAGGGTGCCGGGAAGGGTCCTGACGGTGCTCCCGATCTTGGAAGCGCGGCGGCGGTGGAACAGAGGAGAATTTGCAAAATAGTGTTCTGTCTTCGGAGTTTCCCCGTGACGGAGAATAAATAGGCAAAGGGGGCAGGCAGGGGGGCCACCAGGGACCCAGGCGCCCTCCTGGCGCGGCCAGGCCCCTGACAGCGCCAGGTGGCCGCCTGGACACCTTGTGGTGGCCCTCTGGCCCCACTTGGGTGCTTCTAGAAGACTCCGTTGCGCTGATTTTTTATCCGATTTTTCCCGAATTTTTGGAGCATTTTTAATATGAAGGAAACCTGGAATAGAAAAACAGCAAAAACCTGGAACTAGCACTGGGGTGCACTGAGTTAGTAGGTTAGTCCAAATATGATCAAAAGTGTATGAAAGTGTATCTAGATCATAGCAATATCACACAAAACATGCATGGAGTGAGCAGAAATTATCGATACGTTTGAGACGTATCACCGCCGCGCTTCCAAGATCGGGAGCGCCAGCAGACCTCTTCCCGGCACCCTGTCGGAGGGAGGATTGACCTCCAGGAGCTTCCCCTCCACCATGGACGCTTCCCGGATGATCCATGAGTAGTCTCCCTTGGACCATGGGTCCGTGATCATTAGCTATGTGATGTTCTCCTCCCCTCTTTGTTCTTCATGGTTTAGACCTCGTGAGCTTCCCTACATATCGAGGCACATATGTAATTTTCTGTTGTTGCTATGCTGAGTTTGCTGGGATTTGATGGATTATGAGACTATGTTCAGTTTGTGATTGAGTAATATATTTGGTTCTTATCTTTTATATTTATGTTCTTGAGTAATTCTTGCATGTTCTCCGTTCTTGTTTATTGCTTTGGAAAAGTAGTAGGTAGTGACCCCAAGAGGGAACGTTATGCTCGATTGTGGGTTCATGCCCCCTGATGACACTCTTGAGTGATAGAAACATGAGTCTAGGGGATGTGTTGTTGCCATAAGGGGAAAACAACAGTGCTCGTAACTGCGGTTGTAAGGATTGTTTACATTACGCAAAGTGCTTTTTAATGCAGCTGTCTGTTGCTTTGGGTTTACACTTTGGGTGGGGCTCGCAACTTAATACCAGCGAGATGTTCTGGATAGATATCTCAAGGTGGATGATTAGTAGTAGATGCAGTTGGATTTCGGCCTACTTATTTTGGTGTACCGCCCATGCTTTTGAGCCTCTTCCTTTCTTTGTAGCATAGTTAGCATTGCGGTGCGTTTTTAATCTTGTCAATTGCCCAGCTGTGATTTGTTTACCTCGCATAGCAGTTTTATCGTCTTTTGGGAGAGAGACATCACTAGTGAACATCACGGGACCCCAGTCCATATTCTCATCACTGTTTACACGCTATTTTATTTCTTGCTTTTACTTTCTAGCTGCTATCACCATTATCATTATCCCTTGCGTTTGATCCTTTGTAAACAACAAGACCGGAGAGATTGACAACCTCTCTGAACTTCGTTGGGAGCAAAGTTATTTGTTTGTGTGTAGGTCCACGTCAATTGCGTTGTTGACACCTACTTCTCACTTTCGGAGTCCTATTGGAGACATAAACATCGGTATCTTCACTGAGGGAAACTTGCCGCTACGCTGCATCTCACCTTCCACTTGGGGTAACCAACGAAGGGAGAGAAGCCACTATCCTCTCTCGCGTATCACGCGCCCCCAAAACAAGCCAGAAGAAAGAAAAGATTGCGCACCTGCTTAGCCATGCGGTCAAAGAACTTGGCCTTCTCTTCAACAGGGAGATCCTTTTTCTCCAAGAAGTACCCCTCAGGAAACATGAGTTTCGTGTCCGGAGGAGATTCACCCTCAGTAGCAGCAGCAGACCCCCAGACGGAGCAGTCACGGGGATCGTACCCACACCAGAAGCCACTGGAGTCGCGGAAGGAGCCGACTGACCAGCTGCCGCACCAGAATCAGACGATTCGAGATCAACAGTGGTAGTGCTCATCGAAGAAGCAGCCGGAATGGGAGCAGTGCTGCAAAACACATGTCATCAAAACAAGAACTCAAAATCAGTAGCAGAATCATCCAGAAACGGGGAACTATGCACCCAACTGGCGCAGCACCGACACGAAGCAGCACCCTAAGCTTTCGCCTTTTCGGAGCAGCTGAAGGAGGGAAGGGCACAACAATAGGCGCGACTGGTGGTAGTACACCACCCTCCACAGCCCGCTCAGCAGTAGTCGAGGAGCGGCTGCGTTTGATGCGCAACGGCTCTAAATCTTCATCGCCTTCAGAAGTCGATGGTCGACCACCAACACTCGCACCCCGCGGACTCGCCAGTATCAGCACGTGAAGCATCACCACCACCCGCGGGCGCAGGATCCACCACGACCACATCAGGCTCGTCGAGTATCTCTGCATCCTCAGGCTGAGGAGGGTTGTTCAACAAGGAAACATGGTCCTACAAGAAAAAACATCATTAGCAAGCAAAAGATATCAATCAAACACCAGCAAACCAATAAAGACTCAAATAATCACCTCAGACAAAGGAGTTTTGGCATCATATGGACGAATGGAGCTCTCAACACCAGTACTAGTACACTTGGTGACCTGTTGGATCCGAAACAAAAGGTCATCACCCGAAATGTCTTCGGGAGAGCACCTAGTCGGGTCTTCGGGTCCAGTATATCGCCACATGGGATGCGCACGGTGCTGCAGCGGCTGGATGCGCCTATTTATAAAAACAGAGATAAGCTGACCCCCAGTTATCCCCTTCTTCAAAGCAGCAAGTTCTTGCACTAAAGGCTCTACAACAGCTACCTCCCCAGCAGTCAGAGAATGCAACCAAGATGACCGTTTAGCTACTCGCGCAACAGGATTGAAGGGGGCAAGCCCAAATTGTTGGCCCTCAACATGCTAATCTTTCAGATAGAACCAGCTCTTCCGCCATGCATAGACAGAATCCAGTTTCTCCAGATGGAAGTAGGCATTTTTCTCCTTGATGGAAATGCCAACGCCCCCAATGGCGTATTCAGAGTTTGTCCTCTTCGCACTGAAGAGGCGCTTCCAGAGCCCCCAATGAGGATAAATCCCCAAGAAACTTTCATAGAGCGTGATAAAACACGCAATGTGTAGTATCCCGTTGGGAGTCAAGTCGTGCAACTGCAGTTGATATGCAAAGAGCAACCCCCGGACGAACGGATGAACGATAAGAGAAAACCCACGAGGAAAGAAGCTCTGAAAGCATACCCGTTCATCATGGCGAGGCGCGGGCACCTCCTCATCCCCAGGAATCCGAGCAGCTCCCTCCACCACAAGTCCATCTGCCACCAACACATCCAGATCCGCGGCGTCAAAACCGGTACGCTCCAACCTCCCAGTCATCCTTGCTGACTCCTACGCTGCACTCCGGGGACGTTTGGACATGGATCTCGCCGCACATCCGCACAAAGTAACGAGGTGGAAGGCAAGAACTAGCAGATGAAGAAGAAACAGAAGAAGGCGAGCGCTGGGTAAAACCTAAATCTACCCAGTCCTTCGGTATTTAACCTACAGCCAAAGTCCATCCGCCCGCCGTTGATCTGGGAACCCCATCGACGTGGCACGATCCCACGATGCTCATCCTACATGGAAAACCCAACCGGCGCAGTAACCACACCGCCCACTCCGCGCGAAAAACGATGGTCATCATCACACGGAGCGAAATTACCGCGAAGCATCACGTCACATCGCATATGCTACGCGTGGCTGCCCAACTTGTCAAGCAGTCCGGCAACGTCACATCTCAAGCAAGGCGTGCTGAGTACAATGAACGGGAAGAGAAAACCCACGAGGAAAGAAGCTCTGAAAGTATACCCGTTTATCATGGCGAGGCGCGGGCACCTCCTCGTCCCCTGGAATCCGAGAAGCTCCCTCAGCCACAAGTCCATCTGCCACTAGCACATCCAGATCCGCAGCGGCAAAAGCGGAACGCTCCCACCTCCCAGTTATCCTTGCTGACTCCTACGTTGCACTCCGGGGACGTTTGGACATGGATCTCGCCGCACAACCGCACATAGTAACGAGGTGGAAGGCAAGAAGTAGCAGAGGAAGAAGAAACAAAAGAAGGTGAGCGCTGGGTAAAAACCTAAATCTACCCAGTCCTCTGGTATTTAACCTACAGCCAAAGGCCATCCGCCCGCCATTGATCTGGGAACCCCACCGACGTGGCACGATCCCACGATGCTTGTGCTACATGGAAAACCCAACCGGCGCAGTGACCACACAGCCCACTCCGCGCGAAAAACGAGGGTCATCATCACGCGGAGCGAAATTACCGCGGAGCATCATGTCACATCGCATATGCTACACGTGGCTGCCCAACTTGTTAGGCAGTCCGTCAACGTCACATCTCAAGCAAGGCGTGCCGAGTACGCGTCATTTGCTACCCATCAAAGGTTCATTTCTACAAAACTTTTGACCATACTTCAAAAAATTTACTCCCATCGGGAGCGCCCTGTCTTTGTAAAAATAGAGCAAAGCTCAAGCCTCGAGGACGCGAGTGGCTACTCCCCTCCAACAAGGACTAATGCATCTATAGAGTTCGGGTGCTCCCTCACCCAGAAGATGATGAAGTGCTCGAGTGATCACTCACACTAAACGACAAGACCTGATCGACATACGGGAGAACAATCCACCCAAGCACTCGAGTGTCATATGGGTGCATACATGATCAGCCCACTCGACGACCATCCGAGTGGGTGCAGCTCCTATCGACTCCTCGCCTGAGTTCGTAAATACTCCGCGAGTGATTACTATTCCTCCACTTGATTTGTTTTTCCAAGTGGATGCACTTTTAATTAGGCTCCACGCCTCAATAAAAAATGATGCCTGGGTGGAGACACACTGCACCCCAGATGACGCGCAAGCTTGGCACGTAGGTAAGAACCCGCTGCGCAGTCGGCCGGGCCGGGACTTGCCACAACTCCGACTTCACTCCCGATGTTTTCCATGCGGAATGCATGAAGAAAGTTGAGTCAATGACTGGCGCATTAAGGCTATTTGATGAGACCAACGCCATAGATCCTATAAGACCTGCAGCGGCATGGACTTTGCTAAGCTTCGGTTGTTTTCCAAGTTCGTGTCGAGAGACGCGGCTTGATTAGGGCTTTTGAGGTGTTTGCCACTAGTGCAATTCACCAAGGCTCGGCCAGTCGATTACCTTGGGCCTTTCCAGCTTATCATCCCTCGAATAAATTATCTTTTGTGGCTAACAGTCGACGACTCGCAAAAGCGTTGCACGCAAGAAGACAAACGATTATGGATTCGAGTCCCTGCGCGACTCTTCGAGTCCCCCACGCACTCGGGGGATACTGACAAGGGGATGACCCCCACGACTTCTACAGATGAGGGTACCTGGTGCGTATCAAGACAGAAGGCCCGCTGGAAGCTCGATCGGCCCACGACTGGCCCACTCGAGGCACTGACGTAGGAGTCCTTGACGATTATGGAAGCTACGACTTGGCATCCAAGACTAAAACTAGATTAAGCAACTGTCTCTGTAAACCTAGATGTATATAAAGTCTGGGAGAGGGGACGTCTAGGGCATCGAATATCCAAGCAACACCTCCGGTCCCCAGCGAACTCGCCTCAACCTCCACTGTAATCGCCTCCATCATAATACAATCAAGCAAGAGGTAGGGGTTTCACCGATCGATGGCCCTGAACCTGGGTAAATCCCTGTCTCCTGTTAGCCGAAGAGTGTCGTCAACCTGCACATCTCCTCTACGATCTAACCCAAGGTTCCTAACCATGAGATTTGTCGAGGTCAATCCTCGTCAATGACTGATCCGTTTGTCCGTCCACGCGTTGGAGATGCCCATTGTACATGCCCGTAGAGCATCTGTAGCAGATGCGACATCCCACCGTCGACCCATATATATACGGGCCTTTTGTCGAACGGGCGCATTTTGCTGCCAGATCAGATGCGACATAATTGCACCGATGTGTAAAATTTTTGCGGGCAGTCCGCAAAATCTCCTCCCCGTTGCTATATCTACGGTGGGTGGGGGGATTTAGGGTGCGTCTCGCATTTGATCCTCTCCCCGCTGCCGCATCCAACTCTCCATCCGCCGCTTCGCGTCCGAACTCCTGCGAGAAATATCCATGGTAATGGGAGGATGTAGCAGCCGTGGAGGCCGAAGCGGCCGCCGCCGGTGAAGCGCGCCAACAACGACGACGAGGTGGGGAGCTCCCGCGGACTCCTGCGTCCTCCGGTCAACCCGACGTGGTCGGTGCAAGCCTGCGCCCGCGACGCCCTGTCACACACCGGGAGCGGCGCCTGTGCGCGGTTCCACGAACTCGATGACCCCCTTTGGCCGTCGACATAGCATTTCCGTGACGCGGAGCGCGACCAATGCGGCGATGGCGATGGGCACCGATGATGCCGACGCGCGTCTAGAGGCCGCGTGGGAGGAGTACGACCATTTCACGCTGATGAACTCGGCATTCAAGTACCACCTCCGGATAAGGAAGTTGGCGGCGTGCGCCGGCATTCCTCGTGTGAATTTTCAGTTTAATTTTCTATCCTTGTAAAGTCCGGCGTAGTTCGGGCGATCTATGTACCCGCTAAATATTAAAGTTTTTTAATATTTCAAATATGTCATTTGAAATGGGCATCTGTTAAGCTGCGTTTAATTTTGTACCCCAATTTATTACTAGTTTAATTATCTAAAATATATTAGTATATTAATTTACAGAGGGAGTATTTGGTAGAGTTGTTTTTAATCGTGAAAAGGCATTATCTTCCAATTGTGAGGCTTCCGGAAGTATTTGCCAAGAAGAAAAAGGTCAGAAGGCACACCACGGCCTACAGACTCCTGGCGCGTCCACCGCATCACGTCCCTCCGTCTCCTACCACGCACGCGCCACCGCACGAGCAGAGCAGTGATAATGGTGCGGTGAACGCTCTCGCTACGCTGCGCACGACGGCCGTGCGCCGTGCGCCGTTGGCATGTTGTGACCACGCCGCGCGCGCCCGGCACCGGTCGCATCAGTATAGCCAGCTGCTAGCTATAAAAAGATTTCATGTCATCTATAGCTAATTTTATAGTCAACAAGTACAATAGAAAGACTATAAGGAGTACTACTTTAACAATATATGACCCACATGTCTATTTCACAAAGTGTCTAGGAGCACGTGTTGCAGCTGGCTACTAATTAGTAGTCGGCTTCTCTTCTTTCTCCTCTTCTCTCTCCTCCAACTAAGCACAAATATACTATTTAATTACTTATAGCCAGCTGACTAAGCACTACTTCTTATCCACTCTGGAGCGTTCAATCATGGCATCCCCGCCTTTCCGGTACACGCCGCGACAGCCAGCACCCCCCTAGGGAAAAACAATGATCCTCCACCGGCGACGTCGCCATCGCCCCCGGCCGTCCGCCGCGCGGTCGTTAACGCGATGCCGTCCGTCCACTCCAGGTCGAGGCCATTCTTCTGCCGCAAAGCCCGTTGGGATCGATCGATCACCGAACCATAGGCGCGCGCTAGGGCTGGTCGACGGCGGCTCGCACATGCGCGCTCGCGGGTTGGGGGCTCGCCGGCTCGGCCTGTCCCCCAACTAACCAGGCCCTTTTTGTTTTGGCTCTGCCTCCGGTGGTCACTGACAAATCAATACGCCGTCACTGATTAGCCAGTAGTTATTCCGTTGTTTTCCATAGTGGGGTTGCTGTGCTACTACTTACGTACTAGTACTACCGAGCTGCTCCACTGGAAATGTTAATCCAAACTTTTCCTCGTCTTACTTAAGATTACTTTTGGCTTCCCTGTCTGCAGCTACGGGTGCACGTAACACCGAGTGGTGATCATCGCTTCTGCATGTGATCAAAAGCACGCCTAACAAGAACAACAACCAAAATAGTGATCAAAAGCGACGAGCCGGTGCGGCGTGATTAGAATGCAGAAGCACATACGGTCGATTTGATCTGCTAAGGGTATATGTTATGCTCCGTTGGAGGTTTGGTTTCCTGTGTGGTGGAGGAGACCACATGCGGCGTGATTACAACTTTATTTAGAAGCATCTACGGGCGGTTGAACAGCACAAAAGAGGAAAAAAATACGTACTTCCTCCGTTTTAGATTACTTGTTGAAGATTTAACTAGATATGAATATATCTAAACTTGTTTTTACTTCTACATACATCTATATTTCAACAAATCTTCGATAAGTAATTTGGGATAGAGGGAATATGTACTGTATTTGTTTTGTTTTCGTTGTGCGTGGAGAGCGCACGGGGATAGAATTAGAATGATGCAACCTTCTTTTTTGACATGAACAACGAACAATGAGACATTGAAAATACACGAGATCCCGGCAAGGCAGCAAAGCAGCAGTTAGCAGCAATGGGTTAGCAGGCTGTTGTAATAAGAAAAAGGAAAAGAAAACTGGTCCCTTTCTTTCTCAATTCAAGGTGGCTTATAAAAGCAACTTGTTAGAGCAACTCTAGGCTCTAGCAGATACGCCAAAGTCACGTACTGCAAAACCTATTTGCAGCTCATCGCAAAACTTTTTTTTACATTTTTATGATACATTTTTGTTTGAACAGAACAGATACGCTACAACTAGGAGTAAAATAGAAAAACAAAACTACCACATTAGGGCTAGGGTTACAGAAAACTACCGTTTTCTTAATTTTCCAAATCACTACCATTTTTTTGGTAACCTATGACAAAAAAATCAAATCTAAAAACTGTTTAATTTAAATGCGGTTTATGACATCTGCAGCCCATCTGTCAGGAGCCGTTATAAACTATAGGTTTGGGTAAAAATTAATTGTTTCTTGGCTGAAAATATTGTTTCGGGTAAAAAAAACTTATTTTGGGGGAAAACTAGGTTTTTTTGGGCCGAAAATATTTTTTCGAGTAAACAACAATTATTTTCCATGAAAAAAAAATATTTTCGGAAAAATGAAATTTTGGGCCGAAAATGTTTTTTTGGAATTTAATTTTTCGGGTAAATATTTATTTTCGGGAAAAGTTGATTTTTGTAAAAATTATAATTCGGGTAAAAAATTATTGATTTTTTTGGCGAAAATATTTTTTGGTGGAAAAGCTATGGCTTTTGTCCAGTAAATATTTTTTTCAGGATAAAACTAATTATTTACGGTAGGGAAAAATATTTCTGCGTTAAAAATAAATGTTTTTTTACGTAAATTTGTTTTTCGAGGGAAAGGTCTTTATTTTCAGGAAATTTTCCCCTGGTTAAAAATAATTATTTTTGGTAAAAAAACTGAGGTTTTTATTTTTTCCTTTTTTTAATGGTAGGTCTGACATATGGGCCCTATTTATCATAACGGTCAAAATTAACAGTTCCTAACAATTGGACCACATATGTCATAAACTGCATTAAATTAAATTGTTTTGAGATCTGTATTTTTTTGCCATAGGTTACCAAAAAGTGATAGTGATTTATAAAATTAAGAATAACGGTAGTTTTCTGCAACCCTAGCGTGTAATGTGGTAGTTTTTGCTATTTACTTGTGTAACTGCGGTCTTCTGCGCCCCTCCCGCTCACCCTTGAACAACACACCGCCCCTCGGGCCCCTCACGCCGGCCGACGCCCGCCCTGGTCGGGCCGGGTCTAGCCGTCGTCGCCGCGCCTCCTACAGGCCGCGCCGGGCTGGTCACGCCACCCGCTTGCAGCCGTCGTGGTCTTGGCCGCCCGGATGGGCGCGCCTCCCGCTAGAAGCCGTTGTTGTGGTCGTGATCGTGGTTGTGCTCGTGCCCGGGCCGTGCTCGCCTGGGGTTGCCGGGTCCGCACCCGCTCGGGGTCGTCGTGGTCGAGATCGCGCCCGCCTGAGGCTGTCGGGGCCGCACCCGTCGTGGTCGCGCCCGCTGTGGTCATGCCAACCGTGGCAGCACCCTGTCTCGTTGTGACATCTCATTATTTTTAAATTACACATGAATCCTAAGATAAGACAATATTCTGTAAATCAGGCGTCACGGCTGGACCGCCGCCTTCCGCTGGTTTGGACCTTAACACAAGTGTTCCTCTTCTGATGATGTAGTGGAGGAGGAAAAAAACGCCTTTCATACTTTCATCGTTCGAACTTCAAACATATTTTTTTTCCATATCAAAATGTAAGATGTTTTTTATGCATGCAAAAGTAAAAAATACTTTACATATTGATATAGAGGTAATAGATGATATAGCTTTAGTATATTTGAATCTAAACTGTATCACCTATTTCTCAACAGAAGTAGTACGTAGTTGTTACTGTATAGGATCCACGAATAAAATTCCAGATGCAACTACGAATCTACGATCAGCTCACCCACAATGAATTTATTCCAGACAGTAGTGTCAGGGTCGCTCTTAAGATATTCCTTTTTCCTTAGTTGCACGCTTAAAATATTACTGGAGAGCAGTATCATGTTAATCATTCAGGACTAGGATGAATGTTACAAGGGCCCACTGCCGACGCCAATGTGATCCGACATACAACATCTTCTTCATGAGCAAAATAGACAGAGAACCATTAGAAAAACAGGACACCAGAACCCATGGACTGAATTAGCAGTTTTATTTTATTTTCGGTACATTTAACACATCTTCAACGCTTAAATCGCATCCATTCGCGAACCGGGATCGGTTCGTAGATATTGATGTAAAAGCCAACCATCTAATCTTAGTCCCAAAAGTCTAACAGTAGTTCAATCAAAAATCCGATAAATTCACATAAATTTAGACAAAATTCATTTAAATGAAGATATAGTTTACATAAACTAACCGCATTTCATGCAAATTGGATATTTTTTATAAAAAAATAAAATACATGATTTTTAACCTAGTCTAAAACTATGCTCGTGGCGATGGGCCATCCTTGCTTTTCACTAGCTTCGAAGCTTCCAGTGGGAAAGAAGCTTTAGTGTAGTTCCGACGCGATAGACTGCCTATCTGCACCAAAGGCCCTCATCCACCATATCTTTCTGTTGTTCGATAGGGAGCTCACCGGTGTGAGCCTTGGGTAGTGATGCTTTTAGCGGGAGGGAAAGACCACTCTCTGTCTCCTCGACCAAGCGGCCAGGCTTGGCATAATGAGAGAGAAGAAGTGGTGGCCTTCATGGGATACAAGTCGGCGTCCAGTCCTCCGCCTGCGCCATCGCTACACTTGGCTTGTAAAGGGGAGTTGTTATTCGTAATCGATGTTGCTCGGCCGACGAACCGACCTCTATCCCACAAGAGTCTAGAGCTCGCCGTTATGGCAGAGGCGGGGAAAGAGGAAATGGAAGTGGGTGGGTTGTGATGTGTTTCATCATTCTGCGAGGGTTCGTATAAAAAGCGAACACCTACTAGGGGAGCGGAGCAGACGGTTTGAATGTGAGGCGTCGGAGCAGGTTTTTCGCCGCACATGTTTAATACGGGTAGGTGATAGACGGGTGGTCGTCCTGTCACGTCTCTCCCGCATTGAACATGCACAAAGACCGAGGCTCTTGTTCGGTGTTCCGTTCATCCCTCCAGTGACCGATCATGTCTACTTTGCCTGGGCATCAATGTCAACCGCGGTGGCCGTAATCACATGCACTCAGTCGATATCCAATGCCAACGATCTTCGTGAATGCATGATTCCTTCGCGCACATATGGATTTTTGGCACGGAGGGATTTTGAGTGGGACTTAAGTGTCAGGTGAAGACGTGTCAGCTATTCGGACTCCTGCAAATCCCCTGGCTTGCATCAAATTAGCGGGAAAATGGATATATGGATCGACACACGGAGAATAATACAGACTCGTGTTGGATTGCAAAACTGACCCGAACAGCCTAATCCGAACGAGTACGGAAGGTTTGAGGTTCGGTGTTGGAGATGCCTTTAGGAAGCAAACATCACTTGATAGGTATGGCGAGCACGAATTGATAGGGTGGCAAATCAAGTTTCACACTGAGAGAAATATGGTAAATTCAGCACGCCCTGATAACTAAAAAAAACTACAGCGTATTGCCATGCATGCATACTAAATTTTCCACTGCATCAAACGCGAGTTGCCACTAAAATGATTCACGCTTACATACCTCCTAGTAAACGTTTGCTTCCGATTAGGATCCTTATCTTTTGTTTCATGCCTATGCCAAAGTGTCGGGAGTGAGTAATCGAAGAATACCCATAGAAGTGACTAGCTATGCCTTTTGAGAAGCATAGTCATATTTTTTTAAAGTGAAAAGCAAATTATGCTTTTTTGAAAAACACAATTATATTTTAGTGTGAAGCAAATTTGTGCTTCTTATAGTTTTGTTTTTTGAAAACTTAAAAGCATAATTATGCTTTCGCGCTCTTGAAAAGTGAAGCACAATTGTGCCTCACGGTGAAGTATAAGTGTGATTTCTAAAAAAATGAAAAGCACTGCTTCCAGAATATCACTTCCATCCATCGACTTTTATTTGGAAAGCACAATTGCTAGAGTTGATCTCAAAAAGTTTTTATGTGATATCTGCAGTAAAAATAACTCTAGCAAAGTCACCATATCGACTCAATCAGCAAAATGATCATCGATATGATAATCTTTACCGAAAATGTCACTAGTAAAGTCATCATCTGAACCGTAGTTTCAATAATTTATGAAGAACGCTTTATATTATCCTCAATGAGCATTCATATTTAAAGGTTGTGGAGACTTGAGGATTATTGCCATCCACCAACCAATTGTGCGATAAGAAAGATTCACCTTCCTACTAAGCCCACTCTGCTGGTTCGTGGCAATTTGTCACCATTTTTTCCAGTCGCCCGTGCCTATAGAAAGCTATCGCCATATTTGACCTACCCCGCTTTCTCTTTCCTTTCGGCTGCCCACTACATCCATTTTTCTTTCAAACGACCATATTAGGAGGAATGTGATCGCTGATGGAAGGAAGTTCTTCTCAGAGGCCACACTTATCTAGCACGCAGCTAGATCAGATTTTTCTCTTTTGTAAAAAAGGTTGACTTGTTTTCACAATACGTGGTAAACTTTTTTGAAAATGCCCTCATGAACATAACTACTCCCTCCGGTCCACAATAAGTGTCGCTCATTTTGTACTAGGCTAGTACAAACTTTATACTAGATGATCGACACTTATTATGGATCGGAGGGAGTAGTTTTTTTAGAATCATGGCAAACATTTTTTTAAATAAACAATGCTATTTTTTTAAATGAGGTGAATATATTTAGAAAATACATCATGAATATTATTTATAAATGCACAATGAACATCTTTTAAACTGTCATTAACATTTTTGTAATAAATGACAGCATTTCATAAAACTAGGTGAACTTTTTTATTTATTTTTTCATGCAAGTCGAGCCATTTGATGTATCATTTGATCCTCTATCAGTTTTTGACGTGAACTCAAGCGCACACAGCACAGGTGGAATCTTGATGAATAAGGGTCAGTTCTTTTGGCGGCTTCTCCCAGAAGCTGTTCTCCCTCAGCTTCTCTGAGAAGCGCCTCAAAAAGTTAGGGAGGCTTTCGGAATGCCCCGTGATGAATGACTTAAATCATACGGTTAAAAAGTTAGTATGACTTAACTAATTATTACTTACATAATAAATCTATTCTTAGTTTATGCTCGGGTAAAAAGCAGAGCGCTCAGGCCATCTGCTGAAATGTGAGTCTCGGGGGTGGGCCCTTGCAGTTTGTGATCGGTTGAGTGCTGCGTGCTGGCTTGCATGCATAAAATATTTTGATGCCTGGTAGTCCTTTGCTGCATGCATGCAGAGTTTTTCTTTTGATCAATAGCGTTTGATTATCAAAAGGCTACTATAGTTTTACATGATTAAAAATGAAAATCAAATGTGCATACACAAATACATATATAGTATGTACGTTTGAAGTTTACAACAATATTTTTTTTGTCCATGGGCTAGGATTTTTTTATAGTTACAAATCACCATATTTTTTAGCACAATTTAGTAGTGAACATGAATGAATATTTTTCTATTTTTCTGAAACTTTGAAATGTCAATTTTGTTTTTAGCCCAGGAGCCAATAAACTAATCTCCCAATCGTTTGCCCTACACTGGTGTTCGTTTAATCTTGATTGTCCTTGCAAGGGGAGAAAAAATGGCTTCGGCTATTTACAAGTTAGCTGAAGAAATAATTCATATGGATTGATTCCATGAGTCATTGGATTGAAAGCAGATAATTAAAATTTTATAATCTTCCTTACATTAGATTGACATCCCCTCTACACCGCTTCTCCTTTCATAGTTGCCTTCGATGGCATCCTATCGAAGCCCTCTCCAGCGACTCCACAGACACTCTACGACATCCATGACTTCGGCTCTGGCACCGTCTGATCCAAACTTGAGTAAAAAAATTAAAAGACCCCTCACCCGCACCTGCCAACCCTTGGGCCCCGTCTTCACCTGCGATGTCGTAGCCTACGTCGTGTATCCGACTCTAGCTCACCCACGATTTGATCTCGACGCTGTCCTCGTGTGTTGTTCGCGCTTGATGTGGTGTTCCATCTCTACCTCAAGGCTTTTCACAAAATCAACTGACGTGGATTTATTTTTCAGCCAAATTAAAAGTAGTTTTTGGAAGAAAAAAAATACATCATGAATGCAACTTCTTGCTAAAAAAAGATTCATGCAACTCAATCCATGAGCAGCGTTGTGTATCTTAAACTTATCTATTTTTTTACAAAGTACACACCTATAACTTGGCGCGGCGGAGTGCGCCATGCCATCTAGTATTATAAATTCGTTACTTCAAAGACCATACGATGCACACTCAAGAAAAAAAGACCATACGATGCACCCGCAAAATAGGATGGATGGCAATTTAGAGCAAACGTTCACTCTGGAACACGGCAAGCGCGAACGATTTTATGGCAACTCGTAGTACAAACGCATGGCAACTGCAGTACAAACGCATGACAACTCACTACGTTTTTTAATTTTTATGGCAATCGTGTGCTCTGAATTGTCATGCATTTGTATTGCAGTTGTCATGCAAATCGTTCGGAATTGCCATGCCCTAGAGCGAACGTTCGCTCCCTATCATTAGGGAAATAGGAAATAAAAACATACGATGTTGTTTTTTGAATTTTCACCAAGGAGGGGGGGGGGAGAGAACTCCCCCACCTGAATATGTATATTACGTATCGACGGGCAAGACCCGGAACAGAAACATACAACAACGGATGCGACGACCTCCAACATGGAGGACAGGGACACTACATGGGCCTATCTAGAGCATTAAACCACACAACAATATCCTCCTGAACCTTGAACCGCTCCTTCCAAACCACTGCATCATCCCTGCAGCTTTTGAGCTCTGCCGCAAGGGGGGGGGGGGCGGAAGACGACAACGTTCCAACGCTTCCAAAGGTGTCAACAACAGAGTAGGAGGAATGCAGAGGGGGAGGTTGAGCCGACCGCGCCCCAGACGTCGATCAGGTGGAGTTCGGCCACCGACGGCGAAGAGACATCGATGCGGCTGGTGCCAGAGGAGAGCGACAAATCAGCATGTGAAAAAAAGGCGATCGGCCGTCTCGAGGGAAGCCGAGCAGAAGGGGCACCCCACCTTCTCCGCAGAGACAATGCTCTTCTGCACAAGAGTGTCTCGCATGTGGATACGCCTGAAAATGAGAAGCCAACCGAAGAACTTGACCCGAGAGGGAGCTGCGGTGGACCAGAGGAAGTCAGCATACGGTGCTTGGAAATTTGCTTTTCTAAATAACATAAGAGGAAAAGTATTAAGTATACTAAAAATGAATCGTGTTGCCCCTTAAAAAAATTAAATTGCACCTTCGATAATCTTTTCCTAATAATAATAAAGGAAGGTGACTTTCTTAGTCCATCATTGCGTCTTACAGAAAAACCCCTCCTTTATAGTTAATGAACCCGCGATACAAAAATTCGCTCGATCTCGCATCGGCCAGATTGGGTTTACAGGTCGCTAGCTATGCCACTGGGCCCCGATGCACGTCAAGGCTGATGGGCCGGATTGCCATCGCCCGATGATCCACCAACCAGCCAACTTTTGGTCGGTATGGAAAACAAGGCGAGCTTTTCAATTGATTAATAGTCTCACCTCACCGTATTACATAAGAACCCACTAATTTATATAGGCCAACGAGTAGATAATTAATAAGCCTATTCGGTAATAAGCAAAGAGATGATGCAAAGTGGGATTGTGAAAAATGTTTCGGTGGGGTAGCTGGTTGGCATAGACAGGATTCAATACAAAAAACGAGAACACGTGTGCTGGTGGCTGGCTGGCTGCATGGGCGAGAATGGGATGGTGGGCTAATTAGAGAAAAGAAGGATGCTTGATGGTGCGCTAGCTAGGAAAGGAAATGAATATTGCTCAGAAAAAAGGAAAGGAAATGAATAATCTCCGTAGGAAGAAAGAACAATACGAAGAAAGAAAAATATGGCAAAAACAGTAATAGTAAAGGAGATCAACTTTACTACAAATATCCATGAGATGACAAATTTATATTGAATTTTCTGGCTAATTTGATATAGTAAAAATTTAAACAAATTTTATATGGAAAAAAATTATATGATAAACATATATGATAAAAACTTCATATGATAAACATATAAAAATGAATTGCCGTGTTAGAAGTATAATAAGTGTCATTCAAAAGAGTGTTTACATGCTTAAAAATATATTTATATTGAAAATTTCATATTGAATTTTTTGGCTAATTTGATATAGTAAAAATTTAAACAAATTTGATACGGAAAAATTTTATATGATAAACATATATGATAAAGATATAAAAATGAATTGCCGTGTTAGAAGTATAAGAAGTGTCAATCAAAATAGTATTTACATGCTTAAAAATATATTAATCATTTAAAAATTATGCTTTTAAAAAATTCCATGTGTTTAAAAAATATTTGTGTGTCTTAGAAAACAATGTTAATGCATTCAACATAAATAAATATACAACTTAAAAGCGAGCGGGCATATGAGAGATGATGTCGTAGCTTGGAAAACGTGAAAAGCACGTTCAGTTTGACAAGATTAATTTTCAAACTACACAACGTGACCATGGTTGATGAAGGCAGAAAGGAGGATAAGCAACGTTCACTTGCAATGGTGTGCTTCAACGATAGGTGTATATATGCAGTGGTAAAGATTATCACATCAGAATTTTTCATGTCAAACGCATTATTATGCACAACGTGGCCATGGTCGATGAAAACGGAAAGGAGGATAAGCAACACAACGATTTATGTGTTATGTTAAAATATATACTCTGAACATGTGAATGGGTTTTGAATCGAGCTTATTATGTTAGTAACTTGCGAATTTCTTTCTCGCGTTGCAACGCACGGACATGTTTGCTAGTAATGAAAAAACCGCGGCAACAAAAAGATCACGTTGTTTCTAGTTGGATCGCCATTTATCATCATCGTCCATCCGGCTAGCTACGCTGGCCCCACTTCACCGCCCTTGACTGCCACCCTGGCCCCTCCACCGGTTCCAATCAATGGAGACAGGCGAAACTCTCCGCCCCCACCACCCCATCCCACCTGCACCGAGTCTTCACGAACCGCAGACCCATCCCGCGCCGCCGGGCCCACGTAGGCGGTCTCCCGCGCACGTACACCTGGCGCAGGGGAGCGAGCGAGGGATCTCTCCGGTGCGGTGCCACGGTCGCCTACGGCCTCAAGCCTCGTCCCTCTCCCGACCTCACAAACGCGCTAGCCCCGCCACGCCGCGACAAGGCCCCGTCCCCGGTCCTCCCGACCTCGCTCCCTCCGCCTTCTAGCGCCTCGCCGCCGCCGCCTAGGGTTTCCAGGGCCAGCCCAGGCCCCCTCCGCCCGGCGCCGGCGATGCGAGCGCGCCCGCGCAGGTAGCACCCCGCCGCCCGCCGATCCCATTCCTCCCCGCGCGCCATGTCGCTCCTACGGAGGCGGAGGCAGCAGCATCCGCCGCCGCCCTCGCCGGGCGACGACAGCAATGGCTCCGACCACGACGACAAGGACAAGGGGAAGGGGAAGAAGCCGTCCTCCTCCGCCCCCGCCGCCCCGCCGCCGGCCAAGGAGCCCGGGAGGCGGGGCAAGGCCAAGTGGTCGTGCGTCGACAGCTGCTGCTGGCTCGTGGGCTGCGTCTGCTCCGCCTGGTGGCTGCTGCTCTTCCTCTACAACGCCATGCCGGCCTCCTTCCCGCAGTACGTCACGGAGGCCATCACCGGCCCGCTCCCGGACCCGCCCGGGGTCAAGCTGCAGAAGGAGGGCCTGCACGCCAAGCACCCCGTCGTCTTCGTGCCCGGGATCGTCACCGGAGGCCTCGAGCTCTGGGAGGGCCACCAGTGCGCGGAGGGCCTCTTCCGCAAGCGCCTCTGGGGCGGCACATTCGGCGACGTCTACAAGAGGTCGCTTTCTTATCTGCTGGCTGCTCCATCATTCGCGTGTTGGTTGAGTTTTACTAGCTTTGTTTGGTCGTTAGCGTTGCTTTAGAAATCTACGCTAGGCTCGCTCCTTTAATAGAATGCGCCCCATGTTACTCTTTTGCTTTGTTTTGTTGTTTGTTGAGCTTGTGAGAATTAGTTTGGCGAGTTAGGACTTCAGGAAAGTAGGTTGTTAATGCCTTCCCTTTATGTAGATTTTTTCTATTTCTGAATGTACCTCAGCTGTAGGACTGGAGGTTCGTTCCAGATCTTCTGAAATCCGAGTCAGGCTGTATGATTCCTCAATGGCGAGGTGCTCGATCAGGAACTGGGATTTAGGCGCTCAATATAAAGTTGGTTCCAGATATAGACAGTGTTTCGTCTCTCAGGCCAATTTCAGTTCCTGCATTACCTTGGGAAATTAGCAATCTCGTTCAGGGGCTTGTGTGTAGTGCTATGCGTGACCTTAAAAGTTCAGCATTCTAGCAACTTCTTGTGAAATTAGTTGTTACATGGTAAATACCTGCATTAAAATGTGACGGTCTGAATAAATTTAATATCCTGAACCCTGTTACCAAGAATGAAGTTGATAGTTTACAAATAGAAGCAGAGTCTAAACATCATATCACATAAAAGATGGAACCGGGGGGAGACCCTTTATTTCAACAAATAAACATCATATCACATAGCTTCAGTCTTGAAACTGAAACTTTCATGCAAATATAGACGCTATACTGCTTGCTGTAACATGGATTGACTCAAGAGTTAGTTTTACTTCATTTGTTGTTGTATTACAGTCACTACTGCTAAGGTTACATGTTACAGGGTTTGTTACTTTTTGATTGTTAGTTTATTTTTGCCAACTCTTTGTGTACCGTAGGACCTTTTGCCTAGAATAGGTGCTCTTTTTGTTTTGTCTGCAGTCATCAAAGCTTTGTTACTTATATATTAGTTGGTTATTGTACTATTCTTCTTCATTTTGCTAGAGTACTCTTTTGGGTATAGCTGCTCATTATTTGTCTATTACAGACCTGCTTCCACTTGCAATCTCTTTTTCATTAATCCTCTTAAAACATTTTTCAGGCCTTTATGCTGGATTGAACATATGTCATTGGACAACGAAACTGGATTAGATAAGCCAGGAATAAGAGTTAGGCCGGTCACAGGCCTTGTTGCAGCTGACTATTTTGTCCCTGGCTATTTTGTTTGGGCAGTCTTGATTGCCAATTTAGCTCGTATTGGATATGAAGAAAAGAACATGTACATGGCTGCTTATGATTGGAGGTTATCATTCCAGAACACAGAGGTAGTATTTTTTTGCATGTACAATCTGAAGTATGACATAGAGTCCCACATCATTAGCTATATTTTCTTCGTTATGTAAATTCTACCGATATAGGATGGTTCTAATTTAAATTGCCATCTGCAGGTCCGTGATCAAACATTGAGCAGAATAAAGAGTAACATTGAACTCTTGGTAGCGACTAATGGTGGAAATAGGGTGGTGGTGATCCCACATTCCATGGGAGTTCTCTATTTTCTTCATTTTATGAAATGGGTAGAAGCGCCTTCTCCTATGGGTGGTGGTGGTGGTCCCGATTGGTGTGCGAAGCACATCAAAGCTGTAACAAATATTGGTGGGCCTTTCTTAGGAGTTCCAAAGGCAGTTGCTGGGCTTTTCTCATCAGAAGCAAAAGATGTTGCTGTTGCTAGGTAATTCAAGTTTAAGAAGTTTGGTAGTGGATGTTTAATGTGCCTAATGAAATCATGTTATTTGTTATCGAATTATAATTCAATACACTGTTACACACCCACACCACTGTGTGTGTGCTTTAACCCATGGTGGCGAGGACATCTAGTCATCTAACAATTTATTATTATTCTCACGTCTTACTCATACATAGTTAATTTGTAATTATGGTAATAAATCATTGTAAGTCATTGTTGAAGTTGTGACTGCATGGTTACACCTATAGTATGATACAACCATAGCGATTAACCTGTGTTCTGTGATAAAGAAATTGGGCTGGGAAGTACTCGATCTAGTTTAGAAGTGTGAAGTGGCATTACGTAAAATCATTATGTACTATATCTGATAACAGCGGTTCCCTTTTTGATACCTTTTGATATGAATTTCAAGCAAACATAATATTTTTGACCAATTACCAGTGATATTATTGTTCTTTACTGAATGATGAAAGTACAAAACATGATTGTGCTGACTTATTTTTCACAATGGGGAAGTACCTGCTGGTATGGGTCGTTTCAATTGTTCTGAGGGTGGGTAGTTGATAGTGTCTTAACTGAAGGTTGCACCCGTGTTGTAATTGCAAGCAGTCTAAGCAATTCCTTGCTTTGTTTGTATCCTTATCAATTGCTTTAAGCAATTACAATAATCATGCGGCACATGTTTAGGTGTTTCTCTGCTAGTGGTGCCATTCATATGTTAAGATGGTTTTGTATCTGTAGAATCCTTGACATGTTCTTTACAACCATACTAATACCAGTATCCAAAGTGTAGATTGTATTATTTGTTCATTGTTACGTCAGTCTAATGGCCATGATCCCAAGTATGGACCTCCTATGATGCATATCTAATGGTTGAATGGTTGTTTGTTAGTCATACAACACAATAATGCATAAGTTATTCTGTTGCAAACAAGATACAAGTTCCAAGCTTATGTAATCTTGCTGGGTTAATCTATTTCGATGGATGGACTATGTAAGGTATTAGCATGGTCGTTGTTCATATTTAGAACTGTAAACGGTAGCTTTTTTGAGTATATACTTTACTGATTTCACTTAAAACATAAATTTGTTGCTGTGGGTGGTATAGTATCCTGTCACTCTTTTCTTTATTTGATTAACAGAAAATTACCTCTCCTTTAAAATTATGCCATTAATGTACAGAGCTATTGCACCAGAAGTGTTGGACTCTGATTTTCTTGGACTTCAGACCTTGCGCCACTTGATGAAAATGACCCGTACATGGGATTCAACAATGTCAATGATCCCTAAAGGTGGCGACACTATTTGGGGAGGTTTGGATTGGTCTCCAGAAGACGGCTTTGAGTGTAAATCTAAGAAGCGAAAAATCAATGAGTCAGAAGTTTCTAAGGATGTTAATGGGGAACCTGTCGAAGTTCATCCAGAGCCTATGAACTTTGGAAGGATGGTAGCTTTTGGAAAAGATGTAGCGGAAGCTGCAGCTTCAGATATTGAGCAGATAGAATTCCGTGTGAGTATTCAGAAGCATTACCTAAGCTGATAAGCATTATAGCTTCTATTTATTTATTTATGACCATCGTACATGCAAATCACTATTTTCCTAGGTCTATGGTATTTTCTTTAGCTACTTGTCAGTTCCTTTAATAGTTAGTATTCTTCTTCTTGTTTCAGAAACCTTTGATCTGATACGTATTCAGTTTGTTAGTTGCACTGTTATTTTGTTGAACTCCTTCAGCAATTATTCCAGTGAAAACTCTTTTATTTCACAACGATCATTTTTATATCATATTATAGTAAACATTGTTAGCTCAAACTGTAGCTCGTTCATTGTTCCACTGAAACAAGTATGAACGATCATCATTTTGTATTGCATTATGATCTACATTGTTGGCTTAAATTGTAGCTAGTTCAGTCCTTAAGAATTAACTGTTTGTCTAAGAAGTTGCTACAGTTTAAGCCTTCTAGCTCACCACTAAATATATATTTTAGATCACATGAAGTCTTGATTTACCTTTTATGAAAGATAGCATCATATATTTTGTTGTCTTGCTATATATATGACTATATGTAGAACGGGTTATTTGCTTCAAGGTATATGGTTGGAACATGTAGTTTTCTGGAAATTGAGCCGTCAGCACCTTTGTGGTGTACTCTTGATGTCAGAGAAAACGCTTATTATCCTCATTTCAGGATGCTGTCAAAGGTAATAATCTTGCCCATTCAAATGCATCATGCCGAGATGTCTGGACCGAGTATCACGAATTAGGGTGGGGTGGAATAAAGGCAGTTGCAGACTACAAAGTTTACACCGCCGGCTCTATCATAGATCTTTTTAACTTTGTTGCTCCAAGGATGATGCAGCGTGGCAGTGTTCATTTTTCTTACGGAATTGCTGATAACTTGGATGATCCAAAATACGGCCACTACAAGTATTGGTCAAATCCCTTGGAGACAAAGTAAGAACCTTTTGCCAGCATTTTCATTGTAATCCAGTTACCTACATTAGACAATATTGAAGAAAACATGTTTTGTAGAAAAAATATCTGCTGCATGTCGATCATGCAAACAAAAGAAACTCTGCAAATAGTAGCCAAATACTGTTTATGGTTTATGAATGCTATCTTACAACCTATTCATTTGCAGATTACCAAATGCACCTCAAATGGAAATATTTTCAATGTATGGAGTAGGCATTCCTACAGAAAGAGCATATGTCTATAAATTATCCCCACAGGCAGAGTGCTATATACCCTTTCAGATAGACGCCTCTGCCGAGGGCGGGGATGACAATAGCTGCTTGAAAGGTGGTGTTTACATGTCTAATGGTGACGAGACTGTTCCAGTTCTTAGTGCGGGCTATATGTGTGCCAAAGCATGGCGTGGAAAAACTCGCTTCAACCCTTCTGGCAGCAAGACTTACGTGAGAGAGTATAGTCATTCTCCGCCCTCGCATCTCCTTGAAGGCAGGGGCACACAGAGTGGTGCGCATGTCGATATTATGGGGAACTTTGCTTTGATGGAGGATATTATCAGGATTGCTGCTGGGGCAACTGGTGAAGAACTTGGTGGTGATCAGGTGTATTCTGATATATTCAAATGGTCGGAGAAGATCAAACTGAAACTGTAGTTAGTAGGAAATCATGTGATTTGTGACTACGAAGCAGATTTTATTCTCTGGTTGGATCCTATTAATTTTGATTTGATAATGTAATGGTTTTCGCTATGACACTGGCGTTATTGTAAAACCGCAATGTATATTACAAATGTATAGATGCAAATTGTGATAACTTTTGTAGGTTCAACGATGAAAAATATTATGCAATTCATTTTGCATGTTCATCACTTGTAACACTCATTTGTTATACTTTTGTAGGTTTTTCTATTGTGATGATGAGAAATATATTGCAGTTCATTTGCATGTTAATCGGTTATAACATTCATTTGTTCACTAAGGCGTATTTTTTTCTTTATATGAAACCCACTCGACGTTGATATGGCTGCTAATAATATTCTTCCCTATTTTATTATTATCTGAAATTATATAACTTGTGGGAAGTCATAGAAACATGTGATTCAATTGCAGGAAAATTTACTTGGAAAGCATATTTGGCTCTAGTTCAAATCCATCATAAGAAGAAATATTGTGCATTTTTTTTCATTCATGATGGATCGGACAACCGACTAGCAACTTAACCACACATTTAATTAGTTACAAATAAATGCAACTACTATCAAAAGCACCGGATATTCATGAAATTTTAAACATCCATCGACCCTGCTTTCTGTGTGAAAGTCCTCAAGTTTTGGTCTCCTTTTGAGTCAATTTCGCAAAGCAGAACAACTTAGCTGCATCATGATCCAAGTCTGCAGCCTTCACGAACAACAACTTTTACTCCTCGGAAGTGGCCTTGAGAGCAATCTTCATCTCCTCGAGCATAATCTGTTTGTTTTGCATCTTCATGAAGATGTTAAACCTCTAAGATTTATTTTTTCCCCTTGTCTCATTGTACTTAGCACATGTCCCCTCTTTCTTCGCCATGATGTTCTTGAACTTCATTGACATCTTGACCGTCGCCCCTTCTCGTTTCTCTTTGTCGGCCTCTCATTTCATTCCCCTTGACCTAGCCATACGGGTGACCGTTGTAAGGAAGACAAGGGTAAAGAAGTAGATGCATTTGTGAACCTATTGACCTGTTGAACTAGTCACTTTAGTTGGCTTCTATTTGTGAACATGTCTTAATTATGATGAACTTGTTGAAATTGTAATGATCTCTGTTGTCATTTTAGTGTTGTTTCTTTAATCCTGCCGTTTTAGTGCTGTTTTTATAAGTGTGTTTGGCATGTTAATTCCCTATACACCATGGCGCCCCAAACAAAACTTCATTCAAAGAAGTATAACGGCCATCGGTACGGTGCTATAGCATAGAAAACACAACCTTTCGAATACGGTGGCCTCGGCCAGACATGGCATAGCGCCCTATGTCGCAACACTTGTTGTCAAACATAGCGCCTATGCCTCGACACTACGATGGGAAGTATAACTCCCCGTGCCACGACACTATGGTAGTACCTGCACTACCACATTGAAAAGGTCATGACACTGTGGAACACGGCACCGTACCCTTGTGCATAGCGGTCCTAAGGCATACGCCATGAAAAAAACAATCCAAATTCATGCAATACTTTTAAAGTGGGGTAAATTTTAGATCTAAATGATAACTACCACACGTGTGACATGAAGCATTTCGATCCTAACGTTTTCAATAGCTAAAATTGCCATTAAAAAACCCCGAAATTTGTCATGTGTTGACAACTGAAGTTGCGTCACTAAAATTGCCATAAAAACATCAGAATTTACCATATATTTATGGGGATTGCTAAATCTCAGTCGACTAAGACTTAACAAAGTCTCAATCAATGCTATATTCATGGGATTATATGTGGAGATTCATGCAAAGAAATCTGTGTTTTTTCTTTTTTTACATGTTCTATCATTTGACTGATACTTTGTTAAGTCTTAGTCGATTGAGATCTAGACACATCCTATATATATATGATACAAATGTGACAGTTATCTCCGTCTATTTTAGATTAACTTTGCTAATAAGATCAGAACAGTGGTTTTTGCCACGCCTGTACAGCTTCTTTCCTTGATTCCTTGCTCAGAAAAGAAGGACGATCAAAAACAGCAAAACTAACAAACGAATCAGATTTTCCTATTCTAAAAAAAGAAACCCTAAACAAGCGGGACATGGCCGAGCTAAGCTTCGAAGATGGTGTCAAGGGCGGGCTTCCACTGCCTTGGCCTAAGCCTGCAGACCTTCCCATCCTCAGAGCTCGGGCCTTCTCCTTCCGGGAAGATCCTCCTCCCGGATTTGTCGCTCTTGCCCCCTTTCTTGCCGGACACCAGCCGGCTGATGGCTTCCACCTCCCGACCGCCCAGCCGCGCCCCGGCCCTCCCGGCGGGCACGAGGAGGTACACCTCGCCGGCGCGCAGGAACTCGTCGGCCGCCAACGCTCGCAGCCGCCGCTCCTTGGCGGCGTCCCTCGCCCGGGCTACCACGTGCCCCGGCGCCTCGATCATCAGCTCCGCCACGCCCGCGTGCTCCTCCAGCGGGAACTGGCTGCCGTCCGGCAACACGGCCAGCGGCCTCCCGCGCGCACCGCCGCCCGTCACGCACTGCGACACCAAGTTACCCATGTATGTAGCTCGTGTTCGTGCTACCTACAAGTCTACAACGCACTGCCAAATCTTGACCTGGAGCTCTGGTGCTTATCTAGGAAGTGAATGGAATCTGGGGATGCGTCGTCGATCGGTCCTTGGTGGGTGGTTGCTCTATATAGTCCGAGGAGAGGTGGGAGGTAGAAGGCGGCAGGAAGGTGGCCTTGTCCACTTGGAGCTGCACCGAGATGGACGTGGCGGGGATCCGGCGGCCGGCCGACTGGTCTACGGAGCGCGTGGGATTATTGGACGTAGCAGCAGCGACAAGCGAGAGTGGGAGTGTGGGATTGGATCCGATCCACGTTGCGCGGCCTAGCGCCGAACACGTCAACACCCCACCGGGTCTTTGTTGTTAGGGTCTCCGTCGTGCTCCAAACCCAGACAAACGCATCGTGTTTAACTGCTGGTTTAATTTAATGAGCTCTGGATATGGCGCCATGATCGGGTCAGTTTGATCGGTTCGTGCTGTTGATGCTGGGAGCTTAATTAGTTATGTTCCGCATGGCCATGAAAACATGTGACATCAACAATCATGCATATTAATCTTTCCTGTGAAAAATGGGATGCTAGAAAACCCCAAAGGATTGTTTTCGAAGTAAGAAACTCCAACAGAAAAAAAGAGAATTTGTTTGGAGAAACTTCAAAGCCTTGCCCGTCAAAGAAATTCCAAAGTTTTCCAATCCAGTGATCTTGATGTGTTAGCTGACTAGTTCACTAGTGGACAGACCCCCATATTGTCCCGGTTCATAAGGGTCTTTGGTCCCGGTTTCACACCCGGGACCAATAACTCGGGACTAATGATGGTCCCGGTTGGCCCACAAACCGGGACCGAAGAGGCTCCACGTGGCCAGGCGCGCAGCGAGAGGGGAGGGGTCATCGGTCCCGGTTGATAGGAAGAACCGGGACCGAAGAGGCTCAATTTTCTGATTTTTTCCATTTTTTTCTTATTTATTATTATTTATTTATTATTTATTATTTATTATTTATTACTTATTACTTATTATTCTTAATCTAAGATCATTATGGTTAATCTCAAATCAAATTCACCTTCGTGGTCAAACTTCCCCAAGGGTCACCCATCCTCACACTACTCCAGTCCCAGCACGCTTAACTTCTGAGTTCCATTCAACACCTACCCCAACTCGCTTAACAAACACTTGTTGATATATGTATCATATCAATCCTATTAAACCTTGTTGATGTCTAGGACCTTGTTGATGTCTATGTTGTGATGAAATTTTAAAAAAAATTGAAACTTCCCGATCGGTTACCTATTATATTTTAAATGTTTTTAAATTATTTTTTTGAAAAAATATATTACTTTTTAATTTTGAACACACATTTTTCATTTTCGGAGTGACAAAAATGTGGTTTTTTGTGAAGATTCTACCAAATATTTGATGTAAACTTGAACCACTTTATTTTTGTAAAATACTGGACCATATTTTATTTACAATTCACCAAAGTTTCCATGTAATATGGTTTTTATATACCTCTTCTGAAAAAGACAAATTTCCGCAGATTCAGCTGGAACGGGGTCAAATTTGAACTACATGTGCTTGATAGTTTGCTCTTTATTTTTTGAAAAAATCATTTCTAGATACACAACTAGTCATTTCATCAGGGATCCACCAAGACTTTTGTAAGATTCCACCCCTATCTATTACCGGTCATGCCCTCCGTTTTGACTACTTTTTGAAATCGACAAAAATAATTCAAAAAAAATAAAAAAATTGTAAAACCTTCGCGTTGCATCCTAATTTATGTCTTAGTAACCATACAAAACAACAAACTTGGAATAAATCAAATATCTTATAAAAGTCTTTTCAAAATGAGCTATCGAGTATGAAGATTCATGACTTTCAAGCCAAATGACGGATGTTACAGCTAGTTTGAAAGGATAGTTTTCCCAAATGATCTCATATTTTGCACATGTGTGTATATTATACTAGCCAACAAGTTTGCCAAAGGAAGTTTTTATTTTCTTTGCACGAAAAATCCATTTTCCATTTTTCGAGTGACAAAAGTAGGGGTTTTTTGTGAAGGATCTACCAAATATTTGATGTCAACTTGAACCACTTTATTTTTGTAAAATATTAGACCATGTGTTATTTACAATTGACCAAAGTTTCCATGTAATATGGTTTTTATATACCTATTCTGAAAAAGACAAATTTCCGCAGATTCAGTTGGAACGGGGTCAAATTTGAACTACATGTGCTTGATAGTTTGCTCTTTATTTTTTGAAAAAATCATTTCTAGATACAAAACTAGTCATTTCATCAGGGATCCACCAAGACTTTTGTAAGATTCCACCCCTATCTATTACCGGTCATGCCCTCCGTTTTGACTACTTTTTGAAATCGACAAAAATAATTCAAAAAAAATAAAAAAATTGTAAAACCTTTGCATTGCATCCTAATTTATGTCTTAGTAACCATACAAAACAAAAAACTTGGAATAAAGCAAATATCTTATAAAAGTCTTTTCAAAATGAGCTATCGAGTATGAAGATTCATGACTTTCAAGCCAAATGACGGATGTTACAGCTAGTTTGAAAGGATAGTTTTCCCAAATGATCTCATATTTTGCACATGTGTGTATATTATACTAGCCAACAAGTTTGCCAAAGGAAGTTTTTATTTTCTTTGCACGAAAAATCCATTTTCCATTTTCCGAGTGACAAAAGTAGGGGTTTTTGTGAAGGATCTACCAAATATTTGATGTCAACTTGAACCACTTTATTTTTGTAAAATATTAGACCATGTGTTATTTACAATTGACCAAAGTTTCCATGTAATATGGTTTTTATATACCTATTCTGAAAAATACAAATTTCCGTAGATTCAGTTGGAACGGGGTCAAATTTGAACTACATGTGCTTGATAGTTTGCTCTTTATTTTTTGAAAAAATCATTTCTAGATACACAACTAGTCATTTCATCAGGGATCCACCAAGACTTTTGTAAGATTCCACCCCTATTTATTACCGGTCATGCCCTCCGTTTTGTCTACTTTTTGAAATCGACAAAAATAATTCAAAAAAAATAAAAAATTGTAAAACCTTCGCGTTGCATCCTAATTTATGTCTTAGTAACCATAAAAAACAACAAACTTGGAATAAAGCAAATATCTTATAAAAGTCATTTCAAAATGAGCTATCGAGTATGAAGATTCATGACTTTCAAGCCAAATGGCGGATGTTACAGCTAGTTTGAAAGGATAGTTTTCCCAAATGATCTCATATTTTGCACATGTGTGTATATTATACTAGCCAACAAGTTTGCCAAAGGAAGTTTTTATTTTCTTTGCACGAAAAATCCATTTTCCATTTTCCGAGTGACAAAAGTAGGGGTTTTTTGTGAAGGATCTACCAAATATTTGATGTCAACTTGAACCACTTTATTTTTGTAAAATATTAGACTATGTGTTATTTACAAGTGACCAAAGTTTCCATGTAATATGGTTTTTATATACCTATTCTGAAAAAGACAAATTTCCGCAGATTCAGCTTGAACGGGGTCAAATTTGAACTACATGTGCTTGATAGTTTGCTCTTTATTTTTTGAAAAAATCATTTCTAGATACAAAACTAGTCATTTCATCAGGGATCCACCAAGACTTTTGTAAGATTCCACCCCTATCTATTACCGGTCATGCCCTCCGTTTTGACCACTTTTTGAAATCGACAAAAATAATTCAGAAAAAATAAAAAAATTGTAAAACCAACGGTCCCGGTTTTTGCGACAAACCGGGACCAATGCCTCGCCAGAGCATTGGTCTCGGTTGTTGGCAAAAACCGGGACCGTTGTAAAACCAACGGTCCCGGTTTTTGCCACAAACCGGGACCAATGCTCGGGACCAATGCCTCGCCAGAGCATTGGCGAGGCATTGGTCCCGGTTGGTGGCAAAAACCGGGACCGTTGCCCCAGTTGAACCGGGACAAATGCCATATCCAGACGAACCGGGACCGTTGCCCAGCATCGGTCCCGGTTCTGTAATGAACCGGGAGCGATGCCTCTTTTGGGCTGGACGAAAGGGGGGTCTGTCTACTAGTGGTTGGTCACGTTGTTTGAAATCTAGCGAACCGAAAGATCATGCTAGCATGTGGCGTGGATTTACGGGGTCAGGACCCACACTACTCTGGCCGCTGCTTAGGGCGTGCTCAAGAAGTGCTTTGCGACAATACCCACACATTGTGGATACTATAGCTAAAGGATCGACGTGAGCAGTGGTGAATCTACAGATAAAATAAAGGTAGGGCTCAAAGTATTGAATTAGCCATTGGACTGGAAAAAAACATTGTGCAGGTTGGATCTTAGGTTTTAAGACTAGTAGTGAAATTATTTTTTGCAGCATTGGGGGGGGGGGCTTACATTCGTCCCTGGGCGTGAGGCGTGATCACATCATACCTCCGCTACTGCTTATGCTCTGCATGAACATGGAAGAGCATTTTTAATTGGACCTCTAAGAGCATCTACAATTTAACTCTTTAAATCCTTCTCAAATGATGATTGATCGAACAACCATGCCATGCCATATGTGTTACACTCAATGCATTATAGAGAGTTTTCATATGCATCATGATTATATATTAATTGAAACCTTCATCTTTATTCATAGCTACTAGTTCGCTTGAAGAGCTCTCATGCATTCACAACTCTAGTGTGTCGATCTGTTGCATGGAAATCTGTACTCTTTGCACCAATATCGATTATAAGGTCTCTTTATTGCCCAATGATCATTTGAATTGGTGTGATATTTTCTTGCACTTTTGATTTCCTATACACCTCATCATCATTCTATTTTCCATTTAATGCTAAGATCAAGGCTTTCTCTCAGACATTGCACTAGCACTTCTATGGTTGTAAAGTGTAAGGACCATATGATTTATGCATTTGATCGACACTCTAAGGCGTGTTATGATAAAGTTATTAAATTATATTATGAGAAAGATAAGAGTGATATAGAGTTCTCAACATAATACTTATTCTCATGGATTCATGGAAAGCAATAAATTATTTATTAATATATTCATCTATTACTTGTGTAATATCAACTATAGACTATTGCGTTGTATCACTATTATTTGAGTTCATGCCATGTTACATCAGATTGATTACACCTCATGTCAATTACATTTACAATAAAAAATCTTTTATTATCACCTACCTACTCGGGACGAGAAGAGATTATGCTTGAGGATGTTGATATATCTCAAAACGCATCAATAGTTTTTTGATTATTTCATGCAATATTTATACCAACTTGTTATACTTTTGGCATCGATTTTTATTGATTTTCTGGAGTAACCTATTAAATCAGTGCCTAATGTCAGGTGTTTTATGCATGTTTTTGGACTTTAGGGAAAAATCAATTTTACGTAGCTCTAAAAATCTTGAAAATTTCACAAAACATATTCACACCGAAAATCTTTCGGAGGCACTGACATTACGTTGGGGTCACAGTCCAACACGCCCCTAAAAGAAAATCACTAGTGAAACTATGGATCCCGGTCCATCTTTGTTATACATATCTTAAGCCAACCTCCCCTTCCCATGTATAAAGAGGTGAGGGACAACCCCCAAATGTACCCCCGTGCTTCTTGGATGTGTCCTCTCTCTCTCTCTCTATGCAATATCTCAACCATGTCGTTAGACTTCTCCACCACCTAGTCCTTCAGTATTTTTTCGTTATGGATGGTGAGTCTCCACTGGATTGGTGATTTCATACGCGTGGATACCGGAAGAGGGGTTGTATCTTCGATTTTGAATGACATATACTCTCACAGCTAGAGGTGTAAACCTAGTTACGAGAATCTACAACATCTTCACCAACCTCTTCTCTCGAATGCATGTGTTGGTAAATACGGTTGATCGAGATCCTTGTATCTTCATATAGTTGATCTTGGGTTTTATTCATAGGCATGATTTTATAATTTTTCTATTACATTTCCCATCAACCTTGGCATAATGATAATCAAATTGCTTCACCCTCGAACCACACAAATTACCCAGGGCTCTAGTTTAATTATATTGTAGGAATAATTAAAATTATCTAAGATCCAACCACTTAGCCTAGAAAAGCATACACTTAGCAAGTATCAAGTGGCAAATTAATAAATGTCAAGTATAACGAGTCGATGGAGGGGGAAAAGATAAGAAAACAAAGTTAAAGGAAGCTTAAGTAAAGAAGGGCCTCCAAGATGAAAAGCTCATCATGATGGTGTAATGAGAGGGATTGGTCCACATGAGCCATGGACTCATTTCGCTCTCATAATTCACCATGGGCCCGTGGACGAAAGGTTACCTCCACTACTCCTTCCACGTCCCACCTAACATCTCAAGGATATAACAGATCGTTTGTTATTGGCTAGTAGCTTATATAAGCTTCCATGGGCATGTACGTAAGACACTAGAGCTACGAGACCAGCTCTAGGGTCGGGCTCTAGGGCCGTGTCTAAGGAGTCTCACATAACTTGGGATAGTGTGAGGAAGGAAAGTTTGGAAAGAGTGTCAATGAGACTCAACCTAATCCCATGACAAAACATCCCTTGATATCTTTCTAACACAGTACTAGGATGCGTTCCGTCAATGCGACTGAACATATTAAAAAACATCAAAGTATGGAATTTTCAATATAGAATGTCATTTGCTATAGGTTGTCATATATAACCCAATAATATTTGGTGTCATTATGTTGCTAACAACACCCTCGACACTTGTTGCGATCACAATGCTATTGACGCCCTTACTCATTTGTTTGTTTTGTCAACAAATTATTTCTTGCTGATGTGGCCTCACACATGTGTAAATTTTGGAATGCATGAAAGCTATGCTAAAAACTAGGGAAAAGACCCCCCTCACCCATTGATGTGTGTGCATACGTCTGTCGCCTCCGTTGCCGTTGGATGGCCTCATGATTCAATCATGTGTCAAACCCCTAATTCTGAACCAACTAATCACCCTTTGCAGCATGATGATGACGCGTAAAATAAATTCTCGCCCCTCGTTGGTTACTCCAAGTGGAAGGTCTGAAGTAGATAGCAGCAAATTTCCCTTACACGAGGACTGTAAGGTTTATCGAACCAGGGGGACTCCAAGTTCTTCAAGTAGATGGTCAACAAGCAACGCGCCATCAGAAAAGATATTGATCCCTTAACTTGGACTTGCACCCAAAAGCAAATAACTTTGCTCCCAACGAGTTCAGAGAGGCTGCCAATCTCTCGGTCTTGTTGTTTACAAAGGATCAAACACACGGTGGAAATAGTAGTGATGATTGCAACGGAAAGGAAATAAAAGCAGTAAATGGTTGAGGTGTAAACAATGGTGGAAATATGGACTGGGGTCCCATAATGTTCACTAGTGATGTCTCTCTCCCAAAAGACAATAAAACAACTATGCTGGGTGAACAAATTACAGATAGGCAATTGACAGAATTATAAATGCACCGCAATGCTAATTATGCTACAAGAAAGTTAGAGGCTCAATCGTATGGGAAGTACGCCAAAAAAAGTAGACCGTTTATTCATCAGCATCTACTCACTAATCATCCACCTTGATATATCTATCTAGAACATCTCGTTGGTATTAAGTTGCGAGCCCCACCCAAAGTGTAAATTCAAAGCAACAAACAACTGCATTAACAAACTATGCGTAAGGTAAACAATCCTTGCAACCGCAGTTACAAGCATCGTTGTTTTCGCCCTGGTGGCAACAACACATCCCCTAGTCTCATGTTTATGTCACTCAAGCTAGAAATCGGGGGGCATGAACCCACAATCATGCATAACACTCCCTCTTGGAGTTACTATCTACTACTTGGCCAAAGAAATAAAAAGCAACGGAGATTATGCAAGAATTACTCAAGAACAAATATATAAAAGGAGAACCAAATATATAACCCGTCACAATCACAACATGATCTTATAATCCATCGAATCCCAGCAAACACAGCATAGCAACACAGAAACTATTACATGGATGCCTTGATCATGTAGGGAAACTCACAAGGGCTAAGAATTGAAGCACAAGATTGGAGAGAAGACATCACATAGCTACTGGTCATGGACCCATGGTCCAAGGGGGACTAGTCACGACACATCTGGGAAGCGCTCATGGTGGTGGAGAAGTTCCCGGAGATCAATCGTCCCTGCGGCAGGGTGCCTGGACGAGGTCTTCTGGCGATCCCAATCTCGGGATCCCGACGGCGGCGGAAACGTGGTGAAATTCGCGATACAGAGTGCCACCCGAGGGTTTACGGAACGAGGCTAAATATAGGCCAAAGGGGGCTTGAGGGGATGTAACACCCCAAAATTTTAATCATGTTTTTATTAAGTAAAATTTGGCCAGAAATAAAATTTTGAATTATACTAGGTCTTTTAATTTTAGTTCTCTTCTGTCTTCTGTTTTCCAAAATTCTTCCCTTCATATAGAAATTTTTGGAAAAATATTGTGGACTTTGGTAGTTTTCTTAAACCATTTATTTTATACATTGTATAATAGTAAGAATCTTCTTTATAATATTTTTTTACAAAAACAATTCCCTTAATAGTATTTGCAATACTTTAAATGCTTTTGTTGAACTACATCCATTTTAAATAATTCTTTAAAATTTTCACAAACGCTATGAGTGGTCATGTGATGCCTACAGATCACTTTTATGCAAAAACCCAACTTGATCTTTTGAAATTTTTGAGCACAACTTCCACTTTTGAATTATGTCCCATCTTTAGGTTACAACTGCAACCCCAATTTTCTTTGCTCAAACAATTATGAAATCATTCCCACATATAGTTCTTCCAACCAAACACTTAAGTTCAGAAGATCAACCCCATTTGCATTTTGGAAGACCTCCAAATAGATCCACCAAGTTTCTGTCCAAAATTGATATTCTCCAAAACTTGTACTTGCAAGTTTATTATCTGGTCCATCCAACCCTACCACTCCCCTTATAATCTAATGAAGCATCAATATGGAGATTTTCATAGCCAACAAGAGTACCTAGGCCACCCAATCAGTTTGACAAACACCTTGTGTGCATGATAGAATCTGGCTACCTATCAAAACTGCATTAGGAATTTGACCAACCAGCTTGTCGAGATTTTTTTCATCCTTGTCATCATCACTCTACCAAATCTAAACTCGAATAGGTCAAGCTAGATCCATTGGCATTAAATCGAGAACATGGTGTGCGTGTGCAAAGCGTGGCCAGAGCGCGCGTATTGCAACGCGTCGACACCGGAGCCCTGCCGCTCCCGCCTGCTGCCATCCCCAGCCTCCGCCTCCCCAGCGAGCATCCGAAAACCTCCGCACCTAGCCGACACCCTGCCTTGTCCGCTAGCGTCGACCATCGTCGAACTGAACCGCCGCTGCCGTGTCACACTCGGGTACGGCACCGCCCAGGACACACGGCTCACCCCGAGCCGACCAGCTCTACCCTGGAGTAAATATGGACGACCAACATCCATGCCAAACCCGTACCGGCCTCCACCGCTCTCGACGGACTCGCCACGTTCCCCTGGAGTAATGGCCGCCGCCGTGTTCATCCTCTGGAAGCCGTGGAACCGACGTCCTCGAACTATAAAAGACCACCTCGGTCTCGTTCGCGACAACACACCTCTCCCACTACCTCTCGCGAGCCCCCGAGCACCCAGTCAACCGGAGGCGACCGTCTTCCCCAATTCCGATGACCACGGCCACCACCACTATCCCGATGATTCCCACCTCTCCAGAGCCTACCACTCCCCACTCTCTACACCACAAGACTCCTCGTGATCCCACGAATCCATCACCGCGCTCAATTCCACTCGCGAGCCACCGTGGACGAATTCCCCTCTCACCCGATGGCCACCTCCCGCTGTGAACCTCGCGGTCAGTGATTCCTCCCACCCCGGAGACCATGTAGTGCACCCACGGAGCCGCCCGGACCTACGGAACACATTGGTGGCCTCAGACCCTCGATACTTGCCGATATTCATTGGGAATTGTCGCCGGAGCCCTCCCCTGCTTCTGTCCAGCCGCGCGCGAGGGAGAAGACAAACCCGACATGTGGGTCCTGATGGTGTGCAAGTGATAATGGCTTCTCGCCCTTCGTTGGTTACCTCAAGTGGAAGGTGAGATGTAGGATACCAGCAAATTTCACCTATGTAGAGGATAGGGTTTGTCTCTCGTAGGACTCCGGCGATGATAAGTAGGTGTTAGCGGCGCACCTGACGCGGACCTACACACAATATAATTAACTTTGCTCCCAACGAAGTTCAGAGAGGTTGTCAATCTCTCCGGTCTTGTTGTTTACAAAGGATCAAACACAAGAGATAATGATAATGATAGCAACTGAAAGTAAATACTGAAAAGTAAATAAGCTTGTAAACAATGATGAGAATATGGACCGGGGTCCCGTAATGTTCACTAGTGATGTCTCTCTCCCAAAAGACGCTAAAACTGCTATGCGAGGTAAACAAATTACAGAAGGGATATTGACAGGATTATAAACGCACCGCAATGCTAACTATGTTACAAAAGAAAGGAAGAGGCTCATAAGCATGGGCAGTACGCTGATACACGAGATAGCTTCTCGTCCCTCGTTGGTTACCCCAAGAGGAAGGTGAGATGCAGATAGCAGCAAGTTTCCCTTAGCAAAAATGCTAAGGTTTGAAGTATCGAACCCTTAGGACTCCTGGGTCAACAAGTAGGTGGTGAAGTGAACAACAGGCACTAGTGATGTTCACTAGTGATGTCTCTCTCCCAAAAGACGATAAAATAGCCATGCGAGGTAAAAAAATTACAGCTGGGCAATTGACAGGATTATGTGCGCAAACCAATGCTAATTATGCAAAACAGAAAGGAAGAGGCTCAAAAGCACGGACGGTACGCCAAGACAAGTAGACCGAAATCCATCTGCATCTACCCACTAATCATCCACCTTGATATATCTATCCAGAACATCTCGCTGGTATTAAGTTGCGAATCCCACACAAAGTGTAAACTCAAAGCAACGGACAACTGCATTAAAGAACTTTGCGTAAAGTAAACAATCCTTGCACCCGCAAGTACAAGCACCGTTGTTTTCCCCCTTGTGGCAACATCACATCCCCTAGACTCATGTTTCTATGACTCAAGCTAGTCACCGGAGGGCATGAACCCACAATCATGCATAACGTTCCCTCTTGGAGTCACTACCTACTACTTGGCCAAAGCAATAAACAGCAACGGAGAACATGCAAGAGTTACTCAAGAACATAAATATAAAAGAAGAGAATCAAATATATAACTTAATCACAATCTGAACATAATCTCATAATCCATCGGATCCCAACAAACTCAGCATAGCAACAGCAGAAAGATTACATATGTGCCTCGATGTCACAACCCCAAGTTAGGTATGTGCTAGGATCAAGTGCTACTTTGCATCATGCCAAAAATTCAAAAAGAAATTCAAATTGGGGAAAATAAAAGCCCTGAGAATTTAAATCAAATGGCCAGATAAAAATCTTTTTCCAAAAATCATTTGAACATTTGGAAAATTCCTATAAATGGTGCTGATCATTTTAAAAATGGTTTGGGAGCAATCCCATGCTCATGGAATTTTCTAATTTTAAAACAGTGCCTTGGAATTAATAAAATAACCCTATTTGAGTTAAGATTCAAATTATTTGAATTTTAAAAAATGTTGAAACTTTATAAGTGGCTAGTCTATTTTATTATGAGGCCATATAAAAAATTTCAGCATTTATAAAAATACCTAGCTATTTTATTTGGCTAGGTTAACCTATTTACAGAGAAAGAAAAAGAAAAAGGAAAAAAACAGAGCAGAGAACAGCTTACCTCACGCCCACAGGCGAGGCCCACCTTACCTGGCCTCGGCCCAGCCCACCCCAGACGCTTGTCGTCTTCTTCCCTGCCGAGCCAAGCTGCTCGGTGGAGGCAGAGCGTGGCCGCGGTGCCACCTCGACGCCGAGAGGCTTCCAGCCCCCCTGGACCTCATCTCCTCGCCTGGGAGGCCGCCTCGAAGCCCCCTTTCATTTTCCCCCTCTCTCTGGACCTCCTCCCCCTCTCCTCTTCACGAATCCAGCGCCGCCCGTGAACACGCCGGAGCACCACCGTGGAGAACCCGTGGCCGACGAGCTCCTCAGCCCTAGCCACCTTGTCCATCACGTGCAGCGACGTCGTCTTCGTCGAAGCCCTCATCGAATTGAGCTGAGCAAGCACCACAAGTGAAGGCAGCATCAACGAGTCGCCGCCGGAGCCGCAAGTTCGTCGTCGTCGATTCGCCGCCTCCGTCGCTCCTCCGGCTCTTCCGACCTCTCCAGCGTGCTCCTGGTGAGCTTCTAGCCACAAACCCTAACCCCCTCGAAACCCGCAGCATCTCCGTCGCCGTTCGCCATGACGCCGGAGTACAGCGTCGCCGTGTACTCGAGGCGATGCGCACGAGCAAGGGCTACGCCCCAGTGCCCGCAGCGCATCCAACCGTGGCCGGGAACCTGATTCCGGCGAGCGCCACCGTGTCCAGAGCCGCCGGCGTCAAGCCGCCGGCCTGTCAGCCCTAAACCGCGAGCTAATCCCCCCCACAGTGGCTGACCAGTGGGACCAGCCCCCCCCTTAATCCTCTGTTTAAATTAAAACTAAACACAATCAAGCAGTGGGCCACTGACAGGGTGGACCCACATGTCAGCCCCCTGTGACATCACCCCCACATCAGCATGACGCAATAAAGGATTTTTCCAGAGATTTAAAATATTACAGAAATTCCAGAAAATGCAATAAACTTTGGAAATTCATAGAAAATTCATACTAACTCCAAATATAGCAAATAATATATGAAAAATGATCAGGAGAAAATTATATATCCAAATATGCAACTTTCAACTTTGTTTGAGTTGATTTTAAAATGGGACCAGTAGCATATGTCATTTGAATTATTTGGAATTAATTCAAATTCAAATCAAATGCTTTTGCAACTTGGACCATGGAATTATGCTACATTTCAACCAGACATCAGAGGCATATCATACACATTTGAAGAAGGTTCAAAATGATCAAACAATGTCACACATACTTGACTAAGTTTGAATTCAAATTGGAGTTTGAATTTGCAATTCAATTGCAATATACTCCATTTAAACGGAATTGCCCAAACACATCAGAAACATATACATCAAGTTTCAACCTTCAACCATGTTTTTGTGCATTGTATTTATATTGCTTCCTTGTTTGTTGTTTGTCGAGTAGAGGTGGAACCGGAGCAGGAGGCTTCCCCCTTCGTTGAAGACACCGTTATCGAAACCTCGTCAGCAAGGCAAGCAAACCCCCTTTGATCATGTCTATAAAATCCCACTTCCCTCTCATGTCTCGCTTATGCATTGTTTAGGATGATCACCATGATAACGTTTCTACCGCATAGTTGAACCCATATCCTTTGCATGACCTATCATCTTGTCACAGTAGTAAGCAAACCACAATCCTAGCAGATGTAGGAGTTGGTTGATATCATGTGGCCACTTCAACTGTTACTGCTTATTGCATGCTTAGTGGTACAATGAGGTTGCTTATGATGTGAGTCGGGATGATGATAAACATGGTGTTGATGAAAGTGAAACGTGTTGGTGAATCTACCCTAATACAAGGTGAACGATGAGAGGCTGTGTATGAGTACACAGTGGGTTGTCTCGTTGAACACCGCCCTAAGCCCGAGTTCTTGTGTGGTGATCCAAGACGAAGAGTACTACCACATGTTGGGCACATGGACCCCCGCTCAACCTACTAACTCACCCCTTCTCAGTTCAATGAGTCGCATTCGTTTGGAGTTCTGGTAGGTCGGTGGCACGGTCTGCGAAGTGGAAGAATGGCTATTCAGACCGGCTTGGGACCCTGCACACATCTTCTGGGACCACATCGGTAAACCGGCCGGGTTCACGATGTGGATTCCAGCCCAGATAGGCGTCTCCATTGAATTTGAGTTGGCTGTGAGGTAAAAGTTGTGGGAATTATCCTCGCCGGCACCTCTTGAACGGTGTCGAGTACAAAGGCGGTAACTGATAGTTTCATGTGTGTAGCAGTACACCCCTGCAGGGTTAACAAAACTATTCGAATAGCCGCGTCCGCGGTAAGGGACTACTTGGAGAGCTGTGCTCGATTATTAGACAACTTGAACTGGATACTTCTAAAACTCGCAAGATAAGCATGAGTGCTATGGTGTGCTTCTCGTGGGAAAGTCGAGGAAGTAACCATAGTGGTGTAATTTGTTGAAGAGATGTAGTGGACTCGTGTATGCTTCTTACCTCAAGTCTGGTACTCGTAGTTCAGGATTAGCCAAGTCAAAGCTGGCACTTCTGCAAGTGAAACCCCACCTCCCTTTACCTTGATACATATGCATGAGTAGTATAGCTCCTATGTAAGTCTTGCTGAGTACGATTTTGTACTCACGTTTGCTTAATCTATGTTTTAGATGAACCCACCGACCCCGATGGTGGCTTCTACCCGAAGCTCGAAGAGTGAAGACTCAGACCAAGACCAAGCTAGTGTAGTCCCAGTCAGACGTCTGGTTCCCTCGTGGAGGGCTTGTTTTTAGATAAGGCTTCTCTAAGCCATTTGTTAAACTTGTCTGTACTCAGACCTACTTTGCTTCCGCTTGTCTGTTGTAATGTTGGATCACATGCATTGTGATCTCTGTGTGTACTCTGTAAGAGTTATTAATAAAGATGTATACTTTGTAGAGAATTGCAATGATACCTGCTGTTCATACAAGGCACGTGTGCTGCGTGTATGTTTATAACATGCATGTCTTAGTATGGGTTTTCGAGACCTTAGTTGTGATCTGGCTGGCGGTCTTTTATACACCAAGTGGCCCTTAGATGTGCGCAGCTTGGGGCATCGCGATGCGATTGTTCGAGACTCTGTCTCGGGCACACTTTGATGTATGATCGAGCCCTCCCTAGACCCCGACTAAGTGATCGGGCTGGAGTAAGTCTATGTAAGGGTTATAATACAATCGATAGTATGGTTGAGGCGACTTGTCTATGAGTATGGGAGTTCATCACCCATATCATTTAGACTTGTGTGCGGACGATGAGGACCCATTTCAATTGATCATCCGGCCTGGATGGGAGGCCCCTCTCGTTCGATGCTTTCCGAGAACGTTCTGTGCTTGGCCTTGTCTACTTAGACAAGTGGGTACGGTTCTCGGCTCTCCATATGATTGTGTTGTAGCGAGGCTTGTATACGCTAACCCCGGGTCCCGACAGACTTGGTATCAGAGCAGGACTAACTGTAGGATTATCAGCCTTGGCTGAAGTCGAGTCTAGCCTTCTATAGTTATATAGTTACTCTGGGTATATAAGGGAACAACGTAAGGCTTTTTTTTCTCCTTACCCTCATCGATCTGAGTTCTGAGTCACCCTCATCTTATTCTACGGGAAGATAGGACTAGGCTCACCTCTGTCTGACTAGAACATCTCGTTGATTGCCTCCTTATAGCCATAGGATTGTCGTGGATGTCCAGAGTCTTCGTGTTTTGTTTCCTTGAGGAAGTTCTGTCCAATATCCTCGAGGTTGTCTTGTTTTCCATCCTGGTGTAGCCGTTATGCTACCGGATTTGTTCCATGTTTCTTTGAATCATTGCCTTTGCATTATAGTCTTCTCCTTCTGAAATCATATCCTTTTATCCTTGCCTCCATCGTACAACCTGTTCTGATTGTTGATTTTTATCACACAGGATGTCAGGTGGAACTCGTAGTGCTGTTCTTCGGAATCGAGACCGTGATCGGAATCGAAATGATGATGAACCTCTACCATCGCCTTCTGCGGCGGAAATCATGATGGAAGATGGGCGGAATAGACGTGATCAAACACGCCTTCTGGAGCTCATCGAGCAGAATACCGCCCACCATCGTAATGTGGTGGTCAGCATTCAGGACTTCATCCTCCTCAAGCCACCGGTATTCCGATGTTCTTCTGAGCCCCTTGAAGCTGATGATTGGCTCCGTTCCATCGAGCATAAGCTTGACACTGCACATGTTGCTCCCGATGATCGAGTTGTTTTCGCGGTATACTTCTTGGAAGGTGCTGCTCTTGAGTGGTGGGAGAACTATGTTGCAATGCAGCCAGATGGTCACGTAGTGACTTGGCAGGAGTTCTGTGTTGCCTTTCGAGGGTACCACATTCTGGATGAGTTGATGGAGCGCAAGAAGGAAGAGTTCTGCAATCTGAATCAAGGAGAGATGTCCATTCATGAGTATGTGAGGGAATTCAACCGTCTTGCTCGTTATGCCCATGACGAGATCACCACCGATGCCAGAAAGCAGGCAAGGTTCCGCAAGGGACTTAGCCCCATCCTTCGTCATGATCTCAACCTCATTGAATTTGCCACCTTTGAGGCTTTAGTCAACAGATCCTTCAGAGCTGAGCATGGCAATGAAGTTTTCGAGAAGTCTCGCAAGCATGCTCTTGAGCTTGCCCCTTCTTCCAGTTCACGCCCTCAGAAGCGTATGATCTGGATTCCTAACAGTTTGATCCACCAAAACAACCCACCGAGGCCATCCCTTGTGCCGCCTCGTCCACCAGCTCCACCAAACAACCCAGCTCCCCGCACCATCTTTGGAGCCTGCTTCAGATGTGGCCAGCCTGGTCACTACTCTCGTGAGTGCCCCGTCAACCAAAATGCTCCACCCCATGCCAAAGGAAAACCCACTGTTCGTGCCAAACCACCCCCGAAGGTTTCCACTTCCAAGCCATCCACCTCAGAAAATCTTGGACGTGCGAACCACATCTCAGCTGAGGAAACTGATGATACTTCTGACGTCATTCTTGGTACGCTCCCAGTCAATTTTGTTCCCACTTCTGTTTTTTTCGATCCAGGAGCATCTCACTCATTCATGTCGGAAAGTTATGCACTTCGACATGATGTATCCTTTGAAAAAATGTTCACCCCTATGATCATTCAAACTCCTGGTTCCAAGTGGCAAACTAATAGAGTAAGCCATGGTAATCAAATTGCAATTGAGGGTTTAGTATTCCTTGCTTCACTCATAGCCCTCAAGTCTTCAGACATTGATGTCATCCTTGGTATGGATTGGTTATCAAGACAGCATGCTTTTCTTGATTGTAAAGCCAAGTCCATTAGACTTACACATCCTTCAGGCCAGACATTAGTTTACTCCTCGCCAAGAACAAGAACCCAGGTGCATTCTTTGAATGTGCTTCCCCTTCCCGACCTTGAAGATGTTCCGGTGGTTCGTGACTTCCCGGATGTCTTTCCTGAAGAGCTGCCGGGCATGCCACCCGACAGATGTGTAGAGTTCATAGTGGATCTTGCCCCAGGAACCGCACCAATTTCTAGACGCCCATACAAAATGGCCCCACGTGAGTTAGCTGAGCTTAAGACCCAACTGGAAGCTTTGTTGGAAAAAGGCTTCATCCGCCCTAGCTCATCGCCATGGGGTTGCCCCGTTCTGTTCGTAAAGAAGAAAGATGGAACAGAAAGGATGTGCGTAGACTATCGCCCGCTAAATTTAGCGACGATAAAGAACAAGTACCCACTGCCCAGGATCAATGATCTTTATGATCAACTTGCAGGATCCTCTGTCTTCTCCAAGATGGATTTGAGATTAGGTTATCATCAAATCAAAATCCGAAACGAGGACATTCCCAAAACGGCTTTCACTACTCGATATGGTCTTTACGAGTTCACCGTCATGTCCTTCGGTCTAACCAATGCCCCCGCCACTTTCTCACGCATGATGAACTCGATCTTCATGGAGTATTTGGACCAGTTCGTCGTGGTTTACCTCGATGACATCCTTATATACTCGAAGAACGAAGAAGAACATGCCGAACACCTACGGCTGGTATTGATGAAGCTTAGAGAGCATCGCCTGTATGCTAAATTCTCCAAGTGTGAATTTTGGCTACCAGAAGTGACCTACTTAGGCCACGTGATTTCTGCAAAAGGCATTGCTGTGAATCCCGAGAGAGTTCAGGCCGTCCTTGACTGGACTCCACCTGAATCGGTTAAGCAAGTTAGGAGTTTTCTTGGCCTAGCCAGCTATTGCCGCCGCTTCGTCGAGAACTTTTCTAAAGTTGCAAAGCCTCTAACTGAACTCCTCAAGAAAGATAAGAAATTCCTATGGACTCCCAAGTGCGAGGAAAGCTTTCAAGAGCTAAAAAGAAGATTGACTTCTGCACCCGTACTTGCACCTCCAGACACCAAAAAGGATTTCGAGATCTATTGTGACGCATCACGGAAAGGGTTAGGATGCATACTTCTGCAAGATCGACATGTGGTAGCTTATGCTTCACGCCAGTTGCGGCCACATGAAGAGAACTATCCTACCCACGATCTTGAACTCGCTGCCGTAATTCATGCCCTAACAACTTGGCGACATTACCTCCTTGGTAACCGTTGCGAGATTTATTCCGACCACCAAAGCCTCAAATACATTTTCACCCAGCCAGATCTTAATCTCAGGCAAAGACGCTGGATTGAGTTGATAAAAGATTACGACGTAGTAATTTCTTACACCCCAGGCAAAGCCAATGTCACGGCTGATGCACTAAGTCGTAAGTCGTATTGTAACAACCTCATGTTACAACAGTATCAACCACTTCTTCATGAGGAATTTCGCAAGCTCAATCTTGAGATTGTTCCTCATGGCTATCTTTCTACCTTGGTGGCGAAACCAACCCTTGAGGATAAAATCATAGCCGCCCAGAAACGTGATAGTGGTATTCGAGAGATCAAGACGAACATTGCTAGAGGAGTTGCTAAATGTTTCTCCATAAACGATCAAGGTGTTGTTTTCTTTGGCACTCGATTGGTTGTACCACGAAAACACAATCTTAGGAGGCTAATCCTCAAAGAAGCTCATGACACTCCCCTCTCAATTCATCCTGGTAGCACAAAGATGTACCGAGACCTACGCCAGAGATTTTGGTGGACTAGGATGAAGAGAGAAATTGCTAAGTTCATTGCCGAATGTGATGTTTGTCGTCGCATTAAGGACGAACATCAAAGACCTGCTGGCACTCTTCAACCTTTGCCTAATCCAGAGTGGAAATGGGACAAAGTCGGTATGGACTTCATCACCGGCTTTCCAAAAACCCAGAAAGGAAATGATGCCATCTTCGTTGTCATAGATAGGCTTTCCAAAGTTGCTCACTTCCTTCCAGTTCGCGAGTCTATAACTGCTAGCCAGTTAGCGGACTTGTATGTCTCTAGAATTGTATCCCTTCATGGTGTTCCTTTGGAAATCAATTCTGATCGTAATAGCCTTTTCACCTCTAGATTTTGGGGAAGCTTCTAGCGTGCTATGGGAACTCATCTATTCTTTAGTAAAGCTTTCCATCCTCAGTCTAGTGGTCAAGTCGAAAGGGTTAACCAAATTTTGGAAGACATGCTCAGAGCTTGTGTTATCTCATTCGGAAAGAATTGGGAGAATTCTCTTCCATTCGCCGAATTTGCTTATAACAATAGTTTTCAATCTAGTCTGAACATGGCTCCTTTTGAACTCCTATATGGACGACGATGTCGAACACCTTTAAACTGGTCAGAAACCGGTGAAAGACAATTCTTTGGACCGGATATGATCAAGGAAGCAGAAGAGCAAGTTCGCATTGTTCGTGATCGTTTGAAAGCCGCACAGTCTCGTCAGAAAAGCTACTATGATCGTCATCATAGAAAGGAAAGCTACAATCTGGATGAGAAGGCTTACCTCCGGGTTACTCCTCTGAAGGGTACCCAACGATTCGGTATCAAAGGCAAGTTGGCCCCACGTTACATCGGACCTTTCCGCATTCTTGCTAAACATGGAGAAGTTGCCTACCAACTTGAACTACCCCCGCACCTTTCCCGAGTACATGATGTATTCCATGTGTCACAACTCAGGCGTTGCTTCAAGGACCCCATCCGCGAAGTCGACCATGAAACGCTTGATCTACAAGATGACCTTTCTTATCGAGAATACCCCGTTCGTATTCTTGATTCCGCAGAGCGTGTCACTCGCCGAAAGAAGATCAAGTTTCTGAAAGTTCAGTGGTCTCATCACTCAGAGAGAGAAGCTACGTGGGAAAGAGAAGACCGTCTTAATGCTGAATACCCCACCTTCCTCCCTCAGACTTCTGAATCTCGGGACGAGATTCTGTTGAGTGGGGGCGAGTTGTCACAACCCCAAGTTAGGTATGTGCTAGGATCAAGTGCTACTTTGCATCATGCCAAAAATTCAAAAAGAAATTCAAATTGGGGAAAAGAAAAGCCCTGAGAATTTAAATCAAATGGCCAGATAAAAATCTTTTTCCAAAAATCATTTGAACATTTGGAAAATTCCTATAAATGGTGCTGATCATTTTAAAAATGGTTTGGGAGCAATCCCATGCTCATGGAATTTTCTAATTTTCAAACAGTGCCTTGGAATTAATAAAATAACCCTATTTGAGTTAAGATTCAAATTATTTGAATTTTAAAAAATGTTGAAACTTTATAAGTGGCTAGTCTATTCTATTATGAGGCCATATAAAAAATTTCAGCATTTATAAAAATACCTAGCTATTTTATTTGGCTAGGTCAACCTATTTACAGAGAAAGAAAAAGAAAAAGGAAAATAAAACAGAGCAGAGAACAGCTTACCTCACGCCCACAGGCGAGGCCCACCTTACCTGGCCTCGGCCCAGCCCACCCCAGACGCTTGTCGTGTTCTTCCCCGCCGAGCCAAGCTGCTCGGTGGAGGCAGAGCGTGGCCGCGGCGCCACCTCGATGCCGAGAGGCTTCCAGCCCCCCTGGACCTCATCTCCTCGCCTGGGAGGCCGCCTCGAAGCCCCCTTTCATTTTCCCCCTCTCTCTGGACCTCCTCCCCCTCTCCTCTTCACGAATCCAGCGCCGCCCGTGAACACGCCGGAGCACCACCGTGGAGAACCCGTGGCCGACGAGCTCCTCAGCCCTAGCCACCTTGTCCATCACGTGCAACGACGTCGTCTTCGTCGAAGCCCTCATCGAATCGAGCTGAGCAAGCACCACAAGCGAAGGCAGCATCAACGAGTCGCCGCCGGAGCCGCAAGTTCGTCGTCGTCGATTCGCCGCCTCCGTCGCTCCTCTGGCTCTTCCGACCTCTCCAGCGTGCTCCTGGTGAGCTTCTAGCCACAAACCCTAACCCCCTCGAAACCCGCAGCGTCTCCGTCGCCGTTCGCCATGACGCCGGAGTACAGCGTCGCCGCGGTGCTCGTCGGCGAGCACACGCAACGCAGACGTGACCCAGACCCCGTCCTTTAGAACCGCCACACCCGTAGGCTTCAAACACACCTGTCTTATGGTCCTCTAGTGCACTGAGGCGATTCCCACGTCGCCGCCGTGTCTCTGTCGCGGCCGACGAGGTCGTCGCCGTGCCTCCGGTGCTCCCATGTGGTCGCCGAGTACTCGAGGCGATGCGCACGAGCAAGGGCTATGCCCCAGTGCCCGCACCGCATCCAACCGTGGCCGGGAACCCGATTCCGGCGAGCGCCGCCGTGTCCAGAGCCGCCGGCATCAAGCCGCCGGCCTGTCAGCCCTAAACCGCGAGCTAATCCCCCCCCACAGTGGCTGACCAGTGGGACCAGCCCCCCCCCCCTTAATCCTCTGTTTAAATTAAAACTAAACACAATCAAGCAGTGGGCCACTGGCAGGGTGGACCCACATGTCAGCCCCCTGTGACATCACCCCCACATCAGCATGACGCAATAAAGGATTTTTCCAGAGATTTAAAATATTACAGAAATTCCAGAAAATGCAATAAACTTTGGAAATTCATAGAAAATTCATACTAACTCCAAATATAGCAAATAATATATGAAAAATGATCAGGAGAAAATTATATATCCAAATATGCAACTTTAAACTTTGTTTGAGTTGATTTTAAAATGGGACCAATAGCATATGTCATTTGAATTATTTGGAATTAATTCAAATTCAAATCAAATGCTTTTGCAACTTGGACCATGGAATTATGCTACATTTCAACCAGACATCAGAGGCATATCATACACATTTGAAGAAGGTTCAAAATGATCAAACAATGTCACACATAACTTGACTAAGTTTTAATTCAAATTGGAGTTTGAATTTGCAATTCAATTGCAATATACTCCATTTAAACGGAATTGCCCAAACACATCAGAAACATATACATCATGTTTCAACCTTCAACCATGTGTTTGCGCATATTTCTTCCTTATTTGTTGTTTGTCGAGTAGAGGTGGAACCGGAGCAGGAGGCTTTCCCCTTCGTTGAAGACACCGTTATCGAAACCTCGTCAGCAAGGCAAGCAAACCCCCTTTGATCATGTCTATAAAATCCCACTTCCCTCTCATGTCTCGCTTATGCATTGTTTAGGATGATCACCATGATAACGTTTCTACCGCATAGTTGAACCCATATCCTTTGCATGACCTATCATCTTGTCACAGTAGTAAGCAAACCACAATCCTAGCAGATGTAGGAGTTGGTTGATATCATGTGGCCACTGCAACTGTTACTGCGTATTGCATGCTTAGTGGTACAATGAGGTTGCTTATGATGTGAGTCGGGATGATGATAAACATGGTGTTGATGAAAGTGAAACGTGTTGGTGAATCTACCCTAATACAAGGTGAACGATGAGAGGCTGTGTAGGAGTACACAGTGGGTTGTCTCGTTGAACACCTCCCTAAGCCCGAGTTCTTGTGTGGTGATCCAAGATGAAGAGTACTACCACATGTTGGGCACATGGACCCCCGCTCAACCTACTAACTCACCCCTTCTCAGTTCAATGAGTCGCATTAGTTCGGAGTTCTGGTAGGTCTGTGGCACGGTCTGCGAAGTGGAAGAACGGCTATTCAGACCGGCTTGGGACCCTGCACACATCTTCTGGGACCACATCGGTAAACCGGCCGGGTTAACGATGTGGATTCCAGCCCAGATAGGCGTCTCCATTGAATTTGAGTTGGCTGTGAGGTAAAAGTTGTGGGAATTATCCTCGCCGACACCTCTTGAACGGTGTCGAGTACAAAGGCGGTAACTGATAGTTTCGTGTGTGTAGCAGTACACCCCTGCAGGGTTAACAAAACTATTCGAATAGCCGCGTCCGCGGTAAGGGACTACTTGGAGAGCTGTGCTCGATTATTAGACAACTTGAACTGGATACTTCTAAAACTCGCAAGATAAGCGTGAGTGCTATGGTGTGCTTCTCGTGGGGAAGTCGAGGAAGTAACCATAGTGGTGTAATTGGTTGAAGAGATGTAGTGGACTCGTGTACGCTTCTTACCTCAAGCCTGGTACTCGTAGTTCAGGATTAGCCAAGTCAAAGCTGGCACTTCTGCAAGTGAAACCCCACCTCCCTTTACCTTGATACATATGCATGAGTAGTATAGCTCCTATGTAAGTCTTGCTGAGTACGATTTTGTACTCACGTTTGCTTAATCTATGTTTTAGATGAACCCACCGACCCCGATGGTGGCTTCTACCCGAAGCTCGAAGAATGAAGACTCAGACCAAGACCAAGCTAGTTTAGTCCCAGTCAGACGACTGGTTCCCTCGTGGAGGGCTTGTTTTTAGATAAGGCTTCTCTAAGCCATTTGTTAAACTTGTCTGTACTCAGACCTACTTTGCTTCCGCTTGTCTGTTGTAATGTTGGATCACATGCATTGTGATCTCTGTGTGTACTCTGTAAGAGTTATTAATAAAGATGTATACTTTGTAGAGAATTGCAATGATACCTGCTGTTCATACAAAGCATGTGTGATGCGTGTATGTTTATAACATGCATGTCTTAGTATGGGTTTTCGAGACCTTAGTTGTGATCTGGCTGGCGGTCTTTTATACACCAAGTGGCCCTTAGATGTGCGCAGCTTGGGGCATCGCGATGGGATTGTTCGAGACTCTGTCTCGGGCACACTTTGATGTATGATCGAGCCCGCCCTAGACCCCGACTAAGTGATCGGGCTGGAGTAAGTCTATGTAAGGCTTATAATACAATCGATAGTATGGTTGAGGCGACTTGTCTATGAGTATGGGAGTTCATCACCCATATCATTTAGACTTGTGTGCGGACGATGAGGACCCATTTCAGTTGATCATCCGGCCTGGATAGGATGCCCCTCTCGTTCGATGCTTTCCGAGAACGTTCTGTGCTTGGCCTTGTCTGCTTAGACAAGTGGGTACGGTTCTCGGCTCTCCATATGATTGTGTTGTAGCGAGGCTTGCATACGCTAACCCCGGGTCCCGACACTCGATCATGTAGCGCAGCTCACGAGGTCTAATCCATGAAGAACAAAGAGGGGAGGAGAACATCACATAGCTACTGATCATGGACCCATGGTCCAAGGTGGACTACTCACGGTTCGTCCGGGAAGCATCCATGGTGGTGGAGAAGCTCCCGGAGGTGATTCCTCCCTCCGACAGGGTGCCGGGAAGAGGTCTTCTGGTGCTCCCGATCTTGGAAGCGCGACGGCGGTGGAACATAGGAGAGATCGCAAAAAAGGGTTCCGTCCCCGAGGGTTTCTCGTCACGGGGAATAAATAGGAGAAAGGGGGCAGCCAGAGGTGGGCCAGGGGCTCCAGGCGCCCCCCTGGCGCGGCCAGGGGCCTGGCCGCGCCCTCTGGCCGCCTGGCCCCCTGGCTCCCCTCTGGCCCCTTCTGGGCTCTTCGCAAGCTTCCAGTACGCTGATTTTCCTATATTTTTTCCAGATTTTTTCTGGTACTTTTAATAAGGGGGAAACCTGAAATAGAAAAACAACAGAAAACAGGAACTGGCACTGGGGTGCACTGAGTTAATAGGTTAGTCCAAATATGATCAAAAGTGTATGGAAGTTCATCAATATCATAGTAATATCACACAAAATAGGCATGGAGCAAGCAGAAATTATAGATACGTTTTGGACGTATCAACATCCCCAAGCTTAATTCCTGCTCGTCCTCGAGTAGGTAAATGATAACAAGCATAATTTCTGTGGTGACATGCTAACAACCATATAAGAACTTTGTAAGTAAAGCAATCAAAGTATGCAATTCAATTCAAGTCATAACAGGCAAGAGTCTATATTTAGTATTGAAACAAGCAACATAAGAACATAGAGGTGCAAGAGATCTCGCTGTCCATGACTCAAATGTCTCCAAATGGTGTTTGCGTGCAAGAAAGGGGATAGGGATATACGAGAAAATGTATTTTTAAGTTGAGAACTCAATCTACTAAAGTTTCACACTTGGTCTTCTTTGGAATCTTATCTTGACTCATCCCCAGACCACTAGCCAGGTACAAGTCAAAATGATCCACTCCTTTTTGACATTTTGAGCACTCATGCAATGGATGAGCGTAAGCAAGAAAGTTGACACTTAGGATGGAAAAGAGAGAATATGGTGTAGGAGGAAGACAAAAAGGTGTGAAAGGCTCACATCAATGAGGTTAATCATAGGCGAGAGAAAGCCAAATGATAGATATGATGTGAGGAGTAGGGATTGCCATGCAACGGATGCACATATGAGCTAAAAGCTCTCCAATGGAACTAGTGGGGGTGCATCCAACTTGCTTGCTCAAGAAGACCTAGAGCTCATTTGAGGAGGCTCATCATTGGAATATACAAGCCAAGTTCTATAGTGTGAAGGTCCCCACATAGTTATATGCATGAATGATAATCTCTATGGAGTACACGATACACGATGGAGTACGAGTGTGGATCTTCTCAAAATAGAATAGTAGTGTGCCCCCCTTCTCTCTTTTTATTTCTCTTTTTTCTATTTTTTTTCTATTTTTTTGTATTTTTTGGTGGCCTCAATGGCTCTTTCTATTTAACTCTCATTTCTCCTCTTTGGGATCTTTTAATTTGTCCTCTTTGGGATCTTTTAATTTGTCCTCTTTGGGATCTTTTCCTCACTTTAGGGGCAACACTCTATATATTACAAAAGTATAGAAGATCTTTCACACTTTACAAAGTACTCGAATCATCAAGAAAATGTAAATATCATGATGTATGCAAATGTATGCCTCCGCTAGTGTAGCAGGATATGCAGTGATACTAGCGCGTCATGTAGAAATGATTAGGGAAAGGCCCAAATAGCATGCGGCTCATCGATCAAGCACGTAGCATGTATGACATGAAGATCAATTCATGAGAAGGTGGATGTTGCATGGCAATATATCTCGAAAATGCTATGGAAATGCCTTGATAGGTAGGTATGGTGGCTGTTTTGAGGAAGGATATAAGGAGGCTTATGATGACAGAGCGTATCATGCCAAGGGTTTGGATGTACCGGCGAAGGTGGACGCCAATTCTCGGAGTGAGAAGAAAGCAATGCACGGCACAGGAGAGGCTAGCAAAATATGGGAAGGTGGAAGTGTCAACTTTCGAATACTCACATTAGTCCGAAGAACTCATGCACTTATTATCGGTAACTCTCGATCTAATAAGGAGGTTCACAAAGAGAAAAGTACCCCGAGGAGGAGTGTATGGGGGTTTGGTTATCCTTGCGCATCCTCGACTCATGGTACGTGAGTGTACTCTAATATTCGACCCCTCAGAAGAGTAGTGATCCAACTAGTAGCTAAAGTTCTCAACTAATTTGTAGTTTTTTTTGAAAATAAACACAGATTTCCCAAAATACGACATCTATCACTAATAGGCTAAAGCTCTTGACACCAAAAGTCCAAACATTACTCAAGACAACACCTCAAAACTTTTGCAAGTTACTACTACAAAAAGAATAGCAACCTCAATTACCTACTTTAAGTCAAGACACAAAATTCAGTGCAACAGGCAAACTCTCTCAACAAGATAAACATGAAAAATCAAGAGAGTTCCAGCAACAAACTAAACAAAAGCTCTTAAAAATATAAGCATAAAAGCTAAGAGCAAAGCATGACAGCAGCTACGGAAAGATAAAGAACAAACACAGCAAAGATAAGCATGAAAAGTCCTATGTTGTGTTCTAAATTTGGAAGTGGAGCGTGTTTCTCTCCCACACAAAGAAAGCTGGGCTCTAACTTTTTATGAACAACAAGAAAATCTAAAGAAAACTGAAAACAAACCTAAGAGCGAGACGCTCCAAGAATAGCACATAACGCATGAAGCGATAAAAATATAGTGAAACGAGAGACGAACTGATAATTGTCGATGGAGAAGGGCATGCACGGGGGCATACCCAAGCTTAGACGCTTGAGTCTCTTTGAATATTTCTTGGGGATGCATGGGGGCATGCCCAATCTTGAACGCTTGACACTTGTTAATCTTCTTTCATCATCTTCCCTCGCACACTTGAAAACTCCCTTCATACATAACTCAGCATAATCTGATTAGCGAGGTTAGTACCCATAATAAAATAATTTTTTCTCTACTGGAAATGAAGATAACCTTGAAGAGCTACTGTTTCTCAAGATTTCCAACAGGTTTTTGCACAGAAAAAGCAAGTTTAAGGTTTGCAAAACGAAGAAAAGGCAAAACAGGACAGAATCCGTGAAAAGCAGACCAGCAGGTAAAAACAATTTTTTTATGGGTACTTCTGCAACCCAAATAAAAAACTCAGAACATACGAAAGTTTCGTAATTGTATAGAGCACGCTGTGTAAAATATTCAGCTAAAAAGATGAACTGGGATTTTTCTATGATTTTTCTAGTCATGAGTACATAATCTGTTTTCTGGACAGCATGTCACAACTTTCACTTTCCTTGTCGTATGAGGCTATAAAAGGCACAAAGCTTGAAAAGTAAAGATACAATGATGTTGCTACAGTATTAACAGTCATCAAGACCACTAAAAAACAGAAGAAAAAAAAGTAAAACCTAAATTCGTTGCGGTCTGCCTCCCGAAAGCGCTTCTTTAAAGCCATTAGCTAGGCTTAATGCAAATAGATCAAGTTGTACCAATTGAACCATCATCAAGATCATCAAAAATGTCTTCAATTATACAACCACTCTTAAGAGGTCTTTCAAATAAAGGCCTAATAAAGATACTTCTCGGAATAAAAGCAAAAGGCGGAAAATCAATTGGAGTCTCATTCATCTCATTGAAGAGAGGTATTTCTTTCAAAGTTTTCACAGTTTCAACCCCTTTGGCACTAGATAAGTTATTTTTGGAACGAGGAGCCTTTGGAACGTAAACGAACCTAGGTTCCTTCTTTGCCAGAGTTTCCACCTTCTTGGTTTTGATTGAGGAGAAAGTAGTTCCTATAGTGTCAATGATTTCCTCAATCTTATCAATCCTAGAAGGATCCAAGTCATGGGATTTGATGGTCTCCAAGGTTTTAAATTTTTTATGAATGGAGCTATCTAATCTATTCAAATTCCCTTGAACCTTACGATCCAACTCACTTATCTTATTAATATTTGGCATCTCTAGCTCCATCTTTTCAAGTTTTTTCATAATATGAGCTAGGGTAATACTCTCTTGAAAACAATCAACATGGAGATTTCCAACAAGATTTTCCATAACACTAAGAGCTTCCCAAACTGGGGCCTCTATGAAATTCCCATTGATAGCAGTATCTAGAATAAAACTATTCCAAGAAGTAATTCCAACATAAAAATTTCTAAGCAAGATAGTAGCGGTTTGCTTCTTGGTGGCTCTTTTTTGAGAATCATTAATCCTATACCAGGCATATTTCAGACTTTCACCACCTCTTTGTTTAAAGGTGAGCACTTCTGACTCACCAAAGGCAAAAGGACCCAACATACTGATAACTACTAGCAAGGTAACAATTTTTTTTGATTTTTCATAAAAGACACTAAAGCAAAAACTGAAAGGTAAACTAACAAGACTAAAAAGCAAAGATAAAAGATAGTGTGCAACTCCCCTATCTTGAAGAGTGGAGTCCCCGGCAACGGCGCCAAAAATTTGCTTGATACACGAGATAGCTTCTCGTCCCTCGTTGGTTACCCCAAGTGGAAGGTGAGATGCAGATAGCAGCAAGTTTCCCTTAGCAAAAATGCTAAGGTTAAAGTATCGAACCCGTAGGACTCCTGGGTCAACAAGTAGGTGGTGAAGTGAACAACTAGCGCCGTTGACAATTTAAGGATTGCTAACTTCACCTGGACCTGCACACACACAGATAGCTTTGCTCCCAACAAGTACAGAGGAGTTGTCAATCCCTCCGGCCTTGTCGTTTACAAATGATAAAACACACGGGATAATAATGATAGATAGTGGTAGCAACTGAAAAGTAAATACTGAAAGTAAATTTATAGCGTAAACAGTGGTGGAAGTATGGACCGGATCTCATGATGTTCACTAGTGATGTCTCTCTCCCAAAAGACGATAAAATAGCCATGCGAGGTAAACAAATTACAGCTGGGCAATTGACATGATTATGTGCGCAAACCAATGCTAATTATGCAAAACAGAAAGGAAGAGGCTCAAAAGCACGGGCGGTATGCCAAGACAAGTAGACCGAAATCCATATGCATCTACCCACTAATCATCCACCTTGAGATATCTATCCAGAACATCTCGCTGGTACTAAGTTGCGAATCCCACCCAAAGTGTAAACTCAAAGCAACGGACAACTGCATTAAAGAACTTTGCGTAAAGTAAACAATCCTTGCACCCGCAAGTACAAGCACCGTTGTTTTCCCCCTTGTGGCAACATCACATCCCCTAGACTCATGTTTCTGTCACTCAAGCTAGTCATCGGAGGGCATGAACCCACAATCATGCATAACGCTCCCTCTTGGAGTCACTACCTACTACTTGGCCAAAGCAATAAACAACAACGGAGAACATGCAAGAGTTACTCAAGAACATAAATATAAAAGAAGATAATCAAATATATAACTTAATCACAATCTGAACATAATCTCATAATCCATCGGATCCCAGCAAACTCAGCATAGCAACAGCAGAAATATTACATATGTGCCTCGATCATGTAGGGCAGCTCACGAGGTCTAATCAATGAAGAACAAAGAGTGGAGGAGAACATCACATAGCTACTGATCATGGACCCATGGTCCAAGGTGGACTACTCACGGTTCATCCAGGAAGCATCCATGGTGGTGGAGAAGCTTCCGGAGGTGATTCCTCCCTCCGGCAGGGTGCCGGGAAGAGGTCTTCTGGTGCTCCCGATCTTCGAAGTGCGACGGCGGCGGAACAGAGGAGACATCGCGAAAAAGGGTTCCGCCCCCGTGGGTTTCTCATCACGGGGAATAAATAGGCGAAAGGGGGCAGCCAGAGGTGGGCCAGGGGCTCCAGGCGCCCCCCTAGAGCGGCCAGGGGCCTGGCCGCGCCCTCTGGCCGCCTCGGCCCCCTGGCTCCCCTCTGGCCCCTCCTGGGCTCTTCGCGAAGCTTCTGGTACGCTGATTTTTCCTATATTTTCCCAGAATTTTTCTGGTACTTTTAAAAAGTGGGAAACCTGAAATAGAAAAACAACAGAAAAAAGGAACTGGCACTGGGGTGCACTAAGTTAATAGGTTAGTACAAATATGATCAAAAGTGTATGTAAGTTCATCAATATCATAGCAATATCACACAAAAGAGGCATGGAGCAAGCAGAAAGTATAGATACGTTTTGGACGTATCATACGCCAAAATAAGTAGACCGAAATCCAACTGCATCTACTACTGATCATCCACCTTGAGATATCTATCCAGAACATCTCGCTGGTATTAAGTTGCGACCCCACCCAAAGTGTAAACCCAAAGCAACAGGCAACTGCATTAAAAAGAACTTTGCGTAAAGTAAACAATCCTTGCAACCGCGCTTACAAGCACCGTTGTTTTCCCCGTTGTGGCCACAACACATCTCCTAGAATCATGTTTCTGTCACTCAAGCGTGTCATCAGGGGGCATGTACCCACAATCGAGCATAACGTTCCCTCTTGGAGTTACTACCTACCACTTAGCCAAAGCAATAAACAACAACGAAGAACATGCAAGAATTACTTAGAAACAAAAATATAAGAGATAAAAACCAAATATATTACTCTATCACGATCTGAACATAATCTCATAATCCATCAGATCCCATCAAACTCAGCATAGCAACAACAAAAGAATTACATATGTGCCTTGATCATGTAGGGCAGCTCACGAGGTCTAAACCATGAAGAACAAAGAGGGGAGGAGAACACCACATAGCTACTGATCACGGACCCATGGTCCAAGGTAGACTACTCACGACACATCCGGGAAGCGTCCATGGTGGAGGAGAAGCTCCCGGAGGTCGATCCTCCCTCCGGCAGGGTGCCGGGAAGGGTCCTGAGGGTGCTCCCAATCTTGGAAGCGCGGCGGTGGCGGAACAGAGGCGAGATTGCGAAATAGGGTTCTTTCTTCGGAAGTGTCCTGTGGCGGAGAATAAATAAGCGAAGGGGGCAACCAGGGGGGCCAATAGGGGTCCAGGCGCCCCCTGGGCACCTGGTGGTGGCCCTTGGGCCTCCTTCGGGGTTCTGGAGGCTTCCAACACGCTGATTTTTTATCTGTTTTTTCCCGGATTTTTGGAGCACTTTTTATATGGGGAAAAACTGAAATAGAAAAACAGCAGAAAACAGGAACTGGGACTGCGTGCACTGGGTTAGTAGGTTAGTCCAAATATGATAAAAAATGTATGAAAGTGTATTTAGATTATAGCAATATCACACAAAACATGCATGGAGCGAGCAGAAATTATCGATACGTTTGAGACGTATCAACATCCCCAAGCTTAATTCCTGCTCGTCCTCGAGTAGGTAAATGATAATAGACATAATTTCTGTGGTGACATGCTAGCAACCATATAAGAACTTTGAAAAGTAAAGCAATCAAGGTATGTAATTCAATTCAAGTCATAACATGCAAGAGTCTATATTAGCATTGAAAGAAGCAACAAAAGAACATTAGGTGCAAGAGCTCTCGCTGTCCGTGACTCGAATGTCTCCAAATGGTGTTTGCGTGCAAGAAGGGGGATAGGGAATACGAGAAGAAAAATTATTTTTGTTGAGAACTCAATCTACTAAAGTTTCACACTTGGTCTTCTTTGGAATCTTATCTTGACTCGTCCCAAGACCACTAGCCAGGTACAAGTCAATTTGATCCACTCCTTTTCTATATTTTGAGCACTCATGCAATGGATGAGCGTAAGCATGAGAGTTGACACTTAGGATGGCAAAGAGAGAGATATGGTGGAGGAGAAAGAAAAAAAAGGTGAGAAAGGCTCACATCAATGAGGAAAATCATAGGCGAGAAGGCCAAATGATAGATATGATGTGAGGAGTAGGGATTGCCATGCAACTGATCCACATACGAGCTAAGAAAATCTCTCCAATGGAACTAGTGGGGGTGCATCGAACTTGCTCGCTCATGAAGACCTAGAGCTCGTTTGAGGAGGCTCATCCTTGGAATATGCAAGCCAAGTTCTATAGTGTGAAGGTCCCCACATAGCTATATGCATAAATGATCATCTCTATGGAGCACAAAGATATAGAGGGAGTACGAGTGTGGATCTTTCAAAAGGAATAGTATTGTTGCCCCTTTCTCTCTTTTTATTTCTTGTTATTTTTTTTCTTTTTTTTGTATTTTTCTGGTGGCCTCAATGGCTCTTTGTATTTAACTCTCATTTGTCCTCTTTGAGATCTTTTAATTTTGTCCACTTTGGAATCTTTTCCTCACTTAAGGGAAACACTCTATTTTACAAGAAGGTATAGAAGATATTCACACTTTACAAAGTACTCAACAGAAAGAAGATGTAGCTAACATGATGTATGCAAATGTATGCCTCTGCCAGTGTAGCAGGAACATGTATGACATGAAGATCAAGTCATGAGAAGGTGTATGTTGCATGGCAATATATCTCGGAAATACTATGGAAATGCCTTGATAGGTAGGTATGGTGGCTGTTTTGAGGAAAGATATAAGGAGGTTTATGATGACAGAGCGTATCGTGCCAAGGGTTTGGATGCACCGGTGAGGTGGACGCCAACTCTCTGAGTGAGAAGAGGGCAATGCACGGTACCGAAGAGGCTAGCAAATGTGAGGAGGTGGAAGTGTCAACTTTCAATACTTACATTAGTCCGAAGAACTCATGCACTTATTATCGATAACTCTCAATCTAATGAGGGGGATCACGAAGAGACAAGTACCCCGAGGAGGAGTGTATGGGGTTTTGGTTATACTTGCGCATCCTCGACTCATGGTACGTCAGGTACAAGTCAATTTGATCCACTCCTTTTCGATATTTTGAGCACTCATGCAATGGATGAGCGTAAGCATGAGAGTTGACACTTAGGATGGCAAAGAGAGAATATGGTGGAGGAGGAACACAAATGGGTGAGAAAGGCTCACATCAATGAGGACAATCATAGGCGAGAAGGCCAAATGATAGATACGATGTGAGGAGTAGTGATTGCCATGCAACGGATGCACATATGAGCTGAAAAGCTGTCCAATGAAACTAGTGGGGGTGCATCTAACTTGTTCGCTCATGAAGACCTAGATCTCTTTTGAGGAGGCTCATCCTTGGAATATGCAAGCCAAGTTCTATAGTGTGAAGGTCCCCACATAGCTATATGCATGAATAATCATCTCTATGGAGTACAAGGATAAGAGGGAGTACTAGTGTGGATCTTTCAAAAGGATAGTAGTGTTGCCCTTTTCTCTCTTTTTATTTATGTTTCTTTTTTTCTATTTTTTGTATTTTTTTGGTGGCCTCAATGGCTCTTTCTATTTAACTCTCATTTGTCCTCTTTGGGATCTATTATTTTGTCCACTTTGGGATCTTTTCCTCACTTAAGGGCAACACTCTAATTTACAAGAGGGTATAGAAGATCTTTCACACTTTACAAGGTACTCAAATCATAAAGAAGATGTAGCTATCATGATGTATGCAATGTATGCCGCTGCCAGTGTAGCAGGAACATGTATGACATGAAGATCAAGTCATGAAGAGGTGGAAGTTGCATGGCAATATATCTCGGAAAGGCTATGTAAATGCCTTGATAGGTAGGTATGGTGGCTGTTTTGAGGAAGGATATAAGGAGGTTTATGTTGATAGAGCGTATCATGCCAAGGGTTTGGATGTACCGGCGAAAGTGGACGCCAAATCTCGGAGTGACAAGAAGGCAATGCACGGCAGAGGAGAGGCTAGAAAATATGAGGAGGCGGAAGAGTCAACTTTCAATACTTACATTAGTTCAAAGAACTCATGCACTTATTATCGGTAACTCTCAATCTAATAAGGGGGTTCACAAAGAGACAAGTACCCCGAGGAGGAGTGTATGAGGGTTTGGTTATCCTTGCGCATCCTCGACTCATGGTACGTGAGTGTACACTAATATTCGATCCCTCCAAAGATTAGCGATCCATCTAGTAGGTAGAGTTCTCAACTAGTTTTGTAGGTTTTGAAAATAAACACGGATTGCCCAAAATATGACACCTATCACTAATAGGCTAGAACTCTTGACACCAAAAGTTCAAACATTACTCACATCAATACCTCAAAACTATTGCAAGTTACTACTAAAATTAAATAGCAACCTCAATTACCTACTCTCAAGACAAGACACAACTCAGTGAAACAACCAACTCTCTTAAAAAGATAAACATGAAAACTAAAGAGAGTTCCAGCAACAAACTATAAAAAATCCAAGGCTCTTGCTGAAGACAAACTAAGACTAAAACTAAACATGGCAGTAGCTACGAATAGATAAAGAACACACAACAGCAAAAACATAGGCATGAAGAATCCTATGATGTGTTCTAGATTTTGAAAGTGGAGCGTGTTTCTCTCCCACACAAAGTAAGACGGGGTCTAACTTGTTATGAACAGGAAGCAAAGCTAAAGAAAGCTAAAAATAAAACCTAAGAGAGAGACACTCCAAGCATAGCACATAACGCATGAAGTGATAAAAATATAGTGAGACGAAGGACGAACTGATGATTGTTGATGGAGAAGGGGATGCACAGGGGCATCCCCAAGCTTAGACGCTTGAGTCTCCTTGAATATTTATTGGGGATGCATGGGGGCATCCCCAATCTTGAGAGCTTGACACTCCCGAATCTTCTTTCATCATCTTCCATCGCACACTTGAAAACTCCCTTCATACATAACTCATCATAAGTTGATTAGAGAGGTTAGTACCCTTAATAAATAATTTTTCCCCACCGGATATAAAGATATTCTTGAAGATCTACTATTTCTCAAGATTTCCAAAAGGTTTTTGCAAATAAAAAGCAAGCTTAAGGTTTGCAAAAGTTAGGAGAGACAAAACGTGGCAGAATCTGTGAAAAACAGAACAGGAGGTAGTAAAGAATTTTTTAGGGGTACTTCTGCAACTCAAATAAAAAAACTCGGAACATACGAAAGTTCCGTGATTGTATAGAGCAAGCTGTGTAAAAAAGTGAGTTCAAAAAGATGAACTTGTGATTTGATCTGATTTTTCCCGTCACGAAGACAGAATCTGTTTTCTGGACATCATGTCACAACTTTCACTTCACTTGTCATATGAGGCTATAACTTGGCACAAAGCTTGAAAATAAAGATACAATGATGTTGCTACATTATTAAAAATAATCAAGACCACTAAAAACAGAAGTAAAAACATCTTGGGTTGCCTCCCAACAAGCGCTTTCTTTTATGCCTTTAAGCTAGGCATAAGGCAAAAGAAGAATTAAGTTTTATCAAGAGAAAGAGAATAGCTAGTCCGTGTAACGGACTCAAAAGGTAACTTGACTTTCTTTCTAGGGAAGTGTTCCATCCCCTTTTTGAGAGGGAATTGAAATTTTATATTCCACTCTTTCATGTCAATGATTGCACCAACGGTGCAAAGAAAAGGACGTCCCAAAATAATTGGACATAAAGGTTCACACTCTATATTCATAATAATGAAATCAACGGGAACATATTTGTCATTGAAAATGATAAGAATATCGTCGATCTTCCCCAAAGGTTTCTTTACGGAAGAATCGACAAGACGAACACCAAAAGAACAAGAATCAAAGGTTTCAATTCAAAAATATCATACATTCTTTTGGGCATGACGGAGGTACTAGCTCCAACGTCACCTAATGCATAGCAAGAGAAGTTATTTTATTTAATTTTGATCAGAGGGTCCCAACCATCATCTAGATTCCTAGGTATGGAGGCTTCTATCATAAGCTTCTCCTCCCTAGCTTTGATGAGAGCAATTGTGATATGCTCCGTGAAGGCAAGATTAAGTGCGCTAGTGTGGGGGTCTCTAGACATTTTGTGTAGCAAGCTAATAACTTCTGAGAGAGTGCAACTATAAAAATCAATATCACTACTATCAAAGGTGGTAGTAGTGTCATCTAGGCTCACTTGTTTGAAAACCTATGTTCATAGGAGTTTCTTCTTCTACGGTTGAGGTATTAGCATCACCATTAATAGGTCCAATGGGACCAGGAGTGCATTGGGTGCTAATAGTTTCAGTGTCGTCAACAATTTGGATAGTGGCAACTGTGTGGTGTGTAGGAAGGCTCTTAATTATATCATCTTCCTCTTTTTCTCTAGCCCATCTTTCTTTTAAGTTTAGCCATCATCCTAATATTTTCATTAATTTGTAATTGGATAGCATCAATAGGAGTGGCCTTGCTCTCCTCAAGGGGAGAGGTTCTAATTTTTAACATCTCAACATCAAGGGCTAAGATGTCTACCTTCAAACAAAGATTATATAATTTAGCTAGCTTTTCTTTCACATTCTTGTTGAAGGCTTTTTGGGTAGTGATAAAGTCTCTAAGCATGTTTTCTAATTCAGAAGTGGGGTTCTTGTTGCTAGGGTAGGTGTTGTTGTTCTCATAAGTGGATGTAAACGGTCTAGGATTACTAGAAAAGTTGCCCCTATAAGCATTATTATTATAGTTGTTTCTAGCAATGAAGTTCGCATCTACTTGATCCTGAGCAACCAAAGAATTTAAAGGAACATCATGAGGATCAATAGAGGGTTGCTTGGTAAGTAGAGACATAATTAAATCAACTTTTTCATTTAGGGAAGTAATTTCCTCGACAGAATTTACCTTCCTACCTGTTGGAGCGCGTTCGGTGTGCCATTGGGAATAGTTGGTCATCATCTCATAAAGGTGTTTTGTGGAAGCACCGACTGTAGTTGACATAAAGGTTCCTCCCGCGGCCGAATCTAACAGGTTCCGCGAGGTAAAGATCAAGCCTGCATAAAAAGTCTGGATAACCATCCAGGTAGTCAAACCATGTGTAGGTTATTTCTTAACAAGAGATTTCATACATTCCCAAACTTGGGCAACATGTTCATTATCCAATTGCCTAAAATTCATAATTTCACTCCTCAATTGGATAATTTTTGTAGGTGGGTAGTACTTCCCAATAAAAGCATCTTTGCACTTATGCCAATAATCTATGCTATTCCTAGGCAAAGATTGAAACCAGATTTTAGCTTCGTCCCTCAAAGAGAAAGGAAAAAGCTTGAGCTTAACAACATCACCTTCTACTTATTTATACTTTTGCATATCACATAATTCAACAAAATTATTCAAGTGTAAAGCAGCATCATCTCCAGCACCAGAGAATTGATCTCTCATAACAAGGTTCAGTAAAGCAGGTTTAATTTCATAAGAGGTAGCTGAAGTGGCGGGTGTGGCAATAGGAGAGAAGATAAAGTCTTTGTTGTTGTGACTGGTGAAGTCACACAACTTGGTGTTTTCAGTGGAACCCATAGTAGCAGCAAGTGTGGCAGATTTTTTTGTAATTTTCGATAAAAGACACAAAGATAAAAACATAAAGGTAAACTAACAAGAATAAAAAGTAAAGGTAAAAGATAGTGGGCAACTCCCCTATCTTATCACTCGGAGTCCCCGGCAACGGCACCAGAAATTTGATTGATGGCGTGGAAGTGATAATGGCTTCTCGCCCTTCGTTGGTTACCCCAAGTGGAAGGTGAGATGTAGGATAGCAGCAAATTTCACTTATGTAGAGGATAGGGTTTGTCTCCCGTAGGACTCCGGCGATGATAAGTAGGTGTCAGCGGCGCACCTGACGCGTACCTGCACACAATACAATTAACTTTGCTCCCAACAAAGTTCAGAGAGGTTGTCAATATCTCCGGTCTTGTTGTTTACAAGGGATCAAACACAAGAGATAATGATAACGATAGCAACTGAAAGTAAATATTGAAAAGTAAATAAGCTTGTAAACAATGATGATAATATGGACCGGGGTCCCGTGATGTTCACTAGTGATGTCTCTCTCCCAAAATACGATAAAACTGCTATGCGAGGTAAACAAATTACAGATGGGTAATTGACAGGATTATAAATGCACCGCAATGCTAACTATGCTACAAAAGAAAGGAAGAGGCTCATAAGCATGGGAAGTACGCCAAAATAAGTAGACCGAAATCCAACTGCATCTACTACTAACCATCCACCTTGAGATATCTATCCAGAACATCTCACTGGTATTAAGTTGCGAGCACCACCCAAAGTTTAAACCCAAAGCTACAGACAACTACATTAAAAAGAACTTTGTGTAAACTAAACAATCCTTGCAACCGCGGTTACAAGCACCGTTGTTTTCCCCCTTGTGGCCAAGTCACATCCCCTAGACTCATGTTTCTGTAACTCAAGCGTGTCATCAGGGGGCATGTACCCACAATCGAGCATCACGTTCCCTCTTAGAGTTACTACCTACCACTTGGCCAAAGCAATAAACAACAACGGAGAACATGCAAGAATTACTTAGGAACAGAAATATAAGAGATAAAAACCAAATATATTACTCTATCACGATCTGAACATAATCTCATAATCCATCAGATCCCATCAAACTCAGCATAGAAACAACAGAAGAATTACATATGTGACTCGATCATGTAGGGCAGCTCACGAGGTCTAAATCATGAAGAACAAAGAGGGGAGGAGAAAATCACATAGCTACCGATCACGGACCCATGGTCCAAGGTAGACTACTCACGGCACATCCGAGAAGAGTCCATGGTGGAGGAGAAGCTCCCGGAGGTCGATCCTCCCTCCGGTAGGGTGCCGGGAAGGGTCCTGACCGTGCTTCCGATCTTGGAAGCGCGGCGGCGGCGGAACAAAGGCGAGATTGAGAAATAGGGTTCTGTCTTCGGAAGTTTCCCGTGGAGGAGAATAAATAGGCGAAGGGGGCAGCCAGGGCTCCATGCGCCCCCCTGGTGCGGGCAGGCACCTGGCCGCGCCAGGTGGCCGCCTGGGCACCTGGTGGTGGCCCCCTGGCCCTCCTTCGGGGTTCTGGAGGCTTCCGACACGCTGATTTTTCCCGGATTTTTGGAGCACTTTTTATATGGGGAAAACTGAAATAGAAAAACAATAGAAAACAGGAACTGGCACTGGGGTGCACTGGGTTAGTAGGTTAGTCCAAATATGATAAAAAATGTATGAAAGTGTATCTAGATCATAGCAATATCACACAAAACATGCATGGAGCGAGAAGAAATTATCGATACGTTTGAGACGTATAAGGTCCCACCTGTCGGTGAGTTACGGCTCGCCTCCCCCGCCTGGCAGCAACTCTAGGCTTGGCCCAATAGCGCTATTTAGGTGGGCCTCGCCTTGTGAGCACCTCTGCCAGCCTCAGGTGCCCTTTCCCTTTTTCTTTTACTCCGACACATAAAATCTTTATAAAATTCTTTTCATATCCTAATGAGGCAATTTTTTTTATAAAATCTTGTAAGATTTCTCTCCATTTAACTAGTCTCAGAAAACATTTTCCCACGACTAATATCTGCCTTATCTATTTAAATGACCTTTTTACTTATAAAAGTCAACTTATAAAATTCCTGGACAAATCATCGGAACTCTAAATCAATTGATTCATTTTCTTATATTCCTCACTTTTCCTCTAGTTTATTTTATTAATTATTATAAAATTTTCCAAACAAGTTTTTGGTACTGTTTCCAAATTGAGTGGTTATTTCAATATTTTTGAAATAGGGAATGGAGGGATATGGTTGTTCTCAAATTTGTGAAGGGTACCCAACCACTATGCATACTGAAGGCAAGCATTTGATATGGTGATTGCATAATTTCTTGTTGCATGAATAATTGGACTTGCATATGGCTACCTTGCATGCATGATGCTTTGATGTTGTGTTCCCCTCAATTAAATCTGAAGCATAAGTAAGCATGACTATTTTTATGTCTCTATGTTGGTTTGGACTAATCTGCAGGAAATAATCGGTCATGAGAAAAGTGACAGTGAGGTTGAATTCTCGTGATAACGAGAAAAATCGAAATGGGCATGCAGGGCATGTTGGGTGTGGTGACCTTGTTGGGTACCACCAAAGAATAATATGATGTGCTGACCTTGCAGGAAAACTTACACCTCCCGAGTCGACCGTAGATCGAGTCTTGTTCCGTTAACCCCCATACTGGCTTCGTGTTGCCACGTGTCCCTGTCACAGGTAGGGTATGGTTCAGCAAGTTGCAATCCCCTTCCATGCACGCACCAGAAAGGGAGGCCATGATGAGGGTTCCACTGTACATGGCTAAATCCTAGTCATTATGGTCAGGGGGCATGGTGTTGTGGTTCCGCGACAGAAAGCAATAATTTTTCTAACTAGCGTTTCCCATTGCCCAAGATCTATCTAGTCGTATTACCGTAACAGAGATACTTGCGGATAACATACCTCGGGGTGTAGTCCGTTGCCCGAGAAACGTTCCCGCAAATGTGGTTGATGTAGTTGAACGAAGTTCACAACCCCCTGGCTGTGTTAGCATCCTGTCGGGTGGAGTGCCACACGTGTAGCACCTTGTAGTACTCGCACATGTATGGAACTCGATGACGACCTCCGATCTCCGATCCAGCGAAGGTGGCGGAAGTAGACCTCCAGAACCGGAGTTTCAGCAGCACGACGACGTCTGTTTGGTGGAGAAGTATCAATCCCACTACAGGCTCCAAACAAGGGGAGCCCACCGTGAAAGAGACGATGGAGTGGATAAGACCGGAGAGAACCGATCTCAATTCGGGATAATATTAATTTCTCCATGAATTTCTGTGTTTTGGCTTAATTAAATAAGTCCACCCACCACATCTATATATAGGGGGACGGGAGGGAGTCAAACCCCCTCCCTTAGCAATGTGGGACTAAAGTCCCTTGCAAAGGGGGATTGGACGGTCAAGGGGGGAGGGGGCGCACCCCACATGGGCCCTAGGGCCCATGGCGCCTCCTCCCTTTCCTTTTTCTTTTTCCCTTTTATTTCCCCTAATGGGCTTCTTTCATAAATAAGGCCCATTGCACTTTTTAATTATAAATAAAATGTTTTTAATTATTAATTCATTTAATTAATTAATAAAACATATTATTCCAACTCCCGATGATCCGGAACTCCTTTCGACTCACTCCGAACATCCTTCGGACCAACACAGAACATTTCCGGTATGTCTTCCCTTATTCTCCGGTAACTCCTATAGTTCTGAAAAAGGTCTCCGATAACATCGAGCCCTTAAGTGCTTTACCCTATGGTTCGAGAATAATCCAGTAATGACGGAGATGAGGCCACGGTCAATGATCATCAGCGGGACCTGGATGCCCATAATGACCCCTGTGCATTTCGGATATTAAACCGATTGAACCGTCACACCATATAGCATTCCCTTTGCCATCGATACTAGATTAGTCTGAGATTCGATCAATGACATCCTATGTATGGTTCTATCTCGTGTAACACCCTCAGTTGTCTGTAACAGTAATCACTTTTACTGTGGACTAATCACTGTTGCTAATCACTATGCAAACCATGCCAGGACCCACTTTGCTTTTGATCTTATTCAGAAATGCCTTTTGGTTGCTATGAAAAATAATGTTGCAAATAAAACTTGCCCAAAAAATATACAACCACTTTTATTAAATCACAATTAATCAGTGGGTCATGCCCATGTGGTTATGGTATTTTATTATGCCTCAAATTTTTTTCAAACAATTCAAATAGCAGCCAAAACAACACCAATTGTTATTCGGTTATTTAAAAGGAATACTAAATATATTTCTTTTGACCCCAAAATTTTTGTAGCACTCTAATGATATACAATACTAATTATGGGCCAGGTTACACATTTTACATAAATGCAAAAGGCACTAAATTAAAATACAAAAAAAAGACAGAAAACAAAAAGCAAGAGAAAATGGAAAAACTACCTAAACCTCGGCCCAGGCGAGGCCCACCCGGCCCATCCGCCCACTCCTCTCTTCCCTCTCCCCCATCCAACCACCCTCACATGCCTCCCTCCCATGGCAGCGTGGCCATGGCCAGGGCAGGCCATGCCGGGCCCCCTCCACCTGCCCCCCTACCGGCTCCCCCCCTCTCCCCTCTGGATAAGGACCCCGACCCGCCGGAACCCTGATCTCCCCTCTCCATTTCTTCCCTCGCTCGTCTGTCTCCTCGCCCGTGAAGACCCATGCTCTGCCGTGGGCACCGCTGGCGAGTACCCGCGGCCAACGGCGACGCCTGCCCCACAGGGTTGTCCACGACCTTCCCCGCGCTCGACTACTTCCTCCAGCGCTTGCAATCGAGGCCGGGATCGGCTGCAGTTCGCGAATCGGAAGCTTTCGTCAACCTCGGGCCGCTCCGCCATTGGTGAGGTGGAGCTCCACCCCGACCTCCCCCGGCCCCTTCAACCGCTTCTCTGCCCTCGCGGTGAGCACCCGGTGCTCCATGGCCCCTTCCCTCTCCTCCCAATGCCCCGTAGTGCCGCCGCCGTGAGCACAGGCTCTGGCTGTCGCGGCCATTGACATAGCCGACGCCATGGTTCATCGCAGCCCGCGGTTCTGACTCCAGTAGATGCGCATCGACTCACTCGTTTGATTCCACCCAACGCCGCCTGCTTTGTACGCCGGGGCTGGCCGGCAGCCTCGCCGCCGTGCCACGGCCACAGCCGGCGTGCCATGGCTGGGGCCTCGTGCCACTGTCTAGTGGGCCCGGCTAGATTAGACCCCCCCTTAATCCCCTGTTATTGTCTAACCCCCCCACTTAGTCTAACCCCTTGTTAATAATGAACTAAAAAGAAAACCCCCACCCCACTGACATGTGGGCCACAGCCTTTTAACTACTGATAAAAATCTGTTAATTAACCTACTGACTATGACATGTGGGCCCTGCCCTTTTATGGATTTATTAAAATGACTAATTATAATATGTGTGACTTACATGTGGGTCCAAGGGTATTTAAAATTAAATAAATTGTTTATTTAATAAATAGGGGCTGACATGTGGGTCCCACATGTCAGCACTGTTCTGGATAATGTTATTAAAAATAATAAAAGAAATTATAAAAAGGGTTTTTAAATGATTTAAAATGTTTTAAAACTTTGAAATTCAATATCTTTTAAACCGTAACTCAGATCGAAAAAGTTTATACATGAAAGTTGATCAGAAAATTATAACAAATACAGATACGCTATCTGTAAGTCTATCACACCCCTCTAACACAACGAACATCGAACCGTCCCCCTCCGGACCGACTGTCCGATAAATTGCCCGGTACTGCTAGAGTGCCCGGTTGAATTTATTCCGAACACGAATGTTTCTCGGAATAGATCAACTAGCACGGATACACCCCCCTTATGTTTGTCCGGTACCCACGACACCTCCGGCTTGATCCTTCCCCCTCCGGACACCTTGTCCGATAATCATCCGGAGCCGGTAGTTCATCCTCAGATGAATTACCGCTCCGAGCAACGTGCATTGCACTGCGTTAGAACACCGTTAACATTTCATCTGTCATGTCATGCATCTGTTTGTATATGCTTGCTGTGTATTTACTGTTTCTCCCCCCCCTTAATCTCTGGTAGACCCCGCTGTTGCCGTCGACTACACCGCTGCTGAGTACGACTACTTCGTCGACGACCCTACCCCTACCGTCGAGCTTCCAGGCAAGCAGAGCCATTCTCTTCCGCAGATATCGCCTATCTTTCCGTAAATTTCTTGCACTAGGCATTGTTACTGCTGCTGCTACGTTACAATCCTATTCAATTGCATATCTTGATTTTTGTCGCCCCTTGATGTACCTTTCTTATCCTATGCGGTCTGTTATAATTATGCATATATTCAAAAGTGAGCCCTGCGCATTGTTAGCTAGGACTAGATAGCGGGACGTGATCACTCAGGGGAGTGAACGCGGATACAATTATTATAACTGCACAGGTACGGTACAATGCAGACACCGCCTCAGGCCCCTATCTGGGTTATGCCTAGTCACCTCAAGTGTGAGCTATCAAGGAGTAATCCTTGTATTCCACTCGAGGCTGACTTTGTCTTACCGCCATAGGGTCTTGAAAAACGGTTGTCCTTCAGGTAAGAAGTCGGGCGACCCAACGGTGCCCGCGAGAGGTATTGCGACGGCACAACAGGGAGGGTACGACCAGTGTACCGGTGTGCTTGGCCCCTGATCGTTGGCCGCGAGAGTTACCAAACTATGAAAGTCGAGATCCTCCAGGAGCACACGCGAGACAAGGTAAGGAGACTGTTCACCTTGTTGGTAACCGCAGTGACTTGGTGGGACGACGGGGCAGGCACCGATGTACTGGTGGTCCTGGCTGCTGTCATTGTCCGCGGGTCAGTTAAGTCGAGGCAACGATAACGGTTGTCACGCAGGTTAATTAAAATGCTAAATTGTTCAGTGAATGTCTTGAGTTGGCTATATGCCATGTACGCACTACCTACCCGTGGGAATTAAGAGTTATGGGCTCCTCTGCTTCGTAGTGTCGTCCGAGGACTCTTCAGACGTCAGCAGTACCACGGCCTGCGCCAGGAAGTGGTGTTATCTTATTTGCCGCGGCAGTGTGATTTGTATTTGCTTTGATTTAACTTCACCAGCCAGCCTCACACCGTGCAGGAGTACGTCGGGGTTAGGGTCCAAAGCCCCGCGTACATAGGATATAGTCCAGCGGATGACCTCTCTGTTGAGTTTGAAAGATGGGCTATGAAGTGTCGGATAGCCTCGGTGGAGCATTCCCTAACAAGGTTCCCGCCACCCTGGAGATCCGTGCGTGTAGCGTAACACAAGTGCACCCCTGCAGGGAAGATTAATCTATTCGAATAGCCGTGTCCACGGTAACAGGACGCTTTATGCTGAAGCTGGATCTTACCACTAGAAACTATTATTATTAAATTGTATGGTTCCGGGTTTTCTTCCTCGCGGGGATGTCGAGGAGGTGAACTCGGAGGCATTGTTAATTATTACAACTTATTATTATACAATGCTGCAGCAACTTCTGCTGCATTGTTACTTTATGATTTATATAAACTGTTGGCTGATTCTTACCTCATGCTGCAAGACATCGTCGGAAGATGCTAGTCTTCGATAGGCCTAGCTTCTTACCCTTGCTCTGGATTTCTGTCTTTCAGTCCACTATATACAGCCTCTTCTTTCCGTTGATACAATGCATAATGCTTAGTAGCGGACGTAAGACTCGCGGGTATGCTAGATACTCACCTTTGCTTTATTTCCCGCTTTTCGCTTTGCCTGATCGGCCGCTGCAGCCGATGTTGGAGCCCAGGAGCAGGAGTACCCCGGAGGCGCCTACTACGACGTCGAGTTCCCCATTGACCAGGAGTAGTTCGGTGGATCCCAGGCAGGAGGCCTCGCCTTTTCGATCTGTATCTCTGATGTGATTTGTGCTAGCCTTCTTAAGGCAAAACTTGACTAACTATGTCTGTACTCAGATATTATGGCTTGTATGACTTATGTATTCGGGTCCGCGTGACCCCCTTTTATTGTAATATATTTGTTTATTCTTTTGTGTTTAGTGTTGTGCTGTGATATTCTCACCGTGGCACCCTAATCTCAGCCGTGTACCCTGCGTGTATGATTACTATACACGGATTGATTTTGGGGGCGTCACATCTCGTTACTGACAAATCTTATTTCACTCGTTCTGGATATTCATCCCCGTGACCTAGTCACACGCTGCGCAACTTTATGGATGTAATCTCACCGAGTGGGCCCTTAGTATCTTTCCATTACACGGATTGACAAATCCCGCTCTTGAATCAAAACTCCTCAACATATCTCAACGGAATACCCAAGATACACCTTTATGGTCAGCATATTTCAATCGGGCGGTGGATGTAGGTCAAAGCATCTGAGAAGATAGCAATTATGCATGATCTCACGGTCTAAGGAACAGGCTACTACGTTCTTTAATTACAACACTGAACCTTCATGTTTTTATCATGTTGCAATACTTACATTGGGTAATGTTCATCACTTCATTCATCTAAGTAGGTGACCAAACAGTCAGTTGACTTGATTGTCCATGATCGCGAAACCACGATCATCAGTTGATCATGAACTAGTTATTTAGAAAGAGGCTAACTAGGAACGTTGGTTGTTTCTATACCACACATCTATCATGTTTCACTGATATAGTTCTAGCACAGTATGAAACTGGTTATGAACTTTCTTAGATATATTGGAATAATCACATATTATTTGCCTCTAGACCATATATCCAACACATGGGTGTTCCGGCTGGGCCGAGAGGGGGTCACCCCTTGTTTTCCGCGCGTTTGAATAGATGATCCCATGCAGGACGAGGGTCACCCGCCCCGTGAGTTTTTATTAAGCGATGCTTGGCATCCAAAAAAATAGTGTGTGCTGGTTAGGTGTCTTTTCAACCAAAAGACCGTAACGGGAATTAGTCAGACTTGGCTAAAGAAATCCTTTACTTGTGGGTAAAGAGCATAACCTCTGCAGAGTTTTAAAACCTATTCGAATAGCCGTGTACGTGGTTAAGGACTACAGTCTAGGTTGGTCAAGTGTCAGTCTTAGTGTCAGACTTTGAAGGAAATAAATAAATTGAACATGACTTATTTTGCAAGGATTTATATGTTGCTACTAATGTTGTTAACTTGATTACTATTATTATCCTGAATATTATTGCAGCATGATTATTATTGTGGACTAACCCTGAGTGTCACTTGGGTTGGCTAGACTACCCGTGGCACTTAGTTTTATTTTATTTTCTGAGTATTACTTGGGATGGCACCACCTGGATACTCATTTATTTTCAAGACCCTTCGTGGCGTCGCTTTTAGACACCTGATGACCCACAACCGTAAGGGATCTATTGCAGCGTTTTCGATAAGTAAGAGTGTCGAACCCAATGATGACCGAAAGGTATTGATAAGTGATTTTGGACAAGGAATAACTGCAAGCAATGAAAGATAACTTTTAGGGGTTTCGGTATAAGCAATAATAAGATAAAAGCAAGCAAAGTAAATAGTGCTGAGGAGCAGCAGGTGGCCCAATCCTTTTGAGCAAAGGATAAGCCTAGCAACTGAACTTATAAATACTAAAGCGTTCTTGAGGACGCATGGAGAGGTAGTCATGTAATTTAGCCATATTCCGCATTGATAACATGTTTTGTGTTGATAAGTTTTGAGTGGGTGGATCTATGCTAGCCCACCTTCTAGACTAATATAAGTGCACTCTTATGGTTAAAAAACTTGCAAGCATCCACAAATACAAGATAGAAATTAAGGCAAAGCCTAACCACAACAATAATATCAAGGATTCATTATTCCCTTGTGCAAAAGTGTGCAAACTGGGGTTCAGGTTTCTGTCACTCCGGCAACCCACCGTAAGCATTCTTTATACACAATGCATTCCCCTAGGTCCTTAATAAGGAGAAGTGTTGAGTGTTCGACTCACACAACACCACTAGGAAAATAACAACACAACTTAAATATCAAACAACACATATTACTTCAACATCATATGACTACTAACAACAAGACTTCTCCCATGTCCTCAAGAACCAAAGTAACTACTCACAAGACATAAAAGAGATCATGATCAGAGGTGATAAATAGATGGTAAACAATCTGGTCATAATGATATTTCTCCAACAAAACTCAATAGCATTCACCACAAAGTAGTAATCAACACCGGTAGAGTAGAGAGGATAGATAGTACGAGTTACAACGCAGGTTGCAATTATGAGATGAGATTGGATGAAGATGAAGATGGTGCTGATGTTGGGGATGATGTCGATGATGATATCGATGATGCCCGTGACGATGGTGATGACAATGGCGATGGTCTCCCCTTTCGGGAGGTGATCTCCTCGGCAGAGTCTTCCTGCCGAAGAGCCCTTTTCTTCTCTGTAGGTTTCTGCCACGGAGCGGAGGCAGAACTCCGTAAAAACTCCTCTTTTTAGGGTTTTCGGATGAAGAAGAGTATATAGGCCAAAGGGGGGGAGCCTGGGGTGGTCCCAAGGGCTCCAGGCGCCCTCCCGGCGCGGCCAGGGTGGGGGCCGCGCCAGGTGGCCGCCTGGGCACCCTGTGGCCCCCCTCTGGTCCCTCTTTTGCATGTCTTCGTCAATCCTCTAAAAAACACTCCCCGTAGATTTTCAGGTAATTTGGAGGCGTTCTTCTTCAGCAACTCAGCGTCCACTTTTTACCGCTGAATCTTGCGTCTGCTGCTTTGGCACCGGAAAGTTGCAAACTATGTAAAAGAAGCCAAAACAACATAAGAACATCATCGTAATGTGAAATATATCAATGAATAAGGACGAATTACGATATAAAATAGTGATGCATTTTGGACGTATCAACTCCCCCAAGCTTAGACCTCGCTTGTCCCTAAGCGAAAACTGAGCTCGGTAAACCTGTCAACAAGTTTAGAGAGTAAAGTGTCGATAAATAGAATACAGACAGGAAGCATCATGATTTCTTCACCAAACTCAAATATCCTCAACAGAAATCTTCAACTCATAAGGCCCTTATGAAAGAGTAATAACAATTATAATCGAGAATAGGGCTAAAGAAACTCATCAAATCATGGCAAACATGTCCTTTAGTCAAAGAACAACTAATAGCTTTTACTTTTGCTCTTTCCTTTTATATTTTGATGAGATCAATTGAAGCTTTTGAAAGAACATGCTGTTAGGAACGAAGTGAAAATGTTAACACAAAGGCAGATGTTTGCTTCAGCCAGGCTTAACAAACAACTTACTTATCAAATGATAATGTCAACAAGGATGCGGTATGACAGATCTTAATGCAGCTTTATATGAATGAATCCTTGTCACATCAAGTGTCTGCTCTCTTTAAGAATAGAAAGAAGTAGGAATAACTGACTCAACTTAAAACTAAAAGATAGGCCCTGCTCTAGGGAAGTAGGGGAAACTCATGTGCTGTCCTTAAACCAAACAGAATGAAAACAATTTTTGAGATGTGCATGATTTGTCAACGAATGCTAAAAGATAACTCAATTACTTCTCAGATTGGACAAGTTTCGAGGAACGGCTCCCACACGGGGACGATCACATCCCCGCAATCTCCTTTGTTTATCACTACCAAAGTTTTCTGATTTCTCATGAACAAAGCATGAAGGAGGGTTTGTTTGTTGTATTATCTTTTGTGAGCTGGGCGCACTCATGCCAATTCCTCCTCGTATTAGGGGTTTGCAGATAGACATGCAATCCCAGGATAAAACTTGTCCAACTTAAGAACATCATGAATTAATTACTACTTCCTCATGAGCTAAAATAGGGGCACAAAACAGAAGATTTTGAACATTTAAGGATAACATATAAATTCTATACTTTAGGAGTGGTAGTGGAATACCACGAATAGGAAGGTATGGTGGACTCATATGGAAAATAATGGTTTCAGGGTATGGATGCACAAGCAGAATTCCGCTTAGTACAGAGGTTTGGCTAGCAAAGGCTTTGAGAGAACAGACAATTGATGATGACTTAGATGCAAAGCAATATAAAGCATAAACATTAAAATAAGCATAGCACATCAAGTTGTCTTGCTTGTCAACATAAAACTTCAAGCATAATAACATAAAGGTTTTGGCTATGTCGCTACTTTGAGAAAATCATGCTTGTTGTTATGACCAAAGCTATGTTTGCCAAGATTAAATAAAGTTTTCAAAGCCATACCTTATATAAGGTCAATACTCCCTATAAGAATCATCATAAGGCCGATTGTGTGAAGAGAATACCGAGTGCAGCGAAGGGATCAATAGACTACTCATTAATATTCCATCATAGATGACTCCACACTCACGGATACATAACTATCCAAAAAGGAGTGATAGACCTCAATGCAAACACCTATTTTATAAGATAACTTCCCTAAACATGATACGACTCTACTTGACTCTAAAAGACAAAGATAAAGATAAAGATACCGGGCACTCCCCCAAGCTTGGGACAAGCTAAGGGGATGACATTACCCAAGGAGATTTACTCCTCATTCTTGTGGTTCTTCATGTCTCTGATTATACGTCGAAGGGTTTGGTTTTCAACTTCCAGGATTTCCACTTGCACTTTCAGTACACGGAAATCTTCACAAAGTTGGTTGGTGATGCGGTAGGCCTCGGAGATGGTGGAAAGCGTGCGTTGATCATCAAGTGAATTGGAGGGCCCTGAAAGGTTAAGAGAAAGATCATATTGAGGTTGGACAGATCCCACCATGATGAGATTGCTTGGACCTCCTTGTTGTTGGGCAGTGATAGTATTGACTTCCTCTCTCACGGAGCGCTCCATCTCCGCTTGTCTTGCGGCAATTTCTTCTTCGGTAGCCCAATCAACGTGCTTCCCTTCATTAAGATCCTTCTGGACTTGACGTAGACGCCATCCCAAGAAGTCCTTTCCGCTCGAGCCACAAGAAGACATCTCTACTACTCAACTTTTAGTCCTGGAAGAAACAACTCGAAAAGAAAACACACAAAATCGCGAGATACGTTGCCGGAACAATCCGGGCAAATATATAGAAAAAATTTCTGCACAGAAAGGAAGGTAGCGAGCCAACGTGGGATCGGAGACGAACTCCTGGGTGCCCAGGCGGCCTCCCGGCGCGGCCAGGGGGTAGGCCGCGCCAGGGGGGGGGGCGCCTGGGCCCCCTGGAGCTTGTCTCCGGCTCCACTTAGGCCTCATTTTTTTTTCAAATTTTACAAAAACTCATAATACGGGATTTTTATGGCGGTTCGTGATGTTTCCTTACCAGAATACATACCTTTCCTTATTCTGCTTCTGCTAGTGTATGAAACAGGGCTGCAACATGTTCTTCATGAGTTGTTGTGTATACCAAATCCACATCAACATTGACAGGGTCTCCTGCTATGTAATGTTTAAGTCTTTGCCTATTCAAAACTTGAGGTTTGGTGCCTTCGAAATTGTTAATCTTGATTGCACCTGAGCGGTAGACTTCCTCAATATGAAATGACCCTTCCCACCTGAAAATTAGTTTACCTGGAGAGAACCTAAAACGGGATCTAAACAACAAAACTTTATCACCAACATTAAATTCACGTTTCAGAATCCTCCTATCGTGCCACTTCTTTACCTTTTCCTTGAACATTTTAGCGCTCTCATAAGCTTCACTTCTCCACTCATCTAGAGAAGTCAAGTTCATGAGACGCTTTTCACCAGCTAATTTCGGGTCAGCATTAAGCTCTCTAATAGCCTAGAAATCTTTGTGTTGTAATTCTAATGGCAAATGGCAAGCCTTGCCATAGACCATCTTATAGGGAGACATGCCCATGGGTTTTTTGTAAGCAGTTCTATACGCCCACAAAGCATCTCCTAACTTATTTGACCAATCTTTTCTATTTCTATTAACTGTCTTCTGTAAGATCAACTTGATCTCTCTATTGGTGAGCTCAACTTGCCCACTAGTTTGAGTGTGGTACGGTGAAGCAATTCTATGATTGCCATCGTACTTGTCTAAAGCTTTTCTAAAAGCTCCATGCGTAAAGTGTGAACCCCCGTCAGTCATGAGGTACCTGGGTACTCCAAACCTAGGAAAAATTACATACTTGAGCATTTCAAAGATGTCTTGTGATCAGCACTTTCAGTGGGTATTGCCTCTACCCACTTGTTTACATAATCCACAACAACTAAAATGTGAGTGTACTTGTGCGAGGGAGGAAAATGACCCATAAAATCAAAACCCCAACAATCAAAAGGCTCAATCACTAGAGAGTAATTCATAGGCATCTCATTCCTTCTACTAATACTACCAACTCTCTGACACTTATCACAGGATAAGACATAATTTCTAGCATCCTTAAAGAGAGTAGGCCAATAAAAACCCGATTGAAGAACCTTATATGCGGTCCTCTCACCGGCATGATGTCCTCCATATGGACTATCGTGACATTGTCTGAGAATGTCCTTCTGCTCGTGTTCCGGTATGCATCTCCTCACGATCCCATCTGGACCTTCTTTAAAAAGATGTGGCTCATCCCAAAAGTAATGCCTCAAATCGTGGAAGAACTTCTTCCTTTGCTGAAATGTTAAACCTGGAGGAAAAAACTTTGCAACGATAAAGTTAGCATAATCTGCAAACCAAGGATCAGAGAGAGATTGTACTTTTACAAAAGCTAGCTGTTCATCTAGAAAACTGTCGTTGACTGGAATGGGATCATGCGGTATATCTTCCATCCTTGAAAGATTACCCGCCACCAGATTGTCTGCTCCTTTCCTATCGACAATCTGCAAATCAAATTCTTGAAGGAGTACCCATCGGATGAGTCTGGGTTTGGCATCCTTCTTCTCCATAAGATACTTAATGACAGCATGGTCAGTATGAGTAATAATCTTAGAATCAACAATATACTACGTAAACTTATCACAAGCAAACACTACTGCTAAGAATTCCTTCTCAGTAGTAGCATAATTCTTTTGAGCACTATCAAGGGTTTTGCTAGCATAATATATAACATTCAATTTCTTATCAACCCTTTGCCCGAAAACAGCTCCAACAGCAAAATCACTAGCATCATACATAATTTCAAAAGGTAAATTCCAATCAGGTGGTTGTACTATAGGAGCGGTTATTAAAGCTTTCTTAAGAACTTTGAAGGATTCCTTACAATCTTCATAAAAAAAAGGAACATCCTTCTGGAGAAGATTAGTGAGGGGTCTTGAAGTCTTAGAAAAGTCTTTAATAAATCTTCTATAGAAACCAGCATGACCGAGAAAACTACGAATACCTTTGATGTCCCTTGGATAGGGCATCCTTTCAATTGCTTCGATCTTGGCCCTGTCCACCTCAATTCCCCTCTCGGAAATCTTGTGGCCAAGAACAATTCCCTCGTTGACCATAAAGTGGCACTTCTCCCAGTTAAGCACCAAATTTGTCTCCTCACATCTCTGCAAAACTTTATTAAGGTTGTGGAGACAACGGTCAAAAGAGGTTCCATAGACGGAGAAATCGTCCATGAATACCTCCACAATTTCTTCACAAAAACCATGAAATATAGCAGACATACACCTTTGAAAAGTAGCAGGGGCATTACATAAACCAAAAGGCATACGCCTGTAAGCATAAGTACCATAGGGACAAGTAAAAGTGGTCTTCTCTTGATCAATAGTGTTAACATGAATTTGAGAGAAGCCAGAATAACCATCAAGATAAAAAAAGTGAGTATTTTTGGATAACCTTTGAAGCATTTGGTCGATGAACGGCAACGGGTAGTGGTCCTTCCTGGTTGCCTTGTTCAGCTTCCTGTAATCAATACACATTCTATATCCAATAATAATTCTCTGAGGTATTAGTTCATTCTTATCATTAGGAACCACAGTTGTTCCTCCTTTCTTTGGAACACAATGAACCGGGCTTACCCACTTACTATCAGCTATAGGGTAGATAATACCTGCGGCTAGAAGCTTGAGAATCTCAGTCCTTACAACATCCATCATTTTCGGATTCAACCGTCGTTGATGATCAACAACTGGTTTAGCATCAGGCTCAAGGTTGATGGTATGTTGACAAATAGATGGACTAATCCCCTTAAGGTCATCAAGGGTGTAGCCAATTGCACCTCGATGTTTGCGAAGTACTTCCAATAGTCGCTCTTCTTCATACCCTGAAAGGTTAGAATTGATAATACAGGATATACTTTATTTTCATCTAAATAAGCATATTTGAGCGTATTAGGAAGAGGTTTAAGATCAAACATTGGATCTTCTTTTGGTTTCGATAAAATTCCCAAAGGCTCAACTGGAAGTTTGTGCTTTAGGATAGCAGGTTGTCTTAAGAATATTTCGTCCAACTCATTTCTCTCCTTCATATGCAAGTCATTCTCGTGGTCCTCCATATATTGCTGCAAAGGATCATTAGGAGGAATAGCAATGGAAGAAATATCTTCAATAATCTTATCGTTACTAGGAAAGTTAGTACCACGAGGATGCTTAGAGAACTTAGAAAAGTTAAATTCATATGGCTCACCATTGAATTTAACAGAAACTTTACCTTTCTTGCAATCTATTATAGCTCCATAAGTTCTGAGAAAAGGTCTACCGAAAATAATTGGACAAAATTGTCCCTTACTGAACCAAGTACTAGAAAGTCGGTAGGATATTTTACCTTTCCGCATAATACTTCAACGTCTCTCACAATTCCAATAGGAGAGATAGTTGCTCTGTTTTCAAGGTGAATAGTAACATCAACTTCTTCAAGTTCACAAGGTGAAATCTCACCCATGATCTCTTGATAAAGTGAATACGGGATAGCACTAGCACTCGATCCCAAATCGCATAGCCCATAATAATTGTGATCTCCTATTTTAACAGATACTACAAGAGTACCTGAAATTGGGCCTTTATTCTTGGCTGTGACAAGGTTAGTGGAAACAACACAAAAATTTATATTGGAATCTAAAGCATCATTAGTAACAAGATCCTTAACCAATGCAACTTGAGGATCGACCTTGATCTGGTCCTCAGGCTCATCAATTCTTCTCTCACTTTTATTTAATATGCCTGTCACAAAAGAGTGCTCCCTTATCCTTGCGGGAAAAGGGGGCTTTTCATATATAACTGCAGGCAAAATAGGGTCAGCAACATGAATATCAATAGGTAATTCTTTGAAGGGTTTATGATGCTGATCCTTCTTCTTCTTAGAAGAGTCAATATGAGAGGCAAAGTCCTTACAGAAATCAATCATTAGATGGGAATCAAGACCAATCTTAGAGCAAAAGGTATTAAAGTAATCAGTTTTCACATAGCTCTCTATAAAATCATGCTCATAATTTATTGTGGGTTCAATACCTTTCTCTATTTCCCAATCTTCGGTATTCTTCTGGATCCTTTCAATGAGATCCCATCTTTCTTCAACGCTTTTCGTCTGAAATACCCCACTAGAGGAAGCATCCAACATCTCCTTATCCTGACGAGAAAGTCTAGCATAAAAATCTGTAAGTATAATTTCCTTGGGGAGCTCATGAATATGACATTTGAGCATTAGGGATTTCAATCTCCCCCAAGCTTGAGCAATGCTTTCTCCGTCATGAGACCTAAAGTTATAGATGTAGTTTCTGTCTCGATGAATTTCATGAAGAGGATAAAACTTGGTATAAAAGAGAGACATAAGCTCTTGCCAATCAAGCAAATGTGAGTTATCGAGAAGCTTATACCAATCTGAAGCTTTATCTATAAGCGATACGGAGAACAATTTCCTCATGACAAACTCCATTGATACACCTGCAAGCTTAAATAGTGAACATAGTTGTGACAAATATAGCAAGTGTTCACCGGTATGTCTGTCTCCTGCATAACGATTAGCCAAAACACAATCGATAATACCAGCTGGTATTTTATAAGGCACAATTTCAGTAGGGGGAGGAACAACCACCACAGATGTGGGGCGCTTCCCTGCAAGCAACGATCCAATAGTTAGGTTGTCCATATGGACAAAGAGCAAAAACAGCAAAATAAAAACAACAATATAAAAATTTCCTTACTAGCTTCACTTACCAATCGTGCTATGCTCCTCGACAACGGCGCCAGAAAACGGTACTTCATGACCCACAACCGTAATGGATCTATTGCAGCGTTTTCGATAAGTAAGAGTGTCGAACCCAACGAGGAGCGAAAGGTATTGATAAGTGATTTTGGACAAGGAATAACTGCAAGCACTGAAAGATAACTTTTTAGGGGTTTTCGGTATAAGAAACAATAAGATAAAAGCAAGCAAAGTAAATAGTGCTGAGGAGAAGCAGGTGGCCCAATCCTTTTGAGCAAAGGATAAGCCTGGAAACTGAACTTAAAAATACTAAAGCATTCTTGAGGACACATGGAGAGGTAGTCATGTGCTTTCGCCATATTCCGCATTGATAACATCTTTTGTGTTGATAAGTGTTGAGTGGGTGGATCTATGCTAGCACACCTTCTAGACTAAGATAAGTGCACTCTTATGATTAAACAACTTGCAATCATCCGCAAATACAAGATAGAAATTAAGGCAAAGCCTAACCACAGCAGTAAGATCAAGGATCCATTGTTTCCTTGTGCAAAAGTGTGCAAACTGGGGTTCAGGTTTCTGTCACTCCGACAACCCACCGTAAGCTTTCTTTATACACAATGTATTCCCCTAGGTCCTTAATAAGGCGAAGTGTTGAGTGTTTGACTCACACAACACCACTAGGAAAATAACAACACAACTTAAATATCAAACAACACATATTACTTCAACATCATATGACTACTAACAACAAGACTTCTCCCATGTCCTCAAGAACCAAAGTAACTACTCACAAGACATAAAAGAGATCATGATCAGAGGTGATAAATAGATGGTAAACAATCTGGTAATAATGATATTTCTCCAACAAAAATCAATAGCATTCACCACAAAGTAGTAATCAACACCGGTAGAGTAGAGAGGATAGATAGTACGAGTTACAACGCAAGTTTCAATTGTGAGATGAGGTTGGATGAATATGAAGATGGTGCTGATATTGGGGATGATGTCGATGATGATCTCGATGATGCCCGTGACGATGGTGATGACGATGGCGAGGATCTCCCCTTCCGGGAGGTGATCTCCTCGGCGGAATCTGCCCGCCGGAGAGCCCTTTTCTTCTCTGTAGGTTTCCGCCACGGAGCGGCGGCGGAACTCCGTAAAAACTCCTATTTTTAGGGTTTACGGATGACGAAGAGTACATAGGCTAGAGGGGGGAGCCTGGGGTGGTCCCAGGGCACCAGGCGCCCTCCCGGCGCGGTGATACGTCCCAAACGTATCTATAATTTCTGCTTGCTCCATGCATGTTTTGTGTGACTTTGCCATGTTTTTCTTGAACTTTCATACACTTTTGATCATATTTGGACTAACTTATTAACTCAGTGCACCCAGTTGTCAGTTCCTGTTTTCTGCTGTTTTTGTATTTCAGGTTTTCCGGCCATTAAAAGTGCTCCAAAAATTCCGGAAAAATTATATAAAAAATCAGCGTCCCGGAAGCTTCCGGAATCACCAAGGAAGGAAGGGAGGGACACCACCAGGAAGCCAGGAGGGTGCCTGGCGCGGCCCAGCCCTAGGCCGCGCCACCTGCCCTTCTGACTGCCTCGTGGCCCCTCTCGGTGCCCCCTTTGGCCCCTATTTTTACCCCCACGGAGGACACCCTGATTCTAGACCCCTTTTCTCCAGAAGCAATTCCGATCTCCGCCGCCATCGCCATCAAGTTTCGGGGTGACAGAATTCCTGTGCCGGCACCATGCCGGGACGGGGAAGTGCCCCCGGATTCATCTCCATCGCCGTTGCTTCCTCCCTCCATGAAGCGGGAGTAGTTCTCCCTCGGGGCTGAGGTTTCTACCAGTAGCTAAGTGTTCTTCTCTCTCTCCCATGATGTGATCTTTGTTGTGATCATAGGCTATGTTAATCTAGGGTGATCCCATGATATTTCCCCTTCCTCTATGTATTCGATTGATGTACTCAATTGATCTTATCTAGTATAATCCCCGAGACCATGGTGATAGCGGTCTATTGGACATGGGTTAGAAGAATATCATCATGAGTGATTTCCTCTTTTGTGTGTGGATTGAAGATTGAGAGTCTCTTGGTGCTTGTCTTTGACTATCCTTGAGATATGTTGTGGTGATTGTGATACTCTCTTTGGATGGCCGCGGTGACATTGGGAAATCCATACATTGAGAACGACGAACTTTGAGGTGTGCTTTTGTAGCCCTACATAATTCTCATCCTCTCTTGACCACAAAGGAATGACATCCGAGTGCGTCTCCATTGCATGTTTTATGGGAAATACCATGTGATTAGACTATGTTAATGTTGTTGGGAGTTGCCACTAGTGAGAGTATGAAGCCTAGGCCTTGTTTCCACCATTGCAATACCGTTTGTGCTCACGTTTACCACTTGCTACCTTGCTGCAATTTTTATTCAAATTTATATTACCTTGCTTTGCCACACCTATCACCCATATTTTACCATCTCTTCGCCGAACTAGTGCACCTATACAACTCCTAGTTGTATTAGGTGTGTTGGGGACACAAGAGACTTCTTGTATCTTAATTGCAGGGTTGCTAGAGATATACCATCTTCAACCTCTACTTCCCTGAGTTCGATAAACCTTAGGTCATCCACTTGAGGGAAATTGCTGTTGTCCTACAAACCTCTGCGCTTGGAGGCCCAACATAGTCTACAAGAATAGAAGCGTGCGTAGACATCAAGCTATTTCTGGCGCCGTTGCCGGGGAGGTGAGTGCTTGAAGGTATATCTTTAGATCTTGCAATTAAATCTTTTTGTTTCTTGTTTTTATTTTCACTAGTTAGGCTTATGGAAAACAACAACAAAATTACGAGAGAGCTTTATGAGCTCTATCTTGAGTTATGACATGAAGTGTTTGAGGAGGAGATCAAAAGCCTATGGAGATTTATTATTTGCACAACACTCATGATAGTAGTAATGTTATTTGCATGTCTTCTTTGAATACTTTTGATACTAATGATATGCAAAACCGTAAGCTTGGGGATGCTACGTTTTATGAAGATGATCTTTTTAGCCCCCAAGTTTTGATGAGGAAATTTATTTTGATGATACTTTGCCTCCTATCTATGATGATTATTGTGATGACACTTATGCTATAAAGAATGAATGTTTGGAAGTGTATCATGATAAGAATGATTCATGTGATAGCTATTTTCTTGAGTTTGCTCCCACTATTACTAATGAGAAGGATTTTGCTTATGTGGAGAGTAACAAATTTTCTATGCTTGTGGATCATGATAAGAAAGTTTTATGTGATACTTATATTGTTGAGTTTATTCATGATCCCACTGAAAATTATTATGAGAGGAGAACATATGCTTATAGATATTTCAATAATATCAAGTTCACTCTCTTTATGTTGAAGGCTTTGAAGTTGCACTTATTTTGGCTTCCTATGTTAATATCTTTATGCTTCAATGAGTTATTTATCTACAAGATCCCTTTGCATAGGAAGCATGTTAGACTTAAATGTGTTTGATATTTGCTTCTTGATGCTCTCTTTTAGTTCTTCAACTCTTATTCTTGTGAGAGCATCTTCTATAATCTTTAAGCCTAGCTAATGGCTTTAAAGAAGCGCTTTCGGGAGGCATCCCGCAACGAATTTAGGCTTTCCTTTTTGTTTTTCTTCTGTTTTTAGTGGTCTTGATGATTGTTACTACTGTAGCAACATCATTGTATCTTTACTTTTCAAGCTTTGTGCCATTTATAGCCTCATATGACAAGGGAAGTGAAAGTTGTGACATGTTGTCCAGAAAACAGATTCTGTCCTCGTGACGGGAAAAATCTGAATAAATCACCAGTTCATCTTTTTGAGCTGAATTGTTTACACAGCGTGGTCTATACAATTACGGAACTTTCGTATGTTCTGAGTTTTTTGATTGGAGTTGCAGAAGTATCCCTAAAAAATTCTTTACTACCTGTTGTTCTGTTTTCACAGATTCTGCCACGTTTGGTCTCTCCTAACTTTTGCAAACCTTAAGCTTGCTTTTTCTTTGCAAAAACTTTTTGGCAATCTTGAGAAACAGTAGCTCTTCAAGAATATCTTTATATCCAGTGGAATATTTTTATTTATTAAGGGTACTAACCTCTCTAATCAGCTTATGATGAGTTATGTATGAAGGGAGTTTTCAAGTGTGCGATGGAAGATGATGAAAGAAGATTCGGGAGTGTCAAGCGCTCAAGCTTGGGGATGCCCCCATGCATCCCCAACAAATATTTAAGGAGACTCAAGCGTCTAAGCTTGGGGATGCCCCCGTGCATCCCCTTCTCCATCAACAATCACCAGTTCGTCCTTCGTCTCACTATATTTTATCACTTCATGCGTTATGTGCTATGCTTGGAGTGTCTCGCTCTTAGGTTTTATTTTTAGTTTTCTTTAGCTTTGCTTGCTGTTCATAACAAGTTAGATCCCGTATTACTTTGTGTGGGAGAGAAACACGCTCCGCTTGAACCAGAACTCCTCATAGGATTTGCATGCTTATTATTTTAGCTGTGAGTTGTTCTTTTTCTTTTCTTAGCTGCTGCTCTGTTTAATTTTAGTCTTAGTTTGTCTTTAGCAAGAGCCTTGGCTTTTGTTTAGTTTGTTGCTGGAACTCTCTTTAGTTTTCATGTTTATCTTGTTAAGAGAGTTGGTTGTTGCACTGAGTTGTGTCTTGTCTTGAAAGTAGGTAATTGAGGTTGCTATTTAATTTCAGTAGTAACTTGCAATAGTTTTGAGGCATTGATGTGAGTAATATTTGAACTTTTGGTGTCAAGAGCTCTAGCCTATTAGTGATAGGTGTCGTATTTTGGGCAATCCGTGTTTATTTTCAAAACCTACAAAACTAGTTGAGAACTCTAGCTACTAGATGGATCGCTAACCTCTGGAGGGTTCGAATATTATAGTACACTCACGTACCATGAGTCGAGGATGCGCTAGGATAACCAAACCCCCATACACTCCTCCTCGGGGTACTTGTCTCTTTGTGAACCTCCTAATTAGATTGAGAGTTACCGATAATAAGTGCATGCGTTCTTCGGACTAATGTTAGTATTCAAAAGTTGACACTTCCACCTCCTCATATTTGCTAGCCTCTCCTGTGCCGTGCTTGCCTTCTTCTCACTCCGAGAGTTGGTGTCCACCTTCGCCGGTACATCCAAACCCTTGGCATGATACGCTCTGTCATCATAAACCTTCTTATATCTTTCCTCAAAACAGCCACCATACCTACCTATCAAGGCATTTCCATAGCCTTTCCGAGATACATTGCCATGCAACATCCACCTCTTCATGACTTGATCTTCATGTCATACATGTTCCTGCTACACTGGCATCGGCAAACATTTGCATCATGATAGTTACATTTTCTTTATGTGAGTACCTTTGTAAAGTGTGAAAGATCTCCTATATTCTTGTAAAATATAGAGTGTTGCCCCTAAAGTGAGGAAAAGATCCCAAAGAGGACAAAATCAAAAGATCCCAAAGAGGACAAATGAGAGTTAAATAGAAAGAGCCATTGAGGCCACCAAAAAATACAAAAAAATAGAAAAAAGAGAAAAATAAAAAGAGAGAAAGGGGAACACTACTATTCCCTTTTGAGAGACCCACACTAGTACTTCATGTTCTATCCCTTGTACTCCATAGAGATCATCATCATGCATATAGCTATGTGGGGACCTTCACACTATAGAACTTGGCTTGTATATTCCAATGATGAGCCTCCTCAAACGAGCTCTAGGTCTTCTTGAGCAAGCAAGTTGGATGCTCCCCCACTAGTTCCCTTGGTGAGCTTTTAGCTCACATGTGCATCCGTTGCATGGCAATCCCTACTCCACACAACACCACTAGGAAAATAACAACACAATTTAAATATCAAACAACACATATTACTTCAACATCATATGACTACTAACAACAAGACTTCTCCCATGTCCTCAAGAACCAAAGTAACTACTCACAAGACATAAAAGAGATCATGATCAGAGGTGATAAATAGATGGTAAACAATCTGGTAATAATGATATTTCTCCAACAAAAGTCAATAGCATTCACCACAAAGTAGTAATCAACACCGGTAGAGTAGAGAGGATAGATAGTACGAGTTACAACGCAAGTTGCAATTGTGAGATGAGGTTGGATGAAGATGAAGATGGTGCTGATGTTGGGGATGATGTCGATGATGATCTCGATGATGCCCGTGACGATGGTGATGACGATGGCGATGATCTCCCCTTCCGGGAGGTGATCTCCTCGGCGGAATCTGCCCGCCGGAGAGCCCTTTTCTTCTCTGTAGATTTCCGCCACGGAGCGGCAGCGGAACTCCGTAAAAACTCCTCTTTTTAGGGTTTCCGGATGACGAAGAGTACATAGGCTAGAGGGGGGAGCGTGGGGTGGTCCCAGGGCTCCAGGCGCCCTCCCGGCGCGGTGATACGTCCCAAACATATCTATAATTTCTTCTTGCTCCATGCATGTTTTGTGTGACTTTGCCATGTTTTGCTTGAACTTTCATACACTTTTGATCATATTTGGACTAACTTATTAACTCAGTGCACCCAGTTGCCAGTTCCTGTTTTCTGATGTTTTTATATTTCAGGTTTTCCGGCCATTAAAAGTGCTCCAAAAATTTCCAGAAAAATTATAGAAAAAATCAGCGTCCCGGAAGCTTCCGGAATCACCAAGGAAGGAAGGGAGGGCCACCACCAGGCAGCCAGGAGGGTGCCTGGCGCGGCCCAGCCCTAGGTCGCGCCACCTGCCCTTCTGACTGCCTCGTGGCCCCTCTCGGTGCCCCTTTTGGCCCCTATTTTTACCCCCACGGAGGAAACCCTGATTCCAGACCCCTTTTCTCCAGAAGCAATTCTGATCTCCTCTGCCATCGCTATCAAGTTTCGGGGGGACATAATTCCTGTGCCGGCACCCTGCCGGGACGGGGAAGTGCCCCCGGATTCATCTCCATCGCCTTTGCTTCCTCCCTCCATGAAGCGGGAGTAGTTCTCCCTCAGGGCTGAGGTTTCTACCAGTAGCTATGTGTTCTTCTCTCTCTCCCTTGATGTGATATTCGTTGTGATCATAGGCTATGTTAATCTAGGGTGATCCCATGATATTTCCCCTTCCTCTATGTATTGGATTGATGTACTCAATTGATCTTACCTAGTATAATCCCCGAGACCATGGTGACAGCGGTCTATTGGACATGGGTTAGAAGAATATCATCATGAGTGATTTCCTCTTTTGTGTGTGGATTGAAGATTGAGAGTCTCTTGGTGCTTGTCTTTGACTATCCTTGAGATATGTTGTGGTGATTGTGATACTCTCTTTGGATGTCCGCGGTGACATTGGGAAATCCATAGATTGAGAACTACGAACTTTGAGGTGTGCTTTTGTAGCCCTACATAATTCTCATCCTCTCTTGACCACAAAGGAATGACCTCCGAGTGCGTCTCCATTGCATGTTTTATGGGAAATATCATGTGATTAGACTATGTTAATGTTGTTGGGAGTTGCCACTAGTGAAAGTATGAAGCCTAGGCCTTGTTTCCACCATTGCAATACCGTTTGTGCTCACGTTTACCACTTGCTACCTTGCTGCACTTTTTATTCAGATTTATATTACCTTGCTTTGCCACACCTATCACCCATATTTTACCATCTCTTCGCCGAACTAGTGCACCTATACAACTCCTAGTTGTATTAGGTGTCTTGGGGACACAAGAGACTTCTTGTATCTTAATTGCAGGATTTCTTGAGAGAGACCATCTTCAACCTCTACTTCCCTGAGTTCGATAAACCTTAGGTCATCCACTTGAGGGAAATTGCTGCTGTCCTACAAACCTCTGCGCTTGGAGGCCCAACATAGTCTACAAGAATAGAAGCATGCGTAGACATCACGCGGCCAGGGTGGGGCCGCGCCAGGTGGCCTCCTTGGCACCCTGTGGCCCCCCTCTGATCCCTCTTTTGCGTGTCTTCGTCAATCCTCTCAAAAACACTCCCCGTAGATTTTCAGGTAATTTGGAGGTGTTCTTCTTCAGCAACTCAGCGTCCACTTTTTACCGCTGAATCCTGCGTCTGCTGCTTTGGCACAGGAAAGTTGCAAACTGTGTAAAACAAGCCAAAAAAACATAAGAACAACATCGTAATGTGAAATATATCAATGAATAAGGACGAATTATGATATAAAATAGTGATGCATTTTGGACGTATCAACACCCATTTGGCATTTCTTTTCAAGACCTTTCGTGGCGTCGCTTCTACACACCCAATTGGCATTTATTTTCAAGACCTTATAAGGCGTCGCTTTTAGACACCCATTTGGCATTTCTTTTGGATTCTCGGGCAATCCTGTCTCGCCCGATTTTCCACTAACTTTGTTTGTTTACCTCTAAAATTTTACCTATTAATTCTTGTGCGCACGCTAATGTTTGTCATGCCATGTTTAAATTTAAGTCAGCATATGCATGTCATTTAATTATTCATGTGCATAAGCAGTCGGTATATCATTTGTCCATGGTGCTTGCGAGTGCATCCAATGTACTCATAGGCTTGTCCCTGGCATTGTTTGGCTAGGTCTGGATTTCAACGACGTCCACAAGGGCTAGGAGTTTGAGATAGCATCCATGCGAGATAGGAATTATCCAGGTCAGGCTTTCCTATGGGAATGGAGTTCCACCAGAGCTGGAGAACCGCAACCCGCTTCCGTCATCCACTAGTAGAAATCGTTGTTGTATCAGTGGGCCTTTATGGTCTTGTACACAAATTCTTGTAATTGCTTGGAATTCTGTATCAAGGGCGTGTCCATCAGTAACAGTGATACTGGGGCTGGTGATGACACGAGGGGTTAATTTCTGGAATATATTGTCCCGGAAATCCAGCCCCGATAGGGAAGGTCCCACCCCTCGGGTCAGCCTCCTAGCGCGGCCTAAGGTGGGGCCACGCCACCTGGCCGCCTTGGAGGGGGGTGGACCCCCCGGCTCTCCTTCGGTCATCTAGAAGCTTCTGGACTGCTTATTTTTTTATATTTTCTAGGAATTTTCTGAGAACTTTAATAATTGGTATTTTTCCTACAATGCACGAACAACAACAAATAGAAACTTGCACTGGGTAGTGGGTTAGTAGGTTAGTCCAAATATGAAAGTGTAGCAAAACACATATCAATATCACCCATATAAGCAGGGAACAAGAAGAAATTATAGATACGTTTGGGACGTATCAACATCCCCAACTTTAATTTCTGCTCGTCCTCGAGCAAGTAAATGATAACATAAATAATTTCTGTGGTGACATGCAACCAACACATATGAACTTTATAGTAAAGCAATAAAGATATGCAATTCAAGTCAACTAAAAAACAAGCAAGAGTCTATATCAAGTATTGAAACTAGCAACATAAGAACATAAAGGTGCAAGAGCTCTCGCTGTCCGTGACTCGAATGTCTCCAAATGGTGTTTGCGTGCAAGAAGTGGTAGATGGGTTTAGAGCATAAAAATACTATATAGTTTAATTGCGAACTCAATCTACTAAAACTTCACACTTGGTCTCCTTCGGAATTTTATTTTGACACGTCCAGAGACCCCTATTCAGGCACAAGTCAAACTGATCCTCTCCCTTTCGACTTTGAGCACTCATGCAATGAATGAGCGCAAGCAAGATATGTTGTCACTTAGGATGGAAAATAGAATAATGATGGGGAAGGAAGACAGAAAGGGTGTGAAAGGCTCACATCAGTGTGGACAATCATAAGCGAGAGAAAGCCAAATGATAGATATGATGTGAGGAGTAGGGATTGCCATGCAACAGATGCACATGTGAGCTATGGAAAGATTTCCAATGGAACTAGTGGGGGTGCATCCGACTCTCTTGCTCACGGAGACTTAGAGCTCATTTGAGGAGGCTCATCATTGGAATATATAAGCCAAGTTCTATAGTGTAAGGATCCCCACATAGTTATGCATGAATGATACGAAAACCTATATGGATTACAAATACTATATGGAGAAGGAGTGTGGATCTTTCAAAAGGAAGTAGTGTTGCCCCCTTCTCTCTTTTTTTCTTTCATTTTATATTTTTTGAATTTTATGGCCTCATTGGCTCTTTCTATTTATCTCTCATTTGTCCTCTTTAGGATCTTTTAATTTGTCCTCTTTGGGATCTTTTCCTAACTTAAGGGCAACATTCTATATTTTACAAGAATATAGAAGATCGCACACTTTACAAGAAGTACTCAACATAAAGAAAACTAAAAACTATCATGGTGTATGCAAATGTATGCCTCTGCCAGTGTAGCAGGATATGCAATGATACTAGTGTGGCATGTAGCAATCATAAGGGCAATGCCCAACTAGCATGCGGCTCTATGATCAAGCAAAAGCATCTATGCCATGAAGATCAAGTCATGAGATGATGGATGTTGCATGGCAATGTATGTCGGAAAGGCTATGGAAATGCCTTGATAGGTAGGTATGGTGGCTGTTTTGAGGAAGGTTATAATGAGGTTTATGATGATAGAGCGTATCGTGCCAAGGGTTTGGATGCACTGGCGAACTTTGCAACAACACTCAAGATGAGAAAGGGCAATGCACGGTACCTAAGAGGCTAGCAAAATATGGATGGAGGAAGTGCCATCAATCGAATACTCGCATTAGTCAAAGGAACTCATGCACTTATTATCGGAAACTCTCTATCTAATCAGGAGGTTCACAAAGAGACAAGTACCCCGAGGAGGAGTGTATGGGGGTTTGGTTATCCTTGCACATCCTCGACCCATGTTACTTGAGGGTACTCTATATATTCCAACCTCTCCAGAGGTTAGCGATCCATCTACTAGCGAGAGTTCTCAACTAATTTTTGCAGTTTTCAAAAATAAACATGGATTTCCCAAAATACGACACCTATCACTAATAGGCGAACACTCTTGGCACTAGAAGTCCAAACATTACTCAAATCAATAACTCAAAACTATTGCAAGTTACTACTATACTTATAATAGCAACCTCAATTACCTACTCAAGTCAAGACACACAACTCAGTGCAACAAACCAACTCTCTAAACAAGATAAGCATGAAAAGTCAAGAGAGTTCCAGAAGCAACAACCTAAATAAAAGATCTTAAAAAGATAATCATGGAAACAAAGAGCTAAACATGACAACAGCTATGAAAGATAAATAACACAGAATCAAACATAAGCATGAAACCTATGTTGTGTTCTAGGGTGGAGTGGAGCGTGTTTCTCTCCCAAACAATGTAGGCTAGGGTCCAACTTGTTATGAACAACAAGTAAATCTAAAACAAACTAAAAAGTAAAAATCGAGACGCTACGTCCCAAACGTATCTATATTTTCTTCTTGTTCCATGCACTTTTATGTGACATTTTACATGTTTTGCTACACTTTCATATCATTTTACACATATTTGGACTAACCTACTAACTCAGTGCACCCAGTGCCAGTTTCTGTCTACTGATGTCTTTAAGTTGAAGTTATTTTACCCCAATTTTCAGAGCCTCAAAAATTCCAGAAAAATCATATAAAAAATCAGCAAGACGGAAGCTTACAGAGTCCCAAAGGGGGACCAGGTGGCCCCCACCTGGCACCCAGGCGGCCAGGTGGCGCACCCCATGGCCGCGCCACCAGGGCGCCTGGGAGCCCTGGCTCACTTATGGCCCCCCTTTGGCCTATATTACCTCTTCGTCCAAGAAACCCTCGAGGAGAACCCAACATCATGAATTTCCTTCCCTGGTGCCCCCCTTCGGCCTATATTTACACCGCGTTCCAGAAACCCTCGAGGGGAATCTCGCATCGCGATTTTCGCCTCTGTTCCACCGCCGCTGCGCTTCCAAGACCAGGAGCACCAGAAGACTCCTTCCCGGCACCCTACCGGAGGGAAGAAGGACCACCGGGAGCTTCTCCACCACCATGGACGCTTCCCGGATGTGCCGTGAGTAGTCCACCTTGGACCATGGGTCTAGGAACAGTAGCTATGTGATGTCTTCTCTACAATCTTGTTCTTCCATTCTTAGTTCTTATGAGCTGCCCTACATGATCAAGGCATCTATGTAATTTTCCTGCTGTTGCTATGCTGTGTTTGCTGGGATCCGATGGATTATGAGATTATGTTCAGATCGTGATGAGTTATATATTTGGTTTACCTTTTATATTTTGTTCTTGAGTAATTCTTGCATGTTCTCCGTTACTTTTTATTGCTTTGGCCAAGTAGTAGATAGTAACTCCAAGAGGGAGCGCTATGAATGATTGTGGGTTCATGCCCCCCGATGTCTAGCTTGAGTGATAGAAACATGAGACTAGGGGATGTGTTGTTGCCACCAGGGAGAAAACAACGGTGCTTGTAACCGTGGTTGCAAGGATTGTTTACCTTACACATAGATTGTTAATGCAATTGTCTGTTGCTTTGAGTTTACACTTTGGGTGGGGCTCACAACTTAATACCTGCGAGATGTTCTGGATAGATATCTCAAGGTGGATGATTAGTGAGTAGATGCAGATGAATTTCGGTCTACTTGTCTTGGCGTAGTGCCCATACTTTTGAGCCTCTAACTTTCAAGTAGCATAATTAGCATTGCGGTGCGTTTATAATTCTGTCAATTGCCCAACTGTAATTTGTTCACCCATCTTAGCTCTTTATCGTCTTTTGGGAGAGACACATCACTAGTGAACATCATGGGACCTGGTCCATATTCCCACCATGTTTACACCTGCACTTTACTTACTGTATTTACTTTCCGTTGCAATCACCACTATCATTATCCCCTTTCATTTGATCCTTTGTAAACAAAAAGGCCGGAGAGATTGACAACCTCTTTGAACTTCGTTGGGAGCAAAGTTACTTGTTGTGTGTGCATGTCCGCGTCTTCTGTAAGCGCCAGAGCAACAAACAACTACTTGTCGACCTTGGAGTCCTCCTGGATTCGATAAACCTTACATCCACCGCGTAATGGAAATTTGCCTCTATCTACATCTCAACCTTCCACTAGGGGTAACCAACGAAGGACGAGAAGCCGTTCCATCTCTCGTACCATCAAGAAAATTTCTGGCGCCGTTGTCGGGGACTCCAATCTTCAAGATAGGGGAGTTGCACACTATCTTTTATCTTTGCTTTTTAGTCTTGTTAGTTTACCTATCCGTTTTTACCTTACTGTCCTTTATCAAAAATCAAATTTTTTAGTTACATTGCTTTGTTTAGTCAATATATCAAAGTCCTTTACCTTTGGTTTTACACCCGAAGGGGAGATTCTCACCTTCAAACAAAGAGGTGGAGAAAGTCTGAAAGATGCTTTGTATAGAATTAATGATTCTCAAAATAGAGCCACCAAGAAGCAGTCCACTACTATCTTCCTTAGAAACTTTTATGTTGGTATTACTTCTTGGAATAGGTTTATTTTAGATACTGCTATCAATGGAAATTTTCTAGAATCCCCAGTTTGGGAGGCTCTTAATGTTATGGAAAATCTTTTTGGAAATGTCCCCATTGCTAGTACACAAGAGAACACTACTTTAGCCCACATTATGAGAAAACTTGATAAGATAGAGCTAGAGATGTCAAGTATGGAAAAAATAAATGAAGTAGATCGTAGGATTCAAGGGAACTTAAATAGGCTTGATAGCTCCATGCACAAAATTTATACCACTTTGGAGACCCTTAAATCCCATGATATAGGCCCTTCTAGGATTGACAAGATTGAGGATATTATTGAAACTTTAGGAACTACTCTATCCTCCATCAAGACTAAAAAGGTAGAAACCCCCTCAAACAAGGAACCTAAGTTCGTTTACGTACCAAAGGTTCCTCAACCCAAAACCAATATATCTATTGCTAGGGGTGTGGAAAGTGTGAAGACTTTGGAAGAGATACCACTATTGAATAGAATTAGAAATGAAATTTCAATTGATCTTACTACCTTTTCTTTTATTCCTAGAAGGGTTATCACTAGGCCTTTATTTGAAAGTCCTCTTCATAGTATTTGTACTATTGAAGAGCTTTTCGATGACCTTGATGATGGTTCAATTGTTACAACTTGATCTTTTTCCATCATGCCTAGCTAAAAGGCATAAAAGAAAGCGCTTGTTGGGAGGAAACCCAAGATGTTTTTACTTTCAGTTTTAGTGGTCTTGATGCCAGTTACTAATGTATCAACATCATTGTATCTTTATTTTCAAGCTTTGTGCCAAGTTTTAGCCTCCGGTTGCAAGAAAGTTCAAAAGTTGTGATATGCTGTCCAGAAACAGATTCTGTCCCCTTGACGGAAAAATTGGCCAAATATCACCAGATCATCTTTTCGATCTGATTTTTTTGAAAGTATGCTCTATACAACTAGCTTTTGTGCGTCTGTTCTGAGTTTTTTTATTTGAGTTGCAGAAGTACCCCTAAAAATTTATTTACTACCTGCTGGTCTATTTTTCACATATTCTGCCACGTTTTGCGTTTTCATCATTTTGAAAACCTTAAGCTTGCTTTTTCTTTGCAAAAACTTTTCGGAAATATATAGAAACAGTTGATATTAAAGAATATCTTTATTTCCAGTGGAGAAAAATTATTTTATCATGGATACTAACCACTCTAATCAGCATATGATGAGTTTCTTATGAAGGGAGTTTTCAAGTATGCGAAGGGAGATGATGAAAAAAGATTCAGGAGAATCAAGCGCTTAATCTTGGGAATGCCCCCATGAACCCGCAAGAAATATCCAAGGAGACTCAAGCATCTAAGCTTGGGGATGCCCCGTGCACCCCCTTCTCCATCAAGAATCATCAGTTCGTCCTTCTCCATGCTATATTTTTATCGCTTCATATGTTATGTGCTAAACTTGGAGTGTCTCGCTCTTTAATTTTTAGTTTGTTTTAGTTTTGCTTGATGTTCATAACAAGTTGGATCCTAGCCTTCATTCTTTGGGAGAGAAACATGCTCCAGTCCACCGTAGAACACAAGATAGGCTTGCATGCTTATCTTTTTTTTGTGTGTTATTTATCTTTTCATAGCTGCTATCATGCTTAGATCTTAGTTTTCATGCTTATCTTTTTAAGAGATTTTGTTTAGGATTTCTAGGAACTCTCTTGGTTTTCATGCTTATCTTATTTAGAGAGTGGTCTTGTTGCACTGAGTTGTGTGTCTTGCATGAGTAGGTAATTAAGGTTGCTATTACAAGTGTAGTAGTAACATGCAATAGTTTTGAGGTATTGATTTGAGTAATGTTTGGACATTAGGGTGCCAAGATCTTGATCCTATTAGTGATAGGTGTCATATTTTGGGCAATCCGTGCTTATTTTCAAAAACTACAAAAATTAGTTGAGAACTCTAGCTACTAGATGGATCGCTAACCTCTGGAGGGGTTGGAATATATAGAGTACCCTCATGTACCATGGGTCAAGGATGCGCAAGGATAACCAAACCCCCATACGATCCTCCTCGGGGTACTCGTCTCTTTGTGAACCTCCTGATTAGATAGAGAGTAACCGATAATAAGTGCATGAGTTCTTCGGACTAATGCGATTATTCGATTGTTGGCACTTCCACCTCCCATATTTTGCTAGCCTCTTCGGACCGTGCATTTCCCTTTCTCATCTTGAGAGTTGGTGCATAATTCGCCGGTGCATCCAAACCCTTGGCACGATACACTCTGTCATCATAAACCTCCTTATATCTTCCTCAAAACAGCCACCATACCTACTGATACGTCCCAAACGTATCTATAATTTCTGCTTGCTCCATGCATGTTTTGTGTGAATTTGCCAGGTTTTTCTTGAACTTTCATACACTTTTGATCATATTTGTACTAACCCATTAACTCAGTGCACCCAGTTGTCAGTTCCTGTTTTCTGGTGTTTTTGTATTTCAGGTTTTCCGGCCATTAAAAGTGCTCCAAAAATTCCGGAAAAATTATATAAAAAAGCAGCGTCCCGGGAGCCTCTGGAATCACCAAGGAAGGAAGGGAGGGCCACCACAGGGACTCCAGAAGGGTCCCTGGCGCGGCCCCACCATAGGCCACGCCGGGCACCCTCCTGGCTACCCTGTGTCCCCTCTCGGTGCCCCCTTTGGCCTATATTTACCCCCCCCCCCCCCCGTGACGGAAACCCCTAAGATCAATCTGCTATTCTCGTTCTCCTCTTTGTACTGCCGCCGCCGCCGTTTCAAGATCGGGGATGCCAGGAGAAGCTGCCCCGGCACCCTGCCGGAAGGAGGAATCCCCTCCGTGAGACCATCCATCGCCATGGACGCCTCCCGGATGTGCCGTGAGTAGCCCCCCTTGGACCATGGGTCCGTGACCAGTAGCTATGTGATGTACTCCTCCCCTCTTTGTGCTTTCACTTTCGAGACCTCGTGAGCTGCCTCACATGATCGAGGCACTTTTGTAATTTTCTGTGTTGCTATGCTGAGTTTGCTGGGACCTGATGGATTATGAGATTATGTTCAGATTGTGATGAGTAATATATTTGGCTCTCTTTTATATTTGTGTTCTTTAGTAAATTCTTGCATGTTCTCCGTTGCCGTATTTTACTTTGGCCAAGTGATTTGCTGCAACTCCAAGAGGGAGCGTTATGCTTGATTGTGGGTTCAGCCCCTTGATGTCTAGCTTGAGTGACAGAAACATGAGATTAGGGGATGTGCTATTGCCATCAGGGATAAAACAACGGTGCTTATACCTGCGGGTGCAAGGATTGTTTACTTTACGCAAAGTTCTTTTAATGCAGTTGTCTGTTGCTTTGAGTTTACACTTTGGGTGGGATTCGCAACTTAATACCAGCGAGATGTTCTGGATAGATATCTCAAGGTGGATGATTCATAGTAGATGCAGATGGATTTCGGTCTACTTACCTTGGCGTACTGCCCATTTCTTTTGAGCCTCTTCCTTTCTTTTGTAGCATAGTTAGCATTGCGGTGCGTTTATAATCATGTCAATTGCCCAACTATGATTTGTTTACCTCGCTAGCACTTTTATCGTCTTTTGGGAGAGACATCACTAGTGAACATCACGGGACCCCGGTCCATATTCACACCATTGTTTACACCCTCAATTTATTTTCAATTCTTACTTTCAGTTGCACTATTATCTCTTGCGTTGATCCTTTGTAAACAGCAAGGACAGAGTTATTGACAACTCCTCTATACTCGTTGGGAGAAAAATTATTTGTTTCTGTGTGCAGGTCACGACAACCGCCCAATTTCTGGCGCCGTTGTCACCTTCTTGTATTTCTGCGAGTCCTACTGGAGACAAACCTTGGTATCTTCACCGAGGGAAATTTGCTGCTACGCTACATCTCACCTTCCACTTGGGGTAACCAACGAGAAGTGAGAAAACTATCCTCACTGTATCAAGCCAATTTCTGGCGCCGTTACCGGGGACTCCAGTCTACAAGATAGGGGAGTTTCAACTCCCCTATCTTGTAGACTGACTTTGAATCCTCATATTAAAGTGATTCTGCTTCAAAATAAAAATTATCAAGCTCATCTAGGCATTGATCAGGAGGCTTACCTTGAGGACTATCACTTGTATTGAAATCTAAAAGAGAGTGTACCTCTACCAAGGGAGGGTGAGTAGTAGGCTCACACAACTTCTCAATAGGAGGTAGATTCTTCACGTCTTCAGCTTTAATACCTTTCTTGTTTATGGACTTCTTTGCTTCTTGCATATCTTCAGGGCTTAGGACAAGCATGCCCCTCTTCTTTGTTGGTGGAGGTGGTTCAGTGACGGACCAATCTTCGTGGTTCTTGGCAATCTTTCCCATTAGTTCTTCAGCATCGTCTGGTGTTCTTTCCCTGAAAACACAACCAGCACAACTATCCAAATAGGATCCAGAGTCATCGGTTAGACCAGCATAAAATATATCAAGTAATTAATTCTTAGGGACTCCATGTCCTGGTCTAGCCTTGATTAAACTGCAATACATCCCCCAAGCTTTAGGGAGGTGCTCATCCTGCAACTGTTTAAAGTAATAAATTCTTTGTAAAGCAGCATGTTGCATGTGAGCAGAAAAATACTTATCAACAAAAGATTGAGCCAAATCTTGAGGACTCTTAATGGAACCATAGGGTAGTGTATCATACCATGCTTTAGCGTCTTCCTTAAAAGAGAAAAGAAGAAGCTTAGTCACATAAAAGTTTCGTATCTTCTCATCGGTAGTAAACAAGCTACCCAACTCGGTGAGGTTGGTTAGGTGTGCAATAGCATCATCATTTTCTCTGCCATAAAAGGGGCCAGCTTCAACTGTAGATATAAGTGAAAGATCATCAGGGAAATCATAATCAGGATCATAGATGCATATAGGAGACGTAGAAAATTCAGGATCAGGAGTAACTTTTTTCTTCATGGAGTGTTTTTCAAGTAGCTTCTTAACAGCACCAGGGTCAGAGTCGGCACACTCTGTAAGTTCCCTGCATAAATCATCATCAAGAATAATATAATCATCCTCAAGGAGTCGCTCCTTGATTTTATCCAAGTCTGGGTAACCAAAGGCTTTGCAAGTGGGAAAATAGGTAGCAGGATTTTCAGTCTCAAACTGTGCCACAACCTTAGCAATTTGAGATTCAAGATAGCGACTAAGAAAACCAATTTCATCAAAAGTATCGGACATAGTAACAGACTTAGTAGAAGCAGCATGTGGTGGTGGTGGTGAAGCAAACTTACTTAGGCTGCTCCCAATGCTCCACCTTTGATGGGTGCTAAGCATGCCAACAAGGCAAAAATCCTATGTGGCACCCTAATTAAGAGGAGTGAGGGGAGTTTGGTGTCCCCAGAAGGACACGGTTCTAGTCATGGGAACCTAGGCAAAACATTAAAAATGGAGAAAACTAGCCTATGCATGCAAGACTTTAGTTGCTAAACCATTAAATGAGAAAAACTTAGCAACAACAAGCTAAGCACCAATGCATTGTAGACTATGGTTGCTTAGCACATTTAATACTTCTAGCACCTCACTTAGCAACTTTGCATTGGAGGAAGCCTGATAACTGAAGGTGAATCAAGTGTAGCACAAGTGCTCAGAACAATACCTTTTCTTGTAGTGGATGGTAAGATCGGAACCTTGGGTATCCTTTCTTACCCATAGTGGATAAAGTGCAGCAGGAAGAATACTTAAAGTAGACTTGTAAATAAATCTATGCTCCCCGGCAACGGCGCCAGAAAACAGTACTTGATGACCCTCAACTATAGGGGTTCGAGATAGTCTTCGCGGGTAAGATAACCCAATTTATTGATACGACAAAGCCAAAGCATATTTATAAGCTTTAACAGTTGAGTTGTCAATTCAACCGCACCTGAAATATAATTGCTTGAAACAAAATATTAATAGCAACGGTGATATGGAAGTGATAGTGGCAACAGTGAAAGTAAAACAACAAAAGTAAACAACTAGTAACCAGCAGGATTAAAACACTATAGTCTAGGGAGATGGATGGTTGGGCGCTGCTTGGATGAGACATGTAATATATTCTCACACGGGGCAAGGCACACAGAAAAGCAAGGATCATCTAAGAAAATATCAAACATTAGGCATGTATCCCGTAGGTAGTTGTACGTGCTTGCAATAAGAACTTGCACACCATCTTTTGTCCTACCATCCCGCTACAAACGGGGCCAAAAGGAACTTATGGGATTAAGGTGCTCTTGTCAAAGAGCACCGAAACAAAGCATGAACACTCAATGGATACATGAAATCCTCAAATTATAGTCCATCCCCTTCGGTGTCCCAAGCTGTCACCTTTGCGATCGCCGGTTCCGGACCATAATAGGTGCATACAACTCATAGATAGGATCAAGAACACAAATAAAATCATGAAAACACAAGTGGTTCAGATATGAAAACATGGCACTCGGGTCCAAAGTGACAAGAATTAAGAGCAACAAGTTGTAGAAAAGATGATAAACACCATACTAGATGCTAGGCAACATGCCCCCAACAATCTGACGAACTATTACATGATCTAACTCATCCAATCCCTACCATCCCCTTTGCCTACAGCAGGTAATTACTCACACATCAAAGGATAAGTCATGGAGCGATGATGGAGTAGCGACGGTGATGATGATGGCGATGATCTCCCCTCACCGGAGGCCAAAACAGCCTCCAGATTAGCCCTCCCGGAGAAGAACAGAGGGTGGCAGTGGCTCCGCGATGGAAACTGGGAAAACGACTTCTGTTCTGGGGTTTCCTCGCGACGAGATTAAATAGGGGTCTTGGTAGGGCACCATACGGGGGACGACCCACCCAGGCGGCCTTCCGGCGCGGCCAGGGGTGGTGTCGCGCCAGCAGGGCGCCTGCCCCCCCCCCCCCCGGCTGCCCTCTGGCCATACTTCTGGCTCTGGGTCCCTCCCGGTGCGTGAATTTTCTATGATTTTTCCTGGAATTTTCTGAGACACCTAAAAATCCATATTCCTGCACATAAGAAAACCATACAGGCAGCTCTGCTGAAAACATCGTCATTCCGGGTTAGTTTAGTTCAAATCATGCAAGAATGAGGCCAAAACAATAGCAAAAGTGTTTGGAAAAGTAGATACGTTTGAGATGTATCAGGGGGCGCTATGGGCCTTGGGCCCATGAGGGGTGCGCCCCCACCCCCTTGTCCGGCCACCTCTCCCCTAGCAAGGGATTAGTCCCACATTGCTAAGGGAGAGGGGTTGACTCCCTTCCCCCCTCATATATAGATGAGGAGAGTGCACTTATTTAATTAAGCCGAAAATTAATAAATTCCTGGAGAAAAAATATTATCCCGAACCGAGATCGGTTTTCTCCGGTCTTCTCCCCTCCCTCGTCTCTTACACAGTGGGCTCCCCTTGTCTGGAGCCTGTAGTGGGATTGAGACTTCTCCACAAAACGGACGTTGTTGTGCTGCCGAAACTCTGGTTCTGGAGGTCTAATTCCGCCACCTCCGCTGGATCGGAGATCGGAGGTCGTCATCTAGTTCCGTACGTGTGCGAATACTATGAGGTGCTACACGTGTGGCACTTCACCCGACAGGGTGCTAACACAGCCAGGGGGCTGTCAACTTCGTTCGACTAAATTAACCAACTTTGCGGGAATGTTTCCCGCGCAAAGACTACACCCCGAGGTATGTTATCCGCAAGTCTGCCCGTTATGGTAATACAACTAGATAGATCTTGGGCAATTGGCAACGCTAGTTAGAAAAATTATTGTTTTCTGCCGCGAACCCCAACATCATCATCTTCCTTCGCACACTTGAAAACTCCCTTCATACGAAACTCAGCATAAGCTGATTAGAGTGGTTAGTACCCATAATAAAATAATTTTCCTCTACTGGAAATAAATATTTTCATGAATAGCTACCGTTTCTCAAGATTTCCAAAAAGTATTTGAAAGGAAAAAAGCAAGCTTAAGATTTGCAAAATGCTGAAAATGCAAAACATGGCAGAATTTGTGAAAAACTGACCAGCAGGTAGTAAATGATTTTTTAGGGGCACTTCTGAAAATCAAATAAAAAACTAAGAACAGACCGCAGAAACTCAATTGTATAGAGCATAATGTCAAAAAAATTCAGATCAAAAAAATGATCTGGTGATTTTAGGAGAATGTTTCCGTCAAGCAGATATAATCTGTTTTCTGGATAGCATGTGCCAACTTTTGATTTTTCTTGCAATCGGAGGCTAAACTTGGCACAAAGCTTGAAAATAAAAATACAATGATGTTGCTACAGTAGTAAAAAGCATCAACACCACTAAAACTGAAAGTAAAAATATTTTGGGTTGCCTCCCAATAAGCGTTTTCTTTTATGCCTTTTAGCTAGGGATGATGCAAAAAGATCAAGTTTTGTCAACTTCAAATGAATAGCGTGCTCGTGTAATGGACTCAAATGGCAACTTAATCTTTTTTAGAGGGAAGTGTTCCATGCCCTTTTTTAGGGGGAATTGGAATCTAATAGTCACTTCTTTCATATTAATGGTAGCACCAACGGTGCGGAGAAAAAGACATCCCAAGATAATTGGACATGAGGGATCACACTCAATGTCCATGACAAGAAAATCAACGGGAGCATAATTATCATTGACAACTATAAGAACATCATCAATGCTTCCTAAAGGTTTCTTTACAAAAGAATCAAAAGGTGAACACCAACAGAACAAGGATCAAAAGGTTTCAATTCAAGCATATCATACATTCTTTTAGGTAAAACGGAGGCACTAGCTCCAACATTACATAAAGCAAAGCAAAAAATATATTCATTTTGATTTTGACCATAGGATCCCAACCATCTTCTAGTTTTCTAGGAATAGAAACCTCTAACTTAAGTTTCTCCTCCCTAGCTTTGATAAGAGCATTAATAATATGTGATGGCTTCTCGCCCCTTGTTAGTTACCCCAAGTGGAAGGTTGATATGTAGCGTAGAAACAAATTTCCCTCAGTGAAGATACCAAGGTTATCGAACCAGGAGGACTCTGAATTCTGCAAGTAGGTGTCAACAGCGTCACATAATAAATTGACGTGGACCTGCACACACAATGAATAAGTTTGCTCCCAACGAGTACATAGAGGTTGTCTATCTCTCTGGCCTTCTCATTTAGAAAGGATCAAACGCACGGTGGAAATAATGATGGTGATCGCAACTGAAAGGAAATAAAAAGCAGTAAATAGTGGAGGTGTAAATAGTGGTGGAAATATGGAACGGGGTCCCATGATATTCACTAGTGATGTCTCTCTCCCGAAAGATGATAAAATAGCTAAGCTGGGTGAACAAATTACAATTGGGCAATTGACAGAATTATAAACGCACCGCAATGCTAATTATGCTGCAAAGAAAGTTAGAGGCTCAAAAGTATGAGCAGTACGCCAAGACAAGTAGACCGTAATCCAAATGCATCACCTCACTAATCATCCACCTTGAGATATCTATCCAGAACATCTCGCTGGTATTAAGTTGCGAGCCCCATCCAAAGTGTAAACCAAAAGCAACAGACAACTGCATTAACAAACTTTGCGTAAGGTAAACAATCCTTGCAACGGCAGTTACAAGCACCGTTGTTTTCTCCCTGGTGGCAACAACACATCCCCTAGTCTCATGTTTCTGTCACTCAAGCTAAACATCGGTGGGCATGAACCCACAATCAAGCATAAACGCTCCCTCTTGGAGTTACTATCTACTACTTGGCCAAAGCAATAAAAAGCAACGGAGAACATGCAAGAATTACTCAAGGACAAAATATAAAAGGAGAACCAAATATATAACTCATCACAATCTGAACATAATCTCATAATCCATCGGATCCCAGCAAACACAGCATAGCAACAACAGGAAAATTACATAGATGCCTTGATCATGTAGGGCAGCTCACAAGGGCTAAGAATTGAAGCACAATATTCGAGAGAAGACATCACATAGCTACTGGTCATGGACCCATGGTGCAAGGGGGACTACTCACGGCACATCCGGGAAGCGCTCATGGTGGTGGAGAAGCTCCCGGAGGTCAATCCTCCCTCCGACAAGGTGTTGGGAAGAGGTCTTCTAGTGCTCCTGATCTTGGAAGTGCAGCGGGGGCCGAACAGAGGTGAAAATCGCGATGCGGGGTTCCCCTCGACGGTTTCTATAATCGGGTGTAAATATAGGCCGATGGGGGCACCAAGGAAGGTGGCCCCCGCCCAGACGCCCTCCCGACGCGGCCAGGGGTGGGGCCACATCACTTGGCCGCCTGGGTGGGGCATCTCCCCCCTATGGCCCCACTTAGGTCTTCTGGAGTCTTCCGATGCGCTGATTTTTTATATATTTTTATTGGAATTTTTGGAGCTCTGTAAATATGTTTAAAAACCTGCAATTCACAGACATCAGCAGACAGAAATTGGCACTGGGTGCACTGAGTTAGTAGGTTAGTCCAAATATGTGTAAAAAGGTATGAAAGTGTAGCAAAACACATAACAATGTCAACCAAAAGGGCAGAAATTATAGATACGTTTGGTACGTATCAATATGCTCGGTGAAGGCAATGTTGAGTGAACTAGTGTGGGGATCTTTTGCCATTCTTTGAAAAAATGTGATCACTTCAAAAAGACTACAATTACCAAAATCAAGTTCACTACCATTAATTAAAGTGGTGGTGATGTCATCTAAGATCATTCTCTTGGTAGTCTCTAAGTTCATGGGACCTTCTTGTCCTAAAGTTGAGGTATTAGCATCACCATTGATAGGTCCATTAGGTGGACTAGGGATGTGTTGGGTGCTAAAGGTTTTGAGATCCTCAACAACATGTAAAGTAGCAAGAGTAGTGTGTGTAGGAAGGCTCTTAATTCTATCTTCCTCTTCTTTATTTCTATCTCATCTATCCTTAAGTTTGGCTAGCATTCTAATGTTCTCATTAATTTGCACTTGAATGGCATTCATAGGTGTAGTTTTCCTCTCCTGAAGGGGCGAAGTTCTAATTTTAAGCATCTCTACATCATGAGCTATGTTGTCTACCTTCAAAGAGAGACTATCTAGTTTGTCTAATTTCTCTTCTACACTCTTGTTGAAGGATTTTTGATAAGTGATAAAGTCCTTACACTACTAGGATAATGGCCTCTAGCAGCGCGGGGTACCCGCAGGGTAGATAACGCGCTGCTGCTAACTCCCATCTACAGCGCGGGGAGCCCGCGTTGTAGCTAACAGTAGAGTTAGCAGCGCGTGGGAAGCAACCCACGCTGCAGAACTGCACTTCCACTAGCAACACCACTAGCCAGCCCGCACTGCAGGTACATTTTTAGCATTTTTATTTATTCTGAAATATTATTTGTTTATACAGTTTTTTATAAATTTCTAGCATACACACATGACATTTATATACAAAATAGAATTACACACATATAAACCACATCATATCATAGACATGCAATAGGCTCATCGATCATCATATACATTTATATATCATCTCATAAGTTTAATATCGAACACAAAGGTCAACTTTTCCTAGTTTAACTTTGCTAATATCCAACAACATAATGTTTAACAACAACTACGAACCAACCTACTCATCACCACCACAAGGTGAAATGAAAAAAATAACAAAAGACACCCCACATTCCATTATGTAATATGGAGAACAACTTTTTTCCATGTTTTATGTTCATCCGATTCACTATCCTTTTCCATCCTCTTATTCTTACGCAGCCATCATCTCCAGCTTCAGTGGAGTAGTCAGTGCTGAAGAGGACATCCCATGCCCGTGCAGAAACAACTGTAAGCTCGCCTTGAGGAGGCATCCACTTAGGCGTACATGCTGCCAGGATTCTCTGTTGAAAGCATATGAGTAAAATACTTAGTAATACATTATACTTAATGTTAGGTCAAAAGATTTCTGAAAATGGACTAGTGTGATAGAATAGTAAAAAATCTTACCACGCTATAATCTTTTACATGTCCTGGAAACAACTTGAGAACAAATGGAACATATGGTGTATAAGATTCGCCAATATTATTCAAGTTCACAAATGAAGGAACACCTTTAAGAACATTGATGAAATCATCTTGTTCGTCAATTGTCAGGTCAAAGCGACCATTATGAAAAGTATTATCAAACATCTTCCAAACTTCTTTTGGAGCATGGAGATAAACTAACAATTATAAATAAGTTGTCAACTTGGGAACCAAGAAAATAAGGAAGTAAACAAGTCAAAGTTGTTTAAGAAACTCACGTGGAGATAGAACCAGCTTAATGTGGTCCACTAGCATCCAAATGCTCTTATTTCGACATGTTTGACCATCTCGACGACGAAGTCCAAGATCAAATGTTATTTGCATATCATCCTCTAATGCATATGCCTTGCATAGTGCATACCAATTTGGACAATCAAAATATGTGCTATTTGGTTCATTAGAGACCTCGACCTTTACAGTTATACCATCTTTCGTCTTAATATTGACATCTTTTTTGGAATTCTCACGCCACTCATCGATTTTGACAGTCGCAGACGTGAGATCTTGCGTAGCAAGGGATGTGCTAGTTTATTATAAAAAAAATTACACGTCAAAACAAAAAGTAAGTGAAGCATGCTTAAATAAGAACATGTCGCAGAAGTTGCATACCGTTTGAAATTCGAAGCCCTCCCTAAGTGTGATGGAGAAGTATCTTTCTTCATCCCCATCCAACTCTGAAAACTTGTCGCACCGACCCGAGTCATCGCCACAATAGTCGCACTCGGGGAACCGCCACAGGAACATAGCTCAGGTGAGAGCCGTGAAGAATCTGCCAGGTAGTGGCCGTGGAGAACCTGGCGTCTAACGCAACCAAGTAGCGAAGGACGTGTTTGTCCTCCTCCCTGACCCGGCGACGTACCACCTCCTCAGGGGACGTCTCCCTCTGCACCGACTATGGCCCACGTGATCGCCACAAAAGAAGCTTCAGGTCGACGACAGGACCCGGAATCCTCACCAAGCGGCGCGCCCCGGAAATCACATCCCAATGCTAGCCCGGGGAGCCCAGTCCCGGACATTGCGCATCCCATCAAACAGGTGCTCTCCACCACCGCGACAGGGATGCGGGCCAGATATCATCGCCGAGAACTTATTTAATATACAAAGTTTTATTAAAATGAACGAGTGAAAAATTTATACTAACTAGCAAATTAACAAAATAAGACAAAAGTACTTTCAAATAATGCCTCATACTTAGATTGGACACATAAGATATTCCACGGAGAGTGTGGCAACGAACCCAAGTAGGATGCACAAGTTTCGTACTTGTACATATCACAAGGGTTCGCTACACACTCTCCCCGATGTCACATAGTGTCACAATATATTTAAATCATCGGCATTCTAAAAAAATAGCGAAAGTAATGATACAATCCCATTTAACTCCCGTTTCGATAAATCTCAGGCACTCGATATGTCCTACTTTTCTAGCACAAGTCACGCCGAAATCCACGGAAATTTTCGGCATGACATTTGCTAAAAAAATTGGGCATATCGAGCGCCAGAAATTTTCCGGAACGGAAATTAATCGACATTCCGGCAAAACATTGGTCACTCATAACCCTGCAAACAATTATCCTAATTACTCAATATGCTAACAAAAGGAAAATTTAAACTACACAAGCACCACACACACATATTTAAACTAGAGGAGGATCACTAATGATCTTGTGTGTTGCTCAAGTTATAATATTTTTCCCTAGCAATAATATGAACCCTAATAATGCATCCATAGCAATAGCAATTTTTCATAGCAATAGCAATTTTTCAAACCCTAACAATGCATGAGGTAGAGGTGGATGTGGGAGTGGGGAGGAGGCGATAGATCTCATCTGGGACGGAGGCGGCGACGACGTGGAGTGTACGGCGGCGATGGCGTCCAGTGGACGGCGGCGGCGGTGCCGGCGTCGAGTAGAGGGCAGCGACGACATCGAGTGGAGGGCGGCGGCGGAGGCCGAATCCGGTGGCAGGGCTGCTCCGCCGGCGTCGAGCGGAGAGGGGGAGAGTGAGGAGAGGGAGTAGCATGAGGAGAGAGTGAGGGGCAGCCCGACCTGGTTTTAGGCATACCAACTACAGCGCGGGGAGTAGGAACAACGCTGTAGATGACTAGGACATCTATAGCGCATGGTAGAAGGGGCGCGCTGCTGATATGTGGGCCCAAAAACCCGGTCCGTTGTAGCCACATTAGCAGCGCGGGTTTAGCACACCGCGCTGCAGATGTTCTATACATCTACAGCGCGGTGGTTGGCACACGCGACACTAAAGTTGTTAGCCACGGGCACACAAATTCTGAACCCATATTAGTGATACGTCCAAAACGTATCTATAATTTCTGCTTGCTCCATGCCTCTTTTGTGTGATATTGCTATGATATTGATGAACTTCCATACACTTTTGATCATATTTGGACTAACCTATTAACTCAGTGCACCCCAGTGCTAGTTCCTGTTTTCTGCTATTTTTCTATTTCAGGTTTCCCCCATATTAAAAGAGCTCCAAAAATTCGGGAATCAGCGCAGAAGAATCTTCGGGAATCACTGAGGGGGGGGGGGGGGCAGAGGGGACCCACCAGGGCCCCAGGCGCCCTCCCGGCGCGCCCTAGGGTGGGGCCGCGCCAGGGGGCCGCCTGGACCCCTGGTGGCCCCCCTGTCTGCCCCCCTTCGCCTATATAATCCTCGTGACGTGAAACCCCCGTGACGGGAACCCTTTTTCGTGATCTCTCCTCTTTTCCGCCGCCGCCGCGCTTCCAAGATCGGGAGCACCAGAACACCTGTTCCCGGCACCCTGCCGGAGGGAGGAACCACCTCCGGGAGCTTCTCCACCATCATGGATGCTTCCCGGATGAACCGTGAGTAGTCCACCTTGGACCATGGGTCTATGATCAGTAGCTATGTGATGTTCTCCTCCCCTCTTTGTTCTTCATGGATTAGACCTCGTGAGCTGCCCTACATGATCGAGGCACATATGTAATATTTCTATTGTTGCTATGCTGAGTTTGTTGGGATCCGATGGATTATGAGATTATGTTCAGATTGTGTTTGAGTAATATATTTGATTCTCCTCTTTTATATTTATGTTCTAGAGTAATTCTTGCATGTTCTCCGTTGCTGTTTATATTGGATATGTGCCCTAGAGGCAAATTAATAAAGATATTTGTCACATATCTGTTTGTTCATAATACGTTATATATTGTGCTAGAACTGTATTAAGCGGAAACATTAATACACGTGTGATATATAACAACCTGGTCCCTAGTTAAACTCAGGCATACTAGCTCATTGGGAAATTGATGATCAAGGTTTCCTGATCATGAGAACATAATAGTATATTGACAATGAGGTCATATCATTAGGAGAATGATGTGATGGACACACACCCACCTTAAGCATTGCAGTGTGATCAAGTCACATAAGTTCATCATTGCGATGACTTAATAACATAGCGACTGAATCCTTAGACCGTGATGATCATACATAATTGCTATCCATTAGGATGCTTTGCGTGCATTAACCGTTACACTGAAACATGGTAACTGAAAAGGTGTATCTTGGGTATTCCGAAGTAGATATGTTGAGGAGTATGAAATAGATCAGAGCGGGATTTGTCAATCCGAGTGACGGATAGGTACTCTGGGCCCACTCGGTGGTGTTGCATCAATAGCTTGCAAGCAAGTGACTAGGTCACAAGAGATGTAATATTCGCAGACGAGTAAACATGTTATGTCGGAGACGAGGAAGAACTAGGTATTGGATACCGACGATCATACCTCGGACAAACATAGTACCAAAGCACAAAGGGATCAAGTCATATTGTTAACCGTTCAACAGCGATGAAGTTTATTCGATGGAAGCGTAGGGGCACATCAAGGATTGTGACCAGATCCCACATGATGGTCATTGGTCAGAGAGTGTCTCGATCATGTCTACTGTTTCCCGGACCGTAGGGTGTCACACTTAAGGGCAATCGATGCATTAAGGATTGATTTGGGATCATCGGTGAAAAGAGAGAAAACACCGGAAATGTACCGGGAGGTGCCGGAAGCTGTTCCGGATATTTTGAAAGGTTCAAAATAATATATATTAATGTTTAAATATGTTTTATTATTTAATTCACAGAATTAAATATAAAAATGATTTAAATAATTAATTAAAAAAATGTGAAAAGGCATTTGGGCCTTAAAAGGCCCATGAGGGGAAGGGGGAGCCTCCCCCCTTGGGCTTGGCGCCAAGGGAGGGGCTCATCCCCCCTCCTAGCCGCACCACTCCCCCCTTGGGGGTTTAGTCCCACATGGGGGAAGGGGAGGGGGTGGAGCCCCTCCTTGGCCTATATAAGGAGGGGTGGGGGTGCCTTTTTCAAGACAACATTGAGTTTCTCTCTCTGTCTCTTTCTCCGACCTAGAGCGGACTCCCCTGGTTTGGAGTTTGCACCTGGTTGGGGGTTTCACCATACGTGTGTAATCCCGCGAGGCACTACACGTGTGGTGCTACTTCATCGTCGGAGGTTCTTCAACACGACAGGGAGGTCGTAGGATCAGAGTCTACGCCAACCACGTTCGAGGAACGTTTCCCTCTTTCGGTCTTCAAAGGTATTAACACTGATTCCTTCCGTTACATACATCAGCATAGCATAGATCTTGGGTTCGGGACTCGTAGGTAGGAAAATTTTTGTTTTCTGCGCCAATCCCCAACAGTGGTATCAGAGCAAGGCTATGCGTAGATGTATTGTACGGGTAGAACACATCTAGGATGTGGGCATCAATTCTCCAATTGTTACCCTCCCACGTGTACTCGTTTAGCGTTGCGGCAATGTCCTGATGAAGCGGCCCCGACCGACCTTACGCGTTTACGCGAGACTGGTTCCACGCTTGACATATGGCTTGTACCATATAAGTGGCTGGGGATGTCTGTCTCTCTAACATTAGCGACGCGAAGACGTTTGCAACGGAGCGCCCCGATAGGGGTGTAAGAGAGACGATTGCAGGATTGGTGTTGTGGCTTGTTTTCGCAGGATAGAAAGCGGTTCTCTCTCGAAACCCCTTAGCAGCCACGTAAAACTTGCAAAAGATAAAGTAGAAGGCGTTTTAACTTTAATTTGCATGTAAGGGGGGATCATAGCTTGTATGATTTACAATTTTACTTCCTGTCTTGCTAATATGCTAGATATGCGACGGTAGCATGATAGGATAATCTCTCTCAATACCATGATTGTATTCTCCCTTAGTGGGCACCGCCTGGAAGGATCTCTTTATGATAGGCAAGCCGTGACGATTGGATGTCATACATACATTAGCGATCGCATGAGATTGGGTTTGGCAAGCCTAGCATATGCAGATATGGCCTTGCTGAACAGCCATACACTAAGGTTCGACTGGCAGGCTTGACATATGTAGATATGAGCTTGGGATACGGATGACCGAAAGGTTAAGCATGAGTCATATAACAGATATGATTGGCATGATGGCCTAACTAGGGAGATGTGTCGTCGGCCGTGTGATATTCGAGGACGATCATTCAAACTAGGATTATGTTAATCACTTAGTAAATTTGGAGATATGTTTAACTAAGTGGGAGTTTTACAATTAATTAAAATTGAACTCCAATTATGAACAAAGTCTAAATATGCGTTTTGCAAATAACCATTGTAGATGGCTGCACCTCGCCCCTCATTCAACTTAGGGTCATTCCTAGACAAAGACAAACTGAAAACCGATGGGTCAAACTTCACCAACTGGTTCCGCACTCTGAGGATTCTCCTCGTTCCCCTCAAGATGGCATACATACTAGAGGTCGCGTTAGGTGACGAACCACCAGCAGACTCTAGTCAGGATGAGAAGAATGTCTACCTCTCCAAGACGGATGATTACAACCTTGTCCAGAGTGGAATTCGTTACTCCATGGAGGCTGAGCTGCAGAAACGCTTTGAGAGGATGGGTGCATATGAGATAATCACCGACCTCAAGGCCGTCTTTGCACCCCAAGCCAGGGCTGAACGTTATGAGGCTTCTGAAGCTTTATTCTCAGCAAAGATGGATGATCATAGCAGTGTTAGTGAGCACGTGGTCAAGATGTCTGGCTACGTTCAACGCTTGAATGCTCTGGAATGTCAGATTCCAGATGAACTTGTTGTTGCTAGGGTGCTGTAGTCGCTGCCCCCTAGCTACAAAGGCTTTGTGTTGAACTACAACATGCAGGGGATGACTAAGACCCCTTCTAAGTTGTTCGCCATGCTGAAAATTGTTGAGGTTGAGATCAAGAAGGAGCATGCTGTATTCATGGTCAACAAGACCGTTGAATTCAAGAAGTCTGGCAAGAGGGAGAAGGGAAAGAAGGGAAGCCCGAAGAAGGGTGACAAGCCAGTTGTCACTCCTCGTAAGGCACCCAAACCTGGACCCAAGACCGGCGTTGAGTGCTTCTACTGCAAGGGTGATGGTCACTTCAAACGCAACTGCCCCAAGTACCTAGAGGATAAGAAGGCTGGCAAGATTGTCAGAAGAGACAAAGGTATATTTGATATACACGTTATTGATCTTTTCTTAACAAGCGTTGGGAACAAATCCTGGATATTTGATACAGGATCTGTTTCTCATATTTCTAACTCCTCTCAGGGGCTACGGAATAGGCAACGCTTGATGAAAGATGAAGTGACGATGCGCGTGGGAAACGGCTGTCGGATTGAAGTGGTGGCGGTCGGCACGAAGCATCTTAGTCTCCCTTCGGGATTAGTTTTGATTTTGAATAAGTGCTACTATGTACCCGCATTGAGTGTGAACATCATTAGTGGTTCTTGCTTGAAGCGAGACCACTATTCTTTTAAGTCAGATACAATTGGTTGTGCGATTTATAAGGATGATGTGTTTTATGTTCACGTACCGGAGAAAAATGGATTATTCATTCTTAATCTCGATTGTGATATAATTCATATTGATAACGTAGAGGCCAAAAGATTAAAACCTAGTGGCGAAGAACACATGACGATGTGGCATTGTCGACTTGGTCATATTGGTGAAAAGCGCATGAAGAATCTTCATGATGATGGACTTCTGGAGTCATTGGATTTTGGATCCCTTGACACATGTGAACCATGCCTTATGGGCAAGATGACAAGGACTCCATTCAATGGAACAATGGTGCGTGCGGAATACTTGTTAGGGATCATACATTTAGATATATGTGGACCTATGAACGTCCCCACACGCAATGGTCTTCGTTACTTCGTGACCTTCACAGATGACTTAAGCAGATATGGGTATATGTACTTAATGAAACATAAGTCTGAAACCTTTGAAAGGTTCAAGGAATTTCAGAGTGAGGTTGAGAATCAACTCGGGAAGAAAATTAAGCACCTTCGATCCGATCGAGGTGGCGAGTATTTAAGTCACGAGTTTGGCGATCATCTTAAGACTTGTGGCATCGTACCACAACTTACACCGGCAGGAACACCTCAGCGTAACGGTGTTTCTGAGCGACGTAATCAAACTCTATTGGATAGCGTACAATCAATGATGTCTCATACCGACTTACCTGTGTCATTCTGGGGGTATGCATTAGAAACTGCCGCTTACATTCTTAGTAGGGCACCGTCCAAATCCGTAAAGACAACACCATTTGAGGAATGTCATGGCAAGAAACCAACATTGTCTCACTTGAAGATTTGGGGTTGTGAGTCTTATTTTAGGAAACTTCAGCCTGACAAACTCGAATCAAAAGTGGATAAGTGCATCTTTGTGGGATATCCAAGGGAAACCGTTGGATACACCTTCTACAACCAGTCTGAGGGCAAAACGTTTGTCGCCAAGACTGGATGCTTTCTTGAGAAAGAGTTTCTTTCGAAAGAATTGAGTGGGAGGAAAATAGACCTCAACAAAATGATTGACCAATCACTCCAAGTGGAAGAAATAGCAATGGAAGTTGTTTCGAAACCATCTTCCGTAGTAGGAGCTGAAGAGAACGGTCATCATGATATTCATAACGATCGTGACATACATGATGATCATGATCAAGATGAAGAGGATCCTATTGTACCCCGCAGGTCATCAAGAGCCCGAGTAAAAACTCAGTTTTATGGGCAACTTGTCAATGCAGTCATGTTAAATGAACCTGACGAACCTGCGAACTACAAAGAAGCAATGGAGGGACCCGAGTCCGAGAAATGGCTAGAAGCCATGAAATCCGAGATAGACTCCATGTATGCCAACAAAGTATGGACTTTGGTGGATATTCCCGAGGACCGGAAGGCCGTCGAGATTAAGTGGATATTCAAGAAAAAGATTGACGCAGACGGAAACGTATCTGTCTATAAAGCTCGACTTGTCGCAAAAGATTTCCGACAAATTCAAGGAGTTGACTACGAAGTCTCTCCCGTAGCGATGCTAAAGTCTATCCGGATATTGCTAGCAATTTCTTCCTATTACGATTATGAAATATGGCAGATGGATGTGAAAACCGCGTTCCTAAATGGCAGCATTGAGGAAGAGTTGTATATGGTACAACCGGAAGGTTTTATTGATCCTAAGGACGTTGTTAAGGTATGCAAACTTCAACGGTCCATTTATGGGTTGAAGCAAGCATCTCGGAGCTGGAATCTTCGTTTTGATGAGGTGATCAAAGCTTTTGGATTTTTCCAAAATGAAGAAGAATTATGTGTTTATAAGAAAGCGAGTGGGAGCTCTGTGGCATTCCTAGTACTATATGTGGATGACATATTATTGATAGGGAATGATGTGAAATTTCTAGAGGGGGTAAAGGAATATTTGAATGGACAATTTTCCATGAAGGACCTAGGTGAAGCTGCATACATATTAGGCATTAAAATCTATAGAGATAGATCAAGACGCCTATTAGCACTGAGTCAGAGAACTTACCTTGAGAAGATATTAAAGAGGTTCAATATGGATAACACCAAGAGAGGCCTCTTGACCGTTAAGAAAGGAAGTAAATTGAGTGTGACTCAATACCCAGCAACAGCAAAAGAATGGCAGGAAATGTCCTCAAAGCCCTATGCCTCAGCCATAGGTTCTATCATGTATGCTATGCTGTGTACTCGACCAGATGTGGCCCTGGCGGTTAGTCTGACTAATCGTTTCCAAAGTAATCCTGGAATGGATCATTGGATTGCAGTGAAGAACGTCCTTAAGTACTTACGAAGAACTAAGGATCTGGTTCTTGTCTATGGAGGATGTGAAGAAGAGCTCGCCGTAATAGGTTACGTCGATGCCAGTCTTGGTATTGATCCCGATGACTCAAAATCCCAGACGGGATACATGTTTATGTTGAATGGTGGTGCGATTAGCTGGAGGAGCGGCAAGCAGTCAGTCGTCGCCCAATCTACGATGGAGTCAGAGTATATTGCTGCTTGCTAAGCGTCAAATGAAACGCATTGGCTGAAGAAGTTCGTCATCGAGCTTGGCGTATTCCCTAGTTGCACTAACCCTATTAGCATTTATTGCAACAATACGGGTGCCATTGCTAACGCAAGGGAGCCGAGGACTCACTCTACAGCCAAGCATATTCTCCAGCGTTTCCATGTGACGCGGGACTACGTCAAGGATGGTCATATTAGGATTTGCAAAATACATACGGAATCCGTCAGACCCAATGACTAAACCTCTTCCACAAGCCAAGTTTGAACAACACCGAGAGACTATTGGTGTTAGATACATACCTGATGTAAACTAGTGTAATTTGTACTCTAGTGCAAGTGGGAGACTGTTGGATATGAGCCCTAGAGGCAAATTAATAAAGATATTTGTCACATATCTGTTTGTTCATAATACGTTATATATTGTGCTAGAACTGTATTAAGCGGAAACATTAATACACGTGTGATATATAACAACATGGTCCCTAGTTAAACTCAAGCATACTAGCTCATTGGGCAATTGATGATCAAGGTTTCCTGATCATGAGAACATAGTAGTCTATTGACAATGAGGTCATATCATTAGGAGATTGATGTGATGGACACACACCCACCTTAAGCATTGCAGTGTGATCAAGTCACATAAGTTCAGCATTGAGATGACTTAATAACATAGTGACTGAATCATTAGACCGTGATGATCATACATAATTGCTATCTATTAGGATGCTTTGAGTGCATTAACCGTTACACTGAAACATGGTAACTGAAAAGGTGTATCTTGGGTATTCCGAAGTAGATATGTTGAGGAGTATGAAATAAATCAGAGCGGGATTTGTCAATCCGAGTGACGGATAGGTACTCTGGGCCCACTCGATGGTGTTGCATCAATAGCTTGCAAGCAAGTGACTAGGTCACAAGAGATATAATATTCACAGACGAGTAAACATGTTATGTCGGAGACGAGGAAGAACTAGGCATTGGATACTGACGATCATACCTCAGACAAACATAGTACCAAAGCACAAAGGGATCAAGTCATATTGTTAACGGTTCAACAGCGATGAAGTTTATTCGATGGAAGCGTAGGGGCACACCAAGGATTGTAACCAGATCCCACATTATGGTCATTGGTCAGAGAGTGTCTCGATCATGTCTACTATTTCCCGGACCGTAGGGTGTCACACTTAAGGGCAATCGATGCATTAAGGATTGATTCGGGATCATCGGTGAAAAGAGAGAAAACACCGGAAATGTACCGAGAGGTGCTGAAAGCTGTTCCGGATATTTTGAAAGGTTCAAAATAATATATATTAATGTTTAAATATGTTTTATTATTTAATTGACAGAATTAAATATAAAAATGATTTAAATAATTAATTAAAAAGGTGAAAAGGTATTTGGGCCTTAAAAGGCCCATGAGGGGAAGGGGGAGCCTCCCCCCTTGGGCTTGGCGCCAAGGGAGGGGCCCATGCCCCCTCCTAGCCGCACCACTTCCCCCCTTGGGGGTTTAGTCCCACATGGGGGAAGGGGAGGGGGTGGAGCCCCTCCTTAGCCTATATAAGGAGGGTGGGGGTGCCTTTTTCAAGACAACATTGAGTTTCTCTCTCTCTCTCTTTCTCCGACCTAGAGCGGACTCCCCTGGTTTGGAGTTTGCACCTGGTTGGGCGTTTCACCATCATCCGGACGCCGTCGCGCTGCCGGAATCGGGATCCGGATCAATCTTCTTTCCGCTGCTCTTCTGGTTCGGAGCCCGGAGGGACGTCGGTTGCACCGTACGTGTGTAATCCCGCGAGGCACTACACGTGTGGTGCTACTTCATCGTCGGAGGTTCTTCAACACGACAGGGAGGTCGTAGGATCAGAGTCTACGCCAACCACGTTCAAGGAACGTTTCCCTCTTTCGATCTTCAAAGGTATGAACACTGATTCCTTCCGTTACATACATCACCATAGCATAGATCTTGGGTTTGGGACTCATAGGTAGGAAATTTTTTGTTTTCTGCGCCGATCCCCAACAGTTTATTGCTTTGGCCAAGTAGTAGGTAGTGACTCCAAGAGGGAGCATTATGCATGATGGTGGGTTCATGCCCCCTGATGACTAGCTTGAGAGACAGAAACATGAGTCTAGCGGATGTGTTGTTGCCACAAGGGGGAAAACGACGGTGCTTGTACTTGCAGGTGCAAGGATTGTTTACTTTATGCAAAGTTCTTTAATGCAGTTGTCCGTTGCTTTGAGTTTACACTTTGGGTGGGATTCGCAACTTAATACCAGCGATATGTTCTGGATAGATATATCAAGGTGGATGATTAGTAGGTAGATGCAGATGGATTTTGGTCTACTTGTCTTGGCGTAGCGCCCATGCTTTTGAGCCTCTTCCTTTCTTTGTAGCATAGTTAGAATTGGTTTGCGCACATAATCCTGTCAATTGCCCAGCTGTAATTTGTTTACCTCGCATGGCTATTTTATCGTCTTTTGGGAGAGAAAGATCACTAGTGAACATCATAGGACCCCGGTCCATATTTCCAATACTGTTTACACCCACTATCAATTTACTGCTTTATTTACTTTTCCGTTGATATCACTATCATTATTATCCCGTGCGTTTTATCCTTTGTAAACGACAAGGCCGGAGGAATTGACAAGTCCTCTGTACTCGTTAGGAAGCAAAGTTATTTGTTGTGTTGCAGGTCCAGGTAAAGTCAGCAACCCTGAGTTGTGAACGGCGCCATTGTTCACTTCACCACCTTCTTGTATCTGTTGGAGTCCTACTGGTCGACACTCAACCTTAGCATCTTCGCTAAGGGAAACTTGTTGTTGTCTACATCTCAACCTTCCACTTTGGGTAACCAACGAGGGACGAGAATTCGTACCATCAAAAGAAATTTTTGGCGCCGTTGCCGGGGACTCCACTCTTCAAGATAGTGGAGTTGCACACTATCTTTTATCTTTGATTTTTAGTCTTGTTAGTTTACTTTTCATATTTTGCTTTAGTGTCCTTTATCAAAAATAAAAAAAATAGTTATCTTGTTTGCTGCTACTATGGGTTCCTCCGAGAACACCAAGTTGTGTGACTTCATTAGCCACAACAACAGTGACTTTATCTGCACTCCTATTGCTACACCTGCTACTTCAGCACCTTCCTATGAGATTAAACCTGCTTTGTTGAACCTTGTTATGAAAGATCAATTCTCCGGTGCTAGAGATGATGTTTCTTTGCACTTAAATAATTTTATTGAGCTCTGTGATATGCAAAAGTACAAAGAAGTAGATGGTGATATTGTTAATCTTAAGCTTTTTCCTTTCTCCTTGAGAGATGAAGCTAAAATATGGTTTCAATCCTTGCCTAGGAATAGCATAGATTCTTGGGACAAGTGCAAGGATTCTTTTATTGGGAAGTCCTAGCCCATGCTAAGATTATCCAATTGAGAAGCTATATTATGAATTTTAAGCAATTGGATAATGAACACGTTGCCCAAGCTTGGGAACGCATGAAATATCTTGTTAAGAATTTCCCTACGCATGGTTTGACTACTTGGATGGTTATCCAAACTTTTTATGCAGGCTTGAACTTTACCTTGCGGAAATTGCTAGATTCGTCCGCGGGTGGAACCTTTATGTCAACTACACTTGGTGCTGCCACAAAACTTCTCGATGAGATGATGACCAACTATTCCCAATGGCACACCGAAAGAGCTCCAACAAGTAGGAAGGTAAACTCTGTCGAGGAGATCTCCTCCCTAAATGAAAAGTTGACTTGAATATGTCTCTACTTACCAAGCAATCTCCTATTGATCCTCATGATGTTCCTTTAAATTCTTTGATTGCTCAAGATCAAGTAGATGTGAACTTTATCTCTTGAAACAACTTCAATAACAATGCTTATAGGAGTAATTTTGGTAGCAACCCTAGACCGTTCCCCTCCAACAACTATGGGAACAACAACACTTATCCTAGCACCAAAAACTCCACTTCTGAATTAGAGAGTATTCTTAAAGACTTTATCACTACCCAAAAAGCCTTCAACAAGAGTGTAGAGGAAAAACTAGACAAATTAGATAACCTCTCGTCGAAGGTAGACAATTTAGCCCATGAAGTAGAATTTCTTAAAATTAGAACTTCTCCTCTTGAGGAGAGGAAGGTCACTCCTATGAATGCTATCCAAGTGCAAATTAATGAAAACATTAGGATGATGGCTAAACTCAAAGAGAGATGGGCTAGAGAAAAGGAAGAAGAAGATAGAATTAAGAGCCTTCCTACACACCATACCATTGCTACTATCCAAGTGGTTGAGGATATCCAAACTTTTAGCACCCAATGCACCCCTAGTCCCATAGGACCTATTAATGGTGATGCTATGACCTCAACCGTAGAAGAAGAAATTACTATAACTATAGAAGCTACCAAACAAGTGAGCCTAAAGGACACCACTACCACTCTACTTGATAATAGTGACCTTGATTTTGATAATTGCACCCTTTATGAAGTTATTCGTTTTCTTCACAAGATGTCTAGAGACCCCCACACTAGCACACTTAATCTTGGCTTCACGGAGCATATCACTAATGCTCTTATCAAAGCTAGGGAGGAGAAGCTTAGGGTAGAAGCCTCCATACCTAGAAAGCTATAAGATGGTTGGGATCCTATGATTAAAATTAAGTTGAATAACTATTCTTGCTATGCTTTATGTGATGTTGGAGCTAGTACCTTCGTTATGCCCAAAAGAATGTATGATATATTTGAATTGAAACCTTTTGACCCTTGTTCTTTTGGTGTTCGTCTTGTCGATTCTTCCGTAAAGAAACCTTTGGGGAAGATCGATGATGTTCTTATCATTGTCAATAAAAATTATGTTCCCGTTGATTTTACTATCATGGACATTGAATGTGAACCTTCTTGTCCAATTATTTTGGTACGTCCTTTTCTTCGCACCGTGGGTGCTATTATTGATATGAAAGAATGGATTATAAAATTCTAATTCCCTCTCAAGAAAGTGATGGAACACTTCCCTAGGAAAAAGATTAAGTTGCCTTTTGAGTCCGTCACACGGGCTAGTTATTTTCTTGAAAAGACTTGATCTATTTGCATTAAGCCTAGCTAATGGCTTTAAAGAAGCTCTTTCGGGAGGCAGCCCACAACGAATTTAGGATTTACTTTTTGTTTTTCTTCTGTTTTTAGTGGTCTTGATGATTGTTACTACTGTAGCAACATCATTGTATCTTTACTTTTCAAGCTTTGTGCCAATTATAGCCTCATATGACAAGGGAAGTGAAAGTTGTGACATGCTGTCCAGAAAACAGATTCTGTCCTCGTGACTGGAAAAATCCCAGTTCATCCTTTTGAGCTGAAATTTCTACAGAGCGTGATCTATAAAATTACGGAACTTTCGTATGTTCTGAATTTTTTGATTTGAGTTGCAGAAGTATCCATAAAAAATTCTTTACTACCTGCTGGTCTGTTTTTCACAGATTCTGTCCTGTTTTTCCTTTTCTTCATTTTGCAGACCTTAAGCTTGCTTTTTCTTTGCAGAAACTTTTTGGAAATCTTGATAAACAGTAGCTCTTCAAGAATATCCTTATTCCCAGTAGAGGAAAAATTATTTTATTATGGGTACTAACCTTGCTAATCAGATTATGATGAGTTATGTATGAAGGGAGTTTTCAAGTGTGCGAGGGAAGATGATGAAAGAAGATTCAGGAGTGTCAAGCGCTCAAGCTTGGGGATGCCCCCATGCATCCCTAATAAATATTCAAGGAGACTCAACCGTCTAAGCTTGGGGATGCCCCCGTGGATCCCCTTCTCCATCAACAATTATCAGTTTGTCGGGACCTGGGGTTAGCGTATGCAAGACTCGCTACAACACAATCATATGGAGAGCCGAGAACCGTACCCACTTGTCTAAGCAGACAAGGCAAAGCACAAAATGTTCTCGGAAGGCATCGAACGTGAGGGGCATCCCATCCAGGCCGGATGATCAACTGAAATGGTTCCTCATCGTCCGCACACAAGTCTAAATGATATGGGTGGTGAACTCCCATACTCATAGACAAGTCGCCTCAACCATACTATCGATTGTATTATAACCCTTACATAGACTTACTCCAGCCCGATCACTTAGTCGGGGTCTAGGGCGGGCTCGATCATACATCAAAGTGTGCACGTGACGGAGTCACGAGAAATCGCATCGCGATGCCCCAAGCTGCGCACATCTAAGGGCCACTTGGTGTATAAAAGACCGCCAGCCAGATCACAACTAAGGTCTCGAAAACCCATACTAAGACATGCATGTTATAATCATACACGTAGCACACATGTCTAGTATGAACATCAGGTATCATTGCAATTCTCTACAAAGTATACAACTTTATTGATAACTCTTACAGAGTGCACACAGAGATCACAAGTCTGTGATCCAACATTACATCAAACATGCGGAAGCAAAGTAGGTCTGAGTACTGGCAAGTTTAACAAATGGCTTAGAGAAGCCTTATCTATAAACAAGCCCTTCACGAGGGAACCAGTCTGCCGACTGGGACTACACTAGCTTGGTCTTCAGTCGTCGAGCTCGAGGAAGAATCCACCTTCGGGGTCAGTGGGTTCATCTAAAACATAGAATAAGAAAACGTGAGTACAAAGACATACTCAGCAAGACTTACGTAGGAGCTATACTACTCATGCACATGTATCAAGGTAAAGGGAGGTGGGGTTCATAAGCAGAAGTGCCAGCTTTGACTTGGCTAGTCCTGAACTACGAGTACCAGACTTTGAGGTAAGAAGCGTACACGAGTCCACTACATGTCTCCAACCAATTACACCACTATGGTGCCTTCCTCGACTTCCCCACGAGAAAGCACGCCATAGCACTCACACTTATCTTGGAAAGTTTTATCAGTATCCAGTTCAAGTTGTCTAATAATCAAGCTAAGCATTCCAAGCAGTCCTTAACCGCGGACGCGGCTATTCGAATAGTTTTGTTAACCCTGCAGGGGTGTACCGCTACACACACACACGCATCAGTTACCGCCTGGGAGTGGGACCCTTCAAGCGGGTACCGGCGAGGATGTTGCCACGACACTTCGCCCACAGCTCCGTTCTAGTCCAGAGAGTCACCTATCTGAGGGGGATCCGTATGGAAGTCTGGCCGAGGTTCCAGTACAGCCTCAAACGATGTGTGCAGGGTCCCAAGCCGGTCTTGAAAAGCCATTCATCCACTTCGCAGACCATGCCACAGCCCTACCAGAACTCCGAACTACTGCGACTTCTGGGGTTCGAACGGGGTGAGGTACTAGGTCGAGAGGGGTCAGTGAGCCCAATGTGTGGTTGTACTCTTCTTCTTGGATCACCACACAAGAACTCGGGCATAAGGCGGTGTTCAACGAGACAACCTACTGTGTACTCCTACACAGCCTCTCATCGTTCACCTTGTATTAGGGTAGATTCACCAACACATTTCCACCATCATCAACATGATCACTACCATCCCGACTCACAAAAGAGTAACCTCATTATAACTCTAAGCATGCAATAAGCAGTAACAGTTGCATGGGTCACATGATAACAACCAACTCCTACATTTGCTAGGATTGTGGTTTGCTTACTACAGTGACAAAATGATAGGTCATGCAAAGGATTGGGTTCAACTATGCGGTAGAAACGTTATCATGGTAATCATCATATTTCATGCGTAAGCGAGATTGAGAGGGAAGTGGAATTTTATCGACATGATCAATGGGGGTTGCTTGCCTTGCTGACGAGGTTCAGTATCGGGGTCTTCAACGAAGGGGGTGATCTCGGGTTCCGGCTCAACTTCTATCCGAGCAAACAATACAAACAAAGTGATCAACATAATGTACAATGCACAAGCACATAATAAAATGTTATAACATGGTGTAAGGGGTGCTGATGTGTTGTCAATTCTATTTAAATGAAGTATATTGCAAGTGAATTGCAAATTCAAACTCCATTTTGAATTTAAATGAATTCCATATGCATTGTTCTCTCTGTTCACCCAAGTAAACTTGTTCAAACATGAAAACAGATTGCATATTCAGAATCCTTGAATTTTTTAATATTTTTAGACATATTATTTGCTACATTTGGAGTTAGGATGAATTTTCTATGAATTTCCAAAGTTTGGAGTATTTTCTGCCTTTTCTGATTAATTCTTTAAATAGAAAAGCATTTACTGCGTCACTGTGATGTAATGCTGACGTCAGGCGGCCACTGACTGCTGGGACCCACTAGTAAGCCTCTGTTCTGTTAATTAACTCTGTTTAATTTGAATTAAACTTAATTAGTGGGGTTAACAGAAATTGGGCCCACATGTCTGTGACACTACAGGTGGGCCAGGGGGTGGTTAAGCACTGGGGTTAGGTTAAAGGCATCGCCGGCGAGGCACTGTTCGCCGGAGTTGCTCGGGATGGCGAACCAGGCCACGGGAGAGAGGATGGAGGCCATCGACGTGTTGCTGGAGCTCTCGCGCTGTAGCGACGGAGGCGGTGACGACTCCGGCGGAAACAGAGAAACGGCGAGATCGGATTCGGGGTTTAGTGCACGGCTTGAGCCAAAACTGGGTGCGTTCGAAAGCTGGCACACCTGGGAGCCAAACGCGCGCTCTGGTTGTGTCGACGGGGCACTGGGGCGACCTCGACGTCAACCATGGCGGCGACGGGCTCTGACTCTCATGGCAGATCACGACAGGGGGCAAAGGAAGGGGCGCCAGGTTGGGGTTTCTGCTCACCAGGAGATGGGGAACACGATGGCATCGGCGGTGGAGGCGGGGAGGCTTCAACGGCGGCGAAATCGGCGGTGGTCCTCTCGGCGGCCGGCGATGATCTGTTGAAGTTGGTGTTCCCTCTGGTCCAAATTGGAACGTGGTCTTTTGCTAGTCGACGAAGAAGAGGACGGGGAGCACGATGGACAACCTGGTTGGAGCTCTAGCCCTGGGTGGCCATGGTTTTCGGCGACGATGACCTGCGGTGGAGCTCGGTGTCGGTGGGGAAGGAAGCACAGAGAGCTTGAGAGCGAGGGGAAAGTGGGGGAAAGTGATCGGGAGGCTCTCGTGCGTCTTCATGGAAAGCTTAGGAGGCTGGGGAGGCCGCCAGGCAGGCTATCAGCTGCTCGCCGGCGTCGGTATGCTCTCCAGCGAGCAGCTTGCCGCGCTGGGGGAAGAGACAAAGGAGCTGCGGGCTTGGGCTGCTGGAACGGTAAGTTGGGCCGCGGTGGCCCAGGTAAGTGGGCCACTTTCCCTTTTCCTTTTTCTTTCTGTTTTTCTTCTGACATTTGTTTTTGGCTCTACTAATTAAATAGCAAACCAATTTACAAAATGCTTAAACTTTTTATATGGCCTCATAATAATATAGACTAGCCATTTGCAAAGTTTGGCACTTTCTAAAATTCAAATTATTTGAATCTTAAATCAAATAGGGGTTTTTGAATTAATCCAAGGTCCTATTTGAATATTTGAGAAATCCATGAGCATGGGGTTGGTCCCACATCACTTGATATGTGATCACACTCATTTATAAGACTTTTCAAAAATACAAAAGGAATTTTTGGAGCAACTTTATTTCTGGCCATTTGAATTAATTCATCTGGGGGGGTTCCTTCTCCCATTTTGCATTTGAATTTGATTTGAAATGATTTCTTTTGAAATTTTTAACATGATGCAAAGTTACTTGCTAACCTAGCACATACCTAAACTGGGGTTGTGACAACTCGCCCCCACTCAAAAGAATCTCGTCCCGAGATTCAGAAGTCTGCGGGAGGAAGGAGGGGTACTCGGCACGGAGACGGTCTTCTCTTTCCCACGTGGCTTCTCTCTCAGAGTGGTGTGACCATTGCACTTTCAGAAACTTAATCTTCTGACGACGAGTGACACGCTCTGCTGAATCAAGAATACGAACGGGGTACACTCGATTAGAAAGGTCATCTTGGAGATCAAGCGTTTCATGGTCGACTTCGCGGATGGGGTCCTTGAAGCAACGCCTGAGTTGTGACACATGGAATCCATCATGTACTCGGGAAAGGTGCGGGGGTAGTTCAAGTTGGTAGGCAACTTCTCCACGTTTAGCAAGAATGCGGAAAGGTCCAATGTAACGTGGGGCCAACTTGCCTTTGATACCAACACATTGGGTTCCCTTCAGAGGAGTAACCCGAAGGTAAGTCTTCTCATCCAGATTGTAGCTCTCTTGCCTATGATGACGATCATAGTAGCTTTTCTGACGAGACTGAGCGGCTTTCAATTGATCACGAACAATGCGAACTTGCTCTTCTGCTTCTATGATCATATCCGGTCCAAAGAATTGTCTTTCACCGGTTTCTGACCAGTTCAAGGGTGTTCGACATCGTCGTCCATATAGGAGTTCAAAAGGAGCCATGTTCAGACTAGATTGGAAACTATTGTTATAAGCAAATTCGGCGAATGGAAGAGACTTCTCCCAATTCTTTCCGAATGAGATAACACAAGCTCTGAGCATGTCTTCAAGAATTTGGTTAACCCTTTCGACTTGACCACTAGACTGAGGATGGAAAGCTGTACTAAAGGAGAGATGAGTTATCATAGCATTCTGAAAGCTTCCCCAAAATCTAGAGGTGAAAAGGTTACCACGATCAGAATTGATTTCCAAAGGAACACCATGAAGAGACACAATTCTAGATACATACAAGTCCGCTAACTGTCTAGCAGTTATAGACTCGCGAACGAAAAGGAAGTGAGCAACTTTGGAAAGCCTATCTATGACAACGAAGATGGCATCGTTCCCTTTCTGGGTTTTTGGAAAGCCGGTGATGAAGTCCATACCGACTTTGTCCCATTTCCACTCTGGAATAGGCAAAGGTTGAAGTGTACCAGCAGGTCTTTGATGTTCAGCCTTAATGCGACGACAAATATCACATTCGGCAACAAATCGAGAAATGTCTCTCTTCATCCTAGTCCACCAAAATCTCTGGCGTAGATCTCGGTACATTTTTGTGCTACCGGGATGAATCGAGAGGGGTGTGTCATGGGCTTCTTTGAGGATGAGTTTCCTTAGTTCCCTATTCTTATGTACTACTAAACGATTTCCAAAGAATATCATTCCTTTACTATCTGTGGAGAAACATTTAGCAACTCCGCTAGCAATGTTCTCCTTGATCCGGCGAACACCTCGTGCACGCCTTTGGGAAACTATGATTTGATCCTCAAGGGTTGGTTTCTCCACCAAGTTGAAAAGAGATCCACGAGGAACAATCTCGAGATTGAGCTTTCGAAATTCCTCATGAAGAAGTGGTTGACACTGTTGTAACATGAGGTTGTTACAATACGACTTACGACTTAGTGCATCAGCCATGACATTGGCTTTGCCTAGGGTGTAAGAAATTCCTAAGTCATAATCTTTTATCAACTCTATCCAGCGTCTTTTCCTGAGATTAAGATCTGCCTGGGTGAAAATGTTGGATATGTGCCCTAGAGACAAATTAATAAAGATATTTTTCACATATCCGTTTTATTCATAATACATTTTATACTGTGCTATAACTGTATTACTTGAAAATACTAATACAGGTGTAGTATAAAACATGGTCTGTAGTTTAACTCGGGTAAACTATCTCATTGGGCAATTGATTGATCAAGCTTTCCTGATCATGGCGATACTTAAGTACATTGACAATGAGATCATATCATTAAGGGGAATGATGTGATGGACGTACACCCACCTAAAGTATTGCAATGTGATCGAGTCACATAGTTCAGCGTTGCTATGACTTTGTAACGTATGGCTTAGTCCTTAGACCGTAATGATCATACGTAATCACGATCTCTGAGGAGATTTTGATTTGTATCCCACCGCCTGACTGAAATATGCTGGCTATAACGGAGCACTTTGGGTATTCCGAAATAGATGGTTGATGAGTATGTTAATAGATCAGAGCGGGATTTGTCAGTCCTTGTGACAGGACAGGTACTCTGGGCCCACTCGGTGATATTGCATCAACACCTTGCAAGGACGTGACTAGGTTACAAGATATGCAATGATCATGGACGAGAGAAGTTGTTTGTTGTGAACGAGATGTGAACACGGTATGTGGGATACCGACGATCAAACCTCGGACAAACAAAGTACCGCAGCACAAAGGGATTACGTCGTATCGTTAACGGTTTCCAAAAGCGATCGAAGTTCATTCGATGGAAGCGCAGGGGCTGTCAAGGATTGTAACCAGGTCCAACTGACTAGTCATTGGTCAATGAGAAGAGTCTCAACCATGTCTGATGTTTCCCGGACCGTTAGGGTGTTACACTTAAGGGCAATCGATGCATAGGACAGTTACGGGATCAATCGGTGAAATAGGAGAAATCACCGGAATAGTTCCGGAGGAGGACGGAATGGTTTCCGGACATTTTGAATAGTTCAAAATAAATTTTAATTGTTTTAATAATGTTTTTATTATTTAATTATCTGAATTAAATATTTAAAAAATATTAAATAAATTAAAAAATGGGAAAAGGCTATATGGGCCCATGGGGCCCATTAGGGGAGGAGGGGGTTTCCCCCCTTGGGCTTGGCGCCAAGGGTGGGGCCCATCCCCCCCCTATGGCCGGCGCACCTCCCCCCCCTTGGGGGTTTAGTCCCACATGGGGGAGGGGAGGATGATCACACCCCCCCTTGGCCTATATAAGGAGGGGTAGACCCCCCTTTTCCCAACACACCAAATCTCCTTCTTTCTTTCTTCTCCTTCCCGGAAGTGGACTCCCCTTGTTTGGAGTCTGCACCAGGATTGGATTTCTCCACCATAAGGCAGGCCGTGTGCTGGAGTCGGGATCCGTAGCCATCTTTCTTCCGCTGCTCGCCTGGTTCGGGGCCCGGGAGGAACATCGATTGTACCGTACGTGTATAATCTCTTCGAGGCACTACACCTGTGGTGCTACTTCGTCGCTGGAGGTTTACCGGGAGTCATCCTCGCCGGTGGTGGTCTTCTACACGACAAGGAGGTCGTAGTTCTGAGTCTACGCCAACCACGTTCGTAAGAACGTTTCCCTCTTTCGGTCTTCAAAGGTATGAACACCGATTCCCTCCGTTACTTTACATCGCCATAGCATAGATCTTGGGTTCGGGTACCGTAGGTGTGAAAAATTTGTGTTTCTGCCCCGTATCCCAAAAGTGGTATCATGAGCTAGCTATGCGTAGATGTTTTGTACGGATAGAACACATCTAGGATGTGGGCATCGAATCTTCATTCGTTACCCTCCCACGTGTACTCATTTAGCGTTGCGGCAATGTTTGATGAAGCGGCCCCCGACCGACCTTACGCGTTTACGCGAGACTGGTTCCACGCTTGACATATGGCTTGTACCATATAAAGTGGCTGGGGGGTGTCTGTCTCTCTGCATTAGCGGTGCGAAGATGTTTGCAACGGAGGGCCCGATAGGGGTGTAATAGAGACGGATGGGAGACGTTTCCTAACAGTGTTGTGGCATGTTTTTCGCAGGATAGAAACGGTTCTCTCTCTCGAAACCCCTAGCAGCCACGTAAAACTTGCACAAGCTAAAGTAGAAAGGCGTTTAACTTTGATTTGCATGAAGGGGGATCATAGGTTGTACGATTTACAGTTTTACTTCCTGTTTTATGCTAGTATGCTAGATATATCGACGGTAGCACGAAACAGGACCATCTCTCACAATACCAACATTGTGTTCTCCCTTGGTGGGCACCACCTGGAAGGTTCTCCCATATGGCTTGATGCTCCGTACATACCGGAGTTGTCCTACATATTAAACGGAGTTCGCATGAGGTTGGGTTCGGCAAGCCTGGCATATGCAGCTATGGCCTTGCTGAACAGCTAACATCAAGGTCCGATTGGCAGGCTTGACGTATGTAGATGCGGGCCTGGAACACAGAAGACCGAAAGGTCGAGCACGAGTCACATGCCTGATGTGATTGGCTTAGAGGCCTACCTGGTTCGCATACTGATGGCCGTAACGATCGGGGGAGGTATGGGGGCTGGGATTGTGTAATCACTTAGTTAAATTGAGAGGATTTTATCTAAGTGGGAGCTTTCTAGAATTTTGAGATTAAATTGAAACTCCACATTATGAACAAAAGTCTAAATATGTATCCTTGTGAATCAACCTTGTAGATGGCAGCACCTCGCCCCTCGTTCAACTTAGGATCATTCCTAGAGAAAGATAAACTAAAAATAGATGGGACAAACTTCACCAACTGGTTTCGCACCCTAAGGATTCTCCTCGTTCCCCTCAAAATGGCATACGTACTAGAGGACGCGTTAGGTGACGCACCAGCAGATGATGCCAGTCAAGACGAGAAGAATGTCTATCTCTCCAGGACTGATGATTACAACCTTGTCCAGAGTGGCATGCTCTACTCCATGGAGGCTGAGCTGCAGAAACGCTTTGAGAGGATGGGTGCATATGAGATTATCACCGACCTCAAGGCGGTCTTCTCACCTCAAGCCAGGGCTGAACGGTACGAGGCTGCTGAAGCCTTCTTCTCAGCAAAGATGGACGAGCACGGCAGCGTGAGTGAGCACGTAGTCAAAATGTCTGGCTACGTTCAGCGCTTGAATGCTCTGGAATGCCAGATTCCAGATGAACTTGCTGTTCATAGGGTGTTGCAGTCGCTTCCCCCTAGCTACAAAGGCTTTGTGCTGAACTACAACATGCAGGGGATGACCAAAACCCCTTCTAAGTTGTTCGCCATGCTGAAGAGCGCCGAGGTTGAGATCAAGAAGGAGCACGCCGTCTTCATGGTCAACAAGACCATTGACTTCAAGAAGTCAAGTAGGCGGGAGAAGGCCAAGAGAGGTGGCCCCAAGAGGGATGGCAAGTCAGTTGCCGCTCCTCCCAAGGCACCCAAGCCTAAACTCGGAGTGGAGTGCTTCTACTGCAAGGGTGAAGGTCACTGGAAACGCAATTGTTCCAAGTACCTAAAGGACAAGAAGGCTGGCAAGGTCGCCAAGAGAGACGAAGGTATATTTGTTATACATATTGTTGATCTTCTCTTGACAAGCGCTGGGAACACATCCTGGATATTTGATACAGGATCTGTCGCTCATATTTCTAATTCCATTCAGGGACTAAGGAATAGGAGACGCTTGCTCAAAGATGAAGTGACGATGCGCGTGGGGAATGGCTGTCGGATTGAGGTCTTGGCGGTCGGCACGAAGCATCTTAGTCTCCCTTCGGGATTGGTTTTAGTTCTGAATAATTGCTACTATGTACCCGGATTGAGTGTGAACATCGTTAGTGGCTCTTGCTTGAAGCGAGACCACTATTCTTTTAAGTCTGGTACAATTGGTTGTTCCATTTATAAGGATGAAATGTTTTAAGTTCACGCATCGGAGTTGCATGGTTTATTCGTACTTAATCTCGATGGTGACGTGTGTCACATTAACAATATTGAGGCCAAAAGATTGAAGAATGATGAAGATCACATGATGATGTGGCATTGCCGACTTGGTCATATTGGTATAAAACGCATGGAGAAGCTCCATAAGGATGGACTTCTTGAGTCATTGGATTTTGGATCCCTTGATACATGTGAACAATGCCTGGAAAAATGACAAGGACTCCATTCAATGGCGTAATGGAGCGTGCGGATGTCTTATTGGGGATCATACACTCGGATGTATGTGGACCCATGAACGTCCCCACTCGCAATGGTCTTCGTTACTTCGTGACCTTTACTGATGATTTGAGTAGATATGGGTATATTTACTTGATGAAGCACAAGTCTGAAAGCTTTGAAAAGTTCAAGGAATTTCAGAATGAGGTCGAGAATCAACTCGGAAGAAAAATCAAGCACCTTCGATCGGATCGAGGTGGCGAGTATTTGAGTCACGAGTTTGGCAATCATCTGAAGTCTTGTGGCATAGTACCACAACTTACGCCGGCAGGCACACCTCAGAGAAACGGTGTGGCTGAGCGACGTAATCGAACCCTATTGGATAGTGTACGATCGATGATGTCTCATACTGATTTGCCTATGTCATTCTGGGGGTATGCATTAGAAACTGCCGTTCATATTCTTAATAGGGCACCATCCAAATCCGTAAAGACAACACCATTTGAAGAATGGCATGGCACAAAACCTGAGTTGTCTCACCTGAAGATTTGGGGTTGTGAGGCTTATCTTAGGAAACTACAGCCTGACAAACTTGAATCCAAGGCGGATAAGTGCATCTTTGTGGGCTATCCCAAGGAAACTTGTGGATACACCTTCTACAACAAGTCTGACAGCAAAAGGTTTGTTGCCAAGACGGGACACTTTCTTGAGAAGGAGTTTCTCGCGAAAGAGTTGAGTGGGAGGAAAATAGACCTCGATGAAGTGACTGACCAATCACTCCAATTGGAAAAAACGGCTACGGAAATTTTTCTGGAACCATCTTCCACAGTGGGAGCTGAAGAGAATGGCCAGAACGACATCCATAACGATCATGACATTAATGATGATCATGATGAGAATGAAGAGGAACCTTTTATGCCCCGTAGGTCATCAAGAGTCTGTCAACCTACTGAGTTTTACGGACAGCTTGTGAATGCAATCTCGGCTGATGAGTCGGATGAACCTACAAGTTACAAAGAAGCAATGGAGGGACCCGAGTCCGAGAAATGGCTTGAAGCCATGAAATCCGAAATAGACTCCATGTACACCAACAAAGTATGGACTTTGGTGGATATTCCCGAGGACCGCAAGGCCGTCGAGAATAAATGGATTTTCAAAAAAAGACTGACGCAGACGGAAACGTATCTGTCTATAAAGCTCGACTTGTCGCGAAGGGTTTCCGACAAATTCAAGGAGTTGACTACGAGGAGACGTTCTCTCCTGTAGCGATGATAAAGTCTATTCGGATCCTACTAGCAATAGCTGCATATCAAGATTACGAGATATGGCAGATGGATGTGAAAACTGCATTCCTAAATGGCAACATTGAGGAAGAGTTGTATATGATGCAACCAGAGGGGTTTGTCGATCCAAGGAACGCTGGTAAGGTTTGCAAGCTTCAACGGTCCATCTATGGGTTGAAGCAAGCATCTCGGAGCTGGAATCTTCGATTTGATGAGGTCATTAAAGCTTTTGGATTTGTCCAAAACGTCGAAGAGTTCTGCGTCTATAAGAAACTGAGTGGGAGCTCTGTAGCATTCCTTGTGTTATATGTAGATGACATATTACTAATAGGGAACGATAAGAAATTCTTAGAGGAAGTGAAGGAATATCTGAATGGACAATTTTCCATGAAGGACCTAGGTGAAGCTGCGTACATATTGGGGATTAAGATCTATAGAGATAGACCTAATCGACGGTTGGCCTTGAGTCAGAACACTTATATTGACAAGATATTGAAAAGGTTCAAAATGGATGACTCCAAGAGAGGTCTCTTGCCAGTTATAAAAGGTGTCAAATTAAGCGTGACTCAATGCCCAACCACAGCAAAAGAGAAAGAGGAGATGTCCTCAAAGCCCTATGCCTCAGCCATAGGTTCTCTCATGTATGATATGTTATGTACCAGACCGGATTTAGCGCTGGCCATTAGTATGACTAATCTCTACCAGAGTAACCCAGGAATAGCTCACTGGACAGCAGTAAAGAACATCCTTAAGTACTTAAGAAGAACCAAGGATCTCTTTCTCGTTTATGGAGGAGTTGATGAGGAGCTCACCGTAAAAGGTTACGTTGACGCAAGCCTCGGCTCAGATCTAGATGACTCGAAATCCCAGACGGGATATGTTTTCATGTTGAACGGTGGCGCAATTAGCTGGAGGAGCGGCAAACAGTCAGTCGTCGCTCAATCTTCAATGGAGTTGGAGTATATTGCCGCTTGCGAAGCGTCAAACTAGGCGCTGTGGCTGAAGAAGTTCGTGATCGAGCTTGGCATCTTTCCCAGTTGCACTCACCCCGTGGGGATCTTCTGCGATAACACGGGTGCCATTGCTAATGCGAAGGAGCCAAGAACTCACTCTACAGCCAAGCACATCCTCCGAAAGTTCCATGTGACGCGAGACTACGTCAGGGATGGACACACTAGGATTCACAAGATACATACGGATCTGAACGCAGCAGACCCGATGACTAAACCTCTTCCACAGGGCAAGTTTGAAGAACACCGAGAGACCATTGGTGTTAGATACATACCTGATGTAAACTAGTGTAATTTGTACTCTAGTGCAAGTGGGAGACTGTTGGATATGTGCCCTAGAGACAAATTAATAAAGATATTTGTCACATATCCGTTTTGTTCATAATACATTTTATACTGTGCTATAACTATATTACTTGGAAATACTAATACAGGTGTAGTATAAAACATGGTCCGTAGTTTAACTCGGGTAAACTATCTCATTGGGCAATTGATTGATCAAGCTTTCCTGATCATGGCGACACTTAAGTCCATTGACAATGAGGTCATATCATTAAGGGGAATGATGTGATGGACGTACACCCACCTAAAGTATTGCAATGTGATCGAGTCACATAGTTCAGCGTTGCTATGACTTTGTAACGTATGGCTTAGTCCTTAGACCGTAATGATCATCCGTAATCACGATCTATGAGGAGACTTTGATTTGTATCCCACCGCCTGACTGAAATATGCTGGCTATAACGGAGCACTTTGGGTATTCCGAAATAGATGGTTGATGAGTATGTTAATAGATCAGAGCGGGATTTGTCAGTCCTTGTGACAGGACAGGTACTCTGGGCCCACTCGGTGATATTGCATCAACACCTTGCAAGGACGTGACTAGGTCACAAGAGATGCAATGATCATGGACGAGAGAAGTTGTTTGTTGTGAACGAGATGTGAACACGGTATGTGGGATACCGACGATCAAACCTCGGACAAACAAAGTACCGCAGCACAAAGGGATTACGTCGTATCGTTAACGGTTTCCAAAAGCGATCGAAGTTCATTCGATGGAAGCGCAGGGGCTGTCAAAGATTGTAACCAGGTCCAACTGACTAGTCATTGGTCAATGAGAAGAGTCTCGACCATGTCTGCTGTTTCCCGGACCGTTAGGGTGTTACACTTAAGGGCAATCGATGCATAGGACAGTTACGGGATCAATCGGTGAAATAGGAGAAATCACCGGAATAGTTCCGGAGGAGGACGGAATGGTTTCCGGACATTTTGAATAGTTCAAAATAAATTTTATTTGTTTAATAAATTTTTTATTATTTAATTATCTGAATTAAATATTTAAAACATATTAAATAAATTAAAAAATGGGAAAAAGGCTATATGGGCCCATGGGGCCCATTAGGGGAGGACGGGGTTTCCCCCCTTGGGCTTGGCGCCAAGGGTGGGGCCCATCCCCCCTATGGCCGGCGCACCTCCCCCCCCTTGGGGGTTTAGTCCCACATGGGGGAGGGGAGGAGGATCACACCCCCCCCCCCTTGGCCTATATAAGGAGGGTAGACCCCCCTTTTCCCAACACACCAAATCTCCTTCTTTCTTCCTTCTCCTTCCCGGAAGTGGACTCCCCTTGTTTGGAGTCTGCACCAGGATTGGAGTTCTCCACCATAAGGCAGGTCGTCGCTCTGCTGGAGTCGGGATCCGTAGCCATCTTTCTTCCGCTGCTCGCCTGGTTCGGGGCCCGGGAGGAACATCGATTGTACCGTACGTGTATAATCTCTTCGAGGCACTACACCTGTGGTGCTACTTCGTCGCTGGAGGTTTACCGGGAGTCATCCTCGCCGGTGGTGGTCTTCTACACGACAGGGAGGTCGTAGTTCTGAGTCTACGCCAACCACGTTCGTAAGAACGTTTCCCTCTTTCGGTCTTCAAAGGTATGAACACCGATTCCCTCCGTTACTTTACATCGTCATAGCATAGATCTTGGGTTCGGGTACCGTAGGTGTGAAAAATTTGTGTTTTCTGCCCCGTATCCCAACAGAAAATGTATTTGAGGCTTTGGTGGTCGGAATAGATCTCACAACGATTACCAAGGAGGTAATGTCGCCAAGTTGTCAGGGCATGAACTACGGCAGCGAGTTAAAGATCATGGGTAGGATAGTTATCTTCATGTGGACGCAACTGGCGTGAAGCATAATCTTCGGGAAAAATCCAATAAAAAATCAGCGCAAAAGAAAAGCTTCGGGAATCACCGAGGGGGGGCCAGAGGGGACCCACCAGGGCCCCAGGCGCCCCCCCCGGCGCGCCCTAGGGTGGGGCCGCGCCAGGGGGCCGCCTGGACCCCTGGTGGGCCCCCTGGATGCCCCCTTCACCTATATAATCCTCGTGACATGAAACCCCCATGACAGGAACCCTTTTTCGCGATCTCTCCTCTGTTTCGCCGCCGCCGCGCTTCCAAGATCGGGAGCACTAGAAGACCTCTTCCGGGCACCCTGCCGGAGGGAGGAACCACCTCCGGGAGCTTCTCCACCACCATGGATGCTTCCCGGATGAACCGTGAGTAGTCCACTTGGACCATGGGTCTATGATCAGTAGCTATGTGATGTTCTCCTCCCCTCTTTGTTCTTCATGGGTGGGATTCACAACTTAATACCAGCGAGATGTTCTAGATAGATATCTCAAGGTGGGTGATTAGTAGGTAGATGCAGATGGATTTCGGTCTACTTGTCTTGGCGTACCGCCCATGCTTTTGAGCCTCTTCCTTTCTTTGTAGCATAGTTAGCATTGGTTTGCGCACATAATCCTGTCAATTGCCCAGCTATAATTTGTTTACCTCGCATGGCTATTTTATCGTCTTTTGGGAGAGAGACATCACTAGTGAACATCATAGGACCCCGGTCCATATTTCCAATACTGTTTACACCCACTATCAATTTACTGCTTTATTTACTTTTCCGTTTCCATCACTATCATTATTATCCCGTGTGTTTTATCCTTTGTAAACAACAAGGCCGGAGGAATTGACAACTCCTCTGTACTCGTTGGGAAGCAAAGTTATTTGCTGTGTGTGCAGGTCCAGGTAAAGTTACCAACCCTGAGTTGTGAACGACGCTATTGTTCACTTCACCACCTTCTTGTATCCGTTAGAGTCCTACTGGTCGACACTCAACCTTAGCATCTTCACTAAGGGAAACTTGCTGCTGTCTACATCTCAACCTTCCACTTTGGGTAACCAACGAGGGACGAGAATTAGTACCATCAATTAGCAGCGCGGGTCCCCAGGACCTGCGCTGCCAATGCGCAATCTCCTGCAGCGCAGTCCTACGCCCTGCGCTGCTAAGGTACACCTGCAACGCCTGTACATTGGCCCGCGCTGCTAAGGTCCATTCTTGTATGGCCAAAATCCTAGTAGTGTTAAGCATGCTCTCTAATTCGGAAGTGGAGTTCTTGGTGCTAGGATAAGTGTTGTTGTTCCCGTAATTGTTGGATGGGAACGGTCTAGGATTGTTGCTACCAAAGTTACACCTATAAGCATTATTGTTGAAGTTGTTCCTAGAAATAAAATTAACATCTACTTGTTATTTTGCAACCAAAGAATTCAAAGGAACATCATGAGGATCAATAGGAGCTTGCTTAGTAAGTAGAGACATGATCAAGTCAACCTTTTCATTTAAAGAGGAGAGCTCCTCAACAGAGTTTACCTTCCTACCAGTTGGAGATCTTTCGGTGTGCCATTGAGTATAATTTTTCATCATCTCGTCCAATATCTTCATGGCAGCACCAAGTGTAGTTGACACGAAAGTTCCTCCCGCGGCCGAGTCCAACAGATTCCGCGAGGTAAAGTTCAATCCTGCATAGAAAGTCTGGATAACCACCCAAGTAGTCAAACCATGTGTAGGGCAATGCTTAACAAGAGATTTCATGTGTTCCCAAGCTTGGGCAACGTGTTCATTATCCAGTTGTATAAAATTAATAATGTTACTTCTCAACTGGATAATTTTAGCAGGTGGATAGTACTTACCAATAAAAGCATCCTTGCACTTATCCCAAGAATCTATGCTATTCCTAGGCAAGGATTGGATCCACTCCTTAGCTCTTCCTCTCAAGGAAAAAGGAAAAATCTTAAGTTTAACAATGTCACAATCTACTTCTTTGTACTTTTGCATATCAGAAAGCTCAAATTTTTTATTAAAGTGCAAAGCAGCATCATATCCAGCACCGTATAATTGTTCTTTCATAACAAGATTTAGCAAAGCAGGTTTGATTTCATAAGAAGGTGCTGAAGTGGCAGGTGGAGCAATAGCAGTGCTAATAAATTCATTGTTGTTGTGACTAGTGAAGTCACACAACTTGGTGTTTTCAGTGGAACCCAACGCAACAGCAAGCAAGAGCAAATGAATTAAAAAATTTGTGGTTTTTGGTGTAAGACTCTAAAGCAAAAACTAGAAAGTAAACTAACAAGACTAAAAAGCAAAGGTAAAAGATAGTGTGCAACTCCCCTATCTTGTAGACTGGAGTCTCCGGCAGCGACGCCAGAAATTCACTTGATGACACGGGAAATAACTTCTCGCCCCTCGTTGGTTATCCCAAGTGGAAGGTGTGAAGTAGATAGCAGAAAATTTCCCTTACACGAGGACTGTAAGGTTTACCGAACCAGGAGGACTCCAAGATCTTCAAGTAGGTGGTAAAACGAGCAACGCGCCGTCTGAAAAGATATTGCTCCCTTAACCTGGACCTACACACAAAAGCAAATAACTTTGCTCCCAACGAGTTCAGAGAGGTTGTCAATCTCTCCGGTCTTGTTGTTTACAAAGGATCAAACACATGGTGGAAATAGTAGTGTTGATTGCAACAGAAAGGAAATAAAAGCAGTAAATGGTTGAGGTGTAAACAATGGTGGAAATATGGACCGGGGTCCCATGATGTTCACTAGTGATGTCTCTCTCGCAAAAGACGATAAAACAACTATGTTGGGTGAACAAATTACATCTACGCTCTGTTTGGATGTCTGTATTGGAGGGCACTGTATTGAATTGGATGGAATACCAATTCAACAAAGAAATTGAAATGGAAAGGAATACGAAATCACTTGTTTGGTTGTTCACTGAATTGGCTCATGGAATCACAGTGATATTTCAATACAAAATCATGTTTGGATGACAACTCTGGGATTGCATAGTTACATGAATTAGAAGGCGGGGGAGAAAGGATAGCAGCAATACGGGGTGTTTGAGTCCAAAAAATGAGCCCCTCGTTCTGGCCGCTCTTGGTCTTGGGTCGGCATCCGGAGCTGCAGCGATCAGGGGGATATGTGAGATGATGAACCCACCCCCAATCTGACGTGCGTAGGCTCCCGCGACCATCTTGCCTCCGGCGTGCCGCCTGACCTAAGCGCGTGGGCGAGTCCTCCGTGATGACCCTCCCGTTTGGACGCTGGCACGGGCGACGCCGCGTCCTTAGGTGTTCCGCGTCGTGGTGGCGTTCTGGGCGGGCATCGATGATGATCCCGCTGACTCCGACAGCGAGCTTCCCATGTCGTCGCCTCCGGCCCTGCGCCCGTCCAAGTTTGGCGAGTTTCTGCAGGCCGTCCGCCATCGGCCCCGTGCTTGGCCGCGGTCCATCATGGACGCTTGTCCTCGGGGGCTCCGGCCGCCGCCCCGGGATGTCCGGCTGCAGCACGTCCCTTTGGTCGTCGAGATTGGTTGCCCTCCACCCTCAAGGGGGATGGGGACGGGCTCCCTTGTCGCTGTACCGAGCTGGGCTTGGCCCCTCCGGCGTGTCCCCGGCCGCTGCCGCCGCCGCTGTCAAGGTCGAGGAAGCCTCACGCCGCGGCTTCCCCCCAGGTCTTTGCCTGCAGCGCCGGTGGGGCATGCCCTAGGTATTGGGCCTGCTCGTCTCCTCCATGAATGGTGCGGGGTTCCTTGAAGGCCAACGAGCGTGAGAGGGAGAAGCCGGCGGCGGAGACCCCTTCTTATCCACGGATGTCTTTTCTTTATGGGCGAGACAAATCGGTATGTTTTGGGGAAGCCAGCGTTTCAAAGCAAATCGGAGGCCTGGGGGTCGGTATTCACAAGGGGCGTGCGCTAGTAGAAAGAAATTACGCTCTGCATTGATCTACGTTTCCATCCCTCGATACAAAGGACATCCAAACAGCTGAATTGGAGCTTCCGAATACCAATTCCTAATTCAGAGGCTAAATACATACATCCAAACACGGTGCTAGGCAATTGACAGAATTATAAACGCACCGCAATGCTAATTATGCTACAAGAAAGTTAGAGGCTCAATCGTATGGGAAGTACACCAAGACAAGTAGACCGTTTATTCATCAGCATCTACTCACTAATCATCCACCTTGAGACATCTAGTCAGAACATCTCATTGGTATTAAGTTGTGGGCCCCACCCAAAGTGTAAACTCAAAGCAACAGACAACTGCATTAACAAACTATGCGTAAGGTAAACAATCCTTGGAGCCGCAGTTACAAGCATCGTTGTTTTCTCGCTGGTGGCAACAACACATCCCCTAGTCTCATGTTTCTGTCACTCAAGCTAGACATCGGGGGGGGGGGGCATGAACCCACAATCATGCATAACGCTCCCTCTTGGAGTTACTATCTACTACTTGGCCAAAGCAATAAAAAGCAACGAAGAAAATGCAAGAATTACTCAAGAACAAATATATAAAAGGAGAACCAAATATATAGCTCATCACAATCTGAACATAATCTCATAATCCATCGAATCCCAATTGAAGAGAAGACATCACATAGCTACTGGTCATGGACCCATTGTCCACGGGAGACTACTCACAACACATTCGGGAAGCGCTCATGATGGTGGAGAAGCTCCCGGAGATTAACCCTCCCTTCGGCAGGGTGCCGGGACGAGATCTTCTAGCGATCCCGATCTCTGGATCACGGCGGCGGCGGAACAGTGGTGAAATTCGCGATACGGAGTGCCACCCGAGGGTTTACGGAACGGGGGTTAAATATAGGCCAAAGGGGGCTCGAGGGGAGGTCCCACCCCTATTGCAAACAGAAATTATACATACGTTTGGGACGTATCACACGGCTCTATTGCAAAAGGAGGCTTTGCAACATGCGTCATGACGAAAACGATAGGGTGTGGCAAAAAAACATCAATTTTGTGTAACAAAAAGAAAAAGAAAAACGTTTTGAAGGTTTTGCAACAGAGACTATTGTGGACCAGGCACAACAGAGGTTTTGCGGTGTCGATTTGATGAAAAAATGCATTGTAAGGTCTATTGCAATGGTCCGAGGACAACGGAGCCTCTATTGCAAAGCGATGCGAACTTTCAACGAGATTTGACAGCTGCCACATCTTCAATCGTACGGCTCAAAAAGTGACGGATGTTTACAAAACTTCGATCGATGGACGCGTAGCGCTATCTAAATAAGAAAAAAAATACACTACCCTACTGAATTTCCATATTAGGAAAATAAAATCATGCATTTTCTTAGTGTACTTTGTTTTTTATTTATTCTGCATACGATGTTCATCTAAAATTAAAATTTATAAACTTTGATCAAGTTTACATAAGAGCAAGTACAATAAGGGTGAGTCAGCATGCTATAAGAGATAAAATAATATATTTTTGCTTAGGTGAATGAGAGAGAAGAGAAGAAAGAAGGTAAGCGGGCTCTTATCTAATAGTTAGCTCTAGCACGTGTTCCTAGGCAGTTTGTGAGAGTGAAATGTGGGTCATATGTAATAAAAATAGTACACTTTTGTAACTAACTATTGTACATGCTGGCTATAAAATAGACTATAAGATGGCTTATAGCACTTGACTCTACTATTAACCATGCTTAAAGATAGAACATATACAATATCAAAAGTAATATACAGCTAAAATAAAAACAAAGGAGTATTCACTTTCAGTCAAGCAGGTGACATTATGACACGTTTCTAAAAGAAAAGGTGATACTATGACACGTGGTCACTGCTGCTTCACGAGCCGTGGTACAAAGTCGCCAGTGGCCCCACATAAAATCAGCCACTCCGCGTCGCAGCATTCCCCTTCACCCGTTTCCTGCTCTGCGCGCGTTCGCCATTTCCCGGCTCCGCCCCGCGCCCGCCAGCTGCTCGACTAATTGCTCCGTCCCTTCGCCGGAGCGATGATGCCGCCGACTCCCCTTGCCGCGATGTTTGCCCTTCCCTCTATGCCCTCTCTACGGCCGAGGCTCAGTCCCGGGCCGTCCTCTAGCCGCGCGCGCGGAGCCGCGCTCCGTGCCCTGCCGCGCCGCCTCGAGCTCTGGCACCCACGCCTCGCCGCCGTCGAGAGCGGGCCTCCCTCCAGCCAGTCTTCTGCGCCGTCGAATCAGCCCAGCTCGGAGTTTCTGGGCGTCATTTCAGGTTCAGCATCAGTTGTTTCTTTTTACAGGTGTTAGTGCGTTGATTTGATGAGGCGAGCTTTCGTTGCTCTTGACAGGACTGGATGCGGGGTTCGGAGGCGGTGGTGGTGGAGATGGAGGGGGTGATTCCGATCTCGGGTGGGTGCGGGCGTTCCCGCACGTGCTCACGGCGTCCATGGCCAATTTCCTCTTTGGCTACCACATAGGGTGCGTAAAGGAACAGCTAGCGACTTCAGGGTTTAGAGTTACATATCCTTTCCACGGGTGTGGAACTGGCTGGGTGTGCCATTTATGTGTTGGGTCTGATCTGGATTTAAAGTTTGAAATTTAGAAAACATGCATAGATCCTAACTTGTTTTTTGACATCACTGATTAGCAATCTAAATCAATTGTGCTGCAGTAGCTGGTGGTCACACCATTACTGCATAACTTTTGTACATGAAATGGTGCAGCTGCATCAAAATTCATGTGGCTTCAAGGAAACTTAAATGACACTGTGAACTACTATAGTTGTACCGCAGCACTACCTGATCAGTCTCAATTGAAAAGTGAACACTGAACTTAGGATGCACTGAAGTGTGTGCATTTGACTGTTTAATGAGCTATACATTGCCATGTAATTTTCAGTTTACTGGCACTGATATGTTTGTTTGGTTAAAACATTCTAGTGAAGTCTCGGTGCATGATGTGATTGCAGGGTCATGAATGGTCCAATAGAGGATATTGCACAAGAACTTGGTTTTCAAGGAAATCCATTTCTCCAAGGTCTTGTGGTCAGCATATTCATTGTTGGAGCATTCTTTGGGAGCATAGGCTCGTCTGCGCTAGTTGATTATTTAGGTTGTAAAAAGACTCTTCAGATTGATAGTATTCCATTAATTCTTGGGGCTTTTATCAGGTACCTTTTTCTACATTCGTAAGTTTATGGATTTCATCTTCTAACTTCTGTAGTAACATAGTTGTACAGAAGTTAACATCAAATTCAAGCTTTCCTCTTAACAGCATGCCCATTTCATAAATATCGTTTGTTACGTCTAAAACAATAGTACAGCGCACAGGCACATTCGTTGGATGAGATGCTCCTGGGAAGGTTCCTTGTTGGCATTGGAATTGGCGTGAATACCGTGCTTGTTCCAATATATATCTCTGAGGTACACTTCAGAAATGTGTTGCTTAGTCTTATGCCCAGTTCTCATGTCTCGGTTGTTTCCAATACCTCTGTGTCAATATTCACCCCTTTTACATGCTACTACATGCTAGGTTGCTCCAACAAAATACAGAGGCACTTTGGGTACTCTATGTCAGATTGGAACATGTTTAGGAATAATTGCTGCACTCTCCTTGGGGATACCTTCTGAAAGTGATCCACATTGGTGAGGCACCTTTCGTTGGCTTTTCCGCTATGTTAATGATGTAAGTCATCATTGGTTTAATGTTTTTTACAGTGCCCATGATCATGGAACAGATTCATGAAAGTTATTAATCAAAGCAGATGCATAACCCTTTTCTGACATATATTCGCAGTATAAAGGAATAGAGCCAATGCAAGGTTAATATTGTTGAAATAAACCAGAGTCATATGAAGAATATTGCACTGTTACAGCTTTACAGGATTCCATATTTCTAGCTTTAACTACTAAGCCTCAAGATTCTACGTATTAAAACAGACACTTTGGTTTTGAACATTACACATTTTTGTTAAGCTTTGTGAACTAATTTCTAACCACATGCATGTAATTTTTAGTAGATTCTTAACATGTTGCCTAATTAATATTTTGGGTTCCTTCCCATAGGTGGCGAACAATGCTTTATGCAGCATGTGTACCTGGTTTTTTCATTATTGTTGGAATGCAATTTGCCGTTGAGAGTCCCCGCTGGCTTGCCAAGGTGCCTTTAACGCTTAGTTGTGAGTTGCATTTGTTGATCAAGACCCTTCGCAGCAGTAATTCAGTATACATCATGTAGGTCGGGAGATTAGATGATGCTAGAAAAGTGGTAGAAAATATTTGGGGAGCTTCTGAAGCTGAGAAGGCCATGGAAGAAATGAAATCTGTTGTAGGAAACGACGATTCACAGGCTAGCTGGTCAGAACTTCTGGCGGAACCCCACAACAGAGGTTGTTCCATGACCTTGATATTTCCTTGTAATGTTCCTTCCTTTGGTCTAGGTACATGTATGCACATGCCCACTTATGCATGTAGGTATGAATGTGCAACTGCATGTTCCTTGGTTTACATGGCTGCATGTGCCGCACATAAGTCTAAACTGACGATACTTATGTCTGTGTGCTCTGTCAGTTCATGACATGTTCATACTTGATACCCGGTCACTTTTTTCTAGTCACTGGTTGCAAGTTTTCCTTTTACATTGCATGAGTCATTACCGAGGCATATGAAATAGTATGGGGTCTATTTTCCTCAATGCCACTTAATGTCTTTGCAGTTTTTCCTGTTGTAGGTTCTCATAAACTACAGTTCTACTACCAATGGTTGTTACTGCCTAGAAAATGTTCATTTTTTCAGGGGGTTTGACCTAAATGTAACAGCAAAAGCTGTCACAAATATCATTCTTTTTCCACACATCCTTTGTAAAGGAGAGGCCATGACCTTAGCTGGAGACATATGTTACTTTTTTTGTATTATTGGGTTTTCTTCATCATACCAATACATATTTTCTAATGTATATGCAGTTGCATTGATTGGAGGGTCGCTTTTCTTTCTGCAACAGTTTGCTGGAATAAATGGTGTTCTCTATTTTTCGTCATTAACATTCCGTGATGTTGGTATTACCAGTGGTATTTTGGCAAGCTTATATGTTGGAATAACCAACTTTGGAGGTTAGTTAAACTCTGTTATTCGTGTGTCTCTTTGTGTTATCTAATTCATAAACTCATGTACCATGTTTTGGGGGTTGTAGGGGCGCTTATTGCTTCAAATTTGATGGACAAGCAAGGACGGAAGAATCTTTTGATAGGGAGCTATCTTGGAATGGTATACAGCATTTCCAATGTAGCATTTTTCAGGCAGTCTAACATATTCTTATAGTTTTTGTAAATAATATCTGCATTTTCCTTTTGTTGGAGAAATTTTTATTCCTTTTGGGTGCATTTACGCAAATATGGTTATCCCCGATATTCATATTCAGGCTTGTCACATTTTTGTGGTCCTTGTGCAAATACTGCTTTCTGGGTCAATGTTGCAGAAGGATGGTGATATTGATGAAGATGTGAGCCATCGAATCAAAGTTGGATGGCTGAAGTGGCGCCAAGCTTCTGGCGTTCTCTATGATAAGAGAGTGCCACAAAAGCTAAAAGGCAAATTCTATAGAACGGCGATTCGATCTGCGATGTTGTATGGCGTTGAATGTTGGCCAACTAAAAGGTGACATGTCCAACAACTAGGTGTGGCAGAGATGCACATGTTGAGATAGGCATGTGAGAACACAAGGAAGGATCGGGTCCGGAATGATGATATACGTGAGAGAGTTGGGGTGGCACCAATTGAAGAGAAGCTTGACCAACATTGTTTGAGATGGTTTGGGCATATCCAGCGTAGGCTTCCTGAAGCACATGTGCATTGCGGATGGTTAAGGCGTGTTGATAATGTCAAGAGAGATCAGGGAGACCAAACTTGACTTTGGAGGAGTCCGTGAAGAGATCTAAAGGATTGGGTTATCACCAAAGATCTAGATCTGGACCGGGGTGCGTGGAAGTTAGCTATCCATGTGCCAGGACCATGACTTGGTTTTGATATCTTATGGATTTCAGCTCTAGCCTACCCCAACTTATTTGGGACTGACAGGCTTTGTTGTTGTTGTGCAAATACTGCTCTTGTTAAAAAAAACTCTAATGCCACTTTCTGCCTTCTTTCAGGCATTTGCTATGTTTCTTATTGTGTTTTCCATCAGTTTTCCCCTTGATGAAGGCGTTGGACACACCCTGTCAATTACTGGAACTCTTTTGTATGCACTTTTACCTTTTTTATCTCTAGCATATTCTTCATTCCATTGTACACAGCAATTTTAAATGTGGGGAGTAAACCTTATTACAATGCAATCACTTGACGGATGGTCAGAATCTTGGTTACAGACCTCACTCATGATATTTGTGTTTTATTAGTTCTGATATTTGGTAAAACGGTACCTCACACTCGTTTATCCCTGTTTACAGAAAGCTCATGTTTGCATTCTTCAGGTACATTTTTACTTTCGCTCTTGGTGCTGGGCCAGTTACTGGAATTATCATACCTGAGCTGAGCAGTGCCCGGACACGCTCAAAAGTTATGGGGTTCAGCTTCACTGTTCACTGGGTATGCACTCTACTTTGTATCGAGAGGCGTAGTTTACCAGCACTGACATACCTACCTCTATGATTATGAAACTGATTGTTCGTCAGGTGTGCAATTTTCTGGTGGGACTATATTTCCTGGAGCTTGTAAAGCTGTTTGGCGTCGGAGCGGTCTATGCAGGCTTCGGTGGGGTCTCCTTGTTGTCGGCACTTTTTGCTTACAATTTCATAGTCGAGACAAAAGGACGTTCTCTTGAGGAAATCGAGCTGTCTCTGAGCCCTGCTGCCCCCGGGGAACAAAAGTAGAACAGGTTTTGTTGTATTAAGTTATGCAGGTGAGACAAAAATCATCAGCTTTCAACTGCCTCGATGAGATTTGGGCCCAGAAGTACATGCATTCTAATGATCTAATCTGCATTTGGGTGGGTGAGTGTATGTAGCGGTCATGTAGAAGCATTAGCCCTTTAGCAGGAACAGTTTGTCACACACAGACACAGCTTCACGCCCATGTAAATAGATCACTTTGTTATTGAAAGTACACTTCAGTTGTTAATAGCACTAGCCATCGCTGTACTGTTTAGATAATGCAAATGTCATTCTTTGTAATCTATTTTGCAGATGTTTATTCATGAATATTATAAAAATTGTGGAGTTAACTTTTTCCAAAACGCTTCGCTCTCGCTGCCTCCAGGGGGGTGGCTCGGGCGAACCCTAGCCACCGCCGCCCCCGACCTCCACCCACCTGCTCTCCCCGCCGTCGCCGGAGGAGGCCGGTGAGCGAAGCTCGTCCGGCGGACGGCGGCGGCGGGCTAGCCTCCTTCCTCGGGGGCCCTTCGGCTGGCACGCAACGGTGTCCCTGGGCGCCATGCGGGGCGGCGGCCCCAGGACCATCTCGGCGGAGCTGCGCCTCCACGGCTGCACAGGCAGCGTGGGGGCGGCCGTGGCATTCGGTGGCGGCGCATTTGGGGTTCTCCTGCCCAGATTCGTTTGCTGTGGGTGGTGGATCTGGCACCGGCTGGCGGTCTCCAACACCGTGGTTGCGGAAGTTTGGATCTCGCGCGACGGCGATGGTAGTGGCATGTTATGGGCGCCGTGGAGGTGGTGATTTGGTACTTGGATCTGGGCAAGGCAGCAGCGCCTTGTTCTTGATCTGGTCCATGGGGTGGTGGCTGCTGGGCTACGAGATGTGCTTTCCTCCCGCTGTGGTGGCCGGCTCGTTCGAGAAGCTCCGGGTTTGGATTGCGGTCTGGGTTGGGAGAAATCCTTGCTTCGCTCGAAGCTGACAACGGCGACGCCCATGGGCGTCGTTTCCTTCTTGAAGGTGTTGTCTTTGCCCAGACTCGACTCCCTCTCTCGTGCTCGGGGGAAACCCTTGGTCCGACCTTTGGACCAGGCGATGGCGGCGTCACGGCGTCGTTTTCTCCTTGGAGGCATAGTCTTGTTGCTCGAGAATGTCGGAGCAGCTCAAGTTGGGGGCGGCAATTGCTTTGGGTGTGGGCCTCCGAGGCGCAATGTACACCATCGCCGATGCTCCCTTGACGACGCCCACCTAGGACTGCCCAACCCCTGCCATCCACCTGCCGACTTCCTCTTGGCGCAATAGGTGGGGTACATTGGTTTGTGTTGTCTTCGGTTGTGTTTCTTCTTGTGGCCTTCGGCATTGGTTGTGACGCGGCTTGGTAGCTCTGTGATTTGCTTCATTGCCATTAGCATGGGTTAATCTAGGTATTGCATGTTTGGTAGTTCAGGTGGGTTGTGTGGCCGGAGTGAATCCGGCGTTGTAATGATTACCCGGCTTTTTTGCCGCTTCTTCTCTAATACAATGATACGCATGCTTGTGCGTATTCGAGAAAAAATATATTATAAATATTGTGTAGTCGTAGCATCAATATGGGTTGAGGGAGACGTATCCTATGCAAATGGACAGTTTCCTAGGTTCTCTATGAATTTTATGAATGTCACAGAGTTCAAGAAAACCTAGGGAAATAAGCATACTATTGAAGGATACACTACTGGAATTCACCTATTTGCCGTCTGCCTCGGCGGACGGCAAACACCTATATGGCGGACGACAAAGTCCGTTGCCGTCTGCCCCCGCACGGCAAAGCACCCGTCAGCTATTTCTTCGGCAAAGAGGTGCTTTGCCGTCTGCAGGAAATCGACGGACAGCAAACCACCTTTGCCGCGCGCATTTGTGCAAGCAGACGGCAGAGCGGGCGTGACGGCGAAACTTTGCCAGCTGGCTCCGTCAGGCGGGGTTTGCCGTCTACTGACGGACGGCAAACTTTGCCGTCTGCCTTAAAACTAGCCGGCTGGCCGGCCGGCTCCGTCAGGCTGTTAATGCCGTCTACTGAGTTTGCCGTCTGTCTTGCCGGAGGCAGACGGTATAATGACCAAATGGTCACCCAGCTGTTGCCAGATTGCACAGCTGGGCGCCACGTGTCCTCTTTGCCAACTACAAGCAGACGGCAAAGGCCTTTGCCGACAGCCAGCAGACGGCAAAGTGGATGCATTCCTTCTGTTTTATCTGTTTTCTTTTAAATCCCTGCATTTTGACAAATATATATATATATATATATATATAATCTCAATATATAGTATCCAACAAACATTATAGTGACCAACAAACAATAAATAGTCTCCAACAAGGTTTGCATACAAGATTCACATGTGAACAAGGTTCCAACAAGCATTTCATAGTTTCACATATATACATGGCAAATACAAAGCACATAGTGACCAAAACAGTTTATGAAACTAAACTACAAGTCCAAATGCAGCACTCCATCATAGCATGACTCCCCTTGAAGCAAATCTGCAAAATGAAGCTAAGAAAATTATAAGAACAAGTAGAAGAATAAGAAGAATGAGAAGAAGAAGAAGAAGAAGAAGAAGGAGAAGAAAAAAAGATTCTCTCCTTCTTCTATTTTCTTCTTCTTTTGAGCAAACAAAGCTAACATAAGCAATGGTGATCAAATTAAGCTATAGTTAGCATATTTTCAGGAAATTGAGCTAAATTTAGCATTTTTTAGCAACTAAGCAAACTTTAGCAATTGTTGAGCCAATTTAAGCTAGCTTTAGCATTTTTGACCCAATTAAGCTAGCTTTAGCATTTTGTGAGCAAACTAAGTTGACTATGTCAGTTTTTGAACTAACTAAGTTAATTATGTATTTTTTGTGCAAAATATGCAAAGTATGAAATTTTTCGATTAATTATAGGATTTCAGAAGCTAAATATGCATTTTCAAACTAACTAAGCATTTTCAAACTTACCGGAGTGTAGCCCTCAAGGCTGAGGTGGCTGAGAAGCATCCGCCGGGTTGGCCGATGTTGACGGTGGAGAAGGGTCATGGGACGCAGCCCGAGAGTTATGCTGCACGAAAAGATCAACTAGAGGTTAGCACGACGCCACTCAATATGGTATTGATGATCATCGAAAGATACTCACCGTCCCCACAGGAGAAATGATCGGCATCGGTGGAGCGGCCTGACCAGTCTTCTCGCACATAGTCTGCACATTTGTTTTTCTTGAGTCAATCATATTAGTTACTAATATAAACAAAAATTATAACATGCATTCTTTGGGTGAATATGAACAAGTGACTTACCACGAAGAGCTCATACAAGGCCCGGTTCGATGCATCGTGTCGTGCCGCGGCCTCCTCAAGAGCCTTCACCGTCCTCTCCTCCGCCAGCCGCTCTCTCTCCGCTGCCTTCTCCTCTGCCAACCGCTCCTTCTCCTCCAGTAGCCGCTGGGTGTTCTGTCGCTCTTTCTCAAGAGCTTCCTGCAACCCCACTCCTCTAGTTAGCATTGTAATATTCGATGAGAGAAAACAATAATGCAAGAGTCCTTATGGATAACCTGGATAGCGAGGTCGACTGGCCGCGGACGAGTCCTTATAGCAGGAGAAGAACTCGTTTGGCGCGCCTTGATCTCAGGAAGAGTCTTATCACACCTAATCAACTTATCTCCAATGGCCATGGCGCCATGGCGCCTTCCGCCACCAGAGATCATCACCAGCTCCGGGTCAATAGGCTTCCCAATCAGGGTGTAAGCCTCACCGTGCTTCTCCTTCGCCACCTCAGTATAAGCCTTGAGCTTACTATAGGCGGCAATGTTGGTGAAAGTCGAAGGAGTGGCGAGATCCGACTCTGAGAGTGCCTTGGCCTTCTCGTACGACGCTGTATGGGACATGCCATACATGTAGAACACCTGAGGCACCTCCGTTTTATTATGCTCCGCCTAAAAGACAAAGCAAAGCATGATATTAGTAAGTGGGTGCCTAAAAGACAAAGAAAAGAAGAATTTGCACATACCCATTTATGACCGTAACCAGCTAAGTTACGGCTGCCTTGATGGTGTGGCACACCAACCATTTGGGCGCGCCGGTCCTTGGCATTGTTGTGGACGGCCAACCAGGCATCTGAGCACCAGTGGTCCACAATGACCTCCCAACAATCCATCTTGTCCGCACACCATCTCGGCGGCGCCTAAGTTAGTAAACAAGGAAACTAATAAGTAGCCTAGATAGGAATCAAATCAAGCAAACTATTCAAGACTTAAGAAGGGTTACCGTCATGTACTGGGCCCTGGTCAGAAACTTCTTGCGACAGTCCTTCTTGCTACGCTTGCGCCCTTGCTTGGCGTAGTAGTCACGGACCGCCTGCACTTGCATCTCGTGCCTTGTGTTTTGCAAGAGGCGCGTGGCCTCTGCAACTATCACGTCCTCCGCCTCCTGCTCCTTGGACTCATCGACCTTGTAGTAGACCTGCAATAGCACGAGACAACACTGATGAGTGCACCAACTAGCTATTGTAAAGATTTTATTGTGTGAAACAGAAATTACCCAAAAGCCGTTGATCACCATGTCGGCTCTAGTGTGGCATTCGACCCCGTTGATGGTCGTATCCGGCGGGGCCGGGGCAGCACAATAGTGCTCCCATTTGAGTCCAGGCTGCGGAACCTCATCAGGTCCGGGCAATTGAACCAGCCCCGGGAAGTTCTCCCTGACGAGCACACCAAGGATGGAGTTGGGATTGCGGACACCATTGCCGTATATCCAACCCCTGCAGTATAAAAAGACAAAGCCATCAGATATACATAAGTATAGAAGGTACCGGAAGAGAGTATAAGTGCACTTACGTCTCTCCATCAGGCGTAATCAACCACTTATGGGTGGGAGTCACCGGCACGGACGGGAGCCGTGTACCCCCACGCTGGTACACGGTGGTACCCTCAGCCACCTCCTCCTCATCCGTAGTGTCCAGCTCGGCACCAGCCTCCCCCTCAGGCGTGTGCTGCTCCGGCTAGTCCGGCCAGGGACTCCAGGTCGTGCGGGTGGACGTAGCCTCCTCCTCCACCTCAGGCTGGTGGATCGGAGAGTCCGAGGAGGGATCCACCCTGCAGTGCTCCGGTGAATCAGCCGGAGGTGGCGGCGAGGAAACATCAGCAGGTGTCCGTCTCCCTTTCCCGTGACCACCACCTGCTTTGCCTCTCCCGGTCTTCTTCCGACCTCCTCTCTCCCTGGGCACCTCATCATTAGAAGGAGGAGGCGAGGAAATACTCTCAAGCAAAGACCTCCGTAGAGCCAGAGGTGGGAGCGCATGACCCCTCCCTCGCGAGCCTGAGGTATCGCCCTCCATATCTGTCACGAACCTGCCAAGAATTAAAATAAAATAATTAGTACAATGATAAAAAGAATTAATAATACAAAATTAATTACTGCAATAATGAGAATATATATATATAATTAAAGTTGAGATGCATACAACTAACAATAGTCAGGATCATCGGTATCTTCTCCGCGATCAATTGAAGGATCGTCATCACTATCACGCGTGTCGTCGATAATGACGGCCTCATCAGGTTCAACAACACCAACATTTGGAAGGCCTTTATGTAAACGGTCAAGCATGGACAGGTCATCTGGAGCAATAACCTCTTCTTCTTCAGGCTCTTCAACATCGTCGTTAGCGGGTTCACTCTCATTGTCTTCTTCCATGTTCTGGGGTTGCATAGTGCGGTTTCGGAAACGTTTTTTTATCACGCGTGTTTCTTGGAAGAATTCTCCTTCATATGTCTCTGGGTCAATGTGGGGTACATAATCCTCTTCATTGGGGGGAGGTGGTCTAATATGAGGTGGCACATCATAAACGACATCCCAACCTTTCAGGTTTTCAACCGTTTGGCAGGGGTAGGATAGATAGAAAACCTGGGTGTCCTGTTGAGCCGTAATATAGACATCGGGGACATTAAAATGGGTGTCTTGTTGAATTTCGACTAGACCTACATGTTCATGAGTTTGTCTAGTCCTCGACGGGAGAAACCAATGACATTTGAAGACAACGACGTTGGGAGGATTTTCACCATAGAATAGAAATTCGTATATTGCTTCAACTCTTCCATAATACTCAATACCTTCGTCGCCGACAGCAGAGACACCCGAATTTGTACTTTTTCGATCGGCCATTTTTTGCTCTTTATCAACGGTACGAAAGCGATACCCGTTGATGTCGTATTTCTCAAATACACGGACCTTATTATCAAAACCATTAGCGACTTGTCTCAATTCGGCGTCCATAGGCTCCTCATTTGCCTATAAGTTTTATAGGAAAGGATTGGTATATTAGTGAAAAATAGGTCGAACCAACAAATGAAACCCTATATATGAATGATAGTTACCGTTCGTTTGAACCAAGAGATGAAACCAGGATTGCCGTCTCCTTGATTGGCAAGAAGCTCATACTCTGCGATGGAATCACTTTCAATAACCACTCCATTCGAGAATTTGGCGACGTATCGACTGTATGAATTCATGGGAATTAATAAGAAACAAGAATTATTAGAAGTTGCGAAACAATGTACGTACCGAGCACTTACTCGATGTACGGTCGCACTTATGTTAGGTTGGTGAAGATATACAGTGTAAGAGTCCGCCATTCTTTGATATCCAAAATCTTATTTCTCGAAGCACCAACAGGTCCGAGCTTCCCTTTGAATAGGCTGAGGTTGGATTGACGCCGTTGGGGGTCGCCAGTATTGTACCGAGGCTTTGGATTATGCAAATGGCGATTTTTGGCTTCATAATGTGCTGTCACGAAGTTTGCCGCCTCCTCGGTAATGAAAGCCTCGGCCATCGATGCTTCAATTCTACGTTTATTTTTACATTTTGCTCGAAGCATCTTCTGCATTCTCTCCGTTGAATAGAACAAACGATTTTGCACAGGGCCCCCTAATCTTGCCTCGGTCGGGAGATGCAATATCAAATGCTGCATCGGATTAAAAAAAACCCGGTGGAAAGATCTTCTCTATCTTGCAGAGCAACTCCAGCGCCATATCTTCCATGTCTTCTAGCACGCCATCGAATAGTTCTTTAGCACAAAGAACACGAAAGAAATAGCTCAGTTCTGCCAGTACTAGCCACTCTTCCTCTGGGATATAGCCGTGCAACATCACCGGCATTACCCGCTCAAGCCATATGTGCCAATCATGACTCTTCAACCCAAATATTTTATGTTTTTCAGGACTCGCTCCCCTCCTCAGATTCGCTGCATACCCATCGGGGAACATCAAACTGTTTTGCACCCACAAGAGAATTTCCCTGATATGCCCCCTTTCAAGATTGAACCAGGCCCTTGGCTTGGACCAATTCTTCTTTCCTTTCGGCTGTCGCATGTTCTGTGAGGGTCTATCACATAGAGTCTCCTGGTCGACTCTAGCTTTAGGATTATCCTTTGACTTCCCATCTATGCCAAAAAATGTATCAAACAGGGCCTCGCCGATATTTTTTTCAGTGTGCATCACGTCAATATTGTGTGGAAGTTCGAGGTCTTGGAAGTAGGGGAGATCCCAGAAGCATGTCTTGTGAGTCCAGGCGTGTTCCGAATTATATCCCTTAAAATACCCGGGACGTTCTGGATCAGGCTCGAGAGAGTTCAACTGTGCCAAGACATGTTCGCCCGTCATCGTAGGTGCTGCCAGGTTTTTGAAAACTTTGCCTTTGATGAAGTTCTTCTTGTCTTTTCTAAAAGGATGCTTAGGAGGCAGAAACTGTCTATGCAAGTCGAAGCAGGAATACTTGCCACCCGCCTTCAGCCAATGAAACTGAAGAGCAGACTTGCATGTTGGGCACCCGAACTTTCCATGAACACAGAAGCCAGCGAAAAGCGCATATGCCGGCAGGTCATGCATCGAGTACTGGTACCAAACATGCATTTTGAAGGTCTTTTTGCTAGCTGCATCGTATGTCTTGAACCCTTCGTCCCAAGCTTGTTGCAATTCCTCCTTAAGCGGTTGCATGTACACATCCATATTCTTCCCCGGATATTTGGGCCCTGGTATTATCAACGTCAGGAAAATGTTCTTCCTTTTCATAATCTCTGAGAGGGGGGGGGGGAGATTGAGTGGCATGACAAATACAGGCCAACAACTGTATGAGGTTGCCATCAGACCGAAAGGATTGAACCCATCTGTGCCGACGGCGATTCGGCAATGCCTTGGCTCCTTAGCTTTTTCCGAATGTTTTTCATCAAAGTGCTTCCATGCTGAACCATCCGATGGGTGAGTCAACATCGGCTTCCCATCTGCATCAAATTCTGTTCTCTTCCCATGTTTGTGCCATGTCATCTGTCTGGCTGTCTCTTCCATCATGTAAAGGCGTTGAATTCTTGGTATCACTGGAATATACCGAAGAACATTTACGGGTATTTTGGTCTGCGTCTTCTCACCTTGACCATTGTCTACCGAGAGGTTGTGTATCCGGAGAACAACAGGGAGGCGCTGACGAAATACCGCGTCGGATCGGGACCAAAGCATGGGAAACCGACCCAATCTACATACATACTCGGGCTGTCCATGGATAACGTTGGACAATTCAAAAGAATCACTATTATAAATATGCAAATTAATGCATATTTATAACTGTAACCCTTTCGAACGGGAGACGCATAATGGTTACGCGACTGACCTAGCTAGTGTCATCTGCACGAAGGCCGGAACAGAGCAAAAGGAAGGGGGAGGAGGATATAGGACTTTTTTTTACTCACCCTCGAACGCAGGGGAGGTCGTCGATCACGAGACCCTCGACGGCGGTGCTCGAGGTGAAGGGGAAACAACTGCACATTAAAATTCAGAAAATCAACACAAACACTAATACCGGTAATTAAGCTAAGTAATACTAACATCTAATTACTAACTACATTATCTACTTTCTTATTCTTATTTTTCTTTTCTTTCTTTTTCTTCTTATTCTTATTCTTCTTCTTCATTTTCTTCTTTTTATTTTTCTTCTTCTTTTATTCCTTATTCTTCGATCTTCTCTTTCTTTTTCTTCTGCTCTTTCTTTCTCTTCCTCTATTAAATTTATTTTCCCTATTCTTCTTTCTCCTCTTTTCTTCCTATTCTTCTTATGTTTCCTATTTTTCTTCTACTTCTTCTTTGTCCTCTTCTTCTTCTTCTTCTTCTTCTTCTTTTCTTCTTCTATTTATTTTCCTTCTTCTATTTCTTTTCCTTCTAACTATAACTAATTAAAACTAAATCTAACTACTTAAAACAGAAATCAAATCCTAACTAATTATGCTAACCTACAATCTTACTAACTACAAATACTAGCACTAATATTACATTAACTGAAAAAATTCAAAAAATTCTAACACCAACACATAAATACTAACACCTAAGACATAATTACTAACTAGTAACATTGCAATTGAATTAACAGAAAAAAACCTAAACTAACTACACTAATAAACCTAAACTAACTAGAACTAATAAAACCTAAACTAACTACACTAATAAACCTAAACTAACTACACTAATAAACCTAAACTAACCTAAACCTAAACTAAGAACTCTAATTAACAGAAAAAAAGAAAAAAACAGGGGAGGAGGCTTACCAGGGGTGGGGGGAGGTGGCGGCGGTGGCGGGAGGTGGCGGCGGTGAGGAGCGTGGCGCCGGCGAGGAGGGTCGTCGGCGGGGAGACCTGCAGCGGCGCCGGTCAGAGGAGAGGAGAAGAGAGGAGGAGAGGGGAGGAGAGGAGAGGAGATGGGAGGAGAGGAGGAGGGCCTCACCGGAGGTTAAGGCGGCGGCGCGCGGGACGGGGCAGGGCGGCGGGGCAGGGCGGAGGAGGCGGGGGGTCGGGAGAGAGAGGGGTTTGGGAGAGAGAGTGGAGAGAGAGAGAGAGGGACCGTGCGGGGGGTTAACGGCCCACCGCTTTGCCGTCTGCCGACAGACGGCAACGACACCTATGCCGTCCGCAGGCAGACGGCAAAGCGGTGGGCCGTTAGCCAGGCCGCGTGCCTCGCTTGGGTGGGCCCCAGCTGGAGGTTTGTCGTCTGTCGACAGACGGCATAGGTGTCGTTGCCGTCTGCCTGCGTCCACGCAGACGGCAAACATGTGGTTTGCCGTATGTCTACGTGTTACCGTCTGTACTTAGGGCAGCGGACGGCATACCGCTTTTTTGCCTTCCGCCCCGACAAAATGCAGACGGCAAAGCCACTGACCCATGGCAAACTGGTGAATTCCAATAGTGATATCATGTAAACCTATACAAAAGTTCATCTTCAATTTTTCAAATGAATAAGGCCGCAAGCCCAGACCCTGATGGTTTTGGGCCAGGTTTCTATAGGAAGTTTTGGCCCTCTGCTAAACCAGCTTTTGAACGCCTTTTCGAGCAGTTTTTTTTATCTACATACTACACTTTATATAGTGTTAATGGCCGGATGCAGACTTTTAGAGGACATGCTTAGGAAGCCTGTTTTGAAAATTGATTTACCATTTGGCAAAATAAAATTAACTTTCTCTGAACAAATATACACATATATAAATCATACGTGCAAAATTTTAAAACATTAACTATTCGCATGCGGCGTAAAAAAAGACAAATGTGATTTTTAAGATGGCTTGATTTTTTTGATTGTTGGGCTGGAATTTTGTCCTTTTTGTACAGCCTACAAATCTTATTATTTTCAAGCAAAATTTCATACGCTAGTGCGGAACACATATAGGTCCCCGTGGATTTTTTTTAACCTTTAAATATGATTGTTATTTTTTTGAAATACAGTACACCCTGGAGCCCGAGCTCTACAGGGAATTTTCGGTTAATGGCCTTGCTATCAAAAAAGACAACACAAGTACTCGTGATGCTTTCTACCTCATCTTTCTTCAAAATAGCCTCATAAAGACAATAGGCAAGGTCGTCACAAATCACATGAAACCTCTCATTCCACTGCTTGTTTCTAAGTGTCAAGCCGGGGGTGTCTGGACAATTCATCTTTAAAATTTCCCTCTACGCTACAGACCTTCTTAATTGCTACCACAGAAATAAAGCCCCCATTGTTATCGTTAAACTTTATTTTTCGCGAATACGCAAAGCTTGCGTATCATTTCTTTGATAGAAAGAAATAGAAAGAGTACATGACAGGGTACAACACATGATCCGAACTTATACATAAGAAGGCATGGACTTGGAACCCAAAATGGAAAGGAAGAAACCACAACTATAGCCATCATGCCTAGGACTAGAGAGGCAGTCCAAATGGCATGACGTCGAACATCTACTAAGCCAATGATGACACCACGAGCAACCAAAATAGCGCCTTCAAGAAGGGGAGCGACACCATGGCAGCGCCGCCATCCTATCCGAAAAACCGTACCAAGGATTTCCCCCAGTGCTCGAAGAGGGACACAAATAGAGGCCATGACAACACCTTCAAGAAGGACAATGACACCCACAGGCGCCATCGCTACCAGCATCGGAGAACCGAGCAGGGATTTCGCCTTGATCTGAGTCCGAGCAATCCCCTTGACGCCGCATCAGGGTCCGAAGATGAGGAAGTCGGTCCATGGTCGATACCACCTCAGGAAGGGTGATGGGACTGCACCTGCTCGGGTGTTATCGTCAAACTTGTCTTTAGCAAAACCTTCATTGCAATCTGCTTGGAATGTGCAATGTGGGCTCATGCCCGCTGATGTAATTTCTAGTACTCTCTCAAATTTGATCCTCTGGTCACATAGATTCAAAACACCCAAGCAGAAGAAGGATGTTGATTTGTAGCGCGATTTCTTCTCCTTTAGGTAAATGTCACCTCTGTAAAACCTCTGCCTCTCTCTCGCAAGGAAACACTTCACGCGCTAACCATTTGTCGCTGCCGTCCAGATATTATCACGGGCGTGTTAGCAGCCAAAGCTCCCGCGTCAAATCATCTACACTTCTAATTCAAGGCCATAGATTTCCTTTCTCTTACGTGGAACAAGGTCCTGCGCTTAACCTGCCGCCCTTAACAAACTCACAAATAAAAGTACTGTATTGTTAAGAGCTGTGCACACACACGCTTCCACTTCCACCCACTGCATGACCGTCACCCGCGTCCCACTCACTCACTACGACCACACCTTACCTTAGTTAACTCGAAAGTAGAGAACTGAGAGCTGATATTATCTCCATTGCTTGCTTGCTTAGGTATGCCAAACATACAAAGCCCGCCTTCCTCCGCTCCGCCAACCCCACCCCACCCCGCCTTCAAGATAACATTTCCTGTGATTATAGTCTCTCATCACACCATCGTGATCAAACATGACTTCACCCACCGTTGCCCGGCTCGTCGGCTTCTTTAATTTGCTTGATGTAGTCACTAGTCGGCACCAGCTCTGCGATTGGATGCTCGTGGTAAACCACCGTAAGCAATGACCGGCCCGATGGGCGATGGTCCAGGCCTTTCTTTAACCATCTCAACGATCGTTTTCTTTTGCGGGGAAACCATCACCGATCGTTGTTTATTTGGGACGAGGCCTGAAGATCATTTCGGTGAGGTGTTCCGATAGTTGAAAGTTCAAAAGGAGCGCGGATATTTCGATGCCCGTCTCCCCAAGATACGTATCTCCTAGTCGGCCACTACCTGCCCAGCAGCCCAAGCATGGATGATGGATGGCGGTTTAACATTGATTTTCTTTAGTTTAATTGCTGATGGTTATGTAGCTTATCGCTTCCTCTGTGGGTCATATGGCCCGAGTATAGTAATGGTGTTTTTTGTAACAACGCAGAGACTAGCCGAGGAGTTTACTATCGGAGGTCATAATTTGTTTTGCAAGGAACCATTTGCGATTCGTGAAATACTGAACTGGTATATGCAATACATTTGACGCTTGAGCCGGTGATGTAGGACGACATGTATTCCAGTAACCCAGGGAGTATCATGTAAATTGATCTAGCCATCCATGGGTGTAAATTTAAAGCTCACGTGCGATGGAAAGATAGGGATCTAGTCATCTAGTGGAATCCACACTTTTCATTGCCCATGCAATGCAATCGCAACTTGCTTTTGAATGTTCTCCCCACTAATGACGAGTTGACGAGAGCATCGGGCCCATGTTTCAAACCGTGGGGTTTTACCTTTTGCAACGGGCACAGATGTTTACGAGAAGACGACATGGAAAGCACTTCAAAAAGGTGCCGCACCTCTTATGCTTTTAAAAATGAAGGTAAAAGATTTCTCTCATTCTTTTTTTTGGGGTGAAAGATTTGTCTCATTTACTAATTAAAAACATGAATTCTTTAATTAATTAATGAAAAACCGAGCAAAAATCGTCAAAACCTCCTGAGCGGCACGTTATAATATACCCCTTGCGCTGACACCCCCTCCTCCCTCCTCCCTCCCCTCGCCATCTCTAGAGGAGGCTGCCGACGAAACTCATGCGCCGCCTGTCGAGACCCGGGGTTAGCGTATGCAAGTACAGTTAAGACATAGTCATATGGAGAGCCGAGAACCGCACCCACTTGTCTAAGCAGACAAGGCCAAGCACTGAACATTCTCGGAAAGCATCGTACGTGAGGGGCATCCCATCCAGGCCGGATGATCAACTGAGATGGGTCCTCATCGTCCGCACACAAGTCAAATGATATGGGTGGTGAACTCCCATATTCAAAGACAAGTCGCCTCAACCATACTACCGACTATCTCAAAACTCTTACATAGACTTACTCCAGCCCGATCACTTAGTCGGGGTCTAGGGCGGGCTCGATCATACCACAAAGTGTGCACGAGACAGAGTCTCGAGCAATCGCATCGCGATGCCCCAAGCTGCGCACATCTAAGGGCCACTTGGTGTATGAAAGACCGCCAGCCAGAACACAACTAAGGTCTCGAAAACCCATACAAAGACATGCATGTTATAACCATACACGCAGCACACATGCCTTGTATGAACAGTAGGTACCATTGCAATTCTCTACAAAGTGTACATTTTATTTATAACTCTTATAGAGTACACACAGAGATCACATACATGTGATCCAACATTACAACACAGAGCGGAAGCAAATTATGTCTGAGTACAGACAAGTTTAACAAATGGCTTAAGAAGCCTTATTCAAACACAAAGCCCTCCACGAGGGAACCAGTCTGCTGACTGGGACTAGACTAGCTTAACTTCAGTCGTCCAGCTCGATGAAGAAACCACCTTCGGGGTCAGTGGCGTCATCTAAAACATAGATTAAGCAAACGTGAGTACAAAGGCGTACTCAGCAAGACTTACATATGAGCTATACTACTCATGCACATGTATCAAGGTAAAGGGAGGTGGGGTTCACTTGCAGAAATGCCAGCTTTGAATTGGCTAATCCTGAACTACGAGTACCAGACTTTGAGGTAAGAAGCGTACACGAGTCCACTACTTTCTCCAACCAATACACCACTATGGTGCCTTCCTCGACTTCCCCACGAGAAAGCACGCCATAGCACTCACACTTATCTTGGTGTATTTTAGAAGTATCCGGTTCAAGTTATCTAATAATCAAGCTAAGCTTTCCAAGTAGTCCATAACCGCGGACGCGGCTATTCGAATAGTTTTGTTAACCTTGCAAGGGTGTACCGCTACACACACATGATCATCATTTACCGCCTTTGATCTCGACACCATTCAAGGGGTGCCAGCGAGGATGCTCACCACAACTGTTACCTCATAGCCTATCTAGTCCAAGAAAGCCGCCTACTTGGGTTGGCTACCACCATCGTGAACCCGGCCGGTTTACCGAAGTGGACCCAAGCGATGTGTGCGTGGTGCATAAGCCGGTCTCGGATGAGCCGTTCTCTCACTTAGCATCCAGGCCACAAGCCTACCAGAACTCCGAACTACTGCGACATCTGGACATCGAAAGGGATGAGTTAATAAGTTGAGAGGGGTCAGTGAGCCCAATGTGTGGTTGTACTCTTCATCTTGGATCACCACACAAGAACTCGGACTTAGGGCGGTGTTCAACGAGACAACCCACCGTGTACTCCTACACAGCCTCTCATCGTTCACCTTGTATTAGGGTCGATTCACCAACACTTTTCTACCATCATCAACATGATCATTCCCATCCCGACTCACATCACAGTAACAACATGGTATCATACTAAGAATGCAATAAGCGATAACATTTGCAGGGGCCACATGATATCAAACAACTCCTACAGTTGCTAGGATTGTGGTTTGCTTACTACTGTGACAAAATGATAGGTCATGCAAAGGAATGGGTTCATATATGCGGTAGAAACGAAGCATGGTGATCATCCTAAACAATGCATAAGCGAGACATGAGAGGGAAGTGGGATTTTATCGACATGATCAATGGGGTTTTGCTTGCCTTGCTGACGAGGTTCGGGTTCTGGATCTTCAGTGAAGGGGGTGACCTCTTGCTCCGGTTCCACCTCTACTCGACAAACAAAGCACGAAGTAGCAATCAATATGAATGCAATGCTCAAGCACATGATTGAATGTTAAAGCTTGAAGTATAAATTTGGATGTGTGAGGCAATTCCATTTAAGTGGAATATATTGCATTTAGAATGCAAATTCAAATTCCACATTTGAATTCAACATTAACCAAGTTATATGTGATATAGTTTCATCATTTTGAATTATCTTCAAATGTGTATGATATTCCTCTGATGTGTAAGTGAAATGTAGCATGTTGCCATGGTTCAAGTTGCAAAATTATTTGAATTGAATTTGATTTAATTCCATTTAAATCAAATAGCAAATGCTACTGATCACATTTTAAATTCAACTCAAACAGAGTTGAAAGTTGCATATTTGGAAAGATAATTTTCTCCTGATCATTTTTCATATATTATTTGTCCAATTTGGAGTTAATATGAATTTTCTATGAATTTCCAAAGTTTGGGGTATTTTCTGGATTTTCTGGAATTATTTAAACCATTTTGCTTTTCTGGAAAATTGGTTTACTGTGTCATGCTGATGCAAGCATGACCTCAGCAGGGGCCTGACTGGTGGGCCAGCCAAGTCAGTGGCAGAGGGATTTAATCCTCTCTGTTTAATTAACAGAGAGGGGTTAGGGTGCTGGGGCCCAGTAGTCAGTGGGTTAAGGGGGGGGGGATTAGCTTAGTGGCCTCGGGCCCATGAGTCAGAGAGAGAGAGGGGAGGTTAATGGCGACGGCGGCCGTGGACTCGCCGGAGTCTTGCCGGAGTCGGGTTTTTGGGCACGGGGAGGGTTCTGGAGGGCATGGACTTGCTCCTTGGGGTCGTCCGCATCGAGTGGTGTCATCAGGGGGCCACGGGGATCACCGGAACATCATCGGCGACGAGCGGCGGCGGAAGTCGGGCACTGGACTCGTCGGGTTCTTCATTTTGTGCACGGATTTGGAAACCGAGAGTATAGAAACGAAGCTAGGGTGTGTGCGGAACTAGTGGAGCCATCCAGGGGTCAAACGGGTGCTTTGGTGCATGTCCTCGACGACGAGCGGCGGCGTTTGGTCTCGGACCTCGTCGAAATCATGCAAACGGGCACGGGAGGATGCGTGGATGGAGGCAAAAGAACGGCAAGCTCACCCTGATCGCGATGAAGGGCTCGGGGAGGCCGGGGAGTGCTTGGCGTGGACGAATTTGAGGTTGGACTCGTCGGCGGCCGACGGCGATTCCTTAAAGCTGGCGTCACTTGGAGTGCTCCTGGGCTTCGATTGATCTGGGGGAAAGACGAAGTCGTCGACGCTGGTTCGATTGGACACGGTGGCACGGCTCGGGAACGACTGTGGCTACGTGGGCTCGTCGGCGTGCTCCACGGCGGTCTTCGGGCGGCGACGAATCGGGCGCAGGAGGAGGAAGACGAAGAGGAGGGGGGAATGGATCAGGACGGCTGCGCGGCGTCTCCAGCGAAGGGATAAGGCGCGGGACAGGCAGGCAGCTGCCTGTCGTGCCCACGGCGGTCGCCGGCGAGGTGCCTGCCTGCCTGGAGGGAAGAAGACGCATGTAACCCCCTCCAGGTGGGCTGCGGGGAGTTAGCTGGGCTGAAACCAGGTAAGTTCCTTTTTCCTTTTCTCTCTGTTTAATCTTTCCTTTCTTTTTCTGTAATTTGTTTTGGCTCTGATAAAAATACCAAACCATTTTATTAAATGCTGAAAACTTTTATGTGGCCTCATAATAATATAGACTAGCCACTCATAAACTTTCAACATTTTTAAAATTCAAATGATTTGAATTTTAAATCAAAAAGGGGTATTTCTTTAATTCCAAGGTACTGTTTGAATATTTGAAAAATCTATGAGCATGGGGTGGGTCCCACATCACTTGAAATGTGATCACACTCATTTATAAGACTTTTCAAAACTCTAACATGAATTTTTGGAAAATATTTTTATCTGGCCTTTTGAATTAATTCATCTGGGGGGTGTTCCTTCTCCCATTTGGATTTTGAATTTGATTTCCAAGATTTCTTTTTGAAATTTTGACATGATGCAAAGGTACTAGCTAACCCTAGCACATACCTAACAGAGGGATCTGACACCGCCTGTGAAGCGGACAGCGGGGATCTCGCCTTCTGCGATCGTGGCGCGATTGCCTGGATGGGCGGTGCATGGCGGTGCGAGATCTTCGTACATTGGTTGCTCCTCCTAGTGTCGCGGTATCGCTCAGATAATAACGTGGGAACAACGAAATCGGCTGAGATCTACGGCGGAAGGGCCCCGGAGCAGTGGCATCCCCTCCGTTGAGGATGACGAGCTAGGAGGTGGCTTCATGTGGTGGTGCTTAAGAACGGAGGATTAAGGGATCCAGTACGCAAGTTCGCTACTGGAGTCGCCTAGTGGTTGAAGCTTTCTCCGACGTCGATGATGTATGATGCGGAGATCTGCAACCCCTAATTTGGAGTTTGTGGATCAAGGGATCCCGTACGCAAGTTCGTTGCTGGAGGCGCCTAGTGGTTGAAGCTTTCTCCAACGTCGATGATGTATAATGCGGAGACCTGCAACCCTTTGGAGTTTGTGGATAGGAAGCCAGATGTGGGTTCGGGGAGGTGCGGATGCCCTTGAAAACCGCGTCGTCTTCGATCATGGTGGACAATGGCGGCATATTTTGTGGTGTTCCCTTGTTGAAGGTTTTTTTACTATAGATGTCGTCTTTTCACCCATTCTGCTCTAGGGAAACCCTAGATCTAGGTCTCCCAGATGGAATGATGGCGGCGCACAGCACCATTTTTACCTCTTGAGGCGTCATTTTCTTTGGTGCATGTGCTGGATAGAGGGGTCCTGAGGTGGAGCGGTGTTTGATGGGTGTAGATAACACCTCCTCGTTGGTTACCCAAAGTAGAAGGTTATGATGCAGATAGAAGCAAATTTCCCTCGGTAAAGATACCAAGGTTGTCGGACCAGTAGGACTCCAAGCGCAACAAGAAGGTGGCAAAGTGAGTAACGCGCCGTTTATGATATTACTCGCTTAACCTGGACCTGCACACAAAAACAAATAACTTTTCTCCCAACGAGTCAGAGAGGTTGTGAATCTCTCTGGTCTTGTTGTTTACAAAGGATCAAAACACAAGGGAGAATAATAATAGTTATTGCAACGGAAAGGAAATAAAAGCAGTAAAGGTGAACGGTGTGAACTATGGTGGAAATATGGACCAGGGTCCCACGACTTTCACTAGTGATTTCTCTCTCCAAAAGACGATAAACAACTATGCTGGGTGAACAAATTATAGCCAGGCAATTGACTGAATTATAAACGCACTACAATGCTAATTATGCTACAAGAAAGCTAGAGGCTCAATCGTATGGGCATTACACCAAAACGAGTAGACCGTTTATTCATCAGCATCTACTCACTAATCATCCACCTTGAGATATCTATCCAGAACATCTCGCTGGTATTAAGTTGTAAACCAGGGCTAAAGTGTAGGCTCAAAGCAACAGACAATTGCATTAACACTCTATGCATAATGTAAGCAATCCTTGCAACTGTAGTTACAAGCACCGTTATTTTCTTCCTGGTGGCAACAACACATCCACTAGCCTCATGTTTCTGTCACCCAAGCTAGACATCGGGGGGGGGGAGGCATGAACCCACAATCATGCATAACGCTCCCTCTTGGAGTTACTGCATAACTGAGAACATGCAAAATACTCAAGAACTAAAACATAAAAGGTAAACTAAATATATTACTCATCACAATCTGAACATAATCTCAAAATCCATCGGATCCTAGAAAACACAACATAGTAACACAAAAACTAATACAAAAGCACATTGATCATGTAGGGCAGCTCACAAGGTCTAAGAATTGAGGCACAAGATTAGAGAGAACACATCATCTAGTTACTGATTACTGGTCCATGGTCCAACGGGGACTATTCACGGCACATCTGGGAGGCGATCATGATGGTGGAGAGGCCTCCGGAGGTGAATCCTCCCTCCGTCAGGGTGTTGGGACAGGTTCTTCAGGCGATCCCGAGATCGGAATCGTGGCGGCGACAGAACAGTGGTGAAAATCGCGTAACGGGGGTACTCCTGAGGGTTTTCGGAGCGAGGGTGGTATATAGGCGAAAGGAGGGAACCAGGGGGCCCACCTGACCAGGCGGCCAGGTGGCGCGGCCCCACCACTGGCCGCGCCAGGTGGCCACCTGGCCAGGGGGTGGGGGCCCTTTGGCCCCCCTTCGGGCTTCTGGAGTCTTCCGGACTGATGATTTTTATATGATTTTTCTGGATTTTTTCGAGCACTTTAATATTTGACATTTTCCTGCAACGCATGGAAAACAGCAGATAGAAACTGACACTAGGGCACTGAGTTGGTAGGTTAGTCCAAATATGTTGTAAAAGGTATGAAAGTGTAGCAAAACACATAGCAATATCACCAATATAAGCATGGAACAAGCAGAAATTATAGATACGTTTGGGACGTATCAACATCCCCAAGCTTAATTCCTTCTCGTCCTCGAGCAGGTAAATGATAACAGAGATAATTTCTGTGGTGACAGGCTACCAACAAAGATTTGAACTTTAAAGTACAACAAGTAAGATATGCAATTCAAATCAAGACAATAAGAAGCAAGAGTCTATATCTAGTATTGAAACTAGCAAAGTAAGAACATAAAGGTGCAAGAGCCCTCGCTGTCCATGACTCGAATGTCTTCATTCGATGTTTCTTGTGCAAGAAGTAGGAGATGGGTTTAGAGCATAAAAATACTAGTAGTTGTTGAGAACTCAATCTACTAAAACTTCACACTTAGTCTCCTTTGGAATCTTATTATGACTCGTCCCTAGACCACTGGCCAAGTAAAGTCAAACTTATCATCTACCTTTCTATTTTTATCACTCATTCAATGAATGAGCGCGAGCAAGATTAGTTGGCACTTAGGAAGGCAAAGAGAATAATGATGGGGAAGGAAGACAAAAAAGGTGTGAAAGACTCACATCAATGAGGACAATCATAGTCGGGGAAAGCCAAATGATAGATACGATGTGAGGAGTAGGGATTGCCATGCAACGAATGCACATATGTGCTATGAAAAGCTCTCCAATGGAACTAGTGTGGGTGCATCCAACTTGCTTGCTCAAAAAAACCTAGAGCTCATTTGAGGAGGCTCGTCGTGGGAATATACAAGCCAAGTTCTATATTGTAAGGATACAAACAATGTTATGCATTGTCACAACCCCAAGTTAGGTATGTGCTAGGATCAAGTCTCACATTGCATTCATGTTAAAAAAATCAAAAGAAATTGAAATGGGAGAGAGAACACCCCCAGATGAATTTAATTCAAATGGCCAGAATAAAAGTTGCTCCAAAAATTCCTTTTGCATTTTTGAAAAGTCTCATAAATGAGTGTGATGACATATAAAGTGATTTGGATTCAAACCCATGCTCATAGATTTTTCAAATATTCAAACGGGAGCATGGAATTAAATTTAAACCCCTATTTGATTTCAAGTTCAAATTATTTGGATTTTTAAAAGTGCCCAAACTTTATAAGTGGCTAGCTAGATATATTGTGAGGCCATATAAAAATTTGGGGCATTTAATAAAATGCCTAGCTATTTTTTTAGCAAGGCACAACAAATGGCAGAAAAGAAAAACAAAAAGAAAAAAATAACAGAGAAGAGAGAGAAGAGGCCCAACTCACCTAGGCCGGCCTGGCCTAGCAGCCTTTTTTTCTTGTCTTCTTCCTCCCCCGGCCCCGATGTTGCTCGCTGGAGAGCATGCAGCCGCCACGCCACCTCCTGCTTCGCCGTGGCGGCCTCCCCTCCATCCTTCCCCCTAGCCGTGGAGACGCCTAGAGCGTCCCCATCCTTTCCCCTCTCTCTCTGGTCACTCTTCCCCTCTCCCTCTCGCGAATCCCGCGCCGCCAAAAAGTTCGCCGGAACGCCGCGTGCGCGCACTCCCGGCCAACGACGTCGACGAGCCAAACCACCGTGTCCAGGGAGTTCACCGCCGTCGTCTTCGTCGCCCTGCAGGAAATCAAGGGCCAGGAATACCCCGAGCCGCCGTATTCGTCCTCGACAGCTCGCCGGACCCGCAAGCCCTCACCGCCCAATTCGTCGTCTCCGTCGCTCCTCCGCCTCTTCCGTCTGCGCCAGCACGCTCAGGGTGAGCACGAGATCATTTTCCCTCCTAACCCCGCTCGCTCTAGCACCCCAGTCGTCGTTCCCCTCGAGGCAGCACTCCGGCCACCGCGTCCCCTTGTCGCCGGCATGGCTACAGGCCGCCCCGAGGTCGATGGCCTGCACCAGTGTGTGCGCGACGCCACGGGGAGCACTTTGGTGCCTCTCTCGTGCCTTCCCGTGGCCGGAATCGCCACTCCGATGACCCCTCCGCCGTAGCCGTGGCCACCGGTGGCTAACCGCCGGCCTAACGGCTTAGTTAGGACTAATCCCCCACTAATGACCCCCTAACAGCCAATGACAGTGGGGCCCAGGGCCCCCTAATCCCCCTGGTTAGTTTAAAACTAATCGGGTTAATTAACCCAGTCACTGACAGCCTTGGCCCACATGTCAGCCCCGCCCTGCGTCATGCTGACGTCTTGATGACGCAGTAAACCCTTTTCCATTTTAAAAGAAATTACAGAAAAGCTAGAAAATAGCTAAAACTTTAGAAAATCATAACTAATTCATTTTAACTCCAAATTAAGCAAATAATATGTCTAAAATTATCAGAAAAATACAAGGTTTGTGAATATAGACTTTGTTTTCATATTTGACCATTTTAAAATGGGTGAACAGTGGCATATGTGCATATGGATCCTTTTCAAATTCAAATTTGGGGTGATTTAGCAAATGACTTTGCAACACACTTATTTTAAATGGTTTCATCCACACATCAGAACTTTACCTCACCTTTACAACGTCACTTCATGCTCAACCATTTCAAATGAACATTCATGGATTCAAATGCATTTGAAATTCATCGATAAATCAAATGGAGTTTGAATTTTCATTTCAAATGCAATACACTCCTTTTAATCGGAATAACCCACACATCAGTGACACATACATCAAGTTTCAACCTTCAACTCATGTGTTTGAGCATTGTCTTATTATTGTTTCGATGTTTGTGTTGTTTGTCGAATAGAGGTGGAGCCGGAACCCGAGGTCACCCCCTTCGTTGAAGACCCCGATACTGAACCTCGTCAGCAAGACAAGCAAACCCCCATTGATCATGTCGATAAAATCCCACTTCCCTCTCAGTCTCGCTTATGCATTGATTAGGATGATTACCATGCTACGTTTCTACCGCATAGATGGATCCATTTCGTTGCATGACCTACCATTTGTCACAGTAGTAAGCAAACCACAATCCTTGCAAATGTAGGAGTTGATTGATATCATGTGGCCCCTGCAACTATTACTGCTTATTGCATGCTTAGAGTGATACAATGTTGTTACTGTTATGTGAGTCGGGATGGTAGCAATCATGTTGACGATGGTGGAAATGTGTTGGTGAATCTACCCTAATACAAGGTGAACGATGAGAGGATGTGTAGGAGTACACAGTGGGTTGTCTCGTTGAACACCGCCTTAAGTCCGAGTTCTTGTGTGGTGATCCAAGAAGAAGAGTGAAACCACACATTGGGCTCACTGACCCCTCTCATACTAGTACCTCACCCACTTCGAACCCCAGAAGTCGCAGTAGTTCGGAGTTCTGGTAGGGTTGTGGCACGGTCTGCGAAGTGGATGAACGGCTTTTCAAGACCGGCTTGGGACCCTGCACACATCGTTTGAGACTGTACTGGAACCTCGGCCGGACTTCCATACGGATCCCCCTCAGATAGGCGACTCTCTGTACTAGAACGGAGCTGTGGGTGAAGTGTTGTGGTGGCATCCTCGTTGTCACCTCTTGAACGGTGACACGCAAAAGGCGGTAAGTGATGACACGTGTGTGTAGTAGTACACCCCTGCAGGGTTAAAAAAACTATTCGAATAGCCGCGTCCGTGGTTTAGGACTGCTTGGAAAGCTGTGTTTGATTATTAGACAACTTGAACTGGATACTTATAAAACTTGCCAAGATAAGCGTGAGTGCTATGGCGTGCTTTCTCGTGGGAAGTCGAGGAAGGAACCATAGTGGTGTAATTGGTTGGAGACATGTAGTGGACTCGTGTACGCTTCTTACCTCAAGTCTGGTACTCGTAGTTCAGGACTAGCTAAGTCAAAGCTGGCACTTCTGCTTATGAATCCCACCTCCCTTTGCCTTGATACATGTGCATGAGTCGTATAGTTCCTACGTAAGTCTTGCTGAGTACGACTTTGTACTCACGTTTGCTTATTCTATGTTTTAGATGAACCCACTGACCCCGAAGGTGGATTCTTCCTCGAGCTCGACGACTGAAGACCAAGCTAGTGTAGTCCCAGTCAGCAGACTGGTTCCCTCGTGGAGGGCTTGTGTTTAAATAAGGCTTCTTAAGCCATTTGTTAAACTTTTCTGTACCCAGACATAATTTGCTTTCGCATGCTTGTTGTAATGTTGGATCACGGTCTCGTGATCTCTGTGTGCACTCTGTAAGAGTTATCAATAAAGATGTAAACTTTGTAGAGAATTGCAATGATACCTGCTGTTCATACTAGACATGCGTGCTGCGTGTATGATTATATCATGCATGTCTTAGTATGGGTTTTCGAGACCTTAGTTGTGATCTGGCTGGCGGTATTTTATACACCAAGTGGCTCTTAGATGTGCGCAGCTTGGGGCATCGCGATGCGATTGTTCGTGACTCCGTCACGTGCACACTTTGATGTATGATCGAGCCCGCCCTAGACCCCGACTAAGTGATTGGGCTGGAGTAAGTCTATGTAAGTGTCACAACCCCAAGTTAGGTATGTGCTAGGATCAAGTGCTCCTTTGCATCATGTAAAAATGTCAAAAAGAAATTCAAAAATGGGGAAAAGAAAAACCTTGAGAAATTTTTCAAATGGCCAGATAAAAATCTTTTTCCAAAAATCTTTTGAATATTTGGAAAAGTCCTATAAATGGGTATGATCATTTTAAAAATGATTTGGAGTCAAACCCATGCTCATGGATTTTTCAAATATTCCAAACAGGGCTTGGAAATTAAATAATACCCCTATTTGATTTGAAATTCAAATTGTTTGAATTTCAAAAATTTCCAAAACTTGTGAGTGGCTAATTTTATGCCATGTAAGGTCACATAAAATTTTTGAGGATTTTACAAAATGCTTTGCTATTTTATCCAGAGCAAAAACAATTTACAGAAAAGGAAAACAGAGAAAATTAGAAGAAAAATAAAAAAGGGGAAACCGAGCCCACTTACCTGGGCCTCGGGCCCAACTTACCTTCCCGCAGCCCAAGCCCACCCGGCGCTCTTGTCGTCTTCTCCCACGGCGGCAAGCAGCTCGGTGGCGAGCTCGCCGCCGCGCACGCCACCGAGGCGCTTCTAGGCCTCCCCTGCCCCCCTCCTGGCGCCACGACGACGCCCCAGTCACCCCGCCCCCTTCCCCTCTCTTCCTGCTCGCTCTCCACCTCTCTGCGTCGCCCTCCCATGCGCAACCGAGGACCGCTGTGGAGCGCAGCCATGGAAACTCGCGGCCGGTGAGCTCCAGAGCCCCCGCCACCTTGTCCAACGCATGCAGCGCCGTCCTCTCCGTCGAAGACCTCCTCCAATCGAGCCCAGAGGCCCCGAGGACGTCACCATCTTCACCGAGACGCCGCCGGCCGCCGTGAAGCTCGTCGTCGAATTCACCGCCCCCGGTGTCCCTCTGGCCTCCCCGTCCTCTCCATTTGCACCAGGGTGAGCTCCTGCCTCGATTGATCCCTCCCGTGGCTCTCCTCGTGCCTCCCCTCGCAAGTTCACCGTTACCCGAAGCTCCGGCCGCCGCGAGTTTGAAGTAGCCGTGGCCCCGAGCCTCTCCTTGAGCTCCAGCTCACGCCATTAGACGCGGACGGCCCGTAGCCACCTCCCAGTGCCTCCAGCTTCCTTTCCCATGCCCCAAATCACCGTCCTCGTCTTCACAGAGCCACGGTCGCCGCTGAGCACGACGCCGGCGAGGCTCCGGACACTCCCAGGCCTCCCCGTGGGTGCAGCGCGATGCAGGCGAGTGCGGGCTTCAATTTGGTAGCCGTCTCGTGTTCTCCTGTGGCCTGTAGGAAACTTCGGCGAGGACGCCGCCGTGCTCGTGCCACCGGCGACTAGCCGCCGGCCATTAGGCCTAATGACCCCCTTAACCACCCCCCTAAACTAACCCCACCTCACTGACAGTGGCCCCCCTGGCCACTAACTAACCCCAGTTAGTTTAAACAGCCGGTTAATTAAGCCTTGTGTCACTGACACCCCTGGCCCACCTGTCAGCCCCCCTTGACGCCAGCATGAGATCATGCTGACGCATTAAACCTTTTCCAGATTTAAAATGAATTAAAGAAATTCAGAAAATTACAGAAAATACCCCAAACTTTGGAAAATCATAGAAAATTCATATTAACTCCAAATATAGCAAATAATATGTCTAAAATTATCAAAAAAATACAAGGATTATGAATATGCAATTTTTTTTCATGTTTGACCATTTTAAAATGGGTGAACAGTAGCAAACATGCATATGGATCCTTTTCAAATTCAAATTTGGGGTGAATTTGCAAATGATTTTGCAACAACCTTAATTCCAATGGATTCATCCACACATCAGAAGATTTACTTCAACTATACCACATCACTTCATGATGAACATTTTCAAATGAACTTTCATGCATTCAAATGCATTTGAATTTCATCGATAAATCAAATGGAGTTTGAATTTGCATTTCAAATGCAATATACTCCTTTTAAATGGAATGCTCAACACATCAGTACCTTGAACATCACCATTGCAATCTTATTCATGTGATTGTGCATTGTACATTATGTTGATCCTATGATTGTCATGTTGCTGATAGAAGTGGAGCCGGAATCCGAGATCACCCCCTTCGTTGAAGACCTCGTGACTGAACCTCGTCAGCAAGGCAAGCAAACCCCCATTGATCATGTCGATAAAATCCCACTTCCCTCTCATGTCTCGCTTATGCATTGTTTAGGATGATCACCATGCTACGTTTCTACCGCATAGATGAACCCATTCCTTTGCATGACCTATCATTTTGTCATAGTAGTAAGCAAACTACAATCCTAGCAAATGTATGAGTTGTTTGATATCATGTGGCCCCTGCAAATGTTATCGCTTATTGCATGCTTAGTATGATACCATGTTGTTACTGTGATGTGAGTCGGGATGGTAGTGATCATGATGATGATGGTAGAAAAGTGTTGGTGAATCTACCCTAATACAAGGTGAACGATGAGAGGCTGTGTAGGAGTACACAGTGGGTTGTCTCGTTGAACACCGCCCTAAGTCCGAGTTCTTGTGTGCTAATCCAAGATGAAGAGTACAACCACACATTGGGCTCACTGACCCCTCTCAACCTATTAACTCATCCCTTTCGATGTCCAGATGTCGCAATAGTTTGGAGTTCTGGTAGGCTTGTGGCCTGGATGCTAAGTGAGAGAACGGCTCATCCGAGACCGGCTTATGCACGACGCACACATCACTTGGGTCCACTTCGGTAAACCGTCCGGGTTCATGATAGTGGTAACCAACCCAAGTAGGCGGCTTTCTCGGACTAGATAGGCTATGAGGTAACAGTTGTGGTGAGCATCCTCACCGACACTTCTTGAACGGTGTCGAGTACAAAGGCGGTAAATGATGATCATGTGTGTGTAGCGGTACACCCCTGCAGGGTTAACAAAACTATTCGAATAGCCGCGTCCACGGTTATGGACTGCTTGGAAAGCTTAGCTTGATTATTAGACAACTTGAACTGGATACTTCTAAAACACACCAAGATAAGTGTGAGTGCTATGGCGTGCTTTCTCGTGGGGAAGTCGAGGAAGGAACCATAGTGGTGTATTTGGTTGGAGAAAGTAGTGGACTCGTGTACGCTTCTTACCTCAAGTCTGGTACTCGTAGTTCAGGACTAGCCAAGTCAAAGCTGGCACTTCTGCAAGTGAAACCCCACCTCCCTTTACCTTGATACATATGCATGAGTAGTATAGCTCCTATGTAAGTCTTGCTGAGTACGATTTTGTACTCACGTTTGCTTAATCTATGTTTTAGATGAACCCACCAACCCCGATGGTGACTTCTACCGAAGCTCGAAGATTGAAGACTCAGACCAAGACCAAGCTAGTGTAGTCCCAGTCAGACGACTGGTTCCCTTGTGGAGGGCTTGTTTTTAGATAAGGCTTCTCTAAGCCATTTGTTAAACTTGTCTGTACTCAGACCTACTTTGCTTCCGCTTGTCTGTTGTAATGTTGGATCACATGCTTGTGATCTCTGTGTGCACTCTGTAAGAGTTATTAATAAAGACGTATACTTTGTAGAGAATTGCAATGATACCTATTGTTCATACAAGGCATGTGTGCTGCGTGTATGTTTATAACACGCATGTCTTAGTATGGGTTTTCGAGACCTTAGTTGTGATCTGGCTGGCGGTCTTTTATACACCAAGTGGCCCTTAGATGTGCGCAGCTTGGGGCATCGCGATGCGATTGTTCGAGACTCTGTCTCGTGCACACTTTGATGTATGATCGAGCCCGCCCTAGACCCCGACTAAGTGATCGGGCTGGAGTAAGTCTATGTAAGGGTTATAATACAATCGATAGTATGGTTGAGGCGACTTGTCTATGAGTATGGGAGTTCATCATCCATATCATTAGACTTGTGTGCGGACGATGAGGACCCATTTCAGTTGATCATCCGGCCTGGATGGGATGCCCCTCACGTTCGATGCTTTCCGAGAACGTTCTGTGCTTGGCCTTGTCTGCTTAGACAAGTGGGTACGGTTCTCGGCTCTCCATATGATTGTGTTGTAACGAGGCTTTCATACGCTAACCCCGGGTCCCGACAGTAAGGGTTATGATACAATCGATAGTATGGTTGAGGCGACTTGTCTATGATTATGGGAGTTCACCACCCATATCATTTATACTTGTGTGCGGATGATGAGGACCCATCTCAGTTAATCATCCGGCCTGGATGGGATACCCCTCACGTTCGATGCTTTCCAAGAACGTTCTGTGCTGGGCGTTGTCTGCTTAGACAAGTGGGTACGGTTCTCGGCTCTCCATATGATTGTGTTGTAGTGAGTCTTGCATACGCTAACCCTTGGTCCCGACAGACTTGGTATCAGAGCAGGACTGACTGTAGGATTATCAGCCTTGGTCGAAGTTTATTCTAGCCTTCTATAGTTATATAGTTACTCTGGGTATATAAGGGAACAACGTAAGGCTTCTTTTTTCTCCTTACCTTCATCGTTCTGAGTCACCCTCATCTTTTATACGGGAAGATAGGACTAGGCTCATCTATGTATTACTAGAACATCTCGTTGATTGCCTCCTTGTAGCCGTAGGAGAGTTGTGTTTGGTTTGCTAGAGTTGTTGTGCTTCCTGATTTCTTACATCGTATGTAAGTGTTGTTTTCATGTTGTAAGAAATTGTCTTTTCTTGCAATTACAGCCGTTATGCTATCCGAGTCATTCCAGGTTTCTTCCTAATCTGATGCGTTTGCAAAATCTTTCCCTCTATTTCGGTTGTCTTTCCAGAAGAATTTCTAGGTGGCATGCCCGACAGTTCCATAGTGTTTGTTGTAGGTTTTCTTCTAGAAACCTATATTGATGCATTTGCAGTTCTTCCTCCCACTTTAGATGTCTTCTAGCCAGAATGAACACACTAAACATTGTGTTGGGGTACTTTGCTACTCTGGCATATCTGTTGTATCCCCTTGTAGGCCATGGTCATCCTCAATAAAACCATCCAGTAACCCAACCCCTTAAACCTAGCCACCCAACAGACGTGTAGAGTTCATAGTAGATCTTATGCCAAGAACCGCACCAATTTCCAGACGCCCATACAAAATGGCCCCACGTGAGTTAGCTGAGCTTAAAATCCAACTTGAAGCTTTTTTGGCAAAAGGCTTCATCCGCCCTAGCTCATCGCCATGGGGTTGCCCCGTTCTGTTCGTAACAAAGAAAGATGGAACAGAAAGGATGTGCGTAGACTATCGCCCGCTAAATCTAGCGACGATAAAGAACAAGTACCCATTGCCCAGGATCAATGATCTTTATGATAAACTTGCTGGATCCTCTGTCTTCTCCAAGATGGATTTGAGATTAGGTTATCATCAAATCAAAATCCGAAACGAGGACATTCCAAAAACGGCTTTCACTACTCGTTATGGTCTTTACGAGTACACCGTCATGTCCTTTGGTTTAACCAATCCCCCCGCCACTTTCTCGCGCATGATGAATTCGATCTTCATGGAGTACCTAGATAAATTTGTTGTAGTTTATCTCGATGACATTCTCATCTACTGGAAGAACGAAGAAGAACATGCCGAACATCTTAGGCTGGTATTGATGAAACTCCGAGAGCATCGCCTTTATGCCAAGTTCTCCAAGTGTGAATTTTGGCTACCAGAAGTGACCTACTTAGGCCACGTGATTTCTGCAAAAGGCATTGTTGTCAATCCCGAGAGAGTTCATGCCATCCTTGACTGGACTCCACCTGAATCGGTTAAGCAAGTTAGGAGTTTTCTTGGCTTAGCAAGCTATTGCCACCGCTTCTTCGAAAACTTTTCTAAAGTTGCAAAGCCTCTAACGGAACTCCTCAAGAAAGATAAGAAATTCCAATGGACTCCCAAGTGCGAGGAAATCTTTCAAGAGCTAAAAATAAGATTGACTTCTGCACCCGTACTTGCGCCTCCAGACACCAAAAAGGATTTCGAGATCTTTTGTGACGCCTCACGACAAGGGTTAGGATGCATACTTATGCAAGATAGACATGTGGTAGCTTATGCTTCACGCCAATTGCGTCCACATGAAGAGAACTATCCTACCCATGATCTTGAACTCGATGCCGTAGTTCATGCCCTGACAACTTGGCGACATTTCCTCCTTGGTAATCGTTGTGAGATCTATTCCGACCACCAAAGCCTCAAATACATTTTCACCCAGCCAGATCTTAATCTCAGGCAAAGACGCTGGATTGAGTTGATAAAAGATTACGACGTAGGAATTTCTTACACCCCAGGCAAAGCCAATGTCATGGCTGATGCACTAAGTCGTAAGTCGTATTGTAACAACCTCATGTTACAACAGTGTCAACCACTTCTTCATGAGGAATTTCGAAAGCTCAATCTTGAGATTGTCCCTCATGGTTATCTTTCTACCTTGGTGGCGAAACAAACCCTTGAGGATCAAATCATAGTTGCCCAAAGGCGTGCACGAGGTGTTCGCCGGAACAAGGAGAACATTGCTAGCGGAGTTGCTAAATGTTTCTCCACAGATAGTAAAGGAACGGTATTCTTTGGAAATCGTTTGGTAGTACCGAAGAATAGGGAACTAAGGCAACTCATCCTCAAAGAAGCCCATGATACACCCCTCTCAATTATCCTGGTAGCACAAAAATGTACCGAGATCTACGCCAGAGATTTTGGTGGACTAGGATGAAGAGAGACATTGCTCGATTTGTTGCCGAATGTGATGTTTGTCGTCGCATTAAGGCAGAACACCAAAGACCTGCTGGTACACTTCAACCTTTGCCTATTCCAGAGTGGAAATGGGACAAAGTCAGTATGGATTTCATCACTGGCTTTCCAAAAACCCAGAAAGGAAATGATGCCATCTTCGTTGTGGTGGATAGACTTTCGAAAGTTGCTCACTTCCTTCCAGTTCGCGAGTCTATAACTGCTAGCCAGTTAGCAGACTTGTATGTCTCTAGAATTGTGTCTCTTCATGGTGTTCCTTTGGAAGTCAATTCTGATCGTGGTAGCCTTTTCACGTCTAGATTTTGGGGAAGCTTTCAGAATGCTATGGGAACTCATCTCTCCTTTAGTACAAATTTCCATCCTCAGTCTAGCGGTCAAGTCTAAAGGGTTAACCAAATTCTTGAAGACATGCTCAGAGCTTGTGTTATCTCATTAGGAAAGAATTGGGAGAAGTCTCTTCCATTCGCCGAATTTGCTTATAACAATAGTTTCCAATCTAGTCTGAACATGGCTCCTTTTGAACTCCTCTATGGACGAAGATGTCGAACACCCCTTAACTGGTCAGAAACCGGTGAAAGACAATTCTTTGGACCGGATATGATAATGGAAGCAGAAGAGCAAGTTCGCATTGTTCGTGATCAATTGAAAGCAGCCCAGTCTCGTCAGAAAAGCTACTATGATCGTCATCATAGGCAAGAAATCTACAATCTGGACGAGAAGGCTTACCTTCGGGTTATTCCTCTGAAGGGAACCCAACGTTTCGGTATAAAATTCAAGTTGGCCCCACGTTACATCGGACCTTTCCGCATTCTTGCTAAACGTGGAGAAGTTGCCTACCAACTTGAACTACCCCCGCACCTTTCCCGAGTACATGATGTATTCCATGTGTCACAACTCAGGCGTTGCTTCAAGGACCCCATCCTCGAAGTCGACCATGAAACGCTTGATCTCCAAGATGACCTTTCTTATCGGGAATACCCTGTTCGTATTGTTGATTCCGCAGAGCGTGTCACTCACCGAAAGAAGATCAAGTTTCTCAAAGTTCAATGGTCACACCACTCTGAGAAAGAAGCTACGTGGGAAAGAGAAGATCGTGTCAGTGTCGAGTACCCCTCCTTCCTCCCGCAGACTTCTGAATCTCGGGACGAGATTCTTTTGAGTGGGGGCGAGTTGTCACAACCCCAAGTTAGGTATGTGCTAGGATCAAGTCTCACATTGCATTCATGTTAAAAATTTCAAAAGAAATTGAAATGGGAGAGAGAACGCCCCCCAGATGAATTTAATTCAAATGGCCAGAATAAAAGTTGCTCCAAAAATTCCTTTTGCATTTTTGAAAAGTCTCATAAATGAGTGTGATGACATATAAAGTGATTTGGATTCAAACCCATGCTCATAGATTTTTCAAATATTCAAACAGGAGCATGGAATTAAATTTAAACACCTATTTGATTTAAAGTTCAAATTATTTGGATTTTTAAAAGTGACCAAACTTTATAAGTGGCTAGCTAGATATATTGTGAGGCCATATAAAAATTTGGGGCATTTAATAAAAATGCGTAGCTATTTTTTTAGCAAGGCACAACAAATGGCAGAAAAGAAAAAGAAAACGAAAAAAATAACAGAGAAGAGAGAGAAGAGGCCCAACTCACCTAGGCCGGACCGGCCCAGCAGCCTTTTTTCTTGTCTTCTTCCTCCCCCGGCCCCAATGCTGCTCGCTGGAGAGCATGCAGCCGCCGCATCACCTCCTGCTTCGCCGTGGCGGCCTCCCCTCCGTCCTTCCCCCCTCGCCGTGGAGACGCCTAGAGCGTCCCCATCCTTTCCCCTCTCTCTCTCTGGTCACTCTTCCCCTCTCCCTCTCGCGACCGCGCCGCCAGAAAGTTCGCCAGAACGCCGCGTGCGCGCACTCGCGGCCAACGACGTCGACGAGCCAAACCACCGTGTCCAGGGAGTTCACCGCCGTCGTCTTCGTCGCCCTGCAGGAAATCAAGGGCCAGTACTACCCCGAGCCGCCGTATTCGTCCTCGACAGCTCGTCGGACCCGCAAGACCTCACCGCCGAATTCGTCGTCTCCGTCGCTCCTCCGCCTCTTCCGTCTGCGCCAGCACGCTCAGGGTGAGAACGAGCTCATTTTCCCCCCTAACCCCACTCGCTCTAGCGCCCCAGTCGTCGTTCCCCTGGAGGCAGCACTCCGGCCGCCGCGCCCCCTCGTCGCCGCCGTAGCTCCAGGCTGCCCCGAGGTCGCTGGCCTGCACCAGTGTGTGCGCGACGCCACGGGGATCACTTTGGTGCCTCTCCCGTGCCTTCCCGTCGCCGGAATCGCCACACCGGCGACCCTCCGCCGTAGTCGTGGCCACCGGCGGCAAACCGCCGGCCTGCTGGCTTAGTTAGGACTAATCCCCCACTAATGACCCCCTAACAGCCACTGCCAGTGGGGCCCAGGGCCCCCTAATCCCCCTGGTTGGTTTAAAACTAACCGGGTTAATTAACCCAGTCACTGACAGCCTTGGCCCACATGTCAGCCCCCCCCCCCCCTGCGTCATGCTGACGTCTTGATGACGCGGTAAACCCTTTTCCATTTTAAAAGAAATTACAGAAAAGCTAGAAAATAACTAAAACTTTAGAAAATCATAACTAATTCATTTTAACTCCAAATTAAGCAAATAATATGTCTAAAATTATCAGAAAAATACAAGGTTTGTGAATATGGACTTTGTTTTCATGTTTGACCATTTTAACTCCAAGTGGCATATGTGCATATGGATCCTTTTCAAATTCAAATTTGGAGTGATTTTGCAAATGACTTTGCAACACACTTCTTTTAAATGGTTTCATCCACACATCGGAGACTTTAACTCACCTTTACAACATCACTTCATGCTCAACCATTTAAAATGAACATTCATGGATTCAAATGCATTTGAAATTCATCGATAAATCAAATGGAGTTTGAATTTGCATTTCAAATGAAAAACACGCCTTTTAATTGGAATAACCCACACATCAGTGACACATACATCAAGTTTTAACCTTCAACTCATGTGTTTGAGCATTGTCTTATTATTGTTTCGATGTTTGTGTTGTTTGTCGAATAGAGGTGGAGCCGGAACCCGAGGTCACCCCCTTCGTTGAAGACCCCGATACTGAACCTCGTTAGCAAGGCAAGCAAACCCCCATTGATCGTGTCGATAAAATCCCACTTCCCTCTCAGTCTCGCTTATGCATTGATTAGGATGATTACCATGCTACGTTTCTAACGCATAGATGAAACCATTCTGTTGCATGACCTATCATTTGTCACAGTAGTAAGCAAACCACAATCCTAGCGAATGTAGGAATTGATTGATATCATGTGGCCCCTGCAACTATTACTGCTTATTGCATGCTTAGAGTGAGACAATGTTGTTACGTATATGTGAGTCGGGATGGTAGCAATCATGTTGACAATGGTGGAAATGTGTTGGTGAATCTACCCTAATACAAGGTGAACGATGAGAGGCTGTGTAGGAGTACACAGTGGGTTGTCTCGTTGAACACCGCCTTAAGTCCGAGTTCTTGTGTGGTGATCCAAGAAGAAGAGTGCAACCACACATTGGGCTCACTGACCCCTCTCATCCTAGTACCTCACCCCGTTCGAACCCCAGAAGTCGTAGTAGTTCGGAGTTCTGGTAGGGCTGTGGCACGGTCTGCGAAGTGGATGAACGGCTTTTCAAGACCGGCTTTGGACCCTGCACACATCGTTTGAGGTTGTACTGGAACCTCGGTCGGACTTCCATACGGATCCCCCTCAGATAGGCGACTCTCTGGACTAGAACGGAGCTGTGGGTGAAGTGTTGTGGTGGCATCCTCGCTGTCACCTCTTGAACGGTGACACACAAAAGGCGGTAAGTGATGACACGTGTGTGTAGTAGTACACCCCTGCAGGGTTAAAAAAACTATTCGAATAGCCGCGTCCGCGGTTAAGGACTGCTTGGAAAGATGTGTTTGATTATTAGACAACTTGAACTGGATACTTATAAAACTTTCCAAGATAAGCATGAGTGCTATGGCGTGCTTTCTCGTGGGAAGTCGAGGAAGGCACCATGGTGGTGTAATTGGTTGGAGACATGTAGTGGAATCGTGTACGCTTCTTACCTCAAGTCTGGTACTCGTAGTTCAGGACTAGGTAAGTCAAAGCTGGCACTTCTTCTTATGAACCCCACCTCCCTTTGCCTTGATACATGTGCATGAGTGGTATAGTTCCTACGTAAGTATTGCTGAGTACAACTTTGTACTCACGTTTGCTTATTCTATGTTTTAGATGAACCCACTGATCCCGAAGGTGGATTCTTCCTCGAGCTCGACGACTGAAGACCAAGCTAGTGTATTCCCAGTCAGCAGACTGGTTCCCTCGTGGAGGGCTTGTGTTTAAATAAGGCTTCTTAAGCCATTTGTTAAACTTGTCTGTACCCAGACATAATTTGCTTCCGCATGCTTGTTGTAATGTTGGATCACGGTCTCGTGATCTCTGTGTGTACTCTGTAAGAGTTATAAATAAAGATGTAAACTTTGTAGAGAATTGCAATGATACCTGCTGTTCATACTAGACATGCGTGCTGCGTGTATGATTATATCATGCATGTCTTAGTATGGGGTTTCGAGACCTTAGTTGTGATCTGGCTGGCGGTCTTTTATACACCAAGTGGCCCTTAGATGTGCGCAGCTTGGGGCATCGCGATGCGATTGTTCGTGACTCCGTCACGTGCACACATTGATGTATGATCAAGCCCGCCCTAGACCCCGACTAAGTGATCGGGCTGGAGTAAGTCTATGTAAGGGTTATGATACAATCGATAGTATGGTTGAGGCGACTTGTCTATGATTATGGGAGTTCACCACCCATATCATTTAGAGTTGTGTGTGGACGATGAGGACCCATCTCAGTTGATCATCCGGCCTGGATGGGATGCCCCTCACGTTCGATGCTTTCCGAGAACATTCTGTGTTGCGCCTTGTCTTCTTAGACAAGTGGGTACGGTTCTCGGCTCTCCATATGATTGTGTTGTAGCGAGTCTTGCATACGCTAACCCCGGGTCCCGACATGCATGAATGAAATGAAACTCTCTATGAAGTACAAATACTACTATGGAGAACGAGTGTGGATATTTCAAAAGAAATAGTAGTGTTGCCCCCTTCTCTATTTTTATTTCTTTTTTTCTTTCTCTTTTTTCTCCTTTTTTGTATTTTTGTGGCCTCTTTGGCTCTTTCTATTTATCTCTCATTTGTCCTCTTTGGGGTCTTTTAATTTGTCCTCTTTTGGGATCTTTATTTGTGTCATCTTTGGGATCTTTTCCTCACTTTAAGGGTAACACTCTATATTTTACAAGGATGTATAAGATCACACACTTTATAAGAAGTACTCAACATAAAGAAAACTGAGAACTATCATGATGTATGCAAATGTATGCCTCTACTAGTGTAGCAGGATATGCAATGATACTAGCACGTCATGTAGCAATTATAAGGGCAAGGCCCAACTCATATGCGGCTCTATGATCAAGAAAAAAGCATGTATGACAATGAAAGATCAAGTCATAAGAAGATGAATGTTGCATGACAATGTATCTCGGAAAGGCTATGGAAATGCCTTGATAGGTAGGTATGGTGGTTGTTTTGAGGAAGATATCATGAGGCTTATGATGACAGAGTGTATCATGCCAAGGGTTTGGATGCACCGGCGAAGTTTGCACCGACTCTCAAGATGAAAATGGGCAATGCACGGTACCGAAGAGGCTAGAAAAATATGGATGGTGGAAGTGCCAAAAATCGAATACTAGCATTAGTCAAAGGAACTCATTCACTTATTATTGGTAACTCTTTATCTAGTCAAGAGATTCACAAAGAGACAATTACCCCTAGGAGGACTGTATGGGGGCTTGGTTCCTTGTGCATCCTCGACCCATGATAACGTGAGGTTACTCCATATATTACAACCCCTCCAGAGGTTAGTGATCCATCTAGTAGCTAGAGTTCTCAACTATTTTTTGTAGTTTTTGAAAATAAGCACATTGAACCAAAATACGACACCTATCACTAATAGGATTGAGCTCTTGACACACAAAAGCCCAAACAGTACTTGAAACAATACCTCAAAACTATGGCAAGTTACTACTAAACTTATAATAGCAACCTCAATTACCTACTCAAAGTAAGACACACACTCAGCGCAACAAGCCAACTATCTATACAAGATAAGCATGAAACTCAAGAGAGTTCTAGAATAAACAACCTAAACAAAAGTTCTTAAAGATAAACATTAAAAACAAGAGCTAAACATGACAGCAGCTAGAAAAAGTATTGAACACTCAACAAAGATAAGCATGAAAACTATGAGCATTCTAGGAAAAAGCGGAGCGTGTTTCTCTCCCAAAAAAGGTTTGCTAGGGTCCATCTTGTTATGAACAGAAAAAAAACTAGACAAACTAAAAAGTAAAGAGCGAGACGCTCCAAGCATAGCACATAACATATGAATTGATAAAAATATAGTGTGGAGAAGGACAAACTGATGATTATTGATGGAGAAGGAGATGCACGGGGGCATCCCCAAGCTTAGATGCTTGAGTCTCCTTGAAGATTTCTTGGGGTGCATGGGGGCATCCCCAAGCTTGAGCCTTTGACACTCCCGGATCTTCTTTCATCATCCTCTTCGCACACTTGAAAACTCCCTTCATACGAAACTCGTCATAAGCTGATTAGAGTGGTTAGTACCCATAATAAAATAATTTGCCTCTGCTGGAAATAAGGATTTTCAGCAAGGGCTACTGTTTCTCAAGATTTCCAAAAAGTTTTTGCAAGGCAAAAGCAGGCACAAGATTTGCAAAACTGGGAAAACACAAAACAGGGCAGAATCTGGGAAAAACTGACCAGCAGGTAGTAAATAATTATTTCGCGGTACTTCTGTAACTCAAATAAAAAAACTCAGAGCAGACCTCAGATAGTCAATTGTATAGATCATAGTGTAAAAAATCAGATCAAAAAGATGATCTGGTGATTTTTAAAGATTTTTTCAATGAAGCAAACATAATTTGTTTTCTTGACAGCATGTCACAACTTTTGATCTATTTGCCACCGGAGGCTACAACTTGGTACAAAGCTTGAAAATAAAGATACAATGGTGTTGCTACAGTAGTAACAAGCATCAATACCAATAAAAATGAAAGTATAAATATTTTATGTTGCCTCCCAATAAGCGCTTTCTTTTATGCCTTTGAGCTAGGCATGAATTAACAAGATCAAGTTTTGTCAATATCAAAAGAATAGCTTGCCCGTATAACGGACTCAAAAGGTAACTTAATATTCTTTCTAGGGAAATTTTCCATGCAATCCTTGAGGGGAAATTGGAATCTTATAGTCCCTTCTTTCATGTCAATGATAGCACCAACGGTGCGAAGAAAAGATCGTTCCAAAATAATTGGACACGAGGGATCACACTCAATGTCCATGATAAGAAAATCAACGGGAACATAATTATAATTGACAACAATAAGCACATCATCAATACTTCCTAAAGGTTTCTTTACGGAAGAATCAACAAGACGAATACCAAAATAACAAGGATCAAAAGGTTTCGATTCAAGCATATCATACATTCTTTTGGGTAGAACGGAGGCACTAGCTCCAACATCACATAAAGCAAAGCAAGAGAAGTTATTCAATTTAATCTTGACCATAGGATCCCAACCATCTTCTAGCTTTCTAGGAATAGAAACCTCTAGTTTAAGTTTCTCCTCCCTAACTTTGATAAGAGCATTAGTGATGCTCGGTGAAGGAAATGTTAAGTGAACTAGTGTGGGGGTCTTTTTCCATTCTTTGCAAGAACTTTATAACTTCAGAAAAGACTACAATTATCAAAATCAAGTTCTCTAAAGAAAAACTCTACGAAAAAGGAATTTTTGCAATTATCCCAAGTATCTTTCTTACAAGGGGATAGGGAATGGAAGCACTTATCTGGTTTTCCACGGAGGGAATAGTCAATATCCATTCCAGGAGATTTTTGTTCATCACACACCCTCTCATAATTGTCCAAGTGATAGATATCATCCTCTCTCTTCTCGGAAAATTGTTCTTTTAAAATCATACTTGAGGGAAGGTCTACTAATAGGGGTGCAAACATAATAACTATTGTGAAGACAAACAAAATTGCAAAGCTCAAGATCATTAGAGGTATCCCAACTAGGAGTTCCGTGCCTAGGGAAAATTTCAACGCTAGTGGAACCCATAGTAACAGAAGCCAGCAAGAACAAGATAACTAATTTTTTGGTGTTTTTGGTATAAGACTCTAAAGCAAAAAACTGAAAAGTAAACTAACAAGACTAAAAAGCAAAGGTAAAAGATAGTGTGCAACTCCCCTATCTTGAAGACTGGAGTCCCTGGCAACGGCGCCAGAAATTTAGCTTGATGGGTGTAGATAACACATCTTCGTTGGTTACCCCAAGTGGAAGGTTGTGATGTAGATAGCAGCAAATTTTCCTCAGTAAAGATACCAAGGTTGTCGGACCAGTAGGACTCCAAGCGCAACAAGAAGGTGGCAAAGTGAGTAACGCGATGTTTATGATATTACTCGCTAAACCTGGACCTACACATAAAAGCAAATAACTTTTCTCCCAACGAGTCAGAGAGGTTGTCAATCTCTCTGGTCTTGTTGTTTACAAAGGATCAAAACACAAGGGTGAATAATAATAGTGATTGCAATGGAAAGGAAATAAAAGCAGTAAAGGTGAATGGTGTAAACTATGGTGGAAATATGGACCGGGGTCCCAAGACTTTCACTAGTGATGTCTCTCTTCCAAAAGACGATAAAAAGTATGTTGGGTGAACAAATTACAACTAGGCAATTGACAGAGGTATAAACGCACCGCAGTGCTAATTATGCTACAAGAAAGCCAGAGGCTCAATCGTATGGGCATTACACCAAAACGAGTAGACCGTTTATTCATGAGCATCTACTCACTAATCATCCAGATATCAATCCAGAACATCTCGCTGGTATTAAGTTGCGGACCCCAGCCAAACTGTAGGCTCAAAGCAATAGACAATTGCATTAACACTCTATGCGTAATGTAAGCAATCCTTGCAACCGCAGCTACAAGCACCGTTGTTTTCTCCCTGATGGCAACAACTCATCCCCTAGTCTCATGTTTCTGTCACTCAAGCTAGACATCGGGGGCATGAACCCACAATCATGCACAACGCTCCCTCTTGAAGTTACTATCTAATAATTGGCCTGTCGGGACCCGGGGTTAGCGTATACAATTCCCGCTACGACATAGTCATATGGAGAGCCGAGAACCGTACCCACTTGTCTAAGAAGACAAGGCCAAGCACATAACGTTCTCGGAAAGCATCGTACGTGAGGGGCATCCCATCCAGGCCGGATGATCAACTGATATGGGTCCTCATCGTCCGCACACAAGTCTAATGATATGGGTGATGAACTCCCATATTCAAAGACAAGTCGCCTCAACCATACTATCGACTATCTCATAACTCTTACATAGACTTACTCCAGCCCGATCACTTAGTCGGGGTCTAGGGCGGGCTCGATCATACCACAAAGTGTGCACGAGACGGAGTCTCAAGCAATCGCATCGCGATGCCCCAAGCTGCGCACTTCTAAGGGCCACTTGGTGTAAGAAAGACCGCCAGCCAGATCACAACTAAGGTCTCGAAAACCCATACAAAGACATGCATGTTATAAACATACACGCAGCACGCATGCCTTGTATGAACAGCAGGTATCATTGCAATTCTCTACAAAGTATACATTTTATTGATAACTCTCACAGAGTGCACACAGAGATCACAAGCATGTGATCCAACATTACAACAGACAAGCGGAATCAAAGTAGGTCTGAGTACAGACAAATTTAACAAATGGCTTAAGAAGCCTTATTTAAACACAAGCCCTCCACGAGGGAACCAGTCGTCTGACTGGGACTAGACTAGCTTGATCTTCAGTCGTCGAGCTCGATGAAGAAGCCACCTTCGGGGTCAGTGGGTTCATCTAAAACATAGAATAAGCAAACGCGCAAGACCACCAGGAAGACGATGCGCGCACTGGACGAGACGATAGGGCACAGGGGCGACCTCGCCGTCGTCCATGGCGGCTCGGTACTCCGGCGAACATGGAGGAAAGAGCTAGTGGAGGCGAGCGGTGCCGTGGCTTGAGGGGAAACGCTCAGTAGCTCACCGCGAATCGAACGGAAGGAACAGCAAGCTCGGGGGGGCTTCAACGGCGGCGAATCAATGACGGCGAGCTCGCGGGTCCGGCGAGTTCTCGGTGAAGCTTGCGTCACGTCTGGTCCGAATTGATGCGCCTCCTTCTGCTAGTCGACAAAGCCGAGGACGGCGATCATGCTGGACATCTTGGATGGGCTCCTCGGCGTCGATGGCCACGCGGGGGCGCTTCGGTGCTCCGGCGAGTACTTTTGTCGACGACGAACACGGCACGGGGAAGGGGGAAGCTGCGCTGGAGGGGGAGGAATGGAGCTGGGCGTCTCCAGGACGTGCGAGGCGAAGGGATAAGGCTCGGGGCAGGCAGCTGTCTGTCGTGCCCACGGCGCTCGCCGGCGAGGTGCTTTCCTGCCTGGAGGGGAAGAAGAGGCATGTACCCCCTCCAGGTGGGCTGGGCCGGCTGAGGTGAGTGGGCCTCGCCCCTAGGCGAGAGGTAAGCTTCTGTTTTCTTTTTCTTATTTCTTTTTCTGACATTTGTTTTGGCTAGCTAAAAAAAATAGCAAACATTTTATTAAATGCTGAAACTTTTTATGTGGCATCATAATATACTAGGTTAGCCACTTGTAAAGTTTGAACATTTTTAAAATTCAAATTATTTGAACTTTAATTCAAATAGGGGTATTTGATTAATTCCAAGGCACTGTTTGAATATGTGAAAAATCCATGAGCATGGGGTGGGTCCCACATCACTTGATATGTGATCACACTCATTTATAAGACTTTTCAAAAATCTAACATGAATTTTTGGAGAAGATTTATTTCTGGCCTTTTGAAATAATTCATCTGGGGGGGGGGGTTCCTTCTCCCATTTTGCTTTTGATTTTGATTTCAAATGATTTCTTTGAAATTTTTTAACATGATGCAAGATGACTTTGATCCTAGCACATTACCTAACAGAGGGTTCTGACATGGCCAAAGCAATAAAAAGCAACGAAGAACATGCAAGAATACTCAAGAACTAAAACATAAAAGGTAAACCGAATATATTACTCATCACAATCTGAACATAATCTCATAATCCATCGGATCCTAGCAAACACAGCATAGCAACACAGAAACTAATACAAAAGTGTCTTGATCATGTAGGGCAACTCACAAAGGTCTAAGAATTGAGGCACAGGATTGAAGAGAAGACATCATCTAGCTATTGATCATGGACCCATGGTCCAAGGGGGCTATTCACGGCACATTCGGGAGGCGATCATGGTGATGGAGAGACCTCCAAAGGTGAATCCTCCCTTTGGCAGGGTGCCGGGACAGGTTCTTCAGGCGATCCCGAGATCGGAATCGCGGCGGCGGTGGAACAGTGGTGAAAATCGCGTAACGGGGGTCCTCCTGAGGGTTTTCGGAGCGAGGGTGATATATAGGCGAAAGGAGGGCACCGGGGGGACACCTGACCAGGCGGCCAGGTGGCGCGGCCCCACCCCTGGCCCTGCCTGGTGGCCTCCTGGCTAGGGGGTGGGGCCCCTATGGGCCCCCTTCGGGCTTCTGGAGTCTTCTGGACTGCTGATTTTTATATGATTTTTCTGGATTTTTCCGAGCACTTTAATATTTGACATTTTCCTGCAATGCACGGACAACAGCAGAAATAAACTGGCACTGGGGCACTGAGTTAGTAGGTTAGTCCAAATATGTTGTAAAAGGTATGAAAGTGTAGAAAAACACATAGCAATATCACCAATATAAGCATGGAACAAACTGAAATTATAGATACGTAACATATCAGCGTTGTCTTTCGAGTCGAAGACGGCGAGTCTCAGCGACGTGGTGCGCCTGGGTCTCGACAATAGACTCTTGATGATGCATGAGCGCAAGGTGGCTGTGTTGTCTGGTGTAATGGTGGCTTCGATGATGGGTTCACGGTACGCCTGACAAGATCATTTGGTAGATGGATTCATAAAGGTCTTGCTAGGTCGGGTCTCAACGACAGGCTCTTGATGATGGACGTGCTAAAGGTCTGGTAGACTGCTGCTCCAGTTTTAGATGGTAAGTGTAGGGGTGAGATCAGGGCGAGCGATCCATGACCATCATTATCGTCAAGTTTGTATGTAAAGTAACTTTTGTCACCTAAAAAATGGATTCGGAAGGATTGATGTTTATCTTATAAGGCATTGTTGAATAACGATAAAGTCACTGGAGGTTCAACCTCCTTGGAAAAAAAACGTCATCGTCATCGTCTTCGCGATTCCGACTTCGACTTCATCATAAATGACCATCGACCCACACCAGAAAGGCCTTGCGAAGCGCCGAAGCCACATGAGATCCATGCCAATCACCGAGTCGCCGGGACAAAGCGCCGCATCTCGTATTTGAAACCAACATCGTCTCTAAACAGGGGTATACAGCAGCTTTCTAAAAGTTGTCAGGGCTACACGCCCATGATGCAATCAGGATTGGTAAGGAAAGGCAGTAGTAGTTCAAGTAGATCTTTTCATGCTTAATTTAGGTATTAAGAGCTGAAACATTGCATCACTATATTCAACTGGAAAATTCCTAATTTCTTCCAAAATGTGTACATAAATACTTGCTCGGTAAATAGAAAGAGAAGTTAAGAAGAAAGAAGCCTGAAGGACGTAAGTAGATGAGGGAACAAAGAATTTATAGTCATTCATGAGAACATCAGACTAGTCTATTTCCAGTTGCACACTGCCGTAGCCAATGAACATTCAAGATCCCATCAAAATTCACCCTGATTTATCGGTTGCTATGCTTGTGACTGTTCCATATTCTAGATCGGACGGCAGTGCCTCTGGTTGAATGGTTCGTGACTTCCATCTTGACCATCCTGCAAATAGGTCAGCGCACAAAGTCACCAACGGAGTCTGCATCCGCCCTGATCCTGCACTCGGCAATGAAACCCGCTCTCACAGGCCGATGGTCCGATAACTTGTAGTCGCAAGTCCCGTATTGGATTTGTTTCAGGCCCTTGCCGCGCCAAAGAATGCGATCACACCTGCACACGAAAAGTTACATAACCAAGGTCAAATTAATTTGTCCCTGAGAAAATCTCATCTGGGATAGAGCTTTCTGAGTTAGGCATCAAGCTAGCTGACCATGCGGGAGCACGCTTCTTCTCCCCCCGCGCCGCATCGAAGCACCAGTAGTACTGATCAGAGTTTGGCTGGTACTTGTAGGTGGGAGAGAAGGTGACCGACCCTTCCTGAAAGCCCTCGAAAAGCCGACCCGTTGAGAACTCGGACACAAGCTGCAATAACACAGTGTTATTTAGTATTTTTTCTGGTATCGTTAAGGATGGCAGATCAGGTTGGCTACACGAACAATACCTGATCGTTCTCTAACAAGGTGGACCAGTCCTTAGCTTTCACCAGCAACCTTGTTTCAGGCTCTTCCAGTGATATCCTATAATTCAAGTCACCGAGCAAAACTACTTGACTGCACAGATGATAAGGAAACACAAAATAAATTCCATGGACAAACAGTTGATACAAATTAAGACAAAAATAAACGACGCAGATAGTAACGTATGCAAAATATATCTAGCATCTTGCTGAATTCTAAGTTCTCAGTTGGGATGCCCTTATGTCACATCAAACTAAGGACTAAAGAATGCAATCATTGTAGTAACGTGGAAGCTAGTCCTATGCATAGGGGGTTAGTATCCCAAAAATGCCTAACGTAGACCGAGCTACACGTAGCCCTTTATTTTGAACAAGGCATAAAATATATTTACATTATCCAAAAAATATTGAATTTTTTTATGAATACACATACACATGTATATAACATATGTGCAAATTTTCATACCATTATACTTTCACATGTGGTGTATGAAAAAAAAGATAAATATTTGATTTTAAATGGGCTTTTTGTTGTTGTTTTTGGGCTGAAAATTTGTTTTTTATGTGTAGGCTGCATATTAAAATATTTTAAAACGAAAATTGACATGTTCATATGGAATACATATAAGTTTTCACATAAAAAAAATCGGTTTTTTTCAAAACTTTTAAATATGTTTTATGATCTTTTCAAAATAAAGGGCTACGTGTAGCTCGGCCTCCAGAAATCCGCACTCGTTAGTATCCTTGGTTGTTTGATACTAGAAGTCTAAAACACAAATTTTAAAGATGCCTCGGGATTGCCTGATGAAGAAATCTAAGAGGAACACCAAAAGCAAAAGACATAAGAAGACATGAGGGCAGTGAGCTGGGGTGCTGTAAACTTACTCATGATCGAGGATCTTCTTTGGCAGTTTTTTATTTCCACCACCACGGAATCTCGTCCTTGCAAGTATATCCGCTGCATCAAAGTTCCTCAGCAGCACATCCCCTTGTTTGCCACCTGAAGCCAGGTGACAACAAACAACGCAAAAGCTCGTCTCATGCAGAAAAAATCGAACTGATACTGAACCCTGCAATCCACATATCAAACATACAAGTCATGAGATAGTGCAGATGGATGATACAGACTTCTTAATACTCATCCATGCAAGCAATGTGTACCTTGTTCCCTAGATAGCCCATGATACCTGAACCAACGCATGACACTTCCAGATGGTGAATGTATGACCTAAGATTGCTTCTCACCCAGACTGAGGTAAAGATGCCCACCATCTGCTTGCTCCTGATGCATATAAAGCATCCCTCTTGTGCAAAGGTTTCCATTGCACTACTATTTGTATGCTGCAATTGTGCTCCATCTCGTGTCTTCTTTTTGTTTAGTGCCTTCCCAATTAGTGAGTTCCACTTTGTAGAGATACACCTCTTGCTAGGACCAAGCACATTTACTGCATTCAGTGGCACTATTTCTTGGAACCTAAAACACCATCAGCACACAATATTATTCGGCTAGAAGTAAACAGCACTAATAACATTAGATGGGTTGGCACTTAGCAGGTTGAACTGAACTACGACTCACCCTATAACATAGATGTCGTAGGAGTTAGCTCTTGTATCCAACCAATCCTCCAAGTCTAGATCATCCGCTGGCACTATGCCACCGATATTCCACGTACTAGCAAACACCCTTCATGTCCACAAGAAATCAGAAACGAAATGCTATTAATGAACTCAGGTGCTATGAGAGGTATACCACAAAAATCACCTGTGTTTCAGTGTATCCTGCCTATCTAAGGGCCTCTTTCCCAAGGTCTCATCCACTAAACCTGAAACATCAGAGATGGAACGATGGCCGTGTAGCTCCTGGTGGTGCAGTATCTTATTCGTCATCATCCTTGGCAGGATGATCTAGAAGAAGAACATCAGATGTTATATGCTTCAACTCTGCAACAGAGAAAAGAAAGGCGTAGTTACAAATGCATGTCGGCTCACTTGTGCAAACTTCCTGTTCTCTCCCATGTTGTGGTAGCCTACTATGGACAAGAAAGAGATTGTCTTGCTATCTAATAGTGGCATGCAGCAAGTAATCATAAACACAGCGAATGTTGCAAATATATAGCTGAGCAAATGGGCAGGAAAGAAAAGGGAGAAAGCAGTAGCTAAGATGTTGACAGAGTTGCAAGTCGGCTTCTCATCGTTTCCACCAACTTTTTTTTTCCCGCAAAAATGTTCACATGATACATAATTGGTCTAAGACATGTTAAGCTTTCTGTGGACCAATTAGTTGACTGCTGGTTCTGATCTTAACAGATGATAACAGATTTAGTTTATAATTTTGGCGTCACTTGTGTCAATGGCTCTATGCTAAAATAATATAAATAGTACAAAGATATTACAGGTAGATCAGAAGAACAATTAAATGATCAAGTGGTATAAGAAATAATGTAAATATGCAATCCAAAGTGTTCTGATAGGCGAGCTACACTGTCATGCTTGATTGGCTGGGGAGGAGACCATTCTCTGTTGTATAATGGCTGGGTGGGAATATAAAAAGGCCCACTTGTGCAACTTGCTTACCTAATATATATAGTTATTATTATCTGTTCTTGATGACACCTTCGATTTTGGCACGAAAACCACAAACTGGTGTTTCAACTTTGCTAGGATTTGGACTTATATATGTAACTATTTGCATGTGTCCACTAACTGGAAAGATCTCAAGACTCCGTTTCTCGGAAGGAGAAAAGAAAAGAAAGAGAAAAGATCTCAAGGTTGTACCAGCTTTGTGCCATGGTGTGGATAGATCCTGCAGGTAGCATATGGCACATAGACTGAAAAAGATCCTATTAGCGTTAATGCGCTCAATTATGTGCTTTTAGTAACATAAATGTCATAGTAGGCTTACCTCTGCATGAATTCCAAGTGGAAGATATGACATTTGATAGTTATCAGATTGAGCTCCTCTTCACAGAGGAAAACAATTACTAACCGTGAATTCATGGGCCAGTTACTAGAGATAAAATGAACAGAAAAACTCATTGTTTTATACCCCCTCCGTCCAATATTAATTGTCGCTGAAATGGATGTATCTAGACGTATTTCAATGAAGAGGGAGTGAGTATTTCAATGGATACATCAATTTCAGCAACAATTAATATAAGAGGGAGTGAGTATTTTAGTTCTAGGGGTCATGGAGACACTACAAGTTGGTGATTTGACAAAAGAATCACAAAAGAGCAATAAAAGAATAATAAAAGAATAAAGATAAGGGACATCAAAAGAGACAAGCAAGCACCTCTACGCAGGACTAGTGCCCACCGTCCATCTTCCCGAACAACCAAATTGGAGGCTACTAGCTTGTCCCATGTTCTTTCATTGGACAAGGCACCATTCTCATGAAACCATCGTCGTTCTTTTCGCACTGGGAACCAAGGCAGGAGTAGAATGGTCCCGAATCAGAAGAGGAGAAATTGTGTTCGTGCATTTCTCTGATAGACCTAAGTACCTAACTACATATTGGAATGCAGTCGTGCACAGCTGTGGGAATCTAAAACAGGTTTGTAACCACATGCCCACATGCATCATCATCCTGATCCTGGTAAAGGGACGGTGGTGGTTCATGGTATTTGTGGTTCCCAGCGAGTCTCCAGTTGCATACCGTCAGTACTAGTAGAAGTCTACTGGCTAGATGTACACACGATCTATTAAGACCCTAGGCTCAAGAAATGCTGTGTGCATGCGATGGTATTTTTGGAAATTGTATGCATACAATAATCAGAATAATGAAGGGGAGCCTTGGCGCAGCGGTAAAGCTGTTGCCTTGTGACCATGATGTCATGAGGTCACAGGTTCGGGTCCTGGAAACAGCCTCTTGCAGAAATGTAGGGAAAAGCTGCATACAAAAGACCCAAAGCGGTCGGACCCTTCCCCGGACCCTGCGCAAGCGGGAGCTACATGCACAGGGGCGCCTTTTTTTTTAATAATCAGAATAATGTGAATTAGTGAATCATTACAACAAACTATTATAAGTGACTAACCTTGAATTATTTCATCACTAACGGTGGTATAGATGAGAAACATATTTGGGTGCTGTTAATTAAATCATAATATGATTACAAACATTTCAACTACCATGAAAAATTCATACTCCCTCCGATCCAAATTAATTGACACACACTTAGTACAACTTTGTACTAGAGTTGTACTAAGTGTGCGTCAATTAATATGGATCGGAGGGAGTATTTTAAAATTTCAACTGAAAAAATATCAGGCGCAAACAGCATACTTGTCAATTATCAATGGCAGTGTATCAATATCAAATTATCAGAGTACCATAAAGCTCAATAACATGTTACTTCAATTTTATGTACAGTCTTCTGTATACTACTGATAAACAGGAACAAGAAAGGCATAAAATATAGCTGGTGTACCTCCAGTTCAAAATATATGTTGTTTAAACAAAATATTGGACTTGGAAATACTCCTAAACACACAAAGTAAAGAGTTGCCAATACTACCTCCGTTCCAAAATACTGTAGAAGTTATATGTTTGTCCTAAGTCAAACTTTTCAAGTTTGACCATGTGTACAGAAAAAATTGCTAATATCTACAAATTATAAAAAATTATGATTAATGTAGTGAAACTAATTTGGTGTTGCAAATGCTTGTATAGTCTTCTATAGACTTGCCCAAAGCTAAAGAAATATGACTTAGGACAAACCTAGAACTTCAAGTATTTTGGAACGGAGAGAGTTTTTAGTTTATTCGATATCAATATTGTAAGCATGCAATACAGATTTTTAGATAAATGGCACAGTAAATAATTGAGCAAGCTGCAACCTTGATGAGATCTTGACAAAAAAACGTAGTAGTACCGGCTCACTTGAATTGCTTGGTCAACTTGAAGATGATGTCTATCTGGTAGAATCACATATGATGTCTGTCTGATAGGATCACATATGCCAGAGACCATGACGATGAAGATCAAAGAGCCTCAAGAACGAGACTAAAGGTTATCTAAAGGTCAGCTTACAGACATAATTTGGGCATCATAACTCCAATAACAGTGAGTTTCCACAATGATGCTCATAATCCCATAATAACTTACGGTATTCAACTGTGAAAACATGATCGGCTCTGAGCTTTGCTAGATACATGGTGTTTTCCCTCTTAGACGATTGTAGGAAACCCACTCATAACTTCCAAATATTGAGAATCAAGGTTAAACAATGCAGATCTGCTTGTTCAACTGTCATTGGATGCCTTCCGTAGAAGGGATAGGAAATCTATGTATTTTTGTGTACACGCATACAAGGGATAGGACATCATATGTGGTCAGTAACAAATAAGACTGTCTGCCTTGTGTAAATATCAAATAACATTTTGATCAATTGCAGCCTTTTCAGGCACCTAATTGGCACTTGTTACTCAACCATGTCACGGAAACTTCAGCACAGAGGGATAGCAAAACAAACCAATACCACCACAGGAAAACAAATCTCTCTATAGGTGAAATAAATACGAAAAACTGGTGCATAATGATTGCCACAACAGTGCTGTGCAAATATCCACTTCATATAAATTAGTGTATATCAATCAATAACTGGTCAAGAGCAGTTCAATATATTTGCAAAATGATACACTTTTAAACTGATAATAGCATAACTTCTGAAAAGATGGACACTGAACTGCACTTTTTTTCTGTTAAGTTGCAGCTGAAGTATTTCTACATAGTAGTAATTTACTGGAGATGAGCTGAACTGTGCCAACATGAACTGTATATGTTCATATAAATTAGTGTACATCAATCAATAACTGGTCAAGAGCAGTTCAAAATATTTTCAAATGTATACACTTTTGGCCTAATAATTGCATAACTGATAGATGGACACTGAACTACACATGCATTACTGTTCTGTGACAGTTACAGTATTTCCATATATAGTTTCATTTACTGGAAATGAGCTGAATCGTCGTACCCAACGTGAACTATATCTGTTTCAGAACCCATCGAACACCATGTGCGCATACAAATGACGTATAAATCAAAATTCCCAAGGAAACAGTACATACTGTTGTGGAATAGAGGGGGGGTACATCAAACCTCATGCAGATATCTGATATAATGATTCAGGTACAAATAGTGATCAACACTACCTGCGAGATGCACAAAGAAATAGGGTTGAATGTATGATATCAGAGCTGGTCAGACTGCATACACGAGAGCGACATATTTGCAGCCAATAAAATGTGAATCTTCCTTGCAAAAATTGAAAAAATATATAGCCATGTCGATATAGTTGGTAACGAAGAGGGTACTTCAAATTATTGGGAGATTATCACAAGTGCAATTAACACAAAAAGGAAGGTTATATACCATCTTTCCCTCCAACAGCACAAATGCAGAAGACGAGAACTAAAAGAGATACACACAACAGACTTCAGTGCTAAGCTTATGCTGTTGCACAACAATACAATTATAAAACATCTTGTTGTACAGACAGAAGGATAATAATATGCATACACCAGTAATAGTCGTAATGTTAAAGGATAAAAACTATCCTTCCAGTGTCATCCATTCAAAGTTTCAAACATCATCATTTCGTTTCAGAAACAACCATCATACCCCAAAATTTAACATAGAAGCAAATGGCATCTGCCTGTTATGTACAATGCATGCCCTGTCTAAAGTGCAACCATTGTTAAGAGTGAAATTATGTAGCACTAGTTTCATGATGGTACGATGAGATAACCAATACGCTATTGAAGTCTGATTCAACACGGGAGAAGCATATTGACATCCTATTCACTGTAGGCATGATGTACTACGCTTACGCTATATTAAATTTAGTACGTTACCGGGTTTGTAATATCTGCAGACAGAACTACCATTGTAGCTTTCGCCACACAAAAGACTAGAGATTGGACTATGTTATTGGCAAGTGGCAATCTATCAAAGAATAGTCCATTGTAAGAACATAGCTAACACTGCATATTATAAGCTGATAATGCGCACATCAGTAACATATCGCCTGGCTCTAGGCCCACACCATTACTGTCAAAATTAAATTAGTAGCTGTGCTATCAGATGGATGATCAAAATATACCAAAAAACCAGTAAGAATATCCAAATGCAATCTAGCCAGTAACTGAAGTCATGCCTTTTCTTTTAGAGATGATATTTAACTAATGGCATAGAATGGAAGTACCAGTACATCATTTCTTGCACAACTTACATCTCAGGTAGGCTTCATTCATACCCTTATTAAATAACTAGACAAAACCATCTACGAAGACAGCTGCAGATGCTAAAACACTGTGTGTTACAATTATCTTTTTCTATACCACGTTACAAGTGGAAGCACCTCATAGCTGATTCACCTTACCATCTGTGGAGAGCATTAAGCCTTGAGCTCAACCAAGTGATGATGTCATTTGCTATATCATCCCTTTCAGGCTCGAAGAGAAGATCATGTAAGTATCCATCATATAGCTTTATCGATTTATGAGTCGACATTGATGCTTGGTAAAGTCGTTGAGATGCTCTTGGGTCAGTTATCGTGTCAGCTGTCCCATGAAGAACTAGAAAAGGGACAGTAACTTTACTTAAGTTTCTCTGCAAGTATGATGATATCCGGAGGATTTCGTTGCCTGTTCTAACTCTAATCGGTCCAGTATACACAAGTGGATCTGCATACTTGATCTTCAGAGCCTCCGGATCACGGGAAACAGGAGGTCCTCTCCTGTGCAAAGCACTAACCCGGTATTTCGGAGTCAACACGGAGAAGATTGGTGCAACAACCTGATGTTGAGAATGACCAAAACATATAAGCATTTAGAAACAGTACTTATTTAGTTATTTTTACTGAGGTCCATAATGCAATCACTAGTTCCAAATGAAACGACTGCATCCCTTGTTGAAACTACTAACTAAAGTCAGTTCTTTATACAAATATGACAGAAAATACAAATTTAAATTACTGACTAAATGTTGGAGAGGAAAACAGTTGATTCTTTCATAACACGAATGTAACACTCAGTTCTACAGGAATTCAAATAGAACTCTTGTTGGAATACTGCAGTTTAAGGTTCACAGCAGCTATACTGCAACTCTTATACAAGTTAAGACAATATTACGTGTATTCACATCCTGGTCCAAACAGAAGATTAAAATTGCATAATATTTTACATTTTATATGTCCATATACATAAAGGAATAATATAATGCAACTTCCATCAATTGTTGTCACCTTTTATAGTTCATTTTTAAACAACTACATGTACAACTGACATAAGTAAAGAAGCATATCACATGGCAAGTGTAACATCCCGATGTTCGGAATGTTTTAAAAAAAAATTCAAAAAGTAGGGCCAGAAAATTTCGTTTATTTTATTTGGTTATTAAAATCTTAAATTGAGTTTTCATAATTTTTGAGAATTAAATTTGAACTAATGCCAACTTAAATTAAATTTTGGGTTTTATTGTTTTCTTTCGGCGAATATTTTTCCCTTGTCTTTGGCATATTAAATTATGCGCATTTGTATTTTGGAACTTTATTTGATTTTGTGTGACCTTCATTATTTTTAGATTTTCCTTTTTAGAAAAAAATCAATTATTTTCCTCTCTCAAACTCTAACCAAAATTCCATAGCACATTTGTTTTTCCTGTGTGCAACACACCTCCTTTCTTTCCTTTTCCTTCTCCCAAACCGAGTGGGCTTAGCACAATTTTCTTTTTCTTTCTCTCTATTTCCTTTCCACATGGGCCTTAGCCCATTTCCTTCACCAGGGGCCGAATCCTTTCTTCTTCCTCCACGCCCGTTTCTTCTTCCTCCACCTATACGTTTCCCACACCATAACAGAGAAGGAGAAGAAACGTACAACCACCATCCACATCTCCTTCAATTCCCTTAATTCTCCACCATTTGCAATTCCATGAGTACTTAAATACGCACACTGATCTCCTCTTCTAATTCCACCACTTTTCCTGCCCTCTTCCTTCCTTCTCTCTTCAAGAACAATTCATGAACTTTTGAAGTTCCATGGACGCCGGTGCTCGAGCTTGGTGGTGCGGGCCATCTCTATTCGTGCTTTTGCGCCAGAAGTTTCTCCTCCACGCTATGAATCCATTCAGAGAAGAAGGAACTCATTCCATTGAACACACGTGAAGAATTTTACATGTACGCGTACACTGTTCATCGAGTTCATCGCATCGATTCGTCAAACTCGGTGAGCCTTTGTCCAATTCCCTTTTCAAGCCTTCTCAACATCACGCGTAGTATGTCCTGGACATCATGATTCAACCTAGCTATGTCGTTGGCCGCGCGTATCCAAATCGGTGACCATCCTATGGCATCACCATGTTTCCATAGTTTTCGTTTCTCGGATGAGCTCGTGCGCAATATATCAAATGCTTCCTTTGATCATAGGAACCCATCGGTGAATTTGGATTGCTAGTTTGGTCTATAAAGTTGTTGCGTAGATTTTTTATTTAGTCGTTGGGTGAGTTTGATGTTTATTTTCTTTTTATGTTCGGTGAACTTTTTATTGATATGTTATTTCACATGTTTGTGATATGCTCAAGAGTTGTTCTTAATTGTTTTATAATCGTGGAAGTGATTTATGATGTACTAGATTTATTTTACTTTCGTTTAAATTCTTAAAAAAATAGTTGTGCGTATTATTTCGGATCGATAATTTGTGCTACCATGTATACTTGTGTTTTATGCTTGTGTGCGTATTTGTATGAATTGTTTCCATGTTTGGTATTTATAAATTTGATCTAGATTATTGTTGTGTTATTAAATATAGTTTATATGTTGTATCGTGTTATTATTTTCTTTATAAATTATGTAGTCCGTTCTTTGCATGTGTATAATATTTGGTGAATGTTCGCCATGCTTATAATTATGTAGGATTATTCTAGGCTTTGTTTTATTTATTGAATGATGAAATACTTCTTGTCTTGATTATTTTAGTAGCTTAGCATGTTGATATAGGATTTCATATTCATTTTTTATACTTGTTGCATGTTTGCTTTATTGTCTTTAAATCATGCCATGTCTACGTAGATGTTTATATATTTTTATATGTGTTGCTGCATAGTTTTTTGTATGCTAGAAAACAAATGAAATAATTTATTGTTTGAGAATAAATTCATTGTGGTTCTTTATCGTATAACATATTATTGCCTAGTTGATTTCTTTGTGCCATGCTTAGATTAATATTGGTACATATATTTTATGCTTGTGGAAATTTGTTTGTTGTAGGCATATTATTAGTGTTTGATATGTGTTGCAATAGTTCATCACATAATTAGGACAGTTTATCTTTCATGGTAGTTGAGTTGTGCTCCCTCTTATTTGGTAGATGTAATATTCCATGGTTGGGTGATTTATGACTTGGTTCATATTTTTATAGTTATATAGAATTTATTCATGTGGCATCGAACTTAGTTTATTACATCTTGATGATTATCATGTGTGTTTATTATCAAAGTTTATTTTGATGTCATGTTAACACTTGCTCAAAATAAAATTCATGTTTTGATCATATCTTTCTTTGTTGTACAAATTCATAGTTAATATTATAAGTACATGGTTATGGTTAGCCTTCACTTTATATATTTACATGATAGTAATTTGTTGATCTCGTACATTCATTTATTGAGTAATTTATGCTTTATTAACATCATGCCATGTTGTTGTGACTATACAACTAGAATGTATTTCATGTGTGTATCAACAAATGTTTTGTATGATGCCTAGTTGTTTATCTATTTATTTATTAGATGTAGGTCACACAAGATAGAAATGTTTGTTATCATGTTATTCATGCTCCTATAATGCAAGTTGATGTGGTTCATATCATGATTTAGTTATTTACTTGCATACATACATATATGTGTTTTCTCCATGTGTTTATATCTTATAATTAACATGGTATTGTTATGTGCTAATTCCATGCTTCAATGGTCGTACATTTCATAACTAGTCTTGTAGAGTTGTATCATATTGTCATGCTTACTATTTATGTTAGTCCATATAAACCAAGTTATGTTATAGTTATTTGTGTATTGTATTTGTAGCTTAGTGTGGCATCTTGTGAGATGATCATCTCTGTTTAGAATTCATCTAAGTTTATCTTGCCGCTGTGCGAACAATCGATGGCGACACTGATGACTTCCCAATCAAAATAGGACTGCGCCAGGGGTCAGCTTTGAGCCCTTATCTTTTCACATTGGTGATGGATGAGGTCACACGGGATATACAAGGGGACATCCCATGGTGTATGCTCTTTGCAGACGATGTGGTGCTAGTCGACGATAGTCGGGCGGGGGTTAATAGGAAGCTGGAGCTGTGGAGACAGACTTTGGAATCGAAAGGTTTTAGGCTTAGTAGAACTAAAACTGAGTACATGAGGTGCGTTTTTAGTACTACTAACCATGGGGAAGAGGAGGAAGTTAGCCTTGAGGGGCAAGTGGTACCTCAGAAGGACACCTTTCGATATTTGGTGTCAATGCTGCAGAAGGATGGTGATATTGATGAAGACGTCAGCCATCGAATCAAAGTTGGATGGCTAAAGTGGCGCCAAGCTTCTGGTGTTCTCTGTGATAAGAGAGTGCCACAAAAGCTAAAAGGCAAGTTCTATAGAACGGCGATTCGACCTGCGATGTTGTATGGTGCTGAATGTTGGCCAACTAAAAGGCGACATGTCCAACAACTAGGTGTGGCAGAGATGCGCATGTTGAGATGGGCATGTGGCCACACAAGGAAGGATTGGATCCGGAATGATGTTATACGGGAGAGAGTTGGGGTGGCACCAATTGAAGAGAAGCTTGTCCAACATCGTCTGAGATGGTTTGGGCATATCCAGCGTAGGCCTTCTGAAGCGCCTGTGCATATCGGGCGGTTAAGGCGTGCTGATAATGTCAAGAGAGGTCGGGGGAGGCCAAACTTGACTTGAGAGGAGTCTGTGAAGAGAGACCTGAAGGACTGGGCTACCAACAAAGACCTAGCTCTGGACAGGGGTGCGTGGAAGTCAGCTATCCACGTGCCAGAACCGTGATTTGGTTACAATATCTTTTGGGTTTCAGCTCTAGCCTACCCCAACTTGTTTGGGACTGACAGGCTTTGTTGTTGTTGTTGTTGTTGTTATCTTGCCGCTGTATTTTTCTTATGCCTAGACTTCGTTATATTTTGATTACCTTTCCATTGCGTTATTTTATGCCTAGACATCTTCATACAAGAAATATGACCTAGCTCACCTAGCTCTGGACAGGGGTGCGTGGAAGTCAGCTATCCACGTGTCAGAACCGTGATTTGGTTACGATATCTTTTGAGTTTCAGCTCTAGCCTACCCCAACTTGTTTGGGACTGACAGGCTTTGTTGTTGTTGTTGTTGTTGTTGTTATCTTGCCGCTGTATTTTTCTTATGCCTAGACTTCGTTATATTTTGATTACCTTTCCATTGCGTTATTTTATGCCTAGACATCTTCATACAAGAAATATCTCATGTCTTATGATGCTTGGTGTGTTACATTTACCTAGTTGTGTTCTTCCTTATAGATATTTAACTAAGTTTCATGTTAGTATTATGAGTGCTTTAATACTAGTTGCTATGGCACATCATATGCTTAGGATGAGTCATATATGATGTTGTTAGAGTTTTTCTTTGATCATACTCTTAGTGTGTGCATCTTGCTTTGTTATTTTAAGCATGTGGTGATGATATAATTCCTAGTGGTCATTAGTATTAGTAGTTCTTTATTATTAAGAGCATGTCCTAATTTAGTATCTTCTCATGATAACTCGTATGCTTGATGCTTGTGTTGTTAGTGAAAACATATTTATGATTCTATGTTCACATGCCTTGTATGACATGTGTCTTATCATTTAATTGCTTAGTTCGTTTTTGCCATGGTATTGGATTGTATCTTGTTATAGTAAAGAATGCTAATATTTGTAATGGTTGATGTGTGATTATGCTTGATGTTGACCATTATAGATATTTAGATTATATCTAAATATTTATTTGTGGTTAACTTGTAGCTTCGAAATGTCATGTTGTGATTGTGTAGTTAAAATGCATAGGATGATTTCATTCCATGTGTTGATGCCATTACATTTGTTTTGTGGTAGTTTCTGACATAGTTAGTCGAGATGTGTAGTGGGCACTACTAGCTGCTAGTATCATAGTTCTTGTTAGAACGTTAGTCTTGACCGTCGAGCCTTCCTTAGCCATATCAATTCAACCCTATATTCATTGAATCCTCTCAACTTATCTTCCTATCATTCTATCTCATTTTGAAATCTCCATCTTGATCAATATCTTGCGATCCATCCAACCTTAATCTATTCTGGATGTTATTTGGATTTTGCTTTGGTATTTATTTGTTTCCATTTGCTATCGTTACGATGAGTAGGGAGTGACGATGTCGGACATGGACAGATTCAAGTTACCGAAGATGGACTCAACAACCAAGGCATGCCTCCCTCTTTGATCATGTTTATCCTATGTTTTATAAAACTGCATTGTATTTTATAACCACTATTGCATGCTATTTTATCTCGTAGCTAGCGTGTCGATTGACATATTACCCTGATCCGCTTGTCGCCTATTTACTTGACACCTGAGTAGAACTATATAGTAATCTAGTAGAGTAGAAATGCTTAGCCATGCTAATTATTCTATAGGTGCTTATCTGAATGATCTTAGAATCATTAACACTTGAAACTTGTTACTGGGCTTGCTGAGCTAGGCCGGTTGGCCATTGTTGACTTCCTCTACGCTCTTCTACTCTGGGTGAAACTTACCATCTAAATACTGGCGCGGGCGACAGCTGGATCAAGGATTGAAGGAGCAATTGGCTGCCCTTCACGAGGTGAAGGGGGCAATCTGTCGTCCGTGCCGCATGAGGCCCAATAAGTCTTGGATTTGAAGATTGTGACAACCGTACAACCACATGCTATATGGGCATTGGCTTGGTTAATTAGTTAGTTCATCCTTATTATGGTCATCGCCGTACCGCAGATGGGATAGCTGCCTTGCGAGGAGAACCTCGGCACAAAAGGGGGCAAGGACTGTGAACTGCGGTTACTACCTTGTGAAACCTAGTGGGCATGTCATAGTAAGGGTGGGTCTAATGAAAGACCTCGTCGCAATCTCCCTGCCGGTATACAAAATAGTGTACTACGCCAGCGACGGCTGGTGGCAACAAGACGAGATTGTGTCGTGTGGGTAAAGGGTACAACCTCTGCAGAGTGTAAAACTATTCGAATAGCCGAGTCCACGGTCATGGACGGCACATGAATCTTTCTTGACATACGGGAACCTGTCTTGCTTATTCCCTCTTTGCCCCTATTCTTGGAACCTATGAAGGATGTGAGTGGATCGAGGATCCTCACCTTGTTGAAAGTTATGATGGAGAAAATGTTGTTTTCATCTAAAACCGCTTTATCAAACTATTATGTTTTTCAAACAAAATTAGCTTTTCTGCAAAAGAACCATACAACCTTCCTTTGAAGCCTCATGTAGTTATTAGGGACTTTCCCGGGAGGCATGTTGAGTACGAAATGTACTCATGGCAATAATTTTGTTGAAACAGAGTTCCATGAAGACGAAGGTGATGATTACTACTATGGCGATCCGTAGGAGTGAGGTCACGTGGACTACATCGACTGCCTGTGGCTGAGATGGAGTCGCTACGCATTTTTACTTTCCGCTGTTTCCTGATTGTAATAAATGTCATGAGACATTTTATATGTATGCCTTATGGCAGATTATGGTACTTGTAAGATCTTTATGTATTCTTCAATGATATCATTTCGCTGTGTTGTCAACAATGATCTTGGGATTGACAATTAAACACAGGAGGGTCTGGAAATTATTTCCGGGTTCTCACAGCAAGTAACACGAATAATGGATTTTAGCACATCATAACCATATTTGTACGTCTTGTATTGACATGATAAGATCATTTGAAACGTGGAGCTAAATCTCCCCAGTGTCGACGGATATTACCCAACTGATGTGGTTTTGTTGAAGTAACATCAAATATATGAGGATAGTATTCCAGGAGTGAAGATGCAGAAAATGGAAAGATGGATGTTATTCATAAAACACAGACCCCAGCCACACGGCCACCCCACAGCAACCTTCGGCTTAAAAAAAAGGCGTAGCAACCAGCAGAAAGAGAGACATACACTAAAATGTGCTTACTTTGATAATCGGATGAGATGGCTGAACTTGAATAGCTGGCGAGGTCAAGATCAAACCTTCTATATTAACTTCCACACAAGGATCTAGTGCTGCCTTTGAATGATCAGCAAACAAAAGGAATTCAAGTTAGTAACATAATGTTCCAGTTATGATGCCTATGATTTAATACCACCAAGACAATCAAACAATATTATCTACTGCTTGTTGTACCAGCATACCTTCAAAACAATAGCTCCACCTGTGGAATGGCCAAATAAGAAGCATGGCAAACCAAAGTTTTCTTCTAACACAACATCCTCTAAGAATTCTTTCTGCACACAGAGAAACTTAGATCAAGGAAGCCCAGATGCAAAATAAGCTATGACTAGAACTCCATAACTCTGCTGCTCTTATGAACTTAGAAACATTACCAAGTCACCAACAGCATGATCAAGCGATGAAACATAACCATGCACACCATCACTTCCGCCATGTCCTTAGGAGAAAAAACAAAATGCAACAACTTGAAAGTAAGAAAGACTCCAAAATCATGAAAAGGCAAACTGCAAATGAAAACTAGTGCATTCACTTCCATGATGAAAGCAGGACAGTAATGAAAGAACACGTCGTTCAAATTAAGCAGGAGAAATATATGGTAGTAGGTATACACTGTGCCATGTATATGAAATTAATTAGGTTGTTTATACTGAATAATTGCATACATAGCTGACATGGCAACAGGCATCATCTGGCTACTAAGGTCATTGTAGATAAACTTGAGCAAGACAATAGCCTATTTAAATTATGAGTCTACGGACTTCATGCTGTGATGTAGTTTGAACTTTGAAGATCTTGAACTCAACCGCAAGTGAACTTTATAGTTAGTATTAGGGATTACAGAGTGAGTTAAAAATCTTACTAAAAGCAAGAAGAGGCCAAAGCTGACCCCCAGTATACTACAATAACTAACTCACCGGTCCAGTCCATTGCATAAACTTTAAGACCTTGATCATTCAACAATTTTGCAAAATGGTCGTATCTGCCACTGTGGGACACTCACTGCTGTTAGCAAAACCCACTATGTAAATTGATCTTGGCATATCCATATATCATATATACCTATGCTCATTTAGACCATGTAGCAGAACAACAATACCCCTACAGGATTTGAAGCCAAAGATGTCAAGATAATTGTCTACAGAGAACTATATACTCCCTCCGTATCGAAATATAGGTAATTATTACCTATATTTCGATACGGAGGGAGTAGAAAATTATGCAGTAGATCAAGTAACATGCGGCTTATATGATGATACAGCAACAACTAGTCATATCTGTAAATTTTAGATTTCCCATAACATATATGTTTGAAAATGCAAAACATGCAGTAGCAGTGCATAATATCTAAATATTATATTTGGATCCTTTTTTTTACAAGCTACAACATTTGCATTAATGTATCCCTAGTTCCCTACCTAAGTACCAAACTAAGAAAAATAGCAGATTAGTTAGCAAGTTGTCGCCAAGTGCTAACCATAACAAAGTAGTATTTTCCTGGATAGAATATGCTTCCACTCTGTTATTACAACTAGGCCGAAAACTACTAGGCCAAACTTGCGGCCAAGTGTCAACCATGACAAAGTAGTTTTCGGCCTGGACAGAAAAAGGCCAAAAACTCCTTTTGGCAGTCATTATAGCTACCCCAGGTTGCTAGCTTCACTTTTTAAGTTCCCATAAAAGTTTGACTTTCTTTTGAAGATATGTAAAAGTTTATCTGAGACACCAAAAAAATGTTTAATTATAGCCTGCGATTTGGTGAGCACCATCGCTTTTGCAGGAGTCACTCATTTTATAACTTTGTTGTCACAATGTTCTAACACAATAGATATTGGATAAGCTACTTAATCTAGGGATTATTCTGCATGTGAAACTTCACATGTAGATCCTACATTCATCTAGGCATAGCCCGGTTTATGACAGAATTATTAGAACAATATCTTGTCTTCATGCTACTGAGAAAATTTAACTTAAAATCTCATCAGCTAGTGCTTTCTTGAATATCTGCTGCCCCGGCTCCATGAATCAAATACATTATATAGATAGTAGACAGTAATAAAACCCGTCACTAGTAACACTTCCCCATTCAACAAAAACATCTGCCACGGAATGCTTCCCGGCGTTCCGCCACAAGTAACCTTGAATACTCCGATAGAATGATTAGTCCCTTGTAATCTAGTCCGCCCACATAGAAATCTTAACATTAGCTAGCCTTATGGTCGGTAAACAAACATATTTTCCATGTAATGATGTAATCGCCCATGTTTGCATGGGCGTCTAATCCCACAAAATCACGTGCCTCAGAAGAATATTCTGACATTCTCTCACGCTTCCCTACTAGCAGACAGCGGATGGCACCCTAAAACAAAAATGCTTATGCACTAATCGACGGCATCAACACAGCAAATCAAATTGCCTCAAATTAACATGGGTGTAGCACAGATCAAATCATCTCCAACGACTAACTTACAGAAAGCAGGCACGCATGATGCCGCAACCGCGACGAACAGAGAAAGCAAGCGGCGACTTAGCAAATAATCGGTGGCGGTGCTACTGCAATAAGATAATTGGAAGCTGCGTCGGTAAGGGAGGTACGAGTACCTGACGGGCTCGGCGGCGGCCGGAGTCCAGGACTGGGTGAAGAGCCTGTCTCCCCTGGCCGTCTCGAACACGGCGAAGTCCCTCCTGCTCCTCCCGGCACCCGCCTCCTCCGCTTCCTCCCGCAGCCTCCGGATCGCCAGCTCACGCCTCACGGCCGCGTCCATCTCCTCCGCGCCCCTCCACCACCTCCGCTCCTCCTCCCCCTCCTCGGCCGCGGCGGCCATCTCCGACGCACGCGGCACGGCCAGGCAGAGCCGGCTGGGCGGCGCCCTCCCCGCGACGGGCAGCGGGATGACGACCCGCACCACCGCCGGTAACCGCGGCGGCGGCGGCAGCGACGGTCGGAGGGACCTGCCCGCGGGCGAGGCCGCCGGGGCCCACATGTCGGCCGGGCGGTGCGGGTAAGGAGGAGGAGGAAGCGTTGGTCGTGGAAACGGTACGGCTTGAATGGAACAACGGAGGCGGAAGGGATCTGGCAGGCAATGGAAGCGGTCCGCTTCTCGAAAAATCTATCGTCAAATCAAATCTCTCTCTCTCTCTCCCTCCCTCGGTGTCCTTCTGGAGCTCGATCTTTATATTTAGCGGGTATACTTAACGTAGACAGAGTTTTACGTTCGCAGCGCTTGGTGGTGGTGGTCTAACGTGGAGGTGAGGAGGTGGCCGCAACAAGTGCTGCGCTGGAAGCCTGGAATGCGTACGGCAACGAACCGACGGCACGTGGGTCCGGATTAGAAATTTTTTTGAACGTTGTCTGGAGTGAATGGTGAACGATCAGGACCTACTACTTTCTTGGTTCAGATTGTTTTTAACGTTCTTGGTTCAGATTTAGTACTACAGTGTAAAGGTAGCGAGGGAGGTATGGACGCTCCCCTCCACGCGGTTGGACGGCTCCCCTCCCCTTCGTCGACGGGTGCTCCCCTTTGGTTGAACGCAACACACAAATCCCTTCGGCAGGTGCTCCCTTCCGCAGCCAGCTGGTGCTTCCCTTCGCCTGGACGCAATCGTAGATTCTCTCGCCGCCGACCAGCACCTCGAGCTCCCATCGACGGTGGACAACACCTCGAGCTCCCGCTGATGGCAGCCAACACCTCGAACTCCAGCACCGAGGAGCTCGATCAGACTAGCACCAGGGAGCTCCATCGCCTCCTATCGATTCTCTCTTGCCACAAGACCAGCCAGTCATTTCGATAAGGACAAGAAGCTTCAACACCTAATGATGCTTCTCTCCTGCCGCTAGACCAACCAGCCAACTCCAGCACCTCATGTCGTTTCACTCCTACCATTAGGCCAGTCAGCCAGCTCTAGCGACAGGTCGAGAAGCTCCTCGTGCTGCTTCCTTCCCGCCTCCAGGTTCTTCCAGATGTTACCGTAGGGGGAGAAGAAGGTGTTGGATTTTACTAGTATTTTGCTAGTGGGTCATTGACCCAAAGATTAATATAAAATTTGAAACATCCATGGCCCATTCATGCACCGCGCCACGTGAGATTTCAGTAATGAGCCGAGCCAAAAACAAAGCTATGCATATTGTTTATATTTTTTGCAACTTAAAAAATTAATGAATCATTAATCACTATTAACAAATGTGTTAATTGATCAACCATTAACAATCGTATTAAGGAACATTTTAATTGTTTAGCTATTAACGAATGTATTAAGGGATGTGTTGATTTCTTAGAAATTAATGAATGTATTAACAAATGTGTTAATTGCTCGGTCATTAATGTATGTATTAAGGGACGTGCTACTTGCTCGGCTATTAATGAACTATTAACAAAAATGTTAATTGCTCAACCATTAACAAGAACATTACTCTCACGTTTTAACCTTTCCGTTGCACTTATATAAAGGGCACATTCTTACTAAAGATAACCTTATTAAAATTAATTAGCATGGAAGTGCACACTATGTTTTCTATCATCACAACGGAACAATAAACTGTATGTTCTTCTAGTGCAAATTATCTCGATCTATATGGCCAGTCGTTCAAGTAGATTCTGACTTGTATCCTCCATGTAGTGTTGCTAATATTTTTGGCAAATGGTTACATAGGATTGATCACAAGTTTAGAATTCTTCTTACGCTTTGTTTGGATGTCTCTATTGGAGAGCTCCGTACTAAATTGGATTGAAACTCCAATTCGGTAAGGAAACTAAAATGGCACGAATACGAATTCTCCTGTTGGTTGTTCATTGAATTGGCCCTTGAAATGCCTCTAAGATTTCAATACCAAACCATGTTTGGATGGAAAATTTTGGAATTGCATAGCTCTATTATCATGAAGATTACACCCTGTTTTACATGACTCAAAACTAAAATCTACTCACATGTGACTATAATTCATATATATAACGGTACAAGATATATTATAGAAATAAATCACAACTACATAAATATTCATGTATATAACAAATATGATAGTTACAAACAATATTTCATCCTCAAATGTTCGTAGATACAACAAATATGATAGTTTCCAATGCTAACAGTAATAGTACACATATATGATAGTTTCCAATCTAAACAGTACACATATATGTGATGGATTGTAATCCAAACAATACACAAATATTATACTTTCCAATCCAAACAGTACAAAGACTCAAATATGATAGTTCCAAATAGCACATAAACTCAACTATGAGTTCCAAACACCACACAGACTCAAATATGATTGTCGCATACAGTACAAAGATTAAAATATGATAGTTCCAAACACGAGTCAAAGATAGTTCCAAGTTTAACGAGACATAGAAGAACAAACACATATTGCAAAGCTTCATTATTGAAGGCAACATTAGCAGCCAACTATTCCTCATAGGATGGGTAGCTCCATTAGAGCTTGAAACAAGCGATCGTTGAGTACTGATACGTCCCTAACGTATCTATAATATTTGCTTGTTCCATGCTTTTTTTGTGATATTGTTACATGTTTTGATACACTTTTATTCCATTTGCAACATATTTGTGACTAACCTATTAACCTAATGCCCAGTGACAGTTTCTGTCTGCTTTTGTCAATGTAATACAGAAAATAGATGAAAAATCAAAGTGCTCAGAAAAATTCAGAATTTTTTTCCAAAAAATCTTTTACAATAGAAGACTTCAGAAACCCGAAAATGAGCCAGAGGGGTCATGCGGCCAGACGGCGCAGCCAGGGCTCGGCCACGCCCCTTGATCGCCTCGCCATGTAGCCCCACCTCTGCCCCCCCTTTGGCCTATATTTACACCCCGTTTCGAAAACCCTCAGGGAGGACTCTTTTTTTGCGATCTACGCCACTGTTCCACCACCGTCGCGATTCCAAGATCGGGATCAGCAGAAGTCTTGTCCCGGCACCCTGCCGGAGGGAGAATTGATCTTCGGAGGGGCCCTCCATCACCATGATTGCCTCTAGGATGCTCCGTGTGTAGTCCCGCCTTTTACCATGGGTCCATGGCAGCAAGCTAGTTTATGTTTTCTCTCCAATCTTGTGCTTCATTGTTTAGACCTTGTGAGCTGCCTATCATGATCAAGACATATTGATGTCTACGCACGCTTCTATTCTAGTAGACTATGTTGGGCCTCCAAGCGCAAAGGTTTGTACGACAACAACAATTTCCCTCAAGTGGATGACCTAAGGTTTATCGAACTCAGGGAAGTAGAGGTTGAAGATGGTCTCTCTCAAGCAACCCTGCAATTAAGATACAAGAAGTCTCTTGTGTTCCCAAGTAGTCCCAACACACCTAATATGACTAGGAGTTGTATAGGTGCACTAGTTCGGCGAAGAGATGATAAAATATGGGTGACGAGGGGGTACCTCCATGACTCCTCACCGTGAGGGTACCTGGTGCGTGTCAAGACTGGCGACCCACTAGAAGACTCACGAACCGACATGAAGCCCAAGACTTGAGGCGCAAGACAAGGACTCCTACTTGTAGTCAACTAGGACTCATGTAAACCCCTACCTGGCTATCTATATAAAGCGAGGCAGGGGCACCTCTCTAGACAGATCTCAATCCCCACGCATAGAACTAGAAAAATCTCTCTCCGCCAAAGCCCTCGCGGCATCTCTGTACACCATCATTAATACAAGATCAGAAAAGCACCATGTAGGGTTTTCCCTCCGAGGCCTGAAGCTGGGTAAATCTGTTGGGAATGTGCCCTAGAGGCAAATAAAATATGTTTTATCGAGTATATTCCATTAGTTCATAATACGTTTGATACTATGCTATAACTGTATTAAGCGGAAACATTAATACAGGTGTGGTATACAAACAACCAGGTCCCTAGTTAACCCTAGTATACTAGTCCATTGGGCGATTGATGATCAAGGTTTCCTGATCATGAGACAATGGCGTCTGTTGACAATGGAGTCGTATCATTGGATAATGATATGATGGACATACACCCACCAGAAGTGTTGCAATGTGATCAAGTCACATAGTTCAACATTGCGATAACTATAACGTAGTGACCAGATCCTTAGACCGTAATGATCATACGTAATTACTGTCTATTAGGATGCCTTGATTTGCTACCCACCTCCTGACTGAAATATGCTGGCCATAAAGGAGTACTTCAGGTATTCCGAATAGATATGTTAATGAGTATGCAAATAGATCAAAGAGGGATTTGTCCATCCGTGTGACGGATAGGTACTCTGGGCCCACTCGGTGATGTTACATCATAAAGTTTGCAAACGTGTGACTAGGTCACGGAGTTGTAATATCACGGGAACGAGTAAACTTGTTTGTTGAGAACGAGGACGAACTAGGTATAGTGGATACCGATGATCAAACCTCGGACAAGCAAAGTACCCCAGGACAAAGGGAACAGGCACACGGTTAACGGATCCAACAGCGATTGAAGTTCATTCGATGGAAGCGCAGGGGCTATCAAGGATTGTAACCAGGTCCAATTGATTAGTCATTGATCAATGAGAATTGTCTCGATCATGTCTACTGTTTCCCGGACCGTAGGGTGTTACACTTAAGGGTACTCGACGCAGTAAGGATTGATTTGGGATCACCGGAGAAATTGGAGAGAACACCAGAATTGTTCCGATGAAGGCCGGAAGTTGTTCCGGGTATTTTGAAAGGTTCAAAATATATTTAATAATGTTTAATATATGTTTTATTATTTAATTATCTGAATTAAATATTAAAATGTATTTAAATATAATTAAAAAAAGGAAGAAAAGGCACATGGGCCTCATAGGGCCCATTAGGGGGAGAGGGAGTCCTCCCCCATGGGCCATGGCGCCATGAGGGGCCCCACCCCCCTAGGGCTGCGCCATTTACCCCCTCCCTTGGGATTAGTCCCACCCCAGAAGTGGAGGGAGGGTGGCACCCCTCCTTGGCCTATATAAGGAGGGGTAGGGTGCCCTTTTTCTTCAGACAAATTGATTTGAGACAAGTTTCTCTCATCTCTCTCTCCCTCCTTTCTCCTTCCTCGAGTGGACTCCCCTTGTTTGGAGTCTACACTTGGTTGGGGATTTCTCCACTATACGCACGCCGTCGTGCTGCTGGAATCGGGATCCGAATCCATCTTCTTTCCGCTGCTCTACTGGTTCGGAGCCCGGAGGGACGTCGGGTATACTGTATGTGTATAATCCCGCGAGGCACTACACTTGTGGTGCTACTTCATCGTCGTGATCGTATCGCGAGGTCTTCATCAGCAACGTTCCGACGGGGACGTAATCCCGTCATCGGTCTACAAGGATCGGGTGGCTACAGGAGTCATCGTGGATCTGCGCGGCATCGGGGATTGCCGGTACGACTACACCAACAACGTTCATGCGGGAACGTTTCCCGCTTAACGAACTACATACTGGTATGTGATCTATTTCTGTCTGTTACTTGCATCAGCATAGCATAGGTCTTGGGTATGGGTCTCGTAGGTTATGAAAAAATTGTGTTTTCTGCCCCGAACCCCAACAAAATCGTGCCTCATGTGTCGCTTATCCACCGTCCAAATCCTACCAAAGTGTGGCCAGGTTTCTCTCCTTCCTCCTATACGAAACCTTGGGTACCTAACCCTAGGATTTGCCGAGGCCGATCCTCGTCAATTGGCGCCGACCGTGGGGAATACATGCGCGTTGGAATCACGGATTCGGCGGCTCCAATCTACATCGACAATCGAGATCCATCGACTTCGGAAGGACCCGATCCAAGTTGGGTTCATCGCAATCTCGGCTTCTTCAACAACTACATCATGCTCACGGAGAAAATAAGAAATTTTTCGTGCGCGTCACTCGAAGATCTGCCTGAACAAAAAATGTTCACACGCAGCCTACATCACAGAAAGAACGTCTACATTGCGTACACTCGCGACAACGACTCGGAACTCAACTCGACGATGGAAAGATTCGAAATTACATTTTTGACAATCTATGAAAATTTCAGCAATTTCGAACAGCTGGATCTCCCTCGGCGACTCCCGCACTGAAGCACTCTTGGAATCTGACGGAAATTCGCGCGACTCCAGCACAAAAATTCCTAACATTAGCTCAGACATCAACTTGAAGATCCCTCCGGTGAAAGCATGTGGGATTCAACCCGTCATCGGCACAAAATATTTCAGAAAATTCCAACGGTTAGATCTCCGTCAGCGGCTCTCGCACTATGACGCATTTTTTAATCTACGCGAGATCGCGAATTCGGGTTCAATGTTACCCGCAAGGCTTCTACTCCAACTCGACATGCCATGGATGACTCACCAAGATTTCTACATCAACTCATGTCAGTACAACAAGGGTTGCACGTCACGCAACTTCGACAAGTCGCCCCCCCCCCGGCGCACCGAGTCCTTCTCGGGCACTCGCCGCACCGTCGACTCCAATCACATAAATCATCATGCCCTGAGCTCCTTTGTATGGGCTCTCCCGTACCGAGCTCCATCGCGCAGGTATCATCGCGTCGAGTCCCCTCGGCACCTCGATGCACACCTTCATCACGTCAAATACGCACGTGACCCCGCTGCCTCAACAATAGGGGCTCACACTTCAACGACAACAAATTCAACACTGCATTTGACCAGTGGACACCCCTGCGCCGAGTTCCTTCGTGCGGGTCCCCCCGTATCGAACTCCATCGCATAGGTGCTACCACAGCGCTCGCTCTCCTACCGGTCAATCTACATCAACACGCAACGACTCCGCCCAATGCGTCGAGTCCTCTCGTCACTCGCCGGTCAACTTCATCACGACAACTCCGCCGCGCGATCCCGCCACTTCAACACCCAAGGGCTAGTGGACCCGGGGGCTGAAAATTGCAGTCGCCATCACATCGACTCCGCCCTCTACATCGACTATGACTGCGGTGTCGACTCCGTCCGCTACATCAACTACGGTCGCCGCTGCACCGACTACGGCCGCGGCATCGACTTCGTCCGCTGCATCGACTCCGTCCGCTGCATCGACTACGGTGGCGACATCGACTCTGTCTCCTACATCGACCACGCCCGCGGCGTCGACTCCGTCCTCTACATCGACTATGGTGGCGACATCGACTCCGCCTGCTACATCGACCACGGCCGCGGCATCGACTCCGCCCTCTACAATGACTACGGCCGCAACATTGACTATGCCTGCTACATCGACCATGGCCGAGGCGTCGACTCTGTCCTCTACATCGACTGCGGACGCTATGCCAACTCCGTCCGCTGCATCGACTACACTCACACAACACCTATGAAGGATCACAAAATGCTAAGTCTCTCTACTACGAGTCGAAAATTTCTGTTTCTCATATTTTTAACTTGCTCCGGTCGCACTCGCTACCCGTGAGATATCTCACATCTGCCTGCAGCAAAGCATTTTGCCGGCCCCCCGAGACAGCTAAAATACTCAGGGACTGCATACACATCGATTTTGCAGGAAATTAAAGACAAGTCAACAAATCTTCATCAACTGCTTCTAGGCCACACGCCGCAACTTCGTCAAGACGACTCCGCCCAGCGCGTCGAGTACTTTCCGACCACACGCCATGCACCCAACACTCGAGGGTTGCGCCGTACAGGCCAAGTCGTCGACATCGGGGTTAGCTTCAGAACAAATCGAGCCTATGACCGACTCTACAAGCCACACATAGCCTCGGGGGCTACTCCCATCGGAGCGTTGTCGCGCACCCGACGAATTTCATCACGCCGATCAAACAAGAAGATGGGGTTAGCTTCAGAACAACTTGGGCCTATGCCCGACTCTATAAGTCGTACATAGCCTCAGGGCCTACTCCCATCGGGAGCGCTTCCGCGCACCCGACGAACTTCATCACGCTGACCAAACAAGAAGACGAGGTTAGCTTAACAAACAACTCAAGCCTATGCCCGACTCTATGAGTCGAACATAGCCTCGGGGGTTACTCCCATCGGGAGCGCTGGCGCGCACCCGACGAAGCACTGCTTGCTCATCCTACGAAAAGAAGAACTCGACGCATTTCCGAGGGGACAATCCCTCGGTGTTTTCCATCACCAACAATCCGGCGACTACTTCACCAACACTCGACACATCGGCGACTCGAGCAGAGGCAGATCAAGAAACCTGAAGCACTCTCGAAAAATTCGACTGCTCAATCTCGGAGTATCAAGAAACCTGAAGCACTCTCGAAAAATTTGAGTGCTCACTCTCGGAGTCTCAAGTAACAACACTCTCCGAAGATTCGAGTGATCACTCTCAAACAACACGAAGCACTCTCTGAAGATTCGAGTGATCACTCTCAAGCAACAACACTCTCTTAATATTCGAGTGATCACTCTCAAACAACACGAAGCACTCTCTGAAGACTCGGGTGATCACTCTCAAGCAACAACACTCTCTGAAGATTCGAGTGATCACTCTCAAGAAACAACACTCTCGGAAAATTCGAGGGCTCACTCTCGGAGTATCAAGAAACCTGAATGCACTCTCAGAAAATTCGAGTGCTCACTCTCGGAGTATCAAACAACACGAAGCACTCTCTGAAAATTCGAATGTTCACTCTCTTTGGAGCATCAAGAAACATGAAGCACCACCAGTGCAGAAGATAGCTATCACGATACTCCTTTCCCAGTCCCTTGACCGAAACTGTTTGCGATGCTTTCAACGCAAACGGTAGAAATAAAAAACCGTGAGCTCAAAACTGAACCGTCTGGGAAAGTACGCAAACGACCACAATTCTAAAAATTATTGCGTGGGTGATGTAGGGTTGACGGGTCTTTGAAAATCGGTCTGGGATACCTAGAGAGAAAGCCCACGGTTGCAAAGAATGGACCGCTAGCCCTTTATCGCAATCGTTAATATTTCCTTAGATGTTTGGGATACCTAATAAATCGGGCACGCTTCTGAAAATCCTTTCGTTGGCGGGAACAAAGCTGACAATTCGACCAAGCAACCGTCCGCATATATATTAAAAAAACCCACGGTCATAAAGAATGAACCGCTAACCCTTGTTACCAGTCGGTTGTGGTTACAGAAATGTGTGGGATATGTGCTTTATCAGAAACGCTTCTGAAAATCTAAGTATTGGTGTTGGACAACACACAGTTCGTGCAATCAACTGTGTGTGATGACAGCAAATAACACCGACAACTGCTTCAGATGAACCGCTAGCTTCTTCTATGTATTTTCTATTTATTTAAAATTTCGCTAGTTTCTCTTAGCAGACGTTCTAACGTACAAAATTGTGTGTGATGATATGGTGTAACACAAACAATTAAGTTTTAGAAAATGTTTGCTTTGTAGGCACACAGCACCCAAACGATTATAATTCTAGACTATTTACAAACACCATGTGTGTGATACCTTGTGCACTTTAAAAATTTTGAGGGAAAGAGTAACAAGAACCTTGCGATATAGATCGTCATGCGTCAACCGCTCCTTCGTCTTCCTTGTTTCGGCTTGTACCCGCTGGCGACTCCTAGTCAAACAGATCGAACACTATTTGATCGTTTGCGATGACCACGCGTACGCTCATGATGCAGATGGAGAAGGCGCTAGGTCACGCGCGAAACCTTCCCGCCTGTAGCCAAAAAAAACCCAATGCGGGCCATAATTAAAGAGAGTCAATGTCGGGGACACAGGAGCTGCATTCACATCCCCTTCTTTTGCCCTCTCTTCTCACAAATCGACAATGGGTCCGGTCCGCCGTACCACAACCAACTTGACACCAACAGTTGATGGTGAGGTAGTGACTCCGCCGGCAGCTTCGCTGGCAGTGTCGGTCAACTCCTTGCTAGTTGTAATGGTACCGCGGGCGACCCGCACTCGCCGACGGTATGCAGGCCTGAACGCTCTGCAGCCCAGTGGATCGGCGGCAGAAGAAATTCAGCACCTGGCGTTCCTCTTGTAAGCCGTAGTCGATCAAAATGCTGCTGTCAGTCAATCACAGCAGCGGATCCATTCCCAAGTTCCCCCTGCGAGGACGTCACTGTCAGTGCACACGCCCTACGGGGATGCTCGAAGGAACAGAAACAGTTCGCCTCGGCTCAGAGATGAACCTCGAGGAGATCATCGCCAAGAGCAATATCGGCATGAAGACCTCAGAAGAACGGAAGCCCGTGGGATGGGTCAGCCCGTACCTCGGAGGGAGGAGTTCCCGCGACGCCGAGACGACCGTTATTTTGACATTGAAGACGACGCCCGAAGCCAGCTTGTTCAGACCCGAGTCGACCGCGCTAGAACTCATCGTCAGGATCAAGCTCGGCCCTCAATGGCCATAGGACCGGTCTACTTCAGCGAAAGGATTCGGTCTACCCCCATCCCGCCACACTTCAGGATAGCCCAGGGGGTGGACAAATACCGAGGCGATGCTAAACCCCAAACATGGTTGGATGATTACGGAATAGCCGTGCAGATCGGAGGGGGCGGTGACGAGATAGCCATGATGCACCTGCCGTTGATGTTAGAAGGCTCGGCTCGGGCGTGGCTGAATCAGCTCCCCCCAAGAAGCATCTGGGTTTGGGAAGACCTCGAAAGAGTATTCATCAAGAATTTTGAGGGGACCTACAAGAGGCCCGGAGGCCTGACCGAGCTGCAACTGTGCATCCAGGGCAAGTCTGAGACAACTCGGGACTACATCCAGAGGTGGATCACACTCCACAACTCGGTCGAGGGGGTCTCCGAGTTCCAGGCCGTTCACGCTTTCAAGCAGGGGGTCAAGTACAAGGAATTAAGCCTCAAGCTGGCAAGGTCACCACACGTCACCTCACTCGAGAAGTTGATGGAGATAGCAAATAAGTATGCCAATGGCGAGGAAGAAATCCGGCAGAAGATTCAGCAGCATAGAGGAGGTGGCAGCTCGGCACCGAACCCGAAGCAGAAGACCGCAAACAACAAGAGAAAGGCGGATGACGCCCCAACAGACGCAGAGCTGGTAGCGGCAGCAAATGCTTCGGGCCTTCATGGCAAGGGTCAAGCGCGAAAGGAGTGGCAACCGCGGCAGAAAAAACCGTCCAACGACGATGAAGTTCTGGATCAGACCTGTCCTCTCCACACCACCCGCGATGCCGAGGGAAAGGTGGTTATCCCAAAGCATACAGCTCGGCAGTGCCGCCTGATCAAGAGAGCAGCCGAGAATGCAAGAACAGGCCCCAAGCAAGACAAGGAGAGGGGGAAAAAGAAAGCACCCAGCCCGGAACTGGACAGTGAAGGTTTCCCGCGGGAGGACGGAGTGTTGGTTATCTTCGCAGGACGAGAATCGAAGAGGGTGGAAAAAATAAAGGTTTAGAGAAGTCAACTCGGCGGCTCCGGCAGTTCCGAGTTATATGAAGTGGGCCGACGTCCCCATCACTTTCGATCAGTCGGACCACCCTCCTCACATTCCTCACCCAGGAAGACACGCCCTGATTCTGGAACCTTTGCTGGAAACGGGAAATGGTAACTTCAGGATCAGGAATGTCTTGATGGACGGTGGCAGCGGAATTAACATCCTGTACGCAAGCACTCTGAAGAGCATGAACATACCGATGTCCAAACTCCGCAAAAGCTACCTGGAATTTCATGGGATAATCCCGGGGAAAAAAGCGTACTCACTCGGAATGATCTCCCTCAATGTGGTCTTTGGTACTCCGAGTAACTTCCGGAAAGAGAGGATCACCTTTGAAGTAGTGGACTTCCCGAGCGCGTATCATGCTTTACTCGGAAGGCCGTCCTACGCAAAATTTATGGCCATTCCCTGTTACGTCTACTTGAAGCTCAAGATGCCCGGCCCTCACGGCGTGATCACTGTCTCAGGAGACTACAAGCAAGCTGAAGACCTGCTGAATACCTGCTGCAGAAGGGCTCCCTGATAGCTGATCAGCAGATGGCCGAGGTCGAATTGGCCGAATACAAGAAGGCCGTCGACTCGTCCGAGTTGCTGCAGCCGAAGAAGACATCGTCATTCGAGTCGGCCGGAGAAACCAAGAGGGTGCAGATACACACAACAGATGAAGGCAAGTACACCAACATCGCTACCGATCTAGATCCCCAATAGGAACTCGAGCTCGTCAACTTCCTCCGTGAGAATTGGGACATTTTCGCGTGGAAGCCTTCCGACATGCCTGGAGTCCCAAGGGAGTTGGCCGAGCACAAGTTGCATGTAGATCCGAAGGCAAGACCGGTAAAAGAGTCCCTCCAACGGTTTTTCTTTGAGAAAAGGAAGGCCATCGGGCAGGAAATAGCTAGACTATTAGCAGCCGGATTCATTAGGGAAATCTTCCACTCCGAGTGGTTAGCAAATCCTGTAATGGTTCCGAAGAAAGACAAATCTTGGAGAACTTGTGTTGATTTTCGCCATATCAATAAAGTTTGTCCCAAAGACCATTTCCCTCTTCCTCGTATCGACCAGATTGTGGACTCCACATCAGGTTGCGAGAGATTATGTTTCCTCGATGCATACTCGGGTTACCACCAAATCCGACTATATGAACGAGAAGAACTTAAAAATGGCGTTTATAATCCCATTGGGATGTTTTTGTTACATCACGATGCCATTCGGACTGAGGAACGCAGGCGCCACGTACCAGCGCATGATGCAGAATTGCCTGATCTGGCAGATCGGCAGGAACGTGGAAGTCTACGTGGACGACATCGTAATCAAATCGGCTAAAGGGAGTAGTTTGCTAGCAGACCTAGCAGAAACCTTCCAGAGCCTCCGAGCCTACAGCATCAGGCTTAATCCTGAAAAGTGCGTTTTCGGCATGCCAGCAGGAAAACTACTCGGATTCATGGTCTTCGAGCGAGGGATAGAAGCCAACCCGGAAAAACTCGCGGCAATTCATAACATGAAACCTCCCAAGCAGCTCCAAGACGTCCAAAAATTAACAGGCTTCCTCGCAGCACTCAGTCGGTTTATTTCCAGATTGGGAGAGAAAGCCCTACCTCTCTACCAACTGATGAAAAAATCGCCGAATTTCGTCTGGACGGAGGAGGCTCAAATGGCTTTCGAAGAACTCAAGAAGCAATTGTCAACTCGGCCAGTCCTGGCAGCATCCCAGGAAAAAGAGCCGCTCTTGCTGTATATTGCTGCCACAAGCCGAGTTGTCAGCATGGCCATAGTGGTGGAGAGAGATGAAGAAGGAAAAGCACAGAAGGTGCAAAGACCGGTGTACTACATCTCCGAAGTCCTCACACCATCCAAGCAAAGATACCCTCACTACCAGAAGATAGCAATGGGAATTTACCTGGCGTCTCAGAAGCTCGCACATTACTTCCAGGATCATTCCATCACAGTGGTCTCTGAAGCCCCCTGGCGGAAATTATGAACAAAAGATATTCAACAGGCAGAATAGAAAAATGGAGTTTGGACCTACTCCCCTTTGACCTCAATTACCAAGCTAAGAAAGCAATCAAGTCACAAGCACTGGTGGACTTCCTAGCCGAGTGGATTGAAGTCCAACACCCCCCACAGCCAACACCAGAACATTGGACAATGTTCTTTGATGGCTCCAAGATGCTACATGGCGCAGGGGCAGGGGTGGTACTAGTCTCACCCAGAAAGGATGAGATGCGATACGTCCTCCAAATCCATTTCCCAGCAACAAACAACGAGGCAGAATATGAAGCTCTTTTGTATGGCATGCGAATGGCTATCTCACTTGGAGTCAGGAGACTTGTCGTATTCGGAGATTCAGACTTGGTAATCAACCAAGTAATGAAAGAGTGGGACATCCGAAGCCCAGCAATGACAACCTACTGTGTAGCAGTGAGAAAATTGGAGAAAAAATTTGATGGACTGGAGCTCCATCACATACCAAGGGTTAAGAATCAGGCAGCAGACGACCTTGCCAAATTGGGTTCCACCCGCGGACAGATCCCACCAGGGATCTATCTGGAACACCTACATTCCCCTACAGTCAAAGAAGATCCCTTCCTGGAGGCAGATCCAAACATGCTTCCTAACAAGAACATCCCCAGCAAAGAAGACATACCCACAGTAGTTGACATGGTGTTTGATGTGGAGGTCATTCTCCCCGAGTGGACACGCCCAATCCTTGACTATCTACAAAAACAAGAGTTGCCCGGCGACGAGGTAGAAGCCAAACAGATAGTCCGCAAGTCCAAGTCCTACTCGGAGATCAACGGAGAGCTGTATAGGAACAACATCACTCATGTCCCCCAACGATGCATCTCCGAGGAAGAAGGCCGATGCATACTGCAAGAAATCCACTCGGGAGATTGTGGCCATCATGCTTCAAGTCGGACGTTAGTGGCAAAAGCTTTCCGAGCTGGTTTCTTCTGGCCCGACGCCCTCAGTGATGCCCGGTACATCGTGGACCATTGCGAGGGCTGCCAGTTTTACGCCAACCAGCCTCGCAAACCAGCTTCCGAGCTGAAGACCATCCCCCTAGCCTGGCCATTTGCAGCATGGGGATTGGATATGATTGGGCCACTCCGAACGGGCAAGCATGGTTTCACCCACATCCTGGTCGCCATAGACAAGTTAACAAAATGGATAGAAGCAAAGCCTATCAAGAACCAAGACTCCGCTACAGCAGTCAGCTTCATGCAGGGCATCATCCATCGGTTCGGCATCCCACATGACATCATTACTGATAACGGATTGAACTTCAACTCAGCCGAATTCAAGAAATTCTTTTGGTCCAATGGCATCTAGGTCAACTTCGCCTCAGTCGCACACCCACAGTCCAATGGCCAAGTCGAACGAGCCAACGGACTAATACTCAAAGGAATCAAGCCTCGGCTCCTTCGGGAACTAAAGGAAGCAGCGGGCGCCTGGGTTGATGAACTCCCTTCAGTCATGTGGGGATTGCGCACCACTCCCAATCGCTCAACTCGGTCAACCCCCTTCTTCCTCGTCTACGGCTCAGAAGCAGTCCTTCCGAGTGACCTCAAGCACAACGCACCCCGTATAAGCCAGTACACAGAAGCTGAAGCCGAACAAGCACGGCAAGACGGCGTTGACCTCCTGGAAGAGGAACGAAATTTAGCTCTCACCCGCTCGACGTTTTATCAGCAAGACCTTCGCCGCTATCACGACCGACACGTTCGAGCTCGCTCCTTCCAAGAAGGCGACATAGTACTTCGCATCAAGCAAACTTCAGATCACAAATTAGCTCCCCCATGGGAAGGCCCGTTTATCATCTCCAGAGTACTGCACAATGGGGCCTATCACCTGTATGATGTAACCAATAAGATCGAAGAGCCTCATGCCTGGAACGCCCAGTTACTACGCCGATTCTATGCATGAGAAAGCTTGTAAGATATGAATAAAAATTACTTGTACGCCTAGTGCGCCTTATTCCATTCGTTTTCATTACATTAATCAGGTTTCCTTCCGAGCTGCGCGCAGCTCGGACGAACACTATTAATCAGGTTCCATCCGAACTGTGCGCAGCTCGGAAGAGAACTTAGAAAATCAATGTTAAGTGCTCACCAATGCCCCAAAGGCTTGAGGAAGCACAACATCATCTGCATTGAGGACCTTGTATACAAGATCTTCAATAGAAATTTTTTCTAAGTACTCTCAAGCCTCAAGAGGCTTGGGGGCAGCTTAAAGCCATAAAATCAGGGTTCCTTCCGAGCTGTGCGCAGCTCGGACGAACACTATTAATCAGGTTCCATCCGAACTGTGCGCAGCTCGGAAGAGAACTTAGAAAATCAATGTTAAGTGCTCACCAACGCCCCAAAGGATTGACGAAGCACAACATCATCTGCATTGAGGACCTTGTATACAAGATCTTCAATAGAAAAAATTTCTAAGTACTCTCAAGCCTCAAGAGGCTTGGGGGCTGCTTAAAGCCATAAAAACAGGTTTCCTTCCGAGCTGCGCGCAGCTCGGACGAACACTATTAATCAGGTTCCATCCGAACTGTGTGCAGCTCGGAAGAGAACTTAGAAAATCAATGTTAAGTGCTCACCAACGCCCCAAAGGCTTGAGGAAGCACAACATCATCTGCATTGAGGACCTTGTATTCAAGATTTTCAAAAGAAAATTTTTCTAAGTACTCTCAAGCCTAAAGAGGCTTGGGGGCTACTTAAAGCTATAAAAACAGGTTATTCTTCCGAGCTGCGCGCATCACAAACCTCGGACCTTCACAAAGGCAAGTCAGAAGAAGAATTCATTCCAAGCAAAGAAACAGAGAACGAGTTCATTACCCAAACGACGGAGTGTCACGACACAACCACAAAGTGCAACTTATTACAAACCCACTCGGCATACCGAGGCAAATATCAAGAAACTGTTTTTCAAGACGATCCACTCATTCCTCGCCCGCCTCGTCCGACTCACTGGTCACTCCAGTTGACTCAACGAAGAAATCGAGATCGGGCATCAGTGCGATTCGGCTACCAGTCTCAGCATAGCGCGGCAAGAAGGAGGTGCAGCTTTGACCTTCTTTCGGATCTCCACCACCAACTCGTTCAAGATTATGGACCCGCTCCGAAAAATGCGCCTTGGTCAAAGCCAGTGCGTAATTCGCACCACTCCGCGCCGCTGAGCGTTTCCAGCGGGCCACCTGATGTGGAGCCTCCTGCAGAACGGGTACAACAGTATCCAGCTTCACTCTGCTCTCTTCTTCAGGCGACAGCTTGCTCTTCAAAGCCAGAGTAGCACCCATAACCTCCTTAGCAAATTTCTTCGCTTTGGCGCACCTCATGGTCAGCAATCCCCGAGCCAAAGAAAATTCTGTGGTAACTTGAGTATAGTTATCTCTCTTCATGATTTCAGCAAAGTCAGCCATGCGCGCCCGCTCGGCATCTGGATCTGTACCATACGCTACACCAATAGAGCAGACGGGTAAATAATCTAAGAACGAATCACAACTCCTTACCACAGCTCGGACAGTAAAATACTCACCAGACAAGGTCTCACTGAAAACGGCGAACCGCCCAGCGCAATACTCTTCAGCTACCTTCACTGCTTTCCGAGTGGTTTCCAACTCGGCTTCATGTTTCTTCGCATCCTCGGCACGCAGCTCGAAAAGCTTTTCCAAGTCAGACTCCAGCCTAGAAATGCAAGCCTCATTCTCCTTCACCGCCTGCTTATAGTAATGGAGACTGGTCACCAAAGCTTTGTGAGCCTTGGCTCTGTTCTCAACCTGGTCTATCTCCTTCTTCATCTTGGCCACAAAATCACCGTTCTCCTTTACTTTTGCATCAAAGGCCTTCTTCGCCGCCTCTGCAAGCAAAACGTCAGACGCAAGAACAAGAGGAAGAACGATGGAAGTTTGGAAACTGAAGAACTCTTACCATTATCCTCAGCATGCTGTTTCTTCAGCCTGTTATGCTCTTCAAGAAGCGCCTCGTATGCACTCTTGGTGGCAACACCTTCCTCCTGCAACTTCACGAAGGCCGGCCCAAGCTTGCATGCCTCCTATGGAGACAAGAGGAATACCACAATCAAATAAAAACTCCCTATCAAAAGACTCCGAATAACTTCACGAAGTTACTCAGAGCCTTGGGGGCTACACCCAGTGGGTGCACTAAGAAGTGCTCCCACTGGAAGGTCATCAAATAAAAACTCCCTATCAAAAGACTCCGAATAACTTCACGAAGTTACTCGGAGCCTTGGGGGCTACACCCAGTGGGTGCACTAAGAAATTCTCCCACTGGAAGTTCATCAAAAATACAAACCTCCTATCAAAAGACTCCGAATAACTTCGCAAAGTTACTCGAAGCCTCGGGGGCTACACCCACTGGGTAGGAAAACTTACGTAATTACTTACGTGCATGTTGGACTTCACCAACTCAGCCTCAGACGCTAGTTCCCGCAGCCGCAGCTCAAACTGGGCGCCTTGACCAAAGACTCCTTCAAACCGCCAATGATAGCACTCTCCACTGAGGTTCCGACGGGAATGGCCCCCGAACTAGAAGGCTCACTCCCCCGAACAGCCGCTGAGGCGATAGGGGTCCCCTTGACAGCCTCCCCAGCCGGAGCATCGGGTGCGACAGCTCGGGAACCAGACCCAGAGGCTACCGTTCCCTCAGGAACAGTCACCTCAGGAGGATCAACAACAGGATCAACATCCATATATGCAGCAGAAACAACAAACAATTAAAAGAGAAAGACGACAGCAACAAACACCTCAACAAAGAAGACAACGAAGAATTCTCACCAACAGTCGCAGTATCTTCTGGAATAGCGCCCATCCCAGGAAAATCAGTCACCTCACAAGTGCTAGCGTCCTCCATAGATTCAGCCTCGGGATCCTCCTCGATCCCAGGCAACGTGTCAGAACCACTTGGACGAACACTGCAAAAAGGACAGCTAATGATGAGCCTGAGAAGCTAACAGAGCCTTAAAAGCACGCGTTAAGCAACAACATTACGGGTGAACGGTCTTCAAGCTACGCCTTGGGGGAGCAACCCTGGCCGAACTAGATCCCCCCTTGGCCTTTTCAGAAGCAGCACCTCCCGCGGGATTAGCCTCTCGGCCCCCAAGAGTGACAAGTTTCTTCTTCTTCATGGGCGCCACCTTCCCAGAGCTGTGGCCCAAGGGAGGAAGCTTCCCACTGTCTTCCTCACTACTCGGAGTGTGCCCCCTTTTACGGGTCCGAGTAAGCCCCTCCCGTGCCGACTCGCGATCCTGGTTGTTCTTCGAGCATTGCTCGGACGCCGCTTGAACCCGAGCCACCTCGGACTCCAGCTCCTCCCCCACCTCAACTCCGACCCCCGCGCCAGCAGTACTATCTTCATCTTTCTCGGCGGGATGCTGCGGAGCCAGAGGAATAGGGCAGCGGAACTGGTTAAAATCCTAGGCAATAAACAAAGAGGTCCGAGTTAAAGCCAACAAATGAAGCACATTCAAAAAACATACGACTCGACATACCAAGGTGGGAGGATTGTCGACGCCGAGGGGTCTCACTCAGCTAGTTGCCTGAAGCCCCTGAGTCACGCTTGTTATTATCTTCATCTGAAGTTCGAACTCATCCAAGGGCATCTCAGTGTTACTGTAACGGGTGTCATCCTGCAACCCGGAGTATGTCCACATCCCCCGAGCTCGGGCCTGGAGCGGCTGAATCTTCCGAATCACGAAAGCAGCTATCAGATCTATGGCATCCAGTCCATTCTTCTTCAACCTGATGACTTCACGCATCAGGGGGAGTACTTGCTCCTTATCAGCATTGGTGAGCCGGGGGTTCCATCCCTGAGAGTTAGTCAGCCTAACGTCCGAGTAAGGAGGCAAGGTACGTGCCCCCGGTTCCTCGGCCACTTTGCAGTAAAACAAGCTATTCTGCCAGTTCTTGACAGAATCAGGAACACAAGAAGCAAAGTATTGCACTCCTCACTACTGGAATTCACCAGTTTGCCATGGGCCAGTGGCTTTGCCGTCTGCATTTCGTCGGGGCGGACGGCAAAGCAGCGGTATGGCGTCCGCTGCCCTAAGTACAGACGGTAACACGTAGACATAAGTGTATTAGGAGAACAGCGGGGAGGTGCTGCCGAAATACCGCGTCGAATCGGGATCAAAGCATGGGAAACCGACCCAATCTACACATACTCGGGTGGGATTAGGACCTATCTTTACCTATTAGTGTGTAGGTTAATTGCATATGCCGTAGTTGTGTATGATAAAAGCAATAAAAAGTGGACGTAATAAAATTGACAAACTGGTATATTTGTTGTTTAGTAGCGACAAGATGAGCGATGATCGTGCGTGGATGTACACTGGTCGCCCTAATCAGAAAGAGATCAGCAATGAATGGGAAATGAAAACCAAGGAGTTTCTGAGAGCGGCGTTTGCAAATGGGCAGAGAAAAACCTGGTGCCCCTGTGTTAGGTGCGACAATTATAAACAGGCGACAGAGGTGGATATGGGTAAACACTTGCAGAAGTGGGGTTATAAGCCTGGTTATACGGTGTGGAGCTTCCATGGCGAGTCTGGCGGACGACGGAGAGAGGAGGTGGTCCGTCAGTGCACGGATGAGTACGGAACCGGGATCGAAGACATGGTGCAGGACTTTGACGATGCGCAGGATGAGGACGATGAGATGGAGGAATCTGCGAAGGCCTTCTATGAGATGTTGGAGTCTTCGAAACGTCCGCTGCACGCTCACACTGAGCTTTGTCAGCTCGATGCCATCGCACAGTTGATGGCTTTGAAGGCACAATTCAACTTGGGCACAAATTGCTACAATGCGATCACTACCCTAATTGGGCGGTTTCTACCAAAAGATCATGTTATGCCTGCAAACCTGTACCAATCGGATAAACTCCTCAAGGTACTTAAGATGCCCTATGAGAAGATACATGCTTGTGAAAATGGATGTGATTTATTTAGGAAAGAGTATGCGGACGAAGACTATTGTCCCAAATGCAAGTCATCCAGGTATGTTGTGGTAGACAATGGTCAAGGTGAGAAGACGCAGACCAAAATACCCGTAAATGTTCTTCAGTATCTTCCAGTGATACCAAGAATTCAACGGCTTTACATGATGGAAGAGACAGCCAGACAGATGACATGGCACAAACATGGGAAGAGAACAGAATTTGATGCAGATGGGAAGCCGATGTTGACTCACCCATCGGATGGTTCAGCATGGAAGCACTTTGATGAAAAACATTCGGAAAAAGCTAAGGAGCCAAGGCATTGCCGAATCGCCGTCGGCACAGATGGGTTCAATCCTTTCGGTCTGATGGCAGCCTCATACAGTTGTTGGCCTGTATTTGTCATGCCACTCAATCTCCCCCCCTCAGAGATTATGAAAAGGAAGAACATTTTCCTGACGTTGATAATACTAGGGCCCAAATATCCGGGGAAGAGTATGGATGTGTACATGCAACCGCTTAAGGAGGAATTGCAACAAGCTTGGGACGAAGGGTTCAAGACATACGATGCAGCTAGCAAAAGGACCTTCAAAATGCATGTTTGGTACCAGTACTCGATGCATGACTTGCCGGCGTATGCGCTTTTCGCTGGCTTCTGTGTTCATGGAAAGTTCGGGTGCCCAACATGCAAGGCTACTCTTCAGTTTCATTGGCTGAAGGCGTGTGGCAAGTATTCCTGCTTCGACTTGCATAGACAGTTTCTGCCTCCTAAGCATCCTTTTAGAAAAGACAAGAAGAACTTCATCAAAGGCAAAGTTGTCAAAAACCTGGCAGCACCTACGATTACGGGCGGACATGTCTTGGCACAGTTGAACTCTCTCGAGCCTTATCCAGAACGTCCCGGGTATTTTAAGGGATATAATTCAGAACACGCCTGGACTCACAAGACATGCTTCTGGGATCTCCCCTACTTCCAAGACCTCGAACTTCCACACAATATTGACGTGATGCACACTGAAAAAAATATCGACGAGGCCCTGTTTGGTACATTTTTCGGCATAGATGGGAAGTCAAAGGATAATCCTAAAGCTAGAGTCGACCAGGAGACTCTATGTGATAGACCCTCACAGAACATGCGATAGCCGAAAGGAAAGAAGAATTGGTTCAAGCCAAGGGCCTGGTTCAATCTTGAAAGGGGGCATATCAGGGAAATTCTCTTGTGGGTGCAAAACAGTTTGATGTTCCCCGATGGGTATGCAGCGAATCTGAGGAGGGGAGCGAGTCCTGAAAAACATAAAATATTTGGGCTGAAGAGTCATGATTGGCACATATGGCTTGAGCGGGTAATGCCGGTGATGTTGCACGGCTATATCCCCGAGGAAGAGTGGCTAGTACTGGCAGAACTGAGCTATTTCTTTCGTGTTCTTTGTGCTAAAGAACTATCCGATGGCGTGCTAGAAGACATGGAAGATATGGCGCTGGAGTTGCTCTGCAAGTTAGAGAAGATCTTTCCACCGGGTTTTTTTTAATCCGATGCAGCATTTGATATTGCATCTCCCGACCGACGCAAGATTAGGGGGCCTGTGCAAAATCGTTTGTTCTATTCAACGGAGAGAATGCAGAAGACGCTTCGAGCAAAATGTAAAAATAAACGTAGAATTGAAGCATCGATGGACGAGGCTTTCATTACCGAGGAGGCGGCAAACTTCGTGACAGCACATTATGAAGCCAAAAATCGCCATTTGCATAATCCAAAGCCTCGGTACAATACTGGCGACCCCAACGGCGTCAATCCAACCTCAGCCTATTCAAAGGGAAGCTCGGACCTGTTGGTGCTTCGAGAAATAAGATTTTGGATATCAAAGAATGGCGGACTCTTACACTGTATATCTTCACCAACCTAACAGAAGTGCGACCGTACATCGAGTAAGTGCTCGGTACGTACATTGTTTCGCAACTTCTAATAATTCTTATTTCTTATTAATTCCCATGAATTCATACAGTCGATACGTCGCCAAATTCTCGAATGGAGTGGTTATTGAAAGTGATTCCATCGCAGAGTATGAGCTTCTTGCCAATCAAGGAGACATCAATCCTGGTTTCATCTCTTGGTTCAAACGAACGGTAACTATCATTCATATATAGGGTTTCATTTGTTGGTTCGACCTATTTTTCACTAATATACCAATCCTTTCCTATAAAACTTATAGGCAAATGAGGAGCCTATGGACGCCGAATTGAGACAAGTCGCTAATGGTTTTGACAATAAGGTCCGTGTATTTGAGAAATACGACATCAACGGGTATCGCTTTCGTAGCGTTGATAAAGAGCGAAAAATGGCCGATCGAAAAAGTACAAATTCGGGTGTCTCTGCTGTCGGCGACGAAGGTATTGAGTATTATGGAAGAGTTGAAGCAATATACGAACTTCTATTCTATGGTGAAAATCCTCCCAACGTCGTTGTCTTCAAATGTCATTGGTTTCTCCCGTCGAGGACTAGACGAACTCATGAACATGTAGGTCTAGTCGAAATTCGACAAGACACCCATTTTAATGTCCCCGATGTCTATATTACGGCTCAACAGGCCACCCAGATTTTCTATCTATCCTACCCCTGCCAAACGGTTGAAAACCTGAAAGGTTGGGATGTCATTTATGATGTGCCACCTCATATTAGACCACCTCCCCCCAATGAAGAGGATTATGTACCCCACATTGACCCAGAGACATATGAAGGAGAATTCTTCCAAGAAACACGTGTGATAAAAAAAACGTTTCCGAAACCGCTCTACGCAACCCCAGAACATGGAAGAAGACAATGATAGTGAACCCGCTAACGACAATGTTGAAGAGCCTGAAGAAGAAGAGGTTACTGCTCCAGATGACCTGTCCATGCTTGACCGTTTACATAAAGGCCTTCCAAATGTTGGTGTTGTTGAACCTAATGAGGCCGTCATTATCGACGGCACGCGTGATAGTGACGACGATCCTTCAATTGATCGCGGAGAAGATACCGATGATCCCGACTATTGTTAGTTGTATGCATCTCAACTTTAATTATATATATATTCTCATTATTGCAGTAATTACTTTTGTATTATTAATTCTTTTTATCATTGTACTAATTATTTTATTTTAATTCTTGGCAGGTTCGTGACAGATATGGAGGGCGATACCTCAGGCTTGCGAGGGAGGGGTCATGCGCTCCCACCTCTGGCTCTACGGAGGTCTTTGCTTGAGAGTATTTCCTCGCCTCCTCCTTCTACTGATGAGGTGCCCAGGGGGAGAGGAGGTCGGAAGAAGACCGGGAGAGGCAAAGCAGGTGGTGGTCGCGGGAAAGGGAGACAGACACCTGCTGTTGCTTCCTCGCCGCCACCTCCGGCTGATTCACCAGAGCACTGCAGGATGGATCCCTCCTCGGACACTCCGATCCACCAGCCTGAGGTGGAGGAGGAGGCTACGTCCACCCGCACGACCTGGAGTCCCTGGCCGGACCAGCCGGAGCAGCACACACCTGAGGGGGAGGTTGGTGCCGAGCTGGACACTACGGATGAGGAGGAGGTGGCTGAGGGTACCACCGTGTACCAGCGTGGGGGTACACGGCTCCCGCCCGTGCCGGTGACTCCCGCCCATAAGTGGTTGATTACGCCTGATGGAGAGACGTAAGTGCACTTATACTCTCTTCCGGTACCTTCTATACTTATGTCTATCTGATGGCTTTGTCTTTTTATACTGCAGGGGTTGGATATACGGCAATGGTGTCCGCAATCCCAACTCCATCCTTGGTGTGCTCGTCAGGGAGAACTTCCCGGGGCTGGTTCAATTGCCCGGACCTGATGAGGTTCCGCAGCCTGGACTCAAATTGGAGCACTATTGTGCTGCCCCGGCCCCGCCGGATACGACCATCAACGGGGTCGAATGCCACACCAGAGCCGACATGGTGATCAACGGCTTTTGGGTAATTTCTGTTTCACACAATAAAATCTTGACAATAGCTAGTTGGTGCACTCATCAGTGTTGTCTCGTGCTATTGCAGGTCTACTACAAGGTCGATGAGTCCAAGGAGCAGGAGGCGGAGGACGTGATAGTTGCAGAGGCCACGCGCCTCTTGCAGAACACAAGGCACGAGATGCGAGTGCAGGCGGTCCGTGACTACTACGCCAAGCAAGGGCGCAAGCGTAGCAAGAAGGACTGCCGCAAGAAGTTTCTGACCAGGGCCCAGTACATGACGGTAACCCTTCTTAAGTCTTGAATAGTTTGCTTGATTTGATTCCTATCTAGGCTACTTATTAGTTTCCTTGTTTACTAACTTAGGCGCCGCCGAGATGGTGTGCGGACAAGATGGATTGTTGGGAGGTCATTGTGGACCACTGGTGCTCAGATGCCTGGTTGGCCGTCCACAACAATGCCAAGGACCGGCGCGCCCAAATGGTTAGTGTGCCACACCATCAAGGAAGCCGTAACTTAGCTGGTTACGGGCATAAATGGGTATGTGCAAATTCTTCTTTGCTTTGTCTTTTAGGCACCCACTTACTAATATCATGCTTTGCTTTGTCTTTTAGGCGGAGCATAATAAAACGGAGGTGCCTCAGGTGTTCTACATGTATGGCATGTCCCATACAGCGTCGTACAAGAAGGCCAAGGCGCTCTCAGAGTCGGATCTCGCCACTCCTTCGACTTTCACCAACATTGCCGCCTATAGTAAGCTCAAGGCTTATACTAAGGTGGCGAAGGAGAAGCACGGGGAGGCTTACACCCCGATTGGGAAGCCTATTGACCCGGAGCTGGTGATGATCTCTGGTGGCGGAAGGCGCCATGGCGCCATGGCCATTGGAGATAAGTTGATTAGGTGTGATAAGACTCTTCCTGAGATCAAGGCGCGCCAAACGAGTTCTTCTCCTGCTATAAGGACTCGTTCGCGGCCAGTCGACCTCGCTATCCAGGTTATCCATAAGGACTCTTGCATTCTTATTTTCTCTCATCGAATATTACAATGCTAACTAGAGGAGTGGGGTTGCAGGAAGCTCTTGAGAAAGAGCGACAGAACACCCAGCGGCTACTGGAGGAGAAGGAGCGGTTGGCAGAGGAGAAGGCAGCTAAGAGAGAGCGACTGGCGGAGGAGAGGACGGCGAAGGCTCTCGAGGAGGCCGCGGCACGACACGATGCATCGAACCGGGCCTTGTATGAGCTCTTCGTGGTAAGTCACTTGTTCATATTCACCCAAAGAATGCATGTTATAATTTTTGTTTATATTACTAACTAATATGATTGACTCATGAAAAACAAATGTGCAGACTATGTGCGAGAAGACTGGTCAGGCCGCTCCACCGATGCCGATCATTTCTCCTGTGGGGACGGTGAGTATCTTTTGATGATCATCAATACCATATTGAGTGGCGTCGTGCTAACCTCTAGTTGATCTTTTCGTGTAGCATAACTCTCGGGCTGCGTCCCATGACCCTTCTCCACCGTCAACATCGGCCAACCCGACGGATGCTTCTCAGCCACCTCAGCCTTGAGGGCTACACTCCGGTAAGGTGTGTTGTATATTTTGCTTTATAAATGCTTAGTTAGTTTGAAAATGCATATTTAGCTTCTGAAATATTATGAAATTCTTAAATATAGCTAAGTTAGCCTAATAATAGCATGATTAGCTAGATTTGCTCACAATATGATGAAGTTAGCTTGATTTGCTCACAAAATGCTAAAGTTACCTTAATTGGCTCAAAAAAATGCTTAAGTTAGCTTCATTTGTTCAAAGTTGCCAAAGTTAGCCTAATTTGCTCACAAAATGGTAAAGTTAGCTTGATTTGCTCACAAGATGCTAAAGTTAGCTTGAATCGCTCACAAAATGCTAAAGTTAGCTTGATTCACTTAAAAAATTCTAAAGTTAGCTAAAGTGGCTCACAAAATGCTAAAGCTAGCTTAATTGGCTCACAATATGCTAAAGTCAGCTTAATTTCTCAAAACACGCTAAAGTTTCTTAAATTGCTCACAATATGCTAAAGTTAGTTTCCTTGGCTCAAAATATGCTAATGTTTGCTTAATTCCTCACAAATGCTAAAGGTTAGCTTAGTTTCTCAAAATATGCGCACAAATGCTCAAGGTTAGCTTAATTTCTCACAAATGCTAAAGAAAACAGAAGAAGAAGAAGAAGAACAAGGAGAGGAGAGAAGAAAAACAAGGAGAAGATAGAAAAGAACTCTTCTCTGTTCTTCTTCTCTCCTCCTTGTTCTTATTCTCTTTTCTTCTTCTTCTTGTCCTTCTCCTTCTCTTATTACTTATTCTTCTTGTCCTCCTTCTTCCGCTAACTTTCTTATTTTGATTTTGCAGATTTGCTTTATGAGGGTCGTGCATCGATGGAGTTGCTGTATTTTCACTTTCAATATAGCTTAGAAACAGTTTATTGTTGTTATGAACTGTTTGGAGACTTTGTGTAATGAACTATGTATATATTGTTGTTATCCTTGTTTGGAAACAATGTGTTATCCTTGTTGGAGATTCATATGTTGTTTGATATGATGTGATGTGGTGTTAAAATGTGCTTCTGATTTTGCTGCTATATATATATATATTGCTTTTTTGTCAAATGCAGGGATTAAAAGAAAAACAGAAAAATAGGCTCTTTGCCGTCCGCAGGCAGTCGGCAAAGATGTTTGCCGTCTGCTTGCAGTTGGCAAAGAGGACACGTGGCGCCCAGCTGTGCAATCTTGCAACAGCTGGGTGACCATTTGGTCATTATGCCGTCTGCCTCCGGCAAGGCAGACGGCAAAGTTTGTTTGCCGTCTGTCAGTAGACGACATTAACGGCCTGACGGAGCCGGCCGGCCGGTCATGATACTGTCTGCCTCCGGCAAGGCAGACGACAAAGTTGGGAGGTTTTCCGTCTGTCTGTAGACGGCAAATCCCGCCGTTAACGGCCTGACGGAGCCGGCTGGCAAAGGTTCGCCGTCATGCCCGCTCTGCCGTCTGCTTGCACAAAAGCGCACGACAAAGGTAATTTGCCGTCCGTCGATTTCCGGCAGATGGCAAAGCACCCCTTTGCCGAAGAAATAGCTGACGGGTGCTTTGCCGTGCGTGGGCAGACGACAAAGTCCTTTGCCGTCCGCCATATAGGTGTTTGCCGTCCGCCGAGGCAGACGGCAAATAGGTGAATTCCAGTAGTGCCTTGCTTTTCGGCCAAAAACAGACCACCACAAAGATGATTAAACTCAACGCCGCCGCCCTCCCCAGAATTTTTTGCCTTCTGAGGCTTGATGGCGTATATACTACGGAAGAGATGCTAGTGGGGTTCTATGCCTAAAAAGCCCTCGCAAAGGGTGAAAAAGCTGGAGAGAAGGGTAATCGCGTTGGGGACGACGTGGTGAAGCTGAGCGCCCGTAAAAGCCAAGAAATCCAAGAAGAAGGGATGTGGGGGAAGAGAAAAGCCGCGATCCACATGCGAAAGTAAAATTACCCTCTCACCATCCCGCGGTGCAGGCTCGTCTTCCCCCACCGCGGGAAGAGGGCAACCCTCCCGGGGAACCAGGCCGGCGTCCTGGTACCCCAGCAGCATGTCTTCCGTCACAATCGAGGGCAGCCACTCCCCCGCAGACATGGGCACGACGGCGGAAGAGGGGCAGTACGAGTGACGACCTCCCAAGACGGACCTCGAGCGGCCGGCGGAGACGTCCCGACGGCGAGATGCAGCAGGCAGAGGAAGAGGCAGAGCAGGAGAGAGAAGCAGTAACGGCTGCGCGAGGGAAAATGAGTGGAGACGTTCCAAACCGCAAGGCAAGGGACCCCTTTTTATAGCTCAGGATGGCAACCTCCTCGCGTCAGATCCGCACCCCACTAATGCGTTTGCCGGTCGCGCTTCCCCATAAAAACCGCCCCACTTCCCCATAATCCCTCCCACTTCCCCCGCGGACAGTTAATTATTATTATCCTATGAAACCGCCGCGGGAATCGAGGAGACAAACCCAAACAGTGCGCCCACTCGCCTGGGTAAGAAGATTCTCTGACAAGATAAGATCTTTTGGGGAAAAACCAAATCTGTTTCCAACCCGAAGTTTGGAATCGACACCAACTACTTGGAAGATGCGAAGCACAATGCACATCGATCAAACTCTCCGAGTACGCCATCACTCGGAAGAAATCGCAAAGCTCCCGCAACGTTCGAGTAAGCTGCCACTCGGAGGCACCACGAAGAGAACCACTCGAAGGTTCCCCGCGAAACGAAGAATCTCACACTCGGTTACTCGTGTAGAAATCCGAGCAACTAGCTCGCTGGTGGCCCGTCTCTGAAGTAGAATGCCAGGCCACCAGTAAGACCCGACTCAGGGGGTAAAGAATCAATGTCCCACGTGGCATGGCCTAGGACTCGGCACGATGTCCTAGGGCATTGAACTTTACAAATTTGGTTCATATAGAGTTTTAAGGCCTTTTACTCCAAGACACGCCTTCCGAGGCCTCAGTCCACCTCTTCCGAGAGACGCTTGAGTGTCGCCAAATTTTTCTGCTAACCTGCCCAACTTACGCTCGAGGGAAAATTCCGAACATCAATAAAGCCCTTCCGGGCCTCTTACTGAGTTCAATCTTCACATACCTCAGAAAGACTAACACACGTCAGTCACCTCACTTACGAGCACCCAAAAGCGCTTGGGGGCTACTTTCGTGGTAATACTAAAGGCATACCCCTAGGCGAGGGAAACCCAGGGGTATCCTTAAGCCCCGGGTTTCCCCAAAGCACATCAAGCGAAACACGAAGCATTGGCAGTCTCCGAGTAACATGTTACTCGGAGACTAGGATTCGCTTCCAAGTACGCAACTACTCGGAATCCCAGCAAGATCCGAGTGGACCGATACTCAGAAGCAATCGGCGAGGCCCCCCCTACTCGGAAGATGGGAAACGCAACGGACGGGAGGCATTTAATGCTGCGGGCGTTTTCTCCTCTTTTATTAGTAGTAATGGGCAGACCATTTTTTATTTAAGTACGTATTTAATCCTGTAATTAAGACCCATTTAAGCCAAGGTATTAAGGAGGCAGGGGCGCACTCTATATAAGCCACCCCCTCCCCTCCGACATGGGCACGCCCACACTTTTCTCCTTCTCAGTATTCTGAAGAAAGAACACCCCAGTAAGTCTGGGACAGGACTAAGGTTTTTATCTCCACGGAGAGGCCTAACATGTATAATCCTCTTGCGTCAACCCACTCTACGTACATATTCATTTAGCTCCTTTCATACCCCTATACTCATTGTCAGATTTACATCCACGACAACTGTCAGCTTCAATATAGCGCGACCTCTTCACACAACGCGACGACTCCACGACAGGCGGAGAGATCGAGCTGCCATCACCTCCGCCGCATCCTCCACCTCACAGAAGGCTCGACGGATCGTCGACAGGCGGGGGGATTTGGCTATCGTCGACGTTTTCCGCTATGTCTCTGCCCCTTCCTCCACCTCCCACAGGGCTTGACGGCTTGTCGACGGGCTGAGGGACGATTTGGCTGCAGTCGTCCGCCGCATCCTCCACCTCCCACGAGGCTCGACGGTTCATCAACGAGCGGAGGAATCGAGCTACCTTTCTCCGCTTTACCCCCGCCTCATCCTCCACCGACCGCAAGGAGCGACGGCTCAACGAAGGGCGGAGGGGTCGAAATGACGTCGTCGGTTTTGCCTCCACCGCATCCTCCACCACCCCCTTCTCCCGACATGGATGTAGGCTTTAGAGGACTAGGAAATACGGCAGGAATCTATGGCCGGAGGACGAACGGGAGATGTGGTGAAGGTGTGGGACGGGGTTGGTAGTGGGGCGTGTACAGGGTGGAGGATATTTTCCTGGACAGGAATCGTAAAAGGCCACACACAATGTTCATATATATATATAGGGCGGGCGGGCTGTGGGATAGTGTTCACTAGCACACGTATCCAAATTTCTCACCGTTTGCTCTGCGGTACAGATGGAAAAGAATACACATACATGAATATAATCGTTTGCGTTGTAAGAGCTGGTGGGTATAAACCCTAAATGACTTTGAAATCGAAAACCAATTCAAATGATGACTAATCAGTATGAGACTTTGCATGTTGTCATCGTTTCACCAGACCGGAATGTTGTGTAAATTTGAGATTATCTTGATAAAAACTAGGGGTACTTCGTGTACAAAATGGACCATTCCAATCGAAATATCAAGGGTTATATGTGTGACAAACACATTAGAAAGACAACATGTTATTCTAAAATCCTTTAAACCCCCAGTTTTTAATGTGTTAAGCAATGAGCACTCACACTGGGTTCCCAAAATTTCAAACATCTTTGACTTCATTTGACATATATGATGTACCAGGTGAATCATTTTCGAGCAAAATGACCCTGCAAATGAAAATCAATTCAAATGGTCTCTAAATTGGATGAAACTTTGCATGTTGTCATCATTTCATCAACAATGTATGTGGTTAAATTTTAAGGTGGTTATGATAAAAAACAATGGTACTCCGTGTGCGAAGTTGTACCATTCACTTCGAAGCGTCGGTGTTTCTATCGGAAACACCTGCATTACAAGTACAACATATTATTTGTAAGTGATTTGAACCCCAAAATTTTTATGTGTTCAACACCAAGCATTCACACTAACATCCTAAAATTTCAAGCATTTTGGACCTCGTTTGGTAAATATTACATATTTAGTGCTTTATTTTTGAGAAAAATGCCCATGAAATTGAAAGTCAATTAAAATGACCTCTAAACAGGATGGGATTTGGTATGCCATCACCAATTCACGAACATGGTACGTGGTAAAAATTTGATAGGATTATGACAAAAACTGGTGGCACTCAGTGTACAAAATTGGTCTATTCCCATCGAAATGTCAGGGTTTCGACGTGAAACAACAACATCACAAAGACAACATGTCTTTCGAAAATCCTTTAACCTCCATTTGTTTTGTGTGTTCGACATTAAACACTCACACCGGTATCCCAAAATTTCAAACATCTATGACTACATTTTACATATAAAATGTACCAGTTGAATCATTTTCGAGCAAAACAACCCTGCAACTGAAAATCAATTCAAACGGTCTCTCAATTGGATAAAACTTGGCGTGTTGTCATCACTTCACCAACAATGTATGTGGTTAAATTTAAAGGTGGTTATGATAAAAACCAATGCTACTTCGTGTACGAAGTTGTACCATTCACTTCGAAACATCGATGTTTCTACCAGAAACATCCGCATTACAAGTGCAACATATTATTTTTAAGTGTTTTGTACCCCAAACTTTTTATGTGTTCACCGTCAAGCATTCACACTAACATCCTAAAATTTCAAGCAGTTTGGACCTCGTTTGATAAATATTGTGCACTCACTGATATTTTTTAAGCAAAATGCCCATGAATTTGAAAGTCGATTAAAATGACCTCTGAACGGGATGGGATTTGGCATGCCGTCACCATTTCACGAACATGGTTGATACACGAGATAACTTCTCGTCCCTCGTTGGTTACCCCAAGTGGAAGGTGAGATGTAGCGTAGCAGCAAGTTACCCTTAGCGAAGATGCTAAGGTTTAAAGTATCGAACCCGTAGGACTCCTGGGTCGAAATGTAGGTGGTTCGGAAAGTGAGGCGCCGTTTGAAGATAATCACTTGCTTCTCCTGGACCTTCACACACACAGATAACTTTGCTCCCAACGAGTTCAGAGGAGTTGTCAATTCCTCCGGCCTTGTTGTTTACAAAGGATAAAACGCACGGGATAATAATGATAATGATAGCAACTGAAAAGTAAATACTGAAAGTAAATTGATAGTGTAAACAGTGGTGGAGGTATGGACCTGGATCTCATGATGTTCACTAGTGATGTCTCTCTCCCAAATGACGATAAAACAGCCATGCGAGGTGAACAAATTATAGCTGGGCAATTGACAGGATTATGTGCGCAAACCAATGCTAATTATGCAAAACAGAAATGAAGAGGCTCAAAAGCACGGGCGGTACGCCAAGACAAGTAGACCGAAATCCATCTGCATCTACCCACTAATCATCCACCTTGAGATATCTATCCAGAACATCTCGCTGGTATTAAGTTGTGAATCACACCCAAACTGGAACTCAAAGCAACAGACAACTGCATTAAAGAACTTTGCGTAAAGTAAACAATCCTTGCACCCGCAAGTACAAGCGCCGTTGTTTCCCCCCTTGTGGCAACAACACACCCCTAGACTCATGTTTCTGTCACTCAAGCTAGTCATCGGGGGGCATGAACCCACAATCATGCATAACGCTCCCTCTTGGAGTCACTACCTACTACTTGGACAAAGCAATAAACAGCAACGGAGAACATGCAAGAGTTACTAAAGAACATAAATACAAAAGAAGAGAATCAAATATATAACTCAATCACAATCTGAACATAATCTCATAATCCATCGGATCCCAGCAAACTCAGCATAGCAACAACAGAAAGATTACATATGTGCCTCGATCATGTAGGGCATCTCACGAGGTCTAATCCATGAAGAATAAAGAGGGGAGGAGAACATCACATAGGTACTTATCATGGACCCATGGTCCAAGGTGGACTACTCACGGTTCATCCGGGAAGCATCCATGGTGGTGGAGAAGCTCCCGGAGGCGATTCCTCCCTCCGGCAGGGTGCTGGGAAGAGGTCTTCTGGTGCTCCCGATCTTGGAAGCGCGGCGGCGGCGGAACAAAGGAGAGATCGCGAAAAAGGGTTCTGTCCCCGAGGGTTTCTCGTCACGGGGAATAAATAGGCGAAAGGGGGCAGCCAGAGGTGGGCCAGGGGCTCCAGGCGCCCTCCTGGCCGGGCCGCGCCCTCTGGCCGTCTGGGCCCCCCATGGCTCCCCTCTGGCCCCTCCTGGGCTCTTCGTGAAGCTTCCGGTACGCTGATTTTTCCTATATTTTTCCCGGAATTTTTCTTGTACTTTTAATAAGGGGGAAACCTGAAATAGAAAAACAACAGAAAACAGGAACTGGCACTAGGGTGCACTGAGTTAATAGGTTAGTCCAAATATGATCAAAAGTGTATGGAAGTTCATCAATATCATAGCAATATCACACAAAAGAGGCATGGAGCAAGCAGAAATTATAGATACGTTTTGGACGTATCAACATCCCCAAGCTTAATTCCTGCTCGTCCTCGAGTAGGTAAATGATAACAATCATAATTTCTGTGGTGACATGCTAACAACCATATAAGAACTTTGTAAGTAAAGCAATCAAAGCATGCAATTCAATTCAAGTCATAACAGGCAAGAGTCTATATCTAGTATTGAAACAAGAAACATAAGAACATAAAGGTGCAAGAGCTCTCGCTGTCCGTGACTCGAATGTCTCCAAATGGTGTTTGCGTGCAATAAAGGGGATAGGGATATACGAGAAAAATTATTTTTATATTGAGAACTCAATCTACTAAAGTTTCACACTTGGTCTTCTTTGGAATCTTATCTTGACTCATCCCCAGACCACTAGCTAGGTACAAGTCAAAATGATCCACTCCTTTTCGACATTTTGAGCACTCATGCAATGGATGAGCGTAAGCAAGAAAGTTGACGCTTAGGATGTGATACGTCCCAAACGTATCTATAATTTCTGCTTGCTCCATGCATGTTTTGTGTGACTTTGCCATGTTTCTTGAACTTTCATAAACTTTTGAGCATATTTGGACTAATCTATTAACCCAGTGCACCCAGCTACCAGTTGTTGTTTTCTGCTGTTTTTGTATTTCAGGTTTTTCGGCCATGAAAAGTACTCCTAAAAAATCCGGAAAAATCTGATAAAAAATCAGCGAAACGGAAGCTTCCGGAAACACCAAAGGAGCGGAGAGGGGCCACCACCAGGAGGCCAGGAGGGTCCCTGGCGCGGCCCCACCCTAGCCGCGCCAGGAGGCCTTCTGGCTGCCTGGTGGGTCCCCTCGACACCCCCCTTCGCCTATATTTACCCCTCGGGGTGGAAACCCCTAAGACGGACTCCTCTTTCGCGATCTCGCCTCTGTACCGCCGTCGCCGCCGTTTCAAGATCGGGGCTGCCTGGAGAAGCTGCTCCGGCACCCTGCCGGGAGAAGCTACCCCCTCCGGGAGACCATCCATAGCCATGGACGCCTCCCGTATGTACCGTGAGTAGTTTCCCTTGGACCATGGGTCCGTGACCAGTAGCTATGTGATCTATCTCTCCCTTGTTTGTGCTTCCACTTTCGATACCTCGTGAGCTGCCTCACATGATCGAGGCACCTTTGTAATTTTCTGCTATTGCTATGCTAAGTTTGTTGGGATCTGATGGATTATGAGACTATGTTCAGATTGTGATGAAGAATATATTTGGTTCTTCTCTTTTATATTTTGTTCTTGAGTAAATTCTTGCATGTTCTCCGTTGCCGTGTTTTACTTTGGCCAAGTGATTTATTGCAACTCCAAGAGGGAGCGTTATGCTTGATTGTCGGTTCAGCCCCTTGATGTGTAGCTTGAGTGACAGAAACATGAGACTAGGGGATGTGTTGTTGCCACCAGGGATAAAACAATGGTGCTTGTATCCGCGGATGCAAGGATTGTTTACTTTACGCAAAGTTATTTTAATGCAGTTGTCTGTTACTTTGGATTTACACATTGGGTGGGATTCGCAACTTAATACCAACGAGATGTTCTGGATAGATATCTCAAGGTGAATGATTCGTAGTAGATGCAGATGGATTTCGGTCTACTTACCTTGGCGTACTGCCCATTGCTTTTGAGCCCTTCCTTTCTTTGCTGCATAGTTAGCATTGCGGTGCCTTCATAATCCTGTCAATTGCCCAACTGTGATTTATTTACCTCGCTAGAACTTTTATCGTCTTTTGGGAGAGAGACATCACTAGTGAAAATCACGTGACCTTGGTCCATCTTGATATCATTGTTTACACCCGCAATTTACTTTCAGTCTTTACTTTCAGTTGCCACTATCATTATCTCTTGTGTTGATCCTTTGTAAACGGCAAGGTCGGAGGAATTGACAACTCCTCTGTACTCGTTGGGAGCAAAGTTATTTGTATCTGTGTGCAGGTCCAGGTGAAGTTAGCAACCTCGGCGCCATTGTTCACTTTACCACCTTTTGTATCCTTCGGAGTCCTACGGGAGACAAACCTTGGTATCTTTGCCAAAGGAAAACTTGCCGCTGCACTATATCTCACCCTGCACTTGGGGTAATCAACGAGGGCTTGAAGAGTATTAACACTCTCTTGCCATCAGGATGGCAAAGAGAGAATATGGTGGAGGAGGAACACAAAAGGTGTGAAAGGCTCACATCAATGAGGACAATCATAGGCTAGAGAAAGCCAAATGATAGATATGATGTGAGGAGTAGGGATTGCCATGCAACAGATGCACATATGAGCTAAGGTAAGCTCTCCAATGGAACTAGTGGGGGTGCATCCAACTTGCTTGCTCAAGAAGACCTGGAGCTCATTTGAGGAGGCTCATCATTGGAATATACAAGCCAAGTTCTATAGTGTGAAGGTCCCCACATAGTTATATGCATGAATGATAATCTCTATGGAGTACAAGATACAAGATGGAGTACGAGTGTGGATCTTCTCAAAAAGAATAGTAGTGTGCCCCCTTCTCTCTTTTTTTTCTCTTTCTCTTTTTTTTTCTTTTTTTATATTTTTTTGTATTTTTTGGTGGCTCAATGGCTCTTTCTATTCAACTCTCATTTGTCCTCTTTGGGATCTTTTAATTTGTCCACTTTGGGATCTTTTCCTCTCTTTAGGGGAAACACTCTATATATTACAAAAAGTATAGAAGATCTTTCACACTTTACAAAGTAATCGAATCATAAAAATGTAAATATCAAGATGTATGCAAATGTATGCCTCTGCCAGTGTAGCAGGATATGCAATGATACTAGCGCGTCATGTAGCAATGATTAGGGAAATTCCCAACTAGCATGCGGCTCATCGATCAAGCAAGTAGCATGTATGACATGAAGATCAAGTCATGAGAAGATGGATGTTGCATGGAAATGTATCTCGGAAAGGCTATGGAAATGCCTTGATAGGTAGGTATGGTGGCTGTTTTGAGGAAGGATATAAGGAGGCTTATGATGACAAAGCGAATCATTCCAAGGGTTTGGATGTACCGGCGAAAGTGGACGCTAACTCTCGGAGTGAGAAGAAAGCAATGCACGACACATGGAAGGCTAGCAAAATATGGGAAGGTGGAAGTGTCAACTTTCGAATACTCACATTAGTCAGAAGAACTCACGCACTTATTATCGGTAACTCTCAATCTAGTAAGGAGGTTCACAAAGAGAGAAGTAACCCGAGGAGGAGTGTATGGGGGTTTGGTTATCCTTGCGCATCCTCGACTCATGGTACGTGAGTGTACTCTAATATTCGACCCCTCAGAAAGAGTAGTGATCCAACTAGTAGCTAGAGTTCTCAACTAATTTGTAGGTTTTTGAAAATAAACACGGATTGCCCAAAATACAACATGTATCACTAATAGCTAAAGCTCTTGACACCAAAAGTCCAAACATTACTCAAAGTAATACCTCAAAACTTTTGCAAGTTACTACTACAAAAAGAATAGCAACCTCAATTACCTACTTCAAGTCAAGACACAAAACTCAGTGCAACAGGCAAACTCTCTAAACAAGATAAACATGAAAACTCAAGAGAGTTCCAGCAACAAAGTAAACAAAAGCTCTTAAAAAGATAAACATGAAAGCTAAGAGCAAAGCATGACAGCAGCTATGGAAAGATAAAGAACAAACACGTCAAAGATAAGCGAGAAAAAGTCCTATGTTGTGTTCTAAATTTTGGAAGTGGAGCGTGTTTCTCTCCCACACAAAGAAAGCTGGGTTCTAACTTGTTATGAAGAGCAAGCAAAGCTAAAGAAAACTAAAAACAAAACCTAAGAGCGAGACGCTCCAAGAATAGCACATAACGCATGAAGTGATAAAAATATAGTGAGACGAGAGACGAACTGATAATTGTAAATGGAGAAGGGGATGCACGGGGGCATCCCCAAGCTTAGACGCTTGAGTCTCCTTGAATATTTCTTGGGGATGCACGGGGGCATCCTGAAGCTTGAACGCTTGACACTTCTTAATCTTCTTTCATCATCTTCCCTCGCACACTTGAAAACTCCCTTCATACATAACTCATCATAATCTGATTAGCGAGGTTAGTACCCATAATAAAATAATTTTTTCTCTACTGGAAATAAAGATAACCTTGAAGAGCTACTGTTTCTCAAGATTGCCAACAAGTTTTTGCAAAGAAAAAGCAAGCTTAAGGTTTGCAAAACGAAGAAAAGGCAAAACATGACAGAATCTATGAAAAACAGACCAGCAGGTAAAAACGAATTTTTAGGGGTACTTATGCAACTAAAATAAAAAACTCAGAACATACGAAAGTTTCGTAATTGTATAGAGAGCGCTGTGTAAAAGATTGAGCTCAAAAATATGCACTGGGATTTTTCTCTGATTTTTATAGTCACGAGGACAGAATCTGTTTTCTGGACAGCATGTCACAACTTTCACTCCCCTTCTTGTATGAGGCTATAAAAGGCACAAAGCTTGAAAAGTAAAGATACAATGATGTTGCTACAGTAGTAACAATCATCAAGACCACTAAAAACAGAATAAAAACAAAAAGGAAAACCTAAATTCGTTGCGGGCTGCCTCCCGAAAGCGCTTCTTTAAAGCCATTAGCTAGACTTAATGAAAATATATCAAGTCTTTTCAGGAAAATAACTAGCCCGTGTGACGGACTCAAAAGGCAACTTAATCTTTTTCCTAGGGAAGTGTTCCATCCCTTTCTTGAGAGGGAATTGGAATTTTATAATCCCTGTTTCATATCAATAACAGCACCTACGGTGCGAAGAAAAGGACGTCCCAAAATAATTGGACAAGAAGGTTCACATTCAATGTCCATAATAGTAAAATCAACGGGAACATAATTGTCATTGACAATGATAAGAACATCATCTATCTTCCCCAAAGGTTTCTTTACGGAATAATCGACGAGAAGAACACCAAAAGAACAAGCATCAAAAGGTTTCAATTCAAATATATCATACATTCTTTTGGGCATAACAGAGGTACTAGCTCCAAGATCACATAAAGCATAACAAGAAAAGTTATTCAGCTTAATTTTAATCATAGGATCCCAACCATCTTCTAGCTTTCTAGGCATGGAGGCTTCTAACCTAAGCTTCTCCTCCCTAGCTTTGATGAGAGCATTAGTAATATGCTCCTTGAAGGCAAGATTAAGTGTGCTAGTGTGGGGGTCTCTAGACATCTTGTGAAGGAAACGAATAACTTCAGAAAGACTGAAATTATCAAAATCAAGGTCACTACTATCAAGTAGAGTAGTAGTGGTGTCCTCTAGGCTCACTTGTTTGGTAGCTTCTATATTCATAGGAATTTCTTCTTCTACGGTTGAGGTCATAGCATCACCATTAATAGGTCCTATGGGACTAGGGGTGCATTGGGTGCTAAGAGTTTGGATATCCTCAACCACTTGGATAGTAGCAACAGTATGGTGTGTAGGAAGGCTCTTAATTCTATCTTCTTCCTCCTTTTCTCTAGCCCATCTCTCTTTGAGTTTAGCCATCATCCTAATGTTTTCATTAATTTGCAATTGGATAGCATTCATAGGAGTGACCTTCCTCTCCTCAAGGGGAGAAGTTCTAATTTTAAGCAATTCTACTTCATGGGATAAATTGTCTACCTTCAACGAGAGGGTATCTAGTTTATCTAGTTTTTCCTCTACATTCTTGTTGAAGGATTTTTGGGTAGTGATAAAGTCTTTAAGCATACTCTCTAATTCAGAAGTGGAGTTTTTGGTGCTAGGATAAGTGTTGTTGTTCCCATAGTTGTTGGAGGGGGACGGTCTAGGATTGCTACCAAAGTTACTCCTATAAGCATTGTTGTTGAAGTTGTTTCTAGAGATAAAGTTCACATCTACTTGATCCTGAGCAATCAAAGAATTTAAAGGAACATTTTGAGGATCAATTGGGGATTGCTTGGTAAGTAGAGACATGATCAAGTCAACTTTTTCATTTAAGGAGGATATTTCCTCGACAGAGTTTACCTTCCTACCTGTTGGAGCTCTTTCGGTGTGCCATTGGGAATAGTTGGTCATCATCTCATCGAGAAGTTTTGTGGCAGCACCAAGTGTAGTTGACATAAAGGTTCCTCCCGCGGCCGAATCTAACAAGTTCCGCGAGGTAAAGTTCAAGCCTGCATAAAAAGTCTGGATAACCATCCAAGTAGTCAAACCATGCGTAGGGCAATTCTTAACAAGAGATTTCATTCGTTCCCAAGCTTGGGCAACGTGTTCATTATCCAATTGTTTAAAATTCATAATAAAGCTCCTCAACTGGATAATCTTAGCAGGGGGATAGTACTTCCCGATAAAAGCATCCTTGCACTTATCCCAAGAATCTATGCTATTCTTAGGCAAGGATTGAAACCAGATTTTAGCTTCATCCCTCAAGGAGAAAGGAAAAAGCTTAAGCTTAACAATATCACCATCTACTTCTTTGTACTTTTGCATATCACAAAGCTCAATAAAATTATTTAAATGCAAAGCAGCATCATCTCTAGCACCAGAGAATTGATCTTTCATAACAAGGTTCAACAAAGATGGTTTAATCTCATAAGAAGGTGCTAAAGTAGCAGGTGTAGCAATAGGAGTGCAGATAAAGTCACTGTTGTTGTGACTAGTGAAGTCACACAACTTGGTGTTTTCAGAGGAACCCATAGTAGCAGCAGGCAAGATAACTATTTTTTTTGATAAAAGACACCAAAGCAAAAACTGAAAGGTAAACTAACAAGACTAAAAAGAAAAGATAAAAGATAGTGTGCAACTCCCCTATCTTGAAGAGTGGAGTCCCCGGCAACGGCGCCAGAAATTTTCTTGATACACGAGATAACTTCTCGTCCCTCGTTGGTTACCCCAAGTGGAAGGTGAGATGTAGCGTAGCAGCAAGTTTCCCTTAGCGAAGATGCTAAGGTTTAAAGTATCGAACCCGTAGGACTCCTGGGTCGACAAGTAGGTGGTTCGGCAAGTGAGGCGCCGTTTGAAGATAATAACTTGCTTCTCCTGGACCTGCACACACACAGATAACTTTGCTCCCAACGAGTACAGAGGAGTTGTCAATTCCTCCGGCCTTGTCGTTTACAAAGGATAAAACGCACGGGATAATAATGATAGATAGTGATAGCAACTGAAAAGTAAATACTGAAAGTAAATTGATAGCGTAAACAGTGGTGGAAGTATGGACCTGGATCTCATGATGTTCACTAGTGATATCTCTATCCCAAAAGACGATAAAATAGCCATGCGAGGTAAAAAAATTACAGCTGGGCAATTGACAGGATTATGTGCGCAAACCAATGCTAATTATGCAAAACAGAAAGGAAGAGGCTCAAAAGCACGGGCGGTACGCCAAGACAAGTAGACCGAATGTCACAACCCCAAGTTAGGTATGTGCTAGGGTAAGCTTAGGCCTTTACATCATGATAAAAATTTCAAAAGAAAATTCAAAAATGGGGAAAAGAAAAGCCCTGAGAAATTAAATCAAATGGCCAGATAAAAATCTTTTTCCAAAAATCATTTGAGTATTTGGAAAATTCCTATAAATGATGCTGATCATTTTAAAAATGGTTTGGGATCAATCCCATGCTCATGGAATTTTCTATTTTTCAAACAATGCCTTTGGAAAATTAAATAAACCCCTATTTGATTTGAAATTCAAATTATTTGAATTTCAAAATTTCCAAAAACTTGTGAGTGGCTAGTGTTATGCCATGTAAGGTCACATAAAAGTTTTGAGGATTTTATAAAATGCTTTGCTATTTTTTCCAAAGCAAAACAAAATAGCAGAAAAGTTTAAAATAAAAAGAAATAAAGACAGAGAGGGGAAAAGAGGCCCGACTCATTCCCTTGGCCCATCTGGCCGGCCCAGCCCAGCCACCCCCTGTTGTCGTCTACCCCCAAGCAGCTCGCTGTCGAGCATGCCGGGGGCGACGACTGCCACTGCGATGGCTAGAGGCTTATAGGCCTCCCCCTCGCCTCCAGGCTCGCCACGAGGACGCCCAGAAGCCCCCTCCCCTTCTCCCTCACTCTTTCTCTCTCTGCGTCCTTCCCCTCGTCGTTTCCTCAACGGCCGAAGCGCACCGGAGGGCGCCGCCGCGCGCACGCGTGCTCCCAGCCAGCAAGAGCTCCAGCCAAGTTGTCCAGAGGGAGCGCCGGGAACTCCTACGTCGCCGTGCAGAAGATGGCCAGCTCCTTCACCACGTAGACGCCGGATTCCTCCACAAGTCGTCGCCGGAGCCGCACTTCCGCCGCCTTCGATTCACCGCTTGCAGCACTTCCCCGACCCCGCCGTGGACGTCGTCGTTCTCCTCGTGCTCCGGTGAGCAGATCCCCCCTATTCCCGCCTCCTCCCGTGCCCCGGAGCCTGATTCCAACGAGGTCCAAGCTCCGGCCGCCGCCTTGTTGAAGCTGCCGTCGCGCACGGCCTCCCTGGCGTTCCCCTACAAGGCGCAACAGACGCGGAAGGCCAGGGGGTCATTTTGGTGTTCATCCCGTGCCCCCCCGTGCTCGATTACGAGCTCCGGCGAACCTCCGCCGCACGCCGTGGTCGCCGCCGGCTAACCGCCGGTGGGTAGATTAGCTTAAGGCTAATCACCCCCACTAACCACCCCAACAGCCACTGACTGTGGGCCCTGGCCCCCCTAATGGCCTCTGTTAATTTTAATCCAACCGGGGTTAATCCCTGAGAGACTGACATGGGGGCCCCAACAGTCAGACCCCCCCTGACGTCACTGTGACGCAGGGATGACGCAGTAAATCAGTTTCTGTTTTAAAAAGAATTAAAAGAAATCAGAAAAATCCATAAAATAGCCCAAACTTTGGAAATTCATAAATAATTCATATTAACTCCAAATTGGACAAATAATATGTCTAAAATTATCAGAAAAATACAAGGATTATGAATATGCAATTTTTTTCATGTTTGACCATTTTAAAATGGGTGAACAGTAGCAAACATACATATGGATCCTTTTCAAATTCAAATTTGGAGTGATTTTGCAAATGACTTTGCAACACCCTTAATTCAAAAGGTTTCATCCACTCATCAGAGACATTACTTCAACTATACCACATCACTTCATAATCAAACTTTTCAAGTGAACTTTCATGCATTTAAATGCATTTGAAAATCATCGATAAATCAAATGGAGTTTGAATTTGCATTTCAAATGCAATATACTCCTTTTAAATGGAATGCTCAACACATCAGTACCTTGAACATCACCATTGCAATCTTATTCATGTGATTGTGCATTGTACATTATGTTGATCCTATGATTGTCATGTTGGTGATAGAAGTGGAGCCGGAACCCGAGATCACCCCCTTCGTTGAAGACCCCGTGACTGAACCTCGTCAGCAAGGCAAGCAAACCCCCATTGATCATGTCGATAAAATCCCACTTCCCTCTCATGTCTCGCTTATGCATTGTTTAGGATGATCACCATGATAATGTTTCTACCGCATAGTTGAACCCATATCCTTTGCATGACCTATCATCTAGTCACAGTAGTAAGCAAACCACAATCCTAGAAGATGTAGGAGTTGGTTGATATCATGTGGCCCCTGCAACTGTTACAGCTTATTGCGTGCTTAGTGGTACAATGAGGTTGCTTTTGATGTGAGTCGGGATGATGGTAAACATGGTGTTGATGAAAGTGAAATGTGTTGGTGAATCTACCCTAATACAAGGTGAACGATGAGAGGCTGTGTAGGAGTACACAGTGGGTTGTCTCGTTGAACACCGCCTTAAGTCCGAGTTCTTGTGTGGTGATCCAAGAAGAAGAGTACAACCACACATTGGGCTCACTGACCCCTCTCATCCTAGTACCTCACCCCGTTCGAACCCCAAGAGTCGCAGTAGTTCGGAGTTCTGGTAGGGCTGTGGCACAGTCTGCGAAGTGGATGAACGGCTTTTCAAGACCGGTTTGGGACCCTGCACACATCGTTTGAGGCTGTACTGGAACCTCGGCCGGACTTCTATACGGATCCCCCTCAGATAGGCGACTCTCTGGACTAGAACAGAGTTGTGGGCGAAGTGTTGTGGTGAACATCCTCGCCGACACCCCTTGAATGGTGTCGAGGCCAAAGGAGGTAACTGATGGTCATGTGTGTGTAGTAGTACACCCCTGCAGGGTTAACAAAACTATTCGAATAGCCGTGTCTGCGGTTAAGGACTGCTTGGAAAGCTTAGCTTGATTATTAGACAACTTGAACTGGATACTTCTAAAACACACCAAGATAAGCGTGAGTGCTATGGTGTGCTTCTCGTGGGGAAGTCGAGGAAGTAATCATAGTGGTGTAATGGGTTGAAGAGATGTAGTGGACTCGTGTACGCTTCTTACCTTAAGTCTGGTACTCGTAGTTCAGGACTAGCCAAGTCAAAGCTGGCACTTCTGCAAGTGAAACCCCACTTCCCTTTACCTTGATACATGTGCATGAGTAGTATAGCTCCTACTTAAGTCTTGCTGAGTACGACTTTGTACTCACGTTTGCTTATTCTATGTTTTAGATGAACCCACCGACCCCTATGGTGACTTCTAACCGAAGCTCGAAGAATGAAGACTCTGACCAAGACCAAGCTAGTGTAGTCCTAGTCAGACGACTGGTTCCCTCGTGGAGGGATTGTTTTTAGATAAGGCTTCTCTAAGCCATTTGTTAAACTTGTCTGTACTCAAACCTACTTTGCTTCGGCTTGTCTGTTGTAATGTTGGATCACATGCTTGTGATCTCTGTGTGCACTCTGTAAGAGTTATTAAAAAGGTGTATACTTTGTAGAGAATTGAAATGATACCTACTGTTCATACAAGGCATGTGTGCTGCGTGTATGTTTATAACATGCATGTCTCTGTATGGGTTTTCGAGACCTTAGTTCTGATCTGGCTGGCGGTCTTTTATACACCAAGTGGCCCTTAGATGTGCGCAGCTTGGGGCATCGCGATGCGACTGTTCGTGACTCCGTCACGTGCACACTTTGATGTATGATCGAGCCCGCCCTAGACCCCGACTAAGTGATCGGGCTGGAGTAAGTCTATGTAAGGGTTATAATACAATCGAGAGTATGGTTGAGGCGACTTGTCTATGAGTATGGGAGTTCACCACCCATATCATTTAGACTTGTGTGCGGACGATGAGGACCCATTTCAGTTGATCATCCGGCCTGGATGGGATGCCCCTCACGTTCGATGCTTTCCGAGAACGTTCTGTGCTTGGCCTTGTCTGCTTAGACAAGTGGGTACGGTTCTCGCCTCTCCATATGATTGTGTTGTAGCGAGGCTTGCATACGCTAACCCCGGGTCCCGACAGACTTGGTATCAGAGCAGGACTGACTGTAGGATTATCAGCCTTGGCCGAAGTCGAGTCTAGCCTTCTATAGTTATATAGTTACTCTGGGTATATAAGGGAACAACGTAAGGCTTCTTTTTCTCCTTACCCTCATCGATCTGAGTTCTGAGTCACCCTTACCTTTTCTACGGGAAGATAGGACTAGGCTCATCTATGTCTTACTAGAACATCTCGTTGACTGCCTCCTTATAGCCGTAGGATGGTTGTGGTTGTCCAGAGTCTCCGTGTTTTGAGTTCCTTGAAGAAGTTCTGTCCAATTTCTTCGAGGTTGTTTCATTTTCCATCCCAGTGTAGCCGTTATGCTGCCGGATTTGTTCCGTGTTTCTTTGAGTCATTGCCTTCGCATTATTATCCTTTCCGCCTAAATCATATCCTTTTATCCTTGCCTCCATCGTACAACCTGTTCTGATTGTTGATTTTTATCACACAGGATGTCAGGTGGAACTCGTAGTGCTGTTCTTCAGAATCGAGACCGTGATCGGAATCGAGATGATGATGAACTTCCACCCCCGCCTTCTGCGGCAGAAATCATGATGGAAGCCGAGCGGATTAGACGTGATCAAACACGCCTTCTGGAGCTCATCGAGCAGAATACCTCACATCATTGCAATGTGGTGGTCAGCATTCAGGACTTCATCGTCCTCAAGCCACCGGTATTCCGATGTTCTTCTGAGCCCCTTGAAGCTGATGATTGGCTCCGTTCCATCGAGTGTAAGCTTGATACAACACATGTTGCTCCCGATGACCGAGTTGTTTTCGCGGTATACTTCTTGGAAGGTGCTGCTCTTCAGTGGTGGGAGAACTATGTTGCAATGCAGCCAGATGGTCACGTAGTGACTTGGCAAGAGTTCTGTGTTGCCTTTCGAGGGTACCACATTCTGGATGAGTTGATGGAGCGCAAGAAGGAAGAGTTCTGCAATCTAAATCAAGGAGAGATGTCCATTCATGAGTATGTGAGGGAATTCAACCGTCTTGCTCGTTATGCCCAAGATGAGATCACCACCGATGCCAGAAAGCAGGCAAAGTTCCGTAAGGGACTTAGCCCCATCATTCGTCATGATCTCAACCTCCCTGAGTTTGACACCTTTGAGGATTTAGTCAACAGATCCTTCAGAGCTCAGCATGGCAATGAAGTTTTCGAGAAGTCTCGCAAGCATGCTCTTGAACTTGCCCCTTCTTCCAGTTCACGCCCTCAGAAGCGCTTGATCTGGATTCCTAACAGTTTGTTTCCCCAAAACAACCCACCGAGGCCATCCCTTGTGCCGTCTCGTCCACCAGCTCCACCAAACAACCTAGTTCCCCGCACTATCTTTGGAGCCTGCTTTAGATGTGGCCAGCCTGGTCACTACTCTCGTGAGTGCCCCATCAACCAAAATGCTCCACCCCATGCCAAAGGAAACCCCACTGTTCGTGCCAAACCACCTCCAAAGGTTCCCACCGCTAAGCCATCCACCTCAGAAAATCTTGGACGTGTGAACCAAATCTCAGCTGTGGAAACTGATAGTACTTCTGACGTCATTCTTGGTACGCTCCCGGTCAATTTTGTTCCCACTTCTGTCCTTTTCGATCCAGGAGCATCTCACTCATTCATGTCGGAGAGTCATGCACTTCAGCATGAGATATCCTTTGATGAAATGTTCACCCCTATGATCATTCAAACTCCTGGTTCCAAATGGCAAACTAATAGAGTAATCCATGGCAATCAAATTTCAATTGAGGGTTTAGTATTCCTTGCTTCACTCATAGCCCTCAAGTCTTTAGACATTGATGTCATCCTTGGTATGGATTGGTTATCAAGACAACATGCTTTTCTTGATTGTAAAGCCAAGTCAATTAGACTTACACATCCTTCAGGCCAGTCAATAGCTTATTCCTCGCCAAGAACAAGAACCCAGGTGCATTCTTTGAATGTGCTTCCCCTTCCCGACCTTGAAGATGTTCCGGTGGTTCGTGACTTCCCAGATGTCTTTCCTGAAGAGCTGCCGGGCATGCCACCCGACAGATGTGTAGAGTTCATAGTGGATCTTGCCCCAGGAACCGCACCAATTTCCAGACGCCCATACAAAATGGCCCCACGTGAGTTAGCTGAGCTTAAAAACCAACTGGAAGCTTTGTTGGAAAAAGGCTTCATCCGCCCTAGCTCATCGCCATGGGGTTGCCCCGTTCTGTTCGTAACGAAGAAAGATGGAACAGAAAGGATGTGCGTAGACTATCGCCTGCTAAATTTAGCGACGATAAAGAACAAGTACCCACTGCCCAGGATCAATGATCTTTATGATCAACTTGCAGGATCCTCTGTCTTCTCCAAGATGGATTTGAGATTAGGTTATCATCAAATCAAAATCCAAGACGAGGACATTCCAAAAACGGCTTTTACTACTCGTTATGGTCTTTACGAGTACACTGTCATGTCCTTTGGTTTAACCAATGCCCCCGCCACTTTCTCACGCATGATGAATTCGATCTTCATGGAGTACCTAGATAAATTCGTTGTAGTTTATCTTGATGACATTCTCATCTACTCGAAGAACGAAGAAGAACATGCCGAACACCTAAGGCTGGTATTGATGAAACTTCGAGAGCATCGCCTGTATGCTAAATTCTCCAAGTGTGAATTTTGGCTACCAGAAGTGACCTACTTAGGCCACGTGATTTCTGCAAAAGGCATTGCAGTGAATCCCGAGAGAGTTCAGGCCGTCCTTGACTGGACTCCACCTGAATCGGTCAAGCAAGTTAGGAGTTTTCTTGGCCTAGCCAGCTATTGCCGTCGCTTCGTCGAGAACTTCTCTAAAGTTGCAAAGCCTCTTACTGAACTCCTCAAGAAAGATAATAAATTCCTATGGACTCCCAAGTGCGAGGAAAGCTTTCAAGAGCTAAAAAGAAGATTGACTTCTGCACCCGTACTTGCGCCTCCAGACACCAAAAAGGATTTCGAGATCTATTGTGACGCATCACGGCAAGGGTTAGGATGCATACTTCTGCAAGATCGACATGTGGTAGCTTATGCTTCACGCCAGTTGCGGCCACATGAAGAGAACTATCCTACCCATGACCTTGAACTCGCTGCCATAGTTCATGCCCTAACAACTTGGCGACATTACCTCCTTGGTAATCGTTGTGAGATCTATTCCGACCACCAAAGCCTCAAGTACATTTTCACCCAGCCAGATCTTAATCTCAGGCAAAGACGCTAGATTGAGTTGATAAAAGATTACGACGTAGGAATTTCTTACACCCCAGGCAAAGCCAATGTCATGGCCGATGCACTAAGTCGTAAGTCGTATTGTAACAACCTCATGTTACAACAGTATCAACCACTTCTTCATGAGGAATTTCGAAAGCTCAATCTCCAGATTGTTCCTTGTGGATCTCTTTTCGACTTGGTGGCGAAACCAACCCTTGAGGATCAAATCATAGTTGCCCAAAGGCGTGCACGAGGTGTTCGCCGGATCAAGGAGAACATTGCTAGCGGAGTTGCTAAATGTTCTCCACAGATAGCAAAGGAACGGTATTCTTTGAAAATCGTTTGGTAGTACCTAAGAATAGGGAACTAAGGCAACTCATCCTCAAAGAAGCCCATGACACACCCCTCTCGATTCATCCCGGTAGCACAAAAATGTATCGAGATCTACGCCAGAGATTTTGGTGGACTAGGATGAAGAGAGACATTGCTCGATTTGTTGCCGAATGTGATGTTTGTCGTCGCATTAAGGCCGAACACCAAAGACCTGCTGGTACACTTCAACCTTTGCCTATTCCCGAGTGGAAATGGGACAAAGTCGGTATGGACTTCATCACCGGCTTTCCAAAAACCCAGAAAGGAAATGATGCCATCTTCGTTGTCATAGATAGGCTTTCCAAAGTTGCTCACTTCCTTCCTGTTCGCGAGTCTATAACTGCTAGTCAGTTGGCGGACTTCTACGTCTCTAGAATTGTGTCTCTTCATGGTGTTCCTTTGGAAATCAATTCTGATCGTGGTAGCCTTTTCACCTCTAGATTCTGGGGAAGCTTTCAGAGTGCTATGGGAACTCATCTCTCCTTTAGTACAGATTTTCATCCTCAGTCTAGCGGTCAAGTCGAAAGGGTTAATCAAATCTTGGAAGACATGCTCAGAGCTTGTGTTATCTCATTCGGAAAGAATTGGGAGAAATCTCTGCCATTCGCCGAATTTGCATATAACAATAGTTTTCAATCTACTCTGAACATGGCTCCTTTTGAACTCCTATATGGACGACGATGTCGAACACCCCTAAACTGGTCAGAAACCGGTGAAAGACAATTCTTTGGACCGGACATGATCAAGGAAGCAGAAGAGCAAGTTCGCATTGTTCGTGATCAATTGAAAGCAGCCCAGTCTCGTCAGAAAAGCTACTATGATCGTCATCGTAGGCAAGAAAGCTACAATCTGGATGAGAAGGCTTACCTTCGGGTTACTCCTCTGAAGGGAACCCAAAGATTCGGTATCAAAGGCAAGTTGGCCCCACGTTACATCGGACCTTTCCGCATTCTTGCTAAACGTGGAGAAGTTGCCTACCAACTCGAACTACCCCCGCACCTTTCCCGAGTACATGATGTATTCCATGTGTCACAACTCAGGCGTTGCTTCAAGGACCCCATCCGCGAAGTCGACCATGAAACACTTGATCTCCAAGATGACCTTTCTTATCGAGAATACCCTGTTCGTATTCTTGATTCAGCAGAGCGTGTCACTCGCCGAAAGAAGATCAAGTTTCTGAAAGTTCAGTGGTCTCATCACTCAGAGAAAGAAGCCACGTGGGAAAGAGAAGACCGTCTCAGTGCCGAGTACCCCTCCTTCCTCCCGCAGACTTCTGAATCTCGGGTCGAGATTCTTTTGATTGGGGGCGAGTTGTCACAACCCCAAGTTAGGTATGTGCTAGGGTAAGCTTAGGCCTTTACATCATGATAAAAATTTCAAAAGAAAATTCAAAAATGGGGAAAAGAAAAGCCCTGAGAAATTAAATCAAATGGCCAGATAAAAATCTTTTTCCAAAAATCATTTGAGTATTTGGAAAATTCCTATAAATGATGCTGATCATTTTAAAAATGGTTTGGGATCAATCCCATGCTCATGGAATTTTCTATTTTTCAAACAATGCCTTTGAAAATTAAATAAACCCCTATTTGATTTGAAATTCAAATTATTTGAATTTCAAAATTTCCCAAAACTTGTGAGTGGCTAGTGTTATGCCATGTAAGGTCACATAAAAGTTTTGAGGATTTTATAAAATGCTTTGCTATTTTTTTTCCAAAGCAAAACAAAATAGCAGAAAAGTTTAAAAGAAAAAGAAATAAAGACAGAGAGGGGAAAAGAGGCCCGACTCATTCCCCTGGCCCATCTGGCCGGCCCAGCCTAGCCACCCCCTGTTGTCGTCTACCCCCAAGCAACTCGCTGTCGAGCATGCCGGGGGCGACGACTGCCACCGCGATGGCCAGAGGCTTCTAGGCCTCCCCCTCGCCTCCAGGCTCGCCGCGAGGACGCCCAGAAGCCCCCTCCCCTTTACCCTCACTCTCTGCTCTCTCTGCGTCCTTCCCCTCGTCGTTTCCTCAACGGTCGAAGCGCACCAGAGGGCGCCGCCGCGCGCACGCGTGCTCCCAGCCAGCAAGAGCTCCAGCCAAGTTGTCCAGAGGGAGCGCCGGGAACTCCTACGTCGCCGTGCAGAAGATGGCCAGCTCCTTCGCCACGTAGACGCCGGATTCCTCCACAAGTCGTCGCCGGAGCCGCACTTCCGCCACCGTCGATTCGCCGCTTGCAGCACTTCCCCGACCCCGCCGTGGACGTCATCGTTCTCCTCGTGCTCCGGTGAGCAGATCCCCCCTATTCCCGCCTCCTCCCGTGCCCCGGAGCCCGATTCCGACGAGGTCCAAGCCCCGGCCGCCGCCTTGTTGAAGCTGTCGTCGCGCACGGCCTCCCTGACGTTCCCCTATAGGGCGCAACAGACGCGGAAGGCCACGGGGGTCATTTTGGTGTTCATCCCGTGCCCCCCCCCGTGCTCGATTCCGAGCTCCGGCGAACCTCCGCCGCACGCCGTGGTCGCCGCCGGCTAACCTCCGGTGGGTAGATTAGCTTAAGGCTAATCACCCCCACTAACCACCCCAGCAGCCACTGACTGTGGGCCCTGGCCCCCCTAATGGCCTCTGTTAATTTTAATCCAACCGGGGTTAATCCCTGAGAGACTGACATGGGGGCCCCAGCAGTCAGACCCCCCCCCCCGACGTCACTGTGACGCAGGGATGACGTAGTAAATCAGTTTCTGTTTTAAAAAGAATTAAAAGAAATCAGAAAAATCCAGAAAATAGCCCAAACTTTGGAAATTCATAAATAATTCATATTAACTCCAAATTGGACAAATAATATGTCTAAAATTATCAGAAAAATACAAGGATTATGAATATGCAATTTTTTTTCATGTTTGACCATTTTAAAATGGGTGAACAGTAGCAAACATGCATATGGATCCTTTTCAAATTCAAATTTGGAGTGATTTTGCAAATGACTTTGCAACACACTTAATTCAAATGGTTTCATCCACTCATCAGAGACATTACTTCAATTATACCACATCACTTCATAATCAAACTTTTCAAGTGAACTTTCATGCATTTAAATGCATTTGAAAATCATCGATAAACAAAATGGAGTTTGAATTTGCATTTCAAATGAAATATACTCCTTTTAAATGGAATGCTCAACACATCAGAACCTTGAACATCACCATTGCAATCTTATTCATGTGATTGTGCATTGTACATTATGTTGATCCTATGATTGTCATGTTGCTGAGAGAAGTGGAGCCGGAACCCGAGATCACCCCCTTCGTTGAAGACCCCGTGACTGAACCTCGTCAGCAAGGCAAGCAAACCCCCATTGATCATGTCGATAAAATCCCACTTCCCTCTCATGTCTCGCTTATGCATTGTTTAGGATGATCACCATGATAACGTTTCTACCGCATAGTTGAACCCATATCCTTTGCATGACCTATCATATTGTCACAGTAGTAAGCAAACCACAATCCTAGCAGATGTAGGAGTTGGTTGATATCATGTGGCCCCTGCAACTGTTACTGCTTATTGCATGCTTAGTGGTACAATGAGGTTGCTTTTGACGTGAGTCGGGATGATGGTAAACATGGTGTTGATGAAAGTGAAATGTGTTGGTGAATCTACCCTAATACAAGGTGAACGATGAGAGGCTGTGTAGGAGTACACAGTGGGTTGTCTCGTTGAACACCGCCTTAAGTCCCAGTTCTTGTGTGGTGATCCAAGAAGAAGAGTACAACCACACATTGGGCTCACTGACCCCTCTCATCCTAGTACCTCACCCCGTTCGAACCCCAAGAGTCGCAGTAGTTCGGAGTTCTGGTAGGGCTGTGGCACGGTCTGCGAAGTGGATGAACGACTTTTCAAGACCGGCTTGGGACCCTGCACACATCGTTTGAGGCTGTACTGGAACCTCGGCCGGACTTCCATACGGATCCCCCTCAGATAGGCGACTCTCTGGACTAGAACGGAGTTGTGGGCGAAGTGTTGTGGTGAACATCCTCGCCGACACCCCTTGAATGGTGTCGAGGCCAAAGGAGGTAACTGATGGTCATGTGTGTGTAGTAGTACACCCCTGCAGGGTTAACAAAACTATTCGGATAGCCGCGTCTGCGGTTAAGGACTGCTTGGAAAGCTTAGCTTGATTATTAGACAACTTGAACTGGATACTTCTAAAACACACCAAGATAAGCGTGAGTGCTATGGTGTGCTTCTCGTGGGGATGTCGAGGAAGTAATCATAGTGGTGTAATTGGTTGAAGAGATGTAGTGGACTCGTGTACGCTTCTTACCTCAAGTCTGGTGCTCGTAGTTCAGGACTAGCCAAGTCAAAGCTGGCACTTCTGCAAGTGAAACCCCACCTCCCTTTACCTTGATACATGTGCATGAGTAGTATAGCTCCTACTTAAGTCTTTCTGAGTACGACTTTGTACTCACGTTTGCTTATTCTATGTTTTAGATGAACCCACCGACCCCGATGGTGACTTCTAACCGAAGCTCGAAGAATGAAGACTCTGACCAAGACCAAGCTAGTGTAGTCCCAGTCAGACGACTGGTTCCCTCGTGGAGGGTTTGTTTTTAGATAAGGCTTCTCTAAGCCATTTGTTAAACTTGTCTGTACTCAGACCTACTTTGCTTCCGCTTGTCTGTTGTAATGTTGGATCACATGCTTGTGATCTCTGTGTGCACTCTGTAAGAGTTATTAAAAAGGTGTATACTTTGTAGAGAATTGCAATGATACCTACTGTTCATACAAGGCATGTGTGCTGCGTGTATGTTTATAACATGCATGTCTCTGTATGGGTTTTCGAGACCTTAGTTGTGATCTGGCTGGCGGTCTTTTATACACCAAGTGGCCCATAGATGTGCGCAGCTTGGGGCATCGCGATGCGACTGTTCGTGACTCCGTCACGTGCACACTTTGATGTATGATCGAGCTTGCCCTAGACCCCGACTAAGTGATCGGGCTGGAGTTAGTCTATATAAGGGCTATAATACAATCGATAGTATGGTTGAGGCGACTTGTCTATGAGTATGGGAGTTCACCACCCATATCATTTAGACTTGTGTGCGGACGATGAGGACCCATTTCAGTTGATCATCCGGCCTGGATGGGATGCCCCTCACGTTCGATGCTTTCCGAGAACGTTCTGTGCTTGGCCTTGTCTGCTTAGACAAGTGGGTACGATTCTCGGCTCTCCATATAATTGTGTTGTAGCGAGGCTTGCATATGCTAACCCCGGGTCCCGACACCGAAATCCATCTGCATCTACCCACTAATCATCCACCTTGAGATATCTATCCAGAACATCTCGCTGGTATTAAGTTGCGAATCCCACCCAAAGTGTAAACTCAAAGCAACGGACAACTGCATGAAAGAACTTTGCGTAAAGTAAACAATCCTTGCACCCGCAAGTACAACCACCGTTGTTTTCCCCCTTGTGGCAACAACACATCCCCTAGACTCATGTTTCTGTCACTCAAGCTAGTCATCGGGGGGCATGAACCCACAATCATGCATAACGCTCCCTCTTGGAGTCACTACCTACTACTTGGCCAAAGCAATAAACAACAACGGAGAACATGCAAGAGTTACTCAAGAACATAAATATAAAAGAAGAGAATCAAATATATAACTCAATCACAATCTGAACATAATCTCATAATCCATCGGATCCCAGCAAACTCAGCATAGCAACTGCAGAAAGATTACATATGTGCCTCGATCATGTACGGCAGCTGACGAGGTCTAATCCATGAAGAACAAAGAGGGGAGGAGAACATCACATAGCAACTGATCATGGACCCATGGTCCAAGGTGGACCACTCACGGTTCGTCCGGGAAGCATCCATGGTGGTGAAGAAGCTCCTGGAGGTGATTCCACCTTCCGGCAAGGTGTCAGGAAGAGGTCTTCTGGTGCTCCCGATCTTGGAAGCGCGGCGGCGGCGGAACATAGGAGAGATCGCGAAAAAGGGTTCTGTCCCCGAGGGTTTCTCGTCACGGGGAATAAATAGGAGAAAGGGGGCAGCCAGAGGTGGACCAGGGGCCCCAGGCACCCCCCTGGCGCGGCCAGGGGTGGGGCCGCGCCGGGTGGCCGCCTGGGCCCCCCTGGCTCCCCTCTGGCCCCTCCCGGGCTCTTCTCGAAGCCTCCTATACGCTGATTTTTCTTGTATTTTTCCCTGAATTTTTCTGGCACTTTTTATATGGGGGAAAACTGGAATAGAAAAACAGCAGAAAACAGGAACTGGCACTGGGGTGCACTGAGTTAATAGGTTAGTCCAAATATGATCAAAAGTGTATGGAAGTTCATCAATATCATAACAATATGACACAAAAGAGGCATGGAGCAAGCAGAAATTATAGATACGTTTTGGACGTATCAATGGTCTGTGGTAAAATTTTGAGAGGATTATGACAAAAACTGGTGGCACTTAGTGTACAAACTTCATTGGTTGAATGTTGGTCAAACACTGAAAAACCACGTTGACCGTCTCAAAAACCATCCGAAAAAAATCTCGTAACCATAGCGCACAACATTGGCCGTTGGATATAACATTACCGCCGAATTGTGGTCGTTGGATCTCAGCGCGATCCGCGAGGAGCTGGTTATGCAACTTGATTGGCTGGATTTTATGAAAGTACATGCACCCAATTTACAATGAAGAAATGTTTGGGATGCGAGAACGCAAGTGGCACGCTGATACGTCCAAAACGTATCTATAATTTCTGCTTGCTCCATGCATGTTTTGTGTGATATTGTTATGATCTAGATACACTTTCATACACTTTTGATCATATTTGGACTAACCTATTAACTCAGTGCACCACAGTGCCAGTTCCTGTATTCTGCTGTTTTTCTATTTCAGTTTTCCCCCATATAAAAAGTGCCAGAAAAATTCCGGGAAAAATATAGGAAAAATCAGCATACAGGAAGCGTCGCGAAGAGCCTGAGTGGGGCCAGAGGGGAGCCATGGGTGGCCCAGGCGGCCACCCGGCGCGGTCCCACCCCTGGCCGCGCCAGGGGGGAGCCTGGGGCCCCTGGTCCACCGCTGGCTGCCTCCCTTCGCCTATATATTCTCCGTCACGGGAAACTTCCGAAGCGAGAACCCTTTTTCGCGATCACTCCTCTGTTCCGCCGTCGCCGCGCTTCCGACATCGGGAGCACCAGAAGACCTCTTCCCGGCACCCTGCCGGAGGGAGGATCGACCTCCGGGAGTCTCCTCTCCACCATGGATGCTCCCCGGATGTCTTGTGAGTAGTTTTCCTTGGACCATGGGTCCGTGATCAGTAGCTATGTGATGTTCTCCTGCCCTCTTTGTTCTTCATGGTTTAGACCTCGTGAGCTGCCCTACATGATTGAGGCACTTTTGTAATCTTTCTGCTGTTGCTATGCTGAGTTTGGTGGGATCTGATGGATTATGAGATTATGTTCAGATTGTGATTGAGTTATATATTTGGTTTTTATCTCTTATATTTTTGTTCCTAAGTAATTATTGCATGTTCTCCGTTGCTGTTTATTGCTTTGGCAAAGTAGTAGGTAGTAACCCCAAGAGGGAACATTATGCTCGATTGTGGGTTCATGCCCCCCGATGGCACTCTTGAGTGACAGAAACATAAGTCTAGGGGATGTGCTGTTGCCATAAGGGGGAAAACAATGGTGCTTGTAACCGCGTTTGCAAGGATTGTTTACTTTACGCAAAGTGCTTTTTAATGCAGTTGTATGTTGCTTTGGGTTTACACTTTGGGTGGGGCTTACAACTTAATACCAGCGAGATGTTCTGGATAGATATCTCAAGGTGGATGATTAGTAGTAGATGCAGTTGGATTTCGGTCTACTTATTTTGGCGTACTGCCTGTGCTTTTGAGCCTCTTCCTTTCTTTTGTAGCATAGTTAGCATTGCGGTGCGTTCATAATCCTATCAATTGCCCTTCTGTAATTTGTTTACCTCACATAGCAGTTTTATCGTCTTTTGGGAGAGAGACATCACTAGTGAACATCATGTATCCCGGTCCATATCCTCATTACTGTTTCCACGCTCATTTACTTTTCTGCTTTTACTTTCAGTTGTTATCATTATCCCTTGTGTTTGATCCTTTGTGAACAACAAGACCGGAGAGATTGACAACCTCTCTGAACTTCGTCTGGAACAAAGTTATTTGTGTCTGTGTGCAGGTCCGCGTCAGTTGCGCCGCTGACACCTACTTATCATCTCTGGTGTCCTACTGGAGACAAACCTTGGTATCTTTACTGAGGGAAATTTGCTGCTGTGCTACATCACGCCTTCCACTTGGGGCTCACCAACGAAGGGCGAGAAGACTACACCCGTCAACTCTTGCGCCATCAAGCAAATTTCTGGCGCCGTTGCCAGGAACTCCGAGTGCTAAGATAGGGGAGTTGCACACTACCCTTTACCTTTGTTTTTTAGTCTTGTTAGTTTACCTTTCAGTTTTTATCTTTGTGTCTTTTATCAAAAATCACAAAAAAATCTGCCACACTTGCTGCTGCTATGGGTTCCACTGAAAACACCAAGTTGTGTGACTTCACTAGTCACAACAACCAAGACTTTATCTGCACCCCCATTGCCACACCTGCCACTTCAGCTAACTCTTATGAAATTAAACCTGCCTTGCTAAACCTTGTTATGAGAGATCAATTCTCTGGTGCTGGAGATGATGCTGCTTTACACTTGAACAATTTTGTTGAATTATGTGATATGAAAAAGTATAAAGAAGTAGAAGGTGATATTGTTAAGCTCAAGCTCTTTCCTTTCTCTTTAAGGGGAGAAGCTAAAATTTGGTTTCAATATTTGCCTAGGAATAGCATAGATTCTTGGGATAAGTGCAAAGATGCTTTTATAGGGAAGTACTACCCACCTGCTTAAATTATCCAATTAAGGAGTAACATTATGAATTTTAAGCAATTGGATAATGAACACGTTGCCCAAGCTTGGGAACGAATGAAATCTCTTGTTAAGAAATGCCCTACACATGGTTTGACTACCTGGATGGTTATCCAGACTTTTTATGCAGGCTTGAACTTTACCTCGCGGAACCTGTTAGATTCGGCCGCGGGAGGAACCTTTATGTCAACTACACTTGGTGCTGCCACGAAACTTCTCGATGAGATGATGACCAATTATTCCCAATGGCACACCGAACGCGCTCCAACAAGTAGGAAGGTAAACTCTGTCGAGGATGTTACCTCCCTAAATGAAAAAGTTGACTTAATTATGTCTCTACTTACCAAGCAACCCTCTATTGATCCTCATGATGTCCCTTTAAATTCTTTGGTTGCCCAAGAACAAGTAGATGTGAACTTTATTGCTAGAACCACCTTCAACAACAATGCTTATAGGGGTAATGTTGCTAGCAATCCTAGACCGTTTCCATCCAACTATGGGAACAACAACACCTACCCTAGCAACAAGAACCCCTCTTCTGAATTGGAAAACATGCTTAGAGACTTTATCACTACCCAAAAAGCCTTCAACAAAAATGTAGAGGAGAAATTAGCTAAATTAGATAATCTCTCTTTGAAGGTAGAAAGCTTAACCCTTGATATTGAGATGCTTAAAATTAGAACCTCTCCCCTTGAGGAGAATAAGGCCACTCCTATTAATGCTATCCAATTACAAATTAATGAAAATATTAGGATGATGGCTAAACTTAAAGAAAGGTGGGCTAGAAAAAAAGAGGAAGAGGATAGAATTAAGAGCCTTCCTACAGACCACACAGTTGCCACTATCCAAATTGTTGAGGACACCCAAACTATTAGCACCCAATGCACTCCTAGTCCCGTTGGACCTATTAATGGTGATGCTAATACCTCAACCAAAGATGAAGAAACTCCTATGAACATAGAGGGTTTCAAACAAGTGAGCTACTACCACCTTTGATAGTAGAGATATTGATTTTGATAGTTGCACCATCTCAGAAGTTATTAGGTTGCTACACAAAATGTCTAGAGACCCCCACACTAGCACACTTAATCTTGCCTTCACGGAGCATATCACAAATGCTCTCATCAAAGCTAGGGAAGAGAAGCTTAGAGTAGAAGCCTCCATACCTAGGAAGCTAGATGATGGTTGGGACCCTATGATCAAAATTAAATTAAATAACTTCTCTTGCTATGCCTTATGTGATGTTGGAGCTAGTACCTCCGTTATGCCCAAAAGAATATTTGATATGTTTGAATTGAAGCCCTTTGAGCCTTGTACTTTTGGTGTTCGTCTTGTTGATTCTTCCGTAAAGAAACCTTTGGGGAAGATCGACGATGTTCTTATCATTGTCAATGACAACTATGTTCCCGTTGATTTTATTGTTATGGATATAGAGTGTGAACCTTTGTGTCCAATTATTTTGGGACGCCATTTTCTTTGCACCGTTGGTGCGGTTACTGACATGAAAGAGGGGAATATAAAATTCCAATTCCCATTCAAAAAGGGGATGGAACACTTCCCTAGAAAGAAAATCAAGTTACCTTTTGAGTCCGTTACACGGGCTAGTTATTCTCTTTCTCTTGATAAAACTTGATTCTTCTTTTGCATCATGCCTAGCTTAAAGGCATGAAAGAAAGCGCTTTCGGGAGGCAGCCCGCAACGAATTTAGGTTTGTTTTTGCTTTTTGTTGTGTCTTGATGTTTGTTACTACTGTAGCAACATCATTGTATCTTTATTTTTCAGCTTTGTGCCAAGTTATAGCCTCTTATGATAAGGGAAGAAAAAGTTGTGACATGTTGTCCAGAAAACAGATTCTGTCCATTGACAGAAAAATTTGAATCAAATCACCAGATCATATTTTTGATCTGATTTTTTTTGTTAGCGTGCTCTATACAATTGTGAAACTTCCGTATGTTCTGAGTTTTTTCATTTGAGGCAGAAGTGCCCCTAAAAAATTCTTTACTACCTGCTGTTCTGTTTTTCACAGATTCTGCCACGTTTTGTCTCTCCTAACTTTTGCAAACCTTAAGCTTGCTTTTTCTTTGCAAAAACTTTTTGGCACTCCTGAGAAACAGTAGCTCTTCAAGAATATCTTTATATCCAGTGGGGAAAAAATATTTTATTAAGGGTACTAACCTCTCTAATCAGCTTATGATGAGTTATGTATGAAGGGAGTTTTCAAGTGTGCGATGGAAGATGATGAAAGAAGATCCAGGAGTGTCAAGCGCTCAAGCTTGGGGATGCCCCCATGCATCCCCAATAAATATTCAAGGAGACTCAAGCGTCTAAGCTTGGGGATGCCCCCGTGCATCCCCTTATCCATCAACAATCATCAGTTCGTCCTTCGTCTCACTATATTTTTATCACTTCATGCGTTATGTGCTATGCTTGGAGCGTCTCGCTCTTAGGTTTTATTTTTAGTTTTCTTTAGATTTTCTTGATTTTCATAACAAGTTAGATCCCGTCTTACTTTGTGTAGGAGAGAAACACGCTCCACTTTCAAAATCTAGAACACATCATAGGATTTTTCCAGCTTATCTTTTTGCTGTTGTGTGTTCTTTATCTTTTCGTAGCTGCTGCCATGTTTAGTCTTAGTCTTAGTTTGTCTTTAGAAAGAGCCTTGGCTTTTGTTTAGTTTGTTGCTGGAACTCTTTTTAGTTTTCATGTTTATCTTGTTAAAGAGAGTTGGTTGTTGCACTGAGTTGTGTCTTGTCTTGAAAGTAGGTAATTGAGGTTGCTATTTAATTCTAGTAATAACTTGCAATCGTTTTGAGGTATTGTTGTGAGTAATGTCTGAAATTTTGGTGTCAAGAGCTTTAGCCTATTAGTGATAGGTGTCGTATTTTGGGCAATCCGTGTGTATTTTCAAAACCTACAAAACTAGTTGAGAACTCTAGCTACTAGATGGATCACTAATCTTTGGAGGGATCGAATATTAGAGAACACTCACGTACCATGAGTCGAGGATGCGCAAGGATAACCAAACCCCCATACACTCCTCCTCGGGGTACTTGACTCTTTGTGAACCTCCTTTTTAGATTGAGAGTTACCGATAATAAGTGCATGAGTTCTTCGGACTAATGTAAGTATTGAAAGTTGACACTTCCACCTTCCCATATTTTGCTAGCCTCTCCCGTGCCGTGCATTGCCTTCTTCTCACTCCGAGAGTTGGTGTCCACCTTCACCGGTACGTCCAAACCCTTGGCATGATACGCTCTGTCATCATAAACCTCCTTATATCTTTCCTCAAAACAACCACCATACCTACCTATCAAGGCATTTCCATAGCCTTTCCGAGATATATTGCCATGCAACATCCACCTCTTCATGACTTGATCTTCATGTCATACATGTTCCTGCTACACTGGCAGCAACATACATTGCATACATCGTGATAGTTACATCTTTTTATGATTTTGAGTACCTTGTAAAGTGTGAAAGATCTCCTTTACCTTCTTGTAAAATAGAGTGTTGCCCTTAAGTGAGGAAAAGATCCCAAAGTGGACACAATAAAAGATCCCAAAGAGGACAAATGAGATTTAAATAGAAAGAGCCATTGAGGCCACAAAAAAATACAAAAAATAGAAAAAAGAGAAAAATAAATAAAAAGAGAGAAAGGGGCAACACTACTATCCTTTTGAGAGATCCACACTAGTACTCCCTTTATATCCTTGTACTCCATAGATATGATCATTATGCATATAGCTATGTGGGGATCTTCACACTATAGAACTTGGCTTGCATATTCCAAGGTTGAGCCTCCTCAAACGAGCTCTAGGTCTTCATGAACGAGCAAGTTAGATGCACCCCCACTAGTTCCTTTGGAGAGATTCCTAGCTCGTATGTGCATCCGTTGCATGCCAATCCCTACTCCTCACATCATATCTATCATTTGGCATATCTTGCCTATGATTGTCCTCATTGATGTGAGCCTTTCTCATCCTTTTTGTCTTCCTCCTCCGCACTTCTCTCTTTGCCATCCTAAGTGTCAACTCTCGTGGTTACGCTCATCCATTGCATGAGTGCTCAAAATATTGAAAAAGGAGTGGATCAAATTGACTTGTACCTGGCTAGTGGTCTGGGGACGATTCAAGATAAGATTCCAGAAAAAGACCAAGTGTGAAACTTTAGTAGATTGAGTTCTCAACAAATAAATCGTTTTTCTCGTATTCCCTATCCCCCTTCTTGTACGCAAACACCATTTGGAGACATTCGAGTCACGGACAGCGAGAGCTCTTGCACCTAATGTTCTTTTGTTACTTGTTTCAATGCTAATATAGACTCTTGCTTGTTATGACTTGAATTGAGTTTCTAACCTTGATTGCTTTACTTTTCAAAGTTCTTATATGGTTGATAGCATGTCACCAGAGAAATTATGCCGTTATCATTTACCTACTCGAGGACGAGCAGGAATTAAGCTTGGGGATGTTGATACGTCCAAAACGTATCTATAATTTCTGCTTGCTCCATACATGTTTTGTGTGATATTGCTATGATCTAGATACAATTTCATACACTTTTGATCATATTTGGACTAACCTATTAACTCAGTGCACCACAGTGCCAGTTCCTGTTTTCTGCTGTTTTTCTATTTCAGTTTTCCCTCATATTAAAAGTGCCAGAAAAATTCCGGGTAAAAATATAGGAAAAATCAGCGTACAGGAAGCTTCGCGAAGAGCCCGAGTGGGGCCAGAGGGGAGCCAAGGGTGGCCCAGGTGGCCACCCGGCGCGGCCCCACCCCTGGCCGTGCCAGGGGGGCGCCTGGGGCCCCTGGTCCACCTCTGGCTGCCCCCCTTCGCCTATATATTCTCCGTCACGGGAAACTTCCGAAGCGAGAACCCTTTTTCGCGATCTCTCATCTGTTCTTCCGCCGCCGCGCTTCCGAGATCGGGAGCACCAGAAGACCTCTTCCCGGCACCCTGCCGGAGGGAGGACCGACCTCCGGGAGTCTCCTCTCCACCATGGATGCTCCCCGGATGTCTCGTGAGTAGTTTTCCTTGGACCATGGGTCCGTGATCAGTATCTATGTGATGTTATCCTCCCCTCTTTGTTCTTCATGGTTTAGACCTCGTGAGCTGCCCTACATGATCGAGGCACTTTTGTAATCTTTCTGCTGTTGCTATGCTGAGTTTGGTGGGATCTGATGGATTATGAGATTATGTTCAGATTGTGATTGAGTTATATATTTGGTTTTTATCTCTTATATTTTTGTTCCTAAGTAATTCTTGCATGTTCTCCGTTGCTGTTTATTGCTTTGGCCAAGTAGTAGGTAGTAACCCCAAGAGGGAACGTTATGCTAGATTGTGGGTTCATGCCCCCCGATGACACGCTTGAGTGACAGAAACATGAGTCTAGGGGATGTGCTGTTGCCATAAGGGGGAAAATGGTGCTTGTAACCGCGGTTGCAAGGATTGTTTACTTTACGCAAAGTGCTTTTTAATGCAGTTGTCTGTTGCTTTGGGTTTACACTTTGGGTGGGGCTCGCAACTTAATACCAGCGAGATGTTCTGGATAGATATCTCAAGGTGGATGATTAGTAGTAGATGCAGTTGGATTTCGGTCTACTTATTTTGGCGTACTGCCTGTGCTTTTGAGCCTCTTCCTTTCTTTTGTAGCATAGTTAGCATTGCGGTGCTTTCATAATCCTGTCAATTGCCCTTCTGTAATTTGTTTACCTCGCATAGCAGTTTTATCGTCTTTTGGGAGAGAGACATCACTAGTGAACATCACGTATCCCGGTCCATATCCTCATTACTGTTTCCACGCTCATTTACTTTTCTGCTTTTACTTTCAGTTGCTATCATTATCCCTTGTGTTTGATCCTTTGTGAACAACAAGACCGGAGAGATTGACAACCTCTCTGAACTTCGTTGGGAACAAAGTTATTTGTGTCTGTGTGCAGGTCCGCGTCAGTTGCGCCGCTGACACCTACTTATCATCTCTGGAGTATACTGGAGACAAACCTTGGTATCTTTACTGAGGGAAATTTGCTGCTGTGCTACATCACGCCTTCCACTTGGGGCTCACCAATGAAGGGCGAGAAGACTACACCCGTCAACTCTCGCGCCATCACACGCCTCCTAACGAAGGCTTGCATCCAAATTTCTCACCATTTGCTTTGCAATACAGATGGAAAAGCATACACATATAGGAATTGAATCGTTTGCATTGTAATAACTGGTGGGTATAAACCCTAAAGGACTTTGAAATCGAAAACCAATTCAAATGATGACTAATCAGTATGAGCCTTTGCATGTTGTCATCGTTTCACCAGACCGGAATGTTTTGTAAATCTGAGATTATATTGATAAAAAATAGGGGTACTTCGTGTACAAAATCGGCCATTCATATCGAAATATCAGGGTTTCTTTGTGAGACAACCAAATTTGAAAGACAACATGTTATTCCAAAATCCTTTAAACCCCCAGTTTTTTATGTGTGAAGCAATGGGCACTCACATTGGGTTCCCAAAATTTCAAACATCTTTGACTTCATTTGAAATATATGATGTGTACCAGGTGAATCATTTTCGAGCAAAACAACCCTGCAAATGAAAATCAATTCAAATGGTCTCTAAATTGGATGAAACTTTGCGTGCTGTCATATATTTCACCAACAATGTATGTGGTTAAATTTAAAGGTTGTTATGATAAAAAAACAATGGTACTCCGTGTACAAATTTGTACCATTCACTTCGAAGCATCGGTGTTTCTACCGGAAACACCTGCATTACATGTACAACATATTATTTGTAAGTGTAAGAGCAAGTTTTGCCCCCAAAGGTTTTGGTGATTGTTGGACAAAGCAGTAGTGGAACTAATATTGTTTTCGAGTATAAACAGATACTTAGGTTCTGAAAGAATGGAGTTTGCAAGTAGAAGGTCGAAGGACAACTCACTTTAGCGAAGCTGCAGTCAACTACCGAAACCTTTGAAGGAAGTCGACCCCCAAAATTGTCGTCGAGAAAGAAGATGCTCTCGAGTAAAAGCACAACGAGGAGAAAGATGAAGCTGGTCGAAGACTTAGTCTTTTTACTAGTTTCTCTTTATTTTCTTGAGTCGTAGGAAAAACCGTACTATCAAGAGGGGTTTGCTAGTTGAGATCTTTGTCTAAGTGAATTTGCTCTGCTCAACCTAAACCCATGAAAAGCCTACCGAGAGAAATCTTACTGAGTCGAGTGAATAGCTCAAAGGCAAAGTCATCGCACTTCGTGCCTTCTAGAGAGAACTCGCTCGATAAGTCAGCTTACTTGCTCTACAAGAAAAGTTGCGCAGTGATTGAAATCCGACTGTTGTGGACACGCGTCAAGCGGTTGCATCGGGTCACTTGAGTCATTTTACCCATCGGGATCGCCACCTATAAATACCCCGCACCTACCCGCCATTTCGGGTCGGCTGCTCCACTGAAGATTCTAATACAGAAGTACTGTGAGCATCCCAAGAGAAATCGAGAGAAAACCAAAATCCAAGTCTGAGTTGAGTTGACAAATTCACAAAGACTTAGGTCGAGATTAGCCGATCTTTTTATCTTGGAGAACTGCAAGTCTCCTAGACGGTTAGGCGTCGCCTGTCAAGAAGTCGAAGAGAAATTGTCGCTGCTGAAGGAAGTTTGTAAAGGTCTCGGAGATGTCTTGAATCATCTATCACGAGTGAAAACTGGAAAATCTCGAGGAGTTTGTTGCAGTGGAGAATAGGACGGAGAGAGTTTTGCTCCAAGTGTTCCATCACTAGTCCCTCCAACCAGACGTAGCACTTTGCAGAGTGTGAACTGGTTTACCAAACATCGTCGTGTCAGGCTCGTTTTCCTTCTTGTATTTACATTCAGTATTTACTCGTTGCCTGTTTGCCTTCGATGTTTTCCTTCGCTCACAATCCTTTCGTCCCATGCATGTCTTTTGAAACTGTAATTCCTTCGAGATGCCTGTAGTCCTTCGCAGTTTGCATGAATTTCTTCTAAGTTGCTTAGAATTTTTAGAAGTGATCATTCACCCCCTCCCCCTCTGATCATTCTTGAGCTTTCAATTGGTATCAGAGCTAGGAACTCCCTATGCTCTGCGTATTTTGGTCTAACCACCCGGAGTGTTGTCAAGAATGTTGTTTGCAGCTGTTCGCTCGGGAGAACCGATTCCTATCTACAATGGGAAGGACTATCCTTATTGGAAGGACAAAATGAAGAGGAACATCATGGCCATCAACTCTGCCGCTTGGGAAGTTGTCAAGAATGGTGTAAATTTCAAAGACAAAAGTGCTATCACCCTTGATGATGCAAAGAAGATGTCCCTCGATTTTGAAGTCTGGGTATTCATCACAAACCATCTAACTCCAGAAAATATCATGAAGTCAAGAATATCTCTACGGCCGAAGGTGTCTGGGACTATCTCGAGAAGATTGGTGAAGGTGTCTCTACTCAGAGAGATGCTAGTATTGACACCCTTCGAAGAAAATTCTATCGATTCAAGAGGCACGAGGGAGAGAAAGTTAACTCCATATACATCAGACTCACTGCGCTATCAAATGAACTGGTTTCCCTCGGTGCTGAAGAAACAACCAGTCGGATAGTTGTCAGAACTTTGCTCCGTTCTCTTCATGATTCCTTCGATCACATTGTGCTGATGATCAAGGAAAGGACTGATTTCAAGGATCTTGTTGCCGCTGATATTCTCGAGAGACTCAACACATTTGAGATGGAAGAAGAAGAAAACCGAGATGTCAACGGAACTCGAAGAAAATCTCATGCACTCAAGGCCAAAGCTTCACATCACTCCTCTCTTGAAGCCAGCTCCTAATCTGGAGGTGCCTCAGATGACCCCGAGAATATTGGAAAAGATCTGGCATTGATAATGAAAAGATTCAACCGCTTCCAGAGAAGGAATTACTCTTCACCGAAGAAAAACTACTCCTCCAGACATTCGAGCAATTCATCACAACATTGATCATCATCCAGAAACTCTTCAGTGAAAGATAACTGTTTCTAGAAGTGCAAGAAGCCAGGTCACTTCATTGCTGATTGTCCTCTCTGGGAAATTAAACATAGATCAAAGCATTCTAACAGCAACTCTTCGAGAAAGTCACACAAATCGACCAAAAACTATGAGCCGAAGAGATATGATTCAAAGTCCAGAAAAGACAAGAAAGATGGTTGTGATGATGACAAGAAGAAGAAGTATCACAAACATCGAGAGAGTTCTTCCTCGAAATCACATTCCTCTCGACGCAAGAATTCTCACCGTGCCAAGGCCTATCTGAGTAAAGAGATGAACTCTGAAGATGAAGCCTCTGGTTCCGAAGCTGAATCAAACTCAAGATCTGGTTCTGGTTCTGGTTCTGAATCCGATGGTCTTGTTGGTCTAGCTTTTTCTTCGAATAAGACTTCAAGTTCATTCTTCAGCAACCAAAGCAGTGAAGATGAATCTCCAGCTTACTGTTTCATGGCCAAGGCTAAGGTATCTTCTTCGAATAATTCCGACGATACTTCTGATGGATCTTCTTATGAAAGTCACTCTAGGATAAGCTATGCCAAACTTGCTAAAAATTGCTTCTACCCAACAAGATGAACTAGATTCTCTAAGTGAAACTATTCAAAAATCTGAGACCTTGTTGATCGATGAGATTGAGAAAGGTCAAACTTTGACGAATGAGCATGCAGCTCTGAAGGAAAATGTAAGGCCCGATATGCGGTTCTGTTCCAGATCTAGATGTTTCCATCCAGATCCAGGGACGAAGCACATATCGGTCCCACCACGACATATGACGAAGTCATATGCCCCAGATTTCCAACATGATATCACAACATTACAGATACAAAGATACAACATCTCATAAAGTCGGGATACAACTGCCTTATTACATTACATCAGCGGAAGATACATGTTTGAGTACAGACTACAATCAATTGCCTAATGGCAAAGAGAAAATCATCGATCCCCATAACCACACGGGTCTAGGATCTCCGCCGGGGTCCACCTAACTAGTCGTTGTCGAGTCTTCGTGAAGGCGCCCAGAAGAAGGGTCGTCGAGCTCCTCTGAAGTCCATGATCGTTGCATAATGTGCGTAAAAGAGAAAATAAAGAGGTGAGCTATATCAAAATTCTTGTAACTAACTTCTCACGGGTAAGATGGGGGTAGTGGTGAGGTTGCAGACGCACTAGCTGTTGGGAATGTGCCCTAGAGGCAAATAAAATATGTTTTATCGAGCATATTCCATTAGTTCATAATACGTTTGATACTATCCTATAACTGTATTAAGCGGAAACATTAATACATGTGTGGTATACAAACAACCAGGTCCCTAGTCAACCCTAGTATACTAGTCCATTGGGCGATTGATGATCAAGGTTTCCTGATCATGAGACAATGGCGTCTGTTGACAATGGAGTCGTATCATTGGATAATGATATGATGGACATACACCCACCAGAAGTGTTGCGATGTGATCAAGTCACATAGTTCGACATTGCGATAACTATAACGTAGTGACCAGATCCTTAGACCGTAATGATCATACGTAATTACTGTCTATTAGGATGCCTTGATTTGCTACCCACCGCCTGACTGAAATATGCTGGCCATAAAGGAGTACTTCAGGTATTCCGAATAGATATGTTAATGAGTATGCAAATAGATCAAAGAGGGATTTGTCCATCCGTGTGACGGATAGGTACTCTGGTCCCACTCGGTGATGTTACATCATAAAGTTTTCAAACGTGTGACTAGGTCACGGAGTTGTAATATCACGGGAACGAGTAAACTTGTTTGTTGAGAACGAGGACGAACTAGGTATAGTGGATACCGATGATCAAACCTCGGACAAGCAAAGTACCATCCGACAAAGGGAACAAGCACACGGTTAACGGATCCAACAGCGATTGAAGTTCATTCGATGGAAGCTCAGAGGCTATCAAGGATTGTAACCAGGTCCAATTGATTAGTTATTGATCAATGAGATTGTCTCGATCATGTCTGCTGTTTCCCGGACCGTAGGGTGTTACACTTAAGGGTACTCGACGCAGTAAGGATTGATTCGGGATCACCGGGGAAATTGGAGAGAACACCGGAATTGTTCCGATGAAGGCCGGAAGTTGTTCCGGGTATTTTGAAAGGTTCAAAATATATTTAATAATGTTTAATATATGTTTTATTATTTAATTATCTGAATTAAATATTAAAATGTATTTAAATATAATAAAAAATGGAAGAAAAGGCATATGGGCCTCATAGGGCCCATTAGGGGGAGAGGGAGTCCTCCCCCATGGGCCATGGCGCCATGAAGGGGCCCCACCCCCCTAGGGCTGCGCCAAAACCCCCTCCCTTGGGATTAGTCCCACCCCAAAAGTGGAGGGGGGGGGGTGGCACCCCTCCTTGGCCTATATAAGGAGGGGTAGGGTGCCCTTTTTTCTTCATAAAAATTGATTTGAGACAAGTTTCTCTCATCTCTCTCTCCCTCCTTTCTCCTTCCTCGAGTGGACTCCCCTTGTTTAGAGTCTACACTTGGTTGGGGATTTCTCCACTATACGCACGCCGTCGTGCTGCTGGAATCGGGATCCGAATCCATCTTCTTTCCGCTGCTCTACTGGTTCGGAGCCCGGAGAGACGTCGGGTATACTGTATGTGTATAATCCCGGTAGCACTACACTTGTGGTGCTACTTCGTCGTCGTGGCCGTATCGCGAGGTCTTCATCAGCAACGTTCCGACGGGGACGTAATCTCGTCATTGGTCTACAAGGATCGGGTGGCTATAGGAGTCACCGTGGATCTGCACGGCATCGGGGATTGCCGGTATGACTACACCAACCACGTTCATGCGGGAACGTTTCCCGCTTAACGAACTACATACTGGTATGTGATCTATTTCTGTCCGTTACTTGCATCAGCGGACCCCAACAGTGGTATCCGAGCAAGGCTATGCGTAGATGTATTGTACGGATAGAACACATCTAGTATGTGGGCATCAATTCTCCAATTGTTACCCTCTGACGTGTACTCATTTAGCGTTGCGGCAATGTTTGATGAAGCGGCCCCTGACCGACCTTACGCGTTTACGCGAGACTGGTTCCACGCTTGACATATGGCTTGTACCATATAAAGTGGCTGGGGGGGTGTCTGTCTCTCTGCATTAGCGATGCGAAGATGTTTGCAACGGAGGGCCCCGACAGGGGTGTAATAGAGACAATTGTGGATTGGTGTTGTGGCTTGTTTTCGTAGGATAGAAACGGTTCTTTTCTCGAAACCCCTAGCAGCCATGTAAAACTTGCATAAGATAAAGTAGAAAGGCGTTTTCAACTTTAATTTGCATGAAGGGGGATCATAGGTTGTATGATTTACAGTTTTACTTCCTGTTTTATGCTAGTATGCTAGATATATCGACGGTAGCATGAAACAGGACCATCTCTCACAATACCAACATTGTGTTCTCCCTTGGTGGGTACCGCCTGGAAGGTTCTCCCATATGGCTTGATGCTCCGTACATACCGGAGTTGTCCTACATATTAAACGGAGTTCGCATGAGGTTGGGTTCGGCAAGCCTGGCATATGCAGACATGGCCTTGCTGAACAGCTAACATCAAGGTTCGATTGGCAGGATTGACGTATGTAGATGCGGGCCTGGAACACAGGAGACCGAAAGGTCGAGCACGAGTCACATGCCTGATGTGATTGGCTTAGAGGCCTACCTGGTTCGCATACTAATGTCCGTGACGATCGGGGGAGGTATGGGGGCTGGGATTGTGTAATCACTTAGTTAAATTCAGAGGTGTTTATCTAAGTGGGAGCTTTTTAGAATTTTGAGATCAAATTGAAACTCCACATATTATGAACTTAATCTTCATGTCTTAGAAAATATCGTTGTAGACAACGTCATACCAATGTTTAGAACTATGGCTCTTTTAGTATGATAGAACTTAAGGTAAATGGGTCTTACTTCATTGATGTGTACCAACACCATTAGAGACATACTCATTAGTAATGACTTGCTAAACATAACACGAATAACTGCTAGGAGATACACCTGACAACTCCGTAATCAAGGAAGATGATGATGAGTATCGCACTCACCGTCACTTATGAATGACTGTCCAATACACCATAATTCATTGTATGGAATCTGAATTGTGAATGCATGTTAACCAACACGTATGACGTGCTAGGTGAACTTGAAAGCACTTGGTCACAAATCAGAGTAGTTGAATATGAGTATATGGACGGGGTTTCTTTCAACTATGGTGGAAGGAACAACCTTCTGAGAAAGTCACTTGGAAAATGTATAAGATACATGGAACACCTTGTGTATAACTTGGACTACTGAATGACTGGTTACTTTGTGATAACTGGGGAGTTGCATCCACTTCCTCCCAGTTACAAAGACCATGTCTGGACTATGTCATGAAGGAGAATCGTTCACCTGTCATGAGGTCATGGTTAAAGTCAAGAACTTTAAGAGTAGAACCAATGCAGGAATGGTCATTGACGGAGAAGGTATATTTGATATACGAGTTATAAATGTCTTTCCCGCGAAACACTAACTGCGGTTGATTAAGTATTCGATGCTTGAACTTACTGCTTGAGAGTGACTTTAAAGGGATGATGTGACAATGTGTGCTGACGGAAATCAAGATAGTTGATGGTCAAGAACACTCTCCCTCTACATCTATCAATTGATTAATATATGAATAAATTTATGATCGTTTGAATGAGGACTTTATTAGTGTGTCTTGCATCTCGCGAAGCCAATTATTTATATTAGTGAGAAACAAGTCAGTTGTTCTCCTTTTATGAATGATATCTCTTACGGTCACATTACGATTATGAATGAGTTATTCTTATATTGATGATAGTTGTTTGATCATTTATAAGAAATATTATAATGCCAAGAAATATCCAGGCTTAATAATGACACTACAGTTTAAGTCATGAATGGTATGATGATGTCTTAAGATACTTGATCTCTTGACACATACAAACCATGCCTTTTAGGTGATATGACTAAAACCTCACATTCTGGTAAACGGAATGTGTACTGATTGTTGAGTATCATACATTGTGATGTATCATATGTCAGCATGTGGTGAATTTCATTATTTCGTGAACTTCGTATGTGGACTTAGATGAATATTTGTATTCACTAATGAAACATGAGTCTGAAATAATTTGATATGATCAAAAGGGATTTCAGAGTGAATATGGATATTAAATTAACAAGAAAGACAAGTCTCTACGATTTGATCAAAGTGACAAATGTGTTGAGTTAGTCTTGGGCATACAGACTTGTGTGAAAGTTGTTCCACCAATTGCAATGTCTTGAGACACTTCAATATGATTGACGTGCCTGAACATTGTGATCATATTCTATCGAAAAGTGTATGGTCTAAGTTATCTCTTACCAAGTTATGTTATTATTGTTTAGACTTATTAATTTAATATGCAAACACTCACTTCAGCATAGGGAACCATCTGAGTTCGTGGAAACCAACACTATATATGTCATGGTGTGTTGTGGTTCTAGGAAGCTTGATTTATGTAAGATAAATTAGCTTTGTAGTGTATCCTTAGACAACTATGGATGCATCTTCCACAACTAGAACCAAAAGGAGCAAAACTTGTATTGCTATGTTTGGTGTTTGTCAAGAATTCTTCTTGATAAATGTGGTAATGGAAGAAAAGTGAAAGTTCAACCAAGGTAATTGACCTTGCCTCCAAATATCAGAGTAGCGCAACGGAATATGTTCTAGAAGCAAAGCTCTACAATAAGAGGAGAAACTAATGATAATGATCATGATCTTCTGATGGGAGCTTTTACTGAGAAAGGTAGGATTCAAGAATATATATTTGCCCCTGGTGCAAAATGATATTCATGATTCACTTGTCATGTTAATGGAACAAGACATTCCTACGAACTACAAAAAAGCGATGGTGGAACTAAGTACGAGATATGACTACGAGTCATGAAATCCTATATTGAGTTACATTTAAGATTTCTTGAATCTTATCAAGTAAGGAGGTTACTTGATATTCAAAATAACTTCAGAGTTATGAGGAATAAATGTGAACATCAAAGGGACGTCAAGATTGGTTTGTCACAAAGATTGTTTCTGACAAATTCAATTGGTTTACTACAATGTGTAGCAATGCTTGAGTCAAAGGGATATTCACTACGATTGATCCCGGATTGTTATCAATACCGTGACTTCCTCAAATCCTGTATTTGAAGAAGTGTTGTAATTGGTACAACAAGAAGGTTTTGAAAAAAAAATATGGATACTAGTGTCTCGTAAACTGAATTCTCATTTTGATGGATGATCAAAGGATTTTGGACTTAACCAAAATATCGAGGAAACATGCATTTGCATGAAACTGAGTGGGAGCTGAATAGTTTCCTGAAACTTAATATGTAGACGACATATTTTGAGTGGGAGCTATGGGAGTATTATCCTAGACTTATATGTAAATGACATATTTGAGTAGGAACCATGTGGTTAATATCCTGAACTTAATATGTGTCTGACATATCTAAGTGGGAGCCATGTGGATGTTATCCTTGTCTTATATGTGGCCGACATATTTGAGTGGGAGCAATATGAGTGTTATCCTATAACTTAATATGTGCATGACATATTTGAGTGGGAGCATGATAACATTCTCATATATGGATAACATATTATGAATGGTGGAGTTGGTGTTAATGATTATTTGAATCTTTCATAAATGAAGATGAATAAGTATTAAGCATTGAAGATCTATTAAGATAGATATGTGTTTAATAACATTGAGTCGTAATACTTTCCTGGATAAGATTCTGAAGGAGTTCAGAATGGGACAAGTCAAGAAGTGGTCCTTACTTGTATATCCAAGAGAAGTGTTGAGTTAATCTCAGTACAAGAACAATGGTTAATGGTTAATGAAAGAAATGGACGTGTTGGATCCTCTATGCCTTTGTCATAGGTTCTTTCATATAAAACCAGAGTTATGTACTCGACGTAATGTGACCCAAGTTCTTAGTAGTAAGAACATGTTGTGATATGATTTATGAGTAAATCATTGAACAAAGAATTAAGTTTATCCTTCAGTGTCTGAAGAGAACTGAGGATACATCTCAAATTTGTAAAGGATAGTGGACTTGACCATAAATGTTATGCTGGTTCAAGTTTTGACACTAACCTAGAAAATTGAGATATCATACTAATGAATGCCTAAGTTGAAAGAAACATGGTTAGACATCAAAGTTGCATACAATGCACTAAGGATTGGATCTACATTGATGTGGCTGCTTTAGAAGTAGCAGGAGTTATATTATGGCTTAAGGAGTTGGACTTCTGATTGAGTGAGTTTCAATTGTGCATGACTATGGGAAAGTCCGCGTGACCCACCGGATGTCATTGCTATGACACAGCAAACGAAGTCTCACTTCACCGCCAAATGTATATACCTCATCATTATAGTGGATAATAAAGGAATGTCAAATTTGGTGACATTATGATTTGCAAAAGGACATACGGTTCTGAATGGTACCTAGACCGTTGATACAACCTCTTCCATGGGCAAGCATGATCAATAAGGAGTTATGATCCAGAGAAAATGCAACTAGATTATTTGTACTCTAGTGCAAGTGGGAGACTGTTGGGAATGTGCCCTAGAGGCAAATAAAATATGTTTTATCGAGCATATTCCATTAGTTCATAATATGTTTGATACTATGCTATAACTGTATTAAGCGGAAACATTAATACAGGTGTGGTATACAAACAACCAGGTCCCTAGTCAACCCTAGTATACTAGTCCATTGGGCGATTGATGATCAAGGTTTCCTGATCATGAGACAATGGCGTCTGTTGACAATGGAGTCATATCATTGGATAATGATATGATGGACATACACCCACCAGAAGTGTTGCGATGTGATCAAGTCACATAGTTCGACATTGCGATAACTATAACGTAGTGACCAGATCCTTAGACCGTAATGATCATACGTAATTACTGTCTATTAGGATGCCTTGATTTGCTACCCACCGCCTGACTGAGATATGCTGGCCATAAAGGAGTACTTCAGGTATTCCGAATAGATATGTTAATGAGTATGCAAATAGATCAAAGCGTGATTTGTCCATCCATGTGACGGATAGGTACTCTGGGCC